>OX638371.1:25742108-28351108 GCA_951812925.1 Calliopum simillimum
ATGTTCCATGTCCTATAGGATACATTTAGTTTCATCGATGCACAATCATTTTTGAGTGACCAGCGCCCAGTTCATCCTACTGGGTTTTTGGTGCAAAAAGTCCATATTTTTGAAAATTAAAATCGTATCTTCCAAAAAAGAAACTGGACAAAGCGGATATGTCGTTTTGAAGAATGTTCTATGTCCTATAGAATGCATTTAGTTTCATCGATGCACAATCACTTTTGAGTGACCAGCGCCCAGTTCATCCTACTGGGTTTTTGGTGCAAAAAGTCCTTATTTTTGAAATTGAAAATCGTATCTTACAAAAAAGAAACTGGACAAAGCGGTTATGTCGTTTTGAAGGATGTTCCATGTCCTATAGGATGCATTTAGTTTCATTGATGCACAATCATTTTTGAGTGACCAGCGCCCAGTTCATCCTACTGGGTTTTTGGTGCAAAAAGTCCATATTTTTGAAAATCGAAATCGTATCTTCCAAAAAAGAAACTGGACAAAGCGGATATGTCGTTTTGAAGGATGTTCCATGCCCTATAGAATGCATTTAGTTTCATCGATGCACAATCATTTTTGAGTGACCAGCGCCCAGTTCATCCTACTGGGTTTTTGGTGCAAAAAGTCCTTATTTTTGAAATTAAAAATCGTATCTTACAAAAAAGAAACTGGACAAAGCGGATATGTCGTTTTGAAGGATGTTCCATGTCCTATAGGATGCATTTAGTTTTATCGTTGCACAATCATGTTTGAGTGACCAGTGACCAAAAGACTATGTTGGGTTTTCACAACTATTTATCTCAATGTTCAAATGCGGAGTTCTTATATATAAAAAAATAATCTGTAATAGTGTTGGATATCGTTTGAAACGGCGTTGTATTTGCTATTAATTTCACCCAGATTTATGCGTTCAGTCTGGTTATATCGGAAATTCCATCCATTTCGCTCGAAATCTCCTCTAGCGTAATTTTAACAGTGCTCTGTTAATGTTCTGTTAACGCTCTGTTAAGTCATGTGGTTTGTGTCTATGCTAAGATCTTGATGGAATTTAACTTCACGCACTTTAAAATATTTCGGTGAAAAAAATTTTTTTTCACCATGTAATATTTTTTTTATAAAAAGAACATTTAAAAATGAATGGGACAAGTTACTTTACAAACTTTGGTGTAAGCTCTAAATTTTTGAAAAAACACCTTTTCATGAAAATGACTAAAAACGCCAACTTCAACACCCTGTATTTTAACAATAAATGGTACTAGGACTAAATCCTCCCGGAATATTGTTTTTGTATATCAGGACTACTATATTGCCAAATTTGAGCGAAATCGGAGACAAAAAAATTTTCAGCTGGTACACTTGACGTATTTTGCTTCATATATATGTATATGCGTAACTTTTTTTACTTTTTTTTTTTGACGTGCACCCTTCAAATTTTTGATTCTTATATAAAAAGTGACCTCTCCACCAAGTTTGGTGAATGTGTAGAATTCGACAATTTTTGAGAATTTTACTGGTACTGCAATTTAACATTTAATTACCAGTAAAATTTTACTGGTTACTGGGAAAAATATCAGTAAGCAGTAAATTTTACTGATATTGCAATTTCACATTTAATTACCAGTAAAATTTTACTGGTTACTGAAAAAATATCAGTAATCAGTAAGAAATATCAGTAATCAGTAAATTTTACTATTTACTGGAAAAATAGAAGTAATCAGTAACTTTTATTGATATTAATTTGCATTATCAGTAAAATTTTTTCGATTATTGAAAAACTCTGCAGAAGTAGTCAAGTCGGTTATAAATGGCAGTTTATTAACTCCAACCATAACAAGGTGGAACTCACTTTATGATTCCGTAAAGAGGCTACTGCAACATAAAGAAAAATCAGCGGAATTGTGTTTTCTGCTCAAAATTCCTACCATTCTCAATGACGAGCTTGAGTACTTGGAGGAATACATAAAGCTTATGGGGCCTATAGCAGAGGCGATTGATTTTCTTCAGGGCGAAAAAACTATGTATTTTGGTTACTTTGTCCCTGCAATAGTATCCTTAAGGATAAAAAAGCGTCTACGCTTGATACAAAGTTCAGTAGCAATTGAGTATTTTAGGAAAATAGAATAAAAGTTGGTTTTTGTATAATTTTCCAACTTAAATATTGGGTTTTATTTACTTTGGATGGTTTTTGCTTCATATTTACTTTAGGATTGTGCATTGATTTTTAACTACCAGTAACTATTTTCATTATCAGTAAAAAGTAATTTTTACTGCAATTTTTTCACTATCGGTAAAAATTTTTTTTGCTGCAATTTTTTTCAGTAATCATTAAAAAATTATTTTTACTGCAATTCTTTTCAGTAATCAGTAAAATTTACTGGTAATGCAAATTTCATTTTCATTTCTCTTCACAATATGATTACATGTATTGCATTTGCTGCTGTTACTTTTCGACGATTCGAGTAAATTGCTTTTGTTATTTCTTATCAGTTTTCAATTTACACCAACATTGATTTTGTATTCACGCCACATTTGTCATTTTGCTTCCTTTATTTTGCTTAGAGTTACAATACAGTATTTGACGTTAGTTTTTGTTTTGCAATGAACATATTTTCTGTTTAATGTAACTTCGTTGTTGTAACCTGAATTTTGTTGCAAGTGCATTATAAAGTCACGTGTGCAAAGACCCTGATTGTAAAAGAACAGCAAATGCAGAAGAGTGCATTCGCAAAAGACCACTCCTGTAACCACTGCGATTCTCATTTGTAAGTGTAATTAAAGCAATATCCTAGACGCTAACGTTACAGCAACAACAACAACAACAGGAACAACAATAAGGACAATAACTTGTTATTGCATTGCCATGCTAAAACTAAACGCACAGCAAGCAAATACATAAACAAAACCAAATAAAACTAAAAATGAAACCAAAAACAGAGATACAACACAATAAAAGAAAGACAAACTCAGCTGTCAATCAAAACCAAAACCAAAAAAAAAATCTCTAAAACATCGTTTCCTTTTTTACTAAACGCCTGAATGTTGATGCCTTTTGAATCTTCATTTTCAAATGAAAAAACGACAAACTAAAATTACTAAATCTACATCCTCCTGTACTGTTTAAGCCGAATAGATACTTATTTTTCATTCAATTTAATGTACAAATTCGTAAAATCCCATTTCTGTCGCGCTAAATGAAAGCTAGATTCTACAATTAAAAGCTTCTTCTCTTCTTTTGAAAAGTCGAACAACGGCGGTTTTGCACAATTCAGCGTATACATTGAAAGCATACGCTACAACCCTTTATTTTCTGGCGGATTGGATTATCATCATAAGTGGCGTCTCATCGAAGTCAAAGTTCAATAAAATCAGAGGTCGTTGAGCCAAATAGACAAAAGCTGCTCCTGTGTCGCTCTAAGAGGAATGGAATATGAGCCCAAAAAACAACAAAACATTATTTCGCCCCCCTAAAATTTTTAATTTTCTTCACACCCTAGGGACATTCCGCTACCAGAATGCCCCTGTTGGAATTAACTGTAAGACCAACCAGTATTTTTGCTCTCTCAATATTTATCTCAAATATATTTTACCACCATATCCACGCTTTCGGGGTGCTTTCCTGGAAAAATTACGTTTTTATCATGATTCAATAACAATGGTTATGGCAAGTTGTCAAAATAATCAAAAATGGAACTCTGATCTTGCCTCGATATCTGTCGAAAGACTAGAAAATTTTGACATTTTCGTAGTTTAAGAAGAAGCAGCATTTGTTATCGCTGCAACCAGAGTAATTCAACCATGGTTTTTATGATATTGACTCCGTTGTTATTGCGAATCATGTGAGGTTGGTTCACGATATTTCGTTGTCTTCGAGTAAGTAGTCGATGAAAGTGTCCAAGCTTTAATAAAATTTTAGAGAATTGTCACTTAACGTTGCAAGGCGTTGGTTTGTCGCAAGTGTATAAGGGTAAATCTCCAAAAAATGTACCAAAACATGGCTTTTTTTGTCCCCACCTATTTTTTTTTATTATTTGAAGATATAAAATATGATGACCTTATCTTTTGAAACATTTTTAAAAAATTAGGACAAACTTTCAGGGATACCATATATTTTTTTTTAAAGTTTCGCTGGAACGATAAAAAAAAAATTTTAGTCTTAAAACGCTTAAATAAACTTAAGAAAAATACAACATAAATTTTTAAGGTTGCTGGATGGTTGCTTTCGAAAATTTATTTTAAATCTTCCTCTTTTTACGTTCGCCATTATAATTATACACTAAAAAATACATAATAGTTTAAATTGTTAAAAATTGATCGACGCTTAAATCTTTAAAAACTCATCGAACCAAAATTTGGTTTAAACAAAACTAACAAAAAAAAAAAAAAAA
This sequence comes from Calliopum simillimum, assembly GCA_951812925.1. NCBI lineage: Eukaryota > Metazoa > Arthropoda > Insecta > Diptera > Lauxaniidae > Calliopum > Calliopum simillimum. The sequence goes on from OX638371.1 coordinate 25,746,488, forward strand.
AAAAAAAAAAAACGGGTGGCAACCCTGACATGTTTTTTTTTTTTAATTTCAGAAAAGTTAAGCTGAAACCAAAAATTTCAATTTAGTCAAAAAACAAAATAATTAAATAAAATTTCGAAAAACAACCAGTTGACAACCCTAAAAATTTATGTTGGATTTTTGAAAAGCTTATTTAAGCGTTTTAAGACTAAATTTAAATTTTTTTTTTATGTAAATGGTTTAAGCAAAACTAAAAAAAAAAACTCGGTGGCAACACCAAAGGTCTTGTAAAATTGTAAAAATGTTTATCTGTGCATTTCTGAAACCGAAAATTTAAATTTAGTAAAAAAAAACTAAGTATTATATAAGATTTTACAAAATAACCAAGTGAGAACCCTAAAAGTTTTTTTTTGCATTTTAAAAAAGTGTATTTAAGTGTTTTAAGACTAAATTTAATTTTTTTTTTTGTTAAATAAATACTTTAAGCGAAACTAACAAAAAAAAAAAAAAAAAAAAAAACCGGGTGGCAACCCTAAAGTTTTGTGAAATTTTAAAAAAGTTTATCTGATCGTTTCTGAAACCAAAAATTTTAATTTAGTCAAAAAAAGTAAGAATTAGGGTAAAGGCGGGAAATGTGGCACCACTGGGTGATATGGCACCCCTATCATTTTCAATACTTGCAGCTTTCATAGCATTTAAATTTGGACACAGTTCAATTCAACTGCGCGAGAGACTTCGTGGTATGTTGTTTGTTTAGCTGTATTAGCAATAATAGCTTGTGTGTAGGATTTTTAAACAAATTTTGGAAATGTAAACGACTTACTTTTGTTTTGCATATACTTTGAGAGGCAGCTGAACGGTGATTTTTTGATACAGCTTTATGGTGCATATATCAAAACAAACAGGATTGAATGTGATTTCGTTTTCGGATGAATACGAGTGAACATGTCAGTTCGAGTTGTGGCATTTTTTCTCGGTATATACCGAAAGAGAGCTATGGCACCCCACTACTGCGGGTGATATGGTTCTCAAGCCATATCTCTCTTTGCATGTTATATGATATTCGGGAGTCCAAATATCCTTAGTGCTAAATCTTTGTGTTTCGGTTTTCAATATTTTGTTGAACATAAATTTGACTGAACTCTGGATGTGAAGGGCCAACAAACAGCATCTATAATAACACGGGCTCATCATTGAGGAAAGTCCAAATAAAATTCCAGATCACGCCTTTTTACGGAATTGCATTGAGAAAAATCAAGGACAAAATATGGCTGAAGTGCTTCAATGTACCACAGAGCGGCAGAATTTTAGTCAAGTAGGACCTTCAATGATTGTGTTTTCATTTTTATTTGATTAATTTCAGGTTTTCACTAGGATATGCTGGGAAAGCCTGAACATGTCTCAAATGAAATAGCGCGTGTACAAACGACATCGAAAAATTATAAGCCGAGTACGAGAAAATGAACGGCAAGGATTCTAACGTCTCCCGAAAATGTGGTCCAAAGAACAATACATATAAACGCAAGTTGGTAACTAACTATGCTTCTTCCGATGAAACTGATGAAAATGCTGAGTTTCAAGATGAATCTGATGGACCTGAAGATTTAGGCGAAAATGAATGCGCTGGATGCTGTGAAGAATATGGACAAACCACTAAAAAGACGATTGGATCCAATGCGTAATGTGCTGCATGTGGTAACATGAAACATGGTACATACATCATTTGTGCACACATGCAACAATTGTGGCAACAAAAACTTAAAATCCACTTAGGATGCCAAATCACCCATGATCACCGTAGTGTCGGGTGATTTGGCACTTTATAGCATTTTTTTTATAATGAAGAAGAAACATATTTGCAATAACATTTATTCTGGTTGAAGTAATTTTTTTTGTCTTAAATTAATAACATTTGTATTTAGTTTTTTTAAAAATCTCTTTTGATTCTGGTTTTGTAGCAGCTTATTGAAAAGGGTGCCATAACCGCCGCATTTACCCTATATAAGATTTTCAAAATAAAACATCAAATTTTTTTAATGGTGCATTTTTTGGAGAATCACCCATAAATAATTTAAGACTCGGACAAGCCGAGTGCAGTGCTTATCAAGGTGATTTATGAGTATCGTATTTGTTAATCAACAACTGTAGCCCAAGTGGGGTAGGGAGTTACCGAAATCATAGTTTTCTGAGGGATAATTTAATTAGCTATACGTGAAATTGGACAAAAAGGCGTGGCAGTTTCCATACAAAAAAAAAATATTAAATCTTTAAGACGCCAAACTATATTTTTTAAATACTTTATTTGAGAGTTTAAAACTGAATTTAATTTCATATAAAAAGGTGTCATTATAGCTTTATTACCGACGGTCATTTGTTAATTTCTTATTTGTTATATACGCATCTTCTCTCCATATAACTGGGCAAATATTATTTGCAACCTTTAAGACGGCTAAAGAAACCCTTTGTACCCTTGATATCAGATTTTGTACATCTCTTCAACTCTGATGCAACATTTTTGAATAATCATCGCTTGATGCGTTTAGTTACGTTTCCATTTCGTTTACGTTTCATTTCCGATACGTTTTCAATTTGACCAAAAGTCGTTGGCCGCAGCATGACTTGAATGTTTTACTGTTGTTGTTGTTATCGTTGTTTTTGTTGTTGCTGCTGTCATTTATATCGCATTTATTTATGGCACTTCATTTCATTTCAACTCCTCACAAGTTCAAGTTCAACCATGAGAGTGTTCTTTACTACCACACACTTCCTTCCACCTCATATGCACATACATACATACATACGTGTACAAGTCTTGGGCTTTTAACCTCTTTACACATTTCATTTATCAATTTCGTTTAGCAAATGCTACGCAATGCGCCATCATCATTAAGCGCGCTGCAATGAAAAAATAAAAGAAATTAAATGTAAAAGAACACTTCACTTTTGAAGTCCGATTTCTGAGTGCTTTGCTAATAAAAATCTATTTCCATATAGGAATTTGCATTACAATGCGCCACACAGTGGGAGATTTGGTGATTTCTGCGCTCTAAAATCATAGCTCCCAAACCGTCAGAGATAAACACTTAAAATTTGGTTCGAAAGAAGGAAATACTTATGGCTCTAAAATGAAATAAAAATGTATTTGAAATTACAGCGTATTTATTAATTCAATAGGCAGTAAATTAATAAAACACTTAAAACAAAAAAGCAAAACTTAATCGTAAGTAAATTGAGCCAATAACGTAAAGTTAAATTTAAAATAATATTCATATGAAAATTTTCAGAAAATGAAGCAAATTAAACTTACCATGAGTTTTAAAAGGTATCCAATAGGAAAAATTTCTAGCGCTTCTGATCCAAGCACTTCAAAAGTGCTTGTCCCCATAGAAATTTAGAAGCACTTTCAAAATGATTTTTTATAAGGCTGCAGTAAGAACAACGTGAGTTCGAACCCAGCCCGGGTGATTTTTTTTTTCCTTTTTTTTATTTGTTTTTGCTTTATTAATTTTTTTTTTTTATTAAAATATTTTTTATTCAACCTTTTTTTATTTCACTTTTCTATTTTCCTTTCTCTTTTTTATTTACTTTTGCTTACTTGAATTGAAACTGATTTCACAATGAGTCTACGTAAGGCTGCAGGAGATTCGTAAGTCAAATTCTGTTTGGACAACATTTGCTTAATATACAAATTTAATACCTCTTCATATCATCGGGTATTGGTGTAGCGGTCTAAAGAGTTGGTAAATGTAAGTAAAAATATCTAGCACGCGGATGGTCGTGGATTCAAATCCTGGCGTGGGCATTTTTTTTTATTTTTTTTTTTTAAATTTAATTGAAAAAACGCTTACCGGAACATTACAAATAAGCGCTTAAAAAACTCTTTTTTGATAAGGCTGCGGTAAGCCTTTGCTCGCTTACATCCTATGACATGCAATACTAAAAAGAAAGTATAGTTCTTATGCAGCCGAAGCGCTTATTGGTGAAAAGGATCCACTTCAGAAGGGTTTTTGAAGCACTTATTTTCCCCTTGGGTAGGACCATTTTGTTTTAAGTAGCTTTTACTTTTTCGTAGAGATTTTTGTAAGAAATTACAATTTTTTTAATTCAAAAAGTTCAAGATACAAAAACACAGAAATGGTGTTATTACTTAATATATTATTTGGTATTTGAAATATGTTATTCAGACATTTTACTTTAAATTTACGCAATAACAACACTATTCCGAACTCATAAATTTTTAAACTTATGTCCGGCTATTGCTCGCCCTCAGACCACTGTGAGCCACGTTATTTGTGCGCTATAAGATTTGCTGCTGCATTTAGGATCTGCCATTTCTTATATACATTATTCAGGGAATGGTTTTTCTTTCTGCACTTCTACCTATGACTCTTATTTTCTCATTAATTCTAGTTATATTATTGTCATTTTTTGCCGTATTTGTCATTTGACTGCTGTTTTATGACGATGTATAATGCGCTTACTAAGCATCAATTAAAGAACACTTTAAGTTTTCTTGTTGATTTTTAAGTTTTTTTTTTTTTTTTGCTGTGATATGCAAATCCTTTATAATATGGCTTTGAAAACATTTAAAGAAATTAAAGTCGTTAAGCCTGATATTACATTGGATATGGAAGTTGTATAAAAAAAAAATTTAATAAAATAAAGCTCATTTATATTTAGTTTTAAATTGCTTGCAGGAAGTCCTTAAGTAGCATGTTACACTCAGTAGCATGATGTTACAGGATTATTGAAAATCGTAAAAAAAACTTAATCAAAGGAGACCGTTGCAATGTGCATTAAAATATCGTATGAGATATTTTAAGTCAAGAACAGCGACACTTTTTTTCAACACTTATTTTATGACTCATTGTTCGATATTTTTACTGGTGATACATTTTTTAGCGACTCTTTTTTGTCAACTTTTTTTTCGACACGTTTTTGACAACACATCTTTTGTATTTTTTTTTTTTGCGACGCATTTTTTGACAGATTTTTTGACACCCTTTTCGGTGTCACATTTTTTGAGACTTTTTTGCGAGAAATTTTTCTCATTTTTTGGCACCCTTTTCGGTGTCACATTTTTTGACACATTTTTGCGACACATTTTTGACACTTTTATGGCGACACATTTTTCGATACTTTATGCAGCACATTTTTAAACACTTTTTAGTGACCGATTTTTCGACACTTTTTTGGCGATTAATTTTTCAAAATTTTTTGACACGTTTTTGGGGACATATTTTGCGAAACTTTTTTTGGTGACGGCTTTTTAGCGACACATTTTTCGATGCTTTTTTTATCAACATATTTTTAGAGACACGTTTTGGTGATACATATTTCGTCACTATTTTTGGCGATATAAATTTTCGAGACTTTTTTGCGACTCATATTCAATACTTTTTACGGCTACGGATTTTTGGACACTTTTTTGGTCAAACATTTATTGAAATAATTTTTGGTGACACAGTTTTCGACACATTTTGCGTAACTTTTTACGACCACAGATTTTTGGACTCTATTTGGCTACCTTTTTGGCGTCACATTTTTTGACACTATTTTCTACACTTTTCTGGACACTTTTTTCAACACATTTTCGACACTTTTAGTAACATCCTATTATTTAGTTGTCGAGACATTTTTAGACACTTTTTGTTGACCGATTTTTCGACACTTTTTTGGCAATTAATTTTCGACACTTTTTTGGCAATTAATTTTCGACATTTTTTTGACACGTTTTTGGGGACACATTTTTCGAAACTTTTTTTGGTGACACTGTTCAGCGACACCTTTTTGGATACTTTAATTATCAAAATATTTTTAGTGTCACGTTTTGGGGACTCATTTTCACGATATAATTTTTCGAAACATTTTTGGTTTTGATTATTTTTTCGAGACTTTTTTGCGACACATATTCAAAACTTTTTTCGGCTACGTATTTTTGGCCACATTTTTTGGAGACACATTTTTGGACACTTTTTTTGGTGACACATTTTTCGAAATAATTTTTTGGTGACACATTATAAAAAAATTTATTCGACAACAGATTTTGAACACCTCTGGCAACACTTTTTGGTGACAAATTCTTTGGCAATATTTTCTACACTTTCTTGAACACTTTTTTTCGACAACAAATTTTGACACTTCTCGTTGCATACCATTATATCTCACAGGTAAGTGTGGAACGTGAGTACAAAACACTGGACAAAAGGGGTGTAATCAAATACTTAAGTTGCATGTGCCTAACTTTTTTTTTGCAGTGGAACATCTTTCAAGTGAAATTGATTTGCTATGAGCTCTGCTCAGTACCTTCCCATTTATGCGTTCGTAAGTGACATGGCAAACATTACTTATAAATAGAATCGCTGTCAACAAATCTCAAAAACTGTTATTAATATTCATTATGATAAATTTAAAAAATAACATCAAATAATTACATATAAAACGATACACAAGTTGCCATGTTAGGCAAATTAATATACCTATCAACCAGTGTTAGTGGTTCAAACAATTTATATATAACGAGGAAAACCTTTAAAAGTGAATAGAAAATTATACTCATTTTCAGCAATTTAGCAATTTTTTAAGTAAGCAATGTATCAACATCTTTACTAGATGCTGCAGCAATTTAGTATGAGGAACAGCAACACTTCAACGTTGACACTTTTCAACAACAGGTACGCGTTCTAAATGCAAATTTCCAACGTAGTTACTTACGTACGTATTACGTATGCAACAATCATCAACGCAACAACAACGCACTAATGATGTTGCATTTAATATAAAATTCACTAGCAACTGCAACAGAAATTTTACTTTTTTTCTGCAATTTTTTTATACAAAATTACAAATTATGAATGTGTGAAGCTCACGTTCAAGCATTTATCTGGTAGCGAAAACGAATTAACTTTCACGATATGGGGCGGACAGACAGACGGGCAGGCAGGCAGACAGACAGACAGACAAACAGACATGGATGGTATACATCAGTAATGTTTTTTGCTGCTGCTGCCATTTCATGGTGTGAAATTAAATAGAACGCGTGCGTTTAGTTTTAGATTTTCATCAGCAACAAATAACACACAACAACAACAGCAGCAACAGAGCAACAACTGTGTTATACCCCCCTTATGATCGTATGTATTTATAAGTAAAAGGAAGTTCATTGGAAAATCCATTGCTTAACTAATGCAGCAAGTAAAGTTGCCACAATGTCTAAAAATTTTCTTTCTGATAATTTCTGCAAATTCAAACTAGAGCGCCTGGTCTTGGCAACAGGCCGTGATATAAATTTTGTTTTGAAAAGTTTATTTTTATGTTTTTTCCAGATTGTGTTTTTGAAAGTTTTTTCATGGAAAAAAACATTTTTTTAAGTCAAATTGGGCCTTAAACATTTAAAACCTCCATTTTTGAAAAATAAAATTCCTTTATAAAGTTTTTTTTTTAACTTTTATCTTAATAGTTTTTATAGCCTACACCTAGATTCTCCTACAGGATAGATTCACTTTGTCATTCTGTTTGTAATACAGAGAAGAAGGAGTGGCAGCTATGGAAAAGTGTATATATTGTTGATCCTCTCCTGAGTCGATATAGCCATGTGCGTCTGTCTGGAAGTCTGTCCGTTGGAGTCATTTTAATATTTTTAAGGAGCAAGATAATGCGTTGAAATTTAGCACACTGTCTTCATCGTCAATGTTTAGTTCGTCAGATCGAAAGTGATTGAAATCGATCAACGGGCACGCCTACCGCCTATAAAAAAAAATATATTCAAAATTAAACTTTAGGAGTATTGACGACAATGCAACCAAAATACTTATAAATACTAGCGACGGTAAGTGCAAACTCTGAGCAGAAACTGGATAAACTAGTACAAAAGGGAGTAGCACCTTCCTTATAAGCAAAAGCTTCAAAGTATTGTACTGAAAACGTTTTTTGACATAATCCAACTAAATTTCAATCAGACACTAAGAACTATAAATCCAAGCTCTGAGCAGAAACTAGGCGAACAAGACACTAAAAATAGTAACTGAAAGCTCTGAGCAAAAACTGGGCAAACTCGGACAAGAGGGCGTGGCAGATTCCGTAAAAGTAAAATTTTTGGAATAATGTAAGGGTTATTTAATGTTTGTCCAGGGCAAAGGTAACACCGCTACTACTTTTTTTAAGATTTAATAAAAATATTTTACATAAATAATAGTTTAAGTTTTTTGAATGGTTTTTTTTTTCCAAGTTTTATAATTAAAAGTTGAAAAATTTATCTTTTTCCGGCATAATCTAAAAATTTGTTTTTGAAAAAAATACCTTGGGAAATATTTATTTTGAACTCTATGGGAATATACACAATCACATGATTATCAGGATAAAAGTAAAAAAAAAATTCAGATACTCGGAAATGAATACTTGACTTCACTAGCGCTCTCCAAAGTAATGAATAACATTATAAACTTTTACTTTATAAACTACTAGTTGCCCGAGAGCGACTTCGTTTGCCTGTTCCCGATACTCTTTAAAAATGTATGTACCAAATCCCATCCGCATCTGTGAAACAGTCTCAGATCATTTTTATTGGACATTTTTCCAGCGGATGTTATTTGTCCCGGACTAAGAATTTTTTAATATTCCGGGCGAAGCCGAGGGTATTTCAAATTAGAGTTTGTCCTAAATTCTCACATGATAGCATGTCTTCGAAAACCAGATTTTCGAATTATGGGATTTTCCAAGAACCCGGATGAAGCCGAGGGTATTTCATAACAAAGTGTTTCCTTAAACTTTGCCAAGCAAAATATGTATAAAGGAAAGCAAAAATCATGCATATCGGACAAATGGTACTCGAGTTATGGAAACACAGGCAAACAGACAGACGTTGTATTTTATATACATAGTAGTATGATAAGGAGCATAGAGGATTAATTGAGCCGTTCAAAATGACAATGGTGCCACTCCAAAACGAGGCAAAAATAATGTCATATAAATTATGTGCCATAATGATCGGTTATTTGGTCGATAGCATTTTTTCAACTTAATTTCAACAATTCTATATCATCAAGTAAATTTTTTGTGAAAACAGAAATCAACTTTATTCATCCCAAACACAATGTTGGCCAATTAATATTATGACATTACTTTTGTTTCGTTTTGGAGTTGCACCATTGTCATTTTGAACGGCTCAATTAGTGATCGCGAATACGGGTTTCACAGAACCCGCTCTACTGGAGACTTAAGAAAGTGATATGTCAACCTTCTTGGTGAAACTATGGTTGTTGCTCTGGATAATTGATCGAGTATGGCATCGAGATCTCGTTACAAAACTAATCCCATAAGGCGTCTGTGATTCCTTCGCTTGTTGCATGACGAGCTTCTGCAAAAGCCGTTCTATACGTATTGTCGTAGTTAATTTCACATGTGACAAAATTTCCATTAACGTTGGAATTCCCCGGGGCTTTAGACGGGGATAGGTCCCTCTTCCTTGCTTCTATTGATGATCTTCTGTCATCGACCATTAATCCTTCCCAAAGTCTCACTGATGGTTTGATTTTTCCTCCCCACCTATTAATATGCCCGGCGTAGACATTATGAGACTATCAACTCTTGACGCTCTAGGAATATCGATTCAAGCTGACCTGAGATGGACAATACATGTATTCGGCGTGTCGAAAAAAGCGGCCAAGTTGCTTATGTTATCTAAAACCGTTTGAGAAATACTTCTTCTTGACCTTCGAACTACCTAGATATTCTTTACAAATCTTTGAGCGCAATCCAGAACTCCAATCAGAACTCCTTTCTAATTGTTCGATAAAAATTAAAAGTTCGAATATTTTGAAAAAATGTTATGAAGATTTTCTTTAGAACTTTTCGAGGCCTATCCAGAACTCCAATCAGAAATCTTCTATGGAAACTCTTTTACGGATACTTAGAAAAAGACTACTGATTTTCTCACATAAGAATATGTTGAATTACAATTTTATAGAAATTTTGTAATATGAAATATATAATAATCATTTGGCAACTCTTTTTCCTATTACAAGGCCATGGTTTAGTGTTAATTTTATATATTTTTCATCCCGATTGGTGGGGCGAAAAAAAGTGAAAATTATTAGTTTGCAAGCCACCAAACCAACGTAAAAGTCTACATGAATTCGAGGTGCTGTTTGTTAACTAAGGCCGTGGCCGTTGTGCAAATCGTATGGTTCAATTACTAAAGTAATTTTGATTACACAACATTTGGTGTTGATCGTTGATTTTGCTCTGTTGTGCTTTTTAATTGCAGACAAATTGATATGCCGCATGGGAATTAAATTCTGTTAATTATAAGTTATTTAGAAATGAAGACTTTCAAATCAGATCAGGAAAAAAGCAATAGAGATTTCTTCGTAGAAATTTTTGGAAGTGTTGATGTTGAATGTGTTTTGTGTAAAGTCAGCGTTAGCAACTTTGATAAATATTTATTTATCCTTGATTGAGTTAAGAATGATCTCGAAATATGTAGGAATCGAGTGCAACATACCGCAGTTAACTGAATTTTGTTAAACTTTGACGTCAATGAAGTTTTGTTTCAGTTTACTTTGCCGCCATGCGAGAACTTTGAGTTTTATTCCAAAAGTAAGATGAATAAAAGTTTTTAAAAACTTTTCCGTATAAACGTAATCTTATTTCAAAAAGTCAATAAAAAGCCTTTAAATATTTTTGTTTATAAATTTAAGTTGAAAAAAACTTTCAGTTTTAAAAATATAAGTTTTTTTTTTCTTTCATTTTGATTTTTTTATTTATTTTGTGTTTTTTAAACCTTTTTTTAAGGTTTTTTTTTTAAGTTTCTTTTTGACCAAATAAATTCTATCGAAATATCTAACCCATTTCCAACTGCTGCTCAATTAATCGAAAAATTATCCATTTTTAATAACTTTTTAAACTAAGAAACTAAATGACATCAAATATATCGTTAGTGCCTTATTTTATCTTAATTTTTTGGCTATTCGAAAATATTACACAGGTTTACAAAAAAAAAAAAAAAAAAATGTCATGGCGTTTTGACCGGACTATGTGTTTCCTAGGGACTTTGACGTCCTGGATCCAAATCGCGGGTCCTTTTTTTTCCAGAACGTCTGAGAAAAAATTTTCAGGGTCATATGGAGGTCATGTGTCGTTTAGTGATAAATTCGCTAAAATTCTGAAACTAATTTTTTATCATTGAATTCTTAGTCCTTTAAAAGAATATGTGATTAAAAAGGGTATCTTGGACCTAGTTTCGGAGATATAGCCATCGGAAGATCAGAATATATATATTCTATGAAAACCGCTATAAGTTGGGAACCCCTGGATGGATTTGTAAAATATTGGTGTCATATGAAAGGTATTTTGACAGCCTATACAAATGTTTCGAGATTATTTTAAATAAGATTCATAGTTTTCAAGATATGAGCTTTTTTGAAATTTTGTGAAATTTTTCAATTACAACAACAAATAAATCAACAACACCAGCAACAAAAAAAAAACAACAATTATAACAACAACTAAATACCTTTTATATGACACCAATATTTTCCAAATCCATTCAGGGGTTCCCAACTTATAGCGGTTTTCATAGAATATATATATTCTGATATTCCGATGGCTATATCTCCGAAACTAGGTCCGAGATACTCTTTTTGCTTACATATTCTTTTTAAGACCTAAGAGCTGAATGATTAAAAATTAGTTTCAGAATTTTAGGGAATTTATTACTAAACGACATATGAACCCCATTATGACCTCCATATGACCTTGAAATCTTTTTTCTCAGACGTTCTGGAAAAAACGGACCCGGGATTCGGATTCAGGACGTCAAAGTCCCTAGGAAACACATAGTCTGGTCAAAACGCCATGACATTTTTTTTTTTTGTAAACCTGTGTTATTTATCACTTCCCTGCCCCCACCAGTAGTTTGAGGGCGTGGTTGAAAATTACCTAGCCGATAGGTAAAAAGTAGTTTTAAGCTTTAAACATAGAATACCAGATATGACCAACTCGATCACTGACTCGTATTTTTATGTTGTGCCAGTACGTTACAATTTTCGCCATATCATTTGCCGCCATGATGTTCTTGACCTTCCGTAGAATTCCACCAAAACGGTGATAAGCAAATTTCCCTAGCATCTTTACATAATCACTGTGAAAACAGGAGTTTCATTAGTCGTCAAATAAAGTTCGCGCTTACATATTTAATGGGGCCACCAAATCTATATATTAATAATGAAGACAATAATTTGTCCTACCTTTTTTACTATGTTAGAAATGGAGCACGACTTTGAATTATACACCATTAGAAAGGTATTTGTATATAGATGTGCACAAAGCTAAAATTATTTTAATATTTTGCCACTAAACCAGGTAAAATAAAATGCAAATTTTCAATATTAACAACGACAAAATACGCGGTCACACAGAGCTGAAAAGAGGATACAGCACAGAGAGAAAGCCAAAAAGCTGACTGACATTGACTTTATGTTTTTTGTTTTCTTTTCATTTCTCATTTGTCATTGTAACAGGGGTGATAAATCAACTTTTGTATTTTGTGCTAAATAGCAAAAACAAAGTACTAAAAACTATCAAAAAGGACCCAAATTATTTAATACATTTGTTGTCGAATTTTGCCCATTCTTGCCGATTCTAGTCTTTATTATTTTCCACAAGCGAAAATTTACAAAGTTTAGTTCTTCTGCGCGTCAGTGTAGTGCATTGTAAGATCATAATTCGCCAGGAAAAAGTGACCCTGATGTAATGTACGAAATTGGACTCTTGCATTAAATTTAGATTTTTTAAAAATTCTCGTTCTTCTATGATTTATGCTATTCCAACATAAAGCAAATATAGCCAACCAAGAGAAGGCTCCTATTTAGCATCATATAAACGTGCGCATTATTTTTTATTGATTTTCTATTGATCAAGTTCGCATGCGCATTGAGGAGAACGCAAAGAAAGATGAAGTGTGTGGCGTTGTATTCACTGGGATAAATTTCTGTCGCCAAAATTGCAAACTGGCGACATTGCACGTGTAGCATTGCCGCCGCCACCGATGTTACCAATGCCGCCTTTAAAACATAAAATTTTCCTTTTGGTTTTTTTTTTGTTCCTGTTTTAGTTGATGCAAACTTTTGCGCTCTCCCTTTTCAGCCCCATTTATATATTTTCGTTTTTTTTTATTTTTTGGATTTGGCAAGGTGGAGGTTTTTTCATGATCAACGTGATCATGTTGCAAACAAACAGTAACAACAACAACAATTGTAACAAAGGAAGCACAACCAACGAATAATCGAATCCTTTAACTAACTATTTCCCACATGAAAGTGAAAAATCGTGAGATATTGATATAAATGGGCGAGTCCCGATTTTATATTGCGACGCGTGCATCCGGTGCAAAAGCACAACAGTCACTGTAATGGGTAGATATAACCTTCCTTTGTATCTAAGCAAGTAAGTACTTGGTTGGTGTCGTCATGCTAGAGCATCCAAAGTCATTGAGATGCACAGCTGTGATAAGCGCAACTCAGACGCGACGCTTTCGATGCGCTGATTTGGAACGCGAAATGAACGCGAAGGACAAGATAAAAATTGTGTCGTTCAATGTTGAGGTTGCAAGTTGCATGCACCCTTGATTCCTTTTGTTGTACAGAGACTTTTATTTTCTACTCCTGGTTGTCGTCGTATTTTAAGGAGTTCAAGCTAAACCTACAAATAGTGAAAAGAAATCAAATGTTTAGTAGTTTATCATAGAGCTCTTCATCCTTTCAAATAAGAAAATTGTGAAAATATGGAACAATTTATAATTTATGAAAAGTCTTAACAATTATTGGGTGTACAACTTAAAAACCGGAATTTTATAGCGAAATTTGATGCTTTATTGTGGAAAAATGTTACAATATATTTTATTCAAAGTATTGTCCATTGGAAGCTACAACATTTCCCCATCTTTCAGGTAATTTATGAATTCCATCCCAAAAAAATTGCGCCGGCTTGGCGGCCAAAAATGAATCCAGCCAATTTTCGATATCTTGAACTTAAGTGAAGCGTATTCCTGATAGGGCATTCTGCATCGATCGGAACAAATGGTAGTCTGATGGTGCAAGGTCTGGGCTATAAAGCGGGTGAGGCAAAATTTCCAATCCGTTGTTTTCCAGGTAATTTTTGACTGGGGCAGCAATATGTGGCCGAGCGTTATCGTGATGGAAAATGATTGACTCATGTCTGGTCGCATACGTTGGCCGCTCTGCCTGGATTTTCTGCTTCAATTGGATCAATTGTTGACGATAGAATTGAGCATTAATGATTTGGCCACCTGGCAACAGCTCATAATGGATTACACCTAGCTGGTCCTGACCAGGACGTTCTTTGTCTTCGACATCAAAATAACCACTTTTAAACCACTCACGACAGCTTGATTCAGCTGAAGCATAGTCCCCATAAACTTCTACAAGAATGCGATGACTTTCGGCAGCTGTTTTCTTTGCAAAAAAATGACCCACTAGAACCCCCCCGCAAATGCTGTCTTTTTCTCGAATTTTCGAAGTTATTCATCGTGAAAAATAATAATGATGCACACAAGATAAAATTGTTTTGTTGACTGATTTTGACAGCTGTCAAATGTACCTTCAAAATGACATATATATAAAGTTCGAACTTTCACGATATTTGTTAGTACGGACATCCACCGTCAAATTCCGGTTTTTAAGTTGTACACCCAATATGTGTTCAAGGACATATATAAGGTTACCATTTTAAAAAAACTATTATTATTCTATAATTTTATTTTCTTTCAAAGACAGGATGCGATCCACTTTAAAAATATTACTGCTTCTTTATTTTCATGTCGGATGTTCCACAAAGTGAGCAATTATCAGGATATGCTTTCATTGATTTAGTTGCAGAAGATCTAAATTGAAGTAGGAAGGGTGTTACCTTTGTCGAAAAATTAATATACCCTGCACTGCAGTATTTAAAAAATTTTGGTTTTACTCTTTCATTATCTTGAAGCACCTTGAAACTTTTGCTTCTATAGGAGGTGCCACACCCTCTTCTCCGAGTTTTTGTATCTAGTTTTTGCCTAGAGCTTGCAAATAATGTTTTTAGTGTTTGAGTGAAATATTGTTCGGTTATCTCACAAAACGCTTTCAGTATAGCATTTTGAAACTTTTGCTTGTATGGCAGGTGCCACACTTTCCGGATTCGCTTAGTTTTTGCTCATAGCTTGACCGATTTCGCTCATCTTCTATCCCACCGTGTAACTTTACGGCGCAGCCATTGTATCAAATTTCGTCAAATTATGTTGATTAGTTTTTCCGTGAAAGCTTTACTGTCATCATAAATACGAGTAAAACATAAGAGAAGAAGCAAATTTTCTCATATTATATAAACTTTTGGATTTTGCGGCAGCTAAATGGAAAATTGGAACCTTCTCGATGGTTCTCGCAATGGCTATGCAAACCCTTCCATAGAATGGAAACTTCTAGATTTTGTAGAAGCTGCGTGGAAAATTGGAACCTTCTTGGTGCTTCTCGCAACAATTACACAAACCTTCTCGTAGCATGCAAGATCTTGGATTTTGCATCCGCTACATGGAAAGTTGGAACGTTCACGGTGGTTCTTGCAGTTTAATGAGTAACTGCAACTATCTCGGTGATTCTCGCAACGGCTACACAAACCTTCTCATGTTGATATATCATGAGAAGGTTTGTCATAAATTTTAACATAGCTCTCGTAAAATGTACAATCTATGATTTTGCAGCAGCCAAATGAAAAATTGGATTATTCGCGGTGATTACACTATGCAACAGCCAAATCTCCCAGTGAATGCCACTATCCATTTCATATGTAAAATGGGCTGCTGATTCCGAAAATCGCTTTTTTTTTTTTTTATTTCGTGTCGTTTTCGAGATATCGGTCATTTTCGGTTTTCGGACCAAAAAAAAGATAGTTCCATTTAAATACAAATATCTCAAGCACCAATGTTTGTATTCAAACGTATTCTATCTCATATTAAAGGTAATTAAACTACCTACAAATGATGTTCACATCACTTTTTGGTTGGTTTGTTAGTTTCGGCGAAATAAATTGATTTCTAAAAAAAACATTTTTTTTTTTTTCGAAAAAATTAACAAAAAATCAAAATCAACTGCAGATTTATATAAGAAGAAATAACTTTTTTATAATTTTTCTTTCTTTTGCATCATAGACTATATATTTGTGAAGAAAATAAGATACCACTTAAAAAAATCCATGGAAAAATGCAAAAGTTGTATACAATTCATTGAAAAGTTACCAAAATGCGTTTTTCCTTTTTTTTCGTTTTTTTGTAATAAACTGTTCGATAATATGAAGCTTTTTGTAAAACACATGAGAAAATCCAAAAAATTCTTAAAGTAGGCGTTAAAAAAAAATACCCATGTCTCGTCGTTTTTCTCCAGCACGTTAGATTTTTTTTTAATCGATTTTTGAAGTTTTTTAATCCACTGTACATGAAAAATACAAAAATAACGCATTCTTGTGTTAAATCGATGAATTTAACTATATGATCCTTACATTTGAGGTGTATTATGTGTTGAGCAAACTTATGCAGGATATTGCGGTGAATATTTTTGTAGAAAATTTTAACCCTCTTTTGCCTAAGTTCGGTAGACCTTTTCCTTCAGCTGACTCTACCGTAATCATTCTCAGCAGCGTAAAAAAGCTGATAGAGGGCTTCATAAAATGGAATTAAGTGCCCTTTGTCAACGACATGGCTGAAAGTGGCGTAAAGATGGCTCAAGACTACAATGAAGGCCTCTGGTGGAATTAAGGTGATTTTTAAGACTTGCTATTAGTCATCGCAAGTTATAAGAATCTATTGCCAACAAGCAACCAAAAGAGGCTTATCTAACTCTAAATTCTTTTTTAATTTAATTGATTTACGTATAATTTTTCGATGGCTTATGAAATAAATGAACATAAGTAAGTGAAATGAAAGGAATGTTTTTAACCGCGCCAGAGCATGATATGTAACAATTAAACTGTGTCACTTTATAAGTGAACTCCTATATTGAAGTGTTTTTATAGGGGTAGCCCCAAAAGGGTGGCAGATAGGAGGCAGGTGTGTGAGGGGAAAGTATTGGGGATAAAAAAATAATTGGATCTTGTGATGCATTTGTCCCATCTAGGGGTCACCAGGGATAGTTACAGCGAATTTTCAAAAATGTGGACTTAGTAGGGGGACCTCCAGAAGGGTGACAGATAGGAGGTAGATTGGCTTGGGGGAAATGTCGGAAAAAATAATTGGACCTGGTTTTACGTTTTACTCTTCTATGAAATACTCCGGGGGAGCTAAGAACTATTTTTCGATATTTTTCCTAATTTTTTTGCTTTTTTGTAGGGGGGGCGCCCAAGAGGTGGATTTTAGGGGGTAGGTGTATCACCGAAAAATATAAGGGAACAAAAAATAATAGGACCTAATTGGATATTAAGCCTATATTGCGGGCATCGCAGGACAAATGCAGCAAATTTTCAAAAAATGTGGATTTTGAAGGGGGGCCCTTAAAAGGGTGGCAGATAGGGTGCAAGTGTGTCAAGAGAAAATGTTGGAGAGGAAAAAATAATAGAACCTGGTCATACATTTCACCACTCTAGAGGTCACTCCGTGGGAGCTTTGAACTATTTTTAGAAATTTTTTTAATTTTTGAGTTTTTTGTAGGGGGACCCCAAAAGGGGGGCAGATAGGGGGTAGGTCTGTCTCATTAAAATGTTGGGGATAAAAAAATAATGGGACCTGGTCATACATCTTATCTAGCTTGGGGTCATTCTGGAACTGTTACAGCGAATTTTCAAAAATGAGGATTTTGCAGGGGGGACCCCCGGAGGGTGATAAATAGGGGGTAGGTGTGCTTGGAAAAAATGTTGGAAAGAAAAAAATAATGTAACCTGGTCATACATTTCACCCCTCTAGGGGTCACCCCGAGGGAGCTATGAATTATTTTCGTGAAATTTTCGCAAAGGTGCCCCTCTTTGGGCCCGATGGGGCAGGTGTTACCCCCCTCCGATTGAGACCAAATTTTTTTAGAATCAGTTTTTTGAGTAACCTAACAAAATTAGCCCGTACAAGCTATCAATATCGCTGTATTTTTTTTTCATACAACACTAAAACCAGGCTAGTAAGGGCATTCCCTGGGGAAAAATTTTTTGCTCATTTGTTGCATAGTATTATCGCAATCCCGCTCATAAAATGTGAACTTCAGCGACGTGAAACTCGTTTTGTTCTTAGCGCATAGCCTTTACCGTACGAAAATAGTAGTCATACCTACTTAGTATATTTTTATTTCTCCGTATTCATTTTACATTTGTTTAATCTCTTTCAAAAACTTGATTAGGACAAGTCGTGGCAACTCCCATACGTTCGAAGTTTCGAAATGCTTTAAAGGAAGCGTTACTTTCGCACAAATACTTGAAATAGTTAGCGCACGGTCTGAGCAAAAACTACGCGAATTCAGAAAAGAAGCCATGGCACCTACCCTAAAAGCAAAATTTTTAAAATGCTGCAGTGTAGGGTATTTAATTTTTGGCCACGCCAATAGTAACACCCTTACTAGTTTAGATTGTCTTTGAATAAAAATCAACCCTTTATTCTTAATTATTAAGAGCCCCCTGTTGATTGTTGATTATTGAGATCATTGGTTGTTATTTTAATGGTTACTATATAGACTTTTATCAATGCCATGTACAAATCGAAGCCTTTTTTCAATATAAATTTTTCCATTTCGGTCAAAGTTAGACTCCCATGAACAAAATTTGATTGTAGCCATATAGATCTTCGCATATAAAAGCATTTTTTTTTATTCTTTTGAATATATATAAATTAATTAAAGTGTTTTTGGGTCAGTTCTAACGTAAATATACCTGTAACACTGCCTTCACAATACATTGCATTCAAATTTAATTCTGATAAGTAGAAAAGAGATTTATGAAAAATCGACCACTTAATCAAGATAATGAATGGAAAAAAAAAAATAATTTCATGAATTCTTTCGGATGATTCTTCAAAAATTACTTAATTGGTGTACCTACCTATAATCATGTGGGCACTTGAGTTGCCCATTTCAAGTAACATTTTATTGACAGTTGATCGACATCACTTGAAACATTTATGATGGAATTATAATGCTAGAGAAACAAATATTTAAGATAGATTCTTAAACAACAGAACTTTAATTTTAATTTTATTTTCTCTTAAACTTTGACAAGTTTGGATCCAAAACAAAAGTTAAAATTTCAAAGAAACTTTTCAATGAAACAGAAAATTTAAACTTTCAACTGCTCCGCAAAATTGAAAAAAAAAAATATTACAATACAGAAAACATAAATTCCATGGCAACAACAGTTTGTTTACTCTTAAGAAAAACCCACCTCCAGCAAGCCAAACCAAACATAAATTCCGTAAACTCTACAAAAGGAAATCACCTGGACATCGCAATCGACCGACCAACGTACCTTGAGCATAATTTAAAACCTTGCATTGTCTATAGAAACCTTCGCTGCAACCAAAAAGGATGTAATTCCAACTCAAAGGCAACGGCAAATCCAAAGCAAAATCTATGCCAAACCATCATTGAGTTACAGTGCTGGCTAGTATTTCTAAGCCTGGCTGGCTTGGCTGCTAAAGAAACTCGTCATGTTCTAATGTCAATGCCATAAATTGAGATTTAACATTTCTATATGCGATGGTTCCATAAAAGAACAACTTTGCTTGGCTAACAGTTTTATAGTCCCTTTGGTATACTTGTAAGTAACTTTGTGTATAAGTACTTTTCCGGTACTGAGTTGTGTGTGCATTGCATCATTGACAGCGAACACACTTTATGATCGACTTTTGGACCAAGCACCACACCAATGTGGTCGTCGGTGGTTTAACGGTCTGCAGTTTAATGTCATGAATCCTTAGAGTTGTCATTAAAAATGTTTTGGTTATGCTAGAAGAGCAATATAGGACCTACGTATTAGAAACTTTTGATTGATGTTGCAATAAAAAAGCAATAAAAAAATATCTATGTAGTTGCTATATGGGCAAAACCACAACAGCGCATTTTACCGCATTTTACTTAGATTTTTTAATATGCTTTCTTAGGGTTCATTCCTATTGCAGGAAGGTCATAAAAATTGATGCAGCTGCTGTGTATTTCGCAGTTAGGTGCGTGGCGCCAACTGATACATAACCAAAAGTTTTTATTATCGTTGCATCAGGAAGTTCATAAAAATCGATGCAGAGACTGAGGGACAGACAGAAAAGAAAGAAAAAATTTTACTTTTGTGTGCAATGCACTTCTTAACAATCTTTCTTCCTTTCGATATTCTTTGAAAGATTTAGGCCCCTATTTCGTGGCGTGGCCCCACCCATATGAGCAAAAGTTTCAAAATGCTATACTGAAAGGTTTTTTTACGATAATCCAACAAAATTTCACTCAAAAACTAAGAAAAGTAACTGCAAGCTCTGATCATAAACTAGGCGAACTCAGAGAAGAAGGCGTGGCACCTCCCATATAAAAAAAATTTTCAAAATGTTATACTATTGTAAAAGCATTTTTTGAGATAATCGAAACATAATTTCACTCAGACATTAAGAAGAGTAAATGCAAGCTCTAAGAAAAAACTAAATAAACTCGGACAAGTGGGCGTGGCACGTCCCATATAAGCAAAAGTTTCAAAATGTTTTACTGAAAGCGTTTTTCAACAAATTTTCACTGTAACTGCAAGCTCTGGTCATAAGCAAGGCAAAATCAGACAAGAGGGCGTGGCAACTCTCTCTACTGAAAGCATTTTTTGAGATAATGCAACCAAATTTGCTCAGACACTGAGAGCAGTAAGTGCAAGATCTGAGCAAAAGCCTTGAGAATTCGGAGAAGTGGTCGTGATATCTCTCGTTCAAGCAAAATTTTCAAGATAGTGCAGTGTAGGGTATTAAATGTTTGGCCAGGCCAAAGGTACCCTTAGTAGTTATTTTACATTTTAAAATATTCGCTGAGGTAAATTTTAACCGAAAAAAAGTGCTCCATGATTTTTCTTTAAAACCCATTTTGAACTATGCATACATATAACTTTTTTTTTTCCAAAATACCCTAACCTAGAAAGTTTAAAAAATGCAAAAAACACTGTTTTTCTATATTTCAGTCTACAAAGATGAGGTTCTGCCTGTTATGTCTGCAATTTATGTCCTATCTGTCCTATATTAATATAATATCTGTTCTATCTGTCCCATCTATCATATATGTATGGTCATACTGTCCCTATTTGTCTTGTCTGTCCTGGTGTTTCTGTCCGGCCTATATTTCTGTCTGTCCAGTCTGTCCTGTCTGTCCTGTCTGTCCTGTCTGTCCTGTCTGTCCTGTCTGTCCTGTCTGTCCTGTCTGTCCTGTCTGTCCTGTCTGTCCTGTCTGTCCTGTCTGTCCTGTCTGTCCTGTCTGTCCTGTCTGTCCTGTCTGTCCTGTCTGTCCTGTCTGTCCTGTCTGTCCTGTCTGTCCTGTCTGTCCTGTCTGTCCTGTCTGTCCTGTCTGTCCTGTCTGTCCTGTCTGTCCTGTCTGTCCTGTCTGTCCTGTCTGTCCTGTCTGTCCTGTCTGTCCTGTCTGTCCTGTCTGTCCTGTCTGTCCTGTCTGTCCTGTCTGTCCTGTCTGTCCTGTCTGTCCTGTCTGTCCTGTCTGTCCTGTCTGTCCTGTCTGTCCTGTCTGTCCTGTCTGTCCTGTCTGTCCTGTCTGTCCTGTCTGTCCTGTCTGTCCTGTCTGTCCTGTCTGTCCTGTCTGTCCTGTCTGTCCTGTCTGTCCTGTCTGTCCTGTCTGTCCTGTCTGTCCTGTCTGTCCTGTCTGTCCTGTCTGTCCTGTCTGTCCTGTCTGTCCTGTCTGTCCTGTCTGTCCTGTCTGTCCTGTCTGACCAGTCTGACCAGTCTGACCAGTCTGTCCTGTCTGTCCTGTCTGTCATGACAACTCAAAATTATTATTTGGAGCTATATCAGAAAATGGGAAGCAAAATTTCGAAGTTAAGTGATTTACTTATTAAAGGTAATCAAATCGAAATC
Source organism: Calliopum simillimum (assembly GCA_951812925.1). Lineage (NCBI taxonomy): Eukaryota > Metazoa > Arthropoda > Insecta > Diptera > Lauxaniidae > Calliopum > Calliopum simillimum. Next base: position 25,768,518 of record OX638371.1, read on the forward strand.
ATCTCGAGTTTTGACAAAAATTTTATGTTTAGGGTGGAAATGGAACGAAAATGGATCCAACTATAAAACCGATGCTTTGTATTATGGAGTCATTAAGATGATGTTTTAAAATTTTACAAAAATTTTTTCTTAGATATTCATTCCAAATTTACTGCTCCATTTAACTAAAGGGCAATCAAAACGAATTGTTCGCTAAGACAACCATGTGGGTATTTTACTAATGAGTTGGGTAAAAAAAGAGTTCATTGATTAAATGCTGCCATATGATGCATATTCTTTTTCATCTGCTTTTTTAATGAATTGAAACTGTACAATTGGGTGCATTAATGCAACTAACGGTGGGTTAGCTTCATTATTAATGAAGTATTCATAAACGAAACACTTTGGCTTTTATAAGATGCGCTTAATTGATAGATTACTCAGCGCATTACATGGAATTTCAAATTTTTTCTAACTAGAATTTGGGTCAATATTTTTTTTTTGGTTTTTATAGAAAATAATGAAGAAATTTCAAATTGTTGTGCACAAATTTAAAGAATTTTTTTCATGTATTATTTCCAATTAAATCTTTATTTCTATCTTTTAATATAATGAGGTTTAGTACTTTCAAAATGTTTAAAAGTAGCATAGGCTTTAGTTTAATTTTTACTTTTTGTGTAAAGTTCTTAGTTACTTAAAAAAGCCTGCAAAATAAATAAATTCAATTTCTTTAGAATGCTCTTTTGCTGCTCGATTAATATCCACAATTTTTATCTGTATTTTTAAGGCTGCCATACAGCAGCGGTATATCCAAACATAATCGTGACTGAGTGTCTGACATTGGCGTTGCCGCTAACACTGATATCGTCTTCGTCGTCCCTCAAAAAAAAAAAAAAAAAAAAAAAAAGTTTTATAGTTCATTCAAGCGCTGGAGGAGGTGGAGATGAAGGAAAACCCTTGGACATTGTGTACGTTGCCACAACGCCTATAAAGTTTCCTCCTGCCAAATGAGAAGCTATAAAATTTTCACAAACGATAATCATAGTCACAACAGCTACAACAATAGCAACAACAACACAAAGAAAGTACAATAACTGATTGTAGCGCGTGATCCATAGGATGGATATGCGATGCGCGCTACACCAACATTGCATCTCTCAGCTGAGATAATGTTACAGATTATGCTGTTGCTATTGTAGTTATTGTTGTTGTTAAGCATCGTGCTAACAAAAAATTGTTGTAATTTAATTTACAATGCCTTAAAAATTGTTATTAATGTAAAAAGAAACAAAAACAAAAAAAAAATATTTTGTTTGCAGTGTTTGTTGTACGTTTGGTACGTTTTTTGTTTTTTTCTTCTTCTTACTTTTAATGATCTTTTTGAATATTTTTGGAATTTTCTAGCATGACTTGGTAGTTTTCTCCATTTTCTTTTGTGCCCTGCACTCTTGTTGAAAGTGTGGCGTTAGTCAAACATTTAGTCATCTTTCTGCACTTTTTTATATTTTTTCGAGTTTTTTACATTATTAAAAATTTTTCGAAATTTTTACATAATTCACAAATTTTACAATTTTTCACAAATTTGAAAATGTTTTCGTGCTCAAATATTTCGAACTTCTTTATGGCTTTTTCGCTGTTATTTTTAATAACATTTAGTAACTGGCTAGAAACGCTTAAACTAAAAGACTTCGTATCTTAAGACCCCAGTCAGTTGGACCTTTAGTTGAGTTAATCTTTTGTGTAATCGAATAAGATTTGGGTTGACATAGTTTTTGACACACATATAACTGTGATAAAATCATTTTTTGCAATTCCAAAAATTTCTAAGATGGCGGCCATAGGAATTTGGGTCCAACTTTTGAATACTCATATATTTGAAAATTCATAGTTCCTCGGCTTTTTAGCCAATTTTAGTGAAATTATGAAAATATGAGCTATTGAAATAAAAATTTACACTAAAAAAAAAAAATTTATTTTATGTGAAAAAAAAAGTTTTTTTCTCTTTTAAAGCCATTTTGGGGCTTGGAGCATCTGTTTCATATTTTTTTAAATATTTTTATTTAAAAGTCAATTTAATTATAATTATTTTTCGATCCTCAAAATCGTGGCATATTTTGCGTTTATCAAGTTATAACCCAAGAGGAAGCGAAACTGAAGCAAGCACTTTAAAAGCGCTTAGAAGCACTTACACAATAATTTTTTGTAAAACTGCAATAAGGACAACATGGGTTTGAACCCAGCCCGGGTGATTTTATGTTTACTTTTTATTTTCTTCTGCTTTAATTTTTTTTTTTATAAAAAAATATTATTTATTCAAAAATTTTTTTTTATTTCAGTTCCTATTTTCCTTTCTCTTATTTATTTACTTTTGTTTAATTGAATTAAAATAGATTACACACTGAATTTTTGTAAAGCTGCAGTAAGACTAACATGGGTTCGAACCCAGAGCGGTGTTTTTTTTTTGTTTAATTTTTTTTTTTTTTATCAAAATACTTTTTATTCAACATTTTTTTATTTCACTTTTCTATTTTCCTATCTTTTATTTATTTACTCTTGATTAATTGAGTTGAAACTGATAACACAATGATTCTATGGAATATCTGTACGGCTGCAGTAAGCATTCGAATATAAAATTCTGTGTGGACAAGATTTGCTTCATATACAAATTTAATACCTCTTCATCGTATCGGGCAATGGTGTAGTGGTCTACCGAGCTTGTAAATGTAAGTAAAAGTAATATGTTTCTATCTATCACACTGACGGTCCTCGATTCAAATGCTGATGCTGCCAGTTTTTTTTTTTTTTTCATTTTATTGTAAAAACGCTTACCGCCGCATTACAGATAAGCGCTTCAAAAGGCCCTTTTACGTAAGGCTGCAGTAAGCTTAAGCACGCTTACATCCTATGGCATGCAATGTTGAAAAGAAAGAATAGTTCTTACGGAGCGGAAGCGCTTATTAGTGAAAAAGATGCACTTCAGAAGTGTTTTTGAAGCACTTCTTTTCCCCTTGGAAACTTTTTGAAGTTGTATGAGTAGTACTTAACTAAGGGGAAAGAAGTGCTTTAAAAATCCTTCTGAAGTGCATCCTTTTCACCAATAAGCGCTTCTCCTCCGTTAGAACTATTCTTCCTTTTTAACACTACATGTCATAGGATGTAAGCACGCTTAAGCTTACCGCAGCCTTACTTCAAAGGACCTTTGGAAGCGCTTAATTGTAATGCTGCGGTTAGCATTTTTTGAAATTTCTTACTGCAGCCTTACAAAAAATCATTGTGAAAGTGCTTCTCAATTTCTATGGGACAAGCGCTTTCAAAGTGCTTGGATCAGAAACGCTATAAAATTTTTCCTCTTGGGTAGTGTTGTGCTTATCATGAGTCGTTGGTGCACGTGCGCTACCATATAGAGCTGCCACCGTCTGCATGGTATTTTTTTTTAAGAATATTTAACCCATTACTAGAAAGTTTTTCGAAAAAGGGTCAAAAAGACCCATAAAACGGGATATAAGAGGTTAAGATGTTTTAGAAAATTGTTCCTTTCTTGATTTCATGTTAGCCTCCTCGAAGATCTTAACCCATTATTTCCCGTTTTTATGGGTCTTTTTGACACCTCTTTACAAAAACTTGATTAAAATGGGTTGAAATGTTCTCCGAAAAATCTTACTAGGAACCACCGAAAAAAATACCGTCCGGACGGTGGGAACTCGATCATGTGCACCAAAGACTCATGAAAAACACAACCTTGAATAACTTCAAAAACTCATAGCGAGGATAGTCTAATTTTCAACTCATTTTTCGACTGCATTGCACCATCGCAGCTGAATTTTGTGATGTCCCTATCTAAAACTTCAAAAACGACGCTTTTTTTTTCTTTTTAAAGTTTTGTCGCATTATCTTAGTGGCCCACAAACACATCAGCCTTCAGTCATTTATAAAAGATGTCATCTGTGCAGTTATCTTCTGAAATTTAACAGGTCATTCAATAAGTCCGTAGGATAAGTAAGAAAAAACTTGACAAAACTCGATTTTATTATTCAACATAGTTGCCTTCGAGGACGATACAACGAGTATAGCGATTTTCCAACTTTTCGATACCACTTTTATATTACGATTTCTCTTTTTCGTCAAAATAGGCCTCAGTTGACTGTCTTTTGGATTCTAGTGTGTTAGAGTGAAGCCATGTTTCATTTATTGTCACATATCGACGATAGAATTCGATTTTATTGTGGTTTAACAGCGCCAAACACTCCTCTGAAGCATCAATTCGTTGTTGTTTTGGTTCGACTGTGAGCTCACGCGGCACCCACTTTGCACGGAGCTTTCGCATACCCAAATGTTCGTGTAAAATGGTAAGAACACTGCCATCTGATATCTTTAAAATGACAGCTAGCTCATGCACCTTCAATTTGCAATCGTTCATAACCAATTTGTCGATTTTTTTAAGTTTTCTGGAATAACAGCCTAATTTGGGCGTCCACAGCGCTCTGCATCATTTGTGCTGGCACGACCATGTTTAAATTCAGCAATCCATTTGTATCGATAGAGCAGAGTTTGGATAATATTTATCAAGCCATTGTTTGGTTTCCACTGTATTTTTTTGATCAAAAAGCGATGTTTTACCAAAACTCGGAATTCACTTTTTTGCAATTTTTTTTTTTTACTAACAAAAGTTGCTTCACACTAAATGCTATAACTCACGAATCAATAGTCCGATTGCTGTCAAATTTATACACGTATCGTTTGAAGGTTAGTACTAAATAGAAATCATATGGAAAAAATTCTAGTAACGCCATCTATGTGTCATCCTACGGACTTATTGAATGACCTGTTAAAATAGTTAAGCAAAAACATTATTTTTTATAGATTTTCCTTGAATGGACATTGAACTTAATAACTTAAATTTTTTCTTTTCTCTTTACAGATTCAGTGTTATTTGATTTTTGAAATAAGGAATATAGTGAAATTTTATGTTAATTCTTAGTGTTGTTCAAAGTGTTCGCAATAATCATTTGTTTGTCACGACTAAATGTAATATGTTTTTAAATTTTATTCCTTTGTGATCATATGGGGATTTTCGTAGAAAACTATAAGCTATCAAAAAGGTAAGTTTATTTGTATAATTAACTTCAATGTATCCTTTAAATCTTTAGAATTTAAATTTCCTTCTTTTTTTTAAATCCAATTTTAATTATTTTTACGCCGAAGTATCGTAAAATGAAATATGTTATTTAGGCCTTCATAGAGAGAATTCAAAAGTTCCAGTGTAGAAAAACCTTATAAATTTTATTTTACAATCTAATTACTTAACTTGTAATTAGGAACATAAGATGCGTACTTTTAAGTTGAACGCTAGTTATTTATACAGGTAGCCGAATGCTAACCCCACACGTTAATGTAGCAAGCTGGCTTTAACATGCATGCATTGTTCATAGACTATTACCAATATAAACCAACATATACTGGGGGTTATCGTGAATAAATATTCCCGGGGAATTTTCTCAGACTGTCGTAAATTCTCTATTGCACTTAAACAAAACTCCCCAGAAATCTTGATTCACGATAACACCCACTATTTATTTAAGTCTTTGGAATAATCCCAGACTGTTAATATGGTTCCAAACTACCGCCAGGCGAAATCAACTTTTAAAAAATCCATACAAAATCACGCAATAGTTCGGTTTTTATTTTATTACGATCTCAAAAATGCTTAAAATGAGTCTTATGAACAATATATGGTTTTTAGCTTAAGTCACAAAAAGTACTGTATTTTTAAATCTTTATTGGGGGGTTGTCACTATTCTGACTTGAAATTCTAGTAAAATTTTGTAGAAATAAAGTAGTGCGAATAATTTTTTTCTCCGTGTAGGAATAGTTAGGAAAATTTCAGACAAGTGGGCGTGGTACCTCTGATACAAGCAACATTTTTAAAATGCTGCAGTGTAAGGTATTTAATTTTTTGTCCAGGCCAGAGGTACTTAACACCCTTACTTACTTTACTACAAAAGTTCAACTTCTCTTCCTATGCATTTTTTTTCTCTAGCAAATATTTTCTTCCAAATTTCGAGCTATTTCATTAAAAACATGAAAGTGCTGAAGTGGTAAACAAAAAGCTTGTAACTCGTACTTTCATTGCATTAAAATATGTTCACGTGCTATTTGACGCCCACTTGCAGGTACTTTGAGATAAATATTTTTGCTTAAAACAACTTTATCTTTTTGTTTCCATACTTACATACTTATGTATAAGGCAAGATTCCACAGTTCTTGAGTAAATTTTGGTTACTAAGTTACGATTAAAGAATAATATATGTACTGCATTTTGCATTATATACGTAACCGGATAGCATTCGGCTTTTGCATCTCAAATTTTTTTCAAACTTTTTTTTCTTATAGTACTGGTTGAGGCTTTTATCCATGATTTTTTAAAATTTTTTTTTATCAAATCCTTCAAGAGATACACACTTTCATAAAACTGCAAAAGCTGGAAAAACAACATTTATCAATTTTTTTAAATGCTCATAACTTCGCCAATACTCAGCCAAATCGTGTAATTTTTTTTAAAATTTTTGATTTTTTAAGAAAATTTAAAAAAAAAATTTAAAAAATTTCTTCATTTCCGTGAGAGGGTAAAAACGTTCGCTTACCCTCATTTATTATTCCTCTCCAATATTTTTTTCGAACATATTACCCCTTTTTTCCATCTCTAAAGGGGATTCCCATACAAAATTTTGATAATATGTAATATGAAAAAAGTCACATTTTCCAGGGGAGGGAAAAATATTCACAGACTCCTATTAATTTCTTCCTAACATTTCGCTCGTACATACTACCCCTTTTTGTCCACGCCTTAAAGAGACTCCCATAAAAAATTTACGTTTCTATAGATATATCTATATTTTGCATAGAAGGGTGAAAAGGGAGGGTATGTTCAAAGAAAATGTCGGTGAGGAAAAATTTTTTGTTAATTTTATACATTTTTGTATTGGAGCCCCCTTAATGCTTAAGGGGTGGAATATTGGATCTAGTATGTTCATGAAAAATATTGGAGGGACAAAATTAATGGGGGTCGGTGAACATTTTTTCCTCTCCCGGTAATGAGGAACTTATTTTGATATTTTTATTAAAATTTTGTATGTGGGCCACTTAAGAGGCGAAAAAAAAAGCGCAAGTATGTTCAAGAAAAATGGCGGAGAAGGAAAACTAATATGGTGGGTGAACATTTTTGCCCTAGCCCGGCGAAGTGAGATTAAAAAAAGGGGTAGTATGTTTGAGAACACTGTTGGAGAGGAAAAATAAATGGGGGTGGGTGCACGTTTTTACCCTCTTGCGGCAACGAGGAATTTTTTAATTCTCTCTCACTAACTTTTTCGTTAATTAAAAAATTTTTAAAAAAAAAATACCCATCGTTTGTCCAATCTAAAAATAGTCTTAAAATTTATCACATACTTGAAGTTTTTTTTCAAAATGTTTTTAAAAAAATTGAGGGGTATAATCATTAATAAAAATAGCAACTTAGTTTTGAAAGTTGAAAAATTTATATTTTTTATAAAAATTTTCTTCAACAAAACTTTGTTAAAAAAAATTACATTATTTGGCTGACTATTGGCAGTGTTATGAGCATTTCAAAAAATAAATTATTGCAGTTTTTGCAGCTTTTTCAGTTTTTAAAAAGTTATATCTCTTAAACGACTTTAAAAAAAGATTTAAGAAAATCATGGATGCTAAGCTCAACTAGTACTATAAAAAAAAAATTCCCAAAATCGGTGATGCAAAATTCAAATGCTATACGGTTACTTATATAATGTTTCATATATGCATTTCCCAAGTGACGAACGTGACCGTTATTTTTGTTTTTACGTTGCAACGTTTAAAGCAAGCGAAGTCCTGGTTCCGAGATACACGCAAAAAAAGACACAAAACGAACGTGACAAAAATGGAAGTAGTTTTCGTGCCAATTCAAAGAAAGTCAGAATTCAGCGAAACAAATTTTTAGTGCGCCTAATTTAAGTATCTTATGCAATAATGTAACTTTATAATGTATTTTGTTTGATTCAAATATCTTCTATACTTTTCTTTGTTTTGATCATAATCTTAATCGATACGTGACATTTTTTTCATTATGTTTTAATCGGATATGGTTTGCATATTTATGTATTTTAAGTTTATTAAGTAAGGTTGATTTAAGCCAAATTCAGTTTTGGGAGCTATAAAATCATGCACGCTGTTCTGGTGCCAATTGTGAAATATGATAATCTGATCACTGTAATACTTTTATTACTTTTTTACGCACTATCCTTAGTTTTAAAAATTCTTGCCTCTGATGAACACTAGTGAAATTATACGTAGAATATTTTTGCAGAACTCTTTAACCAAGTCTTTTTGAAAAAGATGTAAATAAAACTATAAAACAGGATATAATGGGTTAATGTGTTGTAAGATAATGTTCCTTGTATGATTTAGTTATGACCTTGAGACAACAAGATTTATCCAAAATGTAGTTTTGGAATTTAACAGTAGAATGAAATTTCAGTAATACGTTACTTTCGAGCTAAAAGTGACGAACGTGACCTACTTTAAATGGATTTAAATTCTGTTTTTTGCAATAGATTTATTTTTTGTTTTTAATTGTGTGTATTAAACTATATTTGCACTTAATTTTTGACACATTTGCTGTTTGATTTGCACTTGATTTGTGAAGCAATGATGTCAAATTATCTTTTTCAGTGATGAACCGGACAATAGAAAATGGACTTAAGCAAATAAAAAATTGATAGTTAATCGGGATTGTATTGTTCTTTTTCATCTTTTTTATATCACTAGCTGGCCCGGTACCGACTTTGTTCGCCCGTTCCCGATGCCCTTTACATATGTTCCAAGTCCCATCCATCTCTGTCGTTCTTCTCTTCCAATCCCTCCGGTTTTTCAAGGTGAATAGAATATATATTTATGTACCAACTTTTATAACAATAGCTACTATAGGCGTAGAAATATAGCATTTTGAGTATTTGTACTGTACGGGGGGTGCAAATCCCTTTCATTCAATCCCTCTTAAGCCTTGCATGCTGAATAGTAAACGAAATAAACATCCATGTACCAAGTTTCATAATGACAGCTGATGTAGGAACACTGATATAGCATTTTGTGTGTTTATTTCATATGGGGGGCTCAACGTCCCCTGGCTTAATCCCCTTCAAATTTTGCATGGTTGATGGCAAATACATTATGCATAAGTTCACTAACTTTCATAATCATAGCTTGTATAACTGCAGAGATATAGCAATTTTAGTCTTTTTTTCGTATGAAGAGTGCAACCCCCGTCCCCCGCAGCGGCATTTCACCCCCTTAAGAACCTACTACAGACCATAACAACAATTTAAAAAAAAAATATTTAAATCCGCCGTGTAGTTTCCGTGTCCATAAGCTATATACGGACACCATTTAATTTTTATATATACAGATAGATTAATGTTGTAAGGGCGATTTGGTGGAACAACCGTTATCATGTATGATGCCTCTTACTGAAGTTTATAAAAAAAACACATTCAACTAAAAAAGGAAAACTACATTTGTGCAACTTTGGAGATCACATCATGCTTAATGAATTTATGTGTGAATTGCTTAAATCAGTAAAATTTTATTAAAATTTAAATGCTTCCCTAAAATAATATCATAAAATGATAAGTTTTTCATAACTTTTAATATTTTGATCATAGTGAAACTTTTGGCAAAAATGCCGATACATAAAAGCCTTATAACTAATAATTTCTTAATAGAATTCTTTTAAAATGCCGTTTAATATTCAAACCAAACGTTTGTTAAAGTTTCAATAACACGACATATATTTTATACCTAAATGCCTGAAAAACGCATGTTCAGAAGAAAACCAAGAAATAAATCGTTAAAACAAGATTCGGAACAAAAGATTCACTGTCAACTGCAACAACGCCGTTGGATGCACTTGGCCAAAAGCACACAAAAAAAAAAGAAACCAAACATCTGTGTCTGCACGCATCCCGACAGGCATCCAAACCAAACAGCTCCAACAGGCGCTCACCCTGAATTTTTCTATTGCCAGAGCTATGGTTCACAGCAAAAAGAGTGTTCCCTTTGTGTCGCCACATGCAGAACACGCAATGTCGCCCCATCTGCAACTTCTGCTTCTTCTTCTTCTTCTGTTACAGCTCTTGCAAGTGCTGCTTCCTAACGGCATCCAGTTGAATTGCGTTCACGCATCCGCTATAAAATTGGCGACTATGACGCGCATTGACCAACCAGTAACAACAACAACAACATTTATTCTTGTATAACCAAGTCGTCTAACTGCAAGTCCAAGAAGTAGTTACCAGGCCCAGTTCTTAGCCGTGCAACAACAAGTAATACAACAAAAAAACCAGTTAACAATTAGCGGTCTTCTAGCCGGACGATGTCAGACATTGATGATGCAAAATCAACGTAAAATTCTCTCTAACACTCTAGCAGCAAAGACACTGCTTGCTAGTCGGGCGTGTAGCGGTCGTCTTTCGAACGGTGGAGGTGTTTGCTTAAGTGTCCTCATGTCTGTGAATGCTTTCCATGCCTTCATGATGTCCATAATGGACATCGCGCTCTCTGAGGTGTACAGTTAATTGGAGTTTTGATGTATGCGTGTGTCATTTGTTGGCTCTGGTTTGGTAGCGTAAATTCAATGCGAATGCCATTCGTGGTACAGTGGGATGATATCATGTGAAAATGTTTGAAAGTTTCATCATTTGATAACTTGCATTTTGAGTCAGAAAATTCGATAGTTTGCGGGTGACGGCTGGGAATAATAATGGAAAGGTTTGGAAATTAACAGGAGAGTCTCCGATCTCCCTCATTTTTCAAACAAAGAAAAATTTTGAAAACATCAAAGGTTACCATGCCTCCCTTCAGGGGTCTTAGCCCCATTGTTGCAAAAAAATAATTTAATGCACCAATCAATGGGAAATCCTTGGGCGTCTCCACACGCTTCGAGCATTTCGGGCCTATTTTTCAAAAAAAAGAAAATGGAAAAAATGCGCAAATTATCACAGGAGTCCCCCCCACCTTTCCCATAAGTTTTGGGCTCATATTGCAAAAAAAAAATATTACTACACCAATTGATGGGAAAAGTCAAAGAAAAAATTTGGAAATTATCGAAGGTGTCCACAATCCACTTCAGGCTTTAGACCAATTTAAAAATAAAAATTTATTACTACAATCAATGGGGTAAGTTTGAAGAATTATTAGGGAGATCTATCTATTACTAAGGGGTTTTGGGACCGATTTTGAAAAAAAAAAAAAAATAGAAAAGTGTCAAAAATTCAAAAAATTTCGTGCAAATACCGCCATGAGGCACTATATTCTTTTTTAAAGTGGGCGGTGCCACGCCCCTAAATGAAAAAAATGCTCTCACGGCTAAAACACTGCAGCGATTTTTACGGAACTTGGTATGGAGATATGGTAGGCACTAAGAAACGATAACATGATCATTATTTTTTTCAGTGGGCAGTGCCACGCCCCTAAATGGAAAAAACGCTCTCACGGCTAAACCACTACTTCGATTTTTATGAAATTTGACATAGAGATAAGATTAACGCTAAGGAATGTTAACATGATCATTATGCTTTTCCCCTAAATGGGATAACGCTTTCACGGATAAACAGATAAGGCTAACGCTAAGGAATGAGAATATGACCTTAATATTTTTAAGTGGCCATTGCCACGCACTTACGGTATTGATTTTTGTGAATTTTGGTACTTGGATAGAAAGAATGAGCAGGACGGAAAGATATCAAAATCTTTTTGCTCTTTAGTAGGAGTAACGCGTCTCTAAATGGCAAGCACGCTATTGCAACGAAACTGCTGCATCGATTTTAATGAATGCAGATAACCAGAACCCTACAGAGAATATTGAAAGCTTTTTGTCTTTTATCGACCAAGAAAGGTTACAAAAACTTTATGGTTTGTAGTTAAATTGAAATAGTCGAATTTCAGCCACATCTAGTAAAAATAAATAAAACAAAATTAGTACGTGGATTTTTTCATAAGCAATCACATAAGCATGTCTTAAAAGAGAGCGCGAGAATACGGCTCGAGTAAAAACTCACTCTTATCGTGAGAAATATTTGCATATGTCATGCCCTTTAAGTGAACATAGGGATTATCACCACCTTAGTCAAACTAGCTGAAGTATGCACACGTAAAGCTATCTGACGTTCCTTAAAATACCTTGCGAGAAAAATCGCAAAGATTCGATGACATGGCAAAAATTTTACAAAAATGATGGTACAATCAAAAAAAAAAAAAATAAAAATAAAAAATATTGATATTATGGCTTTCGTATTAAATCCAACAGTTTTAACTATTAAAATTAGTCAATGAGACCCGTATTTTTAAAACAATAATTTCGAAACTATTATATTAATAGTTTGTCTTTACTATCGATTCAATGGTATGAGAGCATGGATCAAATAGCATGTCTTATTAACACTTTAATAGTTTGTACCTTTAAATTAATATGGGGACGTTATTATTCCAATAGTTTTTAACTGTCGTTGTACCATTGAAATAATGTGATACTACCATTAATATAATAGTATATCTTTCCATTGATTTTATATGATACCATTAGTACAATGGTATATTTTATAACTTGTACCATGGAATCAATGTGATGTTACTATTAATCCAATTGAATGTCTGATGGCTTATACCATTGAATTAATGTGAAGTCCAATAGTATATTTGATAGCTTGTACCATTGAATTAATTGGATGATACCATTATTCCAGCTTGGAAACAATTATCTGATATTAATTCCGTCCACATACTAAGTACATTAAGAACACTAAAATGAATATCATTGAATAAATATTATATAAATGATTGCATCAATAGGACTCACCATTAAGTTAAGGTTTTTTTGATTTTTAATAAAACTTGCTATTAAATCAATAGGATATACAAATATGATCGACGTTTTTTTATTGGTTAATTACATTGTAAGATTAAAAAAATAACCATATTTCTAGTAATATTAATTCTGTCTATAGTATAAATAGTAATAATATTGATACTTACTATTAAATTAAAAGTACGCAAAGTAGGGGAGATGTGTGTACCTTGGTCCGCTTTTCAGTTTTTTCAGTGTGCTGGATTTTCCAAAAAAGTTTCTTTAGTTTTTTGAATAAGTTATATTTCTACAATGCTTGCAGCATCAAATGACGTAACAATGATATTTTTATGTCTTACCATTGGGTAGAAATATTACTTTTTCCGTTACAATCTCAAACGGTCCAAGGTACACCATGCAAGTGCACCTTGGACTATTAAAAACAAAAGCGAATGCATTGTATTTTGGTAATAAATTATGAAAGAACCATTTATTATGTAATCAAAAGTAACATTTTTTTCAATAAAAAAAAAAATTAATCATAAACAAAAATTATAACACAAAAAAGTGCATTTAGTAAAAAACAATTAATCAAACAAAAATCGTTGCAAATAAATACATTAATCGCGTAAATAATAATAATAATATTATATTGAGAGGCGATTATGGTTTCCTGGTTGCCCGTCGAAAAAGGCTCGCTGGTCAATAAGCTAGGTCCAAGGTACACACAGACAGCATGTTTTAAAAACTGTCAACACCCATAATATATGTTAATGAAAACACATCTAAAACACACTAAAAGCTTAAAACAATAACTAAACTTCCTTCCTGATGTTGTAAAACTGAAATATTTCAAGTAAGTTCCTCACAAAACGTTTCGTAGCTTACTCCAAAAACAAATTTTTACACACAAAAAACACTTTTTCCGTCGCTTTATATACACGCGTACAGCTTGACGGTCTGAAGTCTATTTATATGAGTCACCAGTATAAGTGGAAAATTTCATAGAAGAACATTATCGTACACGTGCAACTGTTGAGTGGTAACCGGCATTTGGACCGAGGTACACTCGGACCAAGGTACACACATCTCCCCTATTCAATTTATAACAAAACTATTGTTTTAACATAAGTTCTATTTGGTAAATATACTGTTGAACCAAAGGGCGTACTATTAATACTATTATGGAACGTTTTTTTCTGAGTGTAGGAAACAGGAAAAAGTTAAGATTCTAAAACCACGAACCTACCAAATGAAAAACGCATTTGTTTTTGATTTTTGACAAAACTTATTCCACTGTTCCTGTCCTGCATGGAAAACGTTTTAGTCACAATTTCCTCAACATTTTAATAAATGTCACCAGCAAACCGTGCAACCCGCTGTCATTTTTCCAAAGTTAGCCTCCAGCTATTTCCGTACTTAAGATTCCCAACGGAAGACTCATTCGCGCATCATATGTAAATAGCTTCGAGGTCTCCAGCGCAGCTAATTGAAATTATTTAACAGGAATTGAATTATTATAACACAGAGAGAACGCGCAACACTGCAAGAACTTAGAAAGTTGCAATGTTGCTAGCAAAGAGATATTGGGGTATATGATGTGGCATCACTCGTAGGGACTGCGAAACGACACTGAAGTAAATGAATCGATCGCATCGTTGGCTGCTTGGTTTGCTTACGCAATTACGTAAGAACCAGAATGTAAATCGTGCATTACATGCACAGGGGTACTACCGCTGGAGTGCAACAAACACAACAAGATAAATGTTGTTGTTGTTGTTGGCGATGATCATTGAGTGAGTGAGTGACACGTTTGTGTCCGGCGTCGTAACTCTGAAGTTGTGAATTTTCAAGCATTAAATGGACAAAGCGATTTTCTTAGTTAAACGTCACACAAGAGCAACAACAACATTGCCATCTCGTGTCACCATCAGCATCCTGCTGAGTGAAAAATTAATCAAAAGTGTTCTTGTACTTGAAAAAAAGCGAGTTCTAAAGGAAGTCGTTGTTGGTGGTCATTTTTTTTTTTTAAGAAAGCGAAAAGATTTTGCTTAGAAGAAAATGAGTCGAAATATTAAGATAAATGAAAGCATTTCCTGGCAAAAGTAATGTCTTAATGAAAATGCGCCATAATTTTTGTAAATCGCTTCAAATGTAATTATGCTTTGATATTTATATTTTAGACATATATAAAATAAATTGCCAGATGCCATTTAAAATCACACACAATGGGGTAGTGCAGACATTAATGACCGAGGTGAGTCTCTATTTGGTTTTATATTTAATTCTTCACTTTTAATTTGCAATTAAAGAAATGAACCAACTTTTGTGACTCGTGTTAGATCTGAGGTTTTGGATTTGACTTTAATCACAGAATCTGATGAGTTGAAAGTAGATAATTGGCTCGTTTCTGATACTGCTACTTTATCAGATCATAGATACATAACTTTTTCTATTTGGCGATTTAAAATGGAAGAAATAAAATTTCGAAATCCTTTGAAAACGAAATGGTCGGAATTTTCAAAACTTATTCCCAAAGATCTAGCACCTCCGATAATGGAGAAGCTGGAAAGTCCATAACGAATAAATAGGGTTGTAAATGACCTCACTTCAAAACTTTGTTCAGCATTTGAAAAATCTTGTCTTTTGCGTAAAACTTCAAAAAAAAGATGCCGCCCAGGTGGAATGAAAATGTTCAGATCAGTCATACCACTACAAGAATGTTCTTTAATATAGCACGAAAACATGGTTGTTTGGAAGATTGGTCGACTTACAGATTACATTTGCAACTCTTTAAAAAGACAGTCAGAATTGCGAAACGTACATCATAGCGTGATCTTTGTAGTTTTATAGAGTGTGTCAACCAACCAGGCAGACTTAGGAGGATTCTTACTTAAGAATCGTCTCCTTTGGGCAGTTTAAAATGTCCGAATGAAACATGGAGTGAGTCTCCAAAGGACACACTTATTTTACTTTTAGAACACACTTTTCAAATAACCCTTTAGGTTCTCAAAATTTTCCTAGTGCCTCACAACATGTAAATGAAATCGAGGATTGAAATTTAGGTTTAACTATAGTATCTCACGAAAAAGTTAGACTAGCACTTAGTTTTTTAGCACCTTATAAATCTCTTAAGCCTGACTGTATCATTCCAGCAATGGTTCAGAGAGCCTCTGAACCTCTTCTAAATTGGTTGCATGTTATTTATAGGAGTTGCCTCTTTTTCCTCTCGCTGCCCTCGGAATGGAATAAAGTGAGGGTTTCTTTTATTCCGAAGGCCGGAAAATTTAGCCAAATAACAGCTAAGGCCTTCAGACCCATCAGTCTATCTTCATTTCTGTTAAAAACTTTTGAGAGATTATTGAATTACCATTTCCGTGAAAAAACAGTATTTTATGGATTATTCAATGTTCAACATGCGAAATAATGTCTCAAGCTCTTAAAAACATTACATTATGGACCGCAAAGTGTGGATTGAGCATTAATGCTCAAAAAACGAATCTTGTGGTGTTTACGAATTAACACAAAGAACCAGTTTTTCGGCATCCAACTCTAAATAACGTTCGTTTGCTTCCCAAAGAAAGTGCCAAATATCTGGGAGTAGTCCTCGATAGAAAACTGTCTTGGAAAATGAATATAGAAGATAGGGCATTTTGCATGTGTTGTTTTTTACACATAGAAAAAGGATGCTTGATAAATTTTTGGGGCTTTAAGCCAAAAGTAGTTCTGTGGATATACAAGGCCATCATAAGACCAATTCTGACCTACGGAATTCTTGTATGGTGGAAAGCCTTTGGCAATTGTATCAAAAATTCAAAGAATGACAGGTATAGGAGTTAGAGGAGCTGTTAACACTGTGCCCTCTGCTGCTCTCGACTCTTTGCTTCATTTAGAACCTCTTAATACTTACGCCAAAGGAGTTGCTGCAAAGAGTGCTATCAGGTTGAAGAAATCTGGCGTCTGGACGTCAAAACCTTTTGGCCATGGTAGTATTTTTGCACAATTCTCCGACTATGATATTGATAGTGGAACTGATTACATCACTCTCACTCTCATGTTCTCAACAAACTTTCAACTAAAAACACCTGAAAGAAGTGGTTGGACTGCGATTCTGAATTCCTAGGGATCATACACTGATGGCTCAAAAATGGAGTCTGGTACTGGTGCGGGGGTTTTTTCCAAGGATTTGTGTAGCAGTGAATCTTTTGTTCTACTTCGCTACTGTAGTGTATTTTAAGTAGAAATTCTAGCTGTCTGTTTGGCAGCCATTAAGGCTCTTAGTTCCAACACTACTAAGTCTAGCTTGGTCTTAGATTGCAGGAAACCCCTGTAAAGTAGGGCTGCAATGTAATCTAAGAACGCTGACGAACTTTCTAGGAAAGGGTCTTCAACTGACACAATTTCTGAAACCTAAATTATGAAACCACTTGAATTAATTAGAGCCAACATTGACTTAAAATGTATTTTGTGGTCTAATTTTATGTGGTCTAACTTGACATGTTCTACGTCGAGGGCAATATGGCTTCTTTATGACGCTAATAGAACACGGAAAAAAGAATTTTATCTCAACAGACAAACCCTCAGAAACTTAATTGATGTCATTACAGGGCACTATTTTATTGGTAGGCACGTCTCAAAGTTGGGGCTTACCGACGTAGGAGATCTTTGTAAAAGCTGTAAAGATCCTGAGAGTCCATTTTTCATTTCCTTTGTGAATGCCCAGCGTTGGCTAACCGATGTTACAAGTCAGAAAATCAGTTTTAACTCTATAACTCCTCAGGGGTACATTTAAGACCTCACCCCATTCAGGTGCACTTTTTTGTTAGCCTAGGCCTCCTCTATCACCTTCCAGAAGCTTCGTAACCTCATAAACCTCATATAGTTGCGCCTCTAATTTTCATGCTTTGAATATGATAAGTGTACCGATTAATCTATATATTAATACGCAAGACAAAAATTTGTCCTACCTCTTTTACCATGTTAGAAATGGAGCACGACTTTGAATTATACACCATTAGAAAGGTATTTGTGTGTAATTGTGCATAAAGTTGAAATTATTTTAATATTTTGCCATTAAGCCAGGTAAAATAAAATGCAAATTTCTCAATATTAGTAACGACAAAATACGTGGTCATACAGAGCTGAAAAGAGGATACAGCACAAAGATAAAAACAAAAAAGCTGACTGACACTGATTTAATGTTTTTTGTTTTCTTTTCATTTCACATTTGTCACTGTACCAGGGATGATAAATGAGCTTTTCTATTTTGTACCAAATAGCAAAAAAAGTACTAAAAACTATCCAAAAAGTATCAAAATTAGTTAATACATTTGTGGTCAAATTTTAACCATTGGGTGATTCTGATTAGATTAGATTAGAGTGGTGGCTTAGTGTTAGTGCCGTTTTAATACCACATAAGTGATCGGCTGGATGGTAGGAGGGGTTGTCATGGCCTGGATTAGATATCCTTTAAAGCAAACTGTAAAGAAATATTTATATCCATTTGTTCTATTAATGTAGTTGAGCAGGGAGCCAATCTCAATATCGGCGAGTCCACTCAAATCGTTGAAAGAGGGTTTTCCTAGAGATTTAAGCTAGAGCAGGACAGTTGCATAGAAAGTGCTCGAGAGATTCCTTCTCGTTGCCATCCAAGCAACTTCGACAGAAAGAATTAAAAGGGATACCCAGTCTTTCGGCATGCTTGCCGATGGCCCAGTGCCCAGTGCAGACTGCAGCAATTCTTGCAATATCAGTACGATTTCTGGATATCAGGTCTGATGTTTTTGATTTGTTAAATGAAGGCCACATTGCTCTGAAGATCCTGCATGTTTCTAGAGCTTTCCATCTAACATTCGCTTCGGTGAGGAAATGCGAGAAAATTCCTTTCTTCACCACACCTTGCGGAGTGCATACACACTCAGAATGTGTCCCGCTTAGAGAGGAGCCAAGTCTAGCTAGTTCATCAGCCTTTTCGTTACCTTCAATGTTCCTATGACCTGGAACCCAGACGAGAGTAAGTTCAGATTGACGCCCTAGTTCGATTAAATTTTTTCTGCATTCCTCAACCAGTTTTGATTTTATTGTTACGGAGTTCAGCGCCTTGATAGCGGCCTGACTGTCAGAAAAGATCGCTACTTGTCTAAGGCTGAGGTTTGTGGTCTCTACTAGCCTGCAGGCATTAAGAATCGCGTAAACTTCCGCCTGAAAGACGCTAGCTGAATTAGGTAAGCTAAAAGATTGAGATATATTGAGGTCTTTTGAAAATACACCCGCACCCACGCCACAGTCCATTTTCGAACCATCAGTGTATATGGTGGTTGCGAAATTTAGGCTAGGCGTATTGTCTTCCCATAGGTTTCTTTCTGGAAACCACACACCAAAATTTTTCTCGAAATATAGTATGGGGCAGATGTAATCTGTGTGGGAGTTAGAGAGTTCAAGGACGGAGCTGTGACCATACGTCTTATGCATCCAGCAACCGGCTTCTCTGAGCCTAATCGCACTACATGAGGCAGTGGCTTTAATAAATGTGGTTGGAGGGAGCAGATGAAGAAGAACATTGAGAGCTGCGGTTGGGCAAGATCTCAATGCTCCCGTAACACCAACACATGCGGTCCTCTGGGTGATTCTAGTCTGTATTTATTTGTTGAAAAAAGCATAAAACTGTCCAAAAATACAACTTTTGTTGTCGATTAATGTTCGGCCGCATGCTCCTCCTAGGAGTAACATATGCACATTATGTACATTATTGTTTTGTACTACCTCCATTCATTGAAATGACATCAATAACTCTATTTCTAAGGGACTAATACAATTTGCTCAGGTAATCCGGCGAGATTTGATTCCAGGAGTCCTTGAAAGCATGAATGAAAGAATCCTTATCCTTGTTTTTTTTTTAACCGGATGCTTTTTTCCCTTCTTTATTAATAAAATTGTTAAACTGCGTAGCGTTTTACCTTATGTCTCTTTTTTCTATACTTTTCTTTATGTTATCACTCATTCACTTCTTGATTTTAAAGTACGATGTTGCTCTTAAGAATACAGATTTTTAGTTTTCTCAACTATTTCTTTGAATACTATAGATTTCTGCTGGAGAGCCTTGAATTTATAATGTGGAAATCCTACTCCAAGCCTAATAAATGCCATAAGATGAAATATTAGTATTTTCTATAAAAAAATGCATAGTTATATTATTTATCAAATTTAGTAAAGTTTTTCACTATGAATAATTTACTAAAAATACTACAAAGAAAAAATTTAAATTATCGTGCAATTGTTAAAACTACCTTTTTTTTAAGAAATCTACTCCTTTCTTTTCTTGCTCCCAGTAGAATGTTATGCTGACTTGTCAATTGTCGCTAAAATCGAGACCCATTTTTCACCCAAGTCGACCTATCATGAATGTCATCATAAAATACGAAAATTGGTCCCTTTGCAGATGCGTGGGTTGCCATTGTAACATGCTGTTTGTTTGTTGTACGTTGACACGTGACTCTTACTTTTTCTGTTGGAATTTAGCGCGCGCTGCCGCTTATCTTGTAGAATTGAGAATTTATTTGTACGCAGTTGAAAACAGAAAAAAAAATACAAAAATTCAGTTGTCGACGGACACTTTACGTGATTTCCATTGTTGTTGCGGCGTATGGTGGCATACAGCGCAGCATTTGTTGCAGGGTTTTGGTTGTATGCTGCCTGCTGCCTTTCAGCGACGCCTCCTACTGAAGAATTTTTGTACGAATTTAGTAGTGAACTATTTTTTTGTAATATTTTTTGATCTTATTTGAATTGTATTGTAGTATTGTGCATTTTGGGCGTCTGTTATTTGCACTTAGTGTGCAAATACTACAATTATTCTGATTTATTTGTCATGTGATTGAGATATGAAGTGCTTGGTTGGTTTTTCTCGTTTTTGTCATTTTGCCCCACAAAAGTTATGCAATTATTATGGATTTTGGTTGGCGTATTAAGACTGTCAATTACTTTGAATTTTGGTATTATGAAGTAATGAAAATTGAGGAATTTTAATACGTTTATACAGACAGTACACTATTGTGGTGGGGAATGAACTTTTTTGGGTTCCACAAGTTTTCAGAAATCTTTCTTTAATTAAAATTTTTATAAGATACTTTTTCAATAATATTAGAGGCATAAGTATTATTGATTAGAGCATTATAATCTAATTATAATGGTATTTTGTTTATTATATGGTATGTATAGTATTTAAAAAATTTTTTTCAACTCTAGGAATTAGAAGTTTTCTTTTATTATCCCGGACTTTGCCGAAGGAACTTCGAAAAAAGTTTACAACAGGTTTATGCTAGGCAATATATCCACCTACGGGAAAAAATCACTTAAATCAGGTAATTGGTTTGCGAGATATTAAGATTTTTTAATATCCGGGACGAAACCGAGAGAAATTTGAAAAAATAAATGCCACAAAACCTGACCGAACAACATACGAACAACCCACGAAATCATTCAAATCGGACTAACGGTTACCGAGTTATAAAGATTTCTCGGACAAAGCCGGTGAATTTTGAAAAAAAATTTTTTTAAAAAATCTCACTGGAGAACATATCTACCCATAACAAAAATTATTTGAATTAACAGTTCCCGGAGCGAAGAGCGTTTGCCAGAAGATTGGCTACATGGGATGTAAGTCAAATTGCCAAAAAAATGTGATCTTAGCGAGTTCCGAAACTATAGAGGCATTACCTTGCTCTCAGTACCATCAAAAGTATTGACGACAGTGCTTCTCAACAGGGTAAGCGAAAAACTTGACTCGGCCATTCGAAAACAACAGGATTCTGGCGAAACCGATCACATGTGTACGTGGATCAAATCAGCACCCTCAGAATAATTGTCGAACAATCATGCGATTGGCGTGCTGCACTTCAACTTGTCTTCGTAGACTACAGCACTACATTCGACAGAGTCTCCCGAAAAAACATCTGGGTTTCACTGCAATGAAGCGGTATTGTTGCAAAGGCCATAAATTTAGGACGCGTGCAATATGAAGGCTTTTAGTGCAGTGTGCTACACAAATATGCAAAGCAAGATTGAAGACTTGACTTTGTCTTGGAATCGCAGAAAGCCGGCCTATATGGGTGCGAAACGTGGCTTGTTACAGAACTATTAATGAACGAACTGCAGGTATTCGTCAACAAATTCTTAAGACGTATATTTAAGGTTTGGTGGCCTCGCACTATCTCAAATGCCGAGCTACATCAAAAATGCAATCAATGGGCTATAGCAAACTAGGTCAAACTGCGCAAGTGGAAATGGATTGGTCACACTCTCCGTAAACCACACAGCAAAGTCTGTCGCCAGGCTCTTGAGTGGAATCCACAAGGCAGTAGAGGACGTGGTAGACCCAAAACCAACTGGAAAAGGTCGCTGAAAAAGGAAATCTAAGAATCGGGGAAGTCGTGGCAAGAGATTAAAGTCATTGCAAGGGATCGCAACAAATGGAGACGTTTCATATTGTACCTATGTTCCTCCTAGGAGTTTAAGGAGAATACATACAAACATACAATAAGATTAAGATTTTTTGTATGCCGGACAAAGCCAAGAAAATTGTGAAAAAATTAATATCACAGAACCTCACAGAGGAATTTATCTACCCATTAAAAAAATAGTCATAAAAATCGGGTAAATGGCTATTGAGAGAGAGTTTTGTAAACTTTCCACGTACAATTTTTGTGTTTGAGCCCCCACAGCTGGGTAAAAACCAAGTTTTTTGAAAAAGCTGTAGCTTATTGTTTTTCTTGTTTAATTACTTATAAACTCTCATAATTGAAATCTACAAATCTGCACTTGTCCACCATATTTTGTGTCATTTTCATCGTGACAGTATAGGAGTTTAGTTATGGATCGCTACACCAAAGAACGCATTGAAATTGTCGAATTTTGGGTCTTAAATTCCAAGTCAGTTCCAAAAAATCCATAATCCAAAATTCCATAAAACCATCTTTTCGGACGAGGCTCATTTCAACCTCGGCGGCTATATTAACAAGCAAAACTGCCGTATCTGCTTGGAAAATCCACATGTGATCGTGGAGAAGACAATGCATTCACCGCGAGTCACTATTTATGAACTCTGAGCGGTACCACACTATGTTGGAGGAATATTGTGTGCCGGAGGTTAAAGCTCAGGGCCTGGACGATCTGTGGTTTCAACAGGACACCACACACAACTCTCCTCAATTTGGACTTTTTGTGTCACAAATTCCCGAAGTGTGTGATTTCTCGTCGCGTTGATGTGAATTGGCCGCCCAGATCATGCGACATGACGAAGTTAGAAGTTTTTCTGTGTGGTTACACAAAGGATAAAGTCTATGTGAATGATCCGATGACGACTCCAGACTTGAAAAGCAATATTACATCGGTGATTCAGGCCATTCCAGAGGCCATACTGCAAAATGTCATCGAAAATATGGCCGAAAAAGTGAGAGATATCACCCGGACTAGTCGGGGTGAACATATACGCGAAATGATTTTCCACACATAATTCTATTGTGTGGCCTTTCGAATGAAATAAAATATTTGGAAAAATTCCGAAGCGTGTGCCTTTTATTCAAAATCAAAGTACCACACGTCTTAAAGGAACACCCTTTACAATGCGTCCTCAAGCGGGCAAAAAATTTTGACAAACACACTTTGCGACCACTATAGTGATGAGCAAATCAAGACCAAGACCAAGACCATAGCAGTCTTGGTCTTGGTCTTGTTCTTGCACATTGAGTCTTGATCTTGGTCTAGGTTTTGATATTGAGTCTTGGTCTTGGTCTTGATCTTGCTCATTAAGTCTTGGTCTCGGTCTTGGTCTTGGTCTTGAAAAAATTTTCAGAGATATTGAGTATTCAAAACCATATTTTTCCAAAGCAGTTGGGTTTTTAAGATGGCAAAATTCAAATCGAGAGATGATTTTATCTTCAAAACGGGCGTGAAACAACTTTTAACTATAAATTAGCAAGACTGAAAAGCAGTCTTGGTCTTGATAATTATCGTGAGCAAGACCAAGACCAAGACCATAGCAGTTTTGGTCTTGGTCTTGCAAAAATATCAGCATCTTGGTCTTGGTCTTGGTCTCGCAAAATTAGCAAGACCAAGAACAAGACGCAAGACCAAGACTAATTTTGCTCATCACTAGACCACTATGTGTCCGTCTTGCTGGCTACCTGTCTGTGGAAATATTTTTCACTGGAAAACTAAGCAAGATGTTTCGTCGTAGCAGTTAGCTCGTGGGATTAAAAATTAGCGAAATCGGTCAATCGACACGCCTACCGCCCATACAAATAAAACATTTAAAGCGCTATTTTTTAAGCATTATTCACCATTATGCACTTTAAATACACACAAATACTAAGGATAGCAATCGCAAGCTCTGAAGAAGGACTTCGGGAATGAGAGCGTGGTATTTCCCATATAAGCAAAAGTTTCAAAATGACAAATTTCACTCAGATAGTAAGGATACAAAATGTAATCTCTAAACTTGGTTGATTCAGACAAGAAGGCATAGCACCTCCCATGCACTTAAAGTTTTCAAAACTCTGGAGTGAAAGCGTTACTTAAGATATTGCGACAAAATTTCGTACAAAAACTAGAGATAGATAGCGCAAGCTATAAGCGATGACTAAGTGAGTTCGTACAAGAAGATATCGCTTAAAAGAGTCCAAAATTCATTTTGGAGTTTCTTA
Organism: Calliopum simillimum; assembly: GCA_951812925.1. NCBI lineage: Eukaryota > Metazoa > Arthropoda > Insecta > Diptera > Lauxaniidae > Calliopum > Calliopum simillimum. Next base: position 25,793,085 of record OX638371.1, read on the forward strand.
AAATATCGAAATGGTTCATATATGTTGATAATAAAATAATCAACCGGAAATGCAATGTACCCAATTGTGGCCTAAGTTAAGATGACAATTATTATCTCTCGCACTATAGCTTAAGATTTAACAATTGTAAAAAACTAAAATACTAAGCTAATCATATGTCAAACAGCACTATAAAGTTATCTACATTTTACTAATTACTAAAAAGAAACAAATTACATATGTATGTACCTATGTTCGTTTTATCTTTTGGACACACCCAAGACCATTTGCGACAATTTAAAAATTACTAAGATAACTGCTTAACGCTTCTTAACCAATGCTAACAACTAATAACAATAGATTCCAATGTAAGCACATAATAACCGACTACTTACTACTGCAAGGCTGTTGCTGTCAACCAGAGTAGCAATACTTTTCATCTGCAATATCCAATACAAATTGCTTGCCTCAAACGGCTTGCTGGTTGTGGAAATGAAACTTATTTTAGTCTACTTGCGCATTACTGAATGTCCTGAAGGGATAACCAACAACACCACCACCACCACCACCACCAATAACAATATACGTAACGCGTATGGGCAAAAGAATTTCCTTGAAGTGCATTTTCAGAATTTTAACTAGCAATTTGATCAAGTTTGCCACTAAAGCACCCTACCAAGCGCTTGCATATAAATTTTGTTCATATACATTTTAGCAAACTGTAGACGAGATGCAATTCGTTTTCTTGAATCCGTTAAGGAGGCTTTTGGAACATTTCACTCTAACTGTCATATCTTTGTTTAGTTGCCAACTTGTGGTATACCCGGAAATCCAGTCAAAAACTTAAAAACAACTCCGAAAATCCATGATCCATTATTACGTTTACTTACACAGTGCGACACATGAAAAGTGAACTAAAATCCGTTATAAGGCGTCAAAAGTACTCACCGAAACAAGTAATTCTGCCAGAGCGTTTTGCAAAGTTGGCTCATATAAGGATTTTATGGTCATTTTTGCGATTTTAAGGCACTAGATGAATTTTTTTTTCGGTTAAGTTTGTTCGACATTTTTTTTCTTCTATTCAATAGCTACAACATTGCTGAAGTCATCAAAACAATATTTTCGGCTCGTTACCGAGATATAGCCATTTTTCGATTTTTTCATATGGAGATATAGCCATATGCAAAAATCGAAAAATCGCTCAAAATCCAATTTGAGGCAAAAAGTTGCAGTTTTATTGTAATTATCCAGCTGAAAATTGCAACTTTTTGCCTCAAATTGGATTTTGAGCGATTTTTCGATTTCTGCATATGGCTATATCTCCATATGAAAAATTCGAAAAATGGCTATATCTCGTGCGTTTGTTTTTTTTTTTTTTTCCTTTTTAAGTATTGTATAAAAATTTTGTGAAGTGTGTGTCATTCTCCCTATATTTTTTTTTTTTTTTTTTATATATATTCCCTATTACACAATAAACATTTAGAGTGGTTATACACCAGTTTCAACTTTTTTAAAAATAATTGCTATTTTCATTGTGATGTTACTGTTTTTGCAACATTTTGTCATTCTCCCGTATAGTAATTCTTCTGTCAAATTTACTCCGAGAGAATGGTTCTCTTACGAGATATTATTGTTTGTTGGTTTATTCATTAGACTTGTTGAACTGATTTTTCATTTCATGATTGGGGGTTGTCTATAAACCTCGTGACGCTCCAACATGAGTTTTAACGGTTGCCACATGGTTATTTTCGAAAAACTTATTTGATTCTTACTTTTTTGACCAAATATAAATTTTTATGAAAACAAATTTTTTTTTTTCCTTTTGGGCTTTTTAGTTTCAAAGACGCTCAGAAAAAGTTTTTTAAAATTGTACAAAATTTTCGGTGTAGCCACTCGGTTTTTTGTTATTTTTGCTTAAGCCATTTATTTCAAAATCAAAATTAAAATTTAGTCTTAAGACACTTAAATAAATTTTTAAAAAATTCAACTTTAATTTATAAGGTTGTCGCCTGGTTATTTTCGAAAAACTTATATAATTCTTACTTTTTTGACTAAATTGAAATTTTTGGTTTCTGTTACGCTCAGATAAACTTTTAAAAACTGTACAAAAACTTTCCGTGTTTTCACTCGGTTCTATTTTTGTTAGTTTTGGTTAAATCATATTTCGGTTCGATTGCCGTCAAAAATTTGAATTTAATCAATAAAAGAAATATTTAAAAACATGTGGCAACCCTTATAATTAATGTTTGTTTTTTAAAAAGTTTATTTTAGCGGTCTTAGACTAAGATTTTATTTTAATTTTTTTAACATAAAGGGTGTTTTTTGAACATAAGGGGTGTTTTTTTAGAGGTTTGTTTTTCGAATAGAGATAAAACTGGCATTTTGTGGTCAAATCTGGCAACTCTAATGTCATATATGTTCAGTTTGGTTTGCCATTTCATCATGAACAGGTTGACAAAAGAACAACGCTTGCAAATCGTGCAAATTTATTTCGAAAATAATGGTTCAGTTCGCGAAGTTTACCGCAAGCTCCGTCCATTTTATGGTCGACATAATCGTCCATCAGAGCAATTAATTCGGTTAACCATGGATCGTTTCGCACTACGTTTACTCTATGTGATAATACGCATCCGCAGAGACGTCGAACAGTGCGCACCGAAGAAACAATTGCCGCTGTAGAGCAAAATGTTGAAGAGGACCCGAATGAATCGATTCGCCACCGTGCACAGCAATTGGAGCTTTGTCCATCAACTTTATGGAAGATTTTGCGCAAAGATCTTGGCTTGCGACCTTACAAGATCCAGCTTGTGCAAGAATTAAATCCGCGAGACCATGCAATGCGTCGTGATTTTGGTGTATGGGCCAAAAATGAGATTGATCTCGATGCTGATTTTCATCGCAAAATTTTGTTCAGTGATGAGGCTCATTTTTGGTTGAATGGCTACGTCAACAAACAAAATTGCCGCATTTGGAGTGAAGAGAATCCACATGAGACCCTTGAGACGCCATTACATCCACAAAAACTGACTGTTTGGTGTGCTCTATGGGCTGGTGGAGTCATTGGGCCATACTTCTTCCGAAATAATGCTGGAGAGTCAGTTACCGTTAATGGAGACCGGTATAGAGCCATGATAATCGACTATTTTGTTCCTGAATTGGATGGCATGAATGTGGATGAGTTGTGGTTCCAACAAGACGGCGCTACATGCCACACAGCGCTCGTCACAATCGATTTATTGAAGGAAACATTCGATGAGCGCATAATTTCGCGGAATGGACCTGTCAATTGGCCACCAAGATCGTGTGATTTGACACCATTGGATTATTTTCTTTGGGGATATGTGAAGTCGCTCGTCTACGCCAGCAAACCAGAAACGTTAGGCGACTTGGAAGCCAACATTCGTGGCGTTATTGCCGACATACGGCCCCATATGCTCGAAAAAGTGGTTGAAAATTGGACCTGTAGAATCGGCTTTATTCGAGCCAGCCGCGGCGGCCACATGCCCGAAATCATATTTAAACATTAATGGCATAAAATTATCCTTCCAATAAAGCCAAATTGATGGACATTAAAACGATTTTCTTGTGTTTTATTTCAATTCGAAGTTCTATACCTCTAAAAAAAACACCCTTTATAAGCGAAATTCTTTAAAAAAACATATGACAACCATAAAAGTTGATGGTCATTTTATAAAAAGGTCCCGGTAGTAACTACAAAACTGGCGGTTTGATGAAGTACGGCTATTTTTTTAACGAATTCAATATAGAGCATGTTCATTCTTTGCTGTAACCATGAAGGAATCTTTTGAACACTGTGCTTCATCCGATTTCCTTAAGCTGAAGCTTAACTTATATTAGACCTACAAACTTACCCATAAGGTTCATAAGTTCCACTTCAAATAATATAGGGCATATTAGCGAAACTTTGCTAAGTAAAAGTAAAAACAACAACGACAAAACATGATGTCTCGCACAATCAGTAAAAGGAATCTGCAGTAAGTTAATTTCTAAGCGCCTTGCAACTATTTTGCTAAACGCACACGTATTTTAGCCATGTGCACTTAAGTTGGTAGGTACAACTCTAACTCTTGGCCAAAGCCAAACTCTTGGTCTAAACGCTCCATATAAGGTGGTGTTCAATACCAACGACAATAACATAACAATGGCAACAACAACATAATAACAATAACAACAATGAAGCCTTTTCATGCTTTTAAGCGCAAGGCCCAGGGAGTTTCCAAGGTTTTCGATGCTGGCACTCCAACTTTTATCCTCAAACACTGGGAATCGTTGAAGTGGTCCACATTGCATTAATTAAATCGAGTTATGTTAGGAACTTGCGATTGCGTCTATGGTTGTGCCAAAGAATTAATGGTATTTCTCACGCAAAACCTCGAGCGGAATGTTGCTGCCGCTGCAGCCTGTTATTGCTCAAAAGGCAACAAAAGGATCCTTTAGCGACAACAACAAGAGATAGAATAAAAAATTGAAATTAAAAATACACTACAAAAAGAGTGCACTTGCGCAAAAAAATAAAAAAGTCTGAAATAACTTTGTTACGTAGCTTAAAGCTTTTTAATAAAAAATATATGCTGCCATATCGTGAGTTTTTTCATAAATCTACAAGAACTTATCTTTTTGGAAACTACTGATTCTTAAAAATATTATAAGTACTATCAGTTAGATCAATCTATCTACTTACGTCATGTAAAATTTATGTAAAAATATTGACAATCTAGGTAACTTCTCCACAGGTCATAATAAAGACATGTCCTTTTACAAGTTCTTAATTAAAACTGTGGAATATTATCATGTAGATAATCCAGCACGATCGTCTTTTTCAATTTTGGGGGCGAAACAACCCTTCAACAGAAACAGGACTTCAATAAGCAAGCGAGAAGAGTCACAAATACAGGCTGCTGGTCTGCCAAGTCATTCATGCTTCATTCATTGATAAGCTCAAATACCTCAAGAATGATATAGCTCCTTGTTTCTGACGAACATCGAATGGCGTCATCTCTCGTGCAAGCAGATGACGAAACTATTAATCCCACGTGTCATAGTCAGCAACTTATCTAGTGTGTATGGCTTACTGGTCAGCGTTTAACCCAAATGAAATTTCACATCAGCTAGAAACTGAACTAAGAATGAGCGGCTACAAAAAGCATCTGTTCTCCATGCCAGAACTCAATTCAAAGAGAATTTGGCTATTGAAAAGGATTGATGAAACTAGACTAAGGTTAGAAAAACTGCAAGAGCATTGCTGAAAATACACAACGGCGCAATGGTATTTTGTTATGATATTTTTGTGGGAGAGGTATTTCTTAAACTGTATCACACTTACAGTAAATGGCGTAAGATGTATTTTTAAACGGCATTAGACAGACATGATCTTACTCATTAAACTTCAAAATCTAACTTTTGCAATCGGATCATTATTTTCTAAATTATCATCCACTGAAATAAAGGTATATCAACTTCATACAAAGAAATAAATTATTTTTGTATGGAAGAAGGTCCAAAACCCTTGTGGATTTACAAACCTGTGTTGTCAGGAATAATTCCACTATACTCGGAACCAGTATCCTTTTCTAGGAGTTAGCAAGAAACTGTAGCTTCAAAACATAATAGACAACAATAGAGAACAGCGGAGAATGGTTTTCTTTTTTCCTATAATCGCTTCGTAGATCGCCCAAAATTGTTTTTTTTTTTTAATGAGACGTTAAAGCGAGCGAGACTCAAACCCACTAAAAAACTCCTCTCGTCAGGACGGGTTGCTCCTCCCTGGAATTACATTCAAGTATTAAGTCAGGAGGACGTGTAGAGCATTACTGCTCGATTATCTGTAAGTTAATCGTCTAGTCCGTACCTGTTCTCGATGTAGAGGGACCTTGGAGATGTCTGCGTTCCACAGCTCTTCTGCGTTCAATAAACTGGAGTTTTTTCATCAATTTTGCTGCAAATGGTTGAACCGCCAGCCATTTTGTTGGTGTTTCACACATGTATGTTTGGCACAAGGTTTAGCACTGTGATAGGCTCAGCAAAGATCTCATTTCTCGAAGCATGTCTCTAAAACGTATTTTCGCTAGGGCAGTCAGGGCAAAAGGGGTCTTCTTCACGCTTAAAACGATAGAGTTATTTTTTAAAACATCCATGTTCACTGAGCAGCTGTGTTAGGCAAAAATCAACCTCTCCGTTTTTACTGTCGATCCATGCTTCAATATTTTGATTAGAGAAAATGTTCATCTCTTATTCTCCGATGTATCCTATCTTCGCTGCCACTCTTGAATGCTGTGCACTCTCTCATTCGCCCTAAATGCGCTTATGCCAGCGATGAATGTGCGCTGCAGTTTGCCTGCCAGAATATCTATTGGTACCATTCCTGCAATCATTCCCATAGCATCGTCCGACACTGTGTGAAAGCCGCTCGCCACCCGAAGTGCGCTTAGACGATATGTAATTCGGATTACCGACAGATATGACGAACGCAGCGTAGAGGACAATAGAGCTAGCAACTCTAGGCAGCAGCTTCCGCCTGCTTGCACGTGGTCCAGCCATATTTGTCATGATACGCTATAGAACTCCATTGCCGCTTTTTCACCAACAGCCGCCAGGTGTTCTTTAAAGTATATTTTGGTGTCAATCAGTACCCCAACGTACCTTATTTATGGCTGAGTGATGACCTTTTGGTCGTCTTCTCTAACGAATGCTCAGCAGGACTGCCTCCGTTTTCTCGGCTGCTAATTCTAAGTTTGCACCACGCAGCCATCTACTTATTAAGTTTACTGATTCACTGCAACGCACCTGCAAGTTTTCTGTATTTTTATCAACCACCACTAGCGCGATATTGTCCGCGTAGCCCACTAATGTACACCCAGTAGATAGAGTGATCCTCAATATGCCATCATACATAGCGTTTCATAACGTGGGACATAATACCGAACCCCACGGTACACCTCGTGTGACTCTGTATTGTTTCATGACATCATCGGTGTTGTACAGCAGCACTTTATCTTCAAAATAACTTTCAATCATTCGAAGTAGATATTTTGGTATTCTCATATCTCGAAGTGCTCTTATAATTCGAGGCCAGCTTGCTGAGTTAAAGGCATTCCTAACGTCAACTGTTAAGACTGCGCAGTACTTCTTGCCTACCCATTTCCACATTTTTCCGTTCGTTGCTTCGCGTGCGACAATGAGTCATCTTTGTTCATTGCGATATTTTGCGAAGGTTTTTTTTTTCTCAATATGATCTAGCCCGATTTTTGAATTTCTTTCTCGAATAATGTCTTCTACATGACTTCTAGACTACACCTTGGTAAAACCACTGTGTAGTTAGACATCAGACTTTTTAGCATACATACTTATCTTATAAGAATTTTTTGACGAATACTTGCAAGTTGTTGATTTGCTAGTCTCGAACCCATACAACAAGATCGATTTTATTTTTCAACTAAACGCACTTTTGGTCTTTGGATAATGTCTTTCCTTACCGTACCATTCAAGGGTTAGGGTTGTTGAGTAAAGATTTATAATTTAAGTCCTGTATGTATGGACTTTTAGGCTAACCTTTTCCGACTCCAAAACAATTCGACAATTATAATTAGAGTGTCATTTTGACTCATTCAGAGTCGATTTTGTTGAAGTCCTGGTTGTTGCTTTTGGATAATTGAAGCAAGTTGTTTGTTTTCTGTGTTAAAAACCATGTTGGTAAATATTTTTTCTGCAATTGAAGAAGCAATATGATATCTGTATGGTTTCTCTTGAATGCCTTTGGCGTTATTGGTTTCTATGGCTAGAAAATGGAAACAAACAAGGTATTATGAAAACCACCATGTCGGTGTTAAAATGATTATTTGAATTTACCGTGCCTAGGTTGTCTTCAAATAACATAACTTAAATGTTATTTATTTCTTTTCATTGGTGAAAAGACCCGCTTTACTACTACTGAATATGTAAGTAGTATTCTTAATAATTTCTCACTGACAAAAATGTGGCAACCATGTGCTTAGTGGGTACTAACATTTCTGCCAACTATTGTAACAATTGCCGATCAATTAGACTCGCCTTCAACTCACAAGTCAATCAATGTTAGATTTCTCTATGAATTTCTTTATTTCTTTTGCAATAGGAAGGTAGGTAGAGGTATTTTGTTCTCACTTGAAGCACCAACAACATGATCGATCAGTTGAAGAAAACTGTTTATCTAAGTAAAGCAGCGCCGCACAGTGGTGCCTTTTTGGCTTTTCTCATTGCAAAAATCATAAGTCTTGAACGGCAGATATGTAGGTTTTCAAAATGAAGGTTTTTCTATTTCCGTAGTAGAAGCTTAAATATATATTTGATAGTTTGAGTTTACACTTGTACCAAGTTTCATCTTCTTACCTACGTCAAGTAGTTTCAGAGATATGATATGCTAGCCTAGCTCTACAGTTGACATTATCTGTTTTATCATTATTATCTGTGCCCTTTATATTGTTTGGTTAAAGCTACAACCAGAAATCTACATTTTTGTAATTAAGTTTTTGTGTGAAAAATCAGATGGGGATCACTTTTCAAAAAAAATGACCACATAGGGAAGAAGAGCAGTTTTTTCGTCATATTATTGTATACTTTCCTCAAAACGTTTAATAGATGTCTAGTTGTTTGTAGTTTTAACCTGACGATATGGGTATCAGATTTCATCTGCCTGCGTCAAATAGTTTCAGAGGTATGATGAATTATCTTTTGGAGGCGTGGCACCGCCCAGTTTTCCTGTAAATTTCATCTGTACCGATGCTTTTTTATAAATATGTACCAAACGTTCTACCTGCGACAAATAGTTTTAGAGGTATTATTTTTTGTGGGCTTGGCATCGCCCACTTTTCCAGTTAATATTATTTGTCTTGGTTTCCATTACACATGTGCCAAATTTGATCTATTTGCACCAAGTACTTTCAGAGATATGATGAATTTCCTTTTAAAGGAGGCGTGGTACCGCCCATTTTTCCATATATAAACCTTTACCATGTTGCGAAAAGTTCAACAAAATCAGTGGCATAATTTCCGAGTCCACGCAACTTGTATTCAGTATATATTTAATTGAAATTATATATATTATATATTACATAAATGGCTATAAATAACTAGGCAAACGAAATCGGTTCAGTTCATCTTTCTTGGCCTAGAACTCATAATATTAGCTTGATTTTGTTTTTGTTGGAAAGGCTGTGGCGAGAAGCAACACATAGGTTTTTCTTCTTTTTTTCAAGTGGGCGGTGCCACTCCCCTAAATGGAAAAAAACTCTGTCACGGCTAAACCGCTACATCGATTTTTATGAAATTTGGCATGGAGATAGGATTATCACTAAGGAACAATACCATTACCATTATGTTTTTAAGTGGGTGGTGCCACGCCCTTAAATGGAAAAAACTCTCACTGCTATTCCACTGTGAGCTTTAGCCTCTGATTTATTGGTTTCGATCTCTGGAAATTAACTCAATGTAAAGTCAAAAAAAGTAATTGAAAAAAAGCACTTTTTCAAAATGAACCACCGTGCGCCGCCACCGTTGGCGCAACAAAGGGAAACTTGGAGATTGTTTTTTTCTTTTACTTCGGTTTGTCTATTAAAGGGCTGCCTGCTGAACATCATTGCGTGTTGTTTGGCATATCAGTTGAGTAGCAACAACAACTTCTTGGCTACTGTTTAGTGTTCAATTTTAAAATATTTTTGTTGTATTGTTTTTTTTTTTTTTTTTGTTTTTTTTCATTTGCTGGTTTGTCACTTTTGACAGCTCAGCGTGAAATGTAAGCGTTTGCTTGTCTCTCACGTACAATAGTTTAAATAGCGCATTCAATGATGAAGCGAGCGGCGCAAAGCGAATCCCTTTCCATTCCCCATTTCATGCCAACACATCCCAAGTGATCAATTACGTTGGTAAGCGTTTAAATGGATTGTGATTGCATCAATTAGAGATTGAAACAACACATCGGCAATGATGACGGTGATTGCGACGATGATCAATTTCATGTATGTACGTTGTGTGAAAGAATTTTGGAATTGTTAGGAAATTAAGGTGAGTTTGATGAAGGGAGCCGCAGCAGCAATATGGTGGTGGCATTGCGGAATTGTATTTTAATTGAAATAAAATGCGACCAACTTTGTGCAATACTGTTGATGTAGTTTTGAGAAGTAAAGCAGCACATTACTATCTGATGGGGAATTCTAAGACAGCCCTATGTGACCTGTCCTAGAAGTAGCCTAATACTTTTGGTGCTTTCTGAATGGTCTGTCGTGACTTAGCAGTTTGATCGTGAATGACAATGTAGCAAATGAAACGCAACAGAAACTATTGATTGCACTAAAAAGAGAAGGTTTTGAGGAAATTACCAAAGCTGCCGCCATATCCTTCATAGCATTTGATGAGCGCTCCTTTTACGAAGAGGTCGGGGATTCGGAGAAATGGGGAAAACCAATGGCCAAAGAAGATTAGATTACAATAGCACCAAAATTACGGCATATCTAGAAATTAATGACTCGGATTTAAAACTTTTGTATAACAATTTTGTAGCCAATTAAAGCACCTTTTATATCACACCAATATTATTAAAATCCATCAATGTATATTCTTGACCAGCGTTACTTCCTGAGTCGATAAAGCTATGTTGGTCTGTCAGTGTGGCTGGCTATCTACGGAAATATTTCTCACGGGAAAACTAAGCAAAATAATTCGATGAAATTTGGTACACTGCCTCCGTTGTCAAAGTTAGCTCGACCTATTGAAAGTGAACGAAATTGATGAACGGGCACGCGGCAGCATACAAAAAATATATTCAAAATGCAACTTTAGGAGTATTTTTCACAGCAATACAACCATAATAGACACAAATACTACACAGAGAAAGCAACATTGTCAAATGTGGCAGAAACGTAGCTTTTTTAACCACGTGGCAAACCAAATTTGGAACATGGCTCGTTTATGGCAGTTTTAACAACGCGCGTAGCTAAATGGGTTTCAACAGTGTTTGTGAGTGATTTAACAACGCGCGTTGCTTAAAAAATACAAGAGAAAAAAAAATTTTTTTTTAATAATTTTTTCCGTTCAACGGCAATGAAAACTGACATTTTCTTTTTTCATTTTCAATTTTATGCTTTAAATTAAATTTTTCTGTTTTGATATTGAGGCGATTTGAACCTGCAACCTGTCGTGTGATAGATGCTTACGTTAGCAACTCAGCTACGGGCATCATTATTGTGAAGTTGTCTGAAAGTCTATTTGTTTTGAAATGAGCTGATATGGATTTATCCACGTTTCGTGAGTGTTTCAACTACGTTTCGTTGATGATTAGAGTAAAACAACGCTTCGTGAGTGTTTTGACTACGTTTCATTGTTGATTTTGACTTAACAACGCTTAGCAACCAGCGTTGTTGAATAAGTTTTAACTACGTTTGTGAGTGATTTTGCAAAGCACCATACAAATGTGAACTTGTTTATTCCAATTCAGCAATGAAACGTAGTTAAAACACTCTCGAAAGTATTTTTTCTTCGCTCTGTGTAAGTACGGTAAGCACAATCTCTGAACAAAAACTATATGAAATCGGACATGAGGGCGTGGCACCTTCCATATAAGCAAAAGCTTCAAAATGCTATACTGAAAACGGTTTTTGAGTTAATCCAACCTAATTTCGCTCAGACACTGAAAACAGTAAGTGCAAGATTTGAGCAAAAGCTATGTGAATTCGAAAAGATTTCGTGGTACCTCTTGTACAGCAAAATTTTGAAAATACTGCAATGTAAGATACAGGGTGGGCCATTTAAAGTGGAAGCATCGGGCAACCCAATAACTTTTGACAGAATTGTCAGATCGACTAATGACATACCGCGTTGGAAGCGTCATTCCAAGACAATTTTACCATGGAACAGTACACACCAAAAGAACGCGCTGAAATCGTTCAGCTTTACATTCAAAATCATCATGTCAGACGAGGCACATTTCACGTTAAATGGATGCGTTAATAAGCAAAATTGTCGGTTCTATGCCACTGAAAACCCTCAATTAATTGAGGAACAGCCTCTATATGACCAAAAAGGTTACAGTTTGGTGTGGTGTTTGTGCGGATATGGTCATTGGTCCCTATTTTTTCGAAGACGATGATGGAGCAACGAAAACTGTTAATGGCGATCGTTATCGAGCCATGATAAATGATTTTGTTATGCCAATTGTTCATGAAAATGGTTTGAATGGCTTCTGGTTTCAACAGGACTGTGCCGTACATGCCGTACACCTCGACTAACAATCGATTTGTTACGACCATTGTTCCCCGGACGAGTCATATCGAAAAACGGCCCCCGAGATCACCCGATTTGACGCTACCAGATTTTTTTTTGTCGGGCTATTGGCAATCCAAGGTATACGCTGGTAAACCAAGGACCATAGCTCAACTCAAAGACAACATACGACGTGAAATCGCCGCCATATCGACCGATACATTGGCCAAAACGATGGAAAACGCCGAAAAAAGGGCACATTTTGTACTCAAGGCCAAAGGTGGCCATTTACGCGATATCATTTTCAAAAAATAGCTGTAACATATCTCCTTGAACCAAAATAATTAAAATCGAAATGAAAATAAATAAAAATGTTTTTTTCATATATTTTTTTCAGAAACAAATGCTTCCACTTTAAATGACCCACCCTGTATTTAATGTTTGGCCAAGCCAAAGGTATTAAATTTGTATCTAAATTGAACATAAATATTTACTAAGTACATTAAAACTTTTTCAAATTTATGCCCCAATTAATTGTTTTTGGTCAATTAAGTTTGAAACAGCTGCTGTACGAAGACATGATTGGAACACTGTATATAAGAAATAATATCTGGAACCGAAAATCCACCACTTATCGTTTGCTTAGCTAAAATACTCCCAAAAAAGTGTTTTCTAAATTTCACCCTACTGTAAAACTCTAAATCTTCATTTTGGATTAAACTTCTTGTTCCAAAGTCACCATAAAATCACGCAATAAAACGTTTTTTATGACATATTAACCCCTTGAGACCGATGGGGTCACATGGGACCCCAAGGAGTAGTCGTATGCTATTGACATGCTCTAGAGAGTTGTTCAGTTAAGTCTTGGCTAAAATTTTGCTTTAATTGTTGGAAAAAATACGGAACGGTTTTATAGCTACGACCGAAAATAGTACAATTTTTCGAATTTTTTTTTGATTTTAAGGTCCAAAAACCAATTTTTTGGGTCAGTTTTTTTGAACAATTTCTTTCTTTTGGTCTATATCTTAACTTAAAGATAGGAAAACAATATCTCAAACGGTTTACGACTTATAGCCGTGGCAACTTTGAAAAAGCACTTCTGAAGCAATTTACATAGTACTATAAAATTTCACCTGGAGAAAAACACAGATAGGGTTTTACTACTAACATCATGTGCTTTCAGAAATAGTATTCAAAAAAATGTTTGGATTTTTTTCCTGCACTATGTAATATGACTGCACCATTTCCAGCTATAAGGGGCTTTTCCGGACCTATTTTTTTTTTTTTTTTTTTCTCAATTTAAACACTAGAAAACTTTATCCGAAGTTCATTTTTCGATATCTACAATGATCTAGGCTTCGGTCTAAAGAGGTTTACCAACTTTATCCTTTTTTTAGAAACATTTCTGACTGGGCCATAATAGAGTTAAGATCCGTAGAATACCTTATGACCTAGTTTTTGGGGGAAAAAAGGTCAAAAAGACCCATAAAAAGAGAAAACAATTAGTTAAGATGTTTTGAAAAATTGTTTATTGCTTAGTTTCATGGTATCATTGGAACAACAAATTTTATCCAGAATGAAGAATTACTTTTCTATACCTTTTCTAAGCCTTTTCACACATTACAAACGAAAGTACAAACTGATAATACCACACAGTAAAAAGTGATAGTTTACTTTTGATTCCATTCGGTATTGATTTTAAACTGCTTTGGTATTAAATTCAAAATTTATTCCAAAAAAGGTTGAAATTTATTCCGGTAGGTTTTAATTTTATCACAAAAAGTATTTACCTTTAAACCGTTTAGTTTTTTCAATTTCTTAAAACCAAAGTGGCTTAAAAACAATCCTAAAATAACTTCAAATTCAAAAAACTAATCATTTTTAGTTTTAAAATAAGTCCAAGAAAAGTATTAAAATATTCTCTGCGCCAATTTTAATACTTTTGGTTTGCAACTAATGCCATCAAAGTTTTAATTTAGCTTGGAGAGACTTTTTAGTTTTAAAATTTGAAAAACTTTATTTCTCCAAAGAGCATAAAAAAAGAACGAGAACAAAATAACAAAAAAAAAATTTTTCTTTTTCAATTGTTTAAATACAAATTTCACACAACTATGTCAATTCATTTGATAGCCGAGTGAGCTAAAGACTTCGTAATTTATGTACACAAGATGTTGTACCCTTGGTTCGAATCTCAGTATGGATGGCTTGTTTTTTTTTTTTTTCAATTAAATTTAAATTTTTGTTTTTTTTTTTTTTCATTTCTCTCCCTCTCTTTATTTATTCCAAAATAATTTAAAATTAAAACTTTTTTTGGCATTGTTCTATATAAATTCTTTTTTTGGTTTTAAAATTAAACTAAAATTTTTACTGTGCACATGATTGTGTAAGGTATAACAAGTTGCCTTATTTTCTCTCGCTACTTTTGTTTTAAGCCCCCAGCAACTTCAGTCAAACGCGTTTTTCACATTTATCAAATATTAAACTAATTCAAATGGATTTTATGTAAGCAGTTGCGAGCTAATGCGCTACACGCAGCATTTCCTAGTACAATCCACCAACCAGTTCATACTACACTCGTAAAAACTGCATCTTTTTGCAATAAAAATTGAGATAAACATTTTGTAATCTATTCTTCACGGCAGGCAAAAGTAAAAGCAAAAAAATCGTTTAAACCCTTTAGCGCAATTGTCAAGGATTAACACCAGCTGCTGCGGCAATGGCGTCAGCGATTCACTGATCTGCAAAAGTCCAGTGCCCTGTGCCAATCTCGTGCTGCTGTCATGGCGCCACTGTCAGAAAGTGCGCTGTGTTGCTGTTGTTGTTGTTGTTGTTGTTGTAGTGGAAGTGTGCTCGAAACCGTTTGCAAGAAATTAATTGAAATCGATGACCACAAATGTTGAGTTTAACACGTTGAGATCAGTGCAGTCGGTGGCAGTGGCCATAGCAGCCAACATGCTGATGCATAAATTATATTTATAGCTGCCAGGTTTAAATTTGATTAATTTCAGCAGCTCTCTGTTGGACTCAACTTTACTGGTGTTCTATGCAATTACAAAAAAAACGACAAAATTAAAAACAAATTAAGTTAGTTTCGATTAGATGGGATGTCCAGCAGACAAAAGCTTACATAGACCTATGCTGTTGTAATCTAAAACAAAGTTTGGAACAGACAGCTTCGCTGCTTCCACAGGTTTTTATTTATAGGAAGAAATTACAAATCCTTACGTTGACTAGGTCAGCTTAAATTTCAAAAGAGTAAGGCCCCAACAATATAAACTTACTTCTAAAGATAGCAGGATAGTAACATTCCTAAACTCCCTTCTACTCCTATCTCGCTAACTCATGGGATTTGTTCGCAATGTTGAACTTACATCAGGCAAGTGGTTATCCATGTCAATGCTGTGCCATGTCTCTTGGGAGTTCATCAACTTTCTCATTTCATTCAACAGATGCATTTTCTTGCCCACAATAATGCGTAAGTTAATAATTTTAAACTTCAAAAATTAAATACTAAACCAACGACTTATATTTTTATCAAGATACACAGTTCGTTACTACGGTCTGTGGAATTTGTGAAAATTGATAAAATGTTGCTGAAAGCGGACAACCGAAATGTCTAAATACGTTTGTTTTTTGAATTTTGCGTCTGTTTAATATAAAATTTTTAATAAATCAAACGCAGCGTTGGCATAGCAACATTTTATTCCTCTTTGAACAGCTCTATTTGTGTCTAACCAAATTGCACAGACCGGCGAGTTAGTCAAACGAAAAAAATTTGAATATCTTATTCACATACGTCGTTGACTAAACATCAAAATTCAAGATTCCAAAATAAAATTTAAAAATAAAAAATTTAAAAAAAAAAAATTAAGAACGAATTACTCAACATTAAGATTAAAAGATTTACAGATTTAAAGAAATTTAAAATAAAATATTGTATATTAAAAATGCATTGTGGCAAAATGACAAAAATTCAGAGTTTTCAAAGTAAATAGAATTTCTAGGGTATATAATTTATTTAAAAAAAAAAATTAAATTCAATTTAAAAGATCTGTTGAATCGTCCGACTTAAAGTTAATTTTATTTTTTTAATTTGAAATTTCGAGATATCTGGTTTTGCCACCAGAATGCAGCCATTTTTATAATTTTTAATACGAAACGGCCATATTTTCTAGGTCAGTCGAAGCAGAATTTGCAAGCGTTTCACTTCATTTATGTCTAGTTTTGAAACCGTCTCAACCGAAAGGGTTTATAAATTTTACTTTTTCAATAACTATAACCAGCTTTGGCCTTAGTTGTGTTGTAGAAAATGGCGAACTAAATCCAACGATACCAAAAAGCAGTTCTTTTGGGTTTTCTTTTTTTGAAAATTCAATATTAAAAAGTTAAGCATTGAAAACTTCTTTAAAGTAAAAAAATAATATTTCTACTGTCCATTAGACCGGTGCGTTTTGGACGAAATTTTAAAATTTGTCACGCAACCGGCAGAATTGTAAAGTTTAACTATCAACATGAAGATTTCCGCCACCCTAGCTCTGAGGAATGACGGAAAGGGGTGTCGATATATTTTTGAAGGTTGAAAAACGTGGTTTAAAAATGCATGCTCATAGGTCCGAAGTGAATCAATTCTCAGCTTCGTAGTAAGTCGAAAACTGAACTCCAAGGCATGGGTTCTAATGTATTTTTTCCCGTAGAATCGAATGGCATCATTAGTTTTCTGATTAGACGTCCATTTTTGGCGTTAAGTGAACTTTTCAGCTCCAAAAACTAGAAATTTTTCCAAATCCCCTGTTTGAGCACTGCACAGTTGAACATAAAAAACCCTAAAAAAATTTTAAATGTATATTTTGTTAGGATTTTTCCTGACAAATCCAGTGGTACCATTTTTTTTTGCGCTTCGACATTATTTTCATTCATGAAAAACGAATTTTTGATTTTTATTATCAAAAAATATCACGAAATCGGGCGTAAATATTTGGTCAACGACGGTTCCCAACGTCCGGACGGTTTTTTGTTTTTCGGTGCACCCTAGTAAAATTTTTTTTAATATATTTTTGGAAATTTTTTTAACCCATTATAAACAAGTTTTTGAAAAAGGGGTCAAAAAGACCCTTAAAAACGGGATATAATGGGTTAAAATGTTCACATAACTTAATGAAGAATCAAGCATGGAACAATATTTTAGAACATCTTAACCCATTATAACGCGTTTTTAAGGGTCTTCTCGACCCCTTTTTCCAAAAACTTGTTTATAATGGGTTAAGGTGTTCTAAAATATTGTTCCATGCTTGATTCTACATTAAGTTATGTGAACATCTTAGCCCATTATATCCCGTTTTTAAGGGTCTTTTTGACCCCTTTTTCAAAAACTTGTTTATAATGGGTTAAAAAAATTTCCAAAAATATATTAAAAAAAATTTTACTAGGGTGCACCGAAAAACAAAAAACCCGTCCGGACGTTGGGAACCGTCGTTGACTAAATATTTACGCCCGATTTCGTGATATTTTTTGATAATAAAAATCAAAAATTCGTTTTTCATGAACGAAAATAATGTCGTAACGCAAAAAAAAATGGTACCACTGGATTTGTCAGGAAAAATCCTAACAAAATATACATTTCAAATTTTTCTAAGATTTTTTCTGTTCAACTGTGCAGTGCTCAAACAAGGGATTTGGAAAAATTTCGACTTTTTGGAGCTGAAAAGTTCACTTAACGCCAAAAATGGACGTATAATCAGAAAACTAATGATGCCATTAGATTCTACGGGAAAAAAATACATAAGAATCCATGTCTTGGATTTCAGTTTTCGACCTACTACGAAGCTGAGAATTGATTCACTTCGGACCTATGAGCATGCATTTTTAAACCACGTTTTTCAACCTTTAAAAATATATCGACACCCTTTCCCGTCATCTCTCAGAGCTAGGGTGGCGGCAATCTTCATGTTGATAGTTAAACTTTACAAATCTGCCGGTTGCGTGACAAATTTTAAACTTTCGTCCAAAACGCACCGGTCTACTCTCCATACTGTATATTATACTTACTATGTACTAAATTTTCCCTGATCCATCAAACAATTTACATATTTTAACTTTTCGTTTTATTTTATTTTACTTTTATTAAAAAACTTAATTTTATTTTTAAATTATAATTCACATTTTAATTGTCCAACTAAAACTACAAATTTCTATGTATGTAAATACTATTTACAATTATTGCTTATTAACTTAAAAAACATATTATTACAATGTTAAGAAAACTTAATGTATATACTTAATTAACAATTAAAATACTTTTAAGCATATGCAATAATACAATAATTAAATTATTGGTGGTAGTTTATTGCATCAAAATGAAAAAAAAAAAAAATCCTCGTTGCAATTACTTACTAAAAATGAACAATGCCAGGTATAATTAGCCTATAATAACTATGCAATATCGTATGCATTGAAAATAGCACTTAATTTATTAACTTTAAGTTAATAATAATGTATTCACAATTATTTTCTCTTTATTTATTAATTTTTTTATATATAAAACTAAATATAATGAGAGATTTAACAACTAAAACAAAGTCTTTCAAAAAGATATGCCTTAAAAATAGCGTATGTACTTAAAAAAATATGTATTGTCTTAATTTTGCTCCCTAGGAGCAAATATACCAAATATTAGCAACATCAAATTATCATCAAAACAATTAAGGCATATTGTTTGCTATTCATTTATTTGTTGTATGTTAATTAAATTAAGTAGATACCATTAAAATATTGCAGTTGTGTTACATTGAACTTGGTTCACACGTTCATTCGTTCGTTCGTTGATTTTGCTTAAATTAATACATCATACCTGGATGCACAGCGCCGCCACGTTGAAAATATACATTAGGATTACTACTCAGCGTAGGTTCCAGCGTGGTATATAGATTGGTTTCATCGGGACGTATAAATAGGCCTAAATGTTTGAGAAAAATTAAAAAAAAAAAAATATTAGTAATTGATTCGCATGAGTTTGTTGCTTAAGTCTTTTGTTTTTTTTTTTATTCGTTTGCCAAAAAAGTGTAAAAAATTAACCAACATAAAATCCTTTTGTTTCCAAAGTTAATGCAAAATTTAATATGTTTAACATTTCAGAAGAGCTTAGTTTTTTGAAATTTCTTTTTAACCAATTCTTTTTCAAAGCAAAAGTATTTTTGTATATGATATATTACACGGTCCGCAAGAGTTTTGCATAAAAGAAAAACTGCAAGACATTCTTAAAACAGAGGTTAAAAAATAAACCTGTGTCTCTTCGTTGTTCTCCAGCACGTTAGATTTTTTTTAATAGATTTTTTAAGTTTTTATAAAAATAACGAGATTTCCGAGATAAGTGGAGAATGTCGTACGGTACTGTCGATAACACAACTTATGAAGGGCCTAAGGTATAAAGTACAATATTTTTATAAAAATTTAATATTGGTATGTTAGAAATTTAATATTTGTTAGTGTTACTAGAATCGACCAATGGTTAAAATTCGACCACAATTGTATTATACAATTTTGGTACTTCTTGGACACTCAGTACTTTTTTGCTATTTGGTACAAAATAAAGCTCATTTATCTCAGCTGATACAATGGTAAAATGTGAAACGTAGACGAAACAAAAATCAGGCACGGTGCTATGCTTTTTGTTTTTCTTTTTGTGCTTTATCCTCTTTTCAGGTCTGTGTGACCGC
Organism: Calliopum simillimum; assembly: GCA_951812925.1. Taxonomy (NCBI): domain Eukaryota; kingdom Metazoa; phylum Arthropoda; class Insecta; order Diptera; family Lauxaniidae; genus Calliopum; species Calliopum simillimum. Next base: position 25,813,025 of record OX638371.1, read on the forward strand.
GTATTTTGTTAATGTTAATATTGTAAAATTTGTATTTAATTTTGGCAGGCTTAAGGAATTTTCACTTTGTGCACATCTACATACAAATACCTTTCTAATGGTGTATAATTCAAAGTCGTACTCCATTTGTAACATAGTAAAAAAAGGACGACAAATTTTTGCTTCCTCGCGTATTAATATATAGATTTATACTCTTTGTTCTATTCATAACTAAAAAAAAAAACTTAGGAATTGAAATTAAGCTCATTGGTTTTTTGTTTATTGATGAAAAATAAAGTGAAAATTTTTTCTGGGACAGTATTTATTACTGCTACTTAATGTTTCCATACATAGGCAATTCCACTAAAAAACATTGACTTTAAGTCACACTAGCTTTAGACCTTTACAAATTTGGCTTATTGATGTTTTGTTTTTTTTTATCTGACGTAGGTTACTGTCGTCATTGAAGAATTATTTAAAAATACAGGAGTCCTGTAAAAGTCAAAATGCCTGTGCCATGGAAAGTTTTTACTTGTAAAAATTTAATTCGTAGTAAGAATAACCATTTTTCAGTTCAAAAACTTGAAAGTTCCATCAAATTTTCTTAGAATATTGCAATTAAACTGAATCTTTGTGTGATAAAAAACTTGCTGTCCCCAAGGTTTGATAAATTTATATCTAATCTGACTAAAATGCTTTTCGATTACAATAATTAAAACTGAATATTTAAAAGTACCTACTACTATTTCGTAATTCGTAATGTTTGTATTAAATGTTTTCATCGAGCAGAATTTAATTATTCAGTAATTATTTTATCTCTTAACACAAAATATTTCATATATTCTGATTGCACAAACAAGTATGCCTTTACCGTGGCATAATATTCCACTTCTCTTTTTACCTCAAATGATGTCTGTCAAATATGCGATGATGTCTGTCAATTTTTATGAAATTTTATTATGAAGCTTTTACGTTCATTTAAGACTAAAAATCCTTTGTAGTATCATGACTTTTCCGTGGAAAGTTTGTCCGTGGAAAATAACATAAATTTTCAATTATTTTTTTATGTTTCTTATGACAGCTATTTGCAGGCTCAGAAGACTTTTTTTTATTACTTTTTGTGTTTTTTTCTCTTTCATATATAAAAACTATCAAAACGTTTGCATGCGACACTGAACTAAAGTATTTGATTAATAAAACGCTGATACATGACATAACTTATATTGAAACAAAATGTCTTGACACTTCCACAAGATGTCTTGTGTGGAGCCCTTGAAAAAAACTTTTAATTTGACAATTTTTAATTAAGTTATCTTGAAATCAAGATTTTTATATGGGCATTTCCATGGTGTCGCAAGTGATCGTCGAACGCTTTTGAAGTAAAAAAAAAGTCAAAATAAAACTGATTTTTATTTTAATAATGGGCTTAACTTATTGCTCTTAATTATCCCTATAATTGGTGCTAACTTTGATTTTGGACAATTTTTCGTTTTCAAGATAGTTGCAAAAAACCAAGGCAGTCGCACGGGACAAAAACAGAACTGGTTTTCGTGGGCAACAATTCAGACGACGATTTCAGGGAAACCTGAGGCAATATTTTAATGTGGCAAATTTTAGAATGTTTTGCATTCATGTCTCTTAAAAATTGTTTTAATTTTTCCCGAAAATGATTTATACTTTTTTTTTTAATTTAATTTTAATCAGAATCGCACGGGACGTGACGCACGGGACACTTTTTTCCACCATACAAATTTTATATTGAAAATCTTTTAAAAAACCAAGATTTCCCTTATCTTGCTCAGTTGACGTGGCATCACCAATTTTTCCAAAGGATGTCATTTGCCTCTACCCATTTGACATGTATACCAAATCTCATTAATTATGAATTTTTTTTTTAAGGGCGTGGCATCATCCATTTTCTCAGTGAACATTATTTGTCCTGGCGCTCTGTGCACATGCATCATCATTTATGTACGTTAAATATTTTCATAGATATGATGAAGTGATTTTTGTATGGGCGTGATACCACCATTTTTCCCAGTATACATTATTTGTCTTGGTGCTTTTAACAATAAAATTGTTTCAGAGATATGATGATTTCAGAATGCATAAGAATTACATGATTTGGTCAAACTATAATTTTTTCAAGCTTACCGTGGTTCCCACAAAAAAAATAAAACCAACAATAAAATCTTAATTTCTAAACAAAGGCCAAACTTGTTTACTTATTACAAAGTAAGTTCTTTGCCTAAGTCTTTTGTTTTGCATTGATTGTTTCACTATTTGCTTTGAAAATGAATTTATTCCTTTAAAACAGTTAATACAAAAACAAACCAAAATATGCCTTAAAAATCAAATATAATTAAATACAGGGTGCAATTAATACAAACCTTACCTGGATACCTAAGTGTTTGTGCAATTTGTGCTTGTGTCATTGAGGTGATCGAGTTGCCCAAGTGTTTCAGTGTCGGTGGTGCTATTGGTGGTGGTGGTTTCATTTGCAATTGCGTCATTTGTGTTGGTAATGGCGGCAATGGTGGTGGTGGGGGTTGCGGATAAAAGCAAAACGGGTGCGTCAAATGTGCTGGAAAATAGTGATACATACGTGTATAGCTCGGTGGTGCAGCTGTGACCAACGCAACGCGATCTTTATAATTTGTACAAGTGCAATTTTTATTTTTTTTTTTGTTTAATTAACCAGAACCAAAGTGTAACAAATTTTGCATTGTTGGTGTTGTTGTTGTACAAAAAAACACACACATACACATAACGACAGGCAGCAAAATTTTTGTGTTTTTTTTTTATTATTAACCAGAACAAGAATAAAAACAAAACAAAAATGTATAATTATTTACAAATTTTATACAGTAAAAAAAAGATATGATTTTAATTAAAATTTAATTAACAAAAAAAATTATGAGGTTAAAACCGGAAACATAAAGAAATGAATTTGTTAAAATAAAAATTTTTTATGAAAAACAAAAATAAAAATTTGATGGTACATGGTACATGATTAATGATGACGATATTTAATAAATGTTTGTATGTTTTTTTTTTGATAATTGAAAAAGATTTGTATGTATTTGTTTGTGTTCACGTGTATGTGTGTGCGTTTGTGTGTAAAATTGATGATGATTTAATTTATGTTGTGTCGGGGTATTTTGTTAATGATTTCATTTTTAATGTTTGATGTTGATGATGTCGCACATTTAGCCGATTATGTTGCATGGGTGCGGGTGCAGTTGATGTTGATGGTGATGTACAAAATGATTAAATGGCGATGAAAATATAATGAGAATGCAAAATAAAGACCACACATTAATTTTATATTTTTACATTTTTTTTTTTTTTCTTAGTAAGCCAATTAGGCTGCATGCTTACGCATACATAAAAGATACAAGTTGTCACACCTTTTTTTCAATGGTAGCTTTAATTAAGGTTTTTGATATCAAATTAATAAAGTGCAAAAAAAAATGGCAATGATGAAATAACATTTTTAACCCATAGTTGTAATTAAGTAATGTTGGTTTTTTCCAATTGTATTCAAGTCCTAAATTAAAAAATTCACATTGTGTAACCATGAACATTTTTTGAAATAATCAAATCTATAAAAAAGCATATTTGAATAAAAAAAAATTTTTTTGTTCCCCATTAAATATTTGGACATTGGATAAAATTTATAAAGCTATTATTTTAGTATTAAATTTCGCAGAAATTCATATGCTAGAAAAAACCTTTTATTCTCTTAAGTAGATTTTGATATAAGCTATCTTAAAAGTTTTTTAAAGTTTAAATCGATTTAAATAAACATAGAATTTCTGAGAGGGAAAAACTGAAAATCGATACAGGTTTTAGATACATCTTTATACATAAAATATCGAAAGTTCAAATGATCCCATGTGAGCTTAAAAAGTTATTCAGTTTTTGCAATACAAATATAAAACTAAAAGTGCAATTAAATGCAACCTATGTAAAGGGTGTTTTTTTTAGAGGTTTGTTTTTCGAGTAGAGATAAAACTTGCATTTTGTGGTCAAATCTGGCAACTCTAATTTCATTTATGTTCAGTTTGGTTTGCCATTTCATCATGAACAGGTTGACAAAAGAACAACGCTTGCAAATCGTGCAAATTTATTTCGAAAATAATGGTTCAGTTCGCGAAGTTTACCGCAAGCTCCGTCCATTTTATGGTCGACATAATCGTCCATCAGAGCAATTAATTCGGTTAACCATGGATCGTTTTCGCACTACGTTTACTCTATGTGATAATACGCATCCGCAGAGACGTCGAACAGTGCGCACCGAAGAAACAATTGCCGCTGTAGAGCAAAATGTTGAAGAGGACCCGAATGAATCGATTCGCCACCGTGCACAGCAATTGGAGCTTTGTCCATCAACTTTATGGAAGATTTTGCGCAAAGATTTTGGCTTGCGACCTTACAAGATCCAGCTTGTGCAAGAATTAAAGCCGCGAGACCATGCAATACGTCGTGATTTTGGTGTATGGGCCGAAAATGAGATTGATCTCGATGCTGATTTTCATCGCAAAATTTTGTTCAGTGATGAGGCTCATTTTTGGTTGAATGGCTACGTCAACAAGCAAAATTGCCGCATTTGGAGTGAAGAGAATCCACATGAGACCCTTGAGACGCCATTACATCCACAAAAACTGACTGTTTGGTGTGCTCTATGGGCTGGTGGAGTCATTGGGCCATACTTCTTCCGAAATAATGCTGGAGAGTCAGTTACCGTTAATGGAGACCGGTATAGAGCCATGATAACCGACTATTTTGTCCCCGAATTGGATGGCATGAATGTGGATGAGTTGTGGTTCCAACAAGACGGCGCTACATGCCACACAGCGCACGTCACAATCGATTTATTGAAGGAAACATTCGATGAGCGCATAATTTCGCGGAATGGACCTGTCAATTGGCCACCAAGATCGTGTGATTTGACACCATTGGATTATTTTCTTTGGGGAAATGTGAAGTCGCTCGTCTACGCCAACAAACCAGAAACGTTAGGGGACTTGAAAGCCAACATTCGTGGCGTTATTGCCGACATACGGCCCCATATGCTCGAAAAAGTGGTTGAAAATTGGACCTGTAGAATTGTCTTTATTCGAGCCAGCCGCGGCGGCCACATGCCCGAAATCATATTTAAACATTAATGGCATAAAATTATCCTTCCAATAAAGCCAAATTGATGGACATTAAAACGATTTTCTTGTGTTTTATTTCAATTCGAAGTTCTATACCTCTAAAAAAACACCCTTTAGTTATTTCACTAATTAACATACCTAAAAAATTAATAAAAATGAATTTGGAGAAAACGCCTTGATAGGGTTGCATCATTAACGGCAGCGAAATTGTATTGAATATAATTCAAATTAAATACTTTTAGTTCTACCATATCTTCTCTTCTTATACGAGCTAAAATTGTATGTTTTTTTTTTTTTTTTTTTTTGTTTGTTTCTTTGTACTTATTTCTGTGCCAATATTTTTTCTCGAAAACGGCTACAGCGATTTTAATGAAACTTGGAATAGTGTTAGATATTAGCATACAATAAAGAATGAGCTAGGTTTGAACTTTATAAATTCTCACCAGAGGGCGTGCACAGCCTTGAATTTTAAATTTGATTTAGTCATAACTCGCAAACCATACAAGGTATTTGGATGAAATTTGGTTAGCGGGTACGGATTAATAATTCCTTGTAACGGACAAAAAGTGGGCGGGATCAAGAAGTGCTACGCCCACTTTTCAGCCCTTGAAAGTTTTGATTCAATATTACTCAAAAACGACTCCAACAATTTTAAAGAAAATTTAGGAGATGTTACCTCTGCAAACAAGGATTAATATGTGATACGCCGTTATATTGGGAAAACTCGTTGAAGGGCGTGGCACTGTCCACAAAAATATAAAACGGTATGAAAAGAAAACAAATAAAGCAAACATTCTGAAATTAACTGTGAGGTGCGTAATTGCTAAAAGGCATCTCTGTTCTGAAAGTGGGCGAAATGTTGCCGTTGCGCGTGGAATTTCCCATACAAGCAAAATACGTTAAATGCTATTTCTCGCAAATGTTACAAGATATTTTAATGAAATTTGGTATGTAGGTACTGCTTATTAATGCCTTGTAATAACCAAAAAGTGGGCGGTATCGAAGAAGTACCACGCCCCCTTTTTAACCGTTGAAAATTTTGATTCAATATTACTCGGAAACGACTCCAACAATTTTAATGAAAATTTGAGAGATTGTACCCTTGAAAACAATATGTGATATGCCGTTATATTGGAAAAACTCGATGAAGGGCATGGCACCGGCCACAAAAATAAAACTACTAAAGCAATCTTTCTGAATTCAACGTAAGGGAGTCTACTTGCTATTAGGCAGCTACGAACTGAAAGTAGAGAAAATATCGCCTATGGGCGTGGAATCACCCATACAAGTTAAACACGTTAAATGTTATTTTTCGCAAATGGTACAACATATTTTGATGGAATTTGGTACATAGCTATTGCTGGCAAATGCCTTTTATATAAATAAAAATGGGTGATCTCGGTATCGCCCACTTTTTAACCATTAAAAACTTTGATTCGATATGACTCGAAAACGACTCCAATAATTTTAATGAAAAGAAAACTACTAAAGCAATCTTTCTAAATTTAACTGCAGGGAATCTCCCTCTACGACCTGAAAATGGGCAAAATATCGTCGGTGCGCGTGGAACCTCCCATACAAGCAAAACAAATAAAATGCTATTTCTCGCAAATGCTACAACGTATTTTGATGAAATTTGGTATGCGGATCTGGATCATGAGTATCTTAAGCATAACGAAAAGTGGGATTCGTTCAACAATTGCCACGACCACTTTTTACCAAAATAAAAATTTTAGTTATAGTAGTAACTCAGGCACAAAAAAAGAATGGAATGAACTTCTTATTTTTAATATGCAGTCTTATGTACTTTTTGACGCTGAATCCGTCTTCATCAGCAGAACTGTCATTATACCTGCAGGATTTTGAAATATCTTTGCTTGAAGTTGAAGAAAACGCTGTATTCAGTTTTAACTGCGTGTCTACAAGAAAAGATGAAATTCTTTTTTATTCATGGCGTTGAATAGCCACACTCTTCCTTATCAAAATATCCTTGCGTACTTTTCCAATGTTTTTAGCCAGACGAGTCTTCGTGAAAAGTTGAGGACAATATCTTTTGCCATCGGAATTTTGAGCTAGTTTTCAGCTGATTTTGAGCGAAAAGTGTTATCTGAAAAATTATGAACTTTCCCAAAAAATCCCATTAAAACTAGCCAGATGATTGCACAGATATGATTTTTGATAAAATCTTTTATTTCGTCAAAAAACAATATCTAGCGCAAAACGTTTTCTGAACTACTTTCAGAATATTGTGAACATGGAAAATGTTTTTTCAGCCTATCAAACCCGTAGGTTGGCGATAAAAATTTTTGATTCAGGAGTTTTGAGCAAGTACTTGCTCCAGAAGTACTTGAGGAGTGATTTTTCAAAAAAGTTTATTTTCAAAAAGAGCCAAAAGTAATAATATTAATTGTCTGAAGTTTTGTTATTTGTTTTGTTATTTTTGTGTAAAATTTATGACATTAAGATAACAAAATAATATCGCTCAAATAACCTATCATTATGCCACGTAATGTGTATGACATTACTTTTGCCTCTTTTTTTGGAAATAAGCCCTTTTGAAAAAAACAAACTCCTCATTTATTATATGTATATTGCGGTATAGTTTTTCAATGTGATATGGTCGCATATCTCCGATTTGAGAAAGAGCCTGCGAACGTCACTGCTTTTATCCTGTCAGAAAACATGAAAACACAGGGATGTGTTGCTGTCATGGACCAAACAAAATTTTTCCGATGTCAGTGGAACGAAACGTAAATCGCGTGTGGTTGATGTAATTTTGCGCATTTTTTGCAAAAAAATTTGGAAAGAAAAAGTTGATTTTTGGTGTAATTCAATTTATATTCAATTAAGGTTAGTGGAAAATATTGCGAAGTGTTTAACTATGTAAATTCACAAAGTTTCCAATTTAATTTTTACAATTTTGTAATTTCTAAAAATTGGCCAGTGTGGTATAGTCGGGCTTTGCTAATGTGGTATATGAACATTTCTTGATGTTCTTAACGATATTTGATCACTATGGACCCTTGTGGTCTATGTGTGGCAGTATTGCAGCCATCCTTACCTAACCTATGGTTAAGTATACCACATTGCCCTACTTATATGTACCACAATACCCTCCCACTTTACAAGTACTGATCAGTATATATACCACATTGCGCCACCATACATACCACATTACCTTCCAACTTTTTGAAAACAGCTTTTTTGATTTTTTTCAGATTTTGCTCAATAACTTTTTTTAATGAAATTGCACACATTTTATTGAAATATATTCTGTAGCCAATACTTCAATGATCAGCATAAAATTTGGCTGAAATTGATCTAATGGTTCTCTTTCAAATTCCACCTAAACATTAGGTATACCACAATAGCATCAGTCCCCCTCTATCTGATGATCGTCAAAAAATTGTTGAAAATATTTCTGGCGTTGTTTCCGGAAGCCTAAAGAATATTATACCTGTGCAGCAGTGTGAGGACAACACGATTATATCATCTAAAGGACTGTGTGAGGGAGACATTAATCAAAAATTTTTGGATCATTTGAGTTCTATGGAAGAGAGGTTAAGGTTCCATACTGATGAGTGCTTCAAAAGGTTGTCAACTGAACTAACTGCATTGGAATCTAAAGTGACTGCAAAAATTAAAAGAGAATTAAAAGAGATCAGAAGTAATTATAAAGAACTCGACGAAAATATTCAGGCTATTGAGGTTGAGTTGGTCGAATTGCGAAAAGTAAAAACCGATTTCGCTGAGTTTAAGAAAAAAGGTTTACGAGATGAACTAGCTGCTGATGCAGTTTTATTTGGTGTTCCGTATGCTGAGGATGAAGATTTAAGAAACATTTTTGCTGAAATTTGTAGTCAGATCGAATTTATTCCGCCGCAAATTCGTGATATTTTTCGTACGAAAAAACAAGCGCGTGAAAATAATCTTAATACAGCAGTCATAGTTAAATTCTCCTCTAAGTTTGCGAGAAATTCTGTCCTTGGTGCGTTTGGCAAATATAGACGCAGTACAACAAATAAAAAAATAGTTTTTCGTAGTAGCACTATTTTCGTCAACGAAAGTTTAACCATTGAAGCAAGGAAAATACTTCAAGCGGCTGTGAAGCTTAAAAAACAGGATAAAATTGCTAGCGTTTTTACAATTCGTGGTGTAGTGCACATTAAAAGACAGGTGGGTGGCACCACTGCAATAGCTATTCAAAGTATTGATGACTTAAAAGTTTTTGACTGCTGTCCTGTTGAAGCTATGACTGCTGAGTCTTAAGAGTATCACTTTATTTATATAAATTAGTACATATTACTTATTTAAAGTTCTATTTTTATCTGTATTTTGTAAAAATGTCTGGAATTTTAGATTTTTATTATTTACATACTTTTTTGCCGGTACATGAAACTGCTTATTTTTGTCGTATGTTTGATTTATGGCCCTAGATTCTGTTACTAATGGCGTTGTATGGAATCAGAAAATTTTAATTAATGTGCTATGTAAACAGTACTCTGGCCTTAAAGTGGTTCATTTTAATGCCAGGAGCCTTAACGTATCTAAATTGGATTATGTCAGGTACATATTTGAAACCTCTGCTATTGACGTCATTTGTATCTCTGAAACGTGGTTTGATAGTGAAATCAGTGATAGTTACTTTCAAATACCAAACTACAAGCTTTTTAGGAACGACAGGAATTGTAGGAAAGGAGGAGGGGTAGCGATTTATTATAAATCTCATATTAGTGCTAGAGTTGTCAGTAAGTCAAGTAATAATGTGATTGAGTATCTAAATGTTGAATTTTATGACAACAATAATAAGGTGCTGGTGTCATGTGTGTACAACCCTAGTAGGTCAAATAATCTTGAGTCTTTCTTCTCTGAAATAAATTCACGAGGGATTGATTATGGGCATTACTTGATATGTGGTGACTTTAATGTCAACATTTTAGTAGATGACAATGTCACTGATAGGTTTTATGAACAGATTTATTTCAATGGACTATCCGTAGTAAATACTGATATGCCAACTAGGTTTGGAAATAATGCAAATGCTAGTTTGCTCGATCTTTTTATCATATCTGATAACACACCTTTACTGGCTTTTGATCAAATCAGCTTTATCTCTGATCATGATTTAATATTCTGTGCTTTAAACATCAATTTGTGTCCTAAAGATGAAATCGTAAAGACATCATTCCGTGACTTTGGCGCTCTAAATACTGATTTGTTATTTAATGATTTAATTCAGACCAACTGGAATGAATGCTGGCTGTTCAGCTCTGTAGATGAGAAATTAGAGACATTCAACAACAATTTCCATAGACTTATGGATGCTCATGTCCCTGTCAAGACAGTTCTTATTAAGACAAATTCTTCTCCGTGGTTTACTTTTGATGTCAACCTGCAGCTCAAAAAGAAATATAAATTATATGCAAAGTGGAAAAAGTCGCCATCCAATGAAAACTGGGAGATATATAAACAGGCTCGAAACAGATGTGTTTGTATTATACGGCAATCTAAAATAGATTATTTTTGTTCAAAGCTTAACACTGGTCTTTCCTCTAAGCAATTATGGAAGAATATAAAACAGTTAGGTGTTAAGAGTGGTGTTAAACTGGAGTGTAACATTGATCCTAACCTTATGAATGATTTCTTCATACTCAATAATACCGCAGTTTCTAGTGACAGCTACGATCCAAATTTGAGCATCTCTGATTCCTCTGTGAAATCTTTTGAGTTTCGCACTGTTGATGATTTTGAAGTTTATAGAAGTGTCATGAAAATTAAATCGAATGCGTTGGGCGAAGACAAAATTTCTATAAGGTTTCTTAAACTAATTCTTCCGTATGTTCTTGGTCCTCTCACGCATTTAATTAATCACTGTGTTACAACTTCCTGTTTTCCGCGAATTTGGAAAGTTGCTATAGTCCTACCGCTTCCTAAAAAACCAGGTGCTAGTGAACCTAATGACTATCGTCCTATTAGCATACTTTCTACCTTATCAAAGATCTGTGAGGTATTAATGCACGAGCAAATTACTGATCATTTGAATAAATATCAACTGCTGTCACCACTGCAGTCGGGCTTTCGTGCTGGACATAGTTGTGCAACTGCTATGTTGAAAGTGATGGATGATATACGTATTGAGTATGATCTAGATCAGATTACCTTTTTATGTCTCTTAGACTTTTCAAAGGCTTTTGATAGTGTTAACCATCAAATTCTGTGCAAAAAATTAAAATCTTTCTTTGGTTTTTGCGATAGTTCAGTGCAACTTGTAAAAAGTTATCTTCATGATAGATTGCAAAGAGTCAAAGTTGGTGAAAATTTTTCTGAATACAAGTTATGTAGTACAGGTGTGCCACAGGGCTCAGTTTTAGGGCCTTTATTATTTAGTCTGTTTATTAATGACATATTTTTGATATCTACTAGTGTTAAGTTGCATGCTTATGCTGATGATATCCAAATGTATTTGTCTCGGCGTATTGGCCTTATTGATGATCTAGCTTGTAGACTGAATGAAGATCTGCGTAATGTTTTTAATTGGGCTAATTGCAATAAGCTGTGTTTGAACCCCAACAAGTCTTATATATTACCCATTTCTCGAGGTCAACTTAAAATTGGTAGTATGCCAACTATTTTCATTGGAGATATGCCGCTGAAATTTGTTAATAAAGCAACCTGTCTTGGTTTCCATCTCAATAATGCTTTGACTTGTGTTGACCATATTAATCACGTGATAAGCAAAATGTACATGACTTTGCGTTATTTGAGGATGTCTGCGGAATACACACCAGTTGAAATAAAACGCAGATTAGTTTTACAATTAATACTGCCATACATAAATTATTTTGAAGTTGTATACAGTAAATTGGATTCTAGTTCCTTACATAAGCTGCAAGTTGCTTTCAATAACGCTACACGCTATGTGTATGGCTTACGTAGGTTTGATCACGTCTCGGCTATGAGTAAGATGATTTTAGGATGTTTCATCGAAAACTATATCATGGCAAGAAATTGTATGTTCCTGCATAAATTAATTCATACACGAAGTCCGCCATATCTTTACGACAAATTACGTTTCAGCATATCCAATAGATGCAACAACTTAATTATTCCAAAATTTACACACCTCAATTCAACTCGAAAATTCTTCATCAACGCCATTAGAATCTGGAATTCACTAAATAGTGATTTAAAAAGTATTTCGAACTTCGGCAAATTTAAGCAGTTAATTTTTGTTCATTTTTCGCGTTAAAATCTTGTTTTAATTAAATTAAAATTTTTTATCTTTTTATTTTTTAAATTTCCAGATATTTATAAATTTTATTATTATTATTTATTCGTATAAGTTATAATGTTTCTTATTATATAACTGGCTGTGTCACCTCTAGTATGTAAGACCTAAATTGTTTGTTAGATTTTACGTAAATAGTTTAGTTATGAACTGAAAATATATTGACCATCTCTTATTGTACGTTAAAAGAATCACTTTCTTATTGTACTAATGACTGTTGTTTTTTAAATAAATAAATAAAAAATAAATAAATAAATTGTTATTATTCACTAGAAATGGCCGTTAGAGAGATATTTAGAAAAATTTGATATTCACAACCTTGTAGAGTGGATTGTTTTTTATAGGGCAACGATCTCGCTGTCGATTTTGATATTTGTTTTAAAACACCAAAATAAAACGATTCCAATTTAAAAAGCGAAGGAACTAAAGTAAAATTGCGAAATGGAAAGATATTGGAATTCCGAAAAGCAAGGACAAAATTAATATAACCTAAGCATAAGTTACAGAAAAACAAATCGCAACGTTTTCAAAGCAAATTTTTTATATTTTTATTGCTAACAGAGTTTTTCAATAGCAATAATACATAACATCAATAGCGACTTGTTATTAATTCATATTACTGAATCGACCTTGCCAAAGATTTACGTTTTTTGCAGAAAAAAAAAAAAATTCTTCTTTATAGCTTAAAATTTTTGCAAAAGACTTTTAGCGATTTATGCAGAAACGCCAAAAAGTTCTTTCCATTGAACCGCCTTTAATGTGACCTAAAATCAAAATACTTCCAAGAACTCACAAGCCGACAAAAATTTACTGTGCGCAAATATGAATTTTTTTTAGTCCACAAATAAGCACAGACCATAAATATTGAATGTCATGCCAAAGACATATTAAAATGCAAGGCAGAGTACCCCAAGTTTACGCCGAAACATGATAAACGATCTCTTATAATTGAGATCGTATTTCAAAGAATAAAAGCAAAGAAATAACAATAAAAGTCAATAAAAAACAAAAAAACAAATTCCGCCAAGACAAAGAACCATATTAAGAACGCAATTTTCGTTAGCTAAAAAGATTAAAACATTTAAAAGGAACCAGAAAAAAGTCATACACTTAAAACAAAAAAAAAATATAAAATATTTGAAAAGGAACCCCCTTTTTTTGTTAAGAATTAATGAAATTAATTAAAAAATACATATACAGTTTTACAAAAAGTTCAATAAGTAAAATCAATGCAACAATAAAAATAACAACAACAAATGAAGACAACCAAATTCAAGTTTAAGTTGCCACTTTACGTTCAAGTTGAGCGTTTGCCTTTTGTTTTTTAGTTACATTGCGCATGCGCAACCACATTCTGCGCTTTTACATGAACAGTCAGTCCGTCTATCTGTCTGTATGGCCGTTTGTCTGGCAGCATGTCTATGTTGCTTTATATTATTATTGCTCTGTGGTTTGACTTGTGCTACACGCTGCAATAATATGAAGTTTGTGGTTAAATGCTGCCGCTGCTGCTGCTGATAATGATCGACGTTGATCTTTTGCACTCGAGGGAGTTCAATTTTTCTTAAATGATATGATGACGATCATTGCAACAGCTATATGGCAAAATGCAATAATAACAGCAGCAGCAGCAGCATCAGTAGCCACAAGAGTAACAGCATGAGGAGGAACATCATTTTCGTAATACAAAAAAAAAAAAAAATACAATGAAACTTTAATTGTAATTGTCTTAAAAGTGCGCATATCCATGTGAGAGGGAAAAACATTTTTTAAAGAACAGAATCTAAATAGTTTTTTTCAAATTAAATATTTTTACATTTAAACTTTTGATACTTTTATTCAACGAACAAAAGTTTTATTGAAGCAAATGTTTTCAAAAATTTTTAATTTAAAAGTTTTTTCAAGATCATATTATACATTTTTTTAAAAGTTTATTGAAGTTTTATTCCAAAAAAAAAAAATTTTAAAAATGTTTGAAAAATTTTACAATAAAATTTAAAGAGTAAAAGTAAAAAAAAAAAGGTTTTCTTAAGAATTTTTTTTGACTTTAATTTTAAAATTTTTTTTAAGAATACAAAGTCCACAAAAACACACAACGGAGATGGGTCTAACATTTTATCTCACCAGAGGTAATTTTTACAGGGGAGTCTCGCTAAGGGCCAGATATGGGGGTAAGTATGTTCGAAAAAATGTTGAGAGGAAAAATAATGGAGGTTGGTCTTACAATCGACCCCTCCATGGGCACCCTGAAATTGAAGGGAGTCCATTTTATTCAAAAAGTAATTTTTGCAAGGCAATTTCATAAGAAAAAATGATTTCTGCAGGGAAGCTTCTCTATGGGTTTGAAATAGAGGATAAGTAAGTTCAGAAGAAATGTAGAGGGGGAAAAATTATTGGAGATTGGTCTAAAACTCTATAGCACCAAGAGCTTCATTGAAATGGGAAAGAGATAAGTGGCAAGTATATTCGGAAAAACTATTGAGGAGAAAACAACAGTAGGTGTTGGTCTTTCAATTTACTTCACTAAGAGCAACACTTGGGCACCTATGGCGCTATTTTACGATTAACAATACTTCCCATTTTTTGAAACTTTGACCTCGATGCGACGCCACTAAGCATTCTCCGATCCAACCCGTTCTTTGGCTCATGTAAATAAAGGGTTTCATCGTATCCAAATCCCATTATTAAAATCTCCACAGATTACGAAGGTTTTGATCCTATTTTGCCGCACTAAACCTGTCGTATATTATTAACCATGCCATCAAATGAAACCATGTGCCAAATTTCAGCAAAATTGGAAGGGGTGTGGCAATTCTTGTTACTCTAAACATTGAAACAAATATGGCAATCTTCAAGTTTCTTATCGAATTTGTCCATACATCTCTATGATAGTTTGGTTCATACTTGGTTTATAACTTCATCCGAATCACAACACATACCCTGTAGGAACGTTGGAGACAATTGTCTCAATAGTCCCATCTTTGGTCTAGTTATTTTTGTAAGTAGAAAAAAACGGATTCCACCTAAAACTAGAATAAATTCACTGAAATTATCAATTCTACCAAAAATGGTCCAAATGTAATGCAAAGTTGATCATTTGTATTAAAAATGGTCCGAATGTAATTAGTACCAAAGTGGTCCAATTGTGGATCGATAGTGTCAGTGAAATTATAACGTTACTGACTACGTACTGTTTGGCAGTACGAACAGCAAACGATAGTGTATCGGTCTAATGACTTGTGCTGCGTGGAGAGGCCCAGGTTCAAATCCTCCACTGGTGATTTTCAATTCCAATTTTTAAATTTCTATTAATATGAACACAATTTGTCTGAAAAGTTTTCGAAACGGAAAATGAAATACATACATAGCTGAGGTATAAAATAATAAAAAAATTAACAAAAAAAAAATTTATCCACACCGAAATTCGAACTCGGAACACAATGCACAGAAATATGAGCATATAACAAACTCTTTACCACATTTGTCTATGTATATTAAATTAAATTCTTTGAAATTTATAAATTAAATTAAAAAAAAAACTAGTAAGGGTGTAACCTTTGGCCTGGCCAAACATTAAATACCCTACACAGCAGTATTTTGAAAATTTTGCTAATATGGGAGGTGCCACGTCCTTCGAATTCACCCAGATTTATCTCAGAGTTTGCTTTTATAGTTCTTAGTATTTAAGTGAAATTTGGTTGGATTATCTGGAAAAATGTTTTCAGAATTGCGTTTTGAAGCTTTTTCTTATATGGGAGGAGCCACGCCCTCTTGTCCGATTTTATCCAGTTTTTGCTTAAAGCTTGTATTTACAGTTTTTAGCGTCTGAATCAAATCTAGTTCGATTTTCTCTAAAAACGCTTTCAGTACACCGTTTTGAAGCTTTTGCTTATATGAGAGGTGCCACGCCCTCTTGTCTGAATTCGACCAGTTTTTTCTCAGAGCTTGCGCTGACTTTTCGTAGTATTTATGTGTATTTTGGTTGCATTGTTGTGAAAAATACTTCGAAATTTGCATTTTGAAGATATTTTTTGTATGGGCGGTAGGCGTGTCCGTCGACCGATTTTGATCATTTTCAATCCCCCGAGCTAACTTTGATATCGGAGGCAGTGTTCCAAATTTCATTGAATTATCTTGCTTAGTTTTCCCAAAAAATGTATTTCCACACACAGCCAGCCACCCAGCCAGCCAGCCAGACAGACGGACATGGCTATATCGACTCAGGAGGTGACGCTGATCATGAATATATATACTTTTCTATATCTGCCACGCCTCCTTCTCTGCGTTACAAACGGAAGGACAAAGTGAATATACCCTGGGTGTAGGGTATAAAAATTGGCCTTTTTCTGGTGCGAATGTTAGGCATAAAGAGATAATTGACCTGTTTCTGGTCCGAATGTTATGCAGTTAGAGACAATTGGTTACGCCCAATCTCAGGCGACGATATGTGTTCAGATTATGATACAGATTTTTGTAAGTTTTTACAAAAACCCAAAAAAGTGAAGATTGCTGACATTGTTTATATACCTCTCAAATATACTTAGTATACTAGGTGTACAAATATGAAACCGGTAATGACATCTAGCGGTCGATAGCCGTATATGTATGAGCTTCCTAACCGTACCAAATGTCTTAATTGTTCATTCTGTCATCTGTCAACAATATTCAGTTCACAATTTGTCAAGTTTCATACAACAACGCATTTTTTCCGCTCGTAAAGATGTCGAATTTTGTGCCTGAAAACTCTCATTTGCGGGAAGCATTGATTTTCTGTTTCCATTTAAAGAAAAACGCTTTTGAATCGCATCGAATGCTTGTCGAAGCTTACGGCGAGCATGCTCTTGGTCGTACACAGTGCAATGAGTGGTTCAATAAATTAAAAAGCGGTGATTTTGATGTGATAAATGAGGAGCGCGGCCGGCCACCGAAAAAGTTCGAAGACACCGAATTGCAAACATTATTGGTCGAAGATGATGGTCAAACGTAACAACAGCTTGCTGAACAACTTAATGTGACACAACAAACCGTTTCCTTGCGTTTAAACGCCATGGGAAAGATTTTAAAGGTCGGTAGATGGGTGCTATATGAACTGACCGACAGGCAGCAAGAAAACCGAAAAACCACTTGTGAATTGCTGCTCGCCAGGCAAAACAGAAAAGGTTTTCTCCATCGAATCATCACTGGCGATGAAAAGTGGATTTATTTCAACAATCCCAAACGAAAAAAAACATATTTGAGCCCCGGCCAACGACCCAAATCAACGCCAAGACCAAATCGCTTCGGCCGAAAGACAATGCTGTGTATTTTCTGGGATCAGCGTGGTGTTATTTGGTATGAGCTACTAAAACCAGGTACAAAATTTTATAAGCTGTTTTTGAGTACCAATCTGGACATTCATTTTCTTAAATACAGGCATTATATGCGTGAGTTTAATTTTTTGGAGAAATACCTTTATAGACAATATCTGAATAAGTTTGAAGTGAATATTAAGAAAAATTCTAAGTCTTTTTGGACGTACGTGAAATCTAAAAAAGGCTGTTCGAGCATTCCTTCGTCTATGTTTTTGGATGATAAACTTTCAAATGATGCTTTGTCTACTGCTAACCTTTTTGCCGAATATTTCAGGTCCAATTTCGAATTGCCAGTTGATTCCACTACCGGTGTTTCAGAAAATGTTGGTCCGGCGGTAGATTTTGGATCCCTCAGTTTAAGCGAAAGTGATGTTTTAAAGGGTATTCAAT
The DNA here is from genome assembly GCA_951812925.1 of Calliopum simillimum. Classification (NCBI taxonomy): domain Eukaryota; kingdom Metazoa; phylum Arthropoda; class Insecta; order Diptera; family Lauxaniidae; genus Calliopum; species Calliopum simillimum. The sequence continues at coordinate 25,831,195 of OX638371.1, forward strand.
GTCTTAAAGCTTCAACTCAGGTTGATTCTGATGGCATTAGTGCATTTTTTATCAGAAACTGTGCGGAACCCTTACTGTATCCGCTAAAAGTAATTTTTAATAGCTCTTTGAGTTCCGGGATATTTCTTGATTGTTGGAAAGTAGCTTTTATCACACCGATACATAAATCTGGCTGTAAAAATAATATAGCTAACTATAGGCCCATTTCAAAGTTAAATGTTATCCCCAAGCTTCTGTATTGTTAAAGAAAAACTTTTCTTTGCAGTTAAAAATACCATCTCTCCATATCAGCATGGCTTTGTTTCTGGCCGCTCAACTATTTCCAACTTGTTATTGTTTTCGGAGTATTGTTTATCAGCTTTTCAATTAGGTTACCAAGTAGATGTCATTTATACGGATTTTTCTAAAGCTTTCGACAAAATTTCGCACTCTTTATTGTTGAAAAAATGTCAAGTATTGGGTCTACATTCGACCTTTTTTAAGTGGCTGGAATCGTACTTATTTAACCGTAAATGCTTTGTTGTATTTGATCAAGTTAAATCAGTAGCTTTTTATGCAACATCTGGCGTCCCACAAGGCAGTATTTTGGGCCCCTTGTTGTTTATTATTTTTATAAATGATATCACGTCCATTTTTGTTCATTGTAAGTGTCTTCTGTATGCTGATGACCTTAAGATCTTCCTTAAAATAAGGAATAGATATGATATAGATCTTCTTCAGGGTGAAGTTAATAAACTTTATGATTGGTGTATTAAAAACCGTCTCTTTCTAAATCTGAATAAATGTGTTTTTATGTCTTTTTCAAGATCAAACTCTCTATTTTCCTCTTCTTATTCCATTTCAAATACTACTTTACTGCTTGTTTCTCAGTTTAAAGATTTGGGTGTTGTATTTGATGTGAATTTTACTTTTCGTGCTTATTTGGATTATATTATACCTAAAGCTTATGCAATGTTGGGCTTTATAAGGCGTAACGGGTCCTCTTTCAGAGATCCATACACTCTTAAAGTTCTATTCACTAGTCTTGTTCGTTCGAGGCTAGAATATGCTTCGGTTATATGGAATCCATATTATGAGTGTCATAAGTTTCGACTTGAGAGAGTACAGAAATCATTTACAAGATTTGCGTTGCGTACTATTAATTTCCTTGAGATCCCGTCATATAATGCTCGTTGCCTTTTGATTGGTTTGAAAACGTTGGAAAACAGGAGAAATGTCTTGTCGTTACTTTTTTTGTTTGACATTGTGTCTGGTAGCGTTGATTGCCCAGAATTGCTTAATTTGATACATTTTAATGTTCCTCAAAGAGCTCTTAGGAATACAGAACCTTTTTATTTAAGTACTGTTCGCACAAATTATGCTGCCAATGCTCCTATTGTTAGATCACTAAGAATGTTTAATAATATAAGTCGTAACTGTAATTTAGATTTTTCTTTATCTAAGAATGAAATGAGATCGACTTTAAATCGTATATTTTAAATTGCATTGTAATTACTTTCTAGTCTGTAAGAATTTATGTTCATAGACTTAATAAAGAAATAAATAAATAAATAAATAAAACAGTTACTGGTGCACGCTACCATCAACAATTGATCGCTTTGAACCGTGCTATACGTCAGAAGAGGCCCGAATTTCAACTTTGCCATGACAAAATTGTATTCCAAGATGACAACGCATCGCCACATCGAGCAGCGGTCAATAAAAACTTGGTAGAAACGTACAACTGGGAGCCCCTGCCCCACCCGCCGTACTCACCGGACCTGGCGCCGTCCGAATACTATTTGTTTTCATCGATGGGACACGCACTCAACGATTCGCACTTCAATTCTTACGAGGAAGTGCAAAAATGGCTCGATGAATGTATAGCCTCAAAAAACGAAAAATTTTTTTAGCGAGGAATCCATAAATTGCCTGAAAGATGGGAAAGATGTGTAGCTAGCGAGGGGAATTACTTTGAAGATTAAATTTGGAACCATTTTCGCAAAATAAACGTGTTTTTTTTTTAAATAAAAATTACCGGTTTCATATTTGTACATAGTAGTTTTAAAATAATTACAAGAATTTAAACAATTCTATAAAATCCATTCCTATAAAATATGCCACTTTTTAACATATCTATGAATAACAATATTTACAACTCAGAAATCTCAATTAGTTAGAAAAAATTTAAAATACTTCATGAAACGAAAAAGTTGGACCGAACTGAATAAGTATCTGCTGAATAAATGATTAAAATAGGCAAAAAAATACATATTTTTTGAGTATTTTTGTGTAACATTCTCAAATTCGAATAACTCAGAAACCCAGAGCTCAATAGTAAAAATAAATATTTTCACAAAAACTCAGCATACTCGAATTATGTTTACTCGCCAGAACCACTTAATGTTCAGGACCGAACAATGTGTCTAAATAATTTTAATGTATTAAATAACTTTTAGTTTGCTCTGTGTATAAATTTCTGGAATTTAAATAATTTCGTTAAGTCAAGTACAATTTTTTAATGGAATATTCCTTTCTTTTCTTAACTACTAATATCTCGAATTCTGTAATATGATCCTCATAAGTATATTGTTGGCTTGTGGCATTTGACACGAGCTTAAAACTGTTCGTGCCATATTGAACATTGCGGTTAAGATTTCAAAAGCAATATTATCAGTTTTTTCTTTCAGAAATACCCAAGGGGAAAAGTAGTGCTTCAAAAACCCTTCTGAAGTGCATCCTTTTCACCAATAAGCCCTTCCGCTCCGTAAGAACAATACTTTCTTTTTAACATTGCATGTCATAGGATGTAAGCGAGCAAAAGCTTACCGCAGCCTTACCAAAAAAGAGTTTTTAAAGCGCTTATTTGTAATGCTGCGGTAAGCGTTTTTTCAATAAAATTAAAAAAAAGAAAAAAAAAAGAAAAAAAAAAAAAAAACTGGCCGCGCCAGGATTTGAATCCAAGACCCTCCGCGTGCTACACATTTTTTCTTACATTTACCAACCCTTTAGACCGCTCCACCAACGCCCGATGATATGAAGAGGTATTAAATTTGTATATAAAGCAAATGTTGTCCTGCAGCATTACATAGAATCATTGTGCAATCAGTTTCAATTCAAGTAAGCAAAAGTAAATAAAAATGAGAAATTAAAATAGAAAAGTGAAATAAAAAAGGTTGAATAAAAAATATTTTAATAAAAAAAAAAAATAAAGCAAAAACAAATAAGAAAACGGAAAAAAAAAATCACCCGGGCTGGGTTCGAACTCACGTTGTTCTTACTGCAGCCTTATATGGAATCATTGTGTAATCAATTTCAATTCGGTTGAACAAAAGTAAATTAATAAGAGAAAGGAAAATAGAAAAGTGAAATAAAAGATGTTGAATAAAAAATATTTAATTAAAAAAAAAAAATAAAGCAAAAAAAAGTAAAAAAAAGTAAAAAAAAAAAATCTGCCGGGCTGGGTTCGAACTCACGTTGTTCTTACTGCAGCCTTATAAAAAATCATTGTGATAGTGCTTCCAAATTTCTATGGGGACAAGCACTTTTGAAGTGCTTGGATCAGAAGCGCTAGAAATTTTTCCTCTTGCGTAGTTATTTTTCAATTAAATTTTAACCTTGTAAAATAGTATTTTCTTGTAATATTTTAAATAGATTTGCTTAAAACACTCTAATACTAATGAAGCGTAAATGAACGTTAGTCCTATATATTTCACAATATTTCACAAGACTCACCAATTGTTTAAATATTACTTAATACAAGAAAAACAAAATTAAACCATGCTTTCTAGGTGGCAAGGCCAGCAATTTACTTATCTTATAAAATTATATAAAAATGCTTCACTGATCTTGACACTGTCGTCTCCCATAAAGTTAAAAGTTCATACGTTATGCATGGTTTAATTGGAGTTTGGCTTAATTTAACTTTTAAGTTGAATCACAACAACAAGTGAATGTAATTTTTAGGATTTTAGTTACAAGAAACTTCAAAGATATTATGAAAGTAATTTAGACGCTTGGAGCGAATTGCTTTGCTTTTTGCTATTTAATTACATATACAAAAAGTAATTATACAAAATTTCAACTTATTCAGTGACGCTTCAAATTAAAGTTAATTAAGAGGTCATAAATATTATTAATTTGAGTAGAATTTTTTAATTATTTTGACATCAATTTCTTTATGTAAATATGGAATTAGAGTTGGGTTTTTAAAGAAAATCGTTGCAGCGGCTTAGCCCTGACAGCATATTTTTCCACTAAGAGAGTGCCACTGCCCACTAAACATAATATGCTTATTTAGGGTTCAGTTGTTTAGTTGTTATAGTTGTTTAGTCGTGACAATGTTTAGTTACTATTCTAAACTCTTCCTTAATGTTTATTCTAGCTAAATACCGAATTTAGTAAAAATCGGTGTGGTGGCATGTAAATCTAGTACAAAGTTTGTTCTCATTAAGGGCTTGGAACTGCATTCAAAAGAATTTCTTAATATATTTTCTTGGAATTAAGACTATCTGCGTATTGAATTATGTTATTACTCCGACTCAGTGCTCTGCAGCGATATATAAAGTGTAATCGATAACGTGACGAAACTTCTGGAAGGTGATAGAGGAGGCCTTAGGTTAAGTTAGGTTAGGGTGGCGGTAATTGCTTGAGCAAAAACCTCACATAGACCAACTAGGTCCATAGCGTTACCACAAACTCCCTTCTGTGAGGAGAATAGCAAAAATTGTCAAAAAGTTTCCCATAAAAATGTTTTCTCTAAAACATTAGGGTGACCCAAGAAACTTTTTTTGTAAAACAAGTCAGAAAATCCAGTTTTAACCCTATAACTACTCAAGGGTACAATTTATACCCCCAAGTGCAATTTTTTGTTAGTCTGGGTCTCCTCTATCACCTTCCACAAGCTCTTAACCTTACCAATTACACCATGTATATATATACTTAGATTTAACTAAAAAACAAAATTACTGATATCATTATAAACAATTATTTAGTTTGTTAGTAATATGTATGGTAGCAATCCACGCCAAGTGTACCAGCTCAAAATCTGATTTCGCTCAAATTTGGCAATATGGTAGATCCGGTGTGCAAGAACAACAATCCGGGAGGATTTGGTCCTAGAACCATTTGTTGTTGAAATACAGCGTGTTGAAGTTGGCGTTTTTAGTCATTTTCATAAAAAGGGTGATTTTTCTTTATAGCTTACACTAAAGTTTGTAAATTGATAAATCTAAGTTACTGGTCTTTTACTGGTTTTACTGGTTACTTTTAGAAAAAAATATTTTTTTACACTTAAAAAATCTTTTGAATTTTTTTTAAAAAAAATCCCCTTAGATTTTTTTTAAAAGTATTTTAAATTAAAGCATCATTTATAAGCATTAAAATGATGTATGACTCAAGAAGGAGTTTTTGGCTTTCGAACGCCCGCGGAAAGCAAAAATCTTTTTTTACTCAAGAGGAAAGCATCTTACGAAAAAAGTGTACTAGGCATAAAATGCTTAGAATCACAAAGGAAATAAGTGTGAAATTTTTTGGGAATTTTTTGGAAAGTTAAAAAAAAAAATTATTCAAAAAATAAAGTTTCCAAAAAAAAAATCAAAAAAAATCACACGTATTGCTTAGACAATTCTTAGCATTTTCTGTCTAGTACACTTTTTTCGTAAGATGCTTTTCTCTTAAGTAAAAAAAGATTTTTGCCTTCCGCGGGCGTTCAAAAGCCAAAAACTCCTTTTTAGCGTCCGAATCCTAACTAAAGTCATACATCATTTTAAAGCTTATAAATTATGCTTTAATTTAAAGTATGTACTTTTAAGAAAAATCTGAGGGGGCTTTTTTAAAAAAAAAATTCAAAATTATTTTTAAGTGTAAAAAATTTTGTTAAAAAAAAATTTTCTTCACCAAGAAATATTTTTTTATAAAAAGAACATTTAAAATTGAATGGGACCAGTAACTTAGATTTATCAATTTACAAACTTTAGTGTAAGCTATAAATTTTTGAAAAAACACCCTTTTCATGAAAATTACTAAAAACGCCAACTTCAACACCCTGTATTTTAACAACAAATGGTACTAGGACCAAATCCTCCCGGATTGTTGTTTTTGCATACTGGATCTACCATATTGCCAAATTTGAGCGAAATCAGAGAAAACAAAATTTTGAGCTGTTACACTTGGCGTGGATTGCTTCGTATGTATTTATATTAACTAGAGTTCGCCTTGTGGCCGAAATTCGACCATTTCGATTTGACCATAAAATTAAGCAAAAAGTTTTTATACCTTTCCTTGGTTGATACGACACAAAAAGCTTTTAATATTCTTCCTTAGGGTTATCTGCATCGGTGCAGCAGCTTAGTTGCAATATCGTGCTTTCCATTTAGAGGCGTGTAACTCCTTCTAAAGAGCAAACAGTTTTTGATATCTTTCTGTCCCGTTCATTTTATGCCCATACCAAAATTCACAAAAATCAATCATGCTATCGTCCCTTAGTGCTTACCCTATATCTATACCAAATTTCATAAAAATCGTAAGCAGTAGTTTAGCTGTGGGAGCTTTTTTTCCATTTAGGGGCGTGGTACCTCCCACTGAAAAACACAATGGTCATATTATCGTTCCTTAGTGCTAACCCTATCTCCACACCAAATTTCGCTAAAATCGATGCAGCGGTTGAGCCGTGAGAGTATTTTTTCCATTTAGGGGCGTAGCACCGCCCACTTTAAAAACAAATATGGTCCTATGCACTGCTCTTCCTCACAACCTTTCCAACAAATCAAAAATCAAGCAAATCGATTGAGATTTAGGTATAGAAACAGGGACTGAACCGATTTCGTTTGCCTATTTATATATAGATGGTCCAAATGCAAACTTTATTATTCACTTTGAAAATGTTTGTGTATTAAAGTGCAATTAACTGCATCAAAAGAAAAGCGGAAAGAAAATGCAGAATAGCGTTAGAATGTATATTTTGCATGAATTAGACTGATTCAATTAAGAAATCCTAGTTTTAATTTTCTTAAAATTAACTAGTAAGGGTGTTACCTTTGGCCTGGCCAAACATTAAATACCCTACACAGCAGTACTTTGAAAGTTTTGCTTATATGGGAGGTGCCACGCCCTCTTGTTCGAATTCTCCTGGTTTTTGTTCAGAGCTTGCGCTTATAATTCGTAGTATTTATGTGTATTTTGGTTGCATTATCGTGAAAAAACTCAAAAAGTTGCATTTTGAATATATTTTTTGTATGGGCGGTAGGCGTGTCCGTTGACCGATTTCGCTCATTTTCAATCCCCCGAGCTATCTTTGACGCCGAAGGCTGTGCACTAAATTTCATCGAATTATCTGGCTTAGTTTTCCGAAAAAGTGTATTTCCACCCAGCCAGCCAGACAGACGGACATGGCTATATCGACTCAGGAGGTGACGCTGATCAAGAATATATATACTTTTCTATATCTGCCACGCCTCCTTCTCTGCGTTACAAACGGAAGGACAAAGTGAATATACCCTGGGTGTAGGGTATAAAAACATAACAAAAAGAATATATCATCAAACATGATTTTATACACTTTGCAACATTATACAATAAATTTTTTAGCTATAAAGTCAGCAAAAATTACAACAAAATATAAAATCGAAATCTTCTAAAGTTCCCATTATGGCCGAAATTTCCATTTAGAGATGTGGCACCGCCCACTTAAAAAAATAAAGGTCATGTTATCGTTCCTTATTGTAAGCCCTATATCCATACCAAATTTCATACAAATCGATGAACCGGCTTAGCCGTGAGAGTGTTTTTTCTATTTAGAGGCGTGTCACCACCCACTTAAAAATATCCTCTGTTCCTCCTCACAACCTTTTCAACGGAAAAAATTTTGCGAATATGATGAGATTGAGGCAGGGACTGAACCGATTTCGTTTGCCTATTTATTTATAGATTTATAAAAAAACTAATATTTACATATTTATATGATAGAATCAATCTAGTTTTGCCGTTATGACTTGCAACTAGAATAATGTGTCAGAAAATGAAATCATCAGTAAACAGTGTTAAACAAGCATCGTGTTGAGAACTAGTTTATGGTCAGCAATGTGAGCTACTCACGTATTAACAACAACTTGGCAACATGGGTATAATGGATTCTTAATTGTGCTTAGAGATATTGAAGAAAAAGAAAATAAAACGGTATTCTGTGTAAATAGAAATGTAAGCATACTGAAAATTACACCTATATAGTCAGTGATGCGAAAGTTAGTAGCAAATAAGTGTTTGATGAAACATTTGCAATAAAGTTAGATATTGGGTGTATGCATTAATTTCCATCGTTTTTTTTTTTTATTTAAGACTTTATTTTATTCAAAGTATTGCCCATCGCTAGTCACTACTTTTTCCCATCTTTCTGGCAATTTATGGATTCCATCCCAGAAAAACTGCGCCGGCTTGGCGGCCAAAAACGAATCGAGCCAATTTTCGATATCTTGAACTGAAGTCAAGCGTATTCCTGATGGAGCATTCTGCATCGATCGGAACAAATGGTAGTCTGATGGTACAAGGTCTGGGCTATAAGGCGCGTGAAGCAAAATTTCCCATCCGTTGTTTTCCAGGTGATTTTTGACTGGGGCAGCAATATGTGGCCGAGCGTTATCGTGGTGGAAATTGATTGACTCGTGTCTGGTCGCATACGTTGGCCGCTCAGCCTGGATTTTCTGCTTCAATCGGATTAATTGTTGACGATAGCGTTGAGCATTAATGGTTTGGCCACCTGGCAACAGCTCATAATGGATCACACCTAGCTGGGCCTGACCAGGACGTTCTTCTTTGTCTTCGACATCAAAATCACCACTTTTAAACCATCGAAACCACTCACGACAGCTTGATTCAGCTAGAGCATAGTCCCCATAAACTTCTACAAGAATGCGATGACTTTCGGCAGCTGTTTTCTTTGAAATATAGTAGTGAAGTAAAACTTCCCGCAAATGTTGCTCTTTTGGCACGAACTCCGACATTTTGGAGCACAGTAAAATTTATGATGCGGATGAAAATTTTCAAATCTAATGAAGCAGAGTTGTTGACAGGTGCCTAAGCTTCAGATATGACGTTTCTGATCTAACATTTAAGTCATCATGTATTGATGGCGACATCTTTTGAAAAACGATGGAAATTAATGCATACACCCAATAAATTTTTCGGCTTTGAAAAGTAAAAATTAAGAGAATGAGTTTATTTTTTAAGAATAAATAAGGTATATAACTACACAAAATAAGAGTCCAATCGTAAAAATTTTCAGCTATATTTTGATAAGGAAGATTAAGGAAGATTAAGGAAGATTATGACTATTCGATGCCATTAAAAAATGAAACTACATATTTTCCTAGAACTGCGCCACAAGCCTGAAAACAGCGCTTTCTAAAACATAAAGCAAGGATATCTCGAAATATGAGCAATTCTGACTTCGGATTCGGACTAACCGCTCCAAAATACATATATGCAGATAGATGTGTCTGGTCCAATGTACAAACCAAATTCTTTTATTTTTATTTGATGGTAAAACTCTCAAGCGCTGCACCCATTTATTAGACCGATGCACCATAGTTGATCTGGCATTGAATCAGTTTTGCTCTGTGCTTTTTTATACGTATCCCACACACCGAGCTTCAAGCATCGATAGGTATAAAAAAAGTGTCGACAAAAACCAAAGACAGGGATTTGTTCGTACGAGCCCACAGTTTCAGAATCCTAGCTGCTCATTTTTTTGAGTTATCGCAAAATGAGTTTTTTTTACCGAACATAATCGTATTTAGCCAATTTACCAAGCAAACACATGCCTGCACGTGTGTATGTAAGTGTCAGTATAAATATATGTGTGCGTATGGAACTCTGTACAGACGAATCTCTAATAGCCGATGTTCCGTTAACCGAACTTTTGTCGTTTCATTTTCCGAATGTTTCGGAATCATTATGATTCTCCGGACCATCTGGATATACGTCAATCCGAATCACATTCAGTCTCAATGAATCTGGACAATCGAGGTCCAACTGTGATACCACTCTTAGCTTTCCCCAGGACCAACGGCGTGGACGTAGTGGTATCTGGTCCCATTATTTTTTTTTTTTTTCTTATTTCAATTTTTTTTTTTTTTGTATTTTTGTTATTTTTATTTTTTGTATTTTTTTTTTTATTTTTAATTTTTATTGTTTTTTTTTGTGTTTTTGTTATTTTAAATTTTTTTTTTTGTATTTTTTTATTTTTAATTTTTTTGCACCGAATTTATAGGTAAATTAATGAAAATTTATCTTATTTTTCGAGTTAAATGTGTTGTGAAGAAAATTCAACCACCGCTTTTTTCAATCTGGTCGGATAAGAGGGATCGTGAATCAAATTTATTTTATAACGAGCCCAGAATTTCAAAAATTCTTTATGAATTGACTCGCCCGCTTGCTCTGACCAGAGGCCCAAGCCATATTTACCTAAAAAATGTAAACCGTGAGCAAGGTGATCAAAAAGCACGTGGGTTTTTAATGTTTTAGAAATTCCGATGCTCTGAAAAGCTTTAACTAACTCACTCAAGTATTTATCTAAATCAGGCCCAATCTCTCTTGTGGAAAAACTACAGCTCACAACTTTGTCCATAGCTTTTAGAGCAGCAACGAAAGGCAATAATCGTAGAAGACCGACGCTCTCCTATATTTCTGAATCGAGGAGCTCATCTGCTTTTTTTACAAGTTTCCGACAGGCATTTCCCTCAAAAATCTTTCCTTGATAATTTTTGGGGATGGCTTTTAGTTTCATTGGCCACTTTAGTGCCCTTTCTTCACCCACCAGTGGGACTAAGCCATCCCAAAAGAGGTGATTGACGAAACCTTGCAGTATGTGTAATTCTGGTATGATACATTTCTGAACAACATAAACGTTATCATCTTCCTCAAGAAGTGGTGAGTTAATTGTACTGTGGCAATCTTTAGCAAATTTTTTATTTTTGCCCATTAAACAAAATCTCTTATAATCAGCCTTCAAATCTCCATACGTTTTTAATTTCATACATTCTTCACTTATTTGTGGAATCTGTACACCATCACATATATCATTGTTCGGATCCCTAATATCTCCTTCCTGATTTTGTTCGTTACTATTCTTCTCTCCTTCCTTATTGTGTTTGTTACTATAATGTTCTTCCTCATTTTGTCTCAAGTCCCTCAATGTTACAAAACAATAAGGAGAGGGGTACATAGAAGTTGCGGTTTGTTGACCATTAACAATAAGTAACAGCTTAAAATCACAAACAAACTTGAAGGAAATATTATTTATCTTAGTCAAATTAAATAAAAGTTTCATATTTTCATATGTCTCTTTAACTTCGGGTACTATGGATAACATTATAAGTCTATGGACACTAGTTAATTTAGCTTTTTTGGCAGTTCTATCACCTTCGGAGTATAAACATCTCTTTTTTATAGGCAAATGTGAATCTTCATAAAAATTTAAGTCACCGGTACTGCAGTCCAAATCGGGTGAATAGTTTTCTGGGAGTACTGTCATAGAAATTTTTAAAAACCCTTGACCTCCATCGGCCATTACTTTTACGACATTTCCATATCCAGTTTGATTTCGTTGATTTAAAATAGCTTCCAGTAACTCCTCATCATCTGCCCAGACAACAGGTCTTTTCTCTTTTTCACTTGTTTTATCTGTATCGAAATCAAATATACCTTCTTTATAAACATTTTCAAGAGTCTTAGATTTTTCAGAGGCATGTTTAGTATAGTATGCAGGTACGGATAGTTTACCAGCTGCACTTCGAAGGAAATTAGTTAATTTTTTCATTTCGTTAGTCGAAGCACCTGTATTAACTTGAAAATTGTATAATTTTTCGGCCTCGAAGATGACGTTTTCTTTTTGCTTTGGGTTTACACTAATTCGCATTTTAGATCCTTGAGTACTCAGAAGTATTTCATTATTTAGCTGTTCATCCGAACTCTCACTGTTGCTTTCCGTTTGAATATCAAGTTTCTGCTTTATAATTGAACTAGCGACTTGCTCTTGATGCTTATAAGGAAGTTTTTGAATGAACTGTAATATATTGTTACCAGCTTTTGTAGGAGTGCCACAAGAATGACTTTTACCTTTACCTATTTCGTGAAAGCACATTTTACAAACATGGATTGATTTTTTGGGCTCGTTATTGATTTTCTCAGTTGTTGGTAGATTTACAATGTTTGAAGCACCATTCAACCCATTAAAGGCATCAATGTTTGTAGATGCTTGCCGTTCCAAACCTCTACCCAACTCAGCCTTTGGATGGCCATAATATCTTGCTGTCATACATATGTAACAATTACATGTGTCATTATTAGCTCTGGTTTCTTTAGGTAATTGTATGTCTTCGTAGTTTGGCATGGTTAACTTCGGTCTCGAACACTTACCCTTTGCATGTTCAGATAGAGTGACTCGGCATGTACCGCATATACTGAGTGGAAATTTAGAATTCGATATGTCGAATTGTTCATTGATAAATGTTCTTATAAGTTTTGCTTGATTTTCTGTAATAAGAAACCATGCCAGTTTTTTACCTTTAAAGACCATTTTTTTACCACATGGAGCACAAACTTTTGTTCTGTTTTCCTCATGTGAAAGTTTGTAAGACATCTTCTCGAAGTTTCTTATGTGAACTGAGAATATTGAAAAAAATGGAGTGCTTACTTTTGCATTAATCAAATAATTTACAAGCGGCAACTTTCAGAATAAGTGCTGAGTCTGTGTTGCGCGGTTCTGTCGTATATATGTAAGACCGAACGTTCGGAATCTTGGCGCGTGCTCTTGTGTGTGGGTATATCTATCTATCTATATATCTTGTGGGCACAAGCGATGGGCGCGCCTGCACGTGTTTGCTTGGTAAATTGACTAAATACGCTTATATTCGGTAAAAAAAGCACAAAAACTCATTTTGCGATAACTCAAAAAAATGAGCAGCTAGGATTTTAATTCCAACGGATTCAGAAACTGTGGGCTCGTACGAACAAATCCCTGTCTTTGGTTTTTGTCGACACTTTTTTTATACCTATCGATGCTTGAAGCTCGGTGTGCCCAGTACCAGAGTTCTATATCAGCACATAAAATCTCCTTGAGTAGTTGAGTCAATCTTTGCGTAATCAATTAAGATTTGGGTTAACATTCCCGATTTTTATGAAAATTAGTGAAAAGTTAGTATTTGACATGCATTTAACTGTGGTAAAATTATTTTCTGAAATTTCGAAACTTTCCAAGATGGCAGCCAAAGGAAGTTTGTTCCAACTTTTGGATACTCACATATTTAAAAAATTCATGGCTCCTCGGATTTTTTTAATGAAATTTTCAGGGTTAGTGCAAATAGGCATGAGCTTTTAGAAACAAAATTTTTGTTTTATGTGGAAAAAAAGTTTTTTCTTTTTAAAGCTATTTTGGGACTTGGAGCACCGTTTTTGTTATTTTTATTTATAAGTAAATTTTATTAGAATTATTTTCCGAACTTCAAAATTGTGGTGTCTTTTGCGGTTATCAAGTTATGAGTTTTTGAAGTTGTGTTTATCATGAGTCGTTGGCACCATATAGAATATTGTTGTAGAATATTTTTACTCATTATAACAAAGTTTTTGGAAAAGGGAGTCAAAAAGACCCATAAAAACAGGAGCCACAAAATGGCTTTAAAAAAGAAAAAAAAAATTTTTCCAAATAAAATGAAATTTTTTTTTTTTTTCAGTTAAAATTTTTTTTTCAAAAGCTCATGCCTCTTTGCACTAACCCTGAAAATTTCATTAAAATCGGATGAAAAGCCTATGGCCGCCATTTTGTAAATTTTTGGAATTTCTGAAAATCATTTTGCCACAGTTATATGTATGTCAAATAATAACTTTTCACCAATTTTTATAAAAATCAGAGATGTCAACTTAAATCTTAATCGATTACGCAAAGAATGACTCAGTTATGCTAAACTCAAATTTTTTTTAACTCTTTATATTTTCCCAGAAGATTTTTACCTCTTGCTCCATCATCATATCATCAAGTTATTTACAGAAGAAAATTCACACGGAAGTTTTCACTTAAAAAAGAAAAATCTACTTTATCAAAGCATAACGATTCTTAGTAATCCACCACACATGCTAAGTTAACAAGAATCTCAATAAAAATAGATAATCACAACAACAGCAGGAGCACAATATTTATTTTTATTTTCCATTGGTATTAAGTACATAGTTTTGGTGAGAAAGATTCATCTTCATTAGATGCGGTGAAATTGCCGACATTAAATTCTATCTATCGTTTTATTTGATTTTGTTGTAATCGTTGTTGTTATGGTGCTGTTGCTATTGCTATTAGTGTTGCTGTCGTCGTTGTTGTTCATTCTTGTGGTGGCTAAGTTGAGCTTTTAACACTTGTAAGGTTTGTTAAAAATGGCTAGCAACATTGAATTATCTTGTTAACAAGCGGTAAAAGCAGCAGCAGCAATAAAATTAACCATTGCTTTAACAACAACATTAAGAATTAATACAGTAGCAATAACAATAACAACAGCAACCATTTACGTAACGTGTAATTTAAGAGTCCTATGAAAATGATTTATATGCATTTAAATGTTTTCGGCTTAGCTTTAGCCACCATTCAATCTAAGTTGGTAGTTAAACATTTGATGAAGTTCAGTTTTGTTGTGATTTTAATTTTTTAGAATTTCGGAGCGCTTACTGCTTTAGTTGTTAGTTGTAGTGTACCACTTGATTTTGTGGTAATAGCTATATTTGTTGTAAAATGTTAAAAAGTTTACCGTCTTTCTAAGTACTTTAACAGACTAGTATAGTAAAATGTTTGAATTGTTTTTCTTCTAGACCATATAGAGGTAAGATGCAAGGAAAATGCTGATGACATTGCAAAGATATTGTCGAAAATATCTTTTTATGCTCTAGAATCTCTCAGAGGAATGGGAGTAGCACCTATCTTTAATCAAATCACACTGCATTGTAGCAATAAAAATTTTGAATATTGGAATGAACTTAACAAAAAAACTCGTAAGGGTGTTACCTTTGATCTGGCCAAACCTTTACATTTACTGTCCTCAGTGTCAGAGTGAAATTTAATTGGATTATCTCAAAAAACGCTTTCAGTATAGCATTTTTAGATCTTTTTCTTAAATGGGATGTACCACTCCTTATTGTCCAAGTTCGCCAGGTTTTTGCTCAGAGCTTGAACTTACGGTCCCTAGTATTTTTATGTATTTTGGTTGCATTTTCGTGAAAAATACTCCTAAAATTGCATTTTGAATATATTTTTTGTATGGGTGGTAGGCGTGGCCGTTGACCGATTTTCATCGAACTAATATTAAATTAAACTTAAATATTAAAATGATTTAAACGGACAGACAGACATCCCGACAGGCAGACAGACGAACATGGCTTTATCGACTCAGGAAGTGACGCTGATCAAGAATATATAGGGCATTACATATGTAAACAGATAATTAATTAGTTTTTCGAAGTGCTCACTCCGGGAGAGGAAAACAATGTTTACAGACCCCACTAATTTTTTTCTCCAACGTGTTTTTCGAACATACTAGCCCCTTTTATCCACCCCTTAAGGCGCATCCCATACAAAAATTGATATTTCTATCTTAATTTTGTATGGGAAGCCCCTTAAGAAGTGGAAAAAGGAGGGTAGTATGTTCCAGAAAAATGTTGAGAAGAAAAAATTAATGGGGGTCGATGAAAATTTTTTTCTTCTCCCGGCCATGTGGAATTTTTTTGATGTTTTTATCAACATTTTGTAAGGGATGGATAAAAGGGATAGAAGCATTCGAAAAAAATGTTGAAGATGACAAATTAAAGGGGGTCGGTGAACATCTTTGTTCTCTCGTGGCAATGAGAAATATTTTGCTCGATTTAATCGACTATATCATGTCTTTGTTATCTCAATCGATTTTCAGGTACAGGAAAAATTGCAAACAGGAAACTTCAAAATGCGATATCTCAGAGACAAAAAAAGATATTTGAGCAAACTCAACGCTATTTGAAAGAAGAAGACTTTAATTTTGGTGAAATAAAAAATCCGCAAGGCTACATAACCTCAAAAATAGACAAAAACGGTGTTCTTACACTTTTAGGTTAGGATATCTCGAAAACCAGTGCTTGAGGGCAGATTTGGATTCAGAGCATCAAAAACCTTCGGAAATATAAGTCTAATTTCTGGGTATGAATGTTGGTTAAATTTTGTCGGCCTGTATTATCCATGACCTCCTTTTTAGATCTTCGAAAATATTTTTGGTGGAAATAAGTTAAAACAGCTTTTCATATGAATCCAAACCTATGATGACATCTTTAACAGTTTAAAAGCTATTATTTTTTGAAGACTCCTCACAACACTTAGCGGTTAAAGATATCATCTTAGTTGTGAATCTCCGATAGAGATAGTTTTATCTTCTTTACAAGAAAAATATTTAAAAAGTCTTAACAGTAGATCAGAACAGGAAAATCGGTTTAGAAATGTCATAGTTGTAAGCAATTTTCCTCAGCAAAAATAGTCGATTATATATCTAGAAAATAGGCTTTGCACGTTTTTAATAATCTTAGTACTAAGAATAGTACTTTTTATCAAATAATAAAACACTTAATCCTTACTTATAGTCTGATTCATTACCTTTTCAAAATTGGTCAGAACATCAAAATTCGAGAAAAGCTTAAGCCAGTTATTCATATTAATTTTTTGTTAAAAAATTTAAATAAAATGCAACTTTCCCATTCGAATAGTTGATTCTTCGCTTTTTGCTGAGCTTACTATGAGCAAGAACTTACTAGAAGCTTAAACTATCAAAAAAAAGGCCATGAACATAGGAATAGTTTCTAAAGATATCGTCGTATTAATGGTTCTTTCAAAGTTAATTTTTCGAATGAATTAAGCACAAAAGTTTGTTCCGAGAGTGAACTTAAAACCAAAAACTAGGGCATTATTCAGAGGATCTCCAGAGCATTTCAAACGCATCTTAAGTGAAGATGAAAAAATAATGTATGGGTGTATGTGTATAAATGTACGCAATCGAAACTAGGGTCCAATCATCTCTATAGATGAAATAATACAGAATCACTGAAGAAATAGAACGATATTTTTTTGTTTTTTTGGAAAAACGAAAAATCTCATTACTTTTTGATAAAAACTCTTCTATAAGAATTGTATTATATCGACGGCTTATATTCAATACACTCTATCTACAAAAACACAATTTTTCAGGAGAGCAAAAAAACTGTTTTATTCGCTATTTTTTATAGTGTTAATCAAACGAAGTACTACGATATTAATTAAAAAGAGCCACTAGATCCTTCATATAAAAAAATTTAAAAAAACCTTAGTTATTCGCCTTATTATAGCAGATAGAGGATATTGCAATTCAAATATAATATAAAATGCGTGTTCAAACAAGCAGATAGAGCCTATTGCACAATAATAAAAACCAATTTTTTTATGAATTATTTATTAACTGATGGTTTTTTAGCAAAAGAAAACTCAAAATAGGTTAGGCGCCTGCCGGACTTGAGAATGCAAAATATGAGAACCGAAACCTGAGCTCAGATTATTATAGGTCCTTATTTTTCATAGCCGTTTATTTTGAACTTTGATCTGCTTATTATGAATCTAAACTTTGTTTTTTTTCTATCATGTAAGGATCCTGAGTTATCCTTGCTTATAGCTTGCTATATAGCTTTAAGTAGGCCTCAAAACAGTGATTTTTGGACTTTTAAGAAAAGATAACTCAGAACTCTTACATGATAGAAAAAATCCTAGTTTAGATGCGTAATAAGGAAATCCCAGTTAGTGATGAGCAAAATTAGTCTTGGTCTTCATTCTTGGTCTCGGTATTAGACCAAGACGCTGATATCATTGCTAGACCAAGACTTCTGTGGTCTTGGTCTTGCTCAGGATTATCATCAAGACCAAGACTGCTTTTTAGTCTTTCGAATTTATAGTTAATAGGTGTGTCACGCCCGTTTCAAGCATAAAATTATATCTCAATTGAAATTTGGCATCTTTGAGACCAAGACTTAATGACCAAGACACAATATGCAAGAACAAGACCAAGACCAAGACTGATATTATCTTGGTCTTGGTCTTAGTTTGCTCACCACTAATCCCAGTCCACCATAAACTGCTATAAAAAAATAGGGCGCAAGACTATGGTAGGCCTGGGCGGGGAGTAGGGACTAAAGACCCTTGCTCCTGGGTAGATCTACTTTCTAGTAACTTGGGGTACTTTTTATAAAAATCTGAGCTCAGATTTCAGATCTCATGTTTTGCATTCACAAGTCCGTCTGGACACCGCTCTAATACCCAGTTTCTTTTGACTCGTATATACAATTGAGGAGTGGCCGTCCCAAAGGGCCTAAGTACCATTTCGAAGCAAAAGTAATCTCATACATATTATGTGCCATAATAATCAGTTATTTGACCGGTATAATTTTTTTAACATAATGCCATCAATTCCACGCCATCGAGTAAATTTTTCGTGAAAACAGAAAACAATTATCATTTCTAACAAAATTTCACCCGATGACACAACTTTTGCCTCAAGTTTAACCGATCACGCCCATTTTTAATCCCAGATAGCCTAGTAATATTGTTTTCATCTGTACCAAATTTCATGCGTCTAGCCTTATCTGTTTGTTTACAGAAGGGCCAATCACGACTCAGCAGGGCTATCAAGGTTTTCAACATACAAAACTGAAAAATTTATTTTCGCCATTTGGAGCCAATTGACGACCGTTTGTCACGACCTTGTATATAACGGCCACCCAATAAATATAATAAAATGAAAAATCTTTAATTTTTCATATGTAGATAGAGGATATTGCATTTCACAAAGTCAATTGCTGTAGATAGTGAATTTCTTTGAATGGAAAAAAGTAGCTCTGGAAGCAAATTTTTCGTGTGGAATTTATATCATAGATGCCATTTGTCTCAATGAAGGTTTTACCATCAAAAACTAATTTTCGTGAAAATTGTAGATAGAGGGTATTGAATATAAGCCGTCGATATGAAAAAAAGCGTTCATTGCATAAAGATTTAATTAATGGCCATGATAAATTGACGCCTAAACAAATCAATATTTATACAAAAACGTAGATAATAAAGTATGAAAATTCCTTTGGTGGTCTACAATGATTTGCTATTTTTTCAAGCTGTCTACAACATCTCAGTTTATAGATTTCTAGCTATAACGTTTATCTTAATGGCCTCAAAATGGAACCCTTCAATTTGCAAAGATTAACAGAATATTCACAATAATAACAAATAATAAAAGTCGTGTGTATGTACTGTAAACAACATAATAATAACAGCAACAATAACAACAACAATAAAATAAACACTGCAATCGATCGTGTCGATCAAATTTAATTTAAGTGCTACCAAAGCCTCCATTGTACTTGTAATAACACTGTCAAACAAAATAAAATTGTTAGTTTTATCTGATAAGAAATCAATAAATAAGTAAAACATGATTGCAATTGAAACATACAACAAAAAGAAACTTGATATTTAAGCTGAAACAAAAATACATATTAAAACAAAAGAAGAGGATGATTTTACAAAATTTTAGAAGTTCCGAAGTTACCAAAAATCCTAAGGAAGTCAGAAGTCTTGGAAGCTACAGAAAATTATTTAACATTTGTCAAAATAAATTGCCGTCATTCAAAAACCTTCAGAGACAACCATAAACCAAAGAAACATTTTCAAATTTCTAGGTCATCGAATTGTACTAAAAAGTATTGAAAAACATCGAAAAAACTGAAAAATTGGTAAGACCTTAATTCTCTTTTGGCCAGAACATTTTATTATAAACTCTATATGTTCTGAGAAATATAATTAGCTAAAGTTGCGTAGATATGACTTTACCTTTATTTTTACTCCGAACATACATACATATCGATACATCCAACGTAAAAGTTTGTAACTCAAGTTACCAACTTTTTACGGGACAGTGATTTTCGAAATCTGCGCATCAGACTCCATCTTGTGTCAAATTTTGGTACCACTAGCTTGAAATTTGAAGGGCTGGGAGCAATTTTTGAAGTTACAACCTGTGTATATTTTACTGAGGTCTCCATGCAAAAACTTGGCAACTTAAGTTGATAACTTATGCACGGGACAAAATTGACAAATTGCGTTGGTAACTTAACTTACAAAGTTATAAGTTAATTTTTCTTTAAAAATCAGTGGTTGTAAGTCCTACATACCAACGTAATATAAGTAAAATATTTTTAATGTTAGTTAGCAAGTTAAGTTACCAACTTTCCTCATGGAACTGAAAGAGAACATTAGTTGGTAACTAGAGTTACAACTGATATGTATTCATTTTATCCAAATTTATCCAAATTATAAGTTGAAATTGTAAATATCTCTGTAAATCAATTTGGAATAGTGACAACGATTTAATAGTCGAAAAACCTTTATTTGAACTTCAGATTTTCAAAGTATTTATTAAATTTTTGCTTTTGGTTTTTTTGTTTTAACGAAAACAATACAAAAATGATCATAACTAAAAACTACGATTTTCGAGTTACCAACTTTTACGTTGGACGTATCGATATGTAGATTAAAGCTTCACAACTCAAACAAATTTTTTAACATGATAGTCTTTTGGCCAACAATAGATATATTTTTTCGTTTTTTTAACGCACTGTCAGAAATATTTATATAAATATGATTCCAATATTATTTTCCACTCCAAACATAGGGTAAACGCAGCAAACCTCAACCAAATTTTATTACACGGTGGGTGGACTTTTGGCCAATGAACGATAAGTTTTTTTTCTATAATTTTAACACACTGTCAAGAATATACATAAAAAATCATATTTAGAGGGAGAAATAACCAGCTAAACCAGTAATATTGAGATGTTATCTCTATTTTTTACGCCGAATATAAGATGCAAGCTTCATAACCTCAACCAATTCTTATCGGACGATGATCTTTCAGCAAACAATCGATACATTTTTTTTATCCATAATATGCAACCAAAAAATAAAAAAGTAAAATATCTACAAGCTGAGAATCTGAAAATCTACAAGTTTCGAAAAACACAGAAAATGCATTCGAGAAAGATCATAAGAGTTTGCGGCTGGCCTTGGAGTACTATTTTATTAAACCTAAAAAATTGGCTGGACAGAAATGTTCAGGAGTGCTGGGATGACACCTTAGGCCACAGACAATCAAAAGCATTCATGCCAAGAGTTTACAAACAAAGATCTAAACAGTTACTTAAGTTGAACTGGAAAGACATACGGACTGTTACAGGATTTCTAACGGAACATTGCCCAGTAAGCAAGCACCTTTCTAACATGGGCATAGTCCAGGATAAATTCTGTAGATTCTGTAATGAAGAAAAGGAGACTGCAGAACACATTCTACGTCACTGTGACAGCCTAGCAAGACACAGACTTCGTTAATTTTCTATCGCGTACCCCTCTACTTCTGAGGTGGGCGCCTTATCCCCACGGTACGTACTAGCATTCATTAATGCCATGCGCCTATGGAGTGACTTCTAATTAAGTCTTATCAGGGTTTGCACAATAGGCAGTATAGGCTGCGGTTACATTTGGCGACTGGATCCGAATTTTCTAGTTCTAATTCTAATGACCCAAAGTGAGGAATATGTGTTAGACTTTTTATGTGCTTTCTTATATGGCCGTACAAAGCACCGCAAAGTAACGTGATCTTTAAATAATAGTTTCTTGGTGCACAAGTAATGTTTTAATGTGATTTGACTACTCTAATCTGATTGAGAAGTTTACTTGAGGATGTAGTAATCATGATATTTAATTTATAGAAAATGTCATACAAATAACCACTTTCTTAATTGATACATATTTGTGCTCTTTCTGTGACATTTTGAATTGTTGATTGCAAAATATTTGAGTCCAATTTGATTGTCTTGTTGCTATCACATTCTTCATTATCTCATTTCATTTCTATCATTCTTAACATATATTTCAAATCACAATGACATTTGATGTCATTTACAAAATGTGTGGCAAATTCACATTATGGTATATCCTTATGACATCACTTTACGAGATATTGCCCAACATTGATGACTATTAACGGACATCAACTGTTGCTACTTAATTTTATAAACTCCAATGTAACTTGTTTGTATTTAATCACTCCCAAACAAACAAAAACGTTTGGAAAATAGCTTATTATACGCTTATTGCAGTAAATATAAATAAATAAAATGTTTAATAATCGAAATTGAACCCTTCGTAATAAGCTTGTGAAAATCATTTGGAAAAATCTTATTATAAATGTTTTTAATAAATATTTTACAAATGTTTTCATACAATATTTTTAAATTTTTTAATAAACAGTTTGTTAGTGTTAAATACTTAAAGATATAAATAAAATTAATTTTTATGGTTACGAAATGACCCAAATTGACTGTTTTGAACTGTTAATAACCATTATTGGCAGGTCAATAACAATTATATATGCGTATATTCAGAAATAATCTTCCCTTATGAGGGTCAGGATTTAGGATTTTATATTTTTTTTTTTCATATTCTGTAATCAAATGTGCAATTTATTCCTAAACATGTAAAATGAAATTCCCAATAGGTGTAGAAATAAATTTTGACATGAGGGGGTGTCAGGAGGTCGTTTTATCTGAAAATTTCGGGAAAATCGAGATTTCCGATAATATACCGATTTCCGAATATTCTCAAGTAAAATTCTAAATCGCTCATAACGGCCACAAATAAAATAACAATAAATTTTGCATATCGCCAAAAAACATTTTTTTTTACCTAAAACTTGGAGTTTTCGTTTTTTAGTCGGCAGCGGGCGCTTGAATTCAAAAACATCGTAAGCAAGGTCGATTTATTTTTTTTTCAAGGAATTTGTCCCACTTACGATATTTCTGAATTTTACTTGAGAATATTCGGAAAGGTGCCTCGTAACATATCTACTACTTC
Source organism: Calliopum simillimum (assembly GCA_951812925.1). Classification (NCBI taxonomy): domain Eukaryota; kingdom Metazoa; phylum Arthropoda; class Insecta; order Diptera; family Lauxaniidae; genus Calliopum; species Calliopum simillimum. The sequence goes on from OX638371.1 coordinate 25,854,143, forward strand.
TAAATCTTGATTTTCCCGAACATTTCAGATAAAATGACCTATTGACACCTCCTCATATCGAAATTTTTTTGTACACCTTTTGGGAATTTTATTTTACACGTTTAGAAAAATATTCCACCACATTTGGTTATACAATATGAAATAAAAATTTTTCTTAAAACCTGGGTCATATAAGGGAAGATTATTTCCGGATATGCCCATATCCATTTTGACTGGAAAACTACTGATATTAAAATAATGGTGAATTATAGTTAATCTGGAAAAAACGTTAATTCACCCAAAAAAATCTGTTGTAAAAGTGTAGCAAAATGCTGTATGTTTTACAGCATTTACTTTCATTTTTCATCCCATATCTTTTGCAGTTAATATTACAATTTTGTTGTACAGTGCAACTTCGATAATCCGGACACATATAGTTTTGGGCTCGTTCGGATTATCGAGGTGTCCGGACTATAGTATGTGAAAATTTTTGGAATAATCTAACTGAACTAAAATATGAATTTATTCTTTTTTTACAGATATATTTATTCAAAAACAAAAATAATATTAAATAGAATCCATATTTTAATGTATTTACATTTATGTACATATGAGCATACTATGATTTATTAAAAAACGAAGTTATTTTGTGCTGACTAATTTTGTTGAGGTAGTTGGTTTGCGCTTTTCCTTCTAGCCTCTTCAACAAGAGAATATCCTGCATATCCAAATTATTCTCCTCAGCCCACTGAATGCAAATTGCAAATGATTTCTTTGCATCTGCATTAGAGATCTTGGTTTTTACATCCATTACTTCCAAGTCGTCTTCAGAGTTCGTGAGCAGCACTGACGATTCATTTGGTTTAGCGTGTTGAAATATTTCTTCATCAGAAAAGTCCAATGAAAATTCATTTGCACCAGTTGCCCAATCATTGATATTTTCTTCAGAGATGTCATTGCTGAGATTCATAGCTCCAATCATATTTTGGATGGATTTTAATTCAGCATAAATGCTATCAGACTGCAGGTCATGGCGCAAAACCTGAAGCGGTATCATCCCAGCACAATGCAGATCTTGGCCACAATGCACACCAGCTTTTCTGAATATTTTTTTCACTTATGCCTTGCCATGCTAAGTCCAAAAAACAAACAGCATTTTAAGGTTTAACATTTTTAAAACTTTAACCACGTCGCCATCATTTTCTGATAAAATATGGTGCAGTAATTGCTTTCTGTAAGCAACTTTTACATTTTGAATTATATTTTGATCCATAGGCTGTAAGATTGCCGTACAATTTGGTGGTAAAAAAAGAACTCGGAAATTTGGGTCAAAATTAATTTCATCTACTTTAGGATGTGAAGGCGCATTGTCTAATATTAATAATGCTTTCAGTGGTCTGTTAACCTCTGTTAGAAACCTTTTTACTTCTGGAATAAAGTGGTTTTTGAACCAGTCAAAGAAAAGTGATGTTGACATCCATCCTTTATTAGTTGCCTTATATACCACTGGAATCTTACAACCTTTAAAGGCTCTTCGATTAGCAGATTTGCCAATAACCAATAGAGACAGTTTATGTGTTCCTGCAGCATTTGTGCATGGCATAAATGTCACACGATCTTTGGAAATTTTTCTCCCTGGTGCTGATTTTTCCTTTGAATGGACCCACGTGTTACCAGGTAACACTCTCCAGAAAGCAGCAGATTTTCAGCATTGTAGACTTGCTCTTCACTCAAATCCATCTCAGCAACAATGTCGGTAAACTTTTTTTTAAAAGGCTCTACGGCGCTTTCATCGCTGGAAACTTTTTCACCACAAATTTTTAGGTAACGAATACCATGCCGTAACCTAAATTTATCTAACCAGCCTGAGCTCGCTGAAAAATCGTCCTTCCCCGTCATCTTTACATAAAAGAATTTGGCCTTTGCTTTTAAAATTTCTGATGACATCGGGATATGTTTGCTTCTTTGTTGCAAAAACCATGTGTAAAGCGCTTCCTCTACTTCTGGATTTTCTGCTTTTTTATAGCTTTTCTGTTTCCTAAAAGAAAGTTTTGTGTTGTGAAAATGGTTTAATGCATTATTTTGATTAAAATGTTACCCGGTCCATTGTAGCTATTCGAAACAAATTGTTTTATCTTTTCCTTATTTTTTTTAATGTCGCAAATCGTTGATTTGGGAACATCGAATTTTTGGGCAACCTGCCTGATAGTTTTCCCCTCATCAAGATTGTGTAGAATATCACACTTTTCTTTTAATGTTAGAGTTTTATGTTTGCGTTTATTATTTTTATTTAAAAACATGGCACTTTGTACAAATTCGACAAACACGTTTACGAGCGAACGAACCGAAACTGAAGTAATGACAGTGAAAAATGTAAATCAAAGTGCGAATAACAAAGCATGCGAGGTAAAAACGGTAAAACAACGGTATTTAATTTTTTTTTTTGCATGAAAAAAAAATTTGTCCGGATTGTAGAGGTAAAAATTTTTAATTGTCCGAAATGTAAAAGCGTCCGGATTATTGGAGTGTCCGGACTAGCGGGTGTCCGGACTATCGAAGTTGCACTGTACATTTGAAAAATTAGCTGTAAAAAATTAAATATTTGCTGTAGATTTCACAACAAAAAAAAAGTTTATATCGATAATTTTAACAAATTTCTGGTAGAAATTATTGCATTTGCTGTAAAATTAACAATTAATTGTAAATTCGATTATATTAACTTTTAAATTAGCAAATCCACAGAGAATTGTAAAATCCACAACAAAACGTTGTTAAAACTACTGCAGCAATTTTTTTGGGTGTTCAAATTTTGACTGCAAAACCATTTGGTTAATTGTGAATTAAATAAAAGTAATTAAAAACAGTTTTTTGTCATTTCACTGTTATTTTTGACTGTTTGAAGCAATGAAATAATTGTAAAAGACAGTAAAAAACCAAATAACCTAAAATTTCCAATTAAAAATCAATTCAATTTATTTTTTATTTACAAAAACAAACTTTTTTGTCATCGAGTGTTGGATTACGTGCTTACTTTGGCAGTAGCAATAATAAAAATTGGACTTAATTGTTATTAACTAAATGCAGCAATTACAGCTGCAGCAGTAGCAACAATAAAAAAAACAACGCCAACAACCAACTAAACAATATCAATTGTTGTTGTCAACGGCATTTAAAGGAACGCTTAAGTAAAAGAAAAAATGCAACAGCATCAATTGCAGCAGGCATCAGCACCAATATCACTCGAAGGCAATAACAATTTTTATACACATCATCATCAACGTCATCACCATTAACAGCAACAGCAGCAGCAAAACAAAAAACAAAAATACACACAAATGCAATTGCAACACAGCAGCAGTGCGTTGTGTTTTTGTTATTGTTGCATTAAACCAGACCAAAAGAGTTCAAGGTCTTGGTCAAAACTGGCCATAGCTGCTTGCAGTATTAACAACAACAACAGCAAACAGACATAACTTCCGCCGCAAGCATGATTAAATCATTTTTTCGAGCAACACACATTTGTATTTTTACTGCAATACATTCAGCTCGTTTTACCAGCAACAACAACAAAATCTGCTGCTGTTGCAGGCTTAAACTTCCATAACGTGCTGACATCGTTTGTGTTGTATGTCTTTTGCAGGCTACTTGGTCATTGGTTGCTCTGTTGCTTCAAAAATGTTGACCAGCAATAACAGCAGCAGCATCCAACGACACACGTAAATGAAATCGATCACTTTTGACTGCCTTTTATTGTTATTGCTGCTGTTGCTGTTAATGCTGATGATATTGCTGTTGCAATATTTTTTATCTTTTTTTGCCGCACTGTTGCTTTTTATACGTACATATACGTTGTTGCTACTTGCAATTATGTCAATTCAATTAATTTTCAAAATTTTCCTTTGTTTGTCAGGAAATGTTCAAACAGCAAATGCTAAAAGTGCTTCTTGTGATCCTTTATCTGAAAATTAATACAAGAGTCTTGAACCCAGTGAAGTTTGTAACCCCTAAAAACATAAAGTTATTTTAAGCACAAGATGGCGAAAAAATAATGTCATTTTGTTAGAAATTTAAAAAATTGGGTGTTTTTCCGAAGAACTTTTTTGAAGTTATAGAATTAATGCCATTAAGCTGAACAAATTATAACGGCATTTGAAATTGTTGCTTGCTAAAAATCTGCCTCGAAATTGATGAGTTTGTTGCCAGTCAATTCCTTACTAGAATCGCCCTGTGGTCAAAATTTGACCACAAATGTATTAAATAATTTTGGTACTCTTTGGACAGTTTTAGTCCTATTTTTGCTATGTGGTACAAAAAAATAAAAGCTCATTTATCATCCCTGGTGCTATGATAAATGTGAAACAAAAAGAAAACAAAAAACATGATGTTACTCATATTTTTGTCTTTTTTTGTGCTGTATCCTCTATTCAGCTCTGTGTGACCGCGTATTTTGTCGTTTTTAATATTGAAAAACTTGCATTTAATTTCACAAAATATTAAAATAATTTTCACTTTGTGCATATTTACACTCAAATACCTTTCTAATGGTGTATAATTCAATGTCGTGCTCCATTTCTAACATAGTAAAAAAGGTAAGACAAATTTACGATGGGCAATAGACTTATACAATCATACTTTTTGCCTATAGAAAACTATAATTTTCAACTTCATTGAAGGCTTTAAAACGTGATACCACTAGATAACATCTTGAAACGTACAAAATTTGAAATGACGGCTTTTCCTCTGTTGGAAAAACAAAGCATTTTCTGCTGTGTTTTAGGATCTTCTTTTAAATTTTAACTTTTTCAGAATGAACGAAAATTGCATATAAGTGCGTTTGTAAGAAAGGAAAGTGGAATGAAAAACTGACATCGGACGCCATCATTGGGACTATTTTTTTTTTTTTTTTTTTGAGAAAATTGGCTCACCAATGCCCTCATCTGGCACTCTCTACTGTTTAAAGACAACTCTACCAAAAAGGTTTAGAAAATCCAGTCGAAATGAAATGAAAATGCTGACTGACTTGAAAATAATGTAAGCTTTTAATATGGTAAAATGAAGTGGATCGAGCCCCAATGCAGTCAGACTAAAGTCAAAAACTGAAAAGTGCAGCATATTCTAAAATCAGCTCGTCAAGACAAGTTAGCCAAAACAACTGAAACAAAGCTAAATCTAATAAATGAAACTCTGCAGCGATTTTCATCTGCTGTGCAGAAAGGGGTACCAAAATTAAGAATAGCCTACATATCTTTGTCAAAACTCCAAACAAAAATTCTTTAGAAATACCGTAAAGTCTGCTAAAATAACTGGCGTTAATTTAGATTTGATTAAGCTTTTTTATGTTATCTTAGAGTGCTTTAAGTGTGGTCTTCAAATTAATTCAGAAAAGTTCGGCGAATATGGGTACATCAAAAATAAACTTCCCTTCCTTAAAAAAAAAAATTTGCTTGATTTTTCAGAATTTTAGGACCTGTTGTGTGGCCATAATGAATGTTTCAGACTTATTTAACACTTTCCCTCACCGTGTGCCACAAACAATTTTTATGATTTTTACTTGAGAATATTCGGAGAAATGCCGAATATATGAAATATGTACTCTCCGATTTTCAAATTCCTCTAAAATATTTCCATTGAACTTAAACTAAAGTATGCATATATTTTTAAAATGGACATAAATTCTCCTTTACAGATCAGTGAAAAAATGCAAAAATTTTTAAGCACACAGTCACCCAAAAACAGTTTTTTGAGAGTAACATAAAATTTTGAGGTTGTATTACAATTTTTAAGTAGAGGCATGTTAAGTACTCGACCAGACCTACAGTATCTACTAAGTCTCATGCAAAGTATAAAATCACTATAGCACTGTGTAATCTGAATCGAGATCCATTGAATTTTGCAATTTTTTTTCTAACATTTTTTTTCTAACATTTTTTTAAACTTTAATTTTTCCAAAATTTTTCATGACCAAACGAAATTTTTCTCCACTCCAATTTTTTATCAAAAATTTTCGATTTATCGAACAATTCGACATTCTTTACAGTTTTATATTGGGTGTACAACCTAAAAACCGGAATTTGACGGTGGATGTCCGTACTAACAAATATCGTGAAAGCTCGAACTTTATATATATGTCATTTTGAAGGTACATTTGTCAAAATCAGTCAACAAAACAATTTTATCTTGTGTGCATCATTATTATTTTTCGCGATGAAGAACTTCGAAAATTGGAGAAAAAGACAGCATTTGCGGGAGGTTCTGTTGGGTTATTTTTTTGCAAAGAAAACTGCTGCCAAAAGTCATTTTTGCATCGGATCGTGACTGGGGATGAAAAATGGATCCATTACGACAACCCGAAACGCAAACATTCATATATGAAGCCCGGACAACCAGGACCTTCCCAGCCAAAGGCAAATATCCATGGTGCCAAGGTAATGCTCTGTAATGCTCACAGGTGACCTCTATCGAACACAATTAAAACGTTTGAAGCGTGCCATCATCGAAAAACGCTCGGAAAATGCGACCAGACACGAAGCAATAATTTTTCATCATGACAACGCTCGGCCACATATTGCTGCCCCAGTCAAAAATTACCTGGAAAACAACGGAAAACAACGGATGGGAAATTTTGCCTCACCCGCTTTATAGCCCAGACCTTGCACCATCAGACTACCATTTGTTCCGATCGATGCAGAATGCCCTATCAGGAATACGCTTCACTTAAGTTCAAGATATCGAAAATTGGATAGATTCATTTTTGGCCGCCAAGCCGGCGCAATTTTTTTGGGATGGAATTCATAAATTGCCTGAAAGATGGGGAAATATTGTAGCTTCCAATGGACAATACTTTGAATAAAATATATTGTAACATTTTTCCACAATAAAGCATCAAATTTCGCTAAAAAATTCCGGTTTTTAAGTTGTACACCCAATACTTTTTAAAAATTTTCGACATTTTCAATATTCAACAGCAAAATGCAAAAGGATCTTTCAATTGATTGAAGAACAAATCCCACGTGACTTTTTTCTCAGCTAATAACACAAATTCTATTTAATCCATTTATTTGCTCTTCGTCCTCCTTTTCCTCACAACATCGAAGTTCTGTGTGTCCAATTTCGATGCTCAAGCGTGCTTTCATGGTCACGCTTTGTGCATCGATTCGCATGAAGGCTGCTTCAGAAATATTACAAAAAAAAAAAAAACCAAACAACAAAACAAAAAATCAAAACTGAAAAATCTTTCCAATTAGTTTGCTGCTCAGCTGTATCTAAACATCTGTTAGATAAAACTAAGTACACAAAACAACAACAAAAAGTATAGTGAGCACCACCAAAAACAATCACAATTACTATAGCAACAACAGCAGCAGCAGCAAAATTGTTAGTTACAAAAAGCTAAAAATCATCTCTACATTGCTCTCATTCTGTATGATCGTCATCGTCGTCGTTGTCTTTTGTTGCGTTCACAATTCTAAACAGCAAAGGGGCTGTGTGTTATAAATGTTGCAATGACAAAGACAATAACAAAGCCAACAACAACAACATCAGTAACAACAACTGTGGAACACGTGTCGTTACAAGCAACTTGTCCACAAGTCTTCATCACAACTTGTTGTTGCCACAGCCGCCCACCATCATCAACAACATTAACCACAATTCTATTGCTGGAATATGGTTAATGTTGTTTTTTTATTGTTGCTTTGATTTGCATTTGCAAAGAGTTGTCATTTGAAAAGTTTAGTGTTGCCACCTTTTTAATAAGTCTTAAAAAAACTAAGAAAGTACTCTTACTTGAATCAGATCAGCAAAAAAAGCTTTAGATTGTGGAATAATTTAAAAAACCAAAATGTGCCAACATGTTGAGGAAGTCTAAAACTTATAAAAGTCTAAAAATATTGAAAAAGTCTAAAAATTTGAGGATTTCAGATATGTTGAGAAAGTCTTAAAATGTTGATAAAGTCAAAAAAATTTCACAACGTCTAAAAATGTTGAGAAAGTCAAAAATGCTGAGAAATTCAAAAATGTTGAGAAATTCAAAAAATGTTGACAAAGCGGAAAAAGTTGATAAAATCAAAAAATGAAAAGAATTCCAAAAAGTTGAAAAATTCAAAAAATGTTGCAAATGTCATAATAATTTAAGAAAATATTACTATATTTAATGATCAAAAATCGATTTTAGATAATATTCCTTATTGCCACAGAAATGTTGCGAAAGTCAAAAAATGTTGCAAAAGTCACAAGCAATGTAGAGAAAATCAAAAAATGTTTAAGAAGTCGCGAAATGTGTGAAACGATTAAATATATTGTTTAGATTCGAAAATGTTGCATAAGTTAAAAAATGTTGCAAACATCAGAAAGAGTATAGGAAAAATCAAAAATATTGAAGAATTCGCGAAATGTTGAAAAAAATCCACAAATGTTGCAAACGGCTTAAAATGATGATAAAATCGTAAATGTTGCAAAAGCCAAAAAATATTGCAAAAGTCACAAAAAATATTGAGAAAAATATGTTCAAGTCGAAAATCTTTTAAAAGTCTAAAAATGTTGCAAGTATTGAAGAAAATATTAACTTATTTTATGATCAAAAATCGACTTTAGATGAATTTCCTTATTGCCACAGAAATGTTGCGAATGTCAAATAATGTTTTAGAAGTCGTGAAATGTCTAAAACGATTTAAAATATTGTAAAATTCGAAAATGTTGCAAAAGTTAAAAAATGTTGAAGGAATCGCGAACTATTGAAAAAAAAACTAAAAATGTTGCAAACGACTTAAAGTGTTGAAAAATCGTTAATGTAACGAAAGTCAAAAAATATTGCAAAAGTCACAAAAAATATAAAGAAAAATATGTTCAAGTCGAAAATCTTTTAAAAGTAAACAAATGTCATAATAATTGAAGAAAATTTTAATTTATTTTATGATTAAAAATCGACTTTAGACGATATTTCTTATTGCCACTGAAATGTTGCGAAAGTCAAAAATGTTGCAAAAGACACAAACAATATAGAGAAAATCAAAAAAATGTTTTAGAGGTCGCGAAATGTGTAAAACGATGAAAAATGTTGCTAAAGTTATAAAATGTTGCAAAAGTTATAAAATATTGCACAAGTTAAAAAATGTTGCAAGCACCACAAAAAGTATAGGAAAAATCAAAAATATTGAAGAAGTCGCGATAAAAGTTGCAAACGGCTTAAAATGTTGAAACAAATCGTAAATGTTGCGTGAGTCAAAAAATGTTGCAAAAGTCACAAGCAATATAGAGAAAATCAAAAAAGTCTTAGAAGTCGCGAAATGTGTAAAATGATTAAAAATATTGTAAAATTCGGAAATGTTGCAAACTTCACAAAAAGTATAGGTAACATCAAAAATATTGTAGAAGCAGCGAAATGTTGAAAAACAGCTAAAAATGTTGTATACGGCTTAAATGTTGAAAACATCATAAATGTTGCGAAAGTGTAAAAAAATATTTAAAAAAATATGTTCCAGTCGAAAATCTTTTAGAAGTTTAAAAATGTTGCAAACGTCATAAAATATTGAAGAAAATATTAATTTATTTTAAGAGCCAAAATCGACTTTAGATGATATTCCTTATTACCACAGAAATGTTGCGAAAGTCAAAAAATGTTGTAAAAGTCACAAAAATGTTGAAAACAACGTATCTAAATGTTGCATAAGTTAAAAAATATTGAAGAAAATATTGATTTTTTTTTTTAACAAAAATCGACATTAGATGCTACTCTTTATTGTTGACAATGACAAGAAATACTACAAAAGTTCCAAAATTTTTTGAAAAAGGGCAAGAAAGTCAGTAAAGTTCAAAAATACTAGAACTTTACATAAAAGACGTAGTTATCATATTTATAAAAAGAAAAATTGCAGCAAAAGGCACAGAAAACAATATTAAATCTGTCGCTTGTATTTGTGAACATTTGAAGAAAAAAAAAAATTTTATTTCTTTGTTGTAGAGACAGCGCAACATGGCATCTTAGCTAAAATGACAAGACAGTTGGACATTGAAATTTTTGTTATTCTCGTTGTTGTTTCTGTTGTTGTTGTTGTCGTTATAATGTTTGCAATTTTGTTGTTGTCATTGTAAAAATCGTCAACGTCCGCATCACGACAAAAACACGACGACTGCAGCGCTATGCTGCGATCTGTTCAACTCCAATCAAAGTCAAACATTTGTCCTAAGGTTAACTCTTTTAGCCATGGACTTGCGCTGTTAAGCTGTTCCCTTAAAATGCAATAAAAATCGTATGAAATTTAAAAAAATCATTTAAAGCAAAAAAAATTACGGAAAAAAAAAAGTTTAATTTAAATGAAAGTCGAGCACGATAAAGGAAAATGAAGACAATTTAAATATGCAATTTGTAGTTTTTGTGTTTCCTATAGCAACAGCAGCGTGTCCAACTTTTGTAAAAGTTTACAAAAATATTTTTTTTTTTATTTGCTATTTTATTTTCTTAAATATGTAGTTAAAAAGTGCTTCAATGTAACTAATGAAGTGTTTTATCATTGCTTCATTTGGTTAAATCCAAACCAAAGAGCTGATGGTAAAGGTAACTTGGTAGTAATCCATACGCGAATTGAACTTAAGTAAAGTCTGAAATATCACACACACATTCTGTGTAGAAAAACTCGTAAGTATAGCAGAGTTCTTAAAATTGAAAAATAATATGAATAACAGTAAGCTGATCATATTATGGTACGTTACTTTTATGATGTAAATAGATAACATTCAAAAGGAGAAAGATCATCTCCTCGACATTTTTAAATTTTGCTCATGGAAACGCATCACTACAGAATAACACTTTTCCATCATGCTGAAAATCTTACATTTCCGGCAGCCGGAAAGTAATTATCGTCCATGTCTGTTGAAAGAGGGCTGCCGATAAGAATTGTAACACTAAAATTTAGCCCCTTCCCCCATACATGACGGTAGCGTAGAGTAAAAAAATTATCGTTGCATTAGAGGGAAAGGGGTTAATATGGTCGCCCACTTTCAACAGCCATCGACGATATTTACCTCCCGGCTGAAGGAATATAGGGTTTTCACCAACCTCATTTGGTCGTATTTGTATGAGATTTTATGGCATGTGATAAGCGCCAACGTTCGATTAATCGAACATTGAATTTTTCGATATAACGGGAATAAGTTTTTGATAAGGGTCTTGTAATCAATGAGCTTTATCTGAAAAAATATAATTATTTTTGAAGAGCGGTTTAAATGAGTAAGGCTGAAAAACGCATGCAATTTTTATAATATTTTATTATTTTTAATTCTTTGCTGTAAGTTCAATAGCCTTTAACCTGTTCTTAAAAACAAAAATACACTTTTGCCTCATTCACCACAGTGTAGGCAACGCCCTTTTAAAAATGTGCTAAAAACGCAAGTCATACAACATGCCCATGGTGCATGGTCAAGTTCGTGTATTTTTCATTTAAAAGTTTAATACATTGACACTTCGACTAAACTTGAATTCATATTGAAAACAACTGAGTGACCTGTTCAAAACAAGAGTCCTTTTTTTTTTTGTTAAAAATACAAGCGAAAATATATGGGCGAAAAAAAGAGCGCATCATTTGCATTTTTTGTTTATTTTTACTTCTTTTAAATACAAAAATTGAAAAAAAAGTTTCATTTTACATCTGCGTGCGTTCATTGTCAAGGACAATAAAGTTGTGGTTGGTTTTTTTTTTTTTTTTTTGCTTATTTCTGTTTATTTTTTTGCTTTATAAAGAAGTTTCACAAAATCATGTAGGGAAAAATAAAACAGACAAAATCAACAACAACAATAGCAACAACAACATAATTTATGCGTGAGAAACACTTATAATTTTCACGTTTCTGCATTTAAGTAATCAATAAATTGATTAAGTTTTAAATGTGTAAATTGTGGGTTTCAACAGGTACAACAGCAACTTGTTGTTGTTGTTGTTGCTACTACTTAATGCAACACTTCGTTTAGGTTCATTGTTAATGATTGTTGTTTTTGTTTTCGTTTTTTTAACAACGAAGCTTTGGATTTTGCATACTTTGATTAAAAGCCATTAATTACTGCGAAACAAGTTTGTTGCTTAAGTCTTTCGTTTGAGCTCTCAGTTAATTGAATACGAGCACATAAAATTAAGACATGAGCATATGGGGTGCAATTTTCTTTTTAATTTATTAATGGAAAAACTGAGTTTTAATTGTGGCTATTTTTTTCTAGTACTAACGTGTTCAAACTATAACTATGTAAAGACAGCTAAGCAAACAGCTGTTGATAGTTCTAATTAAAAATCCATAAATAAGCATAATAAATGAGATTTTTTTTTGCTTGAACGATGTTGCGGGAATTTTATTTATAATAACTTTTTTATTTTTTTTTTTTTATTCAATTAACATTCTAATGTATTCAAATTTAATTTATTGTATTATTCAATTGATTTAGATCATTATACTCAACAGTTGAAAAGATTACGTTAATCAAGTAAAAGTGAGATATTTTTTCTTTCTCGTATAAAAAATATAGTGAAATCAAGTTCCGAATGTCCGAATATTAAAAGAACCCCTCACTCCTTCGGACATTACGTAATTCATGGATGGTCAACTAGAAAAGTTAATAAAGATGCTCTAACTTCAATTTAAGTGATATAAGTCAATGTCGAACCTGATATTCCCAACAAAAAAAGAACGGAAATTGTGCAAAAATGTAATAGAAAAATGATGATCATATGCAAATGTAGATGAAGTGGAAGTTTGGTTAATGGCATGCATAGTGTTACTGATAAACGATAACAAAAAGTATTTTCTCGAACCTTTAAGGTGCTACGGCATTATATTGCTTCAACAGAACAACCACACTTCAGGATCTGGAGCGGCATAAAATAGAAATACTGAGAAAAGTTTGTTTTATTCGAATGAACCCAAATTCACAGTCATTAGTTAACCAATTAGTATACTCAGTGATAAGAGTTAAATTAATATTTCATATTCACAGTTTGCTTAAACAATGAACAAGGCAAAAATTTGGCAGCATTTGTGGATTTTGTAGAAATATATGTTTTTGTGAATGTTTGATTGTGGTTGGTAAAACAAAATAACAAAAACGATAGCAAGCATATGCGCTGCAAATTTCAGTGATGAAGAATTAAATTTCCTTGTCAAATTAGTGGAACAAAAATTGAGTGCAAAAAAGTTTAAATATGCAAGAGTGCAAGCGAAATCTGTCACTAAATTCTTTGGCGTTGTAATTTTGATATGTGGATGATTTCTCAAAACTTGTTGATTCCAAATTTCGTCAATATCTGTGTCGTTTTGATATCAGACTCAAAATTTCTACAGCTTAAAACATATTTGGAATTTTCACAAAACTTATGTGGATTATATTTCTTCAGCATTAGCAGTTGGTTAACTAATTGTTAACAAATGAAATTCAGGCGCTTAAATAGTTAACTAATGACTGAAAATAAAATATTGTTGGCTTAACCTTTATCATTAGTTAACTACCTAATGACTGTGAATCCGGGTCTAAAACATTGCACTGCTACTCTGGGCGAATGCGCTCGACTCCCAGACAAGAACGTTTTCTCAACTTTTTTTAGTTACAGTAAATATTTTATTTAAATATTGGCATAATAGTTCATATTTGATAAAGAATAATTATTAATGATCGATTTTTATTTCGAATATATGTTTGACTAAAATTGATATTAAGAAGTGGTACCATACGGCATCCAAACCTAACTTAACTTCTAAAATGATTTAAAAATAATCAAAACAAGAAATGACTTTGAAAACTAAATAGATAAGAAATAATTTTTTATATCCTACAGCCAGGGTATATCCACTTTGTCCTTCTATTTGCAACGCGGAGAAGGAGGAGTGGCAGGTATAGAAAAGTATATCTATTATTGATCAACGTCATCTCTTGAGTCGATATAGCCTTGACCATTTGTCAGGCTGGCTGAGTGGCTGGCTGTGCGTGGAGATACATTTTTTGGGAAAACTGACCAAGATAATGCAATGAAATTTAGAACACTGCCTCCATCGTAAAATTTAGCTCGTGAGGTTGAAAATGAGCGAAATCGATGAACGGACACGCCTTCCAACCATACAAAAAATATATTCAAAATGCAACTTTAGGAGTATTTTTCATGACAATGCAACCAAAATACACATAAATACTACGAATTATAAGCGCAACCTCTGTGAAAAAAACTGGGCAAATTCGCACAAGACGGCGTGGCAGCTTCTATACAAGCAAAAGCTTTAAAACGCTATACTGAAAGAGTTTTTTGAGATAATCCAACTCAAATACTAAGAACTATTGCACGCTCTGAGCTAAAACTAGACAAACTCGGACAAGAGGGCTTTGCATCTCCCATATAAGCAAAATTTTCAAAATACTGTAATGTAGGGTATTTAATGTTTGGACAGGCCAAATGTTACACCCTTACTAGTTTTTTGTTTGTTTAGGTCAAGTGTTCGTGGTAGTTATCGTATGGTCAGTAATCATCTTTTACGTGTATCGTTATTAAGTCATTTTATTTTGAAACTTTTTGTATGCAGTTTTATTTTAAAAAAACTAATGAGTATTTTAAAGTAAAAACCAACAAAATCCGTTTTGAAATAAACGAGTTGTGCTGATTTAAATGACCAAAGTGCCATACGGCACCGCTGGGCACTAGCTAGTAATTTTTGTATGGGTGCCAAATGGCACCTCGGCATTGATGGGCATTTGTTTACATAACCTTCTGTATGTGTGTGGGTTAGGGCGGGCCGAAAAATGAAAATTTTTGAAAATAAAGAGCCTAGTGCGGAAAAGTTGTCATTCGAGTTTATTAATAAGCATGCAAAATTATTTTGAAATTGAATAATATCTTGTGCTGCCTCTCGGGCCTTAAAGTTTGAGAATTTGGGCCAAAATAGACATATTTTCCAAAAAATATAACTTTTCCATTTTTTCAAAATCGCTATCAGACTTATTCGGAAAATGTTTTCCTTGGACTGTTTAAACAATCTAATAAAACATATTTCACATTGAATAATATCTTCAGGCATAAACTGAGCCTAGAATTTTTTGAATATAGGCCAAAATTGACCTTTTTTTAAAAAAAAAGGATTTTTCAAACTTTTTGAAATCGTTATTTACAAAATACGGAAAGTTTCCTTTGAATTACATAAATAGACGAAAAAATATTTTCGGAATAAGATATCTGGAACGACGTGCATCATAGCTGAGCCGCCTATGCTGCAAAATATCAGTAGCAATAAGCTTCAAGAGATGATTAAAGATGGAAATAGACCTTTGGTCATTTAAATATTTCGTTAATTGCAAAGAAACTTGCCAGTAACTTTTCCAGTGTATGTGTGTAGAAAAACCTCTCACTCTACTTATTCTGCTTTTGCTTTTTTATGCATCGATCTATTGTCGAAGGATAGAATCGTTTTTCGGGCTTCAATCTTCGCCCTTATCACATCATTCCTCGATAACCATTCTTACGGCTCTTTCCACTGCCTGACTGTAACATGGAAAATTTGATATTTCCAAAAAAGGTGGATTTCCATCTTTAGTCATCTCTTGAAACTTATTGCTACTGATATTTTGCAGTATAGGCGGCTCAGCTATGATGTAGTCGTTCAATTCGATAAGGTCGAAATAATCCTTAGCACTAAAATTAAGCCGTGTAAACGCCCGTAATCCCTCTTTATCCCTGGACATCAAAATTTTTTTTAATAGCAAGCTCTTTGATGTGATTTTTTGCATCCGTAAGCATTGAGAATAAAATGTTCTCAGGATGGGCACAAAAAGCGTTACGACTTATGACAGCATCCACAATATTCTTCAAGTCGGCGGAAAGATAATGGGACAATATTTTCATTTCCCACAAATGTCTAGGACCATCTTTACAGTAAGTCTTTGATTCGGTCAAAAACAACATTGGCGCATACTTTTTAATGATTTTCAAATTCTCGGACACATCTGTGGTTGCAATATACAAACGCAAAACTCGACTTGCTGCTTTCATTCAACGGACATTCGACGGCTTTCCGCAATAAGTGCGGACCAATAGCCTGTTGTTACGACTTTTTAAATATCATAAATGTACTGCTGATGACTACTCAAATGTTTACGACATTTTTTCTGATATTGAAAATGAATCATCTACTGCCAACTATGAAAAGTTAACGACAGGCTTAGATTCACATGTTTGGAGATCTCTTTCTATTGGACCGGAGAATGTTTCCACACCACTTGATTTCCTATCTAATTTATGTAGAAGGTGTCTTGATGGTAGTTCATTCATAAGCAGTAAGCATATGAGCCATTGCAGAGTTCGTCCATTATTTTTTTCGAATAATCGTAGAGCTCCACTCTTGTATCCAGGGTTAATTACTGTTCCGTCACATTGAGCTACCACAAGGGTTCCTGTACTAATTTTGTTTTGCGATAGGTATTCTATAATGCTTATCGTAATGAATTGTACTGTACCACTTGTCGGTGAAACATGCCCTAGATAGTGAGATCCTGGCTCTTGGATTAACACTACATGCTCTTCGGTAACAGCTGTTCTGTATTTCTTTCCACTTTTTTTCTGTCTTCTAAATTTTTATCTTTTCGTTTGTCGAAAAAGGTGGCTTGAAGTTTTTCTTCGTTCGTACGCCTTTGCAACTCAGAGCGCATTTTTTTCCTCTATCTATTTCTTATCTTATTCCTGTCTGTAACTTTTGAAATATCTGATTCACTCACCATACATATTAGGGCTGTGCAATGAGCTTATCGAACCAGTTCGAGTTTTCGCCACACACAACGAACAAGATCAATCAGCTCAGCTCAACTCAGCTCAACTCAGTTCGTAAGTTCGTGAGTTTTGAGCTGATCGTATGATCGATCATCGAATTCGTTGTGAGCTGATCGTTTGTTTGTTGAGCTCGTTAGTTATGAGTTTTCTCGTTTGTTTGGTTACGTTCAGCGTGTTCGATTCAACACATATGATCGCAAGTTGCAATCAGGGTTGCAAAAAATATGTAAGAATAGGGATAAGTTTAAGGTTTAATATTATACACGAATATTAAACAAATGTTTTGCATAGTTGTTTTTTGTTTGAACTTCGGCTCTTCGCTGTACACAGCAGAAGCAACTTTCATTATTGCCACATGTTTTTTTTTTTTTTTTTTTGTAAAAAAGAAATATTAAATTTTAGCCTTTAACCGCTTAGATAAACTTTAAAAAAATCCAACATATTTTTTCAGGATTGCCACCTGTTTCTTTTAATAAAATCAAAATTTTCTATCAATGAATTGCTTAAATCATCATTTTCTCGCTATAAATTGACATCTTGGGTTCAAAAACGACGAAACAAAAATTTAGGGTTGCCATATCAGGGTTGCCAAACGTTTTTTTGGAAAATTGCATTTCATTGTCAACTTTCTTTATAGAAAGTTATAGAATCGACCCAAAAACCCATAGTAAATTTTTTGGGGTTGCCACCTGGTTTTTTTTAATAAAATCAAAATTTTCTTGGAATAAATTGCAAAAATCATCACTTGCTCTCTATAAATTGACATCTTGGGTTCAAAAATAACGAAAGAAAAATTTAAGGTTGCCATATTTAGGTTGATGAAACAAAAATTTAGGGTTGCCGGACGTTTTTTTGGGAAATTGCATTTCTTTTTCAACTTTCTTTATTGAAAAATATAGAAACGACCCAAAAACCCACATTAATTTCCTTGGGCGTTATTTCCTAACGCCAATTTCTTGGGGTTGCCACCTCGTTTTTTTAATAAAATCAAAATTTTATTTCAATAAATTGCTAAAATCATAATTGTTTTCTCTATAAATTGACATCTTGGGTCCAAAAACAATAAAAAAAGTTAACAACCAAATGCAATTTTGCGAAAAAAAGTCAGGCAACCTTAAAATGGCAACCTTAAATTTTTCTTTCGTTATTTTTGAACACAAGATGTCAATTTATAGAGAACAAATGATGATTATTGCAATTTATTCCAAGAAAATTTTGATTTTATTAAAAAAAACCAGGTGGCAACCCCAAAAAATTTGCTATGGGTTTTTGGGTCGATTCTATAACTTTCTATAAAGAAAGTTGATAATGAAATGCAATTTTCCAAATAAACGTTTGGCAACCCTGATATGGCAACCCTAAATTTTTGTTTCGTCGTTTTTGAACCCAAGATGTCAATTTATAGAGAGAAAATGATGATTTAAGCAATTTATTGATAGAAAATTTTGATTTTATTACAAAAAAAAAAATAAAGGTGCGTGTGACACAGGTCGACATTTCCAATTTATTTATTTAATCCAAGGGGAAACTTTACCGTACTTCAGTTTGGCCGAAATTCGAGAAATTCAAAAGTTGGCCTCAGCTTGAAGACATTACTCAATGTGAAAAATATGCTACTAGTTTGTTTAAACAGTCCAAGGGAAACATTTTCTGCACTACTCTGATAGCGATTTTGAAAAAAATGGAAAAGTTATATTTTTTGGAAAATATGTCTATTTTGGCCTAAGTTTTTTAACTTTAAGGCCCGAGAGGCAGCACAAGATATTATTCAATTTCAAAATAATTTTGCATGCTTATTAATAAACCTGAATGACAACTTTTCCGCACTAGGCTCTTATTAATTTCGAAAATTTTCATTTTTCGGCCCGCCCTAGTGTGGGTATAACATCGCTCTACAAAAAAATTTGTATATTATAAAATCTACATATTCGGTTATTATTTTTGGCTTTGAATGATAAAATTTTAATTAAAGAGGCATTCGAGTGTTTTATGGCATTTGCTAACCAGATTTGCGCCTCAGCAGGACTTAGTCCTTGCAGTGGAACATATTTTTTTTTTTCTCTTTAGTTATGCTATAATCTGAGTTGATATCTTTCTTTCGCTACTTATTACTGAACAATATTTAGTTTAATTGTTTGAAGTACACATAAAAACTTTTTTTTATTACAAACAGTAAAATTTTCCTTTTGCATGAAAAAACTAATTTTTATTAATGCCCAACGGTGCCACATGGTACCCATTCATTAAAGCGGTCTTAAGCCAACCTTATTTAACAAGCAAACAAAGTTTGAGTTCAAGAGGCATCCTATCTACTGTGGTTCTCTTTGGGCATTAATGGGTTAAATAATATCAAATATTTGAGTCGCTTATATCAAATAAATCATTTGTTGATAATAACGCAATTAAGTTTAAAAGTTATAATAAAGAGAATGAAAATTATGAAAAATTTCGACATATTGGACGAGTGTATAATGTTTGAGGATAACTTTTAATATAATTTATATAATGTCTCATAATCTATAGGAAAATATTGGCAGTAAACATTTATGTGAATCCACTTTTCAAGCTCAATCTTAAAAAGATTTTCTATTCATATAATGTACAAAAACAGCAATAAAACAAAAACTAAAGCAAAATATTTTGTAATAAAATCTCTATAAACACTGTATATTAAATTAGCAATTTACTACGAGTTCATTGCTTTCTCAGAGTTTCCTATAGAATTGGGAAATTGCATTATCAAAGCCAAAAGCTTCATTAAAAACAAAAGTTAATTTGGCAGAAAATTTCGTATTACTTTACTTTCGATTTTATTTTTTCGGTTAAAAATCCATTAGTCTTAATAGTGATTAGTACTTTTATAAGTGATAATATTAAATAAAAATGTATTAATATTTTTACAGTACAACATCATTAATGAAATTGCCATTATGTTGATTGATATGCTGATATATGAAATGGCCAACAGCAGCAGCAGCAGTAAAGAGACCAAATTGATGGATACCATTAAAACCAGTTACCAGATCAGCTAAGAGACCAAGTTCATGAAAAACAAAAGCAATGTAGTGGAAATTCATAGTCTACTCCAATGACATTAATCTTAATTTTATAATTAATTCGCCCGTTCATTTGTCAGTCTATCTATCTGTCTGTCTGTCCGTCCGTCTGTCCATCCAACTGAATGACTGTCTGAATTTGTCTGTCTACGTACGTGTGCATCGTTTATTTTTAAACAACCAACGCGGCCAAGTTTGGTTGAACAATTTGAGCCATTTTACCATAAAATAATATCACGTGCTGCTGCTGCTGCTGCTGCTGCCACATCTCTCAGGTTACCAGAGCCACCAAACTCAAAAGATAAAATGGAAAAAACGAAAATCCAAAAGTTATCGATAACAAGTCTCCAGTGTGTAACGTGCAATTTTAAACTCTCATAATGAAATGGAAAACTTGTGTCTCAAGTCAACCAACCAAGTCAACAACAACGGTGGTACGAAAAACTTACACAATGTTGTCGATGATAGCGAGGCGGCAGTCTAGCGAACTGGTTGCACTGGTTTGACAGTGCAGTCTTTTGTGCCGGTACACTTTGGCACTATCGCTCGTGGTCGTCGTCATCGTCGTTGTCGGAACATGATGTTGCAGCAGAGTTGGTGGTGGTGTTGATATGATGACGACCACGTCGATGTGTTGCACTCACTGCACTTTATTGCATATATTTTTCTTCTTCTTCTTTTTTCTGATTCATTTTTCATATGAAATTTAGTTACCAAGTGCCCCTGTTCCTGTTACCGACTGTAGCGTACTGCCGCCAAATGAACAAGTCCATACGAACCAACGTACGTTGAAAATTAATGAATGAACAATTTTTTGCAGTTAAAGCCACCGTTTTTATTTCATGAACGTTTTAACTTGATTTATTAATTTGTGATTGTGTTGATAATGATGATGGCGATGATGGCGATGATGACGACGTTGATTTAGAGTACAATGATAATGATAATGATGAAAATGCACACTTCCGATCAGGGTCTTGCAATTCTCGTGAACAGACAATTAAAGCTATTTGCAGCCTGTTTAGAAGCGAAGGGTCCTTTTAATGATGTAGAGAGTGAAGTAGTTCTTTCAAGGAGACTCCTTCAAATTTAAAGCTTAAGTGACACCTAAATCTGAACATGTATCATGGGCCCTACAGTTCGGATGTATATTTTAACTTAAATAAAAAGTTTTTAAGTTTTTTATAATTTTTATACCCTACACCCAGGATTTATTCACTTCGTCCTTCCGTTTGTTTGTGAAAAGTGTATGTATTCTTGATCAGCGTCACCTCCTGAGTCGATTTAGCCATGTCCGTCTGTCTGGCTGGCTGGCTGGGTGGCCGTGGAAATATTTGTTACGGGAAAACTAATCAGGTTAATTCAGTGAAATTAAGAACGATAGCTTTGCCAAAAAAGTTAGCTCGATAGATTGAAAATGAGCGAAATCGGTCAACGGACACGCCTACCGCTCATACAAAAAATATATTCAAAATGCAAATTTAGGGGTATTTTTCATGACAATGCAACCAAAATACACAGTACTAGAAATTGTAAGCGCAAGCTCTGAGCAAAAACTGTGTGAATTCGGAGGGCGTGGCATTTCCATATTAGCCAAAGCTTTAAAACGCTATACTGAAAGGGTTTTTGGAGATAATAGAACTGAATTTTACTCACCCACTAAGAACTATAAATGCAATCTCTGAGCAAAAACTGGGTGAAATCAGACAAAAGGGCACCTCCCATATAAGCGAAATTTTCAAAATGCTACACTGAAAGTGTTTTTTGAGATTATCCAACTAAATTTCACTAAAATACTAAGGACTTTAAATGCACGCTCTGAGCCAAAATTAGACGAACTCGAACAAGAGGGCGTGGCACCTCCTATACTGAAAGAAGTTTTTAAGATAATCCAACCAATTTTCACTCAGACACTAAGGACTATAAATACAAGCTCTGAGCAAAAACTGGGTGAACTCGGACAAAAAGACGTGGCACCTCCCATATAAGCTAAAATACTAAGGACTTTAAATGCACGCTCTGAGTCAAAATTAGACGAACTCGAACAAGAGGGCGTGGCACCTCCTATACTGAAAGAAGTTTTTAAGATAATCCAACCAATTTTCACTCAGACACTAAGGACTATAAATGCAAGCTCTGAGCAAAAACTGGGTGAACTCGGACAAAAAGGCGTGGCACCTCCCATATAAGCAAAATTTTCAAAATACTGCAATGTAGGGTATTTAATGTTTGGCCAGGCAAAAGGTTACACACTTTTTAGTTTTGTTTTTTTACAATAAATTGGCCCAAAAAGGTCATTTGATCAAGTTGGAGACATCTCTGGCCATGTCTTAAATATATTTTTGATCTATCTTCATTTTATGGATAAAAGTTTTTAAATATTTAAAAAACAACTTTTAGAAATAAAATTTCTTTATACAGAATTGACAACCATGGAAGTTGGTCCCTCAATTTAGACTATCTCCGCTCAGTTTTTCTTATCCTTACTGAACACTTTTTAAATATTGAGTAAACAGAGAATTAAAAGAGAAGAGAAAGAGGAGAGTCAGTGTATTTTTAGCTCAGTCAGATTTCGTTTTTTGATAGTGAGTGTTCGTGTGTTTTTTTTTATGTTTAAAAATTTTGTAAAGAACGCAAATGAGCATCATTCTCAGCGAAGGTTTTTTTTATATAACTTAACATGTTATTTTATCTTTATATAATTAAAACAATAAACAATTACACGGGCAATCCACTAGTTTCAAATTTAAAAAAAAAAAAAAAAATTATATTTTCATTGTGATATTACTGTTTTTGCAACATTTTGTCATTCTCCGTTTCATCATTCTCCGTCGTTTTTTTGCAATATTTCATCATTCTCCGTTTAGTAACTCTCCATTATTATAGTTAAAATTTAGTCCTAAGACGCTTAAATAAACTTTTCACAAACCCAACATAAATTTTTAGGGTTGCCACCTAGTTATTTTCGAAAATCTTATAATCTTATAATTTAGAACCGCTCAGATAAACTTTTCTGAAATTGTACAAAAAATTTCAGGTTTGCCACCCGGTTTTTTTTTTTGTTAGTTTTGCTTAAACCAAATTTTGGTTCGATGAGTTTTGAACGATTTAAGCGTCAATCAATTTTTAACGACATAAACTATTATTTTTATACCCTACACCCAGGGTATATTCACTTTGTCCTTCCGTTTGTAACGCAGAGAAGGAGGCGTGGCAGATATAGAAAAGTATATATATTCTTGATCAGCGTCACCTCCTGAGTCAATATAGCTATGTCCGTCTGTCTGGCTGGCAGGCTGGCTGGCTGGGTGGCTGGCTGTGCGTGGAAATATTTTTTACGGGAAAACTAACCATGATATTTCAATGAAATTTGGTAAGTTGGCTTTGTCGTAAAAGTTAGCTCGTGGGATTGAAAATGAGCGAAATCGGTCAACGGACACGCCTACCGCCCATACAAAAACAATTCAACCAAAATACACTTAAATACTACTAGTGCAAGCTCTGAGCAAAAACTGGGTGAAATCGGAAAAGAGGGCGTGGCACCTCCCTTATAAGCAAAAGCTTCAAAACGCTATACTGAAAGAGTTTTTTGGGATAATCCGACTAAATTTGACTTAATTACTAAAGACTATAAATGCACGCTCTGAGCTAAAACTAGACGAACTCGGACAAGAGGGCGTGGCACCTTCCGTATAAGCAAAAGCTTCGAAACGCTATACTGAAAGAGTTTTTTGAGATAATCCAACCGAATTTCACTCATACACTAAGAACTATAAATGCACGCTCTGAGCAAAAACCAGGTGAACTCAGACAAAAGGGCGTGGCACCTCCCATAGAAGCAAAATTTTCAAAATACTGCAGTGCAGGGTTTTTAATGTTCGGCCAGGCCAAAGGTTACACCCTTACTAGTTTAGTATGTAATTATAATGCAGAACGTTAAAAAAAGGAAGATTTAAAATAAATTTCCAAAAGCTACCATCTGGCAACATTAAATATTTATATTGGATTTTTCGATTTTTCTAAAGTTTATTTAATTGTTTTGAGACTAAAATTTTATTTAACAATAATTTTTTAAATATATTGCTTGAGCGAAATTTAAAAAAAAAATCATTTGGCATCCCTGAAAGCAGAGGCATCATATTATATATCTTCAAGTTATAAAAAAAAAAAAAAAAAAATAGGTGGGGACAAAAAAAGGTATGTTTCGGTACATTTTTTGGAAATTTACTCACATACTATATAAAAGGCATTGAAACAAATACTATTCGCTGGGAAATAGATGGTACTCCTTATAACTCTGAAAATGCTTGGAACAAAAAGCTGTAATTACGTTAATATAAATATAAAGAGGACCAATATTTCAGGATTTGCCTTTAACCAAGTGGCTTAATAGAAAGATTTTTATGTGAAAATCGCATTGCTACAATTATAAAGTGCAGGCTGTGTCACAGGTGTCAAAGAAAAGCGCCTAATTTTCGTTTCTACTATCTAAATCAGTGATAACCAAACTCAATACCAGCGCATTTTGTCAATGTATAAAAGTTCATTGAAAGCTTTTATATTTTGCATAAGCTGCAAGCAAGTGACGCAGATCTATACAGCTACTAACACAGTTAAACGATTATCTTTACGTATACGGAAAGCTTTTAAGCACAAAAGCTCAAGTGTCCGTGGGCATTGGCTTTTTGCATCACTGTTCTAAATCCATGTTAAGGTAAAGTTTTTCTGAGCCTACTTTGTCATTCAAATCATAATAATCATTAAGAAAGATGCTCTTCTTATGAGTTTATTAGTACAGATTGCACAAAATACCTGTCACTATCCCACTGTGCACACGCAAGCGCGTTTAGCAGAAAAACAAAATTCCCACAGTGTTTTCTTCCTGCCCATTTGTCTTTCTTTTCTTATTTTTTACTATCCCATTTCTTTAATACCAACTTACTTAAACTTTGCGGTTTTATATAATTCTTAACATTCTTCCTCATCGCGCACTTTTTTTTTCGCAGACAGTTTTGCAGCGGTATTACATAATTAAATACGTAGTAGCGCAGCAGAAAAAACGAATAATTTTTCAAATTTTTCTCTGAAAAAAAGAAACTCTAAAATTCAAAATGACTTCCCTGCAGCAGCTAAGTGCAATTTATTAGCAACAACAACAATGAAAAGTGCTGCAACAGTAACAAACGCATTAAAAAATAAGTAGGAAGCTTTTCAACTACTTTTACTACACATTTACATGCATTTACTCCCCTTCTGCTATTGTTGTTGTCGTTGTTGTTGTTGTTATTGTGCAATGCCATCATGGCATTTTTTTCGTATTTCAACAACTACTGGCACTTACTATTTTTTGTTGTTTTTGCTGTTGTTGTTGTTATTGCTATGTTACTGTTGTTAAGTTGATTAAAATGCTTGCCACGCATGAAACCTTTGGTGTTTTTCTTTTTTCTTCATTTTCTAAGCATAATAAATAATATCAGCTTATAGGTATTTTCATGCAACAGAACACATGCCGTAAGAAAAAAGTTTGTGAAGTTTTGTAAGAAATTGGCCATTTCTCTTTGCGGCCACAAATTAAACTTTGTTTTTATTATAGGGCATGTAAATGTGCTAAGAATTGGCTAGAAAATTTGGCATTAAATCTCATCGAACTTCGTGAAAATTGCATAGGAAGTTATGATTGATTTTCTGAGATATCATCGATTCAAGTAAAGAATTCGAAAATCCCTGGAAAGGACTACATTAAATTTCTATGGAGTTGGGATACCTTTACTTCAATGCGTGATTTCTTTCTGAGATGATCCAATTGAAAAATTTTAAGGTATATGTTAAAACGCAAGACAATAATTTGTCCTACCTTTTTTACTATATTAGAAATGGAGCACGACTTAGAATTATACACTATTAGAAAGGTATTTGTGTGTAAATGTGCACAAAATTACCGTAATTTTAATATTTTGCCATTAAGTCAGGCAAAATTAAGTGCAAGTTTTTCAACAACAAAAAAATACACGGTCACACAGAGTTGTAAAAAGGATAGAGTACAAAGAGAAAGACAAAAAGCATTGCACTGACTTTATGTTTTTTGTTTTGTTTATATTTCGCTTGAATTATACCAGCGATGCTAAATGAGCTTTTCTATTTCGTACCAAATAGCAGAAAAAAAGTACTAAAAGTGTCCAAAAAGTGCCAAAACTATTTATTACATTTGTAGTCAAATTTTGACCACTGGGCGGGCGATTCTAGTAAAATTAAAATTGCACAAAACGGACCTTAGCAACCTTCTAAATAAAAAAAAATCGTATGGCAGCTGAAATACCCTCTTTTCAAAGGATCATTACTCTGAAAGTAAGAGTCCTATTGGAAAAGTTTGAATCTATATTTTGCGAAAGAAGAGTGTGGATATTCGGTGCCATTAAAGACAAAGAATATCACATTTGCCTGTAACTACGCCAAAGCCTTATAGCAACGTTTTCTCTTAGTGCAAGCAAGGATATCTCGAAATCCTGCAGGTATATTGACAACTCTGAGGATGCAATCGATTTCAGCGTCGAATAGTATTATGTATAAGATTGCATTTAAGAAATAAAAAGCTCATTCCGACTTTTTTTTTTGTGTGGCTGTGTAATTTTAATTAAATGTTTTTTTATGTTTCTCTCAATTTTGCACACCAATAATATAGTATCGATACATTTGGTGCCTACAAAATTTTACTTAAATTTACTGCCTACGTATCCATTATAAAAGTATAAACATTTTTTAAATGGCCGCTAATTTATTACAATGGTTTTTTATGGAATTACTCACAAAGTAAAAATGCAAAAACAACAAACCTTCATACAATTGAAGAAATCAACATTTCATTTAAATTATCAAGTACTACTTGCTAAGATCTGTTGTTGTTGTCTTAACTACTTACAAGTTCCATCATGAACACATGTACGTAATTGAAAGTCCAATTGAAATAAAACAGTAATAAATGAGTTGAACTTTTAAGTGCCATTGATGCTCACAGTTTTTTTTTTTCAAATTGATTGATTGTTGCTTACATATGAGCGGCAACTTAAAATGGTTACTGGCAGCTGTTGGTGTTTTTATAAAAAAAATAAAATTTAAAATTTGTATTCAAGCAAGGTAATCCTATTAAAAATAAAACGTAAACAAATAGAGTTCATAGGGTCCTATGTAAGCCCTAAGTTAACACAACAAAGCTAAATTTATTAAGTTGGATTTTCAGTTATTAAATTAACTCTCAAGGGTTCTTGGGCATATTTTTATATTTAAACCGAGTAGTTTCGATACTTTCGGATTTTTACCGATATTTTAGATGCTTTTCGATACTTTTGGACTTCAGCCGATATTTTAGATGTTATTCGATACTTTTGGATTTTTTCCGATATTTTGAATGTTTTTCAATACTTTTGGACTCTTACCGATAGTTTGGATATTTTTTGATACCAAAACATGCCTTTTTTTGCCCCACCTATTTTTTTATATTTTTATTACTTGTAGGTATAGAATATGATGACCTTAGCTTTAACATAAACTTTCAGGGTTGTCATATGTTTTTTTTTAACCGCACCGAACCGAAATTTGGTTTAAACAGAACTAAAAAAAAAACTGGATGGCAACACGGAAAGTTTTATAAAATTAAAAAAAAAACTTATCTGAGCGTTTCTGAAACCAACAAATTAATTTTGTCAAAAAAGCAAGAATTATGTAAGATTTTTGAAAATAACCAGGTGGCAACCCTAAAAATGTATGTTGGATTTTTGAAAAGTTTATTTAAGTGTTTTAAGGCTAAATTTTAATTTTTATTTTTTAAATAAATAGTTTAAGCAAAACTGACAAAAATATCCAGGTAAAGTGTTACTAAACGGAGAATGATGAAATGTTGCAAAAAACAATAGAGAATGATTAAACGGAGAATGATGTAATGTTGTAAAAACAGTGATATTACAATGAATAAAGCAATTGTTTTCAAAAAAAATGAAACTCGTAGAAAGCCGTTCTAATTATTTATTGATTTAATTATATAAAGATTAAATAATATGGACGGAGAGTGATTTTTTAACACTTTATGTTATAATTTTAAAGTAATATAATAAAATTTTTTTTTAAGCTTTTTGTATAGAAGCTCTTATGAAGTATCTGTATTAAACAGTTAGAATATCAAATTTTAAATTTATAGAGAATTAATTAATAACTCCTTATTAATCATACGTACGGCAGGGGTGTCTACTATCACCATCACTCTTCCTTATCGTTATTGATGATACCCTAGATAAAGCTCTTAACAAGGCCAAAAGGGGTATCCAATGGAACTTTACCAAACATCTGAAAGATCTCGACTACGTTGACGACATCTGCCTCTTATCGTCCAAACATTCAGATATGCAAAGCAAAATTGAAGACCTTGTCTTGGAATCACAAAAGGCCGACCTAAAAATCAACGTATCCAAGACTAAAACCATGAAGCTAAACGCAAGCAATGACATCACGTTTAAAGCTGGCAGTGATGACATCGGAAACGTCGATAGCTTCACGTATTTAGGCAGCATTATCTCCATGGATGGTGGAGCAAAAGAAGATATCAACTCAAGAATAGCAAAAGCAAAAGGCGCGTTTGCTCAACTGAACAAAATATGGTCTTCTTCCGTTATTTCCACCAAAACGAAAGTGCGCATTTTTGATTCGAATGTGAAATCGGTTTTGTTATATGGGTGCGAAACATGGCTTGTTACTGAACAACTAACGAACAAGCTGCAAGTATTCGTCAACAAATGCTTAAGGCGTATACTAAAGATTTGGTGGCCTCGCACTATATCAAATGCCGAGCTACATCAAAAATGCAATCAGAGGACTATAGCAAACGAGGTCAAGCTGCGCAAATGGGGATGGATTGGTCACACACAGCGAAGTTTGTCGCCAGGCTCTTGAGTGGAATCCACAAGGCAGTAGAGCACGTGGTGGACCCGAAACCAACTGGAAAAGGTCACTGGAAAAGGAAATCCAAGAACCGGGAAAGTCGTGGCAAGAGATTAAAGTCATCGCAAGGGATCGCAAAGAATGGAGATGTTTCATATTGGCCCTATGATCCTCTTAAGAGTTAAAGGAGAATGCATACATACAGTTATTTTTGCAGTGAGATGCGTTTTGAATCAAAGTTTTGGAAAAACTCTGTTACTATTGAACTGTGACACCGGTTCTTATGAAATTCAGTGTAGATTTATATTGAACTCTGAGGAAGAAAACTAAAGAAAACACCTGAACAAATCAGTATATCAAACTAAATATTTGCAATTCGTAAACTCAAAGGCAAACCCCTTAAGTTTGATTATAAATTTGACCAAAATTTCTTACATATCTTCTATTAAAGCACAACTTTGCATGAACTTGCTTTGCGAGGCTTTAGTCATGTAAGTTCTTATTCAAAACTAAAATATTTTTGTCAGATTTTTCCCAATTACGCAAATTTCAAATAAAGTTCCAAACATCAATTACTCAACATGCTTGCTTAAAAGCGAGAAAATTCAAATCATAGATACACACCACCCCAATAGTTTTGCTTACAAAATAATCAGCAAATGAAAAACTGATAAAAGAAAAGCTTGCTGCCTTCACAAAGGCCTTGAAAACACTTACTGTGGTTGCCATAAGCCGTTGCAGCAAATTGCTACGATTATAAATGTTAAAGGGGGAAAATAGTACAACAAAAAACGCGCCAGAGAAAGAATTTCAATGTTTTCTATTTTCCCCATGACTGAGGTTTCATTAATCTTCTTGTTAAGCATTGTGGAACCACACGAGGGAAAAAAGAAAAAGCAACAAAAGTTACATATAACAAAGCTCAACCTAAAAGTCAGTCTGTGTTGGAGTGTTAAAGCAACCATAGTCGTGTTAAACGAAATCTGTTTTTCCAGCACCACCACCACCAACACAATAGCAACATTTTTACTTGGCTTTTTTACACACATGAAGTTCTGCTTTACTTTTTTCTTAACTTTAATAATCTTTTCTTTACTTTACTTATATTATTTTTTTTTTTTTTTTCTTTTAAATTGGCTACTTGCATTTGCTTAGACAACAACTGGGCTAACCAGCAACAGCTGCAGTGAACCACTTTTTTTTCTTCTCTAATCATTAATTTGCATCGTAACTAATTGTAAGTAGCGCGCGAAACTAACAATGTTTTGGTTATTTTACAGAAAAAAAATGAGAAAAAAATAGAAAATAATTTTCTCCATTTTCTTTTATCTACTCTCTTTGTGCTTTATGTTTTTCATTATTTTCATTCCGCTGACAACAAAATATTTAACGAAGCAAAAGCCAATTAAATGCTTTACTAAACAAAAGACTTAAGCAACAAACTCAATGAAATAAATTCTTTAAAAGAAAATTTTTCCGCATAAGACTAAGAATTACATTACAAAAAGAAGAAACATTTTTATGAAATGATCTTGCTGCAGTGAATTCTTAAAAATTAAATCTTTGAAATTCCTACTAAGCAAAAGATTTAAGAAACAACCTTGTGATATTGATATCAAAAATGCTGATAAACAAAACACTTAAATACAAACTTCCCGCAGCAAACTCGTGTAACAAAACAATTAAAAAATGAACTTACTATTTCAACTTTTTTAAAATTCGATAAAAACATTGAAATTAACGACGGCTGACATAAAAACTTGACAATAAAAACCCTCTAAAATTTCAAGGAAGCCTAATAAGTAGCCACAAAAATTCTGGAATTACAGATCCATATATTAATATCTTACACGTCTCTCTGCTCCTTTTCTCTCTAAAAAATGTCCATTGCAAAATATGACGTGTTCTCTTGTTTTTGATTGATTTGACGTTTTGCCTACCCCCGACTGCAAGGACTTATTATGTACGATTTTTTTTTTTCAATTCTTAAACCCTAAAAATTTTAGAGACATCCACAACAAACACTTTAAAAAACAGAACCAAAAGACGTCAAGTTTATGACGCTGAGATTCGATATTAGATACAACGAGTTTTAGTTTCAAAAAGTGGAGTCGTGGCGCTGCTACTTATTTTCAAAATAGTCAATTTCAAATTTTACTTCGAGACAAAGACCAAGATCAACTATTAATTCAAGAGCAACATCAAGTCTACTGTTTGGGCATGATCTTTTTCAAGATAATAATTAATACGAAGACAGCTTTCCGAACTTGACATATTACAAAAACCAATGGATTTGACAAAATGAAGGTCGAAAACGTTGCATGCTCAATTCCATTCAGCTTTGTTTTTTCAGTAGTTTTAAATCTCTAAGTTCAAAGCTATTACCAAGACAAAAAACTACGACCAAGAGCATCACCGAAATCAAGCCTCACTAGTCAAGACTAAGACTAAATTTCGGAACCAAGACCAAGATTGCTATGGCCTTTGCCTAGGTTTGATAAACAATATATATGAATTACCTTAGTCTCGATACCTCTTTTTATGTGTTGCAAACAAACCAAAAAACTCTTAAAGCAAATTTGCCTCAACATATCCATTAAAATAAAACAATTTTGAAAAAAAAATTTAATTAAATGGGAACTGAAAATGAAAATGATTTACAACAAAAGACTTAAGAAACGAACTTGCTGCAAAAAATTCTTGAAAACAAAAAATATTTTTTAAGTTCTAAGCTACAAATGCTCTAATACAAAAATAAAACATTTTTAAAATTATAATAAACAAAAGACTTAAGTAACAAACTTGCTCCTATAAATTCTTGAAAAAAAAAAATTACTTTTTGAAAACTCTTATAAACATAAGACTTAAACGACATACTTTTAACAAACAATTTGGTTATAAGAGCCTTTACACACTATTTTCACAATCTGGCAGCACACCTCTGTTTTTATGTGTGGGCGCCTTAGCTTGATAAATATCTTAATAGCAAAGCACTAAAGAAAGTGAATTATTGTGGTGGAACTCCTGACGGAACTGAATGTTTAACAGTATTTGAATTTTAGATTAAAAACTGACGTGCATTTTGAACCTTTTTTTTTTCGTTTTTAAGAGGATTAATAATTATTTGCAGCCATATCGTCACATAAGCAGTTGGCTTAGCCTATTATTACCTTGATTTAATTTTACTATTTTGCTTTTATTGTTGTTTTGAATATTTATTGTATTTTTGTTATTTTTCTTCATTTTGTTCATATTGGATATTTCCTTGTTATTGTAACGATTGGAGGTTATAAACTTTGTAGTGGCGCCGCAGGCTTGCCTTTTTTTACTTATATTTTGGAAGTATTGTGTAATGTGCTTTAAGTGACTCTATTGTAGTTGAGAGCTTTTGTTGCTATTTTTGGTAGCAGGGCTAAGTAGCCGAAGCTACATAAAATAAAATAAAATAAAATAAAATAAAATAAAATAAAATAAAATAAAATAAAATAAAATAAAATCAAATCAAAATCAAAATCAAAATCAAAATCAAAATCAAAATCAAAATCAAAATCAAAATCAAAATCAAAATCAATATCAATATCAATATCAATATCAAAATCAAAATCAAAAAAAAATCAAAATCAAATCAAATCAAATCAAACAAATTATGTAAAACAAAAATTATATATTTAAGTTATTGACTTAATTAAAATTAGACTTTTGTTAACCGATTTTCTTAATTAATCTACTAATTGATTTAAATGCTTTCATCAATGTTTCGATAACAATTGAATATCTCCGGTGAATGCTTTAAGTGCAGTAGCAAACCAAAACTTTAGTCTGCTTAACAACAATACATTTTCAAACTTAATGTATACTAAACACACACACCGTCATAAAAGAAAAAGTGTTAATTTAATATAAAGCACAACATAATGGAAACTAAACGCATTTGAGAAAAAAAAACTTTCTATTATGATAAATTAAAAGTGTTTTCAAAAATTACGATCTAAATGTTTTTTTTTTTTTTTTCGTTTGATTTTATAAGCCAACTATATGCGTTACTGATTTTGAGTGACATGCGTTTCTGATGAGTTTGCAAAAAAAAAAATGTACACAGCACATATAAACAACAACAGAAGCATAGAAAATCACCTTATTTAGTTCAATGTTGTCACAATTGTGGTGGCAACAGCAACAATAAAAATAAAAGCTGGAGAAAAGAACAACAACTATTGTTTAGCTACTACACACATGGGCGCACAACTGGCGCATTGTTGTATTGACTTTCATTTTCTTTAAGTTTAAGGAAATAAGTAATGTTTTTTAACAAAATTATTTGTCAAATTATATCAAAAATCAAAATGCTTCATTGTTAAGTTATGCAACTTTTGCAAGTTTGCAGCCTAAGTCTTTTGTTTCGCTAAGGGCACTGCTGCTGCAAAACCTATCAGTTCAAAAAAAGTTCAGACTGATTTTAAATTTATTAACAATGAATATTTTATATTTAAGAGTTAAATTTAAAGAAAAAAAACAATTTATTTTCTGGTTTTTTCCTTGTGATGTATCACCATGCACGGGTCGTTTTAACTTGGTTTTACCTCGATGTCCTCCCACTCCTTTTTTATGCAAAGTTATTCACTGGGGTTCAAATATACAGAAAAACTTTTTATTAAATCGATCAATGATTTGCATGGTCGAAATTCAGTTTCCAAATGTTCTTTACATGGTTTCTGTACCAAAAAAAAATTCGACAAAAAGTTACTTAAAAACTAAATATGCAGTTAGTGTCCCGTTTATTTGTAAATTTAAAAAACGTATTTTTTTTAAATTCTAAGAATTTTTTTGAACTTTCCCAGTGTGCCAGACGGTTTTTTCGAAAACTAGCAACAAATAAAAACAAGAAAAGTCATTTTCAATGTAAATTTTGATGCTGAATCCGTATTCGGCCTTAGAAATGCTATATCTCATACGTTTAACCTAAATGTTTGGTTTTTCCATGTTTTTGAGATTATTACTATATTATTATTTTTTATCGTTATATAATAGAACAAGGAAATCCTCACCCATAGAATCTTAAAAGGCAGCTTGAAGACTTATTATTTTACTTCAAAACCCAGTTTTAATTAAATCGATATCTTTTTTCTTCTTTGGATTATACTTATCTGAAATTGTAGAAAAAAAGCCACGGTTTTCTCGATATTTCAGTTTACGATATGTCAAAGACGAAAAAAGATATCGATATTATTTAAACTGAGTTTTGAAAAAAAAGACTGGCTTAGGATTTCCTTGTTCTTTTATATAACCCTAAAAATCTCTAAAAAACAAACTTTTGGGTTAGGATTTCTCAAAAACCATGCGAGATCTAGCAATTCTGTGGCCCGATTTGGATTCAGCATCAAAATTTACATTGAAAATAACTTTTCGTAGTTTTATTTTGTGTTAGTTTTCTAAAAAAGAATGCAAAAATTCTCTTTCTGAATTAAAAGTTAAAAAAAAAATTTTTAAAAAAACAATTACTCGTTAACGCGATTAGCTAGAATTTTCGAAAAAACTCAGTTTTTTAGTTAATTTTTGCAAAACTTTTTGATTTTTTTTTTTTGATACAGAAACAAAGTGAAGACCATTTGTTAGCCAAAATTCGACCCTGAAAATCGATTAGCCTGTAGACCGATTTTATTATTATTTTTTTCTGTATATTTAGACCCCAGTGAATAACTTTGCATAAAAAAACCTAGAGTAGGAGGATATCGAGTCATAACAAAGATAAAGCGACCCGTTGTTGCATCGAAGTAGCAAAGAGTAATTTGTATGTTTATCAGTGTGTGCTCTTTAAGTGTAATTTTAATTGTTTTTCGGAACAGAAAGTTATTAACATTATTTGCTACTCAAAAAGAACATGGATCAAATGCCATTGTTTGTTTGAGCTTACTACTCAATATGTTTATATAAAGCACCAATAAAATTACAAAAACAAAGCAAATTGCATAAAAAAATAACACAAAATTTATTGAAAGACGTGTTTGCGTTACTAGTTTCGGGACCCATACGTCATCCTCATCAGACGCATTTGCCGACATTCAGAAGAACTTTCAAGCATATTTTATTGAACCTTCATCATAGATTTGTTGAGAATCACAGTAAAAAAAACCAACAAATCTATGCTAAAGCTTTAATGCAGTGTGCTTAGAAGTTCTTCTGGATGTCGGCAAATGCGTCTGATGAGGATGACCTATGGTGGGCCCCGAAACTAGTAACGTAAACCAGCCTCCAGCTGAGAACTCATATTATTGTTTTAAGCCTGGATCCACAGTCATTAGTTAACCAAATAGTTAACTAAAATGGTTATAAGGGTTTTATTAATGTTTCATATCTGCATTATTTTGGTTGACTCAAATAAAGGACTAGAAAAAAAATATGGCAGCATATATCGCCGGTGCTTACGAAGAAAATTTTCCAACCGAAAGTTGCGGCGAAGAAAATCTTTTTTTTTTGAAATTGCGACGAAAAAAATCTTTTTTGTAATAT
Source organism: Calliopum simillimum (assembly GCA_951812925.1). Lineage (NCBI taxonomy): Eukaryota > Metazoa > Arthropoda > Insecta > Diptera > Lauxaniidae > Calliopum > Calliopum simillimum. Next base: position 25,889,391 of record OX638371.1, read on the forward strand.
GCGGACAAGAAAATCACTTTTTATAAAATGCGGCGAAGAAAATCACTTTTTACAAAATGCGGCGAAGAAAATCACTTTTTACAAAATGCGGCGAAGAAAATCTCTACATTTATTTTATTTTTTCAGAGAAATTTTTCATATTCCTTTTTTCGAAAAAATTTGATTTTTTACGCTGCATTTTTAAAAAAGAGATTTTCTTCACCGCGTTTTGTAAAAAGTGATTTTCTTTGCCGCATTTTGTAATAAGTTATTTTTTTCTCCGCATTTTATAAAAAGTGATTTTCTTGTCCGCATTTAAAGAAGAGATAGTCTTCGTAAGCACCGGCGATATGCTTGTTTGTGGTTGGGAAAGCAAAATAACAAAAACGATGGAAAACGTACGCGTAGAAAATTTTAGTGATTAAGAAGTGAATTTTCTGATCAAATTAGTGGAAGAGTACAAAAATAAAATTGAGTGCAACTTAACCATGTTACGGCACTAAAAGAACTCCAATCATTCGCTGCATTCAGCCTGTGGGAAAATAGTACAGTGTTAACAGGACCATCAACTCCAGCAAGACATCGTTATTGTAGGAATAGTTTTTATATATTGGTTGGCAACTAAATGATTGCGGATTTTTTTTAGAAAATAAAGGACAATTTTTTCATGGAACGAAATAACTGCATGTATGTGATACATGAAGCTTCTCTGTCATCTCACGTGTTGTACTGTGACGATCCGAATCGATTATTGCTTTGATTTGGTGGTCATCAACTTCAACTGGACGACTAGAGCGTTTTTCATCTTTGAGTGAAAAATCACCAGAACGAAATTTGGCAAACCAATTTTGACACTGCCGTTCTTTTAAAGCTTCGTCACCATAAACAGCACATAACTTTTTGTGAGCTTGCGATGCATTTTTTCCTTTTCGGAAATAAAAAAGCAAAATATGTCGAAAATGTTCGTTGACCATTGACCACATTGTTTCAAATTTTGTGAATATCAACATCGCTTTCGATATCTTTTTCTTCAGCAACAACTTATGATTAAAGAATGGTTAACCAATAAAATTTGCGAATTTAACTAATGGTTAACTAATGACTGAAAATAAATTGTTGCTTGTTAAGCCCTTGTCATTAGTTAACTAATTACTATGAATCCGGGCCTAAGATGATAATACGGTAAGTACAAAGTGGAGCAAAAGTTAAGCCATAGTGTGACTGGCTACAATTTTGCAAAAAAATTTGGCGCCGATTACACACTTTGTGTGTACAGAAAGTTTATTTGAAGTTGTAAAATTAATTACGTAAAATTAAAAAATGTTATATCGATCAAATGACTACCACCTCCTGAGTTGATAAACATCTATGATCGTTTAACGATCTTTTGAATTTTAGTTCGCAAAACATCTGGCTCAAAATTGGCTAGCTTATTGTCAACTTATTCAATTTATATTATTCTCAATTTTTTATCTAAATATGACATCATTTGCAAAAATTATGGCACATTCACATTAGGACATAACTTTTGGTCCTCCTTGTATAATGCAAAAGATTTCAGCTATTAAATTTTATTAATAAGAACGAATAACACTTTAGCCCAAAAGTATGACGTACGCCTAAGGACATTGTTTTTGCGATAGAAGCCGCTGTGGTGACCTTATACAGTTCGAAAAATTAGGAGCAAGTTGAATTACCCAAAAAAACAAAAAAAAAAAGTTTGTTGCTCAAGTCTTTTGTTTTAACTATACGACACAAAGCCTCTACAAGCAAGTTGAGTCAAATAAACATTACGTATATTTGTTGTATTAATGTTGAGGTCAACTAAATAAATTTTATAACATCTTCAAGCGTGATTACATCTATGTCCGTAATTAACAAATTAACAAAAATGCAAGTGTTAAATTTTAAACATTTTCCTGGTTGTTTAATTTTTAGTTTTCCCCCAACTGCTATTAAATTAAATTTAATTACATGTAATGACTTTAATTAAATAATTTTATATTTTATTTACTACCGCATTATTGTGGGCTTTTTGTATTTTTTTTTTTTTTTTTTTGTATTTTTTTTTTTTTTTTTTATTTTGGTTTATTTTTTAGTTGTTTTTTATTGTGTGCGCATTATTATTTTGCTTAATGCTGTAGAAATTGTAAACAGCAAAAGATGCAACGCACGGCTTAAATGAAGCATAATTTTACACTTCACTTTTTGACTTTGGCGCCGCCGCATATGTAGTGGCCTATACATACTCATTTATTAGCCAGGCTTTTGTTACCATTTTAGTATTAATTTAATAAAAGTGAAAATTAACACGTTGTTAAGAAATGTTTACAAAACTTTTGTTAATGCATTACTTCAGTGCATTGTGGCGGCATTTCAATTCATAACTTTGCTACTTGAAAGGAAGTGAAAATTACAAATAAGTTAATAATTAAAAAAATGTATTTTGAACGACATAATATTTTTGTAAAATTATTATGCAATATTGAGCAAAAAAAAAAAAATATTGACTACAATAAAATAATAGGAAATTTTGTGTAAAATTAAAAGCGAAAGTTGTGGAAAAACATAAAAGAGGGTTTTTATAATAACATCGATTAATTTTCAATGTATTGACCAGCAACTAGAATATATGGCTGAATCTCCGAAAAATATACCAAAACATGCCTTATTTAATCCCCAACTAATTTTTTATTAAGTATTTGATTAATTAATTGTTTGATTAATTGATAAATTTCTGGAAACTTTTTAAAAAAATTAACATAATGTTTCAGGGTTCCCATATGTTTTTTTAAGTTTCGATGAAACAATATATTTAAAAAATTAGAACAAAATTTTAGTCTAAAAACGTTTAAAATGTTTTCGAAAATTTTGTTTAAATCTTGCAACGGAATGGAATGCGCAAACTACAAGGTCGATTTACATAATTTTTTTTTTTTAATTGTTTGTTATGGTCTGTAGAAGGTTCTTAAGGGGGTGGGATGCCACTGAGGGGAACGGGGGTTGCACCTCCCATACGAAAAAAATACAAAAAATGCAATATCTCTACAGTTATTCAAGCTATGATTATGAAAGTTGATTAACTTATGCATAATGTACATATCTACCATTCACCATGCAAAACTTGGGGGATATTGGGTGTAGGAGAATTGCACCCACTTTTCAAAAATACACAAAATGCTATATTTCTTCACATATCGCAGATATCGTTATAAAACTTGGTACATACATGAATATTCTATCTACCATTTACTTTGAAAAACTTGGGCGGGGGGTGAGAAGGGGGAGTTGCAACCTTCATACAAAAAATATATAAAATGCTATATCTCTGTAGCTATGGGAGCTATGATTACAAAAGTTGATGCATGGATCTTTAAAAACCTTGATATTGGAAGAGAGGGACGATGGAGATGGATGGGATTTTGTACGTAAAGGCATCGGGAATGTCGCAACCAGACCAGCTAGTATTATATAAACTAAACTAACCAAAAAAAAAATTGGTTGGGAACTCGGAAAGTTTTTGTACAATTTTAAAAAGTTTATCTACCCGTTAGCGTTTCTGAAACCAAAAATTTCAATTTATTCAAAAAAAAAACAGTAATATTTAAACAAGATTTTCGAAAATACCAAGTTGGCAACCCTAAAAATTTATGTTGCAGCATCGCGAAGTTTATGGACAGCCCCTAATCATAAAAAGGAAAATTAGTTAAACAAGTCTAATGAATTAACCAATAAACAACATTATCTCAAAAGTGAACTATTTTCCGGAGTAAATGACGGGAGAAATATTTTACGGGAGAATGACAAAATGTTCAGTAATATCACAATGAAAATTATTTTTTTAAAAAAGTTGAAACTGGTGGATAGCCACTCTAATTGTTTATTAATTTAATTAAATAATGATAAAAAAATATGTTTGGGAATATTAAAAAAGACTTATAGGGAGAATGACACACAGTTGTGTTTTTTACAAAATTTGAAACTGACACTCATTATCAAAAAAACCAAAACTGACTGAGCTGAAAACGATTTAAAATATCAAAGTGTAAATTTAAAAATTGGACATTGAATGGTACATTTTTCGGATAATCACCCATGTACATTTTTGAAATCTTTCAATTATAAAAAATAAAAAAAGGCCTTTACTTCTTCATCGCTAGTAAATTTCCTTCAATACAATTTAAAGTTCATTTTTGGGAATCACTTGGAGCCAAGTCTGTACTAATAGACGCAAAAGTAATACAATAATGTGAATGTGCCGCATATATCTCCATCTGTCTTTACAATGAAAACAACAATTCAACTAAATACAGTAAAAGAACAATCTAAAATGCTGCGAAACAGGCTCAAATGTCTACCAACTTAGAAGAAAGCTTCTTGGCCAATATCATTTTTTGAACTTAATATTTTCAACTCTACATTTTCAAGGTAAATTTTACGTGAAAACCAAATTTCTAACAAAATGACAGCCATTTCATATCATGACATTAATTTTGTTTTATCTTGTATATAATAGGTGACTCAAAATAACGAAACCCATATTTTGTATAGCAAGTAGCGCATGTTAATATTTAATGTGCTATTGTTTCTGCTATGCCTTGAGCATTTTCAGCATCCAACTCGTGATGATGAAGAATTTTTGAAAATTTCTATATTAGACATTCAACTTCCTCTGCAAATTGATTTTCTTCAGTAAAGAGTCTTTCAATAATAACATAGAGATACAAATTGAGAGGAAAATATTCTGACTGAGATCTTGATAACTTTTTTGAGTCATTTAGGGTAGCATATCTGAGATCGCCGCAAATGGGATGTCTAACCAATCTGTCCAAAAGTATATTAAAATCAACTCATACATTTTTGACGATTAAGAAGAAGTTGGGCGCAATGAATCAAGAAATTTTTTTCACTCACAAAACAATTTTCTTTGAGCCCCCTTATTACCGTTTTTTTTATCTACACCAAATTAACTTGATTTATATAAGTTATTAACAAAAATCTTCAATACAAACAATGATTTATATATGTGAGCTTTGTTGACACTTTGTTAACAATGAAGAAATTGTGTAAGAAAAGGGGTATTACACTTTTTATTCACACCAAAAAAACAAAAGACTTAAGTAGCAAACTTATCTCAATAATAGGCAACAAAGTGCTGTTTCTCCTAAAATAGCTAAATTATTATGGATTTTTTGCTTAAACTGGTGTCTTATCAACAAACACTGATTAATTGGCTCAATTAATTTTTCCAATTCTTAAAAAAACTAACAATACGTTACTTGTAAAGAAAAAAAACAAAGCTTGACATAGTTTAAAACAATCAGTTGATATATAAGTGCAATTTAATTTAAAATAATTTTTCAATTTTATAACAATTGTTAACAAAAGGCAACTAAGCAACATGTTACATTGAAAAAGCTGTGTTTAATTATTTTGCATATAAATATATCTATACATAGTAGAAATCTTGTAAGCCAATTTATAGACAATAGATCTTAAGAAAAAAAAAAAAAAACATTTTTATTTCACCGTTAAAGGTGTGTTTTTTCTTATGCTCTATGAAGAGGTGAAATTTATTTTTAATCTTTATCGCAATTCAAATGTAAACTTAATGCATTTAGATATCTCCAAAGTTTATTATATGTTGTCATAATTAGCTTAATGTTGCTTTTTATTATTATTGTTAATATCATATTATTAGCATATTAATAAATAAGCTTAATATTTATGTAAATTAATATAAAGAAAATAAACAAGTATTTAATTTGTGAGTATTTATACGAAAGATTTAAGTAACGAACTTGTTATGCGACAGTTAATCAAACCAAGGAATTTCGGCAACGCCTACAGTTTATAACTGTTTCAATTAATTCGAATACTTTGAAATGATTTAAATTAAAGATTTACATAATTTCTGCAAAATTTGGGCACTCAATTGGCATTAAGGATTATGTTAATTGGCAAATGTATGTTAAAAACGATTTATACATGTAAAATGCTTCAATCAAGTTTAAGCCTATTAAGTTCTTAATATCGACGCATGAAACGAAAAGTAGGATGATTCATTTCTTCTATGAAAAGTAGGATGTTTTATATTCTTGGAAGAAAAGTAGGACGTTTCATAATTTTTAACAAAAAGTATGATGTTTCATATTTTTTTATGAAAATATGATGTTTTACATTCTTGGACGAAAAGTAGGACGTTTCAAATTTTATTACGAAAAGTTGGAAGTTTCATAATTTGATACGAAAATTAGGTTGTGTTAAACTTTTAGACGAAATATAGGATGTTTCATATTGAACGACGTAAAAAAAGGGTGAATCATATCATAAGCGCATATAAAAATTAGTTAACTTATTTTATGTATTTAAATGAACCCTAACCTTCCCTGTGAGCTTCTTTTAGTTAATGCATGATCTAAAACGCTTGTGTCATTATCAAATCTGCGTAAATATTTATTGTTTTGATGCTCGAACTAAACATACAGCAGCGGAGAAGGCTAAAATAAAACATGGATTAGCCTAAACAAAACTACAGCAAACTAACAATCACATAACAGATGAATATGATTAAATTCAGAATGTTTTCAAAAATGATTATCCGTAAAGTATAACCCTAATTCTATCCATGGATACTTGAGAATCTCTTGCACAGCATCTATGGGAGTTGGTACTCAGAGCTTGGGAACGTGCACATTTTTCGAATTATATGAACCGCGTACTTATGCTGTATGCACTGCTACTCTTCACAGCCTTTCCAGCAAAAAAAATAAAGTGAATATGTTGAAATTTAAGCCTAGAAAGGGACTGAACCGATATTGTTTACCTCTTTACATATATATATGTTATGTTTTCTCATCGTTTTATCGTTTAATAACTTAAACCTGTTATAAATATTTCATTAACTTTAGGAAATTGATGTAACAAAATAAGAAACACCCTAGTTTTCGCCAAAAATATGCTGCAAGAATCAACGTCAACCTAGCTTTCTTGCAAAGCATCGAAACGTCCTAGTTTTCGTCCAAAATGTTCAGACATCCTATTTTTCGACATAAAAAATTTAACGTCCTACTTTTATACACAAAACTTCGAAGCAACCTAGTTTTCGTCATATATAATGAAACAACCTAGTTTTCGTCCAAATAAGTTTGAAACATCCTACTTTTCGTCTAAGAATTTTTGAAAACCTACTTTTCATAGGAGAAATGAATCATAATACAAAAAATAATGTCATTTTGTAGTATGGCTGCAATAAAAAAGCATGTTTTTTAATAAAAAAAATATTTAGTTTAGTGGCCTCATGCCATCCCAAATGACGACTTACTCCTTAAATAAAGCCAGATAACCATAGAAATAAAGTTAAGTATATCAATGAAATTGAGAGAACATACGCTCCGAAAATAATTTAGCGAAAGAAAATCTATGAATTAGAAAAGTCAACAAAGAAATGCGTTAGTTGGAGAAGTTTTGTTTTGGTCTTATACAACTTATGTCAGTTACAAGAGTATACAAAACAAATCTGCAAAATCCCCTTGAAACAGTATCACACTTAAACAAATAAGTAACGCTTGAACTTCCAATCAAGGCTTTGTTAATATTAACCATAATTTGTTAACTGTTACCTTATAAATGCTTGGAAAAAAAATCTGTTAAGCAAATGTACGCTCTATTCTCAGTAGACTTACTTTTTTAAAATTATGAGAAATGCTGCCCTCGAATGGCATCTCACTTAACGAGCAAAACAGGGTGTTCATTATACCAGGAGTTCTCAACTGGTAGGACACGCGACACATTTAAGAGAGCATATGGAAATAAGAAATAAGATCTGATAGTGAATTTTGGTTACCAGATTTGCATTCAGCAACCCCAAATTAACAAAACAAAGTTATAGAGATTTCATTAAAAATTTTGTGTTATTTAATATCGAATACTGAAAACGGAACATGGCTGGTGAACTGGATTTTATAAAAATCCAATGGTCTCATTTTTATATACTTTCATATGTTAATTTTTAATCATTTCTGAATAAGAAGTAACCCAACAAACAATTCAACAACCCTTCCAATTCAACACTTGGAAAAAGTTAATTACCAAATGTTTTCATAAGCAATTTTGTAACGTTTGGAAAACGTTTATTTTTTAGAATTTTTGCAATTGATTTATAAGGTTAGAATAAACAGTTAGAAAATGTTTGTTTCCAAATGTTTTCGTAATAGTTTTCCAAACTTTGGAAATATTTTGTATTTTATTTTTTTCAATGGCTTATCGAGCTGAGTAAAATATAAGGCATTTATTTGAATAAAAACTGGCACGTTAGGTCAGTTGATAAGATTGTCGACTCATAACTCAGAAGTCCTCTCAGTAAACATATGATTTTTTTTTTTTTTTTTAATATGAAAATGATTGGAAAACATTGTTAAATAAACACACAAAACACTTACTTATTAAAAAAATTAAAGAACAATTTAATAATATTGAATAAAAATATTTGGAAAATATTGCATAAAAACATTTATAATAAGCTTTTTCCAAATCTTTTTCAAAAGCTTACTTTGAAGGGTCCAATTTCGATAATTGTACAATTTCAAATCAATAATTTCCAAGAATTTAATGAATTAATTTAATTTCTAAACGAAATAAGCTAATAATAAGTTATTTTACAAGCGTTTTCCTTGTTTACGTGACTTTTGTTGCTTGTGCGCTCAAAATTATATTATTCTATAGCTTATGCGCTCACAACATTGTAGCAGGGAGCAACGATTAAGTTTATATGCATTTAGCAGCAATATTTCTGTGTTTTTTTTTATTTCCAATAATTTGGTGAAAGACCGTTCGTAGGCGGGCTTTTAGAAACAATCAAATCAAGTGACAATGCTGAAACTGCAACTTTTTAATGCGAATTTTCAATACGTTAGAAACATTTGCCGGTTTGAGCGGGAACAATTTTTGGGATTATAAAGTTATTTAGTTTTAATGAAGGCCTTCTGTAAACGGTTTTACTAATCTAAAGATTCACACTAAGATATCATAAATCTTGAAGTTTAAAGAAGAAGCTTATGAAAACAATTAGAATTAAAAAGTATCGAGTAGTTCCGAAAATGGCAAATAGTTCCAAAAATCCCAATAATGTTAATAATGAATGTTGGAAAGTATTAATATTTAAATAGTTTTTTTTCTGGAAGCGAAATAAATCCAAAAATAATCTCATTCACTTTATGTGGTTATTTGACAGATATTTTTTTTTCAAGTTAATGCCATCAATTCTACATATAGTAATAAATTATACTTTATATGGAAACAGAGCCCAATTTCATTAATTTCTAACAAAATGTCGTCAAATTCATATTTGAACATTACTTTTGCCTGTTTAGGGCCTTATTTCACTTTCAAAAAAATCCATTTATGTTCAGCGAAATACTTTGTATTTATGTACTTTTGTATTTCTTATATATTCTTGAATCATGTTAACTTTGAATGTATGATTATTATATTTTCATTTATTTTCAAAATAATATTAATTTTGAACTGAGATTCACAGAGCGAGCACTACTGGCGCCCAACGTGGGGCGAGCACTAGTCATTTAAATATTAAAAACTTTGAAATATCAGATCATATTTCAGCAAATTAGAAAAATTTCACAAAATTCAAAATATGTATGTATATCAATAGTATCAAGACAAAGATTTTCCAGAAGTGCTAAAAAAGTCCAAAAGTATTGAGTAATCTCAAAATTTTTTTAAAACTGGAAAATTTAAAAAAAATATGGAATAAGCCAAAAAATACATAGCAATAGGAAAAATATCTAAAATGTTATCTTTAAAAACAGAGTTATAAAAATCCTGAAGAAAAAAGTCGGAAGTTCCTATCTTAATAGATTTGTAGACGGATTTTGAACCTAATTTTATCTTATTTCCTTAATGAATTTTATTTTTCTGAGCAAATGATTTCTTCTTTCTACATCTAATAGTTTTGGAGATATTTTTCTCAGTTTCTTTCTTTAGTTTTCTAAATACGAACGCCATAAAATTTTTTCTTTTAATTCTTAGCATAAAAAATCTTCTTTTTAAATTTTTATGAAAAAAAGTCGTTTTTATTACGAACCAACAAAAAGGCAAATACGACCTCAACTTTATGACTAAAAGTTACATAGAAAAAAAAAAAATGTGACAACTTTTCAAAACACCTTAGCCTATTATGATTATAATTTGTAAACAAAAATCATTCACTCCAAAACTTACCTCCGCCATTATGACCGTTCGAACAATGTTTCATACTCGTTGCATTCCCCGTATTCGATGTGGAATTCTGCATACCACCCATGACGCCATATTTAATGGGCTTAAAGTGGAAAAACGATGGCGAATAACCAGAGCCAGCACGACTCAGTGAACTAAACTGCTCTTCACGATCTTCAACGTACAGTCCTTCTTTACCCATGGCCGCCAGTTGACGTCCCTTCGGCATAAACATTACAAGAAAAACTGTTGCCGATGTAGCCACCAGGCCAAAAGCAATACAAGCGTCCTTATGCCGCTCGGCTACCGCTAAGCCGCACAGCATCCAACCGAGCCAAATTGGTATCGCACCGCCGATAGCGAGCCCAATATAGGTCGCCTCACGATAATTGTCACGTATGCCGCGCGATTTAATGGCCAACACCGATACGAACACAATGAGAAAAATTATGTAGATCAGCGATAGCAGCAGCTCCGTGAACTGCGTCTTACAGAGCGGTATCAGAAGACCGGTAGCTGCAGTTGATGTCGTATGCGTATATAATTCCGCGGGCGTCTTAACAGCAGTGTTGAAAACACGCGCGTATGCTGCTGTCGATGTGGACGATGGCGACATGGCGGCAGCACCAGTTGCTGAAGCAGCAGCGCTGGTAAAGATATTATTACCAATGAGCGGTACACTGAGTGTGAATACTTCAGGTGGCGTTGTTAGCAACCATTGTGCACCAATGGCGACCTGAATTAGCACAGCAAACAGCAGCAGCAGTCCCTGATAGGGTGCAGGCAGATAAACACCACCATTTAGACTAATGAGGAAAACGCACTTCACAAGCAGCGCAGCAAAGACTAAAGCATAGGCGACGCCTACGCCAAAGCGTATAGTACCACAGCTAAGCAGCGATGGCTGTGCGGTAATAATAGCGCCCAAGCCAGCGCAAGCAAAGAGCCCCAAAAGCAGCATTTGACCGAGAAAGAGATGACGACGTGAGGGTGATGTACGCCATGCTTTGAAGAGCACAAAAATTTCAAAAGCTGCCATCATCAGCATAGTAAGGGAGGCGAGCACGAGCACCGGCACGACCCAGGGTTCCTTGCGTAACCCACCAGCGCCGAAAGGACTGTGCGTGCTGATGATTGTGGGTGTTGACGAAACGCTGCTGGTTGTGGTATTAAATGTTGGCGTTCCCGCACTCGACGACTTGGGCGCAACAATTAAAACAGAACGTGGACCGACTGGTACACCACGTGATGATTTTACCGAAGAACGCGACTTGGTGGCTAAGGTTGAGCTGATTATCGCACCACCGCTGGATGTTGAGGATGTTGGAATGACAAAGAACTCTGTAGACATGTGAACTAAGCGATCAGCTTTTGATATGGAAGCATTTGGCGCAGATGGAGCTATATTCTCTGCTGGATGCTGTGGTAATAAGGGTGGATGCTCTGTTAACTCAAGTACCTCGGCAACATTTATATCCTGACGCCTGTGAAGCAATTGTTTACCTTGGCGTCTTGAGGATGTCTGCGGCGGTACGTCTAAGTCATTTAAGGGTACGACAGTTATGAGTTCAGGAATATCAAGATGATTTTTATGTGTACTATTGAATATTTGTTGTTTCTGTTGTTGTAACTGAACGATATAATTATTTTTGTTTAAATTTGAACTATTTACACTTTTCACTGTTGTTGTTGTAGTAGCTTGTGTTGTAGTTGTTGTGGGATTTGTACTTGCAGCAACACTGCCACTCCCACTACCCACACCTCCGGCGTATTTTAGATTGACACTCGTTTTTTTACGCAATGGCAATAAACGTTCACCGAATTTAGGCTCATGTGAGCTGCTACCGACCGCGACCACATCCTCATACGAAGACAACGCTGACACCGAGGTGTCGGCCCAAACACCACATGAACATAAATTTTGTAAATAAAAAAAGATCAAAATTAAAAATGAAAAATAATTTAAATAATTTTTACGCGCACGTTTCACGTTCTTACGCACTGGCATCGTTACGTTTTTTCTTAACAATGTCGTCGTGTTAAAATTCGTTACTGTTGTTGCCGCTGCAACACCGTGAAAATCACACGCGGCCGTCGACCGTCTTGGCTGACGGATCATGCCTAACTGATGATGCGTTTGGCGCGTTGCACCGCATCGATTGGTGCGCCACCGCATACGCGCGACGCGATAGAACTTCGTCTGCTGCACACAATAAGAAACACACAAAACAACACGCAAACGCACAGAGCACACGAACACTCACGAGACGTTGATTCGTTTGATGCAATTTTTGCGCTTTGTTTTTTTTTTTTCTCTTTTTATTGCAACTCCAAAGTTTTTGTGTTGTGTGACGGCGGGCAAGCAATTACTTTGCAGAGCATGCAGACGTCTGCACTCGTTGAGCTGCTCACGAAGACTAACTTTAGTTGTCTTCAATCGTCTTCGAGTTTTGCGTCGTCATTTGAACAAACGAAGATGCTAGTTCAGTTTCAACGTTAGCAGCCAGCACAGTATTTGGCTTTCAACTTTTGTTTGATTTGAATGGAATTTGAATGAAGTTTGAAATGAAAGATGTTTGAAGGTAACATGTGGTTGTTGGAATTTATTTAAGCTCTCGCCTGAGCTGTGTGAGAGAGAGTAAGATTGCTTTGAACTTGAAAATGAAAAAGTTTTTAGTTTGGTGAGAGAAAAACTTGTGCAAATTACATAGCATATTTGATAACATTGATAAGAATAGTTTATCTTACATAAAATGTATGTTATTCCATTAACCAGTTCGTTGTTTAAGTCTTTTGTTTTGTATATAATGAAAGCTATATGCTTATATTGGATTCCAGCGTCTAGAAGTTTTTGAAATCAATACTGATTGGGTCGGAACCATTCCCTAACTTTAGACAAATGCGGCTGTTCTGACTAATGTCAGAAGCTATTTGTTCCAAACAATGTTTGTGCATAAAAGGAACAACTTTTGTCTCAGAACGTCCGTAAACCCATCTAATCTAACTGAACCTAAATGCGAATATTTCAAAGAATATAATATATCAAATAAAATGAAATAAAAGGGATATTCGCATCATATTGACGAGTTATAGGAACATCAATATCATTTATATTAAAAACAGCATGTGCAAATTGAAGAAAAAAAAAACAGATCGATGAAGTTTAAAGTTCACTTGACAGCTGCTGTTGTGATTCTCATATCAGTGCTTGGCGGCATATGTGCTTCATTCGCAAAATATTTGGCCCTTTCTTTTTGGCAATTAGGCAACACACTACAGATTGATATCTATGCCAACATGGACATCAGGTTGTTTACCTTTATGCCAAATGACGATTGTGATCACAGTTTGCGTACCACTACCCGGCTGTTTTTTTATTTTTTTATTTTTTTTTTTTTTTGCCTTTTGCGCGTAAAACAATTTAATGTTACTTTTAATTATTCATAGATTTCATATCAATTTCACGTGAATGTGTAAAAAATTTTGTTCAAACTTCTTTTGTTTCGGTTATATTTTGATTGACCACAGCGTCTTATTCACATTATAGCTGTATCTTTTTATTAGGGTACGCGCGTAATGTGGTACACTAATCAGATAGCTATCCATTCATCCTGAGAGTTCTGCAATTTCAAATTGAGAGTGCTGTGAACTTTTGGTTTTTTGTTTACTTTTTTTTACTTTTGATAAATTTATTTTGCGAGATAACAACAATATCGATGGCATGTTCTAGCCAAAGTTCTTTAGTTTAGTAATATCTTTTTGAAAAAAAAAATATTTTGGCCGCAAAACATTTTTTGGCGACACATACTTTGACACTTTTTTAACGACACATTTTTCGACACTTCTTTGGCGACACAGTTTTCGACGATTTTTTAACAACATATTTTTTCGCCGAGACATACTTCGACAATTTTTTAGTCGGCCCATTTTTCGACACTTTTTTGGCGACACATTTCTCGACACTTTTTGGCGACACTTTTTTTGAGGAACATTTTTCGACAATTTTCGGGTACTAATTTTTTCACACTATATCAAATGCCGAGCTACATCAAAAATGAAAACAGAAGCCTATAGCAAACGAGATCAAGCTGCGCAAATGGAGATGGATTGGTCACACTCTCCGGAAACCACACAGCGAAGTTTGTCGTCAGGCCCTTGAGTGGAATCCACAAGGCAGTAGAGGACATGGTGGACCCAAAACCAACTGGAAAAGGTCGTTGAAAAAGGAAATCCAAGAATCGGGAAAATCGTGGCAAGAGATCAAAGTCATCGCAAGGGATCGTGACAAATGGAGGGATTTCATATTGGCCCTATGCTCCTCCTAGGAGTTAAAGGAGAATACATACATACATACAATTTTTTCACACTTTTTGTTCAACACATATTTGATACTTTTTTCGAAATTTTTTGTAGCATAATTTTTTGATGCTTTTTTGGCAACATTTTTCGACACTTTTTGACGAATTTATTTTGACACTTTTAGTGACACTTTTTTCGAAAATGTTTTTAGCCGAACTTTTTCTGACACATATTTAGGCACTTTTTTGGCGACACATTAAGGACGCTTTTTTTTTTTAACATTTTGTAGACGCATTTTTCAACACTTTACGGCGGCACATTTTTTGGCACTTTTTTGGTTACACTTTCTTCGAAATTTTTTTGGCGACATATTTCTAAACTTTTTCTTCAACACATTTTTGATAACTACTTTTTGGCGAAACTTTTTTCGAAATTTTTGTTGACACATTTTTCGACACTTTTTGACAACACTATTTTCACACTTTTAGCGAAACTTTTTTGAAAATTTTTTGGCCGTACATTTTCTGACTCATATTTTGACACTGTTTTGGCAACACATTTAGGACGCTTATTTTTCGACCTTTTTTTGTAGACACATTTTTAAAAATTTTATGGCGACATATATTTCGACTCTCTTTCTTAGAGTAAGTTAGGGTAATGTGGAATATGTGGGTAATGTGGTGCGCCCTTTTATTTCCCATATATAACAATTCTGGTTATTTGTGCATATTAAAGCTCGAAAAACATATTCTTTATGCATAAGCACGTCTGATTTTACATTGCTTTTATATATTAAATGATTATTTCAAAAAAGTGACGTTTTCGGGTAATGCGGCCTACCCCATATTATTTAACGCTGATTACTATTGCACCTTTTAAAGTTAATTACATGTGTGGGATACCCAAATTTTGAGTAATATGGTGCACTATCTTACGTATGATTCGGTATTCCCTATGACTTATTCATTTGTTAGTATGAATTTGGTTTATCTTACTAAAAAATATTCTTTAACAAACTTTTACAACTATTTTATAGCAATTGTAATCTAAAATAATACAACTCGACTTTTAGTCAACAAAAGTTGCGAATAACGGCACTACTTTAGAAAATGGACAGGGTGATCCACATTACCTAACACTTTTCTTTTTCAGGTATTTTTAGGTACTGTCAATTTATCTGGCCTCACGCTTGAAGGAGTTAATATTTTAGTTTATTAATTATATTATGTATAGTAAAAAAAATAGAATAACTAATACATACTAATTAATTGACCAAACTAACCTACTACCATTACTTTGGTAGAAATTGGCGAACAAGAAAAAAGGTAACCACATTACCCTAAGTTACTCTACACATTTAGGAAGCTTATTTTCCACAGACACTTTTTATGGCGACACATTTTTCGACACTATTTTGAAACTTTTTTTAAAATTTTTTTGGCCGGACATTTTCTGACGCATATTTCGACAAATTTATTTTGACACTTTTAGCGACACTTTTTTCGAAAATTTTTGCGGCCGGACATTTTGTGAGACATATTTGAACACTTTTTTTGGCGACACATTTCGGACGCTTATTTTTCAACATTTTTCGTAGACACATTTTCAACACTTTTTTGGCTACACTTTCTTCGAAATTTTTTTGACGACATATTTTTTGACACTGTTTTGGACACATTTTTCCAAAATTTTTTTTGCCGGGCATTTTCTGACATATTTCGACACTTTTTGGCGACACTTTTTTTGAGACAAATTTTTCGACAATTTTCGGCGACCCATTTTTTCATACTTTTTGTTCAACACCTCATTTTTCTTCAACACATTTTTGATAGCATTTGCCGACACTTTTTTCGAAATTTTTTCGTTGACAAATTTTTTGACACTTTTTTGGCGACACATTTTCCGACACTTTTTTTGTGACACATTTTTCGAAAATTTTCAGCGACCCATTTTCTCATACTTTTTGGCGACTCTTTTTTCAACTACATTTTTCCGACATATTTTTCAAAACATTTTCGCTGCACATTATCGGCACTTTTTGCGACGGGTTTTAAGACACTTTTTCGTTACATCAGATGACATTGTTAGTTTGAGCTTACTGTTCGATATGTTTATGTAAAACACCATTAAAATCACAAAAACAATCCAAAATGCTTAAAAGAAAAAAACAAATAAATTTATTGAAAGGCTGGTTAGCGTTACTAGTTTCGGGGCCCACCATAGGTCAATCTACAGCATACGCATTTTTCGACATCCAAATAACTTTTCAGGCATACTATATTTACCTTTTAGCATAGATTTGTTGAGAATCACAACAAAAAAGAATTCGGCGAATGTAAAAATTTAAATTTTTTGTTTTTTCCCCTGTTATGCAACGCCCTGCTGTTGTAAGTCATTATTTTTCATACTATTTTTGCATAGCGCTTTGTTTGCTGTTTTACATAAGCACATCAAACAGTAAGCTCAAACCAACAATGT
The DNA here is from genome assembly GCA_951812925.1 of Calliopum simillimum. Taxonomy (NCBI): domain Eukaryota; kingdom Metazoa; phylum Arthropoda; class Insecta; order Diptera; family Lauxaniidae; genus Calliopum; species Calliopum simillimum. The sequence goes on from OX638371.1 coordinate 25,906,383, forward strand.
CATCGGATCCATGCTTGTTGGTAGCAAATAATGTAAAGCATTTTCTTTTTTAAAAAAACAATTGAAATTTTAAAATTATTTTGATGAAATTTGTTAGATAAGTGTCGAACGTGAAAGCCATACACTCGTCGTAAAGAGGCCGTATTCAAAAAAGCGTCACGCCCTTTTTTGAAACATAAGATTAAATTCTTCTATATGTTGCTCCAGCTTTACTTTTTATATTTTCAATTAACTAAGCTATTGCATATGCTGACTTCTGCTGATTCGAAGTTGAGTGCAATATGGAGAAGGTTTAGGTTGAGATGCTTACGCGTTATGTCAAATGGATCATATCTTGTTGTTAACACCGGTTACAAGAATGTGTGCGACTTAAGTGCTAAAGATTTCTTTGAGGATGTTTCAGCAGTAGTAATCTGCCCATTAAACCTATAAAAATCCAATTAAAATTCATTTAGAAAACTGTTCTATTCTATTTTATGTAATCCAATGCGATGGCAAAATTCCAAAATCGCTTGCCAAAATATAAGATGCATAGAAGCTATCATTTTTCGAGTTTTTCTGTATATTTTTTCTATATGTATTTTTATTTTACTCATACACCAAAAGTCATTAAACCTTATATTATTTGAATCGCTGCGGCTACTTGTTGCGTTTGTCTGTTGGCCCCACTGGCTGGCCATTAGAATTCTTGCTTCTTGATTTTATAAAAAGCAGCAGATACCTCATTATGCTTTGCATAAGTTAAGCATTTTTATTGCCAATATTATTCCCACATGCTGCGTTTTATATTGGTTTTGTTGTGTGCAATTCTTTATATTTTATTAACTTTATATCCAGATGCTAATTACAATATAGGATTTACTGCTTTAAAGAATATTCAAAGAAGTCAAATGAAAGTAAAAATAGTATTGTCGAAGTAGACTTCAAGATGTTATCAAAATCTTTCAAATAATTTTACACAAAAAAGTTGAATACTTCAATTAGCACACAAATGAGTTTTGCTAATAAGTTGTTGAGTTCTATATATAAATAGTGCCAAGCAGATTACTTTAAAATTAAATTTCACCAAAAAAATACAAAAAAAAAACCTTAATGTAGCGCTATACACATATTTTGCTCAATTTTAAGCTGCATGCGTGTTTTCCTAACACAATTCCCAAAATCAAAAAAAAAGACTTAGGCAACGAACTTGCCACAGGCTAGCACACACACGATAATATTTACAGCCAACTGTAAATAAAGCAAAAAAAAAACGTTTGGGAAAATACAACAAAAAAACAGTGCTGCAAGCAACGAACTTTCAATTAATGAAATTGAAAAACGATTAACCACAGATTTGAACGCATTTTTTGTAGCTGCAAACAAAAGCAGGTTACGACCCTTTGACACACAAACAGATACGCGCGGCGCGTAACCTAGTGACATAAGGCCAAAGAAAGAAAATATGAAAACAAAATATAAAAAATGAAAAACAAAACAAAAAGAAAACGCAAAACAAGTAAGCGATAACAACGAAATATAAATAATAAGCAATGCTGCAAATGTTTCCAATTGTGTAATGCAATTTAGAGCTTAAAACAAAAGATTTGGTTAAAAAACTAAACAAATAAATGATTAATTGGCAGTTACTTATGAATGTTTGCATTGTTATGAGTTGGACAGTTTTATAATTTTTCATGGAATCTTTAACATAAATTAAACGAAAACTTTAATGATATGAGCGTTATTTTACTAGAAATCATAGTGGATTATCAAAAATCATTACAGGATTGGCCATATATGCATAAGTTTTAAATTTTATAATCGCTATCTTAAATATTTCATAAGATTTCGTATTATGGCGTAATACGTAATTTCGATGTCACTTTTTTCGATGTCACGGGTCGGACAATACGATAGAATCGCTATCTTAAATATTTCATTAGATGTCGTATTACAGCGCAGTACGTAATTTCGTAGCTTTCGTCACTTTTTTCGATGTAATGGGTCGGACAATACGATAGAATCGTTTTCTGAAATATTTCATTAGATGTCATATTAAGGCGCAATACGTAATTTCGTAGTTTTCATCACTTTTTTCGATGTTACGGGTCGGACAATATGATAGAACCGTTATCTTAAGTATTTCATAAGGTGACATATTAAAGCGCAATACGTAATTTCGAACATTTCTTCACTGTTTTCGATGTCACAGCTCGGACAATATGATAGATTCGCTATTCTAAATATTTCATAATATGTCATATTAAAGCGCAGTACGTAATTTCGTAGCTTTCGTCACTTTTTACGATGTCATGGGTCGGACAATATGATAGAATCGCTATCTGAAATATTTCATAAGATGTCATATTAGAGCGCAATACGTATTTTTGTAGCTTTCCTCACTGTTTTCGATGTCACAGGTCGGACAATATGATATTATACTTAAACAATATAAAACGAGTAAAAATTTTAGGGGCACGAAATAATTACACGACTTTAAAACTTCTAAGTACTGTAAGACATTGGAAGTGTTCTATAAGTTGCCTAATTTCATGTATATTAGACTGATTCAAAAAAACGTTGAAAATTCCATGATTATTCTTGAAAATCTGTAAGATGGTTTAAAAAAAGAACGATAATTTTTTAAAATTTTTTGAAAGTCATTTAGGGGTCGCTGTTTCATGCAAATTCACAGCATTATGGGATTTTTATTGTTTTACGATCTCAAAAATGTTCACTTCGGTAAATCTAATATTATATTTGTATTCAGTAGGTCATGAATACTCAAAATTGATTCCGAAACTCTACGCGGCAAAGTTATTGTTGCCCTGCGTTATTCATTATTCAATGCACAAAATATTTTCCCATTTAATGGTGTTAATCCTTATAAATTTTTTTTTTTTTTTAAAGCAGGGATCTAATCCGAATAAAAAATTTGGTCGGTTCGGTTGACCGAATCTTGGATTGATTCGTCAAAACGGTTTTCTATTTCTTTGAACCAGGGTATCGGTTCGGTAATTGAAAAGAAACCTTGCAAATTGGTGTTATTTTTATTCAGTAACAATCCAAAATAATATAGAAATATATATAGGGTTACGTTAAGGTTAAAGCTACGAAGCTTCTGGGAGTTGGTAAAGCAGACAGAGACTTATAAAAAATTGTATGTGAGGGTGTATTTCAAGGGTTCAAAAAAAAATTATGAAAGGATACTAAAATGAACAAAAAAGTCGAAGTAGGAAAACAATTTCAAATTTCAATTTTAAAGGCTCAGAACTTTCGAAAATCCTTTTTAACCCTATATCCCAATTCCACCTATAGAAGGCTTATATAATTGGGTAAAAGTTTTCTCTAAAACGTAAGGGTGAATCAAGAAATTTTTTTTACAAAACATGTCAGAAAATTAGGTTTTTCTCTATAAGTCTTACTGGGTAATTTAGACTACCATCCTCATATGAAATGTTTTGTTAGTCTAGGCCTTCTCTATTACTCCCTTGAAACTTCCGTTTCCACACAGGTCTCCGATAGCAAATTTAAGGCTGGAAAATGCTCTCTGTACCGAAACCTGTATTGGAGGAACACCAAAAATAATTTGAGCTAATTCAGATAATTCTTTGTCTGGGTTAGGTTAGGTTAGATACTGAAGATGACCATCTCATCATTAACTTAGGTCTTGAAAATGGGCCCATTGTATACCCGACACTGAGAGCTTTAGCAAAAAAAGTCTAAAAGAACCACTTGGATATACATATAAATATTTATACTTTCATATGGACTTAAGACGCACTCCAGATAGTAGGTCAAGCGATTCAAAATTGAAATGACCAAAGTTCCTTCTACGTCTAACGCAAGCACTGGATTCTTGCAAAAGAAATGAAAAACTGTTTGTCTGGATAGTTATTCTATAAGTTCAAAACATCAACATTATTTGATAGCCGCTTTGATTTTATCTAAGTATTATTGATCTATTTTTGAACTTTGTCTCATTCTTCCATATTTCTTTCATAGTTTCATCAATATCGTCATCGGTACTTAATTTTGAATATATTTACGAGTCTTTAGTAGCCTACAAAGTGGGAAAAATTTGTCCATTGAAAATTGGTCCAAACAAACCTTTGAACCTTTATTAAAAGTGGTTCGGATAACACATTTGTGGAAAATTTCGGTTCGGTTAATGGTTTAGCTAATTAGTAGAAAATAGCGGTTTTTCGGTTCAAAACCGGCTCGGTTCAAAAAAGGTTCACACCTCTGTTTCCAACTTATTTAACATTTGAATCTTCGCAAATGATTATTTGCATTTCTTACTTTTGAGTTCTTTTAATATTGGTTTTAAACTTTTTTGGCATTAAATTCCAATTTTTTTTCAAAAAAGTTTAAACTTTATTCCAGAAAAGTGTGAAATTTATTCCAAAATAGTTTAAAATTAATATTTTGTTTTTGGCATTGTTCTATCCAAATACTTTTTGGTTTTAAAATTAATCTAAAATTTTTGCTGTGTAAGATATTTCAGAAATCCATGTTGTTAGATATTTACTCAGGTTCTTTCAGCAAAAATGGACTGTCACGCAGTCATATGAATTTCAACACCGATTGTTTCATTTCTTAGCAAAAAACGAGTCTGCTCTTTATTAAATCCAATTAAGAAGTAACAAAATGTGTATTCAGTTGAAAAACTAACAGAAAATATAACGGTTAAAAATTAAGCAAAAACAGAGTTTTGTAATATTAACAAAAGTTATAACATAAAGAATAGAAAAAATGAAAAGTGTTGTCCCTTTGTTAACCGGGCTCGGCAAACCGGGTAAAAAATAAAGTACATGAAATTATAAGATCGAAGATCGAACATTCTGCGCCACCGATGATGTTTCCGATAGAGGACATCATCTTAATCAATCTTATGAAATCTGGCTTAAAACGAAAGATACAAAGGTAAAATGCAATGATATTAATGTGTCTGGTGTTCTTTCCAAGTTTCCTGGATAGGTAAAGGGCACAATTTGATTACAGGTCTTTTGATGGTACCATTTATAGTTTTTAATGTTACGACCCTTACGTGACCGTCGGATCCGGGATGAGTTTCAACGATGCGTCCAAGAGGCCAGCGTTGACAGGGCAGCCTTTCATCCTTAATGAGCACAATATCGTTTACCTTGGGATTGATTTTAGAATTGAGCCATTTTGGTCGCCTTTGTAAACGAGATAAATATTCCGTGCTCCATCGACGCCAAAACTGTTGAACTAAAAACTGGCAGTTTTTCCATCTATCCAGAAGGCTGAATTTGTCTAGTTCTGGTTCAGGAGGGGCGAGCATTGCATCACCAATTAAAAAATGTCCGGGCGTTAGGACCATTAGATCTTGTACATCATTAGACAGTGGGCATAGAGGACGCGAATTTAAACACGCCTCAATTTGAGTTAACACTGTGCTAAGCTCTTCAAACGTCAGCTTTCGGTCTCCAATTGAACGTTTCAAGTGATGCTTCATGGACTTTACTCCCGCTTCCCACAACCCTCCAAAGTGGGGCGATGAAGGGGGAATAAAGTGCCACTGAATACTATGTTCGGTGAGAAAAGGAGCAATTTCAGAGTTTATATATGTTCGATAAGCTCTTTTATCAGCACGTAATTTCTGATTAGCACCTATAAAATTAGTGCCGCAGTCACTAAACAAATCTTTACATAGTCCTCTTCTTCCGATAAAACGATGCAGAGCGCCTATAAATGCGTTGGCAGATAAATCGCCTACTGGCTCAAGGTGAATAGCCTTCGTTACCAAACAAATGAATACTGCAATGTATCCCTTAATCGATGTGCGACCTCTTCCTTTAGATGGCAAAATGCTTATCGGGCCAGCATAGTCGACACCGGTTGACGAAAAAGCTCTAGCTGGGCGAATTCGTGGAGCGGGTAAGTCTCCCATTAGCTGTTCCAAAGGGTTTGGCTTACAACGATAACAGGTAATGCAACGATGAATAGCAAATCGCACAGTATTACGTCCGTTAATTATCCAAAATGTTTTACGGGTATGATTAAGCGTGAGTGCTACACCACCGTGTAAAGTGTTTAAATGACTATGTTGAATAACTAAATTTGTGAAATGACCTTTTGCTGGTAAAATAAATGAATGCTTTTCTGACAAAGGTAACAGAGAGTCACGAAGTCGTCCTCCTACGCGTATTAGATTTACTTCCTTGTCAAAGAAGGGATTAAGCGGTAGTAAAGTGCTTCGTTCGGGTAAAGATCGGTTAGCAGAAAGTGCATTCCATTCGCTGGGAAAAGCGTTATATTGAACAATACGAGTTATTGTGAGTAAACTTAATCTTAGTTCTTCGACGCGCAAATTTTCAAAACGCCGATTAGATGTAGCTTGACGGCAGTTCCACATAAAACGTCGACAATAGGCAACCACACGTATTAAGCGCGTCATGGATGAATAGCTATTTATGTCGATAGCCATTTGTTGTGTTTCAATTCTGACCGTGTTTACAATGATAGATCTCATTTCTTCTTGAACAGATGGTGGAAACTCACTTTCAGATTGCGATATCGGCCATTGAGATCTGGGCAACTGTAACCATTCTGGTCCATACCACCAAAGTTTATTTTGGACAAGCTTTGATGGTCGCATTCCTCTGCTGGAGCAATCGGCTGGGTTTTCTGCGGATATAACATGAGACCATTGAGAAGGTTTAGATATTTCTAAAATTTTGTTGATTCGATTAGCGATAAAAAGTTTCCATCGATGCATATCTCCACGAATCCATCCTAAAGCTATCATCGAGTCCGTCCAAAAAAATATATTATCATTACTAAAATTCATTTTCAAATGCTGTTTCATAAATTTTAAAATTTTTGTCGCTAAAACGGCTCCACATAATTCAGCGCGAGGTATAGTGAGCGTAGGCTTTAGTGGGGTGACCTTACATTTTGCCATCAACAATGTAGAGTGATAGTTTCCATTCTCATCACAAACTCGAAGATATGCTGCTGCGGAGTAGGCATACTTTGAAGCATCACAAAAAAAATGAATTTCATTAGATGTGGTCGTATCGCTCATATTCAACCAACGCGAAACTCTTATGTCGTGAATAGAAGGTAATTCATCGATAAAATGCTTCCATGACCTTTGGATTTCTTCAGGTATAGGGCTGTCCCAATCAAGTTTTAATGACCATAACCTTTGCATGATTATTTTAGCAGATATAATTGCTGGATTCAGCCATCCAAGTGGATCAAATAATCGTGCAATTGTTGACAATATTTTACGTTTGTTATAAACATCAGATAAAATTTCAAAGTTTATTTTATAGGTGAATACATCTTCATTAGGTTCCCAATAAAGACCCAAAGTTTTTATTCCATCGCCGACATTAAGCTGCAACACATCATTCACTTGTCTGTATTCAACGGGTATATCTTTTAAAAGCGCAGGGTGTGAACTAGCCCATTTTCGAAGCTCAAAAGTGCCACTTTTTAAAATATTGATAATATGTTGTTGCCGCTTCAATGCTTCCTCAATCGAATCACCTCCAGATAAAATGTCGTCTACATACATTTGGTATTTGATTACATCTACAGCCAATGGGTAGGTAGAACCTTCGTCTTCTGCTAATTTATGCAAGGTTCGAATCGCAGTAAAAGGCGCAGAAGCTGTACCAAACATGACCACGGAACAAAAATATTCTTTTATTTCATCTGCAGAACTATACCGCCACAAAATTCGCTGATATTGGGCATCTTCTTCGTGTACTTCGATACAACGATACATTTGCTTGATATCGGTTGTAAACGCAAATTTCAAGAAACGCCAGTTGGTGAGAACCGCTGATAAATCTGTTTGCAAGGGTGGACCAGTCGCTAAGATATCGTTGAGCGAATTTCCATTACTAGTTTTAGCCGATGCATCGAAAACGACTCTCACTTTGGTGGTAGACGAAGACTCCTTTACAATAGGATGATGCGGTAGGTAACAGCAGGTAGAAAAATAATTATTCTCCTTTAATTTCCGTTGACTTTGTGATTCTGATACAACGACAGGCTTCATTTGTCCTAGCCGTAAATAATCATCTATAGTTTCCTTGTAGACTTCTTTTAAATGGAGATCTCGTGATAGTCGGTTTTCAAGATGCATAAATCGTTTCAAGGCCATATGCCGTGAAGTACCGATAACGCGGGAAGCATCAACTTCTGATAATAAGGGCAACCTGACAAGATATTTACCAGTAGGCTGCCGTTGAACAGTGTCAGCGTAAAATTGTTCACACCATTGATCTTCAGATGAAATACATTTTATGTCTGCAACCTCCTCTAACTCCCAAAATTTTTTCATGAAATTATCAAATTCAATGTGATTATGCAGAGATGAAATAGTGATAGATGGAGTTTTGGGGCTGCACACCTTACCGGATATGATGTAACCAAAGCTAGTTTTTTGTGCTATAGGAGCGCCATATTGCTCTCGACGAACGTCACTTAGAATGCAGTCGTCATAGATATCGCTTCCAAGCAAAATATCAACATGCTGCGGTTCGTGATAATATGGATCCGCAAGATCCAATCCCTTCAAATGCACCCATGCTGTTGTATTTATTCGTTTCGCAGGCATAATGTTGCTTACCTTTGACAACACATAAGCTACAATTCTATATTCCACAGAAGGATTTCGCCATGATCGTACGGTTAAAGTTACACAGGTACGCGCCTCAGCAACCATTGCGTCTGATAAGCCCTTGATATTGATATGAGCCCGCTGTCGTGGGAGTCGTAATACCTGTGCCGAGCGTTCCGTGATAAATGATGCCTGGGACCCTTGGTCCAGGAATGCTCTAAACTTTAACGGTTGCCCTTCAAAAGTATCAATTGCTACGATAGCAGTAGGCAGTACAACTTCATAGTTGATAATTGATTCAGTACATTTGTTATTATCATGTCCACTTTCAGCAGATGATGTACCAGTAGCAATTGCGATATTCATTGATGCTTTAGACACAGAACTCTGTTCCCTATGGATAAGCGTGTGATGCTTGCCACCACACTTCACACAAGTACGCTTACTAGCACACTTAGATGACACGTGATTGTACCCCAAGCAGTTGAAGCACAACTTTAGTTTTTCAGCAAGTTCCCTTCTTTCAGATACATTAAACCCAATAAAGATAGGACAATCACGTACAGGATGCTCTCCCTTTTCACAAACCTTACAGTTGATAACCTTTTTTGTTACGTGCAATGATTGGATGTCTCTTTTGACAGCAACATCACTCTTTCGACGATTTCCTGATGAAACATGTTGCGACTTTGATAACACTGGCTGATTTGTAATAGATGACGTAATCATCATTTGATATTGTTCATCGAGCACCGCACACAGTTCTTCAAATTTAGGAATTGTTTTCCTTTTGCTCATAGCTCGATCCCATTCGTGATGAAGTGACGCGGGCAGTTTCTTTAACATATAGTACACCAAAACCTGATCTTGTTCACTTAGATTAACCCCCAGCTTCTGAATCGAATTTAGACACGAACGGCATGATTGTGTAAAATGCCGCAGGTTAGTTGGATCACCTCGAATGACAGCAGGTTGTTGATCAAAAACATCCATGTAATGGGAAAACAGTATTCGGTTGTTATCATACAAATCCGTCAACATTTTCCACGCTCCTTCATAATTTTCTCCGAGCAGAGTAATATGTTGAATGTCCTTTGCTGCTTCATCCGACAGAGCACCCTTCAAGTAATGAAAACGTTGAAAATTGTTCAGCCGCTCACTGTGGTGAATTCGAGACAAAAATACTTCTTTAAATGTTGGCCACTCGATATAATTTCCGTTGAAAGTGGGTAATTTAATTTCTGGTAAAGGCACTTCTTGATCGGAATGGGATGCTGCACGTGGTTCGTTAGCGTTGCCATTAACGGCAGGTGTTGACCGATAAGTAGAAGTATATGCATCTTTAATAAATGCCATAGCCTCAATATATGCTTCTTCAAATTTATCGTTTATTTCAGCGTCGATATAGTTTTCATTTACATGCTTATTTGGAGGCATACGCATAATTACTCGATGTGTCTCACGAAATTCGGCGCGGAAAGATGACAAATTTTCTAAACGACCTTGAAAATAGGACTCCGTCTTACGTGTTGCAGAATCTTTCTTAAAATTTCGTAGTGCCTTTTGAACCGAAGATACCAATGCTAATTGTTCGGAAACATAATCTATAGGTAATGACGTGTCGTCACCTTCCTCATCCGACATTTTACCACCAGACACAAATAATATTCAAAGCACTTACCTTTGTAAACTCGCTTTCCAGTTGAGGTTATGTCAACACGCCACCCGTCAGCTTTCAGGTGCAGGCCAGGCTTAAGGTTATGATTGATGCACCACACAATTCGTCTTTATACTGCAGGAACAATAATTGTTGAATTCCAATAACAGCGCACAGTCCTCACAGGAGGCACCAAATGTTAGATATTTACGCAGGTTCTTTCAGCAAAAATGGACTGTCACGCAGTCATATGAATTTCAACACCGATTGTTTTATTTCTTAGCAAAAAACGTGTCTGCTCTTTATTAAATCCAATTAAGAAGTAACAAAATGTGTATTCAGTTGAAAAACTAACAGAAAATATAACGGTTAAAAATTAAGCAAAAACAGAGTTTTGTAATATTAACAAAAGTTATAACATAAAGAATAGAAAAAATGAAAAGTGTTGTCCCTTTGTTAACCGGGCTCGGCAAACCGGGTAAAAAATAAAGTACATGAAATTATAAGATCGAAGATCGAACACATGTGGTTAATCGAGGTGTGCAGTAAACGACTCATAAGTACTTTATTTATTAATTTTTAAGTTCTACTTTAGGTTTATTTTCAAGTTCTTTAAAAATATAACTTTAACAAATCTTTTTAACTTCTTCAACTTTTTTATTTTTCAGGTAAGCTGAGAATATAAAACGATATTGGATTTAATTTGTAAGTTATAAGTCTTTAAAAATAATAAAATTAACGATTTCGTTACTTGGTTTTTAAAGCATAAATAAACCCATGATAAATTTATGGACTTTCCTGAATAAAAATGACATTCACAGGTGCCTCTTAAAAACTAATCTTTAACTACTAGGAAAAAAACATTTTAGCTGATTTTAAAGTGCATATTAGCGAGTAACTTAAAATGTGAATTCCTTTTCCCAATTGTTTATTTTAAAAGACAACTAGTACTTAAGGGTGTTACCTTTAGCCTGGCCAAAAATTAAATACCCTACACTGCAGAGTTATGTAAAGTTCGCTAATATCGGAGGTGTCAAACCTTCTTATCAGCGTTCGCTCTGTTTTTGCTGAGAGCTTGCATTTACTGTACTTAGGGTCTGAATGAAATTTAGTTGCATTATCTTAAAAAACGCTTTCAGTATATCATTTCGAAAGTTTTGCTTGTATGCGAGGTGCCACGCCCTATTGTCTAAGTTCGCCTCGTTTTTGCTGAAAGCTTGCAGTTACTTTTTTTTGGGTCCTAAGTAAAATTTGATTGACCTATGTCAAAAAACGCATTCGGTATAGCATTTTGAAACTTTTGCTTACATCGGAAGTGCCACCCCATTGTTCGAATTCACCCTGTTTTGCTCAGAGCTTTTACTTACTACATATATCTAGTATTTATGTGTATTTCAGTTGCTTTATCGGCAATAATGCTCTTAATATCACATTTTGAATAAATTTTATGTATGGGCGGTAGGCGTGTCCGTTTATCGTTTTCACTCCTTTTAAATCCGACGAGCTAAGTTTGACGACGGAGGTAGAGTACCAAATTTAATCGAATAATCTTGCTCCCTAAAAATATTAAAATGAATTCAACGGAAAAACAGACAGACGGACATGGCTATATCGACTCAGGAGGTAACACTGAACCAATACAATTGCGCTATGGTATGTGCTAAACAACAACAACAACAAAAACATAATTTTTTTTCAATAACTCCAAACATTTAAATATATTTATTAATGTGACTCTTTAAGTCAAAGAAAAGAAAAACACATGCCGACAAAAGCAATGTGCCATAAATAATAAAAAGGGGCAAAGACACAAATAACAACGGAAGAAGTCGACAATAAAAAGAAAGAGAAAAATAAGTAAAACAATAGCAACAAATATCTTTAAGAACAACAAACACTTGCCCAATCCACAAAATAAAAGAAGTAGAAAAATTAATAAGCCAAGTTCAGTTAAACACTACAAAACACTCAATCAATTGTTATAAATCTATTTTATTATAATTTTTATGTTATTGTTGTAATTTTTTCATTTTACCATTTTTTTTGTAGTTATGGTCCTAACGGTTTTTATATGACATCGGAAAAGTTAATACCCAAATAAAATTAGCATAGCGCACATAGCGCTGCTTTAAAATGTTAGATAAACATGAGGAGGTGAATAACCCCTGGAAGAAAACGTGGCTTGGATGCATTATGATAATAATTTGCAAATATATGTGTTTACCAATGTACATTTATTTAATGCAGATAAAAAATGTTAAAAACCCAAAACTTAAGTTCCAAAAAACAACTATTACTTTCTCTGATATGTATGCAGCAAACGAAAGACTTAAGCAGCGAACTTTGTATTTTCAGCAACATTCGCAATGATCATGAATTTGCGCAGTAGTTAAGGCGCGATTAACTATAACAGAAATTAATATTTCTTTTTTTATATTTCTTTGTAATTTTTAAAAGAAATTAACATTCAAGTAAATGTTTTCAATCTTTAAAGAGCAAAAATAATGTTACAATTTGAGCATGTCATATTTCTTGCTAATGGCATCCTATGCAATGTGCTTAGAGATTTCTGTTTGACGTAAATGGAAAGTTTGTGGACAATAATTCAATTAATTCCCAGTTAAATATTTTACGAGTAACAAATCGAAATGTAAAATCAGCACAAAAGTGTATCAACTCAGGATCCATTTTTTCAGCTTATTGCTATCAATTTTACAACTTTGAATAAACTTTATGTGGAAACAAAGCACAATTTCTTTCTTTTTTTATACCATACACCTATGGTATATTCACTTTGTCTTTCCGTTTGTAACGCAGAAAAGGAGGCGTGGCATGTATGGAAAAGTATACATATTATTGATCAGCATCACCTCCTGAGTCGATATAGCCATGTCCGTCTGTCTGGCTGGATGTCTGTCCGTGGAAATGCATTTTTTGAGAAAACTTAGCAACATAATTAAATAAAATTTAATACACTGCCTCCGTCGTCAAAGTAAGCTCGAGGGATTGAAAATAAGCGAAATCGGTCAACAGACACGCCTACCGCAAATACAAATAATATGTTCAAAACGCAATTTGCGACAACGCAAGCAAAATACACACAATTACTAGCGTTAGTAAATTCAAGCTGTGAGCGAAAACTAGGTAAATTCGGACAAGAGGGCGTGGCACCTTCCATACAAGAATAAGTTTCAAAATGCTATACTGAAAGCGGGAAAATCGTGGCAAGAGATCAAAGTCATCGCAAGGGATCGTGACAAATGGAGAGATTTCATATTGGCCCTATGCTCCTCCTAGGAGTTAAAGGAGAATACATACATACATACATACATACATACTGAAAGCGTTATTTGAGATAACTCAACCAAATTTCACTAAAGCACTAAATACAGTAAATGCAAGCTCTGAGCAAAAACTAAACAAACTCGGACAAGAGGGCGTGGCACCTTCCATATAAGTAAAAGATCCAAGATGCTATACTGAAAGCAATTTTTGAGATAGTGCAACCAAATTTCACTCAGGCACTAAGGACAGAATGTGCAAGATCTGAGCAAAAGCTTTGAGAATTCTGAGAAGTGGTTGTGGCATTTCCCATAAAAGTAAAATTTTCAAAATACTGCAGTGTAGGGTATTTAATATTTGGCCCGGCCAAAGGTAACCAACCTTACTAGTTTGATATTAATGTTGTAAAAGCTTAACATTTTAGAATGAAAATAAGTCCTAAAGATGTCAAAATTCTATTGACGAAACGTCGGCTAAAAAAAAAATCGTATTTTAATGTTTTAATTTACAATTGGCAATAACTGGTTAGTTAAACCACCTACAAAAATCAAATTGAAAAATCACATAACATTTTTTTTATTTCTAACAAAATTGCAGCCAATTCACATTACTTTTGCCTTCAACATGTTAACATGAATGTATTCTATTAATTCCGAAAAAGTTTTTAAAATACAGCCAATATAAAAGCGAGCAAAAATATGCACAATGCAATTTATTCAAATTCAGATACGAGTAAAATTAATTTCTACTACTTTAAGTTATTAATTAAATGTAACGCAAAAAACCAAAAACCAATAAACTTTCTTTTTATGGTCTTTGGGAAGAATTTAAGCTGTCACATTAATTTACCATGGCTGTCAACATATGCAAATCTTAATGGTTGGTCAAAAATTAGCAAAAATTAATATATAACATAACAATCGCAAAAAATGAACAATAAAGTTTAGATAAAACATGACAAGAAAGAAATACGCTAATTATGCAAACTATATTTTATCCCAGTTGTGTGCTAATAAGCTGGTGAATATAAACAAATAAATTGTTTACTTAATATTATTGTTGCATTTTATTTAGCAAATCTTGTAACAATATATATTTTTAGATAACGATACATCATTAGTAACATACGTAATTTGTTATTTGCACACATTAAATGGATTACCATGAGAGGTTAGGCAGCTTGCAGCAAGTTTTTGCCTTAAGTCTTTTGTTTTATATCATTAATTGCTTAAAATATAAACAAAACAATAGATATTATTGTACTGTAGTTACAAACTTATTTTTTATTATAAAATATATTTCATAATAGGGGTAAGTGGGGTAAAGTGGGAAGTGGGAAGTGGGGTAAAGTGGGAAGTAGGGTAAATTGGGAAATGCCCCCTTTCGGGCAAACTAGCAAAGTATAGCTGTCATGCGCTTCTGACATGTACTTGCAATGACCGTAAGCAAATCTTTATGGTATAGCGATGCGTGCATACGTATTTTTGTGATCTCTGGAATCATTTAAAGTTTTGAAGTGATTTTGAAATTTCATTTTGAAATTTTTAAGCATCGATATTTTTACTGTTTTTGGAGATAAACCGATTGTAAGTACACAAAAATATTCTTTGCAGTCTTAATTTTGATAACGCAAAAGGATTCCGTGTAACTCATAGAGTGAAAGAATGAAGCTCACATTTTTTGCAAAATGTAGTATCGGGGTAAAGTGGGAAATTTTTTATGGGGTAAAGAGGGAAATGTTATTTCACGCTTGCTAGTCCCCACTTGTCAACGTATTATACTATTTCATGATCAAAATATGTGTTTTATATTCATATTGTGAGTAAACACTCCGGAAAAGCTAAGCGAGTTGCAAAAAGCAGCTGAAAAACTTTAAGCAATTAAACGGAAGAAAGAGGGAAACGAATCACAAAAAATAAAGTGCCAGGAGTAAAAAAGCACCACCAGCAAAGAAAGCTTCAAAGAAGAAACAAAGAAGTTCTAGCTCAGATGAAGATCGTGATTTTTGCACCATCTGCATGGAACTCATGCCCGAAATCATGACCAGACACAATACCATCAAATGCAACCTAAAGGATTGTCAACGCCCATTTCACATGAAAAGCGTTAATTTTACTACAAGCTTCTTTTATTATTGTACTACTGTGACTCGAACTTTGATGTTTCATCAGAGAACGACGAACAAGCTACTATGTATTTCACAAATTTTTTTAAACACATTTTCTCATATAAATCATTATTTCTTTGCATATTTACTCCTATGGGTGTGTTCCTTGAACCTTTTTTGACTTACAATAAAGATATTGGAACTTTTTTCCATCATTTATATCAGTTTTTATGAGTTTTGAAAGTTTCCCACTTTACCCCACGATTTTTAATTTTTGCCATTTTGGGCATCTTCGATCAAAGCGTCGTTCTCAACAGAAAATCCATATTTTTGATTTATTTCTTCGGCAAAAATATAGCTTATTTAATTTTCTTTATTATAGGAAGTTGAAACATGAAAAAATAAGAAGTTTTGTTCATTTTATGGAGCTTTGAGAAAAAATGTCCCACTTTACCCCATTTTCCTCTACTTAAATATGTAGTTTATATGACCCGAAATAGCTGAAATTGGAAAATCTTAACCGTTACTCGCACTTTTGTATTGACATAAGGTTTCTTTTTAAACTACAGGGTTGCACAAAAGAAACGAAGGGTTTTGAAAATATTTACTGAATAGTGAAAGTATATGCTTTCGATTTTCACGACGTGACTTTTATGACAATGATTCAATAACAAGAACACTTATCTGCCAACGATCTGAAACTTTATGTATAGTAGAGTACTTGATGAATTAAAATGCTTGAACCGATTTTGATTTCCAATAAGGCACAGCGCAGCTCAAGTCGTGCACACCCCGGCACAACTTTTTTTTCTGGAAATTCCACAAAAGCAGGGTCAACTTCATGCTTACATAGAAAAAGGACCTCCCCATAAAATTTATACCATTGGGTCGATTTTGTTTTCCAATACGGCAGAACGCAGCACAAGTCGAGCACACCCCGGCTCAACCTTTTTTTTTTTCGGGAAAATAATTTTATTCGATTTTCAATTCAACAGTACTCTACTGTAAATAAAGTGTGCTCCACTTGTGCTGTGATGTGCCGTGTTGGAAATCAAAATCGTTCCAAAGCTAACTTCACGCTTCCATAGAAAAACGACCTCTCCATAAAATCTATACTATTGGGCTGATTTTGATTTCTAATACGGCATAACGCAGCACTAGTGGAGCACACCCCAGCACAACTTTTTTTTCGCGAAATTCCACAAAAGCAGGGCCAATTTCACGTGAAAAATGCTTCAAAGATTTGGAACAAGCGACCCTAAAAACATAAAATCGGTTATTTATTTTTATTAAACATAATCAGGAAGGGCTTATGACTGGCTAGAATAGGTTTTTGTACTACATTGTGTGCAAAAATAATTAAAAAAAAAAACATTTTGCTATAAAATTTATTTTGTCAGTCTTTTTGGCGGTTAGGGCCCGATATGTTGGTTGTTAAAAAACCACATCGAACGATGCAGCAACAAATGGTACCAATGTGAAATTTACTATGTTCAACTTTCCTTTCGACGTTGCAATTAATTTCTTCATGAGCAAATTTACAACTTAAATTAAAAAAAAAAAAATCTAAATACTTACTATTGGTCACTGCAAGAACCAAAGTGAGTGAATCAAGAGAAAAAGCGGAAAATTTGCTTTGCCAGAAAATTGCAACATTCCCATGACACAGAAAACGTCATTGCGGCAGTATTTCTGCCTTAGCAGATACCTATGCGCCATACAGCATTTGCAGGCGGTAACAAAGTTTGTTCTAATACTTGATAGATTTAGGCAATTTAGGGTACACCATAAAATACCATAGTAACTAAATGTTTTGAGTGTGGTTTCTGTCTATAGTTTTTTCTTTTTTATTGTTTTGCTGTTCAAGGAATTTCTTTTTAATGGTGTCCACGATTAGGTTTAAGAAATTTTGTTTTTTATATTTACATTAAAACGCTGTTGGTTATCATGAACTCTTAATTTATTTTGATCACATATTGTGCCTGGTGTTGGGGTTTTAGTTCAAATGTTAATAGCTTTATTATTTTTGCCAATGTCTTTTTGGTTACATTTGGACATTTTGCAATACTAGAATCGCCCAATGATCAAAATTTGGCCACAAATGTATTAAAAAAATTTAGTACTTTTTTGACAGTTTTAGTACTTTTTTTGCTATTTGGTACAAAATAGAAAAGCGCATTTATCATCCCTGGTACAATGACAAATGTGAAACGAATAGAAAACAAAAAACATGAAGTCAGTGTCAGTCAGCTTTTTGTCTTTCTCTTTGTGCTGTATCCTCTTTTCAGCTTTGTGTGACCGCGTATTTTTTCGTTGTTAATATTGAAAAATTTTCATTTATTGTAATTTTACCTGGCTTAGTGGCAAAATATTAAAATAATTTTAACTTTGTGTACATTTACACACAAATACCTTTCTAATGGTGTATAATTCAAAGTCGTGCTCCATTTCTAACATAGTAAAATAGGAAGGACAAATTTTTGTCTTGCGTATCAATATTTAGGTATGTATTCAACAACTTTTGTGCTTTAGTTTGCTTTTTATTCACAGTCGACCTACTGCCAAACAGTACGTAGTCAGTAATGTTATAATTTCACTGACACAATCGATGCACAATTTTGGTACTGATGACGTATTATGCTTTACGTTCGGACCATTTTTGGTACAATTGATAGTTTAAGTTAATTTAATCTAGTTTAAGGTATAGTTCGCGTTGGTCCAAATATGGAACTTTTGAGACAATTGTCTGCAGCAGTCCTGCAGAGGAAAATTTTTAAATTTTTATTAAAAGTCTACTCATGAAATTGTGAAATTTATAGAAATCAAGTGTTTGTTCATATAACCCAATTTCATTAGTAACATTACTCGGATTTCAGAACAAAAACATAAAATCCTTAACAAAAATAAAACTGACTTCAATTGCCTGCGCCCTAGTGCACCACTGTTGATGCCATGCGCTTTGTCACTTTTCACCTATAAATCTCATGCATTTCCACCCACATTCATTAAGTCGCGTTGTTACTTTAACATCATATGCAATAATCTTCACGCAAACTGACAACCGCGTAGTTTTAGGTCACATAATCCCAGCTGCTGCTGCTGCTTCATGTTGCCCCACTCTAAGCTGCAACTGTCAAAATGTAACAAATCTTGTCGTCACGAATGCAATCGAGTAACTCGAATGCTCGTTACCAAATTAAAATCCCCGATTAAACCATTTCATCACTGGATCTACGTATCTACGAGTATGTATGTTACTTATAAAGACAAAAGCAACTAGAATGCAGCAGCAGTGGGTAAGTGAGTGCGATAGATAGAGCGTAGAGAAATTGATTTGATGGATATATTAACAATATAAGGAAATATGAAACGAATTTTCTTCGCTTATTGTTTTGAGAGCTCGGGTCGGAGGAAGGTGGTGCTTTTGTGTCACAGCAATTGACAGCAATGACTTTGGGTTCAACTCAATTGAAGTATAAGTAGGCGTTTTGAATTTTGCATTTCCTGTATCTATGCTGCATGTGGTTGTTTGTTTTGTTGAGATGAAATTTTAATAAAAAAAAACAATTAAAGCAAATACTTTATAATTCAGTTACTATCGATATGAGGAGAGAGTTATGGAGAAAATTGTTCTTGGTCTTGGTCTTGGTCTTGGTCTTGGTCTTGGTCTTGGTCTTGGTCTTGGTCTTGGTCTTGGTCTTGGTCTTGGTCTTGGTCTTGGTCTTGGTCTTGGTCTTGGTCTTGGTCTTGGTCTTGGTCTTGGTCTTGGTCTTGGTCTTGGTCTTGGTCTTGGTCTTGGTCTTGGTCTTGGTCTTGGTCTTGGTCTTGGTCTTGGTCTTGGTCTTGGTCTTGGTCTTGGTCTTGGTCTTGGTCTTGGTCTTGGTCTTGGTCTTGGTCTTGGTCTTGGTCTTGGTCTTGGTCTTGGTCTTGGTCTTGGTCTTGGTCTTGGTCTTGGTCTTGGTCTTGATCTTGATCTTGGTCTTGGTCTTGGTCTTGGTCTTGGTCTTGGTCTTGGTCTTGGTCTTGGTCTTGGTCTTGGTCTTGGTCTTGGTCTTGGTCTTGGTCTTGGTCTTGGTCTTGGTCTTGGTCTTGGTCTTGGTCTTGGTCTTGGTCTTGGTCTTGGTCTTGGTCTTGGTCTTGGTCTTGGTCTTGGTCTTGGTCTTGGTCTTGGTCTTGGTCTTGGTCTTGGTCTTGGTCTTGGTCTTGGTCTTGGTCTTGGTCTTGGTCTTGGTCTTGGTCTTGGTCTTGGTCTTGGTCTTGGTCTTGGTCTTGGTCTTGGTCTTGGTCTTGGTCTTGGTCTTGGTCTTGGTCTTGGTCTTGGTCTTGGTCTTGGTCTTGGTCTTGGTCTTGGTCTTGGTCTTGGTCTTGGTCTTGGTCTTGGTCTTGGTCTTGGTCTTGGTCTTGGTCTTGGTCTTGGTCTTGGTCTTGGTCTTGGTCTTGGTCTTGGTCTTGGTCTTGGTTTTGGTCTTGGTCTTGGTCTTGGTCTGTGTCTTGGTCTCTGCTTAAGCTAGATCACAAAAATATATGGATCTTGCCCGACCTTTGAACTTAGTACTGAGTTGACCATTTCTGTATCAAAATGCTGTGGATATATAGCTTTCCTTGCGTACGAATCAAAAGAAACGCAGACATCGTCTCCGATCACGTATTCCTTTTCGCTACTATTTGGCTTAGAGATACCCTTCTTCGTGAAAACTTAATTGGTGAAGTAAAAGACTCAGCAACATTAACGCCCAGATCACATTCGAAATATGTTACAGAAGAATTTTTAAGTAATCTTTCGTAGATGCAACGAGACCATACTGGGATTTACACCGCGGAACAGGAGAGTCAAAAATCAGAAGTCTTTTTACAGTCCACGAAATAACTCGACAGACAATATATTTAGAGCTTACCAACTAAAATGACCAGCTGGATGTTCGCTGAAAGACAATTTTTTTTTTAAATCATCAGCTGTTCACCTCCACCTGTCAGTATTCACAAAACTTCGTTTCCCTCGAGAGAATTACCTTGGAGTTGACCCATGAGGTTTCGCTACACGTTAACTTCAGCGACTATAGTACCGACTACTTTTGATAGCAGCGACCTAAAATGCATCTGGGAGGCATTCTATCAACAACATTTAAACTCAAAACCCTTAAAGCAAATGTTCTTCTAATACTACTGTACGGCTGTGGAACGTGGTTAGCTAATGGCGGCGTGCTGCACAGCTAAGAAGTGTTTACCACCAATTGTCTTTGACGAATTCAGAAGATTTGGTGGGACAGGACCATTGCCAATGTCAAACTGCTAAGCAGATGCCAACCAAAGTAAAACGAAAGTCCGCGGTCATACATTGGAATTGAACCCACAAGGTTTCCAGTAACATATGTATGTGTTCCTAAGTGCGAGAGCTGCCTTAAATATGTCATTTTTATTACAGCTCTCAGCGCACAGTGCGGCAAATTCGATTTTTTTAGGCCAAAAGTCAAAAAAACTGTAATAGTCTGTACTCGACCACGAACAAAACGAAAGACCTGGGGCTGAATCGCCGCATCAGTGAACGTACAATTTGTGACGAAAAATGATGTATTTACGTAGTAGTGCGAAATACATGTGAAACACATGATTTTACGTCAAGAGTTCACGGATGCGTCGATTCGCCCCCTGGTTTATATTTTGTTAATCTTTATACCCTACACCCTGGGTATATTCACTTTGGCCTTCCGTTTATTACGCAGAGAAGAAGGCGTGGCAGATATAAAAAAGTATATATATTCTTGATCAGCGTCACCTCCTGAGTCGATATAGCTATGTCCGTCTGTCTGGCTGGAGGACTGGGTATTTGTGGAAATACAGTTTTTGGGAAAACTGAGAGACAATTCGTGGGATTGAAAACGAGCAAATTCGGTCAACGGACTCGCCTACCGCCCATACAAAGAATATCTTCAAAATGCAACTTTAGGAGTATTTTTCACGACAATGCAACCGAAATACACATAATCACTACGAATTGTAAGGGGAAGCTGAGAGAAAAAACTGCGGGAGTTCGGACAAGAGGGCGTGGCACCTCCCATGTAAGGAAAAGCTTCAAAATTCACTCAGACGCTAAGGACTATAAATGCAAACTCTGAGCAAAAACTATGTGAACTCGAACAAGAGGGTGTGGCACCACCAGCAAAATACTGCAGTGTAGGGCATTAAATGTTTTGCCAGGCCAAAGGTAACACCCTTACTAGTTTTTTTTATCTTAGCTGTCAAAGTATTGATGCCAACTTTTTATTTTGAAAATCAGCTAAAATGGTGGGAAAAGCATTAAATCGGTATCACTTTGTCAAAGTCAAATTGAAAATACCAGAGCGAAAATTGGTAGAAAAAAGTATCCCTGCTGGAAATGTTATTTCTATTCTGAAAATAATCACGACTTCAAATGCTGAATATATTCCTTTCTTGAGAATGAATTTTCAGACAAATTCATGATAACCTTATATGTACACTGTACACTGTTCGAAAAGTGAGCATAATCAAATTTTCAAATATATACAGTGTGGTTGGGAATCGGTAGAACACTGGATTTGTGATTTCTGCGACTTTTCTTAAAAACTTTTCTAAGTTCCATTTTTAGTTTTTGTATCTTTTTAAGAAAAAATCAAAGTTACCCATTTGTGGGAGATGTAGAGGGTTAAAGTTTTCCACAAAAATATTCAATTCATATTATGACATTACTTTTGTCCCTTTATGTACTTACTCCAATAATTCCGTTAGTTTTGCGAATTTCGAAAAATGGAACTAAGAAAAGTTGTTCAGAATAGTCCCAGGAATCTTACATTTTCCGATGTTCTACCGATTTCCAATCACAGTGCATACGTTGCACTTCTTACACGTATACTAAGTTTCACTTTACTTTTTTTTTTTTTTGGTAAGAATTCAGTAATTTTCACAAGAATTCGTGATTGCACACTGAAGTCCCAACACTAGTATGCTTACAATAACCACAATAATATTATTAAGTGTCATATTTCATAGTTTCATCGTCAAGGTGTTACTTTATTATCATTATCACTGCAATCATCACATAATCTCATGGGCAAACAATTTTGAAAAAGTGGAAATAGTCATAAAGCGCTGTATTATATGACTGCTTTCTTGATGCGTACCGTTGGGAACATTAAATAGTGTCGCACCCGATGGGCGCTAAGCTACGTGCTGTACATTTCAAATACATATAACTTAAGAGCCAAACGACGCATTAGAAGAAGCCAGATTGAATTTCCACATGGAATGCATTTTTACCTAAAATTTTAATGAATTTTAATGTTTCATTTTCTTATTATTGAATTTTATGGTATGCAATGTAGCAGTTAAGCGATAAAGTGCTTCAGGAAGTTACAGGTGCATCAATGAAACCAATGAAAAAATTAAAATTTTATTGCTTTAATGGCTTGATATACATTTACCGAACTCCTTAACATGGAATATCGTTTGGTTTCCGGGTCATACTTATATGAGTCATTCTTTAATTACATACATACTTGATAGGTGGCGTTGCTTACTTCAAATTGACGGTCATTTCATATCGCAACTCTTAAGTTTGAAAAAAACCCCAACATGAAATCAAATGGTGTTTCATGTGGGGGTCACGCTTGTTGCATCAATTTTGTTTTTTACTTCGAGCTATGTATGGACTAGGGATGTTACGGAGCTTCCATTCCGCTTCCGAAAGGTCGGAACTGCCGATCGATTTTGACCTCCGACTTCGGCACCGATAGTTTTGAATCGGAATTTGATTAAAATTTGCATCGTTGAATTGTTGATAAATAAATAAAGAAGAACAGCACAGGAAGCAAGCATAAAATTTATTTCGGTGAATCCCTCACTTTCACTCTCGCAGCCACGACATCGTTTATTTTTGTATATCGTCGAATTGTTAAAAAGCTACGGATATATATTCATATAAACTATCCTATCTTTGCTCAAATAGGAAAGTTTACCTTTAATTTTTTTGAAAAAATAAAAATTTTCATACAAAACTGAAAGACCTATCTTTCAAAAGTTCGTTTATTTCTTTAGTTAATGCCATTTGGTTAAAAAAGAGCATTGATATCTTAACAAAAGCCCTAAATAGAACATTATTCGTAAAAAAAATGTTCACATTATTTTCAAAATCAAGCTGGAATCAGATTTTTTGCTCTCCTGAAAAGTAGTACGTAGGCTGCTATATATATTTCTGGCCTAGGCAACACTAATGTCAATAGCTAAAATCTGGCAACACCATAATAAAGTTTGAAATTTTTTAGCATAAACGTACTCACAACGTTTTGATGTACAAGTGCTATTTGTTTTGTTTACAGTGTGTTAAGAAAATTAATTTTTCAATTGATAATTTAAGCGATTGATAAATTATGGGGTTTCCAACGAGAACAAACGTTTTTTACAACTAAGTGTTCATGCAAAATCGAATGTATTGGAGTGGAACTAAAGCCCAAGGATGCCTCTATCTCACGGTATGTCACATGACGATCTTGCATTATTAGTTCACGCTCGGCATCAATGTTGTCTGTTTCAACGACCTTCACGGAATTCGTCTTTGAGCGAGCGTCGGCCACGATTGAATTCATTAAACCAGTTTTTCACAGTGCTAAAGGATGGTGCTTCATCGCCATACAAAGATTTAAGTTCATCGATGCACTCTTGTCGTGATAATCCACGTCAAAGGTTGTGAAAAATTATCTCACGAAAACGTTCACGAGTTAATTCCATTTTTTTGCCAAATTGATTTTTTCAAGTCACTGTAAACAACACAAATGACGGTCGTACGTCAAAACGATAGATAGGATAGTTTACAATTGACACGACGATATCTTTTATCTCCAACTCCGGTTCCGGTAAAACCACACCAAACAACCCACACACGGCGTGCTTGAACCAAGTTTAAATAAAAGTTTCTTGCATATGAGTTTTTTGACTTACGTTATAACTTCACGAATCAAATGATCCAAAAATTAAAAAAATCGAATGGGCCCTTTTTGAAATAATGAGCCTTAAGCAATAACTATAAAAAGTTAATACAACACAAAATTAAAAATATTTGTAACATTTTGCAAACTATTTTTTCTAAACTAATTTGAGGTCGCTGAACACGAAAAACGCATTTATTTTTTTTTTCCTTGGGGTCGTTCCCAAGTTATTCGATAATTTATAATTTCGAGGTTATAGCTTCATAAACATCAATATATTTCTATGACGCCAAGTCCGATCAATTTTATTTTTCCACGCTTACAAAGAGTGATTAACGGCGCTTCTAACAAGTATACCAATAATTATGCTCCAAACAAAATTGACTGAGTTAAAGCAGGAAAAAGCTTGATATTTCAAAAATTTTTTAAATTTTCCACATCAACTTCAAATGAAACTATTTGTTTTTGGCATATATTTTTTTTTTAAATAATTATTTTTAGAAATGTTATTTAATGGCGCATATAATTTCAAACATTTTAAGCCTATGTTGAGCAAAATTGAATGAAATTTCCAAAAGATATAAAGGCTTTAGTGCAATAAGGAAGATGTGAGAATTTTCGAAATGTTCGGCCTGAGTCAACAGATCCAATTTTTCAGCCTCCAAATAGGACACCCTACACTTATTGAACACTTTAAAGATGATTAAAGTAACTTCTAATCATTTTCTGTAGAAGAACATTGCGGATTGTATCAAAAATATTAATTTTTGAAAGAAATCGAAATTTCTCTATTGCACTAAACCCTTAATATCTTTTGGAAATTTCATTCGATTTTGCTCAACATAGGCTTAAAATGTTTGCAATTATATGCGCCATTAAATAACATTTCTAAAAATAATTATTTAAAAAAAAATATGTGCCAAAAACAAAGTGTTTCATTTGAAGTTGATGTGAAAAATTTAAAAAATTTTTGAAATATCAAGCTTTTTCCTGCTTTAACTCAGTCAATTTTGTTTGGAGCATAATTAATGGTATACTTGTTAGAAGCGCCGTTAATCACTCTTTGTAAGCGTGGAAAAATAAAATTGATCGGACTTGGCGTCATAGAAATAGATTGATGTTTATGAAGCTATAACCTCGAAATTATAAATTATCGAATAACTTGGGAACGACCCCAAGGAAAAAAAAATAAATGCGTTTTTCGTGTTCAGCGACCTCAAATTAGTTTAGAAAAATTAGTTTGCAAAATGTTACAAATATTTTTAATTTTGTGTTGTATTACCTTATTATAGTTATTGCTTAAGGCTCCTTATTTCAAAAAGGGCCCATTCGATTTTTTTAATTTTGGGATCATTTGATTCGTGAAGTTATAACGTAACATAATTCAGTCAAAAAACTCATATGCAAGAAACTTCTATTTAAATTTGGTTCAAGCACGCCGTGCACAATAGGTCAAATTATCAAGTTTCCTGTGCGAAATTCAAATTTTGACCTAATGACACCCCTGAAACTTTGAGAATTGTCATAGACACAAAGCAAATGAAAGATAAATATTAAGAAGAAAACTAGTAAGAGTGTAACTTTTGGCCTGGCCAAACATTAAATCCCTACACTGGAGCATTTTGAAAATTTTGCTTATATGGGAGGTGCCACGCCCTCTTGTCCGAGTTCGCCCAGTTTTTGCTCAGAGCTTGTACTTATAGTTTCTAGTGTCTGAGTGAAATTTGGTTCAATTATCTCAAAAACTCTTTCAGTATAGCATTTTGAAACTTTTGCTTATATGGGAGGTGCCACACTCCCTTGTCCGGTTTCACCCAATTTTTGTTGAGAGCTTTCATTTATGATTCTTAGTGTCTGAGTCAAATTTGGTTCAATTATCTCAAAAAACGCTTTCAGTATAGCGTTTTGAAGCTTTTACTTATATGGGAGGTACCACGCCTTCTACCTGAATTTTCCCAGTTTTTTATCAGAGCTTGCGCTAATAATTCGTAGTATTTATGTGTATTTTGGTTGCATTGTCGTGAAAAATACTCCTAAAATTGCATTTTGAATATATTTTTTGTATGGGTGGTAGGCGTGTTCCTTGACCGATTTTGCTCATTTTCAATCCCACGAGCTAACTTTGACAATGAAGGCAGTGTAGCAAATTTCATTGAATTATCTCGCTCAGTTTTCCCAAAACGTGTATTTCCACACACAGCCAGCCACCCAGCCAGCCACCTAGCCAGCCAGCCAGCCAACCAGCCAGACAGACGGACATGGCTATATCGACTCAGGAGGTGACGCTGATCAAGAATATATATACTTTTCTATATCTGCCACGCCTCCTTCTCTGCGTTACAAACGGAAGGACAAAATGAATATACCCTGGGTGTAGGGTATAAAAATGAAATACAAGTTTAATTTTACTTCTGCTGACATTTACTGACTGAAATAAATCTATTTTGGCCAGTGGAAACGGCTAGGATTTAACAATATAATTTACTAATCTCAGCTGAGCTTAATCTTCGGTGGAAACAGGCTATTATTGCTAAAATCTGATGAGGAATACTTCAAAACATAGGAATGTGCATTTAATTTGTCCAAACTATATAAAACCGTTTTACAAAGCTAACACAAAGTCACTTTTTTGTAACGTAATTGAAAATTTGCTTGCAAGATCAATTTTGGTCGCATAGTTTTAAGTTAGTTGGTAAATAGTTAAAGCAAATGAAGCATATAACTAGTAAGGGTGTAACTTTTGGCCTGGCCAAAAAATAAATACCCTACACTGCAGTATTTTCAAAATTTTGCTTATATGTATAGTTTTTAGTGTCAGAGTGAAATTTAGTTGGATTATCTCAAAAAACTCCTTCAGTATAGCATTTTGAAACTTTTGCTTATATGGGAGGTGCCACGCCCCTTGTCCGATTTCACCCAATTTTTGCTGAGAGCTTTCATTTATAATTTTTAGTGTCTGAGCCAAATTTGGTTCGAATATCTCAAAAAACGCTTTCAGTATAGCGTTTTGAAGATTTTGCTTATATAGGAGGTGCCACGCCCTCTTGTCCGAATTCGCTCAGTTTTTTCTCAGAGCTTGCGCTTACAATTCGTAGTACTTATGTGTATTGTGGTTGCATTGTCGTGAAAAATACTCCTAAAATTGCATTTTGAATATATTTTTTGTATGGGCGGTAGGCGTGTCCGTTGACCGATTTCGCTCATTTTCAATCCCCCGAGCTAACTTTGACGACGAAGGCAGTGTACCAAATTTCATTGAATTATCTTGCTCAGTTTTCTCAAAAAGTGTATTTCAACACACAGCCAGCCAGCCAGCCAGCCACCCAGCCAGCCAGCCAGCCAGACAGACGGACATGGCTATATCGACTCAGGAGGTGACGCTGATCAAGAATATATATACTTGTCTATACCTGCCACGCCTCCTTCTCTGCGTTACAAACGGAAGGACAAAGTGAATATACCCTGGGTGTAGGGTATAAAGATAGATAATGATGATTAATGATTTTTTTCAAAAAAGTTGTAAATTTTTCTATTTCTCCTGTAAAAAAAGAGCCATTTGTGAAACAACCTTAAGCGTACTAGAATCATTTAAATGAAGATCATGGACTATAAAAATGGGCTGTGTCACACCCTCTACTTTACATAATTCGTCACTCCTCTGAAACGGTTGGAGCCAGTTCAATGAAACTCAGTACAGATGTAAAGGGCATTAGGACAATTAATATCCATTGAAAAAATTGGTAGAATCAAGCATCTTGAAAACTAAACTAGTCAAATCTCCGAAACCATTCAACGCAAATGGGTGAAATTTGGTTTACATATAAAAAGCACAAATAATATTCACTGAAAAAAATTAGAAGAATCAGAGTTCCTTCCTGTCCTCGAAAGAGTTAATGTTCACAAAAGGGTTAAATTTTCTAAAAAAAAATTTTGAAATTATTCTTACTTATCCCTTTGCTACAGTTTTGATTCAAATAATATCAAACTTTCGCTTTTTTTAATTTCGCACAAAAAAAAAGTCATTTGACCTAGTAAGCATCCATATAAAAAAGTTTGCAAACGAAATGAAAAGGCTAAACAAGTTGTTTTTTACCCAAAAATTTTTCGAATAAAACTGAAAAGCAACATTTGTTTGACTTAAACTGCAGCTCCTATAAGTCTTTCTTATTGCTGACGCTAAAAACTGACGTACGAATAACAGATTGAAAGCACTGTGACGCATTTTATTACATTTTTTACGCATTACCCAAGAGATATATTATCAAGAGACGCAAAGAAGCACTGGAGCAATTTTTTGAAGTTTGTGTTCTCCGCAGACGGTAGCTTTGACGAATTTAGAACTAGAAAGGCAGCGTAATTTAACCATAAAATCTATTTTGTATATCTCTTCGCTTCCACATGAGAAGAGATGTATACAGATGCATCGAATAGCCATGAACTTTGTCAAAAAACTTTGTCTTGTTTATTTTTTCAATTGGATCCTTACTTTCTGAGTTATCATCCAATGAAGTACAGGTAACTCAGCCTCATCGAAATAAAATTCACTCCTTCGTATGGAGTTGAAAATCCTTAACTTCTGTGGAGAATAATTTGGAAAATAATCATCCAATTGAAAAAGTTGAGATGTAAAGTTTATCAAGTAAAATTATGGAATTCCAATGCCATTGACAACCCAGTGTGCCAGACCCGTTACGGATCCGTTACTGATCCGTTTGCGGGAGAAATTCAAAAAAAAAAAAACGATTCGCTTTTTTTTTGGGACAAAAAAGCGGAGATTTGAACCGTCTGGCACACTGGGAAATAACAATTACACCATTTAATGTATGTATGATAAACATATGCAGTTTTAAAAATGCTTCGAAACCGCTATCCAAAAAAATGTATCCTTTTTCATAAGTCATTTTTATTTTATTCGGCACTTCAGATACAAACAAAAATATTACATATTACAAATGAAATAAAAGAAATTTGAAAAAATGTCAATGTCTATACAAAAACTTTGACTGAGGTAGTATTGCAAAAATACCACACTTCGAACTTAAAATAAAAGTAACATAAAAGATATTGTAATTCTTCTTCTTCTTCTTTAATTGGCACAAATGTTGTGTCAAATCCACTTAGTGGATAATGGTCAAAAATGACTGGAGACACCAGATCTATGTTGCCACCTTTGTGGGGGTTTTTAATTCGTTATTCGATAAGAAAATGCATTGCACACAAGGAAACGGCATCTTCTCCGATTTCCTTTTATTTATTGTTAATAAGTTCGTTGCGAATGGATGATTACTCAGCTATAAAGAAACATATATAAATATTATTTACTAATTTTATATTTCAATAGCCGAGTTGCAAAACCAAGAATATCCATTTTTTAAAAAAATTTAGATATACATACATATATCACTGGACTCGTAATGGCAAGAACTACAAATCAATCATGGTTTCAAGATCAAGCTCACTGATAGGCCTTGAAAATCGAGTTTGAAATATCGTAGCTGTGCCAAAACTAGCGATGAGCAAACCAAGACCAAGACCATAGCAGTCTTGGTCTTGATCTTGCACAGTGAATCTTGGCCTTGGTTTTAATATTGAGTCTTGGTCTTGGTCATTCTTGGTGTTGGTTTTAATATTAAGTCTTTGTCATTAAGTGTTGGTCTCGGTCTTGGTCTTGGTCTCGAAAAAATTTCTAAAGATTGTTGAGTATTCAAAATTTCCAAACCTTATATTTTCAAAGCAGTTGGGTTTTTAAGATGCCAAATTACATGATTTTATGCTTGAAAAGAGCGTGACACACCTATTAACTTTATATTTGCAAGACTAAAAAGCAGTCTTGGTCTTGATGATTATCGTGACCAAGACAAAGACCAAGACCATAGTATTCTTGGTCTTGGTCTTGCAATGATATCAGCGTCTTGGTCTTGATCTTGTTCTCGCAAAAATTACCAAGACCAAGGCTAATTTTACTCATAACTAGCCAAAACCAGATAAAAACTCAGAAATTAGGGGTGCAAAACAAGGTACATATAAGCATTGCTGTTGCAAAAGCAGTCCGAAAACATATGGAAACATCATAGTTACGTTAGTTGAGAAGCAAAACTATCCATGTTATTTCTGTGAAACAAGCAACACTGTAAGAGTTACATTTTGGCGACAAGTGAAGTGAAAATCCAGAGGTTGTTTACTACGTCGAAGTAGCTGAGTGCCGAGTTTTGTATACTTAAACCATACCAGCTTATGAAGGCCATGAGGCAGAACTGGAAATTTTTATGGAGCTCGAAATTGTTGAAAATGAAGTGCACATCGTAAAGGAAGGTCCACAAAATATGGAGCATGATGTTGTGGCTGATGAAGTAGATTTTAATTTGCTAGAGAGCGATTCTGAGGAGAGCGTTTTATTTAAGTGTTAGTCAAGAAAATAAATAAAAAATAGATATTACTCCTTCCTTTTTTTATTTTTAGCATCACAGTCCTTGGTAGACCATTGCTACCACAATAATCTGCTGCCAGTTCTCTCATCTCGAAATGCGTACTCGTTATCTTTCTAAGATCTTATAGACCGTCATCTAGCCAGCGTTTTCTCGGACGTCTTCTTCTTCGCTCTCTAATAGGTTGTAGGTCAAAAGCTTGGCGGGTTATTCGCTTTATGGGGAAAATTTTTGCCATCTCTCAAAGCACATAATTTGGTGAATGTCACTTGATTTTAGTGTCCAAAGCTCACAACCGTATGTGAGTGTTGGTCGGACCAGTGTCCGATTCTGGTTTCTTGACAGAACTTTCGATCGAAACAGATGTATGCTATCGTAGTATGCTCTGTTAGCAGCTTGTGTTCGGTAATTTACAGCTACCGATGTATCTTTGCTGGCCGATATCGTAACACCTAGGATTTTTGCTTTGGTATACATATTCTGCAACTCTGAGTGCATTGCTGTCTATTAGAGAGGATAAGCAAATAGCTGAAACTTTTTATTGAAGTATGTGTCATTGGAATTTATTTCTTCAATGATTGTGTATAGGATTAGGGTAAACATCAGAGTACATCGTCGCTCACTTGTATTTACAGCGCCCCTAATTGAAATTTTTTTATATCCAGCTTACAACTTACACAGAAAAAAAAATACCGGTTAATCCAACCGATTTCAATGAAAAAAATTGCACAAACCCACAGTAAAGGTTAAATTGACTGTGCAGTTCACTAAAATTACTGTGGAAATCGTACGTATTGATGAGCTTCTGTTGCCTTTTTTTTAAATTAAAACACAAAAGCAAACTATCCGACGATCTTTAAGATAGAGCTGTCGGATCACGTGAATTCGTACTACACGTGAGTACGTGAATTCACGAGCAGGGGTACGAAATCACGTACCCCCAATTCACGTGAATTTTAGGTTCGCACAGGTACGTGAATTTGGTAAAGTTCGTACCTTTGATACGAACTTCGTACCATTCGTGCCTCGTACTTTTCGTACTTTTCGTACCTCGTACTTCGTATTTTTCGTACCCCGTATGAGTAAGTACGAAAGCTCAGAAGCGACCAAAGTATCAAATAGGTGCCACGCACACTATTTAACGATTAATCGAAAAAAAAATTTAACACGTTATATCTCGGAAACTATGGACGCTATTCCCATGGAATTCGGTAGGTAGGTGCTCTACATAATAAGCATTCGTTGACTTAAAATTGGGCGTGATCCGTCAATGCCACGCCCAATTTTTAACGATTTGAAGAATTGGTACTTTAAAAAGCTATAACTCCCAAAATATACAAGCTATTTCGATGAAATTTGGTAGGTAGGTGCACCACAAAATTAGTGGGCGTGATCGAGCAATGCCACGCCTACTTTTTAACGATTCTAAGAATCATCACTTTAAAACGCTATATCTCCCAAAATATAGAAGCTATTTCGATGAAATTTGGTAGGTAGATGCTCCACATAATAACCATTTTTGGTCAGCGGATGCTAATTATGTGGAGCACCTACCTACCAAATTTCATGGAAATCGCGTTCATAGTTTTCGAGATATATCGTGTTAAATTTTTTTTCGATTAATCGTTAAATAGTGGGCGTGGCACCTATTTGATACTTTTGCCGCTTTTGAACATCCGAACTATTTCAAATGGGGTACGAAAAGTTCGAAGTACGAGGTACGAATAGTACGAAGTTCGTATCAAAAGTACGAACTTTACCAAATTCACATACTTGTGCGAACCTCAAATTCACGTGATTTGGAGGTACGTGATTTCATACCTTTAAAGTACGAAGTTCGTACTCACGTGATCAACGTTCGTACAGAAACAGACAGCTCTACTTTAAGATGCAATAGCTTTCAATGACAACAAATCAGCACACATATTAGTTACGCCATCTACTAGCAAAACGAACTTTTTGAATAGTAGATCCAATACATATTCTTGAAGACCAACCTCAAATGCAATTTCACCCAAAAAATTGTAACAAAAATGTCAATTAGGGCCGTTGTACAAGTGAGCGACGAGATAATGCGTAACCTTGTTTAACACCTGCCCTCAAATTAATAGCTTAGTTTGCAACAACAACAGTTATTTAGTTATTTTTGCAAAAGCATACGACTAGAGTCCGACCGATTAATCGGCTTCGGCTTCGGCCAGATTCGGCCAAAAAAACGCCTTAGGCCTCACATTCGGCCTTCGGCCTAAAATAAGCCGAAGGTTTGGCCGAAGCCGAATGTTTGTAACTTTAATTAAAAAAGAAATTATTTCTTCTTAAACAAAAATGTTAAAAAGTCAAAATACAAAATACAAGAGAAAAAGTGATATTGGCCGCTGGAGTCAATACATAGCCAATACATAGCCCAAAAAATTAATGATACTATTGCTGAGTACAATTTGCAACAAAAAGTTCATATGGGCACGGCCACCGTTGGGAACGTTACGTTCGCACGCACATTTTTGCCCATATCTCTTTGAAAAATAATCAAACATCATGATATCTTAAGTGCATGTAATAAGGCTCCCTCAGGCCAATATTTCGTGAGAACAAAGTTTTTGTCTATCGCTTATGGCTTAGAAGTTATAAGAGTTTAAGTGCCGTTGGGAACGTTATTTTTTTTTTTTCAACAATTTTTGAGGTCAGTGCACATTTTCTAAAAAGTCTGCGAATCTAGTTATGTATTTTCCCGAACATCTTCTATAATATCAAGATAAAGGATCAAAGCTAAGATTGGAATGGTAATTGTGGAGAAAAAAATATTATTGGTGGACTAACAGACATTAAAGCAACGTTGGTT
This sequence comes from Calliopum simillimum, assembly GCA_951812925.1. Lineage (NCBI taxonomy): Eukaryota > Metazoa > Arthropoda > Insecta > Diptera > Lauxaniidae > Calliopum > Calliopum simillimum. Next base: position 25,940,216 of record OX638371.1, read on the forward strand.
ACGTCACGCAAAAGCGTTGGGAACGTTATGCGTACGAATTTCCATAAATAAATTGAGGGCAAATACAGCCAAATAGTCCAAACATCCATAAAGATGAAAATATGTGAATATTTCATTCCTTGGAAGGTTCCCATTTACACTACATTACAAATTTTTTGCTCCAAGACTTCGATACATATTTTTTTTTGAAATTACGATTTCTCCCAAAAGGATAAAGCTATCTACATGAAACTTGGTACAGATAATACTGAGAGCCATTTTCTGATCAGGATTAAAATTGAGCGTGATCGGATAATGTTCACGCCTACCTCCCATGTATGCTAGTTAAAACGTTGTATGGGAAGTAGGCGTGGAGATAAACCGATCACGTCCAATTTTAGTCTCAGGCAGCTTAGTAATATTGGCGTTATCTGTACCAAATTTCAGGCATCTAGCTAAATTCGTATGGCCGCCAGTCTGGGTTCAACAAAAAAATGAAATCGAAAATAAATTTTTTTCTGTTTTTTTCAGATATTTATGTTGAGCCCTGACAGGTGGCCGAACGGATTAAGCTAGATGCATGAAATTTGGTACATGTAACAAGAACATTACTAGGTTGTTTCGGAAGCTTCAAAAAGCCTGTAAAAAACGAAATATTTGTGATATCCTATGCACTTGGATAGATCTCAAAATAGCAATTAACGTGATTTATGTCCATAACTTCCTCTTCAATCCAACAGTTCTTATTGGTTGATTTAAATTATTGTAAGGAATTTCTATCCCTTTCAACACAGCTCATCGCGCGGATTCAGAAGAAATTTTAGTAGAAAAATATAACTTATGGTTTTTGATTAAAAAATGTTGGGAACGTTACACATATTTAGTGGCTATATTCACCATGGTAGATACTTTATTTAAGTAATTTTAAAATGGATTCAGAAATAAGACTGAAAATACTCGAAAAGGGTGATTGCATTTTAATATTTTACCCACTAACTTCCGCTACAAGAAACTTCTTAAAATATTTCGTTGGGAACGTTATGTTTTTTATTGCGGTAGAATTCATCGCCAACAAATATGCAGAAGCAACTGGTTTTCCTTCAAAATATCAATGTTAATCCTTAATTTCAAACATTTTCTTTCTGCAGAAATCAAAATTGCATTGATAAAATAAAAACAAAGCAAATTTTTACCTTCTTTTCGGGACTTGTTTTTTTTGCATTTTTTGTTTTCTTTTCACAAGCAAGAGTAAGTTTTTATGAAAAAAGCACCCCTTAAATCAATTTATATACTTGAAAATGATATTTTTGGACAGCACTAGATGTAAACTTATGAAATATGGGCAAATGAGTGGGAGATTTAAAGAAAAAAAAAAGTTGTATAGCTTCGTCTTACGTGGCCGTGCCCATATGGTTATTCGTGATAATGCTCCAAACATGAAAGCAGCCATGTATTGTGGAAGCTTTGTTTCTATTGGTTGTGTAGCTCATACTTTACAACTAGTGATTCACGAGGTTATATTTAATGACCTTGATATTAAGGCTATCGCGAAAAAGTGTCGAAAAGTAGTAGGTCACTTCAAGAGAAGCGAACAAGCCATCGGATATCTTAAAAAATTTCAAGAAAAATGTGACTTACCTCAGCACGCTTTAATTCAAGATGTTGAAACCCGCTGGAATAGCACCTTCCTTATGTTGCTAGAGCAGAAAACTGCAGTTAATCTGTATATGGCGGAAAAGGGTGGGATAATTATTCCAACTGCAGAAGAGTGGGTACAAACAGGCAAAATTATATGCTTATTGAAGTGCTTTTATCAAGCGACAATTGATATTTCTAGCGATTCATCATCTGCATCTGTGATTATACCATTGATTGCTATGATAAAATCAAAACTTGCTCCCAGTGATCTAGACGCTGAAGATGTTAGACTTCTCAAAATTAATTTATGCCAATCAGTAAAAACGAGATTTGCTTTCATAAGAAATAATTTGCAGCTGTCAATTGCCACACTAATCGATCCACGGTTTAAAACAAAGTATCTGACTACTGACGAAATTATTACTACTAAGACAGAAATTTTGAAATTTCTGCATCAAAATTATGCTGAAAAAAATATAACAGATAATATGTTTATCGAAATTGAAGGATCTACACCTTCCTGTTCAAATTCAGCCGCTTCCAATGGAAACCAATACCCAAAAGATGATCTGTGGGATTCGCACGATAAAATGCCTTTGACTGGGACCGAGGAAGCAGCATCTGACCACGTTCGTTTGCCTTTTGAGGAACAATTAGCTTGTTATTTAAAGGAGCCTTTGCAGTTGAGGACCACCGATATATATCATTATTGGGCTTGCAGTCCATATATTCATTTACGACCAGTATCCCAAAAATTTTTGTCAGCTCCTCCTACAAGTGCCCCAAGTGAACAATTGTTCAGTGCTGCGGGTCAAATATATGCTGACCGAAGAGCCAATCTACATGGAGAAAATGCAGAAAAACTGCTGTTTCTAGCTTACAACATTAGGTTATTTAATTTTGATTATTAACTATTTATTTTTATTTAAGAACTAATAAAAAAAAGTAGTACAAAAAATAAGTGTTACAAATATAATGGAACCTTCGGCTTCGGCTTCGGCCGAAGGTTATAAAAAACCGATTAATCGGCTTCGGCCAAAAAGTCACCTTCGGTCGGACACTACATACGACACATTGAGTTGGAAAACTAGCTTAAAACCAGTTGCACATGCGTAACTAGATATAACCAAATTTAAATTTGTAATAACTTATTTTCTACTCTAATCTATCTATCTTATATTAGTCGTGTTTTTCTCGGTTTTGTTCAAAGTGGATATATGTATCTGGTTTTACATTTAGGTTACTCATTTACAAAAATGATTATTTATCTGTCATGGATGTATATTTACATATATCGGAGATAAGTAAATTTTGTTTGTTATTTTAACTTACATTTAAGGTATCCTCATTGACACGTGTTTCAAAACATCGTACCTCCAATGGCGATTGACGGCATTTTTGCTTTTGTAAAGCTTCCACAATCCCCCAAATAAACATATTATCTAAATAGTGATTTTCAGATATGTCCAAGACATGCAAATCTTTACAATACTCTACAAAAGGCAATACTTTCTTAATACTGGTGAGTGAGCGAATGCAAACATGCTGTAATTTTTTCAATTTATATGCCAACATCACTATTTCACTAAATTCAAATTCACTTGCGAAGAATCCAAACTTTTTCATATTTATCATTTTTGTCATCTCTTGTATAATGTCAGACTCTTCTCTATGAAAAGTAAAAAGCATTTCAACTGCCTCCGCTTTACGTTCAGCTATATATTGAATAAGATGCTCATCCTTGGCGACCACAAAGCATGTAATTTTTTTTAAATTCGGCATTTTCAGCACTTCTCTGAACATTGAACGTAAATGAAAATTATAGATCGTAAGCTCTTCTAAAGTAAGGCAATTCAGTATTGCTTTAATACCATCATAAGTGCGAAAATCATCAGCCTGGCGACAGACATAAACTTTACGCAAGCGTAGTGTACTAAAAATAGCATCAAAATTTGATGTTCTCAAAAAATCACAGTGACTCAAATCCAAGTCTATGACTTGGGTAAATCGATCAATATATTTTCCTGTAATTATGGCATATATTTTTAATGTTTGTAGATTTGGGAATAACTGCGACATTAGTAACACAACTTCATTATTATTTTGCGATTCAATAAGGTAATCATTTCTCCAATCAGCATCATCATCGTCATTTTCGAAATCAGTGAATCTGATATTATTATCAGTTATATCATCACATCTCAGATTTTTCAAATACAGTTTGATAACTTTTGGGAAACGCAAGTTTTTTAAGAGCCATAACTGCTGCGCTTGCATGCTTTCGAATTTCACGTGCTCAACAGTATTGCTAATAGTTGTCATAAAGTCGATGAACTCTTCGTCATTTAGACCTAAATCATTCAAGTCCCTTAAAGTTACGTTTTTACACTGTAAATGCCAAATTGTGTGAATAATGTAATCCAAACGTCTGCAAACCTTTTTCATCGAAATCTGATCTGCAAATGAAAGTTGCTTGCATATATGCTCCAGGCAGTCATCGTTTAGTTGCAACATTTCTGCAAGAAGATGTAAAAGAAACTGTCTTTAAAGTTTGGCATACAAAACTACTGCTAGATTTCGAAGGTTTTTTTTAACTAAAAACACTTCCTAAGCAAATTAATAAAAACGCATAATCTTTTATAATTAGACTTTTATAAAATTTTAATTAATTTTCTACAAAATTGTACCTACATATTTAAGCAAAATAAGTAGTGAAGTCAATTATACTACGAATAGCAATGAAATCTGATTTTGATAAGACTGAGATAGGTGTTTATTACAAATTGAGTTTTGGCATATATATTTTAAGATGTTAGTTCTTTGTGTCAATAGTCCTGCACTATGCTGGTTTTAAGGGGTTCGAACCCCCCAGGAGGATCCTTTATACACAAAATTCTGCAATTGCAATAATGAAATAATCTAGAAATGTATAGCACTGAAAACTCTGTGAACACTGTGAACTTCAAAAACCGCTGTCCCGTATAAAAGTTGTAACTGGAGTTACCAACTTATATGTTGGATGTATCGATATGTGACCACATGTGAGTGGAAAAGTACCTTGTCTTTACAAAATAAAAAACGTTTTTTTTTTTGCATTTTCTAAAAAAACATACAATTTTGAATAAAATGACACCTCGATCACTGGAAAATTTAAAAATTGACTGAGTTATGGCATTTTGAAATCGTAAAATGAAAAAGTTTGTAGAAGTCGAAGTTCAAAGTTCGTCAATTGTCAATTTTTACATTGAAGAGGTTGATAATCGACCTCAAATCAGTTGTAAAATGTTCAGAACATGTTTAAGCACTGAGTTCCACCTTTAACTGAAAACCTGCAAAATTGACCCTCTCTTATTGTTAGCTGTACTGCTAAATTTTATGAGTGAAGATAAGGTACCTTTTTCACTGGACGGTTCAAACATTTCTCGACAAACATGTACTATCGGTACTTATTATTAAGAAACGACTTGCGATAAAATAAAAAAAAATATTTAGAAGATAAACAAAAAAGTATTATTTAAACAATGTTACATAAAATTCATCTTACAAAATTCTTAACAAATTTATTTAATTTTTTCGGTTTTCAAAGCAAAACCCATGAACGACTCAATTAAAGCTTTAACTGTTATATAAGAACGAGGTAATATTTAAAAAAAAAAAATTCACTTGAAACCTAAAACTAAAGTGAAATTATTAGCTAGTGAAATAAAGTTTACTGTCAATCAAAGTTCGTAAAATTGCATTGAAAAATGCGCGAAATTGTCGGCAGCTCCTTTTCACATTCGGTTTTATTCAGCTTTAACAAATTTTTTGAATATTTTTGATGAGTAAGCTATAAAAAAGTATTTATGTTTAAATTTAAATAACTGTTCAGCTTTCATATGCATGTTTAACTGACTCACATTTATCAAGTCCTCATTGATGTTTGTATTAAAACATCGCAATTCCAAAGGCGATTGACGGTACATTTGCTTCTGTAAAGCCTCCATAATTCTAAAGATAAACTTATTATCAACCTTGTGATTTCCAGATATGTCCAGGATACGCAAATCTTTACAATACTCTACAAAGGGTAATACTTCGTTATAACTTTTGAGTCGGCATTTGCGCATGCAAACATGCTGCAATTTTTGCAGTTCTTTTGCCAATGTCACCATTTGATTTACTTCAAAATCATCATCGAAGAACACTAATTTCTTCATATTAATCATTTTGGATAAATATTCAACAAGTACATCTTTAGACCAAAGCACATCATTTGTTAGAAACATTTCAACTGTTTTCGCTTTACGGTCAGCTATTTTACCAATCAGAAACTCATCATAGTCACGTGTATAGCAGATAATTTTTTTTTAATGTGGCATTTCCAACAGCTTGTCTATAATTAAAACCAAATGATGATCATCGATCTTAAGCTCTTCCAATGTAAGGCAATTCGTTATTGTTTCAATACGTCTGTCCAGCACAGTAAGGTAACCATAATAAAAGATATAAAATTTACGTAGGCGCAATGTGCTAAAAATCGCTTCAAAATTGGATGTTCTCAAAAAATCACAGTGACTCAAATCCAAGTCTGTGACTTGGGTAAATCGATCAATATATTTTCCTGTAATTTTGGCATATATTTTTAATGTTTGTAGATTTGGAAATAACTGCGACATTAGTAACACAACTTCATCATTATTTTGCGATTCAATACGGTATTCATTTCTCCAATCATCATCATCATCGTCATTTTCGAAATCAATATCAGATTCACTATTATTATCAGTGTTATTGTCACATTTCAAATTCTTCAAATTAAGTTGGAGAACTTTTGGAAAACGTAAGTTTTTCAAGAGGAGCAAGTGGTGAGCTTCCATGCTTTCGAATTTCACTTGCTCAACAGTATTGCTAATAGTTGTCATAAAGTCGATGAACTCATCATCACTTAAACCTAAATCATCCAAGTCCCATAAAGTTACGTTTTTACACTGTAAATGCCAAAGCCTGTGAATAATGCGATCCAAACGTCTGCAAACTTTTCTTGTTGAAATTTGATCTTCAAAAGAAAGTTGCTTGCAAATATGCTCCAGGCAGTCATCGTTTAATAGCAACATTTCTGCAAGAAGATATTAAGGGATTATATTTAAAGCTTGGCAAACAAAAACTTAACATTAAAACGACCTATATGAACTTATATCAAAGTTCCCATAGTTTGTTGCGCAGAAAATTACTTTTGGAATCCAAGATTCTGTCGAGATCTTGATCTCTTTACGGAGCAAAACATATTTATTACATACATATATAAATCGGATCCTGTCAGCATTTGATGAGCAATTCGACATTGGAGATTGGACATTGCTGGTGAACGCTGAAAACGACGGGATTAGGAAGGTTGAAGGTTGTTCTTGCTAACAACAGCTCCGTATGTTGAAGCTGTTCCTCACTGTTCACACAATTCCTTAGTCACCCCAGTAATTCACTGCCAAATTAAATGCACAAACACTCACACAAAATTTACGAGGTAGTATGAATTTTCGTCTCTTAAAACTTAACCAATAATTTTTAATTTACTTACCAAAATTCTTCGCAGATCAGTAATAATTTAAACAAAACAAATTAAACAATTTGCATCAGCTGTTCCAATTCAGCGTTGCCAGGTGAACGTTTTTAACAAACGTTTTTCGGGTAAAAACCTTGCTATTTTGGTAAAAACTTTTTGTAAACGAATACTCCTAGTAATGCAAAAACTGAGGCATTACTTTTGCTATGACACCGCCGCACACTGGGGCAGATTCTCTCAATACCTGGCGATGATTCAAAAAATTAAATGTTATTTCAGGATACCTTTTCATAATGGTTAAGTACAATATTAACCAACGTACTATTTGCCATTTTTCAAATGACTTCTAACAAACGCATTTCATCACTACTGTGGACTGAAATAGTTTTTATACGTTATTTCTATATTAAACAAAGCAGTTTTTTGCTAAAGTTTATTAACTTTTAATGTTATTTGACCATGGAGCCTTCATCTTCTGGTATGTACCGTATATAAACATATTTTTTTCTTTAAAAATGTTAACACATTTAGGTAGGTAAGTAAAATAAAATGGACAAGAAAAATTTTTCAAAATTAAACAAATAATGCATAATTTAATGGGTTCCAAGCCTTTCCAAGCACTAGTTGTCATTAAAAAACATTCCATTTAGTATTGACTTCTAGAAGCGACAAAAAAAATTTTACTAACCTAAAATAAAATATTTTATCCTGCATTACACACATTTTGAACAGCAATTCGGTGTTTTGTTAAAACAGCTGGAAAAATAGGACAGGTGGTCGTCACCAACACTTAAGTAAGAAATTATCTCATTTCAAGTTCCAATATTGGTCAAAATGTCTAAAAACCTACCATAGCTTATTTATACTATTGATAGCAAGCGTATGAAATTTGGTTTGATTATCTCAGATAGTACCCTCAGTATAGAGTTTCTAAGATTTGGCTTTTATGGGAGGTGCCACGCCCTCTTGTTCAAATTTAACTAAATTTTGTTCAAAGCTTAAGTGATCCATCTTTAGTTTATCTGTGGACTTTTGACAAAACAACCTAACTCGAAATAAGACAATTACCCAGGATTTTAGTCATAATTATAAAATTTTAATACGCTTCTTCTGATGTAATCGTCATATCTCTATGACTTTTAGTTGCAGAGATATAGAATTCAAAATCAACCTATCTCGCTTTTTTATTCCAAATTGCATTCGACAAAACTTAGAGCAAAAACAAATACTGGAAAATATTTGTTTAGTATTCATGTATAATAACAAACCTTAACATTTTTTCCAATTCCTACACAAAAAGCATTGAGAAGCATCAAAACAGTTTTTTAGTTCTCCTGAAAATTTGCCGAAATCGAGTTAGGTTGTTTTGTCAAAAGTTCACAGATATATACATATGTTATTTGAATGCAGTGCGCAGCTCCGTTTATTTGATGTCACATATGAGAGCTCCTTGCCCCAGTGTGCGCCGTGTTAAAAATAAGTCTGAACATGAAAATCGGTTAAGAAATGTCCAAGTTATTGACAATTATTTGAGGAGAGTTTGTCACAATTTACAGATTTTTCCACTTTTTGCACCCTTCCACAAGCCACGAAAAAAATCGCAAATTTTTTTTTTTTTTTGCCTTTTCTTAAAGACTAAGCATGAAACGAAACCATGTACAAAATTTCAGCAAAATCGGAAGGGGTGTGGCAGATCTTGTTACGCTAGGCATGAAATGGATGTAATGCATTTTGGATTGTTTATTTATATGGGAGGTGCCATGCCCTCTTGTTCTAGTTCGCCTAGTCCTTGCTCAAAGTTTTCATTTAATATTCTTAGTATCTCAGTGAAATTTGGACGGCTTACCTCAAAAAACGCTTTTAGTATAGCATTTTTAAACTTGCTTATATGGGAGGTGCCACGCCCTCCTCTCCGAGTTCGCCTTGTTTTTACCCAAAGTTTTAATTTAATATTCTTAGTATCTGAGAAAAATTTAGGTGGATTATCTCAAAAAACGCTTTCAGTATTGCAATTTGAAACTTTTATTTATATGGGAGGTGCCACGCCCCCCCTCTGAGTTCGCCCAGTTTTTGCTCAAAGCTTGCATTTAATATTCTTAGTATCGAAATGAAATTTGGACGGTTTATCTCAAAAAGCGCTTTCATTATAGGATTTTTAAACTTTTGCTTATATGGGAGGTGCCACGCCCCCTTGTCCGTACTCAACTTATTTTTGCTCAAAAGTTGCACTTACTATCCCTAGTGCCTAAAAACTGATTTCCAAAAGTTTACGTGCAGAAATACATTTTTGGCCAGCTTTTACTTCGATTGGCACCTGTATGCGTCGTGAGAAGTTGAAGGAGCAACGTTTATCAAAAATAAAATAAAAGTGACGAATTGAAAAGTTCAATGCGATTCTCATTGAATTGAGTTAAGTTTAGTGACACCTCATATTTATTTTTTTAAACCTAGTTGGATTTTGATATAGATGGCTGAAATAACGATTTGGGAAACTTAATTTAATTTTTATTTAAGCAAAACCAGTGTTGCCCTGGATCCTCCTTGATTCTGGTCATGATTAGAAGCCGGTTTTGGTCCATAGGAATAGTAATCCGATAAACTTTGCGTTTTTAATGCATTTTTGTTATTTTTATTCTGTTTTGCACTTCGAAAACTAACAAAAAATGTTATTACAAAAAGATATAAAAAAGTATTCGAAAAAATTTCGAAGTAAATTTTACAGAAGCTTTGACTGAGATAGTATTGCAAAATAAATTTTACTGTGAACATAAAATTAAAGTAACATATAATTTACTGCGATTCATTATTCGATGAGAAAATGCATTGGAATACAAAACGGTCCAGCTCCTCTTCCCATTTTCTCTTATTTATTCTTAGTAAGTGTGCTGCTGATTTATTGTCACTTAGCTATAAAAGAAAAATATATATACAGGTATGTCGTGAAATCCAATTGATTTCAATCGGATTTCATTTGGGAGGCTTTTTGATGAAAACGGTGAGTCGAACGATAAAAAGTATTAGAATCTCTTTTGTGGAGAAAAATTGGTTCTACAAAAAGTATTTATTTGCATTAACGTAAAAATTACCGTTTACAAAATATTCGATAAAATCAAATTTTTCGACTTTTTGCGGTTTTTGAAGAATATTTCCTGAACGGTTATTTTTTCGTTAATGCAAATCAATACTATTTGAAAAACCTTTTATTCTCCACAAAATAGATTCTTGTACTTCTTATCGTTCGACTCACCGTTTTCATCAAAAAGCCTCCCAAATGAAATCCGATTAAATTTAAGAATTTTACTTAATGAAATATTTATTATGAAAATTATTTTTATTCATATATTTACAAAGATCGATTTTCATATAAATTATTGAATGTATTTCAATGCCACGAAGACTCATACGACCAACTTTTGTTTTTAATTAATACGAATTAAAAAACTTCAGTAGCAATTATTGTATGTTAGCAAAATTCATTGAAAGATTTTTACGAATATTGATCTTTGCAAAAGTACATAGAACTAAAATTTCGATTGAAATAATTTAATTTATTCGTGCATTTATAAAATTTTTTATTAGCCGTATTCACATTCATTTGCGTTGTAGCAAATGCAAAATTTTTTCAAATTACAAAAACAAATTCTATTTATATTTTAAAAACAAAATAATTTTGCATTTGTTACGATGCAATAAGATCTTGAATACGGCCAATCAGTTGTCATGTACATATGTATTTTTACTTGTATCAAGGCTTAGTAAATTTGTTTGTTAAACTAACTCACCTTTAAGATATTCTCATCAATATTTGTTCCAAAACATAGTAGCTCCATAGGCAATTGACGGTACTTCTGCTTTTGTAAAGCTTCCACGATTTCCCAAATAAATTTACTATCGATCTTTTCACTTCCAGATATGTCCACGATACACAAATTTGTACAATACTCTACAAAGGGTAATACTTTGTTACCATTCTCCAAATCACAGTTGCGAATGCAAACATGCTGTAATTTTTGTAGTTTTTTTGCCAACATCACCAGTTGATCTAATGAAAAATCAGATGCGTAGAATGCAAACTTTTTCATATTTATCATTTTTGAGAAATGCTCATGTTTATCTTCAGACCTTACTGCAAAATATGTTAGAAACATTTCAACTGTCTCTGCTTTACTTCTAACTATGGCATCAATAATATAATCATCATAGTCGCGCGTCGAACATGTAATTTTTTTTAAATTTGGCATTTCCAATATTTTATCTATAATGAAACATAAATGATGATCGTCGATCATAAGCTCTTCTAATGTAAGGCAATCCGTTATTGCCTCAAAACTTCCATCAAGCGCAGTATTGTAACCATAATAATAGATATAAAATTTACGTAGGCGCAATGTGCTAAAAATAGCTTCAAAATATGATGTTTTCAAAAATTCGCAGTGATTCAAATCCAAATCCATGAGTTGGGTAAATCGATCAATATATTTTCCTGTAATTTTGGCATATATTTTTAAAATTTGTAGATTTGGAAATAACTGCGACATTAGTAATACAACTTCATCATTATTTTGCGATTCAATACGATATTCAGTTCTCCAATCATCATCGTCATTTTCGCTTTCAATATCAGATTCACTCGTATTATTATCAGTTATATCATCACATCTCAGATTTTTCAAATACAGTTTGATAACTTTTGGGAAACGCAAGTTTTTTAAGAGCCATAAGTGCTGCGGTTGCATGCTTTCGAATTTCACGTGCTCAACAGTATTGCTAATAGTTGTCATAAAGTCGATGAACTCTTCGTCATTTAGACCTAAATCATTCAAGTCCCCTAAAGTTACCTTTTTACACTGTAAATGCCAAATTGTGTGAATTATGTTATCCAAACGTCTGCATACCTTTTTTGTGGAAATTTGATCTGCAAAAGAAAGTCGCTTGCAAATATGCTCCAAACAGTCATCGTTTAAACGCAACATTTCTGCAAGATATAAAAGAAACTGCATTAAGGTTTCTGTGCCATTTTAACAAAAGAACCTAACTTGAAATTAGCAACTTTTCAGGAGAGCTAAAAAACTTAAGGCGGCCAACAGTCCCGTATTCTGTGGGACACTCCCGCATTTGCTGCTTTTGTTCCGCAGAATTTATTCATACAGGAAAGTCCCGGAATTACGTAATTATGTCCCGCATTTACTCATATTAGATATTTTTTTACAATCTCAAACTTTAATACGCTTATTCTCTGTGGATAAGCCTTCGGCTACGACTTTAATCTAACATATGTAGTTTGTTTGACGAAATATGTTACGTATCAAATTATTTGAACCAGGACATCTTAAAGAGATGAGAGGAGGTGAAGAGCGATACAGAACAACGATGGATGGAGGTTTAAAGACAAGAAACAAATGAACCAACAGAAAGAGTATTCTCTGAATGTATTTAAAACATTGGAAAAAAACATCAATGAAAGTTGATGCATTACGTGCAATGCTTGTTGTAAAATTTAACATGGGCAGTTGCGAAAACTTTCATAACATCCTTCACGAAAACCCACTCTTGTGAAGAATACGATTTCAAAAAAACATTGTCATCAGTACGTTACGTTTGTTTTTCATAATTTTAGTGCACCTGCTTCCAATTGTCCTTCACCCCCCCCCCACCCTCCTATCAACACCAAAATAATGTCCCGCATTGAATTTTTTACAAGTTGGCCGCCTTTAAAAAACCGCCTTTAAGGCTGAATTTCGTTAATGCATACTGCATCATACAGTTTGAATCTCCTCTTTCAATACAGTTTTATTAACTCTAAACTGCCAGCTTTTAAACTGTTTTCGTTTTTGGTTGGCAACTCTTTACCGCACAAATGGCGGCAAATTCAATTTTATATTTATTACTAAAACCCTACAAAAATTGTCGATCTCGAGTAAGGTTGTTTTGTCAAAAGTCTTCAAATTTGTTCCCATTGTTGACAGCTTTTACACTTAAATCATAATAAAATTAAAGTTAACTTAATGACTCAATCACATTAAATCAATAAATTTTCCGCAAACACGGGCAGAGCAATAAATCACTGTAAATTTACGAGGTGATCTGAATTTTCGTCTCTTAAGTCTTAACCAATGATCTTTAAAACTATTCATAATTTACTGACCAAAATGATGAATGTAATTGCGTTAAATCACCGTCTGCTGATTAATAATTTAGACAAACTTACTTTGGCTGATCCAATTAAGCGATGGGATTTCACAATATGAGCTAGGGTTGCCACCCGTATGGTTTTTACCCGCATAGTCTATTTTTTATTTTTTTTTTAAATTTTGTTCTGGTCCGATTGTCAAATGCTTCAAGACGTGAAATTAGTTATGAGCAACGCAAGACCAAGATCATAGCTGTCTTGGTCTTGGACATTGAGTCTTGGTTTTGATATAAAGGCTTGGTCTTGAAAAAATTTCTAAAGATTGTTGAGTATTAAAAATTTCCAAGCCTTAAGATGCCAAATTTTGAAGGGGCCTAAGGAAAGGCGCTAAGCACCAATACGAGGCGAAAGTAGTGTCGTGTAAAAGCTTACATGATGGTGTGGAATTGATAGTTTTATGTTGCAAAAATTATATCGGTGAAAAAACTGATTTTTATGCCACATACAATAATATGTATATTAGTTTTGCCTCGTATTAGTACGGCCACTCCCTCAATTGTAAAATGTTCAGAACATGTTTAAGCACTGAATTTTACTTTAAACTGAAAACCGATAAAATATACCCTATCAGACCTGTTCCAAAATCCGTCAGGCTTCAATTACTTTTCATTTAGGAGGCTTTGATGAAAATGGTGAGTCGATCGATAAAAAGTATTAGAATCTCTTTTGTTGAGAATCACAGGTTCTACAAATAATATTGATTTGTATTTACGAAAAAGTAACTGTTTAGGAAATATTTGATAAAATCTAGTATTTCGACTTTTTGCAGTTTTTTTTAAATATTTCGTAAACGGTGAATTTTTCGTTGATGAAAATACAATATTATTTGTAGAACCTGTGATTCACCGCCAAAGAGATTCTAATACTTTTTATCGATCGACTCACCGTTTTCATCAAAGCCTCCTAAATGAAAAGTAATTGGAACCACACGGCCTGTATCTCTTATTTTTTGCTGTACTGTTTAATTTTGTCAGGGAAGATAAGGTTCTTTTCATGTGAATATCCCTAAAATTGTTCTGAAATTTGAATGTTTTGCATTAAGTTAATCATCAAATTTGTTTCCATTATCTGGAAAATGCTGTTATCATGGCGTTATGTAGATTGTGATCCCTTTTTAAATACAATTAAAAACTTGAATGGAATATCTCTTTTATTTGTTTATAACGTAAAATAAAGCATCAGATTGCAGCTAAAAAATGTATTCCACTTTCATTTATAATTATTGAGCAGTGATTCAATGTCCCGTAGCCATTTGGTAGAAGTTTTAATTTGAATGAATAATCTGGGCTAATTTTCGTATTGCTGTTTGAGCTTGAAGCTGCTTTCCGGAATTCCAAATAGTTTGAATCTACAGTATAAGCACAGCATACACTGTACGTTTCACACAATGTCTTTAGCTTTGCTATCATTTTAGTGTAGTGACTACGCATTCCGACACGTTTTTGGAATGTATCCTGCCAGAAAAATGCATCAAGATTGTCTATTGCTATGAAATTGATGTATTTGTTTTTCAAAAGTATATTTTCCACAGCATCAAGCGATAGATCAAAATCATCTGCCGAATAGCAGTTTAGTACAGTGATTGACTCCAAACTGTTCTCGACCACTTGGTTACATTCTTCAGGTGTGCATTTCTCCTTAGATTCGAAAATAAAACGCTTTAGATACTCCCTAAATTTGTGTATAGAGAATTTGTGACTCATGTTTATGAATATTATATCCGAATTCTTGCATCCAAAGTATGTTGGTGGAAGGCACCTCGCCATGATATATGATAACAACTCCGTTTTTCCAGCGTCCGGATCGCCCGATATTTCAATTAACTTTTTTGGTCTGGGTCCTCCACAGGGAAATAATTTCCTATCGAGATTATCTATCGGAGGCCTTAGAGCCGCTTGTTCTTGTATAGCTATTTCATAAGCCGAAGTTACAAC
The DNA here is from genome assembly GCA_951812925.1 of Calliopum simillimum. Classification (NCBI taxonomy): domain Eukaryota; kingdom Metazoa; phylum Arthropoda; class Insecta; order Diptera; family Lauxaniidae; genus Calliopum; species Calliopum simillimum. The sequence goes on from OX638371.1 coordinate 25,955,499, forward strand.
ACCATTCTTCTCCATTTTTTCTTCCTTGTTTTTTTACTATTACTACAGAAAAGTGAACATAAGATCAGTTCGTCTTCGGAATTGCTATGAGCACCAAGCAGATTTTTGTCTGGAACATCGGATACATCGTTTAGTTCATCCTCATCAGTTGCAACGAGTCCGCGTATTTTATCTGTCGCTTTGCTTACTTCTGCATCCACTAGAGTTGGATCCTCAATGTAGTTGTGCATATAGTTTCAACTTCAGCTTGAATTTTGTGACAATGTTAATATGCTTTGTTGCTGTTGATGTCTGTTCCGGCAAATTACTTGATGATGTGAAATTTAACAACAACAAAAAAAAGAATCGATAATTAAACCCTAAAAAAAATATAATTATTATTATTATAATAAATGCTAACAAATAAAATGAAATTTTCATTAAAAAATTGATAAAATTACCTTGTTGTTGTTGTTGTTGTTTATTACTATCATAAGTACAATATTTACATCAATAGTTACAAACTTTGAGATTTAATCCTATGGATTTTACAGCAAATGAGTTCAAATTTAATAATAATGATTAACCTTTCAATATATATATTTTATAAAATTTATGTTAATTTATTAATTAATAATAAGCTAATATTAGTTTTAATTATTTAATTAAAAGTGAATTTAAAACCGAAGATTCTAAGAGATGTGTTTCGTTAAAAATTAAATAAAAAATGAATGATTTTAACGAAAGATTGAAAGAGATGAAAGATTATGGCATCTCTTTTCCTCCTTCTTTTTTCGTTCAGTCTTCTCGTTTTTTTCGTTAACTTTTACTCACCACTATGGGGTATTTCAAAGCGCGTTCGAAAATATATGTAATAATTGCGTTGCCCTACGATTTTGTTAGAACTGAATAATTTTTTTGAGTTAAAAAGTCTTTATTTTATTATAGAAAGTACTGTTTTTGTTGTTGTTGTTGGTATTACTAGCTATGTTTTAGACGGCAGCGTATTAATTTTACCTTGTTTATACGACACGAAATACGGTATCAAATAAACTCGTTTCAACGTAGCACGCTTAAAATGTAAGCGTTTATACGAATCAAAAGAAGTGTATCAAATTGGCACACTTTTTATAGCGTGTTACAAAATCAGCTGTCAGAATTCGAAGTTCGTGAGATCGTAAATATGGAAAATAAAGAAGACATCTCTTATCTTTCATTTTTCCACTATTTATTCCAAATTATACCACGTTTCAAAAAAATTGCTGAATTCAATTGAAAATATTAATTTTAAATGACATTTGTAAGATCACATGTCATTTGTTTTCTTATAAAACAGCTATTCCAAACCGTGTTGCCGTACTCATGTGTTTATAGAGACACTTAACATGGTTCCGCAATGCTTAATTCGAACTGAAAAGGCGATTTATGGTGACACGCTTAAAAATTTCGATGCGGATTGAGATAGCGTTTATACATGCATTTCCAAATAACATGGTTCGATTAAGTTCGAATTAAAGCGTCGTATAAACAAGGTAACTGCTTTTCTAAAATTAGTTCGTGTGCTATCTCCTTCTTATTTTGTTTTCCTTTATTCTGCTTTTCGTTTCCGCACCACTTCCTTCCACTTGCCAAGACAATCGGTAAAAATGTGATGCTACTATGTTAAAATCCTATTAAACACAGCTAATATTCAGTGTAGTATGGCAACATCAACAGTCTACTTTGTGCTTAATAATTAAACACGCAAATTTATATGTGTTAAATTAAGCACTTTAATTGTTGCTTTCCCGTACATTTCTCAGTAAGTGCTTAGTTAAACACTAAAGACTATCGTCCAAAAACACAGGTTTTAATACAAATTTTAAAAAATCAATTTTATACAAAAGTCAAAGAACCAATTTAAGGCTCATGTTTCGTTAACGGATAAGTTCGCTAAAATTCTGAAACAAATTTTTTAGTTCTAAGAAAGAATATGTAATCAAAAAGTGTAGGCAAGATCTGGTAGAGCCATCGGAAGATCCAGGGGTCTTCTATGAAAACCGATACACATAAGTTGGGAACCCCTGTATAGATTTGGCAAATATTGGTGTCATATGTAAAGTATTTCAGTGTTTAAGTTTTACTTAAGTGACTTTTTTGGTTACTGAACATGGAAAAAAAAAATTTCTTAAAACGTGGGTCATATAAGAGGAGATTATTTTCGGATATGCCCATATGGGGCTGTCCATAATCTCTGTGACGCTAAAATTCGCTTTATTGAACACCCCCTATGTGACAGTAGCTTCATATAAAAAATAAATAAAATACACCAAGCGTGATGCTTGCTCGAACCCCCTCCCCCCTAGGAGCGTCACGTAGTTTTTGGACAGCCCCTATCTACTCACTATAATTACATTATGAAACTTGATATCTGGATGAATATTATACATAGCAACTATCTTGATCGTACAGGGAGCGCCAAAAGAATATATGAATGGTTTAAAGATGGTACAAGATCATATTGCTGTTTCTTTTTTTACTTTTCAGCAGCTAACTTCACTCCATAACGCTTTGTCAAAATTGGAAATTCGAATAGTTGAGCGTTGGCAATTTCGGTATGCGCCATACAAATTGTATGTACATGAGAAATTTTTTCCAGAATTTATCCGTAAACGCAATATGCAATAAACACAGCTATTATTTCTCATTCGTTCGATAATTTAACGAATCGATACTTTTTCAGCATTCCTATTTTATCATTTTTGCTTTTTATCGACATTACCGCCATTCATTTCACCAAGTTGTTTAAAAATAGCGTCAGTGTCAAAAAACAGGTTCAATTAAATTTCATTTTACATATTTCAAATCATTTTGCTCTTCTAAACAAAAGCCAAAAATATGGCTGATAATCTTGAATCTTTGGACAATACTACATTGCGCCAGAAGTGTATCCAATATGGATTGCCGAATGTGCCAGTCACTGACTCCAGTCGCAAAATTTTGATTAAACGATTACGCGTCTCCATGGGCGGTTCCGGTGGTGGCGATAAAGCTCCTAAGCCACGTGAAGCAACTCCAAAGAAAGCAACTACATTGAACGCTGCTACGACCGAAAAAGTGACGCCAAGAAAAACTCAATCTCGTCGGACAATTGCAGAAGTTCCATTGCCAAAACCCGACGTGATAAAACCGCAGATAACGAAAACTTCTTTTGCCCCAAGACCTACTGTTGAAAAAAATCAAAACGTTTTACTGTTTAGCAACTACAGTACACAGCAGGAGGAAGTACGGCCATTACAACGTTCATCGAGCCTCACGCCAAGTGAAAAATTGGCAAAGTCTGGCGTTGTTACTACATCATACAGTCAGGAGTCAACTGTTTTAGAAGATGATTATGAAGATGATTACGAAGATGAACCTTTTATTCCACAAGTTCCGCCAGAGCGTAATGTTACAAGAACAGTACCATCTTATCAAGGTAGTTTAGCGCATCCTATTGGTGGTTTTTTCAAAAACTCAGAAAATCAAACGTATGTCACGAAAACAGTAGATCGATCGTCTCCTAGTACAACCGTTCCTTATGGATTAGCAACAGGATCAAATTACTTGGGATCATCCTACACAAGAAACACTTTCAGCTCATTATCTCAACCGAAAATTGACATAAATAAGCCAGCACTTTCACGGCGTTATACGGAATATACTACTGTAAAAGACAGTGGGGATGACGATGAAGTGGACGAGGCTGAAACTCCATACTTGAGCAGTTTTGCTCGTTCGCTGGAGCGACTTAAAAGCGGTGATTCAATGAAACTTTCATCGTCGGCTCCTATACGTAAGCAGACGTCTCTATATGGGCAACGTCAAGTGTATGGTGGCTACAGAGAAGCAGATGATAGCATTAGTGGCGCTCTTCGTCAGTTCATTTTAGCTTTGGAACAGAAATATCAATTGAAACGTGCATTTGCCCTATTCTTAGTTTTCGTATTGGTAGTATTTATTTATGTATTTTTTATCATGTAAGATTTCTATGAAATTGATCATGAAATCAACATTATATGAATAAAGTAAATTCAATCTCAAATGTAATATGTACTAAATTCTATGATTTTCGATATTAGAAGCGTTTACATCTTTTTTTTATATCTTTTTGTACTTTTTCTTAATGTTCCAACTTGGTTACTTAGTGAAACGTTTTAATATATATTTAATTTGTTTTGTGTCTGAAAATGTAAGATGTGTTTATAAGCATCAGTCAAGCTATTCGTTATTTTGTAAACGTGTAAAAATTTGAAGAAATTTCATTATAAAAAATATAAGATATATGCAAATAAACACTTGTTTTATCTGTTCCATAAATCAAAAAAAGGAATTTGGCGCAAACTCTTAAGTAACTTCCAGACCCGATCCCATCACACACATTTTGGAGTAAAGTTTTAACTTTCCGCTAAATCAAACATATTATTAAATAATATGATGCAAATAATTATATAGTCACCTGAAATGCAAAAAGACGTAACGAATTTGTGTTAACAAACTTGATCCTTTGAGCTAAAGTGAACGCTTAAGTCAAAGAAATATTCGTTTTGTCTTCCAATCTGAGGCTATAACTATAGCCATGATACAATAATTGTATCATGAACTAAAGCGCTTGCTATTTTTGGCGTTTGTGTAAAATATACTTGCATTGATTTAAACCAATATTTTATTTTGTTCAGAGTATATTTGGAAGTTGGTTGCATTATCTTTGAAAACGTCCTCTTATCCGATTTGCTATAGCTTTTCCTAGTATTTGTGTGAAACCCAACATAAAATTTGGTTGAAATGGGGGGTGCCACGCATTCGCGTCCTAATTCATCAGGGATTTGTTTGAAACTTGCTTTTTTGTATGGGCGGTAGGCGTATTTATTAAGCAATTACACTCATCCGTCGAGCTAGCTTTTTTGATTCATCAAGTTATTTTGCTTTGTTTTTCCATATATATAATTTCCACAGACAGATTAAAAGACGGAAAGGAAGACAGACTGAAGAAAAGATAGTCAGACATACAAGAAATTACGGACTAGTATTTTACAGACTTGTTGGAGGAATTACATTTCAGAGAGGAATCATAATTTTTGAAGAGTAACTGGACGTGTTAAGAGATTGTTCTGAATGAAAAAGCCATAATGTAAGTAAAAAAAAAAAAAAAAAAAAAAACAATATAAATTGAAGTTATCAAGGAAGCTGAAATTCTTTCAAGATTGGCTATTACTTTAAAACTTTGCCTATTTGGAAGACCAATGTGGGGATTTTTTTTTTTATTTTTATCTTTTAATTCTTCTAGGGGATATATTTAGTCGCTTTTTTCTATCAACGATATTTCTTCAAGCAAACTTTGTTGATGGTATGTGGAAAATTAAGGTAAATAGTGAAAAAACCCAAGCTATAATATTTCCATTTAACAAATCTCCTAAGAGAATTCCCACTAGACCGTTTTCAGTGCAAGGGAACTTAATACTATTCTCTAACTCAGTCAGGTATTTAGGAGTTATTCTTGATGAGAAGTTCATATTTAAACAGCATATAGAAATCATCTTCATTAAAGCAACTAGATGCAGCAGAAGTCTTTATTCGCTTATGAACAAAAAATCTAAGCTAAGCATTAAAAACAAAATGCTGCTTTACAAATTATGTATTAGGCCAATTCTGACTTATGCTTGTCCAGTTTGGAAAAATTGTGCAAATACTCATTTAAAACGACTTCAAGTTATACAAAATAAGAATTTAAAAACAATTTTTGGTTTACCGCTAAGGTTTTCAACATCAGAGTTGCATACGATAGCACAAGAAAAAACGATTTCAAATGTCATTAATGATTTGAGCATGTCATTTTTTAATAAATGCAGGTTTTCAAACTACGCGCTTATACGGAGTTTACAATAAGCAGGTTTTTTGTTCCTCTACTTTTTATAGTGGAACGAATAACCTGACTTCATAATTTCATTTATCTAGTGTAATTATAATATTATTATAGGTTTTTAACTATCATTTTCCTATTAATTTTAATTTTATTTAATTGTTAATCATTATTATTAAATTTGAACTCATTTGCTGTAAAATCCATAGGATTAAATCTCAAAGTTTGTAACTATTAATGTAAATATTGTACTTATGATAGTAATAAACAACAACAACAACAACAAGCAAACTTTGTTGATGGTATGCGATGTAAATAATGAACCTTTTTAAAAAATTTACAAATTTTTCGTACCATTCATCTATTGGGTATATAGGGTGTAATCGATAAGGTTGCGAAGTTCTGTGAGATGATAGAGTAGGCCTAGACTAACAAAAAATTGCATCTGGGGTGGGATCTAAAATGTACCACTGAGGATTTATAGGGTTAAAACTTATTTTCTGACTTGTTTTGCAAAAAACATTTTCTTGGGTCACCCTAACGTTTTAGCTAATTGTATAAACTTTCTAAAAGCGTTAATAGTTTATAGTGTTTAAAATGATTTCACAAAGCTCTTGGCCTTTAAAGTTCATGTTTTAAATTTTATTCCCCACTTTTTGATTTCGGCGGCCATTTTAGTATGATAAGGGTCCTATTAACATACCCTTTTTTTTGGAATTCTTGTCAAATTTCCTTCAATTCGGTAGTTCATTTGTAATACCAGTTTTTGATTTTGAGACCAGAAAAAAATACTTTTATGTAACAACACACGCTACTCGCATGTTGCGCTGCATATGATGCGGGCACTGCACGCGCTGATCTTTATCTAGCGGAGCCTTCAAACGAATTGTTCTTGAAGAGTACTTTTTTCTGACCTCAAATTAAAAAACTGGTATGACAAATGCACTACTGAATTAAAGAAACTTTTGCAAGGATTCCAAAAAAAAATATATAAAAGGGTACCTATGTTAATAGGACCTTTTTCATGCTAAAATGGCCGTCAAAGTCAAAAAGTAGGAAAAAAATATCAAAATTATCATGTTCCTTTATATCCTTTTAAATCTTATAAACTAATTATGCTTTTAGAAAACTTATACAATTAGCTAAAGTTTTCTTTAAAAAGCTAGGGTGACCCAAGAAAATTTTTTCTGTAAAACAAGTCAGAAAATCAGTTTTAACCCTATATCATAAATGTGCGACAACCTGGAAAAAATGTATCTAAGCTATGAAACTTGTATATGACCCAGGTGTACAAAGTTCGATACGTATGTAAAAAGCACCGTTGGGACAAAGGTGTGGCAACGCTCACCGGGCTCCCGGAAATAACGCCAGAATTTTTTTTTGTAAATAACGCCAGAAAAGTTTTCATACAAAATTCTGCCGTTATTTCCATTTTTGTTTGGAAATAAAGCCTAACACTTTTCTGGCATGATTTCCAAAAATTATGCTTTATTTCCAATAGTTATGTGGCTAACAAAAAGCGAATAACGCCAAATTTCCAATAGTTATGTGGTTAACAAAAAGGAAATAACGACATAGGAAAAAACATGGAAACAAAGCCAAAATTCTACTAGGAAATAACGACTGAACTTTTGGAAATAATGCCATAGGAAATAACGCCAAAAAAATGTTTCGAAATAATTCCAGAAAAAACAAAACAAAATGGAAATTACGCCAGAATTTTGTATGGAGATTTTTTCTGACGTTATTTCCAAAACATTTTATGGTGTTATTTCCTATGGTATTATTTCCAAAAATTATAACCCCAGTTCTGAAATCCGATTTCGATCGCAATCGGAACTGAATCCAATATTGATTTAATTCTACTTCCGAAGAGAATCGGATTTCAGAACAGGCTTGAATGCCAGAAAGTTCTAGCATTATATTCAAAAAATTTTCTGGCGTTACTTCTTATGGAGTTATTTCCGGGAGCCGCTCATCGGGTAATAGCTAGCAATGTATAAAATTGCATATATCCAAATAACTAATTAAAATCTTAACAAATGTAATAAATGCTTACAAGCAACACTTAAATTATATAATGCAGACAAGTATTTTCATACCTGCCAGTTCCGCTCTAAAACCGTTAAATCTAACTAAACAATATAGGGAGTAGCTGCTTAAAAATCTCTTCAAAGCAAGAACACATTAACGTTACGACTTATAGTTTGTAGTATAAAATAACAACAGCTTCCTTTTGTGATGTGAAATAACCGAGGAATTGAAGCATCCAAGTTATTCTTCTTTGTTTGGCACTTACAACTGTACATACATGAAGAAACCTTAAGATAGAAAGCCTAGTGCAGGGCTTAAATTACGAAAACTGAATTAAAATCTATGTATGTATGAAATAAATAGTACCTATTTGAATTTACAGACGTATACTAATGTGAATGTAAATAATGTAATAAAATTAGAACGAGGTAACAAAGTTGTATGATAAAATTACAAATCATATATAAAATTACAAATGACAAGACTACGGAAGACGATACCACTGAATGTAAATGATGGAAAAGCAGGATGACAAAAGAATTATAATACCTAGAAAGCCAAAAAAAAAAAAAAGAAACATCTTTCTTTAATACAATAACAAAAAGCTTAAAGCAAAAATTGGCATATCTACTCGTTAATATACGCAATAGTTAAGAGATGCAACAACTCTAGCAAATATAAGGTCTGTCAGTCTGTCTTTTGTCAAAGATTCCTCGACTGTAACAAGTTTTTTACATTTAAACCTCGGTTAGCATTTCAATTAACTGCAGTAATTAAACTCAGATGCTATGTATCGGACGTTTTAATTATAAAGCAAGCGAATAAAAAAAATTAAAAAAAATTATTGAAACATTTTAATTTAAAGGACATACGGATATACTCGTGTATATGTACATAAAGAGATAACTGCAAAAAAAAAAACAACTATTTTGTATGGTGCCAAACAGAAATTCAAATTAAAGAACTGAGCTCGTATGGTGAATAGATTAAATTAACAGTTTGTTAACAGAATTTTAAAATTTTTTGTTACATACACGTAGTTCTAGCACCATTCGAAATCAGTGCTTTTGATTGAAAATTTACAACAGCATTTACATTTAGTGCAAATATAAATTCATATGCTCATTTAATACAAATATCTGCAATATAGTGTGCCTGCCTAGTAAAGCAGCTTTCTAAGTGCCATGTGAAACCTTAAAAGTGTTGAACTTCATTTGAACTTGTTTGTTGTTGGAAAAGTTGAAGATAAATCTAAAAAAATTTGCTATTGTAATAGGATACAAATGTGTATGTCATACGGAAATTACAAAGTTGAACATTTTATGAAAAAATTCTATTTTAAATATTCTTAATTACGAGCAATACGAAGATATTACATATGTACGTTTTAAGGAATACACACTAAAAAAATTATAGAGGGTCATGGTGGTTTTTAAAAAAATTCAACTTTTTGAAATACCACCCGCGATTTTTTTCGGGGATAGTGTTGGGGGACCCTTCTAGTATCAGAATCCGGGATCCGCGAAATCGAACGTCCAGCCGTTTTTTTTTTTTTCGACATTTTAGTTTTTTTAACGATTTTTGAGAATGTCTCGGATTTATATACATATTATGTACACATATATATGTATGTACGTACATATATATACTTGTATATGTATATATGTGTAATATATATAAATGTATATATATATACATACATGCATACATACATATAAAAGGTATCGTTTCCGCACCATTTATTTTAAAAAAAAATCGGTTTTTTCGTATATAAAAAAACACAAACAAAAACCGGATACAGCAATAGTCACTCCAGATGTGATTTTTGATGCTTCATCCGAATCCGGTCTTAGAATTGCTCTATTACTTCTGGACTTTGAGATATCCTTACATATATGTATAAAGGACACCACTTTTTTACCTATTTTTGAAGTTATATAACAAGATAAGATAATATTATGCCGTAAAATCTGGTATGACAGTTAATAGCCCTAGCTTTTTTCTTGAAAACTCAATCAAACCGATAACGATATCTTTTTTTTTGTCGGAGATATCTTTACCTAAAAAGTTAAAAAAGTGCAAAAACACGATTTTTGGCTATATTGGATGTTATATGCAGGACACACAAAATTCTTCTGTGAATTTCTATTACCAGAAGCATTTAGTGCTTTCTTTTGGCTTTCAATTGAGCTATTAAATGTTCATCTGCAATATTTCTCTGCAAAGTTATGTTAACTTTAAAATCACACCATGAAACTTAAAGCAAAAAATCTCGGTTTTCGGCTATATTTGAGGTTGTATACAGTACGGACGAAATTTTTCTGCTCTTTTTTACCAACCGAAGCATTTAAAACCATTCTTTATCTTCAAAATGAGCTAACAAGTGGTCTCTTGTAATAGTTTTCTTAAAAGTTATGACTATTTTAAGACGACATGTTGCAGCAATACGTAAGTATATAAGAAATACTCGTACACTATATTTTAGTGGCACCCCTGTGAGTTTGCACTTCATAATGTAATTTTTAAATGGTCATAACTTTGTAGAGGAATATTGCAGATGAACATTTAATAGCTCAATTGAAAGCCAAAAGAAAGTACTAAATGCTTCTGGTAATAGAAATTCACAGAAGAATTTTGTGTGTCCTGCATATAACATCCAATATAGCCAAAAATCGTGTTTTTGCACTTTTTTAACTTTTTAGGTAAAGATATCTCCGACAAAAAAAAAGATATCGTTATCGGTTTGATTGAGTTTTCAAGAAAAAAACTAGGGCTATTAACTGTCATACCAGATTTTACGGCATAATATTATCTTATCTTGTTATATAACTTCAAAAATAGGAAAAAAAGTGGTGTCCTTTATACATATATGTAAGGATATCTCAAAGTCCAGAAGTAATAGAGCAATTCTAAGACCAGATTCGGATTAAGCATCAAAAATCACATTTGGAGTGACTATTGCTGTATCCGGTTTTTGTTTGTGTTTTTTTATATACGAAAAAACCGATTTTTTTTTAAAATAAATGGTGCGGAAACGATACCTTTTATATGTATGTATGCATGTATGTATATATATATACATATATATATATTACACATATATACATATACAAGTATATATATGTACGTACATACATATATATGTGTACATAATATGTATATAAATCCGAGACATTCTCAAAAATCGTTAAAAAAACTAAAATGTCGAAAAAAAAAAAAACGGCTGGACGTTCGATTTCGCGGTTCCCGGATTCTGATACTAGAAGGGTCCCCCAACACTATCCCTGAAAAAAATCGCGGGTGGTATTTCAAAAAGTTGAAATTTTTTAAAAACCACCGTGGGGTATTCCTTCAAACAAGTAAAAGCCTCGATAACCTCGTAAACTCGTAAAAATTGTCAAAATCAATGAGGGGATTCCTAAAAACGTGTAAAAGCCTCGGAAGCCTCGAAAACTCGTAAAAATTGTCAAAATCAATGCAAAATTTGACAGTTTTACGGGTTTACGAGGTTTTCGAGGCTTTTACACGTTTCCAGTAATCGACTTAATATGAATTTTGACAGTTTTACGACGTTTTCGAGACTTTTACACGTCTTTAGGAATACCCTAATAGTTCATTTTTCTTACTTTTGATTCCCTTTAGTATTGATTTAAAACTTTTTTGGTATTAAGTCCTGATTTTTTTTCATAAAAGCTTAAAACATATTTCAGAAAAGTATGAAATTTATTCCAAAAAATTAATCAGGCATGTTCTGAAATTCGATTTACTTCGGAATCGGATTGAAAGCAATCTTCAAGAGCTTCGCATTTCGATAATCAACACCAAATCGGATTTATGTTTTGGTAAATCGTATTGGAATCATTAGTAAATTTTATTTTTTGAAATACAAATTCGATTCCATCTTATTTTTCACAATGCAGAGCTCTTGAATATTGCTTTAATTCCGATTCCGAAGTGAATCGGATTTCAGAACATGCCTGAATACTTTTTTTTTTGGTATTGCTCTATACATGTAAATACTTCTTGGTTTTAAAATTAAATTACAATTTTTGCTGTGTACCCTAAATGATTCTATTGTATGTGCGTATGCCTACTAGGCTTCTTATCTGAGAGCTTACCTAGGGAGTATAAAAAAAAGTTTTTTTTTGACCACTCACGGTGTGCCTTAACCCGTTCTAAACCGGACGTCGTAGCACATCAAATTTTTTTCCAGATTCTGTTTACTTATCGTTCAAATGATGTATAAAAAAATTTTCACTCGTGACTCCTCGACTAAATTTTGAGAAAATCGCTTTTCCAATTGGGGCATTTTTCCATACAAAAAGAAAAAAAAAATTTTTAACTACATTAAACAAAAATTAAAATAGTCACAGTCGATGTGTTTTGCGATGCTAAGCGCGAATCCAATCTCAGAATTGCTCTATCGTGTATAGTTTATGAGATATTGTAACCTAAAGACCAAAAAAAGTCGTTTTTTGCCATTTTTTGAAGCTATATAACTATGAAACATATCATTTATTCGTCAAATATGGCTTAGAAACATAAAAGCCCTAATCTTTTTCTTTAAAACCTATTTTAAATTATATTTATATCTTCATGCTTCTAAGATATATCGTAGACCGAAATATTGTCAAAACGGATTTTTTGCACTTTTGTGTCTTTTTAGGTTAGGATATCTTTGAGGAAAAAAAGATATCAACATAATTTAAATAAGGTTTTAAAGGCAAAGATTAAGACTTTAAAGTTGTTTACCAGACTTAACGAAATTAAAATTTCTTTCACATTTTAAACATGTTCAACGAACCGACCATTTCAAAATTCGGCCGTATGCCATACACGTAACAACACTCGGGGTGTCAAACGGCTGAATTTAGAAGTAGTCGGTTCGTTGAACATGTTTAAAATGTGAAAGAAATTTAAATTTCGTTAAGTCTGGTAAGCAACTTTAAAGTCCTAATCTTTGCCTTTAAAACCTTATTTAAATTATGTTGATATCTTTTTTTTCCTCAAAGATATCCTAACCTAAAAAGACACAAAAGTGCAAAAAACCCGTTTTGACAATATTTCGGTCTACGATATCTCTTAGAAGCATGAAGATATAAATATAATTTAAAATAGGTTTTAAAGGAAAATATTGGGGCTTTTACATATCTAAGCCCTATTTGACGAATAAATGATATGTTACATAGTTATATAGCTTCAAAAATGGCAAAAAACGACTTTTTTTGGTCTTTAGGTTACAATATCTCATAAACTATACACGATAGAGCAATTCTGAGATTGGATTCGCGCTTAGCATCGCAAAACACATCGATTGTGACTATTTTAATTTTTGTTTAATGTAGTTAAAAATTTTTTTTTTCTTTTTGTATGGAAAAATGCCCCAATTGGAAAAGCGATTTTCTCAAAATTTAGTCGGGGAGTCACGAGTGAAAATTTTTTTATACATCATTTGAACGATAAGTAAACAGAGTCTGGAAAAAAATTTGATGTGCTACGATGTCCGATTTAGAACGGGTTAAGGCACACCGTGCACTCTAAAAACAGCCAAAATGGTTTTTTTTTTATAACTTCAGCAGGTGATGTTTGTTGTTTAAAAATTAATTTATCGTTGTAAAGGGTTCTATAAGGCTTACATATTTTCGTCAATTTGCTTGGACCTCTGAGGTCATATTCAACTAGTACGACCTAGTTTCTCTGGTTCGTATTCTCCTAAATGACATTTTTCTTTATAAAATTAAAGTCTTTAAAAATATGTTTATATTTTACCTAAAAGTGGCAACTGAGGACCAATTAAGCTCTTTACAATGATATATAATCGGGCATCACCTGCCGATGTTATGGGGAAAATACGATTTCTCTGTTTTTAGAATGGTACAAAAAAATTTCTTTTATATCCTAAATACTCTCAAAGTAAGCTTACAAAATAAGGGGGGCTTTTTGCAATTATTTTTTCATCTACCCGGCCTAGTGCCTACGGCTCCATTTTTCGCAAAGTAGATACAAAATTTATCCATAAACAGGTTAGGTAGAAATCGGTAGAACACCGAAAGATGTAAGATTCCTTGAACTTTTCTGAACAACTTTTTTTATTGCCATTTTTCGAAATTCGCTAATCCACCGTTAATTTTGAAAATTGGGTAACGAGGCAAAAGTAATTTAATATGAATTGGCTGAAATTCGTGCGATTTCAATTACTTTTCGTTTCAAAAGCTTTTTGATAAAATTGGTAAGTCGTACGCTAAAAAGCATACACATAGATCTTTTTTTGGGAAAGCTTATGCTCTACAAATAATTATCATATTTGTAAGTAAACTGAAAAGAATTGTTTAGACGATATTTGATAAAAATGAATGACAAGAAAAGTATAATGTCATCGATTTACGAACAGCAGGGTGATGCATAACAACCCGACGGGAAACGGAAGCGCATTGAGACGACTTCAGTTGCGCTTCTAGGGAAGCAAGAAGCTGCTTCCAGTGCTGTTCTCACTGCTTATTTTCACCACAACATGTCCTAGCGGAGATGCACATCTTCAGAAGCACATGAAATACGCTTTAAACACACTTACGTGGAAGCACACATTTGGAAGTTTTTAAAAATTTTAAGTTCCATTTCAAAAAATTACTTTTTTTCTGTAACTGTTAGTAGTAGATTTATTAACTTTTATAAGCAATAAAAAAATAGAATTTTAAAAATTTTGTATGCTACCAGAGATGTGCTTCTATTGCGCTCTTTTTGAAAGCAGCTTCATTTCTTTCCCAACGGGAAAACAATAAAAATTTGAATTTTTTGCATGTGCTGTATTTAATTTTGTGCTGTGATTCTCGACAAATCTATGCAAAGGGCTAAACATAGTGTGCTTGTCGAGTTCTTTTGGACTTCGGCAAATTTGTCTATAGGTGTGATGTGGTTATCATTGAAACGTAACGAAGAACATCCTACCGATGAATATTTTTTTTTTTGTTTTTCAATATCGTTAGCTTAATATGGAAAAGGCGTATCTCAAATTTTTTCGAAATTGACTTTTTTGCATATTCTGGTTGGCCACTCTCTAATACACCTCCCTACAAAAATTAGACATGATAATTTCAAAAATAGCCAAGTTATAGTCAATTTTAAAAAAGCCCTAACACATAACAAAAATTTCTTGAAAGAAAAAAGCCCTAACTCACAATACGTAGCGTTTAAATAGTGTTAAAATCACTCAGAAACTATTCTGTTACTTAAGCTCAGTGCTGGGCACCACTACATATAACTTATTTTTTGTCTCGTTTTATCCTTTACGAAAGATACGCAAAAATGTCCTCTCTTTGATACGAAGCTGCCCTCGGGCTGCGTTTTGCCCAGCACCGCTTAAGCTGAAAACTTGGCAGTGAGTGTAACTCAAATATGAGAAGTATTTTATGCTATACACGAAGGTTCCCGAAGGTCATCCGAAGGTTTTCTGGTCAGAACGAAGAACATCTAGGTATACTAGAGGAAAAACATCTATGGTAGACTATCAATGAACCTTATTTGATAGTTTTCTGAGATTTCCGAAGGTTCTCGAAGGCCACCCGAAGGCTTGATAGTCAAAACGAAGAATATTTCGGTATACAAGAGGGAAAATATCATTGGCGAACTATCAAGAAGGTCTAACTGGTAGTTTTTTGGGGCACCCGAAGATTCCAGAAGTTCACCCGAAGGCTTCAAAATCAAAACAAAGAGTTCCTAGGTATACTAGAAGGAAAGCATCTATGGCGGACTATCAAAAAGCCTTAATTAATAGTTTTCTAAGGCATCCGAAGGTTCCCGAAAGTCATCCGAAGGCTTCATAGTCAATACGAAGAATATCTGATAGAATATGCTGATAGGAAAACATTAATAGCATCTACGAGTTTAGTTGCTGTGGGTACTTTATTATCATAAACTTTACTTGATGTACACTTTAATGGTTTGAATTGTTGTTAGCTGCTGATTGTCACCACTTTTATGATAATCTTCCATACAAAACATAAACATTTTCGTTAAAATTTTTGTCCAATCCAATTAACTTTCCTTTGTAAAGGTTTTCCTTTTCATTTTATATTGAATATCTTTAATTTTATTCATAATTTTTGATTTATTGTAAAAAGCCCTAACTCACTTTTTTTTTTAAATTTTAAAATGAAAAGACCTAACACACAAAACTACCCAAAAAACAAAGAAAATAAAAAAAAAATCCTAGAATGAAAATTGTTGATAGTTTTTGCTGTAAATTGCATTTAAAGTTTTTTTAAATGTTTGGCGTATCAAATTTTAATCAGTTTTTTCCTTCTCCTGTAAAGTATTGAAAATGTGAGTTACGCCTTTTCCATATTAAGCTAACGATATGCATTTTGCTTTGTTTTTGTTATGTTGGTGTTTTTTTATTAAAAAATATATCTATATTATTTATTTATGTACTATTTTTTTTTTTTATACGTTCTAACTTTCAAAAGGTAGCTGTAAGACGTTTCTTTCATAATTTACACTGGTTTCAGTGAAAATACTTTTGTTATTTTCGAAATAATAAAAAAAGAATTAATTGAATTTTTTATAATTATACTATATTTTTATGTATCAAAAATATTAATTTCCAATTAAAACGGTGGTCCAAATACACGGTATAAAAATATCTTTAAGTTTTGAATGATAACTAATAAGTTAAGATAATGAATGGCGTTTGATAAGGATTTTTTTTTTCAAAAGATGATACATATTTAGAATTCAGTTTTATTTTAATTTTGACGTTTTTCATCCGAAAACAAGACTTATCGAGCCTCCTACTTGCAACTATAATGCTAGTAAAAATAACTTACAAACATCAGTTTTTTTTAAGTTGGAAATGTTTTCAAAATTCTTCATTGAATGGATAGTGCGGATGGTGACAATCCCTGTGTTTTTTGAAAAAAAATAAAAATATATTAAAATTAAACCTATGAGATAAAGCATCTATAAAAATGTATCCTTACATTGGAAAATCAACCAAACGTCCATTGCAATCAATACAATCGATTTCCTCCATATGATCGTCACATATTTCAAAACCAAAAACATCGAAATTCGCAGCAATACGAGCACATGTCACCGATTTGGGAATAACAACATTACCACGTTGAAGTTGATAACGTATGAGAATTTGGGCTGGTGTCTTTTTATATTTCTTAGCAATTTTAATAATCTAGAATAAGGATAAGTATAACATTTATTTTTATTTTTTTCAATATCGATTTCCACACATACTCTCGCGTCATCCATTAAAATAGGATCACCTGGCTTTGCCATCGGACGCTTTGGTGCTCCCAATGGACTATAACAGGTTATTACAATGTTCTTGCTTTTGCAAAATTTCATCAATTTCTTTTGATTTAGATATGGATGGCACTCTACCTGATTAATTGCTGGTGGAATGCATGCTATTTTTAAGATGCGTTGAATTTGCTTTCTATTGAAATTTGATATGCCAATTGATTTAGTAAGCCCATAATTAACTAGTTTTTCCATTTCTTTCCATGTATCAACATAGTCATAATCGGTATGATAGAAATTTCCTTCCTCATCAGTGGGAAGTAATTCATCTCCCTCCTTCCAGCCCATGGGCCAATGTATCAAATACAAATCCAAATAAGGCATGTTAAGATTTTTAAGCGTTGTCTCACATGCGCAACGTACTAAGTCCGGATTGTGAAAAGTATTCCAAATTTTGCTCGTTATGAAGAGATCACCTCTGAAAAATGCAACAGTCAAGCATAAAATCTTGTTTTTTTCTTCTATTATTTATTTGTGTGTATGATTCACCTTTTGACAACACCCTCGTCGATTTTAGCAGTAATTCCCTCTCCAACTTCGGGTTCATTCTGATAAACGTGTGCGCAATCAATGTGACGATAACCAACATCAATGGCATCCTTGACGGCTTGAGTAACTACACCGGGAGGGCTCTAAAAATATAAAGGAAAACAATAGAGATCAGATTGATTCATGCAGTTTGGAATTTCATTCATACAAGGTTGAAGGTTTTATGTATGTTTATGCATAAGCTTTTTTCCATAATATCATAAATACGCTTTTTGTACCGTACACCCAGGGTATATTCTCTTTGTCCTGCGGGGCAGGTATGGAAATATACATACATTCTTGATTAGCGTCACCTCTTGAGTCTATAAAGCTATATCTGTCTGGGTTGCTGGCCGGCTGCCATGGGAAAACCAAGCAAGATATAACCAAGCACACTGCCTCCGTCGCGAGACTTAGCGCGTGGGATTGAAAATGATTGAAATCGGTCAACGGACTAAGCCCTACGAGCATTATTCACGATAACGCAACCAAATAGAATGAAATACAAAGAATAGCAAGCAAGCGCTCCAGACAAAAACTGGATAAATTCAGACAAGAGGGCGTGGTACCTCCCATATAAGCAAAAGTTTTAAAATGGTATACTGAAAGTGGTTTAAGAGATGATCAAATCAATTTTCACTCACATACTAAAAATAGTAATTACAAACTCTGATCAGAAACTTAATTAATTCGACAAGAGGGCGTGGCACCTCCCATACACTCAAAGTTTTTAAAACGCTCTTATGCAAGCGTTATTTGAGGTAATGTAACAAACTTTTGCAAATATACTAGGAATAGTTATGAAAAGATCTAAGCAAAAACTAGGCGGACTCAGACAAGAGGGCGTGGCACCTTTCAGAATTCTGCAATTCTAGCGTTATTCGAGGTAATGGAACCAAATATACATAATAATAGTACAAGTTCTGAGCAAAAACTATGTGAATGCTGCCAGGCCAAAGGTAACATCCTCCTTACTAGTTTTTAATTAAAATCTGGAATGGGATTTAAAATTGAGATTACAAAGGCTCCTCCAATAGAACCTTAGTGCACTTTCTTACCGGAAATCCATAATGGACATCTGATCCGCAAACCTGATACAAGTTGCTTTTTGTTTTATGATACAAAATTGTTCGTGAAATTTTGTTTCTTTCTTCAATTTATGCATAGTATGTATTGTATGTATATATATAGTCTCTTCAATTACTCACCTCCCAAGTGCCAAGACCTAAGGCTGGGATACTGTGGCCACTATTCAGCTTGATAAATGGTACCTTTGAACATTTGTCACTATATTGCCGTAAGTTCGTTGCAGTTAAAAAGGCAGCTCTTAATGCAGTTCGCATGTTTTCACAGTTCTGAACATATACTCTATATTGTATGTATATTAATTTATTAGAAAACTGAGATTTTGAACCTTAATTTAAATATTCCAAACAATTTTAATACTGCTAATACAAAATGTCAAAAAAAAACTTTTTAATTTGAATGTGAAACAAATGAATAAAGTGTGTCGAAAAAATTAAAAATAATTATATTTAAGATGTGTTTAATTTTTTTTTGACGCGTAAGTACAATTAGCTATGGTATAGCAAATAAATACTTAGCACAAGTAACGAAAAATTAGACAGCTAAGTCAAATAAAAAAAATTAGCAAGAGTGTTACCTTTGGCCTAGTCAAAATATAAAAACATACCCTACACTACAGCATTTTGAGAAGTGCCACGACCACTTGTCCGAATTCACATAGATTTTACTCAGAGCTTACACTAACTATTCTTAGCATTTTTGCTAAATATTCTTACATTAGTTCAAATAATGTTTCCAGTACAGCATTTTGAAAATGCCACAGCCCACAGTGGAATTTTTGGAGAAAAAGAAAAGGAGTGCTCCAATAATAATGAAATTTCGCATGCTTTATACGATGTAGCTAATTTAGAAATACTATATTCCAAAAATAGGGGTTCCTCAACGGACATGGTTACCTCTCATAGAAAATTTTCTAAAATTTCTTAAAAAAAAAATTGTAAAAAAAATAAAAATAGAAAGTTAAAAAACACCATTTTTCAGGTAATAAGTATAACAAGGACTCAAGAAATTTTGTTTGCTATTTGCTATTAAATAAATTACATAGAACTATTCGTCGTCTTCAAAACGAGCTATGAATTGATCTTGTATGATTTTTCTTTAAAAAATTTAGATCACACACATACGATTTTTATACCCTACACCCAGGGTATATTCACTTTGTCCTTCCGTTTGTAACGCAGAGAAGGAGGCGTGGCAGATATAGAAAAGTATATATATTCTTCATCAGCGTCACCTCCTGAGTCGATATAGCCATGTCCGTCTGTCTGGCTGGCTGGCTGGCTGTGTGTGTGTGGAAATACATTTTTTGGGAAAACTAAGCAAGATAATTCAATGAAATTTGATGCACAGCCTCCGTCGTCAAAGTTAGCTCGGGGGATTGAAAATGGATGAAATCGGTCAACGGACACGCCTACCGCCCAAGCAAAAAATATATTAAAAATGCAACTTTTGGAGTATTTTTCACGATAACGCACCAAAATACATATAAATACTACGAATTGTTAGCGCAAGCTCTGAAAAAAAACTAGGCGAATTCGGACAAGAGGGCGTGGCACCTCTCATATAATCAAAAGCTTCAAAACGCTATACTGAAAGCGTTTTTTGAGACAGTCGCACTAAATTTTACTCAGACACTAAGAATTATAAATGCAAGCTTTAAGCAAAAACTGGATAAAATCGGACAAGAGGGCGTGGCACCTCCCATGTAAGCAAAAGGTTCAAAACGCTATACTGAAAACATTTTTTGAGATAATCCAACCAAATTTCACTCAAATACTATGAACTATAGATTCAAACTCAGAGAAAAAGTTGGTGAATACGAACAAGAAGGCGTGGCACCTCTCTTATAAGCAAAATTTTCAAAATACTGCTGTGTAGGGTATTTAATGTTTGGCCAGGTCAAAGGTAACACCCTTACTAGTTAACTTTTATGATGTCATTTTAGAATGATAAAAACTTCTTAGAAGAATATCAGACAAGAACTATTCATTGCATCTAGTAGAAAGGCCAAAACAATTTCGTGTGTCCTCTATGTATAATCTCAAAAATCATGTTTTTTGAACTTATAGATTGATATATCTCAAAAAAGATACGTCACAGAGCAAAGAACATTAGTCAGTTTCACACGTCCTACCTTTTAGTGACTTTAGCTCATTTTTTGGAAGTAAAAATGTACTTTTTAGAAAAAGTGTTAATAGCACCTTTTTCTCTATAAAACTTCATCATTACATTATTGGTCGAAAAATTGCTTTTTTATTTTGGTTGCATTTTCAGAAATAGGGTTCATAAAATTTCGATTTAAAGTAAGCGTACCAATTGATCGATTTCGCTAATTTTCACACCCAACTGGTTCAAGAAATTTCGTCGAATTATCTTGCTTAGTTTTCCATCGATAGTGAAAAAACGCTTTGCAGCAAATCATGGAACGAATCGAAAAAAAATTGAAGGCTATCGAAAAAGTCTACGAAAGTTGCAAACTTTCAAAAAAAGCCGAAGGAATCAGAATTAATCAAAAAAACCATGGGCAAAAGTCGAAAACTGTCGTAAAATATATTGAAAATGTCTGTAGGAATCGAAACAAATCGATAGTTACCATAAATGTTTATAAAAGTCGTAAATTTTCAAGAAATATTGAAAACCACCGAACAAAATTTGGCATGTGGCTGAAATTATCTTAAAACATCGAATAAGTCTGCAGGAATCAGTATTAAATGAAAAACATTAAAAAAATTTAGGACAATTGCCGATTTCCACCCGAATACGAATGAACTTCAGAATCTCAAATTTGTTTCTATATCCGCTTCATGTCAAGTGCTGGATGCGAATTTTCGATATCTATCAAAACAAAAATCCCAAATTAGAGATGAGCAAAATCAGTCATGGGGCTTAATCGCCACATCAGTGAACGTAAAATAATTTATTTCGTAATGCGACATACATGCGAAATACATGATTTTACGTCACGAGTTGTGACTTACAAACGTGGCGATTCGACCCCTTGTCTTGGTAGTTTTTCGAGACGTAAGATATAAACTGCAGTCAATATGACAATCATGACCGTGAATTGGTCATTTATAGTTAATAGGGGTTTAAAGCTCCTTTCGAATATCAATTTGTCCCTGAATACAAAATTTGGCATCTTAAAAACTTAACTGTTTTGAAAAAATTAAGTTCGGAAATTTCATATACTCAACGCACTTTAAAAATTTTTTCAGATCAGGATCAAGGCCAAGACTGAGACAACTGGTTTGTTCATCACTGTCTGAAATTGTGTCGTTTAAGGCTCGATTTTTCATAAACATATCTACATATTTATTTATTTTTATACTTATTTACATCACGTTAACAATTTAGTTGACAACAAAATACAACAAATAACATTTTTTTAATTATATACTTATATCAAAAAATAATCATTTCCAATGAAATTGGTCCAATTACACTGTAAAAATATATTTAAGTTTTAAATAAAGCATGAATGAATCAAGGATGATAAGACCTATTTTTCGAAAAATCTTATATTTAGAATTTAATTATTATTTCTGTGGCAGGAAGGAAAAACTGCTTAAGTCGTCTTAAGAAAAACAGGTTTCAGCTCCATTTTCCATTAGTTCTGGGTGCGATTGTACTATCGTTTTTGAGCCTTTTGTTAGTGCTTATTTAGAGCTTAATAATGTCCAAAAACGAAAAATTGATTTTGCCCCAGAACAATTAGAAAATTGAGCTCAAACCTATTTTTGCTTAAGTCGACTTGAGCAGTTTTTCCTTCCTGCCACAGATTTTTCTTAAATTTCTTAATCTAAGTATATTACTGACTTTGTATTTATAATTCGTAAAACTTTTTTAAAATATTTTAATTTAGTAATTTTTTTAATTTTATTCTAGACATTAAAACACATCAAGCAATGGTAAGTCCGAGAATGTACCTCAAATACAAATACACTGCATATAACTGCGATTTAAGAAGTTAAAGCATTCATATAAAACTGAATGCAAAATGTGTTTTTGACTATCAGTCTGTCTTTCATGGACTCGGAAACTTTACACGCAATTGTGAAAGCATTTTTAGAGATAATCCAATCAAATTTCGCCTATATACTATTTTTAATGTGTTTCGGAATTTTGAATCCGAATCCGGCCTTAGAATTGCTCTATCTCATACGGTTTTTGAGATATCCCAACCTAAGCAAACAAAAAATACTGTTTGTGCTATTTTTTTTAAGCTGTATAACTAAAATATGGAGAGTGGAATCCGTTAAAGTAGCTGAAAGTTATAATTCTTTTCTTTAAAACCTAACTTAAATTATGTCAATAGCTTTGTTTTTCTCCGAAATATCGTAGAATGAAATAATGAAAAAATATGTTTTTTGTACTCTCTTAACTTTTTATGTTAGGATACCTCCAAGAAATAACTATAAAGATATTGACATAATTTGAATTAGGTTTTTTTTAAAAAAAAATATGAGCTTTCTTGTACTATTTTATCGGATTCTACGGATGTGTGTTCCATATTCTTGTTATATAAATACATAGCTTCGAAAAATAGCAAAAACGATATTTTTTGCTTGTTTAGGTAAGGATATTTCAAAAACCATATAAGCAATTCAAAGGCCAGATTCGGATTCAGCGATATTCGCGGATACGATCAGCTAAGATTATGTGGTTTGCATTTTTTAGACCACTAAACAAGTGCAAATGAAACCCCGAACACCGGTTTTGTGCGCACTTGCATCACACTTATTACTCTTTAAGACAACCGTGCTCAGGAATAGTGGGTTGTTTTTTTGACTGAGCGTTAATCCGAAAATGGGCCTTATCAAACCTCCTACTTAGAAACATAATGTAATCAAAAATTTAAAGTACAAACTTGTTTTTAGTTTTTTTGACTCGGGAGAATTTTTAAAATTTCTCATTGAATGGGTAGTGCGGATGATGACAGTCCCTGTGTTTTCATAAAAAAAAAAATGAAAGTGAATAGATGAGATACAAATCTATAAAAAAAAACTTGTCCTTACATTGGAAAATCCACCAAACGTTTATTGCAATCAATACAATCGATTTCCTCCATATGCTCGTCACATAATTCAAAACCAAAAACATCGAAATTCGCAGCAATTTGACACTCGATAAGCGCTTTGGGAATAACAACATTACCACGTTGAAGTTGATAACGTATGAGAATGTGTGCCGGTGTCTTCTTATACTTTTTCGCAATATCAATAATCTAAAATAAGGAAAAGTATTTAATGGTTTTTTCGAAAGCAATTTCTATGCATACTCTTGAATCTTCCAATAAAACAGGATCATCTGGCTTTGCCAATGGACGCTCCGGGGCACCCAATGGACTATAACCGGTTATTACAATGTTCTTGCTTTTGCAAAATGTCATCAATTTCTTTTGATTTAGATATGGATGGCATTCTACCTGATTAACCGCTGGTGGAATGCGCGCTTTTTTTAAGATGCGTTGAATTTGCTTGCTATTGAAATTTGATATACCAATTGATTTGGTTAGTCCATAATCAACCAGTTTTTCCATTTCTTTCCATGTATCAACATAGTCATAATCGGTATGATAGAAATTTCCTTCCTTATCAGTGGGAAGTAATTCATCTCCCTCCTTCCAGCCCATGGGCCAGTGAATTAAATATAGATTTACATAAGGAGTGTTAAGATTTTTCAGCGTTGTCTCACATGCGCAACGTACTAAGTCCGGATTGTGAAAAGTATTCCAAATTTTGCTCGTAATGAAGAGATCATCTCTAGAAAATGCAAAAAAAAAAAACATCTAGTCTGCCATTTTACCAATGTTTCGAAAATGTTTCACCTTTTGACAACACCTTCATCGATTTTATAATTAATTGCCTCCCCTACTTCGGGTTCATTTTCGTAAACGTGTGCACCATCAATGTGCCGATAGCCAACATCAATGGCGATCTTAACTGCTGAAGCGACTTCACCTGGAGGACTCTGCAAATTTAAAGAAAAACAATAATCTGATGGCTGTTGGAAATAATCAAAAAAAAAAAAAAAATACACATTTTTTTATACAACTGTGGGCGATAATTTATGTGAAAAAATCGACCATAATATGAGCTTTATTTTGTTTAAAATATGAGCGTTATTTCATTTTTACTGTGGGCTTTGTTTCTTTTTAGATTTATTAAATAATGTCCACAAAAAAACTCGAAATAACGCCCATTTGTTGAAATGAAATATCACCCATACAATATGAAAGAAGGCCCACATAAAAACGAAAGCCCACATTTTTAGAAAGAAAATGACGAAAAGCCCACGTTATTTTCATATAAATATGGGCGATAATCGATTTGGACACAACGCCCACAATTCATTTATATAAACATAATGTAATATGGGCGTTATTTCGTTTTAATAATAATAAAATAACGCCCAAAATAAAAACGAAATAACGCCCATATTTTTAACGAAATATATCGCGTTATATATTTCCAAATCAAAAAATAATGTAAGCGTTATTGCCCTTTTTTTGAATTTTGGGCATTATTTCGTTCGAATTTTATAGATTTTCTCGAACTCGTATGTTCCAAGTTAGTTTAGCGACTGGGATCTATATTTTTTAGCAAAAGCAATATCTCTTCGAATAACACAAATATACATACATACATATGCAGTCTCCTTAAACAGGTACTTACCAGCCAAGTGCCAAGACCTAAAGCTGGGATACGGTGGCCATCATTCAGCTTTATATATGGAACCTTTGGACATTTGCAACTAGATCGCCGTAAGTTCGATACAGCTAAAAGCGCAAGTTTTTTTGCAAATTTCATGTTGTCACGTATATTGAAATTTATTTAATTAAAATTTTTAAGTTGAATTTAAAAATTAAAACACACAACATTTAATTTATATACTAAAAAAATTTAGTGCTACCAATTTAAAATGTCAAAAACAAAATTAGTTATTTTTCTGATTTTTAACAATTGAATTGAATTGAATTTGAATTGAATTTGAATATTTATTTTGAACCACCACATATAAGAATAGTTTACAATATTAAGTTTGCTTATATACTAAAGATTACAAGGTGTGATTGATTCCTTATTCCTACATTCTGTAGCTCAGGGAGCTAGTATAGAATGCAGTATATATGTAGTTAAAACTAAATTTAAAATATTTTTTCTAAAGAATAAAGCATTTTTGGACGAGAGAAATAAATTTTATAATCTTTTGTCATAAGAAGCATCCATCAAATTTCGACATTTGCATCAACTTTTATTTTGTTTAAAAAATTTTTACATTAAGTATTAAAAAATATATGAATAATTTTTTTTTAAACTAAAGAACAAACAAAAAGCCTGAAAAAAATATTGCACTAAGTATATTGCACATTATTCAAGCCTCTTGGTTGTCTGGTAAGTATATATTAATAAATAAATAAATTAAATAAATAAGTTAAATAAATGAATTAAATAAATAAATGATATAAATAAATAAAAATAAATAAATAAATTAACACAAACAAACAATTAATATAATTAAAAATCGAATAAATAAATTAAAATAAATAAATTAAATAAAATAAATAAATAAATAGGTTAAAACAAACAAACAAATAACATAAATCGAATAAATAATCAAAAACAATGTTTGGGGAAAACAAAATAAATACATAAATCTAATGTATAAATAAATTAGATAAATAACTTAAACAAAGTAAAAGTTGGATTTCATGTTATACTTGGATATGAAGGAGTAAATCTAGCTCACTGAAATGAAAAGTAAAAAGCCACAACTTAACCTCTCTGAGGAATGCAAATTTGTTGCGTATGCATCGAATGTTGGCGGGTAATTCGTTAAACAGTCTTGGAGCAATCGCTGCATGAGAATGTAGGAAGTGCTGTATTTTATGCGGGGGAATGACAGTTTTTCTTAGTTTATTTATTCTTAGATTATAGTTAGGGTTATATTGTTCTATCAAATGACCTTTATTATGAAAAAACACCTTTAAAACCTTATAAAAATACAGATGCTTTAATGGAAGGATTCCTAGACTCTTGAATAATTCAAAGCTATGTTCAAGGCGGTTTTTGTTACATATAATACGGATTATATGTTTTTGTGCTGTTAGAAGTGGCGTTATTTTGTTTTGACTGGCACCTCCCCAACAAGCCAATCCGTACTCCATTTTTGAGTTAAAAATTCCATAATAGATGCAAATTAACAGCTCTTTTGGGCATATGTTTTTGAGGAGATATAATTGTCTTATAGTGTACATAGTATATTTTTTCAGAGCACTAGTGTGCTGCGACCAAGACATTTTTGCATCCAATAGAATACCCAAATACTTAAAAGTCGAGACGGAATCAATTTCGAAGCATTGTGAGTGACAACTTAAATGAGCATTATATGTTGAAGCGTGTATTGCTGAATTGCAAATATTTTTATCTATCAAATACATGTTGCAGTCTGGGTGATGAAATATAAATTTGTCATTTTGTACTTCCTTTCCAGCAGTATTAAAGAACATAATTTTTGTTTTATCACTCAAAATAAGTTTATGAATAGAAAACCAGTGCCTCAGAATACTTAAATCATGGTTAATACTGGCTGTTAAGTTAAGCAAAGAGTCACTGGAGTATGTGGAAGCCATATCATCTGCAAATGCTACTGTCTTACTTTTGAAATCTTGATGAAAAATTGAGTTGATGTAAATCAAAAAAAGTACTGGGCCTAAAACTGATCCTTGCGGTACACCAGAGTTTATTCTAAGGAATGAGCTGTAGGCATTGTTTATTTTAACTCGTTGCATTCGGTTTTGTAAATATGAGCAAAACCATTTATGTACAGAACCTCTAAGACCACACTTGTAAATTTTGTTTAAAAGAATTTCATGATCAACAGAATCAAAAGCTTTTGTTATGTCTATAAAAAGGGCGGCAGTCTGCTTTTTATCATTGAGTGCACCATAGATATTGTTGCAAAATTTAAGAAGTGCATCTTCTGTGGATAGATTTGATCGGAAACCATATTGATGTTCACTGAAAAATTTTTTTTTGTTCAGAAAATGCACAATTCTAGCTTTCATGACTCTTTCATAGATTTTCGAAAATGAGGGAAGTATTGAAATTGGACGGTAATTATTCGGCATCTGTTGATCTCCTTTTTTGAATAACGGTATAACTTCTGCTTTTTTTAATGCTTCTGGGAAGATTCCAGCTTCCATACTCTTGTTAACTATATGGCAGAGTACGTCAGCAACATTATGCACGATTTTTTTTATAAAAGTATTTGAAAAACTATGTTCAGTTTTCGAGCTAGAGTTTTTTAGGGACATTATAATTTTAAAAATTTCAATAGACGTAGCTGGTTCAAGATAGATGCTCGATGCTTCAGATTGCTCTTTGTCTATACACTTACAAGCTTGAGTACCATTAGGCACCGCATTTCCAACTACATTGATAAAGAAGTTATTTAATGCTTCCGCTTTATCCATATCATCTGATATTAGCATATCATTAACTTTTAAATTTGAAATTTCTTCTCTTTTAGTGGATCTATTTAACAAGGTATTAACCAATTTCCATTCTTTTTTAGCGTCACCTCTGACTTGACTGAATTCATTTACGTAAAAGTTATTCTTACAATCAAGAGCCTCTTTTTGAATTTGTTTACAAATAGTTTTATACTCATTTTTGAGGCTATCATTACTTGGATTTCTTTTCACTTTCTTGTAGAGCGGATAAGGTGTCTCTAAAATCTGTAAAATAACCAAATGATTACACTGGGCGACAAAATATTTTTTTTTTTCATACGGCCTTAGTTTTGTGAGTAAATTCAGATTCACCATGTTCATCCGATACCTAGGGTATAACTTTTTTGTCAAGATTGACTTTAGTTCTTCAGATATTCTTGCTTAAGACTTCAACAATAGCTGTTTTGATGCATATTTTCAAATACTGTAATTAATTTTTTGTTAATTACATTAAAGAGACATAACCTTAATCGTTAAACTTTAGCTTTTGGGTGTTGTACTTCCGAGAAATTTGCAAAACATCAAAATATTTTGGTTGTCGTAGGCGATCCAAAATTTGCTCACTTTTGTTCTATGCTGACACCCTTGGCTTAAAAGTTACTGACAGTAAAAGCTATTTGCCCTTTTAAAGTCCATTTTTGAAACTTAAATCGAAAACCGGCTGGTTTTCTCCCATTATGGCTTCCTAGGTTTTTAGTAAGTACATATATAGATAGCATCAATGCTTACACTGAACAACGGCCGGGAACGAGATTACGTTGTCAAAAATGTTTATTTTCATATATTGAAGGACCACTACGCCATCGACTGCTATTTATTGGTATTATACTACAGTGTTACAAATATGTGTTGATACAAAAACAAAGTAGGTTTTTTGTATTAAATGTTGTTTTAATTAAGGAAATTTAAATGAACAAACATTAAATGAAGTTAAAATATTTTGTTCGTTAAGCAATTACTCGATGACCTGACCTTTGTTAGCCACAACCCGCCGAAGTCTGGAATTAAAATTGTTACACGCAGCACGCACTACTGTTATCGGTATTTTGTCCAATACATCAATAATAGCAGCTTTAAAGTCCTTTAAGCTTCTGTATCTGTATTTCTTGAGTCGTTGTACCATATATCCCCATATGCAGAAATCCAAAGGATTGCAGTATGGAAAGCTAGGAGGCCATTCATCCTTAGGTATAAAATCTGTCAATATGCTTACACCAGTCTTAAACCAGTTAAGCAGTGTGAGCAGGTGCACCATCCTACTGGAAGCAATAATAATCTTCTTCCAGGTAATACTGAGCGTTTATTTTAACGCCTATGTTAATGAAGACCAGCGACAATTTAACTTTGCTGGATATGGCACCCCAGACCATAATACAATAGATGACGAGTTTTGATGTCTTGGTACATGCTTCTTTTCGTTTGGGATGTCTTTGTATGATGCTGCCCATAGTCTGTCATTTTGCGTGTGGTGAGGAGCTTCCAGCACAAAAAGTTTTTCTTCGGAAAAAACTATATCATCGCCCGCGTGCCAAGAAAGGAGCAGTTTTGATCTTTGCCATCGCTTTTCCACGGTCGCATTAGTGAGGCCATGCATTTTCTTTTTTTTAAAGGCTTTCATATTGAGGTCGCAACGCAAACGGAGCCGTAAAGATTCTCGGTTCATTCCTATTGTATATTTTTGGCCATCTTTCGTTCTGAACGGTCACAATTTCTTCGGATTCTTTCACGAACTATTTTGATCGCGTTTGCGGTACGGACGTTCCTTTTTCTCCCACTTTTTTTTACGATCTTGTATGGAGCCAGTATCGACAAACCGCTTAAAGGTATAATACACATAATTCCTCTTAACTCCTAAATGAGACAACTCGTGGAAGATGGCTCCACAACTTAAACCACTTTTGAATTTATTTACAATTAAAGAGCGTATATCAACCATGCCGAATTACTTTATACTCTCGCGTCTTATACGATTTGAATTTATTTTTCCATATAATAGCTTAAACACAATTGGAGCGTACGACGAATTTCGTCCGACGAATATTCGCTGTCAAAATTAAAACACACAAGAGTATATGAAGTTGAACACAACCGCACCGAAAGACGAAATTCGCCCGACGAATATTCGTTGCAAAAGATTTAGTTTTAATTTTGTCGCCGGCGCCAGCATTTTTTGGAAATGTCAAACCGGAAAAATACATTTTTAATATAAAATTTTTAGATTTCTTAGAAAAAATTCAAAGAATATGAGATTTTATTAAATATTTATTTATTAAAATTGTCATCAGAGAACATAAACAACAATTTAAAATAAAAACAACTATTGCCGTCGTCACTCTGATTGTGTTTAACAGAGCGAACTTCGTCGACGAACTTTTTTTGACAGCGAATATTCGTCGGGCGAAATTCGTCGTACGCTCCAATTGTGTTTAAGCTATATAGCATAAAAATATCATGTCATTTTTCAAATACAAATTTTTTGTTTATGCTCTCGTTCTCTTTGCTCATACGATTTTCTCAGAGAAATAAATTTTTTCGTATCTTGCAATGCTTATACTTTTAATATTGCTCACAATCAAGTGGAAAGTATTGCTATTTTGCTACTTTGCAAGTCTTAATGCTCCGGATTGTGAACACGGCTTATGTTTCCAAAAGATACAGTGCTTCAAAGTTTTGTATGAAGACATATTTGTCACACTGTAATTGTTTTATACGGTAACATCCTCATATGGTTCTGAACACATGCTTATCTATATATTAATATGCAAGACAAATTTATCCTACCTTTTTTACTATAATAAAAATGGAGCACGACTTTGAATTATACACCATAAGAAAGGTATTTGTGTATAAATGTGCACAAAGTTAAAATTATTTTAATATTTTGCCATTAAGCCATGTAAAATAAAATTAAATTTTTTCAATATTAACAACGACAAAATACGCGGTCACACAGAGTTGAAAAGAAAATGCAGCACAAAGAGAAAGACAAAAAGCTGACTGACACTAACTTCATGTTTTTTGTTTTATTTTCGTTTCACATTTGTCATTGTACCAATAATGATAAATGAGCTTTTCTATTGTGTACCAAATAGCAAAAAAAGTACTAAAACTGTCCAAAAAGTACCAAAATTATTTTAAACATTTATGGTCAAATTTTGACCATTGGGCGATTTTAATTATAATAAAAAGGAGTTGATGCCTGCAGTCCTAAAATTTCGAAAACTTTCCACAGTTCCACAGTGATGAAATAAAACAATAAAACGATCGAGTATATGACAGATACTTTAATTTTAAAATTTAAATGGTCCTTATTAAAAACAAAAATGAGAAAGAAGACAAAATTTGATGCAAAATACAAATTTTTAACATTGCTTTTAAGCTTTCAAAAATGTATAGCGAGTTCGAGTTTCATAGGCTTATCATGTATGACGAATCGAATGAGTAGAAATTTTTTGCTTACAAACTCTTTCCTTTGAGCTAAAATGACAGTTCTTAATAAAAAGTTCAAATCGGTTGATATTTTTCAGTCATATTATTACAAATAATTTTCTTATTTGTTAGACTGCAGTAAAGACATTCCATCGATTATTTCTAAGGCTACGGTAAGCTCTTACGTCCAAGGACACACAATGTTGATAAGCAATTAAGCTTCAAAAATAAGCGGCTTTAAAACGCTTTTTCATTTGAGAGATTTGTTATACAGCTACCAAATCGTTTCCTTATGTTTGGATTGAAGTTTAAAATTCTTCGCAAAATGGGTAATGAGGATGAACTTGTCCTGGGCTGGAGTTTTAAATAGTTATTAATTAGTTTGTTTTTTTACTCAGGCCTATCATTGAATCCATCGTAGATACGATTAATAGCACTTTCGTAGATCTCACGAAATTCGTATCTGCGATGGATTTAGTGATAGGCCTGAATATGTACATATATTCATACTACAGTGGACCATAAATAGTTTAGATGAATTATTGATAAAAATTAATTTAAGGTCCACCCTATGTTACAGGCAAAATAAGTTTTTAAAATAGTTTTTCATAAGTTACACTTATTTATCCGTACCGTAAAACGCAATTATTTTTTAAGACAGCAGTCTATTTTTTCAGTATTATTTTGTTTAAAAAAAAAAAAATTAAAAAAATCAACAGCATAGTTTTTGGTTATAAAAACTACTTGTTTAACTTACTCCTAATCTTGAAACTAGTTTTGCGTAATGCGATTCGGAAAACGTAATGTAAGTATAATGTAATTTTACTTACTCTGGGAATGATATCACACGTATATTGCGGTTTAAACAATCAATGGCCTCTATATCTTCCTCGCTCAAATCAAAATCAAATACATCAAAATTACAGGCAAGACGTTCTTTATTCGATGACTTGGGTATAGCAACAATACCACGCGTTATCTGATAGCGTATACAAACTTGTGCTGGCGTCTTGTCGTACTTTTCAGCAATGCACAAAATCTTATAAATAAAAACTGTTTTATCAATTAGTTTCCTAAAAATTTATTTCCTAGCATACCACAGGATCTTCCATTACTTCCGGGGTATCGGGCATTTCCAAATCTAAAGCACCAGACTTACGTCCTGGTGAACCCAATGGACTGTAAGCAGTTAACACAATATTTTTGCTTTTGCAGAATTTCAATAATTTCTTTTGATTTAGATATGGATGACATTCCACTTGATTAACTACGGGTGGAATACATGCAGCTTCCAAAACGCGCTCTATTTGCTTGCTATTGAAATTTGAAATGCCTATTGATTTGGTTAGCCCATGATCGACAAGCTTCTCCATTGCTTTCCAGGTATCAACATAATCAACATCAGAATAGATTAATTTGCCTTCTTTATTTCTTGGAAAAAAGTCCCCTCCCTCTCTCCAGCCCATCGGCCAATGAATTAAGTACAAATCAAGATATGGAGTTTTAAGATCTTTCAATGTTCTCTCGCACATTGGCTTTACTAGGTCCGGACTATGAAAAGTGTTCCAGAGTTTGCTAGTAATGAAAAGTTCAGCTCTGTAAAAAAATAAAAATAAATACAAATTGTTCATTATTAAAGTTTAAATCTTTTGGCACAGAAAAATAAACTTTCAGGCCTGTTACGAATTTTGTGAGCTTTCAATTACTTTTCGTTTCAAAAGCTTTTTGATGAAAAACATTAGTCATACGATAAAAAGTATTATGATCTTTTTTGTTGGAAACCTTATGATC
This sequence comes from Calliopum simillimum, assembly GCA_951812925.1. NCBI lineage: Eukaryota > Metazoa > Arthropoda > Insecta > Diptera > Lauxaniidae > Calliopum > Calliopum simillimum. The sequence continues at coordinate 25,989,050 of OX638371.1, forward strand.
TACAAATATTAATAAAAAAGATATTCGACACAAGTGAATTTTTTGACCATTTTGCAGATTTTGAAGAATGATTCCGTATCGGTAATTTTTTCGTATACACAAATCCATATTATTTGTAGAGCATGTAATTTTCCACAAAAGACATCCTGATACTTTTTATCGTACGACTCACTGTTTATCAAAAAATTTACGAAATGAAAAGTAATTGAAATTGTAAGGTTTCAGGAACATATCTGCATGACTTCAAAAAGTCATAAAACACCAAGCGTGCAGGTATAGAATATGTATAATAAGGAACAATTCTTCTAACTATTATCGGAAACAATATGACCAACATGGTTCAATAACATTAAATCGTCGGGTTAAAACTACAACTAGACATCTACATACATTGATGTTTTGAGTTAAGTATGCAGAAACATACAGAAAAAACGGCGCTATGGCCGAGTTTAGTCGTGTAGTCCCCATCTAATTTTATATAAAGAATAAAAAGCAAAAAACTGCAAAATCCCATACAAAAAACGAATTTCAAAAAATTTAAAACGCTTTTTTCTTAAAACATGAAAAATGTAGATGTCTAGTTGTAGTTTTAACCCGGCGAAATGAAAATCAATATCACACGCATCCTCACTTGAAATATTTGAACTCATAATAAAACAGAAAAGAGTACATTAAATTTTTGAGACAGTGAATCACACTAAACGCTTCTGCATTGGAGCACTGAAGCATCATGGAACGCCGCTAAGTCTGCTTCTGAAACTAGCGGTGTACACGTATAACATCCCGCGAACAAGACACTGTTTAACACATTCACTGCCAGACCATTTTCTGTATAGTTTTCCCAGGTGCCAGCAAAGTGTTTTTTTATATGATATGGCAATTGATTTCAATAACCACAAGCCTGAATGAAACTGTACTGGCTATTGATATATGTATATTGCTGGCACCTGGGAAAACAGTGTCTTATTCGCGGGATGTTACACACTGCTAGTTCCAGAAGCAGACTAAGCGGCGTTCCATGATGCTTCAGTGCTCCAATGCAGAAGCGTTTAGTGTGATTTTCTGTAATGTTGTCTGGAGTTACCTAACTACTTAGCTTTATAACAAGCCTTATGTGGAAATAGCGGTCTCACAATGTAAGGGACGCCTGTCTTGCAGACGTCAATGAGAAGCCTACAATTTTTGTTTTTTTTTTTTAATACCCAAAACTTGTCTTTTAATCACTGTCTCAAAAACTTAATATACTCTTTCCTGGCAGTGAATGTGTTAAGCTAGAAAAAAGCGCGAAACGACAGGGAGTCTCGATTTAATACCTTTTAACAGCACCTTCTTCGATTTTTTTACTCAGACCGTCTCCAAGTTCACGTTCATTTCCATAAAGATGTGCGCAATCAATGAGACGGTAACCAATGTCAAGTGCATAATCAACAGCTTGAGCAGCTACACCGGGTGCACTCTAAAAAAAAGACAAAATAAAAGAGTGTTTACACTAAAATCTCGATTTTGACTTACTTGCCATGTACCAAAACCTAATAATGGCATACGACGTCCATTATTTAACTTAACATTTGGAACTATCGATTTATCGTTGCCACTTTTTTTCCTTTTATAATACTCAAATACTTTTTTCGATAAATTCAAATTTTGTCTGTTTCTTAGCATTTTACCTCGAATTTAGAAGTTGCACTTAAAAATTTTATATTCTTGACTTGTCAGCGTCAATAAACTGCTTTAATTTTTTTTTTTTTTTTCTTTAAAAAAATAATTTTAACAAGTCAAAAAAATAAACGATTCGAAATTGCGGTTTTCATCTTCTAGTACAGTCATTTGGTAGTTTTACCTGGAAAGTTTTGCAGGATTTTTGCAAATGAGTTATTTTATAGATTTCGATGTGCTCTTTCAGAATTTCAACTTTGCTACCTCGGCGAGCGAACGCCAATATCCGAGAAAAATAAAGATATCGACATAATTTAATTGAGGTTTTGAAGAAAAAAATTATAACTTTTAGAAACTGTATCGGATTATATGTATGAATGTTCTATATTTTAGTTATATAGCTTCAAAATATAGCAAAAACGGTATTTTTTCCTTGTTTAGGCTAACATATCTCAAAAACCGTATGAGATACAGCAGTTTTAAGGCAATTTTAAGGATTCGGATTCAGCATTGCAAAATACATTAAATGTAACTACTTTTATATTTGTTTGTTCTGTTTTTTTTTTTCTTCATTTTTTTTTTAATTTTATATGGGATATGTATTTTTGCGATATTTCACGAATACTAGCTGATCCGATTTTCATTCTTACCTAGTTTTGAGGTATCAGCATGAAAGAAAAGTACCCCATTGGTAGATTTCGTCGGCATTTTCGGAAACCTAAAAGCTCGTTCAGGAGAGGTGTGTACCTTTGGCAAGAAAGAAAATTTCTTTGTACCTGTTTATTTCTTCGATAAAAAAACGAATAGTCTAACTTCAGTGAAACCTTAATAACTTTTCAAAATATTATCCGATTTTACTATCAAATTGTTTGCGATTAAATACACAAAAAAGTATATTTGTATAAAGTATTGTCAAAAAAAACCGTGTTTTATTTGGCTTTTATATGAAAAGTTGTAAAAACTACTATAAAAATGAAATTTGCGCTGCTATAGCTTGGCCAATTTTAATTGGATCTTAATTATTACATACTATATTTGTTGGAAGCGTTATGAATTTTTCTTTAAAATGGTGTAAAAATAAATTCGCTCAATTTTGGTTTTCTCGAAATATATTCTTAAAAATGGAGGTTAAACTTCAAAAATCGAAATTTTCGAATATCTCAATATCAAAATGTTACTTTTGGCTGTTGTTTAGTGTTATTATTAGTACCATATAATTATGTAACCAAATTGGTACAAAAAAATAACAAAAAGCGTCTAAGAGTACGCTACAACAACTTTTCACCAATTTTTTGGAAAATTAATAGGATATTGTAGAAATTAACTTTATATGTAAAAAATTTTAAAGTAGGACATCAAAACTTCAACGCAATTTACGGCGGCTCGATATTGATTTTAGACCCATGGTTTCTTGGGCAAAGTTTTTTAGAATTTTCCATAGATTTTTTTGTTGCTATATTCTTTGCCTCCCGAACAAATTGACCCGGCCTAATATACATATATGCAGGTATCACGGCAATAAAATCGCGCGTTTAATTCAAACATTCGTACTCAGTTTAAATTCTTGTAGACAGTTATTATTTGGGGTTTTCTGAACAATATGCAAAAAAAATTATAATAATCCTTGATTAGCGTCAATAGCTGCGTCGATATAGATACATATGTAGAAAAAATTTTTACGAAAACACGAAGCAAAATAATTTGATGCAACTTTTAATACTCCCTACGTGGACAAAGTCAGTTAAGGAGATTGAAAATGAGCAAAATTTCACAAAATGCCCGTAACACCTTTTTTACTTAACATAATTCAGCCAAATTTCACATAAATACTAGGGTGCAAGCTCAGAGTAAAAACTAGCTTAATTCGGATAAGAGAGCGCAGTTTTCTGAAATCTTTATTATATTGCACAAAAGAGTCCAAGATCCAGAGTGGTTATTTAATGGATCAGTTTTATTGAATGCAATTAATGCAGTGCTCAAAAGACAGTTGCAAAATTAACTTTCAAATATATTTTCTTTAGAAGTAAAGAGTTATTGGCTTAAGTCCTAACATTCCAAATAATTACCACAGATATAACAACGAGATACAACAATATAAATTATTATATAATTATCATATATACTATAATATAAATACTTTAAATTTAAAAAGCAAACAGATTATAAAAATAACATTACAAAAAATATTGGGAACATTTTAAGGCCTTACTAAAAAATACATAATAATCGATTAGGCTAAATACATGTAAAGAATTTTGCAATAATTAAGACTTTCGAATATCTATAAAGCGCCTTCAAAGCACTATTTCTTCTCTTAAGAGTTTTGTGATACATCCACCTTATCTTGAGATTGAAGTTTAAAACTCTTCCGCGAATGGATAATGAGGATGAACTTGCCCTTTGCTGTAGTTTTGAATATAAAGAAATAAATATAAATCAATTTAGTTTTCTTAAATCAAATCTGTATATTCTCTTCTTATACGAGATAAAATTGTAGGTACTTATGTACCTATGTACTTATGTATGCATGTTTGGAACGGGCAAAATTTTTCTCGAAAACAGCCACAGCGATTTTAATGAAACTTCGGATAATGTTAGATACTAATATACAATGAAGAATGAGCAAGGTTTGAACTTTGCAAATGCTCACCAGGGGGCGTGGCACCGCCCTTAATTTTAAATTTGATTTGGTCATAACTCGCAAACCATACAAGGTATTTGAATGAAATTTGAGGAGCGATATGCCGTTATATTGTGAAAACTCGTTGAAAGGCGTGGCACCGCCCACAAAAATATAATACGGTATAAAAAGAAAACTAATAAAGCAATCATTCTAAAATTAACTGTGGGAAGCCTCCTTACTATAGGGCATCTTTGGTCTGAATCGGATTAAAATATCGCCGTTGCGCGTGGAACCTCCCATACAAGCAAAATACGTTAAATCCTATTTTTCGCAAATGTTACAAGGCATTTGAATGAAATTTGGTTTGTAGGTACTGTTTAATAATACCTTGTAATAAACGAAAAGTGGGCGGGATCGAATAAGTGCCACGCCCACTTTTTTAACCCTTGAAAATTTTGATTCAATATTTCTCGAAAACGACTCCAACAATTTTAATGAAAATTTAAGAGACTGTAATATGCCGTTATATTAAAAAAAATTTGTGAATGGCGTGGCACCGCCCACAAAAATATAAAACGCTTTAAAAAGAAAACTACTAACGAAATCGTTCTAAATTTCACTGTAGGGAGTCTACTTGCTATTAGGCACCTACGATCTAAAAGTGGGCAAAGTATCGCCGGTGCGCGTGGAACCTCCCATACAAGTAAAACACATTAAATGCTATTTCTCGCAAATGGTACAACATATTTTGATTAAATTTGGTAAGAGGATCTGGATCATAAGTATCCAAAGCATTACCGAAAGTGGGCGTGGTTCAATAATTGCGACGCCCACTTTTTACCAAAATAAAAAATGGAGTGAACTCTTTATATCTTATGTACTTTTCGACGCTGAGTCCGTCTTCATCAGCAGAACTGTCATGATAACTTCAGTATTTTGAAATATCCTTGCTTGAAGTTGAAGAAAACGCTGTGCTCAGTCTTACAGCGTAGCTACAAAAAAAGGTGATATCAAAATAAGCTTTCGGATTTTTCCTATGGGTCTCTTACTTTTCGATACATAAATTGAAAAATTTTGGGTGCGTGGCATATCCCATTTATTTATTTTAGGTAGAATGCCCCAAAAAAAATTTGAAGTTTTTGATATTTTCGATACTTCAATACTTTGCGAGTTTTTTTCTTATTATTATTCTCATCGGTTAATATATGAATTTGAAAGCATGACCATACGAGTATCATAACAAAAAAAAGCTATGAATAAAAACATCGACTAAAACAATAAGATCAGATTGTTGACCAAGCAAGGATCGGTCTCCAGGTACTGTTATATTAAAGTGGATCAGAAAAATTTTAATTGTATCAATTATTTCTATTTTTTTGATGTATGTATATCTTTGTGAATTCGGAGTAACCAAAGCTTTGTTCATGCTACAGCACACGAGAGCTTTTCAAATCTTTTAAGGCACAGTAAAATCAAAATTCTTAATGGAATGATTTCTGGTCTACCCCATGTATGTATGTATGTTACCGGCCAAAGAAGTTTTTAAATTAGTTTTTCATGAGCTACACTAGTTTAAAAGCATATAAGGATAAAGTTATGTTAGAGCTAGAATTGTATCGTTTATGCAACTCCAGCTTCGCATATATATTTTTTTACATCAATCAGGCCTGTTTCGAATTCCGTGTGCTTTCAATTACTTTTCATTTATGAGGCTTTTTGACGAAAACGGTGGGTCGAACGATAAAATGTATAAGAATCTCTTTCATGGAGAATTACTGGTTCTACAAATAGTATTGATTTGAATTAACGAAAAAGTATCCATTTAGGAAATATTCTTAAAAAACCGCTAAAAGTCGAAAAATTCGATTTTATCGAATATTTACGCAACAGTTACTTTTTCGTAGATACAAATCAATATTATTTGTAGAGCATGTAATTCTCCACAAAAAAGACGCTAATACTTTTTATCGTGTGACTCAGCATTTTCATCAAAAAGCATTCTAACTGAAAGTAATTTAAACCACACGGATTACGGAACAGGGCTGAATAGTTTGAATAAATTTAGAACAAACTTTTTGGCTATAAAAACTACACAGTAAAAAGTGATAGTTTACTTTTGATTCCATTCGGTATTGATTTTAAACTGCTTTGGTATTAAATTCAAAATTTATTCCAAAAAAGGTTGAAATTTATTCCGGTAGGTTTTAATTTTATCACAAAAAATATTTACTTTTAAACCAATTAGTTTTTTCAATTTTTTAATACCAAAGTGGCTTAAAAACAATCCTAAAATAACTTTAAATTCAAAAAACTAATCATTTTTAGTTTTAAAATAAGTCCAAGAAAAGTATTAAAATATTCTGTGCGCCAATTTTAATACTTTTGGTTTGAAACTAATGCCATCAAAGTTTTAATTTAGCTTGGAGAGACTTTTTAGTTTCAAAATTTGAAAAACTTTATTTATCAAAAGAGCATAAAAAAAAGAACGAGAAGAAAATAACAAAAAAAAAAATTTTCTTTTTCAATTGTTCAAATAAAAATTTCACACAACTACGTCAATACGTTTGATAGCCGAGTGAGCTAAAGACTTTGTGATTTATGTACACAAGATGTTGTACCCTTGGTTCGAATCTCAGTATGGATGGCTTGTTTTTTTTTTTTTTTCAATTAAATTTAAAATTTTTTTTTTTTTTTTTCATTTTTCTCCCTCTCTTTATTTATTCCAAAATAGTTTAAAATTAAAACTTTTTTTGGCATTGTTCTATATAAATACTTTTTTTGGTTTTAAAATTAAACTAAAATTTTTACTGTGTACTTTTATAATTTAATTAGTTTTGTATAGGTAAAACTCCTTATGCCGGTAATGTCTACGTTCAAAATGCAGTTTCACTTACTCTGAAAATTCAATCAAGCGTGTATCGCTATTTAGACAATCAATGGACTCCATATCTTCCTTGGCCAAATTAAAATCAAATATATCAAAATTACATACAAGATGACATTTCACCGTTGACTTAGGAATAACAACAACACCACGCTGTATCTGATAGCGTAGGAGAACTTGTGCTGGTGTCTTGTTGTGCTTTTCAGCAATACACGAAATCTTTAACAAAAGTTTAATAAATGCATATTTTAATATTGAAGAAAAAATAAAAGTTCATTTATCTCATACCACAGGATCTTCCAATACTTTCGCGGTATCGGACATTTCCAAATCTAAAGCACCAGATTTTCGTCCTGGTGAGCCCAATGGACTATAAGCAGTTATAACAATATTCTTGCGTTTGCAGAATTTCAATAGTTTCTTTTGATTTAGGTATGGATGACATTCTACTTGATTGGTTACTGGTGGAATACATGCAATTTTCAAAATGCGCTCAATTTGCTTACTATTGAAGTTTGAAATGCCTATTGATTTGCAAAGACCGTGATCGACCAGCTTCTCCATTGCTTTCCAAGTATCAATATAATCAACATCAGAATAGATTAATTTTCCTTCTTCATCTTTTGGGAAATGTTCGTCACCCTCTTTCCAGCCCATGGGCCAGTGAATTAAATACAAATCAAGATATGGCATGTTGAGATCTTTCAATGTTCTCTCGCACATTGGTCGTACTGAGTCCGGACAATGAAAAGTGTTCCAAAGTTTGCTTGAAATGAAAAGATCAGCTCTGAAAAAATTATAAAAAAATATAAATTGTTCATTTTGTACTTATATTATACAAAAATAATAGCATATACCTTTTAATAGTACCATCTTCGATTTTACGATTAATGCCTTCTCCAATTTCACGTTCATTTCCATAAAGATGTGCGCAGTCAAAGAGACGGTAACCGATATCAATTGCTTCGCCAATTGCACGTGCAACTACACCTTGATCGCTCTGAAAGGAGTGAAGCAATTATCCGAATTTGTGTTAAATGAAAATCTCGATTATGACTTACTTGCCATGTACCAAAACCTAGTATTGGCATACGATGTCCATTATTTAACTTAACCTTTGGAACTATCGAGCTGCCTTTGCCACTATTTTTCGTATTACAATATTTAACAATGCTTCTCGATAAATTTAAATTTAGTTTATTTCTCTTCATTTTATTTAAATTTAGTGGTTTCACTTAAAAATTTTCTGTTAATTTTTTTTATAAAATATTGTCAAGTGAAAAAAAAAAAACTTTTCGACTTTTATTTGCATTACCTTGAGTGGCGTTATAGTCCAAGAGCCAGCGCTTAAAAACAACTTTGCGTTTCTAAAAGCTGAATTTTTTACAGTTGGTTATAGTAATTGTGTACATCAATAATCTGTCGGTCAGTCAAGCGAACTGTAGAACAGGCGGCTGCTATATGGCCTCAAACATGTAAAATTTCGATTTTTCTGCAATCAATTTCTAAAAGCTGAAACTTCTTATACACGTTATATAATGCATACAAATAACATTTTTGTCGGTCAGTCAGTTGAACGTTAGAACGGGGCTAGTCAGCACGCCCCAATATATGTGCAATAAATGAATCGAGTCAAAATTATTTCTAAAAGCTGAAATTTTTTTTAGGGGTACTTTATTGTATATTAACCACAAATAAATCAGTCAGTCAACTATATTGTAGAACAATCTTTGTCAGCAAGCTCAACAAAACAAAAAAAAAAAAATGGTTTTTAAGAGCTGAAATTTTTTTAGGGGTACTTGATTGTATATTTACCACAAATAATTCAGTCAGTCAACTATATTGTAGAACAATCTTTGTCAGCAAGCTCAACAAAACAAACAAAAATGGTTTTTAAAAGCTGAAATTTATTTAAGGGGTACTTGATTGTATATTAACCACAAATAATTCAGTCAGTCAACTATATTGCAGAACAATCTTTGTCAGCAAGCTCAACAAAACAAACAAAAATGGTTTTTAAAAGCTGAAATTTTTTTTAGCTGTACTTGATTGTATATTAACCACAAATAATTCAGTCAGTCAACTATATTGTAGAACGATCTTTGTCAGCAAGCTCAACAAAACAAACAAAAATGGTTTTTAAAAGCTGAAATTTATTTAAGGGGTACTTGATTGTATATTAACCACAAATAATTCAGTCAGTCACCTATATTGTAGAACAATCTTTGTCAGCAAGCTCAACAAAACAAACAAAAATGGTTTTTAAAAGCTGAAATTTATTTAAGGGGTACTTGATTGTATGTTAACCACAAATAATTCAGTCAGTCACCTATATTGTAGAACAATCTTTGTCAGCAAGCTCAACAAAACAAACAAAAATGGTTTTTAAAAGCTGAAATTTATTTAAGGGGTACTTGATTGTATATTAACCACAAATAATTCAGTAGAACAATCTTTGTCAGCAAGCTCAACAAAACAAAAAACAATGGTTTTTAAAAGCTGAAATTTATTTTAGGGGTACTTGATTGTATATTAACCACAAATAATTCAGTCAGTCAACTATAATGTAGAACAATCTTTGTCAGCAAGCTCAACAAAACAAAAAACAATGGTTTTTAAAAGCTGAAATTTATTTTAGGGGTACTTAATTGTATATTAACCACAAATAATTCAGTCAGTCAACTATATTGTAGAACAATCTTTGTCAGCAAGCTCAACAAAACAAAAAACAATGGTTTTTAAAAGCTGAAATTTATTTAAGGGGTACTTGATTGTATATTAACCACAAATAATTCAGTAGAACAATCTTTGTCAGCAAGCTCAACAAAACAAAAAACAATGGTTTTTAAAAGCTGAAATTTATTTTAGGGGTACTTGATTGTATATTAACCACAAATAATTCAGTCAGTCAACTATATTGTAGAACAATCTTTGTCAGCAAGCTCAACAAAACAAACAACAATGCTTTTTAAAAGCTGAAAATTTTTTTAAGGGGTACTTGATTGTATATTAACCACAAATAATTCAGCCAGTCAACTATATTGTAGAACAACCTTTGTCAGCAAGCTCAACAAAACAAAAAACAATTTCAGCTTTTAAAAACCATTGTTTTTTGTTTTGTTGAGCTTGCTGACAAAGATCGTTCTACAATATAGTTGACTGACTGAATTATTTGTGGTTAATATACAATCAAGTACAGCTAAAAAAAATTTCAGCTTTTAAAAACCATTTTTGTTTGTTTTGTTGAGCTTGCTGACAAAGATTGTTCTGCAATATAGTTGACTGACTGAATTATTTGAGGTTAATATACAATCAAGTACCCCTTAAATAAATTTCAGCTTTTAAAAACCATTTTTGTTTGTTTTGTTGAGCTTGCTGACAAAGATCGTTCTACAATATAGTTGACTGACTGAATTATTTGTGGTTAATATACAATCAAGTACAGCTAAAAAAAATTTCAGCTTTTAAAAACCATTTTTGTTTGTTTTGTTGAGCTTGCTGACAAAGATTGTTCTGCAATATAGTTGACTGACTGAATTATTTGTGGTTAATATACAATCAAGTACCCCTTAAATAAATTTCAGCTTTTAAAAACCATAGTTTTTTGTTTTGTTGAGCTTGCTGACAAAGATTGTTCTACAATATAGTTGACTGACTGAATTATTTGTGGTTAATATACAATCAAGTACCCCTAATAGAAATTTCAGCTTTTAGAAACCATTTTTTTTTTTTAGCCCTAAAAAAATTTTCAGCTTTTAGTAACCATTTTTGTTTGTTTTGTTGAGCTTGCTGACAAAGATTGTTCTACAATATAGTTGACTGACTGATTTATTTGTGGTTAATATACAATAAAGTACCCCTAAAAAAAATTTCAGCTTTTAGAAATAATTTTGACTCGATTCATTTATTGCACATATATTGGGGCGTGCTGACTAGCCCCGTTCTAACGTTCAACTGACTGACCGACAAAAATGTTATTTGTATGCATTATATAACGTGTATAAGAAGTTTCAGCTTTTAGAAATTGATTGCAGAAAAATCGAAATTTTACATGTTTGAGGCCATATAGCAGCCGCCTGTTCTACAGTTCGCTTGACTGACCGACAGATTATTGATGTACACAATTACTATAACCAACTGTAAAAAATTCAGCTTTTAGAAACGCAAAGTTGTTTTTAAGCGCTGGCTCTCCGGCTATTACTAGAGAGGAAGGAGTTAAGAGAGCAGAAAGTTTTGGGCCTGCAAAAATGGGTTTTTAATGTTGCGTTTTTGTGATTTGAATATATTTTTTTACCGAATTTTAACGTCACGATGTTTATAAATATATTGATTTTGATTATTTAGAGGGAATCATTTGTATGGCTTTCACTGCGCTCAAAGGACTTAAGATAAAGTTTAATAGCATGCAAAAGATTTTTAGCACAACCAAACGATCTCAATCTACCATAACAGAAATTCAATGTGTTGAAAAAAAAAAATGAATGCCCATCTATCTGATACTAGCACTTTGGAGAAGCATAAAAAACTTTGTGCAGTTAAGTGTTGGTTTGATAACAGTGCAATAATGTTGAAGTATTGAGAATTAAGTAAACTTTATTTACAACGTAAACAAAAGAGTTAAGTAAATGTACTTATGTGAAATTTATAAAAAATTGTGGAAAGGAGCATTTCCGAAAATTTTAATGAAATGATTTAAAATCAAAACTTTTCAAATATACCAGTGTTTACGTCAAAAGTAAACAGTGCATACCTTGCACAATTCTTTGTTTTCGATAGCCGCCACACAGCGCTGCTTTCGTCAAGTTTTTAAAGCGAATTGGTTTTGCTTTAACAACAACAAATGCGAAAATCCGCCATTCTTGTTAAAGACATCAATTTGCAAGTCAGCGAACTCATCAACTTAAAGAAAAACTAAAAGTAAAATCAATTAAAAACATAAAAACATAAAACCTCAACACAAAAAACAACCTAAAGTTTCACGTACAACACAAGGAACATCTGCAGACAATACACAACGTTGAACCAACAGTGAACATCGAAAACGAACCACAGATTTCACAGAAGACCAAATGACACAGCGGTGGACAATTTATTCTACATCGTTGGACGATTTGGATGAAGCACAACCCTTTTGGAACACCCCATAACAATTGTATTGTAAAGTATATTTGAAATTTTGTATACATTTACGGTAAAAATAACTTTACTTGCAATTCCTTATTAAAATAAATCTTTTATAACGATTTAGATTTTTGTGTCCGCTCATTTTTACCCTGCACCCGTACAACCAGATTGGAATGATTTATGCATTTGATTGCATCACATTTCACAGGTTGTACCCTTGAAAAGATGATGTTTTGTAATAATATAATAGGGGTGATTGATCAGTACCCGACTTTTTGAATTTCCCGCACAGTAACTTAAAATTTGAAATTTTGAGCGAACTTGTTCATTTAATTTGTGTTCTATTGCTATTTAAAGCTTATAATCAAAGCAGGTTTTTTTTCTGTAATGGCCTCTTCATTCGACCCAAATCTCCTACCGCCCAGCCATTTCTTTAAGTCTGGAAACAGGAAATAATCGCAGAGGGCTAAACTTGGAGAATATGCTGGACGGAATGGCAATTCGTAGCCCAATTTATGGGTTTTTGTCATAGTGACTACAAACGTGTTCCCCCGTAAATTCAATGCTTCAAATCAATGTCGAATCTATCTAAAAGCTTAGAAGAATATTTGGCGGTGATCGTTTTACCCTTTTCAAGGTATTCGATGAGGATGGATCCCAAGAAACAGTGGCTAGGATTTCGTTGGCCGGCAGAGCCACCTTGGCCGTCTTTTTGCTACGTTTCCTCACTATCTTGGATGTTTCTTGGTCTCTAATGTCTTGTGATGGATCAATGTTTCGTCCATGATAACGAAACGGCGCAAAAACTGAAGTAGTCATACTGTTGCATTTATGGTCGAGCGTAAGCCATCGCGCGGATAGCTGTTTCATGTTCAAATGTTCATCCAAATGTTATGTATCCAGTTGAAATCATTTCATGGATTTTATTAATGATTTCTGGAGTGACGACTTCTTTTGGGCGATCTAACCGTTCGGCGTCACTTATGCTGGTACGATCATAGCGAAACTGAGTAAACCACTTTTGACCATTGAAATTGATAGTGCAGAGTTCCCAATATACCAAGCTTTTCGAAGTTCAGGCTTTTAATTTGAATTATTTTTTTATTTTTTTTTTTTAAGTGAAAAAGTTATGTAAAAGTCATACGCATTATGTCCCAAAATATTCGGTTATTTGACCGATAGCATTTTTTCAACTAAATGCCATCAATTCTACACCATCATTTAAACTTTCCGTGAAAACAGAACCTAATTTTATTCATTTCTGGCAAAATGCCAGGCAATTCATATTATGACATTACATTTGCACCTTAAATGGACTTATTCCACTTAAAAAAAAAGAACCATTTTGTTAAATTCACATTCATATGTTCAAAAATCTTTTTATTTACAAAAATATGGTACAACTATCTTTCCGCAGATTGAAAAATTGATGTATTGAATTAAAGTTATCAGCCAATGTATTTAAAATTTGACTGATTCATCTTCAAATGGATGGTGAGGATGTCCGGTAGCGCTGTAAAAGAAAATTTTGTGTAAGTACAATCAATAACAACTTGGTTTTATTATAAATTTTGGCTCAGTGCATGTTCAGTAAAACTATTACTTAAGGGTGATAAATTTAGCCTGGCCAAAAATCAAATGACCTACACCCCAGCATTTAAAATCTTGTCCGAAGCCACCTGGTTTTTGCGCCAAGCTTGGATTTAATATCTCTAGACATAAAAATGACACTAAGCCCACAACAACATTAAAAATGGAAATTTGGATCCAAATTGATTATTTTTCTATAGCCCAAATTGATTATCGCCCACATTTATATAAAAATAATGTAGGCGTTATTTCGGTTTTTTGTTTTTGGCGTAATTTCAAAAAGAAATTGTGCAGAAATCGTGTTATTTAGTAAGTGGTGATTGATCTCTTACGTCAAAGTACTTTATGCTATCGAAATCCGAATCGTTTATGAAACAACATACAATTTCTTTTATTCAGACGTGTTCCGGAATCTGTGCAATTTCAATAACTTTTCGTTTCGTAAGATAAAGTATAAGGATTTCTATTGTTGAGAGTTGCATGATCTACAAATAATATGGATTTGTGTATACGAAAAAATACCGTTTAGGAACAATTCTTTGAAATCTGCAAAACGTTACAAACATTTATTTTTATCGGTAAAAATTTATTTTTCGGTTTACAAATATGATTGATATTTGTAGAGCATAAGATTTCCAACAAAAAAGATCCCAATACTTTTTATCGTACCGCTTTCATAAAAAAAAGCCTTCGAAACGAATAGTTATTGAAATTGCACGAATTCCAGAACAGGGCTGTTTATTGCTTACCTATCAAGTGGTACAAGGCGGAGATTTCGATCAAGGCAATCAATGGCTTCCATATCTTCTTCATCCAATTCAAAATCGAAAACATTAAAATTCATTTCAATACGTTCCTTCTTAAGTGCCTTCGGTATAGGAATATTGCCACGCTGTATCTGATAGCGTATACAAATTTGTGCAGGCTGTTTGCCATGTTTCTTACCAATTACGCAAAGCTATGAAAGAGTTCAATTAATAAAACATTATTTTTTTTAAGTTAATATTCCGTATGCTCTCTTACTGCTGGATCTTCCATTACTACTGGATCACCTTCTTTTACCCATGGACGTTTGGGCGAGCCCAATGGACTGAAACCGGTAGTGGCAATACGTTTACTTTTGGCGAATTTAAATAATTTCTTTTGATTCAAATATGGATGACATTCCACTTGTAACATTGCCGGTGGAATACATGCAATTTCTAAAACGCGTTTAATTTGTTTGCTATTGAAATTTGAAAGGCCAATTGATGTGCACAATCCATGATTAACTAACTTTTCCATTTCCTTCCAAGTATCAATATAGTCAACATCAGAAAAGATAATTTTGCCATCCTGATCTTTGGGGAATTCTTCTTCATCTTCCTGGTAGGCCATGGGCCAATGTATTAGATACAAATCAATATAGGGAGTGCCAAGATTTTTAAGTGTTGTCTCACAGGCACAACGTACTAAGTCCGGACGATGGTAGGTATTCCAAATTTTGCTGGTTATGTGTAAATCACTCCTAAAAATATAATGATTTTAATATTAAAAACACCAGGCGCTATTTAGTTTTGATTCAAATGAAAAAAGTTGGCCTAAGACCGAAAATAACATCCTTTAAGTAATTACCTTCGAACAACACCTTCTTCAATTTTAGCTTTAATTCCCGCACCGACTTCTGCTTCATTTCCATAAATATGTGCACAATCGATGTGACGATAACCAACATCAATTGCGGTCTTAATGGCTTTAGCTACCTCTCCAGGAGGGCTCTGCAAATAAATTAGCCCACAAAAATCTTATATCTATTTTTTTCTGAGGTTTGAGATCTTTGCAGAACATTAATTTCTAATAAGAAATTATATAGACCAGTCAAATTAGATGTGACACTTCTAATAATTTCAAGGTACACAAAACCTACCCAATCGATTGAGAATTTACCCTTGAACAAAATATCAAAATGGATCTTATGTAAATTGGGGTTTTCCACCTGAAGCACCAGGTAAAAAATTTAAATTTTTCTGATAGTAATAATATTTGCTTATGTTATTCCTATATACACATGTCCTCAATCCAAATACAAATTAATTTTACAGTATAGTCTGGTTAATGAGCTTTAAATATTTTCTTCGAAGTAACTTATATCTGCCAATTAGTCAGATTTTTAAAACCCTATAGCTCGTTAAATAGACTTTATACCGTAAAAATATCTTGCGTCAAATATTACTAAAATCTGAAACATCTAGATTTTGTGCTTCACGTGGAAAATCCCAATTTATTGCGAGGACCCATTTTGATATGTTATTCAGGGGTAAATTCTTTATCGATTGGATAGGTTTTCAATCTGTTCGTTTACTCAAAGTTTTTACCCGAGAAGCTCTCGTTTATGTACGTTTTATGCAAAAAGCTCTCGTTTATGTACATTTTAAGCGTAAACGAGAGTTTTTCGGATAAAAACTTGCAAAAACTTTGAGTATACGAACAGACTGTTTATGTACCTTGGAATTATTGGAAGCATCACATATATATAGCCAGTCTTTAATTTGACTGGTTCCATTGAAATCAACATTATATGTTCAAAAGAGCAGACAGTTCTGCAATAGTCACTGAAAATTACTGTGAACTAATAGCAATCAATACAGATGTAAATACAAACATGATTCTAACTTACTTGCCATGTACCAAAACCTAAACAAGGTAAAGATTTGCCATTATTCAGCTTAATCCTTGGAATCTCTGGTGGAGGACAGTCGTCACTAAATTTCCGTATCAATTTAGTTAAATTATTAGTGGCATTTACTGCAAATTTCCAGTTCGTACTAACTTTCTTCATGTCTTTTTATAATCATAATTTTTAATGAGATTATCGTAAACTTTTTTTATGGTACTTAATAGATAAGTTATAGAAGTAAGTTAATTTTTAATGAGAAAACCAAATATAAAATTAAAAATTTAGAAATGTAAAATTTTTGACTGAAAGTAAATAAATTTTTGTTGAGACTGAAAACATTTCAAAAATCAAAATTCATTCAATTGACAATTCCAAAGTGAATAACTACATTTAATTCTTTTACAAATATTCAAAATATATGATTTTTGAACAAGTTCATTAACAATTTGTATACCTCTAATAACATTCACTAAGCAAGGGTTTCCTTTCAAAGCTATTCTCTATCCCAAAGTGTTTGAGATCACAAGAAATTGTTTTCTTTATTTTTTTACTTCCTGTTAATAAATCACAGAAGTTAAACTATTTTCTTAATATTTAACTTCCAATTGTTCGGACGCGAATACTTGCGTTACAAAAGTTAAATAAATATATGTTTGTATATATACATATATTTACAAGAACTTACTTGTCAATAACCAAATACCAAATACTCTATTTGCGAGAATAATAAAACATGCTGATTTATGTGTACATATGTATTTATTTTCCATGCTTAAAAAAAAAAATACAATTTGTTAACGCATATTCATAGATGCTTACTAAGTTGTTACTTAGCTAGCCTCAGTTCTAATTATTCATGTTTATAATAATATAAGCTCTTGTCTTGCGTAGTAACAACTTAGCAAACATCTACGAATATGTACTACGATTTTCACTAAATACATATTAAATACAATAAAAATACACATTACATATTTAAAAAACTGCATTTTCAAAGTGATGTTGAAGATACCCAGCCGTGCTGTAAAATAAATTAATATATGTAGTTAGTAAGCTATCGGATTATTTTACAGATGTATAGTCCTTAGATGTTTCAGAGAAACTTGTATGTTCTAGAATTTTATTTTTTTTTTCAATTGTGATGTTAGCAAAACTTGTCCTGTTCAATTCGTCCATTCACATGTTATATTGGATAGAGGAGGCCTAGACTAACAAAAATTGCATCTGAAGGGGTCTCAAATGTACCCCTGAGGTGTTATAGGGTTAAAACCGATTTTTTGACTTGTTTTATAAAAAAAATTGGGCCACCCTAGCGTTTTAGAGAAAATTTTTTTTATATGAAACTTTTAGCCAAATGTATGAGCTTTCAAAAAGTGTTTTTGGTTTAGAGGGTTTAAAAAGATTTCGCTTAGTTCTGAACCTTTAAAGTTGAAATTTTAAATTATTTTTTTTTGCAAATTTTTGACTTTGGCAGCCATTTAAGTATGAAAAAGGTCCTATTAACAAACCCTTTTATAATTTTTTTTGGAGTCCTCGCTAAATTTCCTTTAATTCGCTAGTACATTTGTCATGCCAACTTTTCAATTTGAGGTCGGAAAAAAATACTTTTTTCTATGCAAAGATGTTCATCTGATGTGCGTGCTAGCCTTTTTATACTGGAGGCTTCAAACGGATTGTTCCTGAAAAGTATTTTTTTCTGACCTCAAATTAAAAAGTTGGCATGACAAATGTACTAGCGAAGGGTTTGTTAATCGGACCTTTTTCATTCTTAAATGGCTGCCAAAGTCAAAAATTAGAAAAAATAATTTTAAATAAATAATGTTCACTGAATAATAAGTGGTGCCACGACCTCAAAAAATTACTTTATATCTCTGGAACTATTTAACGGAAATTAATGAGATTTGGTACATGCGTAAAAAGCACCGAAACAAAAAAGGTTTACTGAAAAAATGGGTGGTGCAACGCCCCTAAAAACAATATAATGCTAGTGTTTGATGCTTATGGATTCGGAAACTAACTGACCGAATTGAATTAAATTTTTGCAGTGTCTTAGTATTAAAAAAGCTATCTCATAGGCTAAAAAAATGGGCAATGCCACGCCTTCCTAAAAATAAATTCATCAGAAACTTCTTGACGCAGATAGTTGAAATTTTCTGCATGCGTTAAGGCACCGGGATAAATAATATCCACACGCCCCCACGCGAGACTAGATGAAGCATTGATCATTGATAACTGCAATTATCTTTAAAAAATTAAAAATGGAAAAGAAATATCTGTTAGTTGATTTAATGAAAAATAGTCAAATTTAACGCACACCTGGTCAGAAAAAATGTTCAGCTGAGCTATCAGTATTCAGATAGCCAGATATTGTAAGAAACATAGTAGTGGTCAAGGTAAGCAACGTTCTTTCGACTAACATGAGACTTTTTATAGTATATTAAACAACATAAATTTTTGCATACCTTTTCGATGCTATCAATTGTACATAAATCACACTCAAAACTATCAAGGATTTCTACATCTTCGCTGCTCAATGTAAAATCAAAATCATCAGTATTCGAGGCATTACTGCAATTGTTGGTTACAGACTTTGGAACAACAATATTACCACGCTGTACCTGGTAGCGCATAAGAATTTGTGCTGGTGTCTTGTTATACTTCTTTGCAATGCACAGAATCTAATAAAAATATAACATTAAATTTATTTCTTCTAAATATTGCATTATCCATTACATAAGGATCGTTCAATACTGGAACATCAACTTTTTCACGATTTGGACGATTTGGTTTACCCAATGGAGGATTATGAATTGCCATAACCGCAATATTTTTGCGTTTGCAAAACTCCATTAATTTCTTATGATTCAAATATGGATGACATTCCACTTGATTGACGGTTGGTGGAATCCGTGCAATTTTCAAAACACGTTCAATTTGCTTACGATTGAAATTTGAAACTCCTATTGATTTGCATAATCCATGATCAACTAGCTTTTCCATTTCCTTCCAAGTATCGACATAGTCTACATCAGAAATGTTAAATATTTCTTTTTCATCTTTGGGAGTTGATAATTCTCCGCCATCTTTGTAGGTCATGGGCCAATGAATTAAATACATATCAACATAAGGAGTATTAAGATTCTTTAATGTTTTCTCACAGGCACCACGTACTAAGTCTGGACGATGGTAGCTATTCCAGAGTTTGCTGGTAATGAAAAGTTCCTTTCTACAAACAAAAAAAAAAAAAAAATCGAATTAAGCATAAATGTGGAAAAAAATGTGTTTTCTCTAGAGGAACTACCTCATTTTTTATTACTCAATTCAATTACCTCGTAGCTACACCCTCATTAATTTTTGCATTAATAGCCTCTCCAACTTCATATTCATTTTCATAAATATGTGCATCGATGCGACGAAAACCAAGATCAATTGCATCCTTAATAAATTGAGCGACTTGACCAGGACGGCACTGCAAATGTAAAAGTTTATTTTTCTATTCACTTAATTATGTACATTTAATTCTGACTTACTTGCCATGTACCAATGCCTATTACTGGCATACTACGACCATTGTTCAGCTTGATGTTTGAAAAAATTGTGGTCGTGGTGTTCCTGTCTTTTCTTTCATTCGAATATTTATTTATTTGCGCAAAACTTGTTGCGAACCGAAATATTTGCCGAATTAAATTCATGATGTTAAAACCAAATTTTGATAAAGTCATTTCATAATTTCAATTGACAATTAAAAATTTTAAAAATCAGTAGATCAAACTCGATTTTGTTTCTTTTCGATTTTAAATGTAAATTCCTAAATTACAGAAACGGGCTACAGTTTTTTTTAATAAGCGAATGAGTTGTCTTGGTTATCTCTGAGAATGGTTCATTCTACGGAAATATAAGTCAAACTTTAGGTTTTGTTAAGTAAACTGGAGATTGTGCCAAAATTAATCATAGGTCAGCTGAGGGTAGATGGGCTGTTAACTATTGTTTAAGGTCACGCTTGTTGTTCCACTTGTTCATTGGTGATATCCTAAAAAACAAAGGTTGACAACTCTGCTACTCCTAATCACACTTAGTTTCCTACTCATAGCATAAGCTTTTGTAAATGTCATTGTGTTAAAGGCAATCTCGGGCATTTTCCTGGCAGTCCCTAATGGTAGTCACAGTCCCAGACCTTCTGAATTTGTTTCCACTTTCATTAAGGAATGCTAAAAGAAATATATGTTGTAGTCAATCATCTTCAACAACTTATTCTGCAATATTTCCTATTTCCAATAAGTTCGCGCACAGATTTCCCAAGCAGGACAAGCATATAATTGCTTTAGATCTGCATTAGGGTTGTTTTTTCATTTTCGGGCTCATTGGCCATGTTTTATTATCGCATCTCGACTGTATACTGCATAAACTTCAGCTTCGTAGATTAATGAAGTAAATGTTAGATTAAAAAGTTTTATACGGTAGTTCCTTTTACTGAAAATAAATTCAAACTCAAATTTTCTATTGCAGCAAACTACATATTTATTTGATAACAAACGTACAACGGAAAATTTCTTTACATCAAAGTTTTCCTTGCAAATGTGTAAATTTCAAAGCTTTGCATATCAGACATACTACATGAAGGTTTAAGTTTTTAGTTATCCTAAATAATTATTCATATTAACATAACAAACAATATTTAAAAATCAGCATTTTCAAAAGGATGATGAGGATGTCCGGATGCACTGTAAAAGAGAATAATGTACGGGTACAATTAATTAAAAATCTTTTTAAAACTGATGAAAAAGAGTTAATTACATACAAACAAATAATGGGATTGTACGATTTTACAGGCAGCTGCGGCTCATTGCTAAAGTAACTTACTGCGTATAATCTGAATTCGAGGTCGGAATTGGCGCATCACCTTAGGCTTTTGAAGGAAAAACAGCTATTTTGGCTATTTTTGAGGTTAGATGCAGACTGCACAAAGTTTTTTTTTATTTTTTACATGATTCATCATGTAGTACTACTCTTCAAAATGAGCTGTTGAAAGGCGCCATACGATGCCTCTTTCAAAAGCTATAGCCGATTTAAGATGACGTCAAAATAGTAATTTTTTCTGTTTTTAACCTCAAATATCAAATATCCACGGATTTGAATTTTACACAGAAAGTTTTTTTCGGAAATGACCCCCAGCTGCTCGGAAAAACAACTTTGTAATTAAGAGCAATGTAAATAAAGCCAACTTGTCTACATGGTTTAATTTAAGCTGGATCGTAATGAGATGATTCTAACATAATTAACAAAATTAACATATTGCATAAACCATCTATTATTCTGTATAAAAAATCCTGTAACGTCAGAACTATATAATTTTGCATTTATTTGCTACATTATTTATATAAACCGATAGTGTTTTTTTTTTTGATAACAAGGATCCGACGTCAATTACAAGAATAAATTTTGTTCTAATTTTATTTTTATTTATAAATTTATGATTTTCAAAACGGATTTTCTGCACAAAAAAAAAGTGTCATACTTGTCTGATGATTTATGTATGTGGTGTAGTTTATCTAGCATTTTAAGGTACATTGTTATAACAAATATCATTGTTAATTATAAAACACTTCAAATTCTATAAAAACACATTAGCATAAGGGGAAAAAACTCAACATGGATTTATTTTGGAAACAAATAACTAACGTATCTCACTTTCTTTTTATAACCTTTAAAATTCTTCCTCAAATGGATAGTGAGGATGAACACCACAATCGCTGTAGTTGTATATTAAATAAATTAAGAATCAAATATTGAAAATAATATACGTCGAAGTAACTTTTCACTTACCTTGAAATTGGTACAAAGCGTCCATTGCAATCAAAGCTATCAATTGTCGCTATATCTTCGCTAGTCAATTCAAAACCAAAAACATCAAAATTAGAGGCAATTCGGCTCTTGGTTACCGATTTGGGAATAACAACATTGCCGCGTTGTATCTGGTAACGTATAAGAATTTGTGCAGGTGTCTTGTTGTACTTCTCAGCGATGGCAACAATCTAAGAAGAATAAACACAATGTAATCAATGAAAATACTGATTATATCCTCCACTTGTACCTTAGGATCTTCCATCAACACAGGATCACCGGGCTGGGCCCATGGACGATTAGGCGAACCCAATGGACTGTAAGCGGTAATGACAATATTCTTGGCTTTGCAGAAATCCATCAGTTTTTTTTGGTTTAGATATGGATGACATTCCACTTGATTGGTCGCTGGTGTAATACGTGCATTTTTTAATACGCGCTCAACCTGTTTACTATTGAAATTGGAAATGCCAATTGATTTGCATAGTCCATCATCAACTAGTTTTTCCATTTCTTTCCAAGTATCAAGATAATCTACATCAGAATAGGCAGTTTTGCCCGATTCGTCGGTGGGGAATAGTTCACCATCTTCTTTGTAGGCCATGGGCCAATGTATCAAATACATATCGACATAGGGAGTGTTTAGATTTTTCAATGTTGTCTCACAGGCACCACGTACTAAGTCCGGACGATGAAAAGTATTCCATAGTTTGCTGGTAACGAAAAGATCTTCTCTGAAAAATAAAATTTGAACAAAAGAAAATGGTTTAAAAACATGCATATAAAGGTAAAAGTAACGTTACTAAAAGCAATAATTTAAACAGAAAATCGAGTGGTGTTGTTAATTACATAACGTTATTTATTAAACTTACCTCTTGACAACACCTTCGTTGATTTTAGCATTAATACCCTCTCCAACTTCATGTTCATTTTGATAAACATGTGCTCCATCGATATGACGATAGCCGATATCAATTGCGTCCTTAACAGCTTGAGCGACCTCTCCGGGAGGGCTCTGTAAGTGAAAATAAAAGAAACCAATTAATATAGGTTTAATAATTTAAATGAAAGCTAATACTAATAGAATTGTTTATTGCTCCATTTAAACGTATTTCATTATAATGTTAATTGCGGTTTTCTTTAACAAAAACAAAGGTTAGTTATAAGAAGTTGTGAAATTTTACAGCAATTAAATTATGCACGTCATTTTCCACTTAAGCTCCAGTCGTTAGACATGCAAAAGTAGTTTCTAGCGCTTTTATCTCAAATAAAAAAAATAGCAGAATTAACTTAGCTATGTGTAGCGAATGTTGCTGATAAGATTTCACATTGTGCTTTTTGTTGTAAATTTTTATATCGCCTATAATTTATAATCTTTTTTAATACTAGTTGACCCTTTACTAATATATTTAATAATTTAAAGCTATAAAATTATGATTTTTCACTCTTTTGAAAGCGCGTTTTAATTTTTTTTTTTTTTTCTTTAATTATAAATAAACAATTTTCGAATGGTTTGTCCTGTAAAAAAATACTAATTGTAATCGCTTTAATAATTGTATGAAAATATTGTCATCGAAACAGTCGCACGTCAGATTTATGAATTTGACTTTTAATTTGAAGTCAAGGTTAAAGTGTTTACTTAAAAAAATTCGTTTAGTTTGTTCTTTGTGATAGAGCTAGGAATAATTCAAAGTACTTAACTAATTGTAATTGTAATTTATTAGACTTTAAAATCATTATTTTTAGATAAAAAAATTACATTGATTGCTTATAGGTGTTGCATCAAATGAAATCTTTAAAGGAAATACATAAAAATCCATTAAAAAGTTAGTTAATTAAGGAAAAATGAAGTATTGAAAAAACCTTATGTTATCGTAAAAAATTTTATAAGGAATAAACGCAAAGTTTTGAGTGAGATTATTCAAGTAAATTTCTTATATAATCTATGTTAGACAATCTGCATTTATCATTGAATTTCAGCGTCAAATCCCTTATAATTGTGCTAATTGATTTCTGTTCATAATTTACATGCAGCTCAATAGTTGGATATCTACTGGAGAGTTTGTGAATCTTAATATCTATATTTTTCCAGATAAAGTTATGGAAAGACATGATTCAAAGAAAACCAAATTGATTAATGAAAAAATAAGTTAATAACATGGTGCCAAAACAGGATAAAATTACAAAGAAAACTCGAAATTTTTTTTAAATTTTATTTTATATTTAAATTTTTCGGTACTTCACACCTATGTATTCATTTTTTATTTTATTATTATCCAAATCTCATCTATAGCCGTCAATAATTCCAGATAATATGACGAAATTTTTTATGGACGTGGAACCGCACATTTTTCCAATGGACGGTATTTGTCCTGGTACTTTTTCTACACATACCAAATTTCTTACATGTCCGCAAAATATATTAAGAGGTATGATAAATTTATTTTAGGGGGGCGTGGTACAGCCCACTTTTTCATTGAAAATTATTTGTCATAATGCACTTAACACATACGCTAAATTTTAATTATATGTGTCAAGTAGTTTCAGAGATATTATGATTAATTTTGTGGGTGCGGCACCGCCCACTTTTTTAGTATATGACTTGGCATTATTAAATAATAAGGCACTGTGAAAATTACATTAAAATTGGACGGATAGTTTCCGAGTTCATGAGGAACATATACAGTTGCGGTCAACTAATTAGCAACGCAGCGGCGTATTACATTTATTTGTCAATATATCATAATTTTCTGAAGAAACTTTAAAAACTTTATATCTGTTGATGGTCTTACAATAATTATATGTTAATTACACTTCACTTTATGCAAAAGGAAGTCCCTACTATTTTCTTTTTTAGTATATTGAGTAAGGATTAATAATCCTCTCGGTCATATAATTAACAACGCTTTGTTTATTTTTAATCAAAGCAACTTTTTATTTAAAAAACATTTAATATATCGTTTCAAAACCATTATTTCTCATAACTGCTTCACACCTACGAGCCATTGAATCCACAAATTTTTGGCGCACAGCATTTGAAATGGCTTCCCATTCCATTTCTACTTTTGCAAATAACTCCAAGAAGTTTCCAACTTCATACGACTGCATTTTTTTTTAATTGCTCCCAGAGGTTCTCGATGGGATTGAGGTCTAGGCTGCACGAAGGCCGATCCAATTGTGGGATGTAATTTTCCTTCATACACCGTTTTGTTAACCGCTCGATATGCTTCAGATCGTTATCTTGCTGCAGGATGCAAGATACTGGCATTTTTTCATCACAGAATGGAACCATAAGGATAGAAATATACTGGTGGTGATCCATATGGCCCTCAATCTTTGCAATGGGACCAACACCGCGCCATGACATGGATCCCCAGATCATAATAATTCCACCACTACGCTTTAGTGTAGAACGTGTGTATTTTGGGTCGAATTTCTTTAGTCTAGGACGACGGAAGTAGGTTTTACCATCAGCTGAAACTCTATTAATTTTAGTTTCATCCGAAAAAAGGACTTCTTTCCATTCTTTTACTGACCAGTGCCTATATTTCCTGCGTACTGTAACCTTTTCTTTCTGTTCACTTCTAATAGAAAAGGCTTCGTTCTGGCGTTGGTTCCATTGCAAAGATTGAGGGCCATATGGATCACCACCAGTATATTTCTATCCTTAATGATGTAATGGTTCCATTCTGTGATGAAATCATGACAGTGTCTTGGATTCTGTAGCAAGATAACGATCCGAAGCATACCGAGCGATTAACAAAACGGTGTATGAAGGAAAATTACATCCCACTATTGGATCGGCCTTTGTGCAGCCTAGACCTCAATCCCATCGAGAACCTCTGGTAGCAATTAAAAAAAAAGTTCAGTTGCATAAAGTTGGAAACTTTTTGGAGTTATTTTTAAAAGTAAAGATGGAATGGGAAGCCATTCCAAATGCTGTGCGCCAAAAATTAGTGGAGTCAATGGCTCGTAGGTGTGAAGCAGTTATGAGAAATAATGGTTTTGCAACGATATATTAAATGTTTTTTAAATAAAAAGTTGCTTTGATTAAAAATAAACAAAGCGTTGTTAATTATATGACCGAGAGTATTATTAATCCTTACTCAATATACTAAAAAACAAAATAGTAGGGGCTTCCTTTTGCATAAAGTGAAGTGTACATAACAAATAATTATTGTAAGACCATTAACCGATATAAAGTTTTTAAAGTTTCTTCAGAAAATTATGATATATTGACTAATAACTGGAATACATCGCTGCGTTGCTCACTAGTTGACCGCAACTGTATAAACAAAAAAAAAATCAATTTCATATACAGACCCTTTCCTCCTATTCCATATAAACTTCGAAAGAGAGAAAAAACTCCCGGCGGAAAAAGTAGGCATCAAATAAAGGAACACAGGGCTTGTTTAGCCTGTAATATTTTACAAATCTGTGGAAATAAGGGCCAAATTAATTCATAAAATCAGTTGGAAAATTCTACTGACAAAGATTTCAAAAATTCGAAACTCTCTTAACCAATTTTGCTTTTCGCAGTGAATTAAAAATTTAATAACATCAGTAGTAATTCAATAGTGGAAAAGAAATGTTGATTTTTCTAGAGGGTCCTTAACTGAAGTACATATGTATATATGAATGTCAACCGGAACACCGTTCTCTCCAAAAACAAAAGCAAGGAAAAATATGTTTAAGTTCTCAAAATGTTCGTACATTTAAGAGCTTTCGAATAAACAATGGCCATTCGTTAGCACTATTTATCTAAATAGGAGACGGTTGGCGTGATATTTGCAAAAAAACTGATTTTTGCGACCTTAGAACTTGAATTACTTTTTATGCGAACATGATTACGCAATGAACTTTTCATAGTTTATTTGTCATGTATAAATAAAGATTTTTTTGTTGAAAGGATTTTTTTCCAAAAAAATCTGAACAATTTTCTTTCTGGTCACCATTCTGAATTTGGAAATTTTCCAAAAAAAATGGACATCGTTTATTCGAAAGCTCTTGAATATACGAACATTTAGAGACCTTAAACGTATTTCTTCCTTGCTTTTACTTCTAGAGAGAACGGTGTTGCGATTGCCAAGGAATGTCCCATATGCTAAAACTTAAATATAGATATATTTATAGATTTTTGGTCAATAGCCAATTTTGAGAAACTTTTTCAAATTAATTTATTAGAACCAAAAAATGTTATCAACAAAATACTTCTCCAGCAAGAACTGAAAAACTTTTTTTAAAGTTAAAATTCTATAAGTAGTATTAGCTTTATAAAGCTTTTTGCAGAAACTTAAACAGGTTTTGTGGTTGAATGCGGAAGCTAACATTAACCCTATCCTCTAGCTATAAATGTAATGCATTTAGTATGAATAATTATTGTACGAAGCAAAAAATGTGTTGTAGTTTTAAAGTACATATAGAGTATTTTTTGCCGCCCACAATAACAGCTGAATAACAAAAGCGCAGTTTATTCAGTAGTAACACAAATTTATTTTATAGAATGTTAAATTAAAAAAACTTCAGAATATGTATTATAAATATGTATGCATCAAAACTGAATGGGAGCGGAAAGTATTGTGTGATATGGTTTTTTAAAACGAATGCTAAGGACAAATTATAACATTTCTAGTGCATATGCGTATGCAGGTCCATACTATAATATATCTAGTAGGTACTATAAACTAGTACTAGTACTATAAACTAGTACTAGTAAACTATCGTACAAGCTTTTAAATTTCCGTAGTCAAATTGGCAGACTGAGTGCCATAGTACTCTTTTTGCGATAATGCGCATACAAACAATCAGTAGCTAATATCCGAGAATAAAACTTTGTAAGACTTATTAAAAAGTCACTCATAGTTATAAATCTTAATGCTGCTTTACGAGATTAATACGTTTCTTCTAAGTATGTCAAGTGTTCCATGTCATTGTGCGACATGTGATTATGTTTTTTTTTTTTTTACAGTAAATCATCTAATAGCTGTTTCCACCTGAGATTTATAAAGTGATTTACTGCTGTTTTCAGATTTATTTGACGTTTAATACATGATGATGAATAAGCTGAACGTTACTACCGCAGTTCGCATGACAGATTATTTTGGAAAGTTCCCGTTTACTTTGCATGAATTTGGAACCAAAAGCTGATGATATTTGTACATTGTACATATGGATTCTAGTAACTATAGTAATATAGTAACTACTAGGGTACAACAGAATAAAAAAAAAAAAATTAGGTAAAACACAACAGAATACTTACTCCCCATGTGCCAAGACCCAAGATAGGCATATTACGTCCATTATTCAACACTACATTTGGAACAACCATGATGATTTTTCTGCTTATTTTTCCACTTGACTTCATTAGCGATTGCAATAAGTTATTGAAAATGAACATATGTAAATACAGAAAAAAATCAAGATTAGATAAGATTTATATTTATTGTAAAACACACTATTAAATACTATAATCAAGGTTCCTTTACTTTTTAATAGATTTTTTTTTAATTTAACACTATAAGCACCACTAGAAAAATAATGAAAAATGAACACGACAGCCGGCAACCAACTAAGCAATTTCCACAGGTTTCGGAACTTTTATGGAAAAAAGTTTGCAATTTCCTCAAAGCTTGTCATCCATCATTCTTGAGTTGTCATCTTAAAGCAGGGATGCCACTTTTGGCTTATGACCGATAGGGAAGAAAAACTCAAAATAATTGAGGAGGAAATTTTGCGTCGTGTAGACCAAAATTTTGTATTCTTAACAATATTCAAATCTTTTAAGAAAATATACTTTATAGCCTGTTTCCACCAGAGATTTAAAATGAGATTAACAGGCTATTAGTGGCAAATTTTTGTATACTAAAAGACTACTTCCCTTAAATGATTCCTCAAATTTATTCTTTTTTGTATCGAATCATATCATTTTTTGCATTCTTTTTCAATTGAGGCTAAGAGCCTGTTTTCAACGAAGATTTATGAAGTGATTTGGCTGTAACTCTCCTGATCTCTCTCCTGGGATCTCCAAATCCCAAAATAAATGCCCGGTGGAAACAGGCTATATGAACGCAAAATATATATCGTCGGGTTAAGACTACGACTACACATCTACAATTTTTGATATTTTGAGTTAAGTTTGCAGAAACATGACGAAAAAATGGCTCTACGCCTCAGTCTAGTCGGTTTTTTGAAATGTAGTCCCCATCCAATTTGATATAAAAAACAAAAAGCAGAAATCTTCAAAATCTCATATACAAATTGAATTTCAAAAAACTTAAAAAGCGTTTTTCTCAAATAAATAAAAATGTAGATGTCTAGTTGTAGTTTTAACCCGACGATATGTAGAACGTGTATATCTTGTCTTCACTGTCCCTCCATGATTGCAGATCAAGGTTTTTATGGTGATTCCAGGTTCTAAGAGAACTACTACTTCTTCCTCTTATAAAAGTGTAATACCCTATTCTTACTTGCCTGGTTAACCAGCCTAAAATCAGAAAATCATGATAATCATAGAACCACGTTCACACTTTTTACCTGGATGAGTCATCTATCATTTCAATGACACTTTTTTGGCGTTTACCAAATCACGACACTATTTTCACTTTTTTCATATATATTTGTATATATTTCATTGTTTTAATTTTTTTTTTAAACAATTGAGACGAACACATTTTTGATTTTAGCTTTAATTTGCAAGTGAGAATAGGGTATTAAGTTCATCATTATCATTTTATCACAAAGTATTTTATACCCTTTGTCTTTCCGTTTGTAACGCAGAGGAAGAGTCGTGGCAGGTATGGAAAAGAATATATATATTTGATCAGTCATCTTTTGAGTTGATATAGCCATGTCCGTCTATCTGTCCGTCTGGCTGTCTGTGGAAATATTTTTCACGAGAAAACTAAGCAAGATAATTCGACCAAATTGTGTACACTGCCTGCTTTGTCAAAGTTAGCTCGTGGGATCGAAAATCAATGAATCAACATGCTATACCGAAGGCGTTTTTTGAGATGATCCAACCAAATTTAACTCGGACACTAACAGCAGTAAAAGCAAAAACTAGGTGAAAAGGGCGTTGCATATTAGTGGAGTCAATAAAGCCTTTTAGATGGAAGTCCTCAAGAACATCTCCGATTTTGATGATTTTTTTTTTAAATTTTGTTTTTTTTTTTTTATTTAAAATCAGAAACATTTTCGAGCGCGGTCGGAATTATATAATTTTTTAAACAATATTTAAAAAAATTAGGTTTTCATAAAAAAAATTGGAAAAAAATACAACGAACAAAAATCAAAATAGTCATTTTATATGTATTTGGCAATTCTAAATCCGAATTTGGCATTAGAATTGCTGTATTTTATATGGTTTCTGAGATATCATCTCTTTTTACAGGGTCTAAAATTGGGTACATAAAAACAGTTGCCATGTTTTACACAAGAACGGCTTAAGCGATTTTAATGAAACTTTGAAAAATGATGCGCATTTTAAAAAGAAAGTCATCAAAATCAGAGCTCTTCTTGAGGACTTCCTCATTTTGCCTGTTTTTTTGGCTTTATCGACTCCACTATATCCCAAAGAAGAATAATTTACTTATATTTAAATTTAATAAAGGCCAATTTTAATACTTATTAAGAATAAAAACAAATTTTTAAAAAGTCTAATTTTAGCGACCGAAAATTAATTAAAAATGTTTGAAAAACTTTTTTGAGCTTAACAAAATAATTTTCTATTTATTTGCTTAAGTTTCGCAGTTTTTTTTTTTTTTTTTTTGAATTCTGTAATGCATTATTTCAGATAGTTAGGATGTGTTTTTGAGATGATCCAACCAAATTTAACACGAACACTAAGAACAATAAATGCAAGCTCTGAGCAAAAACTAGGTGAACTTGGAAAAGTGTATACGGCACCTCCCATATAAGAAAAAGTTTCAAAATACTATATTGAAAGCATTTTTTGATATAATCCAACTACTGATAATCCAGACACTGAGGATAGTTAATGCAAAATTTAAGCACAATCTAAGTAAATCCGGTCATGAGGACTTGGCACCTCTCGGACAAGAAAAATTTTCAAAATATTGCAGTGTAGGGTATTTAGTTTTTGACCAGGCCATAGATATCACCCTTACTATTTTTTTTTTTTTTTTCATAAGAAACGGTTTTGTTGCAAATGTTTTGTACTAAAATACTTTTATAAACGTAAATCCCCAAAAATTAGATAATTTCCCAGTACCTGGCATTACTAGCGGAAAGCTCTTATTTCGATGTATCTGAATGAGCTTTTTGTAATGTCAAATGCACCGGAAGTGAAAAGTGTAGACTTTTCCAAAAAATTCTCCATGTAGGTCACCGGGTGACCGCGTTCATTGGTATTCAAGCAAATAGTTGGTATTTTGAACGGGTTGGTTTGAATTGAGGAGTGATTTTTCAAAAGGGCTTATAACCAAAACGAGGCAAAAGTAATGTCATACACATTATTTGCATTATAATCGGTTATTTGATAGATATGATTTTTTTAACTAAATGTCATTAATTCCACGCCATTGGGTAAACTTTTTGTGAAAACAGAATTCAATTTTATTAATTTATAACAAAGTATCAGACAACTAATATTACTTTTGCCTCGTTTTGGTTATAAGCCCTTTTGAAAAATAACTCCTCAATTATCAAAAAAAATTAATAATTTGTGCAATTATTGAAAATCTTGTGTGGATACCAAGTGAGGAATTACTTTCAAATTACTTAGCGGGCTAACTCAACCGCTAGTTAACCAACTTTCAAACAGATAGATGAGCACATTCGAAGTAGGACCGCAGCACCGTTTCGCCCCTATTAATGAATAGGAGTCTGGTGCTAGAAGTGAGAAGCAACTTGCACCAAATAATCTTGCTTACGATAGTAATTAAAATTATAAAATCATGAAATTATTAATTAATTGATTTCAATTTACCAAAACGTCCTTAAATGGATATTCAGGATGCTCACCAGCTCTGTAAATGAAAAATTGTATTTAGATGAATACAACAAGGGAAAAAAGTGAAACGTCCGAAATGAAAATACATATGTATAAATTTAATCTGTGACAGTCATTAATGTCGCGAACTAATTTCATATTTATTGTATCAGACGTTTCAGTTTTTCAAAATTGGCCTGTATACCTGTCAAATGTAATTATACGTCCATTACAGTCCAAGCTATTTAATGTACGCATATCCTGATCTCTTAATTTGAAGTCGAATATACATAAGTTTGAATTCATATGCGCTTTAGTTACCGATCTTGGTATAACAACATTACCCAGTTGTGTCTGATAGCGTAGAAGTATTTGTGCTGGAGACTTCTTATGAAATCTCGCTATATCTAAAATCTAAAAATATTGGGAGAATATGCTTATTTGTGTACATTTGCAATTTGAAAATTGAATACCTTTGGATGCTCCAACAATACAACATCACCAGGTTTTTCATATGGAGAATGTGCAGAACCCAATGGGCTATAAGCTGTAACCATAATGTTCTTTTTCCCACAATATTCCAATAATTCCCGTTGATTTATATATGGATGGCATTCAATTTGTAAAATTGCGGGTGGTATTCGTACTGCTTTTAATAAACGTACAATTTGTTCCGAATTAAAATTAGAAATTCCAATTGTACGGCAAAGGCCAGCATCCACCAATTTTTCCATTTCTTTCCAAGTGTCAATAAAATCAACGCTCGAAAAAATAATTCGATTTCTTTCATCCAATGGATATCCTTTATTGCCTTCTTTGAAAGCGATTGGCCAGTGAATTAAATAACAGTCCAAATAGTCTAAGCGTAAATTTTGCAAAGTGGCCTCACAAGCACTACGTACTAAGCTAGGATGATGATATGTATTCCATAGTTTACTTGTTACGTAAAGGTCTTCTCTGTTTAAAAAAAAAAAAAAATTAGGAAAACATAAACATAAAGTTCAGGTGGTCTGATCGTTCGCGCAGGGAATTTTTTTTTGTGGGCCTGTGATATTGGACAACAAATGGCTGAGTTATGACTCCTTGAAGTTGAAAATGCCATAACTCAGTAAATTTTAGGAATTTTCCAGTGATTATTGTGTGTCATTTTATTCAAAATTGTATTTTTTTTAGGAAATGCAAAAAAAAAGGGTTTTTATTTTGTGAAGAAGGTACTTTTTCAATGGACGGTCACCCCTTATCAATTAATTCGATTTTGTTTGAAATGATTCATATATTTTGCTATACAGAATCGAAATTCAAAAATTTTGCAATCAAAATCGAATCAACCATTTCCTTGTTTATACGACGCTTTAATTCGAACTAACTCGAGCCTCGTTATTTGGAAACGCATGTATAAACGCTATCTCAATTCGTATCGAAATTTTTAAGCGTGTCACCATAAATCGCCTTCATGTCATCTAAATAGTTTTTCGATTTCGATTCTGGATATCAAAATATATGGTAGCAAAATCGATTTAAATGATAAAGGTAAGTGCCAACTAGGGATGTTACGGAGGTGATTTTACTGGAACCAGAATCTAATATTTTAAATTTGATTTTTTGGAGTTACAACCGGAAACAGAGTCGGAGATAAAAGATATATATTATGGCAACGTTGATTGCTTTTCACCTTTCACTCTTTTTCAGCAATTCAACAGCATAGAAGGGATAGTGATGGATTCCCCGATATAAAATTTTATTTTTATTTTCAGTGCTATTCTTCTTTCTGTTTTATTTTGAACTATTCAGCAAATGTTTAATCAACCTCCGTTATAACTTCCGATTTATAGCGTTCCGCAACCGAAGGCGGAGGTCAAATTCAATCGGGATTCCGACCTTCCAAAAAAGGAACCAAAGCTCCGTAACATCTCTAATGCCAACAGATTGGCGGAAACGCACGTAACAATGGATCATTTTTATGAAAATTAAGAAAATAACCTTTTAACGACTCCTTCATTTATTTTATCCTCAATTGCTTCACCGATTTCCATTTCATTTTGATAAATATAAGCGCAATCAAAATGTCTATAACCAACGTCAATCGCATCTTTTATAGCTTGTACCACAACATCTGGAGGGCTCTAAAATATAAAATTTTACGTAAATACAGTGGCTCCATCGCAAAATCGGACAAGACTTTGTTGGATATAAAAGTGCTCTAAACTTAAGAAAAAATATGCTGAAGATACGGTTTTTTCGCTTTTATTTAAACCTTATACCCTCATCTCTCTGAACAATAAAAAAAAACAACTATTTTTCCATTGATAACCGTTAATTTACACTTAAACACAAAAATAGTTAAATTTCCTGCGCTCAATGAAAAATCGGACAAAACAAAATGGCAATGCTAAAAATGCCGTTCTTGTGCGAAAAAGCATTTCAGCACTGCGTTTTTTTGGTAGTATTAGGTCGTTGATTGCATGAAGTGGAAAACAATGTAAACACTAAATTAAAATATATGTAAAATGGCTTCAAATGGCTCCAAATGGCAAGCAATCTGCTTTGAAATAATGCAATAAATGATTAACTGGTATTATAAGGAAAAACCGAGAGAAAAATTACGAAAAAGTAAATCTATTGACCACGACATATTGATGAGGTTCCGTGATGAGCTCTATTGACCAAAAAATGCAGAGAAAGTCAGTACAAGATATCAAATGAGCGAAAAGAGCGTTCGATATTGAAAGAAATCAACAAAGATCCTTTTTAAAAAGGCCAAAAAACCCTTAAATATCCTTAAAAAATCGAACTGAAAACGTTGTTTTCCTAAATACTGATTTCAAAACATTGCATAAGTAAGATTTTTATGAGAGAATTGCTAGAAAAAATACATTTATAAGCCGTAAACAAAAAAAGATAAAATGAAAATAAGCCAAGAAGAATTCACTAAAAATAGAAGATTTTTGAAATATGGTGATTTGATGGTATATCATATTAAAATATTTTTCTATTGATAGTTTTCATTATTTTAAGACTATTCTGTTGACAGTTTCTAATCTTTTAAGGTATTTTAACTTGATATACCCTCAAATTACCTTATTTCTAAAATCATCTGTTTTTAATAAATTGGTCTTGGCATATTTTGATTTTATCTTTTTTTGTTTAGGGGTTATAAATGAATTTTTTCCAGCAATTCTCTCATAAAAATCTTTCTTATGTAATGTATTGAAATCAGTATTTAGAAAAACAACGTTTTCAGTTCGATTTTTTAAGGATATTTAAGGGTTTTTTGGCCTTTTTAAAAAGGATCTTTGTTGATTTCTTTCAATATCGAACGCTCTATTCGCTCATTTGATATCTTGTACTGACTTTCTCTGCATTTTTTGGTCAATAGAGCTCATCACGAAACCTCATCAATATGTCGTGGTCAATAGATTTACTTTTTCGTAATTTTTCTCTCGTTTTTCCTCATAATACCAGTTAATCATTTATTGCATTATTTCAAAAGCAGATTGCTTGCCATTTGGAGCCATTTGAAGCCATTTTACATATATTTTAATTTAGTGTTGACATTGTTTTCCACTTCATGCAATCAACGACCTAATACTACCAAAAAACGCAGTGCTGAAATGCTTTTTCGCACAAGAACGGCATTTTTAGCATTGCCATTTTGTTTTGTCCGATTTTTCATTGAGCGCAGGAAATTTAACTATTTTTGTGTTTTAGTGTAAATTTATGGTTATCAATGGAAAAATAGTTGTTTTTTTTATTGTTCAGAGAGATGAGGGTATAAGGTTTAAATAAAAGCGAAAAAACCGTATCTTCAGCATATTTTTTCTTAAGTTTAGAGCACTTTTATATCCAACAAAGTCTTGTCCGATTTTGCGATGGAGCCACTGTAGATATAAACATATTTAAACTCAAAAAACCGGCTGTAAATATCCTTTTGGTAAAGCTTTATAATGCACACTAGAAGCTGAAAATTGACGAAAACAAAGTTTCAAGTTCAATGTGAGCGAGAAAGCTTTTTTTAGATGCATTTATGGCGACATTGACACTGAGCAAATTTTGTATTTTAGCTGCACATGCAATTGGTTTATTCTTTTTATTGCTTTAAATCATTTAAAATAAACAGATAACTCACCCTCCATGTGCCTAATCCAACTATTGGAATGTTGCATCCATTGTTGAGTTTAACGTTTGGAACTGACATTTGCAAGAAAATTTAATTATTTTTTTTTTTTGTTTTACCTTTTGTAAAAAAAATGAGGATATGCGTTTGCAATAATCTTTGTTAAATAACAAGGTGGCATGCAACATGCAAAAAAATAATTGCACACAAAATAAACTTTGATTTAAAGCTTTTAATATTTGATTTAAAGCTTTTTATTTCTTGTTTATTGATTTTGATTTTATTTTTTGAAAGCTTTATTGTTAACTTTTTGACTTGAAAAATATGAAAGTATATTTATTGAGCCTTTCTCAGATGAGTTACAAATTTTAAATTTAAAAAGTGCACATTTGGAAGACTTGGCACTATTTTTTAAATTTTTTTAACTGAATAGACGATTTGCAAAACCAGATAAATCTATTTTTATTGTACTCAAAACGGCGAGATCTGCAACTTTAACTTGGTTTTAGGAGCAAGCTCGCTGAAAACTTTTGAAAAACGAGTTTGAAATTATGTAGCTGTGCTAAATCAGGTGAAAACAAAGGTTGCAGAGGTGCAAAGCAAGCTACATATCGTGCAAAAAGGCGTAACCTTTTTTTTTATTTTTCCGCAATCGAAGCAAAAATGAGTTTTGAGACGTTTAAAAACGATTTACCCCATTGATTCTTTATAATATTCATAATATGTATAGCTGATTTTGCGCCTGAAGGTACAATTGCGAAGTTACAAGCAAAAAAAAAAAAAAAAAAAAAAACAATCAGTGCATATCCAAATTTTTAAAAAACTTAAAATTGTTTCATCTTAAAACTAGAAAATTACAGTTACCTAGTTGTATTGAGTTGACGATATTCGAACTGAAAATATCGAGCTTTGGGATTTGAGAAATAAAGTGCCAAACACATTTTTAGCTAAATATGAGTTTATCTTCTCTTCTTATACGAGATAAAATTGTATGTACTTATGTATGTTTGGAACGGGCAAAACTTTTTCTCGAAAACGGCTACAGCGACTTCAATAAATCTTCGGATAATGTTAGATATTAGCATACAATGAAGAATGAGCTAGGTTTGAACCAGAGGGCGTGGCATCGCATTAAATTTTAAATTTAATATGGTCACAACTCACAAACCATACAAGGTATTTAAATGAAATTTGGTGAGCGGATACGGCTTAATAATACCTTGTAACAGACAAAAGATGGGCGGGATCCAAGAAGTCTCACGCCCACTTTTTAGCCTTTGAAAATTTTGATTCAATATTACTCGAAAACGACTCCAACAATTTTGATGAAAATTTAGGAGATGTTACCTCTTTAAACAAGTATTAATATTTAATATGCCGTTATATTGGGAAAACTCGTTGAAGGGCGTGACACCGCCCACAAAAATATAATACGGTATAAAAAGAAAACTAATAAAGTAATCATTCTAAAATTAACTGTGGGGAGCATACCTGCTACAAGGCATCTCTGATCTGAAAGTGGGCAAAATATCGCGGTTGCGCGTGGAACCTCCCATACAAGCAAAATACGTTAAATGTTATTTCTCGCAAATGTTACAAGGTATTTTAATGAAATTTAGTATGTAGGTACTGCTTAATAATACCTTGTAACAAACGAAAAGTGGGCGGGATCGAATAAGTGCCACGCCCACTTTTTAACCCTTGAAAATTTTGACTCAATGTTACTCGAAAATGACTCTGACAATTTTGATGAAAATTTATGAGCTGTTACCTCTTTAAACAAGTATTAATATGTGATATGCCATTATATTGGGAAAACTCGTTAAAGGGCGTGCACCTCCCACAAAAATATAATGCGCTTTAAAAAGAAAACTACTAAAGCAATCTTTCTGAATTTAACTGAAGGGAGTCTACTTGCTACTAGGCACCTACGACCTGAAAGTAGGCAAAATATCGAAAGTGCGCGTGGAACCTCCCATACAAGTAAAACACATTAAATGCTATTTCTCGCAAATGATATAATATGTTTAGATGAAATTTGGTATGCGAATCTGAATCAGGAGTGTCTAAAGCATAACAAAAACAAGGCTTTGTTTTATAATTGCCACGCCCACTTTTTTATCAAAATAAAAATTTTGGTTAATAACTCAAGTACAAAAAAAAAAATGGAATGAACTGTTTAATTCTTATATGCAGTCTTATGTACTTTTTGACGCTGAATCCGTCTTCTTCAGCAGAACTGTCATTGTACCTGCAGGATTTTGAAATATCCTTGCTTGAAGTTGAAGAAAACGCTGTGTTCAGTCTTACAGCGTAGCTACAAAAAAAGGTGAAATTATTTTTATACCCTACACCCAGGGTATATTCACTTTGTCCTTCCGTTTGTAACGCAGAGAAGGAGGCGTGGCAGGTATAGAAAAGTATATATCGATACCTTAGAGCGCTATAGTCCTATCTCCATTTTTCCAATTGTTGGGAAATGCAAAAAGAAGATTTCAAACAGTGGTTATTTAGGATTGGCTGCTATTTTGATATAACGATACATGCAATATTTTTACCTATAGTATCTTTTAGTATAATTTAGTATTTTTAACCAATTTAATTAATTTCTAATGAAATCCCAGCCAATTTATAGTGTGTCATTACTTTTGCCCTTACATAGAATTCCACTACTATTGAAAAAAACCGAGGTATTTAGTACATTTTTTGAATTTTTTCCACTAAAATGTCGTAAAAAGTCATGAAACACGTAGAAAACACGAAAAAACGAATTTTTTTTTTTTTTTTTTTTTTTTAATTTTTAAATTTTTGGTTCCGACAAACAAGAGTGGAGCCTTGGATGTAACCAAATTTGTTCACTAAAATGTCGCAAATAGTCATGAAACGCGAAGAAGACGCGAAAAAATGAAGAATTTTTTTTAAAAATGTGACTTATTTGAATATTCAGTGGAGATAGGACAGTAGCGCTCTTGAAAAAATTACAGTTTGGAGATAGGGTTTTTTTTAATTTTCGAATATTTTGGTGTTTTAGTGGTATTTTGATATCACACAGTTTTCCACACGGTAAAGAAGCCCACAATGTTGCCATAACTGCAAAAATCGCAAAATCTCAAAAAGTGGAGATAGGACTATAGCGCTCTAAGGTATCGATATATTCTTGATCAGCGTCACCTCCTGAGTCGATATAGCCATGTCCGTCTGTCTGGCTGGCTGGGTGGCTGGTTGGGTGATGTGTGTGGAAATACACTTTTTGGGAAAACTAAGCAAGATAATTCAATGAAATTTGGTACCCTGCTTCCGTCATCAAAGATAGCTCGGGGGATTGAAAATGAGCAAAATCGGTCAACGGACACGCCTACCGCCCATACAAAAAATAAATTCAAAATGCAATTTTAGGAGTATTTTTCACGACAATGCAACCAAAATACACATAAATACTAGAAATTGTAAGCGCAAGCTCTGAGAAAAAACTGAGCGAACTCGGACAAAAGGGCGTGGCACCTCCCATATAAGCAAAAGCTTCAAAACGCTATACTGAAAGCGATTTTTGAGATATTCGAACCAAATTTAATTTAGACACTAAGAACTATGAATGAAAGCTCTCAACAAAAATTGGGTGAAATCGGACAAGGGGGCGTAGCACCTCCCATATGAGCAAAAGTTTCAAAATGCCATACGGAAAGAGTTTTTTGAGATAATCCATACAAATTTCACTCAAATACTAAAGACTATAAATGCACGCTCTAAGCTAAATCTAGAGGAACTCGGACAAGAGGGCGTGGCACCTCCTATATAAGCAAAAGCTTCAAAACACTATGCTGAAAACATTTTTCACTCAGACATTTAAACCTATAAATGCAAGCTCTGAACAAAAACTGGGTGAACTCGAACAAGAGGGCGTAGCACCTCCCATATGAGCAAAATTTTAAAAATACTGCAGTGTAGGGTATTTAATGTTTGGCCAGGCCAAATTTTACACCCTTACTAGTTTATTAATAGCATCGGATAGTTACACTCTTCCTTATCCAAATATCCTTTCAAATTTTTCCAATAGGATTCTTATTTTCCGAGTTATGATCCTTTGAAGATAAGATATTTCAGCCGCCATACAAAAGACAAAATATTTTGGGTTTATTTATTTTAGGGCATTCTATTTCACCAAAAAAAAATTAGAGTTTTTGATATTTTTCTATATCATTCGATGCTTTCCGAGTTTTTTCTTATTATTATTCTCATCGGTTCATTTATCATTTTGAAAGCATGATCGTTAGAAGTGAAAAGATACAAGTTTAATAACAAAAAATAGCTATTACTATTTATCTATTGTATACAAAACTAATATGAAAATTGTCTGAAAAAATTATTTGTTTCGACTATGTTAAATTAACTTATACTTTAATCTAATCTACACTTATAATAATTGTTGCGTTTCATGTGATGTAACAAATATGAATTAGAGTAAAATGTTTTATTACAAACTAAATGCTTTGGGAGACCATAACTATGCTAACCACTCAGATGTTTCTTACGTAAATATACGTTTTCAAACGATTCATCGCAAAAACTACTTGTTTTTTCTCATCCATAAAATGAAATGCACAGCACAGCCGGCTGCAGCCGACTCCTTTTTTACAAATATATAGTTCATTTGAAAGATTTGTACTTCTCATGAGACAACATGTGAGTTTTGATTGTATTGTAGCGTATTTTTGCTTACACACAAGAGTAGACATTTTTTCAGTTATTTTTGATCTCATGAGTTCTTAATAGTCATATTTTTTCTTTAAAGTTTCCACCAACTACTACGATCAAATTGGGATTGTTAACAAATGGTACAACAAATTTCAATGTATTGCATGTCCAATTCAGACTGTACTTTTAGATATTGACAAGTTTTACAATGAAAATTCCTTATATGATCCTTGACAGTAATAAAATGTTTGAATGTCTTCCGACAGATAATACACATCAGGTAGTTATACGGTAGATGTTGGATGAAATTGATTATTGCAAATAATTTTTTTAAGCTTAAGCCAAACAAAATTATTAAACTAATGTTGTTCATGAATTTTGCATTATCAATATTGGATGCGGTTTCATAATCGGGATTTTGACCACTTTCATCGTCATCATCATTAATTTGTTTAAGCTGCATGCCTGCAACTATGTGTGCCTTTTCGTTCCTAATTGTTTGAGCTAGAGCCATTTTTTTCAGTGGTATATGTTTTTCTTTGGTTAGTCTATCCTGATTAGAAACCTGCTCATTATATCGGCGTTTGCTTACAAATATTGACTTCCACTTCTGGCTTCTGTGTTAGTAATGACTTGGTGTTAAGATGCCTCCTACTATGCATGAGGTTAGAGGATTGTGCAGCAGAAATACAGCAGTTTCTTGGCATTATTTCATCAGACACAGCTTGCAAAGCAGCAACAATATTTGCTGTTCAATCAATAAGCGTATTACCTGAAATGGAATTCATGGTCAAGCATTCAGCAAAAGTAGATATGATCGAGTTAGACATCATCAACAGATTCAAGAATTAATACAAATATTTCCCAATTCTCCTATTTATATTCAAAGGTTTTGACAATTCAAACTAAAAACTGTCAATTGAAACCTACAGCTGTCAAAAGCATGCGGCCTAACTCACAAGCATGTTACAACAGAAGGTAGGAGCGAATTGTGTTTTCAAAAAAAAAAAAACAACATTGAAAAATTCTCGTAAATGTCAAAATCATAAACAAAACAAGTTATATGGTCGGTCTTTCGTTTTGTCCGTGACCGAGTATAGACGTGCTCTCGGGTGTAATCGTTCAAGTGTGTCTTAAAGTTAGACCCGTTACACGTGTTTTTTTCAAGGCGCGTGTAACGTACATAACCTAATTATAGGTTAAAAAGAAAAAAATCAATTTCAGTCAAACTGAAAATTTCGATATATAAAATTTTATAAGTCTGTACACTCAGGGAAAAAACGATAACTTTCACTGTTGATTCAATAGATATCAGTAACGATTTAGAGCCAAGGCGGAAATTACTTGAATTAACTGTGAAAAACTATTGATTTTTTGACAGTGATTAGCATTTAAATCAAGTAATATTTAATTTTGATTTTGTATTTATTTTGGTTTCCTTTTGAAATAATTGTTACACTGTTATACTTTTAAAAATTATATTTAAAGCTCATAAGTTGACAAATTTTTTATATATCGATACGTCCAACGTAAAAGTTGGTAACTCGAAAATCGTAGTTTTTAGTTATGAGCAGTTTTGTATTTTAACTTTTTTTTTTTTGTATGAAAACCTATATAAAATAAATTTAGGTTGTTACTTCATAAATAGCTTCCAGGGGGTCGATTCTGGTTCAGTGAAACTGTGAAGTGTAAAAAAATTTGTCGCATCATTTTCACCGAATCTTTTCACTTCACTTCATCGATTGAAGCGATTCTGGTTTACAAAGTGAAAAAAGTGAGGTGAATACTATTTGAAATCGTGGTGTGTGAAAATAATTGACATTGTGTGTCACAATTTATTTTGTTTACATAGAAATTGTATTTGAATTTAATTGAAATAAATAAAAAAGTTAAAACTGTAGTCTAAAGAACCCAAGATATGAAACTCAAGAAGAAGCAAACTTTCGATCGTGTCGGTACCAATACCTTCACAGAATTGAGTTGAATGGATCAAGGCAGAATTGTTTTTTATCGAACATGGTGTTGATGCATTGTAGTTTGAGCTTTTCCTACCTGCATCTTGCCACAAAATAGATGTTCCATTTTGGATTATTTTCGGTGCAATGCCTGAACTATTCTGGTTTTAAGGAATGTCCAGGCCAAAAACAAGGCAAACTTCTCAAAGGTATTGGAAGAAGCTAAAACACTACAGACCATTCGCCAAGGAAAAAATCGTATTTTGTGCTCAACGAGTTTGGTTGCCATTATCTAATTGGAACGGGTGAATGCACGTGAAGCAGGGTTTAACGAAACGAATAATTGTTAACAAGAGTGTTTGGTATTAGAGTTGAATAAATATATTTTGTAAAAAACAACGCATTTCTTCATGATACATGCATTTTTTAAAATTTATTTTTAACCTAGTTGCCCGGGAGTGTCAATTGGGTTCGTGATTAGCCATTTCCTTGTATTTTGCAATTTTAGTTATATCCTTTTGATTGAGCGCCTTCAAATTGCCGGTCTTTTTTAAGAACTCGACTACGACCCTTACAAGAGCTTGTTGGTCATGTTGTTCTTAGCTTGAATTGTGCGAAATTTTGGTTGTTTTTACAGGAAACAACATCTGAAATGTTGTTGTTGATTTGTTTTTGTTTATTTTTCATTAAATTCAAATTTTATCACTGTCGAATTTGTCAGTGAAAACTTTTGTTTAAGGTGTAAAAAAACTTTTCACATTTTTTAAAATTTTAAACAATAAGAATCGCTTTAACGGAGAAGTGATAAAAAATCTTTTCACTTTGCCTTTTCACTGAACCAGAATCGACCCCCAGGCCTCCAAATTTCAAACTAGAGGCACCAAAATTTGACACAAGATGGAACCAAATGTGCAGATTGCGAAAGGTTCAGTTTGATAGGCCACAAATAAATTGGCATTTTTAATTTAATGGTGTAAACGGTCCAAATGGTGTAAACATTTTTGACAACTAGACCATCTGCACGGTGGTGCCTTGGGGTGAAGTATAAAAATTGAATTGAGTGGTGAGTAG
Organism: Calliopum simillimum; assembly: GCA_951812925.1. Taxonomy (NCBI): domain Eukaryota; kingdom Metazoa; phylum Arthropoda; class Insecta; order Diptera; family Lauxaniidae; genus Calliopum; species Calliopum simillimum. The sequence continues at coordinate 26,033,205 of OX638371.1, forward strand.
GGGAACTGATGCTATTGTGGTATAGCTAATGTTTAGGTGGAATTTTAAATGGAACCGTTGAATCAATTTCAGCCAAATTTTTTTATGCTAATCTTTGAAGTATTGGCTACAGAATATATTTCAATAAAATGTGTGCAATTTCATTAAAAAAAGTTATTGAGCAAAATCTGAAAAAAGTCAAAAAAGCGGTTTTCAAAAAGTTGGAAGGTAATGTGGTATATATGGTGGCACAATGTGGTATATATACTGATCAGTACTTGTAAAATGGACTGGTAATGTGGTACATATAAGTAGGGTAATGTGGTATACTTAACCATACAACCAAATATAAAGTTTGAAAGGTATGAAATAAGTTCATAATAACATTTACATTGGTTTTTAAACTCATAGTTTTTATAAAAAAATAAACAGCAATCAAATAATGTTAAGAATAACAATAAATATTCATATACCACATTAGCGAATCTCGACTATACCACACTGGCCAATTTTTAGAAATTACAAAATTCTAAAAATAAAATTGTAAACTTTGTGAAATTACATAGTTAAACGTTTAGTTCGCAATATTTTTCACTTACTTTTATTGAATATAAATAAAACTTCACCAAAAAGTAACTTTTTCTGTACAAAATTTTTTTGCAAAAAATCCAGTAAAAAAAATCAACCACACGCGACTTACATTTCGTTCAATTGACTTCGGAAAAATTTTGTTTGGTCCATGACTGCAACACATCCCTGGTTTTTTATGTTTTCTGACAGGATAAAAGCAGTGACGTTCGCAGGTTCTTTCCCAATTCGGAGATATGCGACCATACCACATTGAAAAACTATACCACAATAGCATCAGTTCCCCTAAAAGTTAAAGAAGATTGAACGAAAAAACGAGAAGATTGACGAAAGGTCTTTCGTTTTGTCCGTGACCGAGTACAGACGTACTCTCGTGTGTAATCGTTCGCGCGTGTCTTAAAGTTAGACCCGTTACACGCGTTTTTTTAAAGGCGCGTGTATCGTACATAACCTAAATTTAGGTTAAAAGGAAAATTTAATTTCAGTCAGACTGAAAATATCGCTATATAATAATTTTATAAGTCTGTAAAGACGTACGCTGAGAGCTGTGATAAAAACCTAGTGTTTACGGCAGCTCTCGTAATTAGGGACCTATGTTACTCGTAATGAGTAGCATATTCGAAGAAAAAGAAGATTGACGAAAAAGGAGTAAAAGTTAACGAAAAAACGAGAAGAGATTTTCCTTTTTTCCTTTCAACCTTTCGTTAAAATCTTTCATTTTTCAGTTAATTTTTAACGAAACACATCTCCGCTTCGGTTTTAAATTCACTATATATATACATATATATATATATATATATAATGATTATTTTCAAAGTTTTAATATTTTACAATGTTAAAAATTTTATTTTTTTTAATTTTAATTATTCCAATTTGTTTTAGAGTAGCCGGATTTTGAATGGTTCAAAATATATTATTTTTAATTACTTTTATTTTTATTTTAAATAATGGGGATAGTAATTATTTTTTGAATATTTCTTATTTTTTAGGTTATGATTTAATTTCTTACGGGTTAATTTTATTAAGTTTGTGGATTTGTACACTAATAATTATAGCAAGAGAATCAATTTATAAATATAATAATTACAAAAATTTATTTTTATTATATATATATATTAGGCCGGGTCAAATTATTTTGCGGCAAAGAGTATAGCAACAAAACAATCTACGAAAAATTCCAAGAAACTTTGCCCAAGAAACCATGGGTCTAAAATCAATATCGAGCCGCCGTAAATTGCGTTGAAGTTTTGTATGTAGTACTTTAAAATTCAATAAAAAAAAACAAAAAATTCAAGTACTTTGAATAATTTTATATGAAACAAGTAAAAAAAATTTGAATTTTGTAAAAAATTCAAATTTTTTCATATAAAATTATTCAAAGTATTTGAAATTTTTGATTTTTTTTATTGAATTTTAAAGTACTACATACAAAAGTTCAACGCAATTTACGGCGGCTCGATATTGATTTTAGACCCATGGTTTCTTGGACAAAGTTTCTTGGAATTTTTCGTAGATTGTTTTGTTGCTATACTCTTTGCCGCAAAATAATTTGACCCGGCCTAATATATATATATATATATATATATATATATATAATTTATCAAATTTTCAATTCAAAATTGAATCAAGATGTGAAAATTTTGGGAGGATATAATTTATTTTATTTATTAGCAGTTATTATAATAATAATAATTATATTTATTTTAGCAGTTTAATTACACTAGTTTACAGCCAAAATTCCCAGCGAATGCCGTTACTCATTTTATATGGAAAAATGGGCTGCTGATTCCGAAAATCGCATTTTTTTTTTTTTATTTCGTGTCGTTTTCGAGATATCGGTCATTTTCGGTTTTTGGGCCAAAAAAAAAAGATAGTTCCATTAAAATACAAATATCTCAAGAACCAATGTTTGTATTTAAACAAATGATATGTCATATTAAAGGTAATTAAATTACCTACAAATTATATGTACATTACTTTTTGGTTGGTTCGTTATTTTCGGTAAAATAAATTGATTTCTAAAAAAAAAAAATTTTTTTTTCGAAAAAATTAAGAAAAAATCAAATTCAACTTCAAATTTATACAAGAAGACATAACTTTTTTATAATATTTTTTTTTTTTGTATCATAGACTATATATTTGTGAAGAAAATAAGATATCATTTAAGAAAATCGATGGAAAAATGCAAAAGTTGTATACAATTCATTGATAAGTTACCAAAATGCGTTTTTCCCTATTTTTCCGTTTTTTTGTAATAAACTGTTCGAAAATTTGAAACTTTTTGTAAAAGAAATTAGAAAATCCAAAAAATTCTTAAAGAAGGCATTAAAAGGAAATATCCGTGCCTCGCCGTTTTTCTCTAGCGCGTCAGATTTTTTTTTAATCGATTTTTGAAGTTTTTTAATCCACTGTACATGAAAAAACAGAAATAACGCATTCTTGTGTTAAATCGATGAATTTAACTATATGATCCTTACATCTGAGGTGTATTATGTGTTCAGTAAACTTATGCAGGATACTGCGAGGAATATTTTTGTAGAAAATTACAACCCTCTAAAACCCTCACATGTGGGTCATTTTGACCCCCACATGAAGGTCATTTTGACCTACATGTGGGGGTTTGAGAGGGTTAAAATTGTCTACAAAAATATTCCGCGTAGTATCCTGCATAAGTTTGCTGAAGACATGATACACCTCAGATGTAAGGATCATATAGTTAAATTCATCGATTTAACACAAGAATGCGTTATTTCTGTTTTTTCACGTACAGTGGATTAAAAAACTTCAAAAATCGATAAAAAAAAAATCTGACGTGCTAGAGAAAAACGGCGAGGCACGGGCATTTCCTTTTAATGCCTTCTTTAAGAATTTTTTGGATTTTCTAATTTCTTTTACAAAAAGTTTCAAATTTTCGAACAGTTTATTACAAAAAACGGAAAAATAGGGAAAAACGCATTTTGGTAACTTATCAATGAATTGTATACAACTTTTGCATTTTTCCATCGATTTTCTTAAATAGTATTTTATTTGCCTAACAAATTTATAGACTATGATATAAAAATACAAAATGATTTTTAAAATTTTTTTTTCTTGTAAAAATCTGCAGTTGATTTAGACATTTTTGTAATTATTTCAGAAAAATATACTCTTTTTTTTCAGAAATCAATTTATTTCATCGAAACTAACAAACCAGCCAAAAAGTGACGTGAGTATCATTTGTAGGTAATTTAATTTCCTTTAATATGACATATTATTTGTTTGAATACAAACATTGGTTCTTGAGATATTTGTATTTAAGTGGAACTATCTTTTTTTTTTGGTCCAAAAACCGAAAATGACCGATATCTCGAAAACGACACGAAATAAAAAAAAAAAAATGCGATTTTCGGAATCAGCAGCCCATTTTCTATATAAAATGAGTAACGGCATTCGCTGGGAAAAAAAATTTTAATCATTTGTAAACTAGTGTTATTAATTCTTTTTTTGTTGTTGTTAAATTTCATTCAAAGATTGTCGATCAACTTCATCATCACCTGTCCTTTTATATAACCCAGAAAATTTCTAAAAATTTAATTTGAGGTTAGGTTAGGAGCAACCCTGCATCAACATTGCCGCAAAATTCAAGCTAAAGAGGAGCCTAGTCATCATCACGCATCAAAGTAGCTTTTTTTAACAACAACAACAGCAACAAAGGTAAGCAAGCCGAACTCATTTAAACAGGCAATGCTGGATATTAACGCCTACATTGAGGATCCAACTCAAGTGGACGCAGAAGCTGATTTTGATAAAATACGATGAACTAAACGATGTATCCGATGTTGTTGTGCCCGCTGATGACGAAGAAGGTGTGGCAGAATTATCAGTTTCTTATAAAACTCCCCTGGAGCGTACACCCAAAGCTAAGTCAACAGCTATGGCAAAGGCCAAATCGCCTTGAAATGACTCCCGCTCATCGCAAAATGAAATTAACAAAGCATATCGATACCTTAGAGCGCTATAGTCCTATCTCCATTTTTCAAATTGTTGGGAAATGCAAAAAGAAGATTTCAAACAGTGGTTTTTTAGGAGTGGCTGCTATATCGATATAACGATAAATGCAATAATTTTACCAATGGTATATTTTAACATGGGAAATTGAAATTGAATTTCAAAGTACAAACTAGGGGTCTGCACAAGACATCTTGAAATAAAGTGTATTTTTTTTTACACCCACATTTTACACCGAACTGATGCATTTGATACAAAAAATTCAAGATTCAAATCATCATGTACACTGATTTAATTTTGACACTATTTACATTGTCTTGTTTTATCAGTGTGAAAAATAAACTTGGTTCTAAAAAAATACTTCAGTGAACTCTATTTTATAAAAACAAATACTTCAGGTCACTGTAAAACGTGCGAGTAGAGAAACCACACTAAAATTTATGATATGGTAACACTTGCAGAATTGTAGAAGCTTTCATGCATTTTCGCGAGAGAGAGAGAGAGCGTAAACAAAAAAGAGGCATAAGAAGAGAGCGATAAACTACTTTTATCACACCACTAACATTTAGTACAGTGGTCGGCAGTGTTGCCATCTTAGTGCTTTTCGCACTAGATCTAGTGCTTTTTTGGGATTATTACCCATAAAATTTTTGGCCTAGTGCTTTTTCATTTTTGGTGCTTTTTCTAGTGCTTTTTTCTTTCTTCTTGAAGACTTTGTTTTACTCGTTGAATAAAGTTCATAAAATGCTGATGTAAACCGGCTTTTAGTTTGGAATAAGAAAATAGTGCTACGTCCTTTTGGATCAATGAAAAAGGTTTCAAAGATTCTTTAAACCTCAACCCTTTTGAAGATCTAGCAAATTTAGTCCTACGTGTGTTGTCATTGCCATATTCCAATGCTGAAGTAGAAAGAGTATTTAGTTTGATGGCTGCGTTTAAATCAAAAATCATAAACCAACTTTAATTTAATTCTGTAATGTCTTTACTCCATATTAAATATGGAATAAAATGGAATGGTTGCTGCTGCGACACTTATAAATTACCAGATGAAACACTGTTAAATGTAAATAGTCTGCAAGTATACTAGAAATCAGAATATTACATAGAAACCTTCGGCTAGGAGGAAACCGAAAGTAATGAAAATAATTAAACAAATTTGTTTTAAGCTTATAAGTTACAAGTTCGAGTCATCTAAAGCCAAAGTAATGTTGATCTTAATTTTATGTATATCTATTATATGTGTCGTTAAATATCAAAACTGCCTAAGTCCTTCTCAGATTTTTAGGCAAAATAGAATAAATTTCATTGAATTGTTTTTAAATGTTTTAGTCAGTGAATACCATTTATAATTTATCAGCACAAACATGTTCATTGACCACAAGAGTTTTTGATAAAACACCATTTATTTCACCATCACGTGGTGAGGGTAATATGGACCACCAAAGAAAAAGCCTCAAAAAACAAATGTATTTATCATCTACTTTATATGGAGAATCCAGTGGCAGTTTTCATGACGAGTCTGATTTTCATTATTTGTAATTTGAAGCTACAAATGAAAAATGCATATAATGTAAAACCTTTTACTCAGAAGATCACCCTGGCGAATTTTGGTTGTTTGAATGTATAATCTGACGTTCTTGGGGTCATGAAAATGTGCCGGATATGGAAGTGATATTTTTATATGCAACTTCTGTATCAAATAAACATGTGGGCCAATACGGACTATATAGTCCACATAACATTACACTTTTTTATCTTTATTTTGAATATTTTCTGTTTTTTAACTTTTTTCTTTATCTTGATGAGATATTTATCTAAAAGTGAATCAAAAGAAAGGTGAATTGTTTCCTTTAACGAATGACATAAATTTAATTGTTTTGTTTTATTTTTTTGAGTTTTATTTAAAAAAGAAAGATTGGTGGTCCATATTTCCCTCCCTTACCCTGATAATTATTTATTGAAAAGTCTTTTTATAAAAGAATTGATTCATAATTAAAATGTTTTTATATAAAATTACCAATCTTGTTTGTACACGTACGAAACTTTTTCGTCTTTTTAATTTTTTTTTTTGCAAATTAGAATTTAGTGCTTTTTTTGGGAAAAAACGCGTTTTTTTGCCGGATTTGGTGCGTTTTCAAATTTAAAAGTTGGCAACACTGGTGGTCGGCAAGCCATAGCTCAATTGAGGAGAGACACTTCACACGCATTCTTACGCTCTTTCATTCAGTTGTCGCAAAACCATCGACAAAACAACATCGAGCGCATCTGTCGTTCTGTTGTTTTTTTTATGCACATGAAAAAATTTCTTTACAGCTATGACAAATTTTAAAAAATATTTTATTTTATACTTTTTGTAACTAGATTCAAATGTTTAGTTTGGGAAACGTTCAGATAAACTTTTTAAAAATTATACAAAAACTTTTAGGGCTGCCATATATTTAAAAAAAAAAAAAAAAAAATTTAGTCTTAAAACGCTTAGATAAACTTCTTTAAAATCTAACATATATTTTTAGGGTTGCCAGCTGGTTATTTCCTGAAATTTTGGAAAAATCATACTTTTTATGACTAGATTCAAATTTTTAGTTTAGGAAACGCTCAGATAAACTTATTAAAAACTATACAAAAACTTTCAGGGCTGCCTTTTTTGGTTTTTTTTATAGATTTTGCTGAAACCTTATACATATATGTAAAAAAAAAATAAATTTTAGTCTTAAAACACTTAGAAAATCTTTTTAAAAATCCAACATATATTTTTAGGGTTGCAACCTGATTATTTTAATAAAACAAAAATTTTCTTTCACATCTTGGGTCGAAAAACAGCGAAACAAATATTTAGGGTTGCTACGTTAGGGTAGCCAGACGTTCTTTAACTATCTGTACAATCAGTAATACCTGTAGCCATCTAACCGTTCCTAAAACCAAGAATTTCAATTTAGTCACAAAAAGAATGATTTTAACAAAATTTCTCAAAATAATCGGGCGGCAACCCCAAAAATATACGAGTATTTTGGATTTTTAAAAAGTTTATCTAAGCGTTTTAAACTAGAATTTAATTTTTTTTTATATATATATGGTTAAAGCAATATTTACAAAAAAAATCCAGATGGCGACCTTAAAAGTTTTTGTAGAGTTTTTAAAAAGTTTATGTGCGTGTTTCCTAAACTAAAAATTTGGATTTAGTCACAAAAAGTATAAAATAAAATATTTTTCAGAATTGGTCATAGCTGTAAAGAAATTTTTCATGTGCGTAAAAAGACAACAGAACTACGGATGCGCTCAATGTTGCTTTGTCGATGGTTTTGCGACAACTGATTGAAAAAGCATAAGAATGCGTGTGAAGTTTCTCTGCACAATTGTGCTATGGCCCGTTGACCAGTGGCATAAGAAGACAGAAATATGCTTGAACTCGATGTTGCTTTTGCAATGATCTTTCGGTTTTAAGGCATATTTTTTTTTTCAATGAATATCCACAATATTTATGTCGTGCTCTTTACTGTGAAAATTTTTTTTTCAGTGCATTCTCTCTTCTCTCACTAACACACTCTCAAATTTATTTTTGCCGACCCCTGATTTAGTAGTATACACTACTACTACAGTATGCAACTAAAATAACTGAAACAAATCAAACAAGACAAATTAGCTCAGTATTTGTTTATTTTCTTTCTAATTCTAGTTCTGTCAAGACATTTACACACGACACTGAACTGGAGCATTTGATAAATAAAAAACGGATACAAAATATAACGTATCTTGAAACGAAATGTCTTAAAACGCAAACAAGACGTCTTGTGCAGACCCCTAGTACAAACCTTTTGTTGTTGTTGTTGTTGTTGTTGTTGCGATTCCTGGCCTCCCAAAGGGAGGGTCTCTCCGGGACGTAGACCCGATCGCAGTAGGAGAGATGTATCCGATGTTGTTGTGCCAGCTGATGAAGAAGGTGTGGCAGAAGTATCAGTTTCTTAACAAACTCCCCTGAAGCGTACACCCAAAGCTAAGTCAACAGCTACGAAAAAGGCCAAATCGGCTTAAAATGTATAGTATTAAGAAAGATGTGATCGCCCAAATTTTGATTCTTAAAAAGTATTAATTTTTTTGAATCAATTTCCCAATCCTACTTAATGCAAAATTTGCATATGTATACCCACTCTATCTTGCGAATAGAAACCCTTTACTACCCTTAGACCAGTAGTTTTAAAAAAAGTTTATGGAAATGAAACCAAAACATAATTGCAACCACTGGGTTTTTTTTAGACGAAAGTGAGATACTGATCATGGAAATAAATGAACAATGATAGTTTTAATTTGATGGTATAAACGTGTCTAGTCATTAAAAAATTTTGACAGCTGGAATTGTCACACAAATTTTCTTCATTCGTTTTTTCTGGTTGTTCTTTAACTTTGCTAGCGGTGATTAAACTAGGTTTTTCGGTAAATAATTAAGTGTGAAAAATTATGGAAAAAAAAAAATATAAATAGTATATTCACAAAAACTACTAAAAACAAATGGGAACTATCACGGAACGACCCATGACTTTGTGAAAGGCAGCAACGTTGATTTTACAAAAACTAAAAAATCAATAATTTAACTAGAATGTGTTGCAAAATCTTATCAATTATAAACGACAAGGCAAAACGCATTTATAATTTACTGCATATTAACCTTATTTTTTTATTCATTATAGAATTTGTGTTTACCAAAGCGCACCGCCAGTGGAGGCTCAGTAACGATTTTTCAAAAAATTCATAAAGTCCAAATTCGTGATTTGCTACAAAAGGTGGGAAGACGACACGGTTTGCTTGGATTTATTATTTACATAATTTATTACTAAATGCATTGTACCTGATAGTATAATAACAGCAAAAAACAACATACAATATCAGACAGTCAAATAAGTTACATCAGCGGCAACTTTCTAACTGCGAAACAATAATTTGTTTAATCGTTGCTCATCAAATTATTAATTTAATTAAGCATTAAAATGTCGATTGCTCCGGTGATTATTGAAGCTACCGCCAAGCACACATCTACCGTAAGTTCAATAAATATTTGTTTTTAAATTTTGCTTTTATCTTTAAAACAAATTTTTTATATTTCAGCTTATCTTCATGCATGGTTTAGGAGATACTGGGTAAGCCTAAAAATACTTAATTTTTTGCATATTATGTCTTACCGTTTAAATCTTATTTTGTCGTATATATCTGTGGTAATAAGGAATAACAGTTTAATTCGGTAAACCTATGCTTATAAAATATAAATACATATATTGCTTTGTCTTGTGATCAAAAATTGACTTAAGCTGTCATTCCTTATTGCCACAGATATTGTTATCATCATAACTATAAAATGATATATAAGATAAGGGGTTATACTAATCACTATACTATCGAGGAAATACAAAAGTGTTTGAGTATTAAATTGACGCTTAAAATGTTTTGAAGATTTAAATATATACAAATTTGTTAAGCACATTGGTATAAGGAAACTTAATGTTATCAATTTATGAAGAAGAAATTGAATTAATTTTCATCATTAAGATCATTGAAGAAATATTTAGTGAAAAATAATTTGGTTCTTACTAAGCTTAACAACTTCAATTGAACGCTAAGACTTTATTGTATATATATCCTTATCTCAATTCGATTTCAAAGATATGCCATTTAGTTAGCGGTTAATTGGTGAAAATATTAATGCTCCTACTTCCACCGAATATTTATTTAGTGATTTATGGCAATTTTAAGATTTATTTGACATTATATACATAATGAATGAGGTGAGTTACGGCTAAATTAACTTATGAATCTTTGGTGGAAACAGGTGCAACTCAATTCCCGTTAGAAACAATTATAATAAAATACAATTGTTTTCCCCTTATTAAATATACACTACCGTATATTTATATTGCAGTTAGAACCATTAGTTAAAAACTATATAGTTAATTCATACTTTGTAATAATTATGAAATCGTTTAGTATTGGACTCAATGCCCCTCTTTTGTATTATAATTTTAATAATCGTTCTGATTAGGCTATACATACAATAAATGTAATACCCCATTCTCACTTGCCTGGTTAACCAGATGAGAACTAGTTTTCCATATAAAAAGTTTTCGATTTGTATGATAAAATTAGCTGTTTTTTAAAAAATTATGTAGTTTAAAAATCAGTTTTTATTTCTCATACAAATTGAAAAGCTTTTCAATGGAAAACTAGGCAAGCGAAAATGAGGTATTACACCTACAGAAAAACATGTTTGCATATATTCTTGTACTTCACTGAATATTATATTTAAAAAATAGCAAAATCTGTCGTAAACTTTCTTATATTGGAACTTCCAGTTTAAAGCTTATTCATTTTGAGGGTTGAAACTATTTCACCTGTGCCAATGCAAACAAAGTTATACCATCCTCTTCGTCTCATAATCAATTTTATATCAGGATATTGTTAAAAACCTCAATCAGCCTGTTTTTTTTGGTGTCTTAATAGCGTGCATATGAACGCGCTTTCGTCATTCAATAAATTACGACATAATTCAATATAAATAAGTTCTCATAGTTAAAAATACACATATGTAGACATGTATAAATTTTAAATTAAAACAATTGTCTAACCCTAACTAATTCTAATTAAATGCACATTTTAATGTGAGGCTCATGTTGTCTATTTTAAAAATAAGTTCCTCATAATGTAGAATAAACATCTGGTATTGAAACATAAGCCATATGGAAGGTAGCATTGTTTTGTATACGTTCGTTTGTTACTTTTTTCCGTTTTAATTTTCGGCTAACCTTGAACTCTACCAAACAAAACAACACTAAAGAAAACATCTATCTTCCACATTCGTCCCACTAATTATAGGAAAAAATGGTTTGCTTAAGTTAACTTATTGACTTACAAGTGACAAAAATAAATTACTGACTACAGTGTAATTCTTAGAACAAATAGGGGATATCTCGGGTAAAAGAAGGAAGAAGTCACGTATACATTCTTTTTTGAGCTGAAAAAGTTTTACTATTGTAAAATAAAATGATTTTTTCATTAGACATGCTACTCCAAATTAAATGCTGCTTTTTTTTACATTTGTAGTCATGGATGGAGTTCTGCGCTTGGTATGATACGTCCACCTAGCATGAAGGTGATTTGTCCTACCGCACCAACACAACCTGTTACACTTAATGCTGGTTTTCGTATGCCATCGTGGTTTGATTTAAAAACACTTGATATAGGTGGTCCTGAGGATGAAGATGGTATTAAATCTGCTTCAAGGGATATACAAAGTATGATCACTGCTGAAATACAGGCAGGTATACCATCCAACCGCATTGTACTTGGCGGTTTCTCACAAGGTGGTGCATTGGCGCTTTACTCTGCGTTGACTTTTAATCTGCCGCTGGCCGGTATCGTAGCACTGTCATGTTGGTTACCATTGCATAAGCAGTTTCCTGGGATTAAAACATCAACTGATGATATTCCAGTAAGTATTGTGATTACTATTAACATTTTGAGAAAATGCTGATAGCATGCTGTCATGCTGCAGCAGTATCAGGGCTCCAATTTATTTAATTCGTACTATTCTATTATACAAAATTTTCGTTTTAGATATTTCAAGCGCACGGTGATTATGATCCTGTGGTTCCGTATAAATTTGGACAGCTTAGCGCAAGTTTATTAAAATCATTCATGCAGAATGTAACATTTAAGACATACAACGGTTTGTCTCATTCTTCATCCGATGAGGAAATGAATGATGTCAAGGTGAGATTTTTGATTGATTTTATTTTTTATATGAAATTAACCTATAACATACTTATTTTACAGGTTGCGCTCGCTAAATGGGTAAATTAAAGTAATATTAAGCATTAAAAAAACATTGTTTTACCAATGCAAGCAAAAAACAAAAAAACTTGAATGCATTCTCCTTTGCAAAATAGCTGCTTCTTAAATTAGCTCGTATCCAATATTTTAAAAAAAAAATATTGAAATTATTTCTGAAAATGATTTTAAAACATTAAAATTTAATGTAATAACAAAGCAAAAGCCAACATATTCTTGAAGCCAATAATTGATTAGAATGAAAGTATCATGAAATAATAAACCTATATACTTAAAAGGACAAAATAAATTTATTGACATTGCATACATAAAACTGTGCTATATGGCACTTGAAATAACTCAATAAAGTATGATTTAAATGAATTTGATCAATAAATCAATTTTTGAGTCAATTGAGAGATAAACTTATAAATTACCGCAATTATAGTTTTTCTTAGTAATACAAACAAAAGCTTATTAATTTTTTTATTATTATTTTAATTTCTTCTGCAGTACTGTAGACCAAATCGTTTGTAGTTCCGCTGCTATCACGAAATTCAAATAAATTGGAAATTTCCATTGCACAATTTCTTATTTTATGTTTATTTTACATACATATCTTTATTACCCTTAACAGTGAGATTAAATTGTAAGCCAACTGTTTGAATTACATTTAGAAATATTTATATATTTAAAGCGAAAAAAAGTGTTCCGTTAAAATTGGAGTCCTTGGTAAGAGGACCCAAAAAGCGTGAAAATTACGATTTTTTAAAATTTTATTTGTCATTTTTTATATACTAGAGTTCGCCTTGTGGCCGAAATTCTACCATTTTAATTTGACCATAAAATAAAGCAAAAAGTTTTTATACCCTTCCTTGATCAAAAGCTTTTAATATTCTTCCTAAGGGTTCGAGTTATCTGTATCGGTGCAGCAGCTTAGTTGCAATATCGTGCTTTCCATTTAGAGGCGTGTAACTCCTACTAAAGAGCAAACAGTTTTTGATATCTTTCTGTACCAAAATTCATAAAAATCAATCATGCTATATTGTGCTAATTCTATATCTATACCAAATTTCATAAAAATCGTATGCAGTAGTTTCGCTGTTAGAGCGTTTTTTTTCATTTAGGGGCGTGGCATCGCCCACTGAAAACATAATGGTCATTTTATCCTTCCTTAGTGCCAATCCTATCTCCATACCGAATTTCGTTAAAATCGATGCAGCGGTTTAGCCGTGAGAGCGTTTTTTCCATTTAGGGGCATGGCACCGCCCACTGAAAAACATTAGCCGTGTTCAAAGAGAACGAGAATATAAACAAAAAATTTTTATTTGAAAAATGACATGATATTTTTACGCTATAGGATTTTAGTATAGAAAATGTAAATGTAAACGCAAATTCAATACTATATATTTTGTTGTTGTATAGCAAATTTTTTCAACACCTATTTACAAATGCTATGATGCAAGACCTTTTGCACCGGATCGTGAACATGTCTATGCACTACTCCTCCTCACAACCTTTCCAACAAAAAAAAATCAAGCAAATCGGTTGAGATTTAGGTATAGAAACAGGGACTGAACCGATTTCGTTTGCCTATTTATATATAGATTTAGCTATAACGAAGATTTATAGAAAAAACATGATCCCATTAAAAAGGTTAATTTCATTATTTTGATGATAATGCTTCACGCAGATAGACACAGTCATTTTTATATAAATAGATAATACCCATTCCTTGCGACAAATAGTATCAGAAATATGACGTATTTTGTTTATGGGAGGCGTAGTATTGCTAATTTTTCCGGTGGATTTTATTTTTCGTGATACTCTTCACGTATCTACCGAAACTTACACATTTACGTCAAAGTTTCAGAAATATGACAAATTATGTAATTTGGGGTGCGCGTCCCGACCATTTTTTATTGAATAGTAATCGCCCATTACGTTCATTACGTAACATATAGATGTTACATCTATATACGTCAAATAGTTTAAAAAATATGACGAATTATGTAATTTGGGGGGCGTGGCCCGCCCATTTTTTCAACCAGAAACCTTTGCTGATAAGCGTCATTCCTCAAAATTTCATCGCAATCGCATAAGGGGCCTATATATAGACGTAGAATAAATATCTTTAGGGGGTCTACTAGCGCTTCTGAGTAAAGTATTACTTGTTCCTATCGAATTTTTCAAGCGCGTACACAATTGTTTTGCTAAAAGGATTGAAACGGTCGAATATCAAATTATTAGCCTTAGCATGGAAAACGAAACGAATCGAGTGACCGATTTTTAACCGATCACATCTTAAAAGTTTAGACAAGAATTGAAATTTTTGTTTACAAACTTTGTTTTTTGAGCTAAAGTTAACGCTTAAGTCAAAGTTCTTAATGAAAAGTTTCAATCGGTTGATATTAACCAATGACTCTCAGTCACACGATTCGTTTCGTCTTAAATGCTAAGGCTAGATGTTTTAAATAATTTTTTTAGTATTCAATAGAGGGAATGAACCATTATTTGTTTTTATTGGTTTTAATTCACTTAAAATAAAAAAATGTTGATTCCTCACTTACTTTTCAAAAAGACTAATCAACTCAAAAGTTAAGGCTATTTCAAACCTTAGCAAAAAAAAAAAAAAAGATTTTAGTTTACACTGACTTCGTTAGAGTTAATACTTTGGCAGTAAAATTTTTTCTTTTTCTTTAATATTCGGTACGTATTTTTATACCACACAGGGTATATTCACTTCGCTTTTCCTTTTATTACGCAGAGAATGAGACACGATTTGAAAAGTATATATATTTGGCTTTTGCATTTCCAAATTTTACTCCTCTCACAAATTATATGATCAAAGGCTTAACCAAAAATTTGACTCAAAATCTACTGGAACGCACGTAGCGTGTCATTTATTCAATATACAAAAACTCGATACACAAATTGTAATACATTACATATGCGACTTAATTTCAAAATTTAAATAATGTACGTACATATATTAAAGAAAGGCACAGTTTTTTTTAACAAAAAAAGTACCAATAAAAAAATTAATTTGCTGAGCAGATGAATACTTTCGGAACAAGTAATTTTTCAGGCCTGCTCCATATTTCGACTTTTTGTGGTTTTTTAAGAATATTTCCTAAACTGTTACTTTTTCGTTAATGCAAATGAATGTTATTTGTAGAACCTGCAATTCCCATTTTCATCAAAAAGCCTCCTAAATGAAGAGTAATGGAAAACACACGGATTACAGAACAGGCCTGATTTTTTACGTTTTGCGGTTTTTTAAGAATATTTCCTAATGAGTTATTTTTTTGTTTACATAAATCAATAGCATTTCTAGAGACCTTGACCACATGGTTTATGAAACAGCCCTGAATGCATCATTTCACAGTTGAGAAAAAATCGTTTGGTTCACTTTATTAACAATTGGAAAAAATTACTTTTTACAATATCGAAATTTCTAAAAATTATCTCGAAAACTTGAAGTACCCCATTAAATTGAAGAAATACATATGGGGCATTTCATACGTAACCAGATAGCAATTGGCTTTTGCATCTCCGATTTTTTTAAAAATTTTTTCTTACGGTACTAGTTGAGACTAGCATTCATGATTTTTTTTTAATTTTTTTTATCAAGCCGTTTCAGAGATATAAATTTATAGAAAACTGGAAAAGCTGCAAAAACGACATTAATTAGTTTTTTGAAATGCTCATAACTCTAACAATAGAAGAATATAAAAAAAATCCTCATTGCCGGGAGAGGGTAAAACGTACACCGACCCCCATTAATTTCTTCAACATTTCTTTCAAACATATTGTACTATCCCATTTTTTCCACTCCTTTAGGGGGCTCCCATACAAACTTTTAAGACAAAAATTTCTCATGGTCGGGAAGCGAAAAAAAATTTTAATTTATCAAATACATTGAAGTTTTTTGCAAAATTTTTTTAAAAATAACAATTTAGTTTTGAAAGTTGAAAATTTTTTAAAAAAATCACTGAAAAATTTTTTTTTAATTTTTTATAAAAATTTTCTTATAAAAATAAAACTTAAAAAAACACATGATTTGGCCGACTATTGGCAGTTTTGAGCATTTCAAAAAACTAATTTTTTTAGCTTTTTCAGTTTTTATAAAATTTATTTATTTACAAAAAAAAATTAAAAAAATCATGGATGTTAGTCTCAACTAGTTCTATAAGGCAAAAAAAGTTTCAAAAAAATTGGTAATGCAAAAGCCCAATGCTATCCGGTTACGTATGTAATGCCCCATATATAGAATATTTTCTAAAAAATAAAAATTTTTATTGGTCAAGTACACAATTTCTAGTTGGTTTCTGGTATATGGGCATTTCTCAGAAACTTTTAACCTATATACTTACATTTGAATGTCAAAAGTGTAAGTTGTAATTACTCAAAATAGTAATGATTTTTTGTGAATATTGGCCCGTCCACATACTTGTTAATGTTTGAACAATATGAGCGCGGGCCAATATTCACAAAAAACCATTACTATCTTGAGTAATTACAACTAACACTTTTGATATTCAAATGTAAGTATATAGGTTAAAAGTTTCTGAGGAATGGCCATATATTTTATGACATTTTGATTATCTTAGTATTCGTTTTGTATTCAAACACTGGTTCTGGAGAAAAATGTAGAAGAACGGAAACAAACAAAAGCCGTTTAAGTATCCTATACACCAATTCATATTTGTCGTTGAAAACAACACAAAATTTATAATACAACAATTCTATCCCCTTATCACATTGTTTCTAATATCAATGTTTAAATTAGTTGTATAGAACAAAAGCATTTAAAAAAAAAGTTCTATCAAAATAGAATAACATTCGTAAAGTTTTACCGAAGCTGCTATTAGAAAATTGTATTTTGTCTTCATGCACTTGTTTTCTTTCTTTCTTTTATTCTTTATTAACAATTCAATGCATACATTTTGTCTGAGAATTTTATGTTGAATAGGTGTATATTTCCTAAAGTATTTTTATTTTCTTTTCTATTGTAAAAACTAATTTTGAAACTCATCTTTCAAGCGCATTTTCACTATTTCTTTACAGTGTAGTGATGGCAATTCCAGCCAGGCGGAAATTCGTGGTAGCAAAGCGCAGTGCTGTCAACTTTCATAGTATATTTCATAGTATGCGTCCGTTTGTCATTTACAATTCATATGAAAATAGTCAAAACAAAAATGGATGCATACGTATTCCTATTAGTTTAATGACATACTATCATAGTTTAATTTCAATCATGTACTTTAAAAGTAGTTTTAAAAAATTCTAGGCTTAAAAAATGCATTGTTTTGTTAATTATACTCTATTTATATATAGTACATAAAAAAAATACATTGTTATAGTCTTAAAAAGCAGCTAAAACAATTAAATCTTAAGTAAAAGCATTTGAAAATACGTATTAATAAAATTTGAATTCAATTATACATATTAAGTTTAAAACTAGCAAAACGATAATGACGACTGTTAGTACTACGCACTAGGCACATTGGACGTTTAATATGAGCAGCACTACAGACATTCAACAGCTGACGCAATCCTTCAATGGTCACATAACCAACGCCTCCAACAGTTGCTTCGGTATAACTAAAATTCGAATTCGTAATGTATCCAAAGACTTGACGTGAGCATTGCTCGCGTATGCTGTTGAGTGTTTTGACCTTATTTTCTGAAAGCCAAAGCTCGCACATGCGTTTAAATTGTGCATCTACAAGGTGTGAGGTGCCCGCTGGTCGAATATGCACTCTTTGGGTACTAGTTTGCTTTAAAAGAAATAGAAATTAATATTTTAAATAAGGTAAAATTATTATTTTAGAGGAGTTTTCGGAAAGTGTGGTCTATGGATCCCTTAGCATTAGTCGTACACAATGGGCCTTATCATGAATTTGTTGAGAAATTTTCTGAGTGATATTGGATGATTGGATTATCTCAAAAAAAGCTTTCAGTATAGCGTCTTAAAACTTCTGATTATATGTATGAGCTGTGCCACGTCTTCTTCTGCAAGTGCACCTAGTTTTTGCTCAGAGTTTGCATTTCCTATTTTTGGTATCTGAGTGAAATTTGGTTGGATTATCTTAAAACACTAATTCAGTATAGCATTTTGAAAGTTTTCTTATATGGGATTAACCACGCCCTCTTGTACGAATTCACTAAGTTTTTTTCCAGTGTTTGCACTTACTATCCCTAGTGTATAGGTGTATTTTGATTGCATTGTCGTGAATAATACTCCTAAAGTTGCGTTTTGAATATATTTTTTGTATGGGCGGTAGGAGTGTCCGTTGACCGATTTCGATAATTTTCAATCCCACGAGCCAACTTTGACAATTAAGGCAGTGTACCAAATTTCAACGGAGGTGATGTTGATCAAGAATATATATACTTTTCCATACATGCCACGCCTCCTTCTTTGCGTTACAAACGGAATGACAAAGTGAATAAACCCGTGGTGTAGGAAATAAAAAGTGGGGCGCAAAGTACCTAACAATGCTACACTCATTGAAAGATTTGAGTTAGGTTTACTTTAGTGACACCTTAATATCAAAAAGATTGGTTTCATATGAAAAAAATTATTTTGTAATCGCATGCTAGCGAGTCCGGGAAAAAGTTCTTGAGGATATTTATTAAAATCACATACCTGTTGTTTTCTTTTTTCTCGCACACGTCGACTGCGCAAACGTTTCAGCAATTTCTTGTGTTCAATGCGTAGCTTCTTACGCTGTTGTTCATTGGGATCCGATTGCAGCGGCTCTGTATATATCGGCTCCCGATTTTCACGTTTAATTAACTTGAGATTACGCTTAAAGTCATTACGTGTTGGCAAACAAATTAACGCAAAATCTCCTAAATTTCCCCGCGATTTCATTATGAATTGCATTTGTATAAGGCAATTTGGTGAAATTTCTTTAGGTAAATTTAAGCGTCGCTGTTTGATGCAAAGCTCTAACTGCTGCAGAATTTTTCGATCACGTAATACAAAAAAGGAACTTGTAGCTGATGTTGTAGTGGTATTTGCAGCGGTTGTTTTTGCATGCCAATCACGCACTAATTCTTTAAGTGGCACACGAAAAGGACTGATTATTGCAAATTTTTGATAGTTGCAACGTTTGTTTGGAGGCAAGCGAAAATATTTGTCCCGCAATTCTATATATCTATCAGTAAGTTGTTGTTGACCTGGGTAGAGAGAGATTATAAGAATTTCTTTGATTTTTTTTTTAAACTAATTGCATTTTACCTCCTACAGTATCTGGTGAAAATTCATCTACACCCGATTCTCTAGCGATGGATGCAAATTCACGTAAGCCACCAGGTTTGGCGCCCCACATAATTAACGCTAGCCAAATTGACATACCATAACCAGCAGGTGCTATAACATCCCAACCGCAACCGTAGCCTAAACGTTTATAATCTGACCTTTGTGAGCCAGGACGTTGTATCAGCAACACTGGTAAAGGCTGCAATTGACGTTCAAATGCACATGCAGCACCTGGTACTACAACATGTTTTTCGCGTAGTTCACAATATGCCTGTGTTGTTACCATTTGCTCGCATATGCAATCACGCACATCTGACTGCCAAATTAAACTATGTGGTAAGGTTGTAGGTGATTCTATCATTAACTTCTGTATCTGTGCTGTATTGTTTGGATCATATTTTGGTATCGCTTTAGTACGTTTATCTGGACGATGTATACGGGGATCTTCAATGTTTAGAGCAATTATTATATTGGACATGAGTTCTGTAGGTGAGCTCAGGTTGGCGGCGCATTGTTGCCAGTAATCAGCTTGTGTTTGATGATACTTTTGATAGTCTAAATTCGCTTCTAATTGTTGGCGAAACCAATTTTCAGGCTCTTCGGTCAAATTTAAAGGCTTCACTTTAAAAGCATGTGCGAGTACACTTTGAGCCAAAGGTCCTGTAAGTCGAAATCTATTAAGAGTGTCCTTTAGTTCGCTTAGTCTTAGTGTATTGGTGTCATTTGTATAGCGTTTAATGCGTTCATAAGCAAAGGTTTTTGTCATGAATTGTAGGCGACGCTGCTGTTTTGCGGAGCATTTCTTTTTGAGTTTTGTATTGGAATCTGAAAAATAAATGAATTGAGTAAATGCGAGGAAAGCTTCATAGTTTAAAATGCTGGAAAAGACTAGACTTTTAAAGGCAATGCCTGCTTTCGATTTTAATAATATGTAAGCCCATCTTATTTATGACAATTTTTTCTGTCGTAAAAGAATCCATACGAAAAATCGACTCCCTGGAATAACGTCAGAAAAATTTTTAGAAATAAAGAAACGAAAAAATTTACATATAAAAATCTGGCCTTGTTTCCATTTTGGTTTGGAAATAAAGCCAAAAACTTTTCTGGCGTTTTTTCCAAAAAAGGTGGCTTTATGTATGTGGTTTACAAAAAGAAAACTAGTAAGGGTGTTAACTTTGGCCTTGCCAAACATTAAATACCCTACACTGCAGTATTTTGAAAAATTTTCTTGCATGGGAGGTGCCACGACCTCTTGTCCGAATTCACATAGCTTTTGCTCAGATCTTGCACTTAATATTCTCAGTGTCTAAGCAAATTTAGTTGGATTATCTCAAAAAACGCTTTCAGTATAGCATTTTGAAGATTTTGCTTATATGAGAGGTACCACTCCCTCTAAGTTGCGCCTAAAGTTGCATTTTTCAATATGAGCGGTAGGCGAGTCTGTTGACCGATTTCGCTCTTTTTCAATAAGTCGAGCTAACCTTGACGACTGAGGCGGTGTACTAAATTTCATCGAAACATCTTGCTCCAAAAAAGTATTAAAATGATTTCAACGGACGGACAGCCAGACAGACGGACATAGCTATATCGACTCAGGAGATGACGCTGATCAAGAATATATGAGGAGTGATTTTTCGAAAGGGCGTAAAACCATGTTAAACAAACTTTTCAGTAATGAGAAAAAACTTTAATGGGCTGTTCACAATAACTTATTTTTTTTTTTTTAATGTCTCCAGTGTTTTAGCGAGTTGACAAAAGATTCTAATCATTTTAACATTTTTGTTGTAACATATTTGTGGTAATTGCAAAAAGTAAAAAACATTTGGAAATAAGCCCTTTTGATCTGAAACGTTTGGAAATAAGCCCTTTTGTTTCGAAATCACTCTTATTTCACCATTTGGAAGTTTATTCTGATGTCCATAGCAGAGTTGGGCAAATTGCATTACTTTTTTAATGCATTGAATTAGTAATGCTAATGCAAAAAATCATTGCATTGATTTTTGGAATTTAATGCTATTGAAAAAATCCATTGCATTGATTTTTGAAATTTAATGCTATTAAAAAAATCTATTGCATTGATTTTTGAAATTTAATGCTATTTAAAAATCTATTGCAATGATTTTTGAAATTTATTGCTATTTAAAAATCTATTGCAATGATGTTTGAAATTTATTGCTATTTAAAAATCTATTGCAATGATTTTTGAAATTTATTGCTATTGGAAAATCTATTGCATTGATTTCTTAAATTTTTCAATTTGCATTGAATTTACAATACATTGGTAGGTTTTAGGAAAAAGGAATTTTCTTTTCAACCAGGAACTTTTGAACCATACCCTTTTCCCCACCAACCAACCAACTCAACCAACCAACCCCCAATACCATTTTTATTTTCCTTCTTGTTCCTCGGAGGCTTCCTTCAATTATCCTGATTGGTTTCCATTTCACTTCATCATTTCATAATTTATATTCTAATTTTTTTCCGTGTTCGCCCTTGACTTGAACCTGGATCCAAACATGTTCCGTGATCGCACCTTAACGAGCTCAGCCAAAGCAGCCATTATTGAGTAGCTGGCTGTAAATTTATTATATCATAATTATTCTGTCATATTAAAAAAAAAAAAATTTCTTTTTGCCATCGTTGGGATTCGAACCCGAGCCACTTTCAACATTCTGAATCGCGCATCTCAACGTTCTCTTCCAAATTCGAATATTTTTTTGTATGAATAAATACATTTATAAATTTTGTTCAACAATTTATTTAAATTGTTATTTCCCCCGAGTTCCCAGATTTGGATTTTTTTTTTTATTTTTTAGAGATTTTTTTCGGTTAATGCAAATGCATGAAAGGTTAATAAGAATATTTATTTTCCATATGAATTAAAGGTTACTCATGCTTATTGTTTCAGAAATGTGTAATCAGATGTAATTTGTAATGTAATAGATGTGTATTCAGGATAGTCGCTCTCCCTTATCAGTGTGAGTTAAAAATTTACGTTCAAAAACTATGGTTTTGCATCAAATATTTTCAGGCCCGATGCAAGACCTTTAGGACGAAGTGTTCACCTGAACCCAAAATTTTGTTAATTGGAACTCATATCAGTGTACTGTCTTATTGATTAATCTGTATATGATATGGGACTATTTCCAGGGATTCCATTAACCAGCATTTGCCGTGAAGACAACACTACATCATAACAGAAGAGTTAACTGAAAACAGAAGATTTTGTCTCCAAAGGTTCTACCAAATCTTAGCCTACAACGATAGAACTCTAGTTGTGATCAAAAATCGTGGACTTGGTACTCCTGCTACCATAAGTTCGTCAATCAACCTATAGTATATGATGAAATAGGCGACTGGAATAATTGGAAATTTTTAAAAAAAAAATTTTTTGTGGTTTCGTTCTAACATATGTAGGTGTCCGTCGAATGGCCTTGTTATATGTTCACATATGAAGTTATTGATAAATCTACCCCATCGACGGAGTCACAAATATCTTTTAAAGAGATTATCGTTTGTTTTATATTGGTCTTTCATATCTAAGAGTACTTGAAAAATGGGCATAGCCAAGATCGAGAATGCACTGGATTTGTTATTATATACAGCTAAAGATACGACTTTAGTTTTGTGGCACATATGTATAAGCATAAAAGGTACCGTATATGTAACATATTTAAAAAAAAAAACCTTAAAATCGCAAAAAACCGAATTTTCGTGAATATCTCCTTAACGATATACACTTGCCACAAAATTTTAACACTCTTTAACTCTTAGTACCGTTTTATAGGAAATTTCTAGAGCTACAAATTTGTGCCACAACGTTTTTCTGTAGAAGTAAGCGTTAACGAAATATTTGCAAAAAACTGATTTTCGTAGCCTTAGATCCCGAATAACTTTTTATGCGCACACGACTTCGCAATAGACTTTTCACACTTTGTTTATCACGCATAAATAAAGACAATTCCGGTGAAAAATATCCACTTGGAATTTTTTAGCAGAAACATTTTAATTTTCCTGGGCTATGTATCATTTCTGAAACAACAAGCATGAGTAGCATTTGATTCATATGGAAAATAAATTTTCTTATTAACCTTTCATGCAGAATAATTATGATATAATAAATTTACAGCCAGCTACTCAATAATGGCTGCTTTGGCTGAGCTCGTTAAAGTGCGATCACGGAACATGTTTGGATCCAGGTTCAAGTCAAGGGCGAACACGGAAAAAAATTAGAATATAAATTATGAAATGATGAAGTGAAATGGAAACCAATCAGGATAATTGAAGGATGCCTCCGAGGAACAAGAAGGAAAATAAAAATGGTGTTTGGGGGTTGGTTGAGTTGGTTGTGGTTGGTGGAGAAAAAGGGTATGGTTCAAAAGTTCCTGGTTGAAAAGAAAATTCCTTTTTCCTAAAACCTACCAATGTATTGTAAATTCAATGCAAATTGAAAAATTTAAGAAATCAATGCAATAGATTTTCCAATAGCAATAAATTTCAAAAATCATTGCAACAGATTTTTAAAAAGCAATAAATTTCAAAAATCATTGCAATAGATTTTTAAATAGCAATAAATTTCAAAAATTATTTCAATAGATTTTGAAATAGCAATAAATTTCAAAAATCATTGCAATAGATTTTTAAATAGCATTAAATTTCAAAAATCAATGCAATAGATTTTTTCAATAGCATTAAATTCCAAAAATCAATGCAATGATTTTTTGCATTAGCAATAATGCAATAATGCTGCTATAATGCATTGAAAAAGTAATGCAATTTGCCCAACTCTGGTCCATAGGCATGGTATGTAAACACCTATATAGCCTGGGGCATATAAAAAATATAAAAAGTTTTTTTGGCCACTATTCGAAATACGCCTTTTTGTATCAAACTTTAAAAATTTCTATGAAATTATATGGAAATAAGCCCTTTTGTTCTGAAATGCGACTTTTGATAACGATTTTACCTTGGAAAAATGCATTTTTTTGTGATGAATTTTGCGATGGCATTCTTAGGTTTGTTCGAGGTTGGAAGTGGTTTTACGCCCTTTTGAAAAATCACTCTTCATATATACTTTGCAGTACCTGCCACGCCTCCTTCTCCGCGTAGCAAACGGAAGGACAAAGTGAATATGCCCTGGGTGTAGGGTATAAAAATGTCATAGGAAATAAGGCAAGAAATTTTTTTGTAAAAAAATTAACTAGGATATAAATTTTTGGCTTTATTTCCAAAAAAGATTTTTTACCAAAAGTAAAATCGAACTCCAATGTGTATCTGGCATCCCTAAATTTACTGCACAATTTTTAGAGTTAATACGCGAATCATGCAAAATATTTTATTTTATTTTTAAAGCACCAGCATTAATACACTTAATTTCAGGAACAATACTTTGTACTATACCTTTCTTTTTGCTTGAAGAGCTATCTTCCGAATTTCCCTTATCCTCTATTTCATCATCCTTTTGATCCACATTTTCATGTTCGATTTTTCCTTCACCTTCCAATGGCACTTTAATAGATTTCATCGATATCAATGCGAAAACCTTAATAATCTCTTCAAGCAGCGGTTGGTATCCACTTGGATGCACCCACAACCACAGTATACGCTGCATATCAGCATTCTGCTCAGATTGAGACGATTCCAACGGTTTCCATATAAAACTAACACGACCTAACGCACCTTCCGGATATTTACCAGCGCGAAAAAGCTCTATACTACCTTCACGCCTGCCACTTACATAGGTCTTTGCTGCTACACTCAGACCACAGTTGACACTGCTCAATTTCGAAAAACCTTCAGATATCTCTGCCAAAGTACCTTCCAATTGCAGACATGCATAAAATGAAATATCCTGCAAGAGACAGTGTTGTGTCGTTGCACGATAACATGCACGAAATGTTTTATCGCAACTCGCAAAGGGCAAGCGGTAACCCCAACGAGTTGTCATATGAAAACGTTTTGCATGCCAAATGTGTGTTTCCATCCAAATATGCCGCCGTTGACGGCGTATGTATTCGCGTAATAAATTACTCGGTTTGCGGCGGAATTTTCGCGACGGACGCTTTGTCTGCTGCGGTTTTCCAGCTTTGGCCATTTGAGAACGATGAATTCCACGGTATTTTCGCGGCAATCTCTTCGGATGATGAGACATTGCACGACGACGCATATGCTTGGGTAATTTCTGGAAGACTAACTTAGTGCTACTGGGATGGCGCACTTCATTTAGGAGTCTTTTGATTTCCTGTACGCTAGAGGCGGCATAACGATAAGTTTGCACATGACTTTCCAGCACAACTGGACCGCCCAGGGAAGAATCGTATTCCAATTTGTTGCTGGTCATTTTGTTTATGTTTTGTTGTCCGACTTTCAATCCAACAGGATTATTTCAAAAAATCACAACAAAGTAAATTTTTAATCAAATATCACTACAAAAACAATAAAAATAAAAACAAATCGCTGTCAAAGTGGCACGTGTTGTCAGGGTTCCCAGATTAAAATTTCCAATATTAAAAAAAAAGTTTTCCCCAAATCTAACCAATTCTTGAAAATTTTCCCTTATACCATATTCTCATTCGCCTGGTTAACCAGATGAATGTTGATTAAGCACTAACCTGGATAGTTTTCCATATAAAAAACTTTTCGATTTGTATGGAAAATATTAGCTAGTTTTTAAACATTTGGATCATTTAACCCAAAAAATCGGCAGGTGGCATCTCCAAATTCAAAAAATCCAGGGAAATTAGGAAATTTCCTTTTATTTTGACAAATGCAAAGTATAAACAAATGAAAAATTTTTAATAAAAAGCAAATTAAAGCTAATATCAAAAATGTGTTCGTCTCAATTGTTTTTAAAAAAAGTGAAGTAACAAAATATATAAAAATATATTTGAAAAAAGTGAAAATAGTGTCGTGATTTGGTAAACGCCAAAAACGTGTTATTGAAATGATAGATGACTCATCCAGATTAAAGGTGTGAACGTGGTTCTGTGATTATCAAAGTGAGAATAGGGTGTTATATATTTCAAGAGAAATGTAGCAGCTATTTTTTCCGGATATTCTTCGTTATACCAGATGAATGCTGATTAAGCACTAATCAGAATAGTTTTCCACATAAAAAGCTTTTCGATTTGTGTAGAAAAGATTAGCTAGTTTTTAAAAAATTAGATCATTTAACCCAAAAAATATCATTTAACCAAAAACTATATGATATATATAAACAAATGAAAAATTTTTAATAAAAAGCAAATTACATCTAAAATCAAAATTGTGTTCGTCTCAATTGGTTTTAAAAAAATTTAAACAACGAAATATGTAAAAATATATTTGAAAAAAGTGAAAATAGTGTCGTGATTTGGTAAACGCCAAAAAAGTGTCATTGAAATGATTGATGACTCATCCAGGTAAAAGGTGTGAATGTGGTTTTGTGATTATCAAGAATTTTTCTTCGGCTTTAATTTTTCCCTGAAACGGGGAAAAGTTTCCCTCATTTGGCATCCCTGTTGCCAGTGCACACTAGATGGCGTTTATTTATTAGCTAGCTAGTGATGACACTTGGAATAAGTACACACATATGTACCTAAAACTGTACTTTTTTTTTAGAAATTTGATGGATGCGCTAGATTTCTACCATTTATTAATTTTCATTTTTATAAAATTTTCGTCGGAAGTCCTCAAAAACAGCTCCAATTTTATATTTTGTGTTTTTATATTGTTTAAAATCTGAAACCTTTTGGAGCTGGAACGGAATTATTTATATTGTTTAAACAATATCTATGATACTTATATTAAATAAAATATTAATTTTCGATGTATTTTGCGGTTCTGAATTTGAATGTGCCATCAAAGTCAGAATGAGCTAGGCACTGACTTAGTATATTTTTATGAGGAGTAGCACCGCCTACACGAGATATTTTGATTAAATTTAGTACACAGCTACTGACTATCAATGCTTTATAATGTGCAAAAAGTAGGCGGCATCGGAAAAGTGTCATGCCCACTTTATAGCAATTGAAAACCCTCGGTCTAATCTCCCCATTTTTTTATATGGTGTTTGGTGGATACCATGCTTTAGGGGCAGAATTATTGCACGCTCAGAATTTTTTTGAATGGAGGGTGCAACGCCCCTGATTCAATCAATTTTTTTATGGTTCTTGGTATTCATATATAATAAACGTCTATGCATCAAGTTGTTATATGGGTGCGAAACATGGCTTGTTACTGAACAGCTAACGAACAAGCTGCAAGTATTCGTCAACAAATGCTTAAGGCGTATACTAAAGGTTTGGTGGCCTCGCACTATAACAAATGCCGAGCTACATCAAAAATGCAAACAGAAGGCTATAGCAAACGAGATCAAGCTGCGCAAATGGGGATGGATTGGTCACACTCTCCGGAAACCACACAGCGAAGTTTGTCGCCAGGCTCTTGAGTGGAATCCACAAGGCAGTAGAGGACGTGGTAGACCCAAAACCAACTGGAAAAGGTCGTTGGAAAAGGAGATCCAAGAATCGGGAAAATCGTGGCAAGAGATCAAAGTCATCGCAAGGGATCGTGACAAATGGAGAGATTTCATATTGGCCCTATGCTCCTCCTAGGAGTTAAAGGAGAATACATACATACATACATCAAGTTGGGCGGGAATCGGTAGAAAACCGGAAAATTTTGTATTCCAGGGACTATTCTGAACAACTTTTCTTAGTTCTATTTATCGAAATTTGCAAAACAAACGGAGTTATTTTGCCGTTATTTTTGATGGAGGAACAAGTTCATTAACCAGCTAAAGTAATATCATACACATTTCGTGCCATAATAATTGGTTATTTGACTGAAATATTATTCATTTCTAACAAAATGCCAGCGATTTCATTTTATGACATAAATTTTTTCCATTTACTCCAATAACTCCGTTGGTTTTGTGAATTTCGGAAAATGTAACAAAAGAAATTTGTTCAGAATAGTTCTAGAAATCTAACATTTTCCGGTGTTCTTCCGATTTCTGCCCACCCTGTATAGTGTGCTAGGCGTGATGTCTATTTTGTGTGTGTTTTTTTTTTACGGGAGGTTACAACACCCCCTTGTCTGATTCTTTAATTTTTCCTTAAAAACTTATGGGAGCACCAAAAACATAATATATTAGATGGTGTGAATATGGTTTCAATACGTATTTACGTACGATGGGTCGGAAGTCCTTCCTAAACTGGGAAATATTGATTAACTACGTAATAGGGGTAGGATTTGACCTGGACACCTGTGGTACGAAAACCTAGGATGACCAGAAAAAACTTACTTCGTATTCGGTTTCAGCGACCTCAAAATTTGTAAAAAAAAGTCGTCAAGCCCCACTGGTTTTTATTTCTGTTGTACAGTGAAATTAATTTATATTGGATATTGGATGTATGTATTTTTTTT
Source organism: Calliopum simillimum (assembly GCA_951812925.1). NCBI lineage: Eukaryota > Metazoa > Arthropoda > Insecta > Diptera > Lauxaniidae > Calliopum > Calliopum simillimum. The sequence goes on from OX638371.1 coordinate 26,062,249, forward strand.
TTTAGATCTATGTATGTACATAGAAAGTTAGTTTTTGACATCTTTTGATGTAACGGCTCAATAAAATAATTATTTCACGATAGTTTGCATTTAGTGATTAGTTTAGATAGTTTGTGGCTAATGCAGAGATATGTCAAAAAGTCTTCAATAACTGCATAGTATTATATATCGATACTTTAGAGCGCTATATTCCTAGTTATGGCATCATTGTGGGCTTCTTTACCGTGTGGATGTCAAAATACCACTAAAATACGAAAATATTCGATAATTAAGAAAAATCCTTTCTCCAAACTGTAATTTTTTCAAGAGCGCTACTGTCCTATCTCCACTGATTATTCAAATAAGTCACATTTTTAAAAAAAATTCTTCGTTTTTTCGCGTTTCATGACTTTTGCGACTTTTTAGTGAACAAATTTGGTTACACTCAAGGCTACACTCTTGTTTGTCGGAACCAAAAATTGAAAAAAAAAAAATTCGTTTTTTTCGTGTTTTCTACGCGTTTCATGACTTTTTACGACATTTTAGCGGGTAAAATTAAAAAATGTACTAAATGCGTCGTTTATTTCAATAGTAGTGGAATTCTATATAAGGACAAAAGTAATGACATACTATAAATTGGCTGGGATTTCGTTAGAAATTAATAAAATTGGTTAAAAACATTAAATTATGTTAAAATATACTATGGGTAAAATTATTGCATGTATCGTTATATCAAAATATGTAGCAGCTAATTCTAAATTAACACTGTTTGAAATCTTCTTTTTGCATTTCCCAACAATTGGAAAAAAGGAGATAGGACTATAGCGCTCTAAGGCATCGATATATTTTCTAAATGATTTTATTTATCATAATTGTAATGCATTTACTATTTCCGCACTGAATAAAACAAATCATAACCCTTTTTTTTAAATTTTTTGGTTTGCTGGGCAGAGAATTTTTTTACGCCCTTATAGATTTTGGGTGGCATAGCTTTAAAATGAACCAGATTTTATTTATGAACTATATCTAGAATTAAACAAGCCTTTATAGCACGTACTGACCTCTAAACTTATTTATACTCAAAAGTACAAAGTTCTACGTACGTATATGAGTAGTTTCTCAAAGCATATGGAGGAATGTAAATATATACTTATGTAACATGCCTACGTACCTGCAATCGCACACATAATTGAAAGTTGTTATCGCATAAGCTTAAATTGTTTTTTAAATATTAACAATATTAGGAATTAAAAATAAATATATATTTTAAGGTCATGTTACATCAGAATTTTATCAAAGCTGTAGTTTGTTTATATACTCTATAATTGTGAGTAATTTGATGCATTGTTTTTCATGATGCTGTTAAAGGGATTTCATTTTTTTTATGTTGACAGCCTGAATAAATTCCAAGTAGAATGTGCCACAATGTGGGTAAATAGCAAAGTTGTCTTAAGTCTTATGCGTAAGCTGATTTTGTTTTTTCCCAAAGATGCCTTTATTTAAACACCAGTATCCCTACAATTGTTCAAACATTGCTTGAGGCGATTTTAAAGCTATACAAAAATATAAAGGGGATTCCTTTAAACTCGTAAAAGCCTCGAAAAGCACGTAAACTTCGAAAACTTTCAAGTCTCGTAAACAAAATTTAAAAATTTGTATGAAAAAAATGTTTACCAGGCCTCGAAAACTTACGAGGCAAATTTGATGCGTAAATAGCCTCGAAAAAGTACGAGAGCGAATGTTGTCAAATAAATGTATTGAAAAATATTTTTTGTTTTGAAAATTGAATTTGAATTGAATATTTTTCAAATTATATGACAGCTGATACGTTGCATACACGTTTTTAGAAATGTGTGTTCCTGAAAACAAGCTCGTAAACTTTCGAGTTTTTCATGGTTTACGAGTTTACGAGATTAAAGGTATCCCCTTATAGTTAATTTTTTTCTAAAAGTGGAATAATTTCATTTAAGGTGAAAAAGTAATGACATAATATGAATTGGCTCATATTTTGTTAGACATGACTCTGTTTCCATGGAAAGTTTACTTGATAATGTAAATATCATTATATTAAGTTTGAAAAGTGATATCGGCTAATGACCGATATTTATGACTTCCAAAACTATCAAAAAATAAAACCATCAAAAAGTAAAACATATGCTATATAAAATACAACGTTTTTCTATCAGTCTGTGTCTCCACAACTCGATAAGCATACAATTTGCATTTTTATTTGCTTTCATAGATATTTTGCTTGATGGATTTTAGGATAGGACTACAAATCGGTTGTGTACCGAACCGGATTTTAAATCAAACCAACACCATTTTTGTCCCTTGAACCGTACCATTAACCGAACTGCTTTAATTTAAGAAGTGCTGAACCGAACCGATAAAAAATGGTTTGGTTCAGTTTAAAATTAAAAATCACTTGAACAATTTTTATAAATATTTTCAGAAAGCAACTTACAACAAGCCTGAAATGTAGAGATTTTCTGAGTACACAGAGAAAAGTTTGCGTCATAATTTATACTCCACTCGGGTACTACCCGATTAATTAGAACTAAATTTCAAACATAAATTACCTTGGCTTATGTAACCATTTTGACTTCTTCATTTTTTGTGTTACAGTAAAGTAAATAACATAAAAATATATAGGGGGTTATCGTGAATCAAGATTCCCGGGGAATTTTCTTAAACTGCAATATAGAATGCACGGCAGTCTGCGAAAGTTCCCCGGGAATCTTGATTCACGATAACCCCCATAACCATTTCGACTTTAAAATTCTAGTAAAATATTTTTGTTTGGACAGACATTTGCTTAATACCTATACATACAAATTTTATACTTCTTCATCATATGCGCCAGAAGTGCAGAGGATATGTTTCTATTCATAAAACCTCTCAAATCACAAAACTCTTCATACCTTTCACACTTTTTGACTTAAATAAATGAGATTGGCCCTATGCTCCTCCTAGGAGTTAAAGGAGAATACTTACATACATACAAGTAAATTTTTAGTGAAAACAGAAATCAATTTTATTCATCCCTAATAAATGTTATTTTTATAAAAAATATTACTTGGTGAAAAAAGTTGTTTTTCACCAAAATTTTGTAAGCTTAACATGTTGAGTGCCACCATACAAGAAAAATGTCCTCCGTCAGGTGCCACGTGAACTGCCGGTACACATTAAAACTTTCCCAGTGTGCCATGTGTACCGCCGGCGGTGCACGTGGCACATGTTAACTCAATGGAATATATATTCTGAAGCACTGTAGTAAAGCAAAAAATTTTTGTATTTTATCACAGAGGAAAATGGTATTTTTGGTTAGAGTTTTGAAATTTTTTCAATATCTTTTATTCAGGAAGAATTACAAAAGTTACATAAAAGAGAAACAAAAAAAAATTTTATTGGAACAAAAACTAACAAAAGTAAAAATTACATTCAAGTAAAGGTTAAAAATAATAAAAACTAATTACTAATGTGTTATGTTGAAACAAAAAAGCAAAAAGGTGGATTATAATCAATAATACTTATAATAATTATTTATGCACCTATTTCAAAATGTTGAGAACTTTTTGGTTTTTTTATTGCTTCTTCACCTCAAGATGTATATTTTATTTGTATGGTGGCACTGTGGTCAAATATTTTCAACAAACCTGCTGTGAACAAGGTACTTAGATAATTTGGTTTCACTCATGTGCCACGTGTACCGCCGGCTGTCACGCCATTTTATGGGACAAATAACACTTATAAGCAGAAATCTCTTTCCACAAACTCATTATATATAGATCGATATTCAACAGTTATTACAAGTCGACATTTTTTTCAAACATATTGAATTTGTATGGTGGCGCCTGGTGATAGACATTTTTTTTGTATGGTGGCACAGCGTTACAAGTAAAGTGTGTGCCGCCGGCGGTACACATGGCACTCAACGTGTTAAATATACTTTTGAATTGTGTTTAAAAAACCCCCCATAAATTATTTTTAAAAGTACTTTAAATTAAAGCATAATTTATAAGCTTTAAAGAAATGTTTGACTCAAGATGGGATTCGGTCGCTAGATGAGAGTTTTTGGCTTTTGAACGCCCACGGCAGGCAAAACTCTCCGTTTACTCAAGAGGAAGGCATCTTACGAAGTATACTAGGCATAAAATGCTTAGAATCTACGTTAATAAAAATATCCCATATGCAATATTCGTTGATTTTTTATAAAACTTAATTTTATATGGTGAAAAAACTGACAATTTATCATAATATTTGCAAAAGTTATAGCCAATTTTTTCCAATTCTTTCCTATTTAATCAAGTATAACATGTCGTATGAGTAACCTTTAAACATAGAAAAAAATGCATTAACACTTTTCGGCATTTTCTTTGGTCGTAAACATTCAATAAATAAGAAAAATCGAAATCATTTTGACTGTAAACGAGTGTAATCAACAGTTTCAAATGATTCGTATCGCAATACACGTAATACCCATAAAAATCCGGCAGATACCTACCTTCTATTTAACACCGGCAATTGAAATTCTAATTGTTGCTGTCTTTGCTTTTCGTGCATTTTCTTCACAACGCGACGGACGTAACTATTTCCCCCATTTTATTTTGATTATTTAATTCTCCCTAACATTTTCAAAACTACGCAGAGGAACACAAAGTGAGCACATACACACACACACACATATGTACATGTTCGTACACAATATCAGCTGTATTTTATGCTGCAGCAGCATTTGCTTTTACCGCTGGTCGGTCGGTAGCACAACAAAACTTTGCGACCAACGACAAGAAACAACAATGAATCGGCCGACAGCAGTAAGCAGCAGCATTGAATGAACAGCGCGACGGTGTTGAATGGCAGTTTGATTTGAGCTCGCAAAAACGTCGCACGCGTTTTACTGGCATGTGGAATTAAAAAAGAAAAAAAGTAACAAAAACAAAATTTTTGAAGTCTCAGAAAATTAAAGTGTAAGCTACAATAAATAGTTCACATTACAACAAGTTAACTCATGAAATGCTAAAATATTGAATTTAATTGAAACACAAAAAAAAGTACAAATCATTGTGCATTGTTCAATTGAATGAAAAAAGTGTGCTAAAGAATACAAAAAGAAAAAAATAAAGAAAATTTAATTAATCGATACAAAATTATTTTATGGGTGAAGAGACAATACTTAAATATTGACAATTTTGTGAAAATAAAGTTTAACTACGAAATTTGAATTCTAAAATAAATAAAAGTTTTTATTTTGAAACTTTACACAATAATAAGGTGAGTTCCAAAATTTGCAAAAAAAAAAAAAAAAAAAAAAAAAAATCATTATAAAAACTATTTAAGTTTGCAATTAGTTTAATTTAACAAAAAATTAAAATAAAATTGTAAATAATAACGCAGCGGAACAATGTTAATTGATAACGTAAAGAATGGGAATGGAGTCTTGTATAAATTTTCGAAACTTCCGCATACCAACACAATTCTGTGGTTTTTTGACAAAACAACTACGTACTTTCGATGCGTGCTAAAAAACGAACCAATACCGGCTAAGTTCTTTTGACTAAAGTCCACTGACTTTTTCTTAAAAAAAAAATACTTAAATAATGGTCAAATATTTTGTCATACTATAAAGGGTGTATGGTAACGATGCGCCTGGGAGGTGATAAAAGGTGCCCTAGACTAACGAAAAACTACACTTGTGGGGTCTTAAATGTACCCTTGAAGAGTTTTTGTGAAAAAAATTTATTAAGTCACCCTAACGTCTTCGGGAAAACTTTTTTATGGGAATACTTTTTTTTATCGAAAATTTTAAGTTAATTGTATATGCTTTCTAAGACTGGATTTCTCAAAATTCTGGACCTTTGAAGTTGATGTTTTCAATATTTTTTCATACTTTTTGACTTTGGTGGTCATTTTAGTATGAAAAGGTCTATTAACAAACACTTTTATATTTTTTATAGAAATTGTCGTTAAATTTCCTTTAATTCGGTAGTAGGGGTGACTGGGGCACATTTGACACTAAATTTTCAAAGACCTGTATCTTTGAAAATTATTACACGATCTTAATACTCTTTCCTGTTTCTGAAACATTGATTATTTAAGACTAAAACCAAGAAAAAAAAAATTTTTAAAAAACTGCATTAAGAGTCCGTTTTTAAATTTTTTCAAAAAAAGTCATTGCAAGGGGCACATTTGACACTCACAAAAATAACAGCTAATTACTTCTACAATATCTCCCACATAAAAAAATGGGTTTTTGGATTTTTCGCCAGATTTCCCCAAGGACAATATATAGGTATAAAGTACAATTTCCAACAACACCCCTAGTGAAAACATCAACTTAAAATGTTAGGTAAAACCCAGTTTGATGGAAATTTCTTTGGTCTGGATTTTGGGTAACACCATCGTCAAGATATCTGCAGCGCTTTCATATGATGGGGCTAACTTCCAATCAATTTGATTATTATTAAAAACTTCGCATACATGATGAACTTTGATGTGAATATGTTTACTTGGGGAATTCATCCATCCAGATTTTCAAATTAAAATAAGTGGTAGAGGTCCTGGAAAGCATCTATTCAAAAATCTTGTATTGTAGATAAAACAAAGGTAAAGGTAACAAATTATATTGAATCAAATGAAATGAAGTCAGAGTTTCTCTCTGGTTTCCGATATTAGAAATAGCGTATTTAACTTTTTTTCATCGCCATCGCGTCTGTTCGTCTTCATTTTATAATGGTATACCATATCTTTAAAAAGATAACACTAGAAAATCTTCTAAAATACACAAACACATATGTCTGGACGAACGTCAAATGTGCCCCTTCGGCAAAAGTCAAATGTGCCCCAAAATCTCTTGAAGAATTAAAAATATTTTAAAATTTAAACTGTTTGACCTTGATAAAAACCCTTTTATTCTATTAATTATAAAGGTTAGTGCTACCAAATTTTCATTCTTACTTTTCAAAAACAATACAACTTTATTTGCAAAACCCTTACGAATAAGATATCGAAAATTACAAAAAAATTCACATAAAGTTAAAAAAGCGCATTAGCGCGGGAGGAGTTGAAAAAGAACTGCCAAAGTTCATTACGTTGCTTCCACTCGAATTAGTTATGTTTCTGCATTTCAGGTTTTTGGTTCGAAAGGCGTGTTCACACCGAAAATGGCAAAGTCAAATGTGCCCCGGTGTCAAATGTACCCCAGCTTACCCTATGTACATTTATTATAACAATTTTTATACCCTACACACAGGGTATATTCACTTTGTTCTTCCATTTGTAATGCAGAGAAGGAGGCGAGGCAGATATAGACAAGAATATATATTCTTGATTAGCATCACCTCCTGAGTCGATATAGCCATATCCGTCTGTCTGGTTTGGTGGCTGGGTGGCTGGCTTGGTGTGCGTGGAAACAAATTTTTTGAGAAAACTGATCAAGTTAATTCAATGAAATTACGTACACTGACTCCGTCGTAAAAGTTAGCTCGTGGAATTGAAAATGAGCGAAATCGATCAACGGACACGCCTACCACCCATACAAAAAATATATACAAAATGCAACTTAGGGAGTATTTTTCACGACAATACAACCAAAATACATATAAATACTAGGAATAGTTAGAGCAAGCTCTGTACGAAAACTTGGCTACTTTGGACAAGAGAACATGGCACCTCCCATATAAGCAAAACCTTCAAAACGCTATGCTGAAAACGTTTTTTAAGATAATCGAACCAAATTTCACTCAGACACTAAGAACTATAAATGCAATATCTGAACAAAAAATGGGTGAATTCAGACAAAAGGGCGTGGCAAAAGTTTTAAAATGCAATACTGGTAGAGTTTTTTTTAGACAATTTAATTAAATTCCACTCAAACACTAATGACTAACTACTTATAAATGCACGCTCTGAGCAAAAAGTAGACGAACTTGTACAAGAAGGCGTGGCACCTCCTATATCAGCAAAAGCTTAAAAACGCTATTCTGAAAACTTTTTTTTGGAGATAATCCAACTAAATTTCAATCAGACCCTAAGAACTATAAATGCAAGCTCTGATCAAAAACTGGGAGAACTCGGACAAACGGGTTTGGCACCTCCCAGCAAAATTTTCAAAATACTGCAGTGTAGGCTATTTAATGTTTGGCCAGGCCAAAGGTAGCACCCTTACTAGTTAAATTTAAGGTCGGAAAAAAATTATTTTCTCTATAACACATGGATTACTCGTATGTGTTGCGCTGCATATGATGCGAGCGTTGCCCGGAGCCTTCAAATGTATTGTTCTTGAAAATTATTTTTTTCTAACCTCAAATCGAAAAATTGTTTAGCCAATGTACCACCCAATTAAATTTTAAGGAGGATTCCAAAAAAGGGTATTTTTATTATTTCTAGTTTCATTGGAATCCCTTTTTTCGTACCTTGTACCATTCAAAAGATAAGGAGTGTGTTATTAGAAATTAATATATTGAAAAATGAATACTATGTATATATGTGATCATCCATTGGAATCTTCACTCACAAAATTTAGCAGTACAGCTAAAAACTAGAGATAGGGTCAATTTAACCGGTTTCCAGTTTAAGGTTGAATTCAGTGCTTATACATGTACTGAACATTTTACAACTGATGTGAAGTCGATTATCAAAAGCAGTCATACCGAACCTCTCCTGTAAAAATTGATAATTGACAAACTTTGAACTTCGATATCTACAAACTTGAGTTTTTCATTTTAAGGTTTTAAAATGCCATAACATTTTATTCAAAAATGTATTTTTAGAAAAAAAGGGTTTTTTTATTTTGTGAAGATAAGGTACCTTTTCCACTGGACGGTTACTTACCTCAGTAACTAGAGTTTCAATTTTCAAAAAGTTCATAGCTTATAAACCTTTTGGGGGACACAAGATTTTTCGAAAAGATTCGCAGAACATCACTTATGATTTCTTGAGTTCTAAATTAGATATTTGAATTCAGATTGAAGTCTAGGAGTTGTGGTTTATTAAATATTAAATCTAAATAAAGAAAATATGATTGAAAAAAAAAATATTAGAGTTATTCACGATCTAGAGTAACGAGATGAGTAACAGATTAAAATTGTACTCGGTTACTCTAAATTGTGAGTACACGTTATCACTTTATTGTGTAAAAAAATAATTCCTTTTTTTCACTTCGGCGAAAATTTTCCTTGTTCAATCACTTTAATCAAATTTACGACGATACCTTATAATTTCTTAAAAATGGTCGAACCCGCTTTTTAAAGCATTCCTTGGTGTAGATTTCGCTGTTGATTGTGACTGTTGTCACGAAATTTTGGCTTCTTTTACCTCAGCTGCGAATTACTTGCAAAACAAGGAATTTTCTGGAATATTTCGATCTATTTTGTGTCCTTAATTTTTCCGGGATATTTCCCCTAGCATTGTCAATATAAAATTCCTGACCAGGAAGATGTGAAAAATCGGAAAGGACGTTAGTTTCGTCATCCATAACGCAACCTTCAAATTTGCTCACAAAATCTTTCTTTAGATTTTAGCTCATGTTTTTGCTTCACAGTTCTTTCGAGCATTCCGATCCAGTACTTTCTGAACTTTTTAGGTCTTTAGGCCAGCCACTCCTTTTGCTCAAATGACACTGAGCAATCCGTTAGCTGAGCGGTTTTTCGTACTGAAAAATAACCCCCTTTTTTGCCTTAATAAGGTCACAAGAACTTTTGTTTCTGCCCGTTTCTTGCTCGCAATTGGTGTTAAGATTTGCCTGAAAATTTTTTTGTACTACCCGGGATTCAAAAAAATTTAAATTGTTTTCTTTTGAAAAAAAGTACGTATATAATCATAAACGTGTGTACTAATTTCTAATGATTCTTATAGCATTTAGGGCTGTTTTCACAATGTCCAGTTAAAGTTTAACTTTCAGATAAAAAAAAATTTTGTATGAACTTTTATGTCAAAGTGCCAGTTAAAGTTCCAGTTAATGCTTAACTGAACATTGTGAAATCGGCCCTTAAATTGATAAAAATACTTAACGACTCAAAAAAAAAGGTACTTTCAAGCTTGTTGTGCGATCCCTTAACGTACTTTTTGTAATCAATAGGATTCAAGCATTCAAAAAAGTTGCGCACATTTTAACACTTTTGGTTTTCTACACAAATTTTAAGCATTCTAATGTACAAACGCTATGCCAGTCGAATTTGAATAAATGATTAAAATATTTATACAATATACAAATATATAAATTGTAAGCTCTTTATTTTTTTCTATGATACGAACTCATCAACAAGAATATTATGCAGATGAATTTTTCTGGAACAGACAAATTTAAATCGCAGAATATGGTTCACAAAGAAATACTTAATATTTTAAAAATTTGACTTAATACAGAACTAGTAAGGGTGTAACCTATGACCTGGCCAAACATTAAATACCCTACACTGCGAAAATTTTGCTTATATTACCAGATTTTTCTCAATGCTTACATTTATAGCCCTTAGTGTTTGGGTGAAATTCAGTTCGATTATCTCAAAAAAACTCTTTCAGCATAGCATTTTGAAACTTTTGCTTATATGGAAGGTGCTACGCTTTCTTGTCCGAGTTTATACAATTTTTTACTAAGAGCGTGCATTTATAGCTTTTAGTATTTGGGTGAAATTTAGTTGGATTATCTCAAAAAACTCTTTCAGTATGGAATTTGGAAACTTTTGCTTATATGGGAGGTGCCACGACCTCTTGTCCGATTTCACCCTGTTTTTGCTGAGAGCTTGTATTTACTGTTCTTAGTATCTTAGTGAAATTTAATTCTATTATCTCAAAAAACTCTTTCAGTATAGCATTTTGAAACTTTTACTTGTATGGGAGGTGCCACGCCCTCTTCTCCGAATTCGCCTAGTTTTTGCCTAGAGCTTGCGCTAACTATTTCTAGTGCTTATGTGTATTTTGGTTGCATTATCGTTAAAAACACTCCTGAAGTTTCATTTTGAATAAATTTTTTTTTTATATGGGCGGTAGGCGTGGCCGTTGAACGATTTCGCTCATTTTCAATCCCTCGAGCTAACTTTGACGACGAAATTTTATTGAATTATCTTGCTCAGTTTTCTCACAAAATGTATTTCCACGCACAGACAGTCAGCCAGCCTGCCAGCCTGCAAGCCAGCCAGACAGAAGGACATGGCTGTATCGACTCAGGAGGTGACGCTGCCACGCCTTCTTCTCTGCGTTACAAACGGAAAGACAAAGTGAATATACCCTGGGGGTGTAGGGTATAAAAACGAATGATATCATTGAATTCTTGCTTAAAAAGAAAAAAGTTTTCGATTCAAATACATTGCAAATTTATAATTGCAAATAAAAATAAATTTTAAAGTTGCTATCTTTCTTTTTATATTGTTAATAAATGTAGCAAATTGATTTTAGCAAATTATACATAATTAAAACAAAAAAAAAATCTATACACAAAAAAACCAGTTTTCCTCCAACACTTAGAGATTGTTATAACAAACAAAAATACAGCTTATTCCGAAAAAAAAAATCAATTAATCAAATGGTAATTATCGTAAAACATGCTTTATCATACTTAGTATACAACTTTAGTGATCAATACCTGCAACCTCAGTGTATAAGTTACTCTTCGCTTTATGATTAGCTACGGATTATAGAGTGATTTTTATTTTCTCGTTGCCTGTAGTACTTATATCGCTGTTCTTTGTATCCAAGTTTGCCGAAATGATTAAGAACCTTGCGAAAAGTAACCATTTCCAAATGGAAAGTCTAAGGTCAGTAACGTTAATTTGAATTTTATATATTTTTGTTTTCAATTTTATTCTTTTTAAATTTTTTATTTTTTTTTTTTAATTTCTGCTTTTTTGGCTTTTTACTCTTTTTTTATTTTTCGTTAACTCTTGTATTTTTTTTTTGTATATTTATGTAGATATATTTTATTACCATTAATTTTGTCTGTTCTTATAAATAAATATTTCTCCGGTAGCTCATGAATTTCTTTCATATCTGCATATTTGCATAGTTCTATATGTAGATATTATGTTTATTTATTTATTCGATTGTATGACTATTTTTTATTGTTTTTTTTTTTTTTTTTTTTTTGTTGTATTGTTTTTAACAAAGAACCAGATATCGCTGTTTTTTAGATTAGTAATATTAAGTTCTGCTTAGTGAAATTCCATTATTTATTTTAGCTTTATATTTACAAACGTCATCAGCCCCTTTTTCATTTACATATGCGAAAAACAGTGCTGAAAATATTCGTTTAAAAATCAAAAAAACATAAGCTTTAAATTAGCAATTTAAATTTGTTTGCTTAAAGATTAACTTAATTTCTATACATTTGCATAAATTATTTTAAAATCTTAGTTTTGTTTGATTTTATTAGAAAAAACACACATTATAAGATTCTCAATGAGACTTTTGAATCGAACAAGTGACGTAAGTTATGTCATCCAAGAACAAAAATCCCTTAAGATAGTGATAAAACATTTTAATAAAAAAGACGTCAGTATTTAAATAACGAACGCTCTCAGTATAGGTCTTTTAACTTTTTTTCTGCCTTGAAGATGCTATCCTCTCTTTCCTGAATTAGCCTGGGTCATACCATTCCTATTTTTTGTGTGAAACTTGCTTGCGCGATGCAAAGCCCTGGTTCATATGGTTGTTCACGGAGAAAAATACGCATCATAATTTTTACTCCACTCGGCTAGTCGAAAAACACTAAATTTCAAGTATAATTTACCTTACGTCTGAACTATTTGATGGATCCCTAACGTCATATTTACAAATAAAATGTAGTTAAATAATAAAGGAATACTTACTACAAATTTCCTACATTTGACTTTATGTAAAGTAATTTATACTTTCAGAAAAAAAATGTATGACCATTTTGAATTTGTAATTCTAGTCAAAATAACTTTATTTTTTTCACGCACAAAAATGAGTGTCATAATTGTCACCTTACTCGAGTAAGGTAAATATCATAAAAAAATAAAATCATTTTGACTTTTAAAATTTTAGTAAAAATTTCTATTTTTGACAGACATTTTCTTTATATACAAATTTTTTTGCTTCTACATCACATGCGTGAGCAGCGCAGAGGATATGTATCTGACTATCATACGGATGGGCCAGGGTTCATACCCCAGCGCCGGTCAGCTAATTTGTTTTTTTTTTTTTGTTTTTTTTTTTTTTGTTGTTTGAACTATACAGTAAGGTAAATATCACGCCAATTTTTTCATAAAAATTACTAGCAAACATACATTCTGAATTGACTAAAAAAGTAAGGTGAAATTTATTTCGGTGTAAAGTTGTCACTATTCTGACTTGAAATTCTGGTAAAATTTATGAGAAATAAAGAAGCAAGTACTATTTTTTTCTCCGTGTTGTTGGAAGCTTTTTAGAATCAATCTTAGTATTGGTTGCATTATCTTAAATAAAGCCTTTACTATATCGTTTCGAAGTTTTTACTTGCCTAGGAGGTGCGGCACCTTCTCATACTTTAACCTTATCTCACGTAATTCATTTCTAGTTTTTCTGCGACATTCGGTTGCATTATCTCAAACAGCGCTCTTCGCATAGCATTTTGAAGTTATAGCTTATAGCTGCAGTTGTCAGAATTTACCCAGATAGTAGCTTACCTAAAGCATTTTTAGTAGGGCACAGTATAGCGTTTAGATCAGAAAGTTTTATTTCACTGAACTGCCTTTTGACTAATGCACAGTTGTAGAACAGCCTGTCGAATGATTTTGAACGTGTATTTGATAAAATCAGAAAAGACAAGAAATCACCGAAATCTTTACAAAGACTTAAACGTCATTGCGAATTTCAAAAGTAAGGGACTGTCTATAAACTCGTGACGCTCTTATGGGGAGTGGAACGATTCGAGCAAGCGTCACGTTTAGTGTATGTATTTATTTTGTTTTTTCAAGCTATAGTCGCTTAGGGGGATGCGTTCCGTTTTAGCGTCACAAGGCGGATAGCCCCTTAAAATAGCACAAACTTTACTATAAGCAAAGATGTTAAGCGCGGTTATGTCCAATTACCTCTATGGTTTATAGTATTTCTCGATAACTTTCCAAAGGGCTTATGTACAAAAGGGTCTCAAGGATCAAGGGTGTCAGTGTAGAACAAAAGTGAGCCAATTTTAACTTCTACAACAAACACAATATTTTGATATTTTCTAAATTTTCTTTTTCGGCTTGTCACCTCAAACGTGATTATTATTCCATTAATTTCTCGGAATTACAACACCCATGAGAAATTGTTATTGTTGTACGACTGTAACGACTGGTTATCCACTACTTTGCATAAACTTTGAGTTCGATTATTGTGTGTATGAAAACAACAAAACGCCAAAAATATTTTTTCATGGGTGTTGTAGTTGCGAGAAATTTGGAAAATATTGAAATAATGTTTCTTTTCCAGACGAGCCAAAATTCAACGCTAACTGCGATTTGCTCAGTGATTTTGAAACGCTGACACCCTTGATCTAGACTTCGCTGTTTTATGTCGAGTACATTGGCAGGGGTTACAAATAGAGTGCAACAACTTGTCGGAGGAGAAGAATAAGGTTTTTGTCATTGTGAAAAACATTCATTTCTTATTTTAAAACAATGGAAATTTAAATTACGCAGGCACACAAAAAAAAAAAAAAAAAGAAATCGTATGAACACTTCATTTCTCATATGCAGTCTTATGTACTTTTTGATCGTCAATATAACTGCAGAATTTCAAGATATTGTTGCTTGAAGTTATTTTAATGTCATTAAGTAGTCACACTCTTCCTTATCTTGTTTCGAACTTTTCCAATAGGACTCTTACTCTCCTCACTGCACAACAAATGATGGGTTTTTGATTTTTGCATGGAAGATTTTTGTCAATGCGCAGAATCCGAGTCTGACTTCAGAATTTGTCCATCAGCTCTAGATTTTGAGATATTTGAGGTTAAAGACCCGAATAAGGTTATTTTTGAGGTTAGATGCTGATTCTTCAAATCTTTTTTTATGCCATCACTTAGTGCTATTCATTTTCTTCAAAATGAGCTCTTTAAAAGTGTCGTACGATGTTTCTTTCAAAAGTAATGGCTAATTTAAGATTATATCATGAAATCCCATACAACGACTAACCCGAAGCAGTCCATGAATTTTGTAAAGTCATCTTAAATCGACCATAGCTTTCGAAGAAAACATCGTACGACACTTTTTAAGAGCTCATTTTGAAGAGAAAGAGTAGTACTACTATGTACTAGTACTATGATGAATTAAGTTAAACAAATAAAAAACAATTTGTCCAATCTGTATCGAACCTCAAAAATGTTTCCGTTCTTGGCTTCAATCTCAAATATCTCAAAATCTAGTGCTAATGGGTGAAGTCTGACTGACGGATTTGGATTGTACACTGAAAGTACCTTCAGAAATCGCTGAAATCGAAAAACCGATTTATGGCCAAAAAACGCTCAAAATGTTAAATCTGCTTCATGGTATGAAATGTGTTAGTGCTAATAAAAATGGGCGATGCCCCGCCCCCAAAATATTTCGTCCTTTGAACGAGGCTAACATACCTTCTCCTCAAAGGATCATAACTCATAAAGTGAGAGCTCTAAAGGAAAAGTTCGAAGGTATATTTTGATAAGGAAGAATGTGGCTATTTGATGCCATTAAAAACAAATTTCAAATTTTTCTGTAGCTACGCCGTAACACTGAAAACAGCGTTTTTTCCAACTTCAAGCAAAGGTATCTTGAAATCCTGCAGGTATATTGAAAATTCTATGGATGCAGTTTGATTTAGCGTCAAAAAGTAGGTACATAAAACTGCATATAAGAGATAGATTGTTGATACCATTTTTTTTTTGAGTGCCTATGTTATTTATAAAAACAAAATGATTTAATCACGAAAATACGTCGGAAATTAAAAACAAAAGTGACAGCAATAATTTTATGCATGCAAATTACATCTGATACATTTGAATACCGATGGGAAAATAAATTGTAATGGTGATAGAATGTTGAATGCTCTTCAATTTCGCTTAATAAAAAGTGATTACCAAGTGTGAAGTTGGTCACGAGTTCATATGCACACACAGCAGGGGGAGATGTGGAGGGTTAACTCCCCCAGAGCATTTTTATTATTATTAGTATTATTATTATTATTATTAAAATAATTTTAATCTCTTTATTTCTTGTAATACTTAAGTATAGCAAATACACAAACCATACAATTTAATGATAATAGCTTGTGGTAAATTTCGCATGTGGTTAATTATGATAGGGGAAGAGTCAGGGGCGGATTAAGGTCATCTGCCGCCCTAGGCAGTTGCGATTTTGCCGCCTCAGACAGCAGCCTTATTTCTGTTATTGATTAATGAATTGACCTTGAAATTGCATGAACTTGTACATTTGGAAAATATGTACAATTCAAAAAGGTGAAAGTGATTAATTAGAAGAAATTAATTCAAATGCTTTCAATGTTTATTTACAGTTGCTTATACATGTTTTTGTAGCTCGCGTCACATGTTCTTACGTCGTGCTTTACGAAGCGCGAAGTCATTTATTATTTCATCGCACTCTATGTGACGCAAAACTTCTGCTTCTATAGTCAACAAGGCCAAAGAATTAAAGCGATTTTGTCCAATAGTTGATCTAAAATAATTTTTAACTCGTTTCAAACAAGAAAACGATCTCTCACCGCTGCAGTTTGTGACAGCTAAGGACAGAAAAATTCTGAAAGCAATGTCGACATTTGGAAAAACTACGTCAAGATCTTTACCTCTGAAAAAATTGAAAGTTTCAATGGGTGTGACTGTTTTCGAATCCAGATCACATGCAAGATATGCTTTGAAATGAGTCAATTCATCATCCAATGAAGTCTCCAAATATTCACTAAATGCTTCTTGTAAAATTTTGGTTTTTCCCGGATGTCAGCATTATTTAAGTTTCTCAAATCAATCAAAACAGCAAATTTTTCGTAAACTTCTTAAACTTCACAGTATTTATTTTCGTAAAAATACTTATAAATACGCTATATTTCATCATACGGAAAGAAAAAAAAAGAATATTCAACAATATGTTGGACTTGAGAACTTTTGGGTAAAAAGTTTTATAGTCTCGCACTCAAAAGTGGCATTTTGTCTAGTGTAAACGGTCGAAATTTGCCGCCCTAGGCAGCTGCCTATGTTGCCTATAAGGTAAATCCGCCCCTGGGAAGAGTACCGGGTGTAGGCACGGTTTATTTTTTCGACTCATAACTTTTGACCAAATGTATGTATATTATGCAGACATATAAGTATCAATGGAAAGCTAGAGATCTTAGCTAACTATTGGTGAAGAAAATAAATTGATTTCGTCAGTTGGAAAAATTATATCAAAAATGTAGTGAAGTGATCATTTTTGACAAAAAAAATTTGTGGTTCGGTTGTGGACACCCTCAGAAAATCGGCTAAAAATGGGAAGACGTAGATGGCTTAAGTACGTTGACAACATCTCCCTCGCCCATTTCATTCTCAGCAGTAGCTTCGGTGGTCTGTTCAACGGCTGCAACAAAATCAGCGTCGCCGAAAACATCTGGATCAGATAACATGATACCATGATTTTAACAGACACTCTTAATGCAAACACCTTAATTTGCTCCTAAGTTTTTTGTTTTTTTTTTTTTTTTTTTCAGCAACTTTTGAATCAGTTTCTTCTGCGATATATTTAATGGACCTTTTGGTTCTTTCCTTTCCACTAAAAAAACGTAAAAAGGCATAAGAATACCATTTAGATTAGTAACGTTGGCATCCACGACGATATTTCAGTAAAACACATGTTTTAAATAAAAAAAATGGGGTTCTCACTGTTCTGAGTGTTTGAGTGAAATTCGGTTAGGTTTTTTTAAAAAAAATCTTTCAGTATAGCATTTTGAAACTTAGACTTACTGTTACTTAGATAAGACTGTTTTGCAGATTTTCCCCAAGGTTCCAATCAACACACTCGGATAGTATATATTTAAATCTCTTTCACTTCGAAAGTGCTATTCAATAATTGTTTGGTAGCAGTTAATTAAAGTTGAAGTTTTGACTATTATGTGAAAAAGTAAATTCAATAGAATTGTGTATTGTTGAATGTCAAAGAGCATTTTTTTTAAAACAATATTGTTATGTGATTTTGCAACAAAATTTATAGAGCGAAGTTGTTGTTCAAAAAAATCCAATTGTGAAATTTAAAGATCAGTTCAAGAACCTTTGGCTAAATTTAATTTTATAATCTTCTTAAAGTTTTATTTAATGCTGCATAATCAGCTCTGAATCAGACTGGTCCACTAGCCACATGAAAACAAGATGACAATTCATTTATTATATAATAAGGAAATAATTTGTTTTTTTTTTCGTTATTCTTAATGGGAATACTAAGTAGTTCTTAATCGCATTTTAATGGTTTTGTTACTGGATTCAGAAAAATGCCAATCAGGTTTACTATTGTTGTTCCAGTAAAAAATATACAAAAATGCCAAGCGTATCATTATTTTGTTTTAAAGTTTGGCTTTTTTGTTCTTAAAATAACACAGGTCTGCAAATGTAAATTTTTTTTTCCATTGTCGATTTTTTCAGCTGAACACGGCAGTTTGGGACCTTTTATTTACGAAACTGAACGTGGTTTTCTTTTCCATCACTTTGCGTTCTGAGTTAGGATTGCTTCAAATTGCAAAAAGCTTTTTATTTTGTTATATGACGCTCTTTCTGGATGAAGTGGAATTTATTTTAGGCAAATGCATCGGATAGCCATGAACTTTCTCTAGGTAATTCTCCAATAGCGTTGGCAGATATCAATTGCAAGTTTGATATAGCTTCAAAAATGGCTCGAAACAGCGGTTTCTGCACTATGGAACAGTATCTGCTATAACTGCATGATTAAATTTTTTTTATGAAAATTCCCTTATACGTGTAATTCATATGGGAAAAAAGAATGCTCTTGGGGCGCGTTTTAGAGTTGAGGGAGAGAGAGAGCTAAAATTTTCTGGTGATTTTTTTTTTTAATTATTTAGAGTCTTTTGAAGCACAGAAACGGATATTTCACGAGGGTTGGCTTTTATATTTCGGGATTGGGCAACACTAATGTCAATAGCTAAAATCTTGCAACACCATAATAAAGTTTGACATTTTTTAGCATAAACGTACTCACAACGTTTTGATGTACAAGTGCTATTTGTTTTGTTTACAGTGAGTTAAGAAAATCAATTTTTCCATTGATAATTTAAAATATGGCTAAATTATGGGGTTTCCAACGAGAACAAACCATTTTTAAGGCCAGCAGTTCATGCAATATTGAATGTATGCTGGTCCCACTAATGCCTAAGGTTGTCTCAATCTCACGATAGGTCACATGACGATCTTGCAATATCAGTTGGCGCACAGCATCAATGGTTTCCGGAACAACAACTGATTTTGGACGACCTTCACGAAATTCGTCTTGGAGTTAACTACGACCTCGGTTGAATTCACCATCGATAAACACTGGTCCTTGATGGAGCTTCATCGCCAAAAATTGAATTAAGTTCATCGATGCACTGTTGTTGAGTTAATCCACGTCGAAAGTTGTGAAAAATTATCGCACGAAAATGTTCACGAGTTAATTCCTTTTTTTTTTGCCAAATTGATTTTTTCAAGTCACTGTAAACAACACAAATGATTGTCGTACGTCAAAACGTTGTGAGTACGTTTATGCTAAAAAATGTCAAACTTTATTATGATGTTGCCAGATTTTAGCTATTGACATTAGTGTTGCCCAATCCCGAAATATAAAAGGCAACCTACGTAATCTACATATTTTATACAAAATAAAAAATGTTAAGCTTTATTGAAAGATATCCTAATTTACTTTTCACCTTAAAAATTTCTTTGCTACAGTTCGAAATACAGTAAGAAGCAAAACTGCCAACTTAGAGTGGGCATAACTTTGCAAAGAAAAATCGTAGATAACTATTCACCACTTTTTTGGAAAGGGAAAAAGCAAGATGTTCAAGTTTATTTTACGGAATAGAGCAGAAAAAATCCTTGCGACCTTGAACCTTATTTGAAAAACAGCAAAAACGTGGTTTTGCACTTTAAGTTTAGGATACCTCGAAATTCTGATGAGGTAGAGGAATTCTGTGGCCAGTTTTGGAATCAGCACAACAAAATCTGTTGGAATCGTTTTTTTTTAAACTAGGAAAAATTGACGTTCCAGGTTTGTACGCACATCAGTTAAAGTGGTGCAAAACTGTCAACATGTTTTCGAAATGGTTTTTTGTTCATTATTTTTTTATGGTGTGAAGTTCGGTAAAATTGTTAACATATTTGAATAGAGGAAAGGTTAAGCTTCCGTTTGGTCCATATTTCTTGTTGGTCATGTAATCAGAACGGATGCTATAGCAGTACTAAGCCAAAAATAGAAAACATGTTGACAGTTCTGCTTCTTACTGTATATCGCATGTAATAAGACAATATTTAGGTGCTTCTATAAACGAAGGAATATTCCGCGGCTCACCTTATTTTCCCTTTTTTTTTGTAACTATATTTCATTGATCTATGATTACAACTAAACGCCTTAACTGTTTCTAGTATGTCACTGAAAATTAGCTCGATCTCAAAGATATTTCATACAAAAATTTAACTTCAAAGTGCTTAATCCTCAGCCTCCTGGATGTCTGTTTAGCGAAATTAAAGTTTTATGAGTAAATTAAACTCAATTTAAATGTGCATCCGTACATTTTACACGAATTTTGTCACTAGACTTTAACCTTTCAGCCTGCCGGTACATAAAAATATCTAAAATTTTGATGAATTTGCATATTTATGGCGTTGCTGCTTTATTGATGAGAATGAACAAAGTAAAGTTATCTAAGAATCGCTCTCATTTATCACGGATCATTGATATTTTAGTCCATACGCGTAGTTTTGTGTATGAAATTGTGTTGCGGCCAGTCAAA
Source organism: Calliopum simillimum (assembly GCA_951812925.1). Taxonomy (NCBI): domain Eukaryota; kingdom Metazoa; phylum Arthropoda; class Insecta; order Diptera; family Lauxaniidae; genus Calliopum; species Calliopum simillimum. The sequence goes on from OX638371.1 coordinate 26,083,153, forward strand.
TACTCAAGTCCTTGGCAACTATTTTCGTTAAAAATATATATTGTTGGAAATTTTTATTACATTTATAGGTTATTAATCTAAAGCATTTTATTGTAGAATTCGATAATTTCGTTGTTGAGAGTTGTATTGAAGATTTATTGCCAGAAAAAGAAAACAACACCGGCCTCCTGGTAACGTAAATATCTAACTTTTGTTTTTTTTTGTAGCAAAAAAAAAAATTGGTTTTCCTCAAACAGCGTTCAATAAGATTATTTCCTTAGGTACTCAGCCTTCCAATGTATTTTCCTTCCTTCGTGAGTAGAATCACCAATTTATAATAGCAGACAAATACCAGTAAAATCATTTACATACCTTTCATTTGTGTATAATTAAAAACATACACTCTAAAGCTATAATTAAAAAAAAAACATAGATGAAAATGATTATTTTCGCAAAATCAACTTTAATTTCGTGCCGCTCTAAAGCCTTTTGAAATATTTAAGTTTTTAATATTTTAAAACGTTATTTGCGCGTGAAGCGATCCATTTCGCTCCTATAGAAAGAGGTTGCTAAAATAAATAATATATGTAGAATAAATAAATCCACGTTCATTTAAATTTTGATGAGAAAAAATATATATCTAATATGTGTATAATAGGGTTATACAAAAAAACCACTATCTCTTGAATATTGCTTGTAACCCCTATAAAAGTTTTTATTTGAAAAAATAATACTCTGTGCAAAAAATTAGCTCAAAAAATATAACATTGAGATCGCAAAAAAGTGATTTTGGGCTAGTTTTTTTGAGTTTTTAAAGGGGTTACATATGACCAAAATTAAAAGTCTCCATCCAATGAGATCCTCACGATATTTCCCGGTTTTTGGATTCCGTATTTAAATATTTTTATGCCCTACACTCAGGGTATATTCACTTTGTCCTTCCGTTTGTAACGCAGAGAAGGAGGCGTGGCAGATATAGTAAATACATTTTTTGGGAAAACTGTGCAAGATAATTCAATAAAATTTGGTACACTTCCTCCGTTGTCAAAGTTAGCTTGTGGGATTGAAAATGAATGAAATCGGTCAACGGACACGCCTTCCGCCCATGCGAAAAATATATTCAAAATGCAACTTTAGGAGTATTTTTCACGAAAATGCAACCACAATAAACATAAATACTAGGAATGATTAGCGCAAGCTCTGAAAAAAATCTAAGCGAATTCGAACAAGAGGGCGTGGCACCTCCCATATAAGCAAAAGCTTCAAAACGCTATACTGAAAGGGTTTCTTGAGATAATCGAACTAAATTTGACTCAAACACTAAGAATTATAAATGCAAGTTCTGAACAAAAACTGGGTGAACTCGGACATGAGGGCGTGGCACTTCCCATACAAGCAAAAGTTTCAAAATACTGCGGTGTAGGGTATTAATTTATTGGCCAGACCAAAAGTTACACCCTTACTAGTTTTATTAGATTTTAAATTTTTAAATCTATCATTTTCACAATATTTTGGTGGCTAATGTAGAATAACTAAATATTAAAATTTCAATAATAAATAAAATTGTAAAACCCGAATAGCCTGCGGGTTTCGAAGCGGAATATACGAAATATGGAAAAGTCAAAATATACAAAAAAAAAACTTTTTTAAAAAAAAAATCTAAAACCAGTAACATAATTGAATAATTTATGCATTATATTTGCAGGTAGAGAATATTTTAAGTGCAACTTATTATATAAAAAAGAACATCCCACATATTTGAAAAATGAGCTAACGAAATTTAAAATTCTTAAATTTTTTGCAATTCATTAGACAGCTGCTAAATTTTTTTTAACCAGATTGACAAGACTATCAATCAAACAACTTCTCTTTATAAATGCATTTTTAAGGGAAAAAAATAAATGATTTCAAATAAAAACTAAAACTGGTTCTGATTTGCAAACTTCCTTAAGTAGCTTCCGAATAAAATTAAAAACTTTGTCATAACAAATTAATTTCATAAAATTCATCTTTATATTTGTAAAAAAAAAGTTGTACAATTTAATCGCAGCCATTAGTAAATAATTTTTTAATTTAATGATAAATTTTTAATTCAAAATAAAAATACTTCTTTCTCAGGATTGAACTCTAATCCCACCATTCGTATTCTATGTACTTAATGCTCTATTTACTATACTACTATTTACTATTTATTGAAGTATGTGCCATTGGGGTTTATTTCTTGAATGCTTGCGTGTAGAATCAGGGTAAACAGCAGAGTAGATAATACGCCTCCTTGTTTGACACCTTTTTCCTAAGTAGAACATATATCCTCAAATTTATAGCTGAGCTTGCAACAGCAATTTAGTTAGTTTTACAACGGCATACAAAACATTGAAGTGCTAAACCAGCTTAAAACCAGTTGCGGATGCAAGACCAAATTTAACCAAATTTTAATTTGTATTAATATATTTCCGACACAAAAGATTTTGTTTAAATTTTGCACACCAATTCTATAGAATTTTCTGCATTTTTATAAAAAAAAATGGTTTCTCTATGTTATAGGAATTTTGGGTTTTTCTCGATTTCGTTCGAACTGGATATATATGGTTTTGCATTTAGGCTACTCAAGTAGAAGTGCTTGAAAATTTCGCAATCCAAAGATAACCGTACTGGCAGAGATATGAGACATAATTTTTATACCCTACACCCAGGGTATATTCAATTTGTCCTTCCGTTTGTAACGCAAAGAAAGAGGCATGGTAGATATAGAAAAGTATATTTACAGGCCTGTTCCCTATCCCTGTGGTTTCAATTACTTTTCATTTAAGATAGTTTTTGATGAAAATGGTGAGTCACACGATTTAAAGCATCAAAATCTTTTTTTGTGGAGAATTACAGGTTCTACAAATAATATTTATTTGTATTTTTGAAAAAGAAGCCGTTTAGGAAATATCCGATAAAATCGCATTTTTCGACTTTTTGCGGTATTTTAAGAATTTTTCCTAAACAGTTACTTTTTCGGTAATGAAAATCAATGCTTATTGTAGATCCTGTAATTCTACACGAAAGAGATTCTTATCAAAATACCTTCCTAATGAAACGTAATTGAAATCGCACGGATTTCGGAACAGGCATGATATTCTTGATCAGCGTCACCTCCTGAGTCGCTATAGCCATATCCGTCTGGCTGGCTGGCTGACTGTATATGTGTGGAAGCACACTTTTTGGGAAAACTGGCAAGATAATTCAATGAAATTTTTGATACACCGCCTTCGCCGTCAAAGTTAGCTCGTGGGATTAAAAATGAGCTAAATCGGTCAACAGACATTTTTCACGACAATGCGACCAAAATACACATAAATACTACGAATTGTAAGCGCAAGCTCTGAGCACAAACTGGGCGAATTCGAACAAAGGGCGTGGCAACTCCCATATGAGCAAAAGCTTCAAAACGCTAGACTGAAAGCGTTTTTTGAGATAATCGAAATTAATTTTACTCAGAGACTAAAAACTATAAATGCAAGCTCTGATAAAAAAATGGGTGAAATCTGACAAGAGGGCGTGTCACCTCTCATATAAGCAAAAGTTTCAAAATGCTATACTGAAGGAGTTTTTTGAGATAATCCAATTTAATTTCACTCAAATACTAAGGACCATAAATGCACGGTCTGAGCTTAAACTAGACGAACTCGAACAAGATGGAGTGGGACCATCCATACAAGCAAAAGATTCAAAACGCTATACTGAAAACGTTTTTAGATATAATCTAACCAAGACTCAGGCACTAAGAACTATAAATCGCCGGTGCTTACGAAGAAAATCTTCCAACCGAAAGTTGCGGCGAATAAAATCTTTTTTTTGAAATTGCGGCGAAAAAAATCTTTTTTGTAATATGCGGACAAGAAAATCACTTTTTATAAAATGCGGCGAAGAAAATCACTTTTTACAAAATGCGGCGAAGAAAATTACTTTTTACAAAATGCGGCGAAGAAAATCACATTTTACAAAATGCGGCGAAGAAAATCACTTTTTACAAAATGCGGCGAAGAAAATCTTTTTATTTAGTGAATACCTTTTCGACGAGTTACGAAAATAAACATTTTTAAAAAAGAGATTTTCTTCGCCGCGTTTTGTAAAAAGTGATTTTCTTCGCCGCATTTTGTAAAAAGTTATTTTCTTGTCCGCATTTTGTAATAAGTTATTTTCTTCTCCGCATTTTGTAAAAAGTGATTTTCTTGTCCGCATTTGCACAAAAAAGATATTTTTTGAACAAAAAGGATTTTCTTGTCCGCATTTAAAAAAGAGATAGTCTTCACTGGCGAAATAGCCATATTTGACATAAAAATTCGTCGATGAGCCTTCAACTTTGAATTAGATCTTAACTTTTCGAGCTATCTTCTAGTGAAGTGAAGGAATTTCAACTCCATGCAACATTGAAAATTTTTTTTTAGCTTTGCTGCGGTTAAAATACGTATTTTTGCAATTTAAGCAAGGATATCTGGAGAAAGAGTCAATTCGTTGAATCTGATACTCTTTTCGTATTCAGAAGTTCATGATTACTCGAAATTAACTCCGAAACTCTACACCAAAAGATAATTGTTGTGCTGTGTAAAGCTTGTTGACTTTTTCAGTGCTATTCGGGCACAATTAAATTTTTCCAAATTTTATTGTCTATTTAACTCTAAATCACTTTTTAAAACTCTGGTGGAAACAGGCTATTATCGTTAGATAGTATTTTTGATGTAAAATTCTATTTCAATAGAACCAGCTTTTTGGCATTCTATTAAACGTTTCAGGACTTGCAACAGATTTACCTAACCAGTCGCATTCGTGCCGATTTAATATAGTGCAAAACCCTATAAAAATTTTATAAAATTAATAAATTTTGTTTTAAAATATTGTAATTTCCGGTTTGACACAATGTTAGTCGTCACAAATATGGCATTAGAAATGTGTGTTAAATTCAATTAAAGGAAATTACAATTAATAACCATTAAGCACAGAGTAAATTAATTGCATGTGACTTAGAGGCTGTTGACTTAAAATAATCAGGCCTTAATTATAAGATATATAGTCTATAAACCATTAAATTAAATTGCACAATTAACTACACTTTCATTGTTACCCTTTTTAATACCCTGCAGATAATTTAGAAACAGTTGTGAATAATAGACGGTGCTGAATCGGTTCAAAAGCAACTATTTTAAAACTATTTCCAAAATAAATAAAAGAGAAATGATCAAATCTTAAAATTTGTTACAAAATTTTTTCACAACAGAAACTATTCAGGAACTAACGTTTTTATAATGCAAAAAAGGGTATATTAAAATGTATGAAGTGTTTTTTTTGTAATGCAAAAGCGGTGAAAAGGTAATGCGAAAGGGGTCGGCACTTCCTGGGACATCATCTACTTTTAAGTATGCATGTACTTTTCAAAAGAGAACGGCACTTTTTCAATCTAGTATCAAAAAGAATACTTTTTTTAGGCCATCGAAAAAAAAAAGTTTAAAAACGTATGCTGAAAATGAGTATACCGAAAGAATTCTGCTTGTCCGTACGTTCAGAAAATGTTAACCGAAAAATCATAACTGATCCCCTTCACGAAAATTTTTAATTATTTTTATGACTTTGTCTTAAAAATTGAGTTTTTAAGTTTTAGAAATTGTCATTACAGATGTATTTTTTTATGCCAAATTCTGAATCTGGTCTGGAAATCACTTATGCACACCAAAAAATAAAAGTTTACATTTGTTACTTGTGATTTCGATTGCTACTTAAGTATTGCTTTTAACCTTTTTTGGTATCAAATTCAAAATTTTTCCACAAACAGCTTGAAATTTATTCCAGAAAAGTTTGAAATTTATTCCAAAATTGTTTAAAACTAATACTTTTTTTGTCATTGTTCTATATAAATACTTATTGGTATTAAAATTAAACTAAATTTTTTACTTTGTGGGTTCGAACCCTTAAATTTTGAAAATTACGGTTTCTCTATTATTTTTGAGTATATAATAAGACAAGCACTAATCTTTTCCATCAAAACTCACATTTACTACGTTTACACAAGAGCCCTGCTCTTATTTATAAGCAGATTTAAAATAAATCCCCTTAGAAATAGCTTCATTTTTGTATGGCAAATCACGTGATTTACGCCGAGACTCAGAGCTAAATCTCGAAACAGCCGTAAACCACCGCTCCGGTGGAAAGGTAGTATTTGATTTATATTGTAATTTTCATTTTTTGTAACCGTAAAAAGTTGAAACTACTCGTAGTAAGTGTGTTAGCTTTGGCCTGGCCACGCCTTGTTTTCTGAGTTCGCCTAGCTTATACTCAGCGTCCACTAAATGTCCCTAGAATTTTGCGAAATTTCATCACATTACCCCAAATAACGCTTGTACTACAGCATTTTTAAAACTTTGAGCACTTTTTTCTGAATCAACCAGGTTTCTGATCACAGCTTGCATTTCTTATCCTTAGTGTCTCAGTGAAAGTTGGTTGGATTATCTCAAAAACGCTTTTATTATCGCATTTCGAAATTTTTACGTACCACGACCTCTTGTCCAAACCTAATTTCTTTTCACAGCTAATAATTACCATCTTTGTTATTTATGTGCAAAATTTTTATGTGTGGGCGGTAGGCATGTCCGTTGACCGAATTCGCTCATTTTCAATTCCACGAGGTAACTTTTACGGTAATGTACCAAATTTCATTGAATTATCTTGCTTAGTTTTCCCATGAAAAATATTTCCACAGATAGACAGACAGACAGACGGACATGAATACATCGACTCAGGATGTGACGCTAGTCAAGAAAGCGAATATAGCCTGGGTAGAGGGTATAAAATTTTAAGAAATCACGCCATATCCAACTTTTATTGATTTTTAATGAAAAGCTGATAAAAATTGTTATAGTAATTTAGAACTGAGAATATTTCGGTAAAAACTTGTAAACTTTTATAATAATTTTTAACAGCATTTTATTTAAATCAATAAAGCTTGGCTATGTTTAAATAGTAAAAATCAGGAGATCCTTACCCAAATATAAAGGGTTTGATGTTAAAATCAATACAAGTGAAAATATCCCAAAATTTCCAGTTTTCGATTTTCAAAGAAATCTATCACATAACTAATCGTCCCCAATCGACATTGCTCCCGGACTTATTCGGACAAACATTGATCCTTTAAAATCCTGTTTTTCCTGAAATTTGGTCTACGGCCTGAAAACAGGAGATACATAAATCAGTAGCAGGTTCAATCAGGATATCAGATTAAAATCTTAGAAGTTTCCTGAACAAATTAGTTATGGCGTATTTTCTTACATTTTTCTTTTATGGTTATGTTCTTTTGTTGGTTTCTTTTATGGTATGGTTAGGATATTTTGGAAGAAAATAAAGATATCGATATAAATCAACGATTAAAGTGTTCACCAATAATTGAGCCGTTTATTATGAAATTGGGATAAGTCCAAAACTAGGCATAAGCTATGTCATACACATTATGTGTCATAATGATCGTTTATTTGACCGATATAATTTTTATACCCTACACCCAGGGTATATTCACTTTGTCCTTCCGTTTGTAACGCAGAGAAGGAGGCCTGGCAGATATAGAAAAGAATATATATTCTTGATCAGCGTCACCTCCTGAGTCGATATAGCCATGTCCGTCTGTCTGGCTGGCTGGGTGGCTGGCTGGCTGTGTGTTGAAATACACTTTTTGGGAAAACTGAGCAAGATAATTCAATGATATTTGGTACACTGCCTTCGTCAAAGATAGCTCGGGGGATTGAAAATGAGCGAAATCGGTCAACGGACACGCCTACCGCCCATACAAAAAATATATTCAAAATACAATTTTAGGAGAAATTTTCACTACAATGCAACCAAAATACGCATAAATACTAAGAATTGTAAGCGCAAGCTCTGAGAAAATACTGATCGAGTTCGGACAAGAGGGCGTGGCACCTTCCATATAAGCAAAAGCTTCAAAACGCTATACTGAAAGTGTTTTTTGAGATATTCGAACCAAATTCGACTCAGACACTAAGAATCATAAATGAAAGCTCCCATCAAAAATTGGGTGAAATTGGACAAGGGGGCGTGGCACTTCTCATATAAGCAAAAGTTTCAAAATGCTATACTGAAAGAGTTTTTTGAGATAATCCAACCAAACTTCACACAAATACTTAATACTATAAATGCATGCTCTAAGCTAAAACTAGACGAACTCGGACAGAGGGCGTGGCACCTCTTACATAAGCAAAAGCTTCAAAACGCTATACTGAAAACGCTTTTCACTCAGACACTAAAAACTATACATCCAAGCTCTGGACAAAAACTGGGTGAACTCGGACAAGAGAGCGTAGCACCTCCCATATGAGCAAAATTTTAAAAATACTGCAGTGTAGGGTATTTAATGTTTGGCCAGGCCAAATTTTACACCCTTACTAGTTTCTACTTAATGTCATCAATTCCACATCATCAAGTTAACTCCTCGTGAAAACAAAGACCAATTTTATTCATTTCTAACTAAATTTCAGCCAGTTCATATTATGGGATTACTTTTGCCTCGTTTTGGGCTTGTCCCACTTTCATAATTAACGACTCAATTATCTTTGAGGGATTTTTTTAAAATTCAATGGTCCAGAATCATTTCTAATGTGTAATAACTGAATTGAATTTGCTTCCTTGAAGATAGCAAACAAAATTATGAAAACGTCCGCTAAAATAGGTTGGCGAGAATTTAAGGGGTTAGTTTTCACTAAGGCCCTATCCTCCGAGAAGAGATAAAAAAAAAACAAAAGATTAAGAATTATGTCAATGAAGTAGAGAATAAAACACCTATTTACGGAACATTAATAAGTTTTTGTTTAAAAGGCAATATGTAATAAGTGAAGATCGTTATTTCAAAAATTGATGCAGTTAAAATGGTAATTAATTTTTATTGTAAAAACTATTAAACAAATGTTTTGCAATAGATTAGCAAATGCCTATTAGGTAATATATCGGATATAGCAAAATAAGTATATGTACTTATGTGCATAATAAAACGTTACAATTTATAGCTAAAGGTATAATTAACAATAGTTTTTAATAACTTTGCTGCAAAAACAATAATAAAATACTAAATCATTTATTATATAAGATTTTTCAGCAAACCAGTTACAGAAGTTTCCAAATATACTTAGGAAATTTTTTATTTTTGAGTTTATGCCCACTTCTTTTATAAACACACTCATGTGTACCTGTTTTCCTTTAATTCAACATATTTTTCTTGTTTTTCTTTTTCACATATACGAGATTTTCCTTGTCAAACGTGCAGGTAGTTGGTACGCATTTTTCATTTTCAATTTTCAACCGGTTTTTAAATACCAAACCATAAAGACATAAAAGTACGAGTATTATACATACACGTACGTAAAAGTGTTGCATTGAAAATTTTCATAATTAAAGTGTTGTTTGTTTGTTGCAATTTAATTTCTTCTTAATCAATGGTTTATAAACTACTAACCTTATAATTAAGGGCTGAATGTTTTAAGTCAACAGCCTCTAAATCACATGCAATTATTTTTACTCTGTGTTTAATGGTTATTGATTGTAATTTGCTTTAATTTCATTTAACACACATTTCTAATGGTATATTTGTGACGACTGTCGTAATGTGGGATGTGTCAAATCGGAAATAACGAGAAATTAAAGCAAATTTACTGATTATATAAAAATTCCATAGGATTTTGCACTATTTTAGATCAGGAGTTGAATCGACGCATCAGTGAACTTACAACTTTAAGTTCTATTTTTGAAATTTGGTACAAAGGTTGACAATTTACCAACAAACTACATATATTCGATGGAACTTCTTTGAATCTATTGTTTTCTTCTAAGGTTCAAACTTTCGCTTTCGATTTTCTCGAAACGTATGGGGCAAAAGAAACGAGGATTTTAACTGGCGTGAAGTTAGCGCCGAAAATTCAGCGCTGAAAATGAAAAAAAAAATAAAAATCAACACGGATACACTGTTTCACACAGACGCATACACATCATATTTCGGCAATATAAAAGTCCGCTAGAATTATATCCAGTCTTAGCACCCAAGTTTCAAACCACAACAGTGGTGCAGTGGATGTGTAGCAGATCTTCAAACTGAAACGACGATGGTTCAATCCTTGAATGGGCCAAACAATTTTATTATTGTTTTCTTTCTGCTTTAACACGTAACAACTTTATATTTATTTTTAATAACATTACTTTTATTTATATACATGCAGCGGTGAAGTGACATGCATGCATGCGTAGAGCATGTGAAACCTCTAAAGCCAATAAATCTTTAAAAACGCAAAAACCTTTGAAAATCTTTTAAACTTAAATTAAGGGAACTAATCTTAAGTGTAAAAACTTAAAATTATTAAAACTAAACTACACAATTTTTAGTAAAATGCATTTGATTCTGCACTTTTCTGCTAAATGTGAAAAAAATAAAGCGTACGATCAAAAGCCAATAACTTTTTAAAAACGCAAAAACATTTTGAAACCTTTTAAACTTAGATTAAGAGGACTACTTTTAAGTTTAAAAACTTAAAATTATTAAAATTAAACAACACAATTTTTAGTAAAATGCATTTGATTCTGCACTTTTGTGCAAAATGTGAAAAAATAAAGCGTACGATCAAAAGCCAATAACTCATTAAAAACGCGAAAACATTTTAAAACCTTTTGAACTTAGATTAAGAGGACTACTCTTAAGTGTAAGAACTTAAAATTATTAAAATTGAACAACACAATTTTTAGTAAAATGCATTTGATTCCGCACTTTTGTGCAAAATGTGAAAAAATAAAGCGTACGATCAAAAGCCAATAACTTTTGAAAATCGCGAAAACATTTTAAATCCTTTTAAACTTAGATTAACGAGACTTCTCTAAAGTGTAAAAACTTAAAATTATTAAAATACAACAACACAATTTTTAGTAAAATGCATTTGATTCTGCACTTTTGTGCAAAATGTGAAAAAATAAAGCGTACGATCAAAAGCCAATAACTCATTAAACCTTTTGAACTTAGATTAAGAGGACTACTCTTAAGTGTAAGAACTTAAAATTATTAAAATTGAACAACACAATTTTTAGTAAAATGCATTTGATTCCGCACTTTTGTGCAAAATGTGAAAAAATAAAGCGTACGATCAAAAGCCAATAACTTTTGAAAATCGCGAAAACATTTTAAATCCTTTTAAACTTAGATTAACGAGACTTCTCTAAAGTGTAAAAACTTAAAATTATTAAAATACAACAACACAATTTTTAGTAAAATGCATTTGATTCTGCACTTTTGTGCAAAATGTGAAAAAATAAAGCGTACGATCAAAAGCCAATAACTTTTGAAAATCGCGAAAACATTTTAAATCCTTTCAAACTTAGATTAACGAGACTTCTCTAAAGTGTTAAAACTTAAAATTATTAAAATACAACAACACAATTTTTAGTAAAATGCATTTGATTCTGCACTTTTGTGCAAAATGTGAAAAAATAAAGCGTACGATCAAAAGCCAATAACTTTTGAAAATCGCGAAAACATTTTAAATCCTTTTAAACTTAGATTAACAACACTACTCTTAAGTGCAAAAATCTAAAATTATTAAAATACAACAACACAATTTTTAGTAAAATGCATTTGATTCTGCACTTTTGTGCAAAATGTGAAAAAATAAAACGTACAATCAAAAGCCAATAACTTTTGAAAATCGCGAAAACATTTTAAATCCTTTTAAACTTAGATTAACAACACTACTCTTAAGTGTAAAAACTTAAAATTATTAAAATACAACAACACAATTTTTAGTAAAATGCATTTGATTCTGCACTTTTGTGCAAAATGTGAAAAAATAAAGCGTACGATCAAAAGCCAATAACTTTTGAAAATCGCGAAAACATTTTAAATCCTTTCAAACTTAGATTAACGAGACTTCTCTAAAGTGTTAAAACTTAAAATTATTAAAATACAACAACACAATTTTTAGTAAAATGCATTTGATTCTGCACTTTTGTGCAAAATGTGAAAAAATAAAGCGTACGATCAAAAGCCAATAACTTTTGAAAATCGCGAAAACATTTTAAATCCTTTTAAACTTAGATTAACAACACTACTCTTAAGTGCAAAAATCTAAAATTATTAAAATACAACAACACAATTTTTAGTAAAATGCATTTGATTCTGCACTTTTGTGCAAAATGTGAAAAAATAAAACGTACAATCAAAAGCCAATAACTTTTGAAAATCGCGAAAACATTTTAAATCCTTTTAAACTTAGATTAACAACACTACTCTTAAGTGTAAAAACTTAAAATTATTAAAATACAACAACACAATTTTTAGTAAAATGCATTTGATTCTGCACTTTTGTGCAAAATGTGAAAAAATAAAGCGTACGATCAAAAGCCAATAACTTTTGAAAATCGCGAAAACATTTTAAATCCTTTTAAACTTAGATTAACAACACTACTCTTAAGTGTAAAAACTTAAAATTATTAAAATTGAACAACACAATTTTTAGTAAAATGCATTTGATTCTGCACTTTTGTGCAAAATGTGAAAAAATAAAGCGTACGATCAAAAGCCAATAACTTTTGAAAATCGCGAAAACATTTTAAATCCTTTTAAACTTAGATTAACAACACTACTCTTAAGTGCAAAAATCTAAAATTATTAAAATACAACAACACAATTTTTAGTAAAATGCATTTGATTCTGCACTTTTGTGCAAAATGTGAAAAAATAAAGCGTACGATCAAAAGCCAATAACTTTTGAAAATCGCGAAAACATTTTAAATCCTTTTAAACTTAGATTAACGAGACAACTCTTAAGTGCAAAAATCTAAAATTATTAAAATACAACAACACAATTTTTAGTAAAATGCATTTGATTCTGCACTTTTGTGCAAAATGTGAAAAAATAAAACGTACAATCAAAAGCCAATAACTTTTGAAAATCGCGAAAACATTTTAAATCCTTTTAAACTTAGATTAACAACACTACTCTTAAGTGTAAAAACTTAAAATTATTAAAATACAACAACACAATTTTTAGTAAAATGCATTTGATTCTGCACTTTTGTGCAAAATGTGAAAAAATAAAGCGTACGATCAAAAGCCAATAACTTTTGAAAATCGCGAAAACATTTTAAATCCTTTTAAACTTAGATTAACAACACTACTCTTAAGTGTAAAAACTTAAAATTATTAAAATACAACAACACAATTTTTAGTAAAATGCATTTGATTCTGCACTTTTGTGCAAAATGTGAAAAAATAAAGCGTACGATCAAAAGCCAATAACTTTTGAAAATCGCGAAAACATTTTAAATCCTTTTAAACTTAGATTAACAACACTACTCTTAAGTGTAAAAACTTAAAATTATTAAAATTGAACAACACAATTTTTAGTAAAATGCATTTGATTCTGCACTTTTGTGCAAAATGTGAAAAAATAAAGCGTACGATCAAAAGCCAATAACTTTTGAAAATCGCGAAAACATTTTAAATCCTTTTAAACTTAGATTAACAACACTACTCTTAAGTGCAAAAATCTAAAATTATTAAAATACAACAACACAATTTTTAGTAAAATGCATTTGATTCTGCACTTTTGTGCAAAATGTGAAAAAATAAAGCGTACGATCAAAAGCCAATAACTTTTGAAAATCGCGAAAACATTTTAAATCCTTTTAAACTTAGATTAACGAGACAACTCTTAAGTGCAAAAATCTAAAATTATTAAAATACAACAACACAATTTTTAGTAAAATGCATTTGATTCTGCACTTTTGTGCAAAATGTGAAAAAATAAAACGTACAATCAAAAGCCAATAACTTTTGAAAATCGCGAAAACATTTTAAATCCTTTTAAACTTAGATTAACAACACTACTCTTAAGTGTAAAAACTTAAAATTATTAAAATACAACAACACAATTTTTAGTAAAATGCATTTGATTCTGCACTTTTGTGCAAAATGTGAAAAAATAAAGCGTACGATCAAAAGCCAATAACTTTTGAAAATCGCGAAAACATTTTAAATCCTTTTAAACTTAGATTAACAACACTACTCTTAAGTGTAAAAACTTAAAATTATTAAAATACAACAACACAATTTTTAGTAAAATGCATTTGATTCTGCACTTTTGTGCAAAATGTGAAAAAATAAAGCGTACGATCAAAAGCCAATAACTTTTGAAAATCGCGAAAACATTTTAAATCCTTTCAAACTTAGATTAACGAGACTTCTCTAAAGTGTAAAAACTTAAAATTATTAAAATTAAACAACACGATTTTTAGTAAAATTCATTTGATTCTGCACTTTTGTGCAAAATATGAAAAAAGTCAAAGAATTGATAATAAACAAGCAAAGGTAAACTGTCGTCAAAAACACAGCTATTATTACTAAAAGCAACGTACTCCATCGAATATAGGGGAAATGTTTGTACCTTGGTCCGAGTGTACCTCGGTCCAAACGCATTAACATATTTTGTATTTTGAAAAATTAATTATACTTAAATTGTTGGAACATGTTTTGTTAGTACGCGTTAGTTTTCGTACGAAGTCGTATTCAATGTAAGAGCTGGTTCACATGACAGCCAATTGCGTAAAGTCTGCACGCTTTGACGTTCGTTGAATTGTAAAGGAAAAACCGATAGTATAGTCTGCCGTGTGTGCACTTGTAGATGCAGCAGTGGAGAATTGACCTTTAGACGATTTTTTTGTCAGCCGTGATACTTCTTGAACACCAACAGCCCCCTCCCTCCGTGACGGAGTTTATGGACGGCCCCTTATTGCAATTTTAAAATTACCACCTATTGTTTTTCTTTTTTTGCGAAAAAATTTTAAAACCTTTTTTCCTGTGAAACCTCATAAAAGTTTAATAACGTTTACTGCTGGTTCACACGACAAACTTAATTATCGGGCGATAGTACAATTTATAGACAAGCGGAGGGACCGCTACTCACCGCCCGACAATTTAGTTTGTCGTGTGAACCAGCACTTAGCTGTGCAATCGCTGTCCGCACACTATAAAGAAGTAAATTCAAAAAAAAATTTGTACATGGCTAAATAAAAAATAGCTGAGACACTGGGTTAAAAAGGTAGTTAGTATTTTACTACTTTTTAAAGAAAAAAGTTTTTAAAAATAAAACGGTACTTTGTCGTTAAAGTACAAAAAAAAAAACATTAAGATTGGAAGACAAAGTTTGAAGATTTAAATTAAAAGTGAAAATGACAAATCCAATGAAATTAAAATTGGTGAGAATTGTATACAATGGAATACTTCGTCAAAGTTTTCTGTCAATAGAGCAAATTTTTTTTGACAACTCTTGCTTGCTTATATCAGCCAAATGCTTCGAAAAGCCATGAACTTCCTCAGACATTTTTGAGTTATTACTTTCCGATTGGAGCCTTACTTTTCCAGTTATCATCCATTGAAATAAAGGTTTTTCAACTCTTTACAACTATATTATATTTGTATGCAGGTGGGAAATCTGTTCTTCAATGAATGATAGCTCGAAAACCTTAATTAGCCATGAAATTCCGGAATGAAAAATATTTTGGCTTAATGTTAGATTATCGACTGTTACCAAGTTTGGTTTGTTAAACTTTTAATTCTAAGGAAGAATATGTCATCAAAAATGTCTGGTCGAATCTACTTTCGCAAATATAGCCATCGGAAGCTTGGGATATAGCTTTTATGAAAACCGGAATAAGTTCGGAACCCCTGGCTGGATTTTAATATCATTGGTGTTATATGAAAGGTATTTTAACTGACTACTGACATTGTACAAAAGTTTTAAATTCGAGTCAAGATTTTCGAGATATGGCGTATTTTCAAAAATGTTGGCTGGTTTTTTAGAAGCGTTATTTTTCCAAAAAATGCTTTTATAACAAATTATAAAAGCCTAATCAATTTCCTTGCATTTGATATGTAATTTATGCCTCATTTCTTTCATAAGCATATTTTTTATAGGAAAACAAAAAAGTAAACCAAAGAAATTTTCATGATCAACGGAAATTTGGAATTTGGATTTATTATGTACTGATCCGCGATCGAAGGCCGGCGCGAAGCCGGTATTTGATTTTTTTGAGTTTTAAGTCCTGAGCTGCGATCGCAGCCCGCCCACTTACCCCTACTCTTATGCAAAATTAATGTGGGAAACAAAATCGGTCCAAGTTTCAGAAAAGTCGTATTATCTCGAAAACTACGCGCCAGATTTCAAAAATTTTCGGATCAATATTGTAGCTTATTAAATAACTTTTCATATGACACCATTATTTTGGAAATCAATCCATCTGTTTTTGTTAATAGTGCTTAAAAAACAAAAAAAACTGGTCAAAATTAGGATGTTGCCCGATTATTTTGCTTTTGCCACTAGTATTCCATTTTTATTTGCCATTAATTTAACCCGTGAGATGGCGCAGCCCAAAATGTTGAACGAGAATGTTTTTTGTATGCAGAATAACATTTTACTTAAAAAAATTGTATTGAACGAATAAAAAGAATTATACTTAGTATTAAACGTGTTTTACTACTAGAATCTAAGACAAATTAAACAAATATTGGTGTGCCGATTAACTAAAAGTATTTTGTTAAAAAAGTTATTTTAAAATACATATTTTGCAAATTGTATTTAAATCTGTGGACTTTTCACAAAACAAACTAACTCGAAATAAGACAATTTTCCAGGATTTTAATCATATATATAAAATTTAAATGCTCTTCCTTTGGCATATCTCTATGACTTTTAGTTGCAGAGGTATAGAATCGAAAATCAACCTATCTCGATGTTTTATTCCAAATTGCATTTGACAAAATAACTTCTCTCAAATAGGTTAAAAATTCAAGCATTTGCAATAACAAAAACTTTTACAAATGCTTTTCACAAAACAACTTAAGTCGACATAAGAAATGGCAAAAACAAATTTGACAAAAGTACTTCTTCGAAATAAGTTACTTTTCCTTTAGAAAGAACTGCATTTCTTATTTCTTATGAATTTCACAAAAACATCTTATTTAAATTTTATTAAAAACTATTGACTTTAGAGCAAAAAAAGTTACTGAGAATTATTCGTTTAGTATTCATGTATAATAAATAACTTTTACATTTGGTCCAACTCCTACTTAAAAAGAATTGAGAAGCATCAAAGTAGTTTTTTTGCTCTCTGAAAAGTTGCCAATTTTGAGTTAGGTTGTTTTGTCTAAAGTTGTTGGCAGATCTGCGAAAGATGTTCTATACGTTCAAGAGGATACTCTTCCATTTGATGCTGCACGAATGTAGCTTGCTTTATTTTTAGCTATAGTCAAAACTGTACCGCATCCTCCCTTTTAACGTTTGACATTTTATTTTTAAGATTTTATTTAAAATATATTTCTTAACTTGAGAATGTATACATAAATTTTTAAAAATAAATATTCAATAGTAAGGGTATAACCTTTGACTCTTTTTTTTTAAGATTTATATTGAAATATATTTCAATATATTTCTTTACTTGAAAATGTATAGGAGAACTTAGGGTATTGTGGTATACCTATTTGTTCTTTTGGAATTCGCAAGCAAATCGTTGAATTCATTCCAGTACTGGCTATAGGATATATTTCAATAAAACTTGTGCAATTTCATTTAAAAAAGTTATAGATCAAAATCTGAAAAAATTTAAAAGAGCTGTGTTTCAAAAGTAGTAATGTATGGTAGGGCACGTGGTGTTAGGGTGATCCATTTTTAAAGCAGTTTGAAACTTATGTTCTCCACAAGACTTACCTTGCTCCCATAATGATAACACTGTTCGACACAAAAAAAACATTTAAGAATTTTTCGGATTTTCTCAAAGTAAACGTTAAAAAAAAATACCCGTGTCTCGTGGTTTTTCTCCAGCACGTCACTTTTTTGTTTTAATTGATTTTTGAAGTTTTTTATCCACTGTACATGAAAAAAACAAAAATACCGCATTCTTGTGTTAAATCGATGAATTTAACTATATGATCCTTACATCTGAGGTGTATCATGTGTTCAGTAAACTTATGCAGGATATTGCGGGGAATATTTTCGTAGAAAATTTTAACCCTGTACAATCCTCACATGTGGGTAATTTTTGCCCTTTTTTTAAAAAGGTACAAAAATGACACCTAAAACAGGGGAATATTGAGTCAGTATGTACTACAGAAACCCTCACATGTGGGTAATTTTTGCCCTTTTTTTAAAAAGGTACAAAAATGACACCTAAAACAGGGGAATATTGAGTCAGTATGTACTACAGAAATATTTGCTATACAATTTCACTAGTTGCTGAACACTAAAAAAGCAAAATTTTATCCCGAAAGCAAAAAAATCGTTAAAATAAATATTTTCCAAATTTCACCCCACTGTAAAACTCTAAAACTACATTTTGGACAAAACTCGTTCTGACAAGATCATAACTAAATCACACAAGGATAATTTTCCTAGAATACATTAACCTATTATATCCTGTTTTTATGGGTCTTTTTGACCCCTGTTTTTAAAACTGAGCCACAATGGGTTAAAAAATTTGTTCCAGCTCCTATACAAAAAGTATTGAGAGCACTATTTTAATATTCAGTTTCAATTTAACACGGTACTGAAAAACTTTTTCTTACTTTTCAGGAAAAAGAAAAATTTCGTCAGAATTTTTCATCAAAAGATTTAGCCAAAATTCTATATCTTAGTGGTATTTCGGAGAACTTGGAAAAGCGTAGCCTAAACAAAAAGGCAACATTTGACAAGTTATGCGAAAACTGCATTTATTTAAAGAAAAACAATAATAAAGATTTAGATTTTATTCGCAGTTTTTATGTGAGACATTTAGGTGAAATAAAAGCTTGTGTCGCAGAATTAAACAATACCAGCAACATCAAAAATACTGGGAGCAACATTGGGACCAACAATGACAGCAACATCAACAACATTAGAAGCAAATATAGCAGCAACATTAGCAATAACAGCACCATCAACAATGACAACAACATCAACAATGACAACAACATCAACATTGGGAGCAACAATAACAGCAGCTTCGGCAATGACAGCAACATCAACAATAACAACGACATCAACATTGGGAGCAACATCAACATTGGGAGCAACAATAACAGCAGCATCGGCAATGACAGCAACATCAACAATGACAACAACATTAACATTGGGAGCAACAAGAACAGCAACATCGGCAATGACAGCAACATCAATAATGACAACAACATCAACATTGGGAGCAACATCAACATTGGGAGCAATAATAACAGCAGCATCGGCAATGACAGCAACATCAACAATGACAACAACATCAACACTGGGAGCAACAATAACAGCAGCTTCGGCAATGACAGCAACATCAACAATAACAACGACATCAACATTGGGAGCAACAATAACAACATCAACATTGGGAGCAACAATAACAGCAACATCGGCAATGACAGCAACATCAATAATGACAACAACATCAACATTGGGAGCAACATCAAAATTGGGAGCAATAATAACAGCAGCATCGGCAATGACAGCAACATCAACAATGACAACAACATCAACACTGGGAGCAACAATAACATAACTAAAAATTGTGTTGTTGTATTTTAATAATTTTAAGTTTTTACACTTAAGAGTAGTGTTGTTAATCTAAGTTTGAAAGGATTTAAAATGTTTTCGCGATTTTCAAAAGTTATTGGCTTTTGATCGTACGCTTTATTTTTTCACATTTTGCACAAAAGTGCAGAACCAAATGCATTTTACTAAAAATTGTGTTGTTGTATTTTAATAATTTTAAGTTTTAACACTTTAGAGAAGTGTTGTTAATCTAAGTTTAAAAGGATTTAAAATGTTTTCGCGATTTTCAAAAGTTATTGGCTTTTGATCGTACGCTTTATTTTTTCACATTTTGCACAAAAGTGCAGAACCAAATGCATTTTACTAAAAATTGTGTTGTTGTATTTTAATAATTTTAGATTTTTGCACTTAAGAGTAGTGTTGTTAATCTAAGTTTAAAAGGATTTAAAATGTTTTCGCGATTTTCAAAAGTTATTGGCTTTTGATCGTACGCTTTATTTTTTCACATTTTGCACAAAAGTGCAGAACCAAATGCATTTTACTAAAAATTGTGTTGTTGTATTTTAATAATTTTAAGTTTTAACACTTTAGAGAAGTGTTGTTAATCTAAGTTTAAAAGGATTTAAAATGTTTTCGCGATTTTCAAAAGTTATTGGCTTTTGATCGTACGCTTTATTTTTTCACATTTTGCACAAAAGTGCAGAATCAAATGCATTTTACTAAAAACTGTGTTGTTGTATTTTAATAATTTTAGATTTTTACACTTGAGAGTAGTCCTTTTAATCTAAGTTTAAAAGGATTTAAAATGTTTTCGCGTTTTTGAAGAGTTATTGACTTTTGATCGTACGCTTTTTTTTCTCATTTTGCTCAAAAGTGCAGAATCAAATGCATTTTACTAAAAATTGTGTTGTTCAATTTTAATAATTTTAAGTTCTTACACTTAAGAGTAGTCCTCTTAATCTAAGTTCAAAAGGTTTTAAAATGTTTTCGCGTTTTTAATGAGTTATTGGCTTTTGATCGTACGCTTTATTTTTTCACATTTTGCACAAAAGTGCGGAATCAAATGCATTTTACTAAAAATTGTGTTGTTCAATTTTAATAATTTTAAGTTCTTACACTTAAGAGTAGTCCTCTTAATCTAAGTTTAAAAGGTTTTAAAATGTTTTCGCTTTTTTAAAAAGTTATTGGCTTTTGATCGTACGCTTTATTTTTTTCTCATTTTGCACAAGAGTGCAGAATCAAATGCATTTTACTAAAAATTGTGTTGTTTAATTTTAATAATTTTAAGTTTTTGCACTTAAGAGTAGTTCCCTTAATCTAAGTTTAAAAGATTTTCAAAGGTTTTCGCGTTTTTAAAGATTTTTTGGCTTTAAAAGCTTCAAAGGTTTCACATGCATGCATGTCGCTTCACCGCTACATTTATATAAATAAAAGTAATGTTAAATAATAAAAGTAATGTTACATACTTAAAAAAAGTTATTTTGTGTTAAAGCAAAAAAAAAAAAACAATAAAAAAAAATTTCGGTCGCTCTCAAGGATTGAACCATCGATCTTTCGGTTTGAAGTCCTGCTACACATCCACTACACCACTGTGGTGGTTTGCAAAGTGAGCTCTAAGACTGCAGACATTTCAAGCGATATTTGTGTTGCCCAAAATCAATATGAATGTGTGTGTGAGAAATAGTGTTAACGTTCTGCGTTTTTTTTTCACTGACATTTTCAGTGCTATCTTTTCAGCGCTAACTTCACATCGGTAGGATTTTATTAATATTTTCGTTTGTTTAAAATTCCGACAAAAAATTTTGCACAGTTTCATCTACAGCAGCATTGTACATATCCGCGCTTTTTGAGCATGCTTTTAGAAGGCTTGAATGATACCACGTTTTATAAATAATCTTTCACCCGGAGAGTGGCTTCTCCATTCTTTACCGCTATTTGAATCCTAAGTTTGTTTTTTATTATGTTTTTTATATGTACAGCTGTGTGCGATATAATAGCAGTGCTATGTAATAAAATCTTTGTATTAAAAAAACATGTAAATTAAAACAAATACATTTAATTTTTGAAATGCATTTAATTGCTTTATGTCTAATGAATAGAAACTAATGCTTATATCCATAAAATTGGGCTTCGTGCTCCTTAAAGAACGCAAAAACTCACGAAACGACCAAATTTACTTGTGAAAAATAATAGCAGCGCTCTACAATTTTGATCGAAAACGCTGCCAAATGCCACAAATTAAGAAAAAAAAGTTAAATGGTTAATATTTGGTTGAATGGCCCTTGTTGGCTAGTACAGCTGCGCACCTTCGAGTCATAGAATCAACCAGACGTTGACATTTCTCGACAGGAATGGCCTTCCATTCATTATCATTTCGCGCTTCTCACAAGAATAATGTTTTGCACGAGCCATTTTCCTAAAAGGTATAGTTTTCAAGTTTTTAATTTAACGTATTTAGATGAGTGAAAATAGTCCTCAACAAATGATATTTACCTTGGATCTTATTGCCCACACTTAATCTGCAAAATGAACTTAGTTTGATCACACTGCTATTATTTTTCACAATCAAAACTTGCTGTATAGCGGGAAACTTAGCGTTAATTTGTTCATGTGCTGATCCTACACCAAACGAATATGTTTTTCAAAATTGCATTATAATGACACACATTTCAACTTTGAAAAATTTTAATTTTATTTATTGATTGAAGTAGAAAAAACCCTTTCTTAGTATTTGATATGCTACTGCTATTATTTCGCACACAGCTGTACATATGTGTGTCCTTTAGATTATCCTCTAAATCTTTTCAAATTACCTAAATAATGTACCTATCCCCTAGATTGTCCCAAAGACCTTTCAAAATCTACAAAATCTTGGGAAAAATCTCACAACATTTTGTCAAAAAACACATTCGCGATGTCAAGAATTTTCCGTTTACAAGAAAATCTTATTTTCAGACTTATTTTCATCCTAGAATGTTTATTGATTAAAGAAGTTGCAATGGGTAAACAAATTTCCCCTTTACAAAAACAATTCACTTGATAAAAAAATGTCTGCAATCGATAATTTCAATGGCGTTTAATAAAATCAAATAACAAATAAAATAAAAAGGTGTGGCAGGTGTAAAAACATGTTTAGAGATTAGTCGAAATTTGCAGATTATGGGTATTATCGTTTTGATCTTGAAAGGCAGATATAGTCTTATATATTTTCGTAGAGATAGCCTGGTTACCTACTTATGAATTTTTATTTGTGCATTAGGGTGATTCGAAAAATAGATTTTTTTTATTATTATATACGTACTAAAATTTTGATTGTATAAAAATCGCATATCAAATGAAATATAAAAATTAAACTTTTTAATAACCGCGCTCTTATCCAGTTTTCTCTATGATTCTAGAAGCGAATTACTTTTTCTATAACGAAAGACACAAATAAAATGCGGTGCCGAAAAAAAAAAAAAAAAACTTAGCATGTGGTATAAATTATATTTGCAGCATGTGATTATTATCGAACTGATTACTTGAGATTGCGTAGACTTACCCTAATTACCTGCATTGGTTAAACTATGTTGTTGTTATTGTTGTTGTACTTTTCGATGGCTCATAAAATTATTCTGTTGTTGAAGAAATATTTTATAGTGTATTTTTATTTTGCTGAAATAATTTTTTTTAATTTTTACATCTCAATCTTTTAAAATGTCCATAAAAGAAGTGCGTCGCAGGAGGAAAAGTGTTGTAAAATCATAGAAAAGTGTATAAGAAGGAGAGAGAAGGCCTTAATGAATGTGCATTTATTTAAATAATTAAAAAATTTAAATAAGAGAAAGAAGGGGTTGTGAAATGTTCCAAAGTTGATGTCCTTTAGATCGAGGGAAAGTATGGGATCCGATAACCATATAAGTCTGAAATATTTGAATTTTTACCGACTTCTTTTATCGATGACTCCTAAGAACGAAATCATAAAAAACGAGCAACAGGACTATTTAATACTAATTTAACGTTACAGTCTTCCCAATCCAAAGATTTCGTAAGGAATTCAGGAATTTTAGACCGCCACTGCATGTTCAATTTTGTCCAAATTCCATACCATACCCCACCTAGGAATAAGCAAACCACACAATAGTTGTAGTTACAGAGATAATGCCAGAAATGTCACAAAAACGATTTGCCTTAGTACAATATTTAAATAGCGCTGGTCTTTGAGGATCCCCATCACTTTATCAGTCATTGACACTCACAATGCCAGGGTTTTGGGGAATATTGCTCTATTTTTATACCCTACACCCAGGGTATATTCACTTTGTCCTTCCGTTTGTAACGCAGAGGCGTAGCAGATATAGAAAAGTATATATATTCTTGATCAGCGTCATCTCCTGAGTCGATATAGCCATGTCCGTCTGTCTGGTTGGCTGGGTGGATGGCTGGCAGGCTGGGTAACGGCTGTGTGTGGAAATACATTTTTTGGGAAAACTGAGCAAGATAATTCAATGAAATTTGGTATACTGCCTCCACCGTCAAAGTTAGCCCGTGGGATTGAAAATGAGCAAAATCGGTCAATGGACACGCCTACCGCCCATATAAAAAATATATTCAAAATGCAACTTTAGGAGTAGTTTTTACGCCAATGCAACCAAAATGCACATAAATACTACGAATCAAAAGCGCAAGCTCTGAGAAAAAACTGGGCGAATTCGGACGAAAGGGCGTGGCACCTCCCATATAAGCAAAAGTTTCAAAACGTTTTACTAAAAGCGTTTTTTGAGATAATCAAACCAAATTTGACTCAAACACACAAAATTATAAATGCAAGCTCTGAGCAAAAACTGGGTGAACTCAGACAAGAGGGCGTGGCACCTCCCATATAAGCAAAATTTTAAAAATATTGCAGTGTAGGGTATGTATTTTTTGGCCAGGCCAAAAGTTAACCCTTACTAGTTTTTGTTTTAAATGCTTATTAACATACGAGGCCGTCCATAAGCTATGCAAGATCTTCAAGGAATGACGGTTTGTAATTTTCTTATGCTTTCTTATGTAAGCGGAGTGGTAGGGTATAAAATGTCTTGCGTCAGATTTGTCCTACATATCGAGCCCCAACTGTCAAATAGACTGAAGACTTTATAGCCGATAGGGCGCAATATTATTGATATGGTCATGTAAGATAGCCATAAAAATTTTCACATTAGTTGACTCTCTTCAGCACTCAAGTTTTCATTTTTTTTTCTAGATTAATATATGAATGAAGTGACGGGGTTCTGAAAAATCTTAAAGATTCATACATTGAATTAGAATTGACCACTAATCGTGAAAGCATCACAAGAAACACTGGTAAACAAAAAGCATATTACATAGTTAATACCTATGTATTCATGAGTAGATTTTATCAAAGCCTTTAGTATGGAAAAACTTTCATGTAGAAAATAATGAAATCAATTGATTACATATATTATTTATTTTGCGAGGCTATTTTTATTATCTTTATGTGTTTTAATAATTTATTTAATTTCTTGATTTTGTTCTCATTTTTCACTTATTTGTTTATTTATTTATATTTGCGACTGCAACATTTATTAATTACATTTTTATTTTATTTCTTTCCTTTTTTAGATAAAATTTATTCACGCGAAAAATGGCATGTATTCGTTCAGTTGTTGACATTTAAAGACGCCAGCCCAATTAGCATTAACAAAAAATAAAAAAAAAAAAAAAAATTAACCGAATTTTATATATAAAAAATTAAAAATATAAAAAAAAAACAAATATTTTAACGGTCACGTTAATCAACACTGACTGTGCTAACGTTAGTCAAGCAAAGTTTACTACGAAAAGCATACAACAAACACAAATACATCCGTCAACATGGAGTTTCAGACGGCCAGTAGTACTCTGAAAGCCGGTAAAGATGTTGAATTTCAAGATGTTTACTATAATGTAACGGAGCGTAAAAATTTCAGTAAGTAAATATTTATTTAATTAACATATGTATGTACCAGTAGTTATGTGAAACTTAGCAATAAATGTGCAATAAAAGGAATTATAGTCGGTATTGCTATTATTAAAAAATATAAATTAAATAAAAATCCAAAGAGTTTAGTTCTCTTTTACATGTTTTTGCGAGAACCAAAAAATTATACTAACCATATTTCTTTTACGTTGTATGAAAATTATGCGACATTTTTTAAAACTACCGAATAATACTTTATATTTTAGCAAAATATGATATGTTGATTTCTATGAATTTTTCAGAAAATGGAATTCAAACTTAAAGTTGATGGGAAAAATCTTATAGAATCGGTCTACCATAATTTTCCATGTCTTTTATTTCGGGAACCACAAGGCTTAAAAATATACGATTTTTTTTAGTTCTTAAATCTCACTGAGATATGCCTAGATGAAAAAAGCCCGAATCGTACTAAATGTTTCACCATCTTTGCACAGCATTGCTACAATATTATGAAATTGTTCACTATTTTTTTCTGAAATACGCATCATTCTGGAGATGTTTCTCTCATTTTTTAGCTATGAAGTTTTTTGTATCCTATACGAAGTGACTTAAGTGTTATTTTAAACATTAAGGTTGTCTGGGAAGTCATACTTTGATTTATTTAATTAAATATATCACGCCTGTCCTGTGGGTGATTTGAATAAAATTTTCGAGTACACCATTTTTTTTTACGGAATTCTGTTAAACATCGTATTTCAACATGTTTTCAATAAAAAATTTCAAAATCCTTAGAGCACTTCGGAAATGATCGGCTAACGAACGATTTCCATGTTGCTTTAGCCGAAGCAAATAGGGATAATTCTGAAGAATAGTTCCAAATGATTTTTTTTTTCCGGAATTGTGTTCACTAATGCATAAAAACTAACGTGTGAAAAGTACATTGCAAAATCGTATGCCCAAAAAAAGTTATTCAAGATCAAAAGTTACGAAAATAAATTTTTTTCAATTATTTCGCTTACGGCTGCAATTACGAAAAAAAAGTTGTCGCAAGTTATTTACTGAGTCAACGGATGTTTAGCTTCAATGATTTACTACGAAAAAACTTCATAAATTTTTTCTCTATTACTCATGGTTTAGGAGGCATGTTAATTTAAAAAGTTTTCAAACTTCGCGATATTTATATGTTGTACTTCTTAACTCTCGAACGACTAATCGCACAAAAAAAGTAAATATATAGGGTAATGTACCCGGCTGTGGGCCGTCACCGGTTGTGAGCCGTCACCGGTTGTGGGCCCTCCTTGTATTTTTTAACGTTTATAAAATATGACAGATCTGAGTATGAGGTTATGTGTACATTGACAATAGACCACTATGTTTTTTGCATGAAAATTATTGCAAATCGTATTTTTGACTTCCTTGTCCTCTCTGTGAACCTCCAATTCGATCAAATGCAACGGTGGCTGCGATCGGTTTGTGCATTTGAAATGCGCTGCTATAAAAAAGAGCTATTATACATGGAAAAATTACGAATCCGATGAGTATGATTAATAATTTGAAAAAGCCACATGTTCTTGATGTTTTTTCACCACTGGAGGCTTCATTGATAAATAAATTTTGATAATACAATACATATTTCTTTACTGGTTTTTTTCATAATAGCCGTGTTTTTTTTGACGCGTATATACAATTGTGGATACCTTCAAATTGCGATAACTCATGAACAGTAAATCACACAATAGAACTCTAAGAAACTTTTTTATGGAGAATCACGTTCTCTTTCATTTTATATTTAAAAAAATTTATTTTTAAGGAGGTATTTTATAAAAACTGGTTAGCGCCGATAAATAGCAAAAAATCACTTTTTTTTAAATAACTTCTAAATAATTATTTTTTTTTTACAAAAGATTAAAATTATTTGTAGAGCATGTGGTTTTCCTTGAAAAAGACCCTTGGACTTTTTATCGTACGACTCACCGTTCATAAGTTATCGCAATTTGAAGGTATCCACAATTGTATATACGCGTCAAAAAAAACACGGCTAATGTTTCATTTGAAGTGGATTTTTCAGGGTGGCCCACAACCGGTTATAAATTTTTTTTTGTCCAAAAACAAACTCTTTACAAAATTTGTTAAAAAAAATTTTTTGGTGAAAAATTATAAAAAAATTGTTTTTTTTTTGGTTACCTACTGCCTCTAGCTTTCCATTGGTACCCACTAGTCCGAAAAATGTATACTTGAATGCAAGTTACGGGCAAAAACCGAAACCCGGCCCACAACCGGTTACATTCCTCTACTTGTTTGTAAAAAATTATATTTCCTACAAACTATTCCCAGCTCGTTTTTTCGTACGATCTATGGCTTAGGAGATATTTTTCACAAGCCATCCAAATTTTGAAAAAAAGCTTTTTTAAGGAAATCTCTGGAGCTGTTTTCGCTCGATAAAAAATTTAAAAAAATTAAAATTAAAATTTACATGATCTACAAATAATGTTTGATACATATATACGAAATAATTATCGTTAAATTTTTTTACTCGAAAAAATACAGTATACTGATGTATTTGTTAGAATCATTTTTTTTTTGCAACACTGAAAAAACATGACAGTGTACTTTAGTGTCAAAAGGAAAGAAGTGTACAGTGAAGATTTGAGTCTTGAATTTTTTGGATCACACACTTCACTTCACATTTAAAACATGTAAACTATATTTCAAGGTATCTTGTGCAGGCCTCTAGTTTAAATGCCCAACAAAGGACGCGAAAATACATTTTTTTTTTGGAAATATCTCTTTAACGCTTACGTCTTCAATGAAATTTTCGTCGATAATTTTGTAGCTCTGCAATTCCTTTAATTCGAATAACTCGTTAACTATGAGTCGTACGAAAAGGAATATTATACAAAGGAAATTTTCTGAGCTACAAAAATATCGAACAACATTTTTCTGCAACATATGCTGACAAGATATTTGCAGAAAAATAGTTTTTTTTTTTTAGGCCATTGACCTTGAATGTCTTTCGATTTCGGAATGGATTTTTCCCAATTTATTTTTCATGCATAAAAATTATGATTCCGGTGAACAAAAGCCACTTAAAATTTTACAGAAAAATCCTGATTATACTGGGCTTAATTTTTTTTTATATAATATCACCTACATGTTGGACGAAAAATCTTTATATCCATTGTAATATACATATTAACCAGATGTCTGTCTCTAGGTATTATAATTTAATCTGACATAAACTCATCAACAACTCTTAAGTAAACAATAGACATTTTAATATAGTAAGGTCTTACTGTTTACACACAAAAGTGTAACAACTTAACGTAATGGTTTTTGTACGAACATTCGTTATTGCAACATTAAGGTAATTAATTTTTGTTTTATAAACGAGTAGTATATTTTAATGTAAAATATATTTTTTGCTTTTATTATTTTTATATAGTATAATATTTAATTGTTTTAGTTTTTATATGTTAGTAAACTGCATTTTTTTTTTTTTTTAATTTGAATTTTTTAATATTTTTTTTACCACTTATGACATTGATATCATGAATATGACTCGCATATTCAGACAAACAGCGCTACGAATTTCGTAAAACCGTACTCAGGTAATTGCTGCAATGATGTGTTGCATGCTTATTATGTCGTTGTACAACTTTTGAATGTACTGTCAGTCGTCAGTGGCAATGCAAACTCTATGGGTATATACTTATATTCAAATCGATTTGATTAATTTTCACAGTTTTGCAATAATGAGCAATAATAAATTCTGTGTAGAATATAATTTTATACTTTGGACATACTACGTGTGAAATGTGTATAAGTGTTTTATATAATGTTTATTGTTTGAACATTGAATTTATAGTAAGGCCTATTACTTCCAGGCATTGATTTGCAAAAAGATTAAATTCTATGCAATTTGATAGCATTAAATCAATCATTAAAATTGTAAACAAAAATTTAAGCCATTTAGAATATATTTCCTTACTATATGACAGAACGTATCAAAATAATTTCAGCACTTGATTATCACCATAATTTATAGCTTTTCTGTACTATAAATATTAGATGAATCGTTAAAGATGCTTTTTGCTTAAAAAAAGACGCATATCTTGAAAAATACTGAAAACACTTTGATTGTATCCGCATCTTATTCCAGAACATGATAGTGTAGTTTTAAGTACGTTATTCTGGATATGCTTCATTTTAGTTACACCAGATAAATGTAATAATTTCATATATCTTGAATTTGCATATTGTTGTTTTGGCATAAGGGGACGATTTAGTAATAATTAACATATGATATAATTGATACAAGCTGTTTTTGATATTTTCTGCAAAGACATGCCTTTGAATTTAAACAACAGTAATAAGTATCATTGTTTGACAGCGATGACAAAATAGTTACCAAAAAAAGTCATTCGTATTCGACTGCAGAGTTGCTCTATCACATCAGGATTTCTATATATCACACCCCCAAAATAAAATCCTATCTACACGCACCTATCTAATACACGGTTATAAATATGGGTTTAAATTTTCAACTTTTTACAGAATTTTAGGGTTGAAAATTGAATTTGTTATGAAAATCAACTTTTTTAGTTGAGTTTTTAAACTTTTTGGAGTTGACACCCTTTTGTTGATACAAAATTTTGAGAAGAACAAGCAATTTCTTTAGTAATTCATTTTATTTGTTGATTTTTTCAACTTTGGACAGTTGATTCTATGAAATTTTTGCATTTGCTGTAATTTCATGTCACTGCGATTCTCAACCAGTCTACGCTTAAGAGTAACTGTATATATGGTATGCTTGAAAGTTGTTCACAATATTGGCAAATGCGTCAATGAGGCGACCTTTGGTTGGCTCCTAACGCATACCAATTTATATATGGTTCAAAAAGTTCGGTCATTCTTAGCTCATTAGGTACATTTTTTCATCCTATAGGGTTGACAGTTTTTAACTTTTTTAGTACAAATTTTCAACCTTTTTGTTGACCTCTTTCAACTTTTTAAGTAAAGAAAATCAACCCACAGAGTTGACACAAATTTTGACTCTTAATTAAGTTGGATAAATATACCAACTTTTTAAGTTGAAAAATTAAACCGAAATTAATAACCGTTTATCTTCTCTTCTGATACGAGCTAAAATTGTATATTTGTTTTTTTGTTTGTTTCTTTGTACTTATTTCTGTGCCAATATTTCTTCTCGAAAACGGCTACAGCTATTTTAATGAAACTTGGAATAGTGTTAGATATCAACATACATTGAAGAATGAGCTAGGTTTAAACTTTGTAAAAGTCCACCAGGGGGCGTGGCACTGCTCTAAATTTTAAATTTGATTTAGTCATAGCTCGTAAACTATATAAGATATTTAGATGAAATTTAGTGAGCAGGTACAGCTTGATAATACCTTAGGCGGGATCGAAGAAGTGCCACGCCCACTTTTCAGCCTTTGAAAATTTTGATTCAATATTAATCGAAAACGACTCCAACAATTTTAATGAAAACTTAGGAGATATTACCTCTGCAAACAAGGATACACCGTTATATTGGGAAAACTCGTTGAAGGGCGTGGCACCACCCACGAAAATATAAAATGGTATGAAAAGAAAACTAATGAAGAAAACATTCTGAAATTAAGTGTGAGGAGCTAAGTTGCTATAAGGCATCTCTGATTTGAAGGTGGGCGAAATATCGCCGTTGCGTGTGGAACCTCCCATACAAGCAAAATACGTTAAATGCTATTTCTCGGAAATAATACAAGATATTTTAATGAAATTTGGTATATGGGTACTGCTTATTATAATCTTGTAATAACCGAAAAGTATGCGGTATTGAAGAAGTGCCACGCCCCCTTTTAACTATTGAAAATTTTGATTCAATATTACTCAAAAACGACTCCAACAACTTTAATGAAAATTTAAGAGATTGTACCTCTAAAACAAGTATTAATATGTGATATGCCGTTATATTGGGAAAACTCATGGAAGGGCGAGGCACCGCCCACAAAAATATAATACGCTATAAAAAGAAAACTACTAAAACAATCGTTCTGAATTTAACTGTAGGGAGTCTACTTGCTATTAGGCACTTACAAACTGAAAGTAGTCAAAATTCGCCGGTGCGCGTGGAACCTCCAATAGAAGTAAAATACATTAAATGCTTTTTCTCGCAAATGGCACGACATATTTTGATGAAACTTGGTATGCGGATCTGGATCACGAGTATCTAAAGCATAACGAAAAGAAGGCTTTGTTCAATAATTGCCACGCCCACTTTTTATCAAAATAAAAATTTTGGTTAATAACTTTGAAGATAAGATATTTCAGCCCCCATACAAAAGACGAAATATTTTGGGTACGTGGGATATCACATTTATTTATTTTAGGGCATTCTATTACACCAAAAAAAAATTTTGAGTGTTTGATATTTTTCTATACAATGGTATGATGATACTATACGAGTTATTCGTTATGATTATTTTCATCGGTTAAATTATCATTTTCATAGCAAAAATAACATCGACTAAAATAATAAGATCAGATTGTTGACCGAGCAGGGATCGGTCTCCAGGTACTATTAGTAAAGATAACTAATACCAGAATTTGCCTTGTGACCGAAATTCGACCATTTCAATTTGACTTCTAAAAAACCACCCAAATGTTACCTTAAACAAACTAACTGCATTTTCTCTTTAGGGGCGTGGAAAAGCCGACTCAAAATCATAAAGGTCATATTATGGTTCCTTAATGTTAGCCCTATATTCATACCAGCCATTAGTTTTCCTATTAGATCACTTTTTCCATTAAGGGGCGGGCGTGGCACCGCCCACAAAAAAACATGATGCTCATATTAAGCATAATTTATTGAATTATTATAGATAAAGATGAAGGAATGTAATCTGCAAAGTTTTTGCCTAATAGATGAAATAAATAAATAAATTGTAGTTCCTTAGTGTTAACCCTATCACAATACAAATTTCAATAAAAATCGATGCAGAAGTTTAGATCGTTTTTTCCATTAAAGGGCATGGCACTGCTCCTTCTTGCAATCTTTTAAACCAAAAATTGATTGAATCTAATCTTCTTAGTTTGTTGGCAAGACGGAGTTGTTTCGATTTCGATTTTAATTTCAAAATATTCTACCTCAGGAAGAGTCAACGAACAAAACCGTGTTGAAAAAAGTTCAGTGATAAAGCTTCCCTGTCTTCCAAGGAGGTGTGTGGCACCACGACATTGTTTTCAGTATTCTTACATATCCACGTATCATAAAAATGCTATGTATCAGGTTTGTTTCCGGATTTTGGGTGCGTTTTTTATATTACAGGGACGACGACAGTAACGACGCTTCTGCTAGGCGTGATTTATTTTTTTTCTGCTCACACTCTCAATTTTGCCTATTTGATCGTCCTTCTAGCGCTAGGGTGGTTTGCGAGCACCATTCTCTGCCATGCCATAGCTCCTGGGCAAAGAGTTTAGAAAAGCAATTTAAGAAAACTCTTGCGAGTATTCTTTCAAATTGCATATTTCAATAATGCTTTGATCCGGTACTATTTGAACCACCTTGTTTGTAACCACTACCTTCGGATCCAGCCGGCTGTTACCTTGCTCTTATTTGTGAGCTGTTTTATACCAAATTATAATTTTTAGTCTCGATCATTTGTTTTAATGTTTTTATTTTTGAATTGTATATAAAAAATCATTATTGTAATTTATAAGGGCATTACAACTCAGTAAATGAAACTTAAATAAATAAATAAATCATGGCAATTTTTGTTTTCGTTTTACAAGAAAAAATTACCTCCGTGATTATAATTGAAACATACGTATGTCTGTTACGGCTAAAGTTATGGTTACACCGTTACACTTGATACGGTTAATGGTTTTATTTCGGTTTTTTTTTTAAGTTGCAGTTACGATTCGGGCTTACCGATATTTATTTCGGCTTACCGGCTTATACCGGAATTAAAAAAAAAAATGCATACCCACACACACCTCCCGGGTCTATTGGGAAAACCTCGAAGTAGGCTCACTCATGTTTTTTTGATGAGATTTGTTTCGCTTACTTCTTCTGAAGTGAAAAATATGAAAATTAAAATCCAGACTCCTCTTTCTTGCGCATAAACTGTGCTTAAGTCCCAATGATAATGATAACCAATTGTTAAGTGCTGTACATGTGTATAAAAGCAAGCTAATTTAAACCCATTTTATTCGCAAAAAGAAGGAGTCTGGATTTTAGTTTTCATATTTTCCAACTTAGGAGAAGTAAATGAAAAGAATCTCATCAAAAAAACGTCAGTGAACCTACTTCGAGGTTGTCCCAATCTTCCCGGGAGGTGTGAACGTAATGTTAAGGGTAAGCCCGAAAATTTAAGATTTGAATCTTATGTAAGGCATGGCAGTTGATATTGTTACTTCTGTTTTTTAATGTTTTCAGATGCATTGGTATTATCGTTCTTTTTACCACCTACTTCTGATTTAGATTTGCATACAACATCTGAACAAAAAGACTGATTTTCATATTGATGCAATCACATGCTTACCCAGAAGTAAGTGTGCCTCTTTAATCTAAAAATATATATTTTCTGCTTAATACAGAATCAGAAATTCTCTTCATAATATAAAATAATCAAAAATTGAGGGACACGCCATTTTTATTTTGTATTTTTGGAACAAACACCGCACTATGTGCATTAGCTTAGAGATTTTTGCTGAATTTTAATCAGATGACAATAAATATTATAAAATACTTTTTGCAAACTCGTTTCGCAAAATTATATGAAGCCTGAGTCATTGGTAAATTGTCAGTAACGGCATTTATCTGAAACTTAACAATGTTGAATGATGAAGATTCAATAGATTTCAGAAATTCAAAAATTATTTTGGAAACATATTTTTTTTTGTTCAGGAACAACAAAATGACCTTCTTAATGAAATCACCCATATTCTTATATCGTCACTCTTAGGCCAGATTCACGAATGTGAAAATAATTGAATTTGAGAAATTGCCATTTGAAATTTAAATTTAAAATCTCAAAATTATATGTAAATTTTGCTTTTTCGTGTTATAAACTTTGCATATACTACTAAACCACCTCAGATATAGCTTTCATACTTCTGGCATAACTTTATTGAACTATTTTGTACAAGAAAACCGCATTAGTGCAAAACCGAAAAATTTGCACTTTCGTGAATCTGGCCTAAGAGTGACGATATATAATTATTATATTTTGAATTTAGAACTACCGTAGGTTAAGATAAATTCGTATGCCCTTAGTAAATGATGATGATGATGATATAGCCTTTTGATTTTTATTGCCATTTAACGAAGCAATTAATAATAACTTTATACGCTTCACTATCATTTAATGTAGTGAACAAAAGTACATGCCTAAGATTAAAACTACACGGGTCAACAAAAATATATAAATAAGTGCTGCATAAAGTTTTTTCATCAAAACAACAAAAGTTTCCAGTGACTTTTAAGCTTTGACTTCTCTACACAGTGGTTCATGAGAAAAAGTTTAAGTTAAAAAAGATTCATCCATGCAAAAGTTCTACATATTAGGATATGTTTAATGGGGCTTCGTTAACATTCCGATTTTTTTTACGTTTTAATATAAATTAAATGAATTCTAACGAAATAAACTCATTTTCGAGATAACATATTGTCTTTAGCATAATTTTACTCGACTAAATTTATTCGATTTTTTTTAAGTAAAGACCACATTCCTAAGGTACAACTTAATGTGATAAATAAAGGAGGAGCAGTAGCATATAAATCTTTGTATGGATGTAAAAAATTATATATCGTCACTCTTAGGCCAGATTCACGAAAGTGCAAATTTTTCGGTTTTGCACTAATGCGGTTTTCTTGTACAAAATAGTTCAATAAAGTTATGCCAGAAGTATGAAAGCTATATCTGAGGTGGTTTAGTAGTATATGCAAAGTTTATAACACGAAAAAGCAAAATTTACATATAATTTTGAGATTTTAAATTTAAATTTCAAATGGCAATTTCTCAAATTCAATTATTTTCACATTCGTGCATCTGGCCTAAGAACGACAATATCAGCAAAAAGCTTTCAAGCAATATACATTTCACTATTTAATAAAATACGAGTTTTTGTATCCTTATTTGTCATAGTTACGATGAAAATTTGTTCGTAGTGTTCGTATTTTGAACCAGGTTTATAGGGCAGCAATTAATTCAGCTCCAAAGACAAAGAAATATAGTACTGGCATCTCATATATGCAGAGTACCTGAATACATATTATTCTGTTAACCTGTTTTATTATTGTAATCACGTATTTTTTTCCGCTTGATTATTAAAAACTCACGTTTCATTTGAAAATGACTTAGTCATAAATCCTCTCTAGATCATTTATGTGTTTTCACCCGATAACATAATTAAACTTTGTCACGTCTTTTTGTGATGAGAAATAGTGTGATCACGTGTAATTTTATTAACGAAATGTAATCACAACAATAACAAAAATGACGTATTCACAAAAAACAATAAAAAAATATTTATAAAAAAGAATCAAATTGATGACACATTAGTTCCCATATAAAAAAATACCAAAATACGCACATTTATATAACATGTAATAGTTCAATGAACTTGAGATGCATCAAAAATGCTTAATTTTGAATATATTACAATATTAAATTTTCATTATAAAAAAAATCAGTTAAAAATTTTCCAGAAATATGCACTCAAATGACTGTGTTCTTTTGAAAAACAAATGCTCATTCATTGAAAAAAACATTTCATGTTTATAAAATTGACAAGCGATTTGACTTTGTATATATAAAAATGAAAGAATGAATAACACATTTACCTGTGTCAATATTTATGTTTGTTGTCATTCGCTTTGTTGTTTTATTTTTGTTTTTCGTCTTAATGTGGCTATTTCTGCACTTCATAACATTGTCAACAGTGGTGTAGATACATTGTATATAGTGGGGATAGACAAGGTTAAGATGGTTAAACTCACGCGAGTTACCAAATTATAACGTTATGCTACAGAATACAAATTCAGTTCAGTTCTGAAATGTAATTATAAAATTTGATCGTTTTCAGGATCCCAAACCATTTTAAATACCGAAAAGTGCTTCTACTAAAATATGGAAAAATTTTATGTTTTAAAATTATAACTGTTGAACTTTTGGGCAACTCAATTCGAATCTGCAATTTATTTCTCCATTAGTTCTGTAGTTTTGGAGATATTGAACATTCCATTCTTAGTTTTATAAAATAAATTGCAGATTCGAACTAAAGGGTTTGAAACCCATATAAAGAATTTTTCGGTTATTGAAATGGAATTAGTAGTGGAGTCAGAAAAACCATAAAACAGGCAAAATGAGGAAGTCCTCAAGAACTGCACCGATTTTGTTTTTTTTTTTTTTGCTTTTTTATTTAAAATCAGAAACCTTTTGGAGCTGGGTCGGAATTATTCAATTTTTTCCACAATAGGCGTGTTTCTTTTGATTCGTACATACCATTGTGGATATTTCGAAATTGCGATAACTCATGAATAGTGAGTCGCACAATAAAACTCTTAGGAACTTTTTTATGGAGAATCACGTTCTCTACAAAAAGTTTCCATTTTATTTTTAAAAAAATTTAACTTTTAGGAGTAATTCTATAAAAACTGGTTAAGCGCCGATAAACGGCAAAAAATCACTTTTTTTTAAATAACTTCTAAATAATTATTTCTTTTTTACAAAAGATTAAAATTATTTGTAGAGCATGTGGTTCTCAATGAAAAAGACTCTTGGAATTTTTATCGTACGATTCACCGTTCATAAGTTATAGCAATTTGAAAATTACCACAATTGTATTGTATATACGCGTCAAAAGAAACACAGCTAATATTTAAGAAGAAACTTATGAAAAGATAAAAACAAAATTGGAAAAAAATACAATAAACAAAAATTAAATTAGTAATTTCATATGTATTTGGAGATGGTTAATCGCTGTATCTCCTGAGATATCTTTTTTTCTTATATTTACTACCTAAAATTGTGTGTATATCCAAGGAGAAAAGAAGTGTTTCAAAAACCCTTCTGAAGTGTTTCTTTTTCACCAATAAGGGCTTCCCTTCCGTAAGAACTATTCTTTCCTTTTAACATTGCATGTCCTAGGGAGTAAGCCCTATTGAGCTTACCGAAGCCATACTTCCAAAGGCATTTTGAAGTGCTTATTTGTAATGCGGCGCTAAGCGTTCTTTTAATAAAAATGAAAAAAAAAAATAAATAAAAACTGGCAGCACCGAGATTTGAAGCACGGACCGTCCGTGTATTAGATAGAAACACATTATTTTTACTTGCATTTACCAACTCGTTAGACCGGTACACCATTGCCCGATAC
Organism: Calliopum simillimum; assembly: GCA_951812925.1. Taxonomy (NCBI): domain Eukaryota; kingdom Metazoa; phylum Arthropoda; class Insecta; order Diptera; family Lauxaniidae; genus Calliopum; species Calliopum simillimum. Next base: position 26,121,031 of record OX638371.1, read on the forward strand.
GATAGAGAGGTATTAAATTTGTATATTAAGCAAATGTTGTCTAAACAGGGCTTACTGCAGCCCCACATAGAATCATTGTGTAATCAGTTTCAATTCAATTAAGCACATGTAAATAAATAAGAGAAAGGAAAGTGGAATAAAAAAATGTCAAATAAAAAATATTTTAATAAAAAAAAAAAAATAAAGCAAAAAAAAACAATAAAAAAAAATCACCCGTGCTGGGTTCGAACCCATGCTGTTCTTACTACAGCCTTACATGAAATCATTGTGTTATCAGTTTCAATTCAAATAAACAAAAGTAAATAAATAAAAGAAAGGAAAATAGAAAAGTTTATATATTAATTTAAATTAATTTAATATTATATTTAATATTTTAATGAAAAAAAAATAAATAAAGCAAAAAAATAAAAAACAATAAAAAAAATCACCCGTGCTAGATTCGAACCCATGTTGTTCTTGTTCATTGAGTAAGTGCTTTTAAATTTCTATGGGGACAAGTGCTTGGCTCACAAGCGCTTGAAATTTATCGTCTTGGGTAAAAACTGTTGCCATGTTTTTTTCAAGAATGACTAAAGTGATTTTAATGAAACTTTGGAAAATGATGCACATTGGCATAGACTGAAAAATGAGATACTCATGAAGAGGTGTGGGCGAAATCGCAAAAGTGCCAAGTCCACTTTTTAACCATTGAATACTAAATTTCAAAAGAAATGTATCCAAAGAAAAAAAAAACCTCCTTCAGATGATCAGGTACGAAATTTTTTTTTATAGTTGTTAGTTAGAGTTTTTATAAAGAACAATCCTGCATACGCTGAATTTTCCGTGGTTGCAATAAAACTTTATTTTGGTAAAGGCCCGCCGCACAGTGGAAGAAACGAGCTATCTAGTGGAATTTAATTAATAATTTCCAAACGGAGAGAGCTATCAAAATGAAATTCGCTACATGAATAAACGCAAGCGTTCTACACAAATTGGGAATGTTATGTCTTTTTAGCACTTTTTTGTTGTTGTTGTTCGAATTTTTGCCTACTTTTCCATACAAAGAAGAATAAAAGTAATGCTATTTTGCTAAAAATGAAAACATTTGTACTTTCATTTCACAAAAGGTTTACACAAGGGTGCAGAATTGACGGCATTTAGTTGCAAAAATTATGTCGTTCAAATGACCACCTCTTGAGCTAATGCACATTTTTGCTTGATTTATGTCATTTTAAACTATTCCTCGCAAAATATCTACATAGTTAATTGGTTTATTGTCGGCTAGTTCCTTAATTGTTTGCAATATAAATGTCAAGGCACAATAAAATTTGATGATAGTTGCAAAAGTTATGCCAGATTTTCATAATGACATTACTTTTGTCGCACCTTCCACAATAAAATATTCCATTCTTACCGAAACAAGATTTGGGTTCACCATCTCAGATTCCGCTGAAATTTAGTATAGTACTGCCGCTATATTGGCCTATCCTTCCACTGTGCATCGTGTGCATTTATAGAAGCTGAAGATTTAAAAATTCATAGATTGATATGTATTGCGGTTACCAAATATTTTGCAAAATGTGAGCAGATTGGAGGCTGCACCCCTTAAACAAGAAAAACGCAATACATCTTCATTTATAAAAACTATTGCTCTGAAACTTGAGTCATATACGAGTATTCACATTTGTCTGGTTGGGGTCAGGCGGTTTACTGAACGTAAATCGTAAAAATTACGGTTTATCTTTACGGGCGCACAGTTACTGAAAAAATCAGTAGAAATTACTGTGATTTTCAATGCATTTTTGCGGTTTAGCTTTGTTCGGGTATGTAGCCCAGGAAGTTTCTTACAGATAGATCGCGTACGTTGTACAATAAAAACTACAAAATTTATACCTACTGACACAGTTATTTGGGCTTTAATGCTTTCACGCGTACTTTTACTGTTAAAACGTTGTAGAGTATACAATTTTTGGCCAAACCAGTTATAACTCTTATCACTGACATGAGTAAGACACTAAATACATGCGACTATTTGCACAGTAAACGGAAGCCATTAGGTTTTGACTTCTCAACACTTCTTGGTGCAAATACGCGTTTTTGCATAATCAAGCACATCTGTACATACATACACGTACCTACTAACTATATGACTATGACACAAGGTGTAGGGTTAAATTTTCATTTCAATTACGAGTATTATTTATTTATCTTTTTTTAAATTTAATCATTGTTTACATCTATAATAATAGCAGTGACAAGTAGATTGACAATGAATACATAAATTATCGTTTTAATTGATGCAGTTGCTGTAATTATCTCTTTAAGAAATGTATTTTAAAAATGAGTAATCATTAACAATTCCGCATATTTATAATGAACCCCATTAAAATGTAATAAATAATTAGCTTTTTGCAGATAGCTAAAAATGTTGCAGTTTCAAACAATTAGTTTAGCATAAAATCATGCTAGACACATTTTCAAGGCAACAACGGTTATCTCTTTTCGATCAGCTGTAATGAATAAACAACAGATCGCACATGTTTTAAACTAAATATCAAAATTTTCTTTCCAAAATGATTTTAATGTGATTTTAATCTGAACTGTGCTTCGTTGTAACCTAAGTCTGAATATTTGAGGTTAAATGAGATAAATTTTTTCAATAATACTTATTATGATATATGAAAATGTTGCTTTTTTCTTTCGAAATACGAATTTCGTCTTGTGGCCGAAACTCGACCATTTTAATTTGACTGCAAAGACAAGACGCAACTGAATACTTGAGCAAACTCATTAGTAACCATATTTACATATTTCATCAGTTTTGAGGCGTGGCACTGCACGCTGGTTCCAAATGACATTTTTTGGTTTAAAAATGACCAGAGAGCGCAGTCCTTAACGTAATCAAACATTTTTTTTTAACTAGAGCTTGATAATTTCTTAAAAGATTCTCGAAGCCCAAAATTTCAGCTCAACAATAGAGCAAAAAAAGCATGTTTTTTTGATCATAACTTATTTTTCACAGATGGATACCCAAATTTGATTGAAAAATAAAGATTATGATCTTGCAAAAATTTCGCCTTTTTTTTGTAGAATAGGTATAGATATAACACGGTCCGACACAAAAAAGTAACAGATGAGAAAATCTAAAAAATTCTTAAAGTAGACGTTAAAAAAAAATACCCGTGTTTCGTCGTTTTTCTCCAGAACGTCAGATTTTTTTTATCGATTTTTGAAGTTTTTAAGTCCACTGTACATGAAAAAACCAAAATAACGCATTCTTGTGTTAAATCGATGAATTTAACTTTATGATCCTTACATGTGTTCAGTAAACTTATGAGGAATATTTTTACCCTGCGCAACCCCCACATATGGGTAATTTTCTTAAAAATGTAGAAAAATGATACCTAAAACAGGGGAATATTGAGTCAATATGTGCTGCAAAAATATTTGCTATAAAATTTCACTACAAGTTGATGAACACTAAAAAATCGAAATTTTATCCCGGAACCCAAAAAATCGTTAAAAACAATTAGGACTTCTCACATTGCATATATATTACATCCCTGACGCGTTTTCCGCAAGTTTTAAGAATGTTTCGTCTTTCGTAACTCCTAGTGAAATTTTCCGTAGAATATTTTTGAAGAATTCTTTAACCCATTGTAGCCCAGTTTTAAGAAGAAGTGGTCAAAAAGACCCTTAAAACAGGATATAAATGTATGTATGTATTCTTCTGTAACTCCTAGGAAGAGCACAGGGTCAATATGAAACGTCTCCATTTTTTGCGACCCCTTCCGATGACTTTGATCTCTTGCCATGACTTTCCCGATTCTTGAATTTCCTTTTCCAGCGACCTTTTCTAGTTGGTTTTTGGTCTACCACGTCCACTATTGCCTTGTGTATTCCACTCAAGAGCCTGGCGACAAACTTCGCTGTGTGGTTTCTGGAGAGTATGACCAATCCATCTCCACTTGCGCAGATTGACCTCGTTTGCTATAGCCCTCTCATTGCATTGGATACCCCTTTTGGCCTTATTAAGAGCTTTATCTAGGATTACGTCAAGAACGATAAGAAAGAGAGATGGTGATAGTAAACACCCCTGCCGTACGCCTGAATTAGTGGTGAATGCTCAACAACCTGTTGTGTAACACACTGCATTTAAAGCCTTCATATTGGCACATACTAAGTTTATGGCCTTTGCGGCAATACCTCTTCGCTGCAGTGAAACCCAAATGTTTTCTCGGGAGACACTGTCAAAGGCAGTGCTGTAGTCTACGAAGACAAGTTGTAGCGCAGCACGCCACTCGCATGATTGTTCCACAATTATTCTGAGGGTTTTGATTTGATTCATGCATGATCAGTTTGGCCGGAATCGTGATTGTTGCCTTCAACAGGATATAATAGGTTAAAATTTTCTAGGAAAATTATCTTTGTGTGATTTTGCTGTGATCTTGTGACAACGAGTTTTATCCAAAATGTAGTTTTACAGTGGGGTGAAATTTGGGAAATATTGCTTATAAGAAGTTCTTATTGATTTTAACGATTTTTTTGCTTTAGGGATGAAATTTTGACTTTTTAGTGTTAAGCTACCAGTAGTGAAATTTTACAACAATTATTTCTGTAGTACATACTGACTCAATATTCTCCTGTTTTAGGTGTCATTTTTGTACCTTTTTAAGAAAACATGAAAATTATCCTTATGTGGCGATGTAGAGGTATAAAATTTTCTACAAAAATATTATTCACAATATCCTGCATAAGTTTTCTGAACACATGCTATACCTCAGATGTAAGGATCATATTCATCGATTTAACAAAAGAATGCGTTATTTTTGTTTTTTCATGTACAGTGGATTTAAAAACTTCAAAAATCGATTAAAAAAATCTGACGTGCAGGAGAAAAACGACGAGACACGGATATTTTTTTTAACGTGTACTTTAATAATTTTTAAGACTTTCTCATGTGTTTTACTAAAAGATTGAAATTCGCTTCATGGTCGGAAAAACGATTTTTTACTCAAAAGCAAGACAGCTGAAGCTCCTTTAATTTACACATGGAATCTTTTATATCGTGTCTATATAAGTAACAAATCTATACCATCATTTCTTATGTTGCTCAGTGTTTTAATTTATTATTTAATATTGCAATAATTGCATCTTTTAGCAGCAAACTGATTAATTATTCTATTCCATTAAGTTATACGTTGAAAGCAAATTTAATTAAAAACTGTATCATTTGCATAATTGTTTTAATAAATATATCAATAGTACAGTAAAAGAAGGGTTTTTGATGTCGTATATTCGTACTTGCATGAAAATAGTTGAATAAATATTGGATTAAAGAAACAAACCTCAAAAGTAAGAGTTGTAAAATGGTATTGGATTGCAATAATTTTTTTGGCAAAATATAACATTTGTGACATTTCGTCAATTTTTAATATTTGGGAAAAACTAAAATATAATGTCTACCATTTTAGAAAAAGTTTGATAAAACGCTGTTCGTAATCATTTGTTCACAACACAATCAAACCCAACCTAACTTAACTTAACATAATTTTACCCAACTTAACCTAATCTAATTTTCATGTAATTAGTCAAAACACTCTAAAATCACTCTAAACGAGGTCCGGACATCGCCTTAACATATTTTGTTACTTCATTGTGATTAACAACAAGTTTGTTTATAAAAAATCAAACGTACGAATTGTTACTAAACTGGATATCAGGCTTACAATTAAATTAAAAAAACAAAAAGTTTATTATATATCACATTTTTTTTTTATTTTTACTAGACTACTTTAACTGAATGCTTTGCAATACATTACCAGCACGTGCTTTTAACTATTTGTATAAAAGGCTATTGGTTCTTATCATAATTATCATATTTTAAGAGATAAGTACAGATCAAACTTGAAAGACTCAATTTTTTTTCAATTTCAATTTATTATTAATATAATCACATAAGATTAAAATATTGAAAAAAAAGCAAATATGTTATTCAAAAATATATCACGACCTGTGGTATTAAAAAGTATTTGTGCGGAAAATGTATTTCCTGCACAAACAATGTTGCGACCCAAATTTCGAGCATGGCTCGTTCGTAGCAGTTTTAACAACGCGCGTTGCTAAATGAGTTTCAACTACGTGCGTTGCTTAATAAAATACAACAAAAAAAAAAAAAATAATTTTTTTTATTATTTTTAATTTTTGGAAAAATGTTATAATGTTTTAAAAAATTCTAAAAAAATGTACACGTATTTCTTGAATGATTCTTAGCATTTTATACCTTATACAATTTTTTCGTACGATGCCTCGCTTTTGAGTAAAAATCGTTTTGCCTACAGCGAACGTTCAACAGTCGAAAATTATCATTTAACGACTGAGTTCCATGTTGAGTATTTAAAAAATTCATGTATTTTTTGTACTAAAAAAGGCCGAGCATTTTACATTAAAATACCCCCTCTATAAAATTTTTAGACATAAGTAGTATGTTTGGAAAAGTTACTTGTTGGACAATTTTAGTAAAATAAAATAAAGGTTTCTGGAATAGTACGGGAGCTATTGATCGAAAACTGAAAAGTCTCTAACAAAAACTTTAGAAGTCGATAAAAACCGTTATGCAGCTAACTGTGCAAAACCCATCGGGGGTTTTACTCAGCTATCGTAGGCCATAGTCCCAGTATAGCTAAGTCTTGTCCCTAATTTTGCTGTTGCACTGTTTTTGCTTAGATTTTCCACTAACTATTCCAAGTATCTGCACAAAATTTGGTTTCATTATCTTAAAAAATGCTTTCAGTACAGCTTTTTAAAACTTTTGCTTACATGGGATGTACCACGCCCTCTTATCCGAGCTTACCTAGTTTTTGCTCAGTGCTTCCAATTAATGTTTTTTGTGTCTTATTCGCATAGTTTTTGCTCGGAGCCGGGTTTTGCTGTTTTAAGTGTTTTTGTGAAATTTGGTTGGATTATCTTAAATAACGCTTTTAGTATAGCATTTTGAACCTTTTGCTTATATGGGAGGTGTCACGCCCTCTAGTTCGAATTCGTGTATTATGTGTCTTTTGCTTGCGTTATCGCAAATAATGCTCACAATATTGCGTTTTGAACATATTCTTTGCATGGGCGGTAAGCCGAACGGGCGTTGACCGATTTCGCTCATTATCAATCCCACGAGCTATCTTTGACGACGTTGGTAGAGTACCATTTCATTGAATTATCTTATCTTTTCTCAAAAAATGTACCAGAAAGACGCACATGGCTATATCAACTCAGGAGATGACGCTGATCAATAATATATATGATTTTCCATACCTGCCACGCCTCCTTCTCTGCGTTACAAACGGAAGGACAAAGTGAATATACCCTGGGTGTAGCGTATAACTACGATTTTTACGAGTTACCAACTTATACGATGGGCGTATTGATATGCATTATGGGTCATCTATGATTATTTTACTCAGCTAGGGTAGAGCCATAGTCCCAGTATAGCCAAGTCTTGTCCCTATTCTTGCTTTTGCACTGTGTAATCGACGATTATCAGTTAAACATTTATCCATTTAACGACAATCAAATCAATCTAAATTTGTATTAAAAGTAACTAATATTCATAAGATAAAAAAAAATACATTCTAAACAATTATATCAAAACTGTCTACTAAATTTCATAACAAAACAATTTATGGACAAATTAATTATTTATAAAGTGTTTGAGATAATTCTTCAACTTTCCTTTCTAAGTCATGAGTTAATAAAACAAATCCAATTAGTCAATCGAATGAATTAATTATTTACATTGTAAGTTAAACAATTTAATAGTACAAGTTATTTTACAGTAACACACAATTGCTCGATCTTATTTTAATAGCGTAGGGACCGCACTGCTTGGGTGCAAAAGCCGCTTTATGCCCACATCTGCAGTGGTGCAAACGTTGAATTCATCTCTAATTGATATTTGAAATTTTCATTTAATAATTTACACGTGTACTCCAATTATTTTTAAGCATTAGATTATATCCGATAGCGCTATTAAAATACTTTGAAACACTTTGTACTACATTTGTCATATGAAAATGATGATTAGTTTATATTTACTTTGTATTAGAGTGAGTACTGGAACTAAACTGAATTCAAAAATTTCTTTCGATCTAAAAGAGTCGATTAAACAATGCGATGAGGCGCTTTCTCTGTCCCTAGACATAAAATATGCTATATAGATTTTATTGTGGACTAGCTATTACCCGGTGAGCGTTGACTCATTTTTATCCCGATGCCTTTCACACATGTACCAAATCATTTTCGTCTACGTCAAATGCGCCAAACGCCTATTTTTCTAGCCCATTTTTCCCCTGATCTAAGCTAACATACTCTGAAAATTTCATCGAATTCGGTCGAGTGGATTTCGAGTGCATAAGAAGCGAACATACAGGCATGCTTTAATTTTTATATTAGATGTCGTATATTCCACACACTTGGTACAAAAATATGTGATATTTTCATATAGAAATGAATTATATCTGTGGCAACAAACCAGAGTAGCTTAAGTCGATCTTTGATAACATCGCAAAGCAGCATGAGTTCTATGCTTATGAAACGAATTTAAACTTTTTTGCCTTCTGATCAAAGACCGATTTAAGCTACTCTGATTTGTTGCCACAGATATATATAATTTTGTCAATTTATTTGTTGAGTCTTTGATTCGCAGATTGAAAAACTCTATATCTATCAGTATCTCTGATAACATGTGTAGACCCAAAAACGTTTTTGAGTAATTTAACTAAAATATGTAAATAATTTTGTTAGGAAAATTTCCAAATGTGTTCTAGTGCCGGAACTAAAATTTGATAAGTCTTTTAGACAGCTTGCAATGTTTATTAAAAATACAAAGTCTATGCCAGGAAGATTGAACCCGGTAAACAGTGCTATTACGCAAAAAAAAAATAATTAAATGAAAATTATTACACTATTTTGATGTGAGGGCGCTCTACTGATAACATTCAGAAATGCAAATGCTCCGAAATTATTGCAAATTGGAATTCCTTATCAGTCTAAATAAAAATATAACAACTTAGAATAGTTAACATATTTCGCAATATTCTTGGGAACTATTGTTTTCTTATTGATGTATGCATCGTTTTTTTGTCTTTTAATTTGCAAAAATGTTTTATCAGAGCGTAAAAATTCTTTAAAAAACTTTTATTCTAGAAATCTCCGGAAAAGCTTTGCAATGAGTATCGGATACTCCAAAGTATAATCAGATGTTTAAAGGGAATACGAGTATAAAACATATCAAAAAAACTAATGCTTTTTCAACTTTCGGTAACGTTTTGCAAAACCTGAATCAAATTTAAGTTTAAATTTAAAAAAAACGTTTAAATCTTAAGACTTATTTTTAAAGAATATTCAGTTAAAAACTTTGGAATTTCAAGCGTTTCCAGAAAGTTTAATAACATTTGTTTTATTTTACATAATCATCTTTATAAACTAAAAACCGAGCTTGAAGAAAAAAACCAAATTAAATATGACAGTACTTTTATTTTCGAAAACATTCCTTAAATGGTTGTTTTGCACTGGGAGAATTTGTGAACAAATTCCTCTAAGTTGTATGAGCAATAACAACATCCCTCTTCGTTTCTCTCCACTTACCAATAAACTCAATTTGTTTCAAAAGTTTCCCAGTGTAAACGACCATTTAAGGAATTACCTTTGATATGCGCACAATTTTTTAATTTCAAACATTCTCAAAGAATTTTTCAATATGTTTTTAGACGAAGTCTTCTATAAATACTCCTCTTTTGACATCTACGACAAATTATAGGCATTTGGGATTTTGAGTATATGTATTTTCATTTATCTAAGTATATTTTGTCGCTAATAACATATTTTAAATAATTTTTTCTTTTATTATTTTCAGTCAAAATAACTGGCACTCGTGAAATCCTATGCGGTGTCAGCGGCAGTTTTCGCAATGGAGAACTTTCAGCAATTATGGGACCATCTGGTGCCGGCAAAAGTAGTCTATTAAATGCAATATCTGGATACAGGTAAACTAAAAAATTACTAGTAAAGCTGCCACGCCCTTTGTCTAAACTTACTTAGTTTTGCTCAGATCTTGCAATTGCTATTTCAAGCAATTGTGCAATATTTGGTTTCATTATCTTAAGAAATGCTTTCAGCACAGTATTTTGATACTTTCTCTTGTAAGGGAGGTGCCACGCCCTCTTGTCTGAGGTCGTCTAGCTTTGCTCAGAGCTTGCATTTACTATTCTTTGTTATTGCAATTGTTGTTTTTATACCCGGTATTGGCAGCACTAGAACTATGTATAAAGTCGCATATACAGGATAGGCGGGAGTCGGTAGATCACCGGAAAATTTAAGAGTTATTGAAGTTAGTTCATAAAGAGACATAAGTAATGTCATAATATGAATTGGGTGACATTTTGTTAAAAATGAATAAAATTGTGTTCTGTTTTCACGAAAAGTTTACTTAATAGTGTGGAATTTATTTATGGCATTAAGTTGAAAAAATGATATTGGTCCAATAACCGCTTATGGCAAATGGCAAAACTTACTGACCTATAAAAGGCGCATATGAGTACATGAAAATAATATTAACAAATGAATCTTGAAGTGAAAGTTGCGATCATAATCATTGAATCGGTCATTTCAAAAATCACATAAGTCACATTTTTTCAATCATACTTTTTTTGCTTTAAACGAGTTTTTAAAAATATCAATAAATCATATACTATTAATATCATTATTTAATTTAAATTACCATCATTGCCATACCATCAAGTCCGTTTCTTGCTAAAACAATATAAGTCAAGAACAATTTTTCAGGTTTTTTCATTATTAGGTTATATAAATAAATCAAGAATATTTTTCGACATTTCAATCTTTGCTATATATCCAGATCAAAAAAGTTCTTTAAGACTCTTGTTGCAGAAAAGTTCTCTGGAGAAATATCCAATTCCGAGTCAGAATGTGGGCAAAAGAAGAAACTAGTAATGGGCATTTCAAGTGATATAGGCATTGACAATCCTTTCTGTTTTGCAAGTTAGCGCACTCGACCAATATTTCTTTGGTCACCTCACTTTTACCAATATTTACTCTCATCAAGTGCAGCAACGATACGATACAAATTGGACTTTGGCAAGTGGAAATGCTTTAATACAGCAAGGACCAATTTTTTATCAATTTTGATTGCTTTCAACATTTCCAACAAATCATCGGGATCTGGAGCTATATTGTTAGTTTTTTCACGTAATTTCTCGGCATAATTACAGAAAACAATTAAAAAACGTTTGAAATAAATGCACAACACTTTTTTGGATCACGATATAGTATATAACGTTAACAATTGAAGACGACAAATCGTCAAATAAAATTTGCCACTTTACCCCGACACCACATTTTGTAAAAAATGTTAACGCCATTATTTCACTCTATGAGTCACACGGGAATCCTTTTGCATTATCAAAACTAAGACTTCAAAGAATATTTTAAGTGGTTTATCTCCAAAAACAGTAAAAATATCAATGTCTAAAAATTTAAAAATTAAATTTCAAAATCACTTAAAAATTTCACAAAATTCCAGAGACCACAAAAAAACGTATACACGTGTCGGTATAACATAAAGATTTCCTTACGGTCATTACAAATACATTTTAATTTTAATCAATAATTTTTTAGAACAATGTTATCCATTTAAGTGTAATTAATTGTATTTGCATCTAACAAGGCACTTTCAACTCTTTTATGTTAATTTCATTGATTGTTCAAGTATAATGTACTGGGTGAAGGTTATTATACTGCACGTGATTTGTTAGTCTGCATCTAGACAGCGCACAGTGAGGCAAAATCACATGACTAGCTTCAAAATTTATTATTGAGTTGCATTTCAAATTACACTCAGAAACGTAACAAGAATTGCCTTCACCCCCTCTGATTTCGTTGGAATTTAAGTAGTACATAGTTTTGTTTTATGCCAAATCCGATAAAAATAAAAAAAAACTAGTAAGGGTGTAACCTTTGGCCAGGCCAAACATTAAATACCCTACACTTTTGAAACTTTTTCTTATATGGGAGGCACCACGCCCTCTTGTCCAAGTTCGTCTAGCTTTAGCTCAGAGCATGCATTTATAGTTGCTAGTGCCCGAGTAAAACTTAGTTCGATTATCTCAAAAGACGGGTTCAGTATAGCGTTTTGAAGCTTTTGCTTGTGCCACGCCCTCTTGTCCGAATTCGTTCAGTTTGTTTTCAGAGCTTGCGTATACAATTCGTAATATTTATGTGTATGTCGGTTGCATTGTCGCGAAAAATACTCCTAAAGTTGCATTTTAAATATATTTTTTGTATGGGCGGCAGGTGTGTCCGTTGACCGATTTCGCTCATTTTCAATCTCACGAGCTAATTTTGACGACGGAGGCAGTGTACCAAATTTCATTGAATTATCTTTTTTAGTTTTCCCGTAAAAAATATTTCCACGCACAGCCAGCCAGCCAGACAGACAGACGGATATGGCTATATCGACTCAAGAAGTGACGCTGATCAAGAATATATATACTTTTCTATATCTGCCACACCTCCTTCTCTGCGTTACAAACGGAAGGACAAAGTGAATATACCCTTGGGTCTAGGGTATAAATATTTTTTTTTTTTGCTGTTTTGATGTGGTTTCTCTTCAATTGTGACAAACCTTCCAATTTATCGATTTTTCCACTTTTTGTCTTTAAAAAACTTACATTTTTTGAGATGTATTGTGATACTGGTATATTTCTTAAGATACATATCGATACATCCAACGTATAACTTGGTAACTCAAGTGACCAACGGAACAGCGTTTTTCGAAATCTGCGCATTCGGTTCCATCTTTCGTGAAATATTGGTACCTCTAGCTAGAAATTTGATGTGCTGGGAGCAATTTTGGTAGTCACAACCTAAATTTATTTTATGTAGGTTTTCATATAAAAAAAAAAAAATGCAGTACTGCAGTATTTTGAAAATTTTGCTTGTATGGGAGGTGTAACGCCCTCTAGTTTGATTTCGCTTACTTTTTGCTTAGATCTTGTATTTACTATCCCTAGTAATTATGTGTATTTTGCTTGCGTTATCGCAAATAATGCCCATAATATTGCGTTTTGAACATGTTCTTTGTAAGGGCGGTAGGCGTGTCCGTGGACCGATTTCGCTCATTTTCAATCCTTCGAGCTAACTTTGACGACAAAGGCAGAGTACCAAATTTCATTGAATTATCTTGCTCAGTTTTCTCAAAAAATGTATTTCCACGCACACCCAGCCAACCAGCCAGACAGACGGATATGGCTATATCGACTCAGGAGGTGACGCTGATCAATAATATAAATACTTTTCCATACCTGCCACGCCTCCTTATCTGCGTTACAAACGGAAAGACAAAGTGAATATACCCTGGGTTCAGGGTATATTAACGAATTTCGAGCTACCAACTTATACGTTGGACGCATCGATATACAATACATTAGGGGTCATCTATGATTACACTAGTTAACAAATGATTAAAATTTTTTTTCCCAGCGAATGCCGTTACTCATTTTATATGAAAAATGGGCTACTGATTCCGAAAATCGCATTTTTTTTTTTTTTATTTCGTGTCGTTTTCGAGATATCGGTCATTTTCGGTTTTTGGACCAAAAAAAAAAGATAGTTCCACTTAAATACAAATATCTCAAGAACCAATGTTTGTATTGAAACAAATAATATGTCATATTACATCTGAGGTGTATCATGTCTTCAGCAAACTTATGCAGGATACTACGCGGAATATTTTTGTAGACAATTTTAACCCTCTCAAACCCGCACATGTAGGTCAAAATGAACTTCATGTGGGGGTCAAAATGACCCACATGTGAGGGTTTTAGAGGGTTAAAATTGTCCACAAAAATATTCCTCGCAGTATCCTGCATAAGTTTACTGAACACATAATACACCTCAGATGTAAGGATCATATAATTAAATTCATCGATTTAACACAAGAATGCGTTATTTCTGTTTTTTCATGTACAGTGGATTAAAAAACTTCAAAAATCGATTAAAAAAAAATCTGACGTGCTAGAGAAAAACGGCGAGGCACGGGTATTTCCTTTTAATGCCTTCTTTAAGAATTTTTTGGATTTTCTAATTTCTTTTACAAAAAGTTTCAAATTTTCGAACAGTTTATTACAAAAAAACAGAAAAATAGGGAAAAACGCATTTTGGTAACTTATCAATGAATTGTATACAACTTTTGCATTTTTCCATCGATTTTCTTAAATGATATCTTATTTTCTTCACAAATATATAGTCTATGATACAAAAAAAAAATATTATAAAAAAAATATGTCTTCTTGTATAAATTTGAAGTTGAATTTGATTTTTTCTTAATTTTTTCGAAAAAAAAAAATTTTTTTTTTTAGAAATCAATTTATTTCACCGAAACTAACGAACCAACCAAAAAGTGATGTGGATAATATTTGTAGGTAATTTAATTACCTTTAATATGACATATTATTTGTTTAAATACAAACATTGGTTCTTGAGATATTTGTATTTTAATGGAACTATCTTTTTTTTTTGGTCCAAAAACCGAAAATGACCGATATCTCGAAAACGACACGAAATAAACAAAAAAAAATGCGATTTTCGGAATCAGCAGCCCATTTTCCATATAAAATGAGTAACGGCATTCGCTGGGAATTTTGGCTGTAAACTAGTGTTATTACTTGCATTATTATATTTTTGATGTTCTTTTCAATATTTAAAAAAAAAAAAAATTTATATTAAACGTCTAAAAATTTCATATGTAAATAATTTCACCTTCAGTAGGACTGAAACCAGGTGGATTTTTAGTGACGATAATCTTGTACCACTAATGCTATCTAAAAATAACCAATTTGTCACACTGAGTGATACTTTATGATCTTCTGATAATTTTGCTTTATCAAGATAAAGGGGTATTTAGGCTTATAAAACACAAGATAATGATATGTCCAGTATAATCAAATAAAACAAACCACGACATTAATCCAAATCAATTGTAAAATCCCATTAAGCGTGTATACGATAAGATTATTTATTGATTTCCAAGGTCAGTTAATATACTCGTATACACATCGCAATGAATATCGTCATACTGGGGCTATACCTACTGTGCTTTCGCTTTTCAATTTTCTTATCAATTCAAAAATCATAATAAAAACATAGTTTTCAAAGGATAATGTGCCTTTTAAGGCGAGATCCAGGAAGGACATTTGAGGAGTGATTTTTCAAAAGGGCGTAAAACCATTTCCGACCTCGATCAAACCTAAGAATGCCATCGCCATTACCATGCTAAAATGCATCCTCTAGTTCAAAATTCATCACAAAAAATGCATTTTTCCAAGGTAAAATCGTGATCAAAAGTCGCATTTCAGAACAAAAGGGCTTATTTCCATATAATTTCTTAGAAATTTTTAGAGTTTGATACAAAAAGACGTATTTCGAATAGTGACCAAAAAAACTTTTAATATTTTTTATATGCCCCGGGCTATATAGGTGCTTACATACCATGCCTATAGACATCAAAATAAGCTTCCAAATGGTGAAATAAGAGTGATTTCGAAACAAAAGGGCTTATTTTCGAACGTTTCAGAACAAAAGGGCTTATTTCCAAATGTTTTTTACTTTTTGCAATTACTACAAATATGTTACAACAAAAATGTTAAAGGGATTAGAATCTTTGGTCAACTCGCTATAACACTGGAGACATTAAAAAAAAAAATAAGTTATTGTAAACAGCCCATAAAAGTTTTTTCTTTTTACTGAAAATTTTTTTAAAATGGTTTTACGCCCTTTTGAAAAATATATATCCTCATTTCTAAACTAAAAAATATTTTTGTAGTGTTTTTAACCAACTATTGTATTTTTTTTTTCAATTTTCAGAACCTCTGGTGTCTCTGGTCATTTGAAAATTAATCGCAATGACTCCTGTTATTTAACACAAGAAGATCACCATCAAACGCTGCTTAGCGTTGAGGAACTAATGCATCTTGCCTGTGATTTAAAGTTAAAAAATTGCCAAAAGAAAAATGAAGTGATTACAGAAGTCTTGGAGAATCTAAATATGAATCATCGACGTAAAATAACCGCAGCCAAACTGAGCGGAGGTGAACGTAAAAGGCTATCGATTGCCCTCGAATTGGTCGCTAATCCAAAAATATTTTTCCTTGATGAACCCACTAGTGGTTTGGATGAGGTAACAGCAGCACAATGTATACGCCTACTTAGCCAACTTGCAAAACAGGGTCGCACTATTGTTTGTACAATACATCAGCCTTCGGCCACGGTTTTTAATTCTTTTGATAGAATTTTTGTAATGGCGCGTGGACAATGCGTCTATCAGGGAAAACCTGGATCAGTGATACCATTTTTGCGACATGTGAATTTGGATTGTCCAATGTATTATAGTCCTTCAGATTATAGTAAGTTGAGGAATTTTTGTCAAAACTTTGACTAGTTGCCTTAAAGTGTGCAATAGATAATTATTAAATTTGCAGTTTTACTGTATGAATTTGAGGGCTTGTCTAGACGGCGAGCCCCTAAAATAAGACAATAAGAAATTTTCTTAATTATCAATACTGCTTGCGCTCAAAAAGTCAATTAGTCAAATGGACGTTTGTAGTTTCTTTAGTTTTTAACTAATAATTTTATTCCTTTTTAGTTATTGAACTCTGTGATGCTGATGAAGGTAAACTTATTCCGATGCTTAGTGACCTCACTGAAAATGGCAAGTTGATGTATACACCACACGAAAAAACCATTGAGAATACTAGTGAAATAACTCATGATGTCAGAGAGAGTTTAGCGCAAGAGGAGCCAAGTAGACTTTTTCACCAAGCTCTAACAACACTTTTTATTGAGGAACCAAAGCGAAATTATTTTAAGAATTTTTCAAAACATAGTATACAATCCACCGATGGTTCTCTGATTGGTGGTGCCACTGCTATCTATGAACATATGAAAGCTTTTTCCAAACGTATGACATCAAGGCACACTGATGTCTCTGAATTTCGTCAATTTTATGTACTACTACGTGTTATGATCTTACGTATTATGAGATCACGTATAGCTTTGATTATACAAATTTTACATCATTTATTTTGTGGAATCTTTTTTGGTAAGCTCTTGATCGTGATGAGTGAAAAAAAAAAATAAAATATCTAATTGAATAATATTTTTTCGTTTAAGGTTTAATTTTTTACAAACTGGGTAATCAGGGTTCACGTATGTTTGATCATTTGAAATTTTGCATTGGAACGGTGCTGATGATTGTCTATACACAGGTTATGGTTCCTATTTTAAGTTGTAAGTTCATTCATGTTCAAATATATTTGTCCTGTGTTTTCACACTCCCTCTTTTCCTATATACATATATGTAGATCCTGCTGAAGTCAAAATTGTCAAAAAGCAGACATTCAATCGTTGGTACACGCTGACACCATATTATATGGCGTTGACTATATCGAGAATGCCATTGCAGGTAATTTTTCTAAGCCTTAAATATTTAAGTCCTTTATAGCCCATTCCCACTTACATGGTTAAAGCGAGTTAGTTTGCCATACCTTTTCGATGTGTATGAGACATTTGAGCTTTGGTTTTTCTCATTTCGGTTTGGCTTACTTGCTGATCGATTCAAAATTTTATTTCTTATTTACTTCCTTTTTAAGCAAGCTTAGACTACATTTTTAGGGTTGCCACCTGGTCTTTTAATACAATACTGCTAAAGTCTAACTATTCTCACCATAAATTGACATGTTTGGTCTTTAACAGAAAATTAATATGTAGGGTTGCAATATTAGGCTTTCCAGCCTTTTTCACAAAAAAAGGAGGCATGACATTATATTTTTATATCAGTTTTTGTTCAGGCCATGCTACTCTTGATCGGGCGTTACCTAGAAAATTTCATCAAAATCTACTAAGTAAATAAAAATTAGATTTAATTTGTTTGTATGTTTGTTACTTATGAACTCGAAAATTAACAGATCAATTTGAATGAAATTTGCACTGTATCTTAGAATTAGAAAAAGCTAGGTCATAGGCCAAAAAATGGGCGGTGCCGTACCCCCTAAAAACAAATTCGTAATACCTCTGAAATTACTTGACGCAGAGAATTGAAATTTGTGTATATGTGTAAAGTGCATTAGGACAAAAAATTTTCAGTGAAAAAGTGGGCGGTGTTACGCCCCCAAAAAAATATTAATCATAACTTTGAAAATATTCAACGGACATGAATGAGATTTGGTATATGAATTCGGAGTACTGATACAAATGATGTAAATTGGGTGGTGCCACGCTCTGAATAAAATTTCGTCGTACATATCTCTGAGGCTATTTAACGCACATAGATGAGATTTAGTACATATTATATATGAAGCACTCCATGCCAAGTGTACCAAAAAAAAAATATTTTTTTTCTCCGATTTCGCTCAAATTTGGCAATTTGGTAGATCCAGTGTGCAAGAACAACAATCCGGGAGGATTTGGTCCTAGTACCATTTGTTGTTAAAATTCAGGGTGTTAAAGTTGGCGTTTTTAGTCATTTTCATGAAAAGGGTGTTTTTTCAAAAATTAATAGCTTAGAATAAAGTTTGTAAATTGATAAATCTAAGTTAATGCTCCCATTCATTTTGAAATGTTCTTTTTATAAAAAAATATTTCTTGGTGAAAAAATTTTTTTTCACCAAAATTTTTTACACTTAAAAATACTTTTGAATTTTTCTTAAAAAAAGTCCCCTTAGATTTTTTTAAAAGTACTTAAAATTAAAGTATAATTTATAAGCTTTAAAATGATATATGATTCAAGATGGGATTCGATCGCTACATGGGCGTTTTTGACTTTTGCATGCCCGCGGCAGGACAAAATCTTTTTTTACTCGAGAGAAAAGCATCTTACGTAAAAAGTGTACATAGCAAAAATTGCTTAGAATCGTCCAAGCAATACGTGTGCTTTTATTTGGAATTTCTTGAAAAGCTAAAAAAAAATTTTTTTTTCCTTTGAAAATTTTTTTTGCAAAAATTTTTCATAAAAAACTTTTTTAATAAATTATTAAAAAAAAAAAGTTTTAAAAAATTCTAAAAAAATTCACACATGTTTCCTAGACGATTCTAAGCATTTTTTGCCTAGTACACTTTTTACGTATGATGCTTTTCTCTCGAGTAAAAAAAGATTTTGTCCTGCCGCGGGCGTTCAAAAGCCAAAAACTCCCATGTAGTGTCCGAATCCCATCTTGAGTCATACACCATTTTAAAGCTTGTAAATTATGCTTTAATTTGAAGTATTTTAAAAAAAAATCTAAGGGGGCTTTTTTTAAGAAAAATTCAAAAGCATTTTTAAGTGTAAAAAATTTTGGTGAAAAAAAAATATTTTTTTATAAAAAGAACATTTCAAAATGAATGAGACCATTAACTTAGATTTATCTATTTACAAACTTTAGTGTAAGCTATTAATTTTTGAAAAAACACCCTTGTCATGAAAATTACTAAAAACGCCAACTTTAACACACTGTATTTTAACAACCAATGGTGCTAGGACCAAATCCTCCCGGATTGTTGTTCTTGCACACCGGAACTACCATATTGCCAAATTTGAGCGAAATATTTTTTTGTTGGTACACTTGGCATGGAGTGCTTCATATACATAAATTGCATCGGGAGAATTTACATCCTTTGAATAAATTGTGGATGCCTCGCCCCCTGTACAAGACAAGGTTTAGCAACGTACACCGGGAAATGCTAGTATCTTATATAGATTGCGAGATATAACGTGCTAAACTTTTTAATCGTTGAAAAGTGGGCGTGCCGCTTATTTGATTATGAACACTTCGAGCATTTTATGGTTTTGCTGTTCTGCACCCGCGCATCAAGTTTCATCAAAATAGCTTTTATAGTTTGCAAGATATAACTGGATGAAACAAAATGTGACGCCAAAAAGTAGCGCAAGACTGTCTCGCGGCCTTGAAATTGATCATTATCAGAAGTAAGTCTTTATTAAGAAATCGTTCTATTCCGAACGGATAAAGTCGATTTGCGACCATCCATCATAATTTTTTATTTAACGGGCACCCTAATGTATACGTCAGCATATGTTTGTGTTAAACGGAAAAATTTCCATTAAAATCGCATATTTCGTTCTAATGAAATGTTCAGAGGCGCCATCCGGTGAAAATTATCAGAACTTTTGACGTTTCTATTCTTTTTTTCGACTTATTAGCGATGTAATGGTAAAAACCTCGTTGAAATCAGTGCAGTAGTTTCGAAGATAGTCAAATTTAATTGTAATTGAACTACAACGTCATCTGATGAAGATTATCAGAACTTTTTTCATTCTTAAAGTTGTTGAAAACTTCGTCCAAAATGAATTGTGATTGAAATGCCACCGCCTTCTGGTGGAGCACTTTTGAAATTTCCATTCTCTTAGTCGACTGATTAGCAATCTAATTTTGATAATATCGTTAAAATCGGTGCAGTAGTTTCGAATATATAACGTGTTAAAATATTCAATCATTAAAAGCGCCATCTGATGAAAACTATTAGAACTTTTGGCATTTTATTGTTAGGTCGAATAATTAGCAATCCAATGGTGAAAACCTTGTCGAAATCGGTGCAGTAGTTTCGGAGATATTTAAATTTAAAGAAAAACTTTTTTTATTTCATCCTGCTGCTGTTTCTGATTACCAGACTTGGGGGTTTTGCATTAGATTTTATTTTTCACTAAACTTAGTGCTAGTGAAAAAATATTCACTATCAAGGAATATATTTAGTGTTAGTGCAAAATCCTTCACTATCAAAAAATTCATTAAGTGGTAATGAAAAAGATTTTCATTATCACTAAATTTAGTTAAAAGTTTTAAATAATATTTCCACTAAATTTAGTGATAGTGAAAATTCATTCACTATCAAAAAATTGATTTAGTGGTAATGGCAAATTTTCCATTATCACTAAATCTAATGAAAGTGAAAATTTGTTCCATTGAATTTAATGAAACTTTAATGAAAATTTTCAATAAATGTTGCAATAAATTTAATGAAACATTTTCACTTTCATTAAATTTAATGAAACTTTAATGGAAATTTTCATTAATGTTTCATTAAATCCAATGAAACAAATTTTCACTATCACTAAATTTAATGAAACTTTAATGAAAATTTTCATTAATGTTTCATTAAATTCAATGAATATATGTTCACTTTCAATAACTTTTTTTATTGGAAATTTCAATTCAATTAAGACAAAATGTGCCGTGCTAGGTCAAAATATTTTGATATCTTTAAATTTTTCCTTCGAGATCTTGTACGAAACGATTGCGTGAACATTAATCCTACTATTACTTAAAAAAGCTTACGAAAGCTGTTTTAAGCATTTAGTTGACAAAGCGCAGAAATTATTTGGGTCTGAAGAACTTCAAAAACTAAAAGTCGTGCTTGCATTTGACTTTAATGAATCTCCTTCAAACTGATACTATTCCCACTCATTCTAACCCTTTCAATAAATTTAATTTAATCAGTCTGTTCGTTTATTCGAAGATTTTGCGAGCTTTTCGGCTAAAAACTTGCAAAACCTCGGAGTAAACGAACAGCTTGGATTTTAATGAAAAATTCTATTAAAAGTTTCATTAAAAGCTTCATTATATTTAGTGGTAGTAAAATTTTGTTTCATTGAATTTAATGAAACTTTAATGAAAATTTTCTTTAGAAGTTTCATTAGAAGCTTCATTAAATTTAGTGATAGAAAAATTTTGTTTCATTGAATTTAATGAAACTTTAATGAAAATTTCCACTAATGTTTCATTAAATTCAATGAAACAAATTTTCATTATCACTAAATTTAGTGCAATTTTTATTGGATATTTTCATTAAATTTTAATGATAGTGAAAAACTTTCCACTATCATTTAATGAATTGTTAGATAGTGAAAAATTTTTCATTACCATCAAATGAATTTTTTCATAGTGAAAAAATTTCCACTATCACTAAATTTAATGGAGAAAATTTTCACTATCTCTAATTAGATTTAGTGGTAGTGGAAAAAGTTTCACTATCAAAGTATTCATTAAATATTAGTGAAAAGCTCAATGAACTAAAAAATTTAGTGCATTACCCCCAAGTCTGCTGATTACTGGGTGTTTTGTAAAATTTTCTATTTTCTGAAATGCAAAATCAAAACATACAATAAGTATGCTATATCTCTGTAATTATAGCAGCTATCATTAGATTGTAACTACCATTTGCCATGCTAAATTTGAGTGGGAATAAACGAGGGGCGTTGCACCCCCCATACAAAAAAAAAAAAAAAAACACACACACACAAATGCTATATCTCTGCGCCTATATGCTTTGATATTCAAGATATAGAAAATTATTGAAGAAAAGGCCAACCAATTTGTATGCAGATGCTTTGCGTGCAAAAACATAAAAGACCGTAAAAAGGGCACAAATGTGCAAATGTATTTAAGAAGCTTTAGAAATTTGTTATTTTATATGTTTAAGTAACTCTCTTTAATTTCTCCATATTTCTAGTTTATGCTGAACCTCATCTTTCTGTCTTTAACCTATTGGATGATTGGTTTGCCCGCAGAATGGTGGCGTTTTGGTCTATTTATGCTTGTTGGACAAATGACATCGCTGGTCGCCGAAGGCATGGGTTTAGCTATTGGCGCATCATTTAGCATAACAGTAAGTGATAGCGCGAGTTCAAAGTTTATGTTCAAATAATTGTATAATTTAATTTTCTTTCAACAGAATGGCTGTGCAGTGGGTCCACTAATTATAGCACCATCTATGGGTTTGGCTATTTATGGTTTTGACTTTGCAACCCAAATACCTGATCTCATGAACATTGCTATGAAATTTTCTTACATACGTGTTAGCGTTGTCTCTTTTGTGCTGTCGGTGTTTGGTTTTAGTCGGTCAAAAATGGAGTGTGATCAAATTTATTGTCACTTCGATGATCCACGTGTTTTGCTAAAATTCTTGGACATTGATCACGTTTCATTGATAAGTCAATTTGGACTATTGGCGCTCTTATTGGTATTTTTCAGAACTATACTATTTATAAGCTTAAAATTACGTTGTAACACATAGGTGTAGAATGATAAAACTACTAGATTTTTATAGAAGGTATTATTTTTTAGGTATGTATTACTTTTACTTGGCTGTTGGTGGTGTAGTGTACTTTTTTAAATCAACCACAAAATTGAAACGCCAAACTTGATTATTTATAATGCTCTTTGATGCTTTTTAAACTTTTTATGTACATAATTTTTATGACCAGTGTAATTTTCTGCTTTAGAAATTGATACTCAGTTAAGGTAGTTGAATAGTATTGCTGTGATAAGTGCTAAGCAAATAAAGTATATTTAATAGATTTTATACGCTATAAATTGGTGACATTTACTATTTAATTGTTAAGTTATACTTAAATGTTAAGGCCGAATTTTTGCCTATTTGATTTTTCACTAAAATTAAAAAAAAAAATTAAATTTAAACTCCAGATAGTTGTTTATTCAATTAAACGTTTATTATCATTATTATAATTATACATACATAAATTTATGTACACTAAATGATATTACATTTTATATACAATATAATACATTTTTTATAAAATTTAAAAGAATTTAACTTTTTTTAATATGTTTTATCACATTGCGTTTTTCAGCTTTTGGTTCTTGTACAGCTTTTTACCGTGCTTTTTTACTTTCTGGAGACTCATCGCGGGTTCGTGCCGACTGCTTAAATTTTAAGTTTTTATAGCCTTAGGATGACGTATCATCGTCATTTGATACATCAGCATCTTCCACGTCCCTCTAGTATATCTAGACATTCTAAAGCATGTTGATAGTCCGCCATAGATATTTTCTCTCTAGTAAACCAATATATTCCTCGTTTTGGCTATGAAGTCTTCGGTTGACCTGCGGGAACCTTCGGATGTCCCGGAAAACTATAAATTAAAACTTGTTGATAGTCCACCTTAGATGTTTTCCCCCTAGTATACCTAGATATTCTTCGTTTTGACTATAAAGCCTTCGGGTGATCTTCGGAAACCTTCCTGTATGGCATGAAAACCTTCCCATACCTGAGACACACGCACTACCAAATTTTCAGCTCAATTGGTCAAATAGTTTCCGAGAACCCTTCAAAGTATGCTACAGTATTTTTGAAAAATTCACGAATACATACAAAATCAACATACAAAATGCTATATTTCGGCTCCTGCAGCAGTTATCATTATGAAACTTAGTAAATGATTGCTTATTGTTTTTATTATTGACCATGCAAAAGCTCGTCCAAATCAGTTTGGTAGCTTCGGAGATATTCAAGTTCAATTGAAGTTGAACTGCAGCGCCATCTGGTCCATATTATCAGAACTTTTGACTTTTTATTCGATGGATTGACTTATAAACAATTTAATGGTGAAAACCTCGTCCAAATCAGTGCAGTAGTTTTGAAGATATAACGTGTTTAAACATTTAATCATTAAAAAGCGCCATCTGGTGAAAACTATCAGAACTTTTGACTTTTTCATTCGATGGATCGACTAATTAACTATCCAACGGTGAAAAATTTGTCCAAATCGGTGCAGTAGTTTAGGAGATATTCAACTTTAAAGAAAACATTTTTTGAATTTCATCGTGCTGCTGTTTCTGATTGCCTGGTATTTTACAAAATTTTCTATACGAAAGAACGCAAAATTTCTGAAATGAATCAAAACACACAAAATGCTATATCTCTGCACCCATAGCAGCTATCATTATGAAATTTATTACATGGATGTATATTGCATCTACCATTCACCGTGCAAAATTTGAGGGGGGTTCAACAAGAAGGCGTTGTACCCCCCATACAAAAAAAACACACAAAGTGCTATATCTCTGCGCTTATAGCAGATATCAATATGAAACCTGGTATATAGATGCTTATTATATTTAACATTCACCATGCACAACCTCGTTCAAATCGGTTCAGCAGTTTCAGAGACATTCAAGTTCAACTGAAATTGAACTGCAGCGCCATCTGGTGCATATTATCAGAACTTTTGACTTTTCATTCGATGAACCTACTTATAAGCAATCTAATGGTGAAAACTTCGTCCAAATCAGTGCAATAGTTTCAAAGATATAACGTGTTAAAATATTTAATCGTTGAAAAGCGCCATCTGGTGAAAACTATCGGAACTTTTGACCTTTTCATTTGATGGATCGACTAATTAGCAATCCAATGGTGAAAACTTTGTTCAAATCGGTGCAGTAGTTTCGGAGATATTCAACTTTAAACAAAAATCTTTTGAATTTCATCCTGCTGCTGTTTCTGGTTGCCTGGTATTTTGTAAAATTTTCTATATGAAAAATCGCAAAATTTCTGAAATGAATCAAAACACACAAATTGCGATATCTCTGTACCCATAGCAGCTATCATTATGAAATTTGGTACATGGATGTATATTGCATATACCATTCACCGTGCAAAATTTGAGGGGGGTTCAACAAAAGGGCGGTGTACCCCCCATACAAAAAAAAAACACAAAGTGCTATATCTCTGCACCTATAGCAGCTATAATTATGAAACTTGGTACATGGATATGTATTGTATCTAAAACTCACCATGCAAAATTTGAGTGGGTTTGAATAAGGGGACCTTGTACCCCCCATAGAAAAACAACACACAAAATGCTATATCTATGCGCCTATAGCAGCTATCATTATGAAACTTGGTACATGGATGTATATTGTATTTATCATTCACCGTGCGAAATTTGAGGGGGGTTCAACAAGAGGGCGTTGTACCCCCCATACAAAAAAAAACACAAAGTGCTATATCTCTGCACCTATAGCAGCTATCATTATGAAACTTGGTACATGGATATGTATTGTATCTAACATTCACCATGCCAAACTTAAGGGGGGTTGAACAAGGGGGAGTTGCACCCCCCATACAAAAACAACACACAAAATGCTATATCTCAGCTACCATTATGCAACTTGGTACATGGCTATATATTATTCCTACCATTCACCATACAAAACTGAGGAGGATATAGACGCAGGGGCGTTGTACCCCCGATACAAAATCAACACATAAATTGCGTTATCTCCAATTGCAGCTATCATTATGAAACTTGTTGTATTTATGCATATTGTGTCTACCATCTACCGTGCAAAATTTGAACAAGGGAACGTTGTACTCCCCATACAAAATCAACACCCAAAATATATCGCGGGTCCTATATCAGCTATCATTATGAAACTTGATGCATTTATGTATATTGTGTCTACCATTTACCACGCAAAATCTGGAAGATTTGAAAGAAGGAGCGTTGCACCCCCACGCAAAAAAGCCATCTAAATGCTATATATCTGCGCCTATAGGAGCTATTATTATGAAACTTGGCGTCAAATGTCATTGTGTTTTGATATTCTCAAAGTATACAGATAGTGAATTAGTAGAGAAAAAGCCAACCAGATGTGTGCGTGCAAAAACTCAAAAGTCCGTAAAACGGACACAAATGTGCATATATTGAATTTAACATCATCAATTCTGTATGTTTTCGTAAGCTTCTGGTGAAAACACAGCCAATTTCTTTAATATCTGACAAAAAGGGAAGCAATTTACATTATGACATTAATTTTGCTTCTTATAACACGTTGAGTTTAACTACGAGTATTGCCTATCGAATTATATTTTATCAATCAATTTGAGCTTGAAAGTTTCGTTATTTATCACACTTTAATTTGATGAAGTGTGCATACAAAATTTTTTAAGTTTTGGATGCAGAGTACAATGAACTATTTTTCAAAAAAAATCCTCATATATAAAAACTGCCATGCCTCGCGCAAATTTCAACCGATTTCTGTACTGCTGAACATGTTAGAAAGCTCTTGACTTCTTTTTCAAACTCTTACAAAATTTTTGGGTATAATTGGAAATTAATTTCATGATATTCGATTTATTTTATTGAATCGCCTCCTCTTTAAATTTTAGCTTACTGATTACGCCCGTTTTTCTCGTTTCTACCAAATTTTATAAAAATCACTTGTAAAGTTTGCGAGATACTTACCATAGGGCCAACCAGGGCCCGTAGAATACCGCAACCCAAATACCTGATCTCATGAATATTGCTACGAAATTTTCTTATATACGCGTAAGCGTTGCGTCTATTGTGTTGTAGGTGTTTGGTTCTACACAGCTAAAAATGAACTGTGATTAAATTTATTGCCATTTTGATGATCCACGCATTTTGCTGAAATTCTTGGACACTGAGCACGTTTTATTGATTAATCAATTTGGACTATTGATGCTCTTATTGCTATTTTTAAGGACTACACTATGTATATGCTTAAAATTACGTTGTAACCAGAACTTTTATACCAACTTTTATACTTTTATTCAAAAAGTTTTAGAAATTAAAGTTTTTGAAAACTTTTTTTGCATAAAAGTTTATAAAAATCTCGATAATAAAAAGTTCTTAAAAACTTTTACTTGAAAAGATTTTTTTAAACTCTTATTACATAATTTTAAAAGTTTTTCATAAGAACTCACCAATTTTTATTTTTTTTTTGAATAAAAACAAGCAAATAAAAATACCTTGATAAAAGATGCAGTCACTGAAGTATAAGAAATTACATACTTATCTATAGAGCTGGAAGATAAAATGACACCATTTTGGGCCCATTTTTGTAAAAAAATGAAGAGGGAAGGTCGGAAACATACTTTGGATATAACCAGAGGAGTCCCCAACCGCTCTAAATGACCGTTATAGGCCAATTTTGAAAAAAAATTATTGCAACAATTGATGGGGAAAGGTCGGAAATAGATTTGGGACATGACCAGAGGTGTCTACGACCCCTCTAAGTGATTGACGGTTTTGTAATGTATATTAAATACTTTTTATACACTATAAATTGGTGGCATTTACAATTTAATTGTAAAGTCATACTTTAAAGTAAAGGCCAATTTATTGTCTATTTCATTTTTCACTAAAATTAAAAAAAAAAAAATTTAGTTTAAGCTCTAGAAAAGTTGTTTATTCGATAAATAAAACTTTAAAAAGAATTCGTTTATATATACGTACCTATGTGCATGCTTATAAATATATATATATGTACGTTGTACATACATAAATTTATGTACACTAAATGATATTACATTTTATATTTATTAAATTTTGTATAAAATTAAAAAGAATTTTGCTTTTTTATTATTTTTTAGTGGTACCAAGCTTCTCCTTGCGTTTTTTAATATGCTTTTTCACTTTGACTTTGCGTTTTTCAGCTTTTGCTTCTTGTACAGCTTTTTTGCGCGCTTTTTTACTTTCTGGAGACTCATCACGTGGACGTGCGGACTGTTTAAATTTTGAGCTTTCATCGCCTGATGATGACGTATCATCTTCATTTGATACATCAACATCTTCCACGCCGATTGTGTCTTCATTTATGGTATCATCATTTAAAATGTCCGGCTGTTCGAGTACATTTAATTCTGCATTTAGACCTGTAATTTTGCCATATATAAGGTTTTGTTTTTCTCCTTTTTTGGCTTTATCAACATCACGTTCGAAGTGGTGTACCTATTAAAAAAAAAGTTTAAAAAAATTTTATTTGGGTTATATTAATTTAAAAGGGCAAAACTATAAAGTAAAAGACCAACAAAATTGGTTTCTCATTATGATGCCCTAACGAGATCCTAAAAAGTAGAATTGGCTCGACTTTTTTTGACCTGTATAAATTGTAGCGTAAAAACTGAAAGCTAATCGTTAGCTTATATTAGTACGTAACTATGTACAAATTTTCAATTGGTAGTAAATCAGTCATTTTTAGGGTATATGAAAGTTTTTAGGAATATCTACATATGTATTGGGTGTTGGAATTAATTTTAAAGGTTTTTTTCGGTTTTTGAGCATTTATTTAGAAACAACGGTACAATGTATATTATTCAAAGTATTGTCCATCGTTAGCTACAACATTTTCCCATCTTTCTGGCAGCATATGGATTCCGCGCCGGAAGAACGACTCGTCTTTTGAGGCAATCCACGAATCGACCCAATTTTTGGTATCCTCGTAAGAAGTGAAGCGCTGCTCAGCCAAGCCATGCGTCATCGATCTGAATAGGTCGTAGTCGGAAGGGGCTATGTCTGGGCTATATGGCGGGTGGGGTAGCACATCCCAATTCAGCGCCTCCAACGTTTCCTTGACGGTTCTTGCAACATGTGGCCGTGCGTTGTCATGTTGAAAAACCACTTTGTCGTGTCTTTTGGCATATTCCGGCCGTTTAACCTTTAATGCTCGGCTCAATTGCATCAATTGTTGTTGGTAGCGTTCGCCAGTGATAGTTTCGTTAGGTCTTAGCAGCTCATAGTATACGACACCCTTCTGATCCCACCAAATACACAGCATAAGCTTGGCGCCATGAATATTCGGCTTGGCCGTCGATGTTGATGCGTGGCCAGGTGGTCCCCACGATTTTTTCGCTTAGGATTATCGTAATGGATCCACTTTTCATCGCCAGTGCTTCATCGTTGTGCTTCAACCGCTTTTTTCTTCAAATGGAAGCACAAAAGTAAACCTTCCCGCAAATTGCGTTTTGTTGGAACGAAAGTCGACATGTTCACAGAGAAAAAAATATATGTTGTTTACACTTCAGTGGAATGACACATACTGAAAAATGAAGCTTAGACAATGTGCTTTGAAATGAATATAGTCACAGGTGTGCCCGATGCGATCTATTGATAGTTACGCCATCTCTTAGAAAACCTTTAAAACTAATTCCAACACCCAATATGTATGTATATTATCTGAGGGAGATATATCAGAATTTATTGAAAGGTCGTGACTTAAATTTTTCTTAACAGAGGTAAGTAGAACTTAACGTTTTCTGCAACTTAACGTAAGGATATTTCGAAATCTTGAAAGTAAATGAACAATAATTCTGGCCTCGGATTCGAATTCAGCGTCGAAAAGTACGAGTACATTTGTATAAATGTATATTAGAGTGGTCCAAATTTTGTATGGAAAAACCAAAAGTGTTAAAAAGTCAAGGTGCGCGCGACTTTTCTGAATCCTTGGATCCTGCTGATTACAAAAAGTGCTTTGGAACCAAAAAAAAAATGGCGTTTAGATATTCCGCAACGAGCTTGAAGGTACTTTTTTAGGAATTTTTGAGTTTTTGAGTACTATTTTTAATTTAAACGCTATATCTTTTGAATCAGATAAGGTATTTGCAAAAATTAAATTGCATTTTGTTAAGAATATTTTGGGCCATTTTTTGCACTAATAATAATTAATGTTCTCTTTCCCAATTTTTTTTAGCAGCACTTTAAACTTCAAAATTTGTTAATTTTTTGATGTATTTGCGCTTTCAAGAACCGATTTTTTTCTTATTTTGCTCTAGCGATTTTTTTTTATGTTTCTATTTTTTTACGCATTAATTTATCTATCAACTGACTCCAACAACTAAGCCACCAGCTTCACTTTACTTGCCAAAAACCGTAAAGTTTAATCAAGTTTGGCCAAAAAAAAAACTTCGAGTTTAAAATTTTCATGGTGAAAGAGAAACAACAATAGTCATTTGTGATGTATTTGTTCATGAAAATTCTAAGTCCGGTCTCAGAATTGCTCTATCTTGTACGGTTTTAGAGATATCCTAACCTAAAAATGCAAAAAACACCGTTTTTGATAATTTTGAAGCTGTTATATAACGACATGGTAACTTTCAGCTTGGTATTGAAAATAAGAGTGACGGTATTTTTCTTGAAAACCCAATTTAAATTAAATCGATATCTCTTTGTTTCTCTGAAATATCGTAAGCAGAAATAATAAAAAACGTTTTTTTTTGCACTTTTTCAACTTTTTAAGTTAGGATAACTCCGAGAATAAAAAAGATATCGGTATAGTTTAAATTGGATTTTAAAGAAACAAACTGGCACTTTTAAAGACAATACCATTTTTTGTGGCTAAAAGTAACCTTGACTTATAATATCACTTTAAATAGAGCAAAAACGGTGTTTTTGATGCTTTTATGTTTGAAAATCTCCTTAACCGTACAAGATAGAGCGATTTTGAGACCGAATTCAGAATCAGCAATAACGAATACATCCAAAATGGCTATTTTAGTTTATTTTTGACTAAATTTTTTTTTAGTTTTTTAGAAGATCTATGAAAACTATCTGTTAACCTATTTTGCCAAAAATAACATTAAGTGCAAAAATTTCGATATTGCAACGAATGTTGTTTTACTCAGAAGATTAGGAACTAATGATTTTATAAAAAAAAGTGGTACCTTACGTCATCCCATTAAGATATCTTATTTTAATGCCTTGAAAACACTAAAATTAATTTTTTTTTGAGTCTAATTTAATTATACTTAATAGTTTTTAGTGAGTAAAAGTGTTACTAATATCTTAATTATTGAAATTATTTTAAAGATAAATTAATGCATAAAAATATAAAAATGTTTAAAAAATTTGTTAGAGCAAAATAAGAAAAAAATCGATTGTTGAAAGTGCAAACACCTCAAAAAATTAACAAATTTTTAAGTTTAAAGTGCTGCTAAAAAAAATTGGCAAAAAGTATATTAATTATTATTAATGCAAAATATGGCTCAACATATTCCTAACAAAATGCAATTTAATTTTTGCAAATACTTTATCTGGTTCAAAAGGTATAGCGTTTAAATTAAAAAGAGAACTCAAAAACTAAAAAATTCCTAAAAAAGTACCTTCAAGCTCGTTGCGGAATATCTAAACGCAATTTTGTTTTGGTTCCAAAGCACTTTTTGTAATCAGCAGGATCCAAGGATTCAGAAAAGTCGCGCGCATCTTGACTTTTTAACACTTTCGGATTTTGGACCACTCTAATGTATATATAAAAAGTTCATTCCATTTTTTTTTTTTTTTTTTTGAGTACCTGTGTTATTACAATAATGGTGCAATAAAAGGTAAATAGTTTCTCCTTACGGCTACAGCGGGTATAGGGACACCAGGTGATTATTCCGATTTATCAATATACGCAATATAAATGTGACTATTAGATTCTAAAGCAACTAATGACGAATCTCACCTTAGATACTCCAGTTGGCCCTTATCAGAATTTTAAAATGTCTATTAATCCCTAGGCAATTTCGACTTTAATTTTTCAAAAATTATCAACTCTTGTTTTCCTGTTCTATTTTTCTTCAATATCTTTGAACGGTAAAAAGTGGAATACATCGTCTTTGAATCCTGTAGTCACAAATATTGGTTTAACTTAATTTGGCACTATAATAAGTCGAGAAACACTTAAGCCTATAAATTCTTTTGTTAAAATATGAACCTAACGAACGAACTGTCATGACTGAATTAACAAAGGCACATAACGGTTCTACTTATGGTGTTTTCAGAAAACTTAATTCCTTAATTACAAAAATTTTCTTAATTTTTGGTTTGGGGCAAATTTGTCCTCGCGACCGTCAAGGAGATGTGACTCGTTTCGCCTTGAATGTTACTAAATGTTAAGACTTTTATTTTCGTTTACCAATGATTTGCTCTTCGCAACTTCGTTGGATTGGGTAAACATAAAGAATTTGCAGATATTTGTCGAATATGTATTCGTTCATATGCTTCGAGTTGAAACAAAACAACGTGTGCACGTTAACAAAATAAAATAAAACTCACCTCATCCAAACGCTTTGGAATGTATGTATTCTTCCACACCTCCTCGTCGATTTTTTCCTGCGCTGTTATGGCATCATAATCACGATCCTCAATGCGTTCTGATATGCGCTCCAAGCACTCTTCCATATTTTCGTCAGTGATTGATTGATCGGTGATAAAATCAAATAACTCTTTGATAGTCATGGTAGCAACAGATTTTTTGCGGAAAAATTCTGATATATTTACACAATCTTTACGCAAAAAATCAAAGGCATGTGGATGATCATGTTCCACCGATTGGCTTACATCAATGATGACCAATTGACCATCTTGCAGTAGAATATTAAATTCTGATAAATCAGCATGCACTAATTTGCATTTATTATAAATGCGCCACATTATAACAATACAATCACGATACAACTCACGTGCCTTCGACGATGTTATCTCCACATCTTTTAACTTGGGTGAGGGCCAACCATTTTTGCCACAAAACTCCATAACGAGAACATGCGAACGCAACAAAATTGGCTCAGGCACTGGAACTCCAGCATTTTTCATACGTAAATAATTTCGCATCTCTTTTTCGGCCCATGTACGCACCATTTTACGTGGATTATGTTTACAGTAGCCATGTCGAAAACGAAATTCACCCGACACATATTTATCACGATCTTTAAATACTAAAATTGATGTTTTATAAATCTTAATGGCATATTCTGCATCTGTCTTTGAAACAGCATGATAAACATTCGCTTCTTTGCCTGTGGAAATGCAACCATTGATCTCATTGATAAGTCCACGATTGAGCAGCTTAAAAAGTATCATACGCGTACGGGGATCCATCACTTGTTCGGCAGTGGCGCGATCGTGTTTATCACGAATACGAACACGTTCAGATTCCTGACGTTTATCAAAGTTAACCAAACGATTTGCAGCCTGAGCGCTCATATTGGTGGTGGGATCGTATTTTTCTACATTTATTTTTGCCGTGTACTTGCGTAGAACTTTTTCATTCGGTTGATAGCTAGTTAATTTCTGAGTTTGTCGCTGATGGTTGGCATGTGTAGTTGCTCCACCACCTCCAGCGTTAGCTGTAGCTGTGTTTGCAACATTTGCATTATGTTTTTGGTAACCCGTGTATGATTCTTCATAGTCATAGGCATCATCATCATCGTAGTCATAGTAGTCATCATAATCAGAATCTTCTTGGTCATTGGCACCTTCTTCCGCCTTTTCTGGAAGGATTTTTTGTTGCAGGTCATTCTCATTTGAGTCTTTGAGACCAGTAAATATTTCGTGCTTAACTGTTAGCTTTTCAAATGGTGCAATCACTTGCTGCAATGGAATTTGTTTTTTATAAAAATTTGTGAAATTGCGATAAAAAATAATGAATCGCTTACATTGTATGGAATCTCTTCATCCTCGTCAGCGTCGCTAAATTGATGCTCAGCACTCATAATTACTATTAAACTATGATTTACAGTGTTTTATTTATAAACTTAAGTTAAATTTATGTGATATTAAACTAAAGAAAATAGAAATGCGAATGCTTCACTTTACAACACGTTGTTTGCTTTTATTGAAGAACTGTCAGAAGGCGACCAAGTTGGTGAAATCAAATGTCAAAATGACAAACAAATTTCACAACATAATGCAACAGTGTTGAGAAACATTCATAAATTCAACGTGAAATTTGGATAAACTGTCAAGCGTAACTACTTATTTGTCCCCGTGTAGCTTACAACTTACGCAAAATGTAGCCTAATTTTTCTGCATGTAGCTTAATTCAAGCAAAATAATTTTACAAATTCAAAATAAAAATTGTGCTGAATTAATTAATTAATTAATCTTTCAGTGAGTACTCGTTATTTTTATTCTTTGACAGTATTGTTCTCGCTCACGACTTATTAATGTGAATGTCCTAGGATGTAAGCATTCTTAAGCTTGCCGCAGCCTTTCGAAAAAAAGTTTTTTGAATTGGTGCTAAATATTCTCTCAATTTATTGGTATTGTGGTATATGGCTTTGTGCACTACATGTTTTTTTTTTTTGATATACTTTATCGTATTCTTTTTCTCATTTGATAAAAAGAAATTACTCAAATTTGAAACAAAACATTGATCCAAACGGGGAGTTTGTTGGGAGGTGGTGCGAAAACGAAAAGCAAAGCAAAACAAAATAAGAAATAGAAGAAAGCGCACAAAATCGTTTTAGGATCAGAAACCGTAGCTTAATTGCTGCTGTTACTTGGCAACACTGACATTGTTTACATTTTCAGTTGACGTTTCTTAAAATTCACAAGAAAAAAAAAAACGTGAAATCGTGAAATGCCAAAACTTGTAAACAAATAATTTTAATTTAATAAACAGTATAAAAATAGTTTATTTAATTATTTCACAATGTTCGCTTTGGCTGAATTAAAGGATACTATACGCATTGCGCCCGATCAATTTCATCTAAAACTTGTTGAAGCAATACGCGATGAAATAAACAGAAAACTGGCAAATAAAGTAAAACTCCGAAAAATACGCGCGTCTCACATTTAATAAAGGAAATGTCTATACGGGGCGTTCCGCGTACGCGAAAACTCCTCTCTCTCTCAATTTACTCAATTAGCGTACGCGAAATTCAATTAGCGTACGCGAAATCCAGTGAAGTTTTTCCCCCGGGGAACTTGATTAATTTATGTACTGATCCGCGGCCGAAGGCCGCCGCGAAGCCGGTGTTGGATGACTGACGGGTTTAAATCCTGAGCTGCGGCCGCAGGCCGCCCACTTACCCCTACTTTTATGTAAAATTACTGTTGTAACGAAGATGCGTCCCGGGGGAAAAAACTTCACTGGATTTCGCGTACGCTAATTGAGTAAATTGAGAGAGAGAGAGGAGTTTTCGCGTACGCGGAACGCCCCGTATAGACAGACTCTTTAATAAAAGGATATTTTAAATTCCAGGTGCTACTTAATGTAGGACTATGTATAGCATTGAAGGATATCGTATCGCTAAAAGATTCCATCATATTACCTGGGGATGGCGCTTCCCATACAGAAGTAATTTTTCGATATATTGTTTTTCGTCCACAAATTGGTAATGTGCTGACGGGGAAAATACGCAGTTGTAGTCGGGAAGGCGTACATGGTATGTGTTTTGAAGTGAATTTAAAATTAATTTATTTCTGTTTGTAAACAGTCAGTTAATTTATTAAAGTAACTCAATCGATTGCTGGCATTGTTCATTCTTAGAGTCATAGCACCAAAACACTTACTTTGGGCATTCGGTGGATTGAAAATAACAATTACTTGGTTCGCCTTGTGGCCGAAATTCGACCACGTCAACTTGACTTCCAGTGGTACAGCCCACTTGAAAACCAAAAAACCCTATCTCCATACCGAATTTGATGAAAATTGACGCAGCTGTTCAGATGTGAGAGCGTATTTTCCATTTAAGAGCGTGCCATCGCCCACTTTCAACATAAAAACTATTTTATAGTGTGAAGGCAAGCTTCAGTAGTATAAGTTTTACTTAAATCAGATCGTATAATCGGCTGGAAAAGGGAGTCAAAGTTTTCTGCATGCGTATTAATATTATACTAGGTTCGCCTTGTGGCCAAAATTCGACCACTTCAATTTAACTTTAAGTGGTAAAGTCTCCTTGAAAACAAAAACGTCATATTGTCGTTCCCTAGTGTTAACCCTATCTCCATACCGGATTTGATAAAAATCAATGCATCAGTTCAGCTGTGAGAGTGTATTTTTCATTTAGGGCCGTGGTATTAAATTGGCTGGAAAAGGGAGTCAAAGTTTTCTGCTTGTGTATCAATAGCATATAGATGTATTGTCTATAGCATTGCATACTAAGAACCTTAATCCAAGAATTAGTTTTCACTTTAGAGCTATTACAACTTCTTATTTCATAGCGTCACAACTTTCGCTAGGGAAAAGCTTTTCAATGAACGATTTTCTTTAGTCTGCTGTCATTCATATGCAGAGCCAAATATCTTCCGCTCTTTTATTGCACATAGAGAATCCTGTGCCTGAGAACAGAACTCCTAGCTTTTAAAGCTTTGCACTGACTCAAATCAAAAGATTCCAATATTAAAGGTTTCGAGTCGTTTTGACCACATTAATTGAAGCATATAATTTGACATTTGACAGATGTCGTATATTTCCAAAAATGCAATGTTATGATTGTAATAAATATAAGGCGTAATTTGCTTTGAAGTCTTAAATGTGTATGTAGAATTAACAAAAAAGTCCTACAAAAACATAAAAATCCTTAATATTTCCTTCTTACTTAGTAAATGAAAATCCTTCTAATTTTTAGTAACATTGGGTTTCTTCGATGACATACTCATACCACCTGCGGCATTACAGCATCCTTCACGTTTCGAAGAAGCTGAACAGGCATGGGTTTGGGAATATCCATTAGATGATGGTGAAAAACATGATTTATTTATGGATATTGGTGAACCAATTAAATTTCGTGTTTCTCGTGAATTATTTGAGGAGAGTTCACCAATTGGACCGCCCAAGGGTGATTTACAACAACAGCAAAATTCAGCAGGAACAGCATCTACAGCGCAACAAAATGAAGTGAAAACACCATACAGAATAATTGTAAGCCTCATATTTATTAAAAGTGTTCACAATATCTTGGTATTTTGTATTCATGCACTTTACTATAAACCATGATGGATGGTCGCAATTGGCCCCAAATCTGGAGAAAAATGTTCCGTTTTTTTCTGATTTTATCTTAAATCCTGACTGGTCCTTTGGGAGATATGTTCGTATTACAATTATGTCCAAACAGATAAAGCTGTTTGCATGGAATTTGGTTCATATAATACTTGGGGTTGTGGTCTGATTTTGATGAAATTTTGTACCGACAACAGCAATGTTACTAGGCTGTGTGGGAATAAAAATGGGCATGATCGGTTTATCACGCCCATTTTTAGTCCTGTTATCTGTACCAAAGTTCATCCATCTAGTTTTATCCTTTCGGTCATAATTGTAATATCCACGGACAGAGGGTCAAATCTGCAAAGCGCCAATCAGGGCTCAGCATAAAAATCTGAAATCAGGAAAATTGCTTTTGCATATTTGGAGTCGATTAACCAACATCCGTCATTGAAATTCGACAAAAAGAGCCACTTAACGGCCACCCTACTAGACAATTGAAAATATAAGTACATGTAAGTGGAAAACCAAATAAATGGCAAGGTCTGTGAACACTCTTATTGTTTTGTTTTTTCTTACCTGAATTTCGAATTTTTATTTTAGGCTGCCATTAATGAATCTGGTTTGGGTGTGCTCTCCTGGTGGGATCAACAGAATCAAGAAGCCGATAATGATGATGACAACGGTGATGAAGATAATGTAGATTATGAAAATGATGAAGATGGCGAGGGTGCTTATGAAGAATGAAATAAAGTTGCGCTTTGCACGAAAACACGAAGTTTTTATTATATTCAGTTTAATGTTGGGCATATATTTATTGGGTTATTCTGCTAATTTATTTGACTTTAGTTATAAATTTTAAAATGTAAACAATTAAAGTTAGATTTTAGTTAATATATTCTTTTATTTTTCAATTATCATATAATTCACAATATGTATTTAAAATTTAATTTCTTTTCTTATTCCATACGCTAGCTGTTTCTTTGTTTGCTATGCTATTGATTTAGCTGATTATTCTGGTTTTGTCGATTTTTAATTTATTTAAAATAATTTCTGAGCTAGTGCCTAAATTATTACAATACATAAATTCAATTTTTTTTTTCTGTTCGCACGAAATTACGCGTTGTTATGCGTTTTGTAAATACATAATTTTTTTTTTTTTTATATTTATTAAATATACGAGTATGTATACGGAAAGTTTTGTATGTATGCCACTAGGTTTCTTTACTTCTTATTTTGCTTTGAGTTAAATTAAGCTTTTCTTTATGTTTTAAGTTTTTAGTCTTTAATTTATGCTTTTATTGTTTACTTAACTTTGTTTTAATTATGGCTTATGTGAACTCTGGCAAATTATATTTAAACGAGCGGCTAGGCATATGCAACATGAAAAGCTATGTATGTACATACACTTCGGAAAAGTAAACTATCGTTAGTTTATATAATTTTGGGAGCATACGCTTAGGCGGCTTTAAAATGTTTTAGCCAGTTTTCACACAAGTCATGATTGTGTACTTTTTTTACTGTGTGTTGTTGCATAGGCGCAAGTTTGTAATGTTAAGGGGTGAATTTTTAGATTTTTAAGGGGGTGAAATTTTAAAGCGTCTCCTAAGTTTGATTTTTAATAGCATAGCTAAGTTTCTTTTGTTTGCATTGTTTAAAGTTTTAGAGGCTTTTTATTTTGTTTGCTTAGTATAGTTAGTATTTATACGTATAAATTAGTTTAGTTTTAAGAGTTTAAAATTAATTTGTAACAAGTTCTGTTTGGGCTTTAAATCAATTTACATTTTATTAGTTGGATTTTTGGATATTCGCTTTGTTAAATTTTAAATTTTTTAATATGAATTTTGATTTGGTTTTATTTTTCTATTAAAGACATTCATTTCTTTGTTTTTTTCTATTGTTGTTTTTTTTTTATTATGAAACTACAAACATTTAAATTTGCTTGATTCAAATTCGAATCAAGTTATTGAGAGTATTACGTAAAACGTGCAAAAGCCTCGAAAACCTCGTAAGCTCGTAAAACAGCCGAAGTGCGTATTGACAACTATTACGAGTTTACGAGGTTTTTGAGGCGTTAACAAGTTTAAAGGAATACCCTCTTTGTTTTTCTTATTTTCATGCATTAAAATTTATATTACAAAGTACATTTTACATTTTTTGTTCAAATAAATATGCCAATAATTCATAAATTTTTTATATACTCTTTAAATTAAATTTTAACTCTTAAATGATTTTAAAATAATAATCACAGAAAATCTACTAAACACAGAGTGTAAAAAATATTTCTTTCAAAGCATTAGCAACGAGTTGCAGATTAGATACATAGTTGCATTTGCATCAAACATATCAATCACAATAGAACATAACATAATTTTGAGCTGTATACCAAATATCATTTCACTGACTGCCGGAGTTAAGTTCCAGTCTCAGAATTAAATCTTTTTCGCATGATTGACATGTTCGATGTAACTGTAGCTCTATATCTAATCTAAATCCTCTGTATGAGTATTTGAAACAGTTGAAGGTTATGTGCCGAAATATTATTAATTAAATAATTTGTTATTGTTAAATAACATTTATTATGTATTTGCTGAGTTGCTTAGAACATTACCAGCAAGGCAGTTGAAATTTTGCCAAAATTAAGTTGTTTTGAACTCTAATTTTTAAAGCAGGAACAAAATGGACCCTATCATGAATGAACAATTTTGAGAATTTTTTCTCGAACTCCATGCTATGTAACCACAAAAAAAAAAAAAAAAGTTTTGAGAGGCAAAATTCACTGGAAAAAAGTAAGGTTACACTAGACTAAAGCTAAAATGTAACATTTCGTTCCGTAATCCGTGTAATTTCAATTACGTTTAGTTTCGAAAACTTTTTGATTACTTTTTATTTTCGATGTTGAAGTGAGGCCTATTCAACGACTGGTCAATACGTTTAACTTTTTACAGTAGAAATGTAAACTTTTTGGCTTTAGACAGCTGTCAGTTAAAAAATACACACAAATGAACAAGATTTATGAAGCAAAATACTTTTTATGAAATTTACTAACTTTAATAGAGTTTCACGTTAGCGGCGTATTTAGGCAGCATTATCTCCATGGATGGTGGAGCAAAAGAGGATATCAACTCAAGAATAGCAAAAGCAAAAGGCGCGTTTGCTCAACTGAACAAAATATGGTCTTCATCCGTTATATCCACCAAAACGAGAGTACGCATTTTTGATTCGAATGTGAAATCGGTTTTGTTATATGGGTGCGAAACATGGCTTGTTACTGAACAACTAACGAACAAGCTGCAAGTATTCGTCAACAAATGCTTAAGGCGTATACTAAAGGTTTGGTGGCCTCGCACTATATCAAATGCCGAGCTACATCAAAAATGCAAACAGAAGGCTATAGCAAACGAGATCAAGCTGCGCAAATGGGGATGGATTGGTCACACTCTCCGGAAACCACACAGCGAAGTTTGTCGCCAGGCCCTTGAGTGGAATCCACAAGGCAGTAGAGGACGTGGTAGACCCAAAAAAAAGAAATCCAAGAATCGGGAAAATCGTGGCAAGAGATCAAAGTCATCGCAAGGGATCGTGACAAATGGAGAGATTTCATATTGGCCCTATGCTCCTCCTAGGAGTTAAAGGAGAATACATACATAATACATACGTTAGCGGCTGCTGCAATGCAATTTAAATTATAACTGCTCGGAATTTTGTCATGTTATGAACTTTCTCACTCGATTAATGTGCATTATGGTTTCGGCATTAAAATTTCTCCATTGAACTTTTTGCAATAAAGCTAAGAAAGTCAAATTTTCAGAAGAAAAATACTTAAGAACGATTCAAAAACTGATTGGAAAATATTAGAAATCAGCAGAAAAATATCGAAAAAATTATTAATACCTTGTTGCAAAGCCGTTTTATTTTATAACAGCTGTACAACGCCTTGCGTTGATTCAATTAAGGCCCTTGCACAGTTCCAAAGAAAATGCCTACCAGGCTTCTTTTGCGCTTTTGAATAGCTTGTCAAAATTCG
The DNA here is from genome assembly GCA_951812925.1 of Calliopum simillimum. Taxonomy (NCBI): domain Eukaryota; kingdom Metazoa; phylum Arthropoda; class Insecta; order Diptera; family Lauxaniidae; genus Calliopum; species Calliopum simillimum. The sequence goes on from OX638371.1 coordinate 26,162,383, forward strand.
ATATATTTTGCATATTAGGTTCATTCTTCACGTCATTCTACATATTATTGAATAGGTTTAAGTCCGTGCTTGAGAGTTCTCAATCCAGAATAGTGATAGAATTGTCTTGGAAAAAATGTTTGCTAACGCGGGAAGTCATTGTCTTATTGAAATTTCCATATGACCGCAAATTCTCTTTGACACGTGGTAACATTACGTTCTGGAGCTTCTCAACATATTCATAGTTCATTCAATTCAGTGTATTGGCCCATCTCCACAACATTAAAAGCATCCTCAAATCATTACTAAGCCACCACAGAACAATGAAACCTTAGGTCACAAAACTTGATAATGCAGCTTGAAGCCCCAGTCTTTTTCTTAAAAACTTAGTTTAAGTTATATCGATATCTTTCCTCGTCTTCGACATATCGTAAAATGAAATACCGAAAAAACGTGGGTTTTTGTAGATAATGCTATGCAATCTCAGTAAGAAGACACTTTACGAAAAACCAGAAACATGTCACTTTTTTTCAATTACGTCAGCTGTTCACAAAGTGTGAGGGTTTGGAAACTTATTGAAACAAAAAAATTTAATTGCTGGAAAAGGAATTTCCATTCTCAAAATATTCACGATTGGAAATGCTCTCGCTCGAGAAAGTTATATATTCTTGAGAAGGAAGTTCTAGATAAATTCATGATAAGGCCCAATATCAAAACTAAGCTAATATTTTTTTTTTATACAAAATACTTAACATGCATTATGTACTTAGAAATAATTAAAACAAATTAAATCATATACAATATAGAAAAATAAATAACAGTCAAAAATATTGCAAAATTACGTATGCAAGTAGTACGTACGTAGGTAGATAGTAAAATTAATATTACATATATTAAAAAATCTTTATAAAATTAAAATTTAAAATTATATATAATATATAAATATTTATTTGTATACAATATATCTTAAGGTATATAGTATTTTTTAGATTGCATCGATATTTTAGTTGTTCTGATTATTCAATAATCAAACAACGTGGTAAATGTTCTTTTAGATATTCAAATAGCTCATGACTAGCACCTGGACAATTGGTCAATTCTAATTCTTGTAGATGCCGTAATTGTATAAGACTCGAGAGGCCCGATGATGTCAGCAGTGGACAACCGGCTAAGGATAGTACTTGCAGATTACGCATTGAGCACAAGTGTTGCAAACCGAAATCACGCACCTGTGAACACCAACGTAGAAATAATGCTGTAAGTGAGAGCATTGTAGAAATGTAGCCAACTCCAATGTCGGTGATGTGAACACATCTGTAAAATAATAAGAAAAAAAGAGTATTAAAATTTATTATAATAATAAAAGAATTTTGTCTCGTAAAACTTGTTAATTTCTTACCGACAAATCTCATTGACTCAAAAAAATGTATGTATGTAAGTATTCTGTTCTCTTGTTGCTCTTAGACGAGCATAGTTCAACTAAGTTCTGGACACGAATTTTAGCTATTTCTTTTAAAATAAAAATCACTAGCAAAGTTTTAAAACTAAAGGCAAATGTTGCCTAACTTTATCAGGCTTGTTTCGTAATTCGTGTGGTTTCAATTACTTTTCATCTCGCAAACTTTATGATGTGATTTCAATTACTTTTAATTTCGAAAGTCTTTTGATATTTTTCTATTGTTTCCTATACCATTCGATACTTTCCGAGTTTTTTCTTATTATTATTCTCATCGGTAAGTTTATTATTTTGAAAGCATGAAAACTGGAGGAGAAAAGATACGATTTTCATAAAAAAAAAAAATAGCTATGAATAAAAGCATCGACTAAAATAATAAGATCAGATTGTTGACCGAGCGGGGATGGTCTACAGGTACTATTTCTTAAATGGTGATTTTTTGCATGAACATAAATTAATAAATTTTGAAGAGCCTGTGATTATACATAAAAAAGATCCTTATAAATATAGTTTATCGTGTGTCTCACTGGTTCTATCCAAAAGCTTTCGAAATGAAAAGTACCTAATTGAAACCACACCAAAATAAATTTGTGCAAATGTCATTTTAATTTGAAACTTGTCCTTGAAACTTCCATTTTACAATGATGCAGCAAATGATTCCCATTGAAAGCTTTTTTAGTTGCAAAACTTTTATGAAACATTTTAACTTTTCAACAACTACATATCTACATTCAACAAAGTTTCTGATGAAATATTTGCCTCTTAAATACGGAGGGCCTAACAAAAGTTCGCTTAGTAGGTGTCATGTTATACATTTTTAGTAAATCAAAAAATTGCGTACTATTTGTTATAGTCTGACGATATATCATTTTAATTTTCAGAAAGATCGGTCAAAATGGAGAGAAGAAAACGTAAAAATCGTGAAACAATGTCAGCAGATATTCCAGTGCCAACGCAGCAAGACATTCGGTTTGCTATTTCTTTTGGATTTCAACGTAAGCTCAAGCCTGTGTAAATATTTAGTGAATACCAAATAGCATTTGAAGTTAATGCGCCATCTTTCTTGAATACTTCAAAGTGGTTCCGAAGATTCCAGACAGGTAATTTTTCTGTGGGGGACGAACCTCGAGAAGGCTGCCCAAAATCTTCGACTGATTATGCAAGTGTAGCACTGGTAAAGTCTAAAATTAACGAAGATCCAAGATTGACCCAGGAAATTATTGCTGAGGAACTAGGCTTGAATGCCATGGCTGTATTGTGAACATTAAAAAATGATCTTGGATACACGAAGAAACCTGCACGATGGGTTCCTAGAATTTCAAGTGATGCTCAAAAAGAGGCACGTGTACGTTTTCCTAAGTATTTTCATGAACAATTCAAAAACGGAGAGTCTCAACACTTTCAAGAAAATTGTAACAGGTGATGAAGCATGGTTTTATAAGTACGACCCTGAAAACAAACAACAATCCATGGTATGGAGCCCAGAAGGTGCAAATCCAACTGTTAAAGCAAAGCAACAAAAGTAATGATGTCAGTTTACTTCACCAGAGAGAAAGTTGTAGCTGCTAATCCCTTGAAGAAAGGTCAGACGGTTACTGCTAAGTGGTATACTGAAACCTGCTTACCAAAAGTTTCCAAAGTTTATTGAGAAAACGCCAAAAAAAGGAGCTACGCCGCTACTTTCTACATCACGATAATGCGCCAGCGCACACTGCTGAAAAAACGACCGATTCTATTGCGCTTTCAGGCGTCGAAGAAATTCGTCCAGCACTTTATTCCGCAGATCCAGCGCCTTGTGACTTCTGGATGTTTCCAAAAATAAAAAAAAAATTTGAGAGGGAGAGTCTTCAACAGCAATGAGGAGATAATAAATGCGGTTAATGATGAAATTGTAAAACTGCAAAAAGCCGATTTTGAAGACTGTTTTTCAAGAGGGATTTATCGACTTCAAAAATGTATCAAAATAAATGGCGATTACGTTGATAAAATACAAACAGATGAAGATTAAAGTTATGAATTTAAAAAATGTTGTATCTTGTTTTTTCAAATCTACTAAGCGAACTTTTGCTAGGCCTCTCGTAAATATATGTATAATGCATAATAATTTTGAGGCATTTTTGAGGCATTTTTCAAGCTATATCACACCTACTTTAAAGGATGAAATTGATATTAGCTAATGGTATCGACTAGCTATAAGCTAAGTCATTAAACATTACCTTTCAAAGAATAGTTTTTAAAGAAAATTTCGAAAAAAATCTACGTTAAACAAAACAAATATAATCAGAATTACTTGAAAATGATTTAATGCTTATAGGGAGGAGCCGGCAATACGAAAAGTGCCGTCATCGCGGATTCTGAAATTTTTAATGCAAAATGGTAGTTTACACTAAGACGAATAAGAAAAGCTTGGTCAGCATGGCTATAGCCTGGCAGAAATATTTTTAAATGATTTTTGAATTATTAAATTTTCGGAATGTTTTGCCGTCATCGCGGATTTTGATCAATCTTAATATTAATCGATGATAAATTTCATAACCATTCAGAAAAAATCTGCCCGACCAAATTTTTTTTGCCGAAAATGACCGGCATACCTATTTTAATGGTGCGACAGTGGGTACTTCCGGCAGTTTCTAAGCTCGTATACCAAGACATTTTTAAATTTGACATTAAAACACGTAAATTTAAAAAAAAAAAAAAAAAAAAAAATTTCCGTGATAACAAAGAAATTGTTCCCACTGTAGCACCATTGAAAAATAGGTCTGCCGGTCATTTTCGGCAAAAAAAAGGTCGGCCGGATTTTTTCTGAATGGTTATGAAATTTATCATCGATTATTATTAAGATTGATCAAAATCCGCGATGACGGCAAAACATTCCGAAAATTTAATAATTCAAAAATCATTTAAAAATATTTCTGCCAGGCTATAGCCATGCTGACCAAGCTTTTCTTATTCGTCTTAGTGTAAACTACCATTTTGCATTAAAAATTTCAGAATCTGCGATGACGGCACTTTTAGTGTTGCCGGCTCCCGGACTATTAGCAGAAACATATGTATTTAAGATAATAATAAGCAAAAGGTGGGGGGAGTTCGAAAGTTCTGAATATATTCACAAGATGGCGCACATTGAAGTTCGAAACCAAAAAATGCAACTGACTAAACCTTGTTCCCTGGTACAAAAACGCGCATAGTAACTATTTAAATTCAAAAGTGTATGTTCTCGCAAGATTTGCTCATAAATGACATCTACAGTTCCTAAGAAATGACGGTATTCCATATTAGGAACGTATTCCGAATTAAGTTTAACTCATCTAAAAACGTTAAATGAAACAAGGTATAATAATTCAAATACTTATGTTTGCTCCAAACATTAAATATTTTAAAATTATTCCTCTTTAGACAAAAGAGTGCAATTTTGTGCTTTAAAAAAAAGCATCCAATGTTTTATGAGGAAAAATAAATTACAAGTTTTCTCAAGGATTGTGCACAAAATTTAATTAGTTTTCGTGGTTTAGCTTTATCTAGTTTACGAGTCTTTTACTAAATAAATGAATGTTTTTATCTAAGCCTGCAAAGTCGTATATGTAAGTATGTGCGGATGCTGCTGCAAATTAAAGATGATACAGTACATATTTTAATTAAAATTACACACACAGATATATAAATATGTACAAGCAACTGCCATTACATTTGTCGTAGCAACAATTTTAACTTTAAGGATTCTTTGTTAGTTTAAAGCCATAGTGATAGTAGAAGCAACATTTTTAATTGGTTTTTTAGCCTACAGCAAGGTTAAACAATCACATGCATACGTGGTCAGATCAAATTGAACAATGCTGATTTATACAAAATTTTTACACGTATTTACATTTAGTACAAAATCGATTTATTTAAATTTAAACTTTTCGGAAGCTTTAAACTTAAAACTGTTCTCATACAATAAATACACAAGAATGCAAATTTACTTTTCTTCCATCCTTTAACTTTATACCCGATTAAAGAGCTTTGGAAAGTCCCATTTACGAATCTAAACTTGGATTTTTCTATCACGTCAGAATTCTGAGTTATCCTTGCTTCAAATTTCAGAAAGCACTGTATTCAGTCATAAAGAGTACCACCAGGAAAAAGTGTAATTTAATTTGAATGTCTTTATAAAACTTATAGCCTTACGTTCAGAGATATTGTCAAGTCAGTTGACAGGTTTCTCAACTCCATGCAAATATAATTTAGTCCTTTGCATGGAGCTAAAAATCCTTTATATCAGTGAATGATAACTCGGGAAGTAATGATCCAACTGGAAAAGTTAACAGGTAAGGTTCAGTGAATAAGATAAGGCTATCCACAAAATATCAACAATTTCATTTACTTACTGTACGTAATTATGTAGGATATCCCAGAGTCCGGGCTTGTCAGAAAATGTCAAGTTCAGACTCACCTTGATAGTTGGTCGTAAGATATCGGAATGATGAAAAATTTTTCTAATTTTAAATTTGGTAGTCCAAGAAAGAAGAAATGGACAGTTTCAAACTGCGCAAATCACTATTGGATTGAAACTGTCAAGGTAGCAGGAAATGTGGACGTCCAAAGACAGCATGGACTGCGCATCAACGTATTAATACCTGTTTACGTAGAACGTAAACCGTGTGTGCACGGCACAAGCAAATCGTTTTTGCTAACGGCCGCCAACACTGAAAGCGCTGCTGTCGCATTGAACGAAAACCCGAAGTGGGGTTTTCGTTCGATCGCCGCCATCATCATTGATTTTACAACAAGCCACACGAACACAACCTAAATTTGCACAAAAGTTTATTTTTAACATAAATTCACGGAAAAACACACGCAACAGACGACTCAACGTATCATAAACAGAGCATCACAACGTTGGACACAATATCAACACGGAGAGAAATCAACGTTGGACGGACATTTGAAATAATCAGTGCACCAGCCCCAGCTATCATTTGTTTTGCAGCAGGATTATCATTTGATCCACTGACAGCAGCGTGGGATTTCTATATAAAAAACCCAAAGATTTGTAGTGTCGAAATTGTGAAGTTTCTAGTGAAACATAACCCATTAAAATCTTTATAACGTTTATGAAAAAACAACTAATCTTTTTATTTGCATTCAAACTCTAGTACTCCGACCCTTCACCTTAACATTTGGTCCAATCGAGCCTTTCAAGGATTGATACCCAGCGAATTGGAGTACTTGGTTTTGCAAATAAATTAACCACCACCTTCATCGAAAGCGGCAGCAGCAGCAGCAACTCAACAAAATCAAAATGAAGACACCAAGCAGGAAAAAAGTGAGTCAATTCATTTCAATTAAAGTGCAAAAAAGTGAAAAAATACAAAAAGTGGACAAAAAGTTTCAATATTTTTGTTCAATACAATTCAAAAAATTATATTTGTGATTCACGTTCGAATTCCCATTCGTTAAGTGATCGCAAAATAATTATTTTTATTTAAACTCAGTTGAATTGTACATAAAATTTTAATTGTATACATTTTTGCATATTGTACCTACCTACATATTGATTTACATATTTTCATACATACATACATTTCTTTGGCGCTCAATTTTTGCAAGTTCGTTGAACACATAGGTTTTTTTTCGTTACCGAAGTTAAAAATATATGTGCAAAACGCACCTAACATACATACATACTTGCAAAAATTTCAGCTGCGTTTACTTTTCTTGTTTTTAACATCTTCTTTAACTCAATCGCAAAGCCGTTGCATTGAGTGGGTTTCTCTGCATACACACTCAATTGAACTTGTACTGAGTACGTATCAGTGTTACCATCGAGCCACTTTTGGGGACTTAAAAAATTTTTTAAAAATATTTTTCCCGGACTTTGGGAATTTTTTCTAAAATTTCCCAAATTATTTGGAATCCACCTTTTTTTGATTTCTTAACCTTTTGTTGCCGTTTTAACGCATTTCGTACCGTTTTTTTGAATTTTAACCAAAATTTACCTGGTTTTTACCAAATTTTTAAAATCTATTAAATTTTTTGAATTTTTAGTAGATTTCAACATAACTCGCACTTTAGGAAAAATTTTTTGGTCTTAACCCTTTAAGGCCTAGTGCAAAAATATTAAAAAATTTTTAGTTTTTTGGTTAAAGTTCAAAGTGAATTGTTGGAAATCATTCAACTTTTGAAAAAATTTGAAAAATCTTGTTGCACCCCATTCTTAAACTTAACCCGTTGTCGACAGTTTTTCATTTTTTGTTACCTTTTTGAGTTTTTTGTCGTTTTTCAACCCAATATTGTTGAATTTTTCGTTTTTAAGTGTATTTTCACTGCGAGACTTCAACAACTACGAGATTTTGAACACGATAACAAATTTATTAACCCGTTTTCAAAAAATTTTTATAATTTGTTAAATTTTTTGGCAATTTTAGTACCTTTTCTAACCTATTGGAACTTCTTTGTTTATTTCACTGAAATTTTTGAAGTTTTATCTGATTTCAGTAGGAAAAAATTAAAATTTGAGAAAATTTACCTCTTTTTGAACAGTTTTCAATTGATTTACCTTTTTCAACTATGGACAGCGCGCAAGTCAAAACCTTTGTTCGCTTCGCCAATGACCTAATAGAGCTGGAGCAGAGTCACAGCGAAGTACCTGTTGCAGATCTAAATGTATACAGTCTGAAGGCACAGAAACAGCAATTGGATTACATATGGCAAAAATTTCAGAATGCATATGAGGAGTTGAGGGCAGACCCTGAGAAAGGGAAAGAAGTAGACATGGATAAAGTAAAGGCTAAGTACCAGAAAACGTACAAAGCTTATCTGAACTGCTTCGCATCGCTGGACGAGCATTTGGAGACCTTAAGGAATCCACCCAAAACTGAGCAAGAATCATTTGTTGCTAACCAGTCGAAGTCACCAACCCAGTTTCCTGCCATACACCTGCCTCCTTGCGACACAGACATTTTTCATGGAGATTATGAAAATTGGCCTACCTTTAGAGACTTGTTTACTGCGTTGTACATTAATAACCCTAGGGTGAGCAACGTAGAAAAGTTGTATCACCTGAAGCAAAAGACCCAAGGTGAGGCTAGGGACATAATCAAAAATGCCCCCCTTACAAACGATGGTTTCTTCATTGCTTGGGGAAACCTCTGCGAGCAGTATGAAAATACTAGGATGCAAATTAATTTGCAGTTGAAAACTTTGTTCAATTTACCTCAAGTTGTTTCAGATTCAGGTAGTTCAGTAAAAAAGCTACAACGTACCGTAAATAATTGCATTGCCACTCTTAAGTGCTTGGAAGTCAACACAGATAGCTGGGATCCTATCCTTGTTTACCTTTGTTCTACTAAATTGCCAAAAAATTGTTTGGAAGATTTTGAAAAATCTTTAAAAGATATCTCAAAAAATCCCTCTTGGAAAGAGTTCGATACTTTTTTGACTCATAAGTACAAGACCTTGGAGTCTGTTGGTGACATACAGGCTTCGTCTTTAAAGCCTACTCAACAGAAATTGCAAAATAGTAATAGCTATAGAGATCAATCTTTTAAAGAAAAACGTGTGAACTCCTTTCATGCAAATATCACCTCAAAACCTCAAGTTTTGTCTTCGAAGCCAACTGGTCAGAAGCACCCTCAACCAGAAAGTCATGGGCCTATTTGCAAAGTATGCAAGGGGCAACACTCTCTTCGCGAGTGCCCCAGATTCATTGGCATGAAAGTTGTTGATAGAATTGAAACCGTTAAAAAGTTTGGTTTTTGTTTTAACTGTTTAGCAGTATCTCATGGAGTCAAAGACTGTAGAAGCTCATATGTTTGCCGGCAGTGCAACAAAAAGCATAATTCTTTGCTCCATAAGACATTTGATCCAGATTCGGTTCCCAGTACGAGTACGAGTTCACAAGCAGCTTCAAAATCAAGTCCACCTACTCAAACCTTTACATCACTTATACAGTCCACTCAACACCTTACAACAGATAAAGAGCAGTCGAACCTTGGAGCAGTACCTTGTGCTTCGCAGATGAAAAAGATCCTGTTGGGTACAGCGATGGTAAACGTGGAAATTAATGGCTTTTTGTTTAGGGCAAGAGCATTAATTGACTCCGGATCTGAGGCCACATTTATTTCAGAAAATCTTCGAAACAGGATTGACCTACCTTGTCGCAATATCACTGCGCGGGTGACGGGCGTAAATCAGACGATTTCGGCAACGTCATCCAAAGCATGTGACCTGACCATTTGCTCTCCACTTACCTCTACCTTCAAAATAGTGACCCAGGTCTTAGTTTTGAAAACCTTAACAAGTGAGTTACCAACATATTCGTTGGACCCAAGTTTGGCGAAAAATCTTCAGGGATTACATCTTGCTGATCCTGACTTTTTCGTCACCCGACCTGTGGATATGATAATCGGTAGTGATATCTATCCCAAAATCATTTGTAGCGGAGTACAGCATAATGTACTTGGCTCCCTTTTGGCTCAGGAGACAGCATTTGGCTGGATTTTGTCAGGTCCAATTCCAGAGAGTTCAGAACCGCATACAATAGTTTCACTGTATAATTCAGTGACCCTCGATCACCTTTTGACCCGTTTCTGGGAAATCGAAGAGGTCCCAAAATATTCAATGTTGTCTGAATCCGACAAGTTTTGTTTGGAAAATTATCAGCTCACGACCCGCAGAAATGATTCTGGACGTTATATTGTAACATTACCTTTTAAGGCACCTGAGCCACAATTGATTGGAAAATCAAGGCATATTGCAATGGCTCAATTTTTGCGAAATGAAAAGTCATTGCTTAAAAGACCTGAAATCAAAGTTCAGTATGACCAAGTTTTGTCAGAGTATCTGAAACTTGGTCATATGAAGAAGATCGATTACCTACCTTCAAAAACAGATGCTTTAACGTATTACTACGTGCCACATCATGCTGTGATTAAACCTGACCGTGTCACAACTAAATTGAGAGTTGTTTTCAATGCATCAAATTCAGCAGTTGATGGTCAAAGCCTTAACGATCTTCTTCACACTGGTCCCATTCTTCAACAAGACTTAGTTTTGCTTATTTTGAAATGGCGACTGTTCCGCTTTGTTTTTAATGCGGATATCGAAAAAATGTATCGACAAATTTTTATCGATCCAAAACATACCCCATATCAGAGAATTTTGTTCCGTCCATCTGATCAGGGACCCATAGAAGACTACGAGTTGCAAACCGTTACTTTTGGTGTCAACTGTGCGCCTTATTTGGCCATTAGAACTCTTCAGCAGTTAGCCGATGACATACATATTACCCACCCTCGTGCATCGCACATTTTGAAAAATTATATGTATGTTGACGATGTTTTGGCTGGGGCCCACAATATAGCAGAGGCTATAAAAGCACGAGATGAACTCATAGTCGGCTTAGAATCCGCAGGATTTCCTTTGAGAAAATGGATTTCTAACTCACCTGACGTTTTGGAAAATTTACCTAAACAGCATTTACTTGATATAGACCTTTTAAATTTGTCCGAAAAGAATAATGCGAAAACCTTAGGCATTCGATGGAATGCAAAAAAGGACTTTTTTTTTTTTCAAGTTCCACCTATTGAACTGAAAAACTCTTACACTAAACGTGAAATTTTGTCAGCCATTGCAAAACTTTTTTACCCAGCTGGTTGGTTGGCACCTATTGTGGTGTCAGCAAAAATTATAATGCAACAAATATGGCTAGACAAAACTGAATGGGATGAGATCCTGAAACCTTTAACCCACCTGAAATGGCAAAACTTCGTGGAAAATTATTCATTTCTTAATGAAGTTGAGATACCTAGGTGGACCCAGTTCACTGCGGATTCTTATGTTGAATTTCATGGTTTTTCTGATGCTTCAGAAAAGGCATATGCAGCCAACTTATATATTCGAATTGTAAATTCAAACTCGGAAGTTACAACTACCCTATTAGTATCCAAATCTAGGGTTGCCCCAGTGAAAACAGTTTCGTTACCACGGCTTGAGTTATGTGGTGCTGTTTTGCTGGCCACATTAGTGGATGCCATCATACCTCACATTGATATAACTCAGTATAAATCGTACTACTGGACTGATTCTACCATTGTGCTCGCGTGGCTTCAAAAACCACCTTGTGCATGGAACACCTTCGTCGCCAATCGAGTTTCAACCATCCTGGATAAGGTTGGTAAAGAAAATTGGAGACATATTGACTCTCACGATAATCCAGCTGACATAGCTAGTCGTGGTTGTAGTCCAGTTGATTTTAAAAACAATAGTCTTTGGTGGCATGGACCTACCTGGCTTAACAGCCACCCTGAAAGTTGGCCTACATTTAAACAACCAATTGAAACAAATATTGACCTAAAGCCAATCAAATCTTTTGCCATTACCACTCAGGAGGATATTTTAGACAGATTTTCTTCGCTGTCACGGGCGTTAAAAGTCTTGTCTTACGTTTATCGATTTCTTCGAAATAGTTTACCTTCTCGACGATCGGAGATGGTTCACTCTTCTGAGGCCATCACACCTGAAGAAATCAAATTGACTCGTGAAAAGCTTATTCTTTTATGTCAAAACAAATTTTTCTCGGATGAATTGGAATCACTAAGGAAGAAGAAACCAATTTCACCAAAAAGTTCACTTTTGACCCTAAATCCATACCTTGATTCGAAAGGACTTATTAGAGCAAATGGTCGTTTAACAAAGTCACCAGCTTTGACCTTTAATGAGCGACACCCTATCATCTTACCTTACCTTAGTAAACTGGCTTGGCTGCTAACAGACTTCACTCATCTTATAACTCTTCACGGTGGTAATCAATTAGTCCTACGCTTAATACGTTGTGAATTTTGGATCCCCAAACTTAAAACATTGATTCAGACCAGAATTCACAAATGCAAAATTTGTGTAATATATAAAAAGAAACAACAAACACAAATAATGGCTGCTTTACCTCCTGAACGCACCATACTAGACCTTTTACCAACACTGGAGTAGATTTCACAGGACCCTTTGACATCAAAAACTACACTGGGCGAGCCTGTTTGATCACCAAAGGATATGTGTGCATTTTTGTGTGCTTTTCAACAAAAGCAATCCACTTAGAACCTACTAGCGACTTGTCAGCTCAATCATTCCTTGCTGCATTTGCTCGATTTTTCTCAAGGCGCGGGTGCCCCGCCGCTCTTTATTCCGACAACGGAACTAATTTTGTGGGTGCATCACAAATGCTGAAAAAAGATCGGCAAAATTTCATGAGCTCAATTCAAAGTCGAGTAGTTTCTGCCCATAGTCATCAGAGTTTGAATTGGCATTTTATACCTCCTGGAGCTCCGCATATGGGCGGACTATGGGAAGCAGGCGTTAAAAGCTTCAAAAGTCACTTTAAAAAAGTAGCAGCTGGTCAAAGGTTAACATTCGAAGAAATGTCTACCCTACTTGCTCGTGTTGAAGGATGTCTCAATTCACGACCTTTGAGCCCTTCAAGTGAAAACATAAATGATTTGGAACCTTTGACCCCCGGACATTTTCTAATTGGTACCCCATTGTTAGCACCAGCCGAACCTGATTGCAGCGAAGGTAACTTAAGTATAGCAAACAGATGGCAAAAACTTAAATTACTACATCACAACCTGTGTAAAAGATGGAAAGATGAATATCTCAAGGAATTACATAAGAGATACAAGTGGAAGTACCCGCAGAGGAACGTCGAAGCGAACGACCTAGTTGTCATAAGACAAGAAAACCTACCTCCCAACGAATGGGTTCTAGGACGAGTTATGAAGATATATTCTGGCTCGGATTCTAGAAGTCGCGTTGTCGACATTCAAACGGCAAAGGGGGTTACTACAAGACCTATCACTAAAGTTGTAGTACTCCCATAGCTTACTTACCTACCTACCTACCTACCTAATTTTGTTCACTACGGTGAGACCTTTGTTCACTATGGTGAGCACCATCAATTATAAAACGTACATGTATCTTATCTTTTGCACTGAAATGAATTGATTACTTTTTACTTTTACCTTCACCTGTTACCTTTGAACTTTTTAATCTTTGTTTGAGTCTTTGCAGAATATGTTCCTGCAAGGCGGGCAGAATGTTTACGTAGAACGTAAACCGTGTGTGCACGGCACAAGCAAATCGTTTTTGCTAACGGCCGCCAACACTGAAAGCGCTGCTGTCGCATTGAACGAAAACCCGAAGTGGGGTTTTCGTTCGATCGCCGCCATCATCATTGATTTTACAACAAGCCACACGAACACAACCTAAATTTGCACAAAAGTTTATTTTTAACATAAATTCACGGAAAAACACACGCAACAGACGACTCAACGTATCATAAACAGAGCATCACAACGTTGGACACAATATCAACACGGAGAGAAATCAACGTTGGACGGACATTTGAAATAATCAGTGCACCAGCCCCAGCTATCATTTGTTTTGCAGCAGGATTATCATTTGATCCACTGACAGCAGCGTGGGATTTCTATATAAAAAACCCAAAGATTTGTAGTGTCGAAATTGTGAAGTTTCTAGTGAAACATAACCCATTAAAATCTTTATAACGTTTATGAAAAAACAACTAATCTTTTTATTTGCATTCAAACTCTAGTACTCCGACCCTTCACCTTAACAATACCCATATTGTTTGCAGTTTTTGTTTTTGATGCGACGTAGTCGTTGGTTGTTGATGTTTTATCTTGGTTCGAGAGTTCGATTTTGTGTGTACGCAAAAAAAGGAACAAAAACGCGACACCAAAAATTATTTCTGTGATTGTTGTACAGAAATATTGATGTTGTTGGGATTGTTGTACAGAAATATTGATGTTGTTGGTCGAGCCAAAATTGGGTCACTTTTGTTCTACGCTGACACCCTTGGTCTAGAGGGGTTTTGGAGGTCGCTTGTTCAGACAATTTTTTTAAATAAATATTATGGGGGTCATCGTAAATCAAGATTCCCGGGGAATTTTCTTAAACTGCAATAGAGAATGCACGGCAGTCTGAGAAAATTCCCCGGGAATATTTATTCACGATAACCCCCTATATTGCAATAAATTTTTCGCTGGCGCGATTTTTGGGCCGCTGACTACAAATTCAATATCAATTTTTTTGAAAACAAAATGACGGACAATTTTCTTAAAAAATTTTTATATCACGACAAAATTGTGGCTAAGGAGATTTTTGAACTCGCTGATTCTGAATTCCGAACCAACTTTTTTGAAAACAAAATGGCGGACAATTTTAGACTATATGGAAGGTGTGCGTATCCTTGATCCGATCACGCCTATTTTCAGCTTAGAGCTAGATGATACCGATTAAATCTCACATATCAAATATTATTGTTGCATTTCAAATATTCCTGTATTAATGGCGATTTCAAATTTTGGGCTATATGGAATGTAGGAGTGATCGGATCAAGTGATTTTAATAAATAGTTATATGCCAATAATTTTAATCTTCGATATCAAATATTATTGTTGAACTTGAAATATTCCCGAAGTTATGGCGATTTCAAAGATTGGGCTATATGGGAGGTGGGCATTAGACCGGTGCGTTTTGGACGAATGTTTAAAATTTGTCGCACAACCGGCAGAATTGTAAAGTTTAACTATCGACATGAAGATTGCCGCCACCCTAGTTCTGAGAGATGACGAGGGGTCGATATATTTTTGAAGGTTAAAAAACGTGGTTTAAAAATGCATGCTCATCGGTCCGAAATGAATCAATTCTCAGCTTCGTAGTAGGTCGAGAATTGAAATCCAAGACATGGATTCTTATGTATGTTTTCTCGTAGAATCAAATGGCACCATTAGTTTTCTGATTAGACGTCCATTTTTGGCGTTAAGTGAACTTTTCAGTTCAAAAAAGTCGAAATTTTTCGAAAACCCCCTGTTTGAGCACTCCACAATTGAACAGAAAAAAATCTTAGAAAAATTTTAAATGTATATTTTGTTGGGATTTTTCCTGACGAATCCAGTGGTACCATTTTTTTTTGCGCTACGGCATTATTTTCATTCATTAAAAATGAATTTTTGATTTTTTTTTATCAAAAAATATCACGAAATCGGGCGTAAATATTTAGTCAACGAGGGTTGCCACCGTCTGGACGGTTTTTTTTTTCCGGTGGCCCCTAGTAAAATTTTTTTAGAATATTTTTGGAAATTTTTTAACCCATTATAAACAAGTTTTTGGAAAAAGGGGTTAAAAAGACCATTAAAAACGCGATTAAAAAAAATAATATGTAAAAAAAAGTAATATCTAAGTATGCAAATCTTCAGAAAATAGATCAAGTTATACTCACTACAAGTTTCAGGAGGTAAATTTAGTTTTTTATATTTTCGGAAGAAATTTACATTTTTTGAATTCACCAAGTTCAAGACGCGAAAACTCGGAAATGGCATTATTTATTGATATTTTGGTATTTGAAATATGTCATATAGATATTTGACTGTAAATATTTACAATAATATTATTACTTTGGACCTATAAATTTTCAGACTTATGGCCGGCTTACAGATTAAATTTGAGTCGCTGTAGAACTAAGTTTGAGAGTTAACGTTTTAAATTCTACTCCCGACGCAATGTTGTCGCATAATGCTTGTGATTATTGTTGTAGTTTTCTATATTAAAAAACTCTTTTATCTTATTGCAATGCCAAGAGTTTTCAAGATGAAACCTTAGGAGTATGTATAAACAAGTTATGTAACAACCTTGAAAACTTTTACTTTATGTTAAACCATTCACTTGCCAAAAGGTATGGTTACCCACCTCAAGTTGAAAACACTTTCCTTATTAAAAATACATATGTTTATATATTCCCCCGTGGCAATGACTTCTTGCATTCGAATACGCTACCTTTTAATGCCATTTTCTTACAATGTTCAACATGCAAGAGCTCTCATTCCTACTATGGTACTTATATTCAGTGACGCATCTAACCCATTACGTACCATCATCTTTGTTTGCAACACTCCCACCTATCAAACTCACCTATCCAATGTCAGCTCTTCCAGTTGATTCAAATCACAGGCAATATATTCTAAGGAAGCATCTGTGATGCGCGGACACCATGACAAATCCAAAGCACGCAGTTTTTGTAGATTCTCGGCAATGAGTTCGACGCCATCATCGGTAAGTTTACTGCAACCGGATAAACTCAACACCGTTAGATGTGGTAACGAATGTACTGAAAATAAAATAGAAAAAGAGAAGATGAAAAGCATGAAAAACCTCCTCTGGCAAAAGTTAAAAGATGACACAGATAGAGGGAAAACGTAGAAATACTTAAAGTTTCGAATATGCAAATTGCGGGATAAAAATACAAAATACCAAAGGTAAAAGGGGTAAAAGAATGTCGGATACTGAAAGTTAAGAAAAAAATAGCAACAGAGATGAATGCTGCACTTTAAGCATCACTGGATGCTGTAGCAAAACTAGAACAGCTGTTGTATAAACGCACACATTAACATTCATATTTACGTACGTACATATGTATATCGTAGTACTAAGTGGCACAGCTGTAGAATCGCATAAATTGGAGCAGAGCGCACAAAGCTCAGGCCCAACAACGTTGCATACAAGTGTAATGCTTAACAATATATGGGTTTTAAAGCCTTTGCAATAATAAGAGGAAAAAATCGTCATCAGGTTGTGCTAGTATTTCAATGCTACAACTTTTATATTCTTGACAGAAAAATTTTTTTCTTATTGTACAAAGCCATCTTAAGGTCATGATAATTATGTATATATGTATGAGTAAAGTTGTGATTACGGAATATTACAAGTAGAACATTTTCATAGTTTAGCTCTGGTTTCCAAAATATTCAAGATTAAAAATTGATTGCAAGCACTACTCGTATGTAAAAATACATCACTTTGTCTAAAAGTATAAGATTTTATCTTTAAAATGGTGAAAAAGCTAACAATTTATCATAACATTTGCTAAAGTTATAATCATTTCAAAATTATTTTGTATTTAATGACACGCAACATGTCGTATGAGTAATATTCATTTCAAATGGAAAAATAAAGTTTCTTCTTAACACTTTTGTGTGCTTCTTCTTAATACTAATGTGGGGTTTCAAAGTGAAAAGTTTAAGTTCAAAGTTTAATCGTTTTTAGGAAAATGTTTGATCTAACATAGTTTGGTAGAAAAATATTGGAAAAATCTAAAAAATGTTTCGAAATTCTGGAAAATACTAGGAAAGTCGAATAAATACACAGTGCAACATTTTTCAAGTCATTGACGGTGAACTAAAATCCGTTATAAGGCGTCGAAAGTACTCGCCGAAACAAGTAATTCTGCCAGAGAGTTTTGCAAAGTTGACTCATATAAGGATTTTATGGTAATTTTTGCGATTTTAAGGCACTAGATGAATTTTTTTTGGTTAAGTTTGTTCGGCATTTTTTCTTCTATACAATAGCTACAACATTGCTGAAGTCATCAAAACAATATCTCGGCTCGTTACCGAGATATAGCCATATGAAAAAATCGAAAAATCGCTCAAAATCCTCAAAATCGCTCAAAGTTGCAATTTTCAGCTGGATAATTATAATTATAATGCTGAAAATTGCAACTTTTTGCCTCAAATTGGATTTTGAGCGATTTTTCGTTTTTTTCATATGGCTATAACTGCAGGGAGTCTTGCAATATCTGTGCGGTTTATTGGAAAGCAGATGTAATGTTTTCAAGTTTTAACAGCCCAGATTGTTTTGGAAATCTTGCAAGTTTCTAAGGCTTTCCATCTGGCATTCTTCTCGGTGAGGAAATGTGAGAAAATCCTTTTCTTCACTAGGCCTATCGAAGTGTATATAAATATTAGAGGTGTTTTAAGAATGTATGGAGATCCTTAGTAACAACATTTTGATACTTGACACCCCTCAATTTTGTGAGGTTGGAAAAAAAAATTAGTTTGCAGAAAAAATTTTGGGGGTGGGGTGAGGGTAAAGGTAGGCGCATCGAGGTCAAAGGTGAGAGAAAAAGAGAAAAAATTTACATAAAGCAATACAAATGCTTAGGGGTCCCCTCTAGAGGGGTCGAATGTATGACCGACCCACATTATTTTGCCCCCTCCAACATTTTTACCCAGCATACTTACCCCCTATCCCTAACCCTTAAGGGGGCTTCCATACAAAATTGACATTTTTAGGAAATCGACCCCCACCACTTCCTGGGTGCCCCTAGAAGAGTCAAATGTATGACTTGTCCCTAATATTTTTTCCTCCACGACATTTTTTCGCAACATACTTACCCTCTATCTCTAACCCTTAAGGGGACTCCCATACAAAATAGATGTCATAGACATGAAAAATATGGAAAGAAAATCGTCAAATAAGCCCATAACTGCCCAGAAGTCACTCCTAGAGGAGTCAAATATATGACCGACCCCCATTAGCCGCCCTCCAAAGTTTTTTCTCAGCAAACCTACCCCCTATTTCCAATCCTTAAGGGGGCTCCCATACAAAGTTACTGTTTTTACATAAAATGCCCCCACTGCCTTAACTGGCCCACGGGTACCCCTAGAAGGGTCAAATGTATGATCGACCCCTATTACTTTTTTGCGACCTATATTTTTTTCTCACATACTTCCTCCCTATTTTCAACCCTGAAAGGGGATGCCATACAATTTTTTTTTTTATAAATTTTCCTAGAAATAATGGGGGTCGGTCATACATTTGACCCTTCTAGGAGTACCCATGGTCCAGTTAGAGCAGTGGGGGCAGTTTTTAAAAAAAATCGTAATTTTGTATGGAAGCCCCTTAAGGATTGGAAATAGGGGGTAGGTAAGCTGTGAAACTTTGGTGGGGGGATAATGGGGGTCGGTCATATATTTGACTCCTCTAAGAGAGACTCCTGGGCAATTATGGGCCTATTTGACGATTTCCTTTCCATATTTTTTATGTCTTTGACGTCAATTTTGTATGGGGGCCCCCTTAAGACCTAGAGATAGAGGGCAAGTATGGTGCGAAAAAATGTTGAGGAGAAAAAAATATTAGGGGCCGGTCATACATTTGATCCTTCTAGGGGCACCCTGGGAGTGGTGGGGGTCGATTTCCTAAAAATCTCAATTTTGTATGGAAGCACCCTTAGGGGTTAAAGGGTAAGAGGTAGGTATGTTTGGTAAAAATGTTGGGGGAGAAAAAATAATGTGGGTCGGTCATACATTTGAACCCTCTAGAGGTGGCCCCTCTTGTAGGACTGTAAGTAAATTGTTTCTCCTTTTCTCTCATCTTTGACCTCGATGCGCCAACCCTTATCCTCACCCGACCCCCAAAACTTTTATTGCAAACTAATTTTTTTTCCAACCTCACAAAATTGAGGGGTGTCAAGTATCAAAATCCAAAATTCGTACACTAAAACACCCCTAATGAATATGTCTCACTTAGAGAGGAGCCATGCCTTGCTAGTTCATCAACCTTTTCGTTACCCTCAATGTTCCTTTGACCTGGAATCTAAACGAGAGTAAGTTCGGATGGAGTCACTTTGCTTTGATACTGTATCAAATTTTTTTGCTTGACTGTGCTCATAACTTGATGATAAGCTCATCTAAGCCACGCTACGTCCGTAAGTGAAAACGACATCAAGTAAAAGTGTCTAAATGAAGATTTTTATGTTGGGTCAAATTTTAGGGTTTAAGCCAACCATTAAAAGCAGGTTTTCATTATTGTGTTAACATTTGATATCTTATAGACTTAAGGATTTGAAACGAGGTGTTTGCTACACCAAAATGAGGGTAATTAAGACAACGAACCACAGACAATTGAGATGAGCTGCATGTGGTTAAAGCAGTGTTGAGTCACTTATTGTGATATTTTATGTAGAATATTATTTCCATAGACATTAATCCTGCATATGTATTTTTCGCGGTGCATTTTAGCTTCAACGCTATGGAAATACAAAATTAACCCGTAAGTGCTTTTTGGCCTTCGCGATGAAATTACGACTTTTTTGTGTTAAGCGACTAGTGGTGACAAAAATATAAAAGAATTCAGATGTAAACTTTCAGAGCACCGAAATGTGTACGTGTATTTCTTTATTGGTCCCTTTTTCATTGTCATTTTTATACGTGTTGTACAGTGAAATTCACAATGTTTCTCAGAAGTTGGAATCTAGGTTAAATTTAGTTGATAAAATCGAAAAACGTTGAAAAAATCTAAAAATTTTGGATAAGTCGTAAAATGTCGAAAAAGGTTGACAGACTCCGAAAAATGTTGAAATAGTCGAAAAATTTTGACAAAACAGCTGAAATTGTCGAAATATGTTGGCAAAATCCGAATATGTTGAAAAAGTCTAAAATTTTTGACAAAGTCCGAAAGATCTTGAAAAAGCCTAAAAATGTTCACAAAAATGCTGAAATTGTCGAAATATGTTGATTAAGTCCAAAATATGTTGACTAAGTTTGATAAATGTTGAAGTCTAAAAATGTGACAATATCCAAGAAATTTTTAAAATCTCAAAATTATGAATAATTTGAGAAACTTCGAAGAGTTGGAGACTGTTGAAAGGTCCGCAGTTAAGTAATGAAAACACCATTAAGAGTCAAATCTATATTTTTATAAGAGTTCAGTGTGAAACAATTGTTTTTATACATGTAAGTATGTGTACAAATGCATAATTCAAAAACTTTCCATTAGTATTAACCATAATTGGAACGTAATTTGAAACATTGATTGTTGTTCTGTTGTGGTTGTAGAGTTTTCGTTGTTATCATTGTTGCTGTTGTCATTGGCAATTGAATTTGGTTTGCGTATTTCGCATGCAAAAGCATTGAAAAAAAATATATTAATGTGGCAACACAAAACCCCAACAGCCACAAATAATTTACATCTCAGATATCTGCTGTTATTGGCCGCAAAACCATATAGCAACACACAACATACGTATGAATGTGTGTTAGTGTTAACATATATGTATGAATGTGCCAGAATATATGTTAGCTGTAATCAAGTTTTGTGGTTTCATCAACGGTTGAGAAATATAATTAAGTTACAGCGTTGCCATATCAGCTCTGTTCAGTGGTGATGGTATGAGCGCGAGTGTCCAGATGAGCAGCATAAACGCGAGCATTGCGTAACATGAACAACCACATATTAAATTCACATATAAGGGTTCCATAGTGGGTAGTTTTATATGATCCAATAAAATAAAATACTTAAGACTACTAGCATGAAATCGGTCCTAATACATATCCAACTACATACACATAAACATGGACGGCCAAAAAAAAAAAAAAAAAAATGGAAAAAATAATGCCAGAGTGTGGGAAAGTAGTCCTTCGGGTTGTTTGGTTACCATAGAAAATTGTTTGAAAATTTAACAATATCTTCCGGCGCACTATGGTTTTTTTTGGACTAAAAAGTGCACACAAAAATAATTCACAAATGCAAAATTAAAGGTTATACATTCTGCTATCTGAAAAAATTACCGCTTTTTCTAGGATTTGATCCACAAATTAGGGACAGAGGTCGAAATCTCATGAATTTTGAAAAAAACGGTTTTTCTGTTTAAAAATGTTAGTCGCATTAAACGCAGGAGTGATATATTAATAAATTTATGTGCATTTAATCAATTCAATTAAGATAAAATCAAATCAAAGTGAAAATGGGCGGTGCCACGCCCCATAAACAAATTCGTCATATTCGTCATATCTCCGAAACTATTGGACGCAGATAGATAAGATTCGGTATATTTGTAACAGGCACAGAGAAAAATAATATCCACTAAAAAAGTGGGCGGTGCCACGCCCTACAAATATAAAACTTATCATATCTCCGAAACTATTTAAGCTACAGCGATGAATTTCGGTATATTTATAAAGAGTAGTGAGTCAAATAACATTTGCTGAAAAAAAGGGCGGTACCACACCCAACAATGAGGATATCCTTATTAATTGCCACTCTGTTCTACAGGAAACAAGTTCATTCATGTAGCTCTGCGTGTGGGCGTGGCTCCACATATTTTTTCAGCAGACATTATTTGTCTTGATGACTTTTGTATATAAACCGAATTTTATCCACATGAGTCAAATAGTTTCGAAGATATGGTGTGTTTTATATTTTTGGGGCGTGGCACCGCCCATTTTTCTAATAAATATTATTTCTTTCTGTGCCCATTACAAATATACCGAGTCTTATTTATCTGCGTCTAATAGTTTCGGAGATATCAGGAATTTGTTTTTGGGGCGTGGCACCGCCCATTTTTATAATGAATTAATTTTTTCTTGCTTGATTTCATTGAATGCATATAAATTTATTCATATATCACACCTGCGTTTAATGCGACTAACATTTTTAAACAGAAAAACCGTTTTTTTCAAAATTTATGAAATTTCGACCTTTGTCCCTAATTTGTGGATCAAATGCTAGAAAAAGCGGGCATCTTTTCAGATAGCTCAATGTATAATCTTTAATTTTGCATTTGATTTTTTTTAAAAAAATGGGTCCTTGTAGTGAATTATTTTTGTGTGCACTTTTTAGCCCAAAAAAAACCATAGTGCGGCGGGAAATTCGGTTTCATTGTACAGTGTTAGCTTACAATTTTGAATGAGATATCGGTAAATGTTTTTGGATAGTTTGGGGTCCGTTATTCAGAATCTGTCAATATTTTTTTTTCTCGGCCCCCATTGCGGTTATCTATTAGTGATAAAATCGATGGCCATCGATTGTTTGTATTAGCCCTATCTTCAAAACTTCTGCACCCATTTTAGAATTTTTGTCTTCCATGCCATTTCTATTAATTTGCAATCAAATATCGAAAACTTTATTGAAATCGATGCAGTAGTTTCAAATATAAGGCTCATAGAAACAATCGATGGCCAATGATTTAATAGCTGATAGTTAATCGCAGTAGGGACATTAATCAGATCAGGATTTGAATTATCGTTACCTAAAAAAAACCGGATCTTTGCAGCTTTTCAGCTTCCATAAAACGAGAAGTTAATATAAAGATATGAAACCTGATATGACGATTGAAACTACTATTCTTGTCCTTCAAAACTTTTTTTAAGTAATATCTTTTTTTTTTTCAGTATAAAAATTTTCGATTCTTTGTATGTAGAACAGTGCACTTAATTTAGTGCTAGCGAAAAAAGGTTCACTATCAAGAAACTTATTTGTTGTTAGTGAAAAATTTTTCGCTATCAAAAAATGCATTTTATGGTAGTTAAAAGTTTTTCATTATCACTAAATTTAGTTATCAATTTTCAATAAAAACTCCACAAAATTTTGTGACAGTGAGATTTTTTTCACTATCAAAAAATTGATTTTGAAAATTGATTGATTAAAAAGATATAGAAATAATTCAAGGTGGGTTTGGTAGGAAAAGAGTATTAGTTTTAACTATCATATCAGATTCTAGGCTTAATTTATCTTGTCTTGTTATATAACCTAAAAAATATAAAAAATTCGATCTGATAGAGAAAAACGGTTGCCAGATTCCGAAGCAGGGACCCCAAAGTACCCAGATCTCATTCAAAATTTTACACCTCACTGTTGGAAGTTGGAAGATATTGGTCAGCGTCAAAAAAATTTTGCACGATAACTAAAGAATCAGAAGGAAAACTATGGGTTCCCTCTCAAATTTTGTTAGTCCAAATTAATAAAAACATTTTTAAAATCGAAATTAGGTGCCCCGCCCTCCAATCAGTTACAGACTCATCTCTACTATATGAAAAGTAGATTTTGTTTTGTTGTTTATTTGTTCTTTATGGACTCGAAAACTAATTGATCGATTTTAATAAAACTTCTAGAATTGCAAGATGATAGGTAGTAGGTTGAAAACGTGGGCGGTTGTACGCCCTCCAAAAATTAATTCATTATAACTCTGAAACTATTTGACGCAGATAGTTGAAATACGGATCATATGCACATCTTAGAATGATTCAAAAACAAAAACATTTTTGGAAATTCCAAGATTAGGGCGAAAAATCTGAAAGAGGGTATCAAAAAAAATGGGCTGAGATTTTTTTTAAATATTTATGAATTTCCGTCATTGTCACGCAACATCGATTTATGCAAAATCTCGGCTTGATGCGGATTTAATTTTATTATAATCTCAAAAATGCACAGAATGAATAAAATTTTTCATCTTGAATCAAAAATCATAAAAATTAGAACCCGACGATATGTTAAGGCACCGGGACAAATAATGTTCACTAGAAAAGAAAGCAATGCGACGTGTTTCAAAAATAAAGAAAGTCATATTTCTGAAACTAATGGACGTACATACATATATAAATGAATTGGACTGGGAAAATATTATCTGCCGTAAAATGGGTGATGCCATGCCACGCCCATACAATAGAACGTGTAGCAATGCGTACAGGGATTTGCTTGTCTACTACTTACTTATATACGTAGGCTGCTATATATATTTCTGGACTAGGGAACACTAAGTGTTGCCAGGTGCAATCTGACATTCCCATTGGAAAATTTGGCATTTTTTAGCATAAACGTACTCAGAACGTTTTGATGTTCGACCATCATTTGTGTTGTTTACAGCGACTTGAAAAAATCAATTTGGCAAAAAAATGGAATTAACTCGTGAACATTTTCGTGCGATCATTTTTCACAACTTTCGACGTGGATTATCACGACAAGAGTGCATCGATGAACATAAATCTTTGTATGGCGATGAAGCACCACCATCCAACAGCACTGTGAAAAACTGGTTTAATGAATTCAATCGTGGCCGACGCTCGCTCAAAGACGAATTCCGTGAAGGTCGTCCACAAAAGATCGATGCAGTGCATGAACTGAAAATGAAAGATCGTCATCTGGCATATTGTGGGATAGAGGCATCCTTGCACATTAGTTCCATTCCAATACATTCGATTTTGCATGAACATTTAGTTGTAAAAAACGTTTGTTCTCGTTGGAAACCCCATAATTTATCAATCGCTTAAATTATCAATGGAAAAATTTATTTTCTTAACTCACTGTAAACAAAATAAATAGCACTTGTACATCAAAACGTTGTGAGTACGTTTATGCTAAAAAATACCAAACTTTCCAATGGAAATGTCAGATTGCACCTGGCAACACTTGGCAGCCCACGTGTTGCATTGTTTAAAAAAAAAAAGGTGTACCGCATACTTTTTGGAGTTATGGCGCTTGGTATAAGATGTTCGTTGCCGTTATAATAGAAACTCGCATCAGCATCGGGTTTCTTTATGATTATGGCTAAATTTTATTTTTTCTAAGGATTTCTAACTAATACTGTTAATGCCACTTCTTTTAGTTCTTGAGCATATGAGCATATAGGCGTAGTTTTTGTTTGTTTTTGCTTCGAATTTATTTGCTTTTACTTAATTTTCCTTTGTATACTATAACGCATACTTACAAACATATTTAATATATCAACATTTACACAAGGAGAATAATTTCAAGCGCTACTTTAGAAAGCATAAATCTATTGATATGCAATGTTAAAATGAATGAAGACTGTAAGCGCATATTACTGAAAAGATTGCTATTCTCTTTTAAAGCGCTCTTTTTCCCCTCGGGTATATACGAAAGAAATCTGTGTAACTATGTGTTTGTGCCACAATCACAATTAAATGTTATAAATTGTATCCTTAACACATTTACTACATGTCTATTTATAGGTTTTTCTCTTAGGCGCACAAAAGTATGCTTAAAAAAAAATAGAAATTAGATAAAAGACGAACATTAACGAATGAGTGTTGGGACAGTGGCAACAACAATAACAGCAGCAAAAAATTCTTCAAATTGTAGACTAACTGTCAGTTATGAGTAGCGTAAAACCAATTCTCGGCACATTCACCGCAACAACAACCATGGTAACATTTATAGCAGCAGCAGCAGCATCGTCATCAACATCATCAGTTGTGACAAGTAACATTCGAGTGTGCTACTGACATTTGTTATCCTGCTGCTTGTTACAAATTCTATGCTGTGTCTGTGTGTGTCTGTGGTGTGAAAGTGTAATTGTATTTGTTAGCGCATAAGTGTGTACATGTGTGAGCGCCTGTAAGCGTACAATATTTGACATGAGATTTGGAATTCAATTCTACTTATGGTGAATCACAAATGAAATGCGTTTGTTTTTTCAATGATGGCACTTAATGGCTGAGTTTATGTCGGGGAAAACTAAATTATTTTCAATGGATGTAGTGTCACAAAGAAGTAAGTAAACATTTATTTTCTTAAATTACTGTATTGTTATAATAAACTTTATTGGAATTTAATAAAACAACATCAAAGTACTATATATACTGTGGAGAAACAATCATTGCCCGGCCTAAACCACTTAACGAAATAGCACCATATTCACACCAAAAGTTTTTTACTGCTCCGATTGTTTAATAGGAAGGGGTACGGACAACGGTGTGTGGTACCCCCCATACAAAAAGAAGACAAAACAGTTAGTGTTTTTTAGTTATCGCATCACGCCTAAACCACTTGATATATGGAAGCCATATTTTCACAATATCTGCGCCTAACCTTCGGCCAGGTTAATACTGTAAAAAGAGGCAAAAATGATGACGTGTTGCACACCGCAAACAAAAATTGCATGAAAAAAAAAAAAAAAATCAAAACGCTATAGCTACGGCAGGTATCAATTGGAAACTTGATGCATGGATGTATATGGTATTTACCAAGGACTCTACAAAAAAAGGGGATTTAACCTCCCAAACAAAAAAATTCTCAACATTCAATAATTCTGTACTTATTTTAGTTATGAATCTTTAAATATGAATGAACATAGTACCTACTAAGGACAATGCAAAAAATGGTGGATTGGACCAGGAGCGTTGTACCCCCTTACAAAAAAAAAAAAAACCCTAAGTCCTCGCGCCACCCACAGAAAAGGGCAGAACAAAATTTGCCTGGCCATCTACTTAGTACAAGAATAAAAGCATAATTGACACTCTCACATCCGTAAGACAGGACTGATTTTACAATTGAATGCGAACTTCAGTATTGAGCAAAAAACCAAGCCCAAGACCACAGCAGTCTTTTTTTTTGCTCTTGCTCTTGGTTTTGATATTGAGTCTTGGTCTTGGTAATTTTTCGAGAACAAGAAGCTAATGTAATTTCAAGACCATGACCAAGACTGCTATTCGGTCTTGGTAGTTTATAGTTAATAGAGGTGTCGTGCTTCATTCGAACATAAAATCCTCTCTCAATACGGAATTTGGCCCATTAACTGCTTTGTAAATAAGATTCAAAAATTATGCATAAGTACTCAACGCTCTTTTACATTTTTTCATCACCAAGACCAAGACTCAATATCAAAACCAACAGCAAAAGCAAAACAAAGACAGCTGTGGTCTTGGGCTTGGTTTGCTCATCACTAGTGAACTTTTGTTTCGGTGGAAATGACCGCGTACCTCCAACCAATACATGGTGTCTGTATATTTACTTTAACTTAATGTTTGCAATGCCCATAGAAGCTCACGGTAGAAAAATCCTTAAACAGCGTCAAATCCGAAGTTTATTTAGCTTTGTATGGATTTTGGGCCACTAAATCCCAATCTGCAATTAATTTTTCTGTAATTTTGAAAATATTCCTCACTCGAGGTGGAAAAGAAGAAGCGGTCAAGTGTATAGGTTCCTTGAAACGATATAAGAAATGCTTCACTCCACATGATCTTCGTAGTGTCTACTTTACCTACTTTCGACCCGAATAAGAGTACAATGTACACATTTAAGCTTTGGCTTCAAGAACATCTTTGGAGCTGATAGACCGAGTTCAAGAACGTGCGATGAAACTAATAGGGGACGTAAATATTATCTCTAGTACCGACTTCCTTGACCAAAGACGTAACGTAGGGTGTTTAATTTTTTTTTATAGTTACGTATTGCACGGTCCACCACAGTTTTTAACACATGAGATAATCCAGAAAATTCTTAAAATAGACTTTAAAAAAATACCCGTGTCTCGTCGTTTTTCTCCAGCACGTCAGATTTTTTTTTTATCGATTCTTGAAGTTTTTCTTAAGTTTAAAGCATTTTTCGTCTTTGGTGACCCCTAGTTAAATTTTTCGTAAAATATTTTAACCCATTGTAGCCCAGTTTTTGACAAATCGGAGTCAAAAAGACCCATAAAAAGGATATAATGGGTTAATGTGTTTTAGGAAAATGTTATTGTGTGATTTCGCCATAATCTTGGGACAACGAGTTTTATCCAAAATGTAGTTCTAGAGATTTAACCCATTATATACTTTTTTATGGGTCTTTTTGACCCCATTCCCAAGAACTGGGCTACAATGGGTTCAAGTATTTCACAAATATATTCCACAAAAATTTAACTAGGGGTCATCAAGACTATAAGTGCTTAAATCTTAAGAAAAATGCGTCAAAATCGTAATACGTACGCTGCTACATATATTTCTGGCCTAATAATGAAAATGCGAATATTTATCAACAAAAATGGTTTTATTGTTTTTCAAAGTATTCTCCAGCATGATTTATACACTTTTGCATGCGCTCATACCAATTGTCGAAGCACTTTTTCCACTCCGATTGAGACACCTCCAAAACATGGTTTTTGAACGCTTCAACAGCATCTTCTGGCGACGAAAATCATTGACCACGCATTTTTTTCTTGATGTGCGGGAATAAAAAGAAGTCATTGGGTGCCAAGTCAGGGCTGTACGGCGGATGACCCATCAATTCGACGTTTTGGCCGGTCAAAAAGGCGCTGCTTTGAGCCGATGTGTGAGAGCTCGCATTGTCATGGTGAACAATGATTCGTCTTCTCTTGTTCGTTTTTCGAATTTCTCCGAAGATTTCAGGCAAACAAATTGTAGTGTACCACTCAGAATTAACAGTCCTACGTTGCTCAAGCGGAACAGTTGCCACATGACCAGTTTTGCCGAAGAAACAGGCGACCATTTGCTTCGAAGTGCTTCTTCCACGAACAACTTTCGTTGGATTTGGCTCGTCTTCGAAGACCCACACGGTCGATTGCTGTTTTGTTTCGGGGTCATACGCATAGAACCATGATTCGTCACCTGTGACCATCTTATAAACATCTTTTAAAGCACCGCGATCGTATTTTTTCAACATTTCTTTGCACCAATCAACACGAGCTTTTTTTTGAGTGATTGTCAAATTGTGCGGGATCCAACGAGAACAAACCTTTTTTACGGCCAGGTGTTTATGCAATATCGAGCTGGTGGAAGAAATGCCCAAAGATGGCTCTATCTCACGGTATGTCACATGACGATCTTGCATTATCAGTTCACGCACAGCATCAATGTTCTCTGGCACAACGGCCGTTTTTGGACGACCTTCACGGAATTCATCTTTGAGCGAGCGTCGGCCACGATTGAATTCATTAAACCAGGTTTTCGTGCTTCATCGCCATACAAAGATTTAAGTTCATCGATGCACTCTTGTCGTGATAATCCACGTCGAAAGTTGTGAAAAATGATCGCACGAAAATGTTCATGAGTTAATTCCATTTTTTTGCCTAATTGATTTTTTCAAGTCACTGTAAACAACACAAATTATGGTCGTACGTCAAAACGTTCTGAGTACGTTTATGCTACAAAATGTCAAACTTTCCAATGTGTTGCCAGGTTTATGCTACAAAATGTCAAACTTTCCAATGGAAATGTCAGATTGCACCTGGCAACACTTAGTGTTGCCTAGGCCAGAAATATATATAGCAGCCCACGTAAATATACATTGTTAAAAGTCCTGATTCATTTCAACGATTTTTTGGCTTTCGGGATAAAATTTCGACTTTTAATTGTTCAGCGACTAGTAGTGAAATTTTACAGCAAATATTTCTGTAGTACATACTGACTCAATATTCCCCTATTTTAGGTGACATTTTTGTATGTTTTTGAGAAATGGGTAAAAATTACCCATAAGTAGGAGAGTTAGAGGGTTCAAATTTTTTTCAAAAATATTCCTCGTAATATCTTGACTAAGTTTGCTGAACTCATGATATACCTCAGGATCATATAGTTAAATAAATCTTTTAACACAAGAATACGTTGTTTTTTTTTTTTTGGACAGTAAATTTAAAAACTTAAAAAATCAATTTTGATGCCAAGCAGACCATCACACTATCGCCAAATTATAAACATTGTATAGGCAAATCTATACGAAAAGACACAAAATGATACGAGGTACTAAGAATTCGGCAACTTTAAAAATAGAAATATTGCTTATCAGACTGTGAGTACTAAGAAATGTATTGTATAAACAAGTACAAGAAGATTTCACATGAATATGCAAGCGAAATTCTGTTTATTATCCATTGATATTATATAAAAATTGTCTCAAAGTTTTATACAACAACCTGTTATACGAGTCATTGTCTTTTAAATCCTTTCATTACATGTAATTATTATGCAGGCTTTTTACTTATTTTATCAGAATTTGATACGACTTTTAGTTTTGTGGGTTGAAATTTTTATGACATTATGACTGTCTACCATTATTTACCATAACCATACATATAGCAAAACAACAACAATATTTTCATAAAATAAAATTAAAGGCTTATTTTTAAGACTTTATTTTCTTTAAATCTCTTTAGGTATCACCGTACCCATAAGTCAAAAGAAAAACTCCCAGCTGTCTGGATTAAAGCGACTTTTCCAAGTTTTACCCTAACATACTACAGTGCTGCAATGCAATAAAGTTTCTTGGCAGTTTTCTTTCACTCGCCAATTTAAGCCGCTTAAAAGAGGCCAACTTCACTTACCAATATGTATGGCCTGCGCGTGTTTGTGTTAACAAAGACAACGACACAACACAAGAAAAAGCAACAATAGTAAAAACAACAAAATATGAAGCCCCTTCAAAATGAAAGCTTCCCTAAATAGGGTTAGGCACTTATAAGGTAGGTAGGTAGGTGTAACTGCTTTTTCACTACTTCATTGCTTCTACAGAAGTCAGTAAAGTACACAGCGAAGCCTCAGTTTTGTTTTTTTACCCCTTTTTGTTTTTCTTTGTTTTTTTTCCCTTTTTTTCCCCACAAGTGTTGCATTTTATGACGCGTAAATAAACGTGGTGGTATACATTTACTTTTAGTGGTTTACTAGACAACAGCGTGAAAGATATGGGAGTACAGAAAATAGAGATACTCGTAGTATTTAAAGGTAAAATTGGTTTAACAGAGTCTTTTGTGAAAAACAAAAATAGAAAAAAAAAATGGAAAACAAAGTGGGACAAACGCGACAACACCGTTGTTTGTAG
Source organism: Calliopum simillimum (assembly GCA_951812925.1). Taxonomy (NCBI): domain Eukaryota; kingdom Metazoa; phylum Arthropoda; class Insecta; order Diptera; family Lauxaniidae; genus Calliopum; species Calliopum simillimum. Next base: position 26,193,977 of record OX638371.1, read on the forward strand.
GTCTTCTAAAGCCACAAGTTTCAGACTTAAATTACAATTGCAGCAGTAAAATGTAATGCGGTTGAAATATTGAAACGACTTTAGAATTTGAAACTGATTGCACTGAAAAAATTATTTCGAATTCAAAAAAATCAATTTAGTCTTTTAAAAATCAGTAGTAGGTGAAAACTCATAATTATAGATGGTGAGAAAAATAAAGCAAGAAACTTAACAGCATTTATCTGACCAAGAAACTACAGAGAAAAATAAAAGTTTCTGAATTATTATCACGACTACCGCTGCTTAGGCTGGTTCCATTTTGTATGAAGCAAAAAAAAAAAAATTATCCCGAAACCAACTCAAAAGTTAGAAGGACACCTAAAAAAGATATCTGCATCATTTTTTTTCGTTCCGAGAAAAACCAATGGAGCGGTTTTGATTCTACTAAAGGCCCATTTTAGCTAAAATAAACATGTTTTTTGGTCATATTTTTTTTTTTTTTTTCAATAAAAAAGAATTTTGGCGCTATAAAATCATAAATTGTTTTTGTAGTATAGATAATATACCCAAAATTAAATTTTTTTGTTTTTCAATTACGCAGTCGGAAAAACGATTTTTTACTCAAAAGCAAGACAGATGTCCGAAAAAAGTGTATATGACAAAAAACACTTAGAATCGTCTACAGTAGTATCGGGCCTCGACATAAAGAAGTTCGTGCGGGCCTGGACCTTTTTTCAAGTGCTTCTTTCGTCTTCTTGTCGGGCTGGTGCTTAAAAATTGCTCTGGTAGGAAGAGATGCGAGTTAACGGCAAAATTCTTTTTGTCCATTAAACTGAAACGGACATGTACAGACGTTAAAAAAAGCACCATTTCCAGTAAGAGAAACTTAAAGTATTAATAGAAATTGTTAGTGTGCTTAAGTTTTCAAGGCAAATGCTAAGTAATTTAAACTGCACTTATTGAAATGTTCATATCATACACATGGGTAAATCTCCGAAAAATGTACCGCACCTATTTTTTATTTTTTTTATTTTTTTATTACTTGAAGGTATATAATATGATGAACATAACTTTTGGAACATTTTAAAAAATGAACATTAGCTTTCAGTGTTGCCATATGTTTTTTTTTAAGTTTCGCTAAAACAATATATTTAAAAAATTAATACAAAATTTTTGTCTCAAAACGCTTAAATAAACTTTTGAATTTTAAGGGTTTTCGAAAATTTATTTAAAATCTTACTTTTTTTACTTTCGTCATTATAATAACACGCTAAAGACTAATAGTTTAAATCGTTAAAAATTTATCGACACTTAAATCGTTACAAATTCATCGAACCGAAATTTTGTTAAAACTAACAAAAAAAAAAAAAAAAAGAACGGGTAGCGACGCTGAAAATTTTTTTTTCAATTTTAGAAAAGTTTATCTGAGCGGTTCTGAAACCAAAAATTTCAATCTAGTCAAAAAACATAAGAATTTAGTAAGATTTTCGAAAATATACAGGTGGCAACCCTAAAATTTATGTTTTATTTTTTAAAAGTTTATTTAAGTGTCAAAATTTTTTTTAAATAATTGTTAAGCAAAACTAAAAAAAAGGAAAAAAAGGGTGGCAACACCGAAAGCTTTGAACAATTTTAAAAAAGTTTATCTGAGCGCTTCTGAAACCAAAAATTTCAATTTAGTCAAAAATCATAAGAATTTAGTAAGATTTTCAAAAATATCCAGGTGGCAATCCTAAAAATTTATGTTGTATTTTTGAAAAGTTTATTTAAGTGTCTAAATGTTTTTTTAAATAATTGGTTAAGCAAAACTAACAGAAAAAAAAAAACAGGGTGGCAACACCGAAAGTTTTGAACAATTTTAAAAAAGTTTATCTGAGCGCTTCTGAAACCAAAAATTTCAATTTAATCAAAAAAAGTAAGAATTATTTATATAAGATTTTCGAAAATAGCCAGGTGGCATCCCTAAAAATTTATATTGGAGCGTAACGAGGTTTATGGACAGCCCTTAAACATAAAAAATAAAATTAGTTCAACAATTTTAATGAATTCACCAATAAACAACAATGTCTCGCACGGGAACCATTCTCACGCAGAAAATTTGACAGGAGAATTACTATTTATGTTGGATTTATGAAAAGTTTATTAAGTGTTTTAAGATTAAATTTAAATTTTTATTTTTTAAATAAATGGTTTAAGCAAAACCAACAAAAAAAAAACCGGGTGGCAACACCAAAAGATTTGTACAATTTTGAAAAAGTTTATCTGAGAGCTTCTTAAACCAAAAATTTCAATATAGTCAAAAAACATAAGAATTTAGCAAGATTTTCGAAAATAGCCAGGTGGCAACCCTAAAAATTTATATTGGAGCGTTACGAGGTTTATGGACAACCTAAACATAAAAAGTAAAATTAATTCAACAAGTCTAATAAATTGACCAAAAAAAAAAATAACAATGTCTCGCACGGGAACCTTTCTCAAGGAGAAAGTTTGACGGGAGAATTGCTATATGGGAGAGTGACAAAATCTACAAAAAAATTAATATCACTATGAAAATAGCAATTATTTTTAAGAAAGTTGAAACTGGTTACATAAAGGTTAAAGAATATGTACATATAATAATTAAAAAAAAATCTTACAGGGAGAATGACACACACTTGCGCTCTTTAAAAAATTTTTAAGCTTAAGAAAACGCACTAACACTCACAATCGAAAAACCAAAACTGACTGAGCTGAAAAAGTACTGAGTCTCCTCTTTCTCTTCACTTTCAGTTCTCTTTAAATCAATATTTAAAAAAATTTGAGTTAGAATCAGAAAAGCTGAGTGTACATAGTCTAAAATGAGGGGCAAACTTTTGTGTATGTCAGTTCAACATAAAAAAAATGTTTGTAAGAGTTAATACAGAAAAACAGTAACTGAAACATACGTTACGTTATACGTTACGTTATATAGACGAATTAAGTGCACTCCAAACGGTTAGGGACAGCAGGGAGAATGACTTTTTAACACTTTATGTTATAATTTCATAGTAAAATATTTAGAATTATTTTTTTTTTAAAGCTATTCGTATAGAAGCTCTTGTTAAGCATCTATATTAAATAGTTAAAATTTCAAATTCTAAATTTAAACCTGGTTTTGAGCCCCGGAGCAATGAGTGATACATTATTCGGAGAATCACCCATATAGTCATATCAATAAATGCGTAATGCACATAACTTGAAAACCGCAAACAGAGGCAAACTTAAAGAAATTAAAACAAAACATCATTTGTGTAATGCAAAAGAGTTGCAGGCGAATGCAAAAACTAAATGTAAAATCATTCATTTTAGCAGCAGCAGAAACAACAAAAACGTTACAACAACCACATTCTAACCATATCAGACCTATTGACTTAGTTAGACGCCTAAACAATTGTCGCTTTTCATATGTGTCATTTTCAGCTTCATTTATGAAATCATTTTGCTTTGATTTTTTTGATCTGAGCAATTTATTGAGTTCATATCAACCGCTTATTAATCAGTTGATCAATTAATTTGCATATCATTGTGTTATCAGCAGCCAGTGGCAGCGGTTGTTAAATTTGATGAATTTTTTGCATAAATTAAATTTATTTTTTATTTTTCCGCCTATTTTATTGGCGGCAAAGTGTAGTGTGTGCTTCAGTGTGCTAAAGTGTTTTGCATCCTGCCCACTTTTAAATAGCTACGTCCTGGATTGTAACAGTTTCATTTTGTGACCGACACTAACGGGTAGAAGTTGCCTCAAAGTAGAAGTCTGCTTTTAGGGGATTTTTATTTTAAGACTTACTCGTTTTGGCGTTCACAAACTATGAAATTGTTATGCAAAAACAACTATTAGTCAAAAGAATATTTGTATTTTTTGAGAGTCGTGATAATATTGGAACTACATATTACAGAATTTGTAGAGTGAACTTCCTAGTGAACAATTGTTACAAAATCATTTTTTTTTTTTGCGAAAAAAGTTTCTCATATTAAGCAAATGAGATTGACTCAAAAAAAAAAAAAGAATTTTAGAGTTTCCATGATGACGCATAAACATCAGAAAAATAGTGGGTCTGATCATAAATAAATATTCTCGAGATTTTTTCTCAGGCTCGAGATTTTTTACAGTCTGAGTAAAAAAAGAATTTTGGAATTTCCATGATGACCCAAAACCATCAGAAAAATAGTGGGTCTTTTCATAAATAAATATTCTAAAGATTTTTTCTCAGACTGTAAAAAATCTCGAGTCTAAATAAAAATATCGAAAATATTTATTTATGATAAGTCTCATTATTTTTCTGATGTTTATGGGTCATCATGGAAATGCCAAAATTCTTTTTTTACTCAGACTGTAAAAAATCTCGAGAATATTTATTTATGATAAGACCCAGTGTCAAGAAAACATGTTGAGAATTCTTTCGAATTTTGGCGCTACAGTAAAATTCTAGGCTAAATTTTGGATGGATTTTGTCGTCTGAAACTTATAATGAAATCACACAAAGAACATTTAGGAACATCTTTATCCATATGCTTCGGTTTTTATGAGGTAAACCTTTATACATTGTAATTTGTTCGGATTATTGTTAAATTTTAGGCATTTATTCGGCAGTAGAAAATAATGCCCAATAAAATAACGCCCAATTATTGAAATGAGATGCAGCCGAAGAAATATGAAATAACGCTCAAATTATTCTCATACAATTACGCTCAAACTTTGGATTTATTTCGTTAAAAATTTGGGCGTTATTTCATTTTTATTTTGGGCGTGACATCGCCTTTTATACCCTACACCACGGTATATTCACTTTGTCTTTCCGTTTGTCATGCAGGGAAGCAGGCGTGGCAGGTATAGAAAAGTATAGTCCCAAGAGGAAAAATTTCTAGCGCTTCTGATCCAAGCACTTCAAAAGTGCTTGTCCCCATAGAAATTTAAAAGCACTTTCACAATGATTTTTTATAAGGCTGCAGTAAGAACAACATGGGTTCGAGCCTAGCCCGCGTGATTTTCTTTTTACATTTTTTTATTATTTTTTTTTTTTTGCTTTATTTTTTTTTTTATTAAAAAATTTTTTATTCAACCTTTTTTATTTCACTTTTCAATTTTCCTTTCTCTTATTTATTTACTTTTGCTTAATAGAATTGAAACTGATTGCACAATGATTCTATGCAAGGCTGTAGGAGTATTAGTATGTCAAATTCTGTTTGGACAACATTTGCTTAATATAAAAATTTAATACCTCTTCATATAATCGGGCATTGGTGTAGCGGTCTAAAGAAATGGTATGTATGTATGTATTCTCCTTTAACTCCTAGGAGGAGCATAGGGCCAATTAAAGAAATGGTAAATGTAAGTAAAAATAATCTGCTTCTATCTATCGCAAGGACGGTCGTGGATTCAAATCCTGGCGCAGCTAGTTTTTTTCTTTTTTTTTTTAATTTTATTGAAAAAAAACGCTTACCGCAGCATTACAAATAAGCGCTTCAAAAACCCTTTTTTGGTAAGGCTGCGGTAAGCTTTTTCTCGCTTAAATCCAATGACATGCAATGTTAAAAAGAAAGAATAGTTCTTACGGAGCGGAAGCGCTTATTGGTGAATAAGATGCACTTCAGAAGGGTTTTTGAAGTAATTCTTTTCCCCTTGGGTACATTCTTGATCAGCCATGATAGCCATTTCCGTCTATCTGGCTGGCTGGGTGTCTGCCTGTGGAAATATTTTTTTCACGAGAAAACAAAGCAAGATAAGTAGTTCAATGAAATTTGACATAGTAGCTTCGTTGTAAAAGATTGTTCGGTCATCGGAAACGCCCACCGCCCATACAAAATATTAAGAGCATTGTTTGGGAAAACGCAAGCAAAATACACTTAGATACTAAAAATAGTATGTACAACCTCTAAGCAAAAACTAGGTGAACTCGAAAAAGGGGGCGTGGCAAAAGTTTCAAAATATTACACTGGAAGCGTTCTTTGAGATTATTGAACCAAATTTAACTCAGACACTAAGGACAGCAAGTGAAAGCTCTGCAAAAAAAATAGATGAGCTAGGACAAGAGGGCGTGGCACCTCTCATATAAGCAAGAGATCCAAAATTCTAATCCAACCCGATTTCACTCAGACAATGAGAACAGTAAGTGCAAGATCTGAGCGAAAGCTTTGGGAATTCAGACAAGGGGTCGTGGCGCCTCTTGTACATGCAAAATTTGAAAAATACTGCAAGGTAGGGTATTTAATGTTTGTCCAGGCCAAAGGTAATTCGCTTACTAGTTCAGATTATGTCAGTATCTAACCCAACGGGAAACGGAAGCGCGTTGAAACGATTTCAGTTGCGCTTCTAGGGAAGCAAGAAGCTGCTTCCAGTGCTGTTCTCACTGCTTATCTTTTTTAACACAGCATGTCTTTGCTTAGATGCACATCTTTGGAAGCATATGAAATACGCTTCAAATACACTTCCGTAGAAGTTGAGTGGAAGCACACATTTGGAAACATATGAAAGTTTTTCAAAATTTTAAGTTCCATTTTACAAAAATTACATTCTTTCCGTAACTTTTGGCAGATTTATTAACTTAAAACAGCAATAAAAAAAAATTTTGAATTTGAAAAATTGAGTATGCAGCTTCTTGGAAGCAGCTTCCTTTCTGCCCGTTGGGAAGTGATAGAAATTTATAAAAATAAAATAACAAACTTTCAGGATCTACGTAAACTAGGCGTTTGAAATATGAAAATTATTACTGTTTTTAAAACAAATATCCTAAGCCAGCCAGTACCTTTGTGAAAACTTTTGATGCAGAACTTAAAGATTTTTGATGCATTATTTTTATAAATTTGTGTTTTTTGTCCCAAAAAAACTCTAGCCCACGCAAAATTTTTCCCAGAGTCAAAACATTTTGTGAAATGTCTAAGAATATACCAAGAAATATATTTCAGTTGGAACCAGAATTTTATATTTTTTGCGCATCACCCCAATGTGGGTATACATGAATAATTTCAAAAAGAGTACCGATTTTTTTTTATATTTTTATTTATTAGGATTTTATCAGCATCATAAGAGTGCTTTCGATAAGCGGGTAAATACATTTCATTCCTCACCAGCTAACTATACCCTTTCCCTTTCAGCAAAGCTTACGAAATATAGCTGATTAATTTGATTTGAACACGTGTGGCGGGCGAGGTCAATTGTTTTCTTATTTCATCCTATGCTGATATCAATACCAATTTGCTGATGATATTTCCTTGAATTTACCTTGACTACCTTAATTCCTTTGAAATGTTATTGACAAATGAAGAATTCTTTTATTTAGATATACTAAAGAAAGTTTCGATTAACTCAAGTTGACAGCAGCATTAGTAAAATAACAATAACAATGTTCCATAAAAAAAAATACATATTTTTTTCTTTTTAATATTTGACAAAAAACTCACTCACGAATCATATTTGTGACGCATCAGTAACGATTGCGTTCTCTATTGTGGCAAAAATATGAACATACACTTCAAGAAAAGTGTTAGTACGTAGCATTAATAAAATTATGAACCACCTACCCTAAGGTAAAAGAATCAACTTTAGGAAATCTAAGTATAAGGTTACAAAGCTTCTGGAGGGTGATTGAGAAGGCCTAGATTAACAAAAAAATTGCATCTTGGGGGTCTAAAATGTAGGAGTACAAGGTTAAAACTGATTTTGTGACTTGTTTTATAAAAAAATCTTTTTTTGGGTTACTTAAACGTTTTAGAAAAAACTTTGTTATAACAAACTTATAAGAAACTTTTAGCTAATTTTATGAGCTTTCTAAGACTTTATTTGGTTTATAGAGCTTAAAAGGATTTCGCAAAGTGCTGAACCTTTGAAGTTGACATTTTAATTTTTTTTTTTTTTTTTCTATTTCTGAGATTTGGTAGCATTTTAGTATGAAAAATATCACATTAACATAACTTTTCATTATTTTTTCTTTTGGATTTCTCGTTAAATTTCCTTTTATTCGGTAGTACATTTGTCACACCAATTTTTATACCCTACACGCAGGGTATATTCACTTTGTCCTTCCGTTTGTAACGCAGAGAAGGAGGCTTGGCAGATATAGAAAAGTATATATATTCCTGATCAGCGTCACCTGCTGAGTCGATATAGCCATGTCCGTCTGTCTGGCTGGCTGGCTGGGTGGCTGGGTGGCTGGCTGTGTGTTGAAATACACTTTTTGGGAAAACTGAGCAAGATAATTCAATGAAATTTGGTACACTGCCTCCGTCGTCAAAGTTAGCTCGGGGGATTGAAAATGAGCGAAATCGGTCAACGGACACACCTAACGCCCATACAAAAAATATATTCAAAATGCAATTTCAGGAGTATTTTTCACGTCAATGCAACCAAATTACTAATAGATACTAAGAATTAAAAGCGCAAGCTCTGAGAAAAACTGTGAAAATTCGGACAATAGGGCGTGGCACCTCCCATTTAAGCAAAAGCTTGAAAACGCTATACTGAAAGCGTTTTTGAGATATTCAGACATTAGGAATCATAAATGAAAGCTCTCAACAAAAATTGGGTGAAATCGGACAAGGGGGCGTGGCACCTCCCATATAAGCAAAAGTTTCAAAATGCTACACTGAAAGAATTTTTTGAGATAATCCAATTAAACTACACTCAAATTCTAAAAGACTATAAATGCACGCTCTAAGCTAAGACTAGACGAACTCGGACAAGAGGGCGTGGCACCTCCCATATAAGCAAAAGCTTCGAAACGCTATACTGAAAACGTTTTTCACTCAGACACTAAAAACTATAAATGCAAGCTCTGAACAAAAACTGGGTGAACTCGGACAAGAGGGCGTAGCACCTCCCATATGAGCAAAATTTTAAAAATACTGCAGTGTAGGGTATTTAATGTTTGGGCAGGCCAAATTTTACACCCTTACTAGTTTATTTTGAGGTCAGCAAAAAATACTTTTCAAGAACAATCTGTTTGAAGGCTGCGCTAGATAATGGGCATCGCTCGCATCATATGCAACGCAACGCATGTGAGTAACCTGTGTGTTGTTATATGAGGCTATTAGCGCAATAGTGGCCTATTCCTCACTTTGTTAAAAAATCAAAAGCAAATAACTTGTGCTTTTATCGACTCAAGATATGTGCTTTTGCTTTATCGACGAAGTAAAGGTTAGGCCAATGTTGCGCTCCTAGCCTCATATAGAAAAGTATTTTTTTTTTGATCTCAAATTAAGAAACTGGTAAAATAAATGTACTACCGAATTAAAGGAAATTTAACGAGAACTCCAAAAAAAGTTATAAAAAGTTATGTTAATAGGACCTTTTTCATACTAAAATGACCGCCAAAATCAAAAAATAAGAAAAAAATTTATACTATCAACTTTAAAGGTCCAAAACTTTGCAAAATCGTTTTAAGCCCTATAAACCAAATATATTTTTAGAAAGCTCATACAATTAGCTAAAAGTTTCTTTTAGAAAAATTTTCTCTAAAACGTTGGGGTGACCCAAGAAAAATTTGTTTTTAAAAAAGTCAGAAAATCAGTTTTAACTTTTAAGATCATTTTTAATCAAAAATAATTATTAAATTTCAGTGTAGTATTGGACATTACAGAAATAGACTTTTACTTAAATATCTCAAAGATTATTTTTTGTATTGCATTCAATTTTTTTTTGCAAAAAATATTTACTAACATTTTTCAGCGCTGTCTGCTCAGCAAATAATTGGAAATTGAAGTGAAAGCCTGTGAAAAAAAGGAGTGATTGTCATGCTGTTGAATGAAGTGTAACGAGTTTTCAACTATTGTAAAATAAATAAATAAAAAAAAAAAACATTTTGATTCGAAGCATCACCCGTGGGAGTGGTTTTTTTCGCAATAAACGCGCACAAATGCTTATTTAACAAAAAAATACTAAATAAATAACAAAACTTCAATAAAAAAAGAAAAATAAAAAAATACAATTTTTATAATGACATTTTGACGACGATTGACACATGCGATATGTGTACACACGACAGGCGCACGAATGAAAATAAATTCATGTCCTTGCACCATTAAAGGTAGAAAATTTCGCCTAAAAAAAAAAGATGCGCTCTCTAAGCACACGTCTAGTCAATAGAAGTAATAACTGCAAAACGTGATAACGTTTGAGTGGTTACTTTTAATGATTTTTTTCTTTTGTAAAAAAAAAATGATTTAAATAATAATTCAAAATTTTTAAAGACCTTAAAGCCTGCAAAATGTCTTGAAAGCAATAAGATGCTGATCAAATAATTGAAGAAATTTCGAAAATTTTTCCGAAAGTCACAGCTAATTTTATGTATGAAAACAAATTTGGAAAGAAGAACGCATACCTACATAAATTCTAGAAATTCTGGTCGTAATTCTCCAAAAAGAATAAATAAATTTGTTAAGCTCATCCAAAATACTAACCAAAATCTTTGGATTTATTCTAAAATAATCGCAGCTTAAACACTTCTTCAGAAACTCGCATGGGCATGTGAATATATAATGTGCTATGGTATCAATATAAACAAAAGCTGGGCAAAAGTAATGTTGCAATTTGATTATTCTATAATTTATACAAATAGAATCAAATGTAATTGACTCGGTGAGCATTAAAACCCCACATGTAGCACATCGTTGAACAAGCAAAAGCAAATAACTTGTGCTTGTGTCGACAAATATTACATGCTTTTGCTTTTTTAACGAAGTGTCACATGTGAGGTTTTAACACTCATCGATTCAATTGTACATACTTTGATATTTTGCGGGTAACAATTCAGAATGCCATTAAACGAGCACAAACTCAAAAGTTTATCAATTGATCGGTATCTTTTTTTTTTACTTAGAGAACGAAGAAAAAGAAAGTACTACGTACTTCTTTATTTTTAATAAATTTTACGGGAACTTCAAGTCAAAATTTTGACAACTCCCTACTAAGGTAAATTTTACGTTACTGTTTTAGTCAATTTTCAGAATTTCGAACGACTTTACGGTCTAGTACATTTTTTGAAACAATTTAAGTGATATTTACCTGACTGTAAAGTTCAAACAAAAAAAAAAAAAAAAAAAAAAAAACGAACTGAGCGCACTAGGATTCGAACCGTAATCCGTTCATGTGATGGATAAAAACATATCCTATCCACTACTGGTGCATATTATACAGAGGTATAAAATTTGTGTATCAAGCAAATGTCTGTGCAAACATAAATATTTTTACTATAATTTTAAAGTTAAAATGGTTATAGTATATTTTTATGATATTTACTTTACTGTGAAGTTCAAACACAAAAAATTATAAAAGCTGTGTTTTAGACGACAGTTTTCAGTGTTTAATTAAGCACTTTCTGTGAAACGTATATTAGCTGTGTTTAATAGGATTTCAACATAGTGGCATCACTTTTTTCACCGATTGTCTTGGCAAGCGGAGGGAAGTGGTGCGGAAACGATAAGCAGAATAAAGTACGCGAGCTGCTATATGTATATATTTCTGGCCTAGACAACACTAATATCAATAGCTAAAATCTAGCAACACCATAATAAAGTTTGACATTTTTTAGCATAAACGTACTCACAACGTTTTGATGTACAAGTGCTATTTGTTTTGTTTACAGTGAGTTAAGAAAATCAATTTTTCCATTGATAACTTAAGCGATTGACAAATTATGGGGTTTCCAACGAAAACAAACGTTTTTTGCAACTAAGTGCTCATGCAAAATCGAATGTATTGGAGTGGAACTAGTGCCCAAGGATGCCTCTATCTGACGGTATGTCACATGACGATCTTGCATTATCAGTTCACGCACGGCATCAATGTTCTCTGGCACAACAGACGTTTTTGGACGACCTTCACGGAATTCGTCTTTGAGCGAGCGTCGGCCACAATTGAATTCATTAAACCAGTTTTTCGCAGTGCTATAGGATGGTGCTTCATCGCCATACAAAGATTTAAGTTCATCGATGCACTCTTGTCGTGATAATCCACGTCGAAAGTTGTGAAAAATGATCGCACGAAAATGTTCACGAGTTAATTCCTTTTTTTTTGCCAAATTGATTTTTTCAAGTCACTGTAAACAACACAAATGATGGTCGTACGTCAAAACGTTCTGAGTACGTTTATGCTAAAAAATGTCAAACTTTATTATAGTGTTGCCAGATTTTAGCTATTGTCATTAGTGTTGCCTAGGCCAGAAATATATATAGCAGCATTTGTAAAACAGAATAAGAAGAAAGGGGTAGCACACAAACTCGTTTTAGAAGAACAGTGATAACTACGTGTTAACACGCTGCCGTCTAAAACACAGCTAATGCAAAATTGTTATATATGGTAAGGTAATTTATGTTTGAAATTTAGTGTTAATTTAATAACTTTAATTTTTTTACTACTGGAGTATAGTAAAAATTATGACGCGGATTTTTCTCAGTGTGACATCAATGTTACACCTTCAAATAAACTTTCCATGAAATTACAGTAAAATTTTTCGCATTTCTAACAAAATTCCAGCCTATTTAGATTATGACATTACTTTTTTCTCACCTTGTATTATGTTGAAGTATCTTAACAAAAAAGGCTCTTTACAGTACAAAATCCTTTGAATAAAAAGCTCAAACAATGATTGTTGATATTTTCTCTTAATTTGCATATAAATTTCAAACAAAATGCTATCAATCGAATAATTTTCTATTTTTCCATCATACATGTAGGTACATCGAAAATCTATCTATTACAACTATTGCCCTGTGGTAGTGATATTTTTTTGGTGTATTATTTCAGCTATGTAAGCATGTAATTTATTTGCTAACAAAAATACAAATATTGTGACTACGAATGAATAGATATGTTATGTGTATGTGCACAGCATACAAATTGGCCCTCGAATATCGGTTTATTTGCATTTGACAATAATAACAATAATATAGTATGTATGTACTCGTAGTAGTAACATAACACATAGAATTTTTTGTCTGCAAATTTTATCCATACATTTTAGTATAATGCCTACAATGCATATGCGTTGCTCAGTAGAATGGAGCGAATTTTTAATTTTTTCGAATTTGGGTAACCCGGTGTCTGCAAGTGTTCATTCTATACTAAAATAATATTATTAACTCAAAAACAAGTTTTTCATGACGTTATCTGGAGGTCGCGTAGGATCGAATTGTCATCTATGAAAAAGTGTATTAAACTATGTACTTAATTTTTGGCTTTTTCGAGGCTTGCTCAAGACATCTTGAAAAAAAGTGTACTTTTTATAGTCGCCCATTTTACACTGAATTAAAGTATTTGATCCAAATAATTCAAGATTTGAATCTATGTACATTGTACACTGATTTCAATATGACGCTGACATACACTGTTTTGTTTTGTATGCGTAAAAAAAACCTGATTCTTACAAATATTTCAGTGTACTACATTTTATACAAACAAATACTTCAGGTCAGTGTAAAACGTACGAGTAGAAAAACTTCAGTAAAGTTTTTGGAATGGTAACACATGCAAGAATTCTCTCTATGACTAGAGCAGCGTTTTGTAAGGTACCTTGGAACTACAGCATATGCACTGCACTGAAACAAATCAAACAAGACAGGTCTGTGCAGTATTATAAGTATCAAAGTACTGTCAAGACATTTGCACGCAACACTGAACTGAAGTATTTGATAACTAAAATACAAGACATAATGTATCTTAAAACGAAATGTTTTAAAAAACAAAGCGTGTTATAAAGAACCCTATAACCAAAATGTTGAAAGTGGTAGATAAATGTTTCATAATTACACGCACAAAGAAATCGAATAGTTAGAAGAAGAAAACTACACAGAACAAAGAATCCAACTAATTAGTACCGCCATCCTAACCTAATCTTACACCCTTAGTATTGTCAACTTGTCAAAAATTTAATACCGCACATGTCGTATTCAGGTTTGTAGAGGTTTGGGAGGCATGAGCTTAGGACTTTAACCTGGAAATACCATAACGATAATTTTTAATTTTGTAAAAATAAAAAATAGAAATGGCAAAAATAAGTTAAATAACACTGTACAGCATCAACAAAAACCCGTGAGGTTTGACCGAATATGAAGTTAATTTTCTCGGATCGCCCTAGGTTTTCGCACTATAGGGGTCCAGGTTACACCCTACCTTCATAGTTAATTAAATCAATATTTCTCCATTTAGAAAGGACTGGAGGGGGTTCACACGTATGAACAAACCAAATTACTTTTCAAAGAGATAAATTGTATCCCTTGGGACCAAACCCTCTGACTCCCCTTACGGGGGCTTCCATACGTATTTAAACCATATTTACTCCATATGTTTTCTTGGTGCTCCTATAGGTTTCTAAGGAAAATTTGGTGAATCAGACAAGGGGGTGTTGCGCCCCCCGTACAAAAAACCACAAAATAGGCCTAACACACTTACTATATCGAAACCATATTTTCCCGATATCTAAGGGTAATTTTCCGCCAGGTTTATATTGTCAAAAATTGGAGATCTAATGATGGGGCGTTGTACCCCACATACAAAAACTGCATACAAAAACCACTTAAGACACTATATCTCTGCATTTGTGACAGGTATTGATTCGAAACTTGATAAATGGAGACATTTGGTATATATGTAAGTGTAACAAAAACCATGTAAAAAATAGAAGGGATTGAAAGGAGGGGTCTTGCACCCTCCATACAAAAAAATTCTAAGCATTCAATAATTCTGGACCTTTAGCCTTTAGCAGTTATGAAATTTCAAGCATAAATATACATGGTATTCACCAAAGACCGTGCAAAAAGTGGGTAGATTAGACCAAGGGACGTTGCACTCCCATACAAAGAAATCATAAAATTTGTTCTCTAACGAGTGGCTTATGGTTTTTTTTTTTTTTTTTTTTTTGAGGGTGCAACGCCAGTGGTGTTTGACAGCTTTATTTAATTCTTAAGAGGTCGCTGAAACCGAATATGAAGTCAGTTTTTTCTTCCATACATAGTGAAATCAAATCTAAGTAATCTAGTTTTCTGACGGCAAAGGTTTGGCTGGAACAAGTTGAAATATCCTAAAATTTAATCCAAAATGTACTTTAATAAGGCTGAAATAAACTTGATTATGTCCGAAACATGCTGTTCCACTCCCACCTTTTTTAGAGTTTTTGATAGATTCATATTATGTTTATCCATGCATCAAGTTTCGAAATGATGCTTGCCGTAGTTGCGGAGATATAATATTTTAAGTGGTATTGTATGTCGTTTTTGGATGCGAGATGCAACGCCTTTATTATTCGATTCCCTATTTTTACAATATTAATTTGGCGGAAGATGGTAATAATATGGCTTCCATACATCCATAATAGTTAAGACGTAATGCAAAGACAAACGAACACACAAAAACTCTAACTATTTTGTGGTGTTTTGTATGGGGAGGAACAACAACCCCTTGACAGATCCCCCATTTTTCTTAAAAACCTATGGGAGCACCAAAATAACATATGATGTAAATATGGTTTAAATTCATCTAGCCTTTTTGTCGAGTTGCAATGACAAACACACCCCCCTTAAGGAGGGGTCAAAGGGGATAGTCCACCAACAAAAAAATGTTCCTGTTGTAAAATAATAGGGGTCGGTTCTCCCTAAGAGGGAAAATATTGATTTAACTGACAATAGGGGGTCCTGGACCCGCCTCCCCCTATGGTACGAAAACCTAGGGGGACCCGAAAAAACTGACTTTTTTTTTTTTGCTGTTCTGTTGTACAGTGTTATTAAAAATAAAACTGAAAGTTTTTACCATACGTGACTTCTTGAACGTACAATATATTTTTAGCGATAAGAAAGAGTGATAACAGAAAAACATTTTTTAAAGTTTATTATAAAACTTGTGATTGATCAAACTAATTTGTTTAGTAATACTACAGTCTCATGCGGTTTAAGCAAAAGTGATGTTTTTCTATTAATTATATCTGGATCAATACAATAATAAGAGGGCTGATTTTTTCAAGTAAATAAAATACAATGTCAAAATGTGAACTTACAGATGAGTGCTGAACAAATCTAAAAAATGCCAAATTTTCAACTGCTTTCAAGATTTCCATCGGAAAACACTAGATTGCAAGATTCGCTATACTTTTAAGCCACTCTTCGTAAAAGGTAGCTCGCTGTTCAGATAATTCGATTACCAAATTAATGAAAAATGCTTCCTTCAAGAGCTTATTCCTTAAAAGTCTTCTTTTTTACTACAACCTCTAGGCGAAGCAAAGCTTATTAGCTTCGAATATGCCCCCGAATAGTAATTTTTGCACTTTGAAGCAAGGATATCTATAAAAGTGAAATCAATTATGCGAAACTGTTATTATTTCCGTATTCACTAAACCAAGATTTTCCGAGATTGACTCGATAACTCACGCCACAATATAATTTCTGCAGTGTGTACTGTACTGTAATGTTTGAAGAATACAATTTTGCAGAAGATGCTTTTCTCAAATTTAAGGTTTTTGACAAAAATAAGTATTTTCAAGTAGACAACACAAAATCTTTAAGGCTAACAAGCTCTTTAAAAATGGATTAGATAAAAGATTTTAAAAAATGCTCGCACTTTATAGGATAATAAAATTTTATGTAAGTAGGCTGTTGCTGTAACAAAGCATTTATTTCTAAAGGATAAAAAGCACCCACGCGCATAAGCGTCAAATGTTTTTTTTTTCTTTTCTTTTCCTGGAAGGATATGAATTATTAATGACAACAGTAGGAAATAAAAAAAAGCATTCACGTGTTTACTTCCTTTTGGTAGCCAATGTTGCAAACATATGACAACGTCTGTATAAATGAATAGAAAATACATAAGTGTATGATAAAACATAGATTTTTTTTTGCATTTTTAAAATATATACAACATATAGTACTATAGATTTATAAATAAAAGATTTCGATTACAGGGTTTTACCTTGCAGTTTAGCTACATAAGTTAAAGAAAAGAAAAAAAAAAACTTTTTGCCAAAATATTCAGTTGCGCTCAGCATAATAGTAGTGATACTCGTAGTCAACTTTGCGATGTCATATCATACTAATTATTTTCAATATGGATATTTTTTTTACCAACTCAACAAACAAAAACGTTTGGAAAATAACTATATTTCGTTTAGAAATTAACTTTCAACATTTTTGAAAATTCTTGAATTTAAAATGTTTAAAAATCGAAATTGGACCTTTCATGCTAAGCTTGTGAAAATCATTTGGAAAAAGCTTATTATAAATGGTTTTATATAATATTTTCCAAATGTTTTTATACAATATTTTCAAATTGTTTTTCAAACAAATTTCAAATTGTTTTTCAAACAAGTTTTCTTAGTATTTATTAAATTTATTAAACAAAATTTTCCAAACATTTTTATAATTAATTTAAAATACAAAAAATAAAAATATGTTTACTGAAAATCGAACCTATGACCTGTAAGTAATGAGTCGACAATCTTATCAACTGACCTAACGAGCAAGTTATGATTCAAATGCCGTATGATTTACTTACCTCGATAAGCCATTGAAAACAATAAAAGTAAAAATTTTTCGAAAGTTTGGAATTCATTTTCAAAACTTTTGAAAATTTGTTATGAAAACATTTGGAAATTAAATTGAAAAGGTTACAAAATTGTTTGCTGGGAATTACGCCACACACTAGCCGTGTTTCTTTTGACGCGTATATACAATTGTGTTAATTTTCAAATTGCGATAACTTATGAACGGCGCTCTACAAGTAATTTTAATCTTTTGTAAAAAAAATGGTTATTTAGAAGTTATTTAAAAAAAAGTGATTTTTTGCCGTTTATTGGCGCTTAGCCAGTTTTTATAGAATAACTCCTAAAAGATAAATTTTTTTAAAAATAGAATGAAAAGTTTTTGTACAATAGAAAACGTGATTCTCCATAAAAAAGTTCCTTAGTGTTTTATTGTGTGACTCACCGTTCTTGAGTTATCGCAATTTAAAAATATCCACAATTGTATATACGCGTCAAAACAAACACGGCTAACGTAACAAAATCCATAAAAGCTGGTCGAAAAAAAAAAAAATCAAAAAATTGATAAGAAAGATCCAGGTACGTTCTCAGACGCAAAATTCTGTGAGTTGAAGGTAAAAATGAAGTGTTCACTGTAAGAATTGTTTGGTTATTGTAAAACTGAACAGATTTGATTGTTTGAATATAGAATCTTTTCATTAAAACAGAGTACTATCGAACCTCTAAAATCAAAACCTGGAACAAGTTATTCTTTTTTGATTAATCAATGCAACACAAAAAATATCGCTGGGGTCTCATAAAGTTTTTTTGATAGGTTATGCAAAATCAAAAGACATATATTTTACCGAATACGTGTATCAGTGATTTTTTTCAATTTTATGGCTCCTCAAAGTTTAAAGTTAGCGTTTTATATGAAATTTTAAGATTTAATGAAAAAATCATCTTATTTTGTTTTACGAAATATTTGAAGAAAAAACCTTAAAAATGGTTTTGCTTGTAAAACAATAACTACTAAGCGGATTCTCAAGTTTCATAGCTTAAATTAAAGGTAATGGCAACAGTTCATAATAATATGGTTTTTTCACAAAATCTCAAAATTTCATATTAAACGCGAACTTTAAACTTTGAGGGGCCATAAAATGTAAAGAATCACTGATACACATATTCGATAAAATACGTGTCTTTTTATTTGCATAACCTATCAAAAAAACCTGATGAGACCCCAGGGACAAACAGCGAGGTTTCGTCAAGACTTTTTTTTTGTTTAAAGATTGAAACCTTCTCTAACACATATAAAAAATTTGATATGCCCTTTTTAGCCTTTTTTGTTTGACGCGTATTTTTCTGATGCGCCTAAAGGAAAATCTAACTCATATTGCTTGACAAGTTTCAACATGTGTTGCGCGACCGAAATGATAAAATTTTTATATAATTATGCAGCTTTAACTTCAAGATATAGGAATCTAAGTCCCGTTTTTACGTAAATCAATTTGCTGTTACACACAACTCTGTGAAAAGTTTTGAAATACGTTTTTAAACAATATTTTAAAATTGTGGTTGTGTTTTTTTTTTTGCCATTTAGAATCCGGCATTTTGTTATTTAATTTTAGATTCGTAATCAGTGACCCCAAAAATCCCCGCTTAACTTTTTTTGTCGGATTTGGCTAAAAAGACTATTTAAAAAAAAAAATTAATTATGATTTTAAAAAAACATCGCTATGTTAATTATGCCATATAAGTAATTAAATGCATATTAACAAATTAAAGCAAAAAACAAATAAATTATGATGTTACATTAAAATTATTACATAAATTACATACGCGTGTATGCATATGATTTTTTTACAATAAAAAAATTATAAATAAATGAAAAAAAAAATGTTTTTTTTAAGTACATCATCACCAAGTGTACGATTTAGGTACACAAATTGAGTCTTTATGTCACACACTGATGATACTTTAATTTACATTAAAATATGTAAACAAAAATAAAAACAAATGATTGAATATAATACCAGTGCATATACATATGTACGTATGTATGTATGTATGTATTAATGAACATAGATATCATACTCGTGCATATGCCAAAAAGTGCATTAAACTGTCCAACACAGCACAGCAGTCAATGAGCATCATGGGAGCAGCAGCTGTCAGTCAGTGTGCGGTGCCAAACCATTAAAAATAACAAATGATTTTTTTTTTTTTGTTTTGTTTTTTTTTTTTAGAATACTATTGTGTAATTTACTGCATTTGTTGTAAATATTTTTTTTTTTATTTTTTTTTTTATTTTTTTTTGTTTTGTATTCACGAAAAGGTATTTTCAATTTTAACATAACAATTTAAATAAATTTAAATTTATAGCAATATTAATAGCAGGCCAAGAAAATGTTTGCAGCTCATTAATAATTCAATATATTATAAAAATTTCATTTTCAATTTTGTAAACAAGTGTGCTGTTAACAACAATAAGGTCTGAATTGAATAAAAAAAGTTTAATTTCATAAATATATACAAAACAGCAAAAAATTGTCCTTTTTCTTGTCAGCCCCTTTCACCCTTTTAAACTTTAGAAGATGTGGAAAACATCGATATGATCAAAAAAGTCTAAAAGTCTAGATGGTATCAGCTTCACTCTTTTAGTCTTGGATGTATTGTTTTCTAGGCCGGCTTTTTGCAATTCCTAAACAATGTCTTCAATCTTGCTTTGCCTTTGCGTGCAATATTTCTTCGCTGCAGTGCAGCCCATCTGTTATCTTGGGAGACTTGCTATAGTCTACGAAGACAAGTTGAAGCGCAGCACGTCACTCACATGATTGTTTAACAATTATTCTGAGAGCGTTGATTTGATCCACACATCATTGGTTTCGCCGGAATCCTACTTCTTGTTTTTGGATGGCCAAATCAAGCTTTTCGCTTACTCTGTTTAGAAGCACTTTTATCAGTACTTTTGATGGCGCTGAGGTCACCTTTTTTGTAGTTGGTGGTTGTGATTGAGGGGATTCAGTATTTTACAAAAATACTCTTTACAATGTTATATAGGTAGTTTATCATCAGCGTTTGTTCAGAGATTTCCGTTTTTGCCTTTGATAATCTCTACAAAATGTATTTATAAATGTATACCATTTGTGAGTTATTCAATAAAAACGGAGTTTTTCGCCATTTGGATGGTTTTTGAAAAATATTTCCTAAACAGTTACATTTACATGTGTTTTCTATTACTTTTTATCGTTCGATTCACCGATTCAAACATATTCCTCAAAAACTGTTTTTTTCGATATTCAAACTGTTTTGAAAACTACCCTGCAGGACCACGGACTATTCCAAAACTAGTTTGCAAACTACTCCATGAGAGAAACCGACTAGTCGAAGTTCTGGTCCCATCACATAAAAAGTTCTATTTACATTGTTTGTCATTGGGCGTAATTAATAGTCTTTTTGTGCACTACAATCGGACCAGAAAAATATCAATTGTCTCCTTATGCAATACATTCATACCAGAAAAGGCCAATTTTTTATTATATTTTATTTATAAATTTCAACATATTCGATCTGAAATTCAAATTTTACACAAAAATGTCAAAAGGTTTGATAGCCGAATGTGCTAAAGAGTTTGTTATATGTATATTTTTGAGCCAAGTGTTCCGGGTTCGAATCTGAGTGTGGATGTTTATTCATGTTTTATTTTTTATACCACGGCTATGTTGAAAATGTGTTTTATTTTCTGCTCCGAAGACTCTTCAGTCAAATTCCCTGCAGTGAAAATATGAGACAGTCTACAAAAAACCCTAGTGCACGGTTACTACTAGTTTAGAACTAGTTAAAAAGGGATGCAGTGGGGGCCAGTTCGATATCATTTTGTAGTTTGTACGCACAGATAAATTTACA
Organism: Calliopum simillimum; assembly: GCA_951812925.1. Taxonomy (NCBI): domain Eukaryota; kingdom Metazoa; phylum Arthropoda; class Insecta; order Diptera; family Lauxaniidae; genus Calliopum; species Calliopum simillimum. The sequence continues at coordinate 26,215,315 of OX638371.1, forward strand.
TTTTTGTTATTTGCTTTTGAAATAATTTTTCCTGTCAAATTGTTTTGTGTCAAAACTTTTGTGTTTAACTTTTCAAGAAAAACCATAAAAAACAAAAAATACAGCATAAATATTGGGTGTACAACTTAAAAACCGGAATTTTTTTGCGAAATTTGATGCTTTATTGTGGAAAAATGTTACAATATATTTTATTCAAAGTATTGTCCATTGGAAGCTACAACATTTCCTCATCTTTCAGGCAATTTATGAATTCCATCCCAAAAAAATTGCGCCGGCTTGGCGGCCAAAAATGAATCGAGCCCATTTTCGATATCTTGAACTTAAGTGAAGCTTATTCCTGATAGGGCATTCTGCATCGATCGGAACAAATGGTAGTCTGATGGTGCAAGGTCTGGGCTATAAAGCGGGTGAGGCAAAATTTCCCATCCATTGTTTTCCGTTGTTTTCCAGGTAATTTTTGACTGGGGCAGCAATATGTGGCCGAGCGTTATCGTGGTGGAAAATGATTGACTCTTGTCTGGTCGCATACGTTGGCCGCTCTGCCTGGATTTTATGCTTCAATTGGATCAATTGTTGACGATAGAATTGAGCATTAATGGTTTGGCCACCTGGCAACAGCTCATAATGGATCACACCTAGCTGGTCCTGACCAGGACGTTCTTTGTCTTCGACATCAAAATGACCACTTTTAAACCACTCACGACAGCTTGATTCAGCTGGAGCATAGTCCCCATAAACTTCTACAAGAATGCGATGACTTTCGGCAGCTGTTTTCTTTGCAAAAAAATGACCCACTAGAACCCCCCCGCAAATGCTGTCTTTTTCTCCGATTTTCGAAGTTATTCATCGTGAAAAATAATAATGATGCACACAAGATAAAATTGTTTTGTTGACTGATTTTGACAGCTGTCAAATGTATCTTCAAAATGACATATATATAAAGTTCGAGCTTTCACGATATTTGTTAGTACGGACATCCACCGTCAAATTCCGGTTTTTAAGTTGTACACCCAATATAAAATATGGACATAATATAAACAACAAAGTAAATAATTTTACAAGAAATTTTAATTTTAAATAGTAGGGGAGGGGGGGGCTAGTGTGGACTGGGGGCTAGTGTGGACAAATTCAAATTCTCGCGCCGTTTTGAATTTTTTGTTTCTGTTTTATATTTTTCAAGTTGGTATTTGCACTCTGCATCACCAAAAAAAAATTCATTTGTTGACAGTTCAGCTTTCCATGATAACGTGACCGAACGTGTTTTACGCAGCAAAAAGTAATTTTTTTGTTGTTTCGTAATTTTAGTGATACTTTTAAACTAATTATTCTTCTGCTGTAGTGTTAATAGATACTACAACTTAAAATAGTGTTTATTTAAACCATTGAAATTATTTTTGAAGAACTTTACCGTAAGATTAAAAAATAACTATTTTTGTTTAAAAAGACATGAAGGGGCTAGTGTGGACAACTGAAATGGGGCTAGTGTGGACATGTCCACATCAGCTGAAATGACTCCAGAAATCGTCAGATTATTTCTAAAAGCAGTTCCAAGAAAGTAAGTTACTAAAAAGAAGAACGACAGATTCACGTAGCCCGATTTACCGGATACCAGCGAAATTTACCGAAATGAAATAGTGGCAAAGCTGCCACAACCACAACAACTGTCGAAAATATCGCGATCAGCAAGTTATATGAAGTTTGAAACAACATGGACAAAAAGTATGTTATTTTGGCCAAATTGTCACGATCCACGGTTCTGAAGATTTCGACAAAACTTTTCTAAAAAGAAAGAACAATAGATTCACGTATCCCGATATACCGGATACCAGCCAAATTCACCGAAATGAAAAAGTGGCAAAGCTGCCACAAGCACAACAACTGCCGGGAACATCTCGATCAGCAAATTATATTAAGTTTGATATAAATTTCTCCAAATACAACATGGGATAGCAGTTAATTTTTTATTTGTATTATTATTTGTATTACATCACTATTTTCTTGAATAAACATGTATCTGAACTCTTTCTTAACGTTTTTGTATGAATTATCAAGTTTCTTATGTTGTCCACATTAGCCCCCAGTTAAATCAATGGTTGTCCACACTAGCCCCGTATAAGGGGTTAGTGTGGACAAATGTAAGCTCTTTTTCAAATGCATTAATAAAGCATTTATGAAAATAAAAAATCATAACTATTGATGCAATTATGAAGGCGAGAGGTATAAGTAATCGTTAAAAATTACTTTATTACAAAAATGATATATTTACATATATAATTTTGTAATTATATAAAAATTGTCCACACTAGTCCCCCCTCCCCTACTTATAAAAAATTCATTGCTTTCCTCAATAGATGTCTGCTCTAAGGAAACTGTTAAGGACCGGTTTTCTTGAAGGTACAAGTAAATTCAGCCTACAGTGTGAACGGGACGCTATGTGATTTTAAAAACTTTTTCAGATTAATTGTAGGTATAGTTCAAATCAAATAATATTCAAAAAATTTATGAGTTTTGTTATATAAATTTCTGTCTCTACTTCCAGATGCAATTTATTCGACTTTGTCACCTCAGGAGTCAAGAATCAAGTGCATGAAACGCAGCAAAAAGAGGCACTTTAGAAAGTTGTCTAAAGAGCATGCCATACATAATTAATAAATATGTATAATATGTATTAAATTTACTTTATTTAATTCATGTTTAGAAAATAAAAAATGATATAAAAAAAATTATTTGAAAATGTCCACGAGTTTTTACTATACGCATACGTGTATTACTATAGGAGGATTACACACGAAACAACTGGTTCAAGACTAGTTGTTAAGTGACTACTTCCATACCACAACTAGCCCCGGACTGGTGTAGAAGTGATGCATAAGGGGTCAATTGAAATTTCGTAGGACATCAACACACAAAAAAGAACAGTTGCTTGTATGCAAAAGGGATTGAAGTCGGACTAGTACTGGTTGGTAGAGGACTAGTTAATGGACTCCTTTTTAACTAGTCCGTTTGCCTGCAGGGTTGTGTACAAATTAATAGAAATTTAAAAATTGAAATTGAAAATCACCGAGTGGAGGATTTGAACCCGGGCCTCTCCACAATCGACAAACTGGCAAACAGTACGTAGTCATTAACGTTATAGTTTCACTGATACAATCGATACACAATTGGACTACTTTTGATTCTAGTGACGGATTATGCATTACATTTTTGATACAATTGACCGACTTTGCATTACATTTGGGCCATTTCTGATACAACTGATTATTTAAGTGAATTTATTCTAGTTTTAGGTGTAGTCCATTATGGACTACTTACAAAAAAAACTAGACCAAAGATTGGACTATTGAGGCAATTTGAATCCGTCGGTCCTACAGGGTATCTCCTGAATGGCTACAAAACAGTCGACTAAAATTTTTTGCTCCAATAGCAACAATATATAATTGGTGCAGACCCTAATAGGAATGATAAACAATCAAAAATAAATTGTAATGAAATTGTAAATTAAGATATTAAATGAGGCATTTGTTGTAGAGCTCACTCAGGTGTTAAACATAAGAATTTTAGAAATTTTTCACATAATTAAAAATTTAAGTAAGTACAATGCACAGCCGAGGAAAAATATTCGCTATTATTTTGGTGGTATCCTTTTAATTTTAAAATGATGTATACTATTAAACTTAATTAAAATGGTTTATGTTGACTATATGAAAATTATACTAATTTTACGAACTTTAGTCATTATCTGCAAGAATCTAAAGTTCTATGCATTTTTCAACTTAGAAAATCATGACAATTAGGATTAGAGAAAAAAAACTACTAAGCATGGCTATGGTGACATATGTTTCGGTTACCGCCACGTAACCATCATCAGACCAATTAATGTTTTATTTAATTTATTTTAAATTAAATGAAATAACAATTGAAAAATTTTTGAACTTTTTGTCTGAGGCCGGGATTGAACTATGAACCTCGGAGTCAATCTCTCTACATAGCGCATTGATCAATGGACTGCGCTATGTACCCTCAGAAAAATTGGTAGCTTAAGTGCCTATATTCATGTAGTGAGATTTTTGTTCTCTTTCACTTCGTCATGACTCCTGTTGTTGTTTGGTAACATAAACCATTTTAATTAATTATGGAGAACACGCCAATACATGTGCAACTGGCAACCCTAGTCGCCACATGACAAACCGGTATTGATTTCGTAGCCAATGGCTGGACCTTACCAAACAACAACAACAACAGGAGTCATGACGAAGTGAAAGAGAACAAAAATCTCACTACATGAATATAGTTCAATCCCGGCCTCAGACAAAAAGTTCAAAAATTTTTCAATTGTTATTTCATTTAATTTAAAATAAATTAAATAAAACATTAATTGGTCTGATGATGGTTACGTGGCGGTAACCGAAACATATGTCACCATAGCCATGCTTAGTAGTTTTTTTTCTCTAATCCTAATTGTCATGATTTTCTAAGTTGAAAAATGCATAGAATTTTAGATTCTTGCAAATAATGACTAAAGTTCGTAAAATTAGTATAATTAAACTTAATTTTAACTTAAACATTAGCTTACTTAATTTCACTCTTGCGAATTAAGTGCTTATTATGATGGTCTTAAAAGTACAACAGAGCTTTAAAAATTAGAATTTAATGTGGCACAAAAGGTCAAAAAATTAAAGAATACTGCAAAAGCGTAACGACGTAACGCAAAAGTCGTTACAATGTACAAATGCGTTGTTGCTGCTGCAGTCATTTCCGCCGTTTTAATTGTGCTCTCACACCAATGCGCTTCCTCACGATTTTCCCTACGTTATGCTCTGTGTTGTTGCATATTTTTAGGCGGCGTATGCATGTGTGTGTAGTGTCATTCATGCCTATGTGTGCATAGCAAATGATTATTAATGTGTCCCAGTTGCTCAATTGTCTATAAGATGACTTTGTACGAGATAAGTTCTAGATACCTAAATATGTTTGTTTGAATAGCTATAGTTTCTGCATAATGAAACATTTGCACATGACTGTGTGTGTGCGTGTGTGCAACATTCATAAACAATTTTAAGCTGCAAAACAAATAGTGACAGCAACAATACACACACACACACATATTAATTGTTGGACTGGCTTAAAAGTAAGAAACATTAGCAGCTGTTAAACTGTTTACGCTGGACAAACAGAAAGCACAACAATTTTTGTTGCTCTGTAACTTGTTACTGTAAATATTGTTATAACAATTGAAAAATGCGGACAATGAGAATGGAGGGCAGAAAATGTTTTTTTTTTTTGTTTTCGCTATGTTTTTAATTTGTTATGACATCAAGTAAATTTATACTCGCGGGTAAGAATTTAATATTTTACGGGCCAAAAGTAATGACAATGTGAATTGGATGTCATTGTGTTTAAAGTCCTGTTTATTGAAAAACATCCAGAATATCAGTAAAGGTCCAACAGTATCGAAATACTTCAAAAAATCCAAGTCCAAGTGTATCGGAAAACATCCAAAATATCGGTAAAAGTCCAAAAGTATCGAAAAATATAGAGAAACATCTAAAATATCGGTAAAGGTTCAAAAATATCGAAAAATATTCTAAAGTCGTAAAGTCCAGAAGTATTGTAAAGCATCGAAAAAATCGGTTTAAGTCCTTATATATCGAAAAACATCCAATATATCGAAAAAAAGTCCAAAAGTTTCGAAAAATATTGGAATATGTACATCGAAGAAATCGGAGAAAATCCAAAAGTATCGAAAAACTTTGCAAATCATCTAAAATATCGGTAAAAGCCCAAAAATGTCGAAAAACATCCTAAATATCGGTAAAAGTTCAAAAGTGTCGAAAAATATAGAAAATCATCTAGAATATCGGTAAAGGTTCAAAAATATCGTACAACATCCTAAGGCCGGTAAAAGTCAAGAATAAAGGAAAGCATCGAAAAAATCATTTTAAGTTCTAATATATCGAAAAACATCCTATATATAGAAAAAAGTCCAAAAGTTTCAAAAAAAATATTGGAACATGAACATCAAAGAAATCGGAAAAAGTCCAAGAAAAACATCTTAAATATCGCTAGAATCCAAGTGTATCGAGAAACATCTAAAATATCGGTAAAAGTCCAGAAGTATTGGAAAGCATCGAAGGAATCGGTAAAAGTCCAAATATATCGAAAAACATCGAATATATCGAGAAAAAGTTCAAAGGTTTCGAAAAATATTGAAATATGTACATCGAAGAAATCGGTAAACGTCCGAGTGTATCAAAAACATTGATAAACATCTAAGATATCGGTTTAAGAAAAAATAAAAAAAAAATCGGTTGTAGTTTAAATACATACATTTGTATATCCAATATATTGAAAAAATACTAAAAGTTTCGAAAAAAAAATTCAAAAAACATCTAAAATATCGGTAAAAGTCCAAAAATGCAGAAAAACATCCTAAATATCAGTCAAAGTCCAAAAGTAATGAAAAACGTCGAAGAAATCGGTAGAAGTCCAAATGTATCGAAAAACATCCAATATATCGACAAAAGTCCAAAAGTTTCGAAACATAAGCCGTTCAAAATGACAATGGTGCAACTCCAAAACGAGGCAAAAGTAATGTCATATTAATTGGCTGACATTTTGTAAGGGATAAATAAAATTGATTACAATTTTCACGAAAAATTTACCTGATGATATGGAGTTGTTAAAATTAAGTTGAAAAAATTATATCGACCAAATAACCGATCATTATGGCACATAATTTATATGACATTACTTTTGCCTCGTTTTGGACTTGCACCATTTAAAAAAAAAACTTCATCCTAAAAAAGGTTTCATGTTTATACTCCTAGAGAAATGGCACCCGAACTATATCACCCTCCGCTAAACGAACTATTTACCGTGAAGTCTTTCGCGCAACTGAAATAAATTTTGTCTATATTTTAATGCTACGAAAGCTTTAAGTATAGAAATTGAAAAAGGGTGCCATATCACCAGGGGGTGCCATATATCTCGGGTTTACCCTATTGAAATAAATAGCGATTAAGTAGGGAAGGTAAAAAATATTTTTCGTGTTTTTCTTCTGGCCAACACAGCAAACTTTTGTAAGTCTTCCGTATCACAAAGATGTTTTAAAAAATATATACATTTTTGATGAGAATGTTTACTTATAACCTATTTTCTGAAAAAATAAACTGAAAAATAAATTACATACACACTAAAAAATTATAGTTAACTTTTCTTACTTTTGATTCCCTTCAGTATTGATATTAAACTTTTTTGGTATTAAATCCCGATTTTTTTCTACGAAAGATTGAAATTTATGCCAGAAAAGTATGAAGTTTATTCCAAAATAGTGTAAAATTAATACTTCTTTGGCTGTGTTCTATATAAATACTTTTTGATTTTAAAATTATACTAAAATTTTTACTGTGTAGATTTTACTGAGTGGAAAAGTTTTAAACGTTAAAATAAACGAAAGAAGGCTTAAAGTGTATTTAATTTATCAAAAAATATACCTTAAACAGTTTTTTTAAACAACTGTCGAATTTCCAATACTAGGCTTAGCCTCTAAGCGACTTACGATTTGTGAAACGTCCGAATAAATATTTTTCGCAAAGTTTAAATTGAAACAGAAATATTTTAACTTATGGTTTATAATACCATTTGATAGCAAATATGTACATCTTTAACATAAATATATGAATTTCTTAAAAGCATTTTGAACTTTTAGAAAAGGTTAAATTCTCTGAAATTTCAGGTACAAATTAAATATTCCAAGCAAAGATTTCTTTTTAGGGAGTAGTAAAATTATATGCGAATTATACAATATTAAAGGTAAAAGTAAAGTGTAATACTCCTATGTTGTTTTTTTTTTTTTTTAATTCACTAATAGCAGCACAATGCCCTTGTTGTTTTGTTAAGCCTTTTAGAATAAAGCGTTCACATTTTGTTAAACAATAAAATAAAATGAAAGCTTTTATTGCGAGTCGCTCTTAACTACCTATGAAAAACCTTTGCGTAGCACTTTAAATGTCCGGCTTTTAATAAAACACCGCCTCTTAGTATAATACTACTGCATTTTTGTTTTTATGTCATTTCTTTGTGTTTTTTTAAACATAGGGTAAAGAGTACTAAATAAACACATTACAACAACAACAAAAAACAATGTCAACATACGTACTCGTATATTTGGGGTATATCAACAACAAAACATACACATTAATGCTTTCGAGTAGAAATTCATCAATCTTTGTCCACCAGTGGGAGTCAGTCACCCCACATCCGTTCATACACATTTGTACGTAAGTACGTTGTTTTGTATGAAATGTTTATTTTTCCATTTATTTGTTTTAGTTGTAGCTTCATATTCGAGCACAAAATGTCCAAAGTGCTTAAGAGAATAGATAGAATTTTGAAATATGGTTGGAAAATATTTGTAATCTATAATGTTACATTTGTAATGTCTTATCATACTAATAACGCTATCAATATTTGATCTTGAAAATTAAATAAAATTTAAAAGGCAACAAGGCTAATGGATACGATATAATTCGCATTAAGAAATTTTCACCCATTGTTGAAAGACAACTCCTTAGTCTTTTATTTCACAAACTTTGTCAAAATTAAGTCAGTTCCTTCTCTAGAATAGATCACAATGATTAAAAAATCTGAGAAGGACTCAATAGAGATCGACAATCGTTTTGAAATTTGAAAAAGCTTAGCACTTTTAATACAGCCTTCAGGTAAATTAGCTGAACAGCACTTTATTGGAACTCACAGGGCGAACAGAAGCAGGGTAGACACCGAATAAAATAAAAGGATATCCTACAATTCTAGATCAATTGTCACAGCGTAAAACAACGCGCCAAGAATTGGAAAAGATTTTCAAATCGAATGATTTTGCGATATTAAGTATGGTAGGGTAAACTCGGAAAGGTGGCACCCCCAGGCGATATGGCACCCCCAGGTGGCACCACTTTCAATTTCAATACTTGCAGCTTACATAGCATTCAAATATGGACACAGTTTAATTTAGCTGCGCGAGAAACTTCGTGGTGAGTAGTTCTTTTAGCTGTAGTTGCAATAATTACTTATGTGTATCATTTAAAAAACTTGTAAGGGTGTAAAATTTGGCCTGTCCAAACATTAAATACGCTACACTGCAGTCTTTTTAAAATTTTGCTCATATGGGAGGTGCTACGACCTCTTGTCCGAGTTCACCCAGTTTTTGTTCAGAGCTTGCATTTATAGTTTTTAGTGTCTGAGTGAAAAACGTTTTCAGTATAGCGTTTTGAAGCTTTTGCTTATAAAGGAGGTGCCAAGTTCTCTTGTCCGAGTTCGTCAATTTTTTGCTTAGAGCGTGCATTTATAGTCTTTAGTATTAGAGTGAAGTTTGGTTGGATTATCTAAAAAAACTCTTTCAGTATAGCATTTTAAGTTTTTTGCTTATATGGGAGGTGCCACATCCCCTTGGCCGATTTCACCAAATTTTTGTTGAGAGCTTTCATTTATGATACTTAGAGTCTGAGTCAAGTTTGGCCCGAATATTTCAAAAAACGCTTTCAGTATGGCGTTTTTAAGCTTTTGCTTATGGTACAAACCATTTAAAAACGATCAAGATTTTTTTTATGGCATCCCACGGTGCTCTTGAACAGTCGATAGGTTTTTTGGCTATGTGGAGAAAATCTGTGATTGGGATTTCATTTGTATTAGTTTAGTCGTCTGGAAAATGCAAACCCCGAAATCGTAGCTGATCATCCCCGCGAAATATCGCAAAAATACATATCCCATATAAAAAAAAAAAAAAAATCGAAAAAGAAACGCAACAAACAAGTATAACAATAGTTATAATCAATGTATTTTGCAATGGTGAATCTGAATCCGGCCTTAAAATTGCTATATCTCATACGGTTTTTGAGATATCTTAGCATAAACGAGGAAAAAATACCGTTTTTGCTATATTTGAAGCTATATAACTAGAATATAGAACATTTATACGCAAAATTCGATGCAATCTATTTCTTTAAAATCGCATTTAAATTATGTCAATAGCTTAATTTTTCTCTGAAATATCGTAGACTGAAATAATGACAAAACACGTTTTTAGCACTTTTTTAACTTTTTAGGTTAGGATATCTCCGAGAAAAATAAAGATATCGACATTATTTGAATTAGGTTTAGAAGATTGATTAAAGCTTTCCATTTATGCATCAGAATTTACGGATACACGTCCTGTTATATAGCTCCAAAACACAACAATAAAACATAGCGTCGGCTTTTTTTCCTTGTTTAGGCGAAGATATCTCAAAAACCGTATAAGATACAGCCGGAATCGGATTCAGCATTGCAAAATACATTCAAAATAACTATTTTTATATTTGTTTGTTGCGTTTTTTTTTTTCTGTTTTTTTTATTTTATATGGGATATGTATTTTTGCGATATTTCGCGGGGATGATCAGCTACGATTTCGGGGTTTGCATTTTGCAGACCACTAAACTAATACAAATGAAACCCCATTCACAGATTTTCTCCACATATTCAAAAAACCTATCGACTGTTCAAGAGCACCGTGATCCGATTTGGCTGAAAATTGGCATAAGTAATAGTAGCTTAGTGAAAAAAATTACTACGAAATATTTGTTCAAAATTTAAAAAAATGGCGGAGATATGGGACTTTGAAATTTTTAGGTTAGTTTTTTTTGAGAAGCTATAACTTTAGTTGCATTTATCCAATTCTCAATTTGATGGTGTCAAATGATTTGGCTTGAAACAGGCTTTAAAATAAAAATTAGCAAAAATTTTTTTTTTTTTTTTATATTGTTTACACTGAAAAAAAAAATTCAAATTGAGTTTCCCAGAATACGTCCTTTTTAATATCTTTTATTTTTCTTACAAAAAAAGCTACATGTGTAACTTACCAGTTCTCCAAAAATTGGAGTGGGCCTGCCAGCGGTTCTCCAGAAAAACAATAAAATGTAGCATCTTCCCCAATTTTTCAGTACATTTTTTTTAATTTAAAATTTTTATTAAATAAAATTTTCAAATGCTGAAAATAGTTTATTGACTGTTTTTTTGCTTGTATAGTACTAATATAAGTACCAACGCACTTTTTTCAAATTCAAATTAACGTTTAATCAAAAATTTCAAATTCAAAAAAATTGTACTGAAAAATTGCGGCAAAAGCCACATTTTATTGTTTTTCTGGAGAACCACTGGGGGGCCCACTCCAATTTTTGGAGGACTGGTATGTTACACCTGTAGCTTTTTCTGTAAGAAAAATAAAAAATATTAAAAAGGACGTATTCTGGGAAACTCAATTTGAATTTTTTTTTTTTTTTTAGTGTAAACAATATAAAAAAAATTAGAAAAAATTTTCGCTAGTTTTTATTTTAAAGCCTGATTCAAGCCAAATCATTTGACACCATCAAATCGAGAATTGGATAAATGCAACTAAAGTTATAGCTTCTCAAAAAAAACTAACCTAAAAATTTCAAAGTCCCATATCTCCGCTATTTTTTTAAATTTTGAACAAATATTTCGTAGTAATTTTTTTCACTAAGCTACTATTACTTATGTCAATTTTCAGCCAAATCGGATTCCATGAACAAATTTCTTGATCGTTGACACGTGGTTTGTACCTTATATGGGAGGTGCCACGCCCTCTTTTCCTAATTCGCTCAGGTTTTTCTCAGAGCTTGCGCTTACAATTTTTAGTATTTATGCGTATTTTGGTTGCATTGTCGTGAAAGATACTCCTAAAATTGCATTTTGAATATATTTTTTGTATGGGCGGTAGGCGTGTCCTTTGACCGATTTTGCTCATTTTCAATCCCCCGAGCTATCTTTGATGACGGAGGCAGTGTACCAAATTTCATTGAATTGCCTTGCTCAGTTTTTTCAAAAAGTGTATTTCAACACACAGCCAGCCAGCCAGCCAGACAGACGGACATGGCTATATCGACTCAGGAGGTGACGCTGAACAAGAATATATATACTTTTTTATATCTGCCACGCCTCTTTCTCTGCGTTACAAACGGAAGGACAAAGTGAATATACCCTACACCCAGGTATAAAAATATTGGGAATTTAAACGACTAACTTGTTTTGCATATATTTCAAGAGGTGAGTATTTGATACAGCTTTATGGTGCATATTTCAAAACAAACAGAATTGAATGTGTTTTCCTTTTCGGATGAATGCGAGCGCGAGTAAATATGTTTACCCGATCGTGGAATTTTTAGTCGGTATATACCAAAGAGCAAAAATGGCACCCAATTACTGCGGGTTATATGGTTCTGGTGCCATTTATACTTTTGCATGTTATAAGATATTTGGGAATATAAATATGAAGCACTTGAACGTACAGTCACTCCAGAATCGCAGAAATATATTTAAGTAGGACCTTCGCTGACTCCTTTTTATATTTTACTTGATTAATTTAAGGTTTTCGCTAACGTTTAAGAAAACTCTGTTGAAACCCTGAAAAACAAGTGACATCATGCCAGAAACGGTATTAAATTTAACTTTGCAAGAGTTTTAACATCTTCTAATAATATGGTACAGCAGTAGGACTTATAAGCGAAAGGTGGTTACCAGTTATGCTTCTTCCGATGAAGAAAATATTTATTTCCAAGATGAATCTGATGGATTTGTTGAATTTGAAAAGACTATGCACAAACCACTTTACCAGATGATTGGCTCCAATGCGTAATGTGCCGTATGTGGTCAAACATAACATAACATCTTATATGAAAACATGTAACAATTTTGGCAGCAAAAACCTAAAAATCACTAAATGGCCAAGTCACCCATTGTGTCAGGTGACTTGGCACTTTAAAGCATTTTTGTTTAAGTTGAAGTACTGTTTTTTTTTAAAATTATTTAAAGAATAATAAATTCGCTCCCTTAAAAATCTTTTTTAGTTTCGGTTTTATAGCAGTTCCACGAGAAAGGTGCCATATCTCTTGGGTTTACCCCATTAAAAGGTATCAAGAATTTCTTCAGTCAAAAAGTGCCAAATGGTATATGAAAATAAAAAAAAAATAGATGAAGAAAGGTATAGAAAAGCATTGAAAACATCACGAATTATGTCTTAAATATTGATATATTCCTTTGGCAAAATGTACACTTGAACTATAACTTTTAAAGCAAATATGACTTTGAGGTACCAAAATTACCCTTTTTTTTTGCAAAGTTTAAAGAAATCTTTGAAGAATATTTTCGTAAAAAAAAAATCAGCAAAATCTCTTTCAATTTATTTTTATTTAAATAAATAGCATGAACTTAAAGCTAATTTAATATAATCGCATCATAGCAGAAACATTGCCGTTTATCATAAGAGAATTCATCACTAAAATTGGCTTGCCACCACATTTATGTCAATTAATTTTGCTGTCAACAAAATGCCGGACTTAATTAAGTCAAATTTTTCCCCCATATCCACTTAGGCGACTATTTTTAAATGCGCTGTCATTTTTCATGCAACAGCACTTAAAATCACTCAAAGTGCGCGCGAAAATCTTTAATGCCTTTGAAAGAAACGAACGCAAATATATTTATTTTAGCCATAAAGATTACAAATATCTTACTTTAAAATAATTTTTTTTTTTTTTTTTTTTTTTTCTTAAGTTTATTGCAAAAATTTCGCTGTGTAACTAAAGGAATGTCACTCATTTGTGTTTGTGCTAACAAAGTGGATGCGTCGTTTTTTGTCATGTTGTTTACTAGAGCGTAAAAAACTAAAAGGGAAGCAATTTTTTTATATACAATACATATATACATATAAAAAAAAAAAAATTCTTTTAAAAAATGTTCTAGTGCTTGCTTCATGGCATTTAAAAAATGTAAATAAACAAAATAATTTCTTGGCAGTAAAAGTTGAAGGATCTCTCGCTATAAACTTGAAAATCATTTATACAACTTTTGATTAAGTAGAAAGAAAATTGAGAAACACAGCAGTGTCAGGTTGGCGGAAGTGCAAGAACTGAATGTGAAGGGTGGAATCAATTTTCCTTTATCGTAACATTGCTTGCTTCTGAAAATGCTTTACTTTATGAAGTAGATTGACATGATTCTTTTGAAGTCTCAAAATATCGTCGTCTTGATATTGATAACGATATCTTAAACTCTTTGAATGATGATGGGTCTTTTTTTTTGTTACTACATGGACTTAGGTTTAAAATGATGTACCCGAATGCGAGTAACATCCCTAGTAACAATAAGATTTTATACTCAAAAGGCTTTAAGTCCATTTCATGTCAGTCTTTGTCTTGCTTGAAAAGACCACTTATAAATTTTGATGTTTTTTTTTTAAAGCTGTTGACTCTTCTCTGATAGCAGCTTTTTCAGCACAGACTTTTCATGTTTAGTAAGGAATATTATACTGAAGTCCTTGAAACTTTTAAGCTTTTCTTCAAAAAGTCGGTCAAATAAAGCAAAACCATTTTTTGATAAAAGATTATTTTAGTTAAGGTGGTATCACTTACCACCGCAAAAACGGTATTAAATCTAATTTCAAAGCTATACCAAATCTACATATTAATACGCAAGACTTGTCCATATTTTTTTACTATGTTAGAAATGAGTACGACTTTAAATTATACACCATTAGAAAGGCATTTGTGTGTAGATGTGCACAAAGTTAAAATTATGTTCATATATTGACTTTAAGCCTGGTAAACTTTAATATAAAATTTTCAATACTAACAACAACAAAATACACAGTCACAGAGAGCTGAAAAAAGGATAAAGCACAACAAGACAGACAAAAAACATAGCACTGACTTCATGTTTTTATTTATATTTCGCTTGATGATAAATGAGCTTTTCTATTTCATACCAAATAGCAAAAAAAAAAGTTTCCAAAAAGTACCAAAATTTAATACATTTGTGGTCAAATTTTGACCACTGGGCGTTTCTAGTATCAAAAATAACTCAAACGACAATTGTGACATAGAGAGAAAGCATAAAGAACATACAACAAAACTGACAATAAGTCAACTTCGCAATAGGGCAACGATAGTGCATCGGTCTTAGTCAACCAGTCGCTGCGATTTTTGCAGGTTCAACTGCTGCACAAAAAGCACAAAAAGACAGGCAAAAAGCATAGCACTGACTTCATGTTTTTTGCTTTGTTTATATTTCGCTTGATAATTAATGAGCTTTTCTATTTCGTACCAAATAGCAAAAAAAAAGTACTAAATGTGTCCAAAAAGTACCAAAATTATTTAATATATTTGTGTTCGAATTTTGACCACTGGGCGTTTCTAGTATCAAAAAATAACACAAACCACAATTGTGACATAGAGAGAAAGCATAAAGAACATACAACAAAACTGACAATAAGTCGACTTCGCAATAGGGCAACGATAGTGCATCGGTCTAAGTCAACCTTTCGCTGCGTTGAAGTGATGTGCCATGAATTCCTGGGTTCAACTGCTGCTTTTTTTTACCTCGGAATATAACTCAAAAATAGCGTTTTACTTTAAATATCAAATGGAAAAGTTATAAGATTACCTTTTTAATTATTTATGAAGTTTAATCTCGTGAAGACCAGGTCAAACATTAAATATCCTACACTGAAGTATTTTGATAATTTGGCTTGAACGGGAGGTTCGACGACCGCTTGTTCGAATTCACATAGCTCTTGCTCAGATCATGCACTTACGGCCCTTACTGTCTGAATTAAATTTGGTTTGATTATCTCAAAAACGCTGTCAGTACAGCATTTTGGGTCTTTTGCTTACATGGGAGGTGCCACGCCCAATTGATCGAGTTCATCTAGTACTTGCTCAGAGCTTGCCTTAACACTTTTTACTGCCTGAGTGAAATTAAGTTAGAAAACCTCAAAAGAAGTTGTCAGTATAGCACTTTGAAACTATTGCTTATATGAGAGCTGCCACGCCCTCTTGTCTGAGTTCACTTAAATTGTGCTCAGAGCTTGCGCTTTTCGTCCTTAAAATTTATGTGTATTTTGGTTTCATTCTCGTGAAAAATACTGCTAAAGCTACATTTTGAATATATTTTTTGCATGGGCGGTAGGCGTGTCTGTTAACCGATTGCATTTATTTTTAAAGAGTCGAGCTAACTTTGACGACGGAGGCAGTTTACCAAATTTCATCGAATAATCTTGTTCCCAAAAAATATTAAAATTATTTCTACGCACAGACAGACAGACGGACATGGCTATATCGACTCAGGAGATGACGCTGATCAAGAATATATATACTTCTCCATACCTACCACGCTTACTTCTCCGCGTTACAAGCGGAAGGGCAAAATGAATATACCCTGGGTGTAGGGTACAAAAGTGGATTTTTTGGACAAATATTGGAAATTTAGGTTTTTTTCCAACCCGATTACCGCTGAATGAAATTCTGGTACATCCATAGTGATAGAAAGAAATATAAATAAGCATTTCTCATTTCTTGTTTAAAACATACTTCGTCTTCATTGATAATTTAAAGGATTAAATATTTGCAACAAAAATTTTTCCAGAATTTTCTTGGCTTTCCAAAATAAATAGTTTTTACTCTTGGCCAGCTTTAAATTATTCGATCTAATGCAGTGATAACCAAACTCAACACTAGCGCAATTCGTCAATGTATAAAAGCTCATTGAAAGCTGAAAGCTTTTAAGCACAAGCTGGGCTTTGGATATCAATGATCTAAAGCATGAAAGAATGAAAGCTATCAAGTTAGCACATGAGAAAGAAGATAACCATTTCCTGAATATTTTTGTTTTAATTTTTAAGTTCATTTCCTCAGTCCAGAATTTTAACTGGACATATTACTGTAAATTTGGACTCTGAACATCAGCCAAAAAATATTGCCAATCCAGACATATCCAGACCATCTTGCAACCATAATACAGAAGGTAACCGAAGAACCAAAGCTCATGGAATCTCAAAGGAATCATATTCGATTAAATTTGGTTCTATGCTTCTCTTAAGAAATACACGAAATAATGTTTTAGCAAGTCTAAAGATAATTTCCTCTCTCTAGTTATAATTGTTCTTGAGCTTTTCCAATTGTGTTATATCAAAAAGTTTGTAATTTTTACACACACTTCACACAAATACCACATTTATCGATTAGTTTTTATGTGCACTCTGTAGAGTAAACAATTATTTTCCTGTGGTAACGACCTGACTTGAGGCATCTAATCAGCAGCAGCGCCGAAAGTGCAATAAACCAAAGTGAAGAAAAACCAAATGAAAACCCAAAGAAAACAATTTAATTTATTTAAGTCACATCAGATTGCGCTGCTGCACTTTAGCTGCGGGGAAATACGTAGCAGCAGCCAAGTTACAGCAAATACGCGTTGCAGCTGCTGCCACTTTTCCCTTGAACTCATTAACAGCTCAGTGTTTTTTGTTTGTGTTTGTGTTAGTGTTAGTTTATGTGTATTTATTGATGTCAAACTGTCTATTTTTAAAAGGGTTCGCCTTTTCAATAGAACGTGATGCTGCATTTTGCTGCTGCTGTGTTGCCATTGCAGCTTAACTTGCTCTTTGTCTTTTAATTTCATTTACTATTTGCAACTCACATACAAACATACGAATACAGCGTCAACAACAGTCAGTGTCAGTATGTTAGTGTGTTTTCATGTCATTGTTTATAGAGTGTATGTTGGGCACATGTATGTATGTATGTTGTGTGCTTGGTTGTGTTGAAAATTAGATTTTCATTTTGAAATCTCTCACTTTGCTGCTGTGAGTGTTTTTAATGAGATTCTCAATTGATTTTATGCTCCTCACATACACTTTTGAAAATTGGCTGTTTTGGAAATTCACACACGCACATACGCCACACATCCTGTCATATGCGCAACTTTAAATGGAAATTTTGCCGGAAGTTACTCATACGTCATGTTATGCTTCAAACATTAAATGCGTCTTTATTTAACTGTAAGTTAATTAAGCGTACAAAATTTAAGGATGCGCCAAGTCTTTTCATGCAGTTAAATGCAGCATAATTACGACAAAATTAATTTCAGCATTAATTTTCTCGAACATGTTGCAAGCAATTTCTGCAATCAAGCGGAAATTAACATTTTTTTTGTAGTAACTTGCATAATTGGTAGCAAATTATTTTGCGCAGCCAACAACAATTTCGCTTTAATGCGAAAAAATTTATAAATATTTAATTGTAATTTTTGTTTGGTTTGGTGAATGGGTTTATTTTTGAATAAATGATCATTGCAATTTGATATATATGTTCGTGCATTTGTGCACATTTGCTGAAAGCCAAATAAAAGCTACTTTTCCTATAAAATTTCTCAACACCCACAATTTTATTTTCTTTTATCTCTCTATTTTGCAACACCATAATGATGCCAAAAAAACTTTTTGAACTCATTTTCCTAGTTAATTTTAAACCCTAAAGCAATTCACATAAAAATAAATGTATACGTGTACATACGAACTTAAAGACACTGCAAACGCTGCACAAAAATATGTTGCAAAAAGTTGTTCAAAAGTCATCGAAAGGTCGGAACAAATAAAAATCGAAATTTCCTCAAATGGATATTTATTAGGGGCCTGCACAAAACATATTGAAACATAGTGTACTATTTTTTAACCGCACATTTTACACTGAACTAAAGTATTGATCCAAAAAATTCAAATCTTAATTGCAAGCTGATTTCATTTTGACACTGAAGAACAGTGTCTTGTTTTAACAACGTCGAAAAAAAAACCAGATTCTAACAAAAACTTCAGTGTATTGTATTTTATACAAACAATTACTTCAGTTCACTGTAAAACATGCGAGTAAAAACGCACTGGTAGCCCATTTGTGTAGTGGCCATGCAGTAAAAATATGAAACGGTCTACCAAAAATACTATTTCACGGTTGGTACTAGCCCGAAACTAGTGAAAAAGGGGTGCAGCTGGGGCCAGTTTGATATTAGTTTGTAGTTTGTAGAGGAAAATATATTTGATTCGCAGCGAAAACAAAATACAATTTTCGTTTTTGCTTTTGAAATAATTTTTGATTTGTGTCACTTAAATTGTGTGTCAAAATAAATTGTGGAAAAAGACGAAAGTAATGAATTTATTTTTGTTAATGTTGTTATGAATGAAATTTAACTTCATTTAATTTATTTTAAGAAAATATAAGCTAAAATCAAAAAAAAAAAAAAAAAAAAAAAAATACTATAGGTTGACTACACACGAAACCACTGGTAAAAGACTAGTTGTTAAAAGACTACATCTCAACACAACTATCCCCAGACTGGTGTAAGCGTAATGAAGAAGTGGACAATTGAAATTTCGTAGGACATCAACACACAAAAAGAACAATTGCTTGTATGCAAAAGGGATTGAAGTCGGATTAGTACTGGTTGGTAGAGGACTAGTTAATGAACTACACTTGAACTAGTCCGTTTGCTTGCAGGGAGCGTGTACAAGAAATAACGCATCTTCAAACAAAATGCCTTAAAACTCCAACAAGACTTCTTGCGCAGACCCCTCATATTTATCTTCACTTTACTCTTCTCTTTCCTTTTTACGGAGCATAATGTCATCACAAAAATTTACTATACCTCACAGTGATTATAGAGTGTCTTGAGCTTCCTTAATTTACTCGAACCGTCGAGATGCTACGATGCTTCAGCAGCACTTTTGGCCTTAATAATCTGATTCACTGAGGAGTGAAATAAACAGAATAACAAGTACGAGGCTATGTCAAAATCTACCACATAAGCGCACCATTTAAAAGAGTGCGACAATATGGCTCGGGTACAAGAAAAACTCTGATCGCGTGAAGAATTTGCAAAAATTACGCATTTCACCATCACAGTGTAGAAAGCTTAGGTGCGCGCACATACTGCTGTTAACCCTTGATGGTTATGCATATTTTTTGTGCGTAAAAGATAATGTTAGTTGATTCGACCAACACTAACTTAAATTGAATCCCATTTGAATCAGTAGATCATCAAATGCAGTAAAATCTATCTATTAATACGCAAAACGAAAATTTGTCCTACCTTTTTTACTATGTTAGAAATGGAGCACGACCTTGAATTATGCACCATTAGTAAGGTATTCGTGTGCAAATGTGCACAAAGTTGAAATTATTTTAATATTTTGTAAAATTAAATTCAAATTTTTCAATAACAACAACGACAAATTTGCGTTTACACAGAGCTAAAGAGGATACAGCACAAAGAGGAAGACAAACAACAGACTGACACTGACTTCATGTTTTTTGTTTTCTTTTCGTTTCACATTTGTCATTGTACCACGGATGTTATATTAACTTTTCTATTTCATACCAAATAACTAAAACTGTCCAAAAAGTACCAAAATTATTTAATACATTTGTGGTCAAATTTTGACCACTAGGCGATTATAGTAAGTTTAAATTTAAAAAGACATCATTGTGTTTACTAACTATAAAAAAAGACAACGAAAATTTTAAGACAAAACAAGTTGCGAGTAAATCAAAGAGTGGCAGTCGAAACGACTAACATTATCTTTAACGTTTAAAAAAACATTAAGAACACAGTTTTCCATACAAAAATAAAATCACACTAAAGTTTGCAGTTAGAAAACGAAAAATCAAAAGAGTAGGAGATGGTCGTCGATTCGACGCAGCATAACCATCAAGGGTTAAGTCAGTATGGGGAGTAACATCTTTTCAGTGTTGAGAATGCACATATAAAAGTATTTAAGCCTTGTCAAAACACTATGCGAGAAAAATCGGCAGATTTTATTAGATGGCAAGAATTTAGAAACAGGAAAAAGTTAGTAATTATTTAACTATCGCATTGTGGAGATAAAGATCAAGAGAATTTAATTTTTCTCATAAAATTGCATGAGAAAATGACTTCTAAGGTTCAATTCAATTCTGACGTTTTAAATAAAGAAAACTAATAACAAGGTTTCTAATGATTAAACTCTTAAAAGGTATTGACGATAAAGACAAAATTTCGTAGCATTCACGATAGGATCAACGTGCACGGATTATCAGCCCCATATGAAATTATCTGTTTTACGTGGCTGAATCACTTTAGATGTAAGGCTAGAAAATAGTTTTACATGCTTTTCTATAGGAATAATTATTTTCACTATGTTTTGTGCATGTGACTGCATGCACAACTCTGCTTTACCCATTTATACAGTTGCAAGTGGGAAAGACATTGAGAAAATTTTAAGAAAATATCTCAAAAAATTTCATTATTTGAAGGAACAGTAAAAAAATTTAACTGTCCGTTCTGTTAATCATAGTTTTGTATGATTTTTGTATCATTCAGACCTTAACAAAGTCATATGTATGACGCTGGCATACTGTCATGCAGTAGGATGTGCAATGCTGCTTCGTCTCGCTTACGCTGTATGTATGTGCAACTTTTTTTGTAGCCTTAAGGGACAAGTGAGCAGAGTTGAAATGTCGTTGCATCGCATTGCATTGAACTGTAAACGACTTTAATAAAAAAAAAAAACTTAAACAAATTTTTGTAGCATTCAATGAAAATGAATATAAGAAAAAAAATCTACAAAAGAAAGGAGGGAAAAACGAAATTTAAATTCAAATCTTATTGAAGCATGAAATGGATTTTTCAGAAGCCCAAACAAATTGCAATAAAAACTCTCAAGAGAAAGAGGAAAAAACTGTGAAGCAAAGTTTAAAAAGAAGTTCAAAGGATAGCGAAAGAAAGTGTAATTAAAGGAAATGTCCCTTTGATTTATGACAACAAAATTAAATTAAAATGTTGCATATCGTCAACTCGGAATTATATTGTCGTATTTACATCAGTATGGATATGATAGTTTTAATCTCCATTCAATGTTAATTTTTTCGTTAATCTTAAAAAAATTGCATAATATCGTGACGTACCTTTTGGGAATTTAGGGGGAATAGCAAAAATACCCAAATCTGCCGATAATGCCTCGCAAAATTGTCCACAGTTTGAACATTTCTCAACCGATATTCCTGTTCTCATTTATTTTGGAAAGGTAATAAACCTGGCTAAAAGCACAAAGTAAATTTTTTTGCTATTTAAGAAAAATCTACTTTTAGTACTAAGATTACGAAAATCGTTAAATGATAGATACAAATCTCCCAAAATACTTTTATGGAAAGAAGACAAAATTACTTTTCATGTGAATTCAAAACCAAGACAATAGGTCGAACGGTTTGTGCGTCATGATTTTTAGAACATTTCAATATATACAAAATACATCGATACTGCCTCACAAAATTGCCCATAGCTTGAACGTTTCCTAACTGGTTTTCATGTTCTGGTCCATTTTGGAAAGGTAATGAGCCAGGCACAAAGTTTTCTGCTATTTGACAAAAAGAACTATCTTTAGTACTTTTTAGTACTATTTTTAGTACTAAAAAAAATTTTAGTACATTTTAGTACTAAGCTTACAAAAAACGTTCCAAAATATTTTTCATAAAAAGAAGACAAAACTATATTTCATATAACCAAAATAATTTAAAAATTTGAAGTGTATGACACAAGGAAAGATTTGGAAAATTTGATAAAAATTCAAAGATAGGACGGCCTGAAAAAATTATTTTTTCGGAAGACGTTAACGTTAGAAATCACTGTCTTGTAGTCTATTGATATTAACTCGTTTGTGCAAGGGCCACAATACAAATTACAAAATAAAGTACTTAAATAATTTACTGGTGATTTATATTTTCCCAAGCACTTTAAACAAAATAAATAAATTTCATTTACTTTAAGAGAAAGCTCAAAATATCTACAAACAATTAACGAATAAGAAATGATTTATGAGCTTAATAGCGAAATTTACTTAAAAAGCCGCTACTTATCTTTTGGTCATAAAAAGTTCTTAATCTTTGATAAAATAAATTAAAGAAGTTTTGTTCACCGAAAAAAGTTTTTTTTTATGTGTGGCAAACTTATTTGAATATTTATGTTGAAAACAAAAAATGAAGAAAATCATAAGAAACCAAATTCTTTCAACTTATGGTTAATATTCAGCGTTTTGCTGCAAATATTACCGCTGAGTTCTTGGTAACCAACAGATTAATAAAGACAATATTTATTAATAAAGTTTAAGCAACATGACGTATGAGTTACATTTAATTTTAACTTTAGTTATTCCTACGTACTTCTAGCAACGCGTTGCAACGGGGGAAATATTAAGAATTAAAAATATTGAAGTTGAAGAGGGTTAAAAATTCTCCATGTATGGAGGTTTTTTCAAATGGAGGTTTTTCCCTTTTTCCTCTAATTTATTATGTATTTATTATATCTAGTCCTCATATACACGTCTAAGAATATATTTGCTGATATATCTTAAATGATAAATACTCATAATGTATACATTTAAATATTTATGTATGATACGAGAATGGAAAAAAAAATTTGAATTGAATTTGAATTGAGTAAAATAGTAGTATACCTAGGTGAGCACTATCATAAACACGTCCCACAAATGTCCTATCTCCGTTAATATGGAATATACTTAGTAGCCAATATTCTAAAATTTCAATACCGTGAGATACTTTGCAACGAAAGTAACAGAATTAAAACAATTACTGGGCAAAAACTATAAAAGCTCTGTTTCGTTTTCAATAAAATCAAACACTCAAAGCTAGCCAGGGATATTCTGTACATCTTCAACCCCCATGCGAGAGGAACTATGTGAATCTAATCTGATTACCAGAATATGAAATAAAAGAAGGAAAATATAGGATAGTACGGACTGCTTAGCTAAAAAGGGCGTAAGCAATAATTTCATAGGTCCTTCAGTAGGGTGTAAAGCATCTTAAAAAGCAACTTTATCCGGGATTGTTGAGATAAACCTAAGGAAAATAGCTTTAATAGACCCTGTCACATCCTAGGAAAGTGTGTATGTATTGAGACAACCAGAAACATGTGTCCACTATTAAAGTTGCCCAACGAGGTTGGACTTGAAGAAGTACTATAAGTTCATTATATCTACGAGTATATACACACGAGTATAGCACAATGCCCAAAAGAGAATTAATTTTAAACTATTTTGGAATAATTTTCATACTTTTCTGGTACAAATTTCAAACATTTTGGGAAAAAATCGGAAATTTAATACCAAAAAGTTTAAAATCAATACTAAAGTGAATCAAAAGTTCGAAAAGTAAACTATCATTTTATAATGTGTTAGAACAACAAATAATAAAAATAGTTCCAAGATTATTAAGTAGGTAGCCCCAAAGAACAGTGATTGAGATTGTGACTTCACAATGACGACATTCTCAACTAGAGTGTTCATAGAACTGTGGTGAGTTGAGTAATTGGTGAGGCAATTAATAATTTGAATCAAATTGATTTCTTTATTGAGTCTTAAATGAATTTGTATACAAAATTGAATTGAATGGAAGAAGATCTCAATTGGTAAGTTTCATGACATACATAAACACTTGTTTTCTACCAGTAGAGTTAAGCAGAGTGGTTGAGCATGACGTCCCTACTAGTAGAGAATTTCTCAGCTGAGTTAAATAAATGCACCACAGTTACGGAGGAGATGATGGTTCACACTTTTCTGCTCATTCTCTCAATGGCAGCTATTGTAACAAGTGCAATAGGGATGAAGGAAGTACAAAAACGTTTAACGAGTTTATCGAAAAGACAGTGTCCAGTAAGGGTACTTTTCTATGAGTTTCACAAAGTAATGAGATATTTGCACCTCTTGTAATTCAATCAGATCGATTGTAAGAAGCTCTTGGAGTGTTTATTGAAGTGAAACTTTACTGACAAAGATTTGGGTAAAATTTCAAGGTTGCGTATCATTTTGCGAAACTATTTTTTTATCAAATTTTTGCAACTCTTTTCATTACATCCCGTTATATCTCGAAAACTATACAAGTAATATTGATAGGTTTAGTGCCACGACCACTTTTTAACTGCTGAAACATTAACACGTTATATCACACGAAAAGTAGGCGTAAACAGATAATGCCACACCCAGTTTTTTGTGACGGTTTAACACATTGTTGTGAAGAGAAATACTGAAAAAAAGTTGGTAGAGGTGGCAATGTTACAAAGAAGAAGATAAAAATAAATGTGAGGAGAGCCCTGTATAGGATTTTTTTGAAGTAGGTGGTGTCACGCCCCTAAACGGGAAAACGCCTCTTACGGCTGAACCGCTTCATGGATTTATATGAAATTTGGTACAGAGAAAGAGTTAATAGGAACGATAAAATGAGCAAAATGTTTCTAAGTGGGCGGTGCCACGCCCCTTAATGGAAAATATACTCTCACGGCTAAACCACTGCATCGATTTTTATGAAATTTGGTATGGAGATAGGGTTAACACTAAGGAACGATAAAATTACCATTATGATTTTTAATAGGCGGTGCCACGCCCCTAAATGGAAAAAACGCTCTCATGGCTAAACTAAGGAACGATTATATAACCTTCATGTTTTTAAGTCGGCTTTGTCACGCCCCTTAAGAGAAAATGCACAGACATGATAACTGCTGAAGATTTGTTTGCTTAAGTTAACAGTTGGGTGGTTTTTTTAAAGTTAAATCGAAATGGTCGAATTTCGGTCACAAGGCAAACTCTAGTCGTATATAAAGGTTGGAATTGGTTGTGATTGCATCACAGTTAAGTGATCGAACTCATAAAAATTAAAGACGAGTTATCTAACTTTGAAATAAAGCCTTAGCATTTTTAAGCCTTTTTTGGTCTTAAATCGGTTTTATTCTACAAATATAATGTATGGGGATCGAAATGCGTGTACTGCAAAGAGTGATATCTTGGAGAGCTAAAGTTCAATTTGAAAAGTTTGCAGGTAAAGTTTGATAACAAAGATTATTGCTATCTAGTACCATTATAAAAATGGAATTACACCTTTTTTTGAAACTGCGCTATTAACTTGAAGACAGCGTTTTTTGCAACTTCAAGCAAGGATATTTAGTAAATGAGAAATGACCTCAACGTCGAAAAGTAGGTAAGAGTAAATATGTCTGGTCAAAAGTTCTTTCCATCTTTACTCGTATATAAGAGTATGTAAAAAGGAAAACGAAAACCGTTTAGTCCCTGTTTCTATGCATAAATCTCATAATAATCGCAGGATTTTTTTTTTTTTTTTGGAAATGTTGTGAAGAGGAGTAGAGCATAAAATTTTTTTTTAAGTGGGCGGTGCCACTCCCCTAAAAGGAAAAAACGCTTTAAGCCACTGCATCGTTTTTTATGAAATTTGGTATGGAGCTATGTTTACCACTAAGGAACGATAATGTGACCATCATGTTTTAATTGGGCGGTGTCATGTCCCTAAAGCGAAAATACACAAGCATGGTTACTGATAAAAATTTGTTTTCGTAAATTAACGGTTGGGTGTGGTCTTTTTAAAGTCAAATCGGAATGGTCGAATTTCGGCCACAAAGCAAACCATATTTTTTTTAATATTGTACGCCTGTGTTATCTAAAGACTGAATTTCATAACAATTTAAAGAATTATAGCATATACATATTTAAAATAAAATTTAATTATTAATTTATGAACACTTTAGTAGATCAAAAATATTTTAAAAATAAAATGTTATTTTTGAAAAAAAAAAAAACATGAAAAAAGTTAAATAAAAATTGGTTCATGAGTCGCTAAAATTTCAAATTTATGTCTTAAGTATAAAAATGAAACATCTTTGGAAAAATGAAAAACAAGCTGTCTGTCAAATGTTTTTAGACTGTATATTTGTATGATTTAGAGATTCTTTTTTTTTTTTCTATTGCCTCAGGTAAGCTGATGAACAAGAAACTGGTGAGCTTTTTTTTTTTTCATCATCATGTTGTTGTGGTTGTTATTTTAATTACTGTGAGTGCCAAATAACGTGACACAATAAAACTGTTTGCATTGTAATAAAATGTGTTTGTTGGCTAAAAGCCAAGTCAAGCAAATGCTAAGAAAATAAAAAACAAGAAAATGAAAAAAATCAGCAAAAAGAAGCCACAACAAACACATAATTGCAGCAGAGTTCAAAATAAACCACAGATTTCTTGCTTCGACTTATTTTTTTATTTTTTCTAAGAGATTTTCTTTAGAAATGTTGTATTTTTTCAACATTTCCTCAAAGTTGACTTTCAAATAAATTAAATTTTTTTTAATCAATTTTTTTATCTTTTTATTCTTCAGAAACATGTTGCCAAAGAGATTCCCCGTAGCAAAAATGTTGCTATATAATGAATTATTGTTATCATTGTGTTTTTGGCTTGAGGGATGCAGGTGTCATATATCGTAATTTGTATTTAGATACAATAATTAATCATGTTTGGTTTCATGGAAACACTAAAAAAAGCATTTAATTTAAAATTTTATTTTCGAAAAAATATATAAATATCATTTGTATTTTAAAGCTTTTAAGCCTTTACTGCAAAGTGAATTTTTATGACTTTAATATTTTCACAAATTGCTTGGCAATTTTGCAACACCCCATACACACATTGCAACAGTAAATTTTTGAAGCCACAAATTGCCAATTTGCCTGGATGCGTTGACAGAAAGCGAAAGAATGTGCAAAAAACAATGCATCATAAAAACCACCTGCTGGATATAAAGAAAAAATGTACATAGCCACATCATGGTTACATAAAAATGGACTTTTTAGTCCTTTAACTGTTTGCATGATTGTTAACATGAACGTTTTTCTATTTTTCCTTTTCCATTATGTTTGCTAACTCGTTACTTCTTTGAAGGAAATTTGAGAAAAAAAAATTTTTATTTTTTGATTTAAAAGGCTACTAATTGGGTTACATGTACACATTGTACATGTGCATTTTGTATTCGTAGAAAATTTAATTGAAATTCAACTAATTTTCTCCAAATGATAAAAATAAAGAGAAATGTTTAAAACTGTCAATGTTTGTATTGATCCTCAGAGTCTTACACGGTTTTTGCGGGAGTTATACGTTTTGTGAAACATCTTTAATAATTTACATTGAAAGGATGTTTAATTTTATTTTTACTGAAATCTTTTCTCTCCGATGTTTAACTTAGAGATCACAAGAAATTCTGTTAAAAAAAAATTCTGATGGCGAAATTTTGACAGAAACTTTATTGCACTATCATTTGATACATGGACATAAGTAATCAAAAGAATTTCTTGTGAGCATAAGATAATTGCGAACATTTAATAATTGAATATCTGGATACCAATCCCTGTAAACAAATTATAGTAACTAGTATCGGCTGTGGCCAAATTTTGGCCATTCATCTAAAGATAGATAAACTTTTTTCGAGTGCCGTTTATATATAAAAAGTCAGAACATTGAGTATTGACAGAATTCAATACTCTTTGAATGCTTAATATACCTCCAAATAATATTACATAAAAATTGTGCAGAGGTTAAGCCCTGCTACCATATTTACTTTTTGAGAGCAAGACACCACCCCATAAAAAACAAAAAAAAAAAAAAAAAATGAATGACCAATCTCGAAAAGGTCACATCTCCGAATTTTTTCGATATTAACTTTCTCACGTTTTTTCTATCTACACATATAGACACATGTGATGTACTCATATCGGGTCTCTAAGTGGGAGAAAAAGCCATGTCCGTTTGAAATCAATTTCGAAAAGGGCACATCTCCAGTAGAAAGATGTCATTTTTTGCTTCATTCGTCATTTTAAAATGGTAACTTTTTAAAGAAAAACCACACATAACCAAATAATAACTTATTTTGAAGAAGAAAAAGTAGAAAAGAGTAAAACAATTCCGTGCGATCTCTAGATAACCTCAAAAAACATGTTTTTAAACTTTAAGGTTAGGATATCTCAAAAACTATAAATGATAGCGCTGTTCTAAGATTAGACTCGTGTTCAAACAAATTAATCGAAAATGAGTAGTTTTGGTTTTTTTTTTTTAAATATACCGTTTTTCGACCTCTTTTCAAAAAGTAATCAATGAAGGTTCAAAACAATTTTTTTCTTATTCAGTAATTGCTCACGAGTAATTTTTTTTTATGTGTGTTCACGACAGTTCGATATAAATTTTTCTTGGGTGGCGTGGATGCTTTTGCACCATGCTTTTTAAAGAATTTCTGCTAATTACAGAGTCCTGCGTTTTCGAAAAAGTTGAAAAAGTATGAAATGAGAGCAGGTGATTTTTATTCGCTGAATCCGAATATGACCTCGAATTTGCTCCATTACGTCTGAGATCCGAGTTATTCTTGATTGAAAGTGCAAAAAACGCTATTTTCAGAATTATGGCGTACATCCTGAAAGTAGTCAAGTTCACTTCTGACAGCAGCATTGAATAGCTTTGAGCTTTCTCTTTAAAGAGTATTTTTAACTTTTTCATTTGAATCATTAGTATCTGAGATATCATCGATTGAAGTAAAGGTATCGCTAATCCCTGTAAAGGACTTTATATACCTTTACTTTTTTTGTTCGAAAGGTTGTGAGGAGGAGCAGTGCATAGGACTATATTTTTTTTAAAAGTGGGCGGCGCCACGCTTTTAAATAGAAAAAACGCTCTCACGGCTAAGCCACTGGAGTGATTTTTACAAAATTTCGTATGGAGATAGGGTAGGCACTAAGAAACGATAACATGACCATCATGTTTTTCAGTGGGTGGTACCACGCCCCTAAATAGAAAAAACGCTCCCACGGCTAAAAAACTGCATCGATTATTACGAAATTTGATATAGAGATACGATTAACGCTAAGGAATGATAACATGACCATTATGCTTTTCAGTGGGCGGTCATTCATTGGTCATTCAAATAATAATATTCTTTCTCACAGTTCATTTGATCTCTATTCAGAATTTCAATAAAATCGGTTTAATGCCTTAGCCGTTGCAACGTATTGTTTTTTTTATGACACTGCTCACATCTAAATTTTTGTCTAATTTTTTCCCTCAAGGTTCAGTTCACCTCTCACCGAATTTCGTAAGAAAAGATGCTACAGTTACAGACTTTGATTCAAAGCGCATCTAACTGCAAAATAGGCTACTGGGCCGTTTTAAAAAACAATCCAATAACGATTACATAGTAAAAGGAATGGGCACTCTGTAACAGCGTGAAATAATTCTGCCGACGCCAATATAAAACTGCTGTCCAAAAGTATCGAAAAATATTGGAATATATCAGAGAATTCGGTAAGAGTCCAAAAGTGCCGAAAAAAGTTTAAAATATCGGTGAAAGTCTAAAAGGATCAAAAAAAAGTCCAATATTTCGAAAAGTGCATAAGTATCGAAAAACATCAAAAATATCGGTAAAAGTTCAAAAGTATCAAAAAGCATCTAAGCTATCGGTAAAAGTCAAAAAAAGTTTAAAATATCGCTGAAAGTCCAAAAGGATCGAAAAACGTCCAATATTTCAAAAAGTGCAAAAGTATCGAAAAACATCAAATATATCGGCAAAAGTTCAAATGTATCGATAAGCATCTAAAATACCGGTTAAAGGCGAAAAGGATCGAAAAACAACCAAAATATTGGTAATAGCGGAAAAGTATCGAAACACATAAAAAATATCGGTAAGTCTAAAGTATCGAAAAACATCTAGAATATCGGTAATCGTCGAAAAGTATCGGAAACATCCAAAATATTGGTAAAAGTCCAAAAGTATCGAAAAAATTCAAAAAGTCGAAAAGTATCTAAAAACATCTAAAATATCAATGCAGAAGGTCGACAGGGTGCAAAGAAACAGATTTCTAGCAAGCAACAAAAAATTCTCTCACTTCACTGTCTCATCCACTTCCTTATCAACACAACATTGCACTGTGGGTGCTGTTGTTGTATTTATATGATAAACTTTGACTCTGTTTTTAAATGCCTTGATGGCAACTGTTGAGAATAATTTTATGTTTTGTGTGTTCTGTACTAAAGTACCTTTCATATAAAAGCAGATATCGAAAGTCGGTTAAATAGTTTGCAGGTAAAAGGGGATAAGATTAATACAAAATTTCAAACATAAATTACCATACGTATGAACTTTTTGATAGTTCCGTACAGTAATATTTACAATTTTATTTTTGGTAAAAATATATAACCATTTTTACTTTAAAATTCTAGTAAAAATATTTGTGTTTGAACTGACATTTGCTTAATATATAAATTTTATACCTCTTCATCAAATACGCCAGTAGTGTGCAGAGGACATGTTTCTATCTATCACACTGATGAACAACAGTTTGAATCCTAGTGCGGTCAGTTTTTTTTTTTTTTGAATTGACTAAAACAGTGAGGTAAAATTTACTTCAATGGGGAGTTGTCACTATTCTTGTAAAATTTATTAGAAATAAAGTAGTACGTACTGTTTTTTTTTTTTTTTTTTCTCCGTGTAAATTCTGAGTTATCATCTATTGAAGTAATGGCGTTATCAGGACAATTTAGAGATGGTTAATTACACAAAAACTTAAATTTTGTATGAGAGCCCCCTTAGCAGATGGAAATAGGGGGTGCAAAATGCGAGGGAGGGAAAGTAGTTGCGATTAGTAAAAATTTATTTTCTCTTGTAGCACTTCTGCGCCACCAGGAAACTTAAGGTACATATTCAGCCCTTTTTTTGATCCTTTAGATTCCATGAGGAGCGGATTCCCCATCCTAACCCCAAAAAGATTGATCCCATTAATACTTATAGTTAGTCTCACAAAACTAGCTATTTTAAAGCTTAAAATTTTTATAATATCGGAACGGAAATTTATACCCAACCATATTTTGTCATTAGGTGTAAAAACGCAGGTGCTTAGAGCAAAATAGATGACTCCATTGGATTCCACGTTTTAAATTACTTGGAAAAAAAGTTAAATCAGAAAATTTTCTTTAAACACTTTCATTGCAAAAGATGAATTTGCAGTTGTTTGTATGCAATTTCAGCTCTGTTAATAAGAGAAGATACTCTTACCATTGCAATTTATTATGAATTTCCGAAAAAAAATTGCACTCAATTGCACATATTATTGGTATAAAAAACAGCGCAGCACATAAGCCTCCCTCATAAATAAGAAACAAAGTATGCACTGTGAAAAACTAATCATTTTAATTGCACGACTCAAGTGCTTTTAGTATGAACGTAGCATACGAGTACACTCAAAAGAAGAAAAAATCCATTGCATATTTTCGAAGTTATGTCTGCGAAGAGCAAAAATAGCAGCATATTGGCCCATTTTTTGTTGTTACACGCCCATGTCTGTATGTATGTGTGAAAACAACTGAACTCACATGCACACATATGTTTGTAGGAATTTGTAAATGCAAACAGCAGCATTCGATCAATGGAAAAATGCAGCAGCCTGAGAGGACGAAAGTGAATGCAACCGAACCACCGTTAACCTTGCATGCATTTTTGCAATTTCTCGCAATTTTTGTTGTTGCTGCTGCTGTTGCTGATAAAACGTGTAATGTAATTTATTCACCAACAACGTTGAGTGCACAAGGTTACCGCATAGATGGCGTTGTTGTTGTTGCTGCTACTGTTGTTTGTTTGAAAATCGATATGGGTCAAAATTTGCAATTTTGTGGGTGTGGTCATGTGCAATGGGCGTAGAGTGGTTGCGTGCTAAAATTTCATAAAGTGCTATTGCATATTTGCAAAAAAAAGTAAAAAATTTTCAACAAAATATTTCGAACAAAAAAGTTAAAGCTGCGGTAAGTTAATAAAGATGATAAAGTGTTTTATTTAAACTATCAATCTACGTCAATTTAAATTTCATGGCTTGAAAAAAAGAAAAAAAAAAAGGTTTGAGAAACTGCCATTTTTCAATAGCGTCAAAAAACTTAGAACCTACCCACTTACACTTATTGATCCGTGAAAGAAAACAAAAAAGAAAAACACTTAAAGTCGACTTTAGCAAAATTGAGTTTTTTGTGTAATATTACACTTTTATGCCAGAACGAAATATTCTTCTTAAGTAGACTTAAGCTGTTTGTCTTTTTTCCGCAGATATCAAGGATGAAAGTTTCCTAAAATTCTACTTTTAGGGCTCATATTTACTTTTTCGTTACATCTCAACTTTCTTCGAGATAATAATCAAGACCAAGACTCCTTTTTAATAGTTAACAGGAGTGACACGCCCCTTTTGAACATAAAATCATCTTTCAATATGGAAAACCAACTGCTTTTTGAAAACATGCGATTGGGAAACTCCCATTAACAATTTTTATACCCTAATGTATTCTCCTTTAACTCCTAGGAGGAGCATAAGCCCAGGGTATATTCACTTCCGTTTGTAACGCAGGGAAGAAGGCATGTTCAAGTCGATATAGCCATGTCCGTATATCTGTCCATCTAGCTGGCTGTGTGTTGAAATCATTTTAATATTTTTGGGAAGCAAGATAATTCGATGAAAAAGCAGTTTTTGTAGTAAAAGATAGCTCGTGGAATTGAAAATCGAAATCGGTCGAAGGACACGTCTACCGTCCATACAATGAAATCATTTGAATTGCGATATTAAGAGCAGTATTAACGGTAATGCAATCAAAATATATACAAAAGGTAGAAGCGGAAAGGGCAAGTTTTGAAGAAAAACTTGCCGAACTCAAACAAAAGGGCGTGGTGCCCCCCATTTTTGAAAATGCCGTAGTTCATGCGTTATTTAAAGTTATTCAACCACATTTCGTACAGACACTTAAATAGTCGAATCAATTTCAGGGTGAAAACTAAGTGAATTTGGACATGAGGGCGTGACACCTCTATTACAAGTAAAGTTTTTAAAATGTTACGTGTTGGGTATTTCATTTTTGGCCACCCCAAATATACCACCCTTACTAGTTTTATTTCTAAAATTAAGATCAAGAACATGACGAAAACCAATACTATGATCAAGACCGAAACATTGTTGCAATTTCCAAGACAAAGATTGCTATGGTCTTTGCCTTGGGAGGCTCATCACTTGTATGACAAAATATGTTAAGACCTCTTCTGGAATTTTTTTTTTAGAATGAGCCGGACGACAAAAAGAAATTGGAGCTTTTTTATATTCTAGAACCGCCCAATGACTAAAATTTTACCACAAATGTATTAAATATTTTTTAAGAATTTTTCAGTGTGTTACTTAATGACATTTATACATTGAAAACTAATTTTTAATTAAACTTTTATATTTTTGGTTCTTTTTGGACTGTTTTAGTACTCATTTATCATACCTGGTACAATGGTAAACGTGAAACGAAAAGAAAACAAAAAACATGAAGCCAGTGTCAGTCAGCTTTTTTGTCTTTCTCTTTGGTATGTATCCTCTTTTCAGCTCTGTGTGACCGCGTATTTTGTCGTTGTTAGTATTTAAAAATTTGCATTTAATTTTACAAAATATTAAAATAATTTCAACTTCGGCACATTTACACACAAATACCTTTTTAATGGAGTATAATTCAAAGTCGTGCTCCATTTCTAACATAGTAAAAAAGGTACGACAAATTTTTGTTCTGCGTATTAATATATAGATAAATACATTATAAAAGGTGCAAAATTAATGTCATGATGTGAATTTGCTGCTATTTTGTTAAAAATTAAACAGATTGAACTCTGTCCTTACGAAAAGTTTATCTGAAGGTGTAAAATTGATGGCACTAAGTTGAGAAATGATATCGGTCAAAAAAGTACCTTCTCACTTGATGCTTTCGGTTTACAGCATTTTAAGAAGATGCCCCAAAAGTATCTGGCTTCGAATTCGTTGGCTTTTGCTCGTTTTGAAGCTTTTGCTTATATAAAAGGTGCCATGACCTTTTGTCCGAATTTGCCGAGTGTTTTTTAGAGCTTCCGCTTACAATTCGTAGTATTTATGTGTATTTCGGTTGCATTGTCGTGAAAAATACTCTGACGACGGAGGCAATGTACCAAATTTCATTGAATTATCTTGCTCAGTTTTCGCAGAAAATGTGTTTCCACGCACAACCAGCCAGCCAGTCAGACAGATGGACATGGCTATATCGACTCAAGAGGTGACGCTGATCAAGAATATATATACTTTTCTATATTTGCCACGCCTCCTTTTCTGCATTACAAACGGAAGGACGAAGTGAATATATTCTATACAACAATACAGTTCAGTGTTGTATTTATTTTTTCTTCTTTCGTGTCCAAGCAATGTCAATACAATTTTACGCGACACTAAACTGAAGTATTTGATAAATAAAAAGCGGGTAGAAGACATAACGTATCTTGAAATGAAATGTTTTAAAACTCCAACAAGATGTCTTGTGCAGACCCCTATTGAGAACACTCTAACATTAACCTTTTCTCTTCATAGAAATTTCAAACACTAATACTTTCTTAAGCAGAATTGTTGTATGTACTTTAACCATTTTTCACTTTTATAATTTTTCACTAATATTTGATTCCGAAGATTTTCCTGCCCTGCCTTCTGAAATTACAGACATCACAAGTTTTTTTTTTTTCTGGGAATCAATGTCGCGCCTAATAATGTTCTGACGACCAACCTTTTGACGCAACATCAATCAAGCTTTAGTAATATACGAGCCATTTCTTTTTTAATTATAAATTCACAGTTCTACCCCATTATGGCAGGCAACGGTGGTTAAAAGGACATTAATTTTAGTTGGAATTATATTTTACCTTCTCACATCAAAAGCATTTCTTTTATACGTCTTATTAACGTCTTTTTCCAAACACAAAAAGCATTGGGGGCAGTGGAACATTTGTGCGCTAAATGAAGGTCAAGTGAATAACCTTTACAACATGCGCTGCTGATGATGACAGGAATTTAATTAACAACAACAACAACAATTTCCCAACAGTGTTCTCGACTGTCTATGAACTAGCAATTAACGCTGCTACAAAGGATATCGTAAATTTCTCTATTAATTAAAACTAATTTGCTCAAATTAAGACATCGATAAATTTTCCTTTTATGAGCTACGATTTTGTGAAAATGCTAATGAAGAATGTTGGCTCATTTCTATTCATTTTATTGATAATTTCACAGAGGAGCAACAGAGGACAAAGGACAAATGTGTTAGTTTTGCCAATGAACCGTACGACCATATCAACCACCTGCTCAATGCGCCATGTTGGCAAATAGTACACAAGAAGAACTCTAACTCTGAAGAAATTCAACGAACAGGAAATGACGTCAATCGTAGGAAGTTAAAGTGCATGCTGGCGCATGGATTTTTCTTTCCAACAGTAAAAAATTGTAGTGCCATGACCAACATTTTTAATGCAGAACACATGCAACTAAGGGTAAAGTTATGCCATGTTTTCTAGGTTGTGGAGTTTAAGGTATTTGAAGAATTTAAATATTGTTGTTGCATGTTGGCAGTCAGTGCTTACAAAGGTTATGCTCCTCGTTAACTCTTAACAGGGGGTTTTTGATGGGGCAAGAGGAAAATGATTGATAACATGTAAAGTAAAAAGCAATTAACTCAATTAAAACAGAGGATTTTTCCAAAAGTTTCAGTAAAAGTTACATATACAATTTTTCTACACTAGGATTTTTACTTTTCTGTTACCTCTACGGGTAGCAAACGACCAAAATTAAACGTCTTCATCGAATGATTTCTTGATTTTATACCACGACTATCCCGATTCTTGAATTTCCTGCCTCAACAATTTTTTCCAGGTTACTTTTGGTCTATCATATCCTCAACTGCCTTGTGTTTTCTAATCAAGTGCTTGGCGGCAAACATCGTTAAATGCTTTTCGGAAATTAAAGTGTGTCCCATAATTCACGCAAGAAAAAAAAATAGTTTGATAGCCGACTTTTTATGATTGGTAAAAATTAACTACACGAAACAACAATACGCAATCTTTTGTAAAATTTTCCATGACCATTTTGAATAAATGTCCTAAAGTGTGTCCCATAATTTATGCAAGGTTTGAATTTGCCGCCATTTGTGCGGTGAAGTGTTACTAACCTCAAAAAGCAGATAGTTAGGATTGATAAAAATGGAGCACTACACAAAAGAACAACGCGTTTTCCAATCATCACTGCTCGGACTATATTTTTTACAAAATTTGGAAACTATAGAAAATAAACTTTTATTATTTTTGAATAATTGCTCAACAAAAAAATACAATCTTGGTTTTTGGTTGAAATAACCAAAGTTTTCTATATGTTCATCATCACCGTCCTCGGAGATGATGCTTCTTGAATAAATGAAGTTGCTGTAGAAATGAAGTTTATTTAGCATATCGGCGAAGTTAAGATTTTTTAAATGTTCTTTCTATCGAAATAAAAGGTTTTTCAATAGGAACGCTACAAAAGTAGACCGAAAGGGACAGCAAACGACGCCATATTTTTCTCCGCTCTCTTGACATTTCTCTTCAGTAAGGTTTGCCATTTCATCATGGAAAGATTTACGAGCCAACAACGAGTAGAAATTATTAAAATTTACTACCGGAGTCTGTGGCCTCAACTTTAAGAGAGCTACTTCCAATTTATGGTCGTCATAATCGTCCTACCAGATCAACAATTGAGCGTCTAGTGGAAAAATTTTAATCCACAGGCACAGTACAAAAGTTTCCCGTGCCAGTGAGACAAAGAAGTGCCCGTAGTGTCGAGAATATTGCTGCCGCTGAGGCTTCAGTTCAAGAAAGCCCAAATGTGTCCCTCACATGTCCTTCTCAAGCGTTGAGCTTCTCTGTGACGTCGTTGTGGCGAATTTTGCGAAAAGATCTTGGCCTACATCCTTATAAGATCAAATTAACGAAAGAACTGAAGCCGCTTGACCACCAGAAGCGTCTTATGTTCTAGAATTGGGCTGAGCAACAACTTGAAAATGATTCGGATTTTCATCGAAAAATCATCTTCAGCGTTGAGGCTCATTTCTGGCTGAATGGCTTCGTCAATAAGCAAAAGATGAGTTATTGGCCAGGCAACAATCCACACGTACTCCATGAGTCACCATTGCATCCCGAAAAAATTACAGTTTGGTGCGGTTTATGGGCCCGCGGCGTCATTGAGCCGTACTTCTTCCGTGATGATCAAGACCGGCACGTTACTGTGAATGGGAATCGCTACCGTTCAATGATAACCGAGTATTTTTGGCCCGAATTGGATGATATGGACTTGGACAATATGTGGTTTCAACAGGACGGCGCTACAAGCCACACAGCGAATGTCACAATCAATTTATTGAAAACCAAATTTGGTGAACGTGTTATCTCACGAAATGGCCCAGTCGATTGGCCGCCTCGGTCGTGCGATTTGACTCCGTTAGACTATTTCCTGTGGGGCTGCGTCAAGTCTATGGTCTATGCCACCAAGCCAGCGACGATTGATGAACTTCGTACGAATATCGATCGTGAAATTGCAGCAGTATCAGCCGATTTATGCTTGAAAACCGTCGAAAATTGGGTTCAGCGTCTGGACTACTGCAAGCGTGCCCGTGGTGGCCATGCAAAAGAAATCGACTTCCATACATAATGGCATCGAATGTACTTTCACAGGAATAAAGAATTTCATTGATATCCAAAACCGTTTTTGTTTTGTTTAAAAACTTTTGTAGCGCTCTTATTGAAAAACCCTTTATAAATATACCGAAACTCATTCCTATTGCTCAAATAGTTTCGGACATATGATGTATTTTATATTTTTGGGGCGTAGCACCGCCCACTTTTCTAGTGGATGTTATTTATCGCTTATTACAAACTAACTGAATCTAAATGCGTCTAATAGTTTCGGAGATATGACGAATTTGTTTTTGGGGCGTGGCACCGCCCATTTTCACTTTCAGAGTAGATTTCATCTTACTTGACATTTTTGTGTACACTTTTTTGTCAAAAAACAACTATAGTGCGTAGGAATGATATACTCGTATGGACAAATTTATTTGCATTTAATCAAATCAACTCAAAGTGAAAATGGGCGGTGCCACGCCCCAATAACATAAAACACATCAAATCTCCGAAGAAAAGATTTGGTATGTTTGTAAAACGCACAGATAGAAATTACATTCACTGGAATAGTGGGTGGTGCCACGCCCCTCAAACATAAAACACATCATATCTGTATGAGCCATATGGATGAAATTTGGTGCATATGTCTAAGGGATGAGATAAATATCATATAATGGAAAAATAGGTTTTGTCATACTAAAGGGTGTTTTTTTTAGAGGTTTGTTTTTTGAATAGAGATAAAACTGGCATTTTGTGGTCAAATCTGGCAACTCTAATGTCATTTATGTTCAGTTTGGTTTGCCATTTCATCATGAACAGGTTGACAAAAGAACAACGCTTGCAAATCGTGCAAATTTATTTCGAAAATAATGGTTCAGTTCGCGAAGTTTACCGCAAGCTCCGTCCATTTTATGGTCGACATAATCGTCCATCAGAGCAATTAATTTGGTTAACCATGGATCGTTTTCGCACTACGTTTACTCTATGTGATAATACGCATCCGCAGAGACGTCGAACAGTGCGCACCGAAGAAACAATTGCCGCTGTAGAGCAAAATGTTGAAGAGGACCCGAATGAATCGATTCGCCACCGTGCACAGCAATTGGAGCTTTGTCCATCAACTTTATGGAAGATTTTTCGCAAAGATCTTGGCTTGCGACCTTACAAGATCCAGCTTGTGCAAGAATTAAAGCCGCGAGTCCATGCAATGCGTCGTGATTTTGGTGTATGGGCCGAAAATGAGATTGATCTCGATGCTGATTTTCATCGCAAAATTTTGTTCAGTGATGAGGCTCATTTTT
This sequence comes from Calliopum simillimum, assembly GCA_951812925.1. Classification (NCBI taxonomy): domain Eukaryota; kingdom Metazoa; phylum Arthropoda; class Insecta; order Diptera; family Lauxaniidae; genus Calliopum; species Calliopum simillimum. Next base: position 26,254,857 of record OX638371.1, read on the forward strand.
GGTTGAATGGCTACGTCAACAAGCAAAATTGCCGCATTTGGAGTAAAGAGAATCCACATGAGACCCTTGAGACGCCATTACATCCACAAAAACTGACTGTTTGGTGTGCTCTATGGGCTGGTGGAGTCATTGGGCCATACTTCTTCCGAAATAATGCTGGAGAGTCAGTTACCGTTAATGGAGACCGGCAGAGATGGGCAAAATTGTAACTTTTTGTTACTGATACTTTGTTACTTTTGTATCAAGTATCAAAAATTTTTTTAGTTACTTGTTACTTTTGTATCAAGTAACAAAATTTTTTTTTGATACTGATACAAAAGTAACAAGTAACAAAATTTTTTTTTGATACTGATACAAAAGTAACAAGTAACTAAAAAAATTTTTGATACTTGATACAAAAGTAACAAGTAACAAAAATGTATCAAGTTACAAAAGTAACTAGCTGTGCCCATCTCTGATGTAGTCAAACAAGAAAGTTTTCGATACAATCAATAATTGTGTTTTTATCCCAAAAAAAAAAATCTAGCCCACGTTAAGTTTTCACCAGAGTCAAAGTGTTTTGTAAGAGCTTTTACAATATACATAGAAAATATTATTGCTATTACCACAAAATTTTTTTTTTTGGCGAGCCACCTTAATGTATAAACGCATTTAATTCATGTGCGCACCACTTTAATCGAAGCATGAACAACATTTTCGACAACTGCTTGAGCAAGCATTTTAGCATTTTTTAAGTATTTTAGCATAAATATTTGATTATATCTCTGTTAGAATGATATTCTTCATCCTTTTGCACAACTTTTTTGTTGCAGCAGCGGTGCAGGAAATTAAATTTTATGATGGACATTTCATATTTCGTTTCATTGCTATTCCTTTTGTATTTTCATATTTTATAAGAGATATGGGCAAAATAAATACTAAAATTTTAATGCTGCTGCTGTGGTACGTGTTGTCAGCAAAAAAGCATGACGTGGCTGCATTTTAATGGATTCTTAATATCTTTATATTATAAAATACTTATAATTTGAGTTGTATAAAATATGCGCATAAAAATGTGATGAGCACTTACCAATATTCACAATGCCATGATTGGTCAATTCCCAACAGGATTGCAAGCGTAATATGCTAAGACTGTGACTTTGTTTAGGCGAAAAGTAACCGAGCGCTGTATCAGTCACGTGATAAGCCTGAAAAGTGTTTTTAAAGGATTTACAAATTAATATTCATGAAAACTTTTCTTCGTAAAAAGTAACGTAAAATAAAAATTCACAATTTCTCTTACCTGTAATGAAAATTCATAAAGTGATGGCAACAGCTGCGCCACAGCACCCACAGCTTCATCCGCAATATTAATGCAATCGGCCAGCGAAAGCGAGACGATACGCGGGGTAAGACATGCCCAAAGACCAGCTTCGGTAACTTCATTACAGCCGGCAAGCTCCAGTTCAAAAAGACTCTACAAGAAAGAAAAAGAGTTTGCAATAAGTCATACTGAATTTCAGAAGATATAAAAGAAAATTTTACAGTCTACGAGTTATTCAATTATTTATGGAACCGATACCTCTTTAATTAAAATTGAGACACCCCATATGGTTGACGTTTCCAGTGACTTTTTAGACCTTTATAGTTTTTTGAGATTATTTTAATTCCCCAAATAGGCAACGAAATTGTAATTTAAGAAAAAAAAATCCTTTATGCATGCATCTAACCTCCTTTCAAGCATCCAGAATATATATATTCTTCAGTGACCATTAATTTTTGTTATGGAAGACATTTTTCTCGAATAGAACCGGAAAGTTTACTGGACCGAAATTCTCAAAATGAGGTTTTTAAAGTTCCCAAAAATGTAATAAGGAGAGGTCAGAAGAAATTGTTATTTAAGTTTAAAAAAAATTTGTAGGTTCATTGCGTTCAACTTTCTCTTAATCATCAAGAATGTAGGAAATTTTTAAACAGACTTTCAGGCATATCAATTACACTCTAAAAAGGGGTGGACACCCCATTTGCGGTGATCTCAGATTAGATAGAAAAAAAAATTTCGTTCCAAATTGTTTTCCTCTCAATTTATTTCAGTGCATAATCCCTGCAGTAAAAATATGACACAGTCTACAAAAAATACTAGTTCATGATTAGTACTAGCCCGAAACTAGTGAAAAAAAGATGCAGTGGGGACCAGTTTGATATCAGTTAACTGCAGGCAATGTAAACTCAAATAAAAAAAAAGAAATATTATTATAGGTTGACTACACACGAAACCACTGGTTGAAGACTAGTTGTTAAAAGACTACTTTACACCACAACTAGCCCCGGACTGGTGTAAACGTAATGCAGAAAGGGACAATTGAAATTTCGTAGGACATCAACACACAAAAAAGACCAGTTGTATGCAAAAGGGATTGAAGTCAGACTAGTAATGGTTGGTAGAGGACTAGTTAATGAACCACAGTTGAACTAGCCCTTTTGCCTGCAGGGAATTTATAAAAGTTTGTCTCCGACACAATAAAACACAAAAAAAAAAAACAAGTTTAATTTTTTATCATCTTAAATATCAGCTGCTACAGGACTTTTTGAAATGGCCTAACTTTTCTTTCAATTCCTTTAAGTTTAAGAGCTTTATGTAACAAAACCAAATAGTAAATTATCATTATTCTGCCTTCTTAAGTTCAAATGCATAGCTTCTATATTATAACAGAATGAAACTAATGTAGATGTGTACATAGGACTAATAGGCTCAAAATATTTACCTGATCAAAGCACTTTAATCTGTGCATACAACAACAGCAACAACAACAAAATTAAATTGAATATATTGTTGTTGACAAGCAATCATGAAAGTTCTTGCCAACTTTGTGTGTGTGTGTGGTTTTCAATGAAGTTTTCTCAACAAAGTTATAACTTTCCTGAAAACAACGGATGTAGGAAGTCAATTGCTAAGATGGGAAATTGAAAACCTTGAAAGAGTTTTATGCATACTATGAAAGCGCGCTAGGAATTGTTAATGTCTTTGTAGATTTAAATTAACCCATTTTTTATAGGCACTGTAGCGGGAATATTTTTGCGAATATCGGTTTGGTTCACATTAATGATGATTAAGACTAGACTTGATCTTGAATCTTGGACGTGGTAGTTTTCCGAGACTGCTATGGTTGAGACTGCTGTGGTCTTGATCTTGGTCTTAATTACTATGATCATCAAAGTCAGATTTGCTATTCGGTATTAGTCATAGATAGATTAAAGTGCTTGTTGCTTCCGTATCAGATGAAAGTATAAGTCAAGACTTTTGTATAGAGTTAAGATAGTTACTTTTACTTCAAAGGATGACCATTCGAAAACTAAAAATCCAATTCAAAACGTTAAAGAAATGTTTTAATGAGAAAGATTATAGTTATCTGATGCCATTCTTAGAACTGACTTCCAGGAAGTTTGCCATATATCTCATCCCATTCTTAGAACTGACTTCCAGGAAGTTTGCCATATATCTCAAAACAGCAGCTTTTGAACTTTGATGCAAGTATTTAAAAATTCTTACGTGATAGACCAAAACAGATTATGACACCATTTTCAATACGTCAAAGATCTTGGGAATTCGGTACATTGGTCGATCTTCTTTTATAAGTCAAAAAATTTGATAAAATTTTACGATATCAAGCATCGTTTTCTAGATATCAAGGCTCAAAGGATAAGAGATTACTGAAGCACTTTCAAAAAAAGTACGAAAGGATAATATTTATAAATTTGTATAAGACATTTTTATTATCTTCTTAAATAAAAATTAAAGTTTGTGTGCTCGTATTTTATAGACTCGGAAACCACTTGACCGATTTGGATATTATTTTCACAGTATTTTAGTATAGATCAGGGAAAGGTTTAAGGCTAAAAAAATGGGGGGGTGCCCTAAAAAATAAAATTCATATCTCTGAATCTGTTTGACGCATAAGAATGAAATTTGGCACATATGTAAAGGGCACTACGCCAAAAACCACACATTTGAAAAATGGGCGGTGCCACGCCCTAAAAAAAACAAATTTCGACAGATCTCAGAAACTGTTTGATGCACAGGAATGACATTTGTCACATATATATAAAGATCACTAAGTTTAATAACACACATTAGAAAAATGGGCGGTGTCACGCCCCTAAAAACATAATTCGACAGATCTCAGAAACTGTTTGACGCAAAGGAATGACATTTGGCACATATGTAAGTAAAAGGCACTAAGCCAAATAACATTTATTAGAAAAATTGGCGGTGCCATGCTCTTAAAACCAAAATTTTACATATCTTAGAAATTGTTTGACGCATCGGGATGAAATTCGGCACATATGTAAAGGGCACTAAGCTAAATAACATTCATTAGCAAAATGAGCGATGCCATGTACCTCTCAGACGGCCGTGGTGGGACCTCAGTGATTGTTCGGAACAAAAAACTAGTAAGGGTGTAAAATTTGGCCTGGCCAAACATTAAATACCCTACACTGCAGTATTTTTAAAATTTTGCTCATATGGGAGGTGCTACGCTCTCTTGTCCGAGTTTACCCAGTTTTTGTCCAGAGCTTGGATTTATAGTTTTTTGTGTCTGAGTGAAAAACGTTTTCAGTATAGCGTTTTGAAGCTTTTGCTTATATAGGAGGTGCCACGCCCGCTTGTCCGAGTTCGTCTAGTTTTAGCTTAGAGCGTGCATTTATAGTCTTTAGTATTTGAGTGAAGTTTGGTTGGATTATTTCAAAAAACTCTTTCAGTATAGCATTTTAAAAATTTTGCTTATATGGGAGGTGCCACGCCCCCTTGTCCAATTTTACCCAATTTTTGTTGAGAGCTTTTATTTATAATACTTAGTATCTGAGTCGAATTTGGTTCGAATATCTCAAAAAACGCTTTCAGTATAGCGTTTTGAAGCTTTTGCTTATATGGGAGGTGCCCCGCCCTCTTGTCAGAATTCATTCAGTTTTTTCTCAGAGCTTGCGCTTACAATTCTTAGTATTTATGCGTATTTTGGTTGCATTGTCGAGAAAATACTCCTAAAATTGCATTTTGAATATATTTTTTGTATGGGCGGTAGGCGTGTCCGTTGACCGATTTCGCTTATTTTCAATCCCCCGAGCTATCTTTGACGACGGAGGCAGTGTACCAAATTTCATTGAATTATCGTGCTCAGTTTTCCCAAAAAGTGTATTTCAACACACAGCCAGCCAGCCAGCCAGACAGACGGACATGGCTATATCGACTCAGGAGGTGACGCTGATCAAGAATGTATATACTTTTCTATACCTGCCACGCCTCCTTCTCTGCGTTACAAACGGAAGGACAAAGTGAATATACCCTGGGTGTAGGGTATAAAAAGCCACCGGTTAAAGGTGAGGCAACGCTCACTGGGCAATAGCTAGTTTTAAATACAAAATTTGATTAAAGAGTTACTTTTTATTAAATTCATTACACATCTTTATACACTTTGGAATTATAGCATCAAATTTGCTTTAAAAAACTACGAAGCATGCGTAAGCTACGTTCCATACGATTTTTGACAGTTCTTTTAAAAGGCTCGAAAACTTACGAGCTTACGAGGTCTTCGAGGCACTTACACGTTTTAAGGAATACTCTAAATATTTCTTTTCAGTTTGATAAGCGTAAGATAAGAACATTTTTCTACTCAATATTTTTCGATTTTATCATTTGAGCCATTTATTTTAAAAGTGGGGAAGTCCATATCGAGCCAAAAGTAATGTCATAACATGAATCGGCAAACATTTTTATAGAAATGAACGAAATTGGGCCGAGATTTCACGAAACAACTGAATATGTATAACTTTACTTTAAATATGCAAAAGTTACCGTTTTTTTTTTTCAATATAAACGATACATTTATCTACGCTTTCAATGCACATTATTCAATTTTATAAATTTTTTAGATTTTTGTCAAAATCATAATGAACGTCTTTCGAATTTATCAACATTTTACTTAAACGCAATTAAACTTTAACCTTAACTAAGCTTCAGAGAATTTGAAGCAATACAAAATTTGAAATCTAAATTGCGGCTAAAGATGACTGTTTGAGATAAACTGTAAGCCTTAAGGTTTATACAAGCAACCGGCTCACATACTAACTGCCATACAACCTCTAAAAGGTTAAAAATTGGTTAAAACTTTTTGAAATACTAATCAGTGGTGCTTGATACAAAACAAAAGTTACAATCGACAATCGTAAAATCAACAAAGGCAACAATAGCAACTACATTGAGTATGAACCATAAAAACTAATGGCATTAAATACGATAAGAGTTGTACTTTTAAGGTTAACAGTCAGTCAGTCAGTCAGTCAGGGTAAGCAGTTTGCTAAAAATAGTGGCCCAAGACAACAACGGGGCGCAAAAAAACAAACCAAAGTAAATTAATTGCGGGTGTTGATTTTTGTTTTTTGCATTTGCACAAAAACGCAAAGGTTAAATTCTGCGATTTTACAATTGAGGGTTGAACGTAATGAAATGTTAACCCCTTCGATTTTGCATGGTTTTTCTTATGACGCGGTCTGGCAAGATGTGGGCGAAGAAGGTCTGCAAAAAACGTAACCGAGTAGCCCGTGCACAGCCAAAGCAATCAATATACAAAGTATGAGTGTGCCACCGAAGAGGTTTTACACAATATTCATTTATATTTTGTGAGTGTGTGTGGGAGCTTGCTTATTGGGGTCAGAGTTCGTAGGAAGTGAATTATTAGCGCAGTGTTTGCATTAAAGTGGGCCATATACGTTATTGGGTTAAGGTTATGGCAGTTGTGTACCCTCTCGGTTTTGTCTTTGTGTCTATGTGTGCGCACTAACAAATTGTTGAAGGCAGGCAATTATGTTGCAATTCTAAGGCTATAAATAAAAATGTCTACAAGAAAATTGGTTGAAGTTTGAAAAAAACTGCTTGAAAACCATTTAACTTTTTTGCGTTTCCCTTAGAAATTTGCAATAAATTAACTCATTAAGTAGCTGGTTTTGAAATTTCAGGGATTAAGAAAGTTATTTCTGCCTGAGCTCGTGGTAATTTGGAGATATGAAGAAAACAAAAAATAAACCAAATACCTTTCAATAGCATCATTTTAAATAAAAATATTAATTTTTTCTTCATTCGTCGATAGCACGATTCGACTTGTGTACTCAAAAAAATTATTTTGCCGAAATTTTGTATCCAAAAGTCGATACTTAAAAAAAAACGGCACCACATACGATTTTATGGAAAATGGATTATGGTACCTGAAGGTCCCCGGAAACCAATTCAAAAGAAAAAGCACGGATCATTTGTTTACGAATGAAAATATTTTCCACCTAGCCACCTGAGTCCTGCTTTATTTGTCTTTTTTATGCTTTTAAAAACTCCACTCAGATAGAAAGTGGCTATTAAAATGTTAATAGGTTTTCTTATTCAAAGAAAGGTTTTCCTTTAAATTGAATACTTTTCATACTATTAATTTAATACGATCGATATTTTTATGTAACACATGCATCGTTGTTCTTCAGTTTGTAACGCAGAGAAGAAGACATGGCGGGTAAAGTAAGTAAAGTAAAGTAAAGATAGTCTTGATCAGCGTCAACTCCTTACTCAATATGTCCATTTCTGTTTGTCTGTCTGTGGAAACATTTTTTATTAGAAAATGAAGCGTAAGCTCAGGGATTGAAAATAAGCGAAATCGAAAAAGTGTATGTATCTTATTAGTACGTCCTTTTGTCTTAAGCCTAGAATAGTCGCCTTCGATTGGACAAACACCCCTTAAAGTTTCTAAATTTTTTCTCTTATCTCTGAACTGAACGATATGATCTTGTAAGCTTAGGTGTAAGCGTGTTCTAGTGGTTTATGCGCATATTGGACCCCGAACTAAGAAAGAATCTAATAATTAAACAATTTAAAAGGGCATAACCATTAGAATTTATTTCATTAAAAGAAGTCCAAATATGATTACCAGAGAATGTAAGAGTTCGTGGTTGCCTTTCTAGAGTTAATGGTATGTCCTATTAAAAATCAAAAAGTTTTGTATATTCTATTGATTTAACAGTATGTCCTGTTAATGCAACACTTATTTGCAAATGCAATAATGCACAACCATTTTCACCGGATCGTGAAAACGGCTATAGACTAATATTTATATTAAAATCTGATGGACCTATTCGTAGATCCCACAAACGTTTTTTTATACTCTACACCCAGGGTATATGCCTGTCTGTCTGGATTTCTGTCTGTCCGTTGAAATCATTTTTATATTTTTTTGGAGCAAAATAATTCGATGAAATTTAGAACACTGCCCCTGTCGTCAAAATTAGCTTGATTTATTGAAAATGAACAAAATCGGTCAACGGACACGCCTACCGCCCATACAAAAAATATATACAAAATGCAACTTTAGGAGTATTCTTCACGACAATGCAACCAAAATAAACAAAAATACTACGAATTGAATATATGAATATGAACAAGCTCTGAAAAAAAAAAACTGGGCGAAATCGCACCAGGAGGCGTGGCACCTCCCACATAAGCAAAAGTTTCAAAACGCTATACTGAAAGAGTTTTTTGAGATAATCAAACTAAATTTTACTCAGACACTAAAAACTAAAAATACAAGCTCTGAGCAAAAACTGGGTGAAACCGGACAAGAGGGCGTGGCACCTGCCATATAAGCAAAAGTTTCAAAATGCTATACTGAAAGAGTTTTTTGAGATAATCCAAATAAATTTCACTCAAATGCATAGGACTATAATGCACGCTCTGAGATAAAACTAGACGAACTCGGACAAGAAGGCGTGGCACCTCCCATACAAGCAAAAGATTTAAAACGCTATTCTGAAAAAACAAATTTCACTCAGACACTAAGAACTATATGCAAGCTCTGAGCAAAAGCTGGGTGAACTTGGACAAGAGGGCAGGGCACCTCCCATACAAGCAAAAACTTCAAAATGCTCACTAAGAACAATTAATACAAGCTCCAAACAAGAACTAGGCAAACTCGGAAATGCAAATGATCTGACTAAAAGCTATGTATGTGAATTTGGACAAAAGATCGTGGCACCTCCAGTACAAGCCAAATTTTTAAAATACTGCAGTGTACGGTATTTTATGTTCGGTCAGGCCAAAGGTAATAATACTCTTACTAGTTTTTAGTATATTTTATCTTTTTTATCAACTTTTTCGCTACAATTTACGATATAAAACTCAACGATTAGGCATTTTCTATACGTAGGCTGCTAGATATATTTCTGGCCTAGGCAACACTAAGTTTTGCCAGGTGCAATCTGACATTTCCATTGGAAAGTTTGACATTTTGTAGCATAAACGTACTCAGAGCGTTTTGACGTACGACCATCATTTGTGTTGTTTACAGTGACTTGAAAAAATCAATTTGGCAAAAAAATGGAATTAACTCGTGAACATTTTCGTGCGATCATTTTTCACAACTTTCGACGTGGATTATCACGACAAGAGTGCATCAATGAACTTAAATCTTTGTATGACGATGAAGCACTATCCTATAGCACTGTGAAAAACTGGTTTCATGAATTCAATCGTGGCCGACGCTCGCTCAAAGACGAATTCCGTGAAGGTCGTCCAAAAACGGCCGTTGTGCCTGAGAACATTGATGCCGTGCGTGAACTGATAATGCAAGATCATCATGTGACACACCGTGAGATGGAAGCATCTTTGGGCATTAGTTCCACTCCAATACAATCGATATTGCATGAACACCTGGCCGTAAAAATGGTTTTTTCTCGTTTGATCCCGCACAATTTGACAATCGCTCAAAAAAAGGCTCGTGTCGATTGGTGCAAAGAAATGTTGAAAAAATACGATCGCGGTGCTTCAAAAGACGTTTATAAGATCGTCACAGGTGACGAATCATGGATCTATGCGTATGAGCCCGAAACAAAACAGCAGTCGACCGTGTGGGTCTTCGAAGACGAGCCAAATCCAACGAAAGTTGTTCATGGGAAAAGCACTTCGAAGCAAATGGTCGCCTGTTTGTTCGGCAAAACTGGTCATGTGGCGACTGTTCCGCTTGAGCAACGTAGGACGGTCAATTCTAAGTAGTACACCACAATTTGTTTGCCTGAAGTCTTCGGAGAAATTCGAAAAACGAGCAAGAGAAGACGAATCATTGTTCACCATGACAATGTGATTTCTCACACATCGGCTCAAACCAGCGCCTTTTTGACCGGCCAAAACGTCGAATTGATGGGTCATCCGCCGTACAGCCCTGACTTGGCACCCAATGACTTTTTTCTATTCCCGAACATCAAGAAAAAAATGCGTGGTCAACGATTTTTATCGCCAAAAGATGCTGCTCAAGCGTTCAAAAACCATGTTTTGGAGGTGTCTCAATCGGAGTGGGAAAAGTGCTTCGAAAATTGGTTTGAGCGCATGCAAAAGTGTATAAATCATGCTGGAGAAAACTTTGAAACACAATAAAACCATTTTTGACGATAAATATTCGCATTTTCATTATTAGGCCAGAAATATATCTAGCGGCCCTCGTATTTACTATTTTAATATTTCCTCATATTTAATTTTGAAAATATATATGAAATGAAGTGACTTATAGTCAAAAACAATATATATTTAAAAATCGAGCGCAATCACTTCACACATATTCGTTCATTCGCCCCACACATTCACATATCTCATGCCATCACCACAAATCATTTTATTTTTGCCACTTTTGTTCGGCTGTCGAGTTATTTTTGTGCGAATATTAAGACAACAACAACAGCAAAATATCTACAATACTTATGTGGAAAACCAATGAACTACTTAGGCATTTCTTTGGTATTCCACACAAGAGGCATGTTCATATGTCTGTCTGTATCTATGTAGGTGAGCAAGTGGTTCCACTTTAGCCGCTATCTTTAGACGCATCAACGTAAATGCTGTTAAGGTAAGTGAAGTGAGTAAGGTGAGTGAAAAATGTGTTGTTTACACTTTCATCATCAGTTTGTTTGTTTCATCATTTCTAAATTTCATAATTTTTATTTATTTATTTTAAATAATTTGTTTTTAATTACAATGTTGTGTATCTTATAAATTTCGTGTTGTTTTTCTTTTCTTTGTGGTTTGTTTTTTTTTTGTGCTTCATTGGTATTCTGAAGAATTACTCATCATATCAATAAAGAGATAATTTAGTGCTTTTCTTTTTAACTTGGTCCATATGGGATTGCAACTTTTGCCGACCTTGTGGGTGATAAATCTTTTTGTGGCTTTCTTTCTTTCTTTGCCATTAATAAATCGTATTGTATTTAATCTTGCTTTTCCTCGGCTATTGAGAAAATATACAGGTAAACAAACTGGGAAATGATAAAGAGCCTTAATTGGACGTTGTATCTTTTGTGTTTTATTACAAATGCCAAACGCTGTGATAAAGGAAATAAAATATGAAGGAAAAAAAGACTCTCTACAATGATATAATTTGTACAAACTGTATAAATTAAATCTTTCATATGAGTTAAGTCGGAAAAGTTTTCCCTGTAGAGAAAGTCAATGGAAGATGATTGCTGGACATAAAAAAAAATATATGTATGGAGAATTCCATGCCAAACTGGACACCATTTTACTTTTGCATCTGCATTTTTTTTTTACATTTTTTTCTCCTATAGTTTTAGTTGAGACCAGCCTTCAAGAGATATAAATTTAGAAAATGTACAAAATTACATTAAACTTTTTTTTTAAAACACTCATAGCTCCACCAATGATCGGCAAACTTTTTTATAATCATACCAAAGGCTTCCCGAAAAATGATTTATAAGATAGAGATACATAAACATAGGAGTATTTCTTTTGTGAAGTTATACTTTAGGTTTTTTTGTATCACATGGTTTGAAAAAAATGTCATATCTCACAAAAATTTCTATTCTAAAGACAATGTTTGACTTCTTCTTTAGGTAATCATAAAAATTTTGACTGAATTTTGAAAATAAAATATGGCTTTGAAATTCAATTTTCTAAAAATTAGATTTTTTCTTACAAATGGCAGTCTCTAGCGGAATATATTTCCTACAATTTTTACGGCATAATTCAGTACATTTCTTTCAATATTTTGGCTATATAGTTTCTCTTACTCAAAATCCCAACTTTCAGGCTGAAATTCGCAAGAACACCACAAACCGATTTTGACTTTTTTGGCCAGAAAAGTTGCGTTATTTATGACTCTTTAACATAAGTTTCAAGTTGTGGATGCAAAATACACTGTGAAACAAAAATACCCAAAATCATACCTTTACAAAAAATACAAAATATATATGTGCAGCTGCCGGCTCGCACATATTTCAACCGATTTCGATTCGAAAGACTACGTTTGAAAGCTCTTTCCTGCCTCTTAGGTTAGGATGGCGGTAATTTCGTGAGCAAAAACCTCACATGGGCCCATTAGGTCCTGCCTCTTAAGTTTCTTATCAAAATTTTTGGTATATTTTAAAACTAAAACATAAAAAGATTGTTTTTTCATTATATAGGGTAAGGGAGGGAAATATGGACCACCAATCTTTCTTTTTTAAATAAAACCCAAAATACATAAAACAAAACAATTAATTTAATGTCATTCATCAAAGGAAACAATTTACCTTAATTCTGATTCACTTTTAGATAAATATCTCATCAGGACAAAGAAAAAAAATTAAAAAACTAAAAATACTCAAAATGAAGATAAAAAAAAGTGTAGTGTTATATGGACTATATAGTCCATATTGCCCCACATGTTTATTTGGTACAGAAGTTGCATATAAAAATGTCACTTCCACATTCGGCACATTTTTCATGACTCTAAGAACGTCAGATTACACATTCAACCCAAACTTCTCCACGGCGATCTTCTGAGTAAAAGGTATTATATTATATGCATTTTTCATTTTTTTTTTTTTTCTTTGTAGTTAACGAATTACATATAATGACCATCAGACTCGTCATAAAAACTGCAGCTAGATTCCCCATCTGAAAAAGATGATAAATACATTTGTTTTTGAGGCTTTTTTCTTTGGTGGTCCATATTACCCACAGCACGTGTTGGTGAAACGAATGGTTTTTTTTGTCAAAAACTCTTGTGGTTAATCAACTAATTTGTGCTGATAAATTAACCATTTATTTAAAAATCCGATGTCTTTAAAGTGAAATAATGAAATATACTCACTAGAAAAAAATTTTCACTGATCTTTTTTTCAGAAAAATCAACTTTACAGAAACATGCGACTTAAGTACTAGCGTTAAGTTTGAACAAGAATAACGGTAAGTCCTATGTATGCAGTGGGAAATAACCGTGTGGTCCATATTTCCCTCCCTTACCCTACTATTGTTTTTAACAAATGGCACCCTCTAGCAGGCAAACGTTAAGCTTTGGAATCTTGATTTGGAAGCAAAACTGATTTCCTACATTGACTATTGCATCTTGAGTTATAGCAAGAAAACCGTTTTTTGAATCAAAAAATTTTAACTGCTTTCAGGACTTCCAGAGGACAAACTTTTAACTATAGAGCAGTGAGAAAAAATCTCAAATTAATCGCTTTCAAAGAGTTGTGCTGAATTATTACAAGTTATTTCGTGGTTTTTGAGATAATTCAAAAAAAAACTGTCAAAAAGGCTCTGATTTTTGTCGTTTAGACCGTTTATTCAAGCCCCGTTTGGGCCATCTTTTCGGGTGCTTTGATCCAAACCATGTATGCAGTCTTTGCTTTAAGACCTTCCTGTATGATCATTTTTGATGCAACCTTTGATTTCCCAATTATTTCGGAAAAGTGCTGCACCCTAGTGAAGAACACCTTAAGTTTGAATTAAATCCGACTCCGAAGAAAGTTGAATTTCTGAACGTGGCTGTATTGAACGTTTTAAGAACAACTCAAAACTTAAAATTATCAAAATAAAAAGATCGTGGTAGCATAAGGTAAGATAAATTTATTTATTTATTTATTTATGTCTACTGAATTCAATTCCCACAGACTAATTAACAATCATAAAAAATATTAATTAAATAACATAAATAACTGTTGACGAAAGCGAGATTCAGAACAATTTAAATCAAAAATTGAACAAAAATAATTACGTAAGTTAATGCATCTATTAATTGGTTCATTTATTCTATAATTTATTCCATGAAAAACTTCTTCCAGCATTCGATTATAATGCAAATTCCTTGGTGCTTTATATAAATTAAAACAGGCCGACAATACCTCACAGTCAATTTTGTTATTTAAAACATTATAAACGAACATAAGATCGTAATATGTTCTACTATCTTTCAAAGACTGCAATCCAAGCAATTTGCGTTAGGCATCGCATGTGGGAAAACTGTCAGGCCACCGAAGCTTTTTTAAAGCTTATCTTGTACAATTTCTCTGAATTCAATCCGGTTAGAGTTTTCATTATAGCAAGGATCCCAAATAACCGAACAATAATCCAAATTACTGCGAACCAGTGACATATAAAGTGATTTTTTCAGAATTTTTGGAACTTTTTTTTTTTTTTTGATCAATTTTCGAAAAATTCTAAATGTGTCAGAAAATTCTGCAAAAACTCACACGCATTCCTTGGACGATTCTAAGCTTTTTATACCCTACACACTTTTTTCGTACTAGTTGCTACAAAAAATCATTTTTTTTTTAAAAGCCTTTTCAAGTTTAAATTCTTAGGTGGCTCACTTGAGAAATTTTAAGCCTATAGGCAAACGGTATGTATGTATGTATTCTCCTTTAACTCCTAGGAGGAGCATAGGGCCAATATGGAATCTCTCCATTTGTCACGATCCCTTGCGATGACTTTGATTTCTTGCCACGATTTTCCCGATTCTTGGATTTCCTTTTCCAACGACCTTTTCCAGTTGGTTTTGGGTCTACCACGTCCTCTACTGCCATGTGGATTCCACTCAAGGGCCTGGCGACAAACTTCGCTGTGTGGTTTCCGGAGAGTGTGACCAATCCATCCCCATTTGCGCAGCTTGATCTCATTTGCTAAAGCCTTCTGTTTGCATTTTTCATGTAGCTCGGCATTTGATATAGTGCGAGGCCACCAAACCTTTAGTATACGCCTTAAGCCTTTGTTGACGAATACTTGCAGCTTGTTCGTTAGTTGTTCAGTAACAAGCCATGTTTCGCACCCATATAACAAAACCGATTTCACATTCGAATCAAAAATGCGCACTCTCGTTTTGGTGGATATAACGGATGAAGACCATATTTTGTTCAGTTGAGCAAACGCGCCTTTTGCTTTTGCTATTCTTGAGTTGATATCCTCTTTTGCTCCACCATCCATAGAGATAATGCTGCCTAAATACGTGAAGCTATCGACGTTTCCGATGTCATCACTGCCAGCTTTAAACGTGATGTCATTGCTTGCGTTTAGCTTCATGCTTTTAGTCTTGGATACGTTGATTTTTAGGCCGGCCTTTTGTGATTTCAAGACAAGGTCTTCAATTTTGCTTTGCATATCTGAATGTTTGGACGATAAGAGGCAGATGTCGTCAGCGTAGTCGAGATCTTCCAGATGTTCGGTAAAGTTCCATTGAATACCCCTTTTGGCCTTATTAAGAGCTTTATCTAGGATATCATCAAGAACGATAAGGAAGGTTGATGGTGATAGTAAACACCCCTGCCGTACGCCTGAATTAGTGGTAAATGTCGGTGACAACAACCCGTTGTGTAACACACTGCATTTAAAGCCTTCATATTGTGCACGTACTTAGTTTATGGCCTTTGCGGCAGTACCTCTTCGTTGCAGTGACGCCCAGATGTTTTCTCGGGAGACACTGTCGAAGGCAGTGCTATAGTCAACGAAGACAAGTTGAAGTGCAGCACGCCACTCGCATGATTGTTCGACAATTATTCTGAGCGTGTTGATTTGATCCACGCATGATCTGTTTCGCCGGAATCCTGCTTGCTGCTTTCGAATGGCCGAATCAAGTTTTTCGCTTACCCTGCTCAGAAGCACTTTCGTCAGTACTTTTGATGGTACTGAGAGCAAGGTGATGCCTCTATAGTTTCGGCACTTGCTTAGGTCACCTTTTTTCGGTAATTTGACTAACATGCCATGTAGCCAATCTTCTGGCAAACGCTCTTAACTCCAGATTTTGGTGAGCAGAGAATGGAGAATTTTAGCTGATGTTATGGGGCATGCCTTTAGCAGTTCAGCTGTTATTTGATCTATACCGGCGGCATTGTTGTTTTTCATGCTTTGGATAGCTTTCACTATTTCATCAATTGTAGGCGGCGGTGTTTGTATTCGACTACTACTGCGAGTCACTGCAGCAGTTGTAGTTGGTGATTCTGGTTGCAGGGATGTGGTAGACATGGGATTTAGTATATCGCAAAAATACTCTTTCCATCTGTTTAGTTGGTCGTCCGCAAATGTTAAGAGATTTCCGTTTTTGTCTTTGATAGGGCGGCTCTGTTGGAGTTTTCTGCCTGATAATCTGCGGGTGATATCGTAAAGCTGCCTGAGATTTTGAGCATTTGCAGCGCTTTCGGCTTCGCTCGCGAGGTCGTTATACATTCTTCTTTGACTTCTTTATTGAGAGAGTTAAAGACCTTTTCGGCGACGTTCTTCTGCGCTCTAGTTTTAGCGTCGTCTCTCAGTTTTTTCGCGCTTCTTCTTTTTTCGACAAGACCCCACGTTTCCTCGCTCATCCAGTGCTTCTTGTTCGAGGGTCGAAACCCAAGTATTTTTTCACTGGAGTTTAAGAACGCAGCCTTAGCGGCCCTCCATGATGTTTCAATACTTCCACCACAATCGAACGGAACTGTTTTAAGTTCTTCTACGAAAGATCTGCGTACCTCGTCGTTCTTAAGCTTAAGCACGTCGAATTTTTTTGCTACAGATTGTTCGCTGGGACGTTTATTAGCGGTAAGTTTTAGTCGAATGACCGCGACGAGAAGATGGTGGTCGGAGCCTATGTCAGCGGCCCTCTTTACTCGTACGTCCAGAAGACAAACGGTGGGAGCTGTTTATTTTTTAAAATTTTTTAGTTCACAAAAAAGTTGGTGAAAAATGACTAAAATCACGTAAAAAACGTTTTTCTACATTATCTTAACCCATCATTAATTTTGGTCTTCTTGACACAATCTTAAAAAACCTGGGCTATTATGGGTTAAAGTATTCCACAAAAATATTGTACGAAAAATTTCACTTGACGTATTACCGGATTAAAGAAAATTTAACAAGGTTTCCAAAATAAAGTATAAAAGGGTATGCTAAAAGGATTTCTTCATACTGGCCGCTAATGTCAAAAGATAGGAAAAAAAATGTTTAAAGTTTAACTTTAAAGGTCCAGAACTAAAAACCAAATGTACTTTTTGAAAGCTCATACAATTAGCTAAAACTTTTCTATAAAAATGTTTTCTCTAAAACGCTAGGGTGACCCAAGAAAAAATGTGTTCTAAAATAAGACAGAAAATTAGTTTTAACCCTATAACTCTCAGGGGTACATATTAGACCCTTCAGGTGCAATTTTTTTTAAGTTTAGGCCTTCCTTTTCACCTCCTTTAAACGGATTTCTAATAACTTCTACATCGGGTTTAAAAAAAACTCGATCTGACTCAACTAAACGAATAGCATATTCGTGTTAAGGAGATCAAAATATACTTAAAACTCTTTTCAAGTGGTTTGAAAATTTAAATTATTGGCGGAATTATAAGCATTCCAAAACTAAATATCTCTTGAGTGGCTTCCGAAAGGTTTAAGTTTCGAGAATATAGCATCCCTACTGTTTTCCGATGCAAATTTTTATGACAGTTGAAAAATTAGACATTTTTTAGAGTAAGTTTCTTCGACCACATCTTTTAGTTTGCATTGGAACATTGTATTTTATTCATTTAAAAAATTCAATTAAAAAATATCTAACTTTCCAACTGTCAAAAAAATTTGCAATAGAAAACAGTAGGGATACTATATTTCTCAAAACATATGGGGCGAAACTCGTATGATAAAAAAAAGAGTTTTTTTAATGCAGAAATAATAAATTTTTACTTTTTTTTCAGATGAAAAGTTCATATTGCGTTTAGGTGGAATTTTTAAATTTCACAATCTTCTTTCATTTTTTATCAAACCATTTGACATCTGCACTTGACAACGTAAATGTCAAGTATGCCATTATTACTCCATATATGTATGTACTTGTATGTATGAGTTGAAAGGTTATTGCGTACAGACGAACGTCACCTTGTTGACATATACAATGACAACAATACGTTGCCGTCAAACAATGACATTTGCTGCCGACAAATTTGCGTGATTTCATTTGTGAATGTAAATACAACGGGATTCAGAACTGAATGTAACTGCAGGAAACGCTATTGTATTGTATTTTTTTTTTTTTTTTTTTTTTTTTGTTATCATATAAGCATGTGGCAGTTCTATGAAAATAAAATAAAACATTTAATAGCCACCATAGACTTTGTAAGATATGCTCTACGTTGAATATTGTAATATTTTTGTAGTCATTAAGAGCACGCTACATCGTATATTCATTTAATTAAAATGACGGCTTTGGAAAAGGTCTTTAGAGATTTACATATATTGTATATATGAAAATCAAATGAACATTGGCACAGGTGCATTAACCTGATTACAATTGGCTGTTTCCTCATAAATGTCATGTAAATACATTGCATCGAATGGATATTTAATCACTGCTAAGTTCTTATTTTTCGTATTTTAAATTTTTTACACAAAGGACTCACATATGATAGATTCTATTGGGTGTACAACTTAAAAACCGGAATTTTTTAGCAAAATTTGATGCTTTATTGTGGAAAAATGTTACAATATATTTTATTCAAAGTATTGTCCATTGGAAGCTACAACATTTCCCCATCTTTCAGGCAATTTATGAATTCCATCCCAAAAAAATTGCTTGGCGGCCAAAAATGAATCGAGCCCATTTTCGATATCTTGAACTTAAGTGAAGCGTATTCCTGATAGGGCATTCTGCATCGATCGGAACAAATGGTAGTCTGATGGTGCAAGGTCTGGGCTATAAAGCGGGTGAGGCAAAATTTCTCATCCGTTGTTTTCCAGGTAATTTTTGACTGGGGCAGCAATATGTGGCCGAGCGTTATCGTGGTGGAAAATGATTGACTCATGTCTGGTCGCATACGTTGGCCGCTCTGCCTGGATTTTCTGCTTCAATTGGATCAATTGTTGACGATAGAATTGAGCATTAATGGTTTGGCCACCTGGCAACAGCTCATAATGGATCACACCTAGCTGGTCCTGACCAGGACGTTCTTTGTCTTTGACATCAAAATAACCACTTTTAAACCACTCACGACAGCTTGATTCAGCCGGAGCATAGTCCCCATAAACTTCTACAAGAATGCGATGACTTTCGGCAGCTGTTTTCTTTGCAAAAAAATGACCCACTAGAACCTCCCCGCAAATGCCGTCTTTTTCTCCAATTTTCGAAGTTATTCATCGTGAAAAATAATAATGATGCACACAAGATAAAATTGTTTTGTTGACTGATTTTGACAGCTGTCAAATGTACCTTCAAAATGACATATATATAAAGTTCGAGCTTTCACGATATTTGTTAGTACGAACATCCACCGTCAAATTCCGGTTTTTAAGTTGTACACCCAATACATGAAAACGAACCAAATTTCAGGTTGAAGTTTTTTGGCTTGTTATTTTTTCATTTATTTGACTGGACACGAATTTTTTTATTTTGGCCGAAACCGGTTTTTTGACCCGTGGGTTTTGTCAGAAAAATTTAGGGTATTTTTGTGCTTTTGACAGGTTCAGAAAAATTATCATATCTTTGACTCCTGTGGGCCAATTAGGGGCCGTTCACATATTACGTAACGCAATTTTCGACCAATTTTGACCCCTCCTCCCCGGTCGTAACGCAATGTAATAAAAACGTAGAATCCCCTTCTCCCTAGTAACGTAAAAAATCTTAATTTTGATAGTTTGAATTTGAATTTTTTGTGGTATACAATTATAAAATCGACGCTACGTAACGTAGTCGATGACCCCTCCTACCGCCATGTAACACTTCGTAACAAATCGTCCGACCCCCTCTCTCCTTAGCGCATTACGTAATATGTGAACGGCCCCTTATGACAATTTTATTTTAGAGTGTACAAATCGTGTTTTAAATGGCGTAAAGTTGATCACATCTAGTATATCAAGGGAACTATTTTAAAAATTCTGAAAAAACCCAGTGTGCCAGATGGTTCATATCTTCACTTTTTTACCCGTTACGGATCCGTTACTGATCCGTTTGCGGGAGAAATTCCAAAGAAAAAACGATTCGCTTTTTTTTTGGGAATCTCTCCCACCAACGGATCAGTAACGGATCCGTAACGGATAAAAAAGCGGAAATTTGAACCGTCTGGCACACTGGAAAGTCAAAAAAATTTCAAATTGAAATATGTATCTCGAAAAATGTAGTTTGTTTTTATACCCTACACCTAGGGCGTATACACTTTGTACTTCCGTTTGTAACGCAAAGAAGGAGGCTTGGCAGGTATGGAAAAGTGTATATATTCTTGATCAGCGTCACCTCCTGAGTCGATATAGCCATGTCGGTCTGACTGGCTGTCTGTCTGTCTGTGGAAATATTTTTTACGGGTAAACTAAGCAAGATAATTCGATGATGGTACGGTGGCTTTGCCGCAAAAGTTAGCTCGAGGAATAAAAAAATGAGCGAAATCGGTCAACGGACACACCTACCGCCCTTAAAAAAAAAAATATTCAAAATGCAATAATAAGAGCATTATTTGTAATAACAGAAGCAAAATACACATAAATACTAGGGATAGTGAGTTCAAGCTCGGAGTAAAAACTAGGCGAAGTCGGACTAGATGGCGTGGCACCTCCTATGTAAACAAAAGTTTCAAATGCTATACTGAAAGCGTCTTTTGAGATAACCCAACCAAATTGCACTCAAACACTCAGATGAATAAATTCAAGCTCTGAAAAAAAACTAGGGGAAGACAAGAGAGCGCACATCCGCGCGATTTAAGG
Organism: Calliopum simillimum; assembly: GCA_951812925.1. Classification (NCBI taxonomy): domain Eukaryota; kingdom Metazoa; phylum Arthropoda; class Insecta; order Diptera; family Lauxaniidae; genus Calliopum; species Calliopum simillimum. Next base: position 26,275,822 of record OX638371.1, read on the forward strand.
CAAAAAACTTTTTTCTATAGGATTTTGATGGGAGGTATCTCATTTTCTTCAGGATTTTACGCTGATGTCAAATTTGAAAGAATTTTTGAAATCCCAACGACAGTTTTTTTTTTTAAGTCGGGTAAAGTGATTTTTCAGTACAAAATTTTTGACCATTTTTTTTTAAAGACCAAAATTTTGAAAACAGAGGCCTAAGAAAAAAATGTAAACCGCAAAGTTTATTCTACAGATTTTTCCCTATCATTTGGTATTAAGAACATAAAAATGTAACTGCCGTAGAAAAAGTTATAACCTTTTGAAAATGAGAGTGTTTTTTTTGGTAGTTTGCACACTAAAATCTATATATGCCAGGTAGGAAAAAATTTAAATCGAACTGTTGTGAACTAAAAAAAGGTGTCAAATTACTCCTGAGCACTAAATAAGACAAAAAAGTTTTGAAAAAAAGTTCGTCGACTACTGTTTGAAAAAGGTCGAAAAACGGTACATTTGTTAAAAAGCACAACAATACAAAACAAAAATAGTCATTTTCGATGTTTTTATTAGTGGTGAATTTGAATCGGGTCCCAGAACTGCTTTATCACGTATAGTTTTTGAGATATTGTAACCTAAATTATAAAAAACACGATTTTTAAATTTTTTTGAAAATTAAAATTAAAAAATTTAAAATTAAGTAAATAAAGTATGATTGATTGCTAAACAATCCAGTGATCGAACTCAGAAAACAGTAAGAAATTGAAATTATCGTCATAAGAAACAGGAAATTTCGTAACAATATCAACTCAAAAATCGTGTTTTTGATATTATGGGTTTCAATATTTCAAAAACTTCATTATAGAGTAGTTTTGGAACCAGATTCAAATTCACCACTAATAAAAACATCGAAAATGACTATTTTTGTTTTGTTTTGTTATGTTTTTTAACAAATTTACCGTTTTTCGACCTTTTTCAAACAGTAGTCGATGAACTTTCTTTCAAAACTTTTTTGTCTTATTTAGTAAGTGCTCAGGAGTAATTTGACACCTTTTTTTTAGTTCACAACAGTTCGATTTAAATTTTTTCCTACCTGGCATATATAGATTTTAGTGTGCAAACTACCAAAAAAACACTCTCATTTTCAAAAGGATATAACTTTTTCTATGACGGTTACATTTTTATGTTCTTAACACCAAATGATTGGGAAAAATCTGTAGAATAAAGTTTGCGGTTTACATTTTTTTCTTCGGCCTCTGTTTTCAAAATTTTGTTGTTTAAAAAAATATGGTCAAAAATTTTGTACTGAAAAATCACTTTACCCGACTTAAAAAAAAAAACTGTCGTTGGGATTTTAAAAATTCTTTCAAATTTGACATCAGCGTAAAATCCTGAAGAAAATGAGATACCTCTCATCAAAATCCTATAGAAAACGCATTTCGCGCGGACGTGGAGCGTGGCATATCCCATACAAGGAAAAATCTCAAAATGATGTATAGAAAGGGTTTTTTGAGATAACCCAACCAAATTTCACTCAAACACTGAGAACATTATTTGCAAGCTCGGAGTAAAAACTAGGCGAATTCGTATAAGATGGCGTGGCACCTCCCGTATAAGCAAAAGCTTCAAAGTGCCATACTGAAAACGTTTTTTGAGATAATCCAACAGAATTCCACTCAGACACTAAGAACTATAAATGCAAGCTCTGAACAAAAGCTGGACGAACTCGGACAAGAAGGCGTGGCACCTCCCATATAAGCAAAAGCTTCAAAGTGCTATACTGAAAATATTTTTTGAAAATATTTTTTGAGATAATCTTACTAAATTTCACTCAGGCAGTAAAAACAGTAAAGGCAAGCTCTGAGCAAAAACTAGATGAACTCAGACAATAGCGTGTGGCACCTCCCATACAAACAAAAGATCTAAAATGCTATACTGGAGGCATTTTTCGAGATAATCAAACCAAATTTCACTCAGACACTGAAAACAGTAAGTGCAAGATCTGAGCAAAAGCTATGTTTTTTCAGACAAGAGGTCGTGGCATCTCTCGTATAAGACAAATTTTCAAAATGCTGCACTGTAGGGTATTTAATGTTTATTCTGGCCAAAGATAACACCCTTACTAGTTTTTCTAAATGTCAATATTAGAGTGCAGCACTTTTTCGAATTAATGGAAAAATCATAAGTTACATCAAAGATTACCTTAGGAGCAGGTCTTATAATCTAGATTATATACTTGGTTTGTAGTAAAACCTCCGAAAAGATGGGATAACTTATGAACCGTGAGTCTCACGGGAGAAAGTGCCAAAATCTTTTTTAAGAAGAGTCATATGCTCTTCATTTAATTTTCATTATATGTTAAAAAAATTTACCGTTTAAGAATTATATAAAACCAGATTTTTTCGGTTCTGGGATCTGGGCACTTTTTCTCGTGCGACTCACGGCTCATAAGCTATCGCAATTTAAAAATATTTGCGGCCACATTTTGATAAGCAATCCGCCAAAAATACGTTCCCCCATTCATAAATATATGTAAAAATAAGATTTTAACTAAAAACTCGATCGATACGTTTTTTTACTGCCGGATCTCTTACTACTAGCTGTTAACAAAAATATCAGAGCACAATGACATTTGACGCCATTTGCACAAATTATAGCACATTCACACTTTAGTATTACTTTTGCCTATCTTCAAGCATACGACTAGATAAGTGCTTTTTACTTCTCATTATTAAATATTCCAAGTTTTATCTCTCATAAGTTTTTCTACTTCACACTGATTTTTGTCGCCTCATTTGCATTTTCATGTTTTCTGTATTACATCATTTACCCTACATTATAAGAGTAAATGCTTGGCTTGTTCCCTCCGATTATCCGCATTTTCTACTGCATTTCACGTACAAGTAGTGTTGCCAATTTATTACAACTTATTCTTGCGACCGACCATGCCACACCACTATTCATCCTGCTTCCTTCATTCTTCATTATGAAGGGCATTCATCCACACACGTACGTACTACGTATATATGTAGAGCGTACAATTTCTTGCGCCATTTTTTTCTTCTTCTTTTTTCATCGCGATTCGTTCCGCTTCCGTTTTAGGTTTTTGAATTTTCTTCTTATAGTTTTTTTTCTCTCTCTCTCTCTGTGTGTGTGTCTGACTTTTTCATTATAACGATTTATTCTGGCGCAGCAATATCCACCATGATGTTACACTGCATGTAAAGTGAAGAGTTGAAAAAAAACTTGAATATTTAGATTCGCATATTTTTGATGAATTGCACCGCATTGAAATGTGCTTTAAATATTTAATGAACTGACTGCATATACTCGAACTATACGTAAGTACTTCTAAAGATCCATCAACAAACGAAGTCTACGAAAAAGATGAAAAGTGTGGCCCAGATTTCCTTAATAGGTCTACTGCTGCTTATTGCAAAGAATTATCACTACCTATTTTGGAATTCAAGAGTCTGGACTATTATCATTACCCAACGAAATGCTTACACTGTTTGTGTCCTTCGTATTTTTATGCAGGACATCGTTCATTTGCGAGTTCCTAAGATTCTCTTTAAACTATCGCGTTTCTTGATTTCTTGAGTGTTCCTTTCTAAAGGTATAGTGGTATTTTGCGGTACACTAGTGATGAGCAAACCAAGACCAAGACCAAGACCATAGCAGTCTTGGTCTTGTTCTTGCACATTGAGTCTTGGTCTTGGTCTTGGTTTTGATATTGAGTCTTTGTCTTGGTCTTGATCTTGCTCATTAAGTCTTGGTCTTGGTCTTGAAAAAATTTTCAGAGATATTGAGTACTAAAAAGCAGTCTTGGTCTTGACAATTATCGTGAGCAAGACCAAGACCATAGCAGTCTTGGTCTTGGTCTTGCAAAAATATCAGCCTCTTGGTCTTGGTCTCGCAAAATTAGCAAGACCAAGAACAAGACGCAAGACCAAGACTAATTTTGCTCATCACTAGCGGTACACTGTCGGTAGGTAGTGATGAGCAAAGTTAAACCAAGACCATAGCAATCTTGGCCTTGGTCTTGGTTTCGATATTGACTTTTTTTCTTGGGCATTAAATTCTAACTTAGACCTTGCACGCGGTTTAGGTTTTGATCCTTACCTTAGAAATAAAAAATTACGAACTGACAAAATTGCTCAAGGGTAAAGAATATGTAAAATATGTGAGACATGAATTTATGTCCATAAGGCTCGTCAAACTTTTATTTACTTAAATGACCAAGACTCAAAAATCTGTCTTGATTTTAATAATAATCTTAACCAAGACCAATACCAATGCTGCGCAAGTTTTGATGTTGAAAATGGCGAAGACCTAGATTGGTCAAATGGTGAAGAAAAGAATTTCCATACTGACAATTAATTAACTTAGTTAACTATCTAGCATCTCATAGAAGTCGAAAGCTCTTTAATTGGAAAAGTAACCTTGTAAACTAGTGTGAATGGCCTATTAGAGCAGACCAAAAGCAAATTTTGCAGTATGTAGCAAGTGACGAATCCAAATTACTCTGTAATGCACACTTTAAAATGATAGTTTACTTTTTTTACTTTTGATTCCATTTAGTATTGATTTTGAACTTTTTTCCAAAAATGTTTGAAATTTATACCAGAAAAGTATGAAATTTATTCCAAAATAGTTTAAAATTTATACTTTTTTTGGCATCGTTCTATATAAATACTTTTTGGTTTTGAAATTAAACTAAAATTTTTACTTAGTGGTACTTCATAAAATTTTATAAATATAACAGGGAAGAGTTGGATTTTTATCAAAATAGCGAAAACTCGAAATCGTATCGGGTTAATCTTTTGGCTCAATACTTTGACACTAACTTGTAAGGCGTACATTTTTCGTCAATATGTACATGAGTATATTTACTGCTATAGATCATGAAGTGTGTTAAATTTTGCTAGAGTATTTGGTATTTGATGACTATATCTCGACGGTGCGAATAAATTTTTTTTTTTTTGTTAATATTAACCATTCAATTTAAGTAAATATTGTTTTTGTATGTATTCTCCTTTAACTCCTAGGAGGAGTATAGGGCCAATAAAATGTCGACGAACCATATTGGTTCCGTTTATAGGAGAATCATACCTAACTATGCATGTTTCTGGCACCTCAAAATCCGATGTGCATGCTGCCAAGGCAGGTGGATTAACCACATTCTGGTGGGTACCACTTGGAGAGATATTTTCCATCGTTTTTCGATCCATGCTTCATTAGTACTTATAATCTTCTCGGCAACGCCCCACTTTCAATTACAGCCACCCAATCTGGAACATACGCTGACGCCCTCTCTGGGTCAGGATTTCGACAAGATGCTTATTTTAAGGCAGCATCGACTCGCCTTGTCAGTGTGAGTTACGGGCATTGTGGGTTTTCTTTCAAGGAGCAACGCTGTCCAACGCTACGCCCTTCCACACCCTGGCTGGTTACCCGCTTTTTGTCGCCTCTTATGACAGGCATGCTTACCACGGGCATATTCTGACCCCTTACCCACCCTGCTGCTGTTTATTTCACTTAATAACAAGGTCGGCAGCGCAATAAATACGCTTATCTGCTTTTTAATCGAAATCTAAATTTTTACGCATATACTTATTACGCGAATTGAGATAACTCACGAACCGTGAGTCGCACGCAAAAAAGTGCCGAGATCTCTTTTATGGAAAGTCAAATGATTGATAAATAATTTTCTTGTTTTATTCTAGTACTCCATCAGGAGAATCTTGTGACAAAATTTCACTGTCCTAGCTTTACCGGAAATACTGAAAACGGTTGTAGCTTTGGGCCCATTTTTCAAGAAAACATTTTATTGCACTATTTCATTGGGAGAGGTTGAAGAAGAATTTTTGAAACTGTCAGGGTTGTCCCCGACCCTTCTTAGGAGCTTAGATCCCATTTTTCAAAAATATTTTATTCCACCATATAAAAGAGAGAGGGTGAACACACATTTTTGAAACTGCTAGGGGTGTCCTCAACCCTTCATAACAGTTTTGGTCCCATTTTTCAAAAAAAAAAAAAAAAATATAGCGCCATTCGATATGGAGAGGTTGAAGAAAACCATGGCTGTCTCAAAAATTTTTCTTCAACCTCTCCACATCGACTGGTGCAGTAAACATTTTTGAAAAATGGATCTAAGACTCCTAAACGGGGCCGGGGACACCCCATACAGTTTCCAAAATTTTCCTTCGGCCTTTGCTTATAAATTGGAGCAATACAATTTTTTCAAGCTAAGATCTAAACTTATTTGGAAGGTCGGGGGCACCCATGATATACCACAACATTTTTTTTTTTTCGGCCTTTCACTATCGATTGGTGTAGTTAATTTACTTATTTAAAAAAATGGGTCATAAACCCCTATATGGAGTCGGGGACATTTTTCATAATTTCCAAAATTTTTCTTCAACAATTTCCTACCGATTCGTGCAAACAATTTTTGTCATAAAAGTGGGTCTAAGCAGTATTTGAAAACTTTAGTTTTCAATAGAAATATAAGGTTGAGTAAAAAGAAGGTTCAGAAAAGTGAGCTTAGTTTAACCAATGTTTTTTCATATATCAAAATAGCTTTATTGAATCAAATATTTTCCATTATTGACCACCTCTCGCCATCTTTCGGCCAAAACCATAATATCGTCCTTGAAAAATTCCTGAGTTTTCTGTTCGAAAAACTTGGACAAGACCATTTTGCAATCCTCTAGGGAATTCCGTTTTACGCCATCAAGATAATTCTGCAACGAGTGAAACATGGTTGACCAGATTTAGGTGGATTTCAATATTTCCAGAGCGGCATCGATCATACCATTTTCCAGGTGTCCTTTCCAAACAGTTGAATAATGAAGAAATATCAATGGGTAAAAATTGTTTGTGATTTTCAGAGGTGTCAACCACCTTTAGCAATAAAGAGTTGACTGATCGGAACAGTACTTACAGAGTTATAGTACTTTAAACTTTTCCATTTCACTTTTCTGAACTTTCTTTTTAGGCAACTTTATATTTTGAGTAATGGCAAATAGTGATAATTTCTATGACATTGTGTAAAAACTTTTACTTTTCTAAAGTCTTTTTGTCCAGCTGCATTTCGCAATCAATCTCTATCAATTTGTAGATAGCTTTTAGTAGATTAAAGTTTTCCACGAAACCTTAATTTATTAAATCCCAAATGTCATTTCAATGCACTTTTTTTTTTTCCTTTTTTGATTTTTGCATAAAACTTTTAATGTCAAAAACTTTTTTATATGCGTAGTACACACAGCTGTAGACTAAATATTTCCAATTTTCGCCGCTTCCAGCTTTTATTATCACCACTATCGTCCCTGCTGCTGCGACTAGGTTGCATGTCATCTATCAAATTGTTCGTTGCATATCTTGTTGTATAACATTTGTAGCGAATGAATGTTTGCAACAAAATTTTTTTGTCGTCAGCTTTCAGTTTTGACTGACAGTTACAAACTGTAGCTAACAGTAATTTATGCGTCTAAGATATGTTTGTATGTATGTATGCATGGAAATTAAGTTTTGGCGTTGCCAACTGCCGCAGCAGCAGCAGCACTCATTGCTGCATGAAAAGATATGTATGTGAGAACACAGAATAAAATTTGCATAATTTTCGACGAATGAAATGGAACCGGCATTTTTTGTGTCATTTATGTTTAGCTCAGCTCAGTTCAGTTGGATGGATACGGCTCCTCATTTCAAATGCAAATGAATGAAAATTCAATGTTTTATTTATTATTAAATTAGTTGGCAACTACTCGTATTAACTTTGTGTATTTTTCGATTTTTTGTTACATAATTTTATTCGAAATTTTTTATATTTTTTTTTTTCTTCACATGAAGGAAAAATTTAAGGAGAAAAATTAAAATTGAAGAAATTCTCCAAGGAGTTCACGGTGTGCATTAACCCGTTCTAAATCGGACGTCGTAGCACATCAAATTTTTTTCCAGATTCTGTTTACTTATCGATCAAATGATGTATAAAAAAATGTTCACTCGTGACTCCTCGACTAAATTTTGAGATAATCGCTTTTCAAATTGGGGCATTTTCCCATACAAAAAGAAAAAAAAAATTTTTTAACTACATTAAATAAAAATTAAAATAATCACAATCGATGTGTTTTGCGATGCTAAACGCGAATCCAACCTCAGAATTGCTCTATCGTGTATAGTTTATGAGATACTATAACCTAAAGACCAAAAAAAGTCGTTTTTTGCCATATTTTGAAGCTATATAACTATTTAACATATCATTTATTCGTCAAATGTGGCTAAGATACTTGAAAGCCCCAATCTTTTCCTTTAAAACATAATTCAAATTATATTTATATATCCATGATTCTAAGAGATATCGTAGACCGAAATATTGTCAAAAAGGGTTTTTTGCACTTTTGCGTCTTTTAAGGTTAGGATATCTTTGAGGAAAAAAAAGATATCAACATAATTTAAATAAGGTTTTAAAGGCAAAGATTAGGACTTTAAAGTTGTTTACCAGACTTAACAAAATTAAAATTTCTTTCACATTTTAAACATGTTCAACGAACCGACAACTTCTAAATTCAGCCGTTTGACACCCCGAGTGTTGTTGTTACGTGTATAGCATAGGCTGAATTTTGAAATGGTCGGTTCGTTGAACATATTTAAAATGTGAAAGAAATTTTAATTTCGTTAAGTCTGGCAAACAACTTTAAAGTCCTAATCTTTGCCTTTAAAACCTAATTTAAATTATGTTGATATCTTTTTTTTCTCAAAGATATCCTAACCTTAAAAGACACAAAAGTGCAAAAAACCCGTTTTGACAATATTTCGGTCTACGATATCTCTTAGAAGCATGGATATATAAATATAATTTAAATTAGGTTTTAAAGGAAAAGATTGGGGCTTTTAAGTATTCAAGCCACATTTGACGAATAAATGATATGTTAAATAGTTATATAGCTTCAAAAAATGGCAAAAAACTACTTTTTTTGGTCTTTAGGTTATAGTATCTCATGAACTAGACACGATAGAACAATTCTGAGGTTGGATTCGCGTTTACCATCGCAAAACACATCGATTGTGATTTTTAATTTTAATTTTTGTTTTATGTAGTTAAAAAATTTTTTTTTTATTTTTGTATGGGAAAATGCCCCAATTAGAAAAGCGATTATCCCAAAATTTAGTCGAAGAGTCACGGGTGAAATTTTTTTTATACATCATTTGAACGATAAGTAAACAGAATCTGGAAAAAAATTTGATGTGCTACGACGTCCGATTTAGAACGGTTTAAGGCACACCGTGAGTTACAACCGGAAAAATAATAAATGCATTATGTGTAGCGGATATGTCATTTCAAAAACACGCAATGAATACTTTTCCCACATGTGAAAAGGTTAAAAAATAAATGCAAAAAATTGAAAAATAGAAAAAATATTATTTTTTAAGCACGAGGAGACTAACAAAAGTTCACTGAGTTGGTGCTTATTAAGGAGTGAGATCGAAAAAATCTTAACATACCTACAGTGCTGTGCATAATATTTGCAACCAAAAACACTTGAAACTGTATCACCAATTTTCGGCCACTAAAACAGATGCAAATAAAAAACTTGGTATGAGGTTTTATGTCATTTATATTGTTGTTTATAAAACAAAAATAAAAAGTCCATACATCACTAATACAAAACTAAAACTTAAGTGCAATATAAAAATGTATCGGTATTGACTGTGCAAAACATTTGCAACTATTAATCTAAATTAAAAATTAATAACTAAAAAAATCAATATTTAATGGAATAACCCCTGTTTTTTATAACAGCAGTGCATCTTTTTGGCATGGATGCGATAAAACTATTTTCAAATGAGTGCGGAATGTCCTGGTACCGTTTTTTAACTTCATTAAACAACTCATCCTGTTTTCTAAATTTTTGATATAATGATTATAAAGACATACCACAAAATACTATAAAGCCATATGCAACTTGGAAAATGACACTAAAATGGATATTCCTGCATAATAACAACCTTAAGCACACGTGGAAAGTAGTAAAAGATTGGATAAAACGGCAAAATATTGATGTTTATCAATGCCCCGCGGAGTCCCCAGATCTAAACCCAATCAAATCGTCAAGTCACGAAAATGCATTGCTTATTATGCAATCAAAAATTTGGAAAACAGGATGAGTTGTTTAATGAAGTTAAAAAAAGGTACCAGGACATTCCGCACTCATTTGAAAATAGTTTTATCGCATCCATGCCAAAAAGATTCACTGCTGTTATAAAAATCAAGGGTTATTCCATTAAATATTGATTTTTAGTTATTAATTTTTAATTTGGATTAATAGTTGCAAATGTTTTGCACAGCCAATACCGACACATTTTTATATTACACTTCAGTTTTAGTTTTGTATAAGAGATGTATGGACTTTTTATTTTTGTTTTATAAGCAACATAAAACCTCATACCAAGTATTTTATTTGCATCTGTTTTAGTGGCCGAAAATTGGTGATTCAGTTTCAAGTGTTTCTGATTGCAAATGTTATGCACAGCACTGTATATAAATTTCAATAATTTTCAAACGGTTGACCTTAGAGTTTTGATTTTTTTTTTATTTAATTGACAATATTTTACAGAAAAATATAACTTTTATAATTCTAACCACTATTTATGAACTCATGGACCTTTTTTGGTAAGCCTTCCATTAAAGATGTGATAGTTGTTTCGGACACCTTTTTGGAACAGTTTGCCCATCTCCTTTTAAAATCTTCGATATTTTGGGACACCTTTTTTGTGCTCTTTAAGTTTCTTTTCACAAGAGCCCAATATCTCTCCACTGGTCTTAGCTCCGGAAAATTTGGAGGATTGTCCTCTCTTGGTACAAAAACTATGTTATTACTTTGGTACCACTCCAGAGCTTTCTTGCCGTAGTGACATGATGCCAAATCGGGCCAAAAATATGTGAACACATTGTGCTCTCTTATAAAAGGAAGAAGTCTTTTTTTCAAACATTCTTTGATGTATATTTCGGTATTTATAGAGCCCACTGTAACAAATGACTTGCTTCTTTTGCCGCAACTGCATATAGCTTGCCATACAAGGAATTTTTTAGGAAATTTTGTCTGCTTTTGGATTCTAAATTGTTCTTCGCCATTTCCTCGAGCATCAGCAACATTAAAATTTTGACCCGGAAGCTACGTAAAATCTGCCAGTACATACGTTTCGTCGTCCATTATACAACATGAATATTTTTGTATAAAATTGGATTTTGATTTCCGAGCCCTACTTTTGGCGTCTAAATTTTTTGCAGCATTCCTGTCTGGAACTTTTGGGACTTTGTGTGTTTTCAAACCTGCATTGGATTTAACTTTTCGCACCAAATAGTCAGAGCACTGGGCTAACTGGGCAGCTTTTCTAGCAGATGTGTTTGGAGATCTTTTCAATATGCTTTCAATTTTCTAGGCTTTCCCAATATCATGTGGTCCTTGTTTTCTTCCTGAACCAGGTTTCCTATCGATGGTCAAATTCTCCTGAAACTGTTTAATAACATTGGAAACAGTTTGACGGCAGACCTTCAATTCTTTGGCCAATTTTTTGTAAGACCAATTTGGATTTTTTTGAAAATTTTTAATAATCTTAAGACGTACTTCTTTTTCTTCACTCATTTTGATCAAACTCACAACAAATCAACATGTTTGTCATTAAAAATAATAATTGACATATTTTTCAAAGATAACTAGATCAAAGAAATTTTTAAATTTTACACCCAAAAAAAATTATTAGGTAAAACGTGTGTTAAGATTTTTTCGATCTCACTCCTTATGAGTTGCTTTCATTTGGGCAAACGATTAATTCGGAACTTTACTGTCAACAATTAAAAAGATTGATTGAAGCGCTGAAGGAAAACGTGCGGTATAAGTCAACAGAAAGGGCGTCGTCTTTTATCACGACAACGCTAGACCACATACTTCCATGGTGATGCGTCAAAAACTGAGGGAGCTTGGCTTGGAAGTTTAAATCTATTAGCCATACAGCCTAGCCCTTGCACCCTCGGATTACCATTTGTTTCATTCGCTGCAGAATTATCTTGATGGCGTGAAATTGAATTCCCTAGAGGATTGCTAAAATGTCTTGACCGAGTTTTTCGAACACAAGCCCCAGGAATTCTTTAAGGACTGTATTTTGGTTTTGACCGAAAGATGGCGACAGGTGATCAATAACAATGGAAAATATTTAACCCAGTAAAGTTGTTTTAATATATGAAAAGAATTGGTTAAACTTAGCTCACTTTTCTGAACTTTTTTTTTAGACAACCTGATACAAAAATCACATGCTAACCACAATAATGAATAATTCATTTTTTTTCCAATATTTTCAGTTTTGAATTATTTTTTCAATTGCAAGACCACAAAACCAAATAATTTTATGGCTAATTAATAATTTCTAGCCTCTTTTTAATCATTCAATAAATAATTGAATTTATTAAATCAAATAAACAGCCAAATGGCAAATTTTCAGCAAATAAATAATTAATAATTACATGCATGTTGATTTTCAAAGCATTTTTTTTAAACCATGCGTCCAGTTCACTTTGTCGCACCTCTTAAAGGTGGCAACGACTCGTCGGCATATCTGTCATTCACCGTTAAACACCCACGGTCATGGATATAGCGCGCAACGTTAAATTGGCAACGTTGACTTTATTTATTGGCATGCATTAGCCAAATAACAACTACGGTAGCAAGATAAAACTAGTAAGGGTGTAAATTTTGGCCTGGCCAAAAAATAAATACCCTACACCGCAGTATTTTGAAAAGTTTGCTTATATGGGAGGTGCCACGCCCTCTTGTCCGAGTACACCCAGTTCTTGTCCAGAGCTTGCATTTATAGTTTTTAGTGTCAGAGTGAAATTTAGTTGGATTCTCTCAAAAAACTCTTTCAGTATAGCATTTTGAATCTTTTGCTTATATGGGAGGTACCACGCCCCCTTGTCTGATTTCACCCAATTTTTGCTGAGAGCTTTCATTTATAATTCTTAGTGTCTGAGTCAAATTTGGTTCGAATATCTCAAAAAACGCTTTCAGTATAGCGTTTTGAAGCTTTTGCTTGTATGGGAGGTGCCACGCCCTCTTGTCCGAATTCGCTCAAATTTTTATCAGAGCTTGCGCTTACAATTCGTAGTACTTATGTGTATTGTGGTTGCATTGTCGTGAAAAATACTCCTAAAATTGCATTTTGAATATAATTTTTGTATGGGCGGTAGGCGTGTCCGTTGACCGATTTTGCTCATTTTCAATCCCCCGAGCTAACTTTGACGACGGAGGCAGTGTACCAAATTTCATTGAATTATCTTGCTCAGTTTTCCCAAAAAGTGTATTTCAACACACAGCCAGCCAGCCAGCCAGACAGACGGACATAGCTATATCGACTCAGGAGGTGACGCTGATCAAGAATATATATACTTTTCTATACCTGCCACGCCTCCTTCTCTGCGTTACAAACGGAAGGACAAAGTGAATATACCCTGGGTGTAGGGTATAAAAATAATACAACATAAAAAAAAAACCGATGATACCTGTGTTGTCAACTATATAATTACATACCCAGCAGGAAATGGCGACAAAGTTTTCTGCAAGCAAGACGATGGCCAAGATCTCTGTTTTTGAATAACATTTTCAAAAATCTGCTCAACAAATCAATACTCAGACATGAATGTTTCAAACAATATCACCCACTAAACGAATTCATTCTGTCCTGACTGTCCCGGCGAAGATGAAGATGCACAACACAAGGCTATGTTCTTCTTTTTCTAATATATAAAAATGCGATTTTGTTTGTGCATTTGTTCTTTATGGAGTTTCGACTTAAATACCCATTTTAACAAAATTTCCACAGTGTTAGTATGTATCGGAAAATGCTTGGTAATGTAGGCGGTACCACGCCCTCTAAAAAAATAATTCATCATATCTTTGAAACTGCTTGATGCAGACAGATGAAATTTGGTGTATGTGTAAATATCGTGGAGGTAAATAATATTTATTGGAAAAGTGGGCGGTGCTACGCCCCAAAAAAATAAAATGCTTCATATTTCTGAAACCAATATACGCAGATGATTGAAATTTAGTATGTTTGCATGTGTAGGCATTAGGACAAATTATATCGATTGAAAACATATGAGATATCACGCCCCCAAAAAAAAACTACTCATCATATATCAGAAGCTATTTTACGCAAATAGATGAGATTTGGCACGTTAGTATATAAAAAACACCGAAATTAATAACTTTCACTTGAAAAATTGGAGATACTAGTAATAGCGGCATATGCTAGTAATATAAGTAAACAATGACTTAATTTCCTTTCAGGTGATTTCATTAACAATTAGTTTACGAGGAAAAGGACTGCGAATAGCGTTGACATTCATTTTGCATTTAGGTGAACGTATTATTCTTTATTCTGCTGTGTAAATTAAGGTAAATTGCATTAGGTGACTTATTTAATCAACTGCTTACGTATTGCATAAACACATAGTAAATACTTAGTACGTACTATGACGCTAATGATGGGTTGGAAAACAATAAGAAAAACTATTTAGCTAATGGAAACTACTTCATAGTATCCTAATGACTACTGACTAATTGTTTTAGTTTTAGTCCTTTGACTATCCAAACGCTATAGTTTCTGCGGAGCTTATGAAACCTTGTAAGCAGTCAGATAGTCATCGAGTGTATACTACACTACAATTATACAAGGCTGCAAATTACGAAATATCAAGTGTACCTTAAATTGAATTATAAAAGAGGTGGTTCTATTGTGATGAATCTTCATTATTTATAATGCATCCATGAACGTTATTTCTTTGGAAGGATACTGTCTGCAATAATTAGCGAAGTTCATAAAGCCATCATAAAGTATATACGATAACAATCCCAATAAAAGTTTGCAGAATAAAGCAAGCATAAAGCAAGTGTAATGAAACTAAAGGTTTTATCCCTAAATAAGTGGGTGTACGATACGTCCAACGTAAAAGTTGGTAACTCGAAAATCGTAGTTTTTTGTTATGAGCATTTTTGTATTTTCACCTTTTTTTTTGTATGAAACCAATATAAAATAAATTTAGGTTGTTACTTCAAAAATAGCTCCCAAGCCTTCAAATTTCAAACTAGAGGTACCCAAATTTGACACAAGATGAAACCAGATTTCGAAAAACGCTGTTCCGTAAAAAGTTGGTAACTTGAGTTACAAACTTTTACGTTGGATGTATCTATATGTATAGTCCCGCTCGGTGATGCCGCGGTCCTCAACTCAGTTAAGTTAATCGCTACCTTCGCAACCATGTGTTTCGACAGTCCGAATTTCTTATAAATAATAACATCTGGCATTTTGTGGACCAGAGAAGTACTCCTTCTTTGAAATGGTTTAAGATAAAGTTTCATTGGCGGCTTATCACACACATATATTTTAGATCAAAAAAGTTCCATAGTGATACTACGGCTTCTCGGACATTGACTCAAGCAGAAGTTAATTATTATTCGACTTTGGAGACCATACTCTTTTATAGGCCAAAATGGCCTATGGAAATTCATAAGATAGTGTATAATTATGGCTCTTAAAATTCTACATTTTGAACGATATAGAAACAGAAGCTAAATATTCGAGTTCTTTTGCTGGCATTTGAGTCAATCCATTTCAAGATAGCTTCCACAGTAAGACGATATCTGAAATGTTACATTTCAGGGTTTTATTAGAAATGATAGGCTTAAAGTTTTTCCAATTTATTTTGTTATCTAGAGCAACTCGTAGAAGCTTATCTGCTTTTTGTGTTGTACTCCTAAAAATCCAAATTGGAATCTCAAAATAATACTGACCGTCACGCCTCCTTGGTGAATTGCGGCACTATCAGCTCTCTTGTTATTTGCTCCTTTTGTAGCGCTACGGTACGGATTTGTACTAACTCTCAATAATTTATTAGACTTCTTGCAACAGAGTTTCAAAGCTGAAGCACAGTTGTATACATGTATTCTCCTTTAACTCCTAGGAGGAGCATAGGGTCAATATGAAACGTTTCCATTTGTTACGATCCCTTGCGATGACTTTGATCTCTTGCCACGACTTTCCCGATTCTTGGATTTCCTTTTCCAGCGACGTTTTCCAGTTGGTTTTGGGTCTACCACGTCCTCCACTGCCTTGTAGATTCCACTCAAAAGCCTGGCGACAAACTTCGCTGTGTGGTTTCCGGCGAGTGTGACCAATCGATCTCCATTTGCGCAGCTTGACCTCGTTTGATATAGCCCTCTGATTGCATTTTTAATGTAGCTAGGCATTTGATATAGTGCGAGGCCACCAAACCTTTAGTATACGCCTTAAGCATTTGAAGCACAGTTGAACCAGTCCTATTGTTGCCAGTTAAACAGTGACTACTATTTATTGTGGTAGACCATCATCTCTCACAGCATTAAAGCTTAAGCTTCCTTTTAGTCAATAACACTGTGGAACACAAAAATCTGAATTTCATCTAAATAACTTTTTTTGACTAATTCAGGGTCGCTGATTCCGAATCTTGCAACCGTTTTTTTCTATCACGTCTGAGATCTGAACTATTCTTGATTTCAAGTGCAAAAAACTATATTTTTAGACACATGGCGTACATTTTGGAAGTAATGTAGTTCACTTTTGTATAGCTTTGATTTTCTTCTTTAAACCATAACTTTAACTTTTCCAATTGGATCATTACTTTCCGAGATATCATCCATTGAAGTAAAGGTATACAAATTAAATATAGTCCTTTAAAAGGAATTTGCGATAGCTTTACTTCAATAGATGATAACTCAGAAAGTAACACTAATAAAAGTGAACTACTTCCTGGATGTAAAATATATTTTTTTCTGCACTTCAAATCAAAGATAACTCGGACCTCAGACGTTATAGGAAAAAACGGTTTCTAGATTCGGATTCAGTGACCCTGAATTAGTCAAAAACAGTTATTGAGATAAAAATCAGATTGGTTTCCCCTTAATTTGTTGCACTGTGTAATCTTTATATTTTTTACTCAGCGACATAAAAAAGTTCTATTTCAAAGAATTTATTGCAAACAACAGATTGGATCTGTGCAGTCTTAATTCCTCAATATCATCAAATGTACTCAAACATTATCGTGTTCATAAAATTCCCGAAATGTCTCCAATTCTTAAAACAATGGAAAAAAGGAAGTTATCGAGATGCATTGCAATGGGTTCCAAAATTAAATTTGAATTGCTGAAATAATTTACTCCCTGCAGTCACTCAGACAGAAAACCCCCAAAGTGGACAAATAAAACTTAGATACCTAGCACTATTAGAAAATCTTTTTCACTCACCTGCAAATGATCCAGCAACGCTTCCAGTCCACGATCAGTAATCGAAGAACAACGCAAACTTAACGAATGTATATGCTTTGAAGCCAACGGAAACGAGTGCACAACATCCAGGGCATCTTCATCGTTGGCGCCTACCAAAGCCAAAGCGTGAAAGCCACGCCTTATTAACGAATTGTACAAGCGAACACGATCAGTACTCGGCATTTGACGCAATTCACGACATTGCAGTGTCGGCAACAAGCCAGACCAATAACGCGGACTACGGTATAGCGTATCACGCCACTTGAGGCAGACTTGCGCGAGCGTACGTCGCTCATAGGCGGAGAAGTATAAAAAGAATTTACCAAGGAAGCGATCATCGAGTAATAACTGATCGAAACTGGTTATAGGGGGCGGGGGTTTGTGTAATATCAGCGCGGATTGCGTAACGGCGGCCAGCTGTTGCGATGTAGTGGAAATAACTGTGCTACTGGCGCTACCACCACCGATGCCTCCTCCTCCACCACTATAAGGATGATGTAAATGTGGATTAGGCAGCTGTTTGCGCATTTGTATTGGCGTACCGGTTTGACTTTTTTGTCCTGTAGCAGCCAAGGCAGCCGCCATACCCATGGTGGTAAATTGTGGTGGCCCCACATTGTTGGGTATTTGAATGTTCATTTGCTTGGCGATGGCTGAGACATTTGGGGTTGGTGGCGCACCCAAAGACATGGCAGCACTACCGCCACCCACTAGGCTGGAGTTGACTAATGTGGAACCGGCAATTTGCGTTTGCAAATGTTGTTGCTGTTGTTGCATTAGTTGTAATTGTTGTTGCTGTTGCTGCTGATTTGTAGCTGTTGCTGTTGTAGGTATAATGGGCGTGGCAGGCGTGTGAGCGTTTTGATTACTATTCACTTGCTGCTGCTGCTGCTGTTGTTGTTGATGATGACCACTACCACCACGTGTTGGTTTATCTGGGGAATTCGACGAATTGTTGGAGTTGGAATTGGAATTACTGTTGTTGCTATTGTTGCTGCTGCTGCTGCCGCCGCATAACGCATTCGTGACGCGTTCCATCACAGATGTTTTGCCCGTTGAGGACGAAGACGTTGACGAGGAGGAGGACGAGCTGCTATTACTGCTGCCATGATGGTGTTTCGAACGTAAACCCAGACCGTTGATGCGTTTGGAGAGTTCAGCGGAGGCACGTTCAACTACGCCTTGAGCGGATATTGAGGACATATTTTTTGGAGCAAAAAAAAACTGCACACTTTTATAGTCGCTCGGTTACAACGTGACACTTTTTTTTCTTGGTTTTCTTCTTTTCTTTTATGATTTGATCAGCAAAAGTTTTGTCGGTGTTTTATATTTTCTTTTGCATATTTTTGGGCGCATTAACTTTATTTTTTATTTATGTGCATGGTCAGCCACTTTTGCTTTTGTGTGTTAGCGTTGGCGTTGCTTAATTTATGTTAAGCACGCTTTTTGCATTTTTAATGCCTTCTCTTTCGCGCACGATTACACTTTCACTTGCGGTCGCGATTTGTAGGTGTTTTTTATGGCGTTTGATATCTTGAGGGAAAATTAGCCGTCGGTATTTTGTACCTGTGAAATAAGAGTGAAAATGTGGGGAATTAGTCTTCAATATATACAATTTTTATTGATTTCTTAAGAATTAACCTTATTTTTGTGTATCTTTGCGATTAAAATTTAAATAATTGAATTGAATTTAAAACTAGTGAGGGGGTAAGGGTGTTACCTTTGGCCTGGCCAAACATTAAATGCCCTACTCTGCAGTATTTTGAAAATTTTGCACATAGCTTTTACTCAGATTTTTTACTTACTGTCCTCAGTGTCCGAGTGAAATTTGGTTGGATTATTTTAAAACGCTTTTTCTATAGCGATTTCGATCTTTTGCTTATATAGGCGGTAGGCGTGTCTGTTGACCGATTTCGCTCTTTTTCAAGCAGTGTACCAAATTTCATCGAATTATCTTTCTCCAAAAAAATAATAAAATGATTTCAACGGACGGGCGGAGATTCAGACAAACAAACAGACATGGCTATATCGACTCAGGAGGTGAGGCTGATCAAGAATATATATGACACGTTTCACGTTAACCGGATCACCTGTATACCCAAAATTTGGGTTGATGGATCTTGACATTTGAGATATCAAAATGTTCGTCTGGAAAAAAGTTTTAAAAAAATTGCTGGCGTCACTATGGCGGCCGAAAGGTGGAAAAAAATCAAGCAAAACATACGCAAACTACTGGGTCGTGTTTTTAGAAAAATCGGACCTGAAGGATACCCATTAATAGCTGGTTTGATTGGATTACAAAATCCAGCATGGCCGTTCCAATATGGCGGTCGAAAATTCAATATGGTGCAATTTTTTTTTTGGTCACTGATCTTAAATCCGAGGTCGGATTTAAAAAAAATTAAGATGACGGATGCAAAGTGGCTGACAAGATTTTTAAAAATCAACCGATTTTTCTGAAATTTGAATTTTTGGGTCACTTGGTCATGAATCCGGGGTCGAATCAACAATATTCAAGATGGCGGATCCAAGATGGCGGACATAATTTTCAAAAATCAATCGATTTTCCTGAAATTTGGTATATGAGTGTTTTTTGGGTCGCTGATCACAAATCCGGAGTCTGATTTACAAACTTCAAGATGGCGGACAAAATTTTCAAAAATATATATATATACCTGGGTGTAAGGTATAAAAGGACGATCTCACCAGGGACAAAGATGGAAGCTATTTTAACGAAATTTCGTAGGTAGGTGAAGACCTTGAATACCATTGATTGGTTGTTATGCAGGTATCTATGCAGGACTATTAATTAGCCTCATCTGATAGTTTTCTGGGACACCCGAATGTTCCCAAAGGTTACCTGAAGGCTTTATAGTTAAAACGAAGAATATCTAGATATACTAGAGTAAAAACATCTATGGCTCTATCAATGTTGCCCCTATAGTATATCTCGTTTTGACTATGAAGCTATTGGGTGATATTCAGGTGTCTCAGAATATAAATCAATTAAAGCTTGTTGATATTCCGCCATAGATGCTTTTCGTCTAGTATGCCCAGATATTCTTCGTTTCGACTATGAAGCCTTCGGGTGATCTTCGGAAACCTTCGGCTATATGTTTGGGCTTATACCGTGTTCAAATGTGTGCATGTAAACACTGTATTAGAACTATTAAGCAATATGTTTGTGACAATAGAGACAGTATTTTTCGGCGGTTTCGGGGGGGGGAGGTATCGTATTCATTTTCAAAAGTTTTGGTGAGTGGAGGAGTTTAAAATTTATGAAATAAACTTAAAATGCGCTCTAGCAGTGTATTAATGCAATAAAAACAAGTCAAAAATATTGCCAAACTTTAAACTCAATTATCTCAAAACTATCATTTTTGAACTATAAAACTCAAAACGCCATAGCTTCGCCAATTTAAGACATTTTTGAGCGATCTTTTGTGGGTTCTCTACAGAATTTTATCCTTTATCCAATACTATATAAAACTCAATGGCAAATTTAATTCTCTACAAAAAGGTTTTTTAAAAAAATATCGAAGCTTAGAATCATTCAAGAAATACGTGAGAATTTTTCCAAAATTTTTTGGAACTTTTTAATTTTTTTTTTTTTTCACCTTTTTGAAATATTATAAAATGTCCCCAAAAATTATGAAACATATCATATGTAGTCATTGAACGATTTTAAACCTTTTTTTTCCTAATAAACCTTTTTTCAAAACCAAGGCGTCTGGTTTTGAATAAAATCCGTACTCAGACCTCAAAATTTTTATGATTGAATGTCTATATCGGTCAATTTTTGACATAAGAAATTTTTTAATAAGTCATTTAATAGGAAATTTTATCTACTTTTTTTCATATTGTTATGTCATTACATATCTTTGACCCTAAAAAAGTTATAGACAAAAGTGTAAAAAAAACACAAGAATTCGTTTTTTTTTTTGTTTTGATTATTTTTTTTTTTTTTTAAATTTTGGTGTAAACAATTTTTTTTTTAATTTTTTAAAAAAAAATATCGAAATTTTGCTACGTTCGCTAGATATTTTGAAAAAACTGTAAATAGTGCATTTCCTTTCCTCTCTCCGCGGTTTTTTCATCTCTAATGACCAATTAACCGATTTCTGTAATAAAAACCCATGAACGTCTTACTTTCTTTTAGTATTAACTAATCGATAGACTATGAGTCTTGAAACGTAACGAAAACCATCCTCCCAAATTTTTTGTTTTGCTTTAAGCATTTTGCCCAGCATATGAAATTTTGTTCTCTGCTTTTATAGAACTTGCGAGAAACATGGAAGCTCTTAAAATTTCAAAACTTTAGCTTCCTTCAAAAGCATTATATTGTGATCACATTTTATGTTACTTCAATTAATCTAAAAATAATTATGGCATTTTATGTATATAATAAATTAAAAAATTTATAATCCTCTATGGAATTTGAAGTTTTTTTTAATTACTTATCACTATCGATTAAGGCCCTTCTCAAAAAACATGTTAAAACCTTGTCAAAATTGCATATTCTAAACTTTGTATGACGTCAAGATAAATCAACCTTTATGTACGTCACATTTCAGATGAGGGTTTGACATGTGAATAACATTTTCACCAAAAGTTTTTCTCTTAATATGGATTTTGAATGCAGCTCTTTAAACCCTTATCAAAGCACAAAAAACACAAAAGGATATTGCCGCTATGGAGCTAACCAATTTATAGAGGACTATAATCTTAAGAGATAACCCACACACATATGTGTTAACATGTAGAACACTGAAAGTCATACTCATTGAGGTGCTCCTATTTCACACAAAAAAAAAAAACAACGTAATTGGTGATAAATAAGCGTGATGAGTGTAGTTAACATGTATATGGGTCATTAAAAATAAAAGGTAACTTTCTGCATAGGTACGAGTTCGGTGTTTGAGTTTGAGTATGCAATCAAATTTATATGATTATCTAAAAAATGTATGTGGTATCGATAGCGGTCACGGCAGGCAGTATTTCGGTAAATTCTTGTAAATTAATTTTTCAATTATGAGCTGATTTTTTTTTTTCAGTTTTACAATATATGACCTGATAACATAAGGAATTTTGATACTAGGAGCAGCGAAATTCAAGAGTAAAATCACTTTCTAGGCTAAGCATCACTGACACAGTGAGTCATTAGAACATTTTTTTTTATGAGTATTCATTGACCATATCAATCATATTGGATAGGAAAAAATCAAATAAAGCGTGTCGTTATATGACAAAATGTGACACTTATGACAAAATGTGAAACTTATGACAAAATGTGAAACTTATGACAAAATGTGACACTTATGACAAAATGCGACACTTATGACAAAATGTGACACTTATGACAAAATGTGACAGTTATGACAAAATGTGACACTAATGATTCAGGGTGCAGCACTTTTTCGAAATAATGAGAAAATTATAATTTGCATCGAAGATTATCTTAGGAGCAAGCCAGATAACAAAGATTGCATACTTGGTTTAGATCATAACCCCAAAAAGTTGACCCGCCAGGGCCTTGAATGAAGGTCTAAACGACAAAACTCTGTGTTTTTTACAGTTTTTTCGACGTATTTCAAAAATCACAAAATTATTAGTAATAATTCAACTCAAATTTTTGAAATGGGTTAATTGTCCACATTTCGAGATTTTTTCTTATTGCTCTACATTGAAAAGTTTGCCCTCTGTAAGTCCTAAAAGTAGCTGAAGTTTTTTGATTCAAGAAACACAAGGAAAAACTTTGATTAGAGACTTAAGAGGAAGTCAAGAGCTTTGAAAAGTAATCTTCCGAATTGAAATCGGTTAAAATCTGCGCGAGATGTTACAGTGATTTTGGGTATTTTTGTTTCATTGTGTATTTTAGATTAAAAACTTAAAAATTTTGTATCTGTACAACATAACGCTAAAGCATGATAAACAACACAACTTTCAAGGCCAAACACGTCAAAATCGGTTAGTGTTTTCTTTGCGAGTTTCAGCCTGGAAATTGGGAGAGACTATAAAGTTACTCAATTATACCCCAAAAATTTTAGGAAATATACTCTGCAATATTTTTTTTCCTATGGTCATCTTTCCACAGCTAACAGCTTGTCCGCTAGAAGCCGCCATTTGTTTAAGAAAAATTCAAATTTTTAAAAATTTTTATTTCGAAGCGACCTTTTTATGTCTTAGTTTCAAAATATTTTTATGAAAAACAAAAGAGGATGTAAAAATCTTTTGAACATTGCCTTTAGATTAAATATCGGCTGAAATTTGATCATGATATGACAGAATAATGATATTTTTAGAAATAATGTGACACTTATGACTATGACACTTTATGACATTTTGCTACTTTAGTGTGATTTTCCAAAATCAAATGTTAAAATTATAATACTTAACGTAATCGCATTTGAAAAAGCGTTTTAAAACAATGCAAATTTAATATTTGACGCTAAAGACAAGAACACTTTAAGTGTCACACTTATAACATTCTGCCAGGTTGGTTGCCCGCCAATTTTTTACATTTTAGCTTTTTTTATAACAAATAATAAAAAATTGCATGCATGCAAAAATTTGGCACTAGAAACAATATTCTAGAAGAAGAAAAATTTTGTAAAATTTTTTTTTCTTCAACTTTAATAGTTTAAAATAGTACATTTCGAAAGAATCAGTTATGCACATCTTTCCCAAATTTTCAGTGTTTATGTGAATAAATATGCACATTTTCTCGTAAACAACTTTGCCAATACTCAAATACTTCATTTTTCTTCTTTTTTTTCCAGCACAAAGTTTCATAAACTGACAACTTAAACTCGGCACAACGTTCAGTACATACTTAATTCATAAAACCAAAAGTTTTAAAAGTTTTTTTTTTTTCTTTTTTTGTAAATAAACTTATTTCATTAATCAACTTTTCAATGTTAAAGTTTTAATACTGTGTTACCATTAGCATTTGTTATTTATAACAATTTGTATGGGCTTTTATTTTTTCAATTTATTTATTTTCTTATCATGATTCGTCGGCATTTCATTCATTTTATACCTTTAATTTGAATAACAACATGGCACACTCACTTCACCCAACAACATTCCAATGGCTCCCAATCAGTAGCCAACGAAACTGTAACTTTGAGAAACTTCTACTTACCGCACACAACAGCAGGAGTTGTAACTCATAAGCAAATAAATGAAAAACCATACCATGATAGACAGAATCAAAAACTTTGAGCGCAAAACAAAACTAGAGATGATACATGAAAAAATCATAATTTTGATTTTTAAAATATCGATATCGATTCCTAAACAGAAGTTGACATTTTTCATGGGAAGAAAAACTTCGTTCAAAAATTCATATAAAGGCTAGATAACAAATGAGGTGATACTAAAAGCTAAATACAATAAATCAATGACAGTATTTCACAAAACGCGTCTTTGGCCTCAAATCACAAAGATGCCGAAAAATTATAACATTTTTGGTCATTGCTACCAACGTTACATATTTTGTCAAACAATTAAAATAGAATTGTTGCCAAGACAAAATTGCATTCGAGTACTCTCTGCGCCTACTTACACACCGAAAACGTGTATTCGAAATTTCAACCTTAAATTACATTTTGGATAAAACTTGTTGCCTCAAAGTCATCATGAAATCACGCAGGGAACCATTTTCTTGAACCTCTTAACCAATTATATCTTATTTTTGTGGGTCTTTTTGACACTTTTTTCCAAAAACTAGATTATAATGGGTTAAAGCATTCTACAAAAATAGTATACATAAAATGGCGTATAATGCTTAACCTATTATAACCCAGTTAAAGGGTGGAAATGGGTCAAAAGGAACCATTTCTTGCGTGATTTCATGATGACCATGGGACAACAAGTTTTATTCAAAACGCAGTGTGAAATTTCGAAAATAACTTTTTGGTGCGTGTGTAGGCACAAAACGGTATCAAGGAGTGCTCGAATGCTATTTTCATGCTTTAAAGATTTGTTCAATTTATTTTAGGCTACAATTTTGTTTTAGTTTTTTGGCAAAATACGGAACGGTTTGGTAGCTATAACCAAAAATGTTATAATTTTTGCAAAAGAGCAGTTTCCTCGAAAAAACCCACATATATGTGGGAACAGAGCTAAACAGACAACATTACAGCACTGACAAAACGAACGAGACTTGAACGAAACAGACATAACGAAAAGATTTTGAGTAAACGAACAAACGGCAGTTGAGCCCAGCAGTTGAACTTGGGAGTTGAAGAAGACGGTTGTCTGCGCAGATGTGAGAAGTGTAGTAAGAAGACAATGGAAAGAACAGAATTAGAAATTAAATTGTTATTTTGAATCTTTATATAATTTATTCAACAAAAATAAATAAATAAATAAATAAAATACTTCGACTTAATATAAAAATATTCCAAAAATCGTAAAGTCCTGAGGGAATGTAAAAGGCTATCAGCTGAAGGATATTTGGACAATCAATAAAACCATTAATGACATCATAAATAAACATAATACTGTGAATTAGTCGCCGACTTTGAAGGCTTTCAAACTGTATGAGCAAACGCCATAGGAAATAACGCCAGAACATTTTTTGGAAATAAAGCCAAAAACTTTTAGCTGCTGTTTCCAAAAGTTATGGCTTTATTTTCAAAAATTATGTAGTTTACAGATAGGAAATAACGCCAGAAAACTTTTTAGAAATAACGCCATAAAAATCTGCGTATAAAATTCTCGGGTCATTTTCATTTTGTTTTGGAAATGAGGCCAAAAACTTTTCTGCCGTTTTATTTCCAAAACGAAATGGAAATAATGCCAGAATTTCGTATGGAGATTTTTCTGGTGTTGTTTCCAAAAAAAATGTTCTGCCGTTATTTCCGGGAGCCGGTAACGGCTCACTAAAGTTAAAGATTGCAGAGCGAACTTAATAAATTTTCTTTAAACACGCTCCAAGCGAGTAATACGGACCCCATGGTAAGGATTCCAACTAAAAGACGCGTATTCCAAATTGGACCTTACATATGAGGTATAGAGAAGTTTCTTGGTTAAAGGATCTATAAAAGCAGCGCTATTCTATTTAATAAATGCTAAATGACTAAATTTTAATAAAGTTCATATATTTTTATTTCGATGGATAATTCGTAAAGTAAGCCCCAACTTTAAAAGTAAAAAAGTAATATTTAATGAAGAAGTTTATTGCTATTTGATGATAGGTACCATTACTACTATCCTTAATTTCGATAAATCGGTAATATTTAAAGATATTCGTGACAACCCCAGCAGTAGCAATACGGTGGGGTAGTTAGTTGTTATGTCAATGAACGCTGACGCCATATTTTCTAGCATGTCTTTGCATGTTGTTGCTCACAACTACAATAACAATAATGAGTTTCAAAAAAATGCTAACGCTGTGATTTTTATATACAGTTTTTTATATTACTTTTTATTGATTCCATAATTTATTTTGTTCATTTTGATTTTTTGACACAAATCGGACGATGTGCCTTTTGTGAAGTAGATATACGTAGATATGTTTGTAACCAGTTTATTTATCATTGGAATTGGATTACTTGTAAAATTATATTTACATATGTGTTATAAAATAGTTAATAGCATTGTCTTTGTGTTGAGATTTGAGAGAAATACTAAAATAAAATTTAATTACAGTTACAGGAATATCAATGTATGTATTTGAAAAAATTAGCATTTGAAAATTGTTAAAGAGAATATACTGCGAACTTATTTTCCTGATTATAACAGCAGAAAAATTAATTCCCTGTAAAGTTAAAACAAAAAGAATTCCTGGTGACAACATTTAGTAGACACTTCAAACTTCTTCAATAAATTAATTCTTCTAGAAATATTAAGATGATAAAACCCATTTGTACATCATAAACTAATGCCGAGAACTCTGGCGTATCAGAAAGGTCTTATTCAATCTCGAGAATTTTTCTCCTTATATTTTAGTAGAGCTCATCCCAAAAAGTATACTCTAATTTCTGTTTGTATTGACTACTTATAAGCAATAACCCAAACGAACTGACCGCAGTAGCATACGAACCAAGGACCGTCTGTGTGATAGATACAACCATATTATTTTTACTTAAAATTACAAACTTGTTAGAGCTCTATACCACTGACCAATATGAAGAAGGGGTATAAAATTTGTATATTACGAAAATGTCTCTCCAAACAGAATTTGATATTCGAATGCTTCCAACAGTCTTACAGCCTTGTTTATTCAATTTCAATTCAATTAAATAAAAATAAATACACAAAAAAACAAAACAAAGGAAAATAAAAACAGAGAAAAAACCAAAGAAAAATAAAATAAAAAAAAATGTCCGGATTAGGTATCGAACCCAGGCATACGGGCACATACTTTGTAACGATAAAATTTGTACATTAAAAAATTTTTTTCTCTCTCTCTTCTGTTTTTAAAAATACTACTCAAATAATAAAACAAACATGTCTCCCAAGCAGAATATAATAATCGAATGCTAACTCCAGCCTTACAAAAAATCATTGTGGAAGAGCTTCTAAATTTCTATGGAAACAAGTGCTTCAGAAGTGCTTTCTTAAGAGGCGCTTTATATATTTCCTCATGGGAAGTAAATTAAATTGGGTCATAAAGACACCATTCAAAACGTCAGTTGCAACATTTTCGTACAAAAATATAGCATAATTTCAAGAGCTTTTTTCATTTATTGTAGTAACCATAAATTGTATATTATAATCATAAATTTTTTTTTAATAATACTGGAAAGTATGCAACATTTTTCTCCATGACAATGGTGTTGCCATACAACGCAATTGATCTTTTGGAGGGAAGCCAAACTTTATCAGATGTTGATTTAATCCTTAAAAACTCTCTCTCTCTCTTTCTGGCTTTCTTTTCGTCTCTTATTTTCAATCCTTAATATATGTTTAACATGTGCTTTATGCTTATTTTTGGGCTTTACGAGAAACGTTTTTGTTACTTTTATTATGTTACTTGCGCTTAAAAATAGGCTTTCCTAATTAATTTTATACACATAAATTGTATATCACGTTGCTTTTATTATTCATATTGTCTGCATTCTAAAATAAAATAAAAACTGTGCTTTTTGCTACTTTTTTTGCTACTTTTTTTGCTACTATTTTTATGATTGCCTTGTGACACAAATAAATTTATATGATTGAAACAAAACAAAGCAGGGCTTGTACGAAAAATAATGTAATAATAATAACAAAATATATATTATATGACATGGCGTGCATATGAGTATATATGTAATAATAAAGAAAATCAATAAATAAAATTTTGCGTATGAGTTGTTGGCGTTTATTTTTTTATTCTTTTGTTTAGTACGTGTAATAAAAATTTATTTTATATTACAACTCACTCGGTCGTGTTGACAATGTTGCCAAGGTCAAAATGAATGCTGGTTTAAGAAAAACACATTAAACCAATCTTTAATGGCTTAGCACAACAACCCGAGGCTTGTTAAGATTAAAAACAAAATTAACATAATTACTCATTTTCTTCAATCTTTTGGAAACTTCTTAAAGAAGTAAGACTTTATCGAAACACTGAGTGTTGTATAAAAATATTAAATTTTTAAGGGAACTTTTCTAGAAAAGTTAAATTGGATAAGTCTCTTTATGGATGGTTGTCTGTCTGTTTGTCTGTGGAAATATGTTTCACAGGATAACTTACCAAAATAATTCAATGAAATTTCGTACACTAGCTCCGTTATCAAAGTTAGCTCGTGGAATTGAATATGGGAGAAATCGGCCTGCTGGCCATACAAAAAAAAAAATATTTAAAATATAATTTTATGAGCATTATGCAAGATAATGCTACCAAAATACTCATATATACTAAGTGTAGTTAGTGCAAGATCTGAGCAAAAACTAGGCGAATTCGGACAAGAGGGCTTGGTACCTCCCATAGAAACAAAAGTTTTAAAATGCTATACTGAAAGCGTTCTTGGAGATAATTCGCTCAAATACTAAATATATTAAATGCAAGCTCTGTTGATTCGGATAAAAGGAAGTGGCACCTCCCACACATTCAAAGTTTTCAAAATGTTTTAGTGCAAGCGTTATTTAAGATAATGTAACAAACATTCGCACCGAAGCTAGGAATAGTTAGTTGAAGCTCTGAGCAAAAACTAGGCGAACTCAGACTAGAGAGCGTGGCATCTCCAATACAAGCAATATTTTCAAAATGAAGCAGTACAGGGTATATAATTTTTGGCCTGGCCAGAGGTAGCACCATTACTAGTTAAAT
Organism: Calliopum simillimum; assembly: GCA_951812925.1. Taxonomy (NCBI): domain Eukaryota; kingdom Metazoa; phylum Arthropoda; class Insecta; order Diptera; family Lauxaniidae; genus Calliopum; species Calliopum simillimum. Next base: position 26,305,417 of record OX638371.1, read on the forward strand.
CTAAAATCAGATTTGCAATCAGCTACCCCGAAAACTTAAGAGCAAAAAAATTTCGTCTTGAAAATATAATAATTTCCAGGATTTTGAACCAGTGTGGGATGATGCAACAAGGCATGTAATACATGAAACCAAGACTTTATTGAGTTGAACTTTTAGTGATCGAATCATACCCAGAAATGAACCTCTCAATTGACCACCTAGGTCATATGATTTGACTCCGTTGGACTACTTCTGTGGGGGTACTTCAAGTCAAGTTGGAAACGAACATTCAGCGGGTGGCCATATGCCCGAAATTATACTCAAAAACTAAATACCATTAAATTTACAAACTAATATAGCCAAAATACTGGCCATTTCTGTGTTTTATTTGTAAGGGTGTAAATTTTGGCCCGGCCAAAAAATAAATACCCTACACTGCAGTATTTTGAAAAGTTTGCTTATATGGGAGGTGCCACGCCCTCTTGTCCAAGTAAACTCAGTTTTTGTTCAGAGCTTGGATTTATAGTTTTTAGTGTCAGAGTGAAATTTAGTTGGATTATCTCAAAAAACTTTTTCAGTATAGCATTTTGAAACTTTTGCTTATATAGGAGGTGCAACGCCCCCTTTTCTGATTTCACCCAATTTTTGCTGAGAGCTTTCATTTATAATTTTTAGTGTCTGAGTCAAATTTGGTTCGAATATTTTAAAAAAACGCTTTCAGTATAACGTTTTGAAGCTTTTGCTTATATGGGAGGTGCCACGCCCTCTGTTCCGAATTCGCTCAGTTTCTTATCAGAGCTAGCGCTTACAATTCGAAGTACTTATGTGTATTCTGGTTGCATTGTCGTGAAAAATGCTCCTAAAATTGCATTTTGAATATATTTTTTGTATGGGCGGTAGGCGTGCCCGTTAGCCGATTTTGCTCATTTTCAATCCCCCGAGCTAACTTTGACGACGGAGGCAGTGTACCAAATTTCATTGAATTATCTTGCTCAGTTTTCCCAAAAAGTGTATTTCAACACACAGCCAGCCACCCAGCCAGCCAGCCACCCAGCCAGCCAGACAGACGGACATGGCTATATCGACTCAGGAGGTGACGCTGATTAAGAATATATATACTTTTCTATACCTACCACGCCTCCTTCTCTGCGTTACAAACGGAAGGACAAAGTGAATATACCCTGGGTGTAGGGTATAAAAATTTCTATGCCTCTAAAAAACACACCCGATATAAGACAAAGTTACGTCAAACTATAAAACCTGATTCGGAAGTTGAAAAAAGCACCGTTCTTTTCCTTCAAAATCTAATTTGAATCGTTATGATTTCTTAAACTAAATTGCGATCTAAGCTAGTCTATATCTATATATTACTACGCAAGACAAAAATTTGTCCTACCTTTTTTACTATGTTAGAAATGGAGCACGACTTTGAATTTTACACCATTAGAACGATATTTCTGTGTAATTGTGCACAAAGTTAAAATTATTTTAATATTTTGCCATTGAGCCAAGTAAAATTAAATGCAAATTTTTAAATATTAACAACGACAAAATACGCGGTCACACAGAGCACCAAAGAGAAAGACAAAAAAGCTGACTAACACTGAATTCATGTTTTTTGTATTCTTTTCGTATCATATTTGTCATTATACCAGGGATGATAAATGAGCTTTTCTATTATGTACCAAATAGCAAAAGAAAAGTATTAAAACTGTCCAAAAAGAACCAAAATTATTTACTACAGTTGTGGTAAAATTTTGACCATTTGGCAATTTTGGTAATTTTGCGATAATAAATTCGAATCCAATTCAAATGGATTGCTTTATCCAATCAGGATTTTAAAAAAAAAAGTTCAGAACACATCAATTTTTCGGTAACGTTCAGCCGTAAAACAATGATTAGGAACTTCAAAGTTCAAATATTTTCGTTCCGTACGCAATATATTGAGCTTATTCCAAAGTAGAAGCTATTTTGATTTACTTTTTCATATTTTCCGACTTACGAACAACACCCCGTCGAAAAAATATAAATAACAAGACATCGAAGTTGTCCCCATCCCTTCCTGGCGGGAATGCTGCCACTTAATTTTTGTAAAAGTAATTTTAACAAAAAAAAAAATATAATATGAATTTGCTGAAAAATTTCCATATAAACTTTTGACCCGCTTTTCTTCGTTCAGCGCTTATCAAAGAAGTTTAAAAATTTCATAAGAATTTCTGACATTAAAAAACAAACGAACTGTTAGGACTTTTCGCAACAAACAAATGAGAGATAAATATGAAAAACAAATTCACAATAAAATCCACATGCAATGCAACCAAAAAAAAAAAAAGAAAAAAAAAAGCAAAATATACAAAAAACGTAATGTCGTTAGTCAACAACGCAACGTAAGGAAAATCGATACTTGTGCTATGGATTGTGTCATGATGATACACCAAAAGCAACAACAATGAAGCAGCTACAGAAACATCAGAAGAAGAAACTGTAGCAGAGGAGTAAACGACGTTTTAAAGCATGCGACAAGCACATAAAACTTGATGTACCTACGTATAATCATGCACAGTGGGGAAAACGAAAAAATTGTACATCGATATATGAAAAATAAGAATAAAATTTTTCTCAGTTAGAATAAGTGTAAACATATTTTTTTTTAAAAAAACCTTCCTGAACAAACAGGAAAAAATTGTAGGAGAGAATGGGGAGTTGTGCGACAGGTTTGGTTGCAGGGAAAAAAAACTATGAAATTAATTTTTTTTTTTTGGCATCTTAGTATATAAAATCTCTAGTATGGCTCAAAATACAACTTCTGGCTAAAGGGTTCGGTTGAAATTTCAAAAATCTAAAAGTTATGCTTGTTAGCGCAAAAGACTCGTTTTTGGAGAGTTGTGCAACACTGAGGGACTTGTACAACACAGCTTTAAATTAAAGAAAATTACATATTTTGATGAATATTCTTTATGTAATTTATTTGTGAACAATGGTTAAGTTAAAAATCATATTGAATATAAAAAAAAAACAAAGTCCAATTAATCCAATTCACAGTGAATAAAGGTGTAGTACTTGGCTGTTAAATTGACACATGTATTGAAATTTTTCAGATTCGGATGGACTTGGAACTATTTGCGCTACCTGCTGAACGCGCACTGCGACGGCGCTTGGCTGGTGATGATTTGACGGCGTTTTTCTTATCCTCTTTCTGTTCTTTTTTTGCATCCTTTGTGAGCTTTTCCTCTGATATTTGGCGCAAAATAGCCACAGATTCAGGCGAGGTCAAAATGGTGGTTCCCATTACCTTTCGGCCTCGTATGGATTTCTTGAGAGGAGTATCATACTGTAGAGGACCCACCTCTTTTAATGCATTGCAAATAGATGCATCCGATGTACTTAGCGTATATGATATGCTGGCGATTACAGAAGCTGATGTTACTTCTTCATGCGCAACTATTCCAATGGCATTTTCAGTAACTATCAAGTCGCGAGGATTTTCATCATCAACGTTAGAGACCTGCTTTTTCCCACTCAGCTCAACTATTTCAAAGTCTTCAGCAGTAAATGCACTCGGATTAAATGGATAAATTCCCGTTGCCTTAAACCCAGATTTGATATTTTTCGGCGTCGCACTTGCATCAAGACATCTATCAGCGATAGGCACTATGTGATGCAATTCCAAAACTCTGCCGATATGGCTCTTCATCCAAGCTTGGCACTGAGAATGGAACATTTTTTTGAATGGGCCGAATACACTGACATCGAGGGGTTGAATACGATGTGAGCAATGAGGAGTGAACGAAACCATTGAGATGCCGTATTCAAGTGCCAAATCTATGGCTTCCACGCTGCGATGGGAAAAGTGGTTGTCCAAGAGTAATACAATTGGCGAATTTTTCGATGCGTTGGCATGCTTAATGAAATGTGTCAAATACTTAACAAATTCGTTCGATGTCATCCAGCCTGTTTGATTTGCAACGCCCAAAGCACCTGGAGCAGCATTATCCCTAAACACCGACTGCATCTTCTTCCGTGGGAAAATATAGAAAGGAGGAATCGACTGCCCAGTAGCACTTAAGGCCAACGCCATTGTGACATTTGTGCCTCTTTCGGCTGATGTTTTCAGTCCAATTCTCCTTGCGCCTTTCCATGCAATCACCTGCACAGTCTTGGTTGGCACGGTCAGGCAGCCGGTCTCATCCATATTCCAGATTTTGTGCGCTTCGAAAGTTATTCCTTGCTGAAACATCACTGCGTCAAGGTTAGCAAAGAAATTATTCATTATTAGTTCGGTGAAGAAAATCCATTAAATTGCATTAAAAATACGAATTGTTCAAAAACTGAAAAAAACTGAACTCGGGTTGAAAACTATCAAATGTGGCGTGTTGCACAACTCCCCACAAATTTTGTTGCGCCCCACTTTCTACATTTTCAAAATGGTCACCGTGGCATCGATATATCAAATGTTTATGCATAATTACTTTCATGGGTTGAAAGGTTATTTACAAAGGAATGTTTTGTATATACTGATCTTTATGATCAACTTCAACAAGTGACTAAAAACACCGCAAACACAAGAGGCCAATGAAACTTTCCGACAAATTTTTCAACGCACAATGAAGAGCGGCACGAAGAATATCTATTGACATGACGAGTGCTGGTGAAAAAGTTAGATCGTATCGAGACAAGCAATTGACAGTGACATGACAGCTACTGTCATTTGACATTTATCGACGTGTTGCACAACTCCCTCTGTTGCAAAACTCCCCAATCTCCCCTACTAAAAATAATTTTCAAACTCCCCATTGTGCCTGTGTAAGCCTGAATTCACTGATAACTTTTGAATACAAATTCGGCGCCAGTTTTGTTGCCTGCCTCACCAGCCTTTACCGGCGATTGGACTGTTACCGCCACCCTTAAAATGATCATTGTGTGTTTCGCATAGAAAAAAAAGTGGGCTAGGCAGGGTAGCCAGGACAAATACGTACAAATGGTATTTTTTGTAGAAACATGTGATGAAGCAGAAAAAATAATATGCACATAATACAATATATTGTACAAAATATATATAAAATAAACATGCGTTATGTAGTTGTTTTAATGTGGTTGAATATTTTTTCTACTGATTTTCCTTTTTTTTTTTTTTTTGTTATTTTTTTAAGGATTTTCGTAGGTACCACGCAATATCGTGCAGTAGTATAATATTCTCTCATGCAAATATATAAAATTTGTGAATAAAAATATTAAAATAACAACAAAATTTATGAAGATTACTTTTATTTTAGTTTCTTCCACTTCTTTCCACTTTTATGGTATTATAAGCTTAACATTTCAATCATGGAAAATGTTGTTAGGGAAAAATTATTACGAAATTTGATTTTACTCTGATGTTGTATTAGGAAATTCTTTGGATATTTGCTTTGAAAATTTTACCTATTTTTATTTAAAGAAAAGCTTTTTTTGAGGAATGGACCAAAAAAGAAAAAGAAACATTTACAATTTATTTGCTTTTTTAATTAAAATTTTGTGAAAAACGTATTTATATTCATACTTATGTAGCAGAGCTTGTTGAAGGTAGTATGAACATGGTGAAATATAACTGGCTAATTCAAAAGGGGTAACTCTTTTTTTTTTTGCAACTACATAAAAAAAAACTGGAAAACACTCGCGGCATTATGTGTGTATTTGATGATGTTAGTTTGGAAATGTTGTCGGGTACACCATAGGCCCAGTGCCGAGGCCTAAATTAATGATGACAACATGGTTATCAACTGGATTTAACTTAACATAACCCAGCCTCGGAAATGTTGAAAAGAAATTTTAATTTAAAGAAAAAAAATTCCAAAAATTTTAAAAAATGGAAAACACGTCAAAGGAATCATTGTCCCATACACGGATAAAAATCCGCTCCATAAAATTTACTGCATTTGGGTAGTAAATAAACTATAGTAATTAACACTAAATTTCAAACATAAATTAACTTACGTATGAACTATTTGATGGTTCCGTAAAGACATATTTATAAATAAAATAAAGCGAAATAATAAACTAATTTTTAGACCAAATTGCAAACATTTGACTATATGTAGAGTAAATTATACTTTTAGCGAAAAAATTACCATTTTCAATTTATAATTCTAGTAATTCCGCTCACAAAGAAAAATGAGTGTAATAATTTTTACTCTACTCGAGTAGTCAAAAAATTTAGGTAATCTTATAGGCAAACGAAATCGGTTAAGTCCCTGTTTCTAAACCTAAATCTCAAACGATTTGCTTGATTTGGAAAGGTTGTGAAGAGAAGCAGTGAAGTGGGAGGTGCCACGCCCCTAAATGGAAAAAACGCTCTCACGGATAAACCACTGCATCGATTTTTACAAAATTTGGTATAGAGCTAGGGTTAGCACTAAGGAACGATAAAATGACCATTATGGTTTTTAGTGAGCGGTGCCACACCCTTAAATGGAAAAAAAGCTGTGACGTCTAAGTCACTACATCGATTTTTATGAAATTTTGTATGGAGGTAGGGTTAGCACTTAGGAACGATAACATAGCCATTATGTTTTTCAGTGGGAAAATGATTAGAATTTGTTTGATTAAGTAACAGTTAAGTGGTTTTTTTTTTTTAAGTCAAAATAATATATAATGCCCTAGTTTTCATCAAAAACAAGATGAAATCTCTTATGAAAAATCCAAAAGGTGCTGAAAAACCCGAAAAATGTTTGAAACGTCAAAAAAATTATGAAAGAGTTGAAAAATCCCAAAAATGCTGGAAAAGTTTCGAATTATGGAAATGTCGGAAAATGGTAAGAAGTTGTAAAAAATCAAATATTAAAGAGATATTTTCAAGAAGCCGAAATATGTAGGAAACGTTAAAAATTGTGGAAAACTTTGGCAATGTTAATAAAATTCAGAAAATCTTAAAAAAGTCGAAAAGCTTGATATATTTATATTACTTAGATAAACCGAATCAAGTTCCAAAAAGCCGATAATAAAGTCGTAAAGTAATGAAAAACTTAAACAAAATTTAAATTTCCAAGAAATTTTAATGAAACCGAAAAATTGAGGAAATGTACATATAAAAAATGTTGGAAACTTTGGAAAATGATGGAAAAGTCCAAAAGCATGAAATGTACATTAAGGAAAAGAAGTCAAAAAAAATTTAGGTTTCCAAAAATTTTAAAAAAACAAAAAGAAAAAAGTTAATAAATTTAAGGCGCGTTTCATTTTTATAAGACACTTTCAGATTTTCTTGCAAACTTCGTCAAAAATGCGTTGTTTGTGTTTTTGCAAAATCAAAAAATGCCAAATAAAAGTACAAAGAATAAGCTTCAAAAAATATATATTTTTTATATTTTTCGCGCAGCATTTAGAAAGAGCCGTGGCTTTCAGTTAAAATACAGAAAATTATAAAGATGTTTTATAAATATGAAACGCACCTTACAAAGTGGGGAATATTAATATTATAATGTGATTATGTAAACTTTCCGTGAAAACAGAGCTCAATTCTTTTTCATTTCTAACAAAATGGCCGCCAATTCACATTATGAAATTTTTTTTGCTCCATTTAAGTATAAGATAAAGGCACTCTCGTTGAAGGCATAGAAGTTGGGTAAAATGGATTAACCGAAAAATGTTTGAAGAGTCAAGAAAAAAAATGCGTGCAAATGCAAGCAGCATAAAAAAATGAAAGCAGATTAAAAAATTTCAATTCATACGCGAAGAGAATTTCGAGCTGAAAACAATCCCAAACCAATCAATTTTGGGTGTGATTTTCAGCTTGTCCATAATTTTCTTGATATCAAGTAATAATGTGATTGTTTATCAAAAAAGTGAATATGCCCATTTGAGCTCAATTCAATTCAATTTGAGATTGTTCGTCAAAAATGTATTAAACTCATTTGTGCTTAACTCAGCCCTTTTGTACTTGTTTATAAAAAAAATAAATATTTCCAATTTTTCTTAATAATTTCTTATTTATCAAAATATGAATATGACCATTCTTGCCAAATGCAAGAAATATCATTTCATTTTCAAAAATTAATGTACCAAAATGTCCAAAGACACCTCAGTACATCGTAACATCCCATTATGGGATGTCAGTAGTATTTACCAGGGTTTGATCTGCTGACTATAAAATAGTTATAGCAACGAAAATTTGCTGAACTGTGCTGCGTCAGTTTTTGCGTTTTACATTTTGGGCTTACTGCTTGCTGTGGTTGTTTGAACTTCGGCTTTTCGCTGTACACAGCAGAAGCATCTTTCAGGATTGCCACATGTTTTTTTTTTTAAATTTGCTTAACCTTACATCTCAAAAAAAAAAAAAAAAAAAAAAAATGAAATTTTAGCCTTAAACCGCTTAGATAAACTTTTAAAAAATTCAACATAATTTTGATATGGTTGCCACCTGGTTTTTTCAATAAAATCAAAGCGTAACTCCGATTGTGCTTTTGCTTTTTGTTTAACTCGGCTGTTTGAACTTCGGCTTTTCGCTGTACACAGCAGAAGCATCTTTCAGGATTGCCACATGTTTTTTTTTTTAAAATTTGCTTAACCTAACATCTCAAAAAAAAAAAAATATATATGAAATTTTAGCCTTAAACCGCTTAGATAAACTTTTAAAAAACCCAACATAATTTTGAAAGGGTTGCCACCTGTTTTTTTCAAAAAAATCAAAATTTCTTTTCAATTAATTGCTGAACTCATAATTTTCTCTCTATTTATTGACATCTTGGGTCCAAAAACGACGGAACGAAAATTTAGGGTTACCATATTAGTGTTGCCAAACGTTTTTTCGCAAAATTTCATTCCTTAGTCAACTTTCTTTATTGAAAGTTATAGAATCGACCCATAACAAATTTTTTGGGGCTGCTACCTGGTTTTTTTAATAAAAGCAAAATTTTCTTTCAATGAATTGCTTAAATCATCATTTTCTCTCTATAAATTGGAAAAAAATTTGGATTTTATTAAAAAAACCAGGTGGCAACCCCAAAAAGTTTACTATGTGTTTTTGGGTGGATTCTATAACTTTCAATAAAGAAAGTTGACAAAGGAACGCAATTTTGCAAAATAACGTCTGGCAACCCTAAATTTTTGCTTCGGTGTTTTTGGACCCAAGATGTCAATTTATAGAGATAAAATGATGATTTAAGCAATTTATTGAAAGAAAACTTTGATTTTATTGAAGAAACCAGGTGGCAACCTAAGCGGTTTACGGGTAAAATTTTATTTTTTTTTTTTTAAATGTATGGCTTAAGAAAATTTTACAAAAAAAAAAAACCAAGTGGCAACCTGAATGTTTTTGTTTTCTTTTGCTATTGCTTCGTTCTCTTTCGGAAAGCATAGCGGCAGCGAAGCAAACATTTTGAAATAAGCGACTTCAACTGTAGCAGCAAGCTTCGGCTCTGCTACTGCTTATGAATGGAAAAAACAGCACAGCAGACAGTTCGATTTCAAATTTGTGCTTCGACTGTAGTGCTGTGCTGCGTATTTTTTCTATAGTCGCAGCACAGCAAATCAATAGGCTAAAAAATAGCTCAGCAAAATCAAACCCTGGTATTTACTCTATTATAAATACCCAATTCGACTGTCGAGCAGGAATTATTTAAGCAGTAGATGACATAGTCATATTGAGAATCATAAACACACGGAATAATCACAAATGAAAATTTATTTTTTGATAACCAATCACAAAAGAGCTTGAATTAAGTAAAAAATGGGCTTATTTTTTTTTTTTTTTTTTTTGATAAACAAGTACAAAATGGCATACATTGAGTACAATTGGTCTTAATTATCAAAATTTATATTATGCCCAAATTTGAGCTTGAATTGCGAACAAGTTGGGCGTATTTTGGGATGATTTTATGCTATATTGGGCTTAATTCTGAATATTTAATTTAAGAACGATTTGAGCTAGATCTTAGAACATTTTTTTCTCTCCGTGTAGATTTGCCTAAAATGAAACTACTGTGGATACTGGATGGATATCCAAAGAAATGTAGTTGTGGAGAGTTATCAGTGTCATAAGAATGGGTCGATACCAAAAGTGGTTGATCAGCTGGCCAGCTGTACCCTTCCTCTGGGAAACACCTTAGCTATGCCAATGTCACTAACCTGAATAACTAGTCTGACTATTATGCTTGGGTTAGATCCTAATAACTGCAGAAAAGAAACCTCAATTATCACATGTCTCTGAACCAAACACGCAAATTAAATTTGTCATGCAAATGTCAAAATAGTGCGCTTTCTATACTTTTTTAAAAATATTATTTTTCCTCCCTGTGAACAACTCATATAAGCAGTAAATTACCACGCTTGATACCACGCCAGAAAAACCAAATGAACAAAAAAAAAAATACTACCATCACTCAAAGTTACATAGTAATTAGGCAACTATTAACATAAGTTAGCTTTTTACGGAAAACAATCTAACAAATTTACAAACTACACAGAACGGCTCTCAGGTTGGCATATATCCGTACATGCATGACTACGAGTAAAGTTAAATAGTCTAATTATCTAAGCGGCTCATTTGTCTTAACATGTAAATGTTTAAGTTAAAATCCCAAAAGGGTAGGTAAAATTGAGTATTTAAGATAATACACATACTAAGGCTACGGGCGGTAGGCAGTAACCCAAAACTGACGTAACGTAATTGATTTTTCACAGTAAGTTCGTTACTCCTACAACAGATAAAAAGACAACTAAATTCCAACATAATAAATTCAACGATAAGTCTGTTTCAAAGAAATGTGAAATTGCTTTTGATTCCTTGAAAATCCACACTTGTGTAAAATAAATCATTTGCGTATTATAAAATGGATAAGCAGCTTTTACATGATGCTGCGTAATTACGTCAGGTAAAATGTAAAAATGTCAACGATAACTTTTTCTAAAATGATGTCAGAGTATTTAGGCCACACAATTATGTATGTGCTCCAAAGAAGAATTGTGCATATTAAATTAATTTTATGTTGTTTCAAAATGTTAACGATTGAGGCTCCAAAAGAACATACACGTTGTTTCTTTACTCTTAGACGACAGGTATACCATAAGGACCCAGTCGGAGAATGTATGTACAATGCCTACTGATAACAATGACTTCTTTCTTGCCCTCTTTAAGATCTTTTAAACAGTCTCCGATGTGAAACCATTTTTGGAACAAGTCAAGTTTAGTTCTCAAAGCTTAATAGGAGCCCAGGAATTGATTAGGACAATAACAAAAAGCATTGCTTGGATCTAAGGACTGCGTTCGATAAAATTGTCCATCACATTTTATCCAATAACTTGTTTTCAAATTGCTCAATTTAAAAATTTTTTTCGCAGTAGGCTTTGAATTGAATGTACCAAAACTATGGTTTTCAAATTTTGTCCCTAGTCAGTCATATTTACTTAAAAATCGCAAACGAGCTATAAGTTCGAAAATCTATAATAAAAATTTTTGAAGACCACCCGCGGTAGACTACCAATAGAATAGCTCGGAATAGCAAAGTTAATGTGAAATTGGTATCAAGAGTTCTGAAAAAATTTTAGGAAGACTTGGGTGTCTTTCAAAAGCCAGGTTCCGCGAGAGAAAATTTCATTCGTGACCAAAACAAAAAGAAGAACTTCGTCACAATTTTAAAGAGAACCCCAACATTTCATGCAGAAAACTGGCACAGAAGGTGAAGTGTTCCGAGTTTTTAGTTCGCAAGGCCAAAAAGGAAGTTAGTTTGAAGACGTTTAAGGTACAAAAAGTTTTTGACAGAAATGCTATGAAGAACACGAAAGCAAAACAGCACGCCATAAAATTAAAAATTAATTTTTTTCCAAAAATTCGATTTTACGCAGTTTTCAGGAAAAAATTTTAAACTGTAGACTCGCGGAGGAATATAGACGAAAAGCTTAAGTCAAAAAAGCAGTCAAAATTTCTTCGTAAGTTCTTGGTTTGGCAAGTAATCTGCAGTTGTGGCAAAAGGAGCAATTATTTTGTAACCACTGACACAGTAAACTCCGAATTCTATATTAAGGAATGCTTGAAAAAAAAAACTTAAGCCTTTCCTACGAAAGCATGAAGTTTCCACTTTCTTTTGGCCGGACCTAACATCTTGTCATTATAGTAAATTGGCCTTGGAGGGGTACTCAAGAAATAATGTGATTTTGGTGCCTCGTGAAGCAAATCCTCAAAACTGTCCAGAACTCCGGCCAATTGAAAGATACTGAGCTTTGGTCAAAAAATAGATGAAGGCAATAAAAGAAGTTGCCAGGGATGCTAAAAATTTTCGAGAAAAGTTGTGTTCAGCAGCTCGAACGTTATCAAATAATACCATAAAATCATTAATATAAGGAGTGTCAGAACCCAGTGTGCCAGACGGTTCATATCTTCGCTTTTTTACCCGTTACGGATCCGTTACTGATCCGTTTGCGGGAGAAATTCCAAAAAAAAAAACGATTCGCTTTTTTTTTTAGGAATCTCTCCCGCCAACGGATCAGTAACGGATCCGTAACGGATAAAAAAGCGAAGATTTGAACCGTCTGGCACACTGGGAAAAGTTACAAAAAAATTTGTAAACAAAAATATTATTAAAATTGTAGATACGTTATAAAAATTTTAATAAAATGGCGGTTCAAGAATAAGTCTAACTTTTAAAATCGGACCACTAGTTCTAGAGATTTTTTGAATTTTGTATGGGACAATTTTATCGAACGCAGTCCTTAGTTTAACAAGCTATAAATCTGAGGTACCATTATTTTCGAAATAACAGTTATTTTTTTTTTCAAAAAAATTCACTGTCAACCCATCTTTAGTAACAAAGTAAGGAAGCCTAATTTATTTCCTTTCATCTGATATGCCCTTTTATACTTAAATTTTATTTATTGGTAAATGTTTTTTATAGGAAATCAAAAATAGACCAAAAAATTTTTCATTAAATTTCGCATATAACATAAACAAAATAACAACAAAAATAAACACCACAATTTTTTTACAAACTTAAGAAATTGTGAAATAGCCTTATCATATATGACGAACGAATAAAGTGACTGATTTTGACTCATTAATATCAACTGCTTAAAACTTTTTATAAAGAACTTACTATGACTTAAGCGTTCATTTTAGTTCAAAGAATAAAGTTTGTAACCGTAAACTTCAAATCATCTGTTAATTTGAAGGATGCAGTTGAATATTAGTCACTCGATTCATCATCATGCATGATAAGGCTATAAATGTTAACCTCTCTAATTGAGAAGAAATGGTCATTCCATTGAGATCCCAGTTATACAGATTACATTGTTTTGTATTTCAGGTATCAAAAAGATCCCAAGGGGAAAAGAAGCGCTTAAAAAAGCCTTTTGAAGTGCTCCTTTTTCACCAATAAGCGTTTCCGCTCCGTAAGAACTATTCTATCTTTTTAATATTGCATGTTTTAGGATATAAGCGTTCTGAAGCTAACCGCAGCCTTACGGAAAAAGACATTTTGAAGCGCTTTTTTGTAACACGGCGGTAATCGTTCTTTTAATTTAAAAAAATAAAGAAATTAACTAACCGCACTAGGATACGAACCTAGGACCGTCGGTGTGTTAGATAGAAGCATATTGGGGGTTATCGTGAATAAATATTTACGGGGAATTTTCTTGAGACTGCAGTGGAGAGTGCATGTTGTATGCATGTATTTATGTATTCTCCTTTAACTCCTAAGAGGAGCATAGGGCCAATAAGAAACATTCCATTCGTCGCAATCCCTTGCGATGACTTTGATCTCTTGCCACGACTTTCCCGATTCTTGGATTTTCTTTTCCAGCTACCTTTTTCCAGTTGGTTTTGGGTCTACCACGTCCTCTAGTGCCTTGTGGATTCCACTCAAGAGCCTGGCGACAAGTGCATGTTAGTCTAGAAAAAATTCCCCGGGAATATTTATTCACGATAACCCCCATAATTTTTACTTACAATTACAAACTCGTTAGACCTCTACACCATTGACCTATGTACGTATACATATATGATGAAGAGGTATAAAATTTGTATATTAAGCAAATTTCTGTCCAGACAGAATTTGATATTCGAATGCTTCCTACAGCATACATAAAATCATTGTATAATCTCAGTTTCAAGTCAATTAAACACAAGAAAATAAATTAGAGAAAAGAAAATAGAAAAATGAAATAAAAAAAAGTTAATAAAATTATGAAAAAAATAAAGCAAAAAAAAATCGCCCGCGCTAGGTTTCGAATGCTTACTGCAGCCTTACAAAAAATCAGTAAGTAAGTGCTTCTAAATTTCTATTGAGACAAGCGCTTTTAAAGTGCTTGGTTCAGCAACGCTTGAAATTTCCCCCTTGGGTTACTTAAGGAATTTGTCTTTAGAAATTAGTACATTGCAAAATAAATTTATAGAAAATACACCACTTGCGCATAAAGTCTGCAATGTCTTTGGATGCTTCTTTTGTTGCCTTTAATTGACTAAAGCCCAATATCTATCGATGTAGTGGCACTGAGCAAGGTCTGGTCAAAAAAGGGACGATTACTCATGGTTTCTTAAAAATGGTCTTTTCCAAGGATTGGTTTAGATTTCTCTGTTGATAGTGCCTATTGTCAATAAATTTTGGCTTCTTTTACAAATTGAGCGCCAGACAAAAATTTTCTGTGAAATTTTGCTCTTTTTTGTGTCCTTAATTTTTTCGGGACATTTCCCAGAGCATTGGCGACATAAAATTCCTGGCCAAGAAGCTGTCAAAAATCAGAAAGGACGCAAGTTTTGTCTTCCATAACGAAACATTCAAATTTGCTCACAAAATCTTTACTAAGTTTTTTAGCGCGTGTTCTTTTGAGCATTCCGATCCGGCAATTTCTGAACTTTGTAGGTCTTTAGCCTATACTCTTATTTCGCTCTTCGCACAAATGACCTGGAGCAATCTGCTAGCTGAGCGGTTTTTCTTACTGAAAGGTTTGGATTTTTCTCCAGAATTTTTTTTACGGTCACCACAACGTTTTTTTCTGCTCGTTCCTGGCTTGCGATTGGTGTGGAAATTTTGAACTAATCAGGATACTGTATGTCGGCTAACTTTAGCATCCTTTGCAATTCTCTTAAAAGTATAGTGTACTTATTTCTAATGAAACGCTCACAAATATTTCTTTAAGTTAACTTTTTTTTTTTTGTATTATTTTCGTAAATGTCGTTTTTTTAATTTTAGACCAGCCAAATAAGATTTGAGTCTTGCACTAATTCCAAATTTCAGAACACCTATACCAATCGATTGAGAATTTTGCCCTGAGCAACATATCGAAATGGGTCTTCCCAACTTTTCCAGGAAATTATGTAAAATTGGTGAATCACCAAACCCAAATTTTTAAAGCCATCTAAATAGCTCATTAACAAGATTTTATAATGCAAAAATATTCTGTATCTGGACCGAGGATATCTATAGGTTCGGAAACATCAGAATTTTTTAACTCGTACTACATGGGGAAACTCCCAATTTATATAATTTCCCGGAAAAATTGGAAGGACCCATTTTGATATGTTGTTCACGGCACAATTCTCTATCGATTGGTATAGGTTTTATGAAACTTGGAATTATTGCAAGATTCACATATATAGCCAGTACCTAATTCGACTGGTCTTTTTGTTGCATTTGAAAAATAATTGTACTTTCAACATGAATAAAAGCATCAGTATGGTAATATGTATTATGGAAATGGAACCAAAACTGTTGGAAATACCGTTCCGTTGTAACGTTCTGAATTCAAATATTAATTTTCTTTTGAGATAGTCTTGCAATTTTAGCTTGGGCTAAGAAGAGAAGATACTTAAGTATATGTAAGCTATTGTGCTAACTTGACCTTAACCCAAAAAGTAAAAAATTTTAAACCAAATTAGGGTAGCGTTTTTGTATATGGATTATACAAATTTATTGAAGATGAAACTTTTTTTTGTGAAATTTTTGATATTATTCGAATAAAAATTAATTAAAAAACTTTTCAAATATTTTACTCCTAACCGATCAAAAGTTAATTAAAATCTTATCTAATTCGTTATGTCATAAGCAGACAGACAGTTTTTCACTTTACACAAAAATAAGGCAACTTTACAATGTTGGAAATTTCCTCAGGGCTGCTTTGTCACCCCAACTCCAAAGACGTACTCACTTATCGTTTTGTTTTTATTGCCTTTCTTTGTTGTAGACTTTTGCAGCACAGACTGTATAATTTCAAATGTAAATTTTTTCTTTTTTTCCAGATTTGGAAATATTTTTAAAACCCAAAAGTATTTCTTTAGATTAAACACATATTCACATGCAGAAAATATTAACTTTTTTCTGATTCTTCACTAATTCTCTTCACATTTGTGTGTAAAAACTTATTTTCCACTTTGATAGAAAAATCAATTTTTAGCACAGATTTGAAACTACCCGTTTGTGCTATGACATACACCACTACTCGCTACTCTTTCAAGTGCTACGCTTCTTCTTGGCAGCGCTTATTATTGTTATTATTCTTTTGCACACACAAACAAACGCACCAATACACTGTCACAATTAAACCAACTAAACTTTAACCGAAAAAAAGTATGAAATTCTAAAGATCAAAACATTTTTTTCACCCTTCTTTTTTTTTTTTTTTTTTTGAGTGTTTCCGCTTAGTTAAAAAAATTTCCCGAACGGTTTAGCGCACGTCTCAAAACTGCATTCGAAACCCAAATCAATGTGGAAAATTTATATGGACGTCAAGTTGAAAAAATTCTTGCGTTGTTAAAAAGGAAGAACGCGAAAAGCTTCGCAAATTCGAAAACTTGCGCAGAACACATGTTGACATTCGAACACACACTGAAAGAGATGTGAGAGTTGGGGAAAAACACCCCAATGTTATCATATCAAAAGTAACAAAAAGAGCAACGTAACATAAATGAAAAGCGTCTGGGAAAATACAACTTGTCATTTTTGACAACTTTGCATCATGAGCAACTGAAAATTAAAAACAAAAAAAAGCGGAAAAAGCTTTCGAATTTTCATTGAGAAATATTTGTTTATTTTCGAACATTGCTTATGATTTGACATTTCCGTGCGAATTTCGATCATATAAGCTGTCAAAAAGTTTTATAGAAGTTTATTTCGAAATTAACACATTTCAAAAATAAGAACAATTTTAGGAAAAATAAGACGAAAACTCTAAAGTCCCTTATGTAAAAAAAGTCACTTTTTCTAAAAATTTTCCATTGCAGTCTGAGAAAAAATTCTCGAGAATATTTATTTACGATAACCCACAATAAGCATTTATTTTATGGCATTTTGAAATCGTAAAATAAAAAACTCAAGTTAGTAGATATAAAAGTTCAAAGTTTGTCTATCATCAATTTTTACGGGGTAGAGATTCGGTAAAACCGCTTTTATTGGTATTTGTAATTTGATAACACAGGTTTACAAAAAAAAAATGTCATGGCGTTTTGACCAGACTATGTGTTTCCTAGGGACTTTGACGTCCTGAATCCGAATCCCAGGTCCGTTTTTTTTCAGAACGTCTGAGAAAAAATATTTCTAGGTCATATGGAGGTCATGTGTCGTTTAGTGATAAATTCGCTAAAATTCTGAAACTAATTTTTTATCATTGAGTTCTTAGTCCTTAAAAAGAATATGTGATCAAAAAGGGTATCTCGGACCTAGTTTCGAAGATATAGCCATCGGAAAATCCGGATATATCTTCTATGAAAACCGCCTGGATGGATTTGTAAAATATTGGTGTCATATGAAAGGTATTTTGACAGCCTATAAAAATGTTTTGAGCGTATTTTCAATTGGATTCATAGTTTTCGAGACATGAGCTTTTTTGAAATTTTGTGAAATTTTTCAATTACAACAACAAATAAATCAACAGCACCAACAACAAAAACAGCAACAACAATAATAACAACAAAATACCTTTCATATGACACCAATATTTTCCAAATCCATCCAGGGGTTCCCAACTTATAGCGGTTTTCATAGAAGATATATATTCTGATCTTCCGATGGCTATATTTCCGAAACTAGGTCTGAGATACCCTTTTTGCTCATATATTCTTTTTAAGACCTAAGAGCTGTATGATTAAAAATTAGTTTCAGAATTTTAGCGAATTTATCACTAAACGACACATGAACCCCATTTTGACCTCCATATGACCTTGAAATCTTTTTTCTCAGACGATCTGGAAAAAAAACGGACACGGGATTCGGATTCAGGACGTCAAAGTCCCTAGGAAACACATAGTCTGGTCAAAACGCCATGACATTTTTTTTTTTTTTTTTGTAAGCCTGTGTAATTACCTCAAATCAGTTGTAAAATGTTCAGTACATGTCTAAGCATTGAATTTCATTATAAACTGAAAACCGGTAAAATTGGCCCTATCTCTTATTTTAAGCTGTACTGCTTAATTTTGTGAGTAAGGTACCTTTTCCAGTGGACAGTCACATATATTCTTGATCAGTGTCAACCCCTCTGTCAATATAGCCTTATCCGTCAGTCTGTCCGTCTGTGGAAATAATATTCATGTGAAATCTAAGCAAGATAATTCGATGAAATTTTGTACACTACCGCTGTCGTCAATTCGGGTGATTGAAAATGTGTAAAATTGGTCAACGAACACGCCTACAGCCCATATGAAAAAATAACATTTGAAACGCAATTTAATGAGCATTATTTACGACAACGCAACCAAAGTACATATCGCTCATTTACTACAAGAACGGCACAACTCAAAAAACGCAAATTTTTGCTTCATATTGTCTGGAAATTTTATAGTAACATCTTTTACGGTCACCATTTGAGAACGAAATAACTTTTTCAATTGAAATCTTTAAACGTATTTCTGCAAAATCGATTTTTTTGACTCGTGCTGTTCTTGGAGTAAATGAGCGATATAAATATTTAAAACACTCGGATATCGCTCTCAGCTACATAAGTCTCGGGTAGTTACTTATGATGGACTATATTAAAAGCTCTATTTGAGATAATTCAACCAAATTGCACTTAGAAACTAAGGATATAGTAGTAAATGCAAGCTCTAAACTTAATTCTTAACTTCGTCATCAATTGAAAATTTCTTCTAACGAAGCTTTTTTTTTCAAGTTTCGGAGTAGGCAATGATCGCTGGGTGCCAAGTCAGGTGTGGTTGATCTAAAATTTCGAAGCTCACCTTCGACATGGCGGCCATCCCAACACGGCTCGAGTGGACAGGGCGGAATGTAGTGCAAGAGGACACTTTTGGTAATTTTCCACCTCTTTTTTTTTTTTGACTGCTTTCTTGAAGATTGAAGCATAGCATTCTCCGGTTATGGAGACACACGTTTATCTTTGTAATCGATCAACCGGATCCCTTCTGAGTCACAAAAGACTGTCGTCATGATTTTTCCAGTTTGGACTCAGGTTTCGTCCCCAGTAACAATTCGAGTCAATACTCCATCTCTGTCTGCACTACAGAGGTCCAAAACCTCGAAAGAATACTCCATTTATTTTTTTTTTTTTTATTAAATTTTGTTCAGGATTGACGATTGACGATGGTCCAAAGAATAATACCCCGAAAAACTTAAATGAAAAATGTTTTAGGGTAGCAGAAGAATATATTGAAAAGGAGAAATTAATTTGTATTTTTATTACTACTCCCTACCCCTCATTCCGCGGACTTAAAAACGTCCTTACTTTTCTGCACATCTTGCAGTCGAGAACCCTGAATAAGTTATAAAAAGTGGAAAATATTTCATGAAACGAAAAAAATTTTATCGAATTTTATTTATTTATAAGGCCGGGTCGATGAAAAATAGTTGGAAAACTGCCCCTATTTGAAAACTTACTTTGAGAGAATCCAGGAAACACAAAAAAAAAGTTTTTTTTACCTCTCTTAAAACAGCCAAAATCGTCTTTTTTCCATAACTTCGGCAGGTGATGTCAGACGTTTAAACATTATACGTGGGCTGCTCGATATATTTCTGGCCTAATAATGAAAATGCGAATATTTATCATCAAAAATGGTTTTATTGATTTTCAAAGTATTCTCCAGCATGATTTATACACTTTTGCATGCGCTCAAACCAATTGTCGAAGCACTTTTTCCACTCCGATTGAGACACCTCCAAAACTTTGTTTTTGAACGCTTCAACAGCAACTTTTGGCAACGAAAATTATTGACCACGCATTTTTTTCTTGATGTGCGGGAATAAAAAGAAGTCATTGGGTGCCAAGTCAGGGCTGTACGTCGGATGACCCATCAATACGACGTTTTGGCCGGTCAAAAAGGCGCTGGTTTGAGCCGATGTGTGAGAGCTCGCATTGTCATGGTGAACAATGATTCGTCTTCTCTTGTTCGTTTTTCGAATTTCTCCGAAGACTTCAGCCAGACAAAGTACCACTCAGAATTGACCGTCCTACGTTGCTCAAGAGGAACAGTCGCCACATGACCAGTTTTGCCGAAGAAACATGCGACCATTTGCTTCGAAGTGCTTCTTCCACGAGCAACTTTCGTTGGATTTAGCTCGTCTTGGAATACCCACACGGTCGATTGCAGCTTTGTTTGGGGCTCATACGCATAGATCCATGATTCGTCACCTGTAACGATTCTATAAACGTCTTTTGAATCACCGCGATTGTATTTTTTCAACATTTCTTTGCACCAATCGACACGAGCCTTTTTTTGAGCGATTGTGAAATTGTGCGGGATCCAACGAGAACAAACCTTTTTTACGGCCAGGTGTTCATGCAATATCGAATGTGTGCTGGTGGGAGAAATACCCAAGGATGTCTCTATCTCACGGTATGTCACATGACGATCTTGCATTATCAGTTCACGCATGGCATCAATGTTCCCTAGCGCAACGGCCGTTTTTGGACGACCTTCACGGAATTCGTCTTTGAGCGAGCGTCGGCCACGATTGAATTCATTTAACCAGTATTTCACAGTGCTATAAGATGGTGCTTCATCGCCATACAAAGATTTAAGTTCATCAATGCTCTCTTGTCGTGATAATCCACGTCGAAAGTTGTGAAAAATTATCGCACGAAAATGTTCACGAGTTAATTCCATTTTTTTGCCAAATTGATTTTTTCAAGTCACTGTAAACAACACAAATGATGGTCGTACGTCAAAACGTTCTGAGTACGTTTATACTAAAAATATCAAACTTTCCAATAGATATGTCAGATTGCACCTGGCAACACTTAGTGTTGCCTAGGCCAGAAATATATCGAGCAGCCTGCGTATATCATTGTAAAAGGCTTAATTAGTACTTTTTGTAAAAATATTTTTAAAGACTTTAATTTTATAAAGAAAAAATGGCATTCATTCAAGGGGATACGAATCAGAGAAACTAGATCGTACTAGCCGAATATGACCTCGGAGGTCCAAAGAACATGAGGAAAAAATTTAGGTCTAATTAAGTGCTGTACAACGCTCTATAATTTTTGAACATCGCACATCACTCGTCGAGTGGTCCAAAAAAAAATTTGTTTTGTTTCCTAGATACATTCCAGGTAAGCTATCAAATAAGGGGCGGTTTTCCAAATATTTTTGTTTATACGGAGACCGCCAAGTATATGTTATAGATTTTTTGTGTCAATTTTTTGTAAAACTTTTAAGCCCGAATACATCGAAAATCAGAGCTAAATCCTAGAAATGACTAAGATAAACGTACTCGAGTTGCGTTTATTTTACACATATGTACCTACAAATAATGGAGTGTGAAATTTTCCAGGCAGCCGAGGGTCCTTTTCGAGGGTCAACTTTCTGAGTAGAATATGAATTCGAGGTCGGAACAGGCCCATCACCTCAAGACTTTGAGGTATTTGAGGTAAAATATACGAAAAATTTTTATTTTTGAGACTGCACAAAATTTTTGTAATTTTTTTACCTAATACTTTTTATTGTGCAAAAGGTTCAAAAAGGTTTCAAAAAGAAATTGACAGACTTTTGAGTAATGCGCTAAATTTTTAGTTCATTAAGCTTTTCACTAGCGCAAAACAAATTTTTTGATTGTGAAAATTTTTCCCATAGCACTAAATGAACAGTAATAATAGTAATACAATAATTTTCTCCACTTAATTTCGTGATAAAGAAAATTTATTCATTATTAAAAGACTCTTTTAATGGTAATGAAAAATTTTTCACTATCAAAAATTCCTTTAATGATATTGGAAAGTTTTTCACTGTCATTAAATTGATTTGATGGTAATGAAAAATTTACCATTGTCACTAAATCTATTGAAATGTAAAATTTACTTCATTGAATTTAATGAACATTTTCAATAAGTTTCAATAAATTCAGTAAAACAAATTCCATAAAGTTCACTAAGAAATAAATTTTCGCTTTTAATAGATTTAGTGATAATAGTAAATTTTTCTATACCATCAAATCCGTTTAAGTGGAACTTTTATTGAAAATTGTAAACTACATTAAGTGATAATGAAAGACGATAGTGAAAGATTTTTCACTAGCACTAAATAAATTTTTTGATGTTTAACATTTTTTCACTAGCACTAAATTTAGTGAAAAATAAAATTAAGTGCAAAACCTCCAAGTTTGTTAATTGAAATCGCACGGGTTCCGGAACAGAACTGATAGATCTCCTCGAAACTGCAATGGACAGTTTATGTTTTCAATGTGTCGAAATGTTTTTACTTTTTAAATGATATAAAACAAAGGGGATAATAAAATCGTCTACACTTCAGTCCGCAGAAATTTGAGAACAATAATTCGTCCTTTCGACTGACTTTTTAATGCTTTCGGAGCTAATGTAGAAATTTCAATATGGTAACATTACACTACTTAATTACACTCTTGTAATTTCGAAATACCATCAGCCAAAAGCATTTGCAACAAAGGATAATTTTTGTTTACTTTTAGAAAAGATAATGATGAGATACTATTTTTGCTCTCCCACTCTCTCTCAGCAAATTTTAAAGCAGCAGCATACAATCCTTGAGGAAATCCTTTGTACGCAATATCTCTTTTGCACTTACGTTTCGTATCATATGATTCAAAGTGAAAACGTTTACGTATCTAACAAAGAAAGTGCTGAATGTCCACCCACAGTTATTGTTTCATCTTGCCAAAAACAAAGGCATTGATTGAAGAGGGTGAAGTCAAAGATGAGGATGTAAGTTCCAAGTTTTATGAGTACTCGTTTTCACAGACAATTTGACGCTTATCCTAAATACGTTATATATTCGTGGTGTGCACGTGTCACAACAACAAGATTTTGCGACTACGCGTACCTATGTTTATGTGTATTTCAGAATAGAAAACATATATGGCAGTTGTACTGTCTTATTCAAGAACTAAATATGTACGTAAATATGCACGAGTACAATATATAGCGCCCCATGGAGATTTGAAAATAAAAAACTTATTCATTCTAAGTCAAACTGATTTTTCCCAGGACGAACTATTCAGTCGTTATAAAAAGCAGTATTATTATTCCTCAACAAATAATCCGGAGCGGAGCACGGCCTGGTGAAGCGGAGTAGAGCGGAAGGAAGAAAAGCAAAATAAGCAGAGCAAATAAAATCAGAAACAAAAGCGGGGACAAAGAATTCAATTGATATTGATAGAGTGACTTAAAACAAAGAAAACAGTTTATAGACTTGCCCCACTTTCAAAATTAACGGCTATTATAATTATTTCAGTGCTTTCACACTTTAGCCTCAATGAACTGTAATCAAAATTATACTGAACTGATATACTATGAAGACGCTTTTATACTAATGTGTTGCGGTATTACAATCTTCTTTCAAAGTTTTAAAGCTGCTTTTGCTGCATTCAACCACAAGCTAAATCAGCTTGAGCTTGAAAGAGTGGGACGCAGCAGACCAAAAATGTAGAGCACCTTAAGACTGATTTAGTTCCGATGAGAAATGGATTTTATTGAATGATATTGATAAAAAGCGACATTTTATTCAGCAATATGATGAACAGAGCAGTGTGGGGAGGAACAAAGTGGGAAGGAGCAAAATGGGACCGGGCGGAGCGAAAATATTAAAAGCAAAATCAAAAACGGGGAACTAGTCAGTTGATATTGACAAAAAGTGACAGAAACCAAGGGAACCAGTTGACTCAAAATTATTATTTATTATAGATTAATCAATACTACATTCAAATCTGTTCGTGGAGCATTTCTTTCAAATCGAAAAATTAAAAATAATACCAGTCGTTCCATGTATCGGCATTTCCGCCAAAAGATCTAAAGTGAGCCAATAAATTAAATCACCATATCTCTGAAACTATTTAACGTGCTTGGATGAGATTTGAAACATATGTAAAAAGCACCAAGACAAATAATGTGAACTGGAAAAAATGGAGGTATCACGCCCTCACAAAAATCACTTCATCATGTCTCTGAAAATATTTAATGCACATGAATGAGAGCGCCAGGACAAATAAAGTTAACTGGGAAAATGGGCGACGCCACGCCCCTAAAAAAAAATTCATAATTTATGAGATTTGGTACATGTAAAATGGCATGACATCCTTTGGTGATGCCACGTCAGCCTAACAAGATAAGGGGCCGTTCACATATTACGTAACGCAATTTTCGACCAATGTTGACCCCCGCTCCCCGGTAGTAACGCAACGTAACAATACGTTTAACGCTCTCCTCCCCTAGTAACATAACTGAAATTGAATTCTTGTCGCATAAAATTATAAAATCGACGTTATGTAACGTAGTTGATGACCCCTCCCACCCCATGTTACACTTCGTAACAAATCGTCCGACCGCCAGCCCCTCCCTTTTGGCGCGTGAACGGCCCTAAGGTGAACCAAAATTCAGTGGGAAATACAAGTTTTTTGAAGATTTTCAATTTTAAATTTGTGGTTATGGTGGAAAAAATTTCACGTTCATATTGTCACGTATCGATTCCGATTATGATAAAAACAAAGAAAAGTACAGAAGATATTTGAATGAAACAAAATGAATTTTAAAGTAACATTATTGCATAAGATTCTAAAATTGGTCGCACTAAAAAATTCTGACTTGTTTCGCAGAATTCTGACTTTCTTTATTTTTGCCGCATTTCCTGTTATCTTGTGGGCTCCACTGCAAAGATTGACAAACAGACACGGTTTAACATTGAAGATCGTCCTGGGTCATCAAATTTTCAGAATTCTTCGAAAATTATTGTTGCTGAACACTTTTAAGTTGTTATCGTTGACAGGAATAAAGATTAGCAAATATTTCGTGGCTAAGCAAATGCGCCTTATTTCGTATTTATTTTTGGTATATCAACTTTAGCTTATTCTCTGCAATTTATAACTTGTGGATCCACGAAACGCCATATTTGATCAAATAATTTAGGAAACAAATTGATATTTTTATTATTTTATTGAATTTCTTTATTTAATTCTTCAATATGTAAGCACAAATTTAAATTTAAATTATTTTATATAGTATCTAAGTTTATTTTTAATAGTAAGTTATTCATCGAAGCACTTCAAAGTAAATGGTGGGGTTTTGGTAGAATCAATGTATCACATCAACATATAACGATAAGTGCTGCATTACTGGGTTACTGGGGTTTTGCCTGCATCTACATAAAAAAAGATGTCCAATGTCCATTACACACTTTTTGCGCCGTCCTCGGAATAGATCTACAAAGCTGAAATTTTAGGAGTTTTCTCTCTGGATACGATAGTACAACATAGGTTAATGGAACCGAAAAAATATATTAAAAGAAAAAAAAAAAAAATAACACCATAATATACATGTGACAACTGCTCTAACCGCTCGACTAGTGACAAAATATTTTCGCTATTATACATTACTGTACCAAGCCCAATGCACTGACCGTATCATAAATGTTCCAGGCCTTACATTATTTTGGACAGACGAAATACATGCCTTTCTTACTTAATTTGTGTACTCAGAATTCACACAAAAGTATTTTCTTAGCAAAATATTGTTTTTTTTTAAATGCCTAATATTTATTTCAAAATGTACAGCTCAGAAACTAATGTACCGATTTGAAAGGTAGTCAGTATGGTTTCAATTACTTTTCATTTCAATAGCTATTTTAAGAAAATGGTGAATCGTGCTATTACAAGTATCAGAATATTTTCGTAGAGGAATATGATGCCCTTCAAATTATATGTATCGGAAAATGTAACCGTTTAGAAGATATTACATAAAAACAAATTTTCATACATATTTCGGTTTTTCAAAAATATTTCTAAAACGTTAGTTTTTGTCGTATGCATAAATCAATATTTTTTATAGAGCCGTTCTCCACAAAAAGATCCTAATACTTAATCGTGCTATATCTCTGTAGGTATAGTAGCTTTAGTCAAATCGAACTCTTCGCACCTCGTACAAAAAAAGAGCAGACAATGTCAACCGGGGCCGCTAGTTTTTAAATAGAAATGTATTAAGCAAAATCAGGCATAAATAGCATGTTAAATGAAAGGAAATAGATAGCTTTTGTTGCTTAAACTATGAGTTATAAGATATTTTTTTTATAAGACACCAATATTTTTAAAATTTATCTAGGGTTTCAGAACATAAACTCTTTTCATAAAAAGCTATACCCCGATCTTCCGATTTATCTCGTAAGACGAAGCGACACTTTTTTTTCGTTGTTGAAATTAATTTTTGAAGCTCCATTTTGCCCAAAAAGAAAAAACTTGCTTTGGGCGCTAAAGTAAACTTGTTCCCATGAGTCGGTTTCAGTGACGCCGACTAACAGCCCGGAAATTATTCGATATATCACGCATTGAGCAACACATCTAGCAAAAAAACGAGTAACATATACAGCGTTTCCTCCAGAGATTTATGAAGTGATTTACGACTCTTTCCAGATTTATTTGACGTTTAATACATGATGAATGAGGCGAGTTGAGGCTAAATCACCTAATAAATCTCCGGTGGAAAAATGGTATTTATTACTCATTTAAATTTATTATTTTTACGTCGTTGGTTTTATGATAAAATTTTCATGTTTAACTCAAAAATCTAAAAATATGTCAAGCAAAATGAAAAGAAATCTCTGTACCTTACCACCGTTTTCCAATGTCAAATTCAAGCGTTTTCATGTCAAACATCGCTTCAAGAAAACGAAACTAAAAAAAAAAAATTTAATAAAAATAATTATTTAGTCACCGACAATATTTAAAAATACCCTTTAGCACCATATTAAAAGCAACATTGCTCAAGATGCCGTCAGCTGTCAAACCTCATTAAATCTGAAACACCCTGTCTTCTGTGATGGCATACGGTTCGCGTTTCGCGATTTGTGCTGCATTTTTAATAACAAATTACAAACGCAACTCCGCCCCAAACAACACAAAAACACTTGCAAACTCTGCGCTATACAACGACGCATAATAGCTGTATGAAATTCACTAAAAAATCGACGGTATTTTACAAACAAATTAAATCCAAAAGTTCACACAAAAATTTTCCCGGACACTAGGAATCGAGCAGCGTTCAACAGCCAAGGTGAGTGCAAGAAAACTTGTGTGAAATTGACAGCTTGATTCACCTCGACTCGTCTGATGCTCGTCGGTTTCTGAATTTTTCAGTGTTGCCTAACTGTGAGGAATTACTCAAAATTGGAGGAATTCAAAATCAGCTTGAGTAATTTTTATAACAAACTGCCATGCCTAAATTGGAGCGTCAGGCGTTGCGTTATTTAACGTTATACAAAAGCGTCAAGCGCTATACCGAAATAAAGAGCATTACGTTGAAGTCATTTAGTTGTCAAAATCATATTGTTGTTTCTTTGTTTACTTTTCGGCGACTAACTTCACTCCATAACGCTTTGTCAAAATTGGAAATTCGAATAGCTGAGCGTTGGCAATTTCTGTATGCGCCATACAAATTGTATGTACATGAGAAATTTTTGACAATAAAATAATGCTGACGCTTCAATTTAGATATGGCAGTAACGTTTAAAGTTTTGATATTAACTATTATTAAGAGCTTTATATTTTTACTATCATAAATGTGATTTTAGGAAGATTAAGGTATTTTTCACTAGGAATTCACAAAATTCTTCAAATATGTTTTCTATAGGACTTTGTTAGGAGATATCTTATTTTTTTTCGCTGATTTCAAATTCGAAAGAATTTTTAAAACACCTTCGACAGACTTTTTTTCAATCGAGTTGAGTGATTTTTCAGTACAAAATTTCAGGGACTTTTTTTTTAAAGAACAAAATGTTGAAAATAAATGCTCTATATTTTGATACCAAGAACATTAAAATGTAACGACCGTAGTAAAAATTTTACCTTTAGAAAATAAGATTGTTTTGTGTCGTTCACACACTAAACAATTTATGACGGAAACACTCAAAAACTTTTTAACTAAAAAGCAAGGCATCTCACGAAAAAAGTGTATACGACATAAAATGTTTAGAATCCCTCTAAGGAATACATGTGATTTTTTAGAACATAAAACATTTTTTATTTTTCGATCTATATTAGTGTGTATTGAAATATATGGACGAGTTTCAAAACCCAATTCCACACTCAAATTATGAAAGAAAAAAGATAAACAACTCAGGAAATATAAATTTTTTGACTTTAAAATAAATTCCTAGCTGGCCAAATGGCCATTATTTATAAAAACCGAGTGATTTTGCACTGGAGCCTATCTAACGGTAAATTTTTTTCAAAAAAACACCATAGATATCGATTCGTGGTCTAAAATAACTTATGTGTGCAAATTTTCAGAGAGATCGTATGACGTGCAGGAGCGTCAGCAAAAGAATAAGAAACGATTATCTTCAATGAAACGAATACTTTTTGTACTGGAGCCTATCTAACTGCAAAACCATTAATGGTATAGGAGTAATGATTTTTTGAACATTTCAGTACATGCAATATTTCGTATAATGTAGGTTTTTTTTGTAATTTACATAATTTTAAATTCCTCGAAAGATTTTGAAAATGAAAAACGCCGTGCTGCAATACGATTACCATGTACCAAATTTCAGCGATATCGGAAGGGGTGTGGCAGATCTTGTTACGATAGGCATGAAATGGCTGTATACCATTTTTTAATCCTTCGCTGACACTCCCACACGTCGTTCCACCAATCTTAAAATTTGGGTGCATAGTTTATTTTTTATGACAAATCAAGTACCACAAGTTTTTTTTGGAAAAAATTAATCGTTAGATGGACTCTAGTACAAAAATTAAACGTTTGATTGAAAATAAGTGCTTTTTTTTCTTTGCTGACACTCCTGCACGTCATACAATCTCTCTGAAAAATTGCATACATAAGTTGTTTTCGACTACGAACTGAGATCTGTAGTGCTTTTTGGAAAAAAATCTGCCGTTAGATAGGCTCCAGTACAAAAAGTATTCTTTTCATTGAAGATAATCGTTTCTTATTCCTCTGCTGACGCTCCTGCACGTCATATGATCTCTCTGAAAATTTGCACACATAAGTTATTTTAGACCACGAATCGATATATATGGTGTTTTTGGGAAAAAAATTTACCGTAAGATAGGCTCCAGTACAAAATCACTCGGTTTTTATAAACAATGGCCATTTGGCCAGCTAGGAATTTATTTTAAAGTCAAAAAATTTATATTCCCTGAATTTTTTATCTCTCTTCTTTCATAATTTGAGTGTGGAATTGGGTGTTCGTTTTTCGATACACACTAATCTATATATTTCTAAAAAAGTTTCAAGTGTCTTAAAAGCATTGTGAAAAAAATTCACACGTACGCCTTGGAGGATTCTAAGCATTTTAAGCCTTATACAGTTTTCGGAGAATGCATTGCTTTAAATTAAAGAAGTGTTCTTAATATTTCCTTCATTTAAGTGTGCGAACTACCAAAAAAAATCGTATTTTCAAAAGTTAACTTTTACTCCGGTCGTTACATTTTTATATTCTTGGTATCGATTAATAATGAAAAGCCTTCATAATAAAATTTGCGGCTTACATTTATCTGTTAGGATTTTGTTTCAAGATTTTGGTCTTTAAATAAAAAATGGCTAACAATTTTGCACTGATAAATCACTTAACTCTATTAAAAAAACAAATTAAAAATTCTTTACAATTTCTGAAGAGAATCAAAATCAAATAGAAAAAACTTTTTTGACTCATATTGCACAGATTTGCGAATTGTTTCTATTAAAACTTATGCTTATTATTATTATAACAATAACTGTCGCCTAAAACACTGCTTAAGCTACAACGGTAATGCTTTATTTGAGCCCCAAATTAAAAAAAGCAATTCATTTGAAAAATTCAAAAATTTATTTAAATTTACTAAGTTCTTCAAGTTTTTAGTTGACAACTGAATTCCGCACTTGTTCCTGTACATAATATTCATGAAATGAGCCGTTCAAAATTACAATGGTGCAACTCCAAAACGAGGCAAAAGTAATGTCATATAAATTATGTACTATAATGATCAGTTATTTGGTCGATATCATTTTTTCAACTTAATCTCAACAATTCCATATCATCAAGTAAATTTTTTGTGAAAATAGAAATCAATTTTATTCATCCCTAACAAAATGTCAGCCAATTAATATTACTTTACATTACTTTTGCCTCGTTTTGGAGTTGCACCAATGTCATTTTGAACGGCTAAAATGTAAAAATTATTTCAAGTAAATAGACTTAACAATAAACCCTAAGCAGAATATGTTATGAGAAACTTTATGACATTTCCCATCAAATTAAAGTTAAAATTCCGTCTCCTATAAAATCTTTAAAATTTCATGTATGATATTTCACCATATTTTTTCAGACTTTGGGAATTAAGGTTTTTTGATATTTGAGGATTTTAAAAGCTTTTGCTGGCAACACTAGAATTTTTATTGTGTTGTAGAATTGTATTATAAAATATTCACCATTTGAATATGTTGCCATATCTTGAACTCTGCTGTGCAACATTTGTTGCTGTGGTTGATAAAATAGCGCTAAGGTGGGCTTATCTGTTAGTTTGCTGCAGGGAAGGTTTTCTTTTCACAACTCGGGGTCACAATGCTTTCACAAAGAAATATTTTGTTGCATTTATGGTAGAATTAGCCAAAAAGTAGCGTTTCGTAACGTGACTTCTGTCAAAATCTACCAAATGGCATAAGCGAGTAAGCGATTAGTGAAATCGTAAAGTAGCGTAATTTGGATGTTATAAATGGAATTTTTTGAACAAATTAATTAAAATAAGTATGGCAATGGATGCTTGTTTACAAAAACTAATTTTTTAAGTAATTTTTAAGTTGTAAGGTGACATTTCGAACGTTGCCTACCGTTTTCACTAATCGATGATGCGATGACAAGCAACCGTGACGTTATGTTACGAAACGCTACTTCTTGGCTAATTCTAGCATTACATTGAGCGAACAGATGATGACATTTTTGCAAAGAATACTATTCACACTCCATAGTATATATTTTTCAAGATTAAAATTTTGTCATATTAACGACCTTTTGGATTGTATCTATGAATTTGTGCTTTTGTGTCGCAAACTCTTCGACATTGATTGAAATTCCAATAAAATGTGACTCCGCTTCGTCAAAACTACTAACTGCCATACCTAAATTGGAGCGTCAGGCGTTGCGATATTTAACGTTACACAAAAGCGTCAAGCGCCATGCCGAAATAAAGAGTGTTGCGTTGAAGTCATTTGTTTGTCAAAATCATATTGTTGTTTCTTTTTTTACTTTTCTACAGCTAACTTCACTTCGAATAGCTGAGCGTTAAGCGTTGGCAATTGCGGTATGCGCCATACAAATTGTATGTACATGAGAAATTTTTGACAGTAAAATAACGCTGACGCTTCAATTTAGGTGTGGCAGTAAGGCAAACTAATTTCACCAACACCATTCTAATAGTGCGTTTCCACATCAAATTTATGAGGTGATTTACAGCTGTTTCCAGATTCATTTGATGTTTAATGCATGATAAATGTGGCTAAATTACCTCATAAATCTGCGGTGGAAAAGCCCTATAGCACCCTAAAAAAATGCACATCACTAGAGCCAGATATTGGGACCTCTTATTCGGACACAAGAGCTAGACTTTCACATTACTATGAAATAAACTTATTAATGGCAGGCTACAGAACTCACATCAACCGAAATTGCATCTGGGTTGCATTGAATAGACGGGAAGCTTCACCAAAAATCATTAAACTCATCAAGGCGCAATACGAAGGCTTCAAATATAGTCTTATATAGCGAGAAATTTTCATATCCTTTGTGAGTCGAACGTTATTCCAGTTCACCGTTTACAAGTGTTCCAATAATTGCCGACAACTAATAATAAAAATTTATTTGCCCACAACCGTTTCTAATATTGAACTGCTTATCAGAGTCCCTATGCTCCAGAATACATGAGAAGTATATTCGAAAATATAGCTAAAATGTGAACCGATCTCTACATTTTCATGAACATTTTTAAATCCCCTGAATATTTTTATTATATTAGAATTTTCTTAATTCTTTGCAGCCTAATTAAAAACTTCAAATGACTTCCACAACCGAAATTAAATATGTAACGGAAGTCCCCAGCAGCCTTAAACAACTGGCACGTCTGGTAGTTCGAGGTTTCTATTCAATTGAAGATGCCCTTATAATCGATATGTTGGTGCGTAATCCGTGCATGAAAGAAGATGATATTGCTGAGTTGTTGCGTTTTGAAAAGAAACAAATGCGGGCACGTATTTCAACATTGCGCAATGATAAATTTATCCAGATACGCCTTAAAATGGAAACAGGACCCGACGGTAAAGCGCAAAAAGTCAATTATTACTTTATCAATTACAAGACATTTGTTAACGTGGTCAAATATAAATTGGATCTAATGCGTAAGCGCATGGAGACTGAAGAACGTGACGCGACAAGTCGCGCCAGTTTTAAATGTACAAATTGTGATAAAACATTTACGGATCTGGAAGCAGATCAATTGTTTGATTTTGCAACACAAGAATTTCGTTGCACATTTTGTGGTAGTCCAGTTGAAGAAGATAGCCTGGCAATGCCAAAGAAAGACTCTCGTTTAATGTTGGCACGTTTCAATGAGCAATTGCAACCCTTATATGATTTGTTACGTGAGGTAGAGGGTATAAAATTAGCACCGGAAATACTAGAGCCCGAACCAGTTGACATCGATACAATACGCGGGTATGTATGAATTAATTTATGAACAAATATCTACAACATTTATAACAATTTGGTTTTCCTTTTTATTATTTTTTAAATATAGTCTTAACAAACAGACATCATTACGTCCTGATGGTCAAGCATGGTCAGGTGAGGCTACACGCAATCAAGGTTTTGCTGTCGAAGAGGCACGTGTAGATGTTAATATTGGCGGTGATGATGTTCCCGAAGCCGTTGCGGAACGTAAATCACGCCCAGTCTGGATGACAGAGAGTACTGTCATTACAGAAGATAACACAGATAATCCGGATGCTATACTCAATGAAGCAGCACAATCGTCAACGCAACAAACGACAGCCATTGGTAGTTCATCGAATAATAGAAGTAAAAAGGAAAATGAAGATATTATGTCAGTACTGCTGCAACATGAGAAACAGCCTGGACA
Organism: Calliopum simillimum; assembly: GCA_951812925.1. Classification (NCBI taxonomy): domain Eukaryota; kingdom Metazoa; phylum Arthropoda; class Insecta; order Diptera; family Lauxaniidae; genus Calliopum; species Calliopum simillimum. The sequence continues at coordinate 26,338,878 of OX638371.1, forward strand.
AAAAGATCCAAATATTAAGGCATTGAAACTGGGTTCATCGAATGCGAATTCCAGCGATTCAAGTGATGATGAAAAAGAAATTGAAAATGCCAAAATACGTATGTACAAGAATTGGAGTAAAATTTATAATAGAATAAATAAATAATTTTTTATATTTTTACTTTAAAGCAAACGTTGATTACAACAATTATATAAACTCAGAATCTGAAGAGGAAGACGATGATGTTCCTACGGTGCATGTTGCTGGACGTCCACATCCTATTGATCAAATTAACGATGAACTAATTGCGCTGATGACACAGCAAGAGAAGGAAAATTACATACATGTCTATCAGCAGCATTATAGCCATATATATGATTAGATCTTAAAATTATTTAAATTAAATTAATCAAATTTGTAGTTTATTATACATACTTATGTAAAATTATTATTTAAATGTAATGTACAAAACATTAATTGTGCAGATATTGTCAGAATTTGAATAAATCATGTAAATTAAACGAAAGTGTCTGACTTAAGTTTATTTTCCATAATTCGTTGGGGCGTTTGTTTAAGAGATGTTCACAGCACTTCAAACAAAAATATTGATCGTTTTGGCTTATTCTCTTTAAAATCATCGTTTGTACGTGTCGCACTTATTTTATTTATTTACAAAAGAAGTGTATTAAAATATCTATATTTTTTTTATTAATTACTTAAAAATTAATGATGTTGATAATAAAAAACAATAAACTGTCAGCTGAATCGACTGCTTATCATATTAAGATTTTACGTGTATGATAACATGTGTTTGAGTAGCAATTAGAAGGAAATCTTATGCTCGCAATTTTAATCAGCTGAAGTGTCTACGCGCTTTTGAAGTTGAGAGCAAAACAATACCGTATCAGTTTAAGTCTTCAACCGAAATATATGTGATTGCATATATTTTACACCCTCTACTTTGTCCTTCCGTTTATAATGCAGAGAAGGAGTGGGAGGTTGTATATATTCTTGATCAGCGTTGCCTGATCAGTACTGCTGAAATCATGAAATACTTCATATTACCCTATAGGAAGTATCGTCACCAGTTTTAAATTGCCAGCAAATGCGATAATATTAACATCTCAACATATGTATGTATGTATGTATTCTCCTCTTCTCTCACCATATGAACACCTCAAAATATGAACACTTTTTCCCTACCATTGACTACTCCAAAAAATGAACTTTGTGCAAAAGCTTTAAAATATGAATATCAATTTACTTGAAACAGAATACGAATTAATTTCTAAATCTTTTTGTTTACATGGGATCTGTGTAACGACCAAAATTAATAAAATAGTTTCTTAAAATTTTTAAATAAAAAATATTTATTTTGAAACTAGATTTTTTTTTTAAATGTTCCGCCTTGCGTAAATTATCGCGAGCACTCTTAGGGTATTCCTCAAAACGTGTAAGTGCCTCGATAACTCGGGATAAGATAATTCTCCAGGATTTAAGTCATAAACATAAAATTTAAATACAATAAATCTATTGTTTCTAATTCCAGAGATATGAGGATGTCCCATAATTCACGCAAGATTTGAACCTAGTGCAATTCGTGCGGTGATTTGTGGCTAGCCAAAAAAAGAAAATAATTTGCAGCTGGCAGTTGAAGATAAGTTAAAATGAAACAGGAGATTGAGCCACATTATTGAAAAGCAGTTAAACAATTTTTTAGCTCTTCTGAAAAGTTGTTAATTTCGAGTTGGGTTGCTATGTCAAAATGCTACAGATTTTGGTATCACTCAATTAAAACAGCAGTAGTCTTCATATTAAAACAACGCCACTGTTTTCCTGATACATTTTTATATTAATACGCAAGACAAAAATGTGTCCAACTTTTTATACTATGTTAGAAATGGAGCACGCGGTCACACACAGCGGAAAAGAGGATACAGCACAAAGAGAAAGACAAAAAGCTGACTCTCACTGACTTGTTTTCTTTTCATTTCACATTTGTCATTGCACCAGAGATAATAAGCTTTTCTATTTTGTCACGCGTGGTTAAATACGTTTTGTAAAATAGAAAACTTTTCCTATTGGGTGAATGCATGAATATAAAAGATAAATTTAGCCGCTGGGTATCTTTACCAGGTGTCGTAGTTCTCTCGTGTTTCTAACGCGTAATCATAAAAAAATCATGTAATGGTAGTAAAACTGTCCAAAAAGTACCAAAATTATTTAATACATTTGGCGATTCTAGTTCGAATTAATGCATCATTTGTTGGTTTTATCTTTTACCCCATATAATATTTATTGTTTTCATTTCAATACGTTTTTAACTTACTTACACTTTCAAGTCCTAGTAATGATAGAAATTGTACAAAATAAGATATATGAAATAATTTTTGTATCACTAAATTAAAACAGTTTGCATATTAAAACAACGCCACTGTTTTCCTTATACATCAAATATTGCCTATTAGAGTCAGCAACATGCTGCTAACAGTGTACTCACCACACTTTTGTTACAAATAAAAACAAAAGCTGCAAACATTTGACAATCGCTGTCATTTTTCTGTAAGAGAGCATGGTTGATTTGTGGGCCATAAAGAAAACAAAGGAAAAGTATTGTACCGGAAAATAAAAGTAAAAAGAATAAAAACTTAATGTAAAGTTGCATAGCAGAACGAATTGAAATCTAATTAAAGTAAAATTGTACGAAGTGCAAAGCGAAGAATACAGGAACACAACTGGAGCAGTGATTCAACTTAAGACAACACTTTGAAGAAGACAACATTTTTAATAGGAGTACAGCAAATCAGTCCAAAGAAACTGAAGTTATGCTGATTTTGCACAAATTCTGGCAGTATTATAGTGTGTGTGTGGTTGTTTGTACTCTGTAATCAGAGCTGCGTAGTCCCGAGTGTCTCAGCTGTCGCGTCGTTATCATATAACAAATAGCAACCAACAATAACACGCGCAACAAAGTCAGCAATTGTGATAAAACTTATGGAAAGAATAGTTTTATCTTTCACCAATTAATTGCATTTGGAATTTAGAACTGATGTGCAATTAATTCCAATCATTTAAGATCAAATTAACGTAGTACAAAAGATTGGTGTTATATAAATTTATTGCTGCGTTTGTTTTTTAAATTCCCATACCCTTAAACACAAAAAAAGACTGCCGCCACAAAATGCGTATTAAAGTGGACAAGGAGTTGGTGCCCATGAAGGCGCATTATTTTCTCTTTAATGCAGGTGAGTTATGCCCAGTGCAGTCATAAATTTCTTTATTACTAATAAAAGCATGTTCTTAATCGTGTCCAAGATAAACAAACGCCTTTTATATTTGTGTTTGTCATTCCAATTAATTTATATGTACTAACATTGTAGTCAACGTCTGTTTATTAAATTGTGGCTTATCTTAGTTTATTTTGAGATTTAAATTTTTCACGTTTTTCCTTTGTTTTGTTTTAGGTACCGCACCGGTTGTGCCTTTTATGCCTACCTTAGCACGTCAACTGGGATTCTCTACTGTTATAGTGGGCACCATGTATACAATTCTGCCTATTGTTGGAATGCTAGCGAAGCCACTTTTTGGTTTCATTGCTGATCGGTATGTTATTAAGTTAAAAATAATTTATAAGCTCTGTATCTGGCCTTAATTTGCACTGTCCATCTTGTATTTCTGGTATCACGGTTGACTTCTCTGATTGACAGCTTGAGTTGGGAGCATTGTGCTGGCTGTGGTTGTTACACATATCACGGAGAGAGTGTTTGCTTAGCACTTGCTCAATTAGAAGCACTTGAACGTTCAGAAAATTGTTTAAATAAAATCTCGTATATGGAATTGCAAACTCAGATAGGCGACGCTTTCACCAGAGAGAGTTGCGTCCGGATGTTATCACTTTTGCCTGGTACCGGAAATGAATTCATACCCCAAAGGGATGATGATTAGCACATTGTACTCAAAGATGGGCCTTTTTCGGGTGATTTTTGATTAAGTCGAATAATCGAATGACTCTCTTTTGAACTAACTGCGCAATGCCAAACTTTATGAAATCCAGTGCCTAAGAAGCACTGCCGTCTGTCTGCGCTAAACTTTCGACTTTCTGTCCAAATAACTCTTAGCATTTTTCGTTGCACCAAATTTGTTAATGCCTTACTTTTTAGTAAAATATTGTTTAGTTCAAATATTAATATTTTTACCCATTTTCGTTAAAGATTAATGTTTCAGAAAATCTTACGCGGGGCAAAAGGCCGTTCAAATTTTAAAAAACTTAACCAAATCAACCAAATATCATTAAAACTATCTGCTTCTTCACTCTTTATTTTAAATCTATAATATCGTCGGGTTAAAACTACAACTAGACATCTACGTTTCTTGATGTTTTGAATTAATTATACAGAAACATAAACAGCCCAATTCTGAAAAGAAAATTCGCGAGAATTTTTTCATCTATTCCATTTCTCCTATTCCAAATTAAAATTCTCGAGAATTTTCTCTCATTTCCCTTTCCTCCTATTCCACATAAACTTCGAAAGGGAGAAAAAAACTCCCGTTTAAAAAAGTAGGCATCAAATAAAGGAACATAAGACTTGTTTAGCCTGTAATATTTTATAAATCTGTGGAAATAAGGGCGAAATTAATACATAAAAGCAGTTGGAAAATTCTGTTTTCTACCTACAAAGATTTCGAAAATTGTCTTTCCCAATTTTGATTTTCCCATTGCGTTTAGAATAGGAGGATTTTTTTTCTCGAGAAAATAAAATCCGCAGGGAAAACAATCCGAGTGAATACTTAGAATTGGGCTTAAGGCCTCTTTGCCCCAGTGTAGTAGTACCCATCCAATTTTATATAAAAAATAAAAAGCAGAAAACTTTAAAAATACCATACAAAAAACAAATTTCAAAGAATTCAAAACGCTTTTTACTCAAAACATGAAAAATGTAGATGACTAAATGTAGTTTTAACCCAACAATATAGATTTTATATAGGTACTTTTTCCGTTTTTTTCATGCCCTTGAAATTTTATTTGTAGCTTTAAATTTCGAAGATAGTGTGGTGGCGATTCCCAAAGAATGTCCCATATGCATAAATATGTATAAGCATGCGCATATTAATTGAATCATATTGATTGAAATTATTGATTCTACACATTTGCTACATTTAATAATACGCTCTTTTGTTTAATAAATTTCCTTTGTAACTGAAAAAAAAAAAAAAAACGCACAAATAAAATTCCTTCTCTAACAAAAATATTTGTTGCACAAAGAAGAAATAGATTCGCAGCTCAGATATGAAAAAATTCCAAGCACACTCAAACCATCTGTAATAATTTATTTGTGCTAAAAAGTATGTCACTTATCACTTCAACCAAAAGTTAGTTGGCCTTTTTAGTAGGTTTATAATACAAATTTCTGAAACTACGGTTTTAGGAATGAAAAAATTATGTTGATCGCGTTTTGATTGTAACTAATTTTGAAATCAAATCGAGTGCTCTCAACTCATGGCGAGATATGTACATCCGTAACTATAACAAATATTATGTGTTATTAAAAGACAAGGATGATTCAGTCAAAATATCGTCTAAATTTTGTGTAATTGAGGAGCGAAAGTACCATACGCACTAAGTGCTAAAATTTATATAACATATGTATATACCATTGCCAATGACCCTACATTTGTACATCTGATGTAATAAAGTAAAAGTTTGGCGATTCCACTAATTTTGAACACCAAAAAATGCCAAATATGACTTAAATCGTATAATAGCTTAAGCACAATTGGAGCGTACGACGAATTTCGCCCGACGAATATTCGCTGTCAAAAAAAATTCGTCGACGAAGTTCGCACTGTTAAACACAATCAGAGTGACGACGGCAATAGTTGCTTTTATTTAAAATTGTTGTTTTTGTTTTTTTGATGACAATTTTAATAAAAAATATTAAATAAAATCTCATATTCTTTGAATTTTTTCTAAGAAATCTAAAAATTTTACATTAAAAACGTATTTTTCCGGTTTGACATTTCCAAAAATGGTCGGCGCCAGCGGCAAAATTAAAACTAGTTCTATTGCAACGAATATTCGTCCGACGAATTTCGTCGTCCGGTGCGGTTGTGTTCAACTTCATATACTCTTGTGTGTTTTAATTTGGACAGCGAATATTCGTCGGGCGAAATTCGTCGTACGCACCAATTGTGTTTAAGCTATAATTCATTACTGTCGAACGTTTTCTAAATATTACATGGGTTACTGTCATCGTTGAAGTATTGTGCAACGCTACAGGAGCATTTAAGTGGTCAAAATGCCTGTACCGTGCCTGTCCTAAGCGACACAAATTAAATTCAGAAGTTTAACTACTTTCAAGCTCAAAAACCAAAAATTTTAAAAAAATTACTATTAAATTAAGTCGTTGCGTGACTAGGAGCCTGTAACGTTATACAATCTAACTGGAAAAACATTCTGTGCTCCAGTTTTGATCGATTAGGGTCTGACTTGATTTACCTACCAATGGAGCATATTTAGTAAAAATAGTAAAGTACTACTGATTCGTATTCCTGAATATTTGTACTAATATTTTCGCCGTGCAGAATTGGACATTCAGTTTTTATTTTACTCTTCAGCACAAAATATTTCGTAAATTTTGACTGTACAAACAAGTATGACTTTACCGTGGTACCAAATCTCTCCGCTTTTTATGAGCTAAACAAATTTATTTTACTTCAAAATTATAGGCAACAATTTAAAATTTCATTTTGAAGTTTTTACGCTCATTTAAGTGCAAAAATAGTTTGCAGTACCTCGCCTTTACCGTGAATATTTAAAAATTTACTATGGAAAATAATAACACGGTGGGTTTTAAAAAATTTAAATTATACGAAATACCACATGCGATTTTTTTCCAGGATAATGTTGTGGAATGCTTCCAGTTTCATTTTGAAAATTGTACTAAAATTTCCATATAAAACGAAAAAATCGTAAAAATAAAATCAACAAATAAAAACCGAAATAGTAATTTTAGACGTATTCTTTTAATGCTGAATCCGAATCCGTCACCAAAATTGCACTTAACTTGTCATGATTTTGAGATATCCTAACCTAAAAGTGCAAAAAAAACACCTTTTTTGGCTATTTTTGAAGTTTTGCAACAAGTTATGATAATTTCTGGCCATAAATCTTGATATGGTATTTGAAAAAAATAGTTTTGGCCTTAAAAACCAACTTTGAATTATATCCAAATCTATATTGTGCGCTGAAATATCCTGAACTGAAATGAAGAAAAACCATGTTTTTTGCGATTTTTCAACTTTTTAGGCTACGATTTTTTGGGAAAAAAAAAGAAATCGATATAATTCGAAATGGGGTTTGAATGTTAAAACTATCGTATGAAGATTTATGGTGTTTTTTGCACTTTTAGGTTAGGATATCTCAAAATCCTGACAAGTAAGCGCAATTTTGGTGCCGGATTCGGATGTTATTTGTTGGTTTTATTTTTACGATTTTTCCGTTTTATATGGAAATTTTAGTACAAAATGAGACTGGAAGCAATCCACAACATTATCCTGGAGAAAAATCGCATGTGGTATTTCGCATGATTTAAATTTTTTAAAACCCACCGTGATAATGAATAAACATAATCCAGAAATTTTTCTCAAATTGCAATGGAGATTGTAAGGCAGTCTGCAAGGAAATTCTCGGGATAAGGGCAAATATAAATTTCTTGGGATTTACCTGATTATTATAAAAACTTTTATCTATTTCAACTATATGCGACGTTTTTTTTTGTTGCTTTTTTCCTAGTCATTGTTGAAATGAAATATCGTCCAAACAATATAAAAGAACGCAAGGGAACGAAAACGAAATAACGCCTTAAATTTTAACGAAATAAAGCCCAAATTTTGGTCGTTATTTCCAAAATGGTTATCGCCCAAATTTATATGAAAATAATTTGGGAGTTATTTCGTTTTTGTTTTTGGGCGTTATTTCGTACTGTTTGGGCGTTATTTCAATTCAACAATTTCCCATTATTTCGTTTTTTTATTTTTGTGCGAAACTATGCAAAAATATCAATGACTTACGACAGCAGCGTTTGAATGGGCGACTTCCTAAACGTCCGTTGCTTTGTGTTGAAACAGCATTTTCGTAAAAAAAAATGTCGCATAATTTTAGGAGCTTATTTTTTTACTGCATCATTCTTGCATTTCATAACGCCTAACTACAAATCGTTGACAATGCATAGCAATCAGGGCATCAGTAACAAAGTTGATGCTTTTTGTAAACTTTGCTCTTAAGTCAAAAAAATTCCTAAAATTATGCGACATTTTTTTTACGAAAATGCTGTTTCAACACAAAGCAACGGACGTTTAGGAAGTCGCCCAATTTTAACATGTTGTGATTCTCATCAGATCTATACTAAAAGTTAAATATAGTATGCTGAAAAGTTCTTTTGGATGTCGGCAAATGCATCTGCTGAGGATTGACCTTTGGTGGGTCCTGAAACTAGTAACACAAACCAGGCTTCCAGTATATTTTTTTTGTTTTTTCTTTTATGCATTTTGCCTTGTTTTGTGATTTTATTGGTGTTTTACATAAACACATCGCACAGTAAGCTCAAACTAGCAATGTCATCTGATCCATGCTTGTTGGTAGCAAACAAATTTGTGTGGAACTTTTTAATAGATAACTCTTAATGCTCGAAAAAAAGAGCATGAAGCTAAACGCAAGCAATGACATCACGTTTAAAGCTGGCAGTGATGACATCGGAAACGTCGATAGCTTCACGTATTTAGGCAGCATTATCTCCATGGATGGTGGAGCAAAAGAGGATATCAACTCAAGAATAGCAAAAGCAAAAGGCGCGTTTGCTCAACTGAACAAAATATGGTCTTCATCCGTTATATCCACCAAAACGAGAGTGCGCATTTTTGATTCGAATGTGAAATCGGTATTGTTATATGGGTGCGAAACATGGCTTGTTACTGAACAATTAACAAACAAACTGCAAGTATTCGTCAACAAATGCTTAAGGCGTATGCTAAAGGTTTGGTGGCCTCGCACTATATCAAATGCCGAGCTACATCAAAAATGCAAACAGAAGGCTATAGCAAACGAGATCAAGCTGCGCAAATGGGGATGGATTGGTCACACTCTCCGGAAACCACACAGCGAAGTTTGTCGCCAGGCTCTTGAGTGGAATCCACAAGGCAGTAAAGGACGTGGTAGACCCAAAACCAACTGGAAAAGGTCGTTGGAAAAGGAAATCCAAGAATCGGGAAAATCGTGGCAAGAGATCAAAGTCATCGCATAGCAATCAGGGCATCAGTAACAAAGTTGATGCTTTTTGTAAAATTTGCTCTTAAGTCAAAAAAATTCCTAAAATTATGCGACATTTTTTTTACGAAAATGCTGTTTCAACACAAAGCAACGGACGTTTAGGAAGTCGCCCAATTTTAACATGTGCCGTATTTTCCTTTTTGTTGTGATTCTCATCAGATCTATACTAAAAGTTAAATATAGTATGCTGAAAAGTTCTTTTGGATGTCGGCAAATGCATCTGCTGAGGATTGACCTTTGGTGGGTCCTGAAACTAGTAACACAAACCAGGCTTCCAGTATATTTTTTTTGTTTTTTCTTTTATGCATTTTGCCTTGTTTTGTGATTTTATTGGTGTTTTACATAAACACATCGCACAGTAAGCTCAAACTAGCAATGTCATCTGATCCATGCTTGTTGGTAGCAAACAAATTTGTGTGGAACTTTTTAATAGATAACTCTTAATGCTCGAAAAAAAGAGCATGAAGCTAAACGCAAGCAATGACATCACGTTTAAAGCTGGCAGTGATGACATCGGAAACGTCGATAGCTTCACGTATTTAGGCAGCATTATCTCCATGGATGGTGGAGCAAAAGAGGATATCAACTCAAGAATAGCAAAAGCAAAAGGCGCGTTTGCTCAACTGAACAAAATATGGTCTTCATCCGTTATATCCACCAAAACGAGAGTGCGCATTTTTGATTCGAATGTGAAATCGGTTTTGTTATATGGGTGCGAAACATGGCTTGTTACTGAACAATTAACAAACAAACTGCAAGTATTCGTCAACAAATGCTTAAGGCGTATGCTAAAGGTTTGGTGGCCTCGCACTATATCAAATGCCGAGCTACATCAAAAATGCAAACAGAAGGCTATAGCAAACGAGATCAAGCTGCGCAAATGGGGATGGATTGGTCACACTCTCCGGAAACCACACAGCGAAGTTTGTCGCCAGGCTCTTGAGTGGAATCCACAAGGCAGTAAAGGACGTGGTAGACCCAAAACCAACTGGAAAAGGTCGTTGGAAAAGGAAATCCAAGAATCGGGAAAATCGTGGCAAGAGATCAAAGTCATCGCAAGGGATCGTGACAAATGGAGAGATTTCATATTGGCCCTATGCTCCTCCTAGGAGTTAAAGGAGAATACATACATACATACAATGCTCGAAAAATTTAAGAATACGAGTATTTGATAGGTTCACTTCATGATTCACTTTTGATTTTGTTGCTACATGGGTGGGTTTTTGTAAATATAATGCGTCTAAATTGTTTTTGGTATGACACTGAAAATTAGCTCGTTCCCATAGATATTTCACACAAAATTTTAACTTAAAATTGCCCAATTCTCAGTCTCCTGACATGTCTCTCTTCCGAAATTTAAGTTTTAATAGTAAATTACACTCTGCACTAGAAACGATATATGTAGTCAATAGTGTTTCAATTTAATTGCCAAATGCGTTATTGAACTTTGTCACTCGACTATTTGCTCAGTCTCCTGGCACATCAAAATATCTAAAAATTTTGATGAATAAGCATATCTAGCGTTGCTGTTTTATTGATGCCGAAGTGCATCGTGGACATTTTAGTCGATATGCCGAGCTTTATATGTGAGAAAGTGTCACGGCCAGTTAGATATTCAGGTTCCTGGTTATTATTTTCGTGAAAAATATATTTTGTTGGTATTTATAATTACATTTATAGGTTACAAATCCTCGTCATTTCACTATTGAACTCACTTATTTTATCGTTGAACGTTGTATTGACGTTTTATTGACTGAAAAGTGAATATTTTCAGGTACCTCAGTCTACTGGAAACTTTAAGAACTTATTTTTATTTCTTAGTAGTAAAAATAATTGGGTTTTAACAAACAGCACTAAATAAGATTATTTTCCTTGGGTACTCAGCCTCCTAGCTTTACTTTTTTTTTTAAACGGCATAACATTCGTTCATCTTTTTTTTTTTTTTTGACCGGCCTGTTTTCGAAAAGTACAGAAAAGACCAACTTAAGTATTTCCCCACCCTCGTGAGTAGAATCACCCAAATATTTAATTGAAGTAACAAAGACTTTTTAGCACACCTCTAGTGAAAAGTACATTTTTATTGTTATTACATTTTAAAATTATATAATTTTTTACATAAACCTTCATTGCAGTTATCAACGTCATCGCATGCTCTTCCTCATAGCCGAAATAATCACCGCTGTAGCTTTCTTTTTACTTCAATTTATTCCAGCTATACCACAACCACTACCCAGCATTCAATTCCATTGTCATGCTGGTGTCTCCGATCTGCGCTACTGTTCATCAAAGGATACATGTATTGAAGCAAACCTAGAATCGCATTTTGGCAATCAAACGCTTACATGTGAATTACATTGTGAAGCACAGCCTTATATGTGGGATATTGTTTGCGAGAATTGGTTGAAAAACACTTCAACCACAATCGATCAATGCCACACAAATAATAATACATCGCCTTATTTAGATTTTACGACATTTATTGAGATGGATAGAATTGAGAAAGAGGAAGATTGCTTATTTTTTACTATTCCGCAAAATCAAGGGCAAATGAATGGTCAAAATTTTTCAATGTTTTGCCCAGCAAATAAGACATATTTTAATACTACATGTCATATCGATTGTGCTGATGCATATTTTACAAATGAGTTGGCCGAAAGTCCGGTGATTAAAAATAGTGATGCTATGAGATTACATCAATTTTGGTTCTTCTTCATATTATTAATTATAAGCTGGATAGGTATGGCTGTCGTAGTCAGTATTGGTGATGCGATTTGTTTTGGAATTTTGGGAGATCGTCATCACTTGTATGGTAAACAACGTTTATGTGGCTCATTAGGTTGGGGTCTCTTTTCCATAATTGCTGGTGTGCTGGTTGATCAAATGTCTGGTGGTAATGTTACAAAGGATTACACAGTTGTCTTCTGGATGACAGCAGTTATAATTGGCTTTGATGTTTTTGCTTCGACAAAGCTTAAGGTAAGTTAAGTGTCTTAATTGTTTGAAAAAAAAAAATTAATAATAATAAATTGCTTAAATAAGTCTAATCGTGTTTTACTACATGGAGACAGTATTAATAAATTTTAGTTAATACCATATTTATATCAAATTTAATATTCGCCCAATTTATATTTGCAGCAAACGCAAACTCACCTTTCTCCTAATATACTCAAAGATGTTGGTCAGATGTTCCTTTCATTCCGCTGTGTTGTCTTCTTTATTTGGTGTGTTGCAATCGGACTCTGTACCGCATTAATTTGGAACTTTCTTTTTTGGCATTTGGAGAATTTAGGCGAACAAATTGAAGGTTGCCAGAACTCTATGAAAACATTGGAAGGTTTCGCTATGGGCATACAATGCTTTGGCGGTGAGCTACCATTCTTCTTTTTATCAGGATGGATTTTGAAAAAGATTGGCCATGTTAATGCAATGAGCTTGGTGCTGTTTGGCTTTGGTGTACGTTTTATACTTTACTCAATGCTTGAGAATCCTTGGTATGTGTTGCCAATTGAACTTTTAAATGGAGTTACTTTTGGCATTTTCTATTCTACAATGGCCTCTTATGCCAGTATAGTAGCGCCACCGGGCACTGAGGCTACAATGCAAGTAAGTTGATTCGTTTTTAGTTAAAATTTTGTACAATATAAAATTAATGGTGTTTTACGGATATCCCAGGGTCTTGTTGGCGCAATTTTTGAAGGAATTGGCGTTTCAATGGGTAGTCTTATAGCTGGCATACTCTTTGAATCTGTTGGCGGTGGACACACTTTCGAAATATTTGGTGTTGCTGCATTTATTGTTTTTGTGGTACATGTTGCCTTGCAGATGTACTTGCAGCGCAATGCTGCTGTTGGCTCCGGCAGCCAAAATGGTAAGAAAATTAGCAATGCTAATCTCGAAAACACAGCAGATTTACCTTTGGATAATAGTAATAGTAAAACAAAATTAACAACAAATGCTGTTAATAAAGGTGAGGTCGATGGCTTTACAGACATTGACTTGAGCTAAAAAGAAAGTGTCATATACGTACAATATTTTTGTATTCATACATTACAACGAATTTAATTTTTTTTTATTTAATTAAAAAAAAAAAAACTATTGTTAGCGCTTAGCTAATATATCGTTGTTAATTTGTTAAAACATATTATTAACCTGTTTTGGGTTGTTGGAAATTAATATTGGAAATAAATTAAAAATGCTAAGTGAACGAAAACACAAACGAATGTTTAAGTATTGAAATAATGAAACTGCATACTTTGAATTTGCATTTGCAAAATTATAATTTCGGCTATAATCTATTGCTTACAGAATAGCACTCTGCTATATCTGAAAGATTTTATACAACTTATAAATTTACGTTAAATTATTCAGTTTATGGAATATGCTAAATTATATGTCTGTTCGTTGTATAAAATCTTTCAGACAAAAACTTGTTAAACTTTGTGGTTAACGAACAGACATAATAATGGGCTTTATTATATATCAATTCAAATCAACTCGACTAATAACAAAACTGTCGAATCATTGAAATATATCTGCCAAAATTCAACAAAGGTCGAAATAATCAAAAGCTTTAAAATTTTGTATGACATTCCACATTTGCTACAATATATGTATTGGTACGAAACGTACCACTTGGCTTTATTTAACATCGCACATTCTAAAACGCGACCATTGTCAATCGCATATTTGACTTATGTCAAATAAAATTGATTTCATTGATAACTTTGAGACGATGCCAGTGATGCAGGATTTAGAGCTGCTAAAACTGATTCCGCGCGTCATATACATATATTTTTTTTGCATCATAATTTTGAGTTACTTAACACGTAAATGTCATTGTCCCAGATCGAAACAATCACCCTTATCATTGCAGTAGTTAAAAAACAATTGTCTTATTTTCATCGGTGTCGCATTCTTACTAAAGATACGAAAACAATAAATGATAAAGAGTGAATGGGTCTTATCAAGAATAAACATCCTCGGGAATTTTTTCTCGTACTCTAGCATGCAATCGTAAAGAAATTGTTCTGAAAGAGCGAAAATCACAGGAAAGTAAGGTTATCGACTGTAATTTAGGCACAATCACCCTTATTATCTAATTCGATTTCGATTGGAACTAAATCGAATCGAGATTTGCTATCATCTATTTTGATTTCCAGAATCGATGATAAGGCTGATTCGATTTTGATTGGAAAAATCTTTGATTTCGATTCTGGATATCAAAATTTCGATTCGATTTAGTTCCAATCGAAATTTAATTAGATGATAAGGGTGAATATTTTGGCTCTTGTTGTAAGAATTAATTCTCTAGGGAATTCGAATCGCGAATAAATAATGTAAGACAACTTAAAAACTTTTTTGCGACAATTTTATAGCTTCTTAAAATGCCTTCCATATGACAATAATTTTTTTGGTACCCATCCAAAGGCTTCCAATTTATACCGTTGTTTCTTAATGGTATACCCGGATCTTCCTATGGTTATATTCCCAAAACTAGAGCCGAGTGACACTTTTTGGTGACATATTCTTTCTTAGAATTAAACGTTTCATAAAATAAACAACTTTAAAAAAGAAATAAGTATTAGCAAACTTGACTCAAATTTATCAATTTGAATAGCATTTTTACTTTTCACTTCGTCACTTTTTTGCTTTGCGTTACTCCAACAGCTTCTCACAAAGTGTGAAGGGTTGGAGATTTATTAGGGCGACCACTACCAATTTTGTAATTTTACTTTGTTTTGGTTGTTTAAATGTAATTTAGATGTTTATATTTTATTTTACTTTTTTTAAACTTACCTTATGTTCACACCGAGCTCATTTAATTAAGCTGTTTCTCTTCTTCTTCAAACCGTTCACACTAATTTTTAATTTAATTAAGTTGACAGAAATATGAAAAAGTGTAATGCAATCACTGGCAGTGTAATGTTTTACATTGAATTTTAAGTTTTACAACTTAATGGAAGTCTTATCTTAATAAACGCTTAATTAAATTGAAACAACTTAATTAACGTGACAAATTTGTATGGGTAGATAAATGAATTTCTATTTCGTTAGCAATTTAATTTTTGATTTGTATGGATAATTAAATCAATTATTCGGTGTGAACATAGCATAAGCTGTTAAAATGATGAAAAATATCAGGTTTTCATAGTTTTTTTTTTTTGGCAAAAATTGGGACAAAGAAGTATTCCTGCTAGAAATAGAATTTTCATTCTCAAAATGTTCACGATTGCAAATGTTCCCACGCGAGAAAGGAGTATATTCTCGAGAGGGAGTTTCCAGACAAATTCATAATAGGGGTTATCGTGAATACATATTCCTGGAGACTGCAATAAAGAACGCACGACATTTTGATAAAAATTTACCAGGAATATTTATTCACGATAACGCCTTTTAAAGCCCAATATCTAATCGCATTTGAATAAATGCCATACTTACATTCCACTTTCTCCAGTTCTTTCAGTAATGCGCACTTCTAACAAAAATTTAAGGGGAAACGTGTTGTTTGCAACGCTGTAACATATGCGAACGAGATATTTTTAGATGATTTTTAATGTTATAATGGGGGAAATGCGTGGGAAAAGCTTTTCTTCTTTAATAAAACAAATACAATCATAAATCTTTAGTCATTGTCATCATAATTTAATGCTGTAGAAAGATATTAAGCGTTTTTCACCGGGAAATTTCATCTAACGAAAAATAAATGAGTTAAAATTCAAGAATTCTAGGTGATTTATATAAATGTGGATTAATTTGCATCACTATGCAAAAACCATCTTAAAATATTTCACTTATATGATGTTTATTCAAAATACAGCTACATATGTATTCGAAAATTTATTTTTAAAAAGGCGTTTGTCTCCTTAAAATAAATACCTTTTTTTAGTCTGGGAAGCATCAAATTATTGAAAATAACATGAGTGTTTCATTTTCCACAATGTCCCCCATACCAAAACATATGGAAAGAGCCTTAAATTTATTTTGACACTGATATCTCTGAACTGGATTATCTGAAAATAAAAAATTCCAAGTTTTTACATTTTCAAGATTCAAAAAATTAAGTTTTTGAAACATTAGTTTGTTTTTTCTTTTAATTTACATCTTTGCTATAAAGATTAAGGGGCGCTTTCTCAAAGTCTGGTTAATCAGAACATTTCTATGCAAATTCTATTGGATATCTCTTAATTTTTTTAGTTTTGTATGTTTGCCAAGCTGCCATATCTGAATTGGCGCGATATACGAGCGTCATTTATTCATTCATTCATTTATTCATTTATTCATTTATTCATTTATTCATTTATTCATTTATTCATTTATTCATTTATTCATTGAATCATTTATTCATTTATGCAGTTATTTATTTATTCTCCGTCTGTTGCATGTCCGTATAATTTATATACCGAAACAGAGATGGCTGTATGATCTAACTACTACTAATTTTTGTCATATTTTTTCTTCTCAAAATTTGTTTAATTTTAAGAATTAAACTCTATTATTTTTTTAAATTTTACATTAACAACACTCTTTTTCATATTTTTAGGAACTGTTAAATATTTAGCTCCATCTGATGCAATGCATATGCTTGATGAGCAGGAATATAGCATTGTTAATTAACTCTGTTACAGCTTATAAATATTTGTGCACAGGAATGATGCACGATTTTGAGCCTTATTGTTAAGAATGCGCTGTGGATAGTTGTTACATATCTTAATGTAATTTCATTTTAAATGAAAATGTAGTCAAATATATATGTATGTATAGTAACTATGTAGCTTTAGTAAGAAAGCATGTTATGTTTCTATTAGTTTTGTGTTAGCTAAATAGTGTAAGTTTATGTTATGTATTAAGTATAAAAGTAATTATTGCTGTGCTGTGCATGATAACAATTTTAGGCTTAAGCATTTAAGAATTATGTATAATTTATTGCAATGCAAAAAAAGTGAAATATAAAATATGTAGTTCAATTGAAGCGATTTTTTTTTATAGAATTTTTATGTTTATATAGTAAACTTATAGAACAGTTGAAAACAAGGCATTTTTGTAATTTATTTTGTTTTATGTATAGTTCTTTTTTTAACTAAGTTAATACTATATATTATAAATTTAAATTGTTCATTCACTAGATGCTTACGTTTTAATTATATTAAATCGTACTTTTAATTACAATATATACAATAAATATGAATATAAAAGGTAAAAATTTTTTTTTAATATAGAATGAAAAATACAGCGATTCAAGCAAATTGGTGATACACAACCGTTAGCGAAGATTTTCGCACTTGTTTATCGATGCAATAAAACTTTTAATTCATACATTTTTATAGTTTTACCGCACGACACTTAAAAATTATGTCGATTGTTGTTGTTGTTGCTGTTTGCCAATTAATGCTTCTTCTTGTTGTTGCTTTTGTAGTTTACGTTGCAATTCTTTTTGTTTGCACGTTTGTATATTTATGGCACGTTTCTGTAATTAGTTAAACATCGATTAAACTACAAATTAAATTTTACCGTAGTATCATAAAAATTTATATGGAATGTAATTTTGTTAAGTTGCTCTTATCGTTAATTAGCCATAACACATACTATATTTAATCTTTTGCATACCTTTAATGTCTTTGTACGCTGATAAATGTTTTGCATTTGTTTTTTAATTTTTATCAATTTTTCACGATAGATTTTAACGTTGTTCATCTGTTGAAATTTTAAAAAACAAAAGAGTAAAATAATTAGACTGATTATTTGGCTAATAAATGCCAAGGTTAATACAATATTATAAATGTACTTGTTAATAAAATATGTATGTATGAAGGCTTTGGTGTTAGCTATGACAGTTAAATTGAAGAAAATGATTTTATGCCGTTACAGAACTTGAAAATAAAATCTTATTTTATCCAGCAGTTGAACCCGATTCTCATTAGAAAGCACTTGAAGGACTATGGTCAAAATTTGACCACAAATGTTTTAAATAATTTTGGTACTTTTTGGAAAGTTTTAGTTCTTTTTTTTTGCTATTTGGTACAAAATAGAAAAGAGAAAACAACCCAAAATTTGGGCTTTATTTCTTTTTTCATATAAATAAGTTTTGGGCGTTATTTCCAAAATGATTATATGAAAATAATTTGGGCGTTGTTTTGTTTTTGGGCGTTATTTCTTTACGCGGACGAAGAAATTATCGAAAGGTAAGGCAAACGAAACAATCACATTAATGATCGCAATTTCGTTTCGACTATCGTATTTTCAGGAAATACAACTACGAAGATCAAGTGTGATTGCTTCGTTCTCCTAACCCAGACTGACCAATACAGTACAGTCCCGCAGGTTTGTTTCTTCTCGGAAAGTTCTGAAATCATGTAATAATGTCCTGCATTTGCTCATATTTGATATGGGCATTTCCATGGTGTCGAACACATTTAAAGTAAAAAAGTTTAAAATAAAAAAGATTTTTATTTTGACAATAGGCTTACCTTATAGCTCTTAATTAGCCCTATAATTGATGCTAAGGGTAATTTTGGGCGTATTCAAGATAGTTGAAAAAAAAAACCAAAGCACGGTACAAAAGCAGAAGTGGTTTTCGCGGACAACAATTCAAACGCCGATTTCAGGGAAACCTGCATCAATATTTCAATGTGACTAATTTCAGAATGTTGTGCATTGATGACTCTTAAAAATGATTTTGATTTTTCCCAAAAATGGTTCATCCCTTTTCTTTAATTTAATTTTAATCACGGTCGCAACGGGGCGTTTTGCATGGGACATTTTTTTTCCACTATACAAATTTTAAACTGAAAATCTTACAAATGAACCAGGATTTTCTGGTGCACGTTGCTTCATCTTATCTTGTGAAGTGGAAGTAGCATCACTAATTTTTGCAAAGGATGTTATTTGTCTCTATCCATTTTACCAAATCTCATTAGTGATGATTTTTTTTAGGGGCGTGGCATCGCCCATTTTCCCAGTGAACATTATTTGTCCCGGCGCTCTGTACACATTTATCAAATCTCATAAATGTGTGTTAAATATTTTCAGAGATTTTGTGGGGGCGTGGTACCAATATTTTTTCCAGCACACATTATTTGTCTTAGTGCTTTTTACATATGTACCAAGTCTCTTCCATGTACGTGAAATAGTTTCAGAGATATGATAATTTAATTTTTTGGCTCAAGGTCTAATTTTCTGAGAAAACATCCATATGCTTTAATTGTATTTATTACAATCCAAATTTTCACAAACGCAAACCTTATAAGCTATAAAGCATAATCTTCACATGCACATTATCATTTTAACTTTATTGATTTATTTTTTGTTTTTAAAATATTGGGGCCTCATCATGAATTGACATTCTCGATCATTTTTCCTCATACTGCAAGTTAGTCTGAGTAAAGATTCTCTAGAATATTTATTCATGATAAGTCGCATTGTTATTTTAATCGAAATAATTCGCTTTTACTCAAACGCATGCTTAGAAAAACTCGGGATTAAAAATCGTACTGAGAATGTCAACAAGTTCAAAAAATTCAAATATTTATCAGTGGCTTTAAGAAATCATCATTTTGGAAACAACTCCCGAAATTTTGGCTTTGTATCGTTTAATTTTTTTTTTTTTTTTTTTTTTGAGTTATTTCGATTTATAAAAAAACTAAATAACGTCCAAAAAATTAAAAAAAAAAACTTTATTTCATTGGGCGTTATTTTCTAACGCCTTTATCAGTTGAGGATTAAGTCTAAATAAATGTTTTTATTTTCGGATATAGATTAGATTCTAAACCGAACTGTTTCAATTTTTTTGGTATAAAAAAATAGAGATATCTATCGGTAGTCAACCAGACAAGCTTATCAATTTCATATGAAACAAGTACAGACAGTGGCGGATCCAAGGGGGAGCATGGGGTCGATTACATTTTTTTTAAATTATAAGTAAAGATTTTAAAAACATTTTGTTATTATCTAGAAATGTAGTTAATCGGCCCCCCTCTTGACAATGCTGGATCTGCCACTGAGTACAGAGCAGTAAAGACCCCAATGTATAATAAATTGCGCCAGGAAATAAATAATGCAAAAAATATCTAATTGAAATTGCATTGAAATTGTTAGGGTTCGTAAAAATTTTTATTAGTTAATTAAAATCTGCCACTACTTGTAAATAAAGAAATAAAGTTATGTACAAAATAACTTACCATATCATGCAAATTTGCAATCTCAGCGTTATCCAACTTATATTTCTCAGCCGATAAATCAATGTAAATTTTATTTTGTTTCCCACTGCAATAAAAGTAAAATTATAATTAAATGTAAAAAAAATTCTATGAGAAAAAACAAACTGTACATGAGTTCCTTGAGTTGTCCACGTGACTTCAGCAGCGGCGGCTCATAAATCTGCAATAAACCCTTTGCTAGTTGTGCCGATGCTGGTGTCATTTGTTGTCCCATAGTGCTAGTGCTGGTGGCATTACTCTCAGTTGCACTTTCGGTTTGAATTGAAACATTACTAGGCGTGGGGCTATGAGCATATGTGGAGATGAAAGCAGCTGAGGAATCATTCAAAGTTAATGAATTAGGACGGTTGTTGGAAGCAGTAGTATTCGCCTCAACAGTTGCAATTATACTAAAAGAAGTTAAAAAGAATTATTTCACAGAAAATTGCGTTTTAACAATATATAACAATAAAAGACCAATCATTTAACTAGATAAGAAACAGGTTTAATAACCATGGAATTAATCTGTAAGTTTCTTTTTGTACATTTATTATAAGCCTTAAATAACTGCTTTTCTTTACTGACCTGTCGAAATTACTGCTTTTAAGCATTTTATTTTCCTTGTTTATATATTAAAATGTAAAAAATCTTTTAAAATTGGAAGCGAAAAACAAAAGAAACAGCTGATTTTGACAACGTCAACAAGTGGTAAACTTTCTCAACAAAATGGTGGAGTTGAATTGAGGCTAGCAACATTTACTGTTACTCATAAGCAGGGCTGCCAATGGCAACATTTTCTAATGTCAAGGAAAGCCCTCTAGGAAAAATACTGCAATTCCTCAATTTCGTACCCAAAGCGAAGGTTTTTTAATTCTACTGTTCATATCCTAACATTTACAGCTCAATTTCGTAATGACAAATCGGGGTAATACTTGGGCAAAGTGGCTCCAGCCATATTTCCGTCCCAAAAAAAGATGGTATCGAATTAGCGGTTTTTTTCATAATGTCACATCACTCTTACAAGGGGCAGAAGGTTTTTGAATCAAAAAATTATTTCAAACTCCCAAAAATCGATACCATGTTTTTTTGGGACTGAAATATGACTGGAGCCACTTTGCCCAAGTATTCCCAAATCGGTATGTTTATATCTAGATATAAACAATTTTGAGTTAAATAACTAAAAATAAATCATTCCAAAATAAGTCAAAACAATTAGATAAAATTTTTCGGTATCTTGCATCATTTTCGAGATATCAATGCTTAAATAATACGAGAATATTGAAGAAATTCACGAAATGTTAGATTTGACAATGTTTTAACATAAAACAACCCAAAATTATTGAGACTAAGTTTTTAAGGAGCAAGTCAAGTTGTTCACTTTTTTCTTGTGTTTTAGGGGTTCAAAAAGCTTTTCACTAGCTACCAACAAACCACGTGTCAAGTGGTATTGTGGTGTGACCTTACTTTTCCATGTTTTTGAGTAAAAAAAAACTAACATTACAAAAAAAAAAAGGCAAAAATGCCTAGGTAAAAAAAAACAAAAAAATTGGTAGGTTGGTTTTCGATACGTTTCATTCATAACCATATGGAATCTTCAGTTGAATTTACCTACAAACCAAGATCTTGACCAAGCACGCTTTATTAATTTTTTGCATAGATTAGACTAGAATTAGAAACACAGCAAAAAACTCAATGTGGCATGTGGAAAAGTTGTAATTTTTTGTTTTTTCCCCTGTTGTGCATCGCCCCGCTGTTTGTAAGTCGTTGATATTATACTTTTCTCGCAAAGCGCCTTCAGAAGCAATCTTTTTTGGCGAGTTTTAACCGATTTAGCAAGCGTGATCGTATGTTTATCCCCGGGCAGGGGAAAAAACAAAAAATGGTCTCATCTGCTATATTCGTCATGAAAAGGGTATTGGTGCTTGCATTCAGTGTCATTGTAATAATTGTTGGGCCTGTATATGAACATGTAGTTTTTCGTGGTTTGACCATCATGACAATGTACCCATCAAGTTAATAAATATTATCAAAGGTTATAATTAATTGTTAACTGTAGATATAAATAAACTAAATTTAATTTCTTTTCAATAAATAAAGTTAAAAATTTAATCTGTTATTTTAATCATGTATGCAGGCATATAATTCAGTTCGTAAGCGATACGATTTTACGAAGCAAAAACGAACCATTTTGACGCTACGTAAACGTTACTATTTTACGAACTCTAAATGTAGTACCAATATATACAAATAACTACGTTTTTAATTCTACTGTTCTTATTCTAACGTTTACGTTTATGGTTTGCAATCGTATCACCAAAGCGGTATGTTTACGAAGTCTTGTATGAATTATAGACTTCGCCGGCGTTACGCTTTCGTGCCGTTTTTCTTAGAGGGTTTCCACATTTTTACCCGAAAAAATTCTTCGGGTAAAAACTTGCAATTTGGTTAACATTTTCACGCTCATTTCCAAGTTTTTGTGCGTAAGCGAATGCTTTTCGGGTAAAGACCTGCTATTTGGTTAAAAACTTGCTATTCTGCAGTAAAAATAAATGAGGCCGCAACTTAAGTTACGGCCTTTTTAACTTTATTTCCCTGTCGGATTTAGCAATTTTTTATCTTTATTTTAGTCCACCCTGTTTTCATATTTTTCATAATTAAAATCGTAAAAAGCAGTAACTCCATACAAAAAAGATGAAAAACGAAATAGATTTAATAAGAGAAGTTGCTGCCTTTTCTGAATAAAAATAAAATTTCGATTTTCTAAAAACTATGAAAAACGATTTGCGTCTTTTTATAATTTTACGGCAGTATTTGGGTAGAAAGTTTTTTGTAAACGAACACACCTAAAATGTGTATATACTTTTTGGCAGCATGAAAATGTTGCAAAACTAAGACGCTAAAATTCCAACAACAAATTATTTTGTGTGATATAGAAAAATGCATTTTTTCATCTTCAAATATTTCCAAGCAATGTTATCTGTGTTTTTAATGTAGAACTGTGCAATGCTAAGCAGGTGTAATATGGATTCTTCCGCTTGCATTTGTTGTCACAAGAGTCTCAACCGAATTGGTGGCTCCCGTCGAAGGTCATTTCCCCTGACTTCCGAATTTGTGCAAGAAAATATATTTTTAATGAATTACTTTGTTGAAGTTGCTAATGTACAAGGAGTAAGCAGTTATGGAGTCATGGAACTAGTCCCGTTTACGAACAATTGTATTAAAAAACTTTGGTTTGGAGGTATAGCCATAGGAAGATCGGGATATATCAAATATAATAAATAAATTAGGAACCCTTTGATGGGTTTGAAATATATTGTTCTCATATGAAACACATGAAAGGTAGCAGTTTCCATAAAATAAAGGAAATGTCTATACGGGGCGTTCCGCGTACGCGAAAGCTCCTCTCTCTCTCTCAATTTACTCAATTAGCGTACGCGAAACTCAATTAGCGTACGCGAAATCCAGTGAAGTTTTTTCCCCCGGGGAACTTGATTAATTTACGTACTGATCCGCGGCCGAAGGCCGCCGCGAAGCCGGTGTCGGATTTTTGGGAGTTTTAAATCCTGAGCTGCGGCCGCAGGCCGCCCACTTACCCCTACTTTTATGTAAAATTACTGTTGTAACGAAAATGCGTCCCGGGGGAAAAAACTTCACTGGATTTCGCGTACGCTAATTGAGTAAATTGATAGAGAGAGAGGAGCTTTCGCGTACGCGGAACGCCCCGTATGGACAGACTCTAAAATAAATACCTTGATCATCTGATGGCTATACCTCCAAAACCAGATCTTTTTGACAGACGCGTATTCATGAGAAAAAAGTCTAAAAAAGGCGATTATCCGTAAACTGGGCTTAAGCCGCAAATATGTACAAAGCTTAGAATAGAATTTGCAAATAAGTAATTTTTGTTACAGTTCGCCCCATCAACCAGAATCTGTAGACCATGCTTCCAACGAGCGCAGCGTTATGTGCGAGTAAAGCAGGAAGATGGCCAAATAATAAAAGAGGAACCTGCTGTTGAATTATATCATATAGAGGAACATGATAGTCATGAAGCGGAAGATGCATTAAAGGAAGAAGTGGTAGTTCCCATAAATCCACTTGACTATGTTAAAGTCGATACTTTAACGGATCATACTGAGGTAAATCAACAAATTGAGTATGATCCTCCAAAGCAGGTTTATGCACATTTAAGACGTCGACTTATTAAACAAGATACTACGTCAAATCATATTGAACCACAGAATATATCAACTGAATCCCATATAACAAATACAGTGAAACAAGAAACATCAACTTATATTGATCGGGCAGTTCAAGCAAATGAACCACAAATGTTAACGTTAACTGGATATACCCGTGTACCGTTGAACATTCATATGTGTATATTTGAAACATGTTCCAATCGAAACTTGCAGCGAATCAATGTTGATACCAGAGCTGCGATTCTACAAAAGAAGTCACTTTATATACCGCATGGAGCAAAAGTTTGCGAAGTGCATGAAGAAAATTTGTTTGCTGCCGCCTGGCAAGAGTTAGCTGAGCTGAACACTCGAAAAACATGTACAGAATTCACTTCGCAGCATATAAGTGATATGTTAAGCCTCTTACGGGTTCATAACAATTAATTTGTTTTTACGTACATAAATACGTAATGAATTTAACTAAATCATTCCTAAGCTAAAAGCTCTGTAGGCCCAAATTCCGTAAAGCGTTTTAAACGTACTGCTATGTGCCAACATGTTATCTCAGAAATTCATAATTTCAATATTCAAGTATTATATTAAAGTAAGCTTTCTATGGTCGCTTATACTTATGTGATTATTAATTATTATTAAATTTATAATTTCGCGAACTATTATATCTTTAGCACTTGCCCACTTATTATTAAATTCTCCCTTAACGACTTACTGCAGCTAACAGGCTTGTTCTGTAACCCGTGTGGTTTCAATTACTTTTCATATCGAAAGCTTTTTGATAATAATGGTGAGTTGAAAAGTATTAGAATCTCTTTTGTGACGAAATATTCGATAAAATCGAATTTTTCGACTTTTTGCGAAACTTGTAATTCTCTACAAGAGATTCTAATACTTTTTATCGTTCGACTCACTGTTTTCGTCAAAAAGCCTCCTAAATAAAAAGTAATTGAAATCACATGGATTTCAGAACAGGCCTGCAAATAAAGCGTTCTAATATTTCTCTCACATTATAAGGATACCTTCCAAAGTTGTTTGCCGCTATTATAATAACGTCCCACTTACCATTGTCATATCGTTATTTATCCCAATTTCCGCACTAAACTATTTTTTTCTGCACTTTTACTCGTTTCGTAATTGTTTCTGTCTTTAAAAACTAAAGTATTATTAAGCAATAAAGTATTATTATTTTGAGGCTCTGTGAAATAACGCCCAAAAAGAAAAAAAAAAAAAAAAAAAATATTTCTAAAACGTAGTAAAGCCCACATTAAAAATTAAATAACGCCTCCAAAAATAAATGAAAAAACACGAAATCACAAATTATTCAAATTACATTTTGGCATAATAATTTTTCTTATTCTTTTAGTGCCAAGCACTCCACAACTTTTAATTAAAAGCCTTAGTTCTCGCCTCCCGGCAATACAAAATTCTGTTAACTATAAGTTAACCAACAGCTGATAAACTGCCACGCAACATATTTTCCCGAGCCGTAACAGTGTCGGTTTTTTGCACTCAAATATTGTTTTGTGCCTTTCCAGTAATTTAATCAGAAAATTCACGACATTAGTTTAACTCTTTTCACTCTTTAGCTAACTATTTGGTTAACTAATGACTGTGATCCTGGTCTTAATGTTTCAGTTAAGGTTTAACCCAAAATAGTAAAACCGAACCTTAAAAAAATCTATCTCGTATACTGAAATATTACGACTAATCCTTAAACATGAAAATTGTGATTTTTAAATTAAAAACAACTAGTTTTAACAATTTTTGTTTCATTAAATTTATTATTTATATGCGTAGTATTAATATTCAATTTTTAATTAATGTTTGATTAACAATTTATAAATATTTCTTTATTATCCATTTCTTTAAAATAAGAAAATCAAAATAAATCTAAATGTCAACTAAAATTAAAAATTGTAACTAACTTAAATTAAGACAAAAAAAAAAAAAATAGAGATAGGCCTTTTAAAATTTAGCTACTAAGCATCTTGGCAGCAGAAATAGGAATATTTATTTTAAAATATTACGACGACAATTCAAACTAAAGTCACAAAATTATGTTAAATAAATATTTACACGGTTGTGAGAGAATCAACAACGACAATACGATGATAATTCTAAATTGTAAATGTAAATACAAATGATGTTTACTAAAAATTTGTGAGAAATTATCACAATATTCGATTTACAACTAAAAATCTTGCAAATTGAATAATTTTTTTCACTGCAACAAGCAAATAGTAAAAATAGCACAATATGCATTGATATACATGATGTAGCCTACTTTATCCCTTCTTATAATCGAGTATATCAGCAATTGCTGATGCTCTCGCAGCATCGCTATCAGCTTTTTCGAGCTCACCACGTGTGCAACGTCCACAGCACGCTGCCGATGGTTTATTTTCACATTCACCCAATGCAGGTGGTTTAAAGTTTGGCGTCCAAGGCCCTAAACTGCCAGTAGCATAGAAATCCATAGGATATGCATTATCTTTTGGCGCTTTATTATGTGGTAACCATTCGATATCACCTAAAACTACTGACAGTTCGTATGGATTAAGTAAAGGCTTTTCAAATGCTGAACCCCAATCAATAGACAAGCGGGGGCATGCTATTTGTACGTATGCATCGATATCTGCGAACAATGTTAACTTTTGTGGAAAAATTTCTGAGAGTAATATTGTTGTAGTTTGGAAGCCTTTGGCGTGCAGACGTTTCTCAAGAAAACGTAGCGTTCGAGTGCTGCCCTGTCTTCCCAATGTACCGAGTATTATGCCAATCTTTTTGGCACCCATTGCCTTTTGAATTTCAGAGTAACGCATTTGCTGCATAAGTTTGTGATCATATTCTTCAATGGTGAACTTTTTCTCATAAGGATCGTATTTATATGCCTTAAAATAGAAAATAAAAAATTTATTGTATAAATTTTTCAAGCAGCACAATAGTAATAGCTCACCTTTAACGTAGGATTCGCAATCATAGCAGATTCTAAATGGAAACGTCCATCACCCAAGTAAATAATCATTTTTGTGCTCTCCGGCAACTGTGGTGATGTACAGCCAAGTATCTCTCCGGGACTTAATGGTTTTGCCTGTGGTACTATAACATCATAACCACATGCTTTCAATTCTGTAGATGCAGCTTGTAATGTTGTCACAAATTGTATTGTGCTAACCAAGGCAATTTGACCAACTGTTGGTTTAAAGTTTAAACGCACTGAATCGAGAAAATGCAATGGATCAATTTTAATATCCACAAAAATATAGAGCACTTTTATGTCTGTTGTTTGATCCACTGGTATAAGACAACTATGTCCATAATGTACCAGCAATTCTGCACCCAGCGCCTTTGCTGTGTAATCGTCAACACAGCAGGCGCCATAAGTGACGTCACCCATAATCACAGTATCAGCATCAGTGAAGCGTTCAATGATATCGCTTATCACCATCGAATACATGAGTAGACCTTCGGGCAATTGCAGTGCAACACGTTTGGCCTTCAGTTCACGTATACGCCATATGGTTTTGTACAATTCGAAATTGTAATTCGATGGCAAACGTTCGATAGCCTTCTGTAGCAATGGATCATCTAATAATGACTGTGGTATACGATTAATGCGTGCTTTTGGTTTAAAAACTTTTTTTGGTTTAGCTCGCACCACAACAATTTCATTAGAAGTTATATTTTCATTATTATTATTAATTAGAGTTGTGGTGGTGGTTGTGGTTGGTGATGCATTATTGAGTTCAACTGCAATTGTTTGAGCAGAAGGTGGCTGGACAAGATCCAACATTATTCCTTTTTTTTATTTTCTTGCGACGTGGATAAGATTAATGATGAAATAAGCCTAAAAGTAGAAACATTGAAATTTTAATATAAAGCATACTAATAGTTTTTGCTGGAAGTAAAAATAGGACTGTTATGCCGAGATGGTTATTCAAATATAATAACACCAAAAAAAAAAATACATTTTTAATAATTTTGGTTTTACATTATAATAATTAAAAACACCTTATTGGCTGACTTCAAGGAACTAATATCGATCCTTAACCTATAAAAACCCTTAACCGATAAAAACAAATTTCAGAGATTGAATGTTTTGCAACAAAAACGCATAAATGTCCCAAAAGAAAGTTTATATTTGTTTAGCTTCCTGCGTGAACACAACGAACCCGAGTGCACGGGGGAATGTCAATCGGTAGCCTGGGTTTTATGAGTTTTGTCGTTATAAAGCGTTTCTCGGGAACGGACCGCGCATTATGCGTGCGAGTTTTACAAAAAAAGTGATTTGGAGTGCTCAGTGAAAGTGGACGTACAGTTACAGTCAATTCGGAGCGAAATTGTGTGCTTTAATAACACTTTCGATAGATGGGTTATCTTCTTTTAATTGGTCCACTAAATATAAACTTTCTTTTGGAGATCCTTATAAACATATATAAATAAATCCAAAATTCAGCTTTATCATGAATTTTTCTAGAAATTCCCTCTCGAGAATATATTTTTTTATCGAGAGAGAATATTAGCTATCGTGAATATTTTAAGAATGGAAACTTCTTTTCAAACAGGGATATGTACTTTTTCCACCAATTTTCCATTTGATTTTGCAGCTAAGCTTAAAAAAAAAATAAACAAAATAGAAAGAAACATCACAGTTTTATTACATACTTTGTGAGAAGCTGACGGAGTGACGCTTATAAAAAATTAAAGTGTTTCGTATTTCCCTTAAAATGCTTATGCCTCTAACTGAGAAAGCGTAGCATTATCTTCAACACAAATTTTATATCAACATCTTCTGCAGGTCGATTTGGATTGGAGTACACGTTAATCTCCGGTTGAAACATGCTATTAGTGAAACCACATATTTCTGTTTTAAATCTAGTTAAATTTATGAAGCTTTTAATTCAAAAAGTGTCATTGTTTGTAATTTTTGGGAGAGCTAAAAAGAGAGAGCTATTGAAGTTTAGATAACATTTTTACTTAAGATTTAAAATGGGATTTGCTGCTATTTTCAGATTTAGTTGAAGTTTAATGCATGATGACTGAGGTGAGTTGCGGCTTAATTTCATTTTAAATCTCCGGTGGAAATAGGCTATAAGCAAAAAGACCATCTATAAAAAAGAAGAAAAACGTTTTTAAAAAGAAAAAATTTAAAGAAAAAAATATCCCTGTGCGAAAAGAAATTTCCATTCTCAAAATATTTACGATGGAAAATGTTCCTTCTAGTCTATTGATTTGGTCGTAAAAACCATGCTAAAGAGGAAGTACGACGTTCACGGGTTTTTATTACAGAAATCGGTCAATTGGTCATTAAAGATGAAAAAACGGAGGACGAAGCAAAATTTCGATATTTTTTTGATGCTACTTTTAGTAGAGAACTAAATTTGCCATCGAAATAGCTTATTCAAAAAATTTAAAAAAATGTCATACCAAAAACTTCGAAACAAAAAAAAAAAAAAAAAAATATAGTGCAGGCAAATTAGGTATTCATTTCTAATTTTGTTGAAAATGCACCGATTTTGATCGGACATGGCTCATTTAGTTCGTAATAAAATTTAGAACAAAACCAACACATTAGTTTTTTGCGGCTTTTCCCCAAAACTTTTTTAATCCCCAAAAATCCGAATAACTCAATAAAACTGTTTTAAAATGCTTAAAACTGGAAAATTATACTACTCATGAGGTTGTCGTGGTCGCTGAATCCAGATATGATGTTGGAAAATGGAAAAATTCAAAATGGCGCCCGGAAAGTTGCGTATACACTCATTTTAAGCACCAAAAATGGAAAAAAATCGTTTTAGTGGACAGCCTGGGGGTTTTAGCCTAGAAGTTTCGTTACAGTGCATGAATTTATACGGTCGAGGTGGGATTTTGTTTTCTATGCTATAAAAGCAAAGTTTACCAAAAATTTTTTTCTGCTTTTGATTTGTTTAGTATTAAAGCAATAACTATAAAAAGTTAATAAATACAACACAAAATTAAAAATATTGGTAACATTTTGCAAGCCATTTTTTCTAAGCTAATTAGAGGTCGCTGAACACAAAAAACTCAATTTTTTTTTTTCCTTGGGGCCGTTCACGAGTTATTCGATAACAATGCTTAGAAATACATGAGAATTTTTTTTTTTTTTTTAAGTTTTGAAAAAATATAAAATGTCCCCAAAAATTTCGAAAAAATCATATATATTCCTTGAACGATTCTAAGCATTTTTTGCCTTGTACAATTTTTTAGTGAGACGCATTGGTTTTGAATAAAAACCGTTTTTCTGCATAAACAAAACTTCTATGTTTGAGTGGCCATATTCCGGTCAATTTTTAACATAAGAAATTTTTAAATAACCCATTTTAAAGAAAATTGTATCTACTTTTTTTTTTAAATGCGCTGTCTTTACCTATCTCTAACCCTAAAAAAGTTATATGCAAAAGAGTAAAAAAAACTTTTTTTTTTATAAAAATAATATCGAAGTTTTGCTTCGTTCGCTATATATTTTGAAAAACTGTAAAGGGTGCTTACCGCCCCCCTCTCTGATTTCCACCCTCTAATTTAACAGCAGTCCAAGGTTTTTTCATCTTAAATGACCAATTGACCGATTTCTGCAATAAAAACCCGTGAACGTCTTACTTTCTTTTAAAATGACCTAATCAATAGATCACTCGGGAAAGGAATATACGTGTATACCCGAGAGGGCATTTCTAGATATATAACAATTGACGCCACGATATACCTATTGTTTGTACATATATTTTTGAAAAATTGAATACACAAAGCCTGTTTTATTTCCTGTAAAATGTATCATACGCTTTACTTTTTACATTTTTATGTCCCTTTATGATGCATGAGTAAATTAAATCACAGGTAGGCGGCCTTCAACAAATAAAATAAATTAAAAATAAGCAGGTACGCATAAGTAAATATTTATTTGTGTACATATGTTAATTGTTGCAAGGGAACTGCAAATACGGCAATTTTAAAGGAATTAGTCAGACTTTCTTCAGATATTTATAAAAATAAATTTCTTTTGATAAAATTAAATATTGTTATGCCGAAAACGACAAAACATGTTTATTTTTAAACTAATAATGCAAATTTTATGCTTCCAACTACGCTCTTTCTAAATCTCTTATCCACTTTTTGCTATCTCTCCATTTCTGAGTTGTCTAGTATTCTATAGAGTGTATCGCTTAAGGTTACGAAGCTTCTGGGAGGTGATAGAGGAGGCATAGACTAACGAAAAAATTGTGCCTGAGGGGGTCTTAAATTTCCCCTGAGTAGTTTATAGGGTTAAAACTAATTTTCTGTCTTATGTTAGAAAACATTTTTTCTTGGGTCACCCTAGCGTGTAAGAGAAAACGTTTTTATGAAAAATTTTTAGCTAATTGTACGAGATTTCTATGAGTGTATTTGGTTTACATTAACATACCCTTTTTTTGGAATCTTTGTTAAATTTCCTTTAATTCGGTAGTACATTTGTCATACCAATTTTTTTAATTGAGGTCAGAAAAAAAAACAATTCAAGAAAAAAAAAATACTTTACAAGAAGGCTCCAGTAGATAAAGGGCATAGAAAAGTATTTTTTCCGACCTCAAATTAAAAAATTGGTATGACAAATGTACTTCCAAATTAGAGAAAGTTTAACAAGGATTAAAAAAAAAAAAAAAATATAAAAGGGTATCTTAATAGGACCTTTTTCACACTAAAATGGATTGCAAAAATTAGGAAAACCAAATTTTAAATATCAACTTTAAAGGTCCAGATCTTTGCGTAAACCTTTCAAACCCTATAAACCAAATACACACTTAGAAAGCTCATACATTTAACTAAAAGTTTTCCAATGAAAGTTTTCTCTATAACATAAGTGATCCCAGAATTTTTTTTTTTTTTTTTGTAAAACAAGTCAGAAAATCACAGTTTAAACCCTACAACTCTTTAGGGGTACATTTTGGACCCCGGCCCATATTTTTGTTAGCCTAGGCATCCTCTTTCACCTCCTAGAAGCTTCTTAACCTTATGCGATACACCCTATATGAAGGCGTTTCAAACCTATAGCAGTTTTTCATTAGCGAGAACCAAAATGTTCATAACTCTCAAACTAGATTAAAGTATTTCTTCAAAGCTTTAGAAATTACGCAAACAACAACCGCGAATTTTCACTAAACTAACGACATCTGCCACGCCCCTTCTATACATTGCAAAGTAGTAATGCAAACATATTCATAAAGTGAATTCTGTAGGCATTAATACTTGAAATACATATTCGGCGTAGATTGTTTTCCCATGTCTTAATTTTTGGCACCCCCCTGTATATAAATGCGTGAGGTAATGGGGTAAGCGACTTACCTTATATGTGACTATGTATATTTTTCATAAAAAACAGCTTTTGTTTTAGAATGTTGTTTAAGCACTTAATTTGTTTGTTTGTTTCAGCTAATGATACTAAATCAACGGATGCTGATGCAATTTTTTGGCAAACTTTCCACACTTATTTCTTGTTTTTTTATTTGCATTTAATTTAAATGAAATATGTTTCAGTTCAATGATTTTTTTCTATTACGACCTTGGCCACTGACACATCATCCGCTTTAAATGTTATTTCAACTTTAAAATAACCAAAGAGATTAACTACCAAATTTCCAAATTTAAAACAAAAAAAGAACGCGTCGTCTTTCTTCGCCAACTGTTTGGCTTGATATGGTTTGACTTGGCTTTGTTTTTATTTTGTTGCCTTTTCAGCTGGTATTCGTTACGTCCACCATTGATACTTGGTCGTGAATCACGTAGGCAAAAATTTGAAGCACAGAGAGTTGAGGTATAGAAAAGTTACGTACTTTTTTGTTGCCACTTGTTGCAGTCAAATTTTACAACTTCAGCACTTATTTTTTAAATCACATTTAATTGTTTGTTACACATCAATATTTGGTCCTTCAATTTAATTTGTTTGAAATGAGCTTCCTTCGATAAAATTTTAAAATAAAATAAGATTAACTTGAAACGTGCAGCCAACCAAACGCATGCAAAAAAAATTTGACGTTTTATAAAATGAGGCCACACAGAAAAAGAAAAAAAAGTTTATTTGTTTTGATATGAAGTTGGCGGCGGTTTTTGTATTTACTTCAAATGCGCACTGCCAGGTTTGTATTTTTTCTCAAAAGTTATGAGAAACAATTTTTAGTAATTGAAACGATGGGCTGCGCCGATTAATTGTTATCAGTCAAATATGGCCGCTGACTGTCACTCAACCAACACAACCCATTTTGTGGATGACTAATGACTGACGAAAAATAGCGACGAAAAGCACCACTTCCCTACAAATTCGAAATGCCCTTCGTGTGACTTCACAATATCTGTGGACTTTTGACAAAACAACCTAACTCGAAGTTGGAAACTTTTCAGGAGAGCTAAAAAACTACTTTGGAGCTTCTCAATTGTTTTTGTCTAGGAGTTGGAATAAATGTAGAAGTTTTTTATTATACATGAAAACTAAACGAATATTTTCCAGTAACTTTTTTTGCTCTAAGGTCAATAGTTTTTAATAAAATTGAAATAAGATTTATATTTTGATTTAAAAAATTTAGTTCCTTCTGTAGGAAAAGTAACTTATTTCGAAGTAGAGATATTGGATAATGTGGCTCAATTTCGTTGATCAGCGTTGAATCTCCTTTTTCCATACATTTTTACTAATCTTGAAGTGTCAACTGTCAAATTACTTTTTCTTTTGGTTCATAACACTTCACCACGCGAATGACACGAAGTTCAAATCTTGCGTGAACTATGGGACACCCTTATATCTCTGGAACAAGAAATCATTGAGACATGGCGATTATACCAATAGAAGCGTATTTAAATTTTATATTTTGGACTCAAATTCTGGAGAATTGTCTTATCTCGACTCAGGTTGTTTTGTCAACAGTCCACAGATATGATTAAAATCCTAGATAATTGTCTTATTTCGAGTTACGTTGTTTTGTCAAAAGTCCACAGATATATAATAACTAAATTAAACAAAAAAATTTGTCAGTATGGCAATACTTTCATAAGCATTTGCATTGCAAATTTTGCAACCCTGCTTTTATAACAGATTTATGAAAGACAAATTAAAGTTAAAAGAAGAAGTGCAGTAATTTTGAACAAGTTTTTTAAATAAATTAAAATAACAAGTTATTCAAAAATATTAGTGTTAAAAGTGTATAGTGATGTATGAGTGATGAAAGTGTGGATTGTAACATTGAATACGGAAATCTAAAATTTTCTAATGGATGCGATATTAACTCATCGCTTGAATGTCCTCAAGGTACTACTTTTTCGTTGAACTCCTTTTTCAGGTAAGTGTTCATATTGATGTTCTTTTAATTACCTTTTCCAATACGCACCCAAAAAAAAAAAAAGTGAACCAGTGTATACCGCAAAACATTTAGGATTTCCATATTAGAACTTTGAATGGAAATGACAGTTGAAAATGCTCAGCCAAGTGGTTATATAAATAGCATCTAGTATTAATTAGAGTCGGCCTCCTCCAAATGTATTGGGCTGGTTGCGGTGTAGAATTTTCAGTGATTTTTATATTAAGGGTTTTCTTTATACGTTGTGGAAAGCCTAAATTTAGTCAATTGGGGCACAATACAAAGGCCAAGTAATTACTTAATGCCAATAAAATGGTCTGATGCCAGATAGGCTCTTCCTATATTATTCGAGTACGAAAAATCATTTGGTTTTGCTTTGTTTTTGATACATTGCCCCATACAAAATGTTTATATGAAAAGGGGTGTGTCATAAAGAATCTCTTATTACTTAACTTTTTATAAATCAATGATTTCTTATCAAAAGAATATTTTCGAACTCAGGATGTATTAAGCAGCATTCGATTTGCTAATTTTTTAATCAATTCATCAGATATTTCTTTACTTTAACATTAATTTTTACCGATTTTTTAAAAAATTTGCCATTTTCTCATTCTTTTGTTAAAATCTATATATGAATAGGCAAACGAAATCAGTTCAATCCCAGTTGTTAACACCATATCATATTTGAATCAAAAGACATTACTGAGGCTATATCTTCTCTTATACGAGCTAAAATTGTATGTTTGTTTGTTTTTTTGTTTGTTTTTTTGTACTTATTTCTGTGCCAATATTTTTTCTCGAAAACGGCTACTGCGATTTTAATGAAACTTAGAATAGAATTAGATACTAGCATACAATGAAGAATGAGCTAGGTTTGAACTTTGTAAACGCTCACCAGGAGGCGTGGCACTGCCCTAAGTCTTAAATTTGATTTAGTCATGACTCGCAATCTATACAAGATATTTTTAAATGAAATTTGGTGAGCGGGTG
The DNA here is from genome assembly GCA_951812925.1 of Calliopum simillimum. Classification (NCBI taxonomy): domain Eukaryota; kingdom Metazoa; phylum Arthropoda; class Insecta; order Diptera; family Lauxaniidae; genus Calliopum; species Calliopum simillimum. Next base: position 26,374,895 of record OX638371.1, read on the forward strand.
CGGCTTGATAATACCTTGTAACAGACAAAAAGTGGGCGGGATCGAAGAAGTGCCACGCCCACTTTTCAGCCCTTGAAAATTTTGATTCAATATTACTCGAAAACGACTCCAACAATTTTAATGAAAATTTAAGAGATGTTACCTCTGCAAACAGGGATTAATATGTGATACACCACTATATTGGGAAAACTCGTTGAAGGGCGTAGCACCGCCCACAAAAATATAAAACAGTATAAAAAGAAAACTAATAAAGCAAACATTTTGAAGTTAAGTGTGAGGAGCCTAATTGCTATAAATCATCTCTGGTTTGAAGGTGGGCGCCGTTGCGCGTGAAACCTCCCATACAAGCAAAATGCGTTATATGCTATTTGTCGCAAATGTAACAAGATATTTTAATGAAATTTCGTATGTAGGTACTGCTTATTAATATTATCTTGTTATAACCGAAAAGTGGGCGGTATCGAAGAAGTACCACGCCCCCTTTTTAACCATTGAAAATTTTGATTCAATATTACTCAAAAACGACTCCAACAATTTTAATGACAATTTAAGTGATTGTACCCCTAAAAAAAAGTATTAATATGTGATATGCCGCTATATTGGGAAAACTCATGGAAGGGCGTGGTACCGCCCACAAAAATATAATACGCTATAAAAAGAAAACCACTAAAGCAATCTTTCTGAATTTAACTGTAGGGAGTCTACTTCCTCTTAGGCACTTACAAACTGAAAGTAGGCGAAATTCGCCGGTGCGCGTGGAACCTCCCATACAAGTATAATACATTAAATGCTATTTCTCGCAAATGGTACGACACAAAAAAAAAAATGGAATGAACTTTTTATTCTTACATGCAGTCTTATGCACTTTTTGACGCTGAATCCGTCTTCATCAGCAGAACTGTCATTATACCTGCAGGATTTTGAAATATACTTGCTTGAAGTTGAAGAAAACGCTGTGTTCAGCCTTACAACGTAGCTACAAGAAAAAGTGAAATTCTTTTTTAATAATAGCATCAAATAGTCACACTCTTCCTTATCAAAATATTCTTGCTGATTTTTCCAATAGGACTCTTATTTTCCGAGTTATGATTCTTTGATGATAAGATATTTCAGCCCCCATACAAAAGACGAAATATTTTGTGCGCGTGGCATATCCCATTTATTTATTTTAGGGCATTCTATTTCACCAAAAAGAAAAATTTGAGTTTTTGATATTTTTCTATACCACTCGATACTTTCCGAGTTTTTTGTTATTATTATTCTCATCGGTTAATTTATCATTTTGAAAGCATAACCATTAGGGGTGAAAAGAAACGAGTTTCATAACAAAAAATAGCTATGAATAAAAACATCGACTAAAATAATAAGATCAGATTGTCCACCGAGCAGGGATCGGTCTCCAGGTACTAAGAGTTATTAAGGGTGAAAATCTAAGCTGGCCCTCGTACAGAATTTTATTTTAAAAAGTTTTTTCTCAAAGACCGCTTTATCAATTCTCATGGAATTTACATCACATGATCTTTATATTAAGAGGTACAACTTCAGCTTAAAATTTAAGAATTTGCATGAGAACAACAATATTACAAAACCAAAACTACTTTTAATTTTAAAAACTTCCAAATTTTTACATAAAGTGTGGCTAAAAAAACTAATTCCAATGTTGATTTAGCTTAAATTTGGAAAAAACAAGAAAAGCTGGCGAAAAATTTCGCGCGATATTTTTAATAAAAATTTATAATTTTTACAATGATTTTTAATACGAATTCTCAAATTTTGTAATGGTAAGGTTAATCTGAACTGAAACTAGCATTATTGCTGCTGTTGTTTTTGTTGTTGCCCAGAAAATTAATCCATAACATAATTATATATACTATAATAAATTGACAGAAAACAATTTTGAATGAGATCTAAATAACTTCTTTTGGTCTATTTTTCGGTCACTGTCACCGAATTTATCAACCGTTTTTGTGTTTTAGGTCTGAGCTATCCTTTATTTTAAGTCCAAAAAACGCTGTTTTCAGATATGTCACGCATATCCGCGATATATCGTTGGCCAAAAGCTTCGGATAGCCATAATTTTCCCCAAAAAAAAAATTACCCTTTTTCTTTTCAAATTGGATCATCAACTCAATTTCCAAGATATAATTTATTGAAGTAAGGCTATCTCAATTCCATACAGAGTTGCGATACATTTATTTTAATATAAAATTACTCGGAAAATTACGATCCAATTGGAAAAATTAAAAGGTATGGCTTAAAGAGGTATAGGCATAGTGTAATTAAATATACTCATACTTTACTATGTATTGTATATAAAATAACACGTCTGTTTGTCTGTGTCTCCATAACTCGAGAACCATATGTTCAATTTTCATGATTTTCTTTCATATTTTGCATGACAAGGTTTAAAAATACATTTTATTTCGAATAACACAGGTTTACAAAATAAAAAAATGTCATGGCGTTTTGACCGGACTATGTGTTTCCTAGGGACTTTGACGTCCTGAATCCGAATCCCGGGTCCGTTTTTTTCCAGAACGTCTGAGAAAAATTTTTCAAGGTCATATGTAGGTCATGTGTCGTTTAGTGATAAATTCGCTAAAATTCTGAAACTAATTTTTTATCATTGAATTCTTAGTCCTTAAAAAGAATATGTGATTAAAAAGGGCATTTCGAACCTAGTTTCGGAGATATAGCCATGGGAAGATCCGGATATATCTTCTATGAAAACCGCTATAAGTTGGGAACCCCTGGATGGATTTGTAAAATATTGGTGTCATATGAAAGGTATTTTGACAGTCTATAAAAATTTTTGAAAATATTTTCAATTGGATTCATAGTTTTCGAGATATGAGCTTTTTTGAAATTTTGTGAAACTTTTTAATTACAACAACAAATAAATCAGCAATACCAGCAACAATAACAACAAAACCAACAACAACAAAATACCTTTCATATGACACCAATATTTTTCAAATCCATTCAGGGGTTCCCAACTTATAGCGGTTTTCATAGAAGATATATATTCTGATCTTCCGATGGCTATACCTTTGAAACTAGGTCCGGGATACTCTTTTTGCTTAGGGTAAGGGAGGGAAATATGGACTACGCGGGTAATATGTACCACACGGTTATTTCCCACTGCATACATAGGATTTACCGTTATTCATGTTCAAACTTAACGCTTATACCTAAAGCTTATAATAAGGCGATTTTAGCGTTCGGTGAAGTCGCATGTTTCTGTAAAGTTGATTTTTCTAAAAAGAAGATCAGTGATAATTTTTTTCTAGTGAGTATATTTCATTATTTCACTTTGAAGACATCGCGTTCTTAAATAAATGGTTAATTATATTAAGTCAGTAAATGTATGTATGTATGTATTCTCCTTTAACTCCTAGGAGGAGCATAGGGCCAATATGAAATCTCTCCATTTGTCACGATCCCTTGCGATGACTTTGATCTCTTGCCACGATTTTCCCGATTCTTGGATTTCCTTTTCCAACGACCTTTTCCAGTTGGTTTTGGGTCTACCACGTCCTCTACTGCCTTGTGGATTCCACTCAAGGGCCTGGCGACAAACTTCGCTGTGTGGTTTCCGGAGAGTGTGACCAATCCATCCCCATTTGCGCAGCTTGATCTCGTTTGCTATAGCCTTCTGTTTGCATTTTTGATGTAGCTCGGCATTTGATATAGTGCGAGGCCACCAAACCTTTAATATACGCCTTAAGCATTTGTTGACGAATACTTGCAGCTTGTTTGTTAGGAAGTCAGTAAATACCATTTATAATTTATTAGCACAAGCAAGTTCATTAACCAAAAGAGTTTTTGATAAAAATACCCTTTATTTCACCAACACGTGCTGTGGGTAATATGGACCACCAAAGAAAAAAGCCTCAAAAACAAATGTATTTATCATCTTTTTCAGATGGGGAATCTAGTTGCAGTTTTCATGACGAGTCTGATGGTCATTATATGTAATTCGTTAACTACAAAGGAAAAAAATGATAAAAAATGCATATAATGTAATACCCTTTACTCAGAAGATCGACGTGGCGATTTTTGGGTTGAATGTGTAATCTGACGTTCTTGGAGTCATGAAAAATGTGCCGAATGTGGAAGTAACATTTTTATATGCAACTTCTGTACCAAATAAACATGTGGGGCAATATGGACTATATAGTCCATATAACACTACACTTTTTTTTATCTTCATTTTGAGTATTTTCAGTTTTTTGATTTTTTTTCTTTATCCTGATGAGATATTTATCTAAAAGTGAATCAGAATAAAGGTAAATTGTTTCCTTTACTGAATGACATAAAATTAATTGTTTTGTTTTATTTATTTTGGCTTTTATTTAAATAAGAAAGATGGGTGGTCCATATTTCCCTCCCTTACCCTACATATTATTTTTAAGACCTAAGAGCTCAATGATTAAAAATTAGTTTCAGAATTTATCACTAAACGACACATGAACCCCATTTTGACCTCCATATGACCTTGAAATCTTTTTTCTCAGACGTTCTGGAAAAAAACGGGATTCGGATTCAGGACGTCAAAGTCCCTAGGAAACACATAGTCTGGTCAAAACGTCATGACATTTTTTTTTTTATAAACCTGTATAATCAGTTATCCAATTTGCATGATTTTTTACTTTAATGTTATCAGGTCAGATTCCGTGACAAACTCTAATTTGAAATTCCCTCGGCGTCGCCCGGGATATTAAAATATTCTGGAACGACATAATAACATCCACAATGTCCAACACAGCGGTTTTTAGAAAACAGCATTCTGAGACTGTTTAACAGATATGGAGGTGGTTAGGTACATACATTTTTAAAGGGTATCGGGAAAGGGCAAATTTCGGAGCCATTGGACTATCGACTATCGAAACGACATTAGATTCAGGTCTTAAATGATTACTAATGAATAAGCGACCATTTTTTTTTAACAACACTTTGTATTTCAATTATTAAAACAAATTAACTTTGTTTAAGCTACATATCGTCGGTTAAGTATTATTTTGCCGTAAACGCCACTTCGTTGAAAAAGCAAAAGCATATAACTTGTGTAGAGACGAGTACAAAATAATACTCAGCCGACGATATGCATACATACACACTAGGGTGGGCCAAATTGTATGGACGAAATTTTATCGACCTCGGCTACCCCCCTATGTGAAAGATCATTCAATTCTATGAATATTTGCCCAAGGAACTATACCTCTGCGTTCAAATTTAGTTCGGCGCATTTTTGATCGAAAATTTTACCTTTTATTAATAATTTTTTTTATTTTCATACTAAATTTTAAAAATTTTTATAAAGCCAAAAGTAATGTCATTGTATGATTTGGCTGGTATTCTGTCAGTAATCAATTAAATTGGGTTCTGTTTACATGAAAAGTTTACTTAATGGTGTGGAATTGATGATATATATTTAAAAAAGTGATATGGGTCAAATAGCTGATTATTATGACCGACTTTCAAAATAAACGATTCATATTTTTGGATGAATATTTTCAAACAAGACACCAACCTAGGCTGAAAGTTCATTCAATTATATGAATATTTGCGCAAGGAACCATATTTCTACGTTCAACTTTAGTTCGGCGCATTTTCGATTGAAAATTTTACCTTTATTTTTATGCTTAATTTTCAAAATTCTTATAGAGACAAAAGTAATATCATAATATGTTTTGGCTGGTATTCTGTTAGTAATGAATAAAATTGGGTTCTGTTTCTACATAAAGTTGATAACGTGGAATTGATTATATTTATTCCAAAAAATTATATCGGTCAAATAACCGATTTCAAAATAAACGAGTCATATTTTTACATGGATTTTTTCAATCGAAACACAAACCCAAGTATTTTTGGACGCTAGGATGCCAAATCTGACACTCTTTTTTTCTAGGGCAACATCTAGTGGCAGTTTTAGGAAATAAATTAGCCGCTTTTTTTAATTTTACAGAACAATATACCAAAAATCCATGTAAAAATATGAATCGTTTATAATAAATCGGTTATTTGACCGATATAATTTTTTGGAATAAATATAATCAATTTCACATTATTTAGTAAACTTTTCGTAAAAACAGAACCCAATTTTATTGATTACTGACAGAATATCAGCCAAAACATATTATGATATTACTTTTGTCTCTATAAGAATTTTGAAAATCAAGCATAAAAATAAAGGTAAAATTTTCAATCGAAAATGCGCCGAACTAAAGTTGAACGTAGAGGTATGGTTCCTTGGGCAGATATTCATAGAATTGAATGAACTTTCAGCCTAGGTTGGTGTTTTGTTTGAAAAAATTCATCCAAAAATATGAATCGTTTATTTTGAGTCGGTCATAATAATCGGCTATTTGACCCATATCACTTTTTTTAATTTATATATAGCATCAATTCCACACTATCAAGTAAACTTTTCATGTAAACAAAACTCAATTTAATTGATTACTGACTGAATACCATCCAAATCATATAATGACATTACTTTTGTCTTTATAAAAATTTTTAAAATTTAGTATGAAAATAAAAAAAATTTTAATAAAAAGTTAAAATTTTCGATCAAAAATGCGCCGAACTAAATTTGAATGCAGAGGTATAGTTCCTTGGGCAAATATTCATAGCCGAGATCAGTTTTCAAATCGGCCCACCCTAATACGCACTTATATGTTTATAACTAACGAAACGAATTTTATGCTCTGACGCTTTCCACTTCCGATACCTCAGCTTCCTCCGCATCCTCTGAAATTAAACATGAAAAAAAAAACATTCATAAAAATATACAGAGCAAATTTATCTTAAAATAAAATCGGTACAACGATCACCTACGCTTGTTGCCAGGTATACGTCTTAGACGCTCTTGCTCAATAGCAGCAAAGTATTCAGCCTCAGCCTGTTCACAAGCGCTCTTAAATGGCGCAACATTAACTTTACCATTCAGCATTGTCAAATCGCTTTGATCTTGTCCACAGTCCTTTTTCACTTTTAACTTAATTTCACGTGATTTCGCTTCCAGTATCTTTTCTCTGCGATTTTCTCGTTCAAACATCTACAAGTTCAGATAATATGATTTTAACTGCTTACTTCATAATGAGAGCATTCCGAAAAACGTAATGTTAACCGCTTGTAAACTTCATAAACTTGTAAAACTATCAAAATGTATATAGATTTTGACAGTTTCATCGTGTTTATAAGGTTTGTGAGGGACTAACACGTTTTGCATAATTCTCTCAGCTTACTTACCGCTGTTAAGAGCGGCTTATCATTCTTATTTGACATAACCATATTGTCGGAAACCTCTATAAGAAAAGTTGCGCCCAATTTGCTGCCACAACTGACAAATTTACCATTCTCATTGGTGCGTACACAATACAATGGTTCATCACACACTTTCACCGTAAGCACGGGCTCATTTTGTTGTTGCAATAAATCCCAAGTATCCAGTACGCCATCCATGCGAGTGATAAAGAATTGTGAGACCCTAAAAAATGTTTAATATTAAGATATGTTCTTTATGTGATTTAGCAATTTGTTGTTATACTTCGTATAGCTCCAAGCACCATCTGTTAACATAGCCGCACTACTTTTGGTCCAAATGATAGAACTTTCTCGACAATCTTCAGACCATATGCGTGCACACCAGTCTCCAACAGTCAAAAAGTTCTTTACAAATGCTGGATTTCTTGTGATGGCATAGACAGGTCCTAAATGACACATCATCTGTAATAAAAAAATTAAATTAACTGATCGATATCTGTGCTAAATCTTTTAAATATTCGTACTCTTATTTGTATCTTTTCCATCGGTGTCTTGCCTTTGCGATTACAACTGAATAACATGCCCATTTCAGTTCCAGCCATAAAGCGTGTCGGTATCGTTGTTTCATATTCCAGCACCGATACACCATATGAACGCGAGAGATCTTGCTCATCTGTACGCACAGGATCCATTAGTAGTTTATCAAGTGGTTCGCTTAGTTTACGCGTATCCCACCATAAGACTTGTCCATCAGAACCACCTGAGAAGAACTCAGTGCCACTTTTCGAATTATTCCACAGTACTGAATTGACAGGATCACGATGGCAAACCTCACGTTCGCTTATCATTACAGGATATTTGCCATGACGTGTATCCCAGGCGGCAACTTGTCCATTATACATGCCACTCACTAGACTGGTTGGATCTTTTTGATTATACTCTAAGCAGACACATGGTACTTTTGGTTCAAGCGTGAGAAATGGCTCATTAGGATTTTCAATTTCCCAAATGTATGAGTTACATTTTTGTCCCGTTTTATCACCCTGAAACTTCATGTCACAATGACTGACCGCCATTTTAATGCCACCGTCAGGTGACCAAGATAAATGTGTTACGGGAACTTTAATAGGGTTTGGATCACGATATACATTAACTGTACGTGATTTGCATGGCTCGGGTAATGGTGCGGGTTCTAGCTCTTCAAAGTAATTTTGGTAAATATTTACAGAATTGTTTTGATGTATATAGTGTTCCATTGGTTTAGTTAGATTCAAGACCTGCGTTATGTAATTTTCATCCTTTTCAATTTTTCGCTTGTATCTGAAAAATGATAATAAAATTAGAACAACGAATGACATTACTCTGCGTATTTGGAAGTATTGAAACTCTCGATACAAATTTAAGGCTATCTTGAAGGAAGTGCTTTAGATCACATCTTCTGGACTAATGTCGTAGGCATATGCAGAAGTTCAGCTCTTACCTCACAGTCTGTTCGGGATCTGACATAGATATATCTTTCGGCCAACCACCTTCATTGTGTGTAAGACCGATGTGCTTAAATGTGGCGCGTTCCGTATTGGCTTCACTCAAGGCCATTTGATTTGTATATTGCGTAGCACGATGTATAGGATTACGTAGTATATAATCCTTAACATAATCACGATTTGAATTTTCACTAAAAATAATTTCATCTTTATCCTCAAAGGAAACGGGCCGTCCAAATGTACGCCGCTCTTTTTGATAAGTAAACTCCATAGTTTTTTAACTTTATTAGTATCTAACTTTTAATGCAATTAAAATAAATAAAAGGTATTCAGTTAAAATAACTCAAGTGTAAGGCACTGTGTTACTGCAATATGTTGAATCAATACGAAAATACTAAGTTCATAAAATCCATAGCAACCATGATTGAAATTTATAATATTAAATCAAGCAAATACCATTGGGCGTCAAACGTATTTTAAAGACGTATACGTATAAAAACGCACAAAATTATACTCATAAGTTGCCATTAAGGCATATAAAAACAGGGTCAAAGTTTCCCATATAAATACAACAACAACAACAGCAGAAGTGTGTACATTTTCTGTTGTGGTTTTCTCTTGCTTGCAAAAATCCTGTTTGATTGCACTCTACTGACATTCTACACTGATATTTTAAATGTTTTTCGATACTTTTGGGCTTTTACCGATATTTTACATGTTTATTGATACTTTTGGACTTTTACCAATTTTTCGATAATTTCGGATACTATTAGATTTTTCGATATTTTTAGGCTTTTACCGATATTTTCGATGTTTATCGATACTTTTGGACTTTTACCGATTTTTCGATAATTTCGGATTTTTACCGATTTCTTTGATATCTTATAATATTCTTCGATAGAGGACTTAAAGGAAATAGGCTACCACGGCTAAAACATTACACCAATTTTTAGTGGCCACTTTGACTCTTTTTGCCATTTCGTCATATCAAGCGTTTTATAACTCCCTGAGCATGAGTTCTACTTAATCTAATTTGTCACTATGTTGTATTTTCCTTTAATAGTAAGAGTGCCTTACATTATAGCTCTCAGTTTATTCAAATGTACTGTATGAACATAATGAACTTTTTAAGTTGTACTAAAAGACTCAATAAATTTGAATTGAATTGAATTGCCAATATTTTCCTTCTCAGTTTGTCGATATTTTAAAACCGATATCTTCTAAAATTCCAAATCTATTGGTAGAGCAATGTTATTGTTCAACATCAGCTTTTTGTAGAGAACTTACAGAAACTTGAAAAATATAAATTAACAGTTTTTGGTTGGTTGGATACTCTTCGACTTTTACCGATATTTTAGATGTTTATCGATACTTATGGACATTTACCGATTTTTCGGTAATTTCGGATTTTTTCCAATATTTTAGATTTTTTGGTACTTTTGAACTTTTACCGATATTTTAAATTTTTGAGTACTTTTGGACTTTTACCGATTTCTTTGATGTGTTTCAATATTCTGGACTATTACTGACATTATAGATTTTTTCGATACTTTCATCGATTTCTTCGATCTATTTCAATGTTTTTCGATATTATTTGATTTCAACCTATATTTTAGAAGTTTTTCGATACTTATGGACTTTTACCGATTTTTCAATAATTTCTGATTTTTACCGATATTTTGGATTTTTTGATACTTTTGAACTTTTACTGATTTCTTTTATGTATTTCAATAATTTTCGATACTTCGGGACTTTTACCGGTATTATAGACTTTTTTTGATACTTTCACCGATTTCTACGATCTATTTCAATGTTTTTCGATACTTTTGGATTTAAGACTATATTTTATATGTTATACGATTTTTTTGGACTAACACCTTATACCGATATTTGACACCGGTTCTTTTGAAATTTGGTGTAGAGGTTGACTGAGAAAGACTGGACTCCAGAAAAGGGTATAACATTTTTTTTTTGGTTTTAGGGGACTTAAAAAAATAGGCTACCATGGCTAAAACACTACACCAATTTTTATGTAACTCAGTTTGGAGATACACTAAGCCCACTTTAACTCTTTTTATCGATATTTTCCTTAACATTTTTCCGATATTTTAAAATCGATCTCCTAAAATTCCAAATCTATTGGTAGAGCAATATTATTGTTCAACATCAGCTTTGTTGTAGAGCACTTGCAGAAATTTGAAATACATACATACATTAATAACTTTTGGATGGCTTGGTTTTCTCCGTTTGTTCCAATTTATTCATTTAATGAGTCAATTGACGTCTGATAAAGATTGAGACTATCTTTTTATATTGTTAAAGCCCTAGACAGAATCTAAAAACTCTTTAAAAGTGAAGACGATAATTGAAGAATTAAAATTGATTTAATATCATGCAATTGTAAAAAATATAAAATTTAAAATATTCATATAAAAGTTTAAATTATTTCTTCTTCTTTCCACCTTTTCCACCTTTCGCACCCTTTCCAGCCTTTCCAGACTTTTCAGATTTTTCAGACTTTTCAGTGTTTTCAGTGTTTTCTGTTTTATCAGACTTTTCAGTCTTATCAGACTTTTCAGTCTTATCAGTCCTTTTAGACCTTTCAGTCCTGTCTGTTCCCATTCCTTCTTCTTCGCCTTCAGAATAGTAATCATATTCAAAATCAGTACGTTCCATATTAAATTCTCGTTCCTGTCGCTTTTTGTCAACTTTAAATGTTGTTTCAAAAAAGTTTTTAATGCAATCCTTATATTCCAAATCGTTTTCGACCATTTGCAAAAATTGTGCTGGATCTTCTGGGTTTAACTCTTTTTTATTTGCATCTTGTTCTGCTTGTAATGCCAGATTTTCAGCATCAATTACTGTTGTTTTGAGTCTTAATTTCATTTCTTCGACTCGTCCTTCCAAAAGCTTACAACGGAGTTGTTCGCGTTCAAACATCTACGGCGGGTATAAAATGAAACGAAGAAATGACTTAATTTTCTTAAGTTTCTGCCATATTTTTGGCTTACAATGAGATAGTCACTGTAATATAATATTATAACTTACCGCTGCTATCAATGCTTTGTCTCTGTGCCCACTGCGCTTTATTGCATCATCCAACTCCAGAATATGTGTATCGCCATTATCCAATGCAACTGCTAAAAATTCGCCATCACCCCGAAACTTTACATACCTAATGGGTATTTTAAATTTGATCGTATATAGTGGCTTTCTCTGATGCAACAGCAGATCCCAAAAGTCCAATTCACCAGCCATATCTCCAGTAACAAAAAGTGAACAACGTGAGGTACTCCAAGTTCCGCAAAGAACTTGATTTTTCTTTTTTATTAATAAAGTTGTCGGCGATCCCTTACATTCTTCGGCCCACACCTTGGCACACCAATCACCACAAATAAGAAAATTCTTTACAAAAAAGGGATTTCTTTCGATGGTACGTATGGGTCCCGAAAATAGCTTATAATTTGCCAACAGCGTCTCAGTCGGTGTCATTCCCTTACGATTACCTATAAATATGTGACCCTGATCACTACCGATAATATAACGTACGGGTATAGTGTATTCGAATTCCAAAACACAGGCACCATGGGCACGGGCTCGTGATTGATCATCAGTTTGTTCGGGATCTAATAAAATTTCTTGTATATGCGAGTCAAGATCTCTACCATCCCAGTACTTAATAGAACCATCGTAAGAACCGGTATAAAATTCAGTGTTGGATTTTGAGTGTACCCAACAAATTGAAGTAGCTGGCTCACGGTGTGCCACCTCTAGCGGACATATTCTAATAGGTAACAGACCAGTGCGTGAATCCCAAATTGCTATTTTACCCGATTGCAAGCCACCGGCTACAAAATTTTCATCACGCGGACAGTAAATAGCACGTCGTACTACCTCTGGCGATTCGAATATAATTACCGGCTTCAGTGGATTTTCCAAATCCCATATATAAAAAGAATTTACACCACCTACTTCAGGACCCTCACCATCCCTTTTCTTTGCCACCTCTTCTGGTAATTCGCGAAAAGTGTGTTGTGCCATAAATTTGTGTAGATCATTCGGTGACCAATCTATGACAGTTACCTTACGTTGGGGTACAATTGGATCATGAAAAATATTCAATTGGCGCCCCTCAAATGGACATTTTATATCTTCGCCCAATTCAGGTGGCAAATCAGCGAAAAACTCTTCATAAATGTTAACAGCACTATTTTGAGATGCTTTCTCCATGGAGACCTTAATCAAATGATTGACCTGTACACCCCAGTTAGCATCGCGTTCTAATTTTTTTCGATGCCTCAATGTCTGTTCCTCATCGAGTATATTAACATCTTTGGGCCAACCTCCTTCGTAGTGATACATGCCATGTTGGGCAAATGTAACATTCTCGGTTTCCATTACACTGAAAGCCTTTTGATCACTTAACTGGGTGGAACGATTAACGGGGTTTCGCAAGATGTAGCCGAGACGCAAACGATGGCTCGATTGTATTGCCAGGATCAGTTGTGTCTTATCACCAAAGAGACACTGACGTCCGAAACGGCGACGTTCGCGTGAGTAAATGTACTGATTATAGTGATGCATATTCTTGCTTTAGATCGTGGGCGTGACAGTTGATAATGGCGATCGTTGCAAAGTAAATAAGGAATTCAGATTGTCTTTATTTTTTTTTAAAAAATAGTTAAAAATGATAAAAATATAAAATTTGTTGTTTTTTTTATTATTGTGGAAAGTAGAAAACAAACGATTTTTGAGGCGAATTGAAAAATTAAATGGTTTTTTATAGCACAATCATTTGGGAGAATAAAATGATGTTACCTGGAAAGTTTTGCGGGATTTTTGCAAATGAGTTATTTTATAAATTTCGATGTGCTCTTTCCGAATTTCAACTTTGCTACCTCGAATCGTGTTCGCTCTCGCCGGCATATTGGAAAAATGGCGTCCAAAATCAGTTTTTTACAAATATCTCTTTAACGGATACATTTGGGGAAAAATATTTTGGCGCAATATTGTAGCTTATAAAATTTTCTATAAAAATGACCCAACAATTGTTTTCGTACGACTTATAACTCAGGAGATATTCTAATTCAAAATTCGAAAAAAAATTAGTAAATTGTACATGCCGCTTGTGAGTAGGCACAGTGATGTGTTGAGCTTAAAATTACAATAACTCAAGAACGGTGTATCACACGTTCAAAATAATAATGTTTATTTGAAGGAAATTGCTTGAACTACAAACTACATATAATTTTTCTCTTCATATGACCTATAGTTTCAGAGATACACTAAAATTTCGAAAAAAACTGTTTTTTCAAAATAGCTCCAAAACTGTTTGACCTAGAAAAAGAATTGTTCATGCATTGTGTATTAATTAATTATTATTAATTAATTTTATAAGCTACAATATTGCGCCACAATATTTTTCTCTAAATGTATCCGTTAAAGAGATATTTGTAAAAAACTGATTTTGGACACCATTTTTCAATATGGCGGCGAGAGCGAACACGATTCGAGGTAGCAAAGTTGAAATTCGGAAAGAGCACATCGAAATTTATAAAATAACTCATTTGCAAAAATCCCGCAAAACTTTCCGGGTAAAACTACCAAATGACTGTACTATTATGTGAAAAATCTTTTACAAAAATGTCTTAAGAAGAGTTAACAACCCAGGAAAATTAGACGAAAAAAAGCTGTTGTGCAAAATAATTTCAAGTGAGCTTTTTTCACCAACATTATATTTATTTATGCATCATAAATGAAGTGAAGAGTCGTGTGCGCATAAAAAGTTATTTTAAATTCTATAGAAAAATATTGGTCCCCAATTTTTTTGTTTTTGCTACAAAACTACTTAATGTTTTCGTACGACTTGTAGTTTAAATTTAAAAAGTTGTGATATAAGTGCTACGCATAAGTTCATATTAAAATGTCTAACTTTTTAAAAGTGCGATTACTTTTCAACATGAAGTCATACAAAAAAAACTAAAAAACCGTTTAAAATATCGTCGGGTTAAATCTACACATATTGATGTTTTGAGTAAAGTATACAGAAACATGAAAAAATACGGTTCTATACCCTAGTCTAATTGGTTTTTTGAAATGTTGTCCCCATCCAAATTTATCTAAAGAATAAAAAGGAGAAAAAAATCAAAATCCCATACAAAAAACGAATTTCAAAAAACTTAAAACGCTTTTTTCTCAAAACATGAAAAACGTAGATGTCTAGTTGTAGTATCAACCCGACGATATAATTAGATTTTCTATATTCTGTAATTAATTTTTTTTTCGAAAATACTGGTTTTTGATAAAAACTAACAGCCCAAATTTTGTAGATAATCACAAGATCTACAAGAAGTAAGCAATATGTGTAGATAAACATAAAAGTAACCGTAGTTAAAACACTTGGCGATTTTTTTTTGTGGCTTGTGGAAGAGTCCAAAGAGTAGAAAAATTAGTAAATTGTGAAACACTTCGCTATTTTTTTTGTGGCTTGTGGAAGAGTCCAAAGAGTGGAAAAATCAGTAAATTCTGACAAACGCTCCTAACATAATTGTCAATAACTCGGACAGTTGTTAAACGATTTTAATGCTCGCACCACTTTGCAAAGATATTGAATTAGGTTATAAGCTCAAAGCTCAAAGTTAATTTTTCGTATTTAGTAAAAAGTACTTAATATACTACTATTTTAGTACTAAACCGTAACCTACTTTTTGGACCTTCCAAAATATATTCTTTGGAAAGAAAAAAAAAAAAAAAAATAACCTTCCATATGAAAATGAGGGAAAAATGGTATGTCGCGCAGTTTTTTGAAAATTAAAAAAAAGGCCCAAACACAAAACGGCCACCATAACTATAAGATTTATTAACCAATGTATGTTTAGACCATTTTTAGGAAGGTATTGAATCACACTATACGCACTCTTATTTGGTAAAAGGTACACAGAGCGAAGAAAAAACCACGTCCGTGAGTTAAATCCAAATTAGCTCATTTTAAAACAAATAGACTTTCAGTCAACTTCACAATAATGTTGCCCGTAGCTAAGTTGCTAACGTCTCAAATCAAAATAGAAAAAATTTTATTTAAAGCATAAAATTGAAAATAAAAAAAGAAAATACTTCAGAAAATAGTTTTTTTCTTTTGTATTTTATTTAGCAACACGCGTTGTTAAATCAGTCACAAACGTAGTTGAAACCCATTTATCAACGCGCGTTGTTAAAACTGCCACAAACGAGCCATGTTCAAAATTTGGGTCGCCACGTGGTTAAAATAACTACGTTTCTGCCACTTTAGACAATGTTGTTTTCTCTGTGTACTAAACCTGCTACTATATTAGTACTAAACGACAAAAAACGATGTATTGCCTATTTTCGACCTTCCAAAATATATTTCTACAAAAGAAGACAAAACCACTTCTCATATGAATCCAAAGTATCCAAATTATAATACAACGTTTTTTGTCGTTTAGTACTAAAATAGTAGTAAATTTAGTACTTTTTGCAAAATATGAAAAATTTACTTTGTGCGTATAGCGTGATTCAATAACTTTCTAAAAATGGTATTAACGCGTCTTTTTTTATTAACCTGGCGCAGATATGGTTTCGATGTATTTAGTAGTTTAGGCCAAGGGTGTCAGCGTTTTCAAATCACTGAGCCAAGCGCATGCAGCGCAGTCAGCGCAAAATTTTCGCTTTTACAACAACTTCAAATTCGAATTAAACAATCACAAAAACAATTTTTTGTTGTTTTTTCATGCCTCGTTTACAACAACAAGAATATTTAAACAATTTTCAAAATTTCTAAGGACTGGGACACACACAAAAAGTAAGGGTATTCATGCGTTGATGCGCAATGCTCTTGCGTCGTTGCCGAAGCGCGGTTTGCGAAAGTTTGACATTCGTAAAACATCAAACACATTGCCGAAAATTTCGCACTACTTCTGCAATTTCTCAAGATGGAAATATTCACATTGAACGTTCAGGCGTTAGTGCGTAAAAGACTTGCATTTTCGCAACTGCGCATCAACTCATTAATACCCATATTGTTTCTTGTTTTTGTTTTTGATGCGACGAAGTCGTTGTTGTTGTTTTATGTTGGTTCGAGTTCGATTTTGTGTGTACGCAAAAAAAGCAACAAAAACGCGAAATTTTGACGAGCGTGAAAAAAAAACAACAAAAATTATTTCTGTGAATGTTGTACAGAAATATTGATGTTGTTGGTCGAGTCAAAATTGGCTCACTTTTGTTCTACGCTGACACCCTTGGTTTAGGCGTAAAGCGATGAAAAAAGACGCATCAACGATTTTATATTGAAGAAGATAGATAAATATGAATGAATAATCGACAGTCGATTTTAGTTGATGTAACATGTTGAATAAACGAATCTGTAAAAATTTTCAAAGCAAATTAATTCTTCAAAAATAGTTTATATTTTAATAACACTTGCATTTTATTTTTCATTTCTATTGTATATATTACATACCATTTTACATAGATTTTCAATTCATCATAATTTATTATGTTACAGTTTTTCTCATTGATTTTATACATTTCTTGTAACATTCAATCATAAACAAACATATCAATAATGCTTTTGTATTTTTACTTTTTTTTATACATACGCATAGTAAGGAACCTCTTTAAAAGCGGTTCGCAGTTTGTAAAGTTCCGCACATTTTTCACACTATGCTTTGCATGAGAACCTTTAGTATTTTTGTAATTTTTATAGCATTTAGCAGTTTGTTTTGTTTGCCATCAATATATATATGTACTTATGTGTATGTTTATTCTTCGTATATATAGTATCTCGTACTTATTTTATGTTAGCAAAAAATAGGAAAATTAAATATTCTTTTATTGTTAGAATTGATATTTTATTTCTGTTTTCTAAATATTTTTTAAATACATATCTTACTAGTTATATAATTACAAACATATACCATCAAACTATACATGCAGACTTCACGTAAATCCATAGTCCTAAGTCAATTTTAAAGTTTACAACTTTTGACAACTGTAGTGCAACGTTTAAAATGATTTTGTATATGGGCACGGCCACCGTTGGGAACGTTACGTTCGCACGCACATTTTTGCCCATATCTCTTTGAAAAATAATCAAACATCATGATATCTTAAATGCATGTAATAAAGCTCCCTAAGGCCAATACTTTGTAGGAACAAAGTTTTTGTCTATCGCTCATGGCTTAGAAGTTATAAGAGTTTAAGTGCCGTTGGGAACGTTATTTTTTTTTTCAACAATTTTTGAGGTCAGTGCACATTTTCTAAAAAGTCTGCGAATCTAGTAATGTATTTTTCCGAACATCTTTTATAATATCAAGATAAAGGATCAAAGCTAAGATTGGAATGGTAATTTTGGTGAAAAAAATGTTATTGGTGGACTTACAGACATTAAAGCAACGTTGGTTTCGTCACGCAAAAGCGTTGGGAACGTTACGCATACGAATTTCTATAAATAAAGCGTAGGCAAATACAGCCAAACAGTCCAAACATCCATAAAGATGAAAATATGTGAATATTTCATTCCTTGGAAGGTTTCCATTTACACTACATTACAAATTTTTTGTTCCAAGACCTAGATACATATTTTTTTTGAAATTACGATTTCTCCCAAAAGGATAAAGCTATCTACATGAAACTTGGTACAGATAATACTGAGAGCCATTTTCTGAACAGGATTAAAATTGAGCGTGATCGGTTAATGTCCACGCCTACCTCCCATATATGCTAGTTAAAACGTTGTATGGGAAGTAGGCGTGGAGATTAACCGATCACGTCCAATTTTAGTCTCAGGCAGCTTAGTAATATTTTCGTTATCTGTACCAAATTTCATGCATCTAGCTAAATTCTTTTGGCCACCAGTCTGGGTTCAACAAAAAAAATGAAATCGAAAATAAATTTTTTTCTGTTTTTTTCAGATTTTTATGTTGAGCCCTGACATGTGGCCGAACGGATTAAGCTAGATGCATGAAATTTGGTACATGTAACAAGAATATTACTAGGTTGTTTCGGAAGCTTCAAAAAGCCTGTAAAGAACGAAATATTTGTGATATCCTATGCACTTGGATAGATCTCAAAATAGCAATTAACGTGATTTATGTCCATAACTTCATCTTCAATCCAACAGTTCTTATTAATTGATTAAAATTATTGTGACGAATTTCTATCCCTTTCAACACAGCGTGGATTCAGAAGAAATTTTAGTGCAAAAATATAACTTATGATTTTTGATTAAAAAATGTTGGGAACGTTACACATATTTAGTGGCTATGTTCACCATGGTAGACACTTTATTTAAGTAATTTTAAAATGGATTCAGAAATTAGACTGAAAATACTCGAAAAAGGTGATTGCATTTTAATATTTTACCCACTAACTTCCGCTACAAGAAACTTCTTAAAATATTTCGTTGGGAACGTCACGTTTTTTATTGCGGTAGAATTCATCGCCAACAAATATGCATAAGCAACTGGTTTTCCTTCAAAATATCAATGTTAATCCTTAATTTCAAATATTTTCTTTCTGCGGATATCAAAATTGCATTGATACAATAAAAATAAAGCAAATTTTTACCTTCTTTTCGGGACTTGTTTTTTTGGCATTTTTTTTTCTTTTCACAAGCAAGAGTAAGTTTTTATGAAAAAAGCACCCCTTAAATCAACTTATATACTTGAAAATGGTATTTTTGGACAGCATTAGATGTAAACTTATGAAATATGGGCAAATGAGTGGGAGATTTAAAGAAAAAAAAAAAGTTGTATAGCTTCGTCTTACGTGGCCGTGCCCATATGCGCCATAGTTTCAAATTTCTCTGCTTATACACTTATTTCTACTTGTTTTGTAAGTGATAAAAATATTTCTTACCTTTACATACATTCATATATGACAAATTCCGCGAGAGAGCAAACCAAGTTTTAGGTGACCATCAGTGATCGTTCTGAATCTTTTTGGTATTGTACTTTACTTGACACGCATTTTTTAATTTTACGCGAAAAAAAGAAATTCAAAGGAAGAAAAAGTTAATTTTCGCTAGTTTCCCACATAACTCAACCGTAGTCGTCCTAAGTGTCCTGTAAAACATGTTGAAATTAAAAAAAAAAAAAATGCGTTCTTCGAGGTCTTTTTGTTTGAATTTTTTTACTTTTTTCCGAATTTGCAAAATTTTTCATTTCCATTAATATGAAACTTGATTAAATTCTGCTTATTCTAAAAAAAAACTGTTATAACTAACCCAATTTGCTGAACCCGGGTTTTTAAACTCAAAAAACACAAAAATCAGGTCAAGAAAACTGATTTCGGGCAAAATAAAAAAACACCAGTCTAGCCAAATCGAGTAATGTAACGTGCGAAAAAGTTTCAGCGCGATTGGCGATGGTCGACCTAAGATTTAGTTCGTTCTCTCGCAAAATCTGTCATATACTCGTATTTATGTATTTATTTTGACAAAAATTCAGTAACCTCATTTTTCGTTCGTTTTTATATAAATTTTGTAGACATACATTTAGACTTGTCAATCACAATGAATTTATATACATTCATACATATATATTTCTGTTACTGTGCAGAAAATCAATGCAAAAAAAAAAAAATAAAAATTTCGAAGTGAGTTATGTAAGCCAAAAAGATAAAACGAATAATTTGAGAAACGATCTATTAATGGGCGTTAAGCAAATTACCGATTATATTAATTTTTTTAATCCCCCTAACTAAATTTTATGACCGTGGCAACGTACAAAATTTAATTGAAAAGTTTGCTTCCAAAAAATCTTAACATTATTTCTTCTATACCTATCACGCATTACATACGGAAAGACAAAGTGAATATACCCTGGGTGTTGTGTATAAAAATTGAGTTCAGCACTTTTTCGGCACTTTAGTGTTACAAATTAAGTCTATGAGAGGCAAAATGTATGAAATGAATGAAAATTAATGGAAACGAATGGAAATGAATGAAACGAATGTATGTATGTATTCTCCTTTAACTCCTAGGAGGAGCATAGGGCCAATATGAAATCTCTCCATTTGCGAATGAAACGAATGGAAGTGAATAAAATTAATGTAAATGAATGAAATGAATGGAAATTATTGAAATGAATGGAAATGAGTAAAATAAATGGAAATGAATAGAAATAAATAAATGAAAATAAATGAATGAAAACAATTGAAATGAAAACAAATTAATGGATATGAATGAAATGAATGGATATGAATGAAAATAAATGGATTGAATGAAAATTTAGATGAATAAAAATAAATTATATTATAATATATGAGGAGTTATTTTTCAAAAGGGCGTAAAACCATGTTAAACAAATTTTCAGTAATGAGAAAAAACTTTTATGGGCTGTTTACAATAACATATTTTTTGACCAAAGATTCTAATCCCCTTAACATTTTTGTTGTAACATATTTGCAGTTATTGCAAAAAGTAAAAAACATTTGGAAATAAGCCCTTTTGTTCTGAAACGTTTGGAAATAAGCCCTTTTGTTTCAAAATCACCTAAGTCCCTCTTTGATATCTAGGCAAAATAAAATAAATTTCAATAATTTGATTTTAATTTATTTTATTTTGCCTTCATATCAGAGAAGGGACTTAGGCAGTTTTGATGTTTAACTACACATATATTATATACAATATAATATAAATAAAATGAGTTCGTACACCTAATCAAAAAAGTCATGCATTTCAGTATTGCATTACAAAAAAGTTCAATTTACCCTAGGAATTCGGCCCATTTAAGTAAGTTCCTGCAAAAACAACCATATTGGAACAATTTTATATCAGTAGCATCAAAAAGAAACCCTTCCAATTTTTATGAAATTTTACCAAAAGATATCAAAAATAATTTCCATAAAATTTGATGGAAATCCTATAAAAAAATCCAGAATTTCTACAGCGTTTTCATACAAACAGATATTAGAGATATAACATACACATAACAAATAAAATAAAAGGATAGATTTTCACAAATTAAATAAAAGAATATATATTTAATTGTTAGTCAGAAGTTCTAAATTAGTTAGGACATTAATTCAATGTATGTATTGTATATGAAATAGCCTTTAATAATATAAAAGTTATCTAAAAATTTATTTTTTATCTTCACTGCGGCAGACTTTTTTTTATAAGAAAATATAAATATATAGCCACTATATATTTATATTTAATTACTTATCTTATATTATTGTGATTAAATATATATATTTTTAAAAAAATCCTAATAAACTCGGCAGCTTAATTTTAAATTAAATTATGAATTTACTGTTTGGAGTGAAAAAACACATTCTAAATATTTATTAATTTAAGATTTTAGCAATATGACTGAAGTTATCTGGCTAAAATTTTAAATTGAATTTATTCAAAAAAATGTTATGTAACTCAATGAAGAGTTTCTATTTCCATAGTAAGTGGTTTTCCGCTCCAGACTATAATATATAAATGTAAACTGCATATTATGATCATTCTTAAGTTTGAAAAACATTTTTTAATAATTTAAAATGTAAATATTTATAAATAAACATGCAAAGTAAAACTGTATCCACTTTGAAGATGGACCTCTTAAATTATTTGCCGTCGCTATTCACAAGCAGATATTACCGCCATGTCCTAGCCGTTACAGAACAAGAAGTGAAAAAAAATTATGATATATGTATTTGGTTTTTTTCAACACAAACAATAGCTTTTATGGGTCAGTTTTAGTGATATTGTGTTAAGTAAGCATTTGAAATTTTCTGTCCACAATTTCTCTAAAACCATGTATAGCTTTGACTTGTACTCATTTGAATTATAATAACATTTAAAGAGATTTTTCAAAGTAATGCCTTCGCTAAGTACTAGATATTCTAGTTGACTTAGAGGTCTTAGTAATGACTACATATGCAGATCGGATAACGTATGGACTACAATAACAATAAATTTTTTCAAATAAATATAAAAGGCCTGGGCAAGACATCACGGGGGTTCAAAACATTTTTTAACCCTCAAGTTGCATCACTCGGAAAGTTTTTATATTTTCGTGTTCAGGGTACTTTCCTTATTATATAAAAAAAAAATTAAGAAAATCCGTCGGGCGCTTTTTTTAAAATCGAATTTTCCGTTTTTGGCAAAGTTGAGTTAAGTCAAAAATAACATGCGAAAACTAAAATTAATAAAAAGGAACACGAATAGTCATTTTTAACTAACTTTTGGATATTGAATTCAGATCCGTTAACAAAATCGTTCTATCGCTACAGAATTTTGAGATATCCTAACCCAAAAATTACCAAAATATAAGATTTTTCGTGATTTTTTCCTACTTTTGAGGTTATGTAACACGACAGTGTAATACTTTGTCATGAAACCAGTTATGTAAGTAAAAAGCACATATCTTTGCGTACAAAACTGTTTTTAAATTATATCAATATCTTTTTTTTTCTTGGAGTGATTCTAACCTAAAAATTTAAAAAGAAACAAAAACAAGATTTTTGACTACGTTAAAGGCTACGTAGAGAACGCACGAAATTTTTCTGCTCTTTAATACTAACTGAATTACTTACTACAATCCCTCGTCTTCAAAATCAGCCATCGAGTGGTCACCTACGAGTTTTCCCTTCTTCGTCACAACAATTTTAAGCAAACTAACTTTTTAGCTTCAGTGCATTACTTGTTTTGGCATAACGTTTTTGTGTTTCTTGATGTCATATTAAAGAGCTCATAACTTTGTATAGACAAATCGTAGATGACTATTTGATAACTCATTTTGAAGACAATAAATGATTATAAGTGATGCAGTTTGCATAAAGACGAAAAAAGTTTCGTGCGTTCTCTATGTAGCCTCCAACGTAGTCGAAAATCTTGTTTTTGTTTCTTTTTAAATTTTTAGGTTAGGATAACTCCAAGAAAAAAAAAGATATTGATATAACTTAAAAAGAGTTTTGTACGCAAAGATATGTGTTTTTAACTTACATAACAGGTTTTATGGCAAAGTATTACACTGTCGTGTTACATAACCTCAAAAGTAGGAAAAAATCACGAAAAATCTTATATTTTGGTAATTTTTGGGTTAGGACATCTCAAAATTCTGTAGCGATGGATCAATTTTGTTAACGGATTTGAATTCAGCATCCAAAAGTTAGTTAGAAATGACTATTCGTGTTCCTTTTTATTGATTTTAGTTTTCGCATGTTATTTTTGACTTAACTCAACTTTGCCAAAAACGGAAAATTCGATTTAGAAAAAAAACGCCCGACGGATTTTCTTAATTTGTTTTTATATAATAAGGAAAGTACCCTGAACACGAAAATATAAAAACTTTCCGAGTGATGCAACTTGAGGGTTAAAAAATGTTTTGAACCCCCGTGACATGTTGAAATATAATGTACTTTTTTTTAAACGTAAGTAAATGTTACACTGAACTGAAGTATTTAACCCAAAAAATTCAAATCTTCATTTTACACTGATTTCAATTTGACACTGAAGTACACTGTCTTGTTTTATCAGTGTAAAAAAAACCTGACCATCAAATGTAGAAAGATCCAAGAAACAGGAAGTCTGTTCGAGTGTCATGGAAAACGAGTTTAATTTTAGCGCTACGAGATGAATAAATGGTATCCTTTTACCAAATAATCAAAAAATCTCGTAAACATCCGTGCTTGAACTGTTTTCTTTCACAACCCCAGGTGGGTGGTTATTTTCCAATTCCTGCTGGTTTTATTCTACTGCGCGGATAAATTAAAGGATCACATTGGTCCCTACCGCTCGGAAACTATAGAATAAGTTTAGAGTAATCGCAAAATGTAACGGCTAACACTGCAAATAGAGCCCAGATTATAGGCATAATTTTTATCAAAAATGCTCTACAAACATTTAATAAAGGGAAATTCAACTGCATATTTGAAAATACTTAGTTTCAGATTTTTAATAACATTAACATTATATGTCATTATATGAAATTTCGGAAAAATTATTTGCAAAAGTGTTTAAAGTTTAATTAAATTCTTAATATAAAATAATTGTTTGTAATAAAATCAACCATAAAATCTTGGGATAACCATAGGAGTATACATAAATATAAATTAACAAATAAAAATTTAAAAAATGTGGTAAATTCTTATAAATATTTTAATCTCTACAAAATGATAGCGCATTTCATTTTGGCATGATTTGCATTCAATTTTGCTGTATCACTAATAGTTTTTTCATCATCTACGAAGAAAAAAAAAGAGCTTAAGAATATGTAATGAAAATTTCAATCTCAACTGGTTTTTGTTCCCCTCGTTGCGCACAATGCAGCGGTTTAACGTTTTCAACACAACTGCTTACCCTATAACCCCCCATATTTCAGCACCATCATTTGCCCGCTACTCGCTTTCTTTAACTGATTCCCTACAAAGTCGACATACCAAGCACAAGACCAATCACATCTTACAATGAGAAAAATTTCAAGAATTGCGCTGGTGGTACTGGTTGTGATACGGCCAATTCACCACCGGCCTCCATTAGACGTTGCCTATAGTCCGGACATTGATCTACAATACAAGGATGTCCATCTGATGGCCAAAATAAGCAACAACAGTAACGGCACAGTGATAATACTTCGGCGAATTGATAGTCATCGTTAACACCATAGGTACGCCGCAGTTGATGATATATCTTCTTCCAATCCTTGACATCAACCATAAGTTTTAGTTTATTTAGATCGAGGATTGTATTGATTTGCTTTTGATTGAAATGAAAACGCGTGAGCTCACGCCAAATGCGCTGTTCGGAAACAAGGGCAGCCATTAGAGTCCAGGCATCGGCAGAGGCCTTGATTTGAGAAATGAAATAGAATGATGTTTTCGGAATGTTAAAAAGTTTTTCTGTGGTGGGCATTCTGTATAATCAAAACTTACTTCAAGGTCACGATGATCAGCAATTCTGAGGATAATTTCTCGTACGCACTCTTCTGGAAGTTCATGCAATTTTGGACGTATTTCTGGACCCGGCTGGAAGCAAACAAAATATGTTATATATTTTTTTAATAACTTTTGATATTAAAAATTCCTCCCAGTTATTGAAAAAAAAAAAAAAACTTATTGAATTAAATTTTTTTGTTTTCAATCAATCCCAAAATATTTGAATTTCTTGCACTCACCTCTTTAATTTCAATTTGACTAGCGACCGTTTGTATGCGTTTTATCGTTTCCACATGCTCCTGCCAAAGGTTTGTGCTGCCTAATGGCTTACCCCAGCATTTTTGATTTTCCTGATAGACGATATGTTGCAGTTGCATTGCCAGGCCGCGAAGTACATTAATATTTTGCTGACTGTCATTGACTGTGACAATTAGAGAGAGGGAGAGAGATACAGAAAAAAAGTGGAGAAATTTTAGTAAATCAATTTTTTCAATTCAATTGCAATTTTTTTTCAATTTCCTTTAATGTGCAAGTGTCATCGTATTTTGTCAATTAAAATAAAATTTAGAATGTTAAAAGCGGAGAAGGCAATTTATATTAGAATTTCGCACAATCCAGGGGCGTAGGTATTAATTTTTTCGGTGGAAAGGCCGAAAAGCTCTGTTGTTCTTGTGCACATATCAAAATCAAAAAATAGATGTTTTCCACTCCAAGTTAAACCTTTGCCACACCAGACTTTTTTGGATTCAAATTCAACTTTTTCTAAATCAAAGTTAACATTTTCCAAAGAAAATTAAACTTCGAAAAAATTCCCTTTAAATGATATATATCTGCGCCTGCAGCAGCTATAATTAGCCGTGTTTCTTTTGACGCGTATATACAATTGTGGATATTTTTAAATTGCGATAACTCATGAACAGTGAGTCGCACAATAAAAACTCTACAAAAAATTTTCATTTTATTTTTAAAAAAATTTGCCCTTTAGGAGCTATTCCATAAAAACTGGTTAAGCGTCGATAAACGGCAAAAAATCACTTTTTTTTCAATAACTTCTAAATATGTAACTATTTTTTTTACAAAAAATTAAAATTATTTGTAGAGCATGTGGTTCTCCCTGAAAAAGACCATTGGACTTTTTATCGTACGACTCACTGTTCATAAGTTAACGCTATTTGAAAAATACCACAATTGTATATACGCGTCAAAAGAAACACGGCTATTAAGAAACTTGGTATATATATAGATGAATATTGTGTCTTTCAAATATCTTCTAAAATGTGGAGGAGATTGGAAATTGTTATAAATAGGTATTTTTATGATATTTTTTTAGCATCTCTTACGTTTAAACCTTAAAGCATTTCTTGTCTTATGTGATCCTAGTAAAGTTTTTTTTAGAATAGTTTTGTAAAACACTTCAATCCATTATAACCCAGTTTTTGTAAAAATGGGTTAAAAAGACACATACAAGCTGGAGATAATAGGTTAAAGTGTTATGAAAAATTTTTCTGCTATTGTTTCATAATGTCCTTTCTACAATAAGATTAATCCAAAATCTAATTTTAGGATGAAATTTCCAAAATACGTTACTTTTGGAGATTTACCTAAGCAAAAATAGTAGAACTGTTGAGAAAAAGTTTGAGACATTATTTTTTTATAAAACCTTGAATTGTGATGAATAATTCGAGATATCGCTCATTCTGAGCATTTTTGAGATGTAATGAAATATAAAACGTATCAAACCGAGATTTTTCATAAAACTGCCGTTGAAAGAACTCTCAGCTCACTTTTTTTCATATCTTCGGGGGTAACATATAGTGAAATTTAAAAAAATTTGTGAAACTTTTGTTGAGTATTATTTCCATACACATGAATCCTGCATACTTTTGTATTATTCGAGGTACATTTTTGTCCCAACGCTGTGAAAGTGGTTTTAACGATTTTTTGGCTTTCGCGATTAAATTTAAACGTTTAAGTGTTTAATGACCAGTAATGAAATTTTATAGCAAATATTTCTGTGGTTCATACTGCCTCAATCATAACCTGTTTTAAGGGTAATTTTTGTACCTTTTTAAGAAAAGCGTAAAAATGACCCATGTGTGGCGGATATAGCGGATTAAAATTTTCTACAAAAATATTACTCGTAA
Source organism: Calliopum simillimum (assembly GCA_951812925.1). NCBI lineage: Eukaryota > Metazoa > Arthropoda > Insecta > Diptera > Lauxaniidae > Calliopum > Calliopum simillimum. The sequence continues at coordinate 26,402,679 of OX638371.1, forward strand.
TATCTTACATAAGTTTGTTTCGATTTAACACAAGAATGCGTTAAAAAGGAAAAGGTTCAATTGATTTGGAAACAGGTTAATTTTATTGGAAAAAGTTCGTTTCTGATTTGGAAAACCTTTACTTTGATTTAGAAAAAAGGCAGGTATATCTGATTTTGAAAAGGTTTATTTTGATTTGGAAAAAGTTTAATTTGCATCGCAAAAAGAGCAATATATGTTGGAAAAGGTTAAACTTGGAGTGGAAAATATGTATACGTATAAATAAATATTTTTACAACATTTTTTACGAATTATTCTTAAGTTTTAAGCCTTTTTTCTTGACTTTTGTGACCTCAAGTGAAATTTTTCGTAGAATAATTTTGTACAACACTTTTTTGGGAAAAAAAGGGGTCATAAAGACCCATACAATCAGGAGACAATGGGATAAGATGCTCTAAAAAATCCTTAGTATCCGAGTGAAATTTGGTTGGATTATATGTAAAAAACATTTTCAATATAGCATTTCAAAACTTTTTCTTAGATTCGAATTCTGATAATCAAGGTATTGTTTTATATATTTTTTTTATACATGAAGCACTCCATGCCAAGTGTACCAGGTTTAAATTTTTTTTTCTCCGATTTCGTTCAAATTTGGCAATATGGTAGATCTGATGTGCAAGAACAACAATCCCATTTGGTCCTAGTACCATTTGTTGTTAAAATACAGGGTGTTGAAGTTGGCGTTTTTAGTCATTTTCATGAAAAGGTTTTTTTTTCAAAAATTTAGGGCTTACACTAAAGTTTGTAAATTGATAAATCAAAGTTACTGGCCACATTCATTTTGAAATGTTCTTTTCATAAAAAAATATTCCTTGGTGAAAAAAATTTTTTTCACTTAATTTTTTGCACTTAAAAATACTTTTGAATTTTTTTTAAAAAACCTCCCGTCGATTTTTTTTAAAAGTACTTTAAATTAAAGCATAATTTATAAGCTTTAAAATGATGTATGACTCAAGATGGGATTCGGACGTTAAATGGGAGTTTTTTGCTTTTGAACCCCCTTGGAAGGCAAAAATCTTTTTTTACTCAAGAGGAAAGCATCTTACGAAAAATGTGTACCGGGCAAAAAATGCCTAGAATCACCCAAACAATACGTGAGATTTTTTTGGATTTTTTTTTTTTTGAATAATTTTTGAAATTTTTTTTTTTAAATTTTTTCAAAAATTACTCAAAAAAAAAAAATGTTTTTTTTTAACTTTCCAAAAAATTCCTAAAAAGTTTCACACTTATTTCCTTGATGATTCTAAGCATTTTATGCCTAGTACACTTCTTTCGTAAGATGCTTTCCTCTTGAGTAAAAAAAGATTTTTGCCTTCCGCGGGCGTTCAAAAGCCAAAAACTCCCATTTAACGTCCGAATCCCATCTTGAGTCATACATCATTTTAAAGCTTATAAATTATGCTTTAATTTAAAGTACTTTTAAAAAAAATCGCAGGGGGGTTTTTTAAAAAAAAATTCAAAAGTATTTTTAAGTGTAAAAAATTAAGTGAAAAAAAAAATTTTTTTCACCAAGGAATATTTTTTTATAAAAAGAACATTTCAAAACGAATGGGACCAGTAACTTTGATTTATCAATTTACAAACTTTAGTTTAAGCCCTTTATTTTTGAAAAAACACGCTTTTCATGAAAATGACTAAAAACGCCAACTTCAACACCCTGTGTTTAACCAAAAAATGGTACTAGGACCAAATCCTCTCGGATTGTTGTTCTTGCACACCGGATCTACCATATTGCCAAATTTGAGCAAAATCGGAGAAAAAAAAATTTAAACCTGGTACACTTGGCATGGAGTGCTTCATATATGTATCACCCAGTTTTTGTTCGGTGCTTGTATTTTCGATGCGTTATCGTGAAAAATGTTCATAAAATTTGTCTGTAACAAAGTACAATTTAAAAAAATTATAACCCATTCGCATTAGTTATGGTCCACCTTGTGTTTAGAGTAATCCTGCAGGGTTTTTCAATTTCATCAAAAGTTTTCAACTTTAAATTTTTATTTTTTTTTTTTCAAAATGTTTCGAATTTTTCGTACATTTCAACATTTTTTAAACCTTTTTTTCAAAATTTTTGGAAGAGCTCTACAAATATCACATTCGGTACTTTTTTATTTCTCAAACAGGAAAAGCAATTGTTAACGTAACCGAAATTTTTTGCTATTAATAATTATTTAATTTTTTATCACTCGATATTTTTACTCACCATGCGATGCTACTTCTTCGACCATTTGTAAAAGTTGACGCTGTGCACTGCCAGATAAGTTGGCGATGCCTTTGTGCGCCACCAGCAGTCGTAATAATGCACAAATATAATGAAAACGTCGACGATCCCGTACTGAACTGCGAAAATCAAGACGACGCACTGCTTCACCAAGTCCATTAAAACCGGCAATTTCACGCGTACAACGTATCGTTATATGGCAGTGTGGTGGTATTGTATCATTTTCCTCATCGTAGCCATCATCCGAGGTAGAGGGTAAACTGAAATTGAAAGAGTAACAACATGAAAGAGAAAAATGAAAGTAAAAGTAAAAATAATGCGCATTTAATTAGAAAATTGAATTGAATTGGAAATAACTAAGGAAATAAAAGTGGTGGTAAGGAAATGATTCATCTGAAAGCTGCTTTTTAAGTGTGTCAGTACTATTATACCCATTAATAAATACAAATACAAATACAAATACAAATACAAATTAAAGTTATTAAAGATGAAATGTTTTAAAATGTAGAAAAAATTCTTGGTTACTCAGGTTAAAAGGGATTTAGCTTTTATTAAAGTAGGTAGTATATTACTCGTAAATTAAGAAAATCTCTATTGAATATGTCTCAAAGTCTAACGTTACTTGAGGGTCAAGCACTAAATCACAATAAGTAACTAGCTAAACAATAAACTAACAATAAGCTTACTGGTATCCCTACTTATCACTAATGATAAAATACACAGTCCTGCGATGAAAAAAAAGATGAGATCAGAGTAAGTGATTTTTATAGATTTTTGCTCGCGATATGAGAAATTTTATCCCGATGCACCAGTTTCTGAGATATGTCGAATTTTGTTTTTTAGGGGCGCCCATTTTTCTAGCTTATAACTTTCCACTGATCTATACTAACATACTCTGGAAATTTTGAATCCATAACAAACGAACACACAGATAAACTTTTATTTTTATATATTAGACGGAAAATCGCAAAAGTCTTTAAAAAATCTTCACAAAAGATCACATTCGATTGAAACAATTCGTTAAGCCTATTAGTTTGCTGAATGTTCTTCACCAGTTGGCTTACCATTAGTTTCTTGATTTCTATCCAGCTATTTTAACGAATAGTTAGCCCGTAGTTAATTGAATATCAATGTATGTATTTGACTTATCGTTAGTGGGTAGTAAGTTTCATCATTCAAAACCATCTTGTTTAACAAAAAGGAATTTAAATAATACTCAATGATATCACAGTCCTGCGTTTTTGATAAATTTAAAAAAGTATAATTTGAGAGTAGGTGATTTTTATAGATTTTTGATCGCTGAATCCAAATATAACCTCTGATTTGCTCCATCACATCTGAAATCTGAGTTATCCTTGATTTTAAGTGCAGAAAACGCTATTTTCAAACATAAGGCGTACATCCTGAAAGTAGTCTAGTTCAGTTTTGATAGCGGTATTGAATACCCCTCAGTTTCTTCTTTTAAGCGTACTTTTAACTTTTCCAGTTGGATCATTAGTTTCCGAGATATCATCCATTGAAGTAAAGGTATACAAATTGAGTACAAGTCTTTTACAGGGAATAGCGATACTTTTACTTCAATCGATGATATCTCGGAAACTAATGATTCAATTGAAAAAGTTGAAAGTATGCTTTGAAGGGGAAGCTCAGGGCTATTCCATGCCGCTTTCAAAAAAGAACAAGACTACTTTCAGGATGTACGCCATATGTCTGAAAATTGCGTTTCTTGCACTTTAAATCACGGATAACTCGGATCTCAGACGCGATGGAGCAAATCAGAGATCATATTTGGATTCAGCGATCAAAAATCTATAAAAATCACCTACTCTCAAATTATACTTTTTTAAATTTATCAAAAACGCAGGACTGTGATATCATTGAGTATTATTTAAATTCCTTTTTGTTTAACAAGATGGTTTTGAATGATGAAACTTACTACCCACTAACGGTAAGTCAAATACATTGATATTCAATAAACTACGGGCTAACTATTCGTTAAAATAGCTGGATAGAAATCAAGAAACTAATGGTAAGCCAACTGGTGAAGAACATTCAGCAAGCTAATAGGCTTAACGAATTGTTTCAATCGAATGTGATCTTTTGTGAAGATTTTTTAAAGACTTTTGCGATTTTCCGTCTAATATATAAAAATAAAAGTTTATCTGTGTGTTCGTTTGTTATGGACTCAAAATTTCCAGAGTATGTTAGTATAGATCAGTGGAAAGTTATAAGCTAGAAAAATGGGCGGTACCACGCCCCTAAAAAACAAAATTCGACATATCTCAGAAACTGGCGCATCGGGATAAAATTTCTCACATCTATAAAAGGGATATAACACTCATTAGAAAAATGGGCGGTGCCACGCCCCTAAAACAAAATTTGACATACCTCAGAAACTGTTTGACACATCAATATAAATGGAAAGGGCACTAAGCCAAATAACATTCATTAGAAAAATGGGCGGAGCCATGCACCTCTCAGGTGGGCTTGGTGGGATCTCATAATAAAAACAAGCCATCAGGGCAAAGGTGAGGCAACGCTCACCGGGCAATAGCTAGTTTATATACGTAGGCTGCTATATTTATTTCTGGCCTAGGCAACACTAATGTCACTACCTAAAATCTGGCAACACCATAATAAAGTTTGACATTTTTTAGCATAAACGTACTCAGAACGTTTTGACGTACGACCATCCTTTCACAACTTTCGACGTGGATTATCACGACAAGAGTGCATCGATGAACTTAAATCTTTGTATGGCGATGAAGCACCAACCCATAGCACTGTGAAAAACTGGTTTTACACTTCTCTCCGTTACAAACGGAAGGACAAAGTGAATATACCCTGGATGTAGGGATAAAATAATGTGTACTTGGATGTTGGTAAATTGAGTGAAAGTTTTGAAAGACTATCAATTTAGAAAATGTTTAAGAACAAGCGTTTTTTCAAGTCCAGAATGCTGTCGTGTTTAACTTGAGACTAAATTTATATCAAACTTGAGGAAATTTTCTTTTACACGAACATTTGAATATCATCGCGATATGTTATACATACCAGAGGCGTATTTATGGGAGTGATAAGCGGTTCTGGCACCCTATAATTTGCTTTTACCTTGCAATAACATGTTTGAGTAACTTTTTTTCGTGATTTTGATATGTGTACAAGAACAAAAGAGTTTGTCGACCCTTCTCCCCCCAATAAAAATCCTATCTACATCCTCTTTCATACTATACATATGATTTTACTGAAGAAGCTTTCAATGTACCGAAGGTTGCTTCCGAAAAATAAAGGATTAAGGAATAAATAAATTTTTTTTTTTCTTTAGTTAATCCATTAAAAAGGTATTAATTTGCCATGCTACACTTTTTCGTACTATAAATACGCAGACTCTACAATGTAGATGTTTGTAAATCTTGGCTGCTTGTTTACATTGCACCAGTGTCTGCCAGCTTTTGTAAATGTCCGTCTCCAAGTGCCTTTGTCTTCCATACTGTCAGTCAGTCTTCTCATTCCACACTTATTGCCTTCATTTGTTTACTGTTGCATGTTTTCGGTAGCAACAAAAGGTCACATTTAAAATAGCAACGCATTCTAAATGCATTTTCATTGCAGTTACCATATGCTGTAGCTCTTGCTGCTGCTGCTGTGTTATCGTGAGGTAAATGAACGCTTAATATTGCGCTGAGAGATTTATGAGTAACACGTGGTACTCTACATTTTTCTTAAATAAATTATTACCTTAATGAATTTGAATTAGCTTAGTTTAAACTAAAATAGAATTTAAAAGGTACAAGGCGTAGTGTTCCACTTAATGTAGTGTTCTTATATTACAAGCTCCAAAAATGGTTTTCCACAAATCTATTATATAAAAATGAAATGGTGTCCGTATGTAGCTTATGAACGCGGAAACTACAAGGCCGATTTACATAATTTTTTTTTTTAATTGTTTGTTATGGTCTGTAGAAGGTTCTTAAGGGGGTGGGGTGCTACTGAGGGGAACGGGGGTTGCACCCCCCATACGAAAAAAATACAAAAAATGCTATATCTCTACTGTTATACAAGTTATGATTATGAAAGTTGATGAACTTATGCACAATGTACATATCTACCATTCACTATGCAAAACTTGGGGGATATTGATGTAGAGTTGCATCCAATTTTCAAAAATACACAAAATGCTATATTTCTTCACATATCGCAGATATCGTTATAAAACTTGGTACATACATGAATATTCTATCTACCATTTACTATGAAAATCTTGGGCGGGGGGGGGGGGGGGGTGGTGGGGGTGAGAAGGGGGAGTTGCACCCTTCATACAAAAAATATAGAAAATGCTATATCTCTGTACCTATGGGAGCTATGATTACAAAAGTTGATACATGGATCTTTAAAAACCTTGGTGATTGGAAGAGAGGGACGATGGAGATGGATGGGACTTCGAACATAAAGGCATCGGGAATGGGCGAAAGAAGTCGCAACCAGGCCAGCTAGTATATTTATATAATATAACTTTTATTCACTGATTGATTGTTTAATATTTTAAAAGTTTTAGGGACAATTTCACAATGTCCAGATAAGCATTAACTGAAACTTAAACTGGCACTTTGACATAAAATTTCATACAAAATTTTTATTTATCTGAAAGTTAAATTTTAACTGAACATTGTGAAAACGGCCCTTAATGTTTTTTGGACTTTGAAAATATTTTTGGTTTTTTAAAAACTTTTTGGCATTTTCGGAACATGTATTTAAAAACGTTCGATTTTTCCACATTTTTTAAACTTTCCGGCAATTTCAATATTTTTTGCTTTTTCTACGATTTGTAAGAGTTTTAAATTATTCTTAATATTTTTGATTTTGCATTTTGGAAATAACGCCAAAAAATTTGGGCTAATTCCGTTGGAAACAGTAAAATTCGCAACCGTTTCGAAGTGTGCCTTATGCCTTTAAAGCAAAGATAAATCGGATTACAGGTCTGATATAGAAAAAGGATTGCCAAATTCAGAATTATAGACGGCAAATTACTTTAAGAAAGTTATCAATATCTCTTTCAAAATTTTAATCTCTCAATTTGTTGTACTGTGTTATAAAATACTTTGTTTTTAATTTGACTCAAAACTGGTCCTAACTAAGTAAGCGACTTTTTTATTATTATTATATTACTGAACAAAAAGTTTTACTCTAAAAAATTAAAAAATAGAAAAATACAACATCTGCAACAGCATGTAATTTGCCATGTTACCAAACCAAAAATTAGGCATCAATGTTACTACCATCATTTCCTGTTCGAGCAACAAGCTGCAATCAAAATGCAATAAGTCTCTGTATACAAAACAAAGGACAAAAGTTTAAATTGTGCAAAATATATACAAAAAAACTAGGTCAATACATAGCTGCAAATTTATATATGTACAATTTATTTATCCTCGTTGTATATGCAAGTACATAATTTGTTGTTGTGATGCAACTATCTAATACTACCACTACTATTCATACTACCATTATAAAGCTCGGCAACGTACGAGAATAGGCATGAACTATGTGCATTGCACCACAAAAAGGCGCTCGCTTTCATATATAAACTTGACCGAATTTCCCACACTTCCTGGCGAAATTACGTTGTGCTTTCACAGTCTACTTATGTGGCATTTCATTGCGCCTTGTGAGTCCTTCACTAAGTTGGCTTAAATTTTATATACTAAGGTATATTAGTAGTATATGCTTGCCGAAAAAAAGTATGTTTTAAAATATTTCCATACACGTATTTTCCTTGCGTAAAATTTTCAAGTTCAATTCTTGTGCCATTAAAATTGGGTGAAAAATCGTTAACGTTATGTAAATATGCAGTACGTATGAAGAGGGGTCACCGTATTAAGAGACTTCACCATTGAACTAACATTAATTTAAAAAAAAACCTTGACATAAGCAAAATAACATTTTAAATTGTGGTTGTCGACAAATTTTGAAAAAATTTGAGAATGTATTTTTTTTTACTTATCCGTAATAGTTTCCAAGGGTTGTCATTTACATCTTCTCGAAAAAAGTTGGCATTAATTTAAGTAAGGACTGCCCCGGAAAAATTTGTCCCTATGTTTTTCATTAACAAAAAAATACGTAATGAATTTTTTTTAAATTTTGTTTTTTTATTTATTATAGACTAAGAGCCAGCGCTTGGCTGACCCTCCTCATAGTATCAAAGCTGAATTTTTATGTGAGTGTTCTTCCAATAGTAGGTATGAACTTTTGTTTTAGTGAAATCCTGAGAGGTGGTGCCTACGTGAGATATGGTCGAGAAAAACAGTTTTTTGCAAATATCTCGCTAATGGTTATATCTACAAAAAAATTAAGTGCCACAATTTTGTATGTCAATTTTGTATGCCGAAAAATGGTGCTAATTGTTTTCGTACAACCTATAGTTTAGGAGATATGGTCCAGTGCAATCGTACCTTCCGATCCAACATATAAAATCCATAATTTTTTTTCCTTAAGTAGGTCTATTTTATAGTTTCAAAGCATGCACCAGAATTCGAGACCAATTTCAATGTCGTACAAAAAGTTATTCAGGCAGAAAGGTCGAGAAAATTAGTATCTCGCTTACGCTTATTTCTACAAAAAAATGGTGCTCTACAATTTTGAAGCGCAGAAAATTTTATATCAAAAAGTGGTGGAAATTGTTTTCGTACGACCAACAGTTTAGGAGATGTCTTATTTGAAGGTATTTTCCGCATACAAGTGTTCATTGTAATATGAATGTTCATTTTCAAGGTACTATAACTACGCCTACGTCATATTATCATGGCTGCATTTTTTTGTGGGTATTTTTCCAATAGTAGGTACTAACTTTTGTTTTAGTCAAACCGTGAGAGGTGGTGCCTTCGCGAGATATCGGGTGCGAAAGGTAGAGAAAATCACTTTTTTAATGTTATGATATACATATGTACCTCTTATTACCTATGCTTTTGCGGGTCGTTGTCTTATTAAGACTAAAAATGGGAGGGATTGTGTGACGTTCATGCCTACTACACATTCCATGTCTTAAAGTTCTTAGGGGAGACTGGGGTAGTTTTGGCACCTTTTTTGGAGCCTTATATCTCGAAAACTATTAGATATAGGTGAGCATGTATTAACTTATCACAAACCTTAAATATTTAATAATATAAAATATTGGTAGAAAATTTCTTGTAAAGGAAATACATACTGGTAGTTCTATTTTCGGGATGTATGAAAAAAGTAATTTTCGCCGAGTGTACACCAAACGAAATTTTTCATATACATAAGTGTGCAGCAATTTTTCAAAATAATGGGAAAATCAAAGGTTACAGTGAAAATTATCTTAGAGAAAGATCTTATAACTAAATCAGTATTTTTGACAGTTTTTCGAACTAACCGCAAACGCCACGAAAATGTTGACAGTTATTCAGTCCAACTCTTTTAAAAGGGTTGACTTTCTACATTTCTGTTTTCTTTTAATTACAGTCGTACATAAAGGGGGTTATCGTGAATAAATATTCCCGGGGAATTTTGGTCGGACTACAATGGAGAATGCACGGCAGTCTGAGAAAAATTCCCCGGGAATATTTATTCACGATAACCCTCAATATCTATGCTTTCTTTCAATTTTTTTATTACAGAAACATCAGATAGTTTAAGGGCATTAAAAATCATTTATTGCTTTCATAAATTTATATACAGATACTAAAATTTATTTTCCGTGAAAGTAAAATGAAAACACTCCACAAAGTAACATTGCAACATCATCATCTATATTTAGTAATGTTGCTACAGAAAAACTGTCTGAAATTTGAAATTACTGACGGTTTCGAAATTGGACTGCATAAAGTTTTAGGCAGTTCAATTTAGCCTAACAATACACTAACAAAACGAACAAATACGCACGAGACTATCACATGTTAAGTAGAAATATCCCAGCGAGAACATTAACTAAAATTGCTATACAGCAAAATAAATGTTTGTTTTTACTAAAGAGTGGCTTTGTTTTCGAAGGTTATAAATTTAAAATTTAAATAGGACACTCAAAAATTATTCGAATGAGCCAATTTTTTCTCTTATTAGTAGATAATTTGGTGGTAAAAAATGATTCATTTCATAAGTTCACTAACAGTACATTTTTCACAAATACATCAGTAGTTCCTCGATCTGTTCTGGTTGTGGGTGTTATTCTATAAGTGACAATTTTGGGTATTACATTTTCAATTGGAATCAAAACGCCACAAATATAGGAAAAGATGGATACGTGTGGACTTTTCTTGAACAATTCAACTGATTTAAGATGTGAACAATGCTTCGTACAAAAAAAAAAAAAAAAAAAAAAATTACATGACAAGCATAACCCTACTGGGGTTTTCTTTTCATAAATATTGTGGTTGACATTTATTTCTGTTGTCTTGAAAACTGTGTTGCTTAATTTTTTCACATAACTCGATTTTAAATGTTAAACGCATAGCGCCATATTCACTTCCTTGTTTCACTAAACACCAAAAATAATTTAAAAATAGACTTGCCTATTTTACCATACGAGATTGAGTAGTTTGGATGGCTGCACCAGTGTGGAAGGAAATAAGGCAACGAAGTTTTATTTTCATAAATTTCAATATTGTATTGCTTGAACAAAATTTCACAAGTTTTGAGTAGAAATTTTAAAAATACATAAGTAAGTACTTATGTAGGCTATAACATGTTACGCAAAAATGCAGCTATAAAGTTTATTATATCGTCCCCTCAATTCTTGGGATAAGTGGCCTATGATATTTTTCATGGTTTGGTGCATAAACCTGTTAAACCAGAGTTCTCTAAAGTGGCACTTTTGCAAAGTTATACGAGAAAAACAAAACAAGAAAAGTCAAAAATCCTTGTAGCAAAAATCTTAAAATTGAACTATCTCAAAACTAGAAAGTTGGAGTATCCTAAGAAGTTGTAGTGAGGTGACGATATTTAAAAAGGCTTGAAGGTTTTGAAGCTTTTGCTTATATGGGAGGTGTCATGCCCTCTTGTTCGAGTTTACCCAGTTTTTGCTCAGAGCTTGCATTTATAGTTCTTAGTGTCTGAGTGAAATTTAGTTGGATTGTCTCAAAAACGTTTTCAGTTTAGCATTTTGAAGCTATTCTTATATGGGAGGTGTCACGCCAACTTGCCCGAATTCGCCTAGTTTTCGCTCAGAGCTTGCGCTAACTATTTCTAGTTATAATGTGTGTTTTGGCTGCATTGTCGTGAAAAATACTCCTAAAGTTGTATTTTGATTATATTTTTTGTAGGTAGGCGTTTCCGTTGATGACGAAGGCAGGGTACTAAATTTCATTGAATTATCTAAGTCACTTTTCCCAAAATGAGCAAAATCGGTCACGCTTACCGCTCATTTAAAAAAATCGTTTGAAACAGTAAGGGCGAGTTTTGAAAAAAAAAAAACTTGGCGAACTCGGACAAAAAGGCGTGGCACCTAATGCGTGCGTTATTTGGAATAATGCAACCAAATTTCGTTGAGAAACGGCAAATAGTCAAAACAAACATAGAGCGAAAACTGGGTGATTTCGGACATAAGGGCGTGGCACATCACGTACGAAGTTCTAAAATCAAATAAATTCCGTGAATTCAGAGCCTAATTGTATTCATTGCTATCGAATTGCCAGCCAATTTACAGTACAGATTGACATTACTTTTGCATCTTTATTGACTTATTTCACTTTAAAAAAAAACTGCTTCATTTGTTTGTTGTTAGCATATTTTGGTATTTCTAATCAAATGGTTTTTTCTGTGTAGTAGTATTCGCTTTCATGGCAATATGCCGTTAAATTAAAATAACCATCAATAATAAAATCTAATGTATCAAGTCTTATGCTGTATGCATAAAAAAGAAAATTGTAACAAGCTGCTGAACAGTGGGCTACTTTTTAATAAGAAAAAGTGAAAAATGGTGAAAATGTCGAAATACTAAGCTTAAAAATAAGGATAAAGTCAATAAATGTTAGAAACAACGGAAAATATTTCAAAAAAATCCGAAGTCTAAATGAGGCATTCCATTGTGACTCATTGGACATTTTGCTATATATTATGACAAAACTTTGGTCATAACAAAGTTATTTTAAGCCCTAAGACTGTGAAAACAGTCTGGAAAAATAACAAAAAAAAACCCTTCTTATACTTCGTTAAAGAAATTTCAAAAAGTAAATATTTCCTGTCTTAAATAGTTAGTTAAATAAGTGTGACTCATAGGACATAAAACGAAACTCTCTTTTTCATTTTTTAACTTAAGGAAGAATTTTAGCCAAACTACTGCTATTTGATGAATTTTTTTATTTTGATGAAGAAAATATATAAATATACTATTATGTATTTGTGACTCGACGGGACATTCTGTTCTAACTTGCGGCACAAGAATGAAATCAGTGGACTTTTTGTAGTGTGTAATCGAATTTTTGATGTTATTTGGTCATTAATAAAATTTGGATCAATTTGCTTTTTGATCAAAAATCGGCCCAAGCTGTTACTCTTTATCGTCCCAGGCAATAAGAAAGGATATCGTTATGATAAGTTTTGAAGAGAAAATACCATGCCGCATAAGAAATAAAAATTGTATGGTTGATTAGGAAATATGAACTGAGCCGAATTGAGATAAATATGCTAGAAAAAGTCCTCTTTTATGATTTTAAAAAATTCTTTTAGAGAAAAGTAAACAATGGACATTTTATATTATGATACTGATAAAATGAAGATAATCGGATTAAATTTTTTTTTTTTTTTTCATTTTCGTTTTGATATGGAACGATCCAAATATATTGAAAAAACTTTTGGAAAAAAACCAAAGCAATTTTAAAATATGTTTGTGAAAAATTTACAAAATTCAAAATAGAAAAAAACTTCATAAAAGCCGAATATTCTGAGGAATAACATTGTAGAAAAGTTTAATGTCGAAAAATGTTTAGAAGGTCGAAAAATGTTCTAAACTTAAATAAACACAATTAAGTTCAACTGGTCATTGGCAAATTGCCCTACTGTGCGCAAAGCTATTATTTATTCGCAGAGTCGACAAACTAAGTCACTAGTTTATACATTCAGTCTGCTTGTCTGTGAGTGCTCAATGGCCAAGCTAGTGATTCACAGAACCGAGAAACAAACCATGGCAGACCATTCATTGTATTGAGTTTGCATGATTTTAACAAATCCACATGCAAATAGTTAATATATTCAGCAAAAAAAGCTAAAAGAAAAATCAGACTGTGAAAATGGAGAAAAATGTATACACTGAGAAAATATAACGTTTGATTGAAACAAATGTATATGTATTTGAAATAGAGTAATTATATTTATTTGAGTCAAACAAAGGTATTAATTATATTTCATTCAATTTTTGCTACTATTATTTCCAAATAGAATTATTTCAAATCAATAGTGGAGTGCCTGGGGCTTTTAACCTAGGATTTCTACAAGACCGAATGAATTTATATGGTTGGGATGGGATTTTGTTTTAAATGCCATAAAAAAAAAAAGTTTACCCAAAATTTTTTTGTGCTTTTGATTTGTGTATTAACTATAAAAAGTTAGTATAACACTACATTAAAAATAATTGTAACAATTTGCAAACCATTTTTTCTAAACTAATTTGAGGTCGCTGAACACGAAAAACGAATTTTTTTTTTTTTCCTTCTAACCGTTCCCGAGTTGTTCGGCCATTTTTATTTTCGAGATTATAGCATCATATACATCAATATATTTGTATAACGCCAAATCCGTTCGATTTTATTTTACCACGATTACAAAGAATGACTAATGGCGTTTCTAACGGGTATACCAATGATTATGCTCCGAATAAAATTAACTGAGTTATAGCACGAAAAACTTAGATTTTTAAAAAAAAAAATTTAAATTTTTCATACCAACGTCAAATGAAAAACTTAGTTTTTCGCATATATTTATTTAAAAAAATTTTTTTAACAATTTTATGCAATGGCGCATTTAATTCCAAACATTTTAAGCTAACTTTGAGCAAAATCGAATGAAATCTCGTGAAGATATTAAGGTTTTAGTGCAACGAAGGCATATCGTTTTCTTTCAAAAATTTATATTTTTGATGCAATTGCAACCCGGTCCGAAATGTTCTTCTACAAAAAATGATGAGAGCTTCTTTAAAATGTTCAATGAGTGTAGAATGGCCGATGTGGAAGCTGAAAAATTGGATCTGTTGACTTAGGCTGAACATTTTGAAAATGCTCTGGACAACTTCTCATCATTCTTATTGCACCAAATCCTTAATATCTTCAAGAAATTGCATTCGATTTTGCTCAAACTAGGCTTAAAATGTTTGGAATTAAATTTTTCATTGAATAAAATTTAAAAAAAAATTTTTTTTCAAATAAATAAATGCGAAAAACTTAGTTTTTCATTTGATATTGATATGAAAAATTTTTTTAAATTTTTAAAAAATCTGAGTTTTTCCTTTTATAACTCAGTTAATTTTGTTCGGAGCATAATCATTGGTATACTCGCTATAAGAGCCATTAATCACTCTTTGTAAGCGTTGTAAAATAAAATCGATCGGACTTGGCGTTCTACAAATATATTGATGTATATGAAGCTATAACCTCGAAAATATAAATGTCCGAATAACTCGGGAACGGTCCAAAGAAATGAAAAATAAGTGGGTTTTTCGAGTTCAGCGACTCTAAATTAGATTAAAAAAAATAGTTTGCAAAATGTTACATCTATTTTGGATTTAGTGTTGTATTAACTTTTTATAGTTATTGCTTAAATAAAGAAGAAATCAATTGCACAAAAAAATTTTTGGTAAACTTTTCTTTTTATGGTATAAAAAACAAAATCCCACCTCAACTATATAAATTCATTCACTCTAATAAAAATCCTAGGTTAAAAGTCTCACGCACTCCACTAATCGTAAGACACATTTAAAATTACTATTTTTATCTCTGTAGCGGGTACTTCTAGAGAAAAATTCTAGTAAACTTCTTCGTAATTGAAGTTGTTTCTAACACCGACTACGGTGTTTTGTCCAAAAAGGCAAAACGAAGAGGCCTACTGCGTTTAACTTTTCATAAAACTATGTTCATTTTCAAATCGCGATATCTCATGAACGGTAAGTCGGATGGAAAAAGTGTTGGTAAAGACATTCATAGAGAATAACATGTTCTGCAAAATCCAAGAAAAAAATTTTTTCTGCGGCATATCGTTTCGGAATATTTTGCAAAAACAGTTTTTTTCTAAATTTTAAGTTTGTCAAAAGATATCTCCTAAACTTTAAGTTGTACAAAAAAAAAACAGAATGTTGTTTGTAGAACAAACAATTCCCTATAAGCTGGTATTTTTGTTTTATTGCTGCAACGCTCCGTTCATGTATTATCACAATTTGAAAGAAAAAATCAGTTTAAAAAACTTCGAAAAACTTTCCAGGTAAATCTACCGAATGACAGCACTACAAAAAAGATCACAACTTTTTAATAGGTAAACTTTTTTATTTATACTTTAAGCTAAGCATTCCACTTTTAATAATTAAATTTCATGCGGTCTTGTAGAAGTCCTACGTATACAGTGTTTTTAACTCCCTGGGAACTCTACTAAAATAAATATTTAATTGTTCTACATATGCAGCAAAACAAATTGTTTTTTCCGTGTAGTGAAATACAAATAAAATAGAAAATTTAAGTTAAAACAACAATGTGCAGAAATACAATCCATATACCAACAAGAACGGTTAGGGGGACGTTTGTTGGACGGCGGAATCGCTTTTAGCTTCCATTTGTAGCGTAGCATTTTCATTAAAGTGGCTTGGGGTAAAATTTCCAAATCATTTTTCATTTAATTATATGTGAAGGTATTTAAGTTTTTTTTTTTTATTACTACACTACAAGTAGGTAATAATGGGCTTGACAAACACGCAATAAAAAAGGGAAAAAGGCTTTTTTAGATAAACCAGTGCCGCTGTTTGTTTATCTATTTAAATTAGCACTTTGAATTAGAGTTAATTAATTTTCTTGCTTTAAGGCTATAAATTAATGCTATGGATTTTTTTAATTATGATTTTATGGATTGTGTAACATGGAAACTTTATTGGTAGCCTGTTCCGTACTCCGTTTTTGGCTCACCCTAACAGAGGCCCCTGTAGCTCTTGGTAGAATTTCCAATAGCCCCTGGCAGAGACCTGTAGGTCCTGACAGAATTGCCCTGGGGGGGGGGGGTTGCGGAGCAGCGGGATATAAATTCGGTCTTCTTAACATCTATCGCCAAGAGTGGATTGAATTGGTCTTCTTCAGCTCTGCTGGATTGCCAGAACTGATGAATCCTAGCTGTCGTCAAGGAAACACCTTGCAAAAATTTGGTTATTTTTGATTTTGAAAAAAAAAAAGAATCAGAGCAAAGCTTAGAAACACTTGTATTAAAAAATTATATTATATTTATTTTCAAATCATTTATGATGAAGTAGAGTTAAATTATCGATAGCAGGATGATGTATAAGCTAGTCCTTATGACCTATTCGATAAGTTGAAGTCTCTTAAGTCAATTTTTTTTTCGGATATTGTGTTATCGAATTTATCGAAGATTGACTGTGTTTCACTTAAAAATATTAAACTTTATTAACGCTTTCACAAAACGCTACTCAAGAAAAAAAAAAAAAAATTAATCAATAGCTACTCAAAAGATATACCAAATACTATAATTTTTTCATATAAAGCCAAGTGATTGCTCAAAACAATATGCCATTGCATAAAAAATTAATTTAATGCAATTTTAACTTCACGTTCCACTACTATACAATAGAAAACAACAAAAGCATAAAGGAAATATGATTTTTATAGTAACTTAAAAAAAAACCAAGTAAATAACAGAGTTAACTTCATGAAAATATAGAAAGTAGAGGTTGTTAAACGTTACAATCATTGATTTTGCTACAATTTACGCTCACTCGTTCGATGTGTGCACTCGTATTTATTATCCATGAAATGTATTTATAATGCAGTTTTTGTAATAAAGAGATTGCAAGATAAGCGAGTTATAAGTAGATAACCACCGATTATATTAATTCAAAGTAGGAAAATGCGACTTTTCTTCAAAAATCTATTGAGATTTTTTGGGCAACACATTCATATATTTTTAACTGTTTTTATTTTAGTCTTATATTTTCCCGCTAAAGAATTATTTTTTAAGTTATTCAGCAAAAGTTCTTTTGCGACTTCTGCAAACGAGATTATTCTGCAAACTCAGTTTTAATTACTACGCAGATAGCAGACAAACTTTCAGCTTTTAACAAGAGTATCCCAAAAAAGTTTACGAACACTCAGTCTAGTATACGTTTTAGACTAAGGACTGACATTTAATATAGAAAGGAGTGAAAGTAGTATCGGATTTAAAAAGTAACATGAAAAAGTCGATACTCGTTAGAAGTTTTCAAATGATATTAAATACGTAGGGCACTATTTATATTTCGGGAACTGGCAACACTAATGTCAATAGCTAAAATCTGGCAACACCATAATAAAGTTTGACATTTTTTAGCATAAACGCACTCACAACGTTTAGATGTACCAGTGCTATTTGTTTTGTTTACAGTGAGTTAAGAAAATCGATTAGGCCAAAAACTGCAAATTTCAAGAGAAGGTTTTCGTTGGATTATTTTTCACAACTTTCGACATGGATTATCTCAACAAGAATGTGTCGATGAACTCAATTCTTTATATGGCGATAAAGCACCATCAAAAACCACAGTATATAGCTGGTATGGTGAATTCAATCGTGGTCGTAGTTTGGTCGCCGACGAATTCCGTGAAGGTCGACCAAAATCGGTTGTTGTGGCACAAAACATCGATGCAGTGCTTGTATTGATAGTGCAAGATCGTCATGTGGCATATTGTGAGATAGAAGCATCCGTGCACATTAGTTTCACTTCAAAACATTCTATTTTGCATGAACACTTAGTTGTAAAAAACGTTTGTTCTCGTTGGAAACCCTATGATTTATTAATCGCTTATGGAAAAATGGATTTTCTTAACTCACTCTAAACAAAACAAATAGCACCAATTAATAATAAAGGTGTCTATTATGTAGAAAAAATGTTTCAAAACAACAACTTTAAATTAAGGTTGAAAAACTCGACCAATTATGATGAAAAAATCGAACAATGTTAAAAAAAGTTGAAAATTTTTAAAGTCAGAAAACTGCACGGAAAAAACTAAACCGTAAAAATTCATTGAAAATCCCAGTTATTTTTACTGATTTTTTCAGTAACTGTGCGCCCGTAAAGAAAAACCGTATTTTTTACTGACTACACACAGTAAATTTTAAAAAAAAATATAAAAAAAAAATCTTGTGGATGGTGTCGAACTTAAGACCTTTGTGTTTCTAGGCAACGCTCTAACCACTGAGCTACTGTAACTCTTTACTTTCTACAGCTTATTTTTTTATTTAAATTATATTTCATTAAAATTTTTTTACAATCTCAATCAATAATAATTGAAATGTATTCTAATAGACGGAGAGCCAGCGCTTGGCTGACCCTCCTCATAGTATCAAAGCTGATTTTTTTTGTGAGTGTCCTTCCAATAGTAGGTATGAACTTCTGTTCTAGTGAATTCCTGAGAGGTGGTGCCTACGTGAGATATCGGGCGCAAAAGGTCGACAGAAACAGTTTTTTGCAAATATCTCGCTAACGGTTATATCTACAAAAATATTAACTTTCACAATTTTGTAGCTCATTAAATTTCATATCGAAAAGTGGTGCAAATTGTTTTCGCACGACCTATAGTTTAGGAGATATGGTCCAGTGAAATTGGACTTTCCAACCCAACATATAAAATCCATAATTTTTTTTCTTCTTGTCGGCCTATTTTTTAGTTTCAAATTATGCACCAAAGTTCGAGACCGATTTCACTGTCGTACAAAAAGTTATTCAGGCACAAAGGTCGAGAAAATTAGTATCTCGCTAACGCTTATTTCTACAAAAAAATGGTGCTCCACATTTTTGTAGCTCAGAAAATTTCATATCAAAAAGTTGTGCAAATTATTTTCGTACGACCCACAGTTTAGGAGATATCCTATTTTAAGGGATTTTCCGCATGCAAGTGTTCATAGTAATATGAATGTTGATTTTCAAAGTACTCTAACTACGCCTACGTCATAGAATCATGGCTGAATTTTTTTGTGGGTATTCTTCTAATAAGGAATTCTAACTTTTGTTTTAGATAAATCGTGAGAGGTGGTTCCTTCGCGAAATATCGGGTGCAAAAGGTAGAGAAAATTAGTTTTTTAAAAGTTGATTTTGAAATTACTGTAACTATGCCTACGTCATGGTATCATGGCTGCATTTTTTTGTGGGTATTTTTCCAATAGTGGGTACTGACTTTTGTTTCAGTCAAACCGTGAGAGGTGGTGCCTTCCTTAGATATCGGGTGCAAAAGTTGAGAAAATCAGTTTTTTTAAAATTGATTCTGAAATTACTGTAACTATGCCTACGTCATGGTATCATGGCTGCATTTTTTTATGGGTATTCCTCCAATAGTGGATACTGACTTTTGTTTCAGTCAAACCGTGAGAGGTGGTGCCTTCCTGAGATATCGGGTGCAAAAGTCGAGAAAATCAGTTTTTTGAAAGTTGATTTTCAAATTACTATAACTATGCCTACGTCATGGTATCATGGCTGCATTTTTTTGTGGGTATTCTTCCAATAGTGGGTACTGACTTTTGTTTCAGTCAAACCGTGAACGGTGGTGCCTTCGTGAGATATCGGATGTGAAAGGTAGAGAAAATCAGTTTTTTGAAAGTTGATTTTCAAATTACTATAACTATGATCGATATCTCGCGAAGGCACCACCTCTCACGGTTTGACTAAAACAAAAGTTGGTACCTACTACTGCTAAAATAGCCACAAAAAAATTCAACCATAATACTATGACGTAGGCGTAGTTATAGTACTTTGAAAATCAACACTCATATTACTATGTACACTTGTATGCGGAAAATACCTTAAAATAGGATATCTCCTAAACTGTGAGTCGTACGAAAATAATTTGCACCACTTTTTGATATGAAATTTTCTGAGCTACAAAATTGTGGAGCACCATTTTTTTGTAGAAATAAGCGTTAGCGAGATACTAATTTTCTCGACCTTTGTGCCTGAATAACTTTTTGTACGACAGTGAAAACGGTCCCGAATTTTGGTGAATTATTTGAAACTAAAAAATAGGCCGACTAGAAGAAAAAAAATTATGGATTTTATATGTTGGGTTGGAAAGTAAAATTTCACTGGACCATATCTCCTAAACTATAGGTCGTGCGAAAACAATTTGCACTACTTTTCGATATGAAATTTAATGAGCTACAAAATTGTGGTAGTTATTTTTTTTGTAGATAAAACCGTTAGCGAAATATTTGCAAAAAACTGTTTTTGTCGACCTTTTGCGCCCGATATCTCACGTAGGCACCACCTCTCAGGAATTCACTAGAACAGAAGTTCATACCTACTATTGGAAGAACACTCACAAAAAAATTCAACTTTGATACTATGAGGAGGGTCAGCCAAGCGCTGGCTCTTAGTCTATAAGCAAATATTGCAGAGCTCACTGGCATTTTTTCATGCGACAAGTTTTTACTTCTCTATTCAATAGTTTTCACTGTTTGTATCTGTACTTTTTGAATTTTAAACTGTATATTTTACTTTCGTGCCATTACTTTTTCATGAAAATTCAGTAAAGTAATTGAATTACTGGAACAAACCGTAATTTTTGATGAAATTATTATCACATTGTGCTATTTGATAAACAATTTTTACGGATCATTTTTTTGCGTGTGCATAAAGTCACAAAAGTTGAAGAATTGTGTAAGAGACGTACAAATTTGAAAAACTCGAATAAGGTTGCATAGGTTCAAAAAATCAAAAAAAAAAAAAAAACTTTGAAAAAGAGAAAAAAAAATAATGGTTAAAGATATTGAAAAAAGTTTAAGTTGGGAGTATGTGCGGGCTATTTTTATAATGTCTTAATAGTACAGTAGAATCAGCTAATTTTTTTTATTTATCAATGGAAACAGGAAACTAGTCAGGGTGGTATTTTTTGACCTAGCCAAAAACTATACACCCTACACTGTATTTCAAGTACTTATATTATTAAACACTTAGTTGTTAAATACTATGCAATATTCTTGTACAATACATACACATTTTTATTAAAATATATTGTTTTATTCTTCCGCAACTTCTAGGAGAGTAAAAGAACAAATTGCTTGTATGGGAAATGCCACGCCTTCGTCTCCGAGCTTACCTAAATTTTGCGTAGAGCTTGCTTGCATTTACTGTTCTGAGAGTAAAATTCGGTTAGGTTTTCATAAAAAAATCTTTCAGTATAGCATTTTGAAACTATCGCTTATATGGGAGGTGCGACGCCCTCTAGTCCTACTTCGCCTCCTTTTTGCTCAGAGGTTGCAATTAGCGTTGAGTGAAATTTAGTTGGATTATCTCAAAAAACACTTTCAGTATATCATTTCGAACTTTTGCTTATATGGGAGGTGCCACGCCCTCTTGTCCGAGCTCAGAGCTTGCATTTATTGATTTGAGTATTTGAGTGCAATTTGGTTGGGTTAACTCAAAAAACGCTTTCAGTATAACATTTTGAAACTTTTGGTTATATGTGAGGTGCCACGCCCTCTTTTCCGAGTTCGCCTAGTTTTCTCTCAGAACTTGCATTTATTGATTGGAGTGTTTGAGTGTAACTTGGTTGGATTATCTCGAAAAACGCTTTCAGTATAACATTTTGAAACTTTTGGTTATGTGGGAGGTTCCACGCATTCTAGTCCGAATTCGCCTAGCTTTCGCTTGGAGCTTTTACTTAATATTTCTAGTATTTATGTGTACTTTGCTTTTGTTATTGTAAATAATGCTCTTATTATTGCATTTTGAATATATTTTTTGTATGGGCGGTAGGCGTGTCCGTTGACCGATTTCGGTCATTTTCAATCCCCAGTACTAACTTTTGCAACGGAGTCAGAATACCAAATTTCATTGAATTATGTTGCTCATTTTATCCAAAAAATGTATTTCCACGCACACCCAGCCAGCCAGACAGACGGACGTAGCTATATCGACTCAGGAGGTGGAGCTGATCAAGAATATGTATACTTTTCCATAACTGCCACTCCTCCTTCTCTGTTTTACATACGGAAGGATAAAGTGAATATACCCTGGGTGTAGGGTATAAAAACCGCTGCACGTATTCTTTGGACGGTTCTAAGCATTTTATGCCTTATACACTTTTTTCGTAAGATGCCTTGATTTTTAGTAAAAAACCGTTTTTTCGACGGCGTAAGAAATATTGCTATGTTTGAGTGGACATAGTTCAGTAAATTTTTAACCTAAAAAATGTTTCCATTAAGCATTTTAAAGGAAATTTTATCTACAAAAAAAGTTTTAGGCAAATTAACAGCACTCCACGATTTTTTCTTCTTAAATGACCTATTCCAGCAATAAAAACACAAGAACGTCTTAGTTCCATATTGCTATTTTTTTAAGACATAATCAATAGGCTACATTTCAAGATGAAATATCATAATTTCTTTGTTTTTGTACTTATCATGAACTTGATGATTAAAGATTTACATACTTAGTTACAGAAGTGTGCGGCGTAGTTTATGGAGTATTTGCAAACTTCCATTGTCAATAAATACTAAAGAAATATAGTAAAGATTATATTTCTCTTGCAAATAGAATTTTATTTACATTAGCCTCTTTTCAAGAAAAATTTTGTTCAATTCATATTGAAAATAAGATTTTTAAAATTGATCTTCATTACCCAATCTTGTGAAATTAGGTTTATCTATACGTACCTATTTTGTGGCATTTATTATAATAAAAACAAAAACATTACTCATGCAAACGTTGCACACTTCTGGCGGCAATGTTTAACTTTTAAAAGAAGAATGTGCAATATATTTTGTTATTTTGTTTTTAATTGCAACAATTTCATTTATTAAATAATAAATTGCGTGAGTCAAGATGGCAAGTATTGGGTGTACAACTTAAAAACCGGAATTTTTTAGCGAAATTTTATGCTTTATTGTGGAAAAATGTTACAATATATTTTATTCAAAGTATTGTCCATTGGAAGCTACAACATTTCCCCATCTTTCAGGCAATTTATGAATTTCATCCCAAAAAAATTGCGCCGGCTTGGCGGCCAAAAATGAATCTATCCAATTTTCGATATCTTGAACTTAAGTGAAGCGTATTCCTGATAGGGCATTCTGCATCGATCGGAACAAATGGTAGTCTGATGGTGCAAGGTCTGGGCTATAAAGCGGGTGAGGCAAAATTTCCCATCCGTTGTTTTCCAGGTAATTTTTGACTGGGGCAGCAATATGTGGCCGAGCGTTGTCATGATGAAAAATTATTGCTTCGTGTCTGGTCGCATTTTCCGGGCGTTTTTTTATCAATTGTGTTCGATAGAGGTCACCTGTGAGCATTACAGAGCATTACCTTGGCACCATGGATATTTGCCTTTGGCTGGGAAGGTCCTGGTTGTCCGGGTTTCATATATGAATGTTTGCGTTTCGGGTTGTCGTAATGGATCCATTTTTCATCCCCAGTCACGATCCGATGGAAAAATGACTTTTGGCAGCAGTTTTCTTTGCAAAAAAATGACCCAACAGAACCTCCCGCAAATGCTGTCTTTTTCTCCAATTTTCGAAGTTATTCATCGTGAAAAATAATAATGATGCACACAAGATAAAATTGTTTTGTTGACTGATTTTGACAGCTGTCAAATGTACCTTCAAAATGACATATATATAAAGTTCGAGCTTTCACGATATTTGTTAGTACGGACATCCACCGACAAATTCCGGTTTTTAAGTTGTACACCCAATACATATTTTCAAAACTATTAAAGTAGTCAACTTGACTTTGGTTTACATTGCAGAAAAAACAACTCAAATTCCATAGTGATTTCTAGTCCAAAAGATTTAGGGTAAACAAAAGTTGCATATCTATACATTCGAAAATGTTGTGTAAGATCTAGAAATGTTAAGTTTAATTCGTCGATTTTCGGGTTTTTGAAATTCAAAACCGTATGTAAAAAGAACTCCTGATTGGAAGTTAGTTACGGTTTAGACCCATTTTAGATCAGGATATATAAGCCACACCTTATATGATGTGGACAAGACTCATTTAAATTGTTTACAAAAACGAATCAGGTTATAGCATCTACTAAGGATTAGAAAAGGATGAGTATCAGACTATTCTTATTAGGTGATTCTCATCAGCATTTACAAAACTTTAAGAATAATTTTGGTTCTACACATCAATTTTTTATAAAATAATTATTACCATTTTATCTCGACTAACAGTTTTCAGTGAAAAACAAGTATTGATTGAATATTACATATAGATTGAATCTGGTAAAAGACCAAATTCCGTATGGCGATCCAGTTTAGGATATCGGATACGATTCTGACTCAAATAGCGAACTGGAATCGTAAAAAAATCAAGTAAAAGCAATACTATTCTCGTATTACATCCTGATCAGATGCCTTTATCAAAGAATCTAGTGCTGAACTCATAGTTATCAGGAACTGACTAAAGTGATATGTCTAATCTGGGCATGATCATAATCTTGAATGAGTGACAGATTTGTGTGGTTTTAGGTTTGACGGAGTAATTTTCATTCTTTCGAAAAACTATCCCGCCAATAGAAATTGAAATAATAGCGTAGGTAACCTGTTTTTTGTGATCTTTGGCCTTGAATGATTTGCACAGGTATAGCTCTGTTTATCATGGCGTTTTCTTATTAACTTTCGTGAATTACAACCTATCGTTTTTCAATTCCGAATTGCATTTTTCACACAAAGTTAAAACCCAACTAAATTTCTAAGATATTTGCTATTGCCCAATTGTTCTCGATTACTGAAGGGTTAATTCTTAAATTTCTGATATTTATTTATATTCTTTTCTTTTTGTTTTAACTTAAAGGTTAAAATGCCACTTTTAAACTCAAGTACATATTGTCATTGTACTTACCGTTTTCTTTTACCGCACTCAAGCACCTTCAACCTTTCCCAGCCTTCATCGGTTTTAACCCAAGCCTCACCAGGTGAACGCCAATCTTTTGAAATGAATGGCATATTGTTGTTGGTATTGGTGTTGTTGTGGTTAGTGTTGTTGCCTTTATTGCTTTAGTATTTCTTAAGATTGTTTTTGTTTTGTTAGAATGAATCAGTTGTTCTGAAGTTATTGCTTTTGTTTTGATTTTTAACTGCGTTGTTTCGACACTTTTTTTAGATTGTTTTTTTTGGTTTTTTATTTAAAGTTTTCGTTGTAGCAGTATTTAAAAAAATATTTTTTTTTACAGTATATTTTGTGGTGCAGTAACTGCTGTTTTTTGCCTATTCAACTAATGTTTTTATTTTATAGATTATAAAAATTTGGTTGGGACGGTTTTTGAACACGCGACACAATTTTATAACTATCTGGAAAAAGATGACATGGCATTATTTTGATTTGTTATTAAAAAAAGTGTATTAATATGAAGTGTTTGATAAAAATATGCAACAAAACAATTAAATCGATAGCGTAAACCACTTTTTGCATTACCACCTATCTATAGTATATACAGATACTCTTATGATTGATATTTCTAGTTCAAGTAAACAAAGAATGATTCATAAGTTCCACCTTAAATCTAATTTTCAATTGAGACTGTTTGTTATTTGCGTAAGTATTTTTGAGGAGAATAAAAAAGTCATGTTATGATGTGGGAAAAACTCAAAAATTTGTTTCTACTTTGCCGCAGTTTAAATACATAGTACCTGGAGACCGATTCCTGCTCGGTCAACAATCTGATCTTATTATTTTATTCAATGTTTTTATTCATAGCTATTTTTTGTGATGAAATTGTAACTTTTCGCCTCTAATTTGCATGCCTTCAAAACGATAAATTAAGCGATGAGAATAATAATAGCCCAGGAAAATAAGAATTTTTCTGTGAAATAATTCCAAGTGATTTTTTTTCACCGGAATTATCTTTATTAATGCATGATAAATAATGTGTGAAAAGTCCATTGCAAAGTCGTGTGCGCATAAAAAGTTATTAAGGCTCAAAGGACGCTAAAATCAGTTTTTTGCAAATATCTCGCTAATGCTAACTTTTACAGAAAAATGTTGGTCTCCAATTTGGTAGCACAGGAAATTTCCTACAAAAGTACGTTAAAAGTATTTGCGTACAACTTCTAGTTTAGAAGATCACCCAATTTAAAAAGTTGTTAAGAGTTATGATACGAAATGCTACGTATAAGTTCATATTCAAATTACTTATAGCCTTATCATGTATGACGAACGAATAAAGTGACTGATTTTCACTTATTAATATCAACTGACCAAAACTTTCTATTAAAAACTTATTATGCCCTAAGCGTTCATTTTAGTTCAAAGAATAAAGTTAGTAACAATAAACTTCAAATCATCTCTTCACTTGAAGGATGTGAGCAGTTGAAAATCAGTCACTCAATTCGTTCGTCATACATGATAAGGCTGTTACTTTTAAAATTGTGATAACTCTTCAATGAGAAGTCGTACAAACAAAATTGAAATATCGTTTAAATATAATTTAATTTTCTATATAGCGTACTATTTTTTTTTCGAACAACCCATGGCCTTAAAGATATTCGTGAAAAACCGTTAAGGCTACAAAAATACTGGTTTTTGAAGGATATTTCCGAAACGAAGGGTCATATGATAAAAAGTCGAGCACCAATTTTGAAAAAAATTGCAAGATCTACAAAAAGTAAGCAATATGTGTATACATAGAAGTCACCGTTTAGAAAATATTCCAAAAAAAACCTGAAAATGCCAAAAAACTGGTATTTATCGAATATCTTCTGTACGGTTACTTCTATGTGTACACTTATCGCTTATTTTTTGTAGATTTTGTGATTCTCTACAAAGTTGGTCCTATTACTTTTTATCTAAGTGCTTACCGATTCGGAGATATCCTTCAAAAATCAGAATTTTCGAAGTCTTAACGGTTTTTCAAAAATATTTTTTAAGCTATGAGTAGCTCGAAAAAAAAAAAAATTATTATGGTATATAGAAAATTAAATTATCTTTTAAACGGCATTTTAATTTTGTTTGTATGACTCCTCATTGAAGAGGTATCGCAATATAAAAAGTAAGAAATTTTAACATGAACTTATACGTAGCATTTCGTATCATAACTGTTAACAACTTTTTAAATTGGGTGATTTTCTAAACTAGAAGTCGTAGGAAAAAATGTTTAACGAACTTTTGTAGGAAATTTCTTGTGGTACAAAATTGGAGACCAACATTTTTCTGTAAAAGTTAGCATTAGCGAGTTATTTGCAAAAAACTGATTTTAGCGACCTTTGAGCCTTAATAACTTTTTATGCGCACACGAATTTGCAATGGACTTTTCACACTTTATTTATCATGCATAAATAAAGATAATTCCAGTGAAAAAAATTCACTTGGAATTATTTCGCACAGCAGCTCTTTTTTCGTCTTATTTTCCTGGGCTATAATACGAAAAATCTCGGAAAGTATCGAATGGTATAGAAAAATATCAAAAACTCTAAATTTTTTTTGGTGAAATAGGATGCCCTTAAATAAATAAATGGGATATGCCACGCACCCAAAATTTTTTGTCTTTTGTATCCTAACTCGGAAAGTAAGAGACGTATTGGAAAAATCCGCTAAGATATTTTGATAAAGAAGAGTGTGGCATAGCGTTTCTTCAACTTCAAGCAAGGATATTTCAAAATCCTGCAGTTATAATGGCAGTTATGCTGATGAAGACGGATTTAGCGTCGAAAACTACATAAGACATAAAAATTTCATTCCATTTTTTTTTGCGCCTGAGTTATTAATCAAAATTTTTGTTTTGGTAAAAAGTGGGCGTGACGATCATTGAACAACGCCCAATGTTATGTTTTAGATACTCATGATCCAGACCCTCATACCAAATTTTATCAAAATATGTTGTACCATTTGCGAGAAATACGCGCACCAGCGATATTTTACCCACTTTTAGATCGTAGGTGCCTAATAACAAGTAGACTCTCTAAAGCTAAATTCAGAAAGATTGCTTTAGTAGTTTTCTTTTTATACTAGGTGTACAAATATGAAACCGGTAATGACATCTAGCGGTCGATAGCCGTATATGTATGAGCTTCCGAACCGTACCAAATGTCTTAGTTGTTCATTCTGTCATCTGTCAACAATAATCAGTTCACAATTTGTCAAGTTTCATACAACAACGCATTTTTTCGCTCGTAAAGATGTCGAATTTTGTGCCTGAAAACTCTCATTTGCGGGAAGCATTGATTTTCTGTTTCCATTTAAAGAAAAGAAAAGGTTTTCTCCATCGAATCATCACTGGCGATGAAAAGTGGATTTATTTCAACGATCCCAAACGAAAAAAATCATATTTGAGCCCCGGCCAACGACCCAAATCAACGCCAAGACTAAATCGCTTCGGCCGAAAGACAATGCTGTGTATTTTCTGGGATCAGCGTGGTGTTATTTGGTATGAGCTACTAAAACCAGGTGAAACAGTTACTGGTGCACGCTACCATCAACAATTGATCGCTTTGAACCGTGCTATACGTCAGAAGAGGCCCGAATTTCAACTTTGCCATGACAAAATTGTATTCCAAGATGACAACGCATCGCCACATCGAGCAGCGTCCAATAAAAACTTGGTTGGGAGCCCCTGCCCCACCCGCCGTACTCACCGGACCTGGCGCCGTCCGATAACTATTTGTTTTCATCGATGGGACACGCACTCAACGATTCGCACTTCAATTCTTACGAGGAAGTGCAAAAATGGCTCGATGAATGGATAGCCTCAAAAAACGAAAAATTTTTTTGGCGAGGAATCCATAAATTGCCTCAAAGATGGGAAAGATGTGTAGCTAGCGAGGGGAAGTACTTTGAAGATTAAATTTGGAACCATTTTCGCAAAATAAACGTGTTTTTTTAAATAAAAATTACCGGTTTCATATTTGTACACCTAGTAGCATACAATATTTTTATGGGTGGTACCACGCCCTTCAACGAGTTTTTCCAATATAACGGCATATCACATATTAATTCTCGTTTGCAGAGGTATTAAATCAAAATTTCCAATGGTAAAAAGGGGGGCGTGACACTTCTTCGACACCGCGCACTTTCCGACTATTACAAGGTATTGATAAGCAGTACCAACTAACCAAATTTCATTAAAATACCTTGTAACATTTGCGAGAAATATCATTTAACGTATTTTGCTTGCATGGGAGGTTCCACGTGAAACGACGATATTTTGCCCGCTTTCATATCAGAAATGCCTTATAGCAAGTAGGCTACCCTCAGTTAATTTTAGAATGATTGCTTTATTAGTTTTCTTTTTATTCCGTATTATATTTTTGTGGGCGGTGTCACGCCGTTTTCCCAATGTAACGGCATATCATATTGTATATTAACTTGCGTTTGCAGAAGTAACATCTCCTAAATTTTCATTAAAATTGTTGGAGTCGTTTTCGAGTAATATTGAATCAAAATATTCAAGGGTTAAAAAGTGAGCGTGGCACTTATTCGATCCCGCCTACTTTTCGTTTGTTACAAGGTATTATTAAGCAGTACCCGTCCACCAAATTTCATTCATATACCTTTTATGGTTTGCGAGTTATGATGAAATCAAATTTAAAAATTGAGGCGGTGCCACGCCCCCTGGTGAGCATTTACAAAGTTCAAACCTAGCTCATTCTTCATTGTATGCTTTTATCTAACATAATCCAAAGTTTTATTAAAATCGCTGCAGCCGTCTTCGAGAAAAAGTTTTGCCCGTTCCAAACATACATACAATGTACATTGTACATAAATAAATACAATTTTATCTCGTATAAGGAGAGAAGATATCATTAAGCTTATCGGATGTTTTCGATTCCAAGGATAAGTTTTCAAAATTGATAATCTGTCCTCGGATGTTTTCACGCCCTCGAAAACTTTAAATTGTACTATATTAAAAAAAAAAAATAAAGTTCTCTGTTGCTCGTTTATTTCAAAATCTTGCGAAAATGTTTAAATTTGATATATAATCATCTGAAAACCCTATATGTTATGGTTATGTTAGGTTGGAAACAAGAAGACGAGAAAAATGGTTTATTAATACTAAAATATAATAAAAATGCAATAAATATAGAACTGAATTGCGCAAAGATGAAGAAAGTTTTTTTGTTTGTATTGCATTTTCATTACATTTTTTACGCATTATTCTTAGGTTTTAAGCTTTTCATGTCCATTATAACCCAGTTTTTGTCGAAAATACTCCCAAAAACAGAATATAATGGGTTAAGATATTCTGGAAAATGATTCCTTGCGTGATTTCATGATAACGTGGTGACACTAAGTTTTTTTCCAAAATGTAGCTTTATAGTTTTATAATGAGGTGGAATTTCGAAACTACGTTTCTTGTGGGTATTTTAGTCAAAAAAAAAAAAAAAAAAACAATATGTAGTAGATTTAAAGTCCGAGATATTATCTTTCTTATATACATGCACAGGTACCTTGATT
This sequence comes from Calliopum simillimum, assembly GCA_951812925.1. NCBI lineage: Eukaryota > Metazoa > Arthropoda > Insecta > Diptera > Lauxaniidae > Calliopum > Calliopum simillimum. The sequence goes on from OX638371.1 coordinate 26,433,503, forward strand.
CAAGAAGAAACATTTTTCCGAGCATTTTTGAGGTCATAATAAAATTAAAACCGTATCAGAGATTTTTATAAAACGGCGATGAGCGGTATTTAAATGACCTGCAAAATTTAAAAAAAAATCTGAGCTCATTATTTTGATACCCTTTTTCAGATTTTTAGGGGTAATCGTGGATTTTCCAAAAATAGTTCCGATATATAACGTGTTAAAATGTTAAATGGAAGTGGCACTCACTTTATTACACCTACTTTTGATCAGTATATAGTTTTATATTCGGTACTTATTTACCAAATTTTAAATGAATAGCTAATATAAGAACTTCACGAGATATAACGTATTAAAGTGCCTACAAATTTATGGAGAAAGATAAGGTGCCTTTCCCTGGTAAGATTGTGTAAGATCCCTTTTATTGGTATTTGAAATTTAACAATCGACTTTGTCAGTGAAGATAAAGTCCTTTTTTATTGCTGGTATAGTGGAGCATTAAAACTGCCCAATGGGGAATGGAGCGCATCAATAGCACTTCTGAAGCGCTCTAAAGCAGCAGCGAAGCGCATCGCTCTCGCATCCAGAAATGCTAATTGGCTGCGCATCGCTCTCGCATTCAGAAATGCTCTTTAAATGCTTTTTGGATGACAATAAAAATATTTAAAAAATTAATTTTTAAATTTTACGTCTTTCGCCACAAAGATTCATTATTTTGATTGTAACTATAATTATTTTTATTTTACTAAATTAATTATAATTGAAAAATTGCCGGAGTTGAACCGAGGACCTCACGGTTGCTACAACTCTCAATAGCAGTGCCAGTCGCTAGACCACTGCTCCATTCTCGCGCTCTTACGAAGCCGACTTATCGATTTATTTTGTTTTGTACTTTAATACGTGACCGAAAGCGCTTCGTTCTCGCTACCAGAAATGCTCTTTGGATGCGCATCACTCTCGCATCCAGAAATGCTCTTTGGATGCGCATCGCTCTCGCTACCAGAAATGCTCTTTGGATGCGCATCGCACTCGCATTTAGAAATGCTCTTTGAATGCGCATCGCTTTGCCTACCTATAGCGCAGAAAATATGCGCATACAAATCAGCTCTTTAGATGCGAGAAGGACGCGCATCGCTATTGCATCTTGTGGATGCGCATCGAAATATTCTGTTGGGTGCATAAACCTATTTAATTATGTATTGTTTATTTAGGAAAAAATTATAAAACCATCGCCCAATACTAGATTTTGATGGCATATCAAACGAAAGGAAATAATTTAGGCTACCTAATTTGGATTAAAATAATAATTTTTTTTTAAAAATTAAGTTTTTTGGAAAAAAATGGGGTAAATTTTTGAAAAATCCTCATATCTCGAAAACTACGAATCGAATTGAAAAACGTGTATCAATTATATAACACGTTAAAATACCTTAAATATGGCACCAACATTTTTAAAATCCATAAAGGGGTTTCCAACAAATACCAGTTTTTATACAAGATATATCCCGCACTTTTTTGTTGTTGTTCCCTTGTCCTTCCCTAGGAAGTTGCCTATGTCTGGCTTATCATAAATCTGCCCCAGAAATTTTTCTTTACAAAATGATTTACAATTGCAGTATGTTATTGGCCAACAATTAGAAACTATTAAAAAAGAGTTTATTGCAAATCTGTGAAAAACTTAGTAATTTAACTTGTATTAATGGCCAAAAATCCAAACACCAATACCAAAACAAAAAAGAGAAGGGAAGTTATTTTTTTTCCAATCAAACTGTCAAAATAATGAACGTAAACGCGCTTCCGAGTTAACAGACAACAACACATAAAACGAGAGTTGAGCTACGACGAATTGGCTCCCCAACGAACGTTTGGATACTTCGTCTGTCTCTTTGACTGTGTGTCTGTTTGTCTGTGGGTACACAGCTGATTTCTGCGATTACGTTTTACGTCTTTCCTATTGTTGTTGACTTTTTTTTTTTGTGGTTTTGCTTTTATTTTTTCTTTGATTTTTTCATTCGTAGCAAATTTAATTTTTTAATAACAACGTAAAATCTGGTTTTTACGTCGCGTTTATTTTGCTTTTCGTTTTTATTTTCATTTAATTGTTTTGTCACATTTTATTTATTTCCTTGTTTGGTTATTTCTGTGTGAGTTTTTTTCCCATTACACTACACTTCTTTGTTTAAAATTTTCTTTCTTTATGTAATTAAACGTTTGTTATGGAAAACCGTTTCCAAATTGAAATTTTTCTTTACTTTTTCGATATTTTCATGAAAGATAAAAAACAAAAGGAAAAATCAATGAAGAAATCACAGCAAAATTTTCTAGTTCTATTAATTTTCACCTTTGCTTTGTTGAGCGTTTTATTTTTTCACTACGAGTACGTTCCTCACGAGCCGAGCCACTAAAATGTACTGATCAACATTTGACTGACTGGCTGACTGTGTGGTTGAAAAACCTTTTTATTTTTTTTTATTTGGAGCCTCGCAAGTACATATTGGAAAAACATTTTTTTATTGTATTGTTGTTGTTGCTATTTTGGGGGAAAATATTAGTCGTCGTCGTGCAAGTGGTGCATTTGTATTGAATGCTGCGAGAAGAGGGAGAATCGATGTTTCTGTTTTTATTTTTTGTTTGGAGTTAACTGCGCTCGTATTTTGTTGTTTCTCTGTTTTGTTGCTCTCTCTTGCTTTGTTTTTATGCAGTTTGTTTTGTTGTTTACATTTTCTTGTTTTTGTTATTTCACTGAGTTCAATTGGGGAGCTGAGAGCAAAGTATCTCTAGGTTTTTTTTAAAAAGGCAAATTGCCTTGTAAATTGCCGTGTTGTTATCGCGTCGAATGTGTTTATGCTATAGGCACGACATCGATTTCCGTGGCTCACAGTGAACGGTTTGGCTGAAATTTGTGAATAAATCGTAGAACTTTTGAAAGGAGTACGCTAGAGACTTCTAATAAACGGCTTTGTAAAGCTTATCCATCAGCCTTTTAAGGAAAAATATGCAAATTAGAAAATTATTTTGACATAACCTCAATAAAGTTGATCAAACATTGGATTTGTTTCAAAAAATCAACTAAATTAAGAGTCACGGCTAGACCACTGCTTGCTTAAAACTCACATTTGGATGGTATATTAACTGGAACATTTAAAAATGTAATTCGTGGCAAAAAAAAAATCGGTCATTTTGAAAGGTCTTAGTTAACCTCAAAGGTGACGGGATTCAATATAATTTTTTTTCTTTATTTCATACTAAATTAAAAAGTGTGGCTAGTTTATTGTTTATCGTGAATCTATTGAAGCTTATCTACGATAATATACAGCACTTACCCCCAAATATATCTATAGCACAAGGGAGAAACACGAAAAACTTTCCGTTGCTCGAAAAATTTTAAAGACGTGTTTTGTAGCTCAAAAAATTACCTATAAATATATGTAAAATATGTAGAAATTATTGCATTTGCTGTAAAATTAACAATTAATTGTAAATTCGATTATATTAACTTTTAAATTAGCAAATCCACAGGGAATTGTAAAATCCACAACAAAACGTTGTTAAACCTACCGCAGAAATTTTTTTGGGTGAGCATTCTTTATCTTATTCTTGAAATTATATCAGTGTCTTGGACTTATTTTGCTCATAACTATGCACAATTATCTACTGAACAAATAGACGCTTCGAATATACTGCCAATCATCTTTAATCTCTTCTTCTAATATAAGAAAAACATGAGTTGTCACGTGAGGAGAACGCATATTCCAACCTTTGTCTAACACGCCTTCATATCCATTATTGATGTAAAGAATATGAATAATAAATGAATTCGAATCAACGTTAATAACGCATTTTAAAGCTTCAAAATGCTATACAGAAAGCGTTTTACAAGACAATCCAACTAAATGTTACTCAGACATTAAGAACTATAAGTGCAAACTCTGAGCAAAAACTAGATGAAATCGGAGAAGGGGTCGTGGCACCTCCCATATAAGCAAAAGCTTCAAAATGCTGTACTGAAAACGTGTTTTGATGTAATCCAACCAAATTTCATTTAGACATTAAGATCTATAAGTGCAAGCTCTGAGCAAAAACTAGATGAAATAGGACAAGAGGGCGTGGCACCTCCCATATAAGCAAAAGCTTCAAAATGCTGAACTGAAAACGTTTTTAGATGTAATCCAACCAAATTTCTCTCAGACACTAAGGACTATAAGTCCAAGCTCTGAGCAAAAATTGGATGAAATCGGACAAGAGGGCGTGGCACCTCCCATATAAGCAAAATTCTGAAAATACTGCTGTATAGGGTATTTAATATTTGGCCAGGCCAATGGTAACACCCTCACTAGTTAAATTATGGCCTGTTCCCTTAAATTTTTGTGTCACTTATTCAGTTATTCCAGGTTTCTTGAATTTAATAAAATCACTGAAGCACGCAGATTTCTCCATCAAGAGAAATTCGTAAATACAAATCAATATTAATTGTAGAACTTGTAATTCTCCACATAAGAGATTCTAATACTTTTTATCGTGCAATTGAAACCACATGGATTTCGGAATAGGCCTGTATGCCTCAAAAATACGTAAAAAAACGTATAGTGCATTGAAACAAAAGTAAAATATTTGATTTACAAACCAAGTTTTCCCTGAGTGTGTGATTTTGGAAATATGTCCAACATTCAACCAGTAAACGTATTTTCTGTTGTATTTTAGGGAATATCGGGAAACTTATTCTGCGTTGCTTGCCTAAAACATGAAGGATTCAGATGAGTCAAGTTCATTGTGTTTAAGTACATCTTAATAAAATTTATTATCTCCTTCGGGATCTGTAGATTCCATTATTTCACGTATCTGTTCATCAGATAAAATAGGAAAATCCACTTATTACGACCATCTGATAATCACATGGAATTGGAGCAGCCGTTAATTTTTTTTTATTGCGATGCTGCCCAATCCCGCCAAAAGGCAGTGTAACTAGATCCATCGCCCAAATAGCTTAGGAAGCTTTTATTTCTTCAAATGCGATATTTAAATTAAAGCAATGTATCCGACTACTCACCAATATTTTTTTTAACTTGATTTAATCACTTTTTATCAATTTCTATATTTATTTTCATTTCTTTTTCCAAAATAGTTTTTTGTTTAGTAGCCTCCCAGCAAATCCTTAACTGTTACCAACCTTATTATATAACAGTTACACATCTTGTATTATACCAGTTACATTTCTTCTAGCATCGGGAAAAAAATAACCACCTTTGCCCTATCGGTGTGATTGTGCATCCTTGTCTTATCAATTCGACTTTCTCATCAATAAAAATAATAGAAAACTATAGCTATCTCTTTCATTTTTTCAAATTCCTTTTGTACACATTCTTTCAATTTATGTACACAAATAAAAATCAAACTGAAATTTAAAAAAAATTATTTTAATGTCAAAATATTTATGATTGAGTTACAAACAATTTTTTAAATGGATGATGGGTTTAGCTGCATTCAATTATAAGTCTTCGTAATAATTTTGAGCTGCTGAGGTTAGCCAACAAATTTAGCATCATTTGTGTCGCATCAGGATGGCGGTCTTTAAGTGGTGGTGCAACCGATACACTCCCGATCAAAAAAAGTATATCAAAAATATATCAAAATGATATCAAAAATTTGTCAGTGACATACAAAATTTTGATAAAAAAAGGATATCACAATGATATACGGAATGTAACGCTTTTTGTATATCACCATGATATCAAAAAAAGATATCAAAATGATATCAAAAAAAGATATTAAAATGATATCAAAAAAGCAAAATGATATCAAAAAAAGATATCAAAATGATATCAAAAAAAGATATCAAAATGATATACAATTTTTGTACATTCCTGATACAGAAATGACAACCAATTTTGGGTCTGATAACTAAAGCGACGCAGATTATGGCCAAATTTTGCAATATTGTGGTTAATCGTCGGCAACAAGTTTTTTTTTGTACTCAATTATATTTTTTCTGCTTTTTCACTAATTTCATGACAAAACTCACTTCTTACTAAAATTGGCTGCTCGTCCGTTTTCCATACTTTTTGTTTTCCCAACCACAGGCCGCAGCAACTGAATGGTGTGTCGGTTTTTTTGCACTCAATTATATTTTTGTGCTTTTCACTAATTTCATTAGAAAATTAACTTCTTCACTAAAATTGACTGCGCGTTCGTCTTCTATAATTATCTTTAAATAAAATTCACAAACGAAAACGAAAAATTTGACATATCAGCAGCTGACAAATTTTTGATATCATTTTGATATACATTTCTGATACAAAATTGATATCAGCAGCTAATAAATTTTTGATATCATTTTGATGTACATTTCTAATACAAAATTGACATGTTTTTCAAAGATATCAAAAATATATCAAAATGATATACAAAAAAAGGATATCAGCGGCTGATAAATTTTTGATATCATTTTGATATATATTTCTGATACAAAATTGACATGTTTTTCAATGATATCAAAAATATATCAAAATGATATACAAAAAATGTATATCAGCGGCTGATACATTTTTGATATCATTTTGATATACATTTCTGATACAATGACAAGAACTTGACAAGTTATTTTGATCGGGCTGCCCCCTGCTGGTATTATCGGCATAGATTTTGGCAACATGCGTGGTGCATTATTCACGCGCCACTTTTGCACGAAAAACTTCAGCTATTGATTGAATGGCGTCTTCTACGGCATGTTGAAATGTTCTGCAGGTTGACCATTGGAAAAAAGAACATCACATAGCTTCAGACGATCCACAATTGATTCAGCATATTCCCTTAAAATTTTACAATAATGAGTTTAATTATACAAAGTAACAATACAAACGGAACTTACGTGTTTTTCCGATCAACTACAATAATTTCATAGTCATTGTTCAATTTTGTTCCCTGTCAACTTGATATTTTTTGAGTAAGGAAGCAAGGCATCTTTTTGTTTATATCTTTCCTTTTAAATTTCATTGTGGTAGTAAATTTCTAAAAATGTATCGTAGTATGTGTTAAATGGGTCAGTCCATAATTCAATATGGTTACGTAGGATTTGCTGGGCTGCTTCCACTGGAGATTTATTAAGTGATTTACGGCTGTTTTCAGATTTATTTGACGTTTAATGCATGAAGAATGAGGTGAGTTACAGCTATGTAAATCTCCGGTGGAAACGGGCTATAAATAATAACTTTAAACCCGCCAAAAGGTGGTTATGGGCACTAAAGGAGTAAAATTATTGTATAATTCTTATTTTTTCTTCAAATTATATTAAAGTTTGGAAAAATCATTTTGTGATCTTTTCCCGAAGCGTGTAGCCCTGTGCAACAAAGCTAAGGCGCCATCTCTGAACGAAAATTTATTTTGACGTTTTGTCAAAAGCGAATAAACAGCTGAAAGAAAATTCATGCTGACTGACGGTCGGTGAATTTAGGATTTTCAGAAAGAATTAACAGAAAAATTAAAGAAAAACTGTGAAATAATAATGTCAGCAGCGGATCAACAACCAAAGGTCAAATACGCGGAAACAGCGCCAAATTTGAACAAAGCACAACTGGAGTTTATGAAACTCATCGAGGAGCAAAATCTCGAACGAGTAGCTCGACTTACCAAAGTGCGACGTAACAACCTGATTACAGCTGGTGTTTTGGGTGCCTCTGTGCTAGCCATCTACGGATATTCTATGTTCTCGGTGTCACAGGAAAAATTCCTGGACGACTTTGAAGAGCCGAAAAAGATTGGCAACTAACTGGCCGCAGAAAAAAAATACAAAAAAGTTACAACATTAAAGAAAAAATTATATTTAGTTTAAGAATCATTAGAAAGTCATAAGAAATTGTTAAAAAAAAAACAACTAAAAATGCCATTAGCTAGTGCTCGTGTACTTGCAAGTGGCATGCGTTTACCACCGCTACCCACAATTCGTGAATTGGTTAAACTCTACAAACTGCAAGCTATCAAACATCTTAGTCAAAATTTCCTTATGGATGAGCGTCTGACAGACAAAATTGTGAAATCTGCTGGACGAATTGATCCTCGTGACATTGTGCTTGAAGTGGGGCCCGGTCCTGGTGGCATAACACGTTCCATTATCAGACGTGAGCCGGCGCGACTAATTCTCGTGGAAAAAGATGCACGTTTTATGCCTATACTGGAATTGCTTAAAGATTGTACACGTCCGCTCAATATGCAAATTGATATTTTTAAGGAGGATATACTGCGCTTCGATATAGCTCAGCAGATTGCCGATCCCAGTCTTCAACGTCTTCATCTCATTGGTAATTTGCCTTTTGCTATCTCTACGCGATTGCTCATCAATTGGTTACGTGATTTATCATTGCGTCAGGGTGCTTTTCGACGTCACGACACTTGTATGACTTTGACATTTCAGAAAGAGGTTGCCGACCGTATTTGCGCACCACTAGGTCACAAACAACGTTGTCGCTTATCGATAATGTCTCAAATTTGGACTGAACCAGTGCTTAAGTTTATCATACCCGGGAAGGCTTTTGTGCCAAAACCCGATGTTGATGTTGGTGTGGTTAAGTTTATCCCGCTTAAGCGCCCCAAAACGGAGCTGCCTTTCGAACTGGTCGAAAGAGTGATGCGTCATATATTCAACATGAGGCAAAAATACTGTCGTCGTGGCTATAGCACATTATTTCCACCAGACCAACGTGATAATATAACAGCTGAGTTGTATAAGCGCGCAGATGTCGTGGATACTTTGCGTCCCTTTCAATTATCCGTGGATGAGTGTCTACGTCTGGCTGATGTATATGCGAACTTTATCGAGGAGCATCCAGAAATTGCTGAATACAATTACCGTGGTCCCAAAAAGCCAGTGGAGAGTGCAGCACAAGCCAACGTTTAGTATATCTATTGTATTACTTTTATGTTATGTTAAAAAAAAAGACTTTTGCTTCTGCAATTTGTTCGATTGTTTTCAGTTATTTTAAATAGTTTTTTGAAATAAAGTCTTACTTAAAAAATGTTTGTGTTGTTTTTAACATAGGATCATTATTAGGAATGAAATTTGGCACATTTGTAAAGGGCACTAATCCAAATAACACCTATAAGAAAAATGGGCGGTGTCACGACCCTAAAAACAAAATTGGACATATCTTTGAAACTGTTCTATATGGATGGAATTTGTTGTATACGTAAAGAGCACCAGAGCAAATGTCATCAACTAAAAAAATTGGCGACACTACACCCTGATAAAAATTTATCATAGCCCTGAAACTATTAAACGCAGATGAATAAGTTTTGGTATATACATTAGTAAAAGGCACCGAGACAAAGAGGAACCATCCCACCAAATAAATGCTAGTATATAATAAAAATATGGGCCTAATTTTACTAGCAACTGTTAATATTTTTTTTTTAAACATAGTTTGGTTTGTCGGATCTATTTTCGGAGATATAGCCATCGGAAGATCGGGATGTATCTATATATGAGCCGATCAAAATGACAATGGTGCAATTCCAAAACAAGACAAAAGTAATGTAATATTAATTGGCTGACATTTTGTTAGGGATGAATAGAATTGATTTCTGTTTTAACGAAAAATTTACTTGATGATATCGAGCCCTAACCGCCAAAAAGACTTAACTGACAAAAAGTAAATTTTACAGGAGAAGGTTTTTTTTAATATCTATGCATTTAGTATAGCTATTACAGTGAAATTAAGTACGTAAGCTATGTTTTGTGTTAGACATGCGATGCAACTAGTTTCATTCACCTATTTATAATAAAACGGCTATTTTTCAGTGTTTTGTCAGTTAAGTCTTTTTTTCTTTTCCAAATTCCCCATCTGATCTTCAGTTTTTGTACCAAAAAACATTTGTGGTCACATATACTATTAACCCTCATCAATAATTTTTAATAAATTTTCCTTTTTATTACATTATTTGCAAATTATTTTTGACACAAAAAGCAAAAAAGACTTAACCAACAACTCGCAGTCACAAAAAAGATAAACAAAATACTTCGAATGTCGGTTAAGTCTTAATTGCTTTTGCTATAACTCCGTAACGGTACTTTTTACAGCTATGAAATTTGTAGAGAAGATGCGTATGGACACGAATTATAGGTTTTCATCAAAAAATGAAAATCCGAAATCGTGTCAGTTAAGTCTTTTTGGCGGTTAGGGCTCGATATGGAATTGTTCAGATTAAGTTGAAAAAATGATATCGACCAAATAACCGATCATTATGGCACATAATTTATATGACATTACTTTTGTTTCGTTTTGGAGTTTGCACCATTGTCATTTTGACCGCCTCATATATAAAAATGAAATTGTGATCTTATGTAGCTTATGGACGTCGAAACTACACGGTCGATTTAAATATTTTTTTTTTTAAATTGTTTGTCTGTAGAAGGTTCGTAAGGGGGTGAGATGCCGCTGCGGGCGACGGGGGTTGCACTCCCCATACGATAAAAAATACAATAATAGCTATATCTCTGTAGTTATACAAGCTATGATTATGAAAGTCGGTGAACTTATGCATAATGTATCTGCCGTCAACCATGCAAAATTTTAGGCTGATTGAACGCATGGACGTGGCATCCCCCATATGAAAAAAACACAAAATGCTATATCAGTGTTCCTATATCAGCTATCGTTATGAAACTTGGTACATGGATGTTTATTGCGTCTATTATTTAGCATGCAAAGCTTAAGAGGGATTGAACGAAAGGGATTTGCACCCCCCGTACAGTAAAAATACTCAAAATGTTATATTTCCACACCTACAGTAGCTATCGTTATAAAAGTTGATACATAGATATATATTCTATTCACCTTGAAAAACCTGAGAGGTTAGAAGAGAAGGACGACGGAGATGGATGGGACTTGGAAAATATGTAAAGGGCATTGGGAACGGGCGAACAAAGTCGCTACCAGCTAGTCGATGAATAGTTTTTTCTAACACAGTTCTTATTTACAAAGAATGATAGAACAGTTTGTTAATGACAACATGAGCTATTTGTTAAAAAAATATCCTAGTTTTTTTCTTTTGCTTGCAAGTACGTCCACTCTTAGATAAACGTTTCATAGAACTTTAAATTCAAACCAAACTACTCTACTTAAGGAAATTAAGTCCTAAAAATCAACCTAAACTGTTAATGGCTTAATAATTAAGCATTTGTATATACCTTTTTTTTTATTACACACATTAAATACATATTGTAAAATTTTGTATAATGTAATACAAACAGCTTATACTTAAAGCTAATGTACATAAAAAAATTTACTTTCGACAAAACGAAACTTAAACATTTACATAAAATTAAAGAAATTTTAAAAGGCACTTTGTCTAATTTGTAAAATGGACGGTATGTATTCGAGTTGGACGTTAAAAATAATTTCTAGTTACGTGGAATGTATTCTATGGAATTTTCGTATATAGTAGAGATTCGTTTTAAAGTAACCACTTGCACGCAGCTAACAAAATTACACCAAACAACATAGCACTTATTGGTCTGGTTAGCGTTTCCGCACCATTGCAGCGATGATCCAAAAAGCAAAAGCAAAAAGTGACATTCGTAAAGAAATCACGTTTTACATCATGCTCTTTGATAGTATGATTGACATAATGTGCCAGACGTACATCTTTAGCGGCAGGACGGCAACCTTCGTATTTGTCAGCTGGAATATCCGTGCGGAAGCTCAGCGCACTTAAACAATCGCGTGTTATGGTTTCTTTAGCTGGATTAGAAAGAAAAAGAAAATGTTTGTTATTAAGTTGTTGAAGCAAAATTAACTGCTTTGCGAAATGAGTTTTAAAACAGATTTTACACGTTCCGTTAACTTTTTCAGCAAAAGGACATGACAAAGTTGTATATTTTCGACACTATAATCTTATATCCGCTTGTCTCGTCAGGGTCTCACAAAACTAACTCTTCGCCAGCAGTTCTTTATCAATAAGCACTTACCGCCACGACGCTCAGTCACTTTGACGCAGATATCGTTGGTCTCAGGACAGTGTTCACCTAGGTAACCAATGCCACGCCAATTGAATTTGTCCGCACATCCCGGCGTCGCAGAAGTGCAACGGTAGCACCAAATAGCCAAACCTAGTAAAATGTAAAGAATTTTTAAATTTCTTTTGTTAACATTTACAAAATATTTCAATAGTTTGTCATATTTAAGATTGTGTCATACCAACAGAAGACTCGTTTGGCTGCTTCTTGTACTTACCTTCTTTTATAGCCAATGTGGCGAACAAAAATACAATTAACATGGATTTCAACATTTTGTGAACACTTTATTTGTGAAATTACTTGATTTTAACAATAGTTTAATTAAAAACAATTTAAAAACAATAAAAACATACAAAAGCAACACAAACAACGCCCAAAAAAATTACAATTATCAGTATGACAGCTCACTATTGGCATTTTGACAGCAGTTGTCAAAAGGTTTGACAACTTTGCCAGGGCTGCAATTTTACTCTTAAGGGGCTGGCTAAAATTTTAAATGGAAAAACTTCCATAAAACAAAATAATCACAATTGGCCGCACAGCGTCTAGAATGCTCATCTTGCCGGTCATACGCCTTTGCTGGCTGGGCTTAAATACAGTTTAGCTCCCAATAGAAATTGATTATAAACCAAATATTTTTTTATGTGCTTTTAAAATCTAAGAATAAATATGGAATCGAAAAGTGTCGCTCGGATCTAGTTTCGGAGATATAGCCGTCGGAATTTGCAGATGTAGCTTTCCTAAGAATCTATATAAAGGATTAATATGAAAAATTTTTGTTAAAGTGTTATATCATTTTAAAGGAGATGAATTGAGCTTTATTAATTTTGGAAAAGTAACGGTGTTTTTGAAAAAAAATCGGTCCAAATACCAGAAAAGTCGTAATATCTCGAAAACTACGGGCCAGATTTCAAAAATTTTCGGATCAATATTGTAGCTTGTTAAATAACCTTTCATATGACACCCATATTTTGGAAATCAATGAAGCCGTTTTCAACTAATATAGACTTTTAGAAAACCAACTTCCGATGTCTATGTCTCCGAAACCAGATCCCGAGCATCACTTTTTGATTCCATGTTTATTCTCAAATTTCAAAAGCACATAAGAAAATATTTGGTTTATAATCAAATTCGATTGGGAGCTTAACTGTATCTCTTCCGCTAGCTGTTTTTAATAAAAAAGGGGCATGTTTCCTTTACGGATAAATTCGGAAACATTTTTTTAACGCCTAAGGCTAAGGTTACATTGGATGCGACTTCGTGCGTAAACTAAGTCGTACACAAAAAATATGTTCCAATAAAAATACGACCCTAATTTTCGCAAGAAGTCGTATCCAATGTAACCTTAGCCCAAAAGGGCTTTAAAAATGCATTAAAACAACAACGAAAACAAAGATGGCTATATCTCCGAAACCAGATCGCAAATTTGTCTTTTAATTAAACAAGAGTCACTTTTGGATAATATTTTTCGAAAACATAATCGCGCACAATTTTGAACTGCATGGAATGTGGGCGCGTTGTTGATCCGATCACGCTTATTTTCAGTCAAACGCTAGATAATACCAATTATATCTCAGATATCAAATATTATTGTTGTGTTTCAAATATTCTCGAGGTTACGGCAATTACAAATTTCATGCTATATGGAAGGTCGGCGTGTTCTTGTTGCCAGGCATAAACATGTAAGTCGATACTAGCGATTCACACTCATGTGTCTGATACTTAAACTATATATCAAAATAAAGACATTCTATAGGCTCTATCTTTCGAATGGTATATAATTTGTTCCTTAAAAGAATGAGTGCAATGTTTAAAAAAAATTTACTTTTAGTTAATCATTCCCTTGACAGGATTTTTTTAGGCAGCCCAGTCGTGATATATTTTTTAACCCTTTGACGACCATAGGGACATATGTGACCCAAGTCATAAATTAAGAATGTTTATGGAGCTAAGGAACCGATGTGAGTCATTTTGATATTTATCAGTTCGTAAGGGTGTATATAATTTACTTTTTTCTACAAAATTCATAAGTAGAACTAAATTGATTGCATAAGCTCCCATGCTCATGGTCTTGAAAGGGTTAACATATTACCTTTGATATAAAACACTTTTCATCCATTATACGGATGGGTACAAATCACCCCTTATTCGTATCTTAGACTTTACAGCCTTATAAAAAATCATTGTGTATTCAATTTCAATTCAATTTTAAACAATAGTAAATAAGTTAAAGAAAGGAAAAAAAAAACTGCAATAAAAAAATCACCCGCGCTGGGGATCAAATCCGGGTCCATGGCAGACTGGTGTAACATGTTTGTAAAATTTGTATGTTAAACACATTTTTGTTTTGTTCTCTTTCCCTCCTCTCTTTTTTGAAATACTGCTCAAATATTGAAACAAACATGTCTCTCTAAACAGAAAACAAAAAATCATTCTATAAGTGCTTCTAAATTTCTATACGAACAAGCGCTTGAAATTATTCCCTTTGGGTGTAGCGACTTTTTAAAGTAACCTTACATACATACACACATATATGGATGTATTTGAGGTATGGTACTCGTTTCGTTTTGCTCTTCAAAATATTCAAAATAGCATTACAAATAAATTTCGAGTGCAAACCACAAAAACAAAAGATTTAAGACACGAACTCTTAAATGTTATTACTGCATGCAACAAGCCAAGGCGTGTGAAAATTAAATCCTAAACGAAATTTGTTTCTTCCATAAAAAAGAAAAATTTTAAAATAGAAATGGCAACAACAAAAAAACCGCTTCCCACTTAACACTCACTAATAAAGTCATACAGACGCCTGCAGAAATGTGTAACCATATTGATATGTGCCGTCCGTCACGTCATCAAAACGACGCCAAAATTGAATTTAGCAAACTGAGCACGACACCTTATTTGCACAAAAAAAAAAGTTAATAAAACTGTTGCTGCTGTTTTGTGTTCAAGTGACTTGCAAAGCCATTTAAATCGTAATATTTATGATTTTAACCACAAAGTTCTCGAACAAAAAATAAAAAAACTTAGCGCAGCTTAATAAAAATCGTGAATTTCATTGACTTTAACGCACACAATTCTGAGTCATCAATTTGTTTTGGTGATGATGATGTTGTCGTCGATCGATTGTTGATTGTTGACAAATATTGGTTGGGGTTCCACCACTCTAGCAATACGAGCTAATTGTGGTTATGCATACCAAACACTTGTTTTCTTTTTTCTGTGGGACTAAAATTGTTGATCTTTTTAAGGCTTTTTTTTTTTTTTTGCATAAATATGTAGCAAGTTAATGAAAAAGTTATTTTGTAAAGATTAAAAATCTCTGATGATTTTCAAAATTCATTTTGGTTTTTCTACTTTAAATAAAGTTTTCTTCTCTTCTTGTTACTTCTGCAGAGAGCAGAAAACTTTTGCGACGACTTTGATTTCCCGAAATAACTTTTCCGAGTCTTGTATTTCTTACTAAAACTTTAACTTTTTTTTTCACTACGTTTTTACTTTTGTCACCTTAAAGTGGTTTCCTAGGAGAGTGACCAACTTGATCTCATTTGCTATACTCTAAATAAAACTGTGTGGAATTTCACACATTCTGTGCAAAAAGGAAGCCACACAGTGCTGAGTAAAAATTTCACTCACAAATGTTTCAAATCATCCATATAAAAAAAAAAAATGAAAAAAATGCTACAAACAAAAATAAAAATAGTAATTTCCGATGTATTTTGCAATGCTAAATTTTAACCCGACATCAGAATTGCTCTATCTTGAATGAAAAGCACTGTTTTTTGCTATATTTGAGGTTATATGACAAGATAAGGTAATTTCTTAACATAAAACTTGATATAGTAGTCAGAAGCACCAGTATTCTTCTTTAAAACTTAATTTAAAATATTTCAATGTCTGAATTTTACTCCGAAATATCGTAAACTGAAATATTGAAAAAACATGTTTTTTGCATTAAATTACAAATAAATGAACACCTTGAGTTGAGGTCACACATTTAAAATTAATCTTTATTTAAAATTAAATTTTAACAAATGAGATGCATTTCAGGATGTTCACAACCCATCTTCAGCAACACAAATGCAAATAATTTAATTATTGGGTGTACAACTTAAAAACCGGAATTTGACGGTGGATGTCCGTACTAACAAATATCGTGAAAGCTCGAACTTTATATATATGTCATTTTGAAGGTACATTTGACAGCTGTCAAAATCAGTCAACAAAACAATTTTATCTTGTGTGCATCATTATTATTTTTCACGATGAATAACTTCGAAAATTGGAGAAAAAGACAGCATTTGCGGGAGGTTCTGTTGGGTCATTTTTTTGCAAAGAAAACTGCTGCGGAAAGTCATAGTTTGCTTGTAGAAGTTTATGGGGACTATGCTTCAGCTGAATCAAGCTGTCGTGAGTGGTTTCGATGGTTTAAAAGTGGTGATTTTGATGTCGAAGACAAAGAACGTCCTGGTCAGGACCAGCTAGGTGTGATCCATTATGAGCTGTTGCCAGGTGGCCAAACCATTAATGCTCAACTCTATCGTCAACAATTGATCCAATTGAAGCAGAAAATCCAGACAGAGCGGACAACGTATGCGACCAGACATAAGTCAATCATTTTCCACCACGATAACGCTCGGCCACATATTGCTGCCCCAGTCAAAAATTACCTGGAAAACAGCGGAAAACAACGGATGGGAAATTTTGCCTCACCCGCTTTATAGCCCAGACCTTGCATCATCAGACTACCATTTGTTCCGATCGATGCAGAATGCCCTATCAGGAATACGGTTCACTTAAGTTCAAGATATCGAAAATTGGCTCGATTCATTTTTGGCCGCCAAGCCGGCGCAATTTTTTTGGGATGGAATTCATAAATTGCTTGAAAGATGGGGAAATGTTGTAGCTTCCAATGGACAATACTTTGAATAAAATATATTGTAACATTTTTCCACAATAAAGCATCAAATTTCGCTAAAAAATTCCGGTTTTTAAGTTGTACACCCAATACAATAAAATAAACAAAGTGTAAGACTTCCCATACATAAATAATGAACACAAACATAATCTCATTAGAAAGAAAAAAACAAATTTTTCTGTAATTTTCTCCAAAACGGTGCAATATATGCTTTTAACATCTTCGAAGAAAATAACCATTGGAGTATGTTTAAGTTATGTTTAGCATACATCATAAGCGAGAAAAGAAGATTTCATGTAAAAAATTTGAATTTTTTACTTAAAAGTACGGTTTTTCCATAGAACTTGAATTTTAGAACTTCGAATCGCTTAAGCGCTGATTTACGACCGAACTTCGAAAAACCCTTTGACATTTTTTTTTCTACTCATCAATGGCAATCGAAAATGCTCTACTAGAACCTATCCCAAATTTTGCATTGATCGTGGGAGGGAAAAAATGCAAAATTGAGGGTATTTTTAAAATTTTTCACAGTTTTCTGTAAATTTCTCCAAAACGATACAAGATATGCTTTTAATATTTGAGAAGAAAATAATTATTAGAATATGTTTAAGCTATGATCAGAAGACATCATAAACGAGAAATGAAGATTTTATGTAAAAAATTTGAATTTTTATCTAAAAGTACGATTTTTCCATAGTACTTGATTTTTCGAACTTTGAACCGTTATAGCGCCGCTTAGCGACCGAACTTCGAAAAATCCTTTGGCAGTTTTTTTCTACTCATCAATGGTAATCGAAAGTGATAGGTTAGAACACATCCCAAATTTTGTGTTGAAGCGTGTAATCAAACAATAAGCGATAGAAATGAAAGTGCTACACTAGCTGAGTGGTAAGAGCGTAACCTTCATACACAAAGGTCATAAGTTCAATACTAGCGCCGCACAAACTTTTTTTTTTTTTAATTTTAATAAGCTTTACTGAACATAAACCGTAAAAATTATGGTTTTTCTTTACGGGCGCATAGTTGTTGAAAAAATCAGTAGAAATTACAGGGACTTTCAATGAATTTTTACGGTTTACTTTTTTCCGTGTAATATTGCTTGTCCTAGAATGTAAGCATTCTGAGGCTTGTGTACTTGTGTAGCCTTCCAAAAAAAAAAAGAAGACCATTTTGAAGCGCTTATTTGTAATGCATTCGTATTTCTAAGCGTTCACTAAATTAAAAAATAAAAAAAAAAAAAAAACACACATAGTTGGATTCGAACCCGGGTCTATCACATTGAGATACCTACATTAATTACAAACGTCTTAGACCTCTAGGCCACCTACTGTCTAACTTTTTCTAAATGTTACATAAGTAACTGTTGTCATTGTAGTATTATTAAATGATACAGGAGACCTTAATTGCTGTCCCGTGCCTGTCCTTGGCGACAAAAATGAAGTTCACTTTCCATAATTATTACAACTAGAATCACCCAATAGTCAAAATTCGACCATAAATGTATCAAATACTTGCGGTATTTTTTGGACAATTTTAGTACTTTTTTTGCTATTTGGTACAAAATAGAAAATCTCATTCATCATCCTTGGTACAATAACAAATGTGAAACGAAAAGAAAACAATAAACATGAAGTCAGTGTCAGTCAGCTTTTTGTCTTTCCCTTTGAGCTGTATCCTCTTTTCAGCTCTGTGTGACCGCATATTTTGCCAATGCTAATGGCTTAGTGGGAAAATATACGTATTAAAATAATTTTAGCTTTGTGCACATTTACACACAAATACCTTTCTTATGGTGTATAATTCAAAGTCGTGCTCCATTTTTAACATATTAAAAAAGGTAGGACAAATTTTTGTATTAACTAATTTATTGCGTGACTAGAAGCTTATAACTTTGCACAATATACAATTTAACTGAAAAAACATTTTATCTTCAAGTTATGTTTTGGATCTAATTTGATTTATTCGCCCATGGAGCACAATAATTAAAACTTAACAATAAAAAGTACTTCTGATACGTATTCCTGAATATTTGTACTAAATGTTTTCATCATGCAGAAGTAATTATAAAGTCTTTATGTCGTTCTTCTACATAAAAAATTTATTAAATTTTAATTGTACAAACAAGTATGGCTTTGCTTTACCATGGTATAAAATTCCTCTTCTCTTTATGATTGAAACAAATTAGTGTTTTATTTTTTTACAAAAAGGTTTCTTTTACATGAACAGACAACACCTTGAGCGGTAAGAACTTAAAAATTTATTTTGCAGCTTTTACGATTATTTAAGTGCAAAAAAGCTTTACCGTGTTACATCTTTACTGTGGATATTTTTCGATATTTAATATTTTTACTATGGAAAATAAAAATATGTTTTCCTGATGATTTATCATTTTTATTATCTTTATTAAGACTACTTTGATTTATTTCAACTATTTGTGGCCTCGAAAAAGGGGACAGTTGCCCCCCCCCCAACAACACCTTACAATGAAGTAAAACATTTTATTTTGGATGTAAAAAAACAATACTTCTTAAGAAAGAAATACATTCTTTCTTTCTCCCCCCTTAGCCTTTTGCTAAATTAAGATCGAGTCCTGGTACTGTTTTTCTTTTAAAACTAAGGTCTGATGACTTTCTTTGATTCAATAATTGCGAAATTAGTCAGTATTTTATTGTAACTTATCGCGTTTGAAATGCTTCCAGCATATGTCTCATCTATGGATATTGCTTCAGCAAAAAACATTAGCATATTATCTACCTTTGATTCAATAAGACTCTTTAATCTTTTGGTACTTTTCGCAAGAAGTATCCGGAACTTCGCTCATTACTTAGTCTGCCTACGTACGAATCATATTGAAAATCTTGAAGATTTCGTTTAGAATTTGGCTTGCAAAAAATTACTTTTTTTTTTTTTTAGATGATAAATATTTTGACATTGAAACGTACCTTTTGCATTAGATTTGAGTTTGAATAAAATTTAATTTAAAATTCTATTCGCAAATTTTTTTGTTAATTCTATAGAACCAAAAAAAGCAGAA
Organism: Calliopum simillimum; assembly: GCA_951812925.1. NCBI lineage: Eukaryota > Metazoa > Arthropoda > Insecta > Diptera > Lauxaniidae > Calliopum > Calliopum simillimum. Next base: position 26,453,444 of record OX638371.1, read on the forward strand.
TGCGTGAGCGTTTAATGAATTAAATGCGCATGCGAGGTATTTTCAAACAAACGAAACAAAAATGATGATGATGAATGATCTCTATTATCCTGTATTAATATGTATGTATTAAAATAGTTGATATTTCGGTCCGGTAACTAAATTTTGTGTCGCATTTTTGATAATTTTTTTGAAATTCACCCCTAAACTAAAAGTAAATCAACAAAAATCAATAAGTAATTTAAGCTAAAAATCTTGAAAGTTAACACTTGTCACGTGTAAGATTTGTGCTAATGAAAAAATAAAAATTCCACCATTTCTCACAGCGTCATTTCGGTAATTAAATTATTCAAGTTCGTGTCTTAAATCTTTTGTTTTTATATAGGTGCAATAAACGAATTTTAACATATTAAATCCTACTAAACAATTTTTACTATAAATCAAAAGCCATAAAAATTTAAAACAAATTAAAATGTGCAAAAAAGTTATAAAACTAAAATTTATGACAACTCCTACGCCGAAAAAGCAAACCAATATAAAACGGCACATGTTGCGATATTTTGCGTAAAATTTGCATACATCACGCTTGTCACTGTTTTACAATATAGCCGTGCAAAAATTTAATTACTAAAAATCCAGGCAATTAGCAAAATCTTTAAGGAGCTTAACGTACGATAATTAGCTTGTAAGCTGCTTATTGCAACATAAAAACACTTAAAATGCTTAAAATATTTGCAAGACTTTAATTCAATATGCTTTATTTTGTTGATGTTTATTTAACTGCGTTGCCAACAGTTGTTAATTTTTAATTTTATTGTTTTTGTACTACTACCGTTGCTAATCTTGAGCATCATTGATGTCTTGTGTCAGATTTTGCTATTTTTGTCATTTATTTTTTGAATTTATCTTTATTGTTTGTTTTTTTAGTCATCATCGTCAACACGATGACTTCCATATCATAAAAGTCGTTTAAGCATTGACAACGGAAATTCCAAGTTATTTGAGTTTTTATTTTTATTTTTAATTTTTTATCTTTTTATTTAATCATTAACTTTATATGCATAGTCATAAATTATGTACAAAATTAAAATGAGACAAAGGCGACGGCGCTGATTTACTTTATAAACGTCACTGAAAAGTGGCAATAAATTGACAGTTGTGGATTATATTTCTGAATTTTATGCAAATTGTGAAAGTTTTAACCAAACGTTTTTTGGTTTTGTATTTTCGCAAAGCGGGAATTTCCGCTCTCAAATTCCTATATGAATTTGCAATAATTTTTACAAATCGCGTCAAATGTCATTGTGCTAAGATATTTATTTTATAAATGGATGGAGACGTTTTCAAGCAGCAATTCAAAATGCCTTAAAACTAGCAGAAGTGTGCATTTTAATTTCTGCAATTTCTGTCAAAATGGCAGCAATTTTAAATTATAACATTACTTTTGCCCCACCTATAGAACAAAAAAAAACTTAATGCAACAAAAAAGTCCGAAAGAAAACATTAATAAAACATTCAGATTTCAATAAAATTTTAATTTCATTATAAATGTGGCAGGAAAGAAAAACTACTTAAGTCGACTTAAGCGGAATAGGTTTGAGCTTCATTTTCCATTAGTTGTGAGTGCAATCGTACTTTCGTTTTTGAGCGTTTTGTTAGTTCTTATTTAGATCTCAATAATGTTCAAAAACGATAGAGTGATTTTAACCAGAACTACATATTAGAAAATTGAGCTCTAACCTAACTTGCTTAAGTTCACTAAAGCAGTTTTTCCTTCCTTCAACAGAAATTGTTTGAACTTTGTAATTATGTGAGTAGTATAAGATCATTAATTGTCTTCCACTTGACATCGTACGGGACTAAATCCTTTTAAGGTAATTTTCGATAAATCGTTGGCACATATCGGCCAATATTTTGGCCATAACTTGACATATGTTTGTTTTCAAAGCGTCATGAGTTCGAGGATTGTTCGCATAAATATGATCTTTTGGGAATTTCCTCACAACAAAATTCTAGCTGTGACAAGTCCCATGATCTTGTTGGTCACTTCACAGCACCAAAATGTAAAACTATACATCTTGGTTCATTTGCAACTGTTTTTCCTCAGAATCAGGTCTAGGTTGTGAGCTATCCTTGCTCTAGTGTGGATAAAACGTTTTTTTCAGACATTTGATGCACATCCAGACAGTAGTGTAGTCCATTTTTGTCAACGGCAGCGAATTGCCCTAATCTTCTTCATTAAACCCTTTTTACTTTTCCAGATGGATCATAACTTTCAGAGATACGGATATCATCCATTGAAATAAATGTATCGCAACTCCATTAAATTAAATTTGTATGGATTCAAGATACCTTTACTTCAATGGTTGATATCTTGGAAAGTAATGATCGATTTGGTAATATTAAAATGTATGGTTTAATAAAGAAGATTAGGGCTATTGGATGTCTTTGACAAAAGTGAATTATACTACTTTCTGGATATGAGCAATCCTTATATGAACAACATTTTCTGCACGTTTAAGTAAGGATAATTCGGATTCTAGACCTGATAAAGAAAAACTGTTGCCATATAGATATAATTAATACGCAAGACAAAAATTTGTCTTACCTTTTTTACTATGTTAGAAATGGAGCATGACTTTGAATTATACACCATTAGAAAGGTATTTGTGTGTTAATGTGCACAAAACTAAAATTATTTTAATATTTTGTCATTAAGCCAGGTAAAATATGGAAAATACGCGGTCACTGAAAAGAGGATACAGCACAAAGAGAAAGACAAAAAGCAGACCAACACTGATTTCATGTTTTTTGTTTTTTTTTTCGTTTCACATTTGCTTTTGTACCAGGGATGATAAATGAACTTTTCTATTTTGTACCAAATAGCAAAAAAGTACTAAAACTGTTCAAAAAGTACCAAAATTATTAAATAAGTACATTTGTGGTAAAATTTTGACCATTGGGGCTATTCTAGTAATAATGAATGTTTGTCTTTTATGGACTCAAAAACCACTTGATCGGCTTTGATAAAATTTTTTAAGTACTAGGTTATGCCTGGCCTATTTTTTCATAATTTATATCAAATTTTGTTTTTTTTATAAAGCCACACGGAGTTAAAGCCGCGTCATAATTATTACTCAACTCGAGTAGTCAAAAAAATTAGATTAATTAACACTAAATTTTAAACATAATCATTTTGACTTAATAATTTTGAACTTTACAGTAAGGATGTGTAACCATTTTGACTTTGAAATTCTAGTAAAAATATTTTTAAATATTTGGACAATATATTTGCTTAACATACAAATTTTATACCTCTTTATCATATGGGCCAGTAGTACAGAGGCTATGCTTCTATATATCACATACACGAACCATGGTTTGAATCCTAGTGCGGTCAGTTAGTTTTTTTTTTAACTTTACAGTTCTTGTATTGTTCATTATTTTAGATAAGGTAAATATTACATCAACTTTTTAAAAAAACTACTGGTCACTATTTTGACTTGAAATTCTGGTAAAATTTATTTAAATTTAAAGTAGTACGTACTATTTTTTTGTTCGTGCATGGCACCGACCATTTTTCTAATGGGAATAACATTCTTTTGAAATATGGGCGGTGCCATAGCCCTAAAAAACAAAGTTTGACATAAATTAGGAAAAAAGGCATTGGAACGCGTGCCGGACATTAACTTAATAACTAAAAAATTATCGAAATACCATTTTTTGTTGCACTGTGTAATTGTCGATCAATCATGTGAGTGACTTTCTGCTTTTCAAGTTGTCTTAGTAGACTACATATAATAAAAAAAAAATGTCTATTCAAATTGATTAAAGTGCGATGCCAAAAAGTTTCAGCGCTATCGATGATGGTGTATCAGAAAGTTGGTACGATTTCAAATGTACTTACATACCTTTTCAAGAGTTCAGCACACTTTATTAGGTCATAACTACTCATTGAAGATCGTGTCTGCAGGTAAAAAGAAACAATTAAAGCCAAATATTAAAAGTTCAGACTATAAAAGAACGGAAGCACTTAAGACTTTTAATAAAAAAATAACTTTTATGATTATATTGTTTAAATTTCAATTAAGAGTTTTGTTTGTTTGTTTTTTGGTTTTTTTTCAAAAGGTTACCGAACTCATTAAGGCAAAGGCATTTCACTCAGTCTTATGAATATCAAATTCACCGAGCTATAACCAAACACCAATTTCACCTACGCGAGTTACACTTTTTGCCTATACAATGTATTACGAGTTATAAAAATAAAAGTAAGACGCAATAAAGTGATCATTTAAAAATTGATAAAATTTAAAAGAAACCAAAACAAAATTAACCCAAATGCAAAGATATGCAACCAATAAATGGCAGCGCCAATAAATTGGTAGCACTCAGTCTTTTAGTTGAACTACAAAACTCAACACAAAAATTAGCAATCGAAATCATAAAAATTCCGCACACAACAAATAAAGTGAAAGAGCAGAATGAATATCACAAAGGTGGTAGCTAAAGAAAAAATAACACAAAAAAAAAAAAAAAAAAAATAAAAAATACTTTAAATGGACCGCAAAAATAAATCTAACAAAATTCGAAATATTGGGAATTCCCAAATAAAGTAATGCCTCGAGACATCGAAGACGACAACGACAAGAACGATGTGAAGTTAAAAAACAAACAGACTATAAATTAGTAACTCAAACGTTATTTATTACATACATATATTTATATTATGTCTATATAAGTATTTGATGATTATTTGGGTTTTGTTGTATTTTGTCGAAAACTAAAAATTTTGGTTTTAACGCAAAAAATTGCAGTGTTCGATGTAGAACGAAAAAAGGCTGGCTCACCAATTTTCTTCATTTGTGTAGTCCTTGCTTTGTATAAGTTTCACTAACGTTGTCAGTTTGCAAACAAACATTTTGTAATGAAGAATCTTTTTTCTTGTTTAGCTTGGGTTTGAAAATACTCCGGAAAACATTTTATAAAAGGTTTCATACAGCATAAATGTCAAAGCACAATGAGATTTGATACCATTTACAAAACTTATGGCACATATTATGACATCACTTTTGTCACCACTTTTTGTCATTTTACTTGATAGAGCATTTTATTGGATACAGGTACTGAATCAGGCATTCATTCTAAGTCAAGACTTGTGTTAAGCTGTATGAACTTCCTTTGCGATATTAGCGAGGATTATAATTTAACACTTTGCTGGGTTCCAGGTCATAGTAATTTTGAGAGCAATGAAATTGCTGATGAACTTGCTAAAGTAGGATCAAACCAAAATACACTTCTGGCTGATCTTTCAATAAGAAAACCCATTAGCGTTATCAAGGGAAAAATCGAAAATAAATGTATTCAGCTTGCTAATTCTAGATCAAGGGTGTCAGCGATTTCAAATCACTGAACCAAGCGCATGCAGCGCAAAATTTTCGCTTTTACAACAACTTCAAATTCGAATTACAACAATCACAAAAACATTTTTTTGTTGTTTTTTCTCGTTTACAACAACAATAATATTTCAACAATTTTCATAATTTCTAAGGACTAGGACACACAAAAAGTAGGGGTATTCACGCGTTGATGCGCAATGCTCTTGCGTCGTTGCGAAAATGCGGTTTGCGAAAGTTTGACATTTGTAAAACAACATCTCATTGAACGTTCAGTCGTTAGTGCGTAAAAGACTTGCATTTTCGCAACTGCGCATCAACGCATTAATACCTATATTGTTTGTTGTTTTTGTTTTTGATGCGACGTAGTCGTTGTTGTTGTTTTATGTTGGTTCGAGTTCGATTTTGTATGTACGCAAAAAAAGCAAAAAAAAAAAAAAACGCGAAATTGTGATGAGCGTGAAAAAAAAAACAACAAAAATTATTTCTGTGATTGTTGTACAGAAATATTGATGTTGTTGGTCGAGCCAAAATCGGCTCACTTTTGTTCTACGCTGGCACCCTTGTTCTAGATGGTCAAATCTTCAAGCTTGCAAGCTTCAATTTGACCATCATATATTATAAATCGTACAAAATTTTTAATATTGTAGCATGGAGAAACACAATGTACGGATCTTAATCGGTGCTATTACTGGACATTGTACCATGGGAATCCATGCAACTCGTTTAGGTTTCTCAAACATTGGTGACCTTTGTAGAAGTTGTAAAGACTCTGATATGGAAGAAACAGTCTTTCATTTCTTTTGCGAGTGTCCAGCGCTTTCGCTTTGGTCATTTCAATTTGGAATCGCTTGACGCACTATTTGAAGTGTGTCTTAAATCCATTTAGAAGTATAGAAATCGGTCCATTTTTGAGGCCTAAGTTAATGATGATAACATCAGATCTAACCGAACCTAACTTGATAGAATCTTGCAAAGCGATGTACTTCCTTAAATGCGGGAACTTCACGCTGTCTTGAAAAAATTCATCTGGCACTTCCTGACCAAGTGAAACCATGTGCGGGACCCACATCTATATATTAATACGCAAGACAAAAATTTGTCCTACCTTTTTTACTATGTTAGAAATAGAGCACGACTTTGAATTATACACCATTAGAAAGGTATTTGTGTGCATATGTGCACAAAGTTAAAATTATTTTAATATTTTGCCATTAAGCCAGGTAAAATTAAATTCAAATTTTTGAATGTTAACAACGACAAAATACGCGGTCACACAGAGCTGAAAAGAGGATACAGTACAATGAGAAAGAGAAAAAGCTGACTGACACTGATTTCATGTTCTTTTTCTTTTCGTTTCACATTTGTCATTGTACCGGGGATGATAAATGAGCTTTTCTATTTTGTACCGAATAGCAAAAAACTGTCCAAAAAGTACCAAAATTATTTAATGCATTTGTGGTAAAATTTTGACCATTTGGCGGTTCTTGTTTTTATAAAAATATAAATGAAGCGGTTAATGCCAGAGTGACAGTACATTTAATTTTGCTTGCCATCTTGTTTTCATATGTTTAAGGGCTCCCGGAAATAACGCCAAAAAATTTTTTTGGAAATAACGCCAGAAACTTTCTGGCATTAATTTTTGGAAACAAAGCCAAAATCTAGTTAGGAAATAACGCCAGAGTTTTTCAAATAATGCCATATGAAATGATGTCCGAAAAATCTACATACAAAATCTTGGCGTTATTTCCATTTTGTTTTGAAAATAAAGCCAAAAACTTTTCTGGCGTTATTTTCTAGTTAGTTTTTGGCTTTATTTCCAAAACAAAATGGAAATAACGCCAGAATTTTGTATATAGATTTTTCGGACTTGGAATTAACTTGAACTTTAAACTCGGCTATACTGCAGGGTAATACCATTTAAGGGTTTTTATGCAAGTTGTTTACTGGAGTCCAAATATACAGAAATTTTTTTTTTTTTAAAATCGGTCAACGAGCTAATCTATTTTCAGGATCGAATTTCGGCTATCAAATGTTCTTAACAATGTGGTTTTTGGAAATCCGAACCTAAAAGTTTGGTTTTTTTTTTTAAACCGTTGAGGTTATATAACAGAACAAGGAAATCCTTAGCCACAAAACCTGATATTGCAGCTTGAAGCCCCGGTTTTTTTCTTCAAAACTCTGTTTAAATTACTTATATCGATATCTTTATTCAAGTCCTTGAAAAGTTTTATAACACGTTTATATAAGGTGGAGAAAAAGTAACGTTAATGTAAATGTGCCATACTTTTGCAAATGGCATCAAATGTCATTGTGATTTTACATTTTTTAAGCTGATAGAGAATTATTGAAGAACGAATCACATATCTGGAGCTAGATATTTTGCAAGCAACAGTTCAAAATGCTATAAAATGAGAGAAAACTTAATATCATAAATTTTACAGCTTTAAGTAAAATTTTCGTGAAAACATACCACAATTTTTTAATTTCTAATAAAATTTCAACCAATTCGCATGAAATTACTTTTGTACCTTGTAAAATTCTAAAAGATGTTTTAAAGTGCAATATCAGAAAAAAGTATGCTATTGAAAATCACTTAGGATGGAACTTAACTTGAGGCAAAACTTTTATATAAAATTTATGAATACAAATTTTGGCAACTCTGCTAACGTACGTAATTGATTCAAATCAAATTTTCTTTGCTTTTTTTGCGACGCAAATAATTTGCAAATTTTGAAATTTATCCCACGTCATATGGGCACACAAAAAAAAAAAAAAAAAAACGTTGGAATAACACATGAACAAATCAAACTTTGTATTAATTTCAACTTTGAGAAAGTTGTAGCCAGTCGACTTCGTCGTCGTCGTTGTCTGATGCCAAATGTAAAATCTAAGAAAGCTTAACAATAAAAATGAAGATAATGAAAACCTGCTTGTATCCGCATTTTTGATTTGATTTTGGGAATAGCCCAAAAATCTTTTTTGCGCTTTTTATCGTTTTATCAAAGGTTAACAACAATAAAATTTAACAATTAAGAATTTTTTATTTAAAACAGCAAACCAGTTAGAGGCGATTTCTTGTGTTCTTAGTGCGAGTCATTTTAATTAATGAAGACAAGAATTTGCTGTTATTTCTGATTTGAATGTAAAATGAAATAATGCCAATTTTTTGTTGAAAAATTAAGACATAAAATTTGGTTTTTTTTTTTCTTTTAAGATTTCGAAATAAATTACATAAAAATATTTGCCTCTCATCCTTTGAACAATAGCTTAAAATAGCAAAAGTTAGTCAAATGTATTGTAATGGGTTAGTTCTGAAATTTATACACAGTGAAGCAAAAGTAAAGACATAATATGAATTGGCGGAAAATTGTGCTCTGTTTTTAACGAAAGTTTACGTGGAGCTGGAAAATTGATGACATTAAGTTGAAAGAATGATATCGGTCAAATGACCGCTTTCTGAGTTGAATGCAAAGTTGTGCTAGTTTAATGACATTTAGAATTGTTGCTCGCAAAACACCTGGCTCCAAATTGGTGATTTCTTCTTTAATGTTGGCTTTCAAGATTTGCAGAGTTTGTGGTTTATTGTGGTAAATGCCAGAGTCTAGCTGTTAGGCAGTGAAAAAAATTTACTTTATGATAGAACGAAGTGCAATGAAATTAGAAGGAGATGCGGATGTCGTCTTTCCTTCAATTACCGTCGAAACGTTGGGTGTGTTAACTTAATTAATAGGTATTATAATGGGTTCTGCTTTAAAGAAATTTATGAGCTAGTTTCGAAATATCAAATATTCTCTCGCAGTTTTGGTCTTGCTTCTTGGTCTTGTTAATTTTGCAAGACCATGACGCTGATATCATTGCAAGACTAAGACCAAGACTGCAGTGGTCTTGGTCTTGCTCACGATGATCATCAATACCAAGACTGCTTTTTGGTCTTGTGAATTTATAGTTAATAGGTGTATCATGCCCCTTTCAAGCATAAAATCATATCTCAATTCGAAATTTGGCATCTTAAAAACTCAACTGCTTTGTAAAAATAAGGTTTGGATATTTTGAATACTCAACAATCTTAAGAAATTTTTTCAAGAGCAAGACCAAGACTTAATGACCAAGTTCAAGAACAAGACTAAGACTCAATATCAAAACCAAGACCAAGTCCAAGACTCAATGTGCAAGAACAAGACCAAGACCAACACTGATATGGTCTTGATCTTGGTCATCGTTTGCTCATCACTAATTTCATTATGTGAATCTCTTCTGATATGGAATGATCTCGAACCATTTTCGCACAGATTAGTTACTGGTGACAAAAAGTAGATAATATATGAAAATAATGTGCGAAAAAGATCATATTCAAAACGAGGTGAACCTGCCCACACCGTCACAAAACCGGAACTGACGTCAAGGAAGTCTTTAATTAGTATTTGGTGGCATTGCTTGGGTCCTGTGTACTACGAATTTCTTCCGCGTGGCCAAACGATTGATTCGGAACTGTATTGTTAACAATTAACAAGATCGAAAGAAGCGCTCAAGGAAAAAAGTTCGGAATTAGTCAACAGAAAGGGCGTCGTCTTCCTTCACGAAACCTCTAGACCACTTGGTTGGAAAGTTTAAATGAATCCATCATACAGCAAAGACTTTGCACCTTTGGATGACTGTTTGTTGCACTCGTTGCAAAATTATCTTGATGGCGTTAAATTGAATTCCTTGAAGAATTGCAAAAAGATCTTATCCGAGTTTTTCGAGCAGAAACCCCAGGGATTCTTTAAGGACGGTATTATGGTTTTGCTTGAAAGTCAATTGGTCAATAACAATGGAAAATATTTGACTTTATAAAGTTATTTTCAAATATCGTCGGGTTAAAACAACAACTAGACATCTACATTTTTCATGATTTGAGAAAAAAAGTTTTTTGAATTTCGTTTTTTTGTATGGGATTTTGAAGTTTTCTGCTTTTTATTCTTAAAATAAAATTAAATGAAGACTACTTTTTAAAAAACCGATTAGACAGAAAATGTGGATTGTATTTTTAACCCGCCGATATGAAAAAAAAAAAAAAATTATTTAAACTTTACTCACTTTTTGGAACTTTCTTTTTAGCACACCTTAAGGTAAACCCAGGAGATGTGGCACCCCTTTCAATTTTAATGCTTGCATCTTTAATAGCATTCAAATATGGACACTGTTTAATACAGCTGCGCGAGAGACTTCATGGCGAGTAGTAGTGAACAATAATTACTTGTGTGTGGGATTTTTAAAAAAAGTTTTGGGGATGGAACCGACTGACTTTTGTTTTGCATAAATTTTGAGAGGCAGCAGAGCGGTGAGTATTTGATACAGCTTTATGGTGCATAAATCAAAACAAACAGAATGAATACGAGCGCGAGTGAACATGTTTATACGTTTCGTGGCATTTTTACTCGGTATATACAGAAACGGAGGAATAGCACCCCATTACTGCGGGTGATATGGTTCTACTGGCATTTCTTCCTTTGCATGCTATAAGATATTTGTGATTAATTTGAAATTTTCTCTAATATTTTTTTTAGAAAAATTTGTGAAAACTTTGAATACAAGTGAGATCCCGCAGAAATAGTGTTAAGTGAAGTTTTGGCTGCACCAATGACTGAAAAAATCTAAGCTTAATATAAGCAGATAAACCTTCAAGAATTCTGATTTTTTGGTCCAGCAGAATAAGAAAAACTTGAAGCCGAAAACACAACCAATGCAACGTACCTATGATGGTTTCAAAGAAGAGGTGTTATAAACGTAAGGTGGTTACTAGTTATGATTCTTCCAATGAAGGTGAAGAAAATATTTTATTTCAAGATAAATCTGATAGGTGCGTTGGATTTAGAAAAGACTATGCACAAATCATTAAACCAGATGATTGGATCCAATGCGTATGTGGTCACATGAAACATGTACATTTTATACGAAAACATCCAACAATTCTGGCAAAAAAACTTAATATGAGGCCATATCATCCATAGTCTCGGGTGGTTTAACCACTTATAGCATTTTTTTTTTAAATGTAAAAAAAACACATTTGCAAAAATTTTTAATTTAGTTAATGTACTTTTTTTTGGTTTCAAACTAATTGAAGAATAAGTTCCAGTTTAGTTTCTTTAAAAATATTTTTTAATTTTTGGTTTTACAGCAGTTCAACAAACAAGGTGCTATATCTTCCGCGTTTACCCATGCATATATTTAAGTATATTACACAAATGAATAGTTAAATTATTGAAATGGTTTAGAATTAATAAAATTAAGAAAAAAATGCATCTACAGCTTCTAGGACATGAAAGCTGAAAAAAAGGAAAAATTAGTGAGCAAAACAAAGCGCAATGGTAGTCGAAACGACGAACAATAACCATACATGGTTAATAAGTTAAATCTTTCGCCAAATATATTCTATGGAAAATTTCCTAGGGCTCACCAAAGACAAAGCCAAAAATTAAGAATAAAAACATGGTGAGCCAAAAGTCAGCTGAAAAATGTCATTAGAGAAAGAAACCCAAGAATTGTGATGGTCGAGGAAGGAAATCAAAGTCGTGTCAAAAATATCATTTGGATGAAGTTGATTAACTTTTGCAGTTTACTGGAATTAAACAAAAGAATGTGCATGATTTTGGCTCAGTTCAGTTGTACTTTTCCTAGAAAAATAATTTTTTTTTTCGAATAAAATTCAATAAAACATTTTGGTTTTTTTTTGTTTAAATTCAGTTTTATATTACTTAATTTTTTCAATTTGTATGCTTAAAATTAGTAACTTAACATTAGTAGTTTGCAAATATCGCATAAGTTATTAATTGATAAGATCAAAAGAATTAAATTAAAATGCGCAAGTTTTAAAATTAATAATAAATTAAATTAAAAACACACACTGCGCAATAACAAACATACCAAATAGAGAACAAAAAACATTAAAAGTTGAAACATTGTGTGGGTAAAAGAATAAATTACAAAACAAAAAAAAATAAAAATAATAAATTTAATAATGCACACCAACATACATACATACATTACAGCTAAGAGTACAACTACTATTTACAATTTCAATAAATACTTAATTTTTATAATGAAAATAATTCATGAGTGAGGAGTTTTGCTGTTTTATTGCTATGTGTAGTTTTTTGTTGTATTATATGGAGACGATGAAAATCACGTTGTCTTTACAATTTTTTTTTTTTTATTTTTTGTCTTTTTTTTTGGATTCTTAAATAAAAATTTATTGCTGCGGAAGTGTAAGTAAAGCCCTACGCTATTTACACTGAGAAAATCAGCTCTTTGCCAGTTTTAAAGTCAATACACTTAAATTGCGGACAACATTTGGGGAACGTCCATTTTGAATCAGCAGGCAGCTCTTCGCAACCGGGCATTTCAATGCTGGGGCAGGTTTCAATGTTAATCGTCAGTGTTGTGATGTCACATGTCATGGCAGCGCAAATGCCCTTCGGTTTGTATTCCTTGTCTGGCAGCATGGCGCGTCGTGTAATTTTATCAAAACACTTGCCGGGATGTGCTGCAAAAAATAGGAGGAAGAAGAAGAAAACAAAAGCGGAAATTAATAAATTATTTATTACAGTGATGATTGGTGTATTGTGTATAGAGTGTTGTGTTTTTTTTAATGGTTTTTTTTTTTTTTTTTGTAAGGAAGTAAAATTGTGTTGTTCAATAAATGAAGAAAAAAAAATGCTAACGTAAGGTGGAAGGAAGTAGCTGACACTAAATAATAATAAGCAAAAGAATGCAATTAAATTCAATTTTTGAAGTTTTATAAACGAAAGATTTAGGCAACAAACTTGCATTTTGTATAAATAAGTGTTCAACTCTTCTATTACTTAAACTTTATTACTTTTTACTTTATTATATAAATTGATTAAGCATCAAAACAAAAAAACAAAAGACTTAAGTAACGAACTAAACTCTGAATTAAGTTGGTTTTGTTTCATGTAAACGAAAGACTTGAGCAACAAACTTGACTTACTCCTCATATGAAATTAAAATCTAACCATTAGTTTGGAAAGAAATTGGTTGAAAATAAGGAGTAAAATTAAAACAAAAATCTGATATACGTATAAAGGATATCATATTCTGGTTTATATTTGCACATAGGCTTACAAAAATAATGAAAATTAATCATTAAAAAGAAATCTTCTGTTAAAAAGTTATTAAAGTTTGGTTCAATGTTCTAATATCAATCATTCTTTGTTGACATAATTGTTGACTTTGAGTATTTATTTCAGGTTTTATTTCTATTTTAACAATTACTAGAGTTTAAAAAGAAAAAAAGCGCAGCAAGTAACCGCAAAAATTGTAAAAAAATATCAAAAAACTTGTAATCATTTGAAAATGAAAAAAAAAAAAAAATCACAGAAAAACTCTATTGAAAGAGCATCATATTTTCAGAATGACTCTTAGATAATGATCAAAATGCAAAACAAATAAATCAAGAAGGAATCTCAGCTTAGTGTACAAATTTCTAGGAAAAAAATTGAAAAATTTTGCATATTTCTTTTTAAATTTTGGTTTTAAATAATAATAAGCTAAGTCCATTTCATTTCTCAAAAGAATATTGAATTTTAAAACCATACCATCTATTGCTGAAACAAAAAAACTACAAATGAAGTCATAACTAAATTTGACAACAGCTCACGACTCGAAAATTGTCAACAAACATGCAATAAATTTTCAACTGATTATTGTTTTTTTTTATTGTTTTCTAAACACAAAATGTCATAAATAAGTTATACGACTGCTCTGTATTTCTATTGTTTAATATTTTATTACTAAATACAATATATGAAATATTTAAATTATGAACATTAAAAGATGTGATAAAGATCAAAAAATCAAAACAACGACCTTCACAAAGTCGTGTATTCGAAGAAAAAAATAGGCGTCATAATAAAATCCGCATAGTTATGCAAATTAAATAAATTAAATATCAAGCAAAAAAACAAATCATAGCTCAAAAAATCTTTTTTTTTTTTGGCATTTTGCCTCTGGGGAAAATACGTACATTTCTTATGTTAATTGGGGGTTTTTTTTTTTCTTTCACTAACTTGCTTTCATCAAGAGATTAGATCGATGAAAAACCAGTTCATTGTACTAAATTTAAGTTAAAAGTCGTGTATGGATATTATTTTTGTTAAAGAAGAATTAGAAAAAAAAAAAAGATTTAAAATATACAAAAATGTGCCTGAAACACTTTTGACGTCAAATCTAGTTTGCTTAGTCTTTTGTTTTTATTTAAATTTATTTTTTTTGTGTTAATTAATTTTGCTAAATATGCCATTGATGAAGATAAGGAACATTCATTGACGTCAAAGCAAAAATTTTGGCATTTCGTTATCAGTGAATTATGCACGTTAAATTTATGGAGGGAGAAGAAAAAAGTGAACAGCATTTTAGTAAAAAAAGATTTAAGAAACAAACAACTACAGTTTTTTTCGCTTAACAGTTTGCTGCTTAAGTTGGCTGCTTAAGTCTTTTGTTTACTTTTGCAATGCAACAAGTTTGTCGTTTGAGTCTTTTGTTTATCAGTACTATGTGCTGCTTGTTGAGCCGTAAGTTTGTTGCTTAAATCTTTTGTTTACGCTTGCATTCATTGTTTATGTTTTGTTGTTGTTTTTTTTGTTTTTGTTTTTGCTGCATAATCGTGTATTTTGTTTTTTGCCAGTCAAACAACCAGTTTCATTATCAACTTCATTATTTTTACGGTCAATGTCAGTGGTGACTTGAAAAAATGCAGTTAATTTGAATTTTTCAACACAGTATGCACTTAAGTAAATATGTTATTTATTGCTTTTGCATATTTAATCAATTTGCTTTTAAAGTATTCTGTCAACGCAATTAATGAAGCGAATTTTATTTGTTTATAATCATTAAATCATTATTGAGCACTTTTGTTTTTTGATTTATTGACATAATGTTTTTTATTAACATTACTATGCAAATGAAGTGTGTAAATGTGTGCTTACAAAATTATAGTGTCAAATTCAAGTGCTACGAGTACGATAAATAAACAAAAGAGTTAAGCAACGAACCTCAGTAAGTTCAATATATTTTCTAGCAAATAATTTTTTACTTGAGTGTTTAAACGTGAGAAATTTTCATTATGTCAAACTTTAAATTCAAACTTATTCGTTATTTCTAGCCTCTTTAACGCATTAATGTTTGAAATTTGTTTGCAGTAGTTACAGAGAAAGTGTTCGATAACTGAAAGAAAGTAAAATCTAATTTTATGCTGGATTTATGTGCGTAAATGTTTTGTATTTGGTGAATATAATGAATTTAACACTTTACACCAATTTGTCACGTTTTTTTTCAGCCTTGTTAATTCCAAATATTACGTTGTAAAAATTATAGTTTAATTTTAATACCAAAAAGTATTTCTAAAGAACAAACCCAAATAGTATTAATTTTATACAATTTTGGAATAAATTTTATACTTTTCTGGGATAAATTTCTAACTTTTTTGGTAGAAATTTTGAATGTAATACCAAAATAGTTTCAAATTAATATCAAAGAGAATAAAAACAATGAACAGTAAACTATCAGTTTTACCGTGTAGCTTTCATCTTTAAAAACAATAATTTAACAATTCGCCATGATTTTTACAATAGCGAATTCATGCAAAATTTTGTTAACTTGCAAATATCAAAACAAAAGACTTAAGTAACGAACGCGTAATAAAGCACTTTTAAAGCATGGCTAACAAACAAAAATGTACAAGAAAAACTGGAACAATTATAAGTTAAAGATAAACAACTACCCAAGCGAAGGATCTTTCACTTGACATATAAATTGCCAATATAAGAAAACAAAAGACTTAAGTAGCGAACTTGTTCTTAATAATTTTTACTGCTGCTTGCATTTTTACAATTTTTGACAACATAATCAAAAAAAAAAAAAACCAATAAAATCGATTTTAAGACATAGTTTAATACTAACCAGGATGATATATCGCACGTTCTGTAAAAACTGCCGCATTTGTTTGCGCTATACAGCTGGCAGCAATATAGATGACGGCTACTAAGTAACATAATTTCATGGAACTCATTTTTATATTTGTTTTTTTTTTTAGTTTGGGTTTTTATCAAAATAAAATCTTTAAGTTAATATGTATTTAAAATACTTTATGTGTTTTGTTTATTTTTTTTTTTTCAAATTTAGCACAATTTTTGGCACAATATTTCTTGTAATTTTTTTCTTTTTGCGGCGGCGGCGTACTTATGTGTTTTTAAATATTATTAACACTTTGTACAGCTATTGGTTTTTTTGCGATTTCTTTTAATTTTTAATAAAATTTTCTATTCGTTCTTAATTGATCTGTACACGCTGAGATCGAGTTTCAAACTAAAGCTTCAAGCACGCTGCTGCTCATATTTAAGTGAGAGGTAGTGTGCTACAAAGTTGCTTTGTAGCGCTTTATGGACGAGCCTCAGTATTTTATTTGTGGCATTTGTGTGTTATGACGACAGCATTATAGTTGAGAGTTACTATTTGCTCTTTTCTAGTTTTGATTATTTATGAATTTTTTATTTGCCGTTTTTTTTTCGTTTTGCTTGATTTTTTTTTTTTTTTGCTATTTTATTGTGTTGTTGTCATAAATTCTTTAACGAAAAAAAAGCAGACAACAATTTGACTGATTTGGTTATTTTTAAAATTTTTTATTTCATATTTTTCTTTCTTATTATTTTATGCATTCTTTTCTTGTTAACAAAACTTGGTCAATATATTTCCTTTTTTGAGTATTATAGCAAATATTTAAGTTCTATTTTTAAATTAACACTCATTTGATATTAATTCACACTTTTTGCAAGACATACCATACCCATACTTAACTATGATTCATATTAAGTAGCTATGATTTAAATTTAATGTAAACTAAGGCGGTGAACTTTACATTACCTAATATGGCTTACATGCAGAAACAACAAAGCTATATAATTTGTCTGTTAAACTTAAAAGAACTATGAAATACCCATCAAATTATTTGTTTGAATTGACTCTAGGAGTTCAAAAAATATAGATGCTTATAAGTGGGAAACTGTCTATTTTAGGGCATATTTGAAGTTATATCAGTGTATCAGTAAACAGTGTTATTTATTTCTGCTAATGCTACCAAAAAGACATTACATTTCTCATTAAACTTCACCTATTAATTTTTCCAATTTGATCTTTTCAGGTTACCACTGAAGTTAAGGTATCTAAGATATCTTTTCTGCAATAGATAATAATTCGGAAAGTACGGATCCTATTGTTTAGGTTAAAAGGTGAAGTTTGATGAAGAAAGTTATGGCTGTCCAATGCCATTGGCACAAATAAATTACACCGTATACTGTAAGCGTGGTATAACATCAAATTTCCCCCAAAACAAAGATATCTTCAAAACAAGAGTGAAATCGGCAAATCCGATACTATTTTCGTATTCAGTAGATGCTTGATTACCCGGAATAAACTCCGAAACCTCACGCTACAAAATCATAGCCCTGTTTCATCTATCTTAAAACTGGGAATTTATTTCGATCCCTGTTTTATGTTCGGCTAATTTGTTCCAATTTTTGACAATTCTTTTATCTCATAATGGCACCGATGTTCTAGGTAACTATTAAAGTGGGATTAGCGGAACATTACCAATTGAGAAAATTCGACGAGGTAAATTATTAGATTACGTTAAATGGATATTGACTGGACTAAAAAAAATTCCACATAAAGGGGGTCTAAAATGAACCCCTGAGGAGTTATAGGGTTAAAACAGATTTTATGACTTGTTTAGAAAAAAAATTTATTGGGTCAACTTAACGTATTAGAAAAAACATTTTAAAGGAAAGTTTTAGCTAATTGTATGAGCTTTCTAGGAATGTATTTATTTGGCTTATAGGGTTTTAAAGGATTTCGCAAAGTTCTGGACCTTTATAATTGATATTTCAATTTTTTCTTCATATTTTTGACTTTTGCGTCAATTTTAGTATAAAAAAGCCCAATTAACATATCCTTTTATAATTTTTTTTGGAATCCCAGCTTAATTTACTTTAATACGGTAGCACATTTGTCATATCCATTTTTTGATTTGAGGTCAGAATGCGCTGCATACGATGCATTTTATTTACCGTAAGCGTATGTTTATAGGGCTTTTTTATACAAAAATTGCCGTAAAAGTCAAAAATATAAAAAAAAATTTTAAAATATCAACTTGAACCCCTTGAGACTGAAGCCTAGACCATTGTAGATATCGAAAAATGAACTTCGAATTAAGTTTTCTAGTGTTTAAATTAAGAATAAAAATTTGGTCCGGAAAAGCCTCTTATAGCCGGAAATGGTGCAGTTATATTACACAGTGCAGCAAAAAAAATTCGAAAATCTTTTTGAATACTATTCCTGAAAGCACATGATGTTACTTGTAAAACTCTATCTGTGTATCGCTTGTTTGGCTCCAGGTCGAATTTTATAGTTCTATAAAAATTGCTTCAAAACTGCTTTTTCAAAGTTGCCACGGCTATAAGTCGTACACCGTGAGATTTTGTTTTTCTATCTTCAACGAAGTTATAGATATAGACTAAAGGAAAGAAATTGTTCAAAAAACTCACCCGAGCCTTAAAATCACAAAAATGTCAAAAAATTTTACCATTTTTGGTCATAGCTACAAAACCGTTCCATATTTTGCCAAACAGTTAAAACAAAATTTAAGCCTAGACTTAACTGAACAACTCTCTAGAGCATGTCAATAGCATTCGAGTACTCCTAATTTTAATTAAAACATTGATGTATCAAAAAATGCTTGGAGTCCTATGTGACGCCATCGGTCTCAATGGGTTTAAGGTCCAGAACTTTGCGAAATCCTTTTAAACCATAAAAACCAAATACACTTTTAGTTTCCTGTAAAAAAGTTTTCTCTAAGACGCTAGCGTGACCCAGTAAATTTTTTTTGAAAATCAGTTTTAACTCTATAACTCCTCAGGGGTACATTTAAGTCCCCCCAGGTAAATTTTTTGTTAGTCTAGGCCTCCTCTATCACCTCCCAGAAGCTTCGTAAATATCTTCCTCGAGCATTGAAGCTTGAGAATTTGTGCCAAAATAGACATTTTGCCCTAAAAATATAATTTTTAAAATTTTTCAAAATCACTCTCATGGTAGTGCGGAAAATGTTACCCTTGGATTGCTTAAACAAAGGAGTAAAATATTTTTGGCATTATGGACTATAATATCCTCCGATGGAAACCGAGCCTTGAATTTTACGAATTGGGCCTAAATAGAAATTTCAGAAAATAGCATTATTAAAATTTTTAAAAATCCTTATTTACCAAATGTGATAAAGTTTCGCCTTGAATTAGATAAATGGACTATTAAAATATTTTTGGAATTGAATATCTCGCATGCGAAATAACAAACCCGAATGACAACTAGTACTTATCAGTTTCGAAAATTTTCGTTTTTCGCTCCCACCCTTATAGGAGTTCGGACGTCTTGGGCTAAGGTCCAAGTGTCGAAGCGGTTTCCCTCACCCGAGCCTTCTCTATCTGTGATGCCTTGGAAATAAGATGCTGACAAGAACTGCTGAAGAAGAGCGCAATTGGAAGATTTACTAAGGCATCTTCTCAGAAGCCACTGGCGCAAAAATTTGTATAGCTCTCTTCTACAAGAGCGTAAAAACATTGTGAAAATGTGTTGGAGAGAATTGAAGGCACTTGATTATCATCATACATGAATTTTTAGTTTCGGGCAGAGGTGGTAAAGTTATTTAAGAAAAAATGTCTAAGAAATATATAAACGCCAAAAAATATATTGCGCAATTTATGTAACAAGTAACAATGAAAAAATATAACATAAAAAGCCTAAATAAATAATGTCTTACTAAACTGCTATTACATACTAAAGTTATGCTCATTAAACAGGTATTTTACAAAATATTTGTTTACATGTGACCACTATTCAAGCTGTACAAGTAGATACTCGTACATATGAGTATGTAGTACAACTATCCAGTTTTTTTGGTGTCATCATTTTAATTGCGTATTTTTTAGTTAAACCGTTTTATTTTATTATTTTATTATATTTTATTCAATAAATTTTGTATTTTTCCCATGTTTTTAAATAGTCGCTGTAGGCGTTGTCGTATTTCAGCTTTTAAATACAAATGCTAAATTGTTTTCGAGACGAGTTTTTTTTCCTTTTAATTCAACTAAAATATAAAATTAAAAAAAAAACGCAAAATTCAACGCCACAGAGTCGCCAACACGTAGCGGGAGGTACATTTTTGAACCCTACATAAGTGTGACATGTACGGTACATTCATGGGAAGAATATTAACCTAAATGAAAAGTACTGGTGGTAAAGGTTATCAATCCCCAGCTTATGCTAGATCATAAAAAAGTTAAAAATTAACATTAGAGTGGTTCAAATTCAATGTACTTAAGTGCCGAGTTTTGGGGTTCAGGCCTTAAAATTAACTTTTAGTCAAAATGTCACCCGAATCAGATCATTCGAAAGCATGTCAGTGGGTCGATTTATATGAATTTTCAGAAGTAAGGTATATGCAAAAGTTAGGTAATACGTAGGTAGGAAAAAAAAATTAAGAAAAGTTTAAAGTTTTCTTTGGGTTTAGTAACACGGTGGGCCCAAGTTGAACTTTGAGCATCAAAAGTGCTGCATGGAAATTTTCACATTTTATAATCAGAAGCCAAGAAAAAGGAGATCGTTAGCGTTTTTAATAATCTTAGTTCTTAAAAGCATTAAGAACAGTACTTTTTGCCAAAACATGTCGAAGATAAAAACCACAAAATTTAGTATGAATTATAAGATAAAATGCTACGTTCAATCGAAAACTTCATAATAAGTACTTTAGTTATTGCACAGTTCCAAGCGTTATGCTACGATATTGGCAATAAGCTAAAGCTATAAATATTGTTAATATAGTGTAGGGTATTATGGTTAAGTTTAGTGGAAATTTTATTTTTAACAAATTGTTAATAACCGTAGAAAAAACATCAGTAAAATTAAAACCATGAATTTGACATGGTTTCACACAAGTAAACATTAACAATAAGTAATGCTCAGTAATACTGATGAATATTTTGGGTTGTTTTTTTGTTGTTTTATATTATTAATAGCTTTTGTTTACCAAATATAACAAAGTAATTTTCGCGTTAAATATATTATATCGAAATAATTATATAATTATGACACAATGCTAATACAGAAGCTATGCGTATAATAAATACAATATACGCTTACTAGACTGATTAAAAAAAAAAAAAGAAATTAAATTTTTGGGAATTTCTATGATAAAAATTTGAAACAGAAATCTAAATCTTGATTCTGAATAAAACTTATTGTTCCAAGGTATCATGAAATCGTGCAACGAACAACTTTCTAGAACATTTTAACCCATTATATGATAGTCTTAATAAGCGAAAAAACTTTATTCATCATGTGTGTATCAAATCAACACCCTTAAAACAATCATGTGAGTGGCGTTTTGCACTTCGACTTGTCTTTGTAGACTACCACACTGCCTTCGACAGTGTCTCCCGGGAAAACATTTGAGTTTCACTGCAGCGAAGACGTATTGCCGCAAAGGCCATAAACTTAATACGTACACAATATGAAGGCTTTAAATGCAGTGTGTTACACAACAGATTGTTGTCACCGACATTCACCACCAATTTAGGCGTACGACAGGGGTGTTTACTATCACCATAAGGACAAAAAAGGGGTGTCCAATCGATCTTTACCGAACATCTAGAAGATCTCGACTACGCTGACGACATTTGCCTTCTATCGTCCAAACACTCAGATATGCGAAGCAAGATTGAAGACTTTGTCTTAGAATCGCAGAAAGCCGGCCTAAAAATCAACGCATCCAAGACTAAAAGCATGAAGCTGAACGCAAACAGAAATGACAACACGTTTAAAGCTGGCAGTGATCACATTAAAAACGTCGACAGCTTCACGTATTTAGGCAGCATTATCTCCATGATTCGAATGTGAAATCGGTTTTGCTATATGGGTGCGAAACATGGCTGAACAACTGAGGGGTGTAGAAGCAAAGGCAGCAATCTCCATTTTGTTTATGAACGTGTTTGATAGTGTTTGATCACAAGCTACCATCAAATGCAACTAGATGTCACTATCAAACATGTCCATGATTAAAGGAGAGACTGTCGTCTTTGATTCTGTACCTCTTTGATCGTGCCATCTTCTTGCATTTGATAATACCTTGTGGTCAAACACTAACAGACACACTTAGAAAAAAATGGAGATTGCTGCCTTTGCTTCTATACCCCTCAACTAACGAATAAGCTGCAAGTATTCGTCACCAAATGCTTAAGGCGTATACTAAAGGTTTGGTGGCCTCGCACTATATCAAATGCCCATCTACATCCAAAATGCAATCAGAGGACTATAGCAAACGAGGCCAAGCTGCGCAAGTCAAGATGGATGTGTCACTCTCCGGAAACCACACAGCGAAGTTTGTTGCCAGACTCTTGAATGGAATCCACAAGGCAGTTGAGAACGTGGTAGACCCAAAACCAACTGGTAAAGGTTGCTGGAAAAGGAAATACAAGAATCGGGAAAATCGTGGCAAGAGATGAAAGTCATCGCAAAAGATCGCAATAAATGGAGACGTTTCATATTGACCCTATGCTTCTCCTAAGAGTTAAAGAAGAATACATATATGATAGTCTTATGGGTCTTTTTGACACCATTTTCAAAAAAACTGGGTTGAAATGTAATACAAAAATATTCTACCAAAAATTTCGTTAGGGTTCACCAAAAACAAAAAATGCCTAATACTTAAAAATAATGCATAAAAAATGTAATTAGATGCAATATGTAGATGTAGAACACTTTAACCCATTTTAACCCAGCTTTCTTTATAAGGAGGTCAAAAGAACCATAAGAGCAGAACATAATCGGGTAAGATGTTCCAAAAAATTGTACCTTGCGTGATTTCATGATGACCTTGGAACAATAAGTTTTATCCAAAATTAAGATTTAGAGTAGGGTGAAATTTCGAAAAAACCTCTTTTGAGCTAAAAAACCAATATATCGTTGATTTAAGGTTCCAATTTTGTTATTTTTTTTATAACTCAAGACAAAAACTTTAGTATATCAAACGACTCATTCCGAGCATTTTTGAGATCGTAATATTTAAAATAAAAACAGCATCAAGCCGAGATTTCGCATAAATCGAGGTAGCGCCACCTCTAAATGACCTTTAAAAAATTTGAACAAAATCTTAGCTCACTTTTTTGACACTCTCTTTCAGATAGAAATTAAAAAAAGTTTTTTTTTTTTTGAATCAGTCCAATACTTTTTTTTCATATTTGGGACTGTCATTATTTCTTTTTTTCCTTCTTAACTTAAACTTAAAGTTGTTTACATTTTTGGCGTCTTCCTAGAATCAAGTTCTGAGAACTCGTGACTCTATGGAGTTTTCCATAGTAAATTGTTTAAACTTTAAATTTACAATTTTTTAATTGCAGCTTAGGTTTTATTTTAACATTTCAAGTCAATTATAAGAAATCACACAAAAAAATACCCAATTTATGACAAACAACTCAAAGTCGGGAGTTCCATTACTTCGGGGAAATTGAAACCAATTGACTTTGTTTTTATTGTTATTTAAAAGTTTTTTTTTTTTTAAATCAGACCCAGCCCCTTAAGGTGGTATTTGCGCCTACAGTGTCTAATTGCTATTTTTCTTTAACATCTTGGGCTGTCTAGAAGTCGATCAGGTTGCAACCTTTCTATTCCCGAATTAAGTTGTTTTTGAAGTTATTGATTGTGTCTAGAATTTGTAATTATCTTTAAATATATAGAACTTAGTTTAACTTAAACTAGTTTAAATAAATGCCCCCACCCGATTTGCAAAATTTCTAAACAGGAATGCATAGAATTATTTCTTTTTGTGCAGTATGTTGCTAAGCTTCTTTTGCAAAACTTAAATTTTAATCAAAATTCTGATCTTTATTTGATCTCTTATATTAGCTTTAGATACATACATATGTATATTTTTCTTTTTGTTTTTTAAATATTTAGTGGTAATTAAAATTTTATTGTGTTTTGCATAATAAATCGTAATTAATTAATTGTTTACGCGTGTGTAGGATTAATTATCATCAAGTGATAGGCGAAGTATTAAATCTTTTAATTTTCAAAAACACACACGTTTTGGCGAAATGCCAACTTCATTTAATTTTTATTTCATGTTCAAAGTATAATGTATTTACATACATAAATATAAATTCTCATATTTAAAAAAGATAAGTCGTAAACTTAAGGGTCGTCACTATGACACCACATAAATAATCTAATTATTATTTAAATTACTTTAGTACCCAATACGCCATTAAAATAATCTTTATAAGTTGACTTATCGCTTGTCAGTTTACATGGAAGATTAGGTGATATTTTTAATTCATTATAGCATAGAATTATTTATGTTTTCTACTTAGTTTTGAATTTTAATATATACAGCACCACAGATGCGAATTCTTGGTAAATAAGAATACTTGGGACTGTTACATGTATCTCTTGATGACTTAAACATTTTAAAAACAGCCTGGTATTTTAGAAAAAGCCTAATTACAAAGTTTTGTTTTCATTGAATATGTACATTAGACTGATGAAAAAAAAATTTTTTTTGGAATTTCCACGATTACGCCCAAAAATCTGAAAGAGGGTGTCAAAAAGTCTGCTGAAATTTTTTTCAATTTTTTCGAAGGTCATGTAGAGGTGGCACAAGGCCGATTTATGCAAAATTTTGGCTTGATGCGGTTTTTATTTTATTATTATCAAAAATTGATTTTTTTAATTGAACTTTTAGTCATATATTTGCAAAGATCGATTTACATATAAATCTATCAATGTATTTTCTAACACATAATTATGACAAATCAAGGAACGGATTAAAAACACGGCTATAGTGACATATGTTTCGTCTTTCACCACAAAGACTCATCAGACTATTTTTGTTGTAATTATAATTATATTTATTTCACTAACTAAATTAATTATAATTGAAAAAATGCAAGTTTGAAAACTTTTTGTGTTTTTGGCCTGGGCGGGAGTTGAACCAAGAACATCCCAGTTGGTAGCAGAAGTCGTTACCACTGCACCAGCCTTGCCCGGCTGCGAAGCCGATTTTTGCCAGTTTTTTGTTTGTGTGTTAATACGTATTGATATATCATAATTGTTGTTTTGTGTTATTTATTGATATTTGGTATAGTTGTTCCTTTGGAACAAATTCAATACCGATTGCAGGTGTTGTTATTATTATCTCAAAAATGCTCGGAACAAGTTGTACTATATATTAATTATTTTCATCGTGAATCAAGGTATTGTTTAACATATTGTTTTTTTTTTAGCAAACACCCTCAAAAAACGTTTTTTCCAAATTTTACCCTACTGCAAAACTCTTAATTTTCATTTTAAATAAAAATTTTTGTTCCAAGGGGAACTGATGCTATTGTGGTATAGTTTTTCAATGTGGTATGGTCGCATATCTCCGATTTGGGAAAGAACCTGCGAACGTCACTGCTTTTATCCCGTTAGAAAACATGAAAAACCAGAGATGTGTTGCTGTCATGGACCATACAAAATTTTTCCGATGTCACTTGAACGAAACGTAAATCGCGTGTGGTCGATGTAATTTTATGCATTTTTTGCAAAAAAATTTTGTAAAGTAAAAGTTGAAAAATATTACGAAATAAGTGTTTAACTACGTCAATTCACAAAGTTTCCAATTTAAATTTTACTATTTTGTAATTTCTAAAAATTGACCAGTGTGGTATAATCGGGCTTCGCTAATGAGGTATATGAACATTTCTTGATATTCTTAACATTATTTGATGGCTGTATATTTTTTAATAAGAACTATGAGTTTGAGAACCAATGTAAATGTTATTATGAACTTATTTCTTACCTTTCAAACTTTATATTTGGTTGTATGGTTAAGTATACCACATTAACCTACTTATATATACCATATTACCAGCCCACTTTACAAGTACTGATCAGTGTATATATCATATTGCGCCACCATATATACCAAATTACCTGCCACCTTTTTGAAAACAGCTTTTTTGAGTTTTTTCAGATTATGCTCAATAACTTTTTTTAATGAAATTGCACACATTTTTTGAAATATATTCTGTAGCCAATACTTCAATGATGGTTCTTTTTCAAATTCCACCTAAACATTAGTTATACTACAATGGCATCAATTCCCATACCATGAAATCCCGTAAGAAACAATTTTTTATAACATCCAAGCCCATTATATCCTCTTCTTATGTTTTTTAACACCCTTATAAAAAAACTGGGTTAAAATGGGTTAAAGTGTTTTACAAAAATACTCTACGAAAAATTCAATTCATGATCAGGGGCTGTCCACACATTACGTGACGCGGCAGGGGGGAGGGGGTCTGACGATTTGTTGCGAAGTGTTACATGGAAGTGGGAGGGGTCATCAACTACGTTATGTAAAGTCGATTTTATAATTTTATGCGACGAGAAAATCAAATTCAAATTACAAATTAAGATTTGTTACATTACTAGGGGGGGGGGGTGTACGTTTTGTTACATTGCATTACTACCGGAGAGGGGGGATCAAAAAGGTCGAAAATATATGTAAACGGCCCCTAACTAATGAAGTCACTACATAAAAGGATGTATGTTGGGATGAAGCAAGTTGTATGGAAGAAATTTTACCAACCTCATGTGAAAGTTTTCTCATTTCTATGAAAAAATGCCCAAAGAACCATACCGCTATGTTGACTTTAGTTCGCCGCATTTTCGATTGAAAATTTTACATTGCAATTAGGGTTATCGTGAATATTAATATTCCCGGGGAATGCACGGCAGTCAGAGAAAACCCCTAATATGTTATTAGTTTACATACATGAAAATGTACAGTTTTTCATTGATTTTTTCGAGGAAAACACTAACCCAAGGGATTTTGGGTACTGCGATGACGAATTTGACATCTATTTTTCACCAATGGTATTATGTTGGGTAAAATAAAAAAAACTGTCAATTTGGTTCCCAAAACTGGTACCAGGTGGCGTCTTGGATAAAAATGTACGTCAGATTCGGCATCTCAGTACCAAAAAAAAAAAAATTGGGTTGGGGCTTTTCTTGAAAAAGGCAATGACAAAATTTTAATTTTAAGGTATATAAACTAAAAACAGCTGTGTTTTTGACGACAGTTTAAAACAGGTAAAAATTTCAGTCGAAAATGCGTAAAATCGAGATTTCCTGAAAATCGAGATTACCTGAAAATCGAGATTTCCGATAATGCTATATATGGGAGAGCACATGTGGAACACGGTGAGGGAAAGGGTTAAAAGTCTAAATCGCTCATTACGGCCACATAACATTAAGACCTGTTATTATTATATTATTCTGAAAAAGGTTAAGCAAATTTCTTGATGAAAAATAAATCGACTTTGTTGATGTTTTTCTTAATTTAAGCTACCCATGCCGAGTAAATAACGAAAAACGCTAAATTTTCAAGTAAAACGACCTCCTGACAGCCTCTCATGTCGCAATTTTAATTTTACGTGTCTTGGAGTATATTCCATCACATTTGCTTATAGATTATGAAAAAATTTCTTATTTAAAAAAACCTGGGTCAAATAATGCAAGATTATTTTCGGATATGCCCATATATCAATTTCATTTTTTGCTAAAAATTTAATTTGATTTGAAAAAAGGGCTAATTTGATTTGGTAAAAATTGATTATAGCCCAGGAAAATAAGACGAAAAAAGAGCTTCTGTGCGAAAAAATTCCCAGTGGAAATTTTTCACCGGAATTGTCTTTATTTATGCATGATACACAAACTGTGAAAAGTCCATTGCAAAGTCGTGTGCGCATAAAAAGTTATTCGGGCTTTAGGGTCGCTAAAATCAGTTTTTTGCAAATATCTCGCTAATGCTAACTTTTACAGAAAAATGTTGGTCTCCAATTTTGTAGCACAGGAAACTTCCTACAAAAATACGTTAAAAATATTTGCGTACGACTTTTAGTTTAGGAGATCACCCAATTTAAAAAGTTGTTAACAGTTATGATACGAAATACTACCTATGAGTTCATATTAAAATATCTTACTTTTTAAATTGCAATAACTCTTCAATGAGAAGTTGTACAAACAAAATTAAAATGCCGTTTGAAAGATAATTTAATTTTCTATATACTGTACAAAATTTTTTTTTCGAACGGCTCATGACCTTAAAAATATCCTTGAATAACCGTTAAGGCTTCGAAATTACTGGTTTTTTAAGGATATCTGCGAATTGGTAAGTACTACGATAAAAAGCAATGGGACCAAATTTGTAGAAAATTACAAGATCTACAAAAAATAAGCGATATGTGTACACATAGAAGTAACCGTTTAGAAGATATTCAATAGAAACCGGTTTTTTGGCACTTTAAGGGTTTTTTGGAATATCTTCTAAACGGTTACTTCTATGTGTACACATATCGCTTATTTTTTGTAGATCTTGTAATTTTCTACAAATTTGGTCCTATTACTTTTTATCGTAGTACTTACCAATTCGCAGATATCCTTAAAAAACCAGTAATTTCGAAGCCTTAACGGTTATTCAAGAATATTTTTAAGGTCATGAGCCGTTCGAAAAAAAAATTTTGTACGGTATATAGAAAATTAAATTATCTTTCAAGCGGCATTTTAATTTTGTTTGTAAAACTTCTCATTGAAGAGTTATTGCAATTTAAAAAGTAAGATATTTTAATATGAACTCATAGGTAGTATTTCATATCATAACTGTTAACAACTTTTTAAATTGTGTGATCTCCTAAACTAGAAATCGTACATCAATACTTTTAACGTACTTTTGTAGGAAATTTCCTGTGCTACAAAATTGGAGACCAACATTTTTCTGTAAA
Source organism: Calliopum simillimum (assembly GCA_951812925.1). NCBI lineage: Eukaryota > Metazoa > Arthropoda > Insecta > Diptera > Lauxaniidae > Calliopum > Calliopum simillimum. Next base: position 26,482,740 of record OX638371.1, read on the forward strand.
AGTTAGCATTAGCGAGATATTTGCAAAAAACTGATTTTAGCGACCTTTAAGCCTTAATAACTTTTTATGCGCACACGACTTTGCAATGGACTTTTCACAGTTTGTGTATCATGCATAAATAAAGACAATTCCGGTGAAAAATTTCCACTGGGAATTTTTTCGCAGAAAATGTCTTATTTTCCTGGGCTATTATGATTTGGTAAAAATTGATTATGATTTGGTAAAAATTGATTATGATTTGAAAACAAGTCAATATGATGTGAAAAAGGTTTAATTTGGAGTGCAAAACTTGTATTTTTCCAAAGCCTCAAAGAGGTCCATCAGAAGCAATATTTGAAAATTTGATAAAATTTCTACAAAACACATATTAAATTAACTTAAAATGTTGTTGTTTATTTAGGAAACATGTTTTCTTGATTTAAGTTGAATGGAAATTAACATACTTCTTTTTTTTATTAAAATTTACAATCTTAAACGCTTAGTGTTGTCAATAATTTATGGTTTCGATCGCAAAGTTCGCTTGACGCCAAAATTAAATTCTTGCATAAATTTCATAGGCTTTAAAGCCGGATTTAAGAATTTTGTATTTTTTTTTTTTTAAACATCTATGCTTGTTATGACAAGTGTCAAAAATTAACAAAATTAATTGCAAGATTTTAGAAAAAAATCCCCATCAATCTTTAAGAGCCTTCGAATATTGCTCAAATTATATACTTACAAGCTTAAAAAGAAATTATTGATAGAGTGTTGTTTCCAACGTTAAGGGCTTTGATTCATAAAAACGAGAGTAGGCAAAGTAGGTTGATGCCCTGTCTGTGTTCATCTTTAAATTGATACCGCAGTACATAATACAAGAAGTAAACAGAGCTGAGTGGTACATTTCTAAAAAAGTCAATTCATAAACCATAATATTGAAATCACTGAATGGAAATCAATAGAATTAAGAACGATACAAATACTACGTGTATCATTCGTGTTCTGTCATCCATGTGGTTTCAATTACTTTTCATTTAGGAGGCTTTTTGATGAAAATGGTGAGTCACACGATAAAAAGTACTAGAATCTTTTTTGTGGGGAATTACAGGTTCTACAAATAACATTGATTTCCATTAATGAAAAAGTAACCGTTTAGGAAATGTCCTTCAAAAACAGCAAAAAGTCGAGAAATTCGACTTCATCGAATATTTCCGAAACAGTTACTTTTTCGTAAATACAAATCAATATTATTTGTAGAACCTGTAATTCTCTACAAAAAAAAAAAAAAAAAATCTAATACTTTTTATTGTGTGACTCACCATTTTCACCAAAAAGCCTCCTAAATGAAAAGTAATTGAAACCACACTATATATAAAAGTAATTTACTTTTTCCTCAAGTTTTGAGCCGATTGTAAGAGGATTTCTAACACTTTTAGAAATACTTAACCTTCATAACCTTTTTGGACAAGGTGTGACAAAAGTAATACCATAATGTTACCATAATGCCATTATTTTTCCAAATGCCGTCAACGCCGTGGTCACATGACCGAAATAGTTTATTTTATACCCTACACCCAGGGTATATTTACTTTGTCCTTCCGTTTGCAACGCAGAGAAGGAGGTATATATATTCTTGATCAGCGTCACCTCCTGAGTCAATATAGCCATAACCGTATATCTGGCTGGCTGGCAGGCTGGCTGATTGGCTGGCTGGGTGTCTGTCTGTGGAAATATTTTTTACGGGAAAACTAATCAAAATAATTTTGTGAAATTTGAAACAGTGGCTTTGTCGTAAAAATTAGCTTGATGGATTGAAAATGAGCAAAACCGCTCATACAAAAAATATCTTCAAAATGCAACTCTAGGAGTATTTTTCACGACAATACAACCAAAATCCACATAAATACTAAGAATTGTAAGCGCAAGCTCTGAGCAAAAACTGGGCGAATTCGGACAAGAGGGCGTGGGGAGCTCCCATATAAGCAAAGCTTCAAAATGCTATACTGAAATTGTTTTTGGAGATAGACCAATTAAATTGCACTCAAATACTAAAGACTATAAATGCACGCTCTGCGCTAAAACTAGACGAACTCAGACAAGAGGGCGTGACACTTCCCACATGAGCATAAGCTCCAAAACGCTATACTGAAAACGTTGTTTGAGATAATCCAACCAAATTTTACTCAGCCACTAAGAACTATAAATACAAGCGCTAAGCAAAAACCGGGTGAACTTGGACAAGAGGGCAAAATTTTCAAAATACTGCAGTGTAGGGTATTTAATGTTTGGCCAGGAGAAAGATTACACCCTTACCAGTTTTCAGCATAATTTCATCAATCTTACACTTTCAATTCAACTTTCTGAAAAAACAGAGCCTAATTTTTTCATTTCCAACAAAATGGCAGTGAATTCACATTGTGACATTAATTTTGCTTCGCCTGTTACATTCGATAATTCAGAAATTTTTTTGTTATTTTTAGACTAATTCGATATCTTTCGTCGAATCTTTTCGACTTTTGTGGCATACTTCGATTTTCATAAATTTTATTTGATACATCGTTATTTTTCGGTAATATTTGATACTTTTTTATTTTTTTAAAATTTCATAGTTTTCTTTCTACTTTTTTGTTATTATTCGATTTTGTTTAACTTTCCTGTTTTTTCAGTACTATGTTTTATGGTTCTTTATTTTTTGGTTCTATTTCAGTTTTTACAGAATACTTTTATGTATTTCAATACTCTCCAAACTTCTCATTGTTTTTTTTATACTATTAAGGGCCAATTTCACAATGTTCAGTTAAGTCTTAACTAGAACTTTAACTGGAACTTTGACATTAAATTTCATAAAAAAATTTTTATTTATCTGGAAGTTAAATTTTAACTAAACATTGTGAAAATGTCCCTTAATACTTAATTGAATTTATCAACTTTTTCTACATTTTCCGATGCTTTCTGGTTTTTATTTTATTTTATCATCGATTTCATAATTTGCCCCAGAATTAGAATCTTTTGGAAGCCTTTGAGTTATATGTATATGATGGGAATTTTTCTTTTTTAGCATGCAATAATATAGCTTCAGGGAGTTTTATCATCCGAAATTTCACTATCCCCCAAAACCCTTAGACGAAAAACATTAATAGGTAAGATAACATTTCTTTCTCTCATCACCAAATTCTTTTAGAGCAAGGGTGTCAGCGTAGAACAAAAGTGAGCCAATTTTGGCTCGCCTACAAAAACAAGAATATTTCAATATTTTTTAAATTTCTGAGAACTACAACACACACGAAAAATGTTTGTTGTTTATTTTGAGCTCGTCAAAATTCGCGGAATAAAAATATTTATGAAAAATTGTTTCTGTTGTTTCGCATAAAAAAAAACAACAAACATTTTTCGTGTGTGTTGTAATTCTCAGAAATTTAAAAAATTATTGAAATATTGTTGTTGTTGCGAACGAGCCACCAAAAAAACAACAAAAAATAGGTTTTGTGATTGTTGTAGTTCGAGGAATTTGAAGTTGTTGTAAAAGCGAAAATTTTGCACTGACTGCGCTTGGCTCAGTGATTTGAAAACGCTGACACCCTTGTTTTAGAGCGTTAATACCGAGATATGTCTAGGTGATTCTAAATTCAAAATTTATCTTTTTTTTTTTTGTTCTGCAGTGTAAATTATAAATTTTTGACAAAAAATATCATTTAGTCTCAAATCCATTTAAGACCACCACATTGCTTTATATGGAACTCGCAGCAAAATCAAGTCTTTACTCTCTAAATGTCAATTTTAAGAATTCAATATAAAACAAAGCATTTAACACAATAGGTGCGACATTTCTCCTAAACCAACAAAGATTAATTAATGTGGTTAAAAACTTTGGCGCCAGACAGTTGCGGTTGGTTCCGACTCTGCAAATACTGCGGCGGCGGTATTTATAAGGTATTGGTTTCAATTTTTGCGGTTAAACCCGGCGCCAAAAAATGTGTAAAAATCAAATAAATTATGCAAATATTTTTAAAATAAATAGTTTAATTAATTAACACAAAAGTAGACAAAATGAAAGATGCTGCTGGTGCTGGCGGGTGTTTCTGTTTTTGATGATGAATGATGGATAACAGACAGATAAGCCCGTTGGACCCAAATAAAAATGATTAGTAGCAAACCAAATACCAATGAAAAAGAAATGATTTGGTTTTCCCCCCAATGAACTTAAAAACAATAGCAAATAAAAATAAAAAAATCTTATACGAATAATTTAAGATAATTTTTTTTTTTTTGCCAATGTTTGTATTTCGTATAAAAATGTTAATTAAAACAAATATTTGTCGTCTTTTATTTTTTGTTTGGCAATAAATTAAAAGATTTTTTTTCGGTTCATAAACAAACGAAACGAAAATATAAAACAATTTGTTTAATCTTAAATTTATTTGGGAATTTTGCGAATTTTAAATTAAATAATGCAATATTTTTTTGAAATTATTAAATCTTTAGTATTTACAGTTTTTTTCTAGTTGTATACACATACATATTTATTTTTTTAAGACCTGCATATCTACTTAGGTGTGTTAGCAGTGTCAGGTTGAATAAACTATGTCAAGGATTTTGTAGCGTTAACGTAAATACTGTATGGATGATATTCACCCATACGTTTACAGGATTTCTTTCTTGTGAAATACGCGTAATAACAAAAACTTTTATAATTTTGAATTTTATTATAAATGTATTTTAATGATAGAAAACTAAAGAACGCGAAATATCATGCCGATTGAGGTTTTATTGAAATTAGGTGGTTCACGCAAGGCAAAAGTAATGTCATAATGTGAATTAGCAGTCATTTTGTTAGAAATAAAACAAATAAGGCTCTGCTTTCACACAAAGTTTACTTGAAGGTACAGAGCCTTTCCGAGCCTTTCAGCGCTCGAGCTTAAATTGCTACACGGAGAAACAAATTTTACCAGAATTTCAAGTCAGAAAAGTGACAAATTTACACTGCAGTAAATTTCACCTTGTAATTTTTTTGATAAAATTTCACCTTGTAATTTTTTTGTAAAGTTCAAAAAAAAAAAAAAAAAAACAAAAACGAACAGACCGCACTTGGGTATGAACCCTGCCCCTTCCGTGTGATAGGCATATATTTATCCTCATGCGCAAAAATTTGTATATGAAGGAAAAGTCAAAATGAATATGAAGCACGGTGGTTTTTTAAAAAATTTTAACTTTTTGAAATCGCGGGTGGATTTTTTTCAGGGATAATCTTGGGGGACCCTTCTAGTATCTAAATCCGCAAACCGCGAAATCGAACGTCCAGCCGTTTTTTTTTTTTCGACATTTTAGTTTTTTTAACGATTTTTGAGTATGTCTCGGTGTTTACATATTATGTACACATTAGGGTAGGCCAAATTGTATGAAGGAAATTTTATCGACCTCGGCTACTCCCTTATGTGAAAGTTCATTCAATTCTATGAATATTTGCCCAAAGAACTATATCTCTGCGTTCAACTTTAGTTCGGCGCATTTTTGATGGAAAATTGTACCTTTCATCAATATTTTTTTTTGTTTTCATACTAAATTTTAAAAATTTTTATAAAGACAAAAGTAATGTCATTATATGATTTGGCTGGTATTCTGTCAGTAATCAATTAAATTGGGTTCTGCTTACATAAAAAGTTTACTTGATAGAGTGGAATTGATGCTATATATTTGAAAAAATGATATGGGTCAAATAGCCGATTATTATGACCGACTTTCAAAATAAACGATTCATATTTTTGGATGAATTTTTTCAAACAAAATACCAACCTAGGCTGAAAGTTCATTCAATTCTATGAATATTTGCCCAAGGAACCATACCTCTACGTTCAAATTTAGTTCGGCGCATTTTCGATTGAAAATTTTACCTTAATTTTCAATTGAAAATGCGCCGAACTAAAGTTGAACGTATATCCGGAGAGCCAGCGCCTAAAAACAACTTTGCGTTTCTAAAAGCTGAATTTGTTACAGTTGGTTATAGTAATTGTGTACATCAATAATCTGTCGGTCAGTCAAGCAAACTGTAGAACAGGCGGCTGCTATATGGCCTCAAACATGTAAAATTTCGATTTTTCTGCAAACAATTTCTAAAAGCTGAAACTTCATATACACCATTTTTTTTTTTTTGGTTTTGTTGAGCTTGCTGACGGAGATTGTTCTACAATATAGTTGACTGACCGACAGATTATTGATGTACACAATTACTATAACCAACTGTAACATATTCAGCTTTTAGAAACGCAAAGTTGTTTTTAAGCGCTGGCTCTTGGACTAGTAGAGGTATGGTTCCTTGGGCAAATATTCATAGACTTGAATGAACTTTCAGCCTAGGTTGGTATTTTGTTTGAAAAAATTCATCCAAAAATATGAATCGTTTATTTTGAAAGTCGGTCATAATAATCGGCTATTTGACCCATATCACTTTTTTAAATATATAGCATCAGTTCCACACCATCAAGTGAACTTTTTATGTAAACATTATGGAGTGCAAACTCACACTGTACGAGTATTCCTTATATTGCTGCAACATGTCGTCTTAAAATAGTCATAACTTTGTGGAAAACAATCACAAGAGACCTCTTGATAGCTCATTTTGAAGATAAAGCATGGTGTTAAATGTGTCGGTTAGTAAAAAAGAGCAGACGAATTTCGTCCGTACTGTATACAACCTCAAATATAGCCGAAAACCGAGATTTTTTGCTTTGAGTTTCATGGTGTGATTTTAAAGTTAACATAACTTTGCAGAGAAATATTGCTGATAAACATTTGATAGCTCAATTTAAAGCCAAAAGAAAGTACCAAATGTCTGGTAACAGACATTCCCAAAAAAATTTTGTGTGTCCTGCATATAACATCCAATATAGCCAAAAATCGTGTTTTTGCACTTTTTTAACTTTTTAGGTAAAGATATCTCCGACAAAAAAAAAGATATTGTTATCGGTTTGATTGAGTTTTCAAGGAAAAAACTAGGGCTATTAACTGTCGTACCAGAGTTTACGGCATAATATTACCTTATCTTGTTATATAACTTCAAAAATAGGGAAAAAAATGGTGTCCTTTAAACATATATGTAAGGATATCTCAAAGTCCAGACGTAATAGAGCAATTCTAATACCGAAATGGAATTAAGCATCAAAAATCACATCTGAAATGACTTTTTTGTTTCCGGTTTTTGTTTGTGTTTTTCTTAAATACGAAAAAACCGATTTTTTTTTTTAAATAAATTGTGCGGAAAGGATACCTTTTATATGTATGTATGTATGTATGTATGTATATATCCATATATATATATATTACACATATATACATATACAAGTATATATATGTACGTATATACAAATATATGTGTACATAATATGCATATACACACCGAGACATACTCAAAAATCGTTGAAAAAACTAAAAGGTCGAAAAAAAAAAAACGGCTGGACGTTCGATTTCGCGGTTTGCGGATATAGATACTAGAAGGGTCCCCCAACATTATCCCTGAAAAAAATCGCGGGTGGTATTTCAAAAAGTTACAATGTTTTAAAAACCACCGTGGAAGCATAACACGCCAAGTGTACCAGGTTTAAATTTTTTTTGCCTCCGATTTCGCTCAAATTTGGCAATATGGTAGATCCGGTGTGCAAGAACAACAATCCGGGAGGATTTGGTCCTATTACCATTTGTTGTTAAAATACAGGGTGTTGAAGTTGGCGTTTTTAGTCATTTTCATGAAAAGGGTATTTTTTCAAAAATTTTTAGCTTACACTTAAGTTTGTAAATTTATAAATCTAAGTTACAGGTCCCATTTATTTTGAAGTGTTCTTTTTATAAAAAAATATTTCTTGGTGATAAAATTTTTTTTTCACCAAAATTTTTTACACATAAAAATACTTTTGAATTTTTTTTAAAAAAAACCCCCCTTAGATTTTTTTAAAAATACTTTAAATTAAAGCATAATTTATAAGCTTTAAAATGATGTATGACTGAAGATGGGGTTCGGACGATACATGGGAGTTTTTGGCTTTTGCACGCCTGCGGCTGGCAAAAATCTTTTTTTACTCGAGAGGAAAGCATCTTACGTAAAAAGTGTACAAGGCAAAAATCGTCTAAGGAATACGTGTGATTGTTTTTGAAATTTTTTAAAACTTTTTTTTTTAATAATTTTTTGAAAAATTTTCGCAAAAATTATTGAAAGGAAAAAAATTTTTTTTTTAACTTTTCAAAAAATTCCAAAAATAAATCACACGTATTGCTTGGACGATTCTAAGCATTTTTTGCCTAGTAAACTTTTTACATAAGATGCCTTCCTCTGGAGTAAAAAAAGATTTTTGCCTTCAGCGGGCGTTCAAAAGCCAAAAACACCCATGTAGTGTCCGAATCCCATCTTCAGTCATACATCATTTTAAAGCTTATAAATTATGCTTTAATCTAAAGTACTTTGAAAAAAAATCGAAGGGGGGTTTTTTTAAAAAAAATTCAAAAGCATTTTTATGTGTAAAAAATTTTGGTGAAAAAAAAATTTTATCACCAAGAAATATTTTTTTATAAAAAGAACGCTTCAAAATAAATGGGACCTGTAACTTAGATTTATAAATTTACAAACTTTAGTGTAAGCTAAAAATTTTTGAAAAAACACCCTTTTCATGAAATTGACTAAAAACGCCAACTTCAACACCCTGTATTTTAACAACAAATGGTAATAGGACCAAATCCTCCCGGATTGTTGTTCTTGCACACCGGATCTACCATATTTGAGCGAAATCGGAGACAAAAAAATTTAAACCTGGTACACTTGGCGTGTTTTGCTTCATACGTATATATATTTTTTTGATATTTACCTTACTCGAGTGGAGTAAAAATTATGACACTCATTTTTATCCGTGAAAAAAATAAAATAATTTTTACTAGAGTTATAATTTCAAAATGGTCACACCTTCGAGTGGGTCGTTTTTAAGTCAAGTCCGCAATGCTTGGACTCATACTCTCAGGTCTTGGATGGTGCTTCGTCAGCAAAACCCTTTTTCAGTCGATCGATATACCCTTGTTGATTTAACCTTACTCATTTCTGGAGATAATTTAATTTTTCAATGAATTAAATTTTTTAAGTACAGAAAACAAAATGTTCCATTGCGAAATAAAAGGCGACGTCTGAAGAAACTTACCCTAATAGAGACAAACTTTTCAAATGTAGAAAAAAATTTTCTTTGGAAAACACAAGGGGTACTATATTACCATAACTTACAGGACAACCTATGTATGTGAAACTTGATTTAGTTGTGACCAAAAAATAATATTAGCTTTTGAAACGTTTAATTAAAATTGATACGCAATTGTCTTTATGCATGTACAAATAATTTATTAAAAACTATAACAACAAAAACAACACATAAATTACATACTAAAACCTGTAAATTTGTTATTTTACTTATAAACAGATATTACGTTTTATTTATATTATATTTACAAGTTTATTGAAAAATTTACATCAATTTAAAAGGAATAAAATTAAAAAAAAAAAAAATGTGCTCTAAATAAAAATATATGTATATAATGTATATAGAACTATGCTCACATATCTGTAGCCTTTAGACAAAACAACCTAACTCGAAATAAGACAAATCACTTCTCTATGGTTTCTAGTTCCAGAGATTTAAGGGTGTCCCATAACTTACGCAAGATTTGAACTTAGCGTTTTTCGCGCAGTGATGTGTTGCTAACCAAAAGAAGAAAATAATTTGAGAGCTGATAGATGAAAATTAGTAAAAATGGATTGAAAAACGCTGGATCAACGAAACTGAGCCACATTATTGAAAAGCAGTTAAACAGTATTTTAGCTCTGCTGAAAAGTTGCCAATTGCGAGTTAGGTTGTTTTGTCAAAATGCCACAAATATTACAAATTAACAAGTTAATTAAGTTTGACAACAACTTAGCATTCAATCGCTGATAAGTTGAAACTGAATGATATTATCTTAAGCAAAAACTTAAAAAAAAATTAGTAATATACTTTATTTCTAAGAAGTATGGCCTAGCCGAAAATTAAATATTCTACATCGCAGCATTTTGAAAACTTTGCTGGTATGGTAAGTGGATTTTTCTTATATGTTATGTATAAAGCCGCTTACCTATTTTCAGTGAAAATCAGAACATTCTTATCCAAAAAAAGGGGTTTGATATTAAAATCAATTCAAGTTTTTTTTTTTTTTTTTCATTTCAATAAATATGAGTCAAATGTTTAAATTAATGGTCTATTTTTTTTAATGCTATTTATATTTTTATAAGATCATTTGCTTAGTAATATCAATTTGCTTTTTTTTTATACGTCGTTTATACTTATTTAAAAATCGATTTATCTAATTTAAAATGCGCCATAATATTTGACCTTTTTAAAAATAGATTAATTAGTATTATTTTAATTTTATTATTTTGTTTTCATCTTGACTACTAATCACTATAAAAAGTTTTAATAATCAATTAAGGTTTGGTTTTGGAAACGATTTAATTGACTGAAAAAATAAAAATAAAATAACTAAGCCGTACACAAAGTAGTGAAAAAATAACGTTTCATTAGTAACAATGGTACACAGAATCAAAAAAGGAACGAAATTTTGATTAGGTATACTTACATATCTGTGGACTTTTCACAAAACAACATAACTCGAAATTGGCAACTGTTCAGGTGAGCCTAAAAACTGATTAACTACTTTTCAATAATGTGGCTCAGTTTCGTTGAAGCAGCGTTCAATCTCCCCTATACATTTTTACTAATCTTAAAGTGACAGCTGTCAAATTATTTTTTTCTTTTGGTTCATAACACTTTACCGCACGAATGGCGCTAAGTTCAAATCTTGCGTGAACTATGGGACACCCTTATATCTCTGGAACAAGAAATCGTATAGACACGGCGATTATACCAATAGAAGCGTATTTCAATTTTATATTTACAACTAAAATCCTGGAGAATTGTCTTATCTCGACTTTGATTGTTTTGTCAAAAGTCCACAGATATGTACTAGGGCGAGTCAAATTCTTTTGGAGAGTTGCGTACCTCCTCACGGTGTTCTTTGGATCATTTCAAGAATTTTTGTCCAAAAAACCATACCTCTAAAATTAATTTCCAGCCTCCCAATTTTTTCAAAAACGGCACTCAAAAATAAAAATAAATGTCCTCGATCCCAAAACGCCCGAGTACACATTTGGCTTTTTCGTACAATATCTGAGTAATTTTTTTGGAAAAAAGCCTACCTTGAAAAATTGGGAGGCTTGAAATTCATTTTAGAGGTATGGTTTCTTGGATAAAAATTCTTAAAATGCTCCAAAAAACACCGTTAGGGGGTACGCAACATCGACTTTTTCGGCCCTTTACATATTGACCTATCCTAATATGTACCCTTGTCTACTTTTCGACGCTGAATCCAAGCCCGAGACGCTTATTTACCTACAGGATTGCGAGATATCCTTACTTGAAGTTGAAGAGAGCGCTGTTCTCAGTCCCAGGAAAGGGTGTAATTCCATTTTTTGAAATTTCATCAAATAATCATAATTTTCGTTACTAAACCACACCTTCACACTTTTCCGATTTGCCTCTTACTTTTCGAGTTATCTGCCTTTTGCGTAATCCGTGTGGTTTCAATTACTTTTCACTCTGGAAGCTTTTTGAGCCAAATGGTGACAAAAAAGTATTAAAATCTCTTTTGTGAAGAATTACAGGTACTACAAATAATATTGATTTGTATATACGATAAAGTAACCGTTTAGGAAATATTCGACCAAATCAAATTTTTCGACTTTTTGCGGTTTTTTAAAAACATTTCCTAAACGGTTACTTTTTCTTTAATTCAAATCAAAATTATTTGTAGAACCTGTGAATATCCACAAAAAAGTTTTTAATACATTTTATCGTTTGACTCACCGATTTGATCATAAAGCCTCCTAAATGAAAAGTAATTGAAATCACACGGAATCCGGAACATGCCTGATAAACTTTTTAAGTATTTTTTGGGCTTAGATCTGTCTTCCGCTACATTTCTGTGAAAGTCGAGATGCGTTTATTTTAAATGCTGATAGTTATAGGGTCCAATTGGAAAAATTTTAAGGTAAAATTTGATAAGGAAAATGAAGTCTAATCGGCCTGTAAGCCATTTAAAATTATATACAAATTATTCAATATAAACTAAAACAGAATATGCGGTCGAATTTCGATAACTGGGCTATACTAGTTACTATAAATTGTCAATTTTTAAACCATTTTAAAGATGAAACCTTCTCCTTTTAGAAAAAGGGATGTATTTCAAATATGGAAATGACGCATTTTTTATGATTTGATCAAAGTTTGCAATATATCTTTTTTTTATGAAAAATTCTTGAAGTCACAACTAAAAATATATAACATTTAAAATTATATTTTAATATTCACTTGGGAATATGTCATTATTAAACCTAGACTATGAGATTTAACTAACAAAATTTTAGTAAGTGTTTCAATTAATTATAGCACTAATGAGCTTGCTAAAAATAAAAGAGAAAAAATTATTAGTGAATTCTTTAAAATGAAGCATTAAAATTAATAATAAATCAAAATATCTGCACATCATTAGTGTACAATTAATAAAAAATTGATCATTGCCACCTACATGAAATAAAATTCACAAAAAATTCTTCAACGAAATTGAAAAAAAAAAAAAAACACTTAAAAATCGAAAATAATAAATGAATATAATGAATATGTAATTACATACGTATTTACGATAATAATAAAAATAATAATAATAACGATAGCATCAAAGGAGACACTTACATACATAAAAGCTTGAAAAGTTTTAACACGTACATTTGAACAACAGCCATAGCCATTTTATCTTTATCTCAAGCACGCAAATCTTGTACAACACCAAATTATGTTTACAAAAAAATCTAGCCATTTAGCTAGGGTTAAAATTATAGCTCAATTCGGCATCAAAGAAATTTTAACAAGTAAAAGATGAAAGATCAGCTTCGAAGATAGTTAGAGAAAAAAAAAATGACAGCTCGAAATTAAAAAGTCATCGCGTTTCTTGAAGATGTTGCCTTAAGATATGAAAACAATTTGATTGTTAAATTGATTACTTAAATTATTTGAAGCAGCAGCTGCCTCCTTCAGCTGAGTTATAATTTTGAAAATATAGAAATAATAATAAATTTAAATAAAGTACATAAGTATATATGTATATTTAACTCCACATCAACGAACCATACTTTTAAATGTACACTGTGAAGAAGTTCCTTATGTCAAATAAATTTGCTTGGTTGACAACTCTTTAAGCTCTTAATACATAATAAGTTTTTTTGGAAAAACTTCTTTAAAAATGTTTTTAGACCATTTTTGAAAAAAAAATTTTACTGCACGAATTGATTAGTAAAGGTTAAAAATACATTTTGGATATGACCAGAGATATCCCCGACCCGTGACCGTTCTGGGGCCTCTGGTTATGTCTAAAATCTTTTTTCGGGCACACTTTATCTTAAAGCTCTGTAGATAAATATGCAATTTCTTACGTATATAATTCCGTTACAGGGTCTTTTCTCAAGGTATTTAGGTATTTCTTCACTATGATGTCGACGGCTTATATTCAATACCCTCTATCTACAATTTTCACGAAAATTAGTTTTTGATGGTAAAACCTTCATTGAGACAAATGGCATCTATGATATTAATTCCAAACGAAAAATTTGCTTCCAGAGCTACTTTTTTCCATATAACGAAATTCACTATCTACAGCAATCGATTTTGTGAAATGCAATATCCTCTATCTACATATGAAAAATGAAAGATTTTTCATTTTATTATATTTATTGAGTGGCCGTTATATACAAGATCATGACAAACGGTCGTCAATTGGCTCCAAGTGTCGAAAATAAATTTTCTTGATTTTTTCAGTTTTGTATGTTGAACCTTGATAGCCCTGCTGAGTCGTGATTGGCCCTTCTGTAAACAAACAGATAAGGCTAGACGCATGAAATTTGGTACAGATGAAAACAATATTACTAGGCTATCTGGGATCAAAAATGGGCGTGATCGGTTAAACTTGATCTGAAAATTAATACAATTGAGGAGTGTCCGCACCAAAGGGCCTATATACCATTTCGAGCCAAAAATTGTGTCATAATATGAATCGGGTGACATTTTGTTAGAAATGATAATAATTGTTTTCTGTTTTCACGAAAAATTGACTCGATGGCGTGGAATTGATGACGTTATGTTAAAAAAATTATACCGGTCAAATAACTGATTATTGTGGCACATAATGTGTATGAGATTACTTTACTAAGTACTTAGACCCTTTGGTACGGCCACTTCTCAATTGTATATACGAGTCAAAAGAAACTGGGTATTAGAGCGGTATCCAAACGGAATTGTGAATGCAAAACATGAGAACTGAAATCTGAGCTCAAATATTTATATAAAGTACCCCAAGTTTCTAGAAAGTAGATGTACCCAGGAGCAAGGGTCTTTATTCCCTACTCCCCGCCCAGGCCTATTAAGTCTTGCGCCCTAGTTTTTTATAGCAGTTTATGGGGGACTGGGATTAGTGGTGAGCAAACCAAGACCAAGATCATAGCAGTCTTGGTCTTGGTCTTGTTCTTGCATATTGTATCTTGATCATTAAGTCTTGGTGTCAAAGATGCCAAATTTCGAATTGAGATATGATTTTATGCTTGAAACGGGCGTGACACACCTATTAACTATAAATTCGAAAGACTAAAAAGCAGCCTTGGGCTTCATGATAATCCTGAGCAAGACCAAGACCACAGAAGCCTTGGTCTAGCAATGACATCAGCGTCTTGGTCTAATACCGAGACCAAGACCAAGAATCAAGACCAAGACTAATTTTGCTCATCACTAACTGGGATTCCTTATTATTCATCTAAACTAGGATTTTTTCAATCATGTAAGAATTCTGAGTTATCTTTTCTTAAAAGTCCAATAATCACTGTTTTGAGGCCTACTATATAGCAAGCTATAAGCGAGGATAACTCAGGATCCTTACATGATGAAAAAAAACCCAAGTTTAGATTCATAATAAGCAGATCAAAGTTCAAAATAAACTGCTATAAAAAATAAGGACCTATAATAATCTGAGCTCAGGTTTCGGTTCTCATATTTTGCATTCTCAAGTCCGCCAGGCGGCTAACCTATTTTGAATTTTCTTTTGCTAAAAAACCATCTATTAATAAATAATTCATAAAAAAATTGGTTTTCATTATTGTGCAATAGGCTCTATCTGCTTGTTTGAACACGCATTTTATATTATATTTGAATTGCAATATCCTCTATCTGCTATAATAAGGCGAATAACCAAGGTTTTTTTTAATTTTTTTATTTGAGGGATCTAGTGGCTCTTTTTAATTAATATCGTAGTACTTCGTTTGATTAACACTATAAAAAATAGGGAATAAAACAGTTTTTTTGCTCTCCTGAAAAATTGTGTTTTTGTAGATAGAGGGTATTGAATATAAGCCGTCGATGTGCTTATTAAAATAAACTTTTGTGACAAATTTTTATGAAAAAACTTTTATAAAAAAAATTAACAAAAAAAAAATTTTTGTTCATTTTTGTTTTTGACTTTTATTTTTAAAAGTATTTTTGAAAGATTTTTTTTTTTTGAACTTATATATGAGGCTATGAGCGCAATAGTGGCCTAACCCTCACTTCGTTAAAAAATCAAAATCAAATAACTTGTGCTTTTATCGAATCAGGTTATGTGCTTTTACTTTATCAACGAAGTAAAGGTTAGGCCACTGTTGCGCTCATAGCCTCATATAATGGGTGCTGCCAAGATCTGCGGTGGTTCTATTATCGGAGAAGGAGCCGTGGCAGGAATGGAAAGTAAACATATTCCCGACTGTCTGGATGTCTTGTCTGTCTATCTGTCTGAATGTCTGTTCGTTAATATCATTTTAATATTTTTTGGGAGCAAGATATATTGATGAAATTTGGTATACTGCTTTCTTCATCAAAGTAAGCTCGTTGGATTGGACACGCCTACCGCCCATACAAAAAACATATTGAAAATGCAACTTTAGGAGTATTTTTCACGATATTGCTACCAAAATATGGAAAGTAAACATATTCCCGACTGTCTGGATGTCTTGTCTGTCTGTCTGAATGTCTGTTCGTTAATATCATTTTAATATTTTTTGGGAGCAAGGTATATTGATGAAATTTGGTACAATGCTTTCTTCATCAAAGTTAGCTCGTCGGATTGAAAACGAGCGGAATCGGTCAACGGACACGCCTACCGCCAATACAAAAAACATATTGAAAATGCAACTTTAGGAGTATTTTTCACGATATTGCTACCAAAATACACATAAATGCTTGGGACGATAAACGCAAGCTTTGAGTAAAAGCTAGGTAAACTCAGACAAGAGAGCGTGGCACCTCCTATATAAACAAAAGCTTCAAAGTGGTATGCCGAAAATGTTTTTTGAGATAATCTAACTAAGTGTCACTCAGACACTAAAAACAGTAAATGCAAGCTCTGAGCAAAAGCTAGGCGAACACAGACAAGAGAGCGTGGCATCTCCCACATAAGCAAAAGTTTCAAAATGCCAAACTGATATAAATAATCTAACAAGGTTTCACTCAGACACTAAGAACAGTTAATGCAAGCTCTGAGCAAAAACTAGGCGAACTTGTACAAGTGAGCAAAAGATCCAAAATGCTATACTTAAAGCGTTTCTTTAAGATAGTGATTCTCAACCGTTTTTTCGTCACGGCACATTTTTAATAATATCAAAATTTGGCGCCACACTAACAACAAAAATTTGAAGAGAATTTTAATTGGTTTATTGATTTATGTAGACATAGTTAAGTTAAATCCATGGGATGACTATGTCATTGTCGTCATTAACTTAGGCCTCGGAATTGGCCCCATTGTGTACCTGATACAGAGAGCTTTAACAAAGTAATTCTAGGAGAACCATTTGCATGTTCATATACATATGCTAACATATGGATTTAAGACACAATTCAAATAGTGAGCGGTTCAAAATTTAAATGACCAAAAAAAAAAAAAAAGAACTGTATCTTCCATATCAGTTTCTATACAACTTCTACATATGTATGGTTTTCTATACCATAGTTTCTAGAAATAGGACCAATTTAGTTACGCACGTTGTTTTTCTTCATTGCTATAAAAAATTTAGATCGATTCATACTTAAGGATGCCAAAATAAATTGATCTAATATGCTTTCAAGTTTGTTGACTTGACCATCTGGAATAAGCAAGCTGAATACATTTACTATAGATTGTTCCCTTGATTACGCTAATGTATTTTCTTATTGAAAGGTCAGCCAAAAGGATATCCCTTCCTAGCTAGTTCATAAGCAATTACTATGACCGGGAACGCAGCAAAGTGTCATACTGTAGTCCTTACTAATACCGCAAAAGATCCTTCTTAACAGCTTAATACAAGTTTTGAAGTAATGTGATTTGATGAAATTACGACGTTGAGAACAGCATAAGCCTCTGCCTGAAAGACACAACAGACATTTGGCTGTCTGTATGATTTTGTTAGTTCTATATACATGGAAAATTTTCCTGATCCAAAACCTGTATCCAATTTTGACCCATCCATGTATATTTTAAAGAACGTATTTAAAATAGCCCAACTATCCCTTTTAGGTACGACCGCATGGAAGTTTGTTAGGAAAAGAAGGTGTGGTGGGAGGTAGCCTGTACATTATTACATCACAATTTATAAATTGATATAAAATGCTATTATGACTAAAACGTTTTAATTTCTAGAAACTTTAAAATATCATGTCGGCAAATTTGCTATCTGGCAGTGGCGGCACGCTTTAAAAATCTCACGGCACACTAAAGTGCCGCGGCACATAGGTTGAGAATCACTGCTTTAAGATAATCCAATCAAATTTTACTTAGACTCTGAGAACATTAAGTGCAAGAGCTGAGCAAATACGATGTGAAATCGAACAAGAGATCGTGGCACCTTCCGCACAAGCACAGTTTTCGAAATACTGCAGTGTAGGATATTTAATGTTTGGCCAGGCCAAAGATAAAACTCTTACTTGTTTGTTTTGAAATATTGAAATAACGCCCAAATCTTAGGCGTTAGTTCCAGAATAATTGTCTCCCAAATTCATCAAAAATGTAGATACATCTAGTTGTATTTAGTAGTAACCCCTACGATATACAGTAATAGTTTAAAAGATATGGTTTAAAAATGTGCAAAAACCAAAAAAACTCACTTTTAGGGTCTACATAGTGACAGTTAAATATCTGTTCGATAATAATAATTTGTTATGTTTGTTCTGGTACGGTAAATTTAACACTTACCTTTAAAAACCAATTGCTTAATATTTGTATAGTAGTCTTTAAAAATTTTTACTGGCGGGTATGGAAAATAGCTATACTGATGTACTTTTCTTATTGTTTAAATTTTTAGTCATATAGTTTCATAGAGTTATAGCGAATTTTTTCGAAACAGGAGTAACTATAACTAGTAAGGGTGTAACATTTGGCCTGGCCAAACATTAAGTACCCTACACTGCAGTATTTTGCTTATATGGGCGGTGCCACGCCCTTTTGTCCGAGTTCATCCAGTTTTTGCTCAGAGCGTACATTTTCTGTCCTTAGTATGTGATTGAAATTCAGTTGGATTACCTCAAAAAACGTTTTAAGTATAGCGTTTTGAAGCTTTTGCTTATAAGGGAGGTGCCACGCTCGTTCGTCTAGATTTAGCTCAGAACGTGCATTTATAGTCTTCAGTATTTGAGTGAAATTTAGTTGGATTATCCCAAAAAACTCTTCCAGTATAGCGTTTTGAAGCTTTTGCTTATATGGGAGGTGCCATGCCCTCTTGTCCGAATTCGCCTAGTTTTTGCTCAGAGCTTGCGCTAATAATTCGTAGTATTTTAGTGCATTTTGGTTGAATTGTTGTGAAAAATATTCCTAAAGTTGCATTTTGAATATATTTTTTATATGGGCGGTAGGCGTGTCCGTTGACCGATTTCGCTCATTTTCAATCCCACGAGCTAACTTTTGCGACAAAGCCAACGCACCAAATTTCATTTAATTATCGCGGTTAGTTTTCCCGTAAAAAATATTTCCACGCACAGCCAGCCAGTCTGCCAGACAGACGGACATGGCTATATCGACTCAGGAGGTGACGCTGATCAAGAATACATATACTTTTCTATATCTGCGTTACAAACGGAAGGACAAAGTGAATATACCCTGGGCGTAGGGTATAAAAGTAATATAATAACCTTTTTTTGCATTCTGACACGCACTTGATGCAGAGTCGCGGAAACATACCTAATCATTGCGTACAAGATGAAGTTGCTTTGTTATTGACATTGGCAGCACTTTGCATGGTCATCACATTGAAATAAGGTTGGTAAGTGCATATCCGTTTCCGTTTCTTCACAAATAAACGTTGCTTTTGAATACAGTGTTTAATTTTTCGAATCTATAGACATTGGGCTGCCAAAAACGTTAATTACTTAAATTTTGTATTTCCGTTGCGGGAAACATTTCATTGCAACAAATTGCAAATATTTTCTTAATTTCATTAAACGCGCAAAGTGTTTTAAGCAAAAACTGAACTATGGCTGGCGTTGTGCCAAGAAAACTAGTTGATCTCACTCCAGACATAACCAATGCGCTGCTTACTGTTTTGATTATCTCAAAAACTGAACCAAGATTTTTCGCTTCGCGTGAAGCCAACTCCAATGAATATCGTGGTGTCATCAACTATACGGTGCGCGATACCAAACGTCATCTGGTCAATTGCAAATATTGGGGTAGCAAAGAAAAAGTGCAGGAATATCATCGTATGCTAAAAATTGGTGACATTATAGACGTTATATGTCCACATGTGATGCCATGCGGCTCTACGACAGCAAATGATGCAGGAGTGGAGCAGCAGAAGCCACGTTTTCAGCCGTTACCCACATTACCCTTTGCGTTGGTGCTAAATGAAGGTCAATCGGTTTTGCAGCGACATGACTATCACAATATGGATTCTTGTCGTGAGCTATGGAATTTGTTGCGCGTTCCTCATAAGCCATTATCAAGTGTACTTCAATTAGCCGATGTGCGTTGTGCTGCTGCTAGTGATACCGCCAATCATCAGACGCAATTTGTTGATCTATTAGTTGCAGTGGTCAATAAACGTCCAGTGAAGCAATTGCGCAGCAGCCGCACAAGTGAAATGTTGAATTGCTTAGAGTTGGTTGTTGTGGATCGCAGTAATCCGAGTGGCATGATACTGAACATCTGGAGCGCAGATTGGATACAGCGTGCTGAACAATACTGGCAGCCATTGAAAACTGTACTACATTTGATCGATGTTCGTGTATCGTATTCAGATTTTTATCGTAGCTCTATGTTGAGCTTAAATGCACGATCGCTAGTTTTTGAGAATCCTATTGGAAAAGAGTCAGAAATTCTATCGGAGTTTGCTGCAACAGTCGCAGTAAAGGATATTTTTGCAGGAACAGGAAGCTTACCAGATCGTGAGTTATCAAATAATAAGACATATGTAAATAAATGGGCCTTATGATGAATAAACGTTCTCGAGAATTTTTTCTCGGACTCCCTGCAATTGCATAAAAATTTTTCTTGAATAGCAAATTTCACTGGAAAGTAAGGTTATCGGCAATAATTTGAGAGGGAATATTTTGACATTTTTTGTAAGAATTTATTCTCCAACTTTTAAATGGGTATTGAGAGGGAATATTTTGACATTTTTTGTAAGAATTTATTCTCCAACTTTTAAATGGGTATTTCGAAGTAAGAATAAATAATTTATGACAAATCAAAAACTTTTGTACGACAATTTTATAGCTTATTTAAATACCTTTCATATGACCCTAATCTTTTTAACATCCAGGGTTTCCAACATATACCGGTTTTTTTAAAGCAATATCCGAAACTTTCCATGGTTCTATCCGCGAAACTAGATGTGAGTGACTTTTTGATTGCATATTCTTTCTAAGAAGTAAATGTTTCATAAGATAAACTAGATTTAGAAAATGAAATAAACTTGACTCAAATTTATAAATAGCATTTTTCTTTTCACTTTTTTTTTTGATCAACGTTAGTCCATCAGCTTGTCACAAAGTGCGAAGGTTTGGAGATTTATTTGGCCGATTTGGCTAATTTTAATATTGCTGTCAAAACCAATGGCAAATACCAGTGCTGCATAGTAATTTTTGGCGAAAATTGGAAGATAAAAGTCTCCTTGCTGGAAATGGAAATTTCCATTCTCAAAATATGCACGATTGCAAATGCTCCCTCTCTAGAAGGAATAAAGGGGTTTATTGTGAATAATTATTCTCGGGGAGTTTTCGCCAGACTGCAGTGAATTCTCTATTGCAGTCTGAGAAAAATTCCCGTGGAATATTTATTCACGATAACCCCCATATTCTCACGAGATAATTTTCAGACAAATTCATGAAAAGGCCCTATATTATATATTTTCAAAAAAAGAAAAATGATCCAAAATGTTTGGGAATTAATTTTAAATACTCGTAAATTTAAGTTAATTTTTAGAAGGCAACTATTAGGAACTTTTCACTTTATCCACATAAGTTTGACTAAGTTATTTTGCATTTAATTCCAGCGGAAAGCATCAATACACAAATGACTGTTAAACAGATTTATACCAGAGCTGAAGGTAACCTCCGAGATGATAGCGAACAATTTACCGCCGTTGTCTATGCAACGGTAACGAAATTTGATATTGATGGACAAAGCGCGATCATTGGCAAAAAATGGTATGTGTCTTTTATTTAACTATTGCATACTCAAATGCTAAATAAACATTTAATTAAATCAATTTAGCAAATCATGCCAGCGTCTAATGTCCAGCACGGAATTCATATGCAACTCTGAACAGTGTCAATTAACATTCTCATTTAATCATCAAGGCGATAAATATGAACACTTCTTTAATATTAATATACAATTTAGTGATCACACGGGCACCTTAATAGAGCCACGCTTAAATGGAGCTGTAGCCGAACGTATACTAAATGCCACTGTGAATTCGTTTAGGCATATGTCAGAGATTCAAAAAGAGGAACTCAAATGGAGTATACTTATGGAGTATTTTGAAGTAAAACTGCAAATAAAAAAACAAACTGCTATACGCAAAAGTCTAGCAATGATAGTAGTTGATATGCGTTCAATAGACTTGGCTGAATATGCTAAAAAAATAAGTGTTTACTAAACTGCAACATCAACAAAAGTAGTCCAGTAAGCTCTACTTTTAGAAAATAGAAAACAAAACTTAAACCTCACTCTTCAACTCTTTTTAAATTTTAAGGTAAGAACTTATTAAAGTTTCTTCCACTCAAAGTATTTTAATTATGCACTTCATTTCCCCGTCATATTAACAAATTGTGAAATTTCTTTCAATTGGTAAGTGGTATACATATTATGTATGTACCTAGATAAAGTAGAACTTTCAGTTTTAATTTCGTCTCTAGTGCCCTGCCACTTTTTATCATCATTTCATATCAGCTGAGTTAAGTTTTTAATGAACTCCTTTAATTCTACATCGTGAATTGCAGCGATTGATTTCTGGGCTTAGTCAATCTCTTGCTCTTATTTGCAAATTAAGTTAAGTTTTCCAAGATAAACCTACAGTTGGTCTAGAAATGTTATAATGTTTTATGATAATTCAATTTTTCTCGAAAAATTTGTCAAGAATGTATAAAAAACATTTTAATGCTGGAAAACTCTTGTTTTTTTTTTTTTTGTTTTAAAGTATAGTTTAATTAATTAAAACAATTTGTATTCTTAAGTTGTAATTGATAACTTTAATAATGTGGAATACATACTTGTTATCGACTATCGATTTCTCTTTCACTTTTCAAATTTCAAATAAATTTACACAATAAAAAATAATAGTGGTATTCACGAAGTAAGGCAGCTGACGGGGCAGATAAGTAAAATAGCACAGTGTAAACTAAGTAAGTGAACGACTGTGTAGCATTATTGCTAAAGAGCTCCAAAATCAGCTGGTTTTTGTTTACTCTTGAAAAATAAAAAAATTTTGTGTCAGAATATATGAATTAAAATTCATGAAAATACCTACCACGGAAGTCCAATAATTGTCCAACGGAGTTTTTAGAGGCTCTTCAGCTTTACGCTTTTCCTTTTGGTGGTTCATTTTATTTTAATTTACAAAACAAAAAATTGAATTTTATTTGAACGCAAATGTCAATATAATTCTGACACATTTTCTGTAGTAGAAAAGCTGTTCAAATTTACTCTATGGTTTTGTGTAGCAAAATAGCTTAATTGTAGCTAAGTTTCTTCAATATATTTTGTTGTTGTTTAGAGCAGATTTGCTCTTTTACCCTTTTGCCACACCGGCTGCCCTACTTCGTGAATACCGTTAATAATTCAAGTGTGAAATTTCGGCTTTATTCATTTCCTTCAAAACAAAAATTATGTTTTTTAGTTTTGAGATTTTAAAGTTAATTAAAAAGAAAAATGTTCAAACATATTGACAAAATAAATAGCTACATTTGTTTTTTTTATATTAACAACAAACTTAGTTTTGCAAAAACATATTTAATAAAAGCTAGACAGTTTATAACGTATTACTTTAATTAATTTGAAAGAAAATATTCAAATAAGCTAAATACAAGAGTTGTAAATTATATTATGTAAAATAATCAAATAATTTGATAATAAATAAAAATGGATTACTTTTCATAACTTTTCAAATGCTTTAATTACATATTACACAACCAAAAATAAAATTTAATGCTTATTGTTGTGTTACAGCGGAATAGAAAAAAAGTTTTAGTTATTTTAATGAACTTATTTTAAGCTTACTGTTTTGTATTGTGTGAAAGCAACAATTACAAAAAATAAGAAAACATAACTAAAAAAATCGACTTTGTTTTCTGGATATAGTTTTACTTGTCACCATCAAACAAGAACTTCAGTGTGACCTGTGCCATTCATTAAACTTTCCGTGAAAACAGAGCCCAATTTTATTAATTTCTAACAAAATGTCAGCCAGTTCATATTATGACATTACTTTTGAAAAGATTTCTGCCACTGTTATAATGAAATATTATTAAATTCAATTTATTGCGCCAGCTTTCGGCCGTCTGACGGTCAATTTTGTTTGATGCCAAGTGAACACGAAGCTTTGGGCCCCAAATGCGTATTGAAACGCATTTCGGTTTCGTTTTTAGTCGCGAAACGAAACTGAAATTTTATTTGACATTGCCAACTGAAATTAGTTTTAGTTTTTTTTCCAAAAGTGCTGCCAAGTTGCGATTTGGAGATACAGCTAATGTCAAATGCTTTTCTCAATAAAGAATTCAATTCAATTTTAATGTGCATAAATTGGAAAAATTTTTTCTTACAACTAAAATCAAACCAAAAATCGCTAAAGTAAATTTTACCCAAAAATATTTTTCTACAAAAGTTCGGAACTTATGCTTTATCTTTTATATTCATTTTGGAACACTTCACATTTCATGCCAATTCAATTTGATAAAATTGTTTAACAAAACACACCGAAGAAACTGTTACTGAGCAGTTTCGTAATCTGGCAACCATAAAAGTAACTGACAGCTTAGGTTTTAGACGGATGTGCGAATTTTCTGATAGAAACCAATTTGGTGATGTTGCCAGAAATCGTTTCCATATGCAATAGGGGCCTTAGTAATTTATTTTGTATATTATTGGAGAGTTCACACAAAATAATGAACAGTAAGCTCAAAATGAGTAAATCAAAATAATTATAACATTAATGCAATTTTTAAAATGTCATATGTACATATGGGTTCAGAAACGCTATTTCACTTAAAGTTTATGCGAAGTCAAATTAGATAAACATTGAAATTTTTACAAAATACATTTTAAATTATTTTAACGGCTCACGTAAATAATGTCATTAATTGATTTGTTATTAATTTTTAAAATAAAGCCAAAAACTAATAAGGAAATAACGCCAGAATTTTTGGAAATAATGCAGTGGGAAATAGCGCCAGAAAATTTTTTGGAAATAAAGCCAGAAAAATTTCGATACAAAATCCTGGCGTTATTTCCATTTTGTTTTGGAAATAAAGCCAAAAACTTTTCTAGCTTTAAAGTTATGTAGTTTACAAAATGGAAATAACGCCAGAAAAATCTACATACAATATTCTGTCGTTATTTTAAAAACTTGTTTGGCGTTATTTCCTAGTTAAATTTTGACTTTATTTCCAAAATTTAATGCCAGAAAACTTTTTCTAGATAACTTTCGAATGCTACCTTTTGTATAGAAAGTACATAAATAATTGAAATGCACATTTTAAAAAACATTTAAATAAACTTTTGTTGAAGTTACAAATATTTCTAAGAAAATAAGCATTTTTTTTGTATTAGGTTGTAGTCCAAAGAGGCTATAAAAGTCAAAATATGGTTTTTCTATTCATACGCAAAAGAAAATTACTCATTCCTTGCTTTTTTTGGAGAAAAATCCAAAATAATTTAAAAAAATTCAAAGAGTCTTATATAATTTACATAGTTTTCAAATATTTAATGCAATTTCTGAAATGTATCATATTCGTTTGATTTAAAGTAATTTCAGTTTTCATTATATATATGCATATCTAGGCATACTAACTTACAGGCCTTTGATTTATTAAAAATGTCTATATTTAATTTTGTATTATTTAACACAGTCATTGTCGTTAGTCATTATTTCATTTTTTCTAGTTCTAAATATAAAGCTTAAATTAGTTAAGTTCTTAAACATAACGTTTTGGTTTACGCTTTAGCTAAAAAATAAGTTGTATATAAAATTAATTTTTAATTAAACTAAATGCTTTAACTAATATTTTTTCATTTGTTCGTATGTTATAAAAAATATTATATTCCAAGGGCCCATGCGGACCCATGTCGGTATGAAACCTTTGTATAGCGCTAATATTCCTTCATTTCGTACGGTCTGTAAAAATGTTAAAGAAAAATGTTTGTTAAATGTTGACGACTACATGTGCACTTATTGTGAAACAATTTGTGGTTATCTTTGAAACGTTTCAAATATTCACGTTTTAACAATTTTTATTATTTATTTACTTTTTGCAAGTCACGCGAGCAGTACAAAAATCAAGTTGTTTGATAAGATGGCCTTGTTTGAACTGATAAAATTTTGTGGCGAACTTTGAACGAATTATTGATTCACGTAAAATTGATTAGTTCAAGAACATTTAGGTTCGATTGGGCGCGTTAAAATTAGAAATTATCTATTTATTAACTTACCTGCACTGCACAATCAAAACTGCCAGCATATAGTCGCCGCACGCGAGTTGCTGCCGCAGCCGTCGTCGTCGCCGTCATCCCTACATTATTATTGACAACAGCAACATTTTTTTGATTCATTAGACGCGTCTGGAAAGTATAATAAAAAAATGTGATAAATATTGTACTTTTGGATTTTTAGATGTCAACAAACCCTTATCACATCGATAGGCGTCGATGCTATCGCACTGCCCAAACTTGCAATGAAACTAGACCTAAAAAATAAAGAGAAAAAAAAAATTAAAAATAAAACACAAATAAAATAAAAACATCCATACATAAAATGATTGGCTACATGATCACCAAATGCGCTCATTAATTGTAATTTACAAAAATCATATACAGGTAATTCCACTGAAGCAATGACCACCGCACGTTGCGCTGTTGGACCAACACCACGCCAAAGTCCACGTATTCCTTCATATCTATAGATTTCAGCAAAAGAACCGAAAAGTCCAAGATTTTTTGTACCCTTCCCGTGAACTTGCATGCGCACTTTTAATACATCGGTAGGATTTGCTATTGCGGAAGATATTGCACCGGCTGCTGCTGCACACATGATATTACCCCAAACGCGTTCAGTCCCCGTTTCTGGATCGATAAGTAAGCCATGACTGGTGACATATTTTTTTAATGTATAGTAGGTGCCAAATTTTATTGTGCCATACGTTGCTTGCCGTAGTATTGCTGGCCAAATACTGAAAATGTTAAAAATATGAAAATATTACTTTGTAATCTTGAACTTTGTAGGTGTATAATATGAGATTGTAAAAAATTCGTTTGAACTGCAAGCCTTATTTTGAATATTTGAAAAAGTTGATTTAAAATTAGCAACACAAACCGAATGTGTAAATAGTTTTACATTTTATGAAAGTCAATAGCAATTATTTTTGATTACTAGTTTTAAATGCTAACAGTTTTTTTCTTATTAAAAATAAGGTTTAGTAACTAAAGCAATTATTAATTTAATTAATCAATTATTTCACAAAAATAGATTAGTACCTAATTAAATAATTAAAGTTTTATTTTCTTATTGTATAGCCATAAAAATACCTAGCATTGTACTACTAAGCTTCAAAATTATAAATATTGCTTTAAACGTTATGTCTTGTACATGCTTTTTATTTGTCAAATACTTCAGTTCAGTGTCGCAAATGTCTTGAACATTTTCAATTGTGAATATTTTGTGAAATTAAATTCCATTTCCAGCAGGGATGCTGTTTTCCTTCCAATATTTTCCCAACTTTCATTCCAATGCACTATAGATTTTTTTTTTTACCAATTTTTGAGGCATAAAGTCCTTTTTTGCACTTGCAAAATTAAAGTTTTTGTTGATGGTATTTGATAAAGAAAACATCAGATCAAATAATGCAATGGCACTATAGGTCTGTCCATAACCTATAACGTCAATATTATCATGATGATCAACTGGAAAAATAGTTTTTATGTTGACTCTAGACTATAAGAGCAATTTTGAGAACAATTTTAACCCTTGTGCTACCGGGTCAAAAATGGTGCGTACTACACTTTTTAAATTTATAATACATACCTGTGAGGTTTTTTTTTCTAGGCATTTCCGAAGTAACTTTATGCGTAGAATCCGATTTTGAGGTCAAAATTGAGATTTTGAGATATTTGAGGTTAAATACACGAAAAATGGCTGTTTTGGTTATTTTTGTGGTTAGATGCAGACTGCACAAAATTTTAATTATTTTTTACCAAACTAGAAACGTAGTACTATTCTGTTCCTTCTAAATGAGCTCTTAAAAAATGCCATAGGATACTTCCTTCAAAATTTATGGCTGTTTTAGAGATGACATCTTGAAATTCCATATAACGGGTAAAACGACATAGGCTTTGCATTCATGATATCATCTCAAATCGGTGATAAATTGAAGGTTGTATCGTATGAAACTCTTCAAGAGCTCATTGTGAAGAAAAAGAAAGGAATTTAGTACTGAATTATATAAAAAAACTCGAAAATTAGTACGACTTATTTTGGGTCATTTTACACATATTTCGCAAAGCAATTTTCGACCAATTTTGACCCCTCTCCCCGGTCGTAACGCATCGTACTAGCCGACCATATTCTCCCCTGAACGACCCCTTATGTGAAAACAGTGTGAAATCTAATTTTTTTTTTTAATTTTTTCAAATTTTTCATATTCTTTAAGCACCGATATCTCAAAAAAGAAGCGAGATATCGAAAAATATTATTACATATTTTGGACTTAATTTGGATCGAAAAATTTTTCTTGTGCAAAAAAATTTTCATATTAGAGAGTTGGCAGCTCTGGGTCTGAAATGAAACTTATAAAACAGCTGTTCCAAATCATGTTGCCGTAAACCTGTGTTTATAGAGACACTTAACACGGTTCAGCAATGCTTAAATCGAATTTAAAAAGTGATTTATGGTCACAGGCTTCAAAATTTCGAAACGGGTTAAGATTGCGTTTATACGTGTCTCTCCCAACATCATGGTTCAAGTCAATCCAAATTAAAGAGTGACATAAACGGGGTATACATTCCATTAATATTTCATAAACTATTGTTTAATTGCTGCGATTATTTCTATACTCCTCAATTAGTCTAAGATACAGTGTCGGATTAAGCCAAATGGGGGCCCTAGGCCATTTAAATTTTGGGGCCCTCTTTTTTTAAATAATTGTAAAATTTATTTTTATTTATGCATTTATAGAATTTAAACAACTTATTCATATCATTTAAAGGTTGTAAACACAATAAAACAATCAAAATAGTTTTTTTTCTGACAAATTAAATTTTTTTGATTTAACATAATTTACAGTATTGTAATTTATAAAATAATCTTTGGACATCTCTTTTAAATATTAAAACGACGTTCTTCTTTAAAAAACGTTTCTCCTATATTTCAGATCCATTAATGACATCATCAATGAAATCATTAATGACATCTTCAAAATCAATTTGACGAAGAACATTCGATTCAATGGACATCAGACTTAGCATGTCCAATCGTACTTGACCTATAACACTTCTTTTGCTTTAAAAAAGAGCGCTCCGTTGTACAATTTGTAATCATAAGAGTTAATAAAGTGCGAAGAGCAATGTCCACGTTTGGGAAAAGAGTTTTAAGATTAACTCGAATCAAACTTTCGTAGAGTTCAGAGTGAGTGATGGAAATTTTGATTTGATAAAATCGTGAAACTGTTTGAGTTCAGGATAAAAATCTTCCAAATCGTCAGGGTAGAAGTTCTCATATTTTCGTGGGGGCCCCTGCTCGTCGGGGGCCCTATGCCATGGCCTAGTATGGCCTAATGGGTAATCCAGCACTGCTTAGATTACTCAATACATTTTGCACTACCTTTTAGTTTAGCTATTAGTAAAACTTAAATTCATAAAAACATTTTAAAAAATTAGTGTCAGCTACGATAGAGTATTCTCTTAACTATTCAAACCAAAAATATCTAGTTCGAACACCTTAGCTAACTGAAAGATACTGAATAAACTGTAATACAATCTTGCGTAGCGATATCGCATCAATTTGGTGCTATGTAGTTAAATAAACACCATGCGAAATTTTTGTAATTTTTCACGCTTTCGTGCCATATCCACTTACCCAGAGTAAAGTGCACGCATACCCTCTTCTTTGAAGATTTTAGCAAAAGCATCGGTCATTCCACTATAGCGCAACTGGGAAAATTTTTTATCGATTGTTTGACCTTGAATTTGTAGGCGAGTTTTTGTTGTATCAATGGGAAAGGTGCCTGCAAAATGAAAGTGAAAAAATGAGTTAAATTTTAACGGCAAAATTTAAAAAGAAAATTAGAAAAGAAATTTAATAAATTGCAATATGAAATGTAAGATTACGACTTTGTTTAAAACATTGCCAAAAATACATAGGTTAAAATTTATTTGTGAAAAATAAATGAAAATGATTGTACACTATTTTATCAATAAACGTGCACGGGGCTTATCATCATCGATAAAAATGTATGTAGTTAATAACAAAGTTGTGAAAAAGAAAAAACGTGCGAAGACAACAACAAATTACATAAGAAATTGCACTAAAGGAAATTGATAAAATCGCAAATATGTGGTTATCACTACCCGATTATTACAACTTACCAAATTCAGCTGTTATTGAAGCTAAGCCGCCATAAACAAAAGGCCGCCAGTCCCTAATTTCACCCATTTTACCACTAGATGTTGTTGTTATCGTTTTGCACTTGTCCGCGTTCAGTTGCATTTGCTTTGAACTTTTATCTTTAATTATATTATTTATATTATAAACGACTACATGGGAAAATAAGTGCAACGATTAGCAAATTTTTCACATACACATCAGAGGTTTTTTTTTTATTATTAAATTTTTCCAGCTGCAATATGTCAAATCGATCAGCTGTTTGTGCTGTGGTATGTTTAGTCAGTGCTGTTGACAGCGCTGTTATTGTGTCAGGGATGCGGTGTGAAAATAATATTTTTGTGTTATTTTCTTTGAACAGAATTTTTAAAAGCGCATTCTCGCTAGCTGGTTTAAGTTGATTAAGTTAGTTAATGCAAAACTGTGTTCGTTTTTCATATAAAGAGCTTTTGAGTTTGTTTGAGAAAGCAAATAGTTTTTAGTTAACCAAAAAAACTTGTCAGTGCGGCAATGCTTTCTTTAACATTTGCATTGCACATCTTGCAACCCTGCTTTTAAAACAGTTTTATGATTGACAGATCAACAAGTGCATTAATTTTGAACAAGTTTTTTAAATAAATTAAAATATGTAACAAGTTATTTAAAAATATGAGTGTTAAAAGTGTATAATGATATATAAGTGATGAAAGTGTGGATTGTAATATTGCATATGGAACATCTAAAATTTTCGAATGGATGCGGTATTAACTCATCGCTTGACTGTTCTCAAAGTATTATTTTTTCGTTGAACTCCTATTTCAGGTAAGTAAGTGTTCCTATTGATGTTGTTCTTTTCATACCCCAGAAACTCCAATGCATACCCAAAAAAAAGTGCCACAGTGCATACCCCAAAACAATTAGGAATGCCATATTAGAACTATGAAGGGAAACGGCCGTTGGAAATGCTCAGCCAAGTGTTAATACAGCATCTGGTACTAATTACAGTTGGTCTCCTCCAAAAGCATTGTGTTGGTTACGGTGTACTAAAATTTTCAGTGATTTTTAGTATTAAGGGTTATCTCTACACGTTGTGGACATATGCCAAGTGAAGAGCTGAGCGGATGAACATGTTAAGTGACATTTTTAGAAAATTAGAGAACAAATGCTTTAAAAAACCTTTCTACTTACACCAATTGCACTGATAAGATAAAAACCTTTCGAGGGTGGTTTAGCAACTTTGAAGTTGATCTGCTCAATTTTTTAAATCAACTTTTGCTAAATCAATGATTTCTCATCAAAAGTATATTTTCCTGCTCAGTATGTATTAAATAGCGAAGATATTTCTGTATTTTAACATTCATTTTTACCGAGTTTTTTAAAAATTTGCTATATTCTCATTCTTTTGACAAAATCTATATATAAATATGAAAACAAAATCGGTTCAGTCCCAATTATTAACGCCATATCATATTTAAATCAAAAGGCACTACTAAGATTATATAAGATTTGTTAAGGGTGAATATTTAAGCGGATCCTCATATAAAAATATATTTTAAACAGTATTTTATCGAAGACCGCTTAATCAATTCACATGTAACTTATATTACGAAGGTTTTATATTAAGAAACACAGCTTAGACTATAAAACTTTTATTTAGGGTAGATATTAAGGGTGATCCTCATACAAAGATAATTTTTAAATTGCATTTTCTTGAACATTGCTTCATCGAACCACAAGGAAATAAACACTACGTGGCCTTTATATTCAGAGGCGTTTAGTTAGCTTTATAACTTTTATTTAGGGTGCATATTTATGCAAAAAAATTTTTTAAATCGCATTTTCTTCAAAGCCGCTTTTACA
The DNA here is from genome assembly GCA_951812925.1 of Calliopum simillimum. Classification (NCBI taxonomy): domain Eukaryota; kingdom Metazoa; phylum Arthropoda; class Insecta; order Diptera; family Lauxaniidae; genus Calliopum; species Calliopum simillimum. Next base: position 26,515,012 of record OX638371.1, read on the forward strand.
ATTCACATGGTGTTTACATCACATCGTTACCTTGAGATTTTTACAGTTATGGTATCTTTGTGGACTCCTTTACCGAGTGGAAAACTGTGTGATGTCAAAATACCACTAAAATACCAAAATATTTGATAATTAAGAAAAATCCTAAAATTCGTTATTTTCGTGTTTTCTATGCATTTCATGACATTCTACGACATTTTGGTGGAAAAAGTTCAAAAAATTTACTAAATGTGTCATTTATTTTAAGAATAGTGCAATTCTTTATAAGGGCAAAAGTAATGGCATTCTATAAATTAGCTGGGATGATGAATCATTTTTATAGTGAAGATTATTTGTTCTAGTAGTCTTTATACAATATATGTACTAAATTATATCTATCTATGTCAAATATATGCAGAGGTGTGGTGAATTTATTTTTTTGAGGGCATGGCAACGCCCATTTTCTCAGTGAACTTCATTTGTGTCTATGATTTTTACAAATTTATCAAATCTCATTTGTCTGCGTCGAATATGATTACATAGTTATTTTTTGGAGGGCGTGGCACCGCCCACTTTTTAGCCTGTATGTGAGCCTTTTTTTATGCTAAAACTATGTGAAAACTTCTTTAAAAACGGTCAGTTAGTTTCCAAATCAATAGAGAGCAATTACACAAGCAAATAAAATCTCGTTTTCATAAAGTTTATTGTAGTTTTTTTTTTCACATAACTTGAAAACTATAAAAATTAGCTCACAATTTATAAAATTTTTAAAATTTAAAATCGGCGTTGCTAAATTATTCGAAATTGGTAACCATACGATCACGCCCTTACTTTTTATGGGAACTAGGCTTGTCCGTGGATCGATTTTGTTTAAAATCTTAGATTTTTGTTGTGTCCACCCTAATTTAGTTTCAATAGCCTAGCTCTATTATTACTATTTATGGCCACCGTTCCTTTACAAACGGAACAACTGCAATGGGGTGAAATTTGGAAAAAACTTTTTTAAAGGTTTTTTTAGCTTAAAAAGCAACTCGTCGTTGATTTTAGGTTAGGTTTATTTTTTTTATATACCTTGACTCAAAATGAAAAATTTGATATATCGTACGACTCATTCCGAGCGATTTTGAGACCGCAATAAAATAAAAACCGCATCAAGCTGAGATTTTGCATAAATCGATGTGGCGCCACTTTTTTGACTCCCTCTTTCAGATGTTTAGGCGTAATCGTGGAAATTCCAAGTTTTTTTTTTTTGAATAAGTGCTCTATATTTTTGATCTGTAAAACAGTTCCGGGAAGTTTTACTAATGCAAAAGAGATAAATTTTCGCCCTCCCAAAATTAAATTACAGACAAATTGGTTTTATTTATTATTTATTTGTATAATTTCTTTCTTTTTATTAATATATATATGTATATATTATTTTCAATTATATTTATTTTTATATTTGTGATTTATTTATTAATCATGGTACTTAAACATTTAACAGCAATTTAACACAAAGCTAAGCATTTAGTTTCAATTTTTTTTTTTCTTTTTATATTTTATGAAAGTTTTATTTAAATATTTCAATTTTATTTTATTTATTTATATGCAGGAATTAGTTCTATTTATTTATTTTTATTTTTTATTTATTACAACGTTCACTTTCTTTAATTCTTCATGCTATTTTAGAGACATTCCTTACATTATGTTATACACTGTTGTTGATATCTTTGTTGTGTTTTCATTGACATTTTAGTAGTATTTAAATGCTTTTTATCTTTACCATTCATTTAAAACTTTTCGCATTAAATTCTCAGATTTTCGAATATGTATGTTTCTAATTGTAGTAGTTTTCTAATGATAATTTTTTCGTATCGTTTTATAGATTTGTTTGCTGCTGTGTTACATAGGATATCATATGGTATGATAATTGTTATATGATATCACATGGTATACATATATGATGATCAAACCTATTCAATGCATGCGCTAGTTTAAATGTTAAGTACATTTCTTTTTTTATTACATACACACTAATTTCCTTTTCTAAATTTTGTTGCTAAGTTTTGAATAATTTTATATAGGAGTTTGTTTTGTTTTGTATGAATATAGTTTATATGAGTTTTGTGATGGCATGTTTTATTTTATACACGTATGTATATGCGTAAATGTTTAAATGTATTATTACACTTTATAAATGAAGAAAGTTTTGTAAAGAAATTTATTTGAACTTACTATTTTACTGAAAATGATTTGGAAAGTTAAGAAATGACAATACATAATTTGAAATCTAACTTAATTTTGTTGGAAAGGAAATAGTTTAATTTTCTCTAATTATACCAACTATTTGGTACAAAAATTTTAAAATTTCTACGCTCTAAACAAGTGTATGCGCAATATTTCAATTGTGAACAAACTATCAATATTTATTGTACATATGTAGTATGACATATAAAGTGTTCACAAAATTTTTCTTATGATTTTGAATTTTTCTACATTTATGGATAGTTATCCTCAAGAAACAAAACAATTAATACAAGTGCTAAAATTCTATTTAACTTCAAAAGTCATTTGAAATATTTCATAAATCACGTCCACTACATCAAAATACTATTTTTTCGTTATTTATTTGTTAATTTTTTTTTCAAATGTTTTGTAAGTATTCCTGTACTGTAACTTCTTGTGAATTCTGCAAAATTTTTGCTATGTTTTTTTAAATATTCTATTAAGTTATTTTTTTTTCTATTTCTTTACATTCATGCCAAATATTTTTTTTTTAATGTTTAACTTACAAATACTCATTTTAGAACACAATTCGTCTTATATAATTTGACTAATATTATAGTTTTATTTGTTTTTAGAATTTGTTTAAGCTAAAAAACAAAAAAAAAAACATATTATTGTGGAACCGCATTATCTCATTCAAAATCGTTCAAGTTTCTTAAAATATATTTTATTTTAATTTTTGTGTTGGTTGGTCGTTGTTAAAATTAATTCAGCAACGAAATGTATCAATAGATTTTTAAATACTTTGTTTTGAATTTAAATTCTACTGACTTGAATATCTTTTTACGAATTGACAATATTAATTTTTTTTTTAATAAAAAGAGGGTTTTCTACAATATGTAGTATCTTAAGTTTTTTTATGAATAAGTTTAGAAAAATTTTTAATTTATTTTAATGAGCACATATTATTTTCATTATGAAAATAAAAAAAAAAAAAATTAAAAAAATTACAATAAAAACACAATTTCTATCAGTAAAAATTCTTGGAATAAAAAAAAACTAATTTTTTTTTTTGAATAAACGGGTTGTCCATTTTCTCCTTCAAAAGATAAAGTTAAAAAAAAACATACTAAAAATTCAGATTTCGAAGAAATTTTTATTCCATTATATCGTCACCAGCGATTTTTGGAAGAGTCAATTCTTTTAGTGCTATTTTCGATGACTTTTCCGTACTACTCGGGCACTTAGCGTGGCCATGACTTGATGAATGTTGATTTTTAATTGCTTCAGAGTTTGAAGATTATTCTCGTAAGCACAATTTTTTGCGTAGCCCCACAAAAAAAGTCCAGAGGCGTTAAATCGCACGATTTCGGAGGCCAATCGCCAAATCTCGAAATAAGTCAATTTTTACGAACATTTTTTTTTTCACCAATTTTAAACCGTTGTCCGATGGTAATACATTCCATATCTTAAAATGGCAAACTTTTAACTACACAAAAATCAATTTGAATGACATGATCATTTCACAGCTGCCAAATGCCAGGGCACTTTCCGAAACCCGTTATTGGAATTTTGATTTTAAAACGTTTACATTTTACATTTCCAACCAACCTCGCCAGAAGAAAGTAGTAGTGTGCAACCTTAATATTCAAATGAAAGTCGACTGTTTCATTCTAAATGAACTTGAAGAAAATCCCAAATATAATAAGTTGCGATATTTTAAAGAAAATTAATATTACTGTGATTCAACTTCTTTTTGAAGTATTATGATAATTGTCCAAAACTACTGAATACAGTTATAACAGTTAGTCAAAAAAAGTTTTACAATTTAATATGTAGTTGAACCCTCGTGTTAAGTGATTCAGTTTCATGAAAAGACTATAGTCAGAAAATGAGATAAGGAAATTGTTTTAGTATTAAAAACAAGGTTTTTAGTCAAATTCGATACCTTTCTTACAAAACGATTTATATTTGGCCTCAAAATATGCATTTATTTCGGCGATCATCTCCTCATTCGAGCCATATCTCTTTCCAGCGAACATTTTTTTAGACTTTCACTAAGATTTAAAAAATTTTTTTTATTCAAAAAGTTTAAATATTTTCCATGATAATGGTTTATGTTGACTTTTTGAAAATTATACTAATTTTATGAACTTTAGTCATTATTATACAAGAATTGAAAATTCCATGCATTTTTCATGGTATTCTACAGCCAGTGGCTGAGCCTTACCAAAATATCAAAAACAACAGGAATTCCGACAAGAGAAAATAGAGAATAAAAGCAAAAACACATGCATATAGGCACTCAAGCTACCCATTTTTCTGAGGGCACTTAGCACATTCCGTTGATAAATGCGCTATGTAGAGAGTTTGACTTTAAATGTTCCTGGTTCAAACCCGACCTCGGACAATAAGTTCAATTTTTCAATTGAGGGGGTTAGCAGCAAAGGGGTACAAGTAACAAAAAGTAAATTTTGAGTAAAATATAGTTAAAGTTAACGTTGCTTCATAAATTGTTTTTTTCAAATTTTTTCTATGAGTCCCCCTTTAAAAGTTATTAGTATTTCAGTGAAAGCCTACATCATTTTACTCAAATTTTTTTTTGTAGTAAAAATGGAGTAAAACTAGCACCGTGTTGCAACTAACATAGCAAAAGAAAAAACTAAGTACCATAACTCTAAGAATCCTTAAAACGTTCTCTGTTAAAGGTATTTTTTAAAATTTTTATAAAGGTCCGCTTTTAAAAGTTATTAGTATTTTACTGAAAGCCTACCGCACTCGTTACTTTTCATTTCAAAACGAAAATATTTTATTCAATATTTTTAACTCTTTTAGAAGCAAAGGGGTACAAGTGCGATAGACTTTCACTAAAGTACTAATAACTTTTAAAAACAGACCTCTAGAAAATTTTTAGAAAATACTTTAAAAATGGAATTTTTCAAGGATTCTTAAAATTGAGGTATTTAATTTTTTCTTAACCTATGTTAGATGTTACGTTGCGCTAACTTTGCTTGTTATTTACTAGAAAAAAAATTTTTTGAATTTTGTTTTAAAGCAAAACTATAATTTTGTGAACTGGCTTACCTTAATGGGGCTCTATAGAGGTGTAGGAACTCAAAAGCTTAAGTAATGTTTGTTTCATAAATAAAGCAAAGCTCCCACTACCTATTCTCATACTTAACTCAATTTTTCGTAATTTGTCACTTGTACCCCTTTGCTTCTAACCCCCTCAATTGTTAGTTCATTTAATTTAAATAAAAATTAAATTAAACATAAACCGGTCGGTAGATAGTTACATGGCGGTAACTGAAACATATGTCACCATAGCTATGTTTAGTAGTTTTTTTCTTTTATCCTAATTGTCAAAATTTTCTAAATTAAAAAATGCATGGAATTTTCGATTCTTGCAAAATAATGACTAAAGTTCATAAAATTATTATATTTTCAATCACTACATCATTATTTGAACTCGATCGTGTGTCGAAAAAAATTTTGTAAAAAAATCACTACAACATTACAAGTCCTCTCATGCTTTACATATATTTTTAACGAAAAATTACCAGAAAATTATATAAAACAAAAATATAAAATTATTTTATATTTTTGTATAAAACAACAAAAAGAAAGTAGTTAATATGCATTAACGGCGGGAATTTTAGTTTTCTAATACAAATTCTGCTTAAAGCAAGTGTTGATGTTTTATGAGTTTTTTTGTTTAATATAATTTGCTTTATTTTAATGACATTTTGATGTAATGATGTTTGTGAATTTGAATTTCTTTTTTTATTCAAAAAAATGCAATAACTTGATTTTACTATCAAAGATTTATTTTTTTCTATTTCTATTTTATGTGTATTTGAATCCTAAATGTTGGATTTACATGATAGTAAAATTTATTTCAAGAATAACTTTTTATAGTTACTGTAAAGAAGTAAAAAATTTCAAAACTTTTTTTTTTATTGTAAATGTTTCATATTTTAAAAAAAAAAAGTATTTTTTTTCTTAGTTTGTTTGTTTTGGTAATATATTAGCAAAGTTCTTATTTTATTTTTTTGTTAGTTTTAAAAAGAGAAAAAGTTATGCCTTCGTATTGTCATTAATGTCGCGTTTTATTCCCTTTGAAAAATGTTGGTTTTTTTGCTTTGGTGTATAGTGTTGTATTGTTGTTGTTCTAATCGCATGGAAGAAAATTTTAAGAACGTATGCTTAAAATGCAAAACATTTGTTAATTTTTTTTTTTTTAATCTGCATCAAAATTTGAATTGACGAATTATGACCATTAATAAAATTTTTGATATAATAATTTTCGTAAAACACGATCCCATCTTAAAAGCTTTATTATTTCGCTCTCGGAAATTCTTAACTTAAAAATCGATATTGTGAAGTATGACGAATTTTTTGTTATGACGCTGCTGAATTCAATGAGCGAAGACTACAGCTAAAGTTTCACTTGGGAAATTATCTTTGCAAGTGCATTCTCGAAGTAGACTCAGTCCAATCGTGTTTCCATGACATGTCTGTTTTAAAACGTTTGTTTTTTGAAAACTTACTAAAATGCAATCAGCTGCCTATGAGATTACGCTACGCATGTGAGAATAGATCGGTCATACTCTACGGAAACCACACAGCGAAGTCTGCCGCTAAGCCCTTGAGTAGAATCTACAAGGCAGTGGATTACATGGTAGATCTAGAATCACCTGGAAAAGGTCATTGGAGAAGGAAGTTCAGTTCAGTTTTGTGAAAGTCATGGGAAAGCATAAAAGCTATCGATAAAAATCGTAATGCATGGAGACGTTTGATTTTGGCCATATGCTCCTGCTAGGAGTGCCAGGAAAATACATCCATGAGTGTGTGGCTCTTCAGCTAAGGCTAGAAGCTCCAGTTGGACCTGTCTCTATTTCTGAATTCATAGGGTTCTGTACCATGCGAAGATCTCACTTAAACTTAAGATTGCTTTATCGAATTAGTTAGTTATATTTTCGGTTTTATAAGAAACTTTTTGATTTCGAATGAGCAAGATAGAAACCAAAAAAACTATCGCATGGCATGCTGTCCTTGAGTTTTGATTTGACTTATTTTGGTTTGGTTAACCATGCTTGTGAGAACAACAAGGCATAAAGTTTGCTTTACGACATCAAATTATTCCGTAGTTGATCCTTTCTATAATTGAAGATATGATGAATATATGTGCCGGACCACTGAATAGTGTACAAATCCTCATGTACATTAAATTTCAAAATTCATACAACATAATTAAAAGTTTAGGGATGACAATAAATGGACGAGACCAAGATTGTAAATCCCATATAGAAAACAGCGTTCAAATCTTTAGTAGTGGTTACAAAAAAAAGAAAGAAGCAGTTCAATAGAATCGACTCATCTTTAGTTGTGCTATTATTTGTATATGGCTATTTCCAAACGGACGTTGGCCACTATAGCAGAACTCTGCACTGTATACCTTAACATCTACAGCTTTCAGTCATCTACTCGACCGGATGAGGCCAGCCGTTAGCAATGGCAATACATAGTAACAGCTTCCACAAAGCCAGTTATCTAGCGCTGTAGTCGTAGAGCTCCTTACAGCGCTTCTCAAGATAGTGGTTGCATTTTATAGCGCTGAAATGGTTCGTAAGCACCGTTCTTTGTTATGCCATAGTTCCAGAACAAACAGTTCGGAAGATCAATTGTTAGAAACTCTTATGAGTATTTCGTTCAATTGTTTATTCAAAAATACTTTTTTTATGTTCTGTTTGAACTGCTTCTTTCTAAAATTGGTCTCACCAAAGATGAAAATACACAAATAAAGTTTTTGTGATACATGGATCACAAAACTCTTTGGACCAGCGCGCTTTATGACGTCAAGAACACAGTTAGCCTTATTGATCATTCGTTTTATATGAATATTAAACTTTAATTTCAGTTTAGTTTAATTTTAAACTATAAACAATATTTAAAAAATGTATATCACTTAGCGCCACATGCTTATAATTATTTAAAGTTATAATAAGATTTGAAGAAATTAGAAATTAATCTGTCGGTTTGATGCAGAGGTTTTTTAACTAAAAATATTTGTTGCTATTAGTTAAAAGTACTTAAAACTAAAAAGTTTTGGAACTTACGCCAACTACAAATATATACAGATACGACAAAATCTGGCAAAACTATCTAAGTAGTATATCTAATAACTCGAATATGGGGGAACGTAAAAGTAGATTTTAATCAGTTTAATTAAATAACATATTTTGAAATTGAATCAATGAATGAGGGCGAATATATGTATATAATTTAACTAAAAAATCAAATTCGTTTTTTGTTATGAGCACACGAAAGAGATGCATTTTTGTAGTGAAATTAGCACTGAAGTCAAATTCTTATTAGGATGAAAGCAGTTCATATTTTAAATGTGCAAAAATCTGTCAGTCGTATCTGTTATATTAAGGGTATTACTTTATATATTGTATGTAGTATAACTAAAATAAATGACTTACTTATATGAACTAAGATTTTTAAACTGGAATAATTGAATTCAAAGAAAATGACAATTTTTTTTTTTTTTTGTTAATATTACTTTCATGTTCTTTTACAAAAAGTTGCTGTATTGTCAAATATTTACATCCCTTGTTTGTTTTGTTGTTGTTCATGTATTTAATTGAGTGTTTATGTTTATAATATTTTTTTCTTCTTTTTTTTTAAGTAAGTAGCTCATTTAATTTTTTTATTTTATCTGAAATACATACTTATATGTTTATAAAAATTTATCTTAACTGTTTTGGTTGGAAAGTTGTTGTAAATGGTAGTATTTGTTTATTTTTATCTTTTCTCAATTGATATTGATGAAAATTGCTTTAAAAAGGGACTTTAATTGGAAGTTTTTGACGTTGTTTATTTCAGTTTTTATTTTTTTATTTTTTTTATTTTTGGTAATTTGCGGCCAGTAATACTATTTTATTTCGTTTCTAAATGGAATTTTTTAGTTTAGTTTATTTTTTTATGGAAATTTTTGCCGTTTGGAAAGTAAAATTTAACTGCAACTATATATTTTTTAGTTTGTTTTAAATTTGCTTATGTTTTTTATGTTTTTATTTTATATATAAATGCCTCAAGATTGTTATCTATTTATTATTTATTTTTTATATTCTAACATGTGTACAAAATGATCAATGTTTGCCGTTTTATTATTAACTGTTTAGCAGAGGAAACTATTATTCAGGCAGATTGTGAAAGTGCAAGTACTAGCAAGACTAGACAAGACTAGATTGACTTACTGTCGGACATTTGAGCAATAATACTCTAGTCTTACGAATACTTGACGACTTTTACTCTTCAGTGACGGGCTCGGGCCTTGTCATCGAGTTTTGTGCAGGCTTCGTGTGGACCCGGGCCTCACCCCAAAAGCCCGATAATTCGAGGCCTGTAATCCACGAGAAGGTTAAAAAGCATAAGCTTGGAAAAAAATTCTCTTCTTACATAAATTTATGTAAAATTATGTATAAATGTGAGGCTGATAATGACAATGGAGTAAGTCAAGACAAACAAATCGTCTCATGAGATTGGTTCAAAAACTCAAATAAGCACTTCATGTATAATGTTTGTTTTCCTCATTTGAAAATCATTGATTTAGCTTCATCAATAAGTTACTATTTTTAAATCGTAAAAAAAGGTAAATATTCAATAATATGGTAGAATAAGGCCGGGCCGGGCTCAGGCCTCGATAAAAAGTATTCGTATGGGCCCGGGCTTTTTTTCGAGTTCTTGTCTCATATTCGTGCCGGGCCTTAAAAATTAAGCCCAACTCTAATTCTAATGTGGCGCTGAACAATGAAAAAAAAAAAGAAAACGTTCAATTGTGTTAACTCAACGTGCATATCGTCGAAAATATCGTAGACAAAAAGCACCGTCTGACAGCACTTTTCGTCGTTTAGTGTCGAACTTTGTTGAAGACGAAACAGTGGGGGATTGTTCACATGCTGATTTTATTTAAAAAATACACCCAATTTTGAATTTTTAAAATTTTAATTTTTAATCAACAGCAACATTGACCACTTTCTCAGTGATTTACACCACTTTTAACAACATTTCCTTGCCGAAAACTTAAAAATTTTAGTAAACTTTGCTTTAATTTATTTACCTTCGCTTTGTTTTCAACTTGTGTGTATGTATGTCTGCTCTTTATTTTACTACAGTTTTGACAGTCACAATCTTTTTAATTAGTAAAGTTCAATATATAACTTTTGTATTCTGTTAAAATAACAAACAAGTTCGTAAATTTAGCACAAAATTTGTTGTAACCTATTTATTTGAACAATATATTGTAGTTTTTTTTTCATACTATTTTTTATTTTTTCATCATTACTCAAGTATTTTTGCATTAAAATTACAATTTATAGCAATTACTAAATACAAAATAAAGAGTGCATAGTTTTTGTTTTTTTTTAAATATTTTTTAAAATTTTTCTCTAATATCTTAGTATTTTTTCATACATTTTCTTGTAAAAAAGTTTGTCTAAGACTATGACTTGCTCTTAAATCTTTGAATTTTCAGCTTAAAATAATATAATTATAATAAGTAATAATAATTAAACTTTTTTATTTAAATATAATTAATTTAATGTAGTATTTTTTTATATATTATGTTTAGTTTACTTTTTGTTTTGTTTTTCTTTTAGGTTTTATATTTTTTATTTAATATTTATAACTTATGTACAATAACGTTGGTTATCCGATAGTTGGTAGGTTGTTGTTGTTGTTGTTGTTGTTGTAACCATTATCAACGTTTTTAGAGATTTGGGTACTTTCAAATCTCTGTATGCACACCCTGCGCGGTGATGTCCACTTTAAAGGTTTACAGTCCTGTAAAAATTTTATTTGTTTAGTAAGTTGTACTAAATTCCTTCATTAAAATACAATGTCTCTATAAATCTTGAATAAAAATATTTATTGTTTCTAAGCCTATACAGACGAAAAAAAATCCGCGTCATAAGTAATTAACACTAAATTTCAAACATAAATTACCTTACCCTTCATAACCATTTTGCTTTTATAATTTTTTGCGTATGAAGTTTACAGCAAAGTAAATATCATAAAAATATAACCATTTTGACTTAAAAATTCTAGTAAAAATATTTATGTTTGGACAGACATTTGCTTAATATACAAATTTTATACCTCTTCATCATATGGGCCAGAAGGGCTGAGGATATGTTTTGTAGCTACCACACGGACGAACCTCCGTTTTTTGTTTGAACTTTACAGTTCGTGTATTGTTCATTATTTTTTTTTTTTGTTTAAACTTAACGTGAGGTATATATTTATCACTTCAATTTATACAAAAAAATTACTAAATTGTAAAGTCATTCGAATATTCTGAATTGCCTAAAACAGTTAGGTAAAATTTACTTCATTGGAGAGTTGTCACTATTTTTACATGAAATTCTGGTAAAATTTATTAGAAATCGCCGGTGCTTACGAAGACTATCTCTTCTTTTAATGCGGACAAGAAAATCCTTTTTTTCAAACTGCGGCGAAAAAGATCTTTTTTGTGCGAATGCGGACAAGAAAATCACTTTTTACAAAATGCGGAGAAGAAAATAACTTATTACAAAATGCGGCGAAGAAAATCACTTTTTACAAAATGTGGCGAAAAAAATCTATATATTTATATATATAGCATTTTGTAAAAAGTGATTTTGTTCGCCGCATTTTGTAAAAAGTGATTTTCTTCGCCGCATTTTATAAAAAGTGATTTTCTTGTCCGCATATTACAAAAAAGATTTTTTTCGCCGCAATTTAAAAAAAAAGATTTTCTTCGCTGCAACTTTCGGTTGGAAGATTTTCTTCGTAAGCACCGGCGAAATAAAGTAGTACGTGCTATTTTTTTTTCGCCGTGCACTATTTGTAAGGATGTCGTCTGTTTTCGAACAAAGGAGGGACATTATGAGATTAAAAGATGTCTGGGTTTTCAAACTAGGGGTTTTTTCACAATATTGATTAAAAAGAAAATTTTTTAATTTTTGGAAAACACAGAGTTCAGGAAATAAATCTTTGCGGTTAATATTCAACAGAAATTCAATTCTTATAAAAAACTTTTAGGGGAAAATTTTAAGGATTTGGTCCGTTTTGAGGAAATGTTTTTTTTTTTTGGGTACTTGAAGTTCGAAATTTTCATATTACGAAATATCACTTCAAAGCAACTTTTTAAATTGGGTTATCTTCTGAACTATAAGTCATAAGGAAACAACTTCCAGTTTTTTTATAGGAAATTCCCCGAGTTACAAAATTTCGACTAACACTACCGACTACCGTTTGCAAATATTTACAAATAACTGATTTTCGCAACCTTATGCTTTGAATATCTTTTTTCCGCAAATGAAAATACTTTATAGACTTGATACAAAATTGGTGCTGATATTGAAAATCTACATATACATATAATTCAAAAACTTATTTTAGTTATTTAATTTACTTACTTCATTTAATGCTATGCAAATTTGTTTCCACATTTTTTTCTTTTTTTATATTATTAATAAAAAAAGTTATGGAGTATCAGTCAATCTTTCTGCTATTGTATTTGGTATTGGTTGTTGGTATTTGTTTAACAATTTTAGCAACATGTTGCTAGATGCAATTCGAAATTTGTTGTTTGTATTTCTCATTTTTGTGCTTGCGTATTTGTTTTATTAAACAAACCATTCATCTTTTTGTGCGGCTGCATTTGTATTGCCTTGCATTTGTGCTGAACCCATACCAACAGCACTTGATGCACCCGATGTTGTTGTTGTTGTTTGCGAAAGATCTTGACCTAATTGACGGAATTTGCCGAGCACCAAATGGGACGGACTTTGGTGGCCATCTTCAATAAGTTGTGTTGCATGATGCGGTGGTACCCTGATGGTCCCGCAGGGTGATGCCAGTTTCCCGATGGCGGCAGTGTTGTATGCTCACGTGTCAGTGTGCCATGGTACTGATGGTGTAAATGCTTTGACGAGCCATTAGTTTCGGCAGCATGATGTACTGGAAAAAGGTGTAAATGTAAATTATTTGTTGTGTACTTTTATCTGATTAACATGGCAGGATGCATGAAATAAAATTTGCAAAAGGTGGGGAGAAAATTGTTGGAAAAACGAACGAGACTTTTTGACGTTTTTTTTTTTTTTTGTCTTTTTTTACCATTTTTCAACTCCATGCATATTTAGTCAAATTCTTTATATGGAATTGAGCTCATTTATAATAGATAATGTCTCTAAAATTTAACATCCAATTGGAGAAGTTAAAAGCCAAAGTTTCATAAGATAGATTAGGACTATTCCGTGGCGTTGGCAAAAGGAAACTAGACTCCTTCCTGGATGTACATCATATGGCTGACAAGAGCGTTTTCTGCACTTTAAAGCAAAATTAATTCGGACCTAATAGAAGAAAACGGTTGTCAGTTTCAAATTCAGCAACTAAAAATGAACCACGAAAACTTAACGAGATCTGATTCAAAATTTCGTATTGCATAATGAAATTTTTGGGATTTAGAAAAAACATTAATCGACATTTAATTTTTTTTTTTTTCAATCATTCGAATTTTTGCAAATCTTTTCTCAACTTTTATAATAAATTTTTTTTTTTAAATTTTTGGAGCCTTTCAAAACTATTCGTATTTTGCCTAATTTTTAAATATTTTTCAGATTTATTAACATTTTTATACTTTAAATATACTCGCATATTGACTTTTTCCTTCCGTCTGTCTGTGGAAATAATTTTCACGTGAAAACCAAGCAAGATAATTTGATGAAATTTTGTAGACTGCCTTCATCGTGGAGTTGAAAATGAGCAATCAGTCAACGGACACCTATTCCGCCCATACAACCATGAGCATAATCCACGATCATTATCCACGATGGTACCTCCCATATAAGCAAAAGCTTGAAAATGCTTTACTGAAAATGGTTTTGAGATAATCCAACCAAATTTTACTCAGATATTTATATTATTTATTTCTTTATTGATTCAAATTGTTCGCATAGAAGAACTTAGGCTTTAACATGCCACTTATTCATAATAATAATAACCAAAAATAATTATTGAAACAATATTGACAATTAATGATAACTTAGCTTATAAATTATTAGTTACTGAAAAAAGAGAGAAAATATAAATTAAAATAAAATCAAAAAATGAGAAAAGATTATGAGAAAAAAATAATATGAGAAGAAATGATTATGAAGAGAAAAGATTATGAGATGAAATGATTATGAGGAGAAAAAATTATGAGGATAAAATATTTTGATATTTAAATTAAAATAAAATCTAAAAATGAGAAAAGATTATGAGGAGAAAAGATTATGAAAAGAAAAAATTTTAAGGATAAAAGATTATAAAAAGAAATACTGAAAGATTAAACGCTTGAAGTTGTTTTTAGATGAAACGGTTTTGATTGTAAATGCAAGCTGTGATCAGAAACTGGGTTTATTCGAACAAGACTGCGTGGCATCCCCCATACATCACAAATTTTCAAAATACATAGGGCAAGCGTTATTATGTCGAGCCCTAACCGCCAAAAAGACTTAACTGACAAAAAGTGAATTTTACAGGAGAAGGTTTTTTTTTTAAATATCTGTGTATTCAGTATGGCTATTACAGTGAAATTTAGTATGTAAGCTATATTTTGTGTTAGACATACGATGCAACTAGTTTCATTCACCTATATATAATGGCTACTTTTCAGTGTTGTGTCGGTTAAGCCTTTTTTTCTTTTCAAGATTCCCCATCTGATCTTCAGTTTTTGTACCAAAAAACATTTGTGGTCACTAGAGGTGTTTTAAGAATGTATGGAGATCCTTAGTAACAACATTTTGATACTTGGCACCCCTCAATTTTGTGAGGTTGGAAAAAAAAAATGAGTTTGCAAAAAAAAATTTGGGGGTGGGGTGAGGGTAAAGGTTGGCGCATCGGGGTCAAAGGTGAGATAAAAAGAGAAAAAATTTACATACAGCCCTACAAATGTTAAGGGGTCACCTCTAGAGGGGTCAAATGTATGACCGACCCAAATTATTTTTCCCCCAACATTTTTACTAAGCGTACTTACCCCCTATCTCTAACACCTAAAGGGGTTCCCATACAAAATTGACAATTTTAGGAAATCGACCCCCACCACTCCCTGGGTGCCCCTAGAAGGGTCAAATGTATGCTGGTCAAACATATGACCGACCCTCATTAGCCCCCCTCCAATGTTTTTTCTCAGCATACCTACCCCCTATTTCCAATCCTTAAGGGCGCCCCCTTACAAAGTTATTGTTTTTATAAAAAATGCCCCCACTGCCCTAACTGGCTCACGGATACTCCTAGAAGGGTCAAATGTATGACCGACCCCCATTGAACTTTGGAGGGGGGCTAATGGGGGTCGGTCATATGTTTGACTCTTCTAGGAGAGACTCCTGGGAAGTTTTGTGCCTATTTGACGATTTCCTTTCCATAGTTTTTACGTCTATGACGTCAATTTTGTATGGGAGCTAGAGATAGAGGGTAAGTATGGTGCAAAAAAATGTTGCGGATTAAAAAATATTAGGGGCCGGTCATACATTTAACCCTTCTAGGGGCACCCTGGGAGTGGTGGGGGTCGATTTAATAAAAATGTCAATTTTGTATGGAAGCCCCCTTAGGAGTTAGAGATAAGGAGTAGGTATGCTTGGAAAAAAAATAATGTGGGTCGGTGATACATTTGAACCCTCTAGAGGTGACCCCTCTTGTAGGGCTGTAAGTAAATTGTATCTCCTTTTCTCTCATCTTTGACCTCGATGCGCCAACCCTTACCCTCACCCCACCCCCAACATTTTTTTTGCAAACTAATTTTTTTTTCCAACCTCACAAAATTGAGGGGTGTCAAGTATAAAAATCCAAAATTCGTGCACTAAACCACCCCTAGTGGTCACATATACTACAGTCTGTTAAATAAGAGCGTGGTCATTGTTGTGAGAAAATGAAAATACCCATTGCGAAAATTCTTTTTAATATTGATTTATTTGATCGAAAACTTCAATGCAAATACATTAATAGCAGGTCCAATCACCCCCAGCATCAATTATAGCTTCACATCTTCGCGACATACTTTGAACAAGATTTTGCGCATACTCTTCTGAAAACGACCTCCAAATTTTGTGAATGCGTCGAACCAGCTGTTTCAAGTTGCAGGGTCGGTTTTTCTGAAGCTTCATCTTCATTTGCGCCCAAACGTTTTCAATTGGATTAGCATCGGGCGACTGAGACGGCCAATCCAAAGTCACGACACCATTTTTGTCTTTGGCCCATTCAAGACGTTTTTGGACATGTTTTTCACTGAGCATCGGTTTTTGCAAAGTACTTCGGTATTTCACACTATTTGCAATCAAATGATTACGAATAGTTCCGTGGGAGATATTCAAACCTTTTTGGGACAATTTCGAAGCACCTTCACGCAAAGTTAATGTTGGATTTTTCGAAAATAGAGCACAGATCAGTTTTTCCTGTTTTTCCGTCACTACACCGACAGACCCGCGATTTGGAAAGTCATCGACATTTTTTACTTCTTTGAAGCGATTCACCCACTTACTCACAAACTGTTTCGACTTTTGCATATACTTCGCAGCCGCCGCTTGGGTCATTTTGGGACCTTTGGGGTGCAAACACAAAAAAACGGCTTCAAAGCGCGACGCGTACGCGTTACTCATTTTGGAAAAATGCTGAGAACGCATTGAAAACAGTGGTCAGCTGATTCACTTTCACGAAGCATGAAGGACAATACTGCCCTCTGTGTGAGAAAAAAAAATTACAGCATTATACTTTACCGATCGCGAGTAATCGTGACCACGCTCTTATTTAACAGACTGTATGAACCCGCATCAATATTTTTTAATAAATTTTCCTTTTTTATTACTTTATTTAGAAAATATTTTTGACACAAAAAGAAAAAAAGACTTAACCAACAACTCGCAGTCACGAAAAAAAATAAACAACATTCAACATTTTCAACATTCTCAAATATTTTTTGACTTGTTTTGACTGTATCCACATTACTGGATTTTTGTGAATTTTTTGAGTGTTAAAACTTTTCGACTTGTTCTTTGTCTTTTAAAATTTATTTAACATAAATCGGTTATTCAAAATTTTTCAACTATATTTCACCACTTAAGAAGCAAGATAGAAATGCCCGGTATTTATTATGAGAATTTCGGTTTTAGTGAATTTTGACACAAAATTTCTGAATTCGAAGTTTGCCCAATTTTTTTTTTTTTGCTAAGTGCCCAGTTGCAAAAGATATAATACCGTCTGTAGGCGGCCTTGCCAGTTTCAAGGGACAACATTTTCCAATAGAACGCGTTATTTTTTGGCTACCGATATTTTTAAATTTAACTTACATTGCATTGCCGTAGTCGGATTCATATTTCCACTGGTGCTACGTCGACAAAAACATATCGCCCAGCCGACAAAGCAAGCGCTCATTATAAGCAAACTGCTGACAATGATCAACACAAACCATGTCAGTTCCAAGCCCATAATTGTACCGGATGCTGGACCTAAAAGAAGATACACAAATTAATATTTGTTATTAATGCGACATCAACGATGATGTTGCATGCAACTTACTTTGACATAAATTGTGAAACGATTCATCAGAGTTATCGCCACAATGATTAATGCCATCGCACAACAGATCTGGATGTATGCAAAATTCTCGCGTCCCACACGTAAAATCTTTGCAAGTGTGCTCTGGAAAAATAAAAAAGTTTTGAATTAAATAAGAATATTTTAATTTATGCTTTTTATTAAGTGTTTATTGCATAGCTACTCACTTGGATCCTTTACCGATGTTATCACCAATTTGAAACCATTCGCATCAGTGCCCCAATTATCAGTGACATATTTTAAAGTGACGAAATTCGTGCGCGTCAGTATGGAGCTTACAGTTTGTTTCGTATTGCGGCAGGAAATATCAACCTGAAAGAGAAAAGTTTTTTTTTTTTAAAAAGTTTTATCTAAATTTAAATTTGGCTGGAAATTTAAAGTGCTTAGTTATTTTGTTATAGGTGTCAAGAGTATGGTAATAAATCTGGTACGAAGAACGCATTATTTACACATTTTACTATTCATACATAAATTTGAGATGCTGAATTTAAATGTTGTTTTTATGGTAGATCCTTAATTTTTCCAAATATTATTCCATTATTTCTTATTATATTTTGAATAAGAAATAAGTATTTTTACACGATTTATATGGAAATATATAAAACTATTAAAAACCATTTATAATATAATCCCACATTTACCGGAACGTTCTTTACTTTTTTGAAATAGGTTTTTTAGCCGAATCAATTGTTGCCAAGATGCTAAGTTTATGGTAATCAAAATGGTTTATGTTGACTATATGAAAATTATACTAATTTTACGAACTTTTAGTCATTATTTGCAAGAATCTAAAATTCTATGCATTTTTCAACTTAGAAAATCATGACAATTAGGATTAGAGAAAAAACTACTTAGCATGGCTATGGTGACAAATGTTTCGGTTACCGCCACGTAACCATCATCAGGCCTGTTGAAAAATGCATAGAATTTTAGATTCTTGCAAATAATGACTTAAAGTTTGTAAAATTAGTATAGTTTATGGTAATCTTTAATTTGTAAGTGAAGAAAAAATTCGATCAAATTCTTCAATAACACAGTCCAGCGTTTTTGAAAAAGTTAAAAAAATATGAAATGTGAGTAAGTGATTTTTATAGATTTTTGATCACTGAATCCGAATATGACCTCAGATTTGCTCCATCACGCCGGAGATCTGAGTCGGAGTTCATATTCGGATTTAGCGAGCAAAAATCTATAAAAATCGTTTGCTCTGATCTCATACTTTTCTTCATCGTAGGACTGTGTAATTTTTTCAAAACTTTTTCTATTGAAAGACAGATCGTACAAGTCGACATTATCTTGACGCTGAATTTTCCATATAAATACTTATGTGATGCTGCCCAAATAAAAAGACCTCATCTATCTTGTAAGGGAGGTGCCATGCTTTCTTGTCTGAATTCACCGATGCTTTGCTCATAGCTTTCGCTAACTATTTCAAGCATCTTTACGAAATTTGGTTGCATTACCTCAAATAATGCTTGCATTGCAGCATTTTGTAAATGTTTCTTGTATGGTAGGTGCCATGCCCTCTGGTCTGAGTACCCTTAGTTTTTGCCCAGAGCTTTCACTTACTATTCCTAGTACTTATCAGTGCAAAGTTTTGAAACATTGCCTCAAACAACGCTTGTACTGAAACATTTTGAAAATGTTGCCTGAATGGGAGATGCCACGCCCTCTTATCCGAATCAACAAAGTTTTGAACCAGAGCTTGCTATACTACTACTTACTATCTTAAGTATCTAAGTGAAATTTGGTTGGATTATCTCTAAAAACGCTTTCAGTATAGCATTTTGAAATTTTTGCTTGCCCTCTTGTTCGAGTTCACCAGGTTGTAGCTCAGTGCTTACACTTACTATACCTAGTATTTGTGTCTATTCTGGTTGCGTTACCGTGAATAATGCCCATAAAATTGCGCTTCAAATGTTTTATTTTTTTGTATGGGCGGTAGGCGTGTCCGTTGACCGATTTCGCTTAATTCCACGAGCTAACCTTCGCGATGGAGGCAGTGTACAATATTTCATTGAATTATTTTGCTTACTTTTACCGTGAAATGGACCTTTCCTGAAATATGAGAAATGAGTGGCGAGGTTGTTTGTCGTGATTCCAATTGTAAAGAAATTTTATTTTGTGTTTGTCGCTTCACTGCTATATTAAAAAGGAATAAGGTTGTTTCAAAAACATGGAGGTCACTTTTGTAATTGTGATAAACTATGTACGATATTCTTTTACGGCAGCTATCGAAATAGCTTATTATTCTTGTATTAAAGTGTAAAGTACAAGAAAATACCCTTTTTTAAAAGAAGTTAAGTAAAATCCCTGGTAATTCTGATTCAATTACCCACAACGTTCGTTCAGTTCAGTCTTTCGTTCAGTTCAAGCTTTCGTTCATTTCAGCCTTTGGTTCAGTTCACCTTTTGTTCTTTCTGTCTGCCAATGAAGTTGGCAAGGTAAGTTCTTCTCCAGACCGATCCAAAAGATCTTGAACTTTAATTTTTCTCCTTTTCGAGAGTGTTATTCTTTATCTTTTTTGCGCATCAATTCTTTTATGAATAAGTCGCAAATCTTCTGAACTTATTTCGTTTAATATCCAAGTCTTTATATTCCTCCGTTTCCATTTTTTCTCATTTGGAGTATTAAAGTTTTTGTTCTCGGCGTCATTTACTTCGATTATTTGGAACTCTTAAGGTAGCAGTAAGTGCGACCATCTGAAGACGTTCTTAAAATAATCACTGAAACCAAAAAATAGGTACTTGAATTGGTGAAATTTTTTAAGAGAATTTAAGACATTTGTTGAGGCACTTTTCACAATAAAGGAATAAAGGCCCTTGCTCCGAAAGAAGATAAAGTTTACAAGTAGAAGACAGCTAAGAGATTAAAATGGAGTAGTTAAAAATAATATATATTTATAAGAAAAATTCCGTTAAGCATCAAAATGCTCAATTGCAAGAAAACATTAAGGAGATATTTCTGAAGAAAATTAAAATAAAAAAAAATCACTTCAACACACGTGCAATTTAATTTCCAGCTTATGTGGTATAAGTATATGGTATGTACTCTTGTGTGTAAAGTCTTTGACCTAAATACAAGTTCTTCATACATCCCGGTGAGAACTTCGTTTTGAAACCTCAGCGTTATATTTATGTTTTTTTCTTCTTTTTTTTGCACAAATTACAATACAAAAGAAAAATTGATGAAAATAAAAAAAAATGATGCAAAAATCTTTTCTCTTCTGCCATAATCCTTAAGCGGCTTAAAAGTTTTGTATAACGCTTATGCAATTTTTATGCTATTAAAGAAAACAAAAACAAACAACAATAAACAGGGTATAGAATTAAATAATTCCTGTTTAGTTTTTTTAAGAGAAAATTTTTAAACAGAATTTATTTATTTGTGTGTAAAATTCATATGGATATAACATTAAAAGCAATAACACATTGAAAATGTCTAAATGTGTTGTGCCAGGAAGAAAGATGGACCTTATTTTCTTTGACAGGAGAGCCACAAATAAGAGAAGGTACATTTGCCAGTTTGACATGTTTTCAACATTCCACAACCGATTTTATGTATCATATTCAATTATAAATACCAATAAAAGCGATATTACCCAACCTCTACTCATTCTGTCACGAAATTCCTTGGCGTCGTAGTTTTGAAAAAATGGCATGCGATTTCTATTTCATTTTAATCAAACTTATGTGAACTCTATTTCTTTAGCATCAGCTGTTGGCTGACTAATGGTTAACCAATGAAATTTGGTGGTTTAACTTATGTTTAACTAATGACTGAAAACAAAATTTGGTCGTTTAAATTCTTGTCATTAGTTAACTAACGACTTTGAATCTGGGTCCAAGAGAGACTTTAGGAATTGGTTAATGTTATAATGATCATTGTCACAAGTGAGGAAATTGAACTGACTTTATTATTCATGATTTCTTGCACGAGTCTATGGGAAAGATTTTCAATTCGCTGGAAATTTTAAAAAGCATAACTATGTCTTTCAAAATAGTCCAATTTTTTTTCGAAGGTTGAGAACATGTGTTATTTCAGAATAAAATCGCTGTGAATAATAGTAGTTCAGTAATGGATGGTCTTCTGTTAAAATCTTGTTTTACAAGAATATTTGCGTTTGCCTACAGCTTGATATCTTCCGCACGAACGTCAATGACATTGCTTTACAAAACTAAGGTTGGCTTAGAGAATCCCTGGCTATGGTTCTGCATCGATTATTGAGTTATAAATTTTGTCGTTAGCACTCGTATTGTGGGTAAACCATGAGTTTTTACGAGAAGACCAGGACTAAGACGCTGATATAATTTCAAGACCAAGATTGATATGGTCTTGGCCTTTGTGTCGTTGATCATCAAGACCGGGACTGCTTTTCAGTCTTGGTAATTTATAGTTAATATTTGGGTGTGTCACTCGCCTTTCAAGCATAAAAACTTCTTTCAATTCGATACTTGGCATCTTAAAAACCCAACTGTATTGAAAAATATTGTTTGGAAATTATGAATACTCAACAATCTTTAGAATTTTTTTCAAGACCAAGACCAAAACCAAAATTTAATGCCCAAGATCAAAATAGGAATCAAAACCAAGACTCAATGTACGAGACAAAGACTGCTATGATCTTGGTCTTGGTTTGCTCATCACTAACTCTATGTAAAGGGCTAAATTTAATTTATCTGGAGTTGAGATATTTCTTACTTTAATGGCTGATATAATGATCCAATTCGAAAAGTTAAAAGTAAATGTTTAATGAGTATGGTTTTAGCTATTTGATGCCGTTGACAAAAATGAACTACACTGACATATTCCCTGGATAAGCGTCATATATCTGAAAAAAACTTTTTTTGCACTTTAAATTAAGATTAATCGGATCAAAGACTTGTTTGAAAAAAACGATTGGCAGATTTGATATCCGCACACGCAAATTTTCACAACTCAAAATGGAACAAAAAAAAAAAACCCAGTGTGAGACTTCTCGATTATAAAATTCTGAAAAAGAGGATTAAGGTCATTAGGGGCATTAAGAACGTGCCCAACAGTAGCTCTAGGCATGATTACTGGACTCACTCCTCTTCACCTTATGGTTGATAAAGAAGCAGCCTGTGCGGCAGACTACCTCATTTACATCAACTTTAAGAAAACAATCTAATAGGACATATCAAAGTCCTGTATGTGTTCTGGGATACACCATGTCTTGCAATCTCCTATAAGTTACGTTAAAAGTTGGTTTTCGCTAGAAAATTCAAAGTGGTCATCAATGACCGCGCCGAATAGAAGGCGAAGGATATAAATGAAAACAGGGCTCACAGTTATAGATAACTGATGGGTCTAAAGCGAAAGATGGCAGAGCAGGAGCCGTGGGACCAAGATTTCAATAAGCAATTGCAATGGAAAAAACAGCTTCTATTTTCCAGTCGGTGTACACGCCTTAGAGTTGTGCGCCAGAGAATATCTAAGAAGGGGCACTTCCGGCACTGCCATATACATTTATTCGGACAGTCAAGCGACTCTTAAATCTTTAATGACTTATTTAATACACTATAAGCTTATCTGCGGCTGTTTTGAGCATCTTAAAGCCTTATCCAGTAGGAAGGATGTTACTCTAATCTGGACATCAGGGCACGAAGAGCATGAAGACAATGAAAGGGCAGATTGCTTGGCGAAGAGGGGCGCACTCAATACATTCATAGGCCTAAAACCCTTCTGCGGAGTGAAAAACAACTTTAAAAATAACTTAATTCGGGAATGGGAAGAAACAGCCTGACCGACGACTGGCGAGACCCCAAGAAGGCATACTGCTAAGATGGAGTCTGTTTTAAATCTCAACAGAAAAGATATAGTGGGTTATCGTGAATAAATATTCCCTGGGAATTTTTCTCACGCTGCAATGGAGAATATTTATTCACGATAAACCCCATAAAAACGTATATGAAATAATGCCAGATCACTGTAAACTAAATTATCACCTAAAAAAGATAGGTTCAGTAGACGACGATTCCAGTAGACTCTGCCAAGAGGACTTGAAAACAACGGAGCATGTGCAGAATTAAGTAAATACCTAGGTGTCGAGATTTCAGATCCTATTGACATAGGTAATATGAATCCCACGACAGTGATGAGATTTATAAATAGTCTGCAACTGGTCACAGAGAAAGACAAAAAGCATAGCACTGACTTCATGTTCTTTGTTTTGTTTATATTTCGCTTGAATTATACCAGGGATGATAAATGAGCTTTTCTATTTCGTACCAAAAAGCAACAAAAAGTACTAAAAGTGTCCAAAAAGTACCAAAATTATTTAATGCATTTGTGGACAAATTTTGACCACTGGACGGTTCTAGTATTTATTAATACGCAAGACAAAAATTTGTCTTACTTTTTTTACTATATTAGAAATGGAGCACGACTTTGAATTATAAACCATTAGAAAGGTATTTGTGTGTAAATATGCACAAAGTTAAAATAATTTTAATATTTTGCCAATAAGCCAGATAAAATTAAATGCAAATTTTCAATATTAACAACGACAAAATACGCGGTCACACAGAGCTGAAAAGAGAATGCAGCACAAAGAGAAAGACATAAAGCAGACTTCATGTATTTTGTTTTCTTTTTGTTTCACATAGGTCATTGCACCAGGGATGATAAATGAGATTTTCTTTTTTGTACCAAATAGCAAAAAAAGTACTAAAACTGTCCAAATTTATTTGATACATTTGTGATCAAATTTGGACCATTTGACGATTCTAGTAATAATAATACTTAAGAACGATAATAAGACATTTACTTATATTCCTAAGTGGGTTGCAAGCCCCTTTATGGAAAATGAGCTGCATTATTTTTTTTTTAATTCGGTATGAAAAATTGACATTACATTTTTTTAGTAGGCGATGCCACGCCCTAAAAAGAAAAATAAGCTGTCACTACTAAGCAGCATACATATGTAAATACTTTTTTTTTATTAAATAAAATGTTGGCCATTTTTGATATCCGATACTTCGTAAGTACCGACTGCCCCACCTACTTTCACAATATATGGACGGTTTCTAAGAAGTTTTGACATTGATACGCAATATGTGGAAACAAATTGAAAGGGTATCCTTCAGCACACCTAGCAATGAGGAAACCAAGACCAAGACCAAGACCATAGCAGTCTTGGTCTTGGTCTTGTTCTTGCACATTGAGTCTAGGTCTTGGTTTTGATATTGAGTCTAGGTCTTGGTCTTGAAAAAATTTTCAGAGATATTGAGTATTCAAAACCATATTTTTCCAAAGCAGTTAGGTTTTTAAGATGCCAAAATTCAAATCGAGAGATGATTTTATCTTCAAAACGGGCGTGAAACAACTTTTAACTATAAACAAGCAAGACTGAAAAGCAGTCTTGGTCTTGGTCTTGGTCTTGCAAAAATATCAGCATCTTGATCTTGGTTTTGGTCTCGTAAAATTAGCAAGACCAAGAACAAGACGTAAGACCAAGACTAATTTTGCTCATCACTAAGCACACCCTGTACTTATGCAATTTGCGTTGCTAAAATAATTTCACATTTAAACAATTCACAAATATTTCAAGGTTTTCTCTGGAGAGTAGTACATTTGTTGTTGTTGTTGTTGTTGTTCGGTGCTTGTTGTTGATGTGTGTATTTTTATTATTATTGTATTTTGTTGTTGTTATTATTTTGATGTTGTTGCTGTTGTTGTCGTTGTTGTTGTTGTTCTAGTACATGGTGTTGTTGCTTATTTTCGACTCGCGCGCGTACAATAACAACTTGCATTAATATTCTTATTGTTGTTGCTGTAACATTCACAAGGCGATTCGTAGCTGCTGTTGCTGCTGCTGTTCTTATTGTTGTTGGTGTTGCTGTTGTCGTTAAGAAAATAAAAGATTTAGGTTAGCTTTTTTGCGCAAAATGCACTCAGAGCGCTTTTACTGCTCATAACACCATTGTTGCAACTACTTTTTTGTTATTGTTGTTGCTGTTGTTGCTGTTGTTGCTGTCGCCGCCACATTTGCTTGAATGGAGAAACCTCATTTTATTTCACTACGTTCGTCCTTTTTCTAATGTTAAATATTTGCTTGTTAGGGTGTACCTGCATTCTTTATGCGCAAAATACGCTATACTACAAGTGCTACAAATCGAAAAGATACCCTAGCACATTACGTGTATGTATGTACGTGCGGGTGTATTTCTTTAAATGTGTGCCACATTTTGAAATATTCCTGATGACGCTGATGATGATGTTGCTGATGATTATATGTGGCACCAACAGCAATAGTAATAGAGCAGAAATAGCAGCAGCAAGCAGCCGCATCAACAGCAATAGCATTGCAAATGTACAAACATTAACATCAATGGCGCAACAGCGGCAGCAGCAACAACATGAGCATCAAACGTAAGCACATTGCTGCAACGGAAACCCCAAATGATAATAAAGAATAAGAAGAAGACGAAGACGATAAAGAAAAAGAAAAAAAGAAGAAGCAAAAGCAGAATAACAGGAACAGCAAAGATACCATTGATATCCCCGCAGGATTGAACCCAAAATGTCATAAGCAGCAATATTTGTCGAAGGAGCGACAACAAGAGCAGCAGCAAAGAAATTGCTAAGATGAAAATATTAAATAAAATGATGCGGGAGCAATATCGAAAAACTTGAAGATAAAGAGTAAGCAGGTTGCTACACTGAAAAAAAAACGCGAAGATTTATATTTGTTTCAATATATTCGGTTCTAGGTGTTCCTCGGAATAAGATAAGATGAGTATAAGATTTTGATAGTTAAAATTTATTTGCAATTCATCAAAATACCTTATACAGTTTGTGAGATGCATGGTTATTTCCGTAGAAAAGTCAACCGTGAGCTAAAAAATTAAATCATCTTATATCTGAAACTATTTAACGTGCATATAAAAAGCACCAAGACAAATGATGTGTACGAGGAAAAATGGCGGTACCACGCCCTCAAAAAACTCACTTTATCATATCTCTGAAAATATTTAACGCACTTAAATGAAATTTGATAAATGTGTACAGAGCGCCGCGACAAAAAATGTTCACTAGGAAAAAGACGTTTCCACGCTCCTAAAAAAATTTATCACTAATGAGATTTAGTACATATGTTATATACATAGATGGGAATAAAATAACATCCTTTGAAAAAATTGTAAGATTTACAATTTAAAATTTTTATAGTGAAAAAAAATTAAATAAAAAAAAGTATAAATCATTTTTGGGTAAAATCAAAACCGTTTTTAAGAGACATCATTCTTAAATTAGTCACATTGAAATATTGCCTCAGGTTTCCCTGAAATCGGCATTTGAATTGTTGACCGCGAAATCCACTTCTGTTTTTGTCCCGTGCAAACGTCTTGGTTTTTTACAATTATCTTGAATACGAAAAATTGCACAAAATCATCCTTTGCAACGAATATAGGACTAATTAAGAGTTATAAATTACGACTATTGTCAAAAAAAAAAAAAAAATCATTAAAATCACAGAAATCTTTTTTGAGAAATATTGAAATACATTTTTCAATTGTAAAGAATAAATGTGGCATGCCGCCCATTTTCCGATAGTTGTTATTTGTCGCTTTTCTGCCAAATTTCATCAAATAAATCTTAAGCAGATTATGAGTAATGATTTGATAAATGAAACAACTTTATGATGAACTTCTGTAGGTGAGAATGGAAAACATTATGGTAATTTATATCTTCTCATAGACTATTATAAGACCCCATACGGCAGCAGATGTGTATAAAAACTTCAAACTTTAATGTGGCTATACGAACGCCGAATATAAAAAAGTTCACAAAAAATCTTTGAGCGTCTGAAAAGTGAAGTTGCGTGAGATAGCTGACACCTTAAAGATATCAAAAGGTAGTATATTTACAGTTATACACGAAGATTTGAGCATTCGAATGTTACTTTCGAGTGGGGTGCCGCATTTGCTGTTTTTTCAATACAATGCAACATGTCACGGGTTGGAGAAAACGTTGGTAAAAATAAAATAATTCCGTTTCGAATTGTTTTCTATACACCCTATCCTCCAAATTTGCCACCCAGCGATACAAAAAAAAAAAAATGTTCGCTGGAAAAAGATTTGGCTCGAATGCGAAAGTTATTGCCGAAGCGAATGCCCATTTTAAGGCCAACGATAAATCGTGCTACAACAAAGGTATCGAAAATCTTAGGGAAGCGCTGGAATGATTGTATCGCTCTTGAAGAAGATTATGTTGATGAATAAAATCGAATTTCTTCAAAAGTTTCCTTTTCTTCATTAGACCGGGAACTTATCAACCGATGCGTTAGATGACTGCAAAATTTACTATTCGTTATTCGATAACTCCCAACATTTTCGATGTTTGCCATATTATTCTACTTTAGTCGACTATTCCTATCGTTAACGATTTATATCGGTTTTTCCCAGTTTTTTGTTTCAACTTTATTTCTCGATTTTAATCGGACTTTTTCGGTCATTTCGATGCTATTCAATATTTTCCGACTGCTCTTTTAAGCTTTTCTATTTTTTCGATTTTTCTCGATACTATTGGATACTGTTACTGTTGTTAGACGTTCAAATGTTTTACAATATACATACTTGAGGGGTATAGAAGCAAAGGGACAATCTCCATTTTTTTCATGAATGCATCTGAGAATGCCATCTAGTTGCATTTGATCTAAGCTTGTAATCAGTGAAATTTGCAATACCATACCAATCCATTACTAAACTTCTTAAGCAAAACTTCTTAGAGCTCCGCCAAAAAATAATATTATTTTTTCACCATTTTTATTGGTTTTGGCAACTAATGAAGTCATGTAATTAATTTCAGCGAAATCGAAGAAGAGTGTGGCAGTTTGATTATTACAAACCTAGCAATTTCCACTTGATTGAAACAAACACGACAATCTCCAAATTTCTTATCGAATTTGTCCATAAACCCCTTTGAGGATTTGGTTTAAACTTGGTTTACATCCTCATCTAACTCCATTCTACAGAATTGCAAAACATACAGTATACTAAATTCGTGTATCTTCAGAGATACACGTTTTTGTTAGTTTTCACAAAATTGAAAAAAGTGCAGATTGTCGCCTTTGCTTCTATACCCCTCACTTTGACTTTTATTGCTATCTAAGTGGTGTTTCGATACTGTTTGACGGTAATAAGAATTAATTTAAAGCATTCCGTAAAACGTATAAAAGCCTCGAAAACTCGTAAAACGGTCAAAGTTTTTATTAATTTTGACAGCTATTTTACGCGTTTACAAGATTTAAGCGGCATTTACACGTTTTAAGAAAAACCCTCATTAATTTTTGAATATTACATAATTTTAATGGTTTATTTATTAATGGCTAATGAGATTTCATTTATTTTGCGGCGAAAAATAGGACATTTCACCATGTTTTGGTAGAAAATTAAGTTGTTGGGTTTTTTTGAAAGTGGAATAAGCTCATAAAGGGGCAAATTATATGAATTGGCTGACATTTTGTTAGGAATAAATTAACTTGGGCTTCATTTCAAAAGAAAGTTTACTTGATGATATAGAATTAATAGTATTAAGTTGGAGTAATGATCTCAGTCAAATAACTGTTATTCTGTAACATAATATGTATGACATTACTTCTGCCCATTTATGGACTTATTCTACTTTCAAAATAACCCATTCATACATAACGAAAAGTAGAATTTTTCGAAGTTTTCTGTCGAAAGCTGGGACTTCTTGGATTTTATGGCAAAAAGCAGGATATCTTGCCATTTTTTTGTCAAAAACTAGGATATTTCGATGCCTTTTACCATATGATTTCTTACCATTGATATGATTCAATCTTTTTTCGGTTACAGTATAAAACATTCTACTTTTTTTAAAAAATATAAAATTCTATTTTTTTTTGCCAGAAGCATCGAGAAACATCCTACTTTTCAATTTTCAAAGGTCCTTCTTTTCGCCTAGTGTTCGTAGGAGAGATGAATTATATTTTACATAGGAAATCTCATATGTAATATACGTCAATTTTTCTAAAAGTATAAGGTTTTTTGTTTAAAATGTTGAAAAAATGTACAATTGATATTTATATTTCCAGAAGTTATAGCCATTTCAAAATTATTTGTAATATTAATCTCGTACAACATGTCGTATGAGTAACATTTAATCAAAATGGAAAAACAAATTTTCGCGTTAACGCTGTTCTGCACTTTGTATATTGTGTATACTGCCTGTTCCAGACTTTCATAAAACATTTGCTTTTAAGGCTTTGGTGTAAAAAAAGCGCTTATAACAGTGTATGTATCTTAAGTATAATATGGGTATAATTCTTGAGGGGAGTGTAATAGAAAACCAAGTACTCTGCCTCCTTGCTGCTTTTGATTTCTACTGTCAACTTTGCTACTGTGCAATTTTTTATCTTTATTTTTGTATATTTTTGTTTTTAATTTTTTTGTATTTTTTTTTTTATGTCTTTGTATTTTTTTGCAAATTTATTTTTGTTACTCTATTTATTTGTTGCGCTTCTTGGGTGCCGTAAGTATTTCTTGTATGTATTTATTTTCTTGTTTCCATGTCCTTTTCACACTTTCCTTTATTATTTTTCCAATTCATGTTTGTTTGCTTGCTCCACTTTGCACTGTGCTTTTCTTTAAGAACCTAATTTATTTTTGACGTATTGCTGACATTTCAAATGATTAACGATAAATTCTTTTTTTTTTTTTTTTTTTGTTGTGTATTTTCAAAGTTTTTATCTTTGCAGCAACGCAGACAGTGGGAGAAAACATTCATACATACTTACTAAGTGTATGTATGCATCATTAAAAAATTAAATAAAAATGAAAACCATTGTAGTTATGGCGCCTTCCTTAAATAACGTCAGGTTTCAAAGTAAGCGGGAGTTTTCAAGAAAGTTCTCACTTCAAAATATTCTCAAGAAATTTGTCAATTTAAGAAAGGGAAATCTTTTAAGCATTATAGGGTAGACTGCTTAGAAAAATACTTATGCAGTTGAAAATTTTACCCTGACAGACAGTTTCTGTCAGTTTCTACATTAAGTAAACAGCTGATTTGTTTTCATCAGTTTTTACCTATACATTTTTTTGATTCATCTTAAAACTCAACTTTTCTGATCCATTGTTACAATCTATTACAATTCGACAGCATTACCATATTGAAATGGCTCATTTCAGTACAAGTAAATTTGGATTAATACTGCTGACGCGGATTAGCGTCGTCGTCAGTCCACCCTATTAATGAGCTGATTTGGAGACGTTATTTGCACTTGTGATTTGATATCGTTTCGTCAGACCACAGAAGATTTTTCTAGTTTTGACAAAACTTGTGCTTGGTGGCGAAATTAATTCTTTGGGTTAAGTTCTTTCAGTTTAGTAACAAGGGTACTTTTCTTGCACTTCTGCCGCACAACCCTATTTTTCGAAGCCTGTTTCTTATAGCAACGGGAGCTTTCAGAGCTGGTCAGTGGAAAAAAATGGATTTTTTTTTTTTCGAATGCCTCACAGGCAAATTGTCAAACAGTTTGCCATCTTTTCGGAACTAATTTCAAAGCGTTAAATATCATGATCTTAGAACAATTCATTATAGCCGCAATTTTCCTCGCAATTAACTCGAAATGAAAAAACCTCCAAACATTAAATTGAAATTGAATATTTGAAAAGTATTTAAAAAGTTAAAAATATGTAAAAAAATTCAAAAAGTATTGAAAAATATTAAAAAATTTTATAATTTTTCAAAATTTTAAAAATTCCAATAACTTTCGAAAAAAAAATGTAAAAAAAAGGAAAGGTTAAAAAGAATTGAGAAGTCAAACAGTTAAGTAAAAAAAGTATTGAACAAGTCGTCAAAATGTAATAAATTCTAAAAATTTTGAAAATTATTGAAAAAACCGAAAAATTTTGAGAGATTCGAAAAGTTTTGAAAAGTATTGAAAATGTCAAAAAAAGTAAAAAAATTTCAAAAGTATTTTAAAAGTTCAATAGTTTTGAAAATGTCTGTAAAAAGTCAAAACGATTTAAAGACTTTGGTTAATGTTATGACTCACAAGCAAATTTTCAAACCGTTTACCTTCCTTTTCGGAACTGATTTCAAAGCGTCAAATATCATCATCTAAGAACAATTTATTATAGTCGCAATTTTTGAGTTAAATATTTTGAAAAAATCTCAAAAAATAAAAAACTAGAAAAATAGAAAAATAAGTACTTAAAAGTACTTAAAAAGTTGAAAATAAGTAAAAAATTCAAAAAGTTTTGAAAAAGTCCATAATTTTGAAAAGTCGAAAAAAAAAATAAAAAAGTCAAATAATTATGTAAAAAATGTGTTGAAAAGTACAATTTTTAAATGATTAAAAAAGCACAAAAAATTTTAAAAACTCGAAAAGCAAAAAAAAAAATTTCCAAAAGTATTGCAAAAGTTGTATAGTTTTTAAAATGTCGGAAAGAAGTGAAAACAATTTAAAAATGTTGGCTAATTTTATGCCTCACAAGCAAATCGTCAAACCGTTTACCCTCTTTTTCGGAACGGACTTCAAAGTAGCATGGTCTAAGAACAATTTATCCTTTATAATAATAATATTTTGAAAAAATCTCAAAACAATAAAAAACTACAAAAATATTGAAAGTATTTAAAAGTCGAAAATAAGTAAAAAATTCAAAAAGTTTTGAAATGTCCATAATTTCGAAAAGTCGAAAAAAAAAAAATAAAAAATTCTTAAAATTTTTAAACAGTCGAATAATTTTCGAAAAGTCATCAAAAACGTAGAAAACATAATCAGACATGTTCGGTATTCCGTGTGGTTTCAATAACTTTTCATTAAGGAGGCTTTTTGAAGAAAATGGTGAGTCACACGATAAAAAGTATCGGAATCTTTTTTGTGGAGAATTATAGGTTCTACAAATAACATTGATTTGCATTAGTGAAAAAGTAACCGTTTAGGAAATATTCTTAAAAAACTGCAAAAAGTCGAAAAATTGGACTTTATCGAATATTTCCGAAACAGTAACTTTTCGCAAAAACTTATCTATATTATTTGTAGAACATGTTATTCTCCGCAAAAAAGATTCTAATACATTTATAGTGTGACTCACCATTTTCATCAAAAAGCCTTCTAAATGAAAAGTAAATGAAACCACACGGATTACGGAACATGACTGAATATGTTAAAAAAAAATTTAAAATGCCAAATAATTATTTAAAAAATGTGTTGAAAAGTATTAAAAAGTCGTCAAAATGTAATAATTGCTAAAAGTTTTAAAAAAAATTGAAAAAGCCAAAAAAAGTAAAAATTTTGAAAAGTATTGTAAAATTTGAATAGTTTGGAAAATGTCGGAGAAAAGTTAAAACAATTTAAAATTTTGGTTAAGTTTATTCAATTTTCAAAAAATGAAAATATAAAATTTGTTTAAAGATAGAAAATATTGGAATACCCGAATACATAACGTTAACATCATATGAAAGATTACTTTTTAGCAATTTTACTCGAATGAATATTTCAAGACCTTGCATATTCAATTGTTATTTTTTTTTTTTTTTAAGTAAATATTTTCCATTTCGCGCACCATCAACACAATGACAGCTTAGTACACTCATGTTTGTAAGCAAAAGTTCATCAAAAGAGTGAATTACATTGTTTACGGACACATCACGATTGTATAGGGATACATACACTCATATAAACGAGTATATCCTATTTAAAAATAAAAAAATAAAACTACAACAAAATACAACGCATATTAAGGTTGCACTGAACTGATTTCAATTTGACGTATATTTCTCTGTTCATTTTATTTTTCTACCACTGGTATTTAGAGAAAAAAAAATGGTTTTTGCTGTTGTTGCTGCTGCTTAAATGCAACAACAAAAATGTGTCATGTTTTTTTGCTTTTGAAATGTTTTGTTTTTTATTTTTTTTTTTTTTTTCATTCTACCAACTTTTGTGTCAATGACAACAAGCCGACGATGTCGACGATGACGAGTGGTATGCGTTTATTACAAAGCCTTAATACGCCCTCGACCGCAAAGCAAGGCGGCGTTGCTGCTGCCGCACGTTTTTAAACTATTTGCAGCAGCAGCAAAACTCAAGGAACAACACAAAAAAAAAAAAACTCAAGAAAGTAACGCTCTGACAACAACAATAACTGAAACATAACTTCAAAACAGCAACAGCAATGTACCAGCTTTCATATGCAACACTGGGGCACAAAAGCCACAAAATCTGCTTGTAACTCTTACAAATTTCTGAAGGTATTTATTAAGGTGTACCATTTTGGAAAAAATTGAGTTTGAATTTGTGACACGAATGCAAAATCATGTCGCATGAATTCAAAAACGTTGATGAACAATAACGAAAATAGTTTCCACGAACCGTCGAGATGCAATTACATCGATATGCGTTTTTCTAGCAGTACTAGCACACTTTATGATCTTAAGCAACGGTGGGCACCAACACGCACGCAAAACTTTGTTTTCATGTGGTAGGTACAACAACCATATGGTTGATGAAGTAGAACTGTACCGTTGTTGAGCGTTCACATTTGTATACTTAAACACAAATGGTCTCTCGTTACTCTTAAATGCGCTCAGATAAACTTGCGCCCGCCCATGCGAAAAATCTAGAAGATAGGAAATATGAATAAGTTAGGTCTAAGCCAATTTCTAAAACGTTTGTTGTACAAGATCATTAGTAATGTCTTATTGCTCATCAAATGCAGACATGACTCGATTTTCGTTCGAACCAAATGGAGAAAGCTAAAAACAACCGACCAAAGTCTGCCAATAAACATTGGAGTAGAATCTTGAGCGAAACAGAAAGTGCGGACATCCCAGAATATAATGTATTTATGGGTCGCTAAATCATAAAATATTTGAAACGGGGACAATATAAGAAATGAATTGAATGCACAAGATAATGACGGTGATGCATAGTAGAGTTTTGTTGAGGCCATATGCTGAGGCTTAAGAAAATTTGCTATAAAGGGAAGTAGAGTGTTACTTATGGAAACTCTAAAGAAAAACCTTACTGAATAAAAGAAACCCTAAAAAAAATTATGAGAAAATAATTTTAGTGTGTTTTTAAAAACAAAGTGAAGGTAAATAACGCAGCGTAAAAACTACAACATAATCATAATAATATTTAAAAAAAATTTCGTTTTTTCTTCTCAAATTCACTGCAGGGATTAAAATGTTTTAGTAATAAGTGAAAAAAGAGTTACATAAGTATGAAAAGGTAAATGTTTGAAAATTCTGGCAAAGTTATAAGTTTCGAATTTTTTGCTGCGTGTATAAGAAAGTTTTTGCCGAAAGCAAAGGCGGCAGGTGGGCTTGAGTACAGCCAGCAACAAGTCACGCTGGTATTAAAATTTCAGTGGTGTTGCTCTTAATACGTTTATCTATACCCATCTGAAGTACGATTTGTTAGGGACCGCACATAATTTAAATAGGTTGCGTTGCGAATCTTAAATTTTTACTAAAATTAGGAACTTCTTATACAATACACAGGATATTTTATTACTCATCAATTTTGATATTTTATCTTCTTCTTCGAAAAAATGGTAAGCTCTGTTAAATTGGCACTGTACACTTATTCGTATTGTTCCCACCAGGACTCTAACTAGTATTTATTTGAAAGTATTTAATTTCTATGGTTTAAGACCTTACAGAACTCTTGAAGGGATATTTGCTAACACCACATGCAGGTTAAGGTCCATTGAATGTTTTGGAAGCACTTTCATTATCTTCATATTCCATGTAGCCAAAAATTCTTTAAATATCAATTAAAAATCACCAAGCCCAAAGCTTTTATGTCTGTCTGACTGTATAAGAAGATGAATACTCTTTCGCTGTGAATTTTAAAAATTTGGCTAGTTCTTACCTATTCGGAAAAGGTCAAAATTTACGTTGGTTGATTCAGAAATATTCTTTCAGTATAGCAATCTATACAGGCATGTTCCGTAATCCGTTTGGTTTCAATTACTTTTCATTTCGGAAGCTTTTTAATGAAAATGGTGAGTCACACCAAATCGTCTATCTTTAATAACCTGCGTGGAAGAAGGTAGACGACTCAGAAATTAAAGTAAGTAGATCGAAAACATTTATATACGTATAAATACGTTCTGTACTTACTAGATATTTGCATGAATGCACTCATTTCTTTTTTAGCACTATTGCACTCTACTTCAGTACAGTTCAAAATCAAGCACATTCCGTAACAGATATGAATGAATGCCTAACTCAAATATAATTTTTACACTGAGTGTAGATTATGAATAAATACATGTGCACTGAAGTGAGTTCACTAGTGTCATCAAATGTAACCATGAATGTTTTCGAACTGAAGTGGGAACAATGAATACTTGTGGTAGATAGGTGACGTACATGAATACTATGTACACCAATCGATGGTGATAGATCGAAAATATATTTTAGACATGACCGTTTTGGGCCTATTTTCGTTAAAAAGTTTTTTTTTTACAAACGTTCAACAATTGATGGGGAAAAAGTGAGAATATACTTAAGACATGAACAAATGAGTCTCCGGGATCTCTAAATTACTGTTATGGGCTCATTTGTAAAAAAAAATTTAATGCAACAATCGATGGAAAAGATCAAAAATATGTTTTGAACATGACCAGAGGCATCTCCGTGCCCTCTAACTGACCAAAAAATTTTATTGCACCAATCGATGTGGAAAGGTCGGAAATATATTTTGGACATAGTTAAAAGTATATCCGGGCCCTTTAAGTAACCATTTGTGGCCCATTTTTCTGCATGACATTGAACTATGTGTTTCATTTGCGCGTGAGTGTCTAAAAGTAGCGAATGCTTCCTTCTATGCATTGCAAAAGGATACATAAAATTCGTAAAAATAATTTTTGAATTCGTGACAAATGTAATACAGTGAATCAAAAAATTTTTGACGCATACATTATTTTAGAAGAAATGTATTGAAAACCAACAAGCAATAAGTATTTTGTTAAAATTTTATATTTAAGGACTGCCCCAGAAAAATTTGATACTTTTATTACTTAAGATTAAGATTTACCTGATGATCGTGCAGGTCGAAATATGGGTGCTATTTTTTCTATATAACATTACGATTACAAAAATATATAACACTTGGTAAACAACTTCAAACGATAAAGATGTCTAGCAATCAAGAAAAAAAGCGCAAACTCATTTTGTACACTTGCATGCAAAAACCAGAATTAAAATATTCAGCCATAGCTAAAAAAAACAGATGCATCAAAAATCACTGTCTAAAGGGTTATTTCGAATTATAGAAAGGGTCAACTTATTACGCGGAAAAAGGGTTCATGTAGAAAAGCCAGTATAGACCCACAGTTGGTGAAAAAGGTGAAGCGCCTTTTTAAGCAGAATCCTAACACTTCAGAACGAGATATGGCAGCCAGAGCAGGAACCTCAAAATCTTCTATAAACAGACTAAAGAAAAAACTTAAGTTAAAGACCTGAAGAGTTCAAAAAGTACCAGACCGTTCCCATGAAAAGCAGTTAGAGGCTCAAAAGCGAGCTCGAAAGTTATACGTCGATTACCTGACTAAATTTGACTGCTGCATAATGTACGATGAAACATACGTTAAGGCAGATTTTAAACAGCTACCAGGACACGAATTTTATACCTATTCGGAGAAGGAACAGATACTGTCGACGAAACAACTGTACAAACCTAATGAAGGGTCTTAAGAAAAAAAAAAAAAATATTTTTATGCAAAATAAATATTTGTTAATAGTGTAAGGTTATTTATGTTCGTTATACTACTCATTAATAAATAAAAAAACAAAAAAATGCATTACGTATTTTTTTATTGATGAAAAACAAAGTATCAAATTTTTCTGGGGCAGTTCTTATGTACTATAGAAATATTTGCTATACAATTTCACTTCCAGTTGCTGAACTCTAAAAAGGACAAATTTCATCCCGAAAGAAAAAAATCGTTAAAATCAGTACGTACTTCTAACAATCAATATTTTCCAAATTTCACCCCACTGTAAAACTCTAAAACTACATTTTGGACAAAACTCGTTCTCACAAGATCATAACGAAATCACACAAAGATCATATTCCTAGAACACATAACCCTATTATATCCTGTTTTTATGGGTATTTTTGACCCTATTTTCTAAAAATGAGCCTCAATGGGTTAAAGAATTTTGCAAAAATATCCTACAAAAAATTTCACCAAGAGTTACGAAAGACGAAAAATTCTTAAAATATGCAACGTGAAAAGTCCTAGTTGATTTTAACGATTTTTTTGGTTTCGGGCTTTAATTTCGACCTTTACGTGCTTAGTAACTAGTAGTGAAATTTTATAGCGAATATTTCTGTAGTACATACTGACTCAATATTCTCCTGATGCACAATCGCGCATCAACTCAGGAGGTGATCATTTGACTGATATCATTTTTCAACATAATGTCATTAATTTCACATCTTCAGATAAACATTTTGTAAAAACAGAGTTCAGTTTTTTTCAATTCTTACAAAATGACAGCTATTTCACATCATACCATTATTTTTGCTCCCCTTTTCCTTTCTGTGAACATTTTCTTTTTCAATTTCTTTGGTTGACGTACATAATTTCAAGGAGTCAGTAAAATAAATGACTGAACTGTGTTCCTAAATGTTGACTCCACTTCATCAAGTAAAACACGTGAAATGTTTTATAGCTTTAAATTTTGATTCTTTGAAAAATTGCAAATTTCAAAATTTCCCAAGGAAATGTTAACATTCCGCTTCTGTTTCCTGTTGCTTTTCCTACACGCTCACCAAAAATGATGATAAAAATGTGAAAATTATGCAATTACAAGCGAGTATCATTGCTGCCATACATGTAAGTGTAGGAGTAATGGGTACAAATATATGTGTGTGCGTCTATCTATCTATGTTTAACTGCTGTGGTTCATCATCATCGTCAGCAACAGCAATAGCAACATCAGCAGTAACGACAACGACAATGGCAGCAGTGGCAGCAACAACAGCAGCAACCTCAACTCAAAACCTCATCATTCCAATGTTAAGCAGCAGCAGCAGCATTGACTACAAAAACAACAAGAGCAGCTAAACTATGCATCATCAGCAGCAGAGCAACAGCAACAGCAGCAGCAACGGAGTAACATAAGCATCAGCAACATTATCCTCAAACTGTGGCAAAGCTGCGATTTGTGTTGGCGGCATTTGCGGTTTCGCCTTTTGCCAAAAACTTTTTACTTTCTGCTGCTGCTGCTGCTGCTGCTTCTGATGCTGCAATTGTTGTTCTTGTTACAGTGGCTTGCTGCTTACGTCGCCATACTACTGCAAATCCATAGAGTATCTACGTTCTTTTTTACAAGCATTTTGCGACTACAACATAAGTGTGTATATGTGCGTGCTTGTACAAGTGTTTGTGTGTGTGTGTGTGCTGAAAGTCTTGGTAAATATTTCAATTTGCATACACGATAGTTGCGAAATTATTAGCTGCTTAACTGCATGCGGCATCTACTAACACTAGCAGCAGCAGCAAATCGCTTCCTCCTTGAAATATTTGCAGAGTATTACAAATTTTCATACCCACTTATTTTGCGTCGTCTTTCGAATCAACATCTCCACCATTCCCCCTTTACAGCCGCCACTACTACTTGAACATCTTTACATGAGTACACGATTTAATTGCTTAAGTTCCAAGAATTTGCTTACTTTCAGCACGCAAAGTAAACTTTGCATCTTCTTTCTTCGTGATATAACGAGAGATATTTTTATCTTTTTGAAGAAAATAGCAAGAAAAATCAAAGAAATTTGATGCGACATCAACATTTTCGAATTGTAAACATTTTTTTGAATTTTCCAACATCCACCCACATTATTAGAAATCTATAAAATTATGCATTATTTGCTTAATAGTTCAGCATTTTTAAAAGTTTTTAACAAATACGAGTAAAATATTCAGCTTTTTTGGATATACAGTCATTCCATGCCTAGTGTTATAAGAATTGATGTCACCCTGTCCGATTTCGCTGAAATTTGGTACATGGTTTCGTTTCGTTTTTCTGGAAATGAGTCCAAAATAACTATGGCATCTTTATCGTATTAGGAGTTATGGTTTTTTTTTATAAAATATTAAAAATATTTGCAAAGATCGATTTACATATAAATCTATCAATGCATTTTTCTAACACATAATTATGACAAATCAAGAAACGGATTAAAAACACGGGCAAGGCTGGTGCAGTGGTAACGACTTCTGCTACCAACCTGGAGATCCTTGGTTCGTCTCCCGCCCAGACCAAAAACACAAAAAGTTTTCAAAAACTTGCAATTTTTCAATTATAATTAATTTAGTAAAATAAATATAATTATAATTACAACAAAAATAGTCTGATGAGTCTTTGTGGCGAAAGACGAAACATATGTCACTATAGCCGTGTTTTTAATCCGTTTCTTGATTTGTCATAATTATGTGTTAGAAAAATGCATTGATAGATTTATATGTAAATCGATCTTTGCAAATATATGACTAAAAGTTCAATTAAATAAAAAATCAATTTCAATATAAAATGTCATTAAGTAACACACTTAAAAAATTCTTAAATATTAAAAATAGTCAATAGCAGTGATGATCAAACTCAATGCTAGAGCATTTTGCGAATGTATAAAAGCTCTTTGAAAGTTTTTATGTATTGCAGAAGTTGCTTTCATCTTTCAGATCGTCTTAATTCGAATGCTATATCTCTTTTCACATTTTCCGTTTCCGATTTGTGTTCCAATGAATTCAAAATCGGTTTCTTTTGCCTTTGCAAGAGTTTGAACTACTGGTCAAAATCTTACAACTTTCTCATGGTACTTTTTAATTGATCAACATGAGCAACCCTTTGTACTTTGTGTATTTCAGTTTCATACCTTATCACGCCTGTGTTGTGGGTGATTTGAATAAAATTTTCGAGTACCCCATTTTTTTTTAGAGAATTCTGTTAAACATCGTATTTTGACATGTTTTCAATAAAAAATTTCAAAATCCTTAGAGCACTTCGGAAATGATCGGCTAACGAACGATTTCCATGTTGCTTTAGCCGAAGCAAAAAAGGATAATTCTGAAAAATAGTTCCAAATGAATTTTTTTTTTCCGGAATTGTATTCACTAATACATAAAAAATAACGTGTGAAAAGTACATTGCAAAATCGTATGCCCAAAAAAAGTTATTCAAGGTCAAAAGTCGCGAAAATAAATTTTTTTCAATTATTTCGCTTACGGCTGCAATTACGAAAAAATAATGGTCGACAGTTATTTGCTGAGTCAACAGTTGTTTAGCTTCAATGATTTACTAGGAAAAAGCCTCAAACATTTTTTTCCTATTACTCATGGTTTAGGAAGTATGTCAATTTTAAAAGTTTTAAGACTTCGCGATATTTATATGTTGTATTTTTTAAATTGAGATAACCCTCGAACGACTAATCGCACAAAAAAAGTAAATATGTATATACTTGTTTGTAGAAAATTATATTTCCTACAAACCATTCCCAGCTTTTTTTTCGTAGGGGGCATGGTTTAGGAGATATTTTTCACAAACTGTTCAAATTTTGAAAAACTAGTTTTTAAGGAAATCTCTGGAGCTGTTTTCGCTTGATGAAAAGTAACGGGATCTATTTTATTAACATTTACATGATCTTCAAATAATATTTGATACGAAATAATTATCGAGAAATTTTTTTACTTAAAAAATTCATTTGGAACTATTTTTCAGAATTATCCTTTTTTGCTTCGGCTAAAGCAACATGAAAATCGTTCGTTAGCCGATCATTTCCGAAGTGCTCTAAGGATTTTGAAATTTTTTATTGAAAACATGTCGAAATACGATGTTTAATAGAATTCCCTAAAAAAAAATGGGGTACTCGAAAATTTTATTCAAATCACCCACAGGACAGGTGATATTCTATCTGCGAAGCCTATCCGAATCATGCTCAATACTAACTTCTCCTGATTTTAGACAGTTAAGTTTCTGAAGGAGTCCATAAGAGGAACCATGTTGACACATGTTCTGCCCAAAGACGGCAAAATATGGGGAGCATCCTATGGCAGAGTGGTAATCGCTACGTAGGATGGAGAGAATTTGGGGAATATAGCGGTCCCAACTACAATGATCGGTCTGATTTTCAAGGAAAATTCTTAATTTTATAACAATTTCACGGTTAACCCGTTCCGAGGCGTTTGCCTGTGGAGAGTAAAGGCCGGTTTTAATATGGCTTATGCCATGGTCAGATAAAAACTGCTGCATATCTTTAGATATGAATTGTTTGCCGTTATCGCTATGGATAAATTGAGGCACACCAAATGCAGGGAAAACTTCTGTTTGAAAAAAATCAATTACATTATTTGTGGTTGCAGCGCGCATAGGCTTCAGAAAAATAAATTTCGTCAAATGATCGAGGGCAATGAAAAGTGTGGTGTTTTTGGTTGCCGTATTCATGGGATAGGGACCCAAAAAATCAATATATAAACGCTGAAATGGGCGTTCGGTAACAAAAGCTTGGCCCATAGGCGGACGTAAGATTTTATTTGTAGGCTTCACACACTTGCAAGTTTCACAGTTTTTGACATAAGTTTGAACGTCTTGTGCCATTGAAGGCCAAAAATATTTTTGACGAACTCTTGCTAGCGTCTTAACATAACCACCATGGCACCCAGAAACTGAATCATGAGCCAGTTTAATTGCTTTGACGATTAGCCCTTTGGGTAACCATAATTTCCACAGCTCATTTTCTTCGTCTTCAACTCCTTGCCTGAATTTAACACGCTTAAATACCAAGTTTTCGCTCAGATGCAAATCTGGCAAAGAAGGATCATTTTCAAAAATGGTTTTGCGTAAGTTTTGATAGTCAGCGGAATCAAACTCGGGTGAGGATAAATCAATGTCTGACATAAAATTATGTTTAGAGATTTCGTCCACGTCAAAGCGTGACAAGGCATCAGGCACCACGTTTAAAGATCCTTTCCGATGCTCGATTTTAAAATCGAAGCATTGCAAAGCTAAACTCCAGCGTGCGAGGCGATTGTTTAAATCCTTTTGAGCCATTAGCCACTTAAGGCTCGAGTGGTCAGTTATGACTCGAAAAGGCAAACCTTCAATGTAAGGTCGAAATTTTTTTATGCACATTACCGCAGCCAGACATTCAAGCTCTGTAACTGTGTAGTTACGTTGAGCTTTGTTAAGCTTTTGCGAAACATACGAAATAGGATGTTCTT
The DNA here is from genome assembly GCA_951812925.1 of Calliopum simillimum. NCBI lineage: Eukaryota > Metazoa > Arthropoda > Insecta > Diptera > Lauxaniidae > Calliopum > Calliopum simillimum. The sequence continues at coordinate 26,558,064 of OX638371.1, forward strand.
TGCCATCATCGTCACATTGGAAGAGAAGACCACCTACGCCAATGCGAGATGCGTCACATTGAATTATAAATTCTTTCGAAAAGTCAGGTTGAGCTAGCACAGGAGCTGAAGAAAGAGCAGTTTTAATTTTTTCAAAAGACTCAATAGCTTCACTAGTCAGCTGAAATCGACCAGTTTTCTTTTTCAAGCAGTCAGTTAACGGACCAGCCAAATTGGCGAAGTTATTTATAAAGGAGCGGTACCAATTTGCCATACCAATGAAGCGTCGTACTTGACGAGGTGATTTCGGCAACGGAAATTCATCGATGGCTTTTACTTTTTCCGGGTCCACCTTTAAACAACCGTGACCTACACGATAGCCCAAGTACTTTATTTCTTTTTGACAGAACTTACTCTTGCTTACATTAATTGTCAAATTGGCATCACTCAGACATTTCGCAACTATGCTCAATAATTTCATATGGGTATCGAAATCCGAACTACAGACCAATAAATCATCTAAGTAGATGAATACATTTTCTCGAATTCTGGATGGAACAGCCTTATCCATCAGACGGCTCATTGTCTGAGGACCATTACAAAGCCCAAAGGGCATAACTTTATAATGGTATAAGGGTCTTCCCGGGACGACGAAAGCTGTCTTTTCCTTAGAAGATTCAGACAATTTTATTTGAAGAAATGCATCCTTCAAATCAATGCCACTAATGAAAAATGTATCTTTTAGTCTACTTAATAAGCCATTTATATGGGGTAGTGGATATGAGTCCTTTTTGGTTAAAGCGTTAAGCTTGCGTGAATCTATACAAAGTCTTACTTTACCGGGTTTGCGCACCAACACCACGGGACTACACCAAGGCGAATTAGACTCTTCTATGACTCCCATTTTTAGAAGTCTATCAATTTCTTGATATGCTTCTTCTTGCCTCGGAGGTGACAAAGGAAAGTGTCTTGATTTTACTGGCTCTGCATTGCCTGTGTCTATGTGGTGTTCAAGTAGATTCGTGCAACCAAGTCCAAATTTTTCATATGAAGGAAACTGAGCAATAACTTTTTCAAGTTCAAATTTCTGTTCGCCCGTTAATACGTGAAAATCAGGTGTGTTTGGCAGTTCTTCATCAAAAGAAATTGAGCTTACTTGTGGAATAATTTCCGGAGCGATAGCGAAAGCTTGCCAAAAATCCACTCCAAAATAAGCTTCTTGGCTGAGTGAAGGTACCAAATAAAAATTGATAGTCCTAGTTATATTTTTAAAGGTGATAGGAAGGTCACAATAGCCGATAACATTTTGTTTTTTTCCATCAGCGGTAGATAGAGAGCTTTTAAAAGGTTTTAAAGATATATTAAGTTTCTTAAGGAATTCATGGCAGTTTTTGCCCAAAACAGAAACATTAGCCCCTGAATCCAACAACCCAATTAAAATTTGGTCAAAAACTTTGACTTTTGCAAACGGCCTATCGTCATCGCTGTTGATTAATCTTGTAGATTCTAAAATTTTCCTATAATGTTTCCGTTTTTTATACCTTAATCTACATTTCCTAAGCCTTGTGACTTTCCGAATTGCGCAAATTTCATTTTCAAAAATTTTATGTTTAACATTTTCATAGAAGGCTTCTCGGTTAGAAAATTTTAAACATGTTGTGTCTACTTGACACGAAAAGTCACGCGAAACTGGTTTTAAAATATTGATTTTTTTGACAACGCTGGGATTGGACAAAGTTTCCGGATTATGGGAATCTTTGTCAGAAAATTTTTTGCATAACTCGGGATTTAATGGGAAGAACGTGTGTCCCCGGTGTCCTTCACGCTCTGTTTGGGGTTTCCCTGATGATTATTGGGGCATCTCGGAGTGACTACTCCTTTTTGCCCACATTTGAAACAAAACATGGAAGTTATTCCTTCCGGGCAATAGATGTATGAATGCCCAAAATTCATACAGTTCCAGCACTGTATTTTTGAAAAATCTGGTTTAGAAAATCGACGAGGAACCTGTAAAGCTTCCACCTGTGGATCAGCTTCCATGTCACTGAAATCATCTTCAGCAGAATGTTCAATTTCGTGAACTGTCTTTGACGAGTTATAAATTGGTGTTTGATGTTTATTTTCACGAAGCACTTGCTCCGCTTTTCGAGCAGTGTCACGAAAACCTTCTAAGTCTCTCGTCTCACAATTAAAAAGCATATATTTGAGATTAATGTTTAAATTTTTTTTCATAATCTCAATCAAAACCTCATCAGACATAGGCTGACCCAATCGCGAATTTAAAAGAACAACATCGCTGAAAAAATCATCGAAAGCTTCTTTGAATTGTTGTTTTCTCAAAGAAATTTTTAAAGTAATCTCATGATCTTTTTCAGCTCCACCAAATTGTTTTTTGAAAGCATAGCAAAGATATGCATAAGTAGCATGCGGGGTTTGCCTTATTAACTGCCAATAATATTGTTCGGCTTTACCGGCAAGAAGTACATGAAAATTGGTCATAAGATGTTCTGATGAGCATCTGGATCGCTTGCAAAGAGTATCTACTTTGAAAAGAAAATCTGAAACGTTACCAGATCCATCGAAAGTGATTTTCCAATCTGTCAACTTTGGGAAATTATCCCCACTTTGTAAATTAAGTAAATTTCGTGGTTGGTAATGGGGCACAGGCTGTTGGGCATTTGCAATTCGTGGTTCTTGAGCTAATATCCTTTGATTAATGGTGCCAATGTTACCTCTAATGTCCTGTAACTCCCTCCTCAGATCATTTCGACTGTCTAAAATTGTCTGTCGCATTAATGTAACAAGATCACTTATTGACGTTACATTTTCACTCGCCTCTGGGTTGTCAGAATTTCTATTTCTCTCGGGCAAAGGATTAACACCTGAAATTTCCATATTTTCGGTTGGAATTTGGGCATTAGCTCCCAAGGGTACGGTTTGACCTTTTTCACCGTTAGACATATCTATCAAATTGGATTTTGAGTCGTTTAAATCCACAGCAGGAAGTTGTTCTACAGAGCCTGACAAGGAATATTCAACTACAGCGGGATCCAATAAAATTTGCTGAGAATTGTTTAATGAATTTCTTGAAGAACAAGGAGGCGAATGAACCACTGTACTTCTTCGTGAAGCAGTTAAAGAGCTATAAATAGGGTATGCGGCTGTATTTCTATTAAGGTTTCTATTAATAGCTTTACCACGACCTCCGCTTGGCGTTAATTTATTTCCAGATCGAAGATCGGGCATAATAATCAACTCGTCAAAGCAGGGGAAAAAAATTCCGAATTTGAGAAAAGAAATGTTAAATAAAATCTCCAGTACACAAAAAAAAGTTTTAAATCTAAAAAATATTTTAAATTCAAATAAGAAAATATATGTATGTGAATGGCCTAAATTTTATTTATATAAATTTTAATAGTAAAATTTCCTTTCCTTTTTTTTTTTTGCAAAAATTTCGGAAAAACTATTGTAATTATTTCTACGAAAGATATAAAAAAAAATATATTTTTTTGAAACTAGGGGAATGCCAATTCCAGAAAACGCGAATGCAAAAACTGCAGTGCCAAACTATTTAAAATAGTTATGAGAACCAGTGAGCTTGCTCCTGATATTTTTTTTTCCTGACCACCCTTACCTGAACCATCATTTTTGGCCATTCGTATAAATGGCTCAAAGTCTTCGCCACTGTTCAACCTCATAATGTTTGTCGGGGACTTAGTGGGGAAATCACAATCACAAGCGGATTCCAGCATGAAGCTGGCTTCGCTTCGGACTCGAGCCGAATCTCTCACCACAACACAGCAACGGTTTTAAATTTAGTCCGGTAAGCTGGTGACTAGTGAGAGGTTCCACCCGCATCCGAGCAAGATCCACTTGCAATATGGCTCAAACAATGGTGGCTGATGTCGAAATGCTACAAATTTGAGAGGATGAAAAAAAAAATCTGTACTTCTTCTACTTGAAGACAGAGTCTGCAGCTCTGCTGCGACTTTTAATAAATCGGAAAATAATAAAAAAAAATTATGATGAAAACATCATAACAAAGGTTTGACTTCTGTTTTGAAAAATAAATAATTTTTTTTTTTAATTGAATAAAAATCAAACTTCCTTGCGTTGGGCGCCATCAATGTTAGCGACCAACACAAAATAAGAATCTTTCTTGTTGAAAAATCAAAAATATCAAAGCTTGTTCTTCGTTGGGCGCCATCTATGTTACGCCTGGCATGTATTTATAAAGAAAAGTCTCGCTTACCATCGGTGCTATGCATTCGAGGTATACCCGGCTAGGGCGCGGTCATCCCTATGCCATTTTGAACCGTAACTATAGAAAATATTTCCTTTGGTTAAACTCAAAAACTTGCTACATTTGAACTAACGATCCTAAACTGTATGATTATTGCATTTGAATAAAAAAAAAATGTATGGCAAAATATTTGTTGAACAAATATTAGATTTTTGGTTCCGCATTGTTCAGCACTGCAATTATCCCTTCTTTGGCATTCCCCTATACTTGACCTTTTAACAATTCATCTTCGTATTACTCAAAATAATGATTTTAAATTTGCATGTCGTTTTTCTCCTTTTATAAATTTCTTTAATTCGTTGCTTTTTCTCTTTTTAACACTAATTAGTAAATATAATGGAAATAGAATAGAAAAACTCGCGAGTATTTGCAAAAAATAATAATACAGTCTTAAATAATAATTAATACATTTTTAATTATATTTAATTATAAAGAAAAAATACCTATAGCTACCCCTTAATAATGATGAACGATGTTTATGTATGACGAGGCTGATGTTACCGGTTGCTGACGATGTACTGATTGTTAAAGTTGCTAATATTGTTGACTCCAATCATGTTATCGTTGTTAATTTCAAATGCTGTTACTGTGGTTCTCTGCAACTGTTGATATTGTTGATGACTGCAATTTCAATATTGCGGCAAACTGCAATCGTTGTTATTTTAGTTGAATGCAATGGTTGATATCGGTGCTGACTGCAATTGCAATATTGCTGCGAACTGCAATTGTCGTTTTTGTTGCTATCTGTAGTTGCTGATCTGGTTGTTGGTGAATTAAAAAAACTCGATGATGATGCTGCTACGTAACCACCAGATTCTATCTTCTGAAGGAATTAGTCTTTCGTTGCTTCTTTTGACATAGGTTGCCAACTTCGTAAATGCAAGCTCCTTTGGCAGTACACTGCACGTCTATGAGCAGTTTTATTTTTTTTTTTCTTTATATCTGCTTCACAGAGTCACGTTTTCAGTTTCTTTTATTTTTTTATGCAGCACAAGAAAATCGGATTTTCACGATAATTTTTATCTTCAAAATTGTTTTTATTGTACTTCAAATGATAGAGGTTACTTTTCAGAGTTTATATTTCACTTGCCGTTTTAATTTTTAGTAGATAGTTTTGCTTCTTAAAATTGACAAAAACAGACAAACTCGTTGCACTACCGACAAACGTTGAGAAACACCAACCGTACGCGACAAGTAATAAGCAGCAACTGATTTTTTAAATTTTTGCTTGGTTTCAAGTATGCTGTTTTGCCGTTGATGATTTTTCATCTCTCTTGCTCCTGCTTACATTTCCTTTTACCCGCTATTTAAACATACGATATTTTTTGCAATTTCTAATAATAACTTATGCATACATATACATTTATACATAGCTACATACTTTGATCGACATAAAGGGGAAAACGAACATGTGTCAAAAGCAAAAACAAGAACCGAAACCGTTTTGTTAAGTCAAGTGTACTGATGCCGTTACGAACATAAGTTAAATGCAAAAAATATAAACCGTTTTGCGAAGCAGGTGGCCAAATACCGCATTCCTTTGTTTTCGCAAAGAAAAAAAAACATTTGAAACTGATTTACAGGGTGAGGCAGTAAATTCGTAACAAACTCTTATTCGATATTCCTTCGGTTTCTCCCGCAATATTAAACTAGTGATGCTTTCCTGCTCAAATTTTTAAAAATTTGCATTTGGGTTCTCAGATTTTTATAAAATTTCACAGAGTTCTTCTAAGTGCTCAGTACGGAGACCTCTTATTATTAGTTTTCCGGAAAAACTTTTTTTTTTGCAAGATATGGGCAAGATATGGGCATGTTTTTGTGTGTTTTAGTGTTTTTTGCGTAAAATCGATGCAATTTATTTTCTAAGTTCCGCCATTTTGTCAAAAAATAATTTTTTTCGGATGCTTGTAGCATTTCAAATGTTATTTTGATTTCCATTTTTAATTTTGGAAAATTTACAAAATGGCGGCCATTCCTTGAAATCTGAAAAGTGGATTTTTCTCAAATTTTTTTTTTTTTTAATTTTTTTATACAGTTAGGTGGATGAAAAATAAACGTTTTGTAGAAGATTTGTTTTGTGCTTCATGCTTGTGAGAGCCACGTGAATTTTTTTTCTTAAAAGTTACGTGACAATTTTTTTCACTTAATTTTGTGCTTTTATTTACATCCACTAGATGGCCAAAAAAAAAAAAATTAAAGTAACTTGCATTGCTTAAAAAATGAAAAGTGTACAAAAAAACCAATGTTTCCCCTTTAAATCATAAGAATATTGACGGAATGACGGCCATGTTTTGAAAAACCTTAAAAATTTATTTTTCCAAAAAAATTTTTTTTACAGAAATCTTTTGAAAAACGAATGTTTTTCATCCATCTTTCAAAAGATTTCCGTAGAAAAAGTTTTATGAACTGCAAATTTCGGAAAATTTGAGCTATAAAGCATCTAGTAGAGGTGTGTTACCTTTGGCCTGGCCAAACCTTCTTGTCCGAACTCACTTAATGTAAATCTTCTCTTCTGATACGAGCTAAAATTGTATGTACATATATGTATGTTTTAAACGGGCAAAACTTTTTCTCAAAAACGGCTGCAGCGATTTTAATGAAACATCAGATAATGTTAGATATTACCGTACAATGAAGAAAGAACTGGGCTTGAACTTTTTTAATACTCACCAGGGGGCTTGAAACCGCTCTAAATTTTAAATTTAATCTGGTCATATCTTTCAAACCACACAAGGTACTTGGATGAAATTTGATAAGCGGGTATTGCCAACAATACCTTGTAACAAACGAAAAGTGAGCGGGATTGATTAAGTGCCACGCCCACTTTTTAACTATTGAAAAATTTGATTCAATATTACTCGAAAAAGACTCCAATCGTTCTAATAAAATTTTACTATTGTAGATGTTACCCCTGGAAACTGGGATAAGTAATATGCCATTATATTGGAAAAACTTGTTGAAGAGCGTGGCATCGCCCACAAGAATATAATACGGTATAAAAAGAAAGCTAATAAAGTAATTATTCTGAAATTAATTGTGAGGAGTCTACTTGTTATCTGGCATCTCTGAACTGAAAGCGGACGAAATGTCGCCGTTGCACGTGGAACCTCCCATACAAGTAAAACACATTAAATGCTGTTTCTCGCAAATGGTGTAACATTTTTCGATTAAATTTGGCACGCCGGTCTGGTTCTTGAGTATCTAAAGCATAACGAAAATTGGGCATTTTTCAATAATTTCCGCGCCCACTTTTTACCAAGGCATAAAAAAAAATTGAATAAACTTTTTATTTCTTATATGCAGTCTTATGTACTTTTCGAAGCTGAATCCGTCTTTATCATCATATATATATCATTATACCTGCAGGACTTCGAAATATCCTTGCTTGAAGTTGAAGAAAATGCTGTGTTCAGTCTTAAGAAAAGACGAAATTATTTTTTATTAGTGGCATCAAATACCCACACTCTTCCTCATAAAAATACCTTTAAACTTTTCCAATAGGACTCTTTCTTACAAAGTTATGATCCTTTGAAGAGAAGGTATTTCAGCCTTATACAAAGGACGATATTGCATTAGTAACGAGAAACTTATTTATGGCCAAAATACACTCAAAATGAGTTAAAGTCTGCTGCAGGGTGTTAGTGCCATTAAGAAGAATGTCCTTAGATAAAAAATGGGCGACGCCACTCACCCATAATATTTCTTCCTTTGTATGGGGTATGAAATACCTTCTCTTCAAAGGATCATAACATAAAAACAGCTTTTCTCCAACTTCAGACAAGGTAAATTATTTTTTTATTTATTTATCTAGAAGGTTAGGATAGGGTGGCAGCAATATTGCCACACATAAGCCGCAAGGGTCTAGAACCAACTCTTAAATTTTATTAATATTTTGTACGAGAAGTGCTGCTTCGTTACATTTCCTTTTATTCGGTTTTAGTTACGTTTTTCAAATTCACCAAAAACCATCAATTTCGAATTTTTAATATTTTTTTATATTTCCGATACCATTCGATACTCTCCGATTTTTCTTTATTATGCATTTATTTTAATTCAGCAAATTAGTAAATAAACTAATTTTATTGACAACTTCAAAATATATATTTAATTGGACATCGCAAGGTGATTTTGACGTCATCGTTTTTGTTGAAACTTGGCTAAATGCGGATTTTTTTGATTCTGAATTTTTCGACTTAAATATATATCACGTTTATCGAAAGGATAGAGATGCAATTAAAACTGGTTGTAGTCGCGGTGGTGGAGTTCTAATTGCAATTAAACGATACTGTTGCTCATCTTTTTACAACCTGCAAAATAATGATTCGCTTCTTGACCAATTATGTATTGCTATATCTAGCCCTAATGGTTCACTTTATGTTTGTGTGTCTTATATACCTCCAAACAGTGGAGATGAGTTATATGCCTCTCATGTGAACAATATTATTAACTTGCAGTCACTTTTAAATAATTCAGATAATCACTTATGTGTGATTGGTGATTTTAACCTTAGCAAAATTATTTGGAAAGTATTTGAAAATGAATTCTTAGCGACTAATGTTAATCAAGCTTTTGAGATAAACTTAATTGATAGTTTATATAGTATGGATTTAGTTCAAATTAACCGTGTTTTAAATAAATTGAATAAGGTTTTAGATTTAGCATTTGTATCCAAAAACTGTAAAACTAAATTAAACGAAAGTCTATGCCCTATTTCTCCACCTGATATGCATCATAGTCCTCTGGTTTTAGAATTTGATTTTTATGAATTTGAAAATTTTGTTCCAGTGAATAACTGCTACAATTTTAAATTATGCAACTTTGATTTTTTAAATTCAGTTTTTGATCAAATTGATTGGACCGCTTTATTTTTAAGTCATAATGTCGCATCGTGTTTTGAAATTTTTAAAACTTTAATACCTCAAGTTTGTTCTGAGAATATCCCCCGATTACCACAAAAGGTATACAAGTTACCGTGGTACACGAAAAATTTAAAAAAGTTAAAAAACTTGCGTAATAAATTTATGAGATTATTTAAATCAAGTAATGATACTCAGCACCAGCTAAAGTATATTCATTATACGAGAGAGTTCAATTTTTTAAATAAATTCCTCTATAAACAATATATTTTACGCTGTGAAAATAATATCAAAACTAACCCTAAATCTTTTTGGAATTTTATTCAATCAAAAAAGGGGGGATCCTCCATTCCAAACTCAATGTATTATCTTGGAAAACAATCCTTTACTATAGATGACACTGTTAATTTATTTGCTGATTTTTTTAAGTCAAATTATGAAGACCCAGTGCAGTGGAATGATGAATCAATTCTGAATAACGTCAATCCTGTCATTGATCTTGGAGCTATTTCAGTTTCTGAATCCGATGTTTTAAGTGCTCTCTCCATTATGAAGGTTAATGTTAAAATGGATATTGATGGTATTGCTTCAATACTTCTCAACAAATGTGCGTGTGCATTGACAAAGCCGATTACCCAAATATTTAACAACTCACTTGCAACTGGTCAGTTTTTGGACTGTTGGAAAATTGCGTCTATAACTCCTGTTTTTAAAAGTGGCATTAAAAATGAGGTGTCCAATTATAGGCCAATTTCAAAACTGTCCAATATATCAAAACTTTTTGAGACCATTATTAAAGAAAAAATCTTCTTTCTGGTGAAACGTCACATCTGTATTGAACAGCATGGTTATTGTGCGGGTCGTTCTGCTATAACTAATTTAGCACTTTTTTCTAAATATTGTGTCTCATCTTTTGAGCAAGGAAATCAAGTTGATGTCATTTATACCGACTTTTCCAAGGCTTTTGATAAAGTTTGTCACAATGCCTTAGTTGCAAAGCTTTTTAAAATGGGTTTCCACTCTATCTTTTTGAAGTGGATACAATCCTACTTAGTCAACAGATCATGTTATGTTGAAATAAATAATGTCAAATCTGACAAATTTATTGCGTCATCTGGTGTTCCACAAGGCAGTATCCTTGGCCCTCTTTTCTTTATTTTATTTATAAATGATATTGGTAGTTGCATTACTTATGCAAATTTTCTACTTTATGCGGATGACTTAAAACTTTTTCTAAAGATTTCCACTATAAGTGATTCAGTTTTGCTACAAAATGACCTCAATCAAATTTATGTTTGGAGTGTTAAAAATTTTCTTCTGCTTAACATCAAAAAATGTTTCTCTTTAAGCTTTTATAAGTCGAGAGAAAGTATTGACTGTACATATAGTTTATCTGGTTTGCCTTTACAAAAGGTAACCTCAAATCGTGATCTTGGGGTTATTTTTGATTCGAAATTTACATATGTTGAACACATCAATTACTTGATACCTAAGGCTTATGCATTACTTGCATTTGTACGAAGGAATAGTTCTGAGTTTTCAGATCCTCATACTTTTAAACTGCTTTTTAACTCGTTTGTAAGATCGCGGCTGGAATATGCCTCGTTCATCTGGAATCCGGGTTTTAGCATTTATTCCAATAGATTGGAAAAAGTGCAGAAATCTTTTACTAGATTTGCGTTGCGATCTTTGAACTTTGAAACTGCTTTGCCTTCTTATAGTGCTAGATGCCAACTTTTGGGATTAAAATCGCTAGAGACAAGACGTAAGATTCATTCCCTAAATTTGATTCATGATCTTATATCTGGGTCTATAGATTGTGCTCCTTTATTGCAATGTGTGATTTTTAATATTCCTTCAAGACCGTTGCGACATCATGATTTGTTTTATATTCAATTTCATAGGACTAATTATGCGCATAATGAACCAATAACTAGAGCTGTATCTCTTTTGAATTCGTTACTTGCTCGTGATAATAACTTAGATTTAAGTTCATCAAAAAATAGGTTTCAAAGCTTATTAAATACTTTATTTTTAGTTTGATTTAAAATTGTTAATTTAAGTACTATTAGTTCTTATTATTGTGTACCTCTAGTCTGTAAGGATATGTAATCCAAAGACTCAATAAACATAAACATAAACATAAAAAAAAAAAAAAAAAAAAAAACTTGTTTTTATCTTTTTTTTTCAGGTGAGTCTTCTTAATCGTGGTTCCTCTTTATAAAAAAATGGTAAGTTTTACTATACAATGTCCGCAGTGAATTCTGTAACCGCAACGAATTCAATTTACGTCTTTCACCAAAAGTAATGTCATAATGTGAATGTGCCAAAATTTTTGCAAATGTCATCAAATGCTACAAATACAGTAAATATTTGGCCAACTTATGTTGCATATTTTTAGGTTGTATCTTTTATGGGCTTTGGTTTTTCTTAAAAGTAAAGAAAAAGCTTTTACTAAACTAATTTGACTACAGACAATTACAATATTACAAGCAAAAAATATTACTACATGTTTCAAAAATATATTCAAATCCACGCAATGCAAATAACATTTTCAAATTGAGTTAAAACTGAACTGACTTTCAAAAACCTGCTTCGTGTACAAATTTCACACATCTACATAAAATCTGAGTGTGAGCATTAAAGCCACTTTTTCACAACAGTTTTACCATGTTTTTTACAATGATGACAAAAAAAAAAATGCTTTGTGTTGACTTGAAAGTGGAGCAACAGCAGCGACCGACCAACGGACGAACCAACACAAGTGAATTCGACACCTACATATACCAGCACTAGCAAACAACAAAAGCACACACATGTGACGCGCGTGTTGCTTACCAGCCTTTTGTTTTTAGCGCAAAAACTGCGAGTATTTTTTTCTTTTAACCGGCACCATATCATTTCCTTATGCGCTGCATACTTTTAGGTGCATCATTTTTTTATATTTTATATCACTGCGTTGCTTAGTGTATGAAAAATTCATATAAGCGTGCATAGAAGAAGAAGAGCAGCATACAGTTTTTTGTTTCTTTTTGGTTTTTTGTTCCGTTTCCTTTTTTGTGTAAAACACGTTGGACATACCCGTCGTATCATGTGTTATAAGCACCTACAAATATGCATTGCATTTTTTTTCTTCTTACCTTTGGCGTGCTAACTGCATGCGCTCCATCATAGACATAAAGATGATCATTGCAATCCAACTGCAACATATCGAATCTCAGCATGAAGCGCTGCAGTATGGAATGCGTTTGAAATGTGATGATACAATCCAGATTGCGTTCATTCTGTGACCAAAGTACGGCACCATCGATTTTACGATAGAGTTGCTGCAGAAAGTGATTCTTGCACAAGGATTGCATGTAATCTGTAAAATTTGAAGAAAAAGAAATGACTTAAAATCTGATTTAATATGAAAAAAGTATTATATTTAAAGATTGAGGTTAAATGCTTATGCATGTATGCTACTTATGTCACGTGATTACGTGTTGCATGAAATTGTATTGTACGATATATACGGGCTATTTTTTGTTGCTTGTGAGATATGTCAAAAATCTTAAGTGGATTTTTAAGCAACATGAATTCATTATGGGTCAGTTGTAACTTACAAAAAAAAAAAAAAACGATAAAAAAAGGAATTATTCAACTAAACTTATGACTTATAAATTTTTGAATTTTATTGCATACTTTGAGGCCCCAGAAAATGGCAGCGTTAGTTGTTTAGTTTGAATTAAGGTTACTCATATGTCACGAACACTTTTATTTTCAGATAATTATGTCTTTAACGCCAACTTGGTTCATTACAAAGTTAATACTACTTAAAGTTTGCAATCGGAGCTTAATACAGTAAAAATCGATTTTATTGCATACTTTTAGGTCTCCTCAAATATTGGCTTAAGATTGCTCGTAATGTAAACTTAAATTTTCATGTAATGGGCCAGATATTATACAAAGCACTATTTTGGCAAATTGAGGTATTCAGAGGGCTCTGAGGGATGCAATAAAGAGTGTACCATAATTGACGAAAGTTTTGAGTTAAACAGAAATTTTTTCAATTGTATTTTTTTTATTCAAAGTGCAAATATTTAGAATAGGCGTATGTATCCAAAAGCACATGCGGCAGATGACCTCTTAAGGCTAAGTTGGCACATACACACTCTTTTGTCTTTTTCATGATCATTTTGGATAAATGGTTCTGAATTCGGAAATACCAACCCTAAATTGTCAGCTGCCAAACTATTTTTTTGATTTTGGTTGGCAACAATTTACCGTGCAATTGAAGACAAATCTTGCGTGAATTATGGAACACCCTTTATATAGAGTACTTCCATTAAATACGCACACTGATTCTTCCGGAACTTTCAGGCGGTAAGCTTTAGATTTAAGAGTAATGAGTTCGAGAGGAAAAATGTAGAGGGTTAATCTTTGGATTACTTCCAACATTTCCTTGGTTTTAGAGATATATATTAAAAATAGTCAAAAATGCACAAATTTTTGACACATCACCCCCATGTAGTTTAAAATAACAATTTTTCTTATAAATCTAATGTTCAAAAACACTGAAAACTTTCACTTAGTCCAAGCAAATCTGCATTATTTTCCATTATTGTTTTTTTATTATTTAAAATTCTATTCTTTTTCCTCTTTTTTCAACAATTCACTTCTTCAAGGAAATGTCGTCAACTCTTCATTTGTTGTATTTATATTAGAACTTGATTTTTGCTCCCAACAATAACAACAACAGCAAGAATAACAACAGTAGTAGTAGTAATAGTACATAGTATATAGATCCTTTTTTCAATAAAGCTTTTAAAATGCAACGAAAATCCGTTTCCTTTTCTTGACATGAAATGGAAGAAAAAATGGCGGGCCAAAGTAAAGACAGATGAATTTAAAATGTATGTTTATAGAATGACCCAGTGAGAAACTGTGTTTATATGTTCAAATCTATACTATCTATATAAAATTGCTTAAATGAAAATCCTATGTAACGATTTGGTGCAAAATATACCGAACCGATTTTAATAATTTTTTTTTTAAAACGTTCTACGTGTGGTAAGGGACAGGATTGTATACTTATTGTTTTGGTTTTTATAAGATAAACCTTTTTTTTTTTAGTAAGAAGTTGTTGAAAAAAAAAAAATCAATGTTTGCACAAAAATTATGGTTTGCATTTCAGTCGCTATAGCTTGCTGCGCCATAAGTTATGTGTTGTTGTTGTCTTTTCCGTCTCTTTCATTTGTTGTTTTTTTTTTATTCTTGATGTTGTGTTGTTGATGAGAGCAAAAATGAGAGTGATTTCGTCAGTGATGCCAACTCAATATTTTCAATATTTTTGGACTTTTAACGATGGTTTTGACTTTTTTCGATATTTTGGATGTTTTTTGAAACACTTGGACTTTGACCGATTTCTTCGATGTAAATATTTCACTATATTTCGAAACTTTTGATTTTGTTTCGATATATTGGATGTTTTATTTTTAGACTTTTACCGACTTCTTGAATGTGTTTCAATATTTTTGAAAACTTTTGAGCTTTTACCGATATATGGGATGTTTTTAGATTTTTTTTTTTTTTTGTAATTTTACCGATATTTTGGATGTGCTTTGATAAACTTAGACTTTTGCCGATTTCTTCGATGTGTTTCAATGTTTTTCAAAACTTTCGGACATTTACCGATACATAGGATGTTTTTCGACATTTTTGGACTTTAACCGATATTTTGGATGTTTTGCTATAAACTTGGATTTTACCGATTTCTTTGTTGTGTTTCAATATTTTTCGAAACTCTTGGAACCTTTTCGATATATTGAATATTTTTCGATATATGTATTTGGACTTTCACCGATTTCTTCAATGTTTTCCAATAATTTTGGGCTTTTACCGATATGTAGGATGTTTTTCGACATTTTTGGACTTTTAGCGATATTTTGTACGTTTTTCGAATTTTTTTTTTTTTATTTCACTATTTTTCGAAACTTTTATTCTTCTTTCGATATATGTATTGGATGTTTTTTTTATTAGCTCTATGCTCTTCCTAGGAGTTGGATGTTTTTCGATACATGTACATATTTGAACTGTTACCGATATGTAGGATGTTTTTTGATAAACTTGGACTTTATCCGATTTTTTCGATGTGTTTTAATGTTTTTCGAAATTTTTGGACCTTTTTCGATATATTGGATCTTTTTCGCTTTATTTGGACTTTTACTATTTATTGATTTGAATCGTTCGCATAGAAGAACTTAGTCTTTAACATGCCACTTATTCATAATAATAACAATCAAGTATTAATATTATTATTTATTCGATGTTTTCCAATATTTTTGGACTTTTTCCGATTTCAGGATGTTTTGCGACATTTTTGGGCCTTTATCGATATTTTGGATGTTTTTCGTTATATTTGGACTTTTACCTATACTGTAGATGTTCTTCTATACTTTTAGACTTTTGCCGATATTTTAGATGTTTTTCGATACATTTGGGCTTTTATCGATTTCTTCGGTGTATTTCGATACTTTTGGACATTTACCGATATTTTGGACGTTTTTCCATAAACTTGGACTCTTACCGATTTCTTCAGTGTATATTTTAATATATTGCGATACTTTTGGAATTTTACCGATAAAATAACTATATCGGAGCATCTGTTTGTGGCACATTGTTTTAAAAAATAAAAAAAAGTTTTCGTTATTAGCTTTTTAGTGCAATCTGGCTTTTTATTAAAACCAGTGCAACGCCGGGGAAAACAGCTAGTGAAATTATACATTAGTACTCACCTCCCAGAAGCTTTGTAACCTTATCGTTTACACCCTGTGTAACACAGGCCTACAGATTTACAGATTTTTTTTTTATTCTGGGATTTTACAGCCTATTATGAGGGCTTGGAACGAATTATTTACGAATATGAACTTGGTTTTTTCTATCACGTCAAGATTTTGAGAATCCGCCCCTGACACAATCCAATGTCGAACTTTGGATAAACTGTTAAAATTTTTTAAAACAGGCGTTATTTCCCACTGGGAATGAAAGAGAAAAGAAAATACGACATACAAGAAAACACACTCATACAAACATGCCAACATTATAAGCAAAAATAAACATTATTTTGTAAAGGCAACTTAAACTAAAGGTGAAAAATGTTGAAAAGCAAACATAAAAGAAAGAAAATTCTAAAAAATGAAAAGATGGTTGAGATGAAAATAATATAGAGGAGAAATTTATTTTTTCTTCTTTTTTTCCTTTTCACAGAGTATTTAAGAAGACATCAATGTAAAAAGAAAGTATACAAGCGAGCGAAAGACTCAGCAGGACTCAATGTGCTGCCAATGTCAGCGCGATGTCGATCCTTCTGTCTGTCGTATATATCAAAGCATACCTTCTTGTAGTAGTAGTGGTAGCAGCTGCTGTCGTTGTTGGAGCGCAGCAATAGAATAACGGAAGTATTATGGAGACATCTTTGTCAGCGTGCGTGTTTTGCAGGTGGTGTGGGTGTGGGAAGTGAAACCACACACAAACACACACTCACACTTACATATAAACGCACATGTCGTTGCATTAAGGTGCTTTTCTCTATTGAATGGTCGTTTGTCTAGGGTCGTGTTTGGTGGCAGCAGCAGCGTCATTTCTGATGGCCATTGCCAACTACATCTACGCATACTTTTTGGTTTTTCTCTTGGCATTAAATTTTCTTGCGTTTTATTTGGATTTTTCTTTTCTTATTCTGTCTTATAGCCAGTCCTTTTCTTTTTCCTTCATTTTTTATGTCATCATGTTGACATTGGCGGAAGTGCTTTTAGGGGCGCTGCTTTCAGCGTGATGTTAAGTAATGCAAACTTTCGAATGTTTAATTTTCTCTCTGCGACCGAATGAAGATATCATGCTTTTATTGTTGTTGTCGTTGTTGCTTTTTACTACTACTTTATATTCTTTGCCAGTGACCATGGTAATGGTCAGAATCTGTTTTAAACAGAACATTTTGTGATATAAAGGGATTAATGTGGTACAACAAGCGTAACTTTGAATTTCAGAAACATAATAAGCCACGCTGTCAAAGTTGACATTTTTAAGTTATGTAAAGATTATAATTTTACAGTGATTTTGCTTCCCAAACTGTCAAAAAAACAAATATTTCTGTGGTATTTCTATTAAAAAAGTTTGTAAACATTTTTGTACCCACATTTTTTTCCTTGTCTTCAAGTTTTATTTAAAAAATTCACAGCCGATTCTATGAAATGTTTCTGTAGCATTTTGACAAAACAACCTAACTTGAAATTGACAACATTTCAGAAGAGCTAAAAAACTGCTTCTCAATAATGTGGCTGAATTTCGTTGATGCAACGTTGAATCGTTTATTTCGGCGAAATCTATCTAAGCATTGACAAATCTTTGGTATATCTTGTTCTGTTGATTCGATTGGTTTTTGAATCCAAAAAACTAGTGTTTTAATGTTGATCAAATTTACAATTTTTTTTTATGCTAGGCTTTTGCAGCATATTATGAGAGTTTATAACCAACTCTTTACAAATCTGAACTTGGTTTTTTTTCTCAAAAAACGCTTTCTGTGTAACATTTTAAAGCTTTTGTCTATATGGGAGGTGCCACGCCCTCTTGTTCGAGTTTGTCTAGTTTTTGCTAAGAGCTTGCGCTTACCATTCTTAGTATTTATGTGTATTTTTGTTGCATTGGCCTGAAAAATACTCCTTAAGTTCCATTTTAAATATATATTTCTTGTATTGGCGGTAGGCGTGACCGATTTCGCTCATGACGACGGAGGCAGTTTACCAAATTTCGTCGAATTATCCTGCTCCCAAAAACTATTAAAATGATTTCAACGGACAGATATGTAGACAGGCAGACGGACATGGCTATATTGACTTAAGAGGTGATGCTAATCAAGAATATATGGGATGTTTCACGTCCATGAAAAATAAAGTTTTGGATCCCAAAATTTTCGTTTTTTTAAAAAGTTTTCGAAATCCGAGTGGCGTTTTTAATAATTTTAAAATGCGACGTTGTAACACGCCCCGAAATTAGGCGTAAAATAATGTTTTTCAATATTTTGGCATAAATTTCCTCACTCGGGGGTTTAAAGGGTTGGCTGATTATAATTCTGAAAACAGAATTCGAGAATTCTTTAATCCAATGTGGCGAATGCAATACGACGTCTCACAATGAGGAAAAATCCAAATGGCTAGAAGTCGAAAAAATAACATCCGCCGAGCTGTAGATAATGTAACTCATCTACGTGGGCTGCTATATATATTTCTGGCCTAAGCAACACTAACGCCAATAGCTAAAATCTGGCCACACTATAATGAAGTTTGACATTTTTTAGCATAAGCGTACTCACAACGTTTTGATTTACAAGTGCTATTTGTTTTGTTTACAGTGAGTTAAGAAAATTAATTTTTCGATTGATAATTTAAGCGATTGATAAATTATGGGGTTTCCAACGAGAACAAACGTTTTTTTGAAGTAGAATTAATGCCCAAGGATGCCTCTATCCCACGGTATATCACATGACGATCTTGCATTATTAGTTCACGCACGACATCAATGTTCTCTGGCACAACGGCCGACCTTCACGGAATTCGTCTTTAGGCACGCGTCGGTCACGATTGAATTCATTAAACCAATTTTTCACAGTGCTACAAAATGGTGCTTCATCGCCATACAAAGATTTAAGTTCATCATGCACTCTTGTCGTGATAATCCACGTCGAAAGTTGTGAAAAATGATCGCACGAAAATGTTCACCAGTTAATTCCATTTTTTTTTTACCAAAAGTGATTTTTTCAAGTCACTGTAAAAAACACAAATGATGGTCGTACGTCAAAACGTTCTGAGTACGTTTATGCTAAAAAATGCCAAACTTTATTATGGTGTTGCCAGATTTTAACTATTGACATAAGTGTTGCCTAGGCCAGAAATATATACAGCAGCCTACGTAAAGGTATAAGTTTAATGCTACAAAAGGCAGAACAATTACAGCTGTGGTACACCAAAGTTTTCTTCTCATCTTCACAATAGCAGCTTCTGCAGAAACCGTAATTGAGGTCAGATGTCTAGCCTGCTTTTCAAAAAGACAATCACAGCCCTTCCCAAACCAATAAGGTTTTTTTACCTTTTTAACCAACCCTCGAAGTTGAAGCGATGTTTTTTCGTACATATTAGTTTTTACTTTATCTTTTTATGGTTTTCAGAAAGTTTTTCCTTAGTTTTAAACCATTTTCATTTTTTTTTTATACCCTACACCCAGTGTATATTCAGGTATGGAAAAGTATACATGGGAAATTTCACGGAAAAAATTTTTTGGATGCCTTGGTTACCAAACTGAAATCAGGGAAAAGTAAAACGCAAAAATCTCCATTGTAAAATTAATTTGGTTGACCATCCAATTTCTCATGCAAGCCGAAAAGCTCTTTATGTGACAGACTTACCCGATTTGTGCATAAATTGGCATAAACTAACCAAATCACCCTAACCACGCAAGTGGGAATGGGCTAATAAAGAATTCATGACATTACTATTTTGATGCAAAAATTAAAATACGAGTGTTGCCTTTTATATTTCGGGATTGAACAACACTAATGTCAATAGCTAAAATCTGGCAACACCATAATAAAGTTTGACATTTTTTAGCATAAACGTACTCACAACGTTTTGATGTAAAAGTGCTATTTGTTTTGTTTACAGTGAGTTAAGAAAATCAATTTTTCCATTGATAATTTAAGCGATTGATAAATTATGGGGTATCCAACGAGAACAAACCTTTTTTACGGCCAGGTGTTCATGCAACATTGAATGTATGCTGGTCCCACTAATGCCTAAGGTTGTCTCAAACTCACGATAGGTCACATGACGATCTTGCAATATCAGTTGGCGCACAGCTTCAATGGTTTCCGGAACAACAACTGATTTTGGACGACCTTCACGAAATTCGTCTTGGAGTGAACTACGACCTCGGTTGAATTCACCATACCATCGATAAACACTGGACCTTGATGGAGCTTCATCGCCAAAAATTGAATTAAGTTCATCGATGCACTGTTGTTGAGTTAATCCACGTCGAAAGTTGTAAAAGATAATCGCACGAAAATTTTCACAATTTAATTCTATTTTTTGGGCGAGATGAATCTTTTAAGTTACTGTAAACAACACAAATAGCGCTCGTATGTCAAAATGTTCTGAGTACGTATAACCTCAAAAATGTCAAACTTTACGATAGAGCTGGCAGTTGCCAGATTGCAACACTAGGGTTGCCCAATCCCGAAATATAAAAGGCAACCTACGTAATAATTCACTCGAAAAGACAAGATTTATATTATACAATATCATTTGGTTGTATCTAATAAAAGTTTTTCCCAATATCTTCATTTTCTTTTTGCATTTGTTTTTAGCGCATAGTTTCCTTTTTTTTTTTTGATTCTTATTTATTTCAGTCTTTCACTGGTGTCATCTAACAGTTTGTTCGTTACCTTTTGTCTTACGTTACGTATTACGTACGAGTAGAGCAGAAAGGTAGATCAAAGTAAATTGCCAATTATAACGTGCAAAAAAACAAAGCGGAAGATGAAGGAAGAAAAATTCAATTTAATTTAATTTAAGGGCGGCATAGAATACAAAAACTACAAAAAAACCGAACACAGAAAACGCGATGCTTTGACAATTGAAAGCACGAAAGTTTTTCGCTATTTTTCCTTTCAGTTTTTTGGAAAAATGAAAATTTTATTTCACGCCACAACTAGCAGCAGTCCAGGGGAAATTGAGGTATATTGTTACGGTTGGTTGAAATCTTAACAAGGATCATTGTTTCATCTTCAATTATCTTCTGTGATATTATAACTAATCTTTTTATTTTGTTAAAGTTAATCTGAGTTGGTGGAACGGGTCGACGAATTTCTTTAAATATATTTAATTTGAAACAGCGACAAAATACTAAGGGATTTTTTGTAATGAACACAGCAATGTATTTGCAGCCAATCTTTTCTTGAGAGTTTCTATTCACGTGCATAGAAAAATGTTGAAATATCAGGAATAATTGAAAGAATATATTGAAAATTGAAAGAATATATTGAAAATTGATAAAATGTTGAAGTGGAAGAAAAATATTGAAAAAACCGAAGAGATACAACATTTATATATATAAGACATTACTTTTGCTTCGTAATGGTGCTTAGGCCCTTTGGTACGGACACTCCTCAATGGACAAACTTTGAATTTCGATATCTTCAAACTTGAGTTTTTCATTTAAGGATTTCAAAATGTCATAATTTTAAGAAATTTCCAGTGACCGAGGTGTCCTTTTATTGAAAATTGTGTGTTTTGTCAGAAAATGCAAAAAAAAACGGTTTTTTTATTTTGTGAAGAAAGGTAAGTACCTTTTCCACTGGACGGTTACATATGCAGAAAAGTCGCCCAGTTCCTCAAAAATGTGCATCCAATTACTTTAGTTTGTCTTTAGCAGTTGATAAGAGGTTTCTCTTTTTGTAATTTTGAAATTTTTTACTTGATAATCTGCGGGTGATATAATTATAGCTAGATGGAATAGTAGACCCTTAATTTAAACTTGAACTTATCATATTTCTGCAGTGACTTTGTGCAAGAAAACTTCCTTATTTCATTGTTTTTAAACTAGAACTGCTTACTTTTAACTTTATTATGGCAAAATCTAAGTCTTTTTTATTTTTACTTTATTTTTCAATGCAACAAATTTAACTTTTAAAAGGGAAAAACTCAATTTCTTAGGAAAAACTTTACAGCACACAATTGTAGGCAGCAGCAGCAAAAACTACAACTTATACATTTTATTATGTAGTATATTTATGGGTGCTATACGCTGCTATTTCATAGTTTAATTTAAAGAAAGACCAAAACTTGTGAGCTAAGTGAGGGTGGTGGCTTAAGCAACCAACAAGAGCCTAAGCATGGGTACATTGGCGAAAAAGAGCAAGCAGCACTTAGCGCGTGTTAAGCAAAACAGCCTGCAATTGTCTTCTAATGCTATACCTTCTACACACACACATTTGTAATTAGCAAACGCCATAGCAAATGAAAATTGTCACGGTCTACTTTTAGGCGGCAGGCAACGCGATAGCACTTAATTTGACAGCGAAAAATTAACTGAATAAAATGAATGGAGTTGGGGTTGGAGAGGGAGAAAGTAAAAATAATTAGAGCATTTTTGTTTTTTAATTTATTTTCACTGCTTTGTTTTCGTTAATTCGAATGGGTGAGAAATTTTCTTAGCTTTTACCAATGGAGTGGCACGGATTTGGTTGGTGGTATACGCACCACTGTCAATCATTCAAGTGTTGAAGTATGTAATTAACACGCATTTAATTGTTATAAAATTATAATAATTTTTTCCATAAGCGAGTGAAACTTTTTAACGTTTATCAGGCAGCATTCATTCATTCAATTCATTCCATTTCTCACAGCACTAACCATCCATCCATCCATCCATCCGAAACGCCTGTAGCGCCCTGTGTAGCTGTCAGTTTTCTTCATTCATTTAATTTTAATTTTGCATGTTTTTCTTCGTATTATTTTTCATTTAAATGTTTTGTAATTCTTTGCAAATTAAAAAGCGAAAAAAAAGCACAGAATTGAAAACTTTTTGAAAAGCAAAATCTTTTGAGAATTTGTGCAGCCTGTCAAAAATTTTGATTAAAAAGTTTTCCCCTTCTACAGCAGTTCAGTTCCACAGTTCCATCTAAGAATTCTTTCAGGATTTCTACTCTCAATCATCATTGCTGCAAGTGACAAAAGTTTAATGATGCAAAAAGAAAAAGTTTTCGCTTTTTTTTGTGTTCTTCTTCTTCTTTAAGATTTTTTTTTTTTTTTCTTTTCCTTTAACTGATTTTCAATTCTTTGATTTGACAGTTTCAATTTCTTTTTCAATAAAGGCGAAAAGTTGTGAAATGTTGGTCAATTAGATTTCAATTTGTTAACCAAAGCTTGAAATAGTGGCCGAGAAAAGAAAGGTTGGAAGAAATGCAAAAAAAGTAGCGGTGCACTTTGCCGAGAAAAACTTTTCCTATTCAAAATTTCATTAAACGTAGTTAGCATAGGGTTAAAATGATAAGAAAGTCACATTATTATGTGTAATAAAAGTATTTTATAAAGAAATTTGAGCAAATGAAGTTCACGAAAAGTTGCACAAACTGAGAAACTTAAACAGTTTAAAAAAAATCTTAATAAAGTGCATTTTATATCTGGGTCCTTCCATTTAAGTAGTATGCAATCACGAAGTGAAGGGAGAGCCATCATGAACTTAATTACGTATCGTATGGGTTAGGAGGCCTCGAATCGCAATTTTATAATGATGGTAGTTATAGGTGGAGAGGTATATGTAGTATTTAAAGTACACACAGTGGGAGAAATGGAAAAAGTGGAATAATTTACAAACTTTGATATTAAAAAATTATATGTATTTATCTCCGAAATTTCGTTATTTTATTTCAATATGTAACTGGGATAGTTTTTTGAAAAAAAAATCTAAAGGGCAAATCTACGCTTTTCAGAACTTATTTATATGACCGGACAAATATTTTTTCAATCCTTTACATTTTGAAAGGTTTCGCAATAGCCTTGTTCACAATCCTGAGCATTTAGACTTGCAAAGTAGCAAAATAGCAATAATTTTCAATGAATTGTGAACACTATTAAATGTAGGGACATTACAAAATACGCAAATATTTATTTCTCTGAGAAAATCATATGAGTAAAGAGAATGGGAGAACGGGAGAACGGGAGCATAAACAAAAAATTTTTATTGAGATGTTTTCTATTTGCGATGAAATATTCTGCGGCTCACCGAAATTAAAATATTTTTTGATAGTCATATTTCATTGATTTATGATCAAAGCTATACGCCTAGATTGTTTCAAGTATGACACTAAAAATTAGCTCGATCTCAAAGGTATTTCATACAAAGATTCAACTTTAAAGTGCTAAATTCTCAGCCTCCTGGCATGTTTTTGTCTGAAATCAATGTTTTATTGGTAAATTGAACTCAATTTCAAGTATGCAGAGTACCGGATGTGTTTTGTTTTCGACTCATAACTTTTGACCAAATGTATATTATGCAGGCATATAAGTATCAATGAAAAGCTAGAGACATTAGCTAACTACTGGTGAAGAAAGTAAATTGATTTCTTCAGTTGGAAAAATTATATAAAAATAAATAATTTTCGACAAAAAAAATTTTTGGTTCGGTTGTGGCACCCCTAGAATTTTGGCTCAAAATGGGAAAATATGAATTTAAACCCAATCAAATTGTAAAGAAAGCAAAATTTAATTTATTTTGGAAACATTGACTCACACAAATTCAACAATCTCTGCTCAACGGCTGCAAAAATAATAAGCTTCACTGAAAACACGTCTGTATCGAATGGC
Source organism: Calliopum simillimum (assembly GCA_951812925.1). Lineage (NCBI taxonomy): Eukaryota > Metazoa > Arthropoda > Insecta > Diptera > Lauxaniidae > Calliopum > Calliopum simillimum. The sequence goes on from OX638371.1 coordinate 26,582,600, forward strand.
ATGTTGCCCTGAAACCAGACTTGATTGCCAGATCAATTCGACGCATGATACGAAAAGTAGGATGATTCAATTCTCCTACGAAGAGTAGGTTGTTTTATATTCTTGGACGAAAAGTAGGACGTTTCAGAATTTTTAAGCAAAAGTATGATGTTTCATACTTTTTTATGAAAAATAGGATGTTTTACATTCTTGGACGAAAAGTAGGACGTTTCAAACTTTTTTACGAAAAGTAGGATGTTTCATAATTTGTTACGAAAAGTAGGTTGTGTTAAACTCTTAGACGAAACATAGGATGTTTCATATTGAACGACAAAAAAAAAGGTGGATCATATTGTAAGCGCATGTAAGCTTCTTTTAGTTTATGCATAACCTAAAACGCTTGTGTCATTAACAAATCTGCTTAAATATTTATTATTTTGATGCTCGAACTAAACATACAGCAACGGAGATGGCTAAAATAAAACGTGGATAAGCCTTGCACTGCTGCTCTTCACAGCCTTTCCAGCAAAAAAAATCAAATGAATATGTTGAAATTTAGGCATAGAAAGGGAGTGAACCGATTTCGTTTACCTCTTCTTATATGTATGTATGTATGTATGTATTCTCCTTTAACTCCTAGGAGGAGCATAGGGCCAATATGAAATCTCTCCATTTGTCACGATCCCTTGCGATGACTTTGATCTCTTGCCACGATTTTCCCGATTCTCTTCTTATATAGATATGTTATATTTTCTCATAGTTCTTTCACTTAATAACTAAGTACCTGGAGACCGATCCCTGCTCGGTCAACAATCTAATCTTATTATTTTAGTCGATGTTTTAATTCATATCTATTTTTTGTTATGAAACTTGTATCTTTTCACTTCTAACGGTCATGCCTTCAAAATGATAAATAAACCGATGAGAATAATAATAAGAAAAAACTCGAATAGCGTCGAATGGTATAGAAAAATATCAAAAACTCAAATTTTTTGGGTGAAATAATATGCCATAAAATAAATAATGCACCCAAAATATTTCGTCTTTTATATCGCAGCTAAAATATCTTATCTTTAAAGGATCATAACTCGGAAAATAAGAATCCTATTGGAAAAATCCGAGAAGATATTTTGATAAGAAAGAGTGTGGCTATTAGATGCTATTAATAAAAAAGAATTTCAACTTTTCTTGTAGCTACGCTGTAAGACTGAACACAGCGTTTTCTTCAACTTCAAGGAAGGATATATCAAAATCTTGCAGGTATAATGACAGTTCTGCTGATGAAGACGGATTCAGCGTCAAAAAGTACATAAGACTGCATATAAGAATTAAACAGTTCATTCCATTTTTTTTTTTTTGTGCCTGAGTTATTAACCAAAATTTTTATTTTGATAAAAAATTGGGCGTGGCAATTATTAAACAAAGCCTTCTTTCTCTTATGCTTTACATACTCTTGATCCAGATCCGCATACAAAATTTCATCAAAATATGTTGTATCATTTGCGAGAAATAGCATTTAATGTGTTTTACTTGTATAAGAGGTTCCACGCGCAACGGCAATATTTCGCCCACTTTCAGAACAGAGATGCCTTTTAACAATTACGCACCTCACAGTTAATTTTAGAATGTTTGCTTTATTAGTTTTCTTTTTATACCGTTTTATATTTTTGTGGGCGGTGCCACGCCCTTCAACGAGTTTTTCCAATATAACGGCGTATCACATATTAATCCTTGTTTGTAGAGGTAACATCTCCTAAATTTTCATTAAAATTGTTGGAGTCGTTTTCGAGTAATATTGAATCAAAATTTTCAAGGGCTGAAAAGTGGGCGTGGAATTTTTTTGATCCCGCCCACTTTTTGTTTGTTACAAGGTATTACTAAGCCATACCCGCTCACCAAAATTCACTCAAATACCTTGTATGGTTTGCGAATTATGGCCATATCAATTTTAAAATTTAATGCGATGCCACGCCCTCTGGTGAGCATTTACAAAGTTCAAACCTAGCTCATTCTTCATTGTATGCTAATGTCTAACATTATCCGAAGTTTCATTAAAATCGCTGTGGCCGTTTTCGAGAAAAAGTTTTGCTCGTTCCAAACATAAGAAGAGAAGATACCTGATATTAATATTTCATTTACATTAGGAAATTGATGTAACAAAATAAGAAACACCCTAGTTTTTGCCAAAAATGCGCTGCAAGAATCAACGTCAACCTAGTTTTCGTGCAAGGCATCGAAACGTCCTAGTTTTCGTCCAAAATGTTCAAACAACCTATTTTTCGACATAAAAACTTTAACGTCCTACTTTTATACACAAAACTTCGAAGAAACCTAGTTTTCGTCATAAATAATGAAACAACCTAGTTTTCGTCCAAATAAGTTTGAAACGTCCTACTTTTCGTCAAAGAATATAAAACAACCTACTTTTCGTAGGAGAATTGAATCATCCTACTTTTCGTATCATGCGTCGAATTGTTTGCAGACTTAGCCGGCTTAGTGACGTCATTTCTAGCCCCTATTGACATTGCTCTTTTGCCAAGCGTGAATTTTTTGTGCCAATCCATGCCCGCCATCAGCTCCTCGGTCCACTTTCCTGGAAACACAATAGCGAGATTTTTTGCTAAGTGGTATGCCACCTTATTGAGAACAACTTTTTTTTCTGCGATATCCTTAAAGGGCCTATTGGTTCTTTCCATTCCACTAAAAAGGCATAAAAACAGCATTTACAGCGTGACAAATATGTGTTGATACAAAACAAAGTAGGTTTTTTGTATTAAATGTTATTTTAATTAAGGAAATTTAAATGAACGAACATTAAATGTAGTTAAAATATTTTGTTTATTAATCAATTACAATTGTTACACGCAGCACTCACAACTGTTATCGGTATTTTGTCCCATACATCAATAGTAGCAGCTTTAAAGTCCTTCAAGCTTCTGTATCTGTATTCCTTAAGTCGCTGTTCCATATATCCCCATATGCAGAAATCCAAAGGATGGCAGTCTGGAGAGCTAGGAGGCCATTCGTCCTTAGGTATAAAATCTGTCAAATTTTGCTTAAACCAGTCCTGAACCAGTTTAGCAGTGTAAGCAGGTGCACCATCCTGCTGAAAGCAATAATAGTCTTCTCCATAAATCTCCTGAACCCGAGGCTTCAAATTTTTCTGTAAGACTTCTTCCAGGTAATACTGAGCGTTTATTTTAACATCTTTGTCAATGAAGACTAGCGACAATTTACTTTTGCTGGATATGGCACCCCAGACCATAATATATGACGAGTTTTGATATCTTGATACATGCTTCTTATCGTTTGGGATGTCTTTGTATGATACTGCCCATTGTCTGTCATTTTGCGTGTGGTGAGGAGCTTCCACCACAAAAAGTTTTTCATCGGAAAAAACTATATCATCGCCAGCGTGCCAAGAAAGGAGCAGTTTCGATCTTTGCCATCGCTTTTCCACGGTCGTGCTGAACGGTCACAATTTTTTCGTATTCATTCACGAACTATTTTGATCGCGTTCGCGGTACCGACGTTCCTTTTTCTTCCACCTTTTTTACGATCTTGTATGGAGCTTGTATCAACAAACCGCTTAGCGGTATAATGCACATAATTGCTCTTAACTTCTAAATGTGACAACTCGCGGAAGATGGCTTCACAACTTAAATCACTTTTGAATTTATTAACAATTAAAGAGCGTATATCAACCATGCCGAATTACTTTCTTCCCTCGGGTCTGCTACGACTTGAATTTATTTTTCCATATAACTGAAATATTACAAAATATTGTGCAATGAAAATTTTACTAATGCTACTATGTTTCCAAAAAATACAGTGCTTCAAAGTTTTGTATGAAGACATATTTGTCACACTGTAAATGAGTAATGTTGGCATCCACAACGATATTTCAGTAAAGCACACGCTTTCAATAAAAAAAGAGCGGTGCCCACACCCGAACCAATTCGGGGCCCACACTCGACTTTATGTTGTGTGAACATTTTGATTGCATTCGGTTTTGAATCGCAAAATATAATAAATTTTCTTCATAAATATAGATTGCATTCAGTTTTTCGATTGATTCACTTCGATTTATCGCACTTGGAAAATTATTGAAAAAACTTTTGTGTTGACTTTCATTTATTCAAAAATTATTTTCTTCTCTGCAAAAAGCAAATGCGTCTCTTTGCTCCGGTAAATGCACAAAAACTTCGTGTTGTCAAAACACGCGCTTAACATTTGTCGGAACAGCCGCATTTATTTTCTGTCACAAGTTACGGTGGGGTGCTCACACCCGAACCATGCCCGCAGGCGGCACCCTTCCCCTACATTTTACTCTAGAAATTAAATGTGTAGTCAATAATCTTTAAAAAAAATGTATTATTGAACTTTGTCACTTGGGTTTTACCTCAGCTTCCTGGCACATCAACATATTTCGAAATTATGATGAATTTGCGTATCTATCGCGTTACTGCGAATGAACGAAGTAAAGTTATCTTAAAATCGCTTTAATATAAAAATACGCCGAGTTTTGTATATGAAATTGTTTTGTCTCCAGTCAAATCCTCAGGCCACCGGCAAGTATTTTCGTTAAAAATATTTTTCGTAAAAAATTTTTATTACAAATCCATAGCATTTTAATGTAGAAATCCATTATTTTGTCGTTGAGCGTTATATTGACTGAAAAGTGAAAAAACCTCAGGCCCCTGGCCTCAGTTTCCAGAAAACTTAAAGATCTAACTTTTGTTTTTAAGTATTAAAAATACTAAGGTTTAAACAAACCGTGCTTAATAATATTATTTGCTTAGGTACTAAGCCTCCTAAGCTAATTTTTCTTTGAAACGGCCATTAAATTCGAGCATTTTATTTTTTTGACCGGCCCATTTCAATAGAATTCAGTACTGAAATAGTTGTAGTATTTATTTAAGGGAAATCTTATTATTGTTAAATTTCAAATTAAAGTATTAAAATATGTACGTATGCTTAATATAATTGCACAGCATTTATTATATTTTAATGATATCATTCTATAATCGTTCTACGAAAACTACTATAGGGAATCAACAGAAACTCTTCCACTTCATTCAAAAGACAATTTATATTTTTTAATAACAACACCCTTTCCTGCTGAATCGCTATTTGCACCCCAACGTATTTGGCAGCACTATTTGTTTGCTTAAATTGGTTAAGAAAAGCAAGCGCCTTGTTAGAGTTTCAATTGCGCTAACACCTTTCTACTAAATCTACTACTCCAGCAATGATTAGCTTCCTACATACCTGCGCACCTACCGAGGAGCTTGGCGCGTTATATCTCCCGCCAACTTTCATTTTATTCTTTCATTCTTTAACTTCCTGTGATGATGAACTTTGTGCAGAGATTTGAAATATTTATCCTGACACACAACGGGGAATCCTTGCAGCTGCTGTGCAATCGTATATTTAAGATTTTACAGAGAGCAAATAGAAATTATTGAGGGATTATGTTAAAAGTGTTGATTCTACTCTATCTACACTGCTTTGTTTTTTTTTTTTTTTTGCTTTTTCACTTTCTTTGTAGTTTGTCGCCTTCGGCAGCTGCTGGATTTGTTGTAGTTTTTCTAGCAATATTTCCATTAGCTTTTGATGAAAATATTTCTTCCTTTTTTTCATTTTTCGTATATGTATGCAGTACATTCCTTAAGTAAAAGGTATTTAAGATTTTATTTTATTTTGGCTTTTAACTTGATACGGATGATAAATTAAATTGAGCATGATTGGTTTTTATTTCTAATTTAAAAAAAGGATTGTGCTTGCTTGCTTCTTTAACTTCTGTTGGGAGTATAGCACTAAAATGAAGAGTCTCCATTTATCTCTCCACGATTTTCCCAATTCTTAAATTCTACTTTCTAACTAACTTTTCCGGGTGATTTTTGGCCTGCTTACTTCCTCTTGCACTCCACTCAAAGACTTGGAGGCGAATTTTGCTATGTAATTTTCTGAGCGTATGACCTATCCACCTCGACGGGCGGTGCCACGCCCCTAAGTTGGAAAAAAGCTCTCACGTCTAAACCACTGCATCGATTTTTATTAAATTTGAAATGAAGATGCCACGCCCCACACTGGTTCGAAATTCCTAAAAGCTGGCCAAAAGTCGAAATCATTTAAGTTTCGAGAAGAAGTTTTTTACCTGGGGGGTTTTGAGGTCGCTGATTACGAATATGATGTTAGATTTTTAAAAAAGAAAATGGCGGACTCAAAATGGCGGACGATTTGCATAAATATTCATTCAAATCTAACCAAAAAATTTACTCGGGGGTTTTTGGGGTCACTGATTACGAATCTGATATTAGATTTTTAAAAAACAAAATGGCGGACTCGAAATGTCAAAAACAACACTTTCACAATTTTTATATCTAGTTTAAAAATTTATTTCAAAACTTTAACTTTGATAGAGTTGTGTGCAACGTTAAATTGATCTACATAAGAATGGGCTTAAGATTCCTTTATCGTGGAGTATAAGCTGTATAATAATATAAAAATTTTCGGGCGAACATCACATATTGACACTAGGCAAGCAATATGCGTTAAATTTTCCTCTGGTTGCTTCAGAAAAAATCGCGTCAAACAAAAGGTGCAAAAAAGGGCACCTCAATTTTTTTATATTTGTTAGAAAAGGCTTCAATCTTCTTAAATCCAAAAAATCTAGGTGGTATGACGTGGTATAAATTAGTTCTGGCCTTTTTTCATAACCATTGCAAACTGATTTTGTAAAATAATTTGATTTTAAGTTAATCACAACTGTCAAAAAAGTATAAATTATTGCAAGTTTTGAATTTAGAGGTTCGATAGTATTTTCTTTTACAAAGAGATTCCATATTCAAACATTAAAATCGATTCAGTTTTAAAATAACCACACAATTTTTACAATGAACACTAAATATTTATTTTATACTCACAGAATTTTGCGCCTGAGAAGCGTACTTTTGGAGAGATCCCAAGAGCATAGTAGGAATACCTGGATCTTTCTTACAAATTTTTTGAGGTCTATGGATATCTGTTAGACAATACGGTTCATAAAAAGTTAATTTAAAAAAACTTTGTTTTTCGACTTTTGGCCAGCTTTTAAGCATTTTGAACCAGTGTGCGCCCCTTAATTTAAAAAAAGCTAAAAGGTATTTTGAGGGACACAACAATCCGGGGGCAAAAAATTGTCTCAAACCTTGCGAAATCATTGGATCTAGGGTCAATGAATATGTAAAAAAATCGCCCCTCAGTACATACTTCAACAATGGCTAATATGTGCAATTTTTTAAGGTTCATCTATATATACAATGACTGTGTATGTGAAGCATTATCACTCAGAAACTACAAAGCCAATTGAGCTAAAATTTTGGGAATGAGTGTATCTCAGGTATGAAAATGTGTTTATGCTATACACGAAGGTTTCCGAAGATCACCCGAAGGTTTTATAGTCAAAACGAAGAATATCTGGGTACACAGGAGGGAAAATATCTATTGCAAACTTTCATCAAGTTTTAATTGATAATTTTCTGGGCCACCTGAAGTTTGCCGAAGATCACCCGAAGGCTTGATAGTCAAAACGAAGAACATCTAGGTACACGAGAGGGAAAAAATCTATGGCGAACTATCAAAAAACTTTAACTGATAGTTTTTTGAAATATTCGAAGGCTCCCAAAGGTCACCCGAAGGCTTCATTCTCAAAACGAAGAATACGAGAGGAAAAAAATATATGACGAACTATCAACAAACCTTAACTAATAGTTTTCTGTGACACCCGAAGATTTTCGAAGGTCATAAAAAATTATACGATCGTTAGGTATGAAATATACTTTACGACCTTTGCTCACACCTACCCCAGCAATGAATTTCAATCCCATGTGAATTGAAAAAATTCGATTTAAAAAATATTTTTGTATGAAGGCCACTCTAAATAATTTTTTTTTTTTTTTAGAAAGCTTCCTTTCAATCATCCTCCATACTTGATTTCATGAAAATCGGCGCAGCAATATGACCTTAAAAATTTTTTTATATTATGGGCCACCCTAACTATACATAGATGCTAAATTTTATTCTTCAGAAATATTCCCTTCAATTTCCATGCTTACTTTCATGATAATCGGTGCAGTATAACCTTAAAAAAATTTTTTTGTATGAGGGCCACTCTAAATATGCACCCTTAATAAAAATGTTTTAACCTAAGGTTGATATAAAAGGCAAATTCCATGTGAATCGAAAAAATACGATTTAAAAAATTGTGTGAGGGCCACCCTAGAATTAATGTAAATCGATTAACCGGTATGTGAGAAAATCCGATTAAAAAAATATTTTTGTGTGAGGGTCACCCTAAGTATACACTCTTGCGGAAAGAAATATACTTTATTACCGATTTCCATATCTACCAAATACATATAAAAAATTTCTTAAAAATCGGTCGAGCCGTTTCAGAGGAGTTCAAATACAAACACCGTGACGCGAGATTTTTGACGATATTGGAGGAGGCGATCGAAAAAAGTCAGCAACGCTGGCTATAAAATACTTCTAATGTATCTCAAATTAATAATTCGCGGTCCAAAAAAGGGTGCCACATGTTTGAAAAATAACTTTTTTTTCGAAAAAGCCACACTTGCTGAAATTTCCCCATATATTTTTCCATTGTCTCCTTTAAGTCAAATTGAAGTGGTCGAATTCCGGCCACAAGGCCAACTCTAGTCTATCTAAATCGCTTATAACCTCCATTTTGCCGAACTTAATGAACTGTTAATTTTTAAAAAATTGATATCACTTAGATTTTTCTATGAATTTTGTAAAATTCTGCTCAATTTACTTCGACAAATTCGATGACTAATATAATTATTCTATTTACCATATCCGCACATTTTTCTCAATATGTATTACTCGTATTATCAGTTTTTTCATTTTTTTTTTTTTTGTTATACTCGTATTTATGCTTTTGTCCTTTTCAATTCATCCCGTTACTGTTAGTTTTTGTTGTTGCCTTATTGCTATTGCTATTACTCTTACGTTCGTTTATTCATTCGACCTCGTAATCCTTGTAGATTAACAATTACATTCAAAAGGATTTTTCGTTTCGTTGATAAATTTATACACATAAATATCCTTTGCTATTTGGGAATTGTGACAAAAGTCCAATGCACAAGCAAACACACAAACACACACAGCGCTGTATATAATCCAACAAATACACAGACATTTAAATCAATATACAGTTAAACGAATACAACAATACAAAAACCGGAAATATTGATAAATGATCGGCAAACATTGAGTTGCCGGCCGCCATTGTTTGTCTTGTGTAACCGAAAATATTTTCCACACTATTGTGTAAGCGCGCGCGTATACCATTTGTACGTGTTTGTGTGTGCTTTTGTATTTGTATGTGTTTGTATGTCTAATTTTGCTTTAGATTTTGTCATTTTGTTTTGTGTATTTAAACGTTTTGTGTATTTCCATTCGTTCATTTTAACAATGCAACAATGCTGCCACATTTTTGCGTTTACGTTGTCTGTTGTTAGTTCAACATAATTTTATTGTTCCATTTGAATTAGCCATGATAATTTGGTTATAATTTGTTTTGCATTTATTTATCAGAGATATGAATTTTATTTGTAACCGATATTTTTCCTTTTTTTTATATCAATTACACAGTTCAAAAAAGGAGTGGAAATGGATACAAAATATTAATTTTTTTTTCTTTTATGCATTTTGCTTTGTTTCTGTGTTTTTATTGGTGTTATGCACAACGAAGAATAAGCTCAAACCAACAATGCTTTTGATACATCATTGTTCGGTAGCTTATACTGGAAATCATGATCTGTTCAAAAAACTATTAAAATTAAAAATATTTAAACTGCCCGGATAGGTATAATGTTTGTTGATCCACAACATTTTGCGGCATAAATTTTACCTCCATTTTTCAGCCTTATGAAGGCTATCACTCACATACAATTTATGTTTTCATGTAATCGAGCCTTATGGTGTTTTGTGTCACCTTATATCGCTCATTGAGCAAGAGCGTAATAGCTCAAAAAGATCAAGACGTTACGTAATAATGAAGTCAAATCAGCTTTTTCTTAAGACATGATCTGAAAAAACTACATCTTAAAAACTAAAGTTAAATATCGATTTGAGCTATGACGTTGTTGAATTTAATAAGCGACATTTTGTATATTGGAACTAAGAGTTTCTGAAAAAAATGGTCCATAATTTGAAAGCGCAAATTTATTTTAATACGAATTATGATTATAAATCTTATTGTAATGTTCATGAAGCTTTGAAAAATAGCTCTTGTATTTTTACTTTTTAGAAAGATAATTTTTTTTTTTTGAGAAATTTTTGAAAAAAATTTTAAAAAAAAATTTTTCCAAAAAATTATTCAAAAAAAAAGTTTTGAAAAATTCCAAAAAAAATCACACGTATGTATTTTTTTCACCAAGTAATATTTTTTTATAAAAAAAACATTTAAAAACAAATTGGACCTGTTACTAACATACATTTAAAGAACACTTAAAAATTAATGGAACCAGTTACTTATACATTTTTGAAAAAACCACCCTTTTCATGAAATTGACTAAAAACGCCAACTTCAACACCCTGTATTTTAACAACAAATGATACTAGAACTAAATCCTCCCAGATTATTTTTCTTGCACACCGGATCTACCATACTGCCAAATTTGAGCGAAATCGGAGACGAAAAAAAATGTTCAGCTGGTAAACTTGGCGTGTTTTGCTTCATAAATAGATTAAAGCACTCACTGTTAAACTCCTCGGTTTTTGATATTTTCATTAAGGTTGAAATAGTAAGAAGACAACTTCAATGGATCCCTTTGCTAAGATAAGGTGTATTGATACTTTCCGAACAGTTCTGTTTAGTGCAAAACCCTCAATTTCAAATCTATACGCAAAAAAAAAATTGTCCTACTTTTTTTACTATGTTAGAAATGGAGCACGACTTTGAATTATACACCATTAAAAAGGTATTTGAGTGTAAATGTGCACAATGTTGAAATTATTTTAATATTTTGCCACTAAGCCAGATAAAATTAATTGCAAATTTTTCAATGTGAACAACGACAAAATACGCGGTCACACAGAGCCGAAAGGAGGATACAGCATAAAGAGAAAGACAAAAAGCTGACTGGCACTGACTTCATGTTTTTTGTTTTCTTTTCGTTTCACATTTGCAATTGTACCAGAGATGATAAATAAGCTTTTCAATTTTGTGCCAAATAGCGAAAAAAAGTACTAAAACTGTCTAAAAAGTACCAAAATTATTTAATACATTTGTGGTCAAATTTTGAACACTGGGCACTAAAAAAAAAAACAATTCCTTACCCCGGTCATAATGGAGAGAAGAAAACGTAAAATTCGTGAAACAATGTCGGTAGATATTCCAGTGCCAACGCAGCAATAGATTCGGTTTGCTATTCTTTTTTAATTTCAACATAAGCTCAAGCCTGTGGAAATATTTAGTGAATGCCATAAAGCATTTGAAGTTAATGCGCCACCACGACAGGTAATTTTTCTGTGGAGGACGAACTTCGAGAAGGCCGCCCAAAATCTGCGACTGATTATGCAAGTGTGGCGCTGGTGAAGTCTAAAGTTGACAAAGATCCAAGATTGACTCAGGAAATCATTGCTGAGCAACTGGGCTTGAATGGCATGGCTGTATCGCGAATATTAAAAAATGATCTTGGATACACGAAAAAATCTGCACAATGGGTTCCTGATGCTCAAACAGAGGCACGTCTGCGTTTTGCTAAGTATTTTCTTGAAAAACTCAAAAACGGAGAGTCTAACACTTTCAAGAAAATTGTCACAGGTGATGAAGCATGGTTTTATAAGTACAACCCTGTAACCAAACAACAATCCATGGTATGGAGCCCAGAAGGTGCAAATCCACCTGTTAAAGCTAAGCACCAAAAGTCAGCAACAAAAGTATCGTCCAGCACCTTATTCCCCAGATATAGCGCCTTGTGACTTCTGGTTGTTTCCAAAAATATAAAAAAAAAATTGAGGGGAAGAGTCAGCAATGAGGAGAATGATGAAATTGTAAAACTCCGAAAAGTCGATTTTGAAGACTGTTTTTCAAGATGGATTTATTGAATTCAAAAACGTATTAAAATAAATGCCGATTACGCTGAAAAAAATACGAACAGATGAAGAGTAAAGTTATAAATTTAAAAAATTCATTATCCAGTTTTTTCAATTCTACTAAGCGAACTTTTGTTAGGCCCCTCGTAAGGTCATCATCAGTCAAACGAATTTAAAGACTAACAAAATTGACTACAGCTTCATATAAAAATTTTTCAAATTTGCAGACCCGCTTTAATTTAATTATTTTAAAACAAATCTCTCGGACGCACAGTGCGAAATTTTCAGAGTCTAGCGGAACTTAATTCATATCTCAGCACATATAGCAGTTATAGTTATGAAACTTAATACTTGGATATATATTTAATTGGCAAAACACCATGCAAAAATTAAGGGGGATCCGACAAGGGGTTATTATACCCCCCATATAAGGAAATGCTTAAAACGTTGTATTTCTGCTCCCATACCAGATATCGCTATGAAACTTGATAGATATAACCATTTTCTTATCAAAACACCATAAAAAATTAAGGGGGTAACCAAAGGGGTATTTGCTAATTCTTGCATTTTTATTCAGAAATGCTTCTAAATTTCGAGAGGATTCCCTCTATCTATTTTGTATATTATAAACTAGCGTACGAATAGTTACCTTAAAACTGTAGAGAGTGTCAGAGCCTATGTTTTCCAAAACAAAACCAACGATGGCGTCTAATGTCGGTTTTTCATGAAATTTCGGTGTTATATGAAATTTCCAAAGACATTCTGGAAAGGGTTTAGTTTCAAAAAGGATCGCAAAATATCGCAGAAGATGTTTTGTGTTTCCAGTAGAGGATAAACCTACCTTTTAAATTTTGTAAGTTTCAAAATGGCAATTTGTGGTAACACCTTTTAAAATATCCAATGAAGTTGAAAATGTAAATCTTATGAACTTCTTAAAATGCACAATTTTCATAAACAAATCACACACGAGTAAGAAAAAATTCTGGAATTATTTGAATGCCAGTAAGTGACAATTTTATTACAAAATAAATAAAAAAATTTTTGCGTCCTACCGACTTACCGTTTTTATGTACCAATCTATAAACTAAAACAAATCGAAAAGCTTTCTATAGTCAAAAAGTATGAATGAATAAGTAATGCAAGTTTCAGGTGCATTTTGCAGTTGTTTTGCAGGGTTATTCACCAAACTGAGTATGAGGTTTTTTAGGTCTGATATTGAGCTACCGAAATTACTAATAAAATGATGCGTTTTATGTTTTTCAAAAATTGAATAAAGTTCCGCTAAACCTCCCAAATTTCGCACTGTGGAACGTTTCAATTAAAAGCAAACTGTCAAAACTAAATGCTTTTATTTTCGTTTTATTTTCAAAAACGGCTTTAACTCACTTAAAAACTATACTTATCTAATGACTTCTTTGCATTTTACAGTTCCGACACAAACTAATTTTATATTTTCATGTCGGACGTTTCAAACACTAAATTAAAGGTTTTAGATAAATTTAAATATTTCTTGAAAAAGTTGTCATAACCATTTCATTTTTGTGTTGCCTACTTAGAAATAAATATTCCAGCAAATTCCTCAGCAGATGGCAAATCATCTACTGCTGCTGCAGAAAAACTTGCAAACAGATTAACTTGTACAAATATCTATCTATCTTTTATGAAACTGTCTTGTAAGAGTAGAGATATACAATACACAAACATGTCAATATCACAACTTTTACTCATACTGTGGATATCGTTATTTTCGCAAAACACTAGACGAAATACCGCCTGGCAGCAGCAGCAGTAGTGGGTAGCAACTCCTTTTTTTCTGCAACGCAGCCGCAAGGACCGCTATGCTAAAAATCTACGTTTCCAGTCCGAAGGGATTTTGGCTTTTTTTTCTGTTTTACTCTTCTCTACATTTCAACATTTTTCCTTCTTTTTTTTCTCATTTTATAAAAAGGAAATGAGAAAAACTCTGCGATTGGAGTGAAACTAAAGATTGATCGATAATAAAATGCCGCTGGGACTTGAATAGCAGCGTCGAATTTTATTTTGTAAAAAGAAAAAATGAATCGATTTTAAATGATTTCAGTTTCATTTCAAATTCATTAGTTTTCATATAAATTTGCAGACATTTATTATACATTTTTTCTTTGTTCGAAAGCCAAAAGGACTTTGGTTGTTGCTGGGTGATGGTGGTAAAGGAAAGAAAGTGAAAGGAAATTAAAATCATTCGCTTTTAAGTAAATAAATCTTGTGCGCTATGGATTTTTCATTTTCTACTTTTCTTTCTCTTTTTAATTTTGGCTCATTCTTTTCGGATTTGAAAAAGTTTTTTTTTTTCTGTTTCATTTTTCATGCTTTTCTTTTAAATATGTTGGAAAATTTATTGCTCGACTTCAATATCCTGGCAACTAAGCCAATTTCTACAACTTCCCGTTTCCGCGTACATCACCACAACTTCCGGTTGACATTTTTCTACACTACTCGTACATATTATGTATACATACTTGAATGAGAACTCGTAGATTTTTAATATGCCACAATATTAAGGCGCCAAAAAATATGCACACAAAATTGCAAAAAAAAAAACAAATTGCTAAGCGACAGGCAAAATACTCAGCTTCAACATTGTGGTGAAGTACGATGGTTTGGTGTAAGAGTTAAGTGGCAGCAGCATGGCAGCGAAAAGCGCAAAGAATAAATAGCGTGCAAGTATTTTTTTTGCTACTTGTTGTTATTTTTTTTTTTTTTTTTTGAAAGATACATGAGTATGTGCAAAAATTTTGGCACAGTGATTAGAAACCGAGGACAAATGAAAATTTCAAAAAATTCCCTCAAAATTAGGTTTTTCTTTTCATTTCTCCAAGTGTATCAGTTTCTTAAATATTTTCTGCAAAAAACATTTCATCGAAATTTTATTTACTCGTATGTTATACTGTCTATCCTTTGCTTAGAAGCGTAGAGCCTCACCAAAAGTGCTATAACTGCTTCGATCCCTAGCTTGCTGTATGTTTCGCCCATACCTTCTTTATTAAATTCAACTCTCTTTCTATTTTGATCTTCACTTTGAGATCAATTTTGATTTATGGTAATTGACCACTACATGAAACGTCCGACATAATAATTAAGAATTAATTTAAGAATTAACTAAAAAATGCGAAGAAGTCATTAGAGAAATATATTTTTAAAGTAAGTTGAAGCTTGTGTTTAAAATAAATTAAAAATAATTCGGAAAAATAAAAGCGTTTAAATTTGACAGCTTGCATTTAATTGAAACGTCCGACAGGTTTGCTTTGAAAGAATTTAATTTACACAGGCATACAAAATTGAAAAATTTGTTTATGATTCGAACGATTCATGTTTATTTCAATTAGTTAAAGTGTGCTGTGCAAAATTATTTTTTTTTTTTTTTTTTGACTCATGCAGTGTTGCCTTATTCAAAGAAAACTGTTTTTCAAGGAGTACCTTCACTTCAACTGAGCTATAGAAAATATGGCTAGTGTGATTCCGACTCCTAGCAATGAGGTTTTGTTAGAAATGCAATGAATTTAGTTTTAAAAGGTGTATTAAATTGGGTAAGAGCTGATTTATATGTGATCAAAGCTCAAATTTCATGCAAATTTCTATGATTTTTTAGAATCTTGGCTCATACCTCGAATTTTTTGAAATTCTTATATTTTTTTCGATACCTTGTTTCATTGTGAAAGTTTCGAGCTCAGACGCACTGAAATCGGATCGAAAATGACAAAAATAAATTAAATCACGAACTTAATTTTTGTTTGACTGTGTGCACTAGCGCGGCTTAGATATGGAAATAGTCGATTTATTATGTCACTAGAGCCTGGTCATACAGTCAAGGGTTTAACCACTAATTACCGGTCATTAGTCAACTATTAGTTAAACCGCCAAATTTCATTGATGAACTTTTAGTTAACCAACAGCTGATTAACAGCCACGAAACATATTTTTTACGAGCCATAACAGTGTCGTTTTTTTGCACTCAATTATGTTTTTGTTCCCTTCCATTAATTTGATCAGAAAATTCACTTTTCGTCATTAATAAAATTTGCTGCGCGTGGGTTTTCCATCATTTTTGCTATTTTGTTTTCTCTAACTTAAACAAAAACATATGTTTTCACAAAATTTACAAACAAAATTCACAAATTTATCCCGTATATTTTTTTCATTGTTTGAGTTAACACTTTGAATATGAATCATTAGTCAAACTCTTGTCATCATTTTAGTTAACTTATTGGTTAACTAATAACTGTGAATTCGGTCCTAGAAAATAAATTGTAGAATACATTCTCTTGAGTAAAAACGTCCGATAGAAATGTCTGAATATATAAATAAGTATACAACCCTAATACTTTGATTTTAAAGTTGAAAAATAACTTTTCCCAGAATCTATTCAATTTATCTATAATTTTCTGTACACACTAAAAATGATTGTATACTTTACCTACTTTTGATTCCCTTTAGTATTGATTTTAAACTTTTTTGGTATTAAATCCTGATGTTTTTCTAAGAAAGTTTGAAATTTATACCAGAAAAGTATGAAATTTATTCCAAAATAGTTTAAAATTAATACTTTTTTTAGCATTCTTCTATATAAATACTTTTTGGTTTCAAAATTAAACTTAAACTTTTACTGTGTAGTGACCTTTTTTGTACGACTGTTGGATTCGCAGAACAAAACTAACTTTGAAGTTAGTCTTAAAGCGACTTTTTTCATAAAATGTCCGAGTGCTCTGTTCCAATCACTGTGCAACATTTAGTGTAGATGAAAAGACAGCACTCGTAAAAGATGCTAAAAAGCAACATTTTTATGTAACTATGGCATTTTAGTTGGTTTTTTTTTTTGCATTTTTCTTTTGGGCATCCAAATACCTAGTAGCTGCTTCTTTTAAGCCCTTGGCCATCCTCCTCCTTCTCCTCTTCAATATTGCTACAATGTGACATATTTTTTAAATAAAATTTCCAATATTAATACTATAACTATATGATATATCATATGTGTCTATGTGCATGAGAAAACTATATATCTTCTAATGTGTATCCGTATATATGTATATTTTTTTTGCGCTGCATTTAGATGTATGTGTACGTTGCTGGCACATTTGCATAATTTATATTTGATATATGCGCTTGCAGCATTTTAACTTTAACCATCTCACCGTTCTACAGATATACTACAGATATTGTTGCACGTCTTTGATTTTTTTTTTTTTTTTTTTTTTGTATCTTTAATGCTGTATATTTTGTTAGCAGGCGGCATGTTTCAGTAAAGCAAAAGCGTGTGAGAATATTTAAATAAATATTATATTAATATTTGACCAGACGCTAGTATAATATAAAGTGCTTTTTTCGCAGTGATGTATTCACTGTTCAACGCTAGTTTAGTATGTATTTTGTAATAATGCAGTAACATCGTTTTATTTATAAGTCTACATTCATGGAATCTTAAGTAATGGCTAATTTTAAGTTTATTGCCTTTGATATGAAACAAAAACCATGAAAGTTTTGTTTCTGACCATTATAAAAGATGATATGTGAGAAGTACGGCAAACTTTATTTTAAGAAAAAGTTAATAATTGTCGTAAAAAATTTTATCATCAGCACAGGTCCTGTCTTATTCTTCTCAAATTATCTCTACCATTAGCTCTAGTCTCTCACTCAACTCTCTCGCTTCTAACTGTTATCACATTGTTCCTCCATCTTACTTGCAGTTTAGGTATGCTTCTTTAAGCAATATATTCAGAATAATTACTAGTACTGGCTACATTTCTTGACCACCTCAATGGATAGGTTTTTTTGTCTATAACAGTATATTTATCGCCATATGAATGATACATTTCACCATTTTCATATACTGGACCGAATTTGCCATCAAAACCTTGCTGTGTGTTGAGCACACGCTGCGTTCTAAAAACCATTACATACCGTTAGAGATATGATATTATTTATACTCAACTCAGTACTAAGGTTATACTTGCGATAATTTTATTACTGTCAGAGTTATAAAAGCTAGCATACCTTAAGGCACTGCCAGCGAAGAACGGTAATCAGAAGAATCAAAGAACGGCGTGATCAATGCGGAAGCAATCTGACCCCTATATCATAGATATGTGACTTTATTGTGTACGTCAATAAAGTCAAGTAAGATATATTTCGCAATACTGCGAAATAGTACGAAAACATGTAACTATGTAAGTTGTAACCATACATGTATGTAGCTAGAGGAATCTGTAAACCTCTAGCTGGTTATTTATTATATAATAATAAAGTTAGTTAGTGATCGGAGTTAAAACAGACGATAAGTGCTTTATTTTTAAACCGGAATTAGGTGGTTATTTTTTGGACGAAAGAGCAAACGGCTACCATTCCGTAACCTGGTGAGTATCCTCTAACATAAAAACACTGTCGTTTCTTTGTTTCCATCTTCAGATAAACAATGTAGTTTCCCTTCGCAAGGGAAATACAGCACTAACAACCTTTCAGTACAAGTATTATACGTATTTTTATTTCGTCTATATAGAGAGTACTGATTGTTTAAGCATCTGGGTAATCTCCGAAAATGTACAATGCATTGTCTCGGGAATCAAAACCATATTTAAATTTTAACTTTGATATTTTAGCTACTAAATACAGATTCTTAATAATAGCTTTTATACGAATAGCTTAAAACAAAAAATAATTCTAATTATTTTAGTATGAAATTATAACAGAAAGTTTTAACACTTTTTGACAAGTCATCCTCCCTGCTGTAAATCCGCTTCTTAGTGCACTTATTTTGCCCGATTCGTTACTGTTTTTATGTGTTAACTCACCAAAAAAAAACTATTTATATTGAATTTACATACATAGAAGTTGGTCCTTCATTTTAGACTCTCTCCGCTCAGTTTTTCTTTTGAGTAAAAAGAGAACTGAAAGTGAAGAGAAAGTGGAAACTCTGTTCTAATTCAGCTCAGTCAGGTTTTATTTTTCAATAATGAGTGTTATTGCGTTTTTTTTTTAAAAAAGTTTAAAAATTTTGTAAAGAACGCAAGTGTGTGTCATTCTCCCTATAAGTTTTTTTTTATTTTCCGATACATATTGTTTTATCTTTATTAAATCAAAAAACTATAAAAGTTTCTATCAACCAATTTAAAAATAATTGCTATTTTCATTGTGATATTGCTGTTTTAGCAACATTTTGTCATTATCCCGTATAATTTATTTCGGGAGAATGGTTCTCTCACGAGACATTGTTGTTCACTGGTTAATTCATTACACTTGTTGAACTTATTTTCCTTTTTATGATTAGGGTCTGTCCACAAACCTTGCGAGGCTCCAACATAAATTTTATGGGTTACCACCTCGTTCTTTTGAAAATCTTGTTTAATTCTTACTTTTTTTTTTTGACTAAATTGAAATTGTTGGTTTTAGAAACGCTCAGATAAAGTTTTTTAAAATTGTACCAAATTTTCGGTGGTGCCACCCGTTTTTTTTTAAGTTATTCTTAAACCATTTATTTAAAAAATAAAAATGAGGCTTAAAACATCTAAATAAACTTTTTAAAAATCCAAAATAACTAGGCTTTCCACTTATTTATTTTCGAAAATCTTATTTGGATCATACTTTTTTGATTAAACTGATATTTTTGGTTTCAATAACGCTCAGTTAAACTTTTTTAACATTATTCAAAACTTTCGGTGTTGCCACTCGGTTTTTTTGTATTGCCCTCAAAAATTTAAATTATGTCAAAAAAGTAAGAATTAAACAAAATTTTTGAAAACAACCATGTGGCAACCTGGAAAATTTATGCTGGATTTCTGAAATGTTTATTTAATCGTTTTGAGTCTTAAATTTTATTTTATTTATTTAAATATTTGCTCGAACGAAACTTCAAAAAAAATCATATGGCAACCCTGAAAGTTTATGTTACTTTTCTAGAAATTTAGTCTTCAATTAATTAAAAAATAAAAATATAGGTGGGGCAGAATAAGGTATGTGTTGGTACATTTTTTGGAGATTCACCATCTATAAATGAGCATTCCATACCAACCCAGACACCGTTTGTATTTTGCATCTCCGATTTTTTTGAAGCTTTTTTTTCTTTAAAAAAATTGCATAAGTCTTTTTTTTAAATGCTCATAACTTCACCAATAATAGGCATATCCGCGACTTTCCCGATTTGGATTTCCGTCTTCAAAGACCTTTTCCAGGTGGTTCTCATTCTAATATGTCCTTAACTGCATTGTGGACTCCGCTCGAGGGCCTGGCGGCTGACTTCGCTGTTTGGTTTTCGGCGAGTATAACATATCGCACTCCCATTCAAACGTACGTGAATCAAATAATTACACTCCACATCGTTAAAAAGTGACCAATTCACTTATCTGATTACGCTCAGTTTATGGCGCCTATCTACCAATTTTCATCAAAATAGCTAGTATAAATTGCGAGATATCACGTGTAAAAATGTACAATCATTAATCTGTTGTTTGGAACAAAGTGATGTCTTATAACTTTGAAAATAAGAGTCCAATGGAAAAGAGGTAAAAGTACGACTCAATGGGGAAAATTAAAGCTATCCAAATGCATTGAAAATCGATTTCCTTTATGTGTTATGTAGCCATAAACATGTTTCGAAACAACGATTTTTGCACTTTTAAGCAAGGAAAACTCAGAGCCCAAAACCATCAGCCATTTATACCTTTCTATTCTAATAACTAATAAATCAAATTGAAATGTCTTCTATTTAACAATAATATGTTTCTAAGTGTGTAACTTAATGACATTTTATATATAGAAAATTGATTTTTTAATTGAACTTTTAGTCATATATTTGCAAAGATCGACTTACATATAAATCTATCAATGCATTTTCTAACACATAATTATGACAAATCAAGGAACGGATTAAAAACACGGCTATAGTGACATATGTTTCGTCTTTCGCCACAAAGACTCATCAGACTATTTTTGTTGTAATTATAATTATATTTATTTTACTAAATTAATTATAATTAAAAAATTGCAAGTTTGAAAACTTTTTGTGTTTTTTGGCCTGGGCGTGAGTCGAACCAAGGAACTCGCGGTTGGTAGCAGAAGTCGCTACCACTGCACCAGCCTTGCCCGGCTGCGAAGCCGACTTTTGCCAGTTTTGCTTGTGTGTTAATACGTATTGATATATCATAATTGTTGTTTTTGTGTTATTTATTGATATTTGGTATAGTTGTTCCTTTGGAACAAATTCAATACCGATTGCAGGTGTTTCCACCTTATCAGGGCGTGTTCTCCCAAATAACTTTAAGAATTTTTAAGTGTGTAACTTAATGACATTTTATATATAGAAAATTGATTTTTTAATTGAACTTTTAGTCATATATTTGCAAAGATCGACTTACATATAAATCTATCAATGCATTTTCTAACACATAATTATGACAAATCAAGGAACGGATTAAAAACACGGCTATAGTGACATATGTTTCGTCTTTCGCCACAAAGACTCATCAGACTATTTTTGTTGTAATTATAATTATATTTATTTTACTAAATTAATTATAATTGAAAAATTGCAAGTTTGAAAACTTTTTGTGTTTTTTGGCCTGGGCGTGAGTCGAACCAAGGAACTCGCGGTTGGTAGCAGAAGTCGCTACCGACTCACGCCCAGGCCAAAAAACACAAAAAGTTTTCAAACTTGCAATTTTTCAATTATAATTAATTTAGTAAAATAAATATAATTATAATTACAACAAAAATAGTCTGATGAGTCTTTGTGGCGAAAGACGAAACATATGTCACTATAGCATTGTTTTTAATCCGTTCCTTGATTTGTCATAATTATGTGTTAGAAAATGCATTGATAGATTTATATGTAAGTCGATCTTTGCAAATATATGACTAAAAGTTCAATTAAAAAATCAATTTTAATAATATGTTTCTTAAATACTCTTTGCCTTCATTTCGAAATGATTAGTGGCAAAAATTAAGTAAAAAAAAGAAAGCAAAATTGTTAGTAAAGAGAACAAATAATCAGGCAAACTTCCATGAAAAGTACTTGAAAACTACATACAACAAATAAAATTATTTCCCGCAAAACAAAATTTAATTGGAAAGCACAAATTTATAACAAATGTAATTTGATGTGTGTATTTGAGGTGCAGAATACACATTGTACCTTAGTATTTACTAAAAGTAACTACCCCTTAGGAAATAAAATTAGTGATGAGCAAACCAAGACCAAGACCAAGACCATAGCAGTCTTGGTCTTGGTCTTGTTCTTGCACATTGAGTCTTGTTCTTGGTCTTGGTTTTGATATTGTGTCTTGGTCTTGGTCTTGATCTTGCTCATTAAGTCTTGGTCTCGGTCTTGTTCTTGGTCTTGAAAAAATTTTCAGAGATATTGAGTATTCAAAACCATATTTTCCAAAGCAGTTGGGTTTTTAAGATGCTAAAATTCAAATCGAGAGATGATTTTATCTTCAAAACGGGCGTGAAACAACTTTTAACTATAAATTAGCAAGACTGAAAAGCAGTCTTGGTCTTGACAATTATCTTGGGCAAGACCAAGACCATAGCAGTCTTGGTCTTGGTCTTGCAAAAATATCAGCATCTTGGTCTTGGTCTCGCAAAATTAGCAAGACCAAGAACAAGACGCAAGACCAAGACTAATTTTGCTCATCACTAAATAAAATATTGAATTCATAAACTTTGAAACATGAAGTTCTTTATTATTATATTCTACAAGTTGTCGGTGTTTACTATTGTCAGCAAAATTTAATCACGCAATTATTTGTTTTGCTGTGATTCTTAACAAATCTGTGCTAAATGGTGGATATAGTATACACGAAAGTTCTTATGGATGTCGGAAAATGCATCTTATGATTATCCTGTATTGAAACGTAGTTCAAACCAGCCATGTCTAGCTACGACTACTAGCCGCTACCAAGTTAAAAGTTGAAGTTCAAGCAGGTGCTTGGTTTTTTGTAAAATAAGCGGTCGGGCATATTATAAAATACCTATGGGAGATAAAAATTGTCTGTACATGATACTTCTTATATACGTATGCAGTCTTATTTATTTTTCGATGCTGAATCGAACTGCATCCTCAGATTATTCAATTTGCCTGCAGGATTTCAAGATATCCTTGCTTAAAGTTGGATTTAAGACACCAAATAATTGAAATATCATTTTTTTTATATAATTAAAACAATTGAGGAGTGGCCGTACCAAAGGGCCTAAGTACCATTTCGAGGCAAAAGTAATGTCATAATTTTTATGTGCCTTATAATCGGTTATTTGAGTGTTATAATTTTTTAAACATAATGACATGAATTTCACACTATTAAGTAAGTTTTTAGTGAAAACAGAAAACAATTTTATTAACTTCTAACAAAATGTCACCCGTTTCATATAATGACACTACTTTTGCCTCGAAATGGTACTTAGGCCCTTTGGTACGGCCACTCCTCAATGTTCTTTCAGTTAGGAAAGAAGGTATTTAGTAGATAGGGTCAAAATTAAGATTTATCCCATAACTCAAAAACGATAAACGATATTTTTTTTTTCGTTCCGAGAAAAATCTTAGGAGCACTTATGATCATCCTGAAGGCCCATTTTGGCATATTTTATTTTCCCGCTGGGAATTAGAAACTTCATTTGTTGCGACTGTATTTGTTATACTTAATTGTAATGAAAAGTTTTTTGCAACTGTGTGCGGTGATGTGCTGCAATAGATGCGCGTGCACACGTGTATGTATGTGTGTGGAAGTATGAGAGACACTTTCGAAATTTATTTGCCACAAACAACGTGAAACCAAAAACAAGTTAAAACATTGCGAAGCATTCGATGAGTACGTACTGTATGGCAAGGTTACGTAACGTGTATGTAAGTTGTAACGTTATTGTGCCTTTGCGTTCGCGACGTAATGTTAACTAGATGTGACGCCGCATAATTTTACAAATTTGCGTTTGGCAGCAAACACTTAAAGCTCTGGCAACTCTAGCAACTCTTTTTTGGCTTATTTCCGGTTGTTAATGCAGTTACAACAACGGCAACAACAACAGAAACCGGAAAAAAAATTAAATACAAGAGGTTGCAAGTTTTGCGTTACACTTGTCAACATCGTTGCGGTTGTGTGTATGTAGATATCTGTGTGTGCTTTTGCATTTGCCTGCATGTGTATTGGTGCATGTAAAAGGAGCGCTCCTCCTATTATAGACTGATAATAACCGGAGATTTATATTTTAATGAGCGGCTTTTTTTGCGAGTCACTGCAAATTGTGTTGAGTGTAGTAAATTAATTTGCTTTTTGATGTTTGTGAGAGAGATTTTGAAACTTCTGATAAGATGAAGCGAATTTGTTGTTTTTTTTTTTTTGTTTTTGTAATTTCGCGAGCCTATGTTGGCAAACGTTAAAATTACGCTTAAATAGTGTTATCCTAAAAAATTTGTTCTTATGAAGTCATCCTAAGCTTTGTAAAAAATGTGTTGAAATACTTCATGTTTGGTTTTTTAAGAAAAGCTGTTGGAATAACAAAAATAAAAAATATGTTTCTCTATGAAGCATGATGTCCTTAACAGAATGACGTGAACGATTTTTTCGTAACGAGTCTTGTTACTAAGATATTAACCAAAAATGATTAACCCTTCAAATATCTAAGGTCCATAAAAAATCCATACAAGTGTAACGAATTTCAAAATTCTTGGGTTGGAAACTTCGAGCTTTTCAGTTGTTGTTTCGAGCTGTCCGGGAAATTTTCCATTTGCCGGAAAATCGGAAGTAATGTTTTGCATGGCTAACTTTCATTTTTTCAGCCAAACGTACCCACGAATATAGTCAGCGATTAAATCCTTTGACACAGGAGTTTCGAGCTAGTTTCGAGTTAATTTTTGAGCAAAAACCGATTTCCTTAAAACTTCCAATTTTGGCAGAAATTTCCAAAGACCTTCTTTATGGCTAACTTAATTTTTCCACAGGAAAAGCTAGCAATGAATAAATGTTTTTTCGAGCTGATTCTGAGTGAAAAGCTTTTATGTGGTTAACTATATTTTTTCAGCCAGATGAACCCACGGGAAAAGATAACGATAATATCTTTTGTTATAAGAATTTCGAGCTTATTTTGAGCAAAAACCGTGTCCTGATAAACCCTTTACGTTTCCACCGCAGAATCCACTGTGATGATATCTATAAATCTCGTCGGGTTAAACCCGTTTCCACCGGCCGAAAGAATTTTGTTTTTGAAAGTAAATGTCATAAGCGGGAAAATGTAAGTTGTTCTTCCTTTTCTTTCTAATATTTATCTTCCATTTGCTTTTTTTGTAATGACATTTAATGCCAATTCTTAAAACTAAGGGGTGCCACTTGGTCGAAAATATCCAAAATCGGTAGCCCTCCTGAAAGTATCACGCAGATTTAAAGTAAATCTCGGCAAAAATAGATTTATTTTTGTATGGTAAATCACGTGATTTACGCAGAAACTTAGAGCTAAATTTCGAAACAGTCTTAAATCACCTCATAAACCTCCGGTGGAAACGTAAATAGAATAAGCGTCATGAAATTTATTTTCAGTCCTAAAAACTAACTCAACCTTAGTTCTTCAAAAGATTATATCGAAAAAATAAAGTTGGCCATAAAAAAAGATATTTTAGGATTTTTCAGGAAAGTTAAGGATTTATCAGAAATTGTTTTTCGCTCAAAATCAGCTCAAAACTAGCTTGAAATTTGTGCGTCATAAGATTTTGTCGTCAGCTTTTCCCATGGGTTCCTCAGGCTGAGAAAGTTTAGGGTTTTCCCGAAGACCCTTTAGATCAGCTCGAAATACGTGTTTCAAAAGATTTTGTCGTCACCTTTTCTCTGAAAAAAATAAAGTATGGCACAAAATGGCGCCATCTGTGTGTCAGACTACGAACTGATATGTTATGTAAGTATGTAAATACTTTTATTTAAAAAAGCGCATCAGGTACGATTTTCTCAATTGCAGTTTTGCAATCAAGAGACAATTTCGACATTCTCCACGTTAAATTTGGGTGGGAAACAACGTGAAAATTTCATGAAAATCAGAGATAGATTCCGAATTCAAAAATAACAGAAATTTATTGCTACACACAAAATCTCATTTTTATGCCTCGCTCATTTACTTCAAGACTGTTATTAATAAAAAAAACGCGATTTTGCAAAACCGATTTAAGGAATAATTCTGCAACTCTAACTGAAAAATTAAATTTTTTTTTATAAATGATTGCTTTCAAATTTCCCAAGTGACGATCGTGACCTTCGCACACATTTAAAGTGTAAAAAAGTGGAAATAAAACATATTTTTATTTAAGTATTTACTTTACATTATAGCTCTAAGGTAGCACTGTATTCGTGCCCACGTTAATAGCAGGCAAAGTCCTGGTACCAAGATGCACTCAAAAAAAGACGCAAATCGAACGTGACAAAAATAGAACTATTCAAAGAAAGTCAGAATATAGCGAAAAAAGTCCGAATTTTTTAGTACGACTTATTTGAGAATCTTATGCAATAATGCAACTTTATAATGTATTTTGTTTGATTCAAATATCTTCTGTAATTTTCTTTGTTTTGATCATAATCTGAATCGATACGTGACATTATGAACGTGACATTTTTTCCATTAATGTTCAATCGCGTAATGACTTGCATATTTATGTATTTTAAGTTTATTTAGTAAGGTTGACTTAAGCTAAATTCAATTTTGGTAGCGAAAAGAACTTGCACGCTGTTCTGGTGGCAATTATGAAATTTGCTTATCCGACAACTGCAGCACTTCTATTACTTTTTTTACGCATTATTCTTACGTTTTAATGATTTCTTGTCTTTGGTGACCCTTATTGAAATTTTACGTAGAATATTTTTGTAGAACACTTTAACCCATTATAATTAAGTCTTTTTGAAAAGGTGTGACAAGACAGGATATAATGGGTTAGTGAGTTTTTAAAAAAGGTTCCTCGTATGATTTTATTATGATCTTGGGACAACAAGATTTATTCAAAATGGAGCTTTAGAATTTAACAGAAGAATGAAATTTTGAGCTGAAAGTGACGAACTTTAAATGGATTTAAATTTAATTTTTAGGAATTAATTTTTTTTTTATTGTGTGTGTTAAACTATATTTGCACTTAATTTTTGACGCATTTTCTGCTTGATTTGTGAAGCAATGACGACAAATTACCTTTTTCAGCGACGAACCGGACAGTAGAAATCGGGCTTAAGGAAACAAAAAAATTTATTGGGTGTACAACTTAAAAACCGGAATTTTTTAGCGAAATTTGATGCTTTATTGTGGAAAAATGTTACAATATATTTTATTCAAAGTATTGTCCATTGGAAGCTACAACATTTCCCCATCTTTCAGGCAATTTATGAATTCCATCCCAAAAAAATTGCGCCGGCTTGGCGGCCAAAAATCAATCTATCCAATTTTCAATATCTTGAACTTAAGTGAAGCGTATTCCTGATAGGGCATTCTGCATCGATCGGAACAAATGGTAGTCTGATGGTGCAAGGTCTGGGCTATAAGGCGGGTGAGGAAAAATTTGTATAGATTTCCCATCCTTTGTTTTCCAGGTAATTTTTGACTGGGGCAGCAATATGTGGCCGAGCGTTATCGTGGTGGAAAATGATTGACTCATGTCTGGTCGCATACGTTGGCCGCTCTGCCTGGATTTTCTGCTTCAATTGGATCAATTGTTGACGATAGAATTTAGCATTAATGGTTTGGCCACCTGGCAACAGCTCATAATGGATCACACCTAGCTGGTCCTGACCAGGACGTTCTTTGTCTTCGACATCAAAATAACCACTTTTAAACCACTCACAGCAGCTTGATTCAGCTGGAGCATAGTCCCCATAAACTTCTACAAGAATGCGATGACTTTCGGCAGCTGTTTTCTTTGCAAAAAAATGACCCAACAGAACCTCCCGCAAATGCTGTCTTTTTCTCCAATTTTCGAAGTTATTCATCGTGAAAAATAATAATGATGCACACAAGATAAAATTGTTTTGTTGACTGATTTTGACAGCTGTTAAATGTACCTTCAAAATGACATATGTATATATAAAGTTCGAGCTTCCACGATATTTGTTAGTACGGACATCCACCGTCAAATTCCGGTTTTTAAGTTGTACACCCAATATATTATTATTATTGTAAGAGAGATTTTGTGGAACAATGAAGCTTAATGAAGCTTATAGAAAAAAACACATTCAATTAAAAATTACTTAAAAGAAAAACTACACATTTGCTACTTTGGAGTCGGTTTGATAAAATTTTAAACTAGTAAAATTTAAATGATTCTCTAAGATAATATCATAAAATGATTAGTTTTTAGCAAGTTTTAATATTTTGGACCTTTTGGCGGAAATGCCTACATGTAGCTAATAAATTTTGTATATGTATACTCGATATAAAATTTCTTTTTAATTTCATATCAAAAATAGTTTTTAAACTTAGTAAGCTGGTAGCAATAATTTCTTTTCTTAATGTTGACTGCAATTAATTGAAAAAGTTTCAGTAAATAATTTTTTTTTTTGTTTGTTTTTTTTTTTTTTCAATTTTCTTCGCATAAAAGAAAATCATTCTTCATCCAGGAAGGAGTACAGTAGCAACAAGCAAAAAACTATCAAAATGAAATTTACACATACTTTTAGGCGTAGCTTTGTCATTTAGCTAATTTTACTTTTGAAACGAATTTATGTATAGAGACTTGGATGACAGCTGTGTCCTTATATTTCAGCATATACAAACATATACATATATGTATGTATACATAAGCATAAATATATATAAGATAGTGTATGTATATACAATACAATACAATCAGACAAAAGCCAACACACTTTATCTAATTATATGTATATTGCCTTCACTATTGTTTATTGCAAGTTTTGTATCCTAAAACTAAATGTCATAGCCATGTTTTTTGTTTTTTTTTTTCTTTTTCTTTTTTGTCCTTCATCTTTCATTTCAATGTGCTTACTAATGTCATGCTATTGTAAACCATTTTATGTCATTTCATTTTATTCGCTTCTAATTAGTAGCGACGCGTAGTTGCTTAGCAACTATATACATCATGGTCATGTCCGGTTTATCTTTCATCAGTAATTGCCTAGGAAAATACGGATTTTTCTACGAAATAATCTCAAGTGAATTTTTATTATTTTTTTTTTTTTTTTTCACCGGAATCATCTTTATTAATGCATGAAAAATAAAGTGTGAAAAGTTTTTTGCGTATCGTCTGCGCATAAAAAGGTATTCAAAGGGAAAGGTCGAAAATTGATATGGTGGCAAATGTTTTAATTGCTTGGCAATTAGCTTAAGCTATTGCAACAATAGTCTTCCAAGCATTGCCATACATCATAATGATAACAAAATATTTCACCTCTAACGATTACAGTTTGTGAGCATGGTCTATAAAATTGTGCTTTGTATAGGATATTAGTATGTTTTGCGTCAAATATCATGAAAAATTTGCCAGATTTTTCATCAAAGATTTAAAGAGATAAAATTTTTAGCTAGTCGAATTGATAAAGGTTGAAATGACCGAAAAATTTTGACATTTGTAGAGTCTCAAAATGATTTTGATACTTTTTAACACTTTTCAGTAGTTTTCTGAGGTCTACTCTGGAAGTATTTTGAATCAATTTATCCAAAAGTCGAGTACAATCTTCGATGTTCTTTCTATAGTCTCGAAGAAATTAAATTTTTCTGCCTCTCAAGCTTGCATTGAAAAAGTCGAAGAATAATGTAAAGCTCCAGTGGGATACTCCGTTTTATAAGATTCTGTCAAAATCATGAGGTATTGCATGTTTAAGTTTGTATTGTACTCAAGGTATTTTTTTTTTTTTTTTTTTTTTTGATTATAAGGCAATATATTGAGGAAAACTCTTTTGAAATGTTTTTAGTTATTGTTTATTTGTCGAAGCTTAGCTCTAACAATGATGGCCAGTTTTTATTAATCGCTTGAAAGCCAAAATACAAACTCAAAATGAAATATCTTCTGATTTTGATCTAATATTTTAAAGCGGAGTTAAACACTAGATTCTACGACCCAAAATAAAGTTTACGTGTCTCGGTGTTTTGGTGTGTCAATATCACGTTTTAAAGTGTAGTTAATTAATTTTATATAATGATATTTTCAGCTTAAGTGTAAGTCTTAATTATAAAATGAGAACTTTTGTAGTGTTTCGATTTTTTTTTTTTTGCTCATTCAATTCATGGTTGTGATCACTTTTTTTTTCTTTTAATATTTTGGCCCGATTTCTAAATTTCTGTCTAAGTTCTAATCAGAACTTTAACCGACAGTTTTCAGTGAAAACGGCACTAATAGCTTGTTTCTACCGAAGATTTAACAATGTAAATCAAATTGTTAAATCCTACCCGTTTCTACCGGCCGAAATAGATTTATTTCTGGCAGTAAACGTCAGAAGCAGTAAAATTAAACTTGTATTTCATAGTTATCTTCCATTTGCATTGTGTTTATGCCAAATGTCAAAGTTCCAGGGGTGTCACCAGGTCACAACTTGCCAAAATTGGTTGCCTTACTGAGATTAAGGCACAGATTTAACTTAAAATTCTGATTAAACTTAAATCTCAGATTTAACTTGAATCTCAGATTTATTTTTTTATGGTAAATCCTGGGATCAACGCCCAGAAATCCTGAAACTGCATTAAATCACTTTTTAAATCTGCGGTAGAAACAGGCTAAAAGGGTTTTTGATTTTATATGAGAACATTTGTAATGATTTTATTTCATTTTTTTATCTAAGAACTGCCCCAGAAAAATTTGATACTTTGTTTTTCATCAATAAAAATATACGAAATGAATTTTTTTACATATTGTTTTTTTTTTTATTTATTAATGAGTAGTATTACGAACATAAATAACCTTACACTATTAACAAATATTTATTTAATATAAAAATATTTTACTTTTTTCTTAAGACCCTTCATTAAGTTTTGTACAGTTGTTTGGTCGACAGTACCGTACGGCCTTCGCCACTTATTTTTGAAATCTTTTAAATATTCTGTAGCATTATTACTCCTTTGAAGATCCAATTTCATTAGAGCACAATATCTCTCAAAAGGCCGAAGCTCTGAGCAGTTAAGTGAATTCACCTTTTTTGGAGCAAAATGTTAATTCTTGCTATTGTTCCACTCTATGGTGGCTTTAGAGTAATGAGAGGTTGCTTAATCAGGCCAAAACATTGCAGCACTTTCGTGCCTACGAATAAATAGCAAAAGTCGTTTTTCAAGGTATTCATCAATAAATTTTCGAGGTAATTGTACCCTGTCTTACAAAAAAACTGCTTCTTTGACCGCAGGTGCATATGACCTGCCAAACCATATACTGCTTGGGTAATTTTTTAATTTTCGTCTCGTTAAATTTGCTCTGTACCTGCCCCTTCCCCGAACAGGTATAAAATTCGTGTCCTGGTAGCTGTTTAAAATCTGCCTTAACGTATGTTTCATCGTACATTATGCAGCAGTCAAATTTAGTCAGGTAACAGACATATAACTTTCGAGCTCGCTTTTGAGCCTCTAACTGCTTTTCATCGGAACGGTCTGGTACTTTTTGAACTCTGTAGGTCTTTAGCTTAAGTTTTTTCTTTAGTCTGTTTATAGAAGATTTTGAGGTTCCTGCTCTGGCAGCCATATCTCGTTCTGAAGTGTTAGGATTCTGCTTAAAAAGGCGCTTCACCTTTTTCACCAACTGTGGGTCTATACTGGCTTTTCTATCTGAACCCTTTTTCCGCGTAATAAGTTGACTCTTTTTATAATTCGAAATAACCCTTTGAACAGTTCTTTTTGATGCATCGTTTTTTTAGCCATGACCGAATATTTTAATTCTGGTTTTTTTAGGTAAGTGTACAAAATGAGTTTGCGCTTTTTTTCTGGATTGCTAGACATCTTTATCGTTTGAAGTTCGTTTACCAAGTGTTATATATTTTTGTAATAGTCATGTTATACAGGAAAAATAGATCATAATCTTAAGGAATAAAAGTATTAAATTTTTCTGGGGCAGTCCTTATTTAGCACGTTGTGGGTGGTAATTAAATATATCTTGTGACAATATTTGGATAAATATTTAAAAAGTTTAAGCATTTACTGATGCTTAAGTTAGATTTTCTACGATTTTAGGGTGATATTCTATGGTTTGGTTTATGACATTTGTAGTTTTTCAAAAATGATTTTGATTGTTTTACACGTTTCTGGTGTAACACGTAAAGTTTGCCAGGTTTTGCAGTAAAATCCTAGTATATGCCGATAGTCGCGGAAAAATGATATTATTATGCCAGCTTAACTTGAAAAAATCATAGAATATTGAAAACACCGAAAAATGTCAACAAAATTCAAAAATGTTGAAATAAGAATATTGCTAGAAGGAACTTCCTTTGAACTGTTTTCTTTTATTAGTAATTAAATAATTTTACCATATTTTATTTAGAGCTTTAGAGTGATTTTTAATATTTCAATGAACATTTGTAGTGTTTCGTAGATTTATTTTTTATTCAAAGTGTTGTAGATGATACTTATCCATGACGTGGAACTATAAATAATTTGGATGAACAAGAGGGCTAATTTCTTTGTTTTTCAATCTAAAGGTGGTTTTAATGAGAACCTTTGTAGTGTTTAATTTATTTTTTTATTAAACGCTGATATTTTGATACATTTTTGGGTGATTTGAAGATATAATTTTAAGCACTTAATGAGTCTTTAGTTAGCATTTCGGCAGTTTTGTAGTGATTTGGTATGGCTTCGTTTATGAAGTGATTTTTAATGTTCTATACTTTTCAGTAGTTTCTTGAGGGCTACTAAAGAAGTATTTTAGATCAATGTACTTAAAGGGTGAACATAACATTTAGGTCGTCTATATATTAACAACGCAGCCGGAGTAGAGTGGTCATAAACTAAAAGAAAAGATGAGGATCAATGCATGTTCGAATTTTTATGTGCTTAAAAATTAAAAAAACAACAAATCAGGAAAGGAAGTGTCATATTCTTTGGTAGAGATGGGTCCGAAATTCAGAGAAAACTATTGAAGAGTCCCAAGATTTTTCCCAACATCTCTTATGAACGAAACATTTAAGCTCATCATTAGTTAGATTTGTGGTATTAAATGACACTGAGACAAACTTGTGGAACATTTAAGCTGCATATTATTTATTTAAATATTAATTAATTAGTGGATTCTATTTAAAGCTGAATGCTGCCCGCCCACAATATCATCACCACCAATACAATAACAATATTTGCATTGTGCTCAATTTCAATTTCTATGTACTTACAGTGTTTACTTTTCTCTGCTGTCACTTTCATTGGTGCTGCTGATAAAAGTGTAAAAAACATCAGCAACATAAGCGTCCATTTGGTAGCAGCTGCAGTTGTTGTTGTTGGTGCTAGAAATTTGCTAAAATAATCTTTACTTTTGCTGTTGCTGCTGCTGCTGCTATTATGCATGTTCTTGACGATATGCTGTTGTTGCTGCTGCTGTTGCTGTTGCAAACATTTCACTTTTTCTTCATTTACTACTGCGGCAACTACGTCATGCTGGTTTTCTTGTTGCTGCTGTTGTTGTTGTTGTTGTCTATTAAAAAGCTTTTTACTGCAATCATCATCACCATCGTCATCAACATCAACAAAAGCAACAACATTTTTGTTGCAATTTGTTGCATGCTTTTGTTGTATTGGTTTTTGTGTTGTTCTTGTTGTTATTGATATTCTTGTTGCTGGTGGTAGTGGTGGTGGTCCCGGACCACATGATGTCGGTTGCAACATTTCTTCTGCTGCTTTGCAATTTTTGTTTGATGTTTTTCTTTATTTTATTTTATTTTATTTTATTTATTTAAAAACGTTTTGTTACGTTTTTCTTTGCTCTAAATTTTGCTAAATTGTTTTTCTATTAATTTTCTACCATTATTTTTTTCTGTTTTTTCAAGATTTATTTTTATTATTTGTTGTTGTTTCTTCACTCTGAAGTTCATAGTTTTTTAATTAAATCCATTACTTTGAAAATTAATTAAAAAGTAGTTGCTGCCGGGCTGGTACGTGCCAGTGTGTTAGTGTAACGTCAATGCGTCGTCTATATGTATGCTTGCATGCACATGTATTTGTGCATTTGTCTGTGTGCTATTACACCAACGCACACAGAGTTTTGTCTGAAAAGAACAGAGAAAACTGAAATAAATAATGAGTGGAAAAGTGGCATAGAAAAAAATTATTTATGAAATTTAATGATTTTTTTATTATTTGTTTTCTGTTCCAAAACTGCAAGTTTTGTGTTATTTCATGCTAGATACACAGTATGAGCAGCAGAAAAAGTTTATTGTTTCACATAAAGTACTTTTTTAAATGGCAACTGCATTTTATCACCACTATTTAATTTTTAAAATTTTTACAAAAAGATTTTCTTTACAAGAATAAACATCCCAAAAATTCAAAATTTAACGAAAAATATCGAAACAGTTGAAACTCATAGAAGGTTTTCAAACAGTTCCGAATATAAAGAACTAAAGATTGTCTTGTGGCCGAAATTCGATCATTTCGATTTGACTTTAAAAATACCATCCAACTGTTAACTTATCCAAAGAAATTCTCATCAGTAACCATGTCAGAGCATTTTTTCTTTATAGTCTATTGATTAGGTCATTTTAAAAGGAAGTAAGACGTTCACGAGTTTTTATTATAGAAATCGATCAGCAACATAAGCAGATTAAAGATTAAAAACCCTTGGAGTGCTATTAAATTAAAGGGTAGAAATCGGAGAAAAGGCGGGAAATGCACCCTTTACAGTTTTTCCAAAATATCTAGCGAACGATGCAAAATTTCAATATTTTTTACAAAACTTTTTGTAAAGAATTAAATTTCCCATCGAAAAAGCTTATTCAAAAAATTTTAAAAAATTTCTTATACCAAAAATTTTGAAACAAATAAGAAAAAAAAACGAATTCTTGTGTTTTTACTCTTTTGTCTATTTCTTTATTTGAGTTAGAGATAGGTAAAGACATTGGGCAATATAAAAAAGTCGATAAAATTTCCTTTAAAACGGTTTACTTAGAAATTTCTTATGTCAACAATTTACCGAAATTTTGTTTATGAGGTCGGAAAAACGGTTCTTATTCAAAATCAAGGCATCTAACGAAAAAAGTGTACAAGGCAAAAAATGCTTAGATTCATTCAAGGAATGCATATAGTTTTTTTCATAATTTTTAGAGCTTTTTAATTTTTCAAAACTTGGTCAAAAAAAAAAGTTAAAAAATTCTGAAAAAAATGCTCACGTGTTTCCTGGATGATTCTGAGCATGTTTTACCTTGTGCACTTTTTTCGTAAGATGCCTTGGTTTCGAGTAAAAACCGTTTTTCTGACCGCATAAAGAAAATTTCTCTGACCCTTAAAAAGTTATAGGCAAAAGTGTAAAAAACACAAGAAGTCGCTCTTTTTTGTTTTTTGGTATGAGAAATTTTTTTTTAAATTTTTTTAATAAGCTATTTCGATTTCAAATTTAATTCTCTGCAAGAAGTTTAAAAAGAAACTGTAAAGGGTGCATATTAGATAGTACACGTATCATTATCCCAGTTTCTACCACCCTAAGATGCCAAGGACACCTTAAAGAATTGAAAAATCATAAAACTCATCGCTACAAAGTTTCCTCAAATTGTTGAAAGAAATTATAACGAATCCAAAAGCTCTGTAGAAAATATGAAAAACAGGATGTTTCAAAAACAAATATCGCCCCCTAAGACTACGCTATATTTTTTATACCCCTCACCCAGGGTATATTCACTTTGTCCTTACGTTTGTAACCAGTGCTGGATTAACCATTAGGCCAGACTAGGCCATGGCCTAGGGCCCCCGACGAGCAGGGGCCCCCACGAAAATCTAAGCGCTAAAATATTTAATCGGCTGATTAAAAGAACTAGCTCACAAAATTTGGCAAATTTAAGTCCAAGCATGCTTTGACAACAACAAATCAATAACAAAATTAGAATTCCCAATGCTCGATCGCAACGAAAAAGGCTTCAACACACTTGAGTTAAGCTGCATGAAACTGTTGTTGTTGTTTTAAACGTCACAAAACCATTTGATGCTTGGCCGTTTTGCAAAACTCATTTGGTCGGTTTTCTTGATAAAAAAGAACGTTTTTTTAATTAGTGACAAATCGAGATGTTGTTTTATGTGAAAAGTTTTTAAAAAATGAACGTCGTTGTAATATTTAAAAGAGATGTCGAAAGATTATTTTATAAATTACTATACTGTTAATTTTGTAAAGTCAAAAAAAATATTTGTCAGAAAAAAAACTATTTTGATTGTTTTATTGTGTTTACAACCTTCATATGATATCAATAAGCTGGTTGAGGGGTTTGAACACTGTAAACGTTTCAGGTGGTTTATATTTTATTAATTAAGAAAAATTGGCTTGACATATAAATATAAAACTTTGTATAAGGACTGCGTTCGACAAAATTGTCCGACACATTTTATCCAATAACTTGTTTTCAAATTACTCAATTTAAAATTTTTTTTTCGCAGTAGGCTTTGAATTTAATGTACCAAAACTATGGTTTTCAAATTTGGTCCCTAGTCAGTCATATTTACTTCAAATTGGTAAACGAGCTATAAGTTCGAAAGTCCATAATAAAAATTTTTGAAGACCACCCGCGGCAAACTACTAATAGAATTGCTCGGAATAGCAAAATTGGTATCAAGAGTTTTTAAAAATTTAAGGAAGACTTGGATGTCTTTCGAAAGCCAGGTTCCGCGAAAGAAAAAGGCATTCGCGACCAAAACAAAACGAAGAACTTCGTCACAATTTTAAAGAGAAACCCAACATTTCATGCAGAAAACTGGCACAGAAGGTAAAGTGTTCCCAGTTTTTTGTTCGCAAGGCCAAAAAGGAGGTTTGTTTGAAGACGTTTAAGGTACAAAAAGTTTCTGACAGAAATGCTATGAAGAACACGAAAGCAAAAACAGCACGGCATAAAATTAAAAATTTATTTTTTCCCAAAATTTTGAGTGCTGCATCATGGACGACGAAACGTAGACTGTAGACACGCGGGGGAATGTGGGCGAAAAGCTTAAGTCAAAAAAGCAGTCGAAATTTCCTCGTAAGTTTTTGGTTTGGCAAGCAAACTGCAGTTGTGGCAAAAGGAGCAATTCTTTTTTAACCACTGGAACATTAAACTCCGAATTCTATATTAAGGAATGCTTGGAAAAAAGACTTTAGCCTTTCCCACGAAAGCATGAAGTTTCCACTTTCCTTTGGCCAGACTTAGCATCTTGTCATTATAGTAAAATAGCCTTGCAGGGGTACTCAAGAAATAATGTGATTTTGGTGCCTCGTGAAGTCATGCAAACTGTCCAGAAATCTGGTCAATTGAAAAATTCTGGGCTTTGGTCAAAAAGAAGATAAAGGCTACAAAAAAAGTTGCCAAGGATGCTACAAATTTTTGCATGTAGTAATAACTTCAATTAATACATATGCAAAGTTTTATATTTATATGTCAAGCGTATTTTTTTTAATTAATAAAATAAAAACCACCTGAAATTAAAACGTTTACAGTGTTCAAAATCCTTAAATTCTTTAAATGCATAAACAAAGATTAATTTTACAATTATTAAAAAAAGAGGGCCCCAAAATTTGAATGGCCTAGGGCCCCCATTTGTCTTAATCCGGCACTGATTGTAACGCAGCGTCACCTCCTGAGTCGATATAGCCATGTCCGTCTGTCTGGCTGGCTGGGTGGCTGGCTGGCTGTGTGTTGAAATACACTTTTTGGGAAAACTGAGCAAGATAATTCAATGAAATTTAGTACACTGCCTCCGTCGTCAAAAATAGCTCGGGGGATTGAAAATGAGCAAAATTGGTCAACGGACACGCCTACCGCCCATACACAGAATATACTCAAAATTCAATTTTAGGAGTATTTTCACGACAATGCAACCAAAATGCATATAAACACTAAAAAGCGCAAGCTCTGAGAAAAAACTGAACGAATTCAAACAAGAGGGTGTGGCACCTCCCATATAAGCAAATGTTTCAAAATGCTATTCTGAAAGAGTTTTTTGAAATAATCCAACCAAATTTCACTCAAATACTAAAAGACTATAAATGCACGCTCTAAGCTAAAACTAGACGAACTCGGACAAGAGGGCGTGGCACCTCCTATATAAGCAAAAACTTTAAAACGCTATACTGAAACAAAAACTGGGTAAACTCGGACAAGAGGGCGTGGCACCTCCCATGTAAGCAAAATTTTCAAAATACTGCAGTGTAGGATATTTAGTTTTTGGCCAGGCCAAAGTAACCCTTACTATTTTTTTTTTATTTTTTTTCGCGCTGTTTGAAATGTCAAATGTAAAAAAAAAATATTGCATAGCCTTAGGGGGTGATATTCGTTTTTGAAACATCTTGTTTTTCATAATTTGTACTGAGCTTTTAGATTCGCTATAACTTCTTCAATTTCAACAATTTGAGGAAACTTTGTAGATATGAATTTTATGATTTTTGAGCTTCCATTCTATAAGGTGTCCTTGGCGCCTCAGGGTGGTGATAAAAATATCATGAGATAAAAGTTTTGAGATGAAAATATCAATGAATTTCTTAAAATTGAAAAAAATTTTTGTTCAATTTTATTATAAATCTTTTTTTGTTGTATGGAGGTTTTACTAACCAGTGCTGTTCAATTTCAAATTTTAAATAAAAACATTAAAATTTAAATTATTTGCCGACGTTTCGTCAATTTTATGTTGACATCCTCAGGGCAACTCTTTATTCTAAAATAAAATAAACAATAAAAATTTTTTTCTTATACACAGTTTTACAATTTAAACATTTTCAAAACACAATCTTCAATTCACAAACACTTACTTTATGTTTTAAATTACGAAAAAATATATAATGAAAATTACAATTTTAAAACTATGAACATTTAAACAAACATGAAACACAAATATTGCACTTTTTTATTTTAAATTTTAAAACCGTCTGTCTAACTCTAAGATCGCAGCATAATTGTTGCTAATGTTATTTGTGTCGTCTTTGAAATTCATCGCATCGTTTCCCCTTTGTTGAATTCGTAGGCATTCCAGTGTCAATCTCTTGTTTGTTGTCTTTTCTAAGTCCAAAATTTTAACATTATCCAAATCAGCTGTGTGTCCAGTTTCAAATATGTGCTGTGCTAGTGCAGTTGTTGTCTTTTTATTTTTTATGTCGTTTCTATGTTCAATCATTCTCGTTTTTAGCGCGCGCTTTGATTGTCCTATGTATACTTTTCGACAGTGATCGTTGTCATTCTCATTGTTGTAGTCTTCTTCATCTCTACCGCCTAAGCATGATACCAAATAGACAATATTGTTTATCTCTTCTTTCTCAATTTTTGTTTGTTTGTTAAGTGTTGTGTTGGACTTATAGGCAAAAGTTGCGTTCTCTGCTTTCATTAATTTCTGCATGTGTGTGCTGCTTGTAAGCTTCGGTATATACGTGACCGAATAGTACTTAGTTTCAGTGTTGCCAGACTGATTTTTTTGTTTTATTAATTGTATATTTTTATTATTATTGTTCGAAATTTTGTCAATAAGTGTGTTAATAATGTTTTGAGGATAGTCATTGTTTTTAAAGATTGTTTTTACTTTTTTAATATTTTGGTCCAAAAATTGTTTGTCAGTCAATTTAAAAATTTTATTTATAATGTTTGTCGCAGTGTTTATTTTGTATTTTAGTGGTTGTGTGGAATGAAAATTTAAAATTCGTCCAGAAGATATTGGTTTTGTGTACCATTCAAATTTTATTTTTCCATTTTGTCTGTGTAGTTTAGTGTCTAAGTAAGCAATGGTATGATTTTGCTCTATTTCAGTCGTGAAGTTTATTTTAGTGTGATAACTGTTAAGTGTCTTAAGGATAATGTCTAAGTCTTTTTTCTTTATAATTGCTTACATATCGTCAACATATTTGCATATGAATCCAAATTCAATATTTTGTGTTTTCAAGTCATTTATTACGTCATCTAGTAAATTATCTAGTGTCAAGTCGGCAATTGTCGGGGATAAAGGATTTTCCCATAGGCATACCATATATTTGATGGTACACAGTGTCGTCAAATATAAAATAATTGTTGTCGTTTAGGCAAAATTCTAATATTTTTAGAAATTGAGGCCGTCCTATCTTCGTCAAGTTTTTAATCTTGTCCCATTGTTTCATAATATTTTTAATAGCTAAGTATGTCGGAATATTAGTAAACAATGAGACCACATCAAACGAGACGATTATGTCGTCATTTGTTATGGAAAAGTCATTCAGCGTTTCTTTTAATTGAAGTGCATTTTTTATGTTGTATTCGTCCGATATTAAGTGTCTTAAAATTTCTCCAATATATTTCGAGAGTTTGTAACAAGGAACGTCAATGGAGGATGATATAGGTCTAAGGGGAACATCGTCTTTATGAATTTTCGGTAGTCCGTAAAGTCTTGGTGCCATTGCAGTTGAAGTCATTAGTCTGTATCTGTCATAACTTTCAATGCTCTTTTTTTCAATCAGTTTTTCAACTAAAGCGTTGTTTTTGTTTTTTAGTTTTTTAGTCGGGTCTTCTCTTACTTTTTTGCATGTTTTCTTGTCATCTAATAGTTTGGTCATTTTATCTATATATTCTTGTTTGTACATTATAACTGTTTTATAACTGTTAGTAAAACCTCCATACAATAAAAATATTAAAAATTGAAAACTAACCCAAATACAAAACATATTATAAATCGTCGCCCGAGTTCTCATTTGCCCCATACGTATATTTGTTAAAAAAACAAAAGTAAATAACTTGCGTTTGTTTCGACAAAAGATATGTTATTTTGCTTTTTTAATGAATATGCTTATGGGGCAAAAGAGAACTCAGACGACGAAATATTGCAGCAATTCCAAGGCATTTCTGAAAAAACGCATGAAAACAGCTCCAAAAACCATT
The DNA here is from genome assembly GCA_951812925.1 of Calliopum simillimum. NCBI lineage: Eukaryota > Metazoa > Arthropoda > Insecta > Diptera > Lauxaniidae > Calliopum > Calliopum simillimum. The sequence goes on from OX638371.1 coordinate 26,623,639, forward strand.
TTTCTTGAGATAAAAACCCACTATATAAATCTCTTGGTTTCTAATGAAACTAGCTACTCAACTCGTCGATTCACTAGTTTCGTTAAATTTTTCAATTGTGGAGAGGGAGGAGTTTTCTGGAAATTATTTTCTCATTTACATTTCTTTATTAGAAGACTATAGTAAACGAGGTCATGCTGCACAAATGGAGATGGATTGGTCACACTCTCCGGAAAACCACACAGCGAAGTTTGTCGCCAGGCTCTTGAGTGGAATCCACAAGGCAGTAGAGAACGTGGTAGACCCAAAACCAACTAAAAAAGGTCGCTGGAAAAGGAAATACAAGAATTGGGAAAGTCGTGGCAAGAGATCAAAGTCATCGCAAGGGATCGCAACAAATGAAAACGTCTTATATTGGCCCTATGCTCCTCCTAGGAGTTAAAGGAGAATACATACATACAAAGATGATGTAAAAATTTACTTACTAGAAATATCATGAGATAAAAAACTGTTGACTTTAAATTGCATGAGATAAAAATTACATGAGATGAAAATCGCACAACATAAAAGTCTAAAAAAAGATAAAATTTCAATAGAATAATATATCATGTGAAATGTTAAGAGACAAAAACGCATAAAAAGTTACATTATTACCTACTGGTTCTAGAGTTTAAATCATCGTCTGCTAGAAAATGTTTTCTCAAGAGTACCTTCTGTACAAGTTCATTAGCACACATCACTATACAAAAATAAGTCTCGCAGACTCCTGACTTTCTCTACTAAATCTTCAAGAGTTTTGTAAGGTGATTATTCAATATACGATTATTGCAATTCTCTGCTTATATTCCCATAATGATTCATAAATTCTTTTTTATCAACCTAATGCAGTACACAAACCAGTTCAAATTGTTGATCCTTAACATAAAAAGGATACTTTAAGCTAATTTAGGTCAATATATAAAAGTAATTCCGACCTTTCAAAGGTTGGCACTACAGTTTGTATGAATAAAAGCATACGTAAATTCCTACCGCAAGTACGCATGGTAATTTAATATGTAAAATAGTTCTTCTTCATACAAAATTACCGCAACCCTATTAAGGTCTCAAACATAATTCTCAAAGATTTTCGAAAATTTACTTAAGCTATATAAAGATTTTCTTTCTATTCAAATAAGTAGTAAAATGTCCAAAGTAATGACTATGATAGAGCTTTTCAAAAGCTTAACTGACTCAATGCCGAAAAGTCAACCAACCACTCACCCACAGGGGCACACAAACTTAACTACACACATAAATACACACAAAATTTTACACACACCCAATGTTTTTCAAAAGAAGCCTTAAATTAACGCCAACTCAAGCGTCACATCAATTTGCCATTGATTGCAATTTACATCATCATTGCTATCTGCACTTGTTTTCCTACTAATTTTCTTTAAAATTTCTATTATCCTTCTTTGATTTTTTTTTTTTTTTTTTTTGTTTTGTTGACGCCATGCAAGCTGGAGCCCATCCATGGAGCACCCATGCTACCTTTTTTTTTTTGTGCTGTTGCTGCTTCACTTGACGCCATTGAATGTAATTTGCTGCTTTTGACACTCTTAAAAAGGACTTCATTAAATTTGATCGCTTCAGAGTATCACGCTTCGTCCATAAAGTGACGACGCTGTACAGTGGAATTAGATTGTACAAAATATTTGTTTAAACAATCCTCAAACTTTTTAGTAGGCCGAGGATTACATGCTTTCCAGCGTCGTAAGACTTCAAGAAGGATGATTAACAGAGTAGGAAGAATCTTCAGCTTAAGTTGGGAATAAGTAGTCTGGTATAGTCAATGTTCTATGTAATGCTTAGACTAAAAGGGACACGTAAAGAAACAAATAACGCTTTTCGAAAACTATATTATGTACATATTTGTTCCGTGGGCGTTATCAAATCTTCTGCATATAGAAATTTATTTGTCTTAACTGAATGAGAATCAAAGCTAAAACCCTAACATTTATCCTTAAAATTCGTATCCTGGGATAAAAAATTTTTGAATTAGCTCGTGAAAAATGGAGAATTACTTTTAGAAACATATTAGCTTAAATGCTTAAAATGATGAACGTTCCGAATAATTTAAATACTGTGAAAATGATGGAAAAGCCTCTCGATCTAAGGTATTGCATTGCGCGAATTACACCCTTGCATCTGTAGATAGAAAAAAAGCGCTAAGAATCATAGCGAAACTTATGTTACTGGGCGAAGGTAAGGTAGGAACTATCAAAAACTTTGCTCTCTGGAAGTAGCTGATCAATAACAAGAACTTTGCCATCATATTCTGTGATTACCTACTACATATAGCAAAATACAATTTTCTGCACAACTTCCCAATTAACAATCCTAAGTAGAAATGCTTGGGAAAAGAAACGACTATAACTCGTTGGTGAGAAATATTTGTGTGGTGCACAAGCGTTTCTGAAATGACTGAGGTAGTTGGCGCTGGTTATATGGAGTCAGACTGCATGCAAATATAGGGCCAAGAAACTCAGTGCTAAAGGCATAAGTACAATCAAACGAGTATTACGCTGGATTTCCATGCAGAATAAACATCTATATTTTAAATATATCGGATAGAACAATTAGCCTTCAATATCACCTCGGCATGAGTTTGGGAAACTTCAACTACTGATCAAACTAGCCTCCCGAAATAAGTTTCATCTCATTTTTGCACCTCAAAATTAATTCATTAAAGGCAATGAAATTGCAGACGGTTTTGCTATAAAACGAACATCAATACTATGTACTTGTTGGACCCACTCCATTCTGCGTCCCGCCATTTAGTTTAATAAAATTTAGCCTAAACAATTGACTGGACTGAATAGCTTAGAAGTCTGGAATGACACCATGGATAACAGACAAACTAAACCATTCATGCCTAAAGAACAAAAAAGTTGCGGAAATGGTAGTATACGAGCTGTTATCGGATTTCGCATGGGACACTGCCTAGTTCGAAAACATATCTTCAACATTCGACAATTCCAAGATAAACTCTGTATACCAGACTGCATATAAGGGCGACGCAGAACTCGACGATGAGGAACATACGTTCTTTAACTGCAGAAATTGGGCGGAGAGAAGACGGGAGTAACAGGATCGCGTTGGTCCACTTACAGCCGAAAACATCACACCAACTATGCTAATAAGCGAAGAAAATTGGTTATTAATAGGACGATATGTAGAGAGCGTACTTCGTTTAAAGAAGAGAGATGCTTATCAAGCTGCCAGAAGTCAAGAAATCCTTTGACATTAAAAACGCTGCCGCTATGCATCATCTTGCCTAGCCGGCGGCGCTCTTAATTTGTTCTTTGGTGGGGGTCTCGACAGTAGGCCTCGTTCGCCTTGGCAGAGACCAAGAGAGTTTCAGAACAGGACAAATTTCGTCCTGGCAGAGATCGCATTCAGTAGGACCTCGTTCGTCCTCGGCTAAGGCCCAAGTCCTGAAGCGGTTTCTCCCCTCCTGGTTTCCTCCATTTACTAAAAAGATAAATAAAGATGCTGGCAGGGGCTGCTGAAGCACTACTCAGCCCCTCTCTCTTACAGGAGTAATAAAGCTGAAGCCCAACGTTGGCAAATTATAAGAGATGGCATTAAATGCCTTATAGGGAACCCCTCTGATGCAATGCCTAAAACAGTTTCCCAGGAGGGGGGTCCCGATGAAGAGGAAGTGTTTTTAGTCGGTAGATCGTCACCGGTACCCGTCGTGTCGGACGAGCCTAAGAGCGTAAATGCTTTTTCACTCCTAATACGCAAAAAAAACAAAAAAGGTAAACTCTGTACATTCTGTAATGAAGAAGGGAAAAAATCAGAACACTGTCACTGTGGCAGTCTCGCAAGACTCAAGCTTCGTCATTTCTGTATCGTGAACCATCTACTCATTTCTGAGCTGGGTGCCTTACCCCCAAGTGGCATTGTGACATTCATTTTTGGACTGACTTTCAATTAGCTCTTATCCACATTTAAAAGCCGCGGCTTATTTTGTTGATTCTATGTTTCGAAATATTTTTACCTGTCTGGCTAGAAATAAAAACTAAAGCATCCTATCTGTCCTATCATTTTCGGGATATTCAAAATTACTTTTCCAAAATTACACATATTTAGGAGCCTCTGTGAGTAAGCTACTAAAATAGTTTATTTTATGGGGGTATAGGTTTTTATTTTTTAAAGGAGCGCTCATATCTTTGTATTCAAAGTGACTCATAAGTATTACACTAATAGAAAAGAATATTTTATGATCTTTATAAAATGCTCTTAATAATGGACTAATTTAGAAAAAGAGTGGTTCTTTTCAAACCATTTTAAAATCATTCCTGAGCTTTTTGTGAACTCTTCAGGAGTAAAATAAAAATATAATGAGAAAAAGAGTCTAGTTGCAGAAAAATTTTAGAAAGGAAAAGTGAATGGGAGTCGTTGAACATCTTTTCCCTCTCCCGGCAATGAGAAATTATTTTTGAAATTTTTGTCAAAATTTTGTATGGGAGCCGCTTTAACCCTTTTGAAAAGGGTTTGTTTTTTTAAGATACAAATTATTTTAATAATGTACCATAGAGTGGGCTTAGAAAAGGATCACTAGGATAGAAAAATGAAAATAAGTATGTAGGACATATACGTCCCATCATTATTCAAAGGGTTAAGAAAAATGGATCTGGTTTGTTCGAGAAAAATGTTGGATAGGAAAAATTATTGGGGTCGGTGAGCATTTTTTTCTCTCTCCCGGCAATAAGAATTTTTTTGATGTTTTTGTCAAAATTTTGTATGGGAGTTCCCTTAATTGGTTGAAAAAAAAAGGTAGTTATTTCGAAAAAAATGTTGGTGAGGAAAAATACTTTTTTTCTCTCACCCAGCAATGATGAATTTTTTTGATATTTTTGTCACAATTTTGTATGGGAGTTCCCTTAAAGAGTTGGAAAAAGGGGATAGTAAGTTTGAGAAAAATATTGGAGACGAAAAATTAATGGGGTCGGTGTACATGTACCATGTTCTTGCTTGAATACTATCTTATATTGACAGGGGGCAGAAGTAGTTTTTCTACCAAAGGATTTCGCATAATTTCCACTGTGCAACATCGCTGCTGCAGTAAATTTAACTGCATGCCCACCTGCCATATACTGCTATTTCTCCTCCTCTTCCTCCTCCTCCAGCTCTCTCCCCTCCTCCTTCACACATCTTCTTGCCTTGGTGCTACTGCTGTCTTGGTCATTTAATACAAAACAATGCGGCAGGCAACAATGATGACGATGACGACGACACAAAGGCAGCAAAGCAAAGCGTAAAAAAAAATTATAGTAGCAGACAGAGGAAAAAGAGGAGTGCAAAGGGTAGAAAGGAGGAGATGGTAACAATACAAACATAAATACTAGAAATTTAGTGCTATGCATTGAACTTTGAAGGTTCTTTTCGACACATAAACACTGACACACACACAGAGAGTGAGGGAGAAAATGCTATGAGTTTGGGTCAAAAAAGCATTGCTGCAGCTTCTTCTTCTTTGTTGTTCGATGACAGAATGGGAGCAAAATAGAAAAAATGAAATAAGTGCGGCATAAAAACAAATTCACATAAATCAATAAAAATACGATATTGTAAATTACGGCTTTTGCGTAGATTTTGTATTTTATTTTGTTGTTTTTATACGATAAGATACAAAAACAACAACAACAACAATGCGAATGCAGCTATAAAAATGCTTTATTTTTGCTCTAATTTATTGCATTTATAAACCATAAACTCTGTAATCATTTATGTATTTGCATATTCATAAATCTTCGCGCTCATTTTTATTATTTTGGCAAAAATGTATTTTTTATGCTTTACGCTTATGCGTTGGCAACCCTGAACTAAATCACTTAACTGCCATTGCGTTCTACTTGAACTCAATAGTTCGAGTTTTATAATTTTACTTTTAATTTCCATTTGGCACTTTGGCCAGTTGCCATTTTAGGAGCAAAAAATCAGGCGTCGTCATAATGTCATTTTAAAAGCGAAAATAATGATGAACAAACAAACAAACCATTTGTTTCTCACTAACACATATTTTCGACACTAAGGTCAATTGCATCGTTTATTACTCTTTAAAAAAAAATGGAGACACATAAGTTCTGCATGGAAAATAGGCAATTTCATGCAAAATTTGACTTGGCTTTGACCCTCATGAACTTCGCTTAAACTTTTTTCGTGGTTTCGTTTGAGACCAAAACCAATAAAAATTACAATAAAAAAAATTTTAGTGATTTGGTTTTTTTCATTTTGGAGGGTGTTAAAAGTACATAAATCTGCCGATAGTGCTTCACCAAATTGTCCATAGCTTAGACATTTCTTAACCAATTGTCATGCTCTGGTCTATTTTTGTAAGGTAATGAATCAGGCTATTAACAAAAAGTATGTTTTTTGCCATTTGACTAAAAGTACTATTTTTGGTATTATTTTACTACTATATTCCCAATGTGCACAAAAACGGATGAGGATCCGTTTCGAGCCCGCAGCGTACATCGAAAACGAATTCAAAACGGATATTCTTTTAATAATGTTAACCCAATGTGCACAAAAACGGATGAATCCGTAACATACATCAAATGCTGTGTTAAAAAAAAATTAAAAGATTTTGAAGCGCTTAAAAAAAAATATATATAAGAAGAAAAAAAAAATATAACGATCTGCCTATGGTAGGATTCGAACCCGGGTAAGTCCGCAGTGACGGACCCGCTTCGATTCCGAAACGTACGTAAAAACGAATTCAAAACGGATTCGCCTTTAAAAATGTTAATGCTGTATATTTACAAAAAAAAAAAAATACGTTTTGATGAGCTTTTAAACAATTATAAAAAAAAATAAGAAAAAAAGTAAGAAAAAACTAGTAAGGGTGTAAATTTTGGCCTGGCCAAAAACTAAATACCCTACACTGCAGTATTTTGAAAATTTTGCTTATATGGGAGGTGCCACGCCCTCTTGTCCGAGTACACCCAGTTTTTGTTCAGAGCTTGCATTTATAGTTTTTAGTGTCAGAGCGAAATTTAGTTGGATTATCTCAAAAAACTCTTTCAGTATAGCATTTTGAATCTTTTGCTTATATGGGAGGTGCCACGCCCCGTTGTCTGATTTCACCCAATTTTTGCTGAGAGCTTTCATTAATAATTCTTAGTGTCTGAGTCAAATTTGGTTCGAATATCTCAAAAAACGCTTTCCGTATAGCGTTTTGAAGCTTTTGCTTATATAGGAGGTGCCACGCCCTCTCGTCCGAGTTCTTCTAGTTTTAGCTTAGAGCGCGCATTTTTAGTCTTTAGTATTTGAAAGTTTGGTTGGATTATCTCAAAAAACTCTTTCAGTATAGCATTTTGAAACTTTTGCTCATATGGGAGGTGCCACGCCCCTTGGTCCAATTTCACCCAATTTTTGTTGAGAGCTTTCATTTATGATTCTTAGTGTCTGAGTCAAATTTGGTTCGAATATCTCAAAAAACGCTTTCAGTATAGCGTTTTGAAGCTTTTGCTTATATAGGAGGTGCCACGCCCTCTCGTCCGAATTCGCTCAAATTTTTATCGGAGCTTGCGCTTACAATTCGTAGTACTTATATGTATTGTGGTTGCATTGTCGTGAAAAATACTCCTAAAATTGCATTTTGAATATAATTTTTGTATGGGCGGTAGGCGTGTCCGTTGACCAATTTTGCTCATTTTCAATCCCCCGAGCTAACTTTGACGACGGAGGCAGTGTACCAAATTTCATTGAATTATCTTGCTCAGTTTTCCCAAAAAGTGTATTTCAACACACAGCCAGCCAGCCAGCCAGCCACCCAGCCAGCCAGCCAGCCAGACAGACGGACATGGCTATATCGACTCAGGAGGTGACGCTGATCAAGAATATATATACTTTTCTATACCTGCCACGCCTCCTTCTCTGCGTTACAAACGGAAGGACAAAGTGAATATACCCTGGGTGTAGGGTATAAAAAGGATAAAAATCCACGTGTAGTAGGATTCGAACCTGGGTAAATCCATTTCGAACCCGTAAATACTTCAAAAAATACGAACTGAAAACGGATTTGCTTTAGTTAATGTTAATGATGATAAAAAAAAAAAAAATTTTATTTATTTTTTTAATCTTTTTATTTTCGGGGTTCGACTCCCGGATGATAGTGAATTTTTTTTTCGCCTTTTTTAATTAAAAATAAACGCTTCAAATTTTTTTTTTTATAAACACCATTAATATTATTAAAAGCGAATCCGTTTTGAACTCGTAAACGGGTCAGTAACGGATATAAAATACGAGAATATGAACCCATTACGGATTCGAAACGAGTCCGTTTGGCACACTGGGCTTGGTATTTTCAAAATATTTTCATTGAAAAAAGACAAAATAAGTATTTTTTCCGACCTCAAATTAAAAAATTGGTGCGATATATGTCACAGGAAATTTAACGAAGACTCTAGAAAAACGAAAATATAAAATGGTATGTTAATAGGACTTTTTTTTTATTAAAACGGCCGCCAAAGTCGAAAAATTTAAAATATCATCTTTAAAGGTGCACAAATTTGCGAAATCCTTTCAAGCCCAATAAATCAAATACAGCCTTAGAAAGCTTATACATTTAGCTAAAACTTTTCTTTAAAAATGTTTTCTCTTAAACGTTAGGGTGATCCAATAAAAATTGTTTTGTCAAACAATTCAGAAAATCAGTTTCATTCATATAACTCTTAAAGAATACATTTTAGACCTTCTAGATGCAATTTTTTTGTTAGTCTAGGCCTATCACCTCCCAGAAGCTGCGTAACCTTATGCGATACACCCAGTATAACAAATTTAATTTAAATGAAGCTAGAAAGGTTTACTCCTTTAGTTCCTACTAGAAGTGGGCGCTAAAAGAAGCGTATTTAAGTTTTATAATTATAACTGATATCCTGGGAAACTGTTTTATCTCAAGTCAGTTTGTTTTTTCAAAAGTCTACAGATATGATCTACAAAAATTATGCTATCAAAAATTTTTATATTCATATAAGGTCTATTTTGTGTATCATTATATATGCAGAACTGATACTTTTGTATGAAATAATGAAAAATCTTAAGAGCGGAAGTTAATTATTAAATTGAGATTAAAGTTGCTCAAATTTTGCAAACACTCATAAACACATGCATACCTATCGACAATAAAAGTAGTAAGAAACTATAAAGTTAAAATAAAACTTCATATACTTACATACATATGTTATGATACTAGATACTATAATAAAATAGTTTTCAAATGCAAACAAACTTTGATCTCAAAGATAAACACATTTACACATGCACACTTATATAAAAATCCTCTTACAAAAACTAAACAAACAGGGACACACAATGTTAATTCACCAGGAGAAGCTCAGTAGCAACCGTCTAAGGAGTGACATAAATTAAGTTGGATTTAAAAGAAAAACTAGTAAGGGTGGCCAGGCAAAAATTAAATGCAGTATTTTGAAAATGTTTCTTATATGGTAGGTGCCGCGCCCTCTTGTCTGATTTCACCCACTTTTTGCTTAGAGCTTGCATTTACAGTTTTTAGTGCCTAAGTAAAATTAAGTTTGACTTTCTCCAAAAACGCTTTCAGCATAGCGTTTTGAAGCTTTTGCTTGTATGGGAGGTGCCACGCTTTTTTGTCCGAATTTGCCCACTTTTTGCTCAGAGTTTGCTCTTACAATTTGTCGTGTGAAATGCTGCTAAAGTTGCATTTTGAATATATATTTTGTATGGGCGATAGGCGTGTCCGTTGAACGATTTCACTCATTTTCAGGAGGCAGTGCACTAAATGTCATTGACTTATCTTGTTCAGTATCCCCAAAAAAATGTATTTCCACACACAGCCGGCCAGCCACCCAGCCAGCCACCCAACCAGACAGAATATATATACTTTTCTATATCTGCCATGCCTCCTTCTCTGCGTTACAAATGGAAGGACAAAGTGAATATACCTTGAATAAAGACATAAAAATCAGTGAAAATCCCGTTAATAACAAAAAAATATATTAAAAGAAAGTTCTATTAAGAGTAAAATTGAATTAAATAGCTTCAGAAAAATGCCTAGTCAAATCTAAGTTGTGCTAAAGTGAGGTTTTAATTAGTTCAAACTAAATTCTTTTTATGCTTTATAAAAGTAAAAATGAAAAGTATAATTTTCGTAAAAGAATTCATAGTGAGAAAAAAAGAAAAGTACTTAGTACCAAAAGAAAAGAAAAGCAGAGTTAAAGTTATTAAAAAATACACGCATTGATTAAAAATTATAATTAACGAAAAATAGCATGCGATTTTAACATACTTAGCATACCCCCTGCGGTTAATGTCATGCGATAACCAGTGTTGTCTCTAAGTTTACAGTGCATTACAACAGCAACAATCAACGCTGAATTCGATCAGCCACAGATGGTTGTTGTTGACAATTTTTTTTGGGCATATTTTTTTATCACCTACAGCAGTTTTGTAACGATATCAAGGACTCAGTTTAAACAATATGGCATAGTGGCAACAGGTAGCTAAAAGAGCCAAGGACCTCCCCAGCCGCTGACAGGTAGCCCAAACAGATGAGTCCCTCGCGGCTTTGATAGTTGACCAGAGAAGCAATTTTTTCCATTTTGGAAAAAACTTAAATTCAAAAATAGCATTATGTTTTACAAGCTTCTATATGAAAGGCTAAAAAAAATATATAATTTTTAATATTTTACTATGAAATTATAACATAAAGCGCTAAAGACTTATCCTCCGTTATGTCCCTAACCGCTTCTTAGTGCACTTAATTTGCCCATTTCGCTTAGTTCGTTATTTTCTTAAAAAAACTTATACGACATTGTTCATTTATATGTACTAGAATCGCCCAGTGGTCAAAATTCGACCACAAATGTATCAAATACTTAGTTTTGGCACTTTTTGGGCACTTTAGTACTTTTTTTATGCTATTTAGTACGATATAGAAAAGCTCATTTACCATTTCAAGCGAAATATAAACAAAACAAAACAAAACACATGAAGTCAATGCTATGTTTACACCCTACACCCAGGGTGTATTCACTTTGACCTTGCGTTTGTAACGCAAAGAAGGAGGCGTGGCAGGTTTAGAAAAGTATATAAGAATATTCTTGAATAGCGTCACCTCCTGAGTTGATATAGCCATCTCTGTCTGTCTGGCTGGCTGGTTGGCTGTCCGTCTGTGAAAATATTTTTTACGGCAAAACTACGCCAGATAATTCTATGAAATTTGGTACAGTGGATTTTCCATAAAAGTAAGCTCAAGGGATTGAAAATGAGCGCCCATACAAAAAATATATTCAAAATGCAACTTTAAGAGTATTTTTCACGAAAATGCAACCACAATACACATAAACGCTAGAAATGGTTAGCGCAAGCTCTGAGCTGAAACTAAGCGAATTCGGAGAAAAGGGCGTGGCACCTCCCATATAAGCAAAAGTTTCACAATGCCATACTGAAAGAGTTTTTTGATATACTCCAACTAAATCTCACTCAGACACTAAGAACTATAAACGCAAGCTCTGAGGAAAAACTGGATGAACTCGGACAAGAGGGAGTGGCACCTTCGATATAATCAAAGTTGCTAAAAACTATAAATGCAAACCCTGAGCAAAAACTGGTTGAACTTAGACAAAAGGGCGTGGCACTTTCCATATAAGCAAAATTTTCAAAATACTGCAGTGTAGCGTATTTAATGTTTGGCCAGGCCAAAGGTAACACCCTTACTAGTTTTTATCTTTTTTTTTGTGCTTGATCCTGCTTTCAGCTCTGTGGGATCGTGTATTTTGTTGTTTTCAATATTGAAAATTTGTATTTAAATTTACCTGGCTTAAAGTCAAAATATTAAAATAATTTTAACTTTATGCACATCTACAAACAAATACCTTTCTAATGGTGTATTATTTAAAGTCGTACTCTATTTCTTACATAATAAAAAAAGATGGACAAGTTTTTGTCTTGCGTATTAATATATACATAGATATTTCAGCTATTGTTTTTCAGTGTTAACTCTTTTAAACCTTTTTTTTTATAAAGAATTGACATAAATATATAGAAGTTTTTCTTATTCTCACTGTATTTTGGTTTTTGGATAGTGAGTTTCTTTTTAAGTTTAAAAATTTTGTAAAGAACGCAAGTGCTCATCATTCTCCGCGTAAGTTTTTTTATGTTACTTAACATATGTGACCTAGTCTATGAAAAGAGGGCTTACGTGCGAAAAAAAAAATTCGTGAAAACAGTTGGAAAACAACTTTTAAAGGTCAATTCATGCGAATGAGCAAGAAATGAGGAATTTTTTTTTTTTGACACTTAAGCACCCTTTTCATACCCCAGGTCACATATTATTTTATCTTTATATAAATAAATCAATATACAATTAGATGGGATCCACCAGATTCAACCTTTTTAAAAAAAATTGCTATTTTCATTGTGATATTACTGTTTCTGCAACATTTCGTCATTCTCCGTTCAGTAACCCTCCAACTTGTTTTTTTGTTAGTTTTGATTAAACTATTGTTTAAAAAATAAAAATTAAAATTTTGTCTTAAAACACTTAAATAAACTTTTTAAAAATCCAGCATACATTTTTAGGGTTGCCACCAGGTTATTTTCCGAAATCTTATATACATATATCTTACTTTGTTTGACTAAGGCCTATTTCTTTCTCCGGTAGTTAGAAATTTCCTACTGGGTAGCATTATTAAAGAAAAATTGTTAGAAAAAAAAGTGAATACAATTTTATATATTCAAAAATAAAGAAAATACATGCAGCGTGAAATTGCAACAAAGAAGCCGCGACGCTTTTATGTAGCCATCGCCGTCGCCATCATCATTGCTAGCGCCACAGTTGTTGTAATTGTAGTTGTAAATTTTAATTAAATACAAAATTTAGGCCGCTTCGGCGACTAAAAGCGAGTTATAAAGATAAGCGTAGGGGAGTTAACGTTAAAAGTTGAAAGAAGAAGGGATGTGAAGTGTGAACTCAAGGAAATAACAAGCAAAGGCTTACGAAATGCTTAGCAAGGACGCAATCAGACATCACAGGGATGTCAAGCTGATATCGATAGTGCCGTACAGCACTGGGTATTATGGCAAAGCATCCTTGAAAATTGTAAAAGATACTCCTAATACAAAACTGATACTCCAACCAAAGTAACAGCACGTATTGCTTAAATAGAACTTCTACAAATTATTTATCCTCCCAATAAGGTACTTTATATAAGGAACAAGAGTAGCAGGAACAGCACGGGAATGAAACAGAAAAATCTTCAGAAGCTCGAAACTTTCTTTCCTGTACGCACAAAATTTCAAGCAAAAGCCTCAAGTTAAAGATAAGAAATAGAAGTTTCACAGAAAGGGAAAAAGATGTCAATAATTGACAAAAAACTGTGAATACCCTAAATAAACGCAACCATGCAAAGGGCAAACAGTTAAATTGTAGGCATAATTTTAATAAATTTATGCTAATTAGATAGCCGATACCTTTATGTCATCCATAAATCACTGTCTAAAGTTTATTTTTGCAGTATCATAAATGCCACCACTGTGCTATGAATATCCATTTTACAGACCGTAGTGCGCTAAAAATAAACATGAGGCAGACGACAGACAGGATAACTCATGGATTTAGTTTTGTAACTTCCATATTGGACGCTAAAATTAAGTTGGTATATTTGTTAAGCGATAGAGATAGAGAGAGAGTGAGATAATGGTTACAGAAATTAAGGCCAAAGACAGGAGGATGTGATTCTGTCTGTTATGGCGCTAAAATAGGCTGCATATAATAAATACACTGAGTACTTGAGAGTATAAAAATAAATATAACTTTTAACTTTTACATTTTGTTTAATTAAAGTATATAATTACTAGAATTTTAATATGAAACTTTTCATAGTTACAAAAATAATATGTTGGGTTTGTTTTTAAAGGCAAACTTTACTGACATTTGCGTAATGGAATTATGTATTATTAATTAATTATAACCGCTTTATATTGAGAATATTTATTCTAGAATAATTTTGTAAATTTCCAATTAATCATTTTATAGTAAAATTTCAAATTGCATATCAAGTAAATGTCAGAAAAATTTATCTTAAAACTTTATACTTTGCAAATTTTATGAAATTCTTTTATTTTTTTATTTTTTGTTATTAGGAAGTATTTTCATAAGGATAGTTTTTATGCTACTCTATAATAGCCCATTTAATATTATAAGCTTTAAACCGAGATATACAGGGTGTATTGCATAAGATTGCGAAGCTTTTGGGAGGTGATAGAGGAGACCTAGACTAACAAATAATTGTACCTGGGTGGGTCTAAAATCTCCCACTGACGTGTTATACTGTTGAAACTGATTTTCTAACAGTGTATTTGGCTTATAGGGCTTAAAAGGATTTCGCAAAGTTCTGATATCTTTTTTTTCCAATTCTTGACTTTTACGGCCATTTTAGTATGAAAAAAAACTTATTAACATACCCTTTTATACTTTTTTATGAAATCTTCATTAAATTTTCTTTAACTCGGTAGTACATTCGTCGTATCCATTTTTTAAATTGAAGTCAGAAAAATATAATTTTCAAAAACAATCCGTTTGAAGGCTACAAGAGATATAGGACAGTGGATGAATTGCGCACATCATATGCAGCGCAACTCATGCTAGTTACACGTGTGTTACATAGAAAAGTATTTTTTTCCAACCTAAAATTGAAATAGTAAGGGTGTTACCTTTAGCCTAGCCAAACATTAAATACCCTACAAACATTAAATACCCTCAAAATTTTGCTTACATGGAAGGTGCCACGCCCTCTTCTCCGAGTTTACCCAGTATTTGCTCAGAGCTTACATTTATAGCTCTTAGTGTTTGGCTGAAATTTAGTTGCATTATCTCAAAAAACTTTTTTAGTATAGCGTTTTTAAATTTTTGTTTATATAGGAGGTGCCACGCCCTCTTGTGTGATTTTACCCTATTTTTACTGGAAGCCTGTATTTACTGTTTTTAGTATCTGAGTGAAATTTGGTTTGATTATTTCAAAAAACACTTTCAGTATGGCATTTTGAAACTTTTGCTTATACTCTTGTCCGAGTTCACCCAGTTTTTGCTAAGAGCGCTCATTTATTGAACTTAGTTTTTGGGTGAAATAAAGTTGGATTATCTCAAAAAAACTCTTTGAGTCTAGCATTTTGAAACTTTTGCTTATATGGGAGGTGCCACGCCCTCTTGTCCGAATTCGCCTAGTTTCTGCTTAAAGCTTGTGCTTCTCGTTCCTAGTACTTATGTGTATTTTGGTTGCATTCTCATAAAAAATACTCCTAAAGTTGCATTTTGAATATATTTTTTGTATGGGCGGTAGGCGTGTCCGTTGACCGATTTAGCTCATTTTCAATCTCTCAAGCTAAGTTGACGACGAAGGCTGAGTACCAAATTTCATTGAATTATCTTGCTCAGTTTTTTAAAAAAATGTATTTCCATGCACAGACAGCCAGCCAGCCAGCCAGATAGACGGACATGGCTATATCGACTCAAGAGGTGACGCTGATCAAGAATATATTTTTTCATACCACCACGCCTCCTCTGCGTTACAAACGGAAGGACAAAGTGAATATACACTGGGTGTAGCGTATAAAAATGACAAATGTACTACCGAATTGAAGGAAATTTGACGGAGATTCCAAAAAAAAATATAAACGGGTATGTTAATAGGACTTTTTGTATACTTAACCTTATAAACCAAATACATTCCTCAAAAGCTCATACAATTAGCTAAAACTTTCCTATTAAAATGGTTTCTTTACAACTTTATGGTGACCCAATTAATTTTTTTTTTTTTGTTAAAACATGTCAGAAAATCAGTTTTAACCATATAACTTCCTAGGAGTACATTTTAAAACCTCCCCCAGGTGCATTTTTTTGTTAGTCTAGGCGTCCTCTATCACCACCCAGAAGCTTTGTAGCTTTATGCGATATTTTTTGCTTTGTTGCACTGCCTCTTACGGAAAAACGTGCTGTCACGGATAAACCGTTGCTCTAACCTCTATGAAATTAGAAATGGAGATTGACTGAACCCTGATGAAATGGTATCAAGAACTCAAATTTAACCTCTTGCAAGATAAGGCCCCTTACTTATATCACGACGCGTTACATATTTAGAGTATTTTTTTTTTCATGAAATAAATTCTAATACTTTTTATCGTAAGACTCGTGGTTTCAAAGATATTTTTAAAAACAAGTCTTTTCGAATCTTCAACATTTTTTTATAAATATCTCCCACAACCATGAGTCGCTCAATAAAAAAAATCGAATATACATAGTTTTTAAAGTATGCAATTTTCTATAAACTTGTATTTTCATATTTTTTACGACTTCTCGTTTAAGAGATACGGTAACTGCACTTATACGTGCTTCTATACTAAGTTTCAGAACTTTTTAAATTGATATATTTCATAAAAGGTGAGTTGTATAAAAAAAATGTTTAAACTTTTTCTTATCAAAGTAATAAGGCTACAAAATCTTTGGCCATTTTCTATAGAAGAAACCACTACCTTTGAATTTGAATAACTTTTTAGTGCACACGATTTCGAAATTAACTTTTTCGACAAATTTTTTTTTTCATGCATATACTTAATTCCAGTAAAACATATAACTTGGAATTATTTCGCAGAAAAAAAGGGATATTTCTGTGCTAATTTGTGTTGATACCACACTTTACATAAAATTTACCTTATTGGGAATATACTTACTTAGTTTTAAAGAATATTTATTAATGAATAAATGTTACCGAAACGAACTGTTAAACTGATGCTTTTAATCAGAACTTGAACACTAAACAAACATCAATGATTCCCATCTTGAAATAATAAATAATGCGTTATCAGAAAAAAAACTTTGAACTAAACTTTAAATAAATCAAAACAATATTATTAAAACGCATTAAAATCAAAATAGAACTTAATCTCTTTATAAGACCACAACAAGACTGTACCCAGTGCCAAGCTTAAAAACAAAAATTTAAGAGAGGGTGCTTAGACACATTAAGTAGATAATTACGTATACTAAGGAAATAACATACATCTCATATGTAAGTACATGGTACTTTTTAGTTTCCCCAACATAATGATCTAACTCGTACATATACCTTTGAAATTTTCACTAAAACCAAAAACACCATCAAAATATCTAATCAACTTATGTGCTGTTCATAATTATGAATGTATATAGTATAATAGAATAGGTACCTACTGTAAAACAGCAACAACCCAAAAATTTGCGCCACATTAAAATTCTAATCGAATTTCGTTGCGAAGAGCAAAGCGTAACATTAATTCCATTAAAATTCGCTAAAAACTTTGATTTTAAAATCTACGAGTGTATGGGGGCTTTGTGTTGCGTTATATACACGAAATACATGCATACGGACATGTAGATATACATACATATATAGTGTAGTGAGATAAGTTTCTTATTTTTCTTATACCCGGCAGCTGCAAATGGTTTCAATCAGACATAGAAACTTTTCTACTTTCATTTAAAAAGTCAGACAAGTAAAAGTTTTTAAAAGTTTATAAAAATTTTTAAAATAAAATACCACCCGCGATTTTTTTCGGGGATAGTGTTGGGGGACCCTTCTAGTATCAGAATCCGGGAACCGCGAAATCGAACGTCCAGCCGTTTTTTTTTTCGACATTTTAGTTTTTTTAACGATTTTTGAGAATGTCTCGGATTTATATACATATTATGTACACATATATATGTATGTATGTACGTACATATATATACTTGTATATGTATATATGTGTAATATATATATATGTATATATATATACATACATGCATACATACATATGAAAGGTATCGTTTCCGCACCATTTATTTTAAAAAAAAATCGGTTTTTTCGTATATAAAAAAACACAAACAAAAACCGGATACAGCAATAGTCACTCCAGATGTGATTTTTGATGCTTAATCCGAATCCGGTCTTAGAATTGCTCTATTACTTCTGGACTTTGAGATATCCTTACATATATGTATAAAAGACACCACTTTTTTTCCTATTTTTGAAGTTATATAACAAGATAAGGTAATATTATGCCGTAAAATCTGGTATGACAGTTAATAGCCCTAGTTTTTTTCTTGAAAACTCAATCAAACCGATAACGATATCTTTTTTTTTGTCGGAGATATCTTTACCTAAAAAGTTAAAAAAGTGCAAAAACACGATTTTTGGCTATATTGGATGTTATATGCAGGACACACAAAATTCTCCTGTGAATTTCTATTACCAGAAGCATTTAGTACTTTCTTTTGGCTTTCAATTGAGCTATTAAATGTTTATCTGCAATATTTCTCTGCAAAGTTATGTTAACTTTAAAATCACACCATAACACTCAAAGTGAAAAATCTCGGTTTTCGGCTATATTTGAGGTTGTATACAGTACGGACGAAACTCGTCTGCTCTTTTTTACTAACCGACACATTTAAAACCATTCTTTATCTTCAAAATGAGCTAACAAGTGGTCTCTTGTAATAGTTTTCTTAAAAGTTATGACTATTTTAAGACGACATGTTGCAGCAATACGTATATAAAAAAAGTAATTTTTAAATGGTCATAACTTTGTAGAGGAATATTGCAGATGAACATTTAATAGCTCAATTGAAAGCCAAAAGAAAGTACCAAATGCTTCTGGTAAAAGAAATTCACAGAAGAATTTTGTGTGTCCTGCATATAACATCCAATATAGCCAAAAATCGTGTTTTTGCACTTTTTTAACATTTAGATATAGATATCTCCGACAAAAAAAAAGATATCGTTATCGGTTTGATTGAGTTTTCAAGAAAAAAACTAGGGCTATTAACTGTCATACCAGATTTTACGGCATAATATTATCTTATCTTGTTATATAACTTCAAAAATAGGAAAAAAAGTGGTGTCCTTTATACATATATGTAAGGATATCTCAAAGTCCAGAAGTAATAGAGCAATTCTAAGACCGGATTCGGATTAAGCATCAAAAATCACATCTGGAGTGACTATTGCTGTATCCGGTTTTTGTTTGTGTTTTTTTATATACGAAAAAACCGATTTTTTTAAAAATAAATGGTGCGGAAACGATACCCTTTATATGTATGTATGTGTGTATGTATATATATATCCATATATATATATTACACATATATACATATACAAGTATATATATGTACGTACAAACATATATATGTGTACATTAGACCGGCCGCAGCTTGTATGGAAAAAAATTAAAATCGGAAATTTATAAATATTTGTTACTAAATATAAGTATGAGGTTTGATGTAACAAATAATATCTGAAATTTTCAGCTTGATTTGAATATGCCTAGTCGTGCCTAGTGGGGTCGAAAGTACCCACATATCAAAATTTCCGATGATATGTGGGTACTTTCGACCCCACTAGGCACGACTAGGCATATTCAAATCAAGCTGAAAATTTCAGGTATTATTTGTTACATCAAACCTCATATATTTAGTAACAAATATTTATAAATTTCCGATTTTAATTTTTTCCATACAAGCTGCGGCCGGTCTAGTGTACATAATATGTATATAAATCCGAGACATTCTCAAAAATCGTTAACAAAACTAAAATGTCGAAAAAAAAAACGGCTGGACGTTCGATTTCGCGGTTCCCGGATTCTGATACTAGAAGGGTGCCCCAACACTATCCCCGAAAAAAATCGCGGGTGGTATTTCAAAAAGTTGAAATTTTTTAAAAACCACCGTGTATGTGGACAAAATCGAAAGAAGGTGACAGTCAAAAGGTGTTTGCAAAATGTTAGCAGAGTTTGAAAATATTAGAAGTCAAAGTTATGTAGAAGATGTCAAAAAACGGTGGAGGGAATGTCGAAAAAAAGTTAAAAAATCTATAAATGTGTATCAATGGAAAAATTTTGACGAGTTCGAGTTATATTGACAAGATCGAAAAATTTGAACAGATTCTAAAAATGTTTGCAAGTTCAAAAAATAAGAACAAAGTCAAAAAATTTAGAAAATATCAAAAAATTTGAAGGGAGTCGAAAAATGTTGACAAATTTGAATAATGTTGAAAAATGTTGACAAAGTCGAAATATGTTAAAGAGGTGTGAAAATGTTGGTAAAGTCGAAATAGTTTTGGTAAAGTCGGAATATTTTTGAAATGGCAAAAAATGATTTGAAAGTCGGAAAATGTTGGAAAAGTAAAATATGGGTAAAATTTACCAAAACATGCCTTTTTTGTCCCCATCTATTTTTTTATTTTTTAATTACTTGCAGGTTTAAAATATGATGACCGTAACTTCTGGAACATTTTTAAAAAATAAACATAAACTTTCAGGGTTGCCATAAAAAATTTAAATGAAATTTAAGTCTCAAAACACTTAAATACACCTTAGAAAAATCCAACATAAATTTTTAAGGTTGCCAGATGGTTGCTATTGAAAATTTGTTTTAAAACTACTGTTTTTACATTCGCCATTATAATTACACACTAAAAAATAATAGTGTAAATCGTTAAAAATTGATCGACGCTTAAATCGTTACATTGAACCGAAAATATGGTTTAAACAAAACTTCGCAAAAAACCCGGGTGACAACCCTGAAAATTTTTGTACAAATTCAGAAAAGTTTATCTGAGCGGTTATTGAACCAAAAATTTCTATTAAGTCAAAATACAAAAGAAATATATGAAATTTTCATGAGTAGCCAGGTGGCAACCCTAAAAATGTATGTTGGATTTTTAAAAAGTTTATTTAAGTGTTTTAGGACTAAATTTTAAGTTTTATTCTTTCAATAAGTAGATAAGATAAGAAACTAACAAAAAAAAACCAGGTGGAGGCTTACTAAACGGAGAATGACAAAATATTGCAGCAATATCATAATGAAAATAGCAATTTTTTTAAAAAACTTTGAACTGGTGGATAGCAACTCTAATAGTTTATTGATGTAATTTTCTAAAGATATAAGAATATGTATCGTAACATAAAAAAATCTTATAGGGAGAATGACACACACTTGCTTTCTTTACAAAATTTTTAAACTTTAAAAAAAAACGTAGTAGGGTAAGGGAGGGAAATATGGACCACCCATCTTTCTTTTTTAAATAAAACCCAAAATACATAAAACAAAACAATTAATTTTATGTCATTCAGTAAAGGAAACAATTTACCTTTATTCTGCTTCACTTCTAGATAAATATCTCATCAGGATAAAGAAAAAAAATAAAAAAACTGAAAATACTCAAAATGAAGATAAAAAAAAAGTGTAGTGTTATATGGACCATATAGTTTATTTGGTACAGAAGTTGCATATAAAAATGTCACTTCCACATTCGGCACATTTTTCATGACTCCAAGAACGTCAGATTACACATTCAACCCAAAATTCGCCACCTCGATCTTCTGACTAAAGGGTATTACATTATATGCATTTTTTATCATTTTTTTCCTTTGTAGTTAACGAATTACAAATAATGACCATCATACTCGTCATGAAAACTGCAACTAGATTCCCCATCTGAAAAAGATGATAAATACATTTGTTTTTGAGGCTTTTTTCTTTGGTGGTCCATATTACCCACAGCACGTGTTGGTGAAATAAATGGTTTTTTATCAAAAACTCTTTTGGTTAATGAACTTATTTGTGCTAATAAATTATAAATGGTATTCACTGACTTTATATAATTAACCATTTATTTAAAAACACGATGTACTTAAAGTGAAATAATGAAATATACTCACTAGAAAAAAATTATCACTGATCTTTTTTTTAGAAAAATCAACTTTACAGAAACATGCGACTTCACCGAACGCTAAAATCGCCCTATTATAAGCTTTAGGTATTAGCGCTAAGTTTGAACATGAATAACGGTAAATCCTATGTATGCATTGGGAAATAACCGTGTGGTCCATATTACCCACGTAGTCCATATTTCCCTCCCTTACCCTAACACTCATTATTGAAAAAAAAGCTGTCTGAGCTGAAAAAGAACTGATTCTTCTCTTTCTCTTCACTTTCAGTTCTCTTTTCACTCAATATTTGAAAAATTTACAGTTAAAATAAGAAAAACTAAGCGGAGATAGTCTTAAATGAGGAACCAACTTCTATGTATGTCTATTCAATATAAAAAAAAAACTTTTTTCCAAAAGTGAACACAGCAAAACAGTAGCTGAAATATTTATACAAACAATGTCGTATAAGTCTTTTTAAGAAAGTATCGTAATATGCGAAATGGGCAAATTAAGTGCACTAAGCGGTTAGGGACAGGACGGAGAATGAGTTTTTAACACTTTATGTCATAATTTCATAGTAAAATACTAAAAATTTACACTTCAGCTATGGACTCGAGCCTGTGAATCGCGGAAAGGTTGGGAAGCATAAACTTGGAAAAAATGCTGTTCTTATATAAAAATATGTAAAATTTTGTATAAATGTGTGGCTGAAAATGGAGTAAGTCAAATCAAACAAACAGTCTTATTAGATTCGTTTGAAAAACTTACATGTTTTTTCCTCATATGAAAATCATTGATTTAGCTTCATCAATAAGTTACAATGAATATCTAATAATATGGTAGAATCGGGACGGGCCGAGCTCGCGCCTCGACAAAACAAATTCGTGCGGGCCCGGGCTTTTTTCAAGCGCTTGTTTCGTGGGCCCATGCCCAGCTCCAATCTGTGCTAAATAGTTAAAATATCAAGTTTTAAATTTAAACATGGTTTTGAGTCCCGGGACATTGAATGGTAAATTTTTACGAAATTCACACAAATGTTGACTAAATCGAAAAAAAGGGGACACAGTTAAAAAATTTTGACAAGGTCGAAAAATGTGGACACAATCAAAAAGTATTGGCAAAGTCAGAAAATGTTGACAAAATTTGAAAATTAAAAAAAAAATTCCTGGAAATATTTAAAAATTGGCAATCGTAATAGCCTATGGGAATCGGGAAATACTTAAGAAGTTGATAATGTCGAAAAATATCGACAAAATCAAAAAATATCTGCGATACCATGCTCCTAAGGAAAAATAACCGTGGCACGACAAGGCTCTATATCAATTTTTATGATATGCGCTATGGATTGAACTCTAAGGAATAATACAAAGATTTTCTGTTTTGAAGTAGGTGGTCCCATTACGACTCAATTGCTGCATAGATTTTTTTGAAACTCCGAGTGAAGATAAGCTGAATTCTAATGATGAATATTAAAAACTTTATGATAATGAAATTTTCATTTTGCTATTTTGAAGGCTACCAACTACATAATTATATACGTTTATATAGGGTGTGTGTATTAATATTAACGTGCTTTTGCTGCTCTATACTATTCGTGCCTACATACATACAGAGGTGTGTTGAAGTGAATTGCATTTGACAATTTTAATCACGTTTATTAAACTTTGGGAAATTTATTTTTCGTGCGTGAAAGTTCACAATTTTTTTTTTTTCAAATACTCGTAGTCTTTCCAATTTTGTAAAATTTTGCATATTTAATGAATTTTTCTGAATATCATGCACATGTAATATAAGCAAAAAAAAAAAACCAAAAATTATAAATTGCGAAAAAGAATGGTAAAATTTTTAATGAGGGAAAAACTTTGTTGTTCGGTTTATTTTATGCGCGGTTTAACGGTTGACCATTTCATTTGGAATTCTGCTACTGACACCATGGCATTGCGTTGCTACGCTTTGGTCAATATTGCTATCGCGCCGATTTGATATGGACCAGAACGATGACGTTACCACACATGTCATAATACAGGCCAATAATTAAGCGAATTGCTAAATACATCCACTGCATGCAAAATATATAAATCATATTGTAAATATGTTGAAACATTAATTGCAAACAAAAATGATGCACGTAATTTTCGGCGCATTAATTTTTGTAGTGCAACATCATGTTTTGTATCAAAATTCAAACAATTTCACAATTGACTTTTAATTAGCATAATATGAGTTGCACAAGTATATTTGGGATATCATTTAAATATTCACAGAATCAAAGTAAATTTCTATCAAAAATGTCCCCAATCCCACAATAAATTTAAAAGCAATTGAGATCGTTGTTTGGTCGGGGACCAAAATTTATAGCTTTCGCTCTGATAAATTCTTTAATTTCAAAGGGTTACCTTTTGATGGGACGTTGCTGCGACTACTGCTGCGTCAGTCAACTTTTAGCATGATGGGCATGCACGATGACGGCGCTGGTGGTGAAGGCACTGCTTCCAATGATGACCATGAGTCACTTCAGCGGACTATGAGTCCTTGCTCCAGGCCAGGAGTCACTGGTGATGGTCAGGAGTTAGCGATGCAGGCGAAGGCGATACTTCAAAGGCATGCGATAGACTGCTTAAAACAGCAGTGAGCAAAATTTACAAAAATAATTATAAGCCCGAAATATTTAATTTTACTTTAAATTTACTTTTATTGAACTTTTAGACGTTATAAAATTATAAATTAGTAATAAAAATTCATACTGTCAAAAGTTGCAGTTGTTTGCGCTGTGGGTATAATTGAACGAGTGATCATACATATTTTCAACTTGAACTTTAGACTTTCTAAAGTGTCAAGTTGAGAATTTACATTCAGCAATTGTCAGCCGTTTATTCTACATAAGGGTAAGAGAGACGGCAACACTCGTTAGGGTTAAAAAAGTATATACATACTTATTCAAAGTTTAGAAAGCAGACTGTAATGAGTAGTTACAGATCATGCGGGTGGACAGTGTTGCCGTTCGACAAAGAATCAAATTGCAATTTGGGAGTTAAAGTTTACGCGTTTCCCGCGTAAACAATTGTAATTGGCTTTAGACCAAGAAGTATATAGTAAAGCCCCGGAAATATGAAGAAACCTAGCAGAAAACAGAAAAAGAAAGAGCTGCAAAAAGCACAAGAGATTATGTGGGAAGAAGAGGATAGAAGCAAGACCCCGCATAAATCTAAAGCAAAAAAGTAGGAACTTCTGTAAGAAAGAGAAAAGTGAATTGTTCAATTGCTAAGGCCCTTGAAACAGTAAATAACTACAAATCTTTGCAAGAAGGCATTTTGCTATAAGTTGTTCCCCAGGAGAAGGTCTTGGCGTCAACGTTATAATCATCACTCAAATCCAGGAAGAAGACCGCTATCTCGAAAAATGGCTCATAGGAAGTGGAATAAGAAATAAATTGATTTGCGGAAATGTTGGATAAAATAAAAGACACCAGCTATTCACAGTGAACTATAGAAAAGTTTTGTGGATATCCTATGGAAGATCATTGCATAACTTTGTGGTTCTTTTCGCAAATTAACCGTGTAGACTCTTTTGTATAACTTAGCCAAGAAAAAATGGATTCAATATTAGATACTTCAAATTTGCAATAGACCAAGAACTAAGGTCTTAAGTTTTTAAAGCTCTACTCTTTCTTTGAAGATTAAAACTCTGAGAAAAGGCTTATCTATAAGTTCGAGAGCAATTATGAAAGCATACAAAAAGTTTCACACTTCATGCCACAGTGCTTTGAACTTTTGGAAATCACGATGTTGCTTTGAGGGGTGGTTATTTGCAAGAAAGACATGCAGTTTCTGCAATTTTTGCTCGAAATAGGGTCCACAATACAGATTTTGGGCAGTATTTCATTTTTTAGCGTAAAGTAGAAACCATACAATTTCTGTATTGGAATTGTAGAGCAATGCGCATGACTCCAACTACAAACAATGAAAGTCCTATTGGATTCACTGCCGCTAAATTTATGCATCGCTGACGGGTGATGAATGCAAAAGGAAAAAGGAGTGATATCTGCTTTCTTGCGATGGATCACTGTTGGAAGGTAGACTAGGGGCCTAGATTTTCTCTACTCTAGAAATTGAACCTAGCATGTTTTCAACAACTTGGAACGAACATGACGGTTGATAAAGCAGACCTTCAAGGTTTTATACGACGATGGCCATCAAAATTATTTAAAGTGTGGAAAATTAAAAAACCAACAAAACCACAAAAAATATGGAAACAATAACAAAGCAATAGGAAGTAAATGTGCCGTACTAAACTGAATTCCTTAAACTACAACACACATTTGAAATTTTACAAAAAATTATGTTGCTAGGTGATGGTCATTCCGGGTTTAATGAATGCGCTGAACCATGCTCTGTATCGTCGGGTGATGATAAACAAAAAACCTTGATCTCACTAGACAACCATGTAGTGATTAAGTGAATGCGATAGACATTTTTCGATTCGAAACTTATGCACGTGAGTAATAAAACTCAGCAGATGGTCCCGTGTAAATGAAATCGTTTTCATTTGGATACAAGGACGCATTGGTACGAAACGAGCGGAATAGCGGACACCTTAGCTAAAATTTTACTGGGATCTAAAACAAGAGTTACTTTGGGCAATGGATTTCTAAAGTTCTCGGTAAACAAATGCATTTACACCTTACATCGCTGCAGATGAAAAGAGGCAAACAGCTGCAGACAATATAGGGCAATGAAGGGAACCCATGGGCAGTTGGCGAAAATCTGAATCTTGAACGAAGACATCTAAGCTAGTTGGCACTTAATAGTGACTGGAGATGACAAATTGAGATATAACCTTAACAAGATGACACTTGTGGAGAACAGATGCAGCTTATGTCCTGTGGAAGCTGAAACTGTTGCACACAACACTCAGAAGAATCTTCTTAACTTAATAATGACATAAAGTACGATAAAAGTGCTCACAATGTGGTCTGTTCCGACTAATCTGTTGTGAATATTATCAATTCATGTTTTAATAATAGAATATTAAAAATTAATACAATTGAAACGATTAAAAATGAATGTATTTACCACACCAAAAGGTAGCAGCGATTAAAGGGTTAAACAAACCAACATTTACCAAAGTAAACAATTAATTGTATTGCAACACTGTGTCGTGTGCGTGTGGCATAGAAAATCGTTTTTTAAATATCCAACACAAAATGCGGTTAAATGTGTTAAACCGTTATTAATTTGCCATTTCCTCACAGACACAGATACACACCACACAAACACTCCGAGATGAATGCACACACATGCATACATATAATGTGACTCATACAAAAAGGAAACAATGAAAAGCCAAACAAACAAAAGCACTTTTTTGTAGCTGCCATTGTTGTTGCCTTCGTTTTTTGCATCATTTCGATAATATAAATTTTAAATGACAGATAAAAGCAAAAACAACAACAACAACTAACAAAAAAATGCATTATATATCCAAAAAATAAAAGTAAAATAAAAGTTTTGACGCTCCGAAACAAAAGAATTACGAAAAATACATTAGCTGCTGGTGCAAGCGCCTAAAAAGCTGCTTTCAAAAATTTTACGCTAACAAATTACATACAAAAAGTAAACAATAAACAAAGCAAAAAACACAAAAAATACAAAAAAAAAAAACCAATGCAACAACAATAACAAATGGCATAAAAGAATTTATGGCATTAGATGGCGCTTTTGCTGTAATGATTGTTTTTGTTGTTGGGTTGTGCATTTTTGTTGTAATAATGGCGTGAAATATGGCGTTGCTTCGTACAAAACACAAGCACACAAACACACACAGAAGCATAAATGAACAACAAACGCTGCAACGCCGGCATGCACATTAATAAATACCAAAATAGGGTAAATTATACAATGGATGCCCTATTCGTGTCGAAAAATGTTGCGAAAGCTCAAAAAATTTGTAATGTATAGTTGAAATATGATGGAGAAACGTGAAAAACGGCTAACTAATGATGATAATATCCAAAAATATTTTGAGTCAAAAAATGTGTCAAAAGTCATAAATTTTTAAAAATATTGAAAAAATTTTACGAAAATTGCTTTGGGCACAGCAAAACTGCTCAAATTACAGCCGGATACTTTCCGTTTTGGGGAATAATCTAAGTATATATATATATGTATAATCTCATGCGCAAGACAAAAAAACTTGTCCTACCTTTATTCCAAGTTAAAAATGGAGCACGACTTTGAATTATACACCATTAGAAAGGTATTTTTGTTAAATGTGCACAAAGCTAAAATTATTTCAAAACTTTGCCATTAAGCCAGGTAAAATTATATGCAAATTTTTCAATATTAACAACGACAAAATACGCGGTCACACAGAGCTGAAAATAGTGCACAGCACAAAGAGAAAGACAAAAAGCTGACTGACTTCGTCTTTTTTGTTTTCTTTTCGTTTCACATTTGTCATTGTACCAGGGATGATAAATGAGCTTTTCTGTTTTGTACCACAAAGCAAAAAAAAAAACCTAAAACTGTCGATAAAGTTCCAAAATTATTTAATACATTTGTGGTAAAATTTTGACCATTGGGCGATTCTAGTTTTGATAAAGGTTAAAATGTTGGTAACAAGCATACCTATCGTCTTTCGACCCAAAGCACAAGATTTGTGTAAAATTAATATAGTTTTGATACTACGGCATGTGTCCTTATGGCAATGACTCTTTTGTTTTCGGTTATTTTCTGCTGAACAAAACACATTCAATGGATCCATATTATAAATCCCTCGACCCGGCGACACTTATGCCTTTGAAGTTAAGAGATTGCAAAATTTTATGGAATCGATTCCGTGAGACTCTATCACAAACTAAGTAATTTCTAATGTCAGTTTCGTAATCCCACAAATGTAATGCATAATCCGTCATTAGTTGTACCAAAAGTGGTCCAATTGTGTATCGATTGTATCAGTAAAATTATAACGTTACTGACTACGTACTGTTTGGCAGTTTGGTCGATTGTGAAAAAGAGCAAACGATAGTGTATCGGTCTAATGACTTGCAAAGCGTGGGGTTCGAATCCTCCGCTTGGTGATATTCATTTCCAATTTTCAATTCCAATTTTTAAATTTCTATTCATTTATACATAATAAGTCTGAAGAGTCTTCGGAGCAGAAAATGAAACATATGCCTAACTTAGCCGAGGTATAAAATAATAAAAAATAATGCAAAAATTTTCATCGAAAATTTTCCTTCGGACGTGGAACACATTGCTCAGAATTACATATATAACAAACTTTTTAGCACATTCAGATATGAAACCTTTTGACTTTTTTGTGTAAAATTTGAATTTCAAGTTAAATTTGTTGAAATTTATAAATAAAAAAAAGGATTTGCCTTTTTCTGGTGCGAAAGTAATGCATAAGGAAACAATTGAACTTTTTTTGGTCCGATTGTAATGCATAAGGAGACAATTTCTTTTTAAAATTTTTGTTCTTTGTTACCAGAGTTATTGAGCAATCAGCATTTAGTTAGTTTACCCTATCTCATCATGAAATCAACAAACAAACAATCATAAATATAATTACAAATTGCTGCTGCTGCTGCTACGGTTTGATTGTATTTGTTGTTGTAATTTCTGGTTGCTGTTGTTGTGCCATTGCAACCGTTGATTGCTGATAACGAAATACCAAGGTAAGTGAGTGGTAAGTGGTACGTGGAGTATATTGAATACCAACTTTATTCAACTCAATTGCAACTCAACACAACACACACAAAGACACATTCACACGAATAAGCCAATAAGTAAACACAAGTGCAGTAAAGTGCGAACTTAAAGCAAAATAAAACAAAACGAAAGAAAAACGAAAATTATGAGCTGCCACAAAAGTGTACGCAAAGAATTCCCAATTTCGTATTCGTAAATATTCAGTCACTGACTGTCCTTTACAGCACGCTGTTGCCCTATAGTCGCACCAACCTACCTACCTACCGATCAACTATGCACAATCACAAGCACACACTTACTTACACAATTACATTTATAGCCCCAAAATAACAACAAAATGAATTACATTAAGTGTAGAAAGCTACAACAACAACAACAGCAACAAAATACTTCGACTACTACTCTGGCAGCAACAACAATAACAACAACAACAGCCGGAAAAGTACGAATAATAAATGAAAATAACCGAAAAGTGTTTTATAGAGTTGCCATTACGTGTGCATGTCAGCGCATTCTTTATTGGTGTGGGTGTTTGCTTATTGCTTTGTACCCAGTAGGAAAAAGTTAATTAAAATAAAGTGCATATAGTATGCTTGCTTTTTTTCATTGCGAGAAAAACCAATGGAACACTTTTGATTCTACTGGCAAAAAAAAAAAAACATGTTTTTGCGGTCATAACTTATTTTTCATTACAAAATGAATACCTAAAGGTGCCTTAGAATAAAGACTATGTTCTTACAAAAATTTTGGCGTTTAAAAATTTTGAATTTTTTTTGGGGGTATATTTAATATTCGAGTTCCAAAATTGAATATTTTTAGGATTTTAAATTAACCGGTCGGAAAAACGATTTTTTACTCAAAGCTAAAAAAGTGTAAGAGGCAAAAAATTGTTTTTTTTTTTTTGTTTATGTTTTATTTTCCTTTTTTTTGGACTTTACAGCTAGGTAAATATCACTTATTTATTTTTAAAAAAATTACCAGGCTGTAAGGTCATTATTATTATTTTTTTTTTTTTTTCTCCTTGTAAGTCAAGTGTAATGGCTACTGACTTTGAAAGTTATCAAGTTAAGATTCATAATTAGATATCACCAGAAGTGGATATTAACTGGAGTGTGGGAAACCATGGTAGTTAAAGAGAGTAAGGGCTAAAAAAAATCGAGCATCACAGATCCCGCACACCTCCTGGCAAAGAATCTGAGCATAGTCACCGGCAGGTATTTGTGTTAAATAACTGAATTTGCAGCTCCTAAAATTCCATTTTGTCGCTTTCTAGCTACGCCACTATATGCTGAGTAGTAGACTCAAGGGGGCTGCAAAATGAGTTCCTTTAAAAAGATATTGTTCTATAAGGCTAAGATGACTAGGAACATTTTGAAGGAAAACCAGTTTCTTATGCATATTTGTTGGCGATGAATTGTACCGCAAAAAAAACTTAACGTTACCAACGAAATATATTAAGAAGTTTCTTGTAGCGGAAGTTAGTGGGTAAAGTATTTAAATGCATTCACTTTTTTGAGTATTTTCAGTCTAGTTTCTGAATCCATTTTAAAATTATCTAAATAAAGCATCTACCATGGTGAACATAGCCACTAAATATGTATAACGTTACCAACATTTTTTAATCAAAAATCATAAGTTATAGTTTTCTACTAAAATTTCTTTTGTATCTGCGCAATGAGCTATGTTGAAAGGGGTAGGAATTCCTTACAATAATTTAAATCAACCAATAAAAACTTGGGGATTGAAGAGGAAGTTACGGACATAATCACGCTAATTGCTATTTTGAGATCTATCCAAGTGCTAAGGATATCACAAATATTTCGTTCCTTACAGGCTTTTTGAAGCATCCCAGACAGCCTAGTAATATTGTTGTTACATGTACCAAATTTCATGCATCTAGCTTAATCCGCTCATCCGCCAGTTAAGGCTCAACATAAAAATCTGAATAAACCAGGAAAAATTTATTTTCGATTTCAATTTTTTTGTTCAACCCAGACTGGCGACCAGACGGATTCAGCTACATGCATGGAACTTGGTACAGATAACGACAATATCACTAAGCTGCCTGAGACTCAAATTGGACGTGATCGCTTAATCTTCACGCATACTTCCCATACAATGTTTCAACTAGCCAATATGGGAGGTAGGCGTGAACATTAACCGATAACGCTCATTTTCAATCCTGATCAGAAAATGGCTCACAGTATTATCTGTACCAAGTTTCACGCAGACAGCTTGATCCGTTTGGGAGAAATCGTAATTTAAAAAAAAAAGATGTATCGAGGTCCTGGAGCAAAAAATTTCCTTCCAAGGAATGAAATTTTCACTTATTTTTCATATTTATCTATGTTTGGACTGTTTGGCTGTATTTGCCCTCAATTTATTTATGAAAATTCGTATGCATAACGTTACCAACGGTTTTGCATAACGTTACCAACGTTGCTTTAACGTCTATAAATCCACCAAAAATAATTTTTTCAGCTCAATTTTGAATTCAATCGTAACTTGGATCCTTAACCTTCAAGCTATAGAAGGTTCTCGGGAAAATACATTACTAGATTCGTAGATTTTTCAGAAAATGTTCACTAACCTCGAAAACTGCTTGAAAAAAAAATAACGTTACCAACGGCACTTATACTCTCATAACTTCAAAGCCATAAGTGATAGACAAAAACTTTGTGGCTATGAAATATTAGTCTTAGGGAGCCTTATTATATGCACTTAAGAAATCATGATGTTTGATTATTTTTCGAGGGGATATGAGCAAAAATGTGCGCACGAAAGACGAAAGTAACGTTACCAACGGTGGTTCTCTAAAGTTTTCCATTGCTAAAGCTCTTAGTGTCGGGTATACAGTGGGCCCGTGTTCGAAGCCTAATTTAATGATGGCAACATGTTCATCTCCCGAATCTAACATAACCAAACTTAGATGACTAAATTGCGGACCTTTTTTTTTTTTTGCCACGCCTCAAAAATATCAGTGAGCAGTTAACGTTATGTCGGACATCAAAACTTATGGTCACCTTAACAATTATTCTATCATTTTCATTTCAAATATACAACTTTTAAAAATTAATTAAACTCAATTACTTCCATTACTTTAATTAATCATTCATTAAAATAAGTAATTCCTGCTGGGTGTATTCACATTTATAGCAATGCGTGTAAGAGTGTGTAACTGTAAAGCCAGCGTTGCCAAATGAGTAATTTTTAGTGGCGAGTCAAAAAGCCGCGCGGCGGCATCCATTGTTTCAGTTTTCTTGAAGCCATTTTTATTTATTTTGTTGTGGTTTAGTGTTGGTTGTTTTTTTTCGACGTTTTTGTTCTATTTCGACTTTTTATTATTATATGCTTTGGTTTTGTCTGTTTTTTTTTTTTTTTGTTTTTTTTTCTGTTTTTGATTTTGTTATTTCCTGGTTTTATCCTGATTTTATTTCATTTTTCTCTTTGTTAGTTTGGCTTTTACAAAGCATTATGTCCTTTATGGTTTTGTTTGTTTGTATGGCTTTTTTTATCACTATACGCGCGGCGGTGCTTTAGTATATGTATATATATGCTTATGTGTGCGTTTGGCGGCAAAATTTGTATGACTATATGTGTGTTTGTTTGTTTGTTTTTGTGTCATTTTTTGTGGCTGTGATTTTAATGTACTTCGTAGTGTGTTTCTCCATTTTATTCAACATATTTCCGGGTAATCAATAACTAATTTAAATTTTTTTGAACTTAAAAAAATTCCGATATTTTTTTTTATTTGTGTGAAAAGATGTCGTATAAGTTACGCATATTTCTACATGCGAAATAAAATCCTTTGAAATGGAATCCAAATGATTCATTTCCGTTGAAAATAATACATACAAAGGACATCAAAATAGAACATTTCAAAGAATTTCCAATAAAACGTAATATTTCTACGTATATTCGATCAAATCGGAACATTTCTAACTGAACCCCTTTAATAGAAACGTTTCCATCACTTAAATTTAAAAAAATTTCCTGGAACGCAAGGCAACTCGAGAAATATTGGCAATTTTGTCATAAATTGAGTATTGGCCGTACTAAAAAACAATAATATGAAAGGTTTAACTATTTGTTAGAAATGATTAAAATTGTTTTCTGTTTTCACGAAAAGCTTGCAAGATGGTGTGAAATTGATGGAATTATATTGAAAAAATGATATCGGCCAAATAATATTATGGCACATATTAAGAATGACATTGGTTTTGCCTCGTATTGGCACTTAGCACCTTTGGTACGGCCACGCCTCAATTATCCAAATCATTACTGATATTTAGTTTTTACATCTCCCTTGTTCCACTTAACAGTGAAAATGTACCATTTTGCTTGCTGATAGTCTCAATATTGCGCTCAAACTCGAATGAACAACAGATATGAACTAGAGATGTAGGAATGATTCATTCAGAAGTATTTTTTTTTGGTAGCGATTTTATGACAAATCACGCGTGAGTCATGATAAACTGTCATGATATTTTTGTTCAGTATTGTTTGACAAATTATTTAACTCTCTATTACAAATATCAGCGTTCTGCAAGGATAGTGTTTTTTGTGACTTTTGTTCATCGATATGGCTCATTTCTCGAGTCATTACAAAACAATGGTGTGATGTGTTTTATGGGCTGGTGAAATCATCGATTCATATTTCTTCAAAAATTAACATAACTGTGTATAGCGCCATGATAACAGACTATTTGTTGTCTGAAATTAGAGGCTTGCCATACAGGACGTGAAACAATGGCTTTATTGCGAAAATAATTCCGGAGAAGAATTAATTACATGCTACAGTCTGGCGAATCGGCTTCCTAGGTTGTATAATATGACAACTCGAGACATTTTCTTTTCGACATGGAGTCCAAAATCTGCATGGATAAGCCGGCTAATATAAAAAAATTTAACATTGCTCGCAACATTCGCCAAATACGAATTCTTCTACAGTTCTTGTAAAGGGTGTTCCATTAAGACGTGTGGCACTTTGATTTTAAATAAAACGCAAACGGTTTGGAATTTTTCCAAATATTTTATTTCGTTCGAAAGGTCACACAATAGGATTATGTGCGGAAAGTTATTTCGCGGATATGTTCACCGCCTCCGGAATGGCCCAAATCACCGATGTATAGTAATATTGCTATTCAAGTCTGGAATCGTCTTCGGATCATTCACATAGACTTTATCCTTCGTGTAACCCCACAGAAAAAAGTCTAGCGGCACATCACCGCGACGAAAAATTACACGGTTCGGGAATTTGCCACGCAAAAAGTCCAAATTGAGGCGAGTTGTGTATGATGTAGCGCCGTCCCGTTGAAACCACATATCGTTCAGACCCTGAGCTTCAACCCAAGCGCAAAATTCAATGCATGAAGGTCGCGGAAATGGCCAATTGTTAAGGACTATGGCGAATAGACATTTCGGGGGACTCGACGACACTTTCAATTACGGCATCAATATTCTCACTAATGTGGTGATTGCGACCCCCCGATTTCAATGCGTTGTTCTTTCATGTAGCGATCCATAACTAAAATCCTATGCTGTCATGATGAAAATGACACAAAATATGGCGGACAAGGGTCGATAATGCAGATTTTAACCGGTGGCAAAATACCACACCTACTATTGGAACATCCTTTAAATTAAATTTTTATCGATAAAAGTATTATAAGACACTCAGTACATTGCTCAGTGAACTGAGAATGGCTGCTATCTAATTGTTCTTCCATTTATTTAGTCTAGTGATGTATGGTCTGTTTCGAGCAAACATTTTTAACTTCTTGGGAGAAGATCTAATTTCTCTGATGCATGATGCGTCATTGACTACGACTCACAAAGCGGCTAAATCCAAATATCCTGGCCAAAAATTAAAAAAAAAACTTAAATTTCGGGAAATTTCAGCAAGATATTTTAAGAAACAATTGTTCAGTATATCATTAACCGATCTAATAGAATAGTTTCGATGTAAACTTTACAGCGAATAAACGTCAGAACATAGAAAACTGTTTGATATCGAAAATTGTGATTAATGTTGTGCCAAAAGCACAAATAGTTTTTCCTGTACAACCTTTTAACTCTGTTCTTTTCACAATATTTTGGTGTATCACTTACTTTCATAAAAGAAAGAAATGGTAAAAATGGCATATTTCTAAGGAACTTACAATTTCTATCAAGTATGTTATAAGCCAGAATTCCACTTGGTCCCAGCGATTTTTGGCATGATATGATAGCTTGAAGTATTTTTTTTCCTTATCCTCAATTTGCAGCCACCTATTTTGTCCATAACATTACTTACACTTAATATTACATTGCTACTTCTGTAAGGAAAAACAATTTTTTGTCATTTGAAAATAAATAATATTTTTTATAAAAATTGGTTAGTGTACATGAGACCACGCCCATTTTTCGTGCAAATCATTACTTATTTTTATACTCTTATTTCACAAATTTAAACAATATCTTATAAAAAATGTTAGAGTTAGCTTTGGGATGGCAAATATTCTACCGAATTAAAGAAAATTTAACGAGGATTCCAAAAATACTAATAGAAAGGTATGTTTATAGCCTTTTTCCTTATAAAATGGCTGCCAAAGTCAAAAAAAGGAAAGAAAATTTAAAATTTCAACCTTATAGATCCAGATCTTTATAAAATCCTTTTGGACACTATAAATCAAGTACACTCTTAAGAAGCTCATACAATTAGCCTAAAGTTTCTCATAAAAAAAAAATCTCTAAATCGTTAGGGTGACCCAACAAATTATTTTTCTCTAAACAAGTCAAGCAATTAGTTTTTTTCTATAACATTTAAAACCCTCCAGGTGCAAGTTTTATTTGGTCTAGGCCTCCTCTATCACCTCCCAGAAGCTTCGTACACAGTAAAGATTTTAGTTTAATTTTAAAAGCAAAAAGTATTTAAATAAAACAATGTCAAAAAAAGTATTAATTTTCAACTGTTTTGGAATAAATTTCATACTTTTTTGGAATAAATTTCATACTTTTTCGGAATAAATTTTAAACTTTTTTGGAAAAAAATCGGAATTTAATAACAAAAAAGCTAAAAATCTATACTAAATTGAATCAAAGTATGAAAAGTAAACTATAATTTTTAAGTGTGTAGCCTTGTCGTTCACACCCTATATATTATTCCAAATAGTTTACTAGGGGCCGTTCACATATTACATAACGCAATTTTCGACCAATTTTTAACCCCCTAGAACCGCAACGTTCAATCCCTCGACCTAGTAACGTAATAAATTTTAATTTGAGTAATTTGAATTTATTGTCGCATAAAATCATAAAATCGACTTTACATAACGAAGTTGGTGACCACTGCCGCCCCCCGTCCGATGCCCCCTTTCCCCTGGCACGTTACGTAATATGTTTATGGTCCCTTAAAATACGGAACATGCTTAATTTATAAAAGTTTTTTTCATTTTGAAACATAAGAATTAAATTGTGTTTGCTCCCGATGAATAGATGATTGTTTAGAACGTGATTGCCACCCCCCCCCCAACAGCAAAAATCAAAGACATTTTAATGTTCAACTCAGTTTTTGCAGCGCTATAGCTTTGGTACTAGAAGCACCATTATACGTTCTTCTTTTCAAATGTTACAATAATTTGCAAGTCATTAAAAAAAACCGAAATTTAAAGAAATTATCACAGTGTGTTTGTATCAAAAAATGCTAGGTCATATCATACGAAACCATTTTGAAAACCAAAAGTAATTTCTTATTGAAGAAATCGTAAATTATTAATTTAGAAAAATTATTTGGAGCGTGTTAAAAGTTATGTCTTTAGATTTTATAACACTGTGCAACACAAGAATCTGAATTTGTTCTCGATTACTTTTTTTGCCCAAATCAGGGTCGCTGATTCCGAATCTAGCTACAGTTTTTTCCTATCACGTCTGAGTTTCGTGTTATCATTGATTTAAAGTGCAAAAAACGCAGTCATCCAGGAAGTAGTGTAGTTCAATTTGTCAGCAATATTGAATAGCCTTGATAGCCTACTTTTGCAATTGGATCATTACTTTCCAAGATATCATTCAACGCTATGCATATTAAATATAGTCCTTTACAGTGGCTTGCGATACCATTACTTCAATGGATGATATCTCGGAAAGTAATAATGATCCCAACGGAAAAGTTTAACTTGTGGTTTAAAGGCGAAGACCAGGGCTATTCAACGCCGCTGACAAAAATTAACTACACGCCATATGTCTGAAAATAGCATTTTCTGGGCTCCAAATCAAGGATAACTCGAATCTCAGACATGATATGAAAAAACGGTAGCTAGATTCGGAATCTACAATCCTGAATTAGTCAAAAAAAGTTATTGAGATGAAATTCCAAGTAGTTTGCTTGTGTTGCACTGCGTAATTTTCTGTAAACTTAGTTGTACATATCTTATTCTTCATATTTAATTCCCCTTTTTGTCCTTTTGAACAAAAGTTCAATCAAAGTCCTCTGAAATACAGAAAAATTTTACTTAATGCTTATCTATATATTAAAACGCAATTTTTCACCATTAGAAAGGTATTTGTGTGTAACTGTGCACAAAGTTAAAATTATTTTAATAAATATTTTGCCATTGAGCCAGGTAAAATTAAATGCAAATTTTTCAATATTAACAACGTCAGAATACGCGGTCATACAGAGTTGAAAAGAGTATACAGCACAAAAAGAAAGACAAAAAGCTGACTTCTTTTTTGTTTTCTTTTCGTTTCACATTTGTCATTGTAATAGGGATGATAAATGAGCTTTTCTATTTTGTACCAAATAGCAGAAAAAAGTACTAAAACTGTCCAAAAAGTACCAAAATTATTTAATACATTTGTGGCCAAATTTTGACCATTGGGCGATTCTAGTTTATATCAAAATAAAACTTTTGGTGTACGGTTATTACGAAAAACTTCCCCAGACCATATTTCATTTAAAGAAATCATTTTACTCAGTTTTTGATGCATCCTAATAATTAATATCAGAGAGAAAAAAATTTAAAAATTATGAGCGCTTTTCGAAATAGAATTGTAGCGAAGCGGAAAAGTGCTACTTATCCAAGGCACACATTCAACGTATTAACAACGTAAGTATTTTAGCGTACGTGAGTAACTTCATTCTCATGAAAAATACGTAGTATTTTCAAATTTCATTAGAGAGAGTCTTAAAATTATTATCAAAACTATGGTTTCTAAAAATTGAAGCTAATAATATCTTATATAATCTCTAATCATTAAGCTTTTTGGAGGAGAAGATACCCACCTACTTAATACTATGGTATTTTTCAATTATCTCAGAGATTTAAATCTGTCTACAGTGGATAAAGAAGGCTACTTTTTATGGCAATAAAGGCAACATCTTAATCAACATGTTGGGGAAAAAATACACTTCCCAAGAACTTTAAAAAATAATGACAGACATAACAATTGCGAAGTGGGAAAAGTTTGCTAAACGATGTGAACGATGTTTCATACCATGTTTTTTGTCATATTTTTTTTTGCTTAGTTTTTTTGTTTCTTCCAGACTTTGGTAGTAGGTACCAACTCCCAAATGAGATGATTTCATTTACATGGCAATGGCGGCGACGACGACAACGACAACGACAATGACTATGGTGATGATGACGATGGCGGCAATGGCGATGACGAAGCGGCTAAGAAGCACCAAAGAAACCAACAACGACGATCGTAGACGATGATGATGAGATAAACTTTGAGCAAACAAAATAAAACTTATAAACGACTTTCACGTAGTGGAAGGGAAGGTGGCAATTTTTTGTCCATTGTCTTTACTTTTTTTTTGCGCAAATTCCAAAGTAGAAAGAAATTGAGTAGCTGCGAAATGAAGAAAAAAAAATGACATGTTCGACAGGAAAATTATTTTATAGCAAAGGACACAATGAAAAAAAAAAACGCAGAAAATTAACCCCCTGTTGAGAAACAGAAGAAAAAAACCAAAAGAGATGAACTCAAAGAGAGTTATGTTGTTTGGTAAAAATTAAACTTCCTTTGCCAGAGAGTGGTAGACAAAAAAAAAAACAAAAAAAAACTGAAGGGGAAGGAACATAACGACAACAGCAACAACAAACCGAAGGGTGACTAATGGTGACAAGGCGTCCTTAGAGCCAAAGGGCGCAGCAGGCAATGTGTGAACACGGCCGCCAAACAGTGTTGCCGCCAACAGTGTTGCGAAGACAACAACAAAAACAAAAAACAAAACAAAAAAAAAAAACAAATTGAAAAACGTGGAGGTCGCTGTGCTGCGCTGTTGATAGAAAAGCGGAGCGGAGCCGGAGAGAGAGAAACACTGTGAGGGTTGTTGTGGTATGAGCAGTTGGAGGCTGCTTTTGAATATTAGATTTAAAGTACAACTTTTGTAAAGCAATTGTGTTTTTCTGTTTTATTTTCTTTTTTTTATATTTTGACTTTTTCTTTTTGTCTAAACTTCATAAAAAATTACACATTTATAAATTACATAAGTATAATAAGAAGCGGGAGGAAGTTTTGCAGAGACAGTCGTATAAAAAACTAAAAACTTTTTAACAAACAAAATTTAAGGTTTCTTTGACAAAATTCACAAACATTTTTAATATTCAGGCAAAGTTGGATACTTGGAATTCGAATTATCAAAGCTTTAAGTTATCGAATCAAAACTGAGTTCATTTCAGTTATTAACAATTCAGTTTTTCAACATTTGGGATGATTTCTGGCATAACTAACAACCTTAAAATAAAAGCTAGTAAGGGTGTAACCTTTGGCCTGGCCAAATATTAAATATCCTACACTGCAGTATTTTTGAAATTTTGCTCATATGGGTGGTGCCACGCCCTCTTGTCCAAGTTCACCCAGCTTGGGTGCTCAGAGCTTGCATTTATAGTTGTTAGTGTCTGAGTGAAATTTGGTTGGATTATCTCAAAAAACTCTTTCAGTATAGCATTTTGAAACATTTGCTTATATGGGAGGTGCCACACCCCCTTGTCCGATTTCAACTAATTTTTGTTGAGAGCTTTCATTTATAATTCTTAGTGTCTGAGTCGAATTTGGTTTGAATATCTCAAGAAACGCTTTTAGTGTAGCGTTTTGATGCATTTGGTTGTATGGGAGGTGCCACGCCCTCTTGTCTGAATTTGCCAAGTTTTTTTCAGAACTTGAACTTACAATTTGTGGTATTTATGTGTATTTTGGTTGCATTGTCGTGTAAAATACTCGTAAAATTGCATTTTGAATATATTTTTTGTATGGGCGGTAGGCGTGTCCGTTGATCGATTTTACTCATTTTCAATCTCCCGAGCTAACTTTGACGACGGAGGCAGTGTACCAAATTTCATTGAATTATCTTGCTCAGTTTTCCCAAAAAGTGTATTTCAACACACTGCCAGTCACCCAGCCACCCAGCCAGCCAGCCAGACAGATGGACATGGCTATATCGACTCAGGAGGTGACGCTGATTAAAAATACATATACTTTTCTATAACTGCCACGCCTCCTTCTCTGCGTTACAAACGGAAGGACAAAGTGAATAAACCCTGGGTGTACGGTATAAAAATTGTAACATACATACATATTAAACTGGTTCGATTTGTATGAAACCAAATTGATACCCAAATTTGCTTCAGAACTAGAAATTCAGTTTTTGGAAAAACTTTGGTTTCAAAAAATTATACATTTTATTTTGTTATATACACGGAGAAAAATTCGTGTCATAATTTTTATTCCAATCGAGTTGTAAAAACATTAAAGTAATTTACACTTAATTTCAAGCATAAATAATCTTACCTTATATAACAATTTTGACTTTATATATAATTATAGTAAAAATTTATATGTTTGGACAGACATTTGCTAAGTATGCATATCATCCCTTAGCTTCCAACACCGGTCTAACCAGTTAAAAAATATTATCTATCACGCAGATGGCCCCGGTTTGAATCCTAGGGTGGCCAGTTTGTTTTTTTTTTATTGTTGTTTGAACTTTACATGCGTGGAAATACATTTTTTGAGAAAACTGAGCGTTAAAGCTAGCTCGAAAGATTGAAAATGAACGAAATCGGTCCACTGACACGCCTACCGCCCATACAAAAAATATATTCAAAATGCAATAATAAGAGCATTATTTGCAATAACAAAAGCAAAATACACATAACCACTAGGGATAGCAAATACAAGCTCTGAGCAAAACTACGCGAATTCGGACTAGAGGGCGTGGCACCTCCCATATAAACAAAAGTTTCAAAATGTTATACTGAAAGCGTTTTTTGTGGTAACCCAACCAAATTACACTCAAACACTCGGATCTATAAATGCAAGCTATACGCAAGATCTAGGTAAACTCGGACAAGATGGCATGGCACCTCCCATATAAGCAAAAGTTTCAAAATGTTACAATGAAAGCGGTTTTTGAGAAAACCCAATCAAATTGCACTCAAATACTCAAATCAATAAATGCAAGCTCTGAGAAAAAACTAAGCGAGCTCGAACAATAGGGCGTGGCACCTCTCATATAAGCAAAAGTTTCAAAATGATATACTGATAGTGTTTTTTGAGATAACCCAACCAAATTTCACGCAAACACTAAGAATATTAATTGCAAACTCTGAGCAAAAAGTAGGCGAAGTACACCTCCCACTTAAGCGAAAGTTGAAAAATGCTATACTGAAAGATTTTTTAAGAAAACCTAACCGAATTTCACTCAGAACAGTAAATGCATGCTCTACGCAAAATCTAGGTAAGCTCGGAGACGAGAGCGTGGCACTTCCCATATTAGCAATTTGTTCTTATTCTCTCCTAGAAGTTGCGGAAGAATAAAACAATTTATTTTAATAAAAACTTGTATGTACTTATAAATGGTTTGAAAAGTTGAGTTCTTTCATTATAGCTAGCATTTCTGAGAATCCTGCGATCAGTTTCATCACTTATCTTTACTCCGTTATATTAAGTGAGGCTTATATTAATGGCCACTGATGAAGTACGTGGTTGAATTTTAGTTTTTCGTATGATATCCGACTTGTCTCGAATGCCTAGTTTCTTAAACATACCAAAAAGTTGTGAATTATGGAGCTTTTTTCTTTCTATAATGCTGTGGATAGTCTAAATACTTCTTCCAACACCTCTTGCAATCTCCTAAAGGGTTTTTTATCGCGTTATAATTTTTTTATTCAAGAGTGATTTCTTCTGATTTTCTTCCAATCTTACTTTTTCTAAAATACGAAGCCGTTCGCTTACAAAAAAACTGACAAAAACAGAACTGAGCTACCCCAAACTAGCTGTACAATAAGTTGAATTTTAAGAGTGTCGTCAATCTTCTTTGATTTCGTGTATAAGATTTTGCCATATTTTTTGGAATTCCGAATACTTTTGTATATTGAATTTAAGTAGAATTTTGCTTATAAGCTCTTTTTAACACTTTTAAGTAACATT
This sequence comes from Calliopum simillimum, assembly GCA_951812925.1. Lineage (NCBI taxonomy): Eukaryota > Metazoa > Arthropoda > Insecta > Diptera > Lauxaniidae > Calliopum > Calliopum simillimum. Next base: position 26,666,502 of record OX638371.1, read on the forward strand.
TTAGGAAAGTTTCGTTTAATAAATAAAACTAGATATTAACCAAGTTATAATCATTCAGAGTGATTCAAAAAAAAATATTCCTAATCAAAAACTTTTATGATCCTTTGGAAAATTTACAAATTCCGAATACTTTTGTGGGCCACTGTACTTAAAATGCAGTGTAAGATATTTAATTTTTGGCCAGGCCATGAATACCACCCTTACTAGCTTTACCCTATAGAGGTATAGAAAAGTATATATCGTCGGGTTAAAACTACAACTAGACATCTACATTTTTCATGTTTTGAGAAAAAAGCATTTTAAGCTTTTTGAAATTCGCTTTTGTATAGAATTTTGCAGTTTTCTGCTTTTAATTCTTTATATAAAATTGGATGGGGACCATATTTTAAAAAAGGGACTAAACTGGGGCATAAAGCCGTTTTTTCTTCTTGTTTCTGTACACTTAACTTAAAACACCAATATATGTAGATGTCTAGTTGTAGTTTTAACCCGTCGATATATTCTAGATCAGCGTCACTTCCTGAGTCGATATAGCCATGTCCGTCTTTCTGGCTGGCTGGCTGGCTGAGTGTCTGTTCAATGAAATTTGGTACTCTGCCTCCGTCGTTAGCTCGAAGGATTGAAAATGAGCGAAATCGGTCAACGGACACGCCTACCGCCCATACAAAGAATATGTTCAAAACGCAATATTAAGAGCATTATTTACGATAATGCAAGAAAAATACACATAGTTACTTGGGATAGCAAATACAAGCTCTGAGCAAAAACTAGGCCAATTCGTTTTAGAGGGCGTGTCACCTCCCAAACAAGCAAAAGGTTCAAAATGCTATGCTGCTAAATTTCACCCAAACACTAAGGGCTATAAATGTAAGCCCTTAGCAAAAACTGGGTGAACTCAGACAAGTGGGCGTGGCACCTTCCATATAAGCACAATTTTTGAAATACTGCAGTGTAGGATATTTAATGTTTGGCCAGGCAAAATGTTACACCCTTACTAGTTTTTGCTAATTTGGCTGGCCTATAAGGGGAATCGCATGTGACCACTTGATAGCTCATTTTGAAGTAGAAGTTTTAGAAAAGATGCAAGTAGTGGAAAGGAAAAGAAAAATTTGTGCATTCTGTACAATGAACTCAAAAGTTGCACAAAAAAAAAAAACATTTTTCTAGCATATAACTGCAAATATCTAATAATCTTGACGTGTTTGGGCCAATTTTGACCACAGATAAGGGTTCCACGCCGCACAGTGGCGACATCTGGCATTTCTCGTTGCGAAAATCATAACTTCTGAACGAATTGAGATATCTCTATAATTTTTTTTTGCTATGGACAGAAAAGTAATACAGATCTTACTGTACAAAATTTGATTATGATATAACTTAGGGATGTTATGGAATTCATGGTCAAAGTCAGACTTTCTGATATGTGTACAAATTATGCATTCGAAGTTTTCCATATGAGCCTTTTTCGAGAAAAAAAATATTAAAAATATTAAATATGATTAATTTATGGTTGCTACGCAAGAGTCCATATTAAATAAAAAATTTTAAGGTCCAACATTTTTTTCTACACTGAAAAAAAAAATTGTCGCAAAACACCGAAAATCTTTAGAACTTCCGAACGAATTGAGGCATGTTAATATTTTTTTTCTGTATACTGAAAAATATAACAGCTCTTACATTTCACACAGCACGCTAAGGAATTAATTTTTGAAGGTATTAGTGTAAAAACCATAAAAACTAAGCATTCCATATCGCTTTTTTTTAAACAAAAACTTATAAAAACATAAATTATAGCTGGTGTAATTAAACTAAAATTTGAAGTCCATTTCCTCTTTTAAAGTCTGGAACTATTGCAACTATTGCACTGAAAAAAAAAAATTTCAAATAATAAATCACAAAAATGTTTGGAAAAAAAGTTTATTATAACATGCAGTTTTATTGAAAAGTACAATTCAAAAACTTAACTTAAATTTTTTTGGAAACATTCATCGATATTTACATTATCTAATAAATCTAACATTTCCGGGGAATATATTTTTTTCAATTCTTTTTGAGTTCGGACATGCCTCAATGATGAAATCTTGGGGTCTGATGATGCAGCCAATATATTGAAGAGATCTTCGTTTTGCCGTTTTCGGGAAATCTTGCAGGTATTCATGTACCTGTATTTTTATAGTCTTTATTTTTGGATTCTTGTGCTTCTTCGGACAGTTCTCCAATTGGTAACAACTGGTATTCTATGATGTCTCTACCGTGCCTCAGGACTTTATGCAGTGTAGGTATGAACATTTTTTCAGGATATTTGTTATGGATCAAATCAGATGTTTCTGTTGCATGTATTCCATATTTTTACGCGTTCACGCTTTCCCTGCAGTTCAAGACATTGAGGATGACTTGCAACCTTTTGATGATCTCTTCATCAACACCCGTTATCTCTGCAGTTATCTCATTTCTATCGAAGAATGTTCTAGCTGTATTTCCATCATTCGTATTTCCAAACCCTTGTAGCGGTTGGTGAACTCTAATTCCAAGTTTGTTGCGGAATTCTTCTGGAATTTTCTTTTTCCTCGCAGCTTCTTTGTCCTTCTTTGCAATGTTCTCATCAAAACTTTCGCCAATTCGTGGAAGAGTGTTCGCAAGATTAAGGATAAATTCCATACATCTTATTCTTGCATGTAATGGAGATATTCCGTATTCGTAATTTTCCTCATCTTCAATATTTTCGTCGGTGCTTTGAAATTTGGTTTGTGACCTTTTAAAAATTGGACAGCTTTTTGTATTCTTTGCGTTAGTCAATTCGTTCAGCACTTTCCCGTCAACCATAGTAAGGAAAAATTTGTGTTCTATGATGATAGCATCTTCGTCGTTAATTTTGTAGTGGGTTGGTTGAATAGTAGAAATTTGTTCTTTTATATTGTTAACTGTGCTTTCAATCAGTTTCGAAGATTTCTTCGCATACTGAAACATTATGGGTCGACAAAAATGAACTGATGAAGGTCGGGGATTTTTCCAGTGTTCGCCAGTTTCGCTCTGCAATCTCAGTGGAACAACTGAAGCCATGAACATATTTGCATCGGAAATTTTGTTTTCATTTGGTGAAACGATTATTTGCTTGTACGCACTCTGTCCAGATGTTCCATCGCAGCCCCACTTACTCAACAAAGTCAGATTTTTTGGAAGTTTACTTTGCTCTTGTTGATCCATACATTCTATTAAGCGTTGAGCAGTATGATCCATCATATCTTGAATTTTCACTTTAGCTGAAACTTCCGTTATTTCGCAATTTTCTGGAACTGTTGCTTTCTTTGCTGCTGTGATGTTCTTATATTCTGGAAATATATTTACGTTGTGTCGTATCAAAGAGCTTCTGAGAAGTTTGTATTTTTCCTTCGAAAATCCCAAGTCCAAGAATAAAGCCAAAGCTTCTTCAGCGGTATATTTTAGGGGATTTGCATTCGGTGGAGTAGGAATGCTTTTCTTAATCCTCTTCAATCGGATAGGACTAGCAATAGAAACTGCCTTTGTTATATCGCCTCTTGTTTTTTCTTTATCTCTGTTGTATTTAACTGTTAATGCTGTTGCCAGATGTCCGGTAGAAATCTCTTCTGTAGCATGCATAAGTTTCTTTTTTTTTGTGAATGTTGAACTTTCGTCTATAGATTGGCTTGGCCGTCCTCTTGAAGATTTTGAAGTACTTGGCAATTCGTCGGATATATCTGGTACTTCCTCATGGTGGATATTGGTACTTTTCTGTAGCCAATCGTTATATTTGTGATTGAATGTTTTTTCTGAGCGATGTACAGAAACCATTTATTTTTGAATCTTTGGAATATTGCATGAATTTGTTGTGAAATTTCAGGTTTTTCATCAGTGACGTCAAGATATTTTTGTAATGCTACTCTGAATTTTTTACCTGTGAATAAACAGTCAGTATAAATAACATGCCTCGAAAAAAACTGTCTGACGTTTATTTTTAACCTGCTTCTTAGAATATCTTCACTTACTGCCTTACGAGTATACGAAAATTGAACTTCAGGAATTTAATCGTGCCACGCTATTAATTCACATTAGCATAGCAGGAAAAAAATAGTTTAATATGTTTGAAGCTGTATTATTTATGTGTTTACAATAAAAATAATAATCCAAAAATTCCAATCCGTTCAATTATTGTGAATTTTATCATCAAAAATGGTAGAACACGCGCAATGCAAGTTTTACTGCAATACGAGCATGAAAAATGTCATAGGTTTCCTGATGAAAATCATTATAACTCATAAAACTGCAATTTCCCGCAGCTAGAATTTTTATATTGTGTTCAGAACTGTTGAGTTTATTTAGTTTTAGTAGTCCGTAAGATATCTTTTGCGAACATTTTTTGAAACTCCATTCGAAGTTGAAAAAAAGGGTAAAAATTGTGTTTCAGAAAAGTACAGAAACTTCAGACATTAAAAAAAAAATCATTTAATTTTAGTGTTACTTGATAGTACTAAAACCGCTTATAGCATAAATAGAAAAAAATTAACTTTTCTTTCATAAGTTGCAGAAAAATCAGAACCACATCTTGAAAAAAAAAAAAAAAAAATAAAAAAATTACAAACTCGAAAAAACTATCGACTTTGACCAGCTCTACAAAGCGAACCATTTTTTCAAATGAATTAAAATTTTACATCCTTAAGCACTGATCATTTGTTTATCGAACTGCATCATTAGATTTGCAAATTTCCACCACACCAAAATTGATTTTTGCAACCACTTTTGAGAAATGTCGCCAGTGTGCGCCGTAAAATACTTGAAAAAAACAACAATCAACTTGCCCAACAACCAAACTTTGCGGTCCTGTGTTATCAAAACTGCAAAATAACTGTGCACAGAAAAAAGACAAATTAAAGCATACAAAATGGAATTAACTCCTTACCGTAAAGGGATAATGATTAATGGGCTTTTATTGAGAGCACAACAACACCCCAACCATCCAGTCAGTGCATAAAGAGCGTGAGAGATAAAATTTATGGGTTTTTGTCTGTGATCCTTGCGTCTGTCTGCCGATTGCAAGCGAGTGAGGACAACAACCAAAGTAGCTAAGCGAGGCCAGAGCTCAGAGTATAAAACAGGATTCTGCTAATACAATAAATGCGGGTACGGGTATAACCAACATGATTTAAGCTAAAGGACGACAAGGGTGGTTTATTGTTTGTTGTTTTACTTGGTTGTTGCCAGACTGGCAATTAAATTCAATATTATATAAAAAGTAGAATTTTTCATAATGTCGCCTAATCAAATGGGATTGAAAAAAATAATCCTTATCTTTTATTTTATTAAGAATTATTATTTATTTAAAAAATAAAAAATAAATTTGACACACAAAATTAAGTCATCTACTACTTTTCATTTTGTAACGGCAACACTGTTTGCAACTTGTTTGTGTAAAAGACAACTCACGTTTTTCATAATCAGCGGCATTGAAGATACTTTGGGAGGGAGTGTCATGTCCTTTTGAAGTTGCATGCGAAGTTTGAAGAGTGGCGGGCATGATGAATGAGATTTTGAGTTACACTTTTAGCCTACGCTCTCTATCATGCCAAATATTTTTTATATTTTTCTTTCTTTTTTTTTATATATATATACATAACATATTTGTATAAGTATGTGTAATTTATATTTGTATTCAACTTACTAGCATTAGAAGAAGAAAAAAAAAATGTTGAAGTGCACACTGGAATTCTAATATCATTACAGAACGTCGTTAACGAAAAAAACTCAAATAGAAAAGTAGTAAAAAAAAGTGAGTAGATAAAGAGCAGTACCTTCTTAATTCCCAATTTTAGTAACCCTGTAAATTATGGCAATTTATTTGTACTATAATTGAAACTTGTATTGTTTTTGAATTATAATTATTTAATTGTAGTACAGTGATTTAGTAATTTTACCTATATAACACATTCAAAATTTTCAAGACATATGAAATAAATAAATATATACTTAATAAGTAGTACAGTCATTTGGGTGAATAAAACGGGGTTACCTGGAAGGATTTCGGGGATTTTTAAAGTTAAATTATTTTATAGATTTCGATGTGCTTTTTCCGAATTTCAACTTTGCCACCTCGTATCTGATCCACTTGCGCCGCCAGTTTTTTTGCAAATATCTCTTTAACAGTTACAGTGGCGTGCGATGAAATAGAGCCGCCTGTTCTCAAAGTTTTAAAGGCTAGGTATATATTTTCTAGAGCTTTAATTTTTTTAACTTTTTCTTTTATTTTAGTATAGTATTATAATATTCAATTACAATTTTTGACGGTTAATCAGAACAACATGTTACAATTATTATTAGTATTACCTCAATATTTAGTAGAGTAACCTTTATTTTTCAAAACAGCCAAGCAACGATTGGGCATTGAATTCACCAGCTTTTGGCATGTCTTGACTGGAATATTATCCCATGCAGGCCTTACCAATCTCCATAAGTCAATCTTGTTTTTTGGATTTTTGCATCTCAGAGCCACTTTGACCTCCTGCTACAAGTTCTCTATCGAATTTAAGTCTGGCAACTGTGGGGGTCAGCTTAAAACCTTAATCCAATTGCTCTGAAAAATTCTTTTGCCAGCTTCGATGAGGGCTTCAGGTCGTTATCTTGTTGAAACACCCATCGATGTGGCAAATTCCGATTAGCATATGGTACCATTGTGTCTCTGATGATATCAACGTATTTCAATGCATCCAACGTGCCCTCAATACGTAATAGGGGATCTGTTCCACCATTATGCTTCCGCCGCGGCGCCGCCATGTTTTATTGTTGGTATGGTATATTGGGACATGAATTCGGTATTAGGAGGTCTTCGTACAAAACGACTGCTGCGATCGGAGTAAAATAAATTCACTTTGGTCCCATCCGACCAGAGAATATTCCTTCACTTGCTCTTAGGCCACTCTGCACGCTCATTGGCAAACTGATTTCGTTTTTTTATATGTGCCTTGGAAAGGAGTGGCACTTTATGGGAAGATCTTGCCTTCAAATTGTTTTTAATTAGCATTTTTCGTATTGTGGATGTGTCTACATCCAAACTATATTGCTTTTTAAGGTCGGAAGATGTCACAAATGGGTCTTTTTTGACATATCGCTCTAGACTCCTTTGCATAAGATGCAACCACAATACACATAAAAACTAGAAATGGTTAGCGCAAGCTTTGGACAAAAACTAGGCGAATTCGGACAAGAGGGCGTGGCACCTCCGATATAAGCAAAAGTTTCAAAATGCCGTACTGAAAGAGTTTTTTGAGATAATCCAACTAAATTTCACTCAAACACTAAGAACTATAAAAACAAGCTCTGAACAAATACTGGGTGAACTTAGACAAGAGGGTGTGGCACCTTCCATATTAGCAAAATTTTCAAAATACTGGAGTGTAGATAATTGAATGTTTGACCAGGCCAAAGGTAACACCCGTACTAATCAGTTTTTTTTGAGTTAAATTTTTTTTTAAATAATTGTTTTTCTTTTTTTTTAATATTTATTGCTTAAAAAAAATGTTATTCCTGTTTAATAATTTTTAATATGCTTATATTCACGGTGCTCTTAAACAGTCGATAGGTTTTTTGGCTATGTGGAGAAAATCTGTGAATGGGGTTTCATTTGTATTAGTTTAGTGGTCTGAAAAATGCAAACCCCGAAATCGTAGCTGATCATCCCCGCGAAATATCGCAAAAATACATATCCCATATAAAAAAAAAAAAAATTCGAAAAAAACGCAATAAACAAATATAAAAATAGTTATATTTAATGTATTTTGCAATGCTGAATCCAAATCCGGCCTTAGAATTGCTGTATCTCATACGTTTTTTGAGATATCTTACCCAAAACATGGAAAAAAAGCCGATGGTATGTTTTATTGCTGTATTTTGGAGCTGTATAACAGGATGTATATCCATAAATTCTGATGCAGAAATGAAAAGCTCTAATCAATCTTTTAAACCTAATTCAAATAATGTCGATATCTTTATTTTTCTCGGAGATATCCTAACCTAAAAAGTTAAAAAAGTGCAAAAAACGTGTTTTGTCATTATTTCAGTCTACGATATTTCGGAGAAAATTAAGCTATTGATATAATTTAAATGTGGTTTTAAAGAAAAAGATTGGAGCTTTCAGATAATGTATCGAAATATGCCTATGAATGTTCTATATTCTAGTTATATAGCTTAAAAATATAGCAAAAACGGTCTTTTTTTCTTGTTTAGGCTAAGATATCTCAAAAACCGTATGAGATATAGCAATTCTAAGGCCGGATTCAGATTCAGCATTGCAAAATACATTAAATATAACTATTTTGATATTTGTTTGTTGCGTTTTTTTCCGTTTTTTTTTTTTTTTTTATATGGGATATGTATTTTTGCGATATTTCGAGGGGATGATCAGCTACGATTTCGGGGTTTGCATTTTTCTGACCACTAAACTAATACAAATGAAACCCCATTCACAGATTTTCTCCACATAGCCAAAAAACCTATCGACTGTTTAAGAGCACCGTGTATTGAAGTACTACCTTCTAAGCAACTTCAAAATTTTTATAAATTTTTTAGGCAGTTTTTAATGGATATGTAATGAACGAAGGTTAACAAAATTTCATTAATTTTTGAACGAATTACGCTATAAAAATTATAAAGCTTTTCTTTCCGTGTACCTAACCAAATTTGTCGATTGCGTAATTGCCGATTATACGTTACCAGGACACAAATTTGATACCTGTATAGAAAAGGGGCACGTACGGAGCAAATTTCTAAATATTAAATGACAAAATTTCCAAAGCAGTACGCGGTTTGGCAGGTCAGATGCATCTGCGAACTGAAAAGCAGTTTTTTGAACCACACTCTAAGCATGTAGATTAGAGGTGTTTTAAGAATGTATGGAGATCCTTAGTAACAACATTTTGATACACGACACCCCTCAATATTGTGAGGTTGGAAAAAAAAATGAGTTTGGAAAAAAAATTTTGGGGGTGGGGTGAGGGTAAAGGTTGGCGCATCGAGGTCAAAGGTGAGAGAAAAAGAGAAAAAATTTACATACAGCACTGCAAATGCTTAGGGGTCACCTCTAGAGGGTTCAAATGTATGACCGGCCCACATTAGTTTTTCTCCTCCAACATTTTTACCAAGCATATCGACCTCTTATCTCTAACCCCTAAGGGGGCTTCCATACAAAATTGACATTTTTAGGAAATCGACCCCCACCACTCCCAGGGTGCCCCTAGAAGGGTCAAATGTGTGACTGGTCCCTAATATTTTTTCTTCCCCAATATTTTTTCCCAACATACTTACCCTGTATCTCTGACTCTTTAGGGGACTCCCATACAAAATAGATGGCGTAGACATGAAAAATATGGAAAGGAAATCGTCAAATAGGCCCATAACTGCCCAGAAGTCACTCCTAGAGGAGTCAAATATATGACCGACCACCATTAGCCCCCCTCCAAAATTTTTTGTCAGCATACCTACCCCCTATTTCCAATCCTTAACAGGGCTCCCATACAAAGTTACTGTTTTTATATGAAATGCCCCCATTGCCCTAACTGGCACACGGGTACTCCTAGAAGGGTCAAATGTATGACCGACCCCCATTATTTTTTCGCGATCTATATTTTTTTCCCACATACTTACCCCCTATTTTCATCCCTGAAACGGGCTGCCATACAATTTTTTTTTTTTTATAAATTTTCCTAGAAATAATGGGGATCGGTCATACATTTGACCCTTCTAGGGGTACCCATGGTCCAGTTAGGGTAGTGGGGGCAGTTTTTGAAAAAAACGTAACTTTGTATGGGAGCCCCCTTAGTGACTGGAAATAGGGGGTAGGTAAGCTGTGAAACTTTGGAGGGGGGATAATGGGGGTCGGTCATATATTTTACTCCTCTAGGTGAGACTCCTGGGCAGTTATGGGCCTAATTGACTATTTCCTTTCCATATTTTTTATGTCTATGACGTCAGTTTTGTTTGGGGGCTCCCTAAAGAGCTAGAGATAGAGGGTAAGTGAGGTGGGAAAAAATGTTGGGGAGGAAAAAATATTAGGGGCCGGTCATACATTTGACCCTTCTAGGGGCACCCTGGGAGTGGTGGGGGTCGATTTCCTAAAAATGTATATTTTGTATGGAAGCCCCCTTAGGGGTAAGAGATAAGAGGTAGGTATGCTTGGTAAAAATGTTGGGGGAGAAAAAATAATGTGGGTCGGTCATACATTTGAACCCTCTAGAAGTGGCCCCTCTTGTAGGGCTGGAAGTAAATTGTTTCTCCTTTTCTCTCATCTTTGACCTCGATGCGCCAACCCTTACCCTCACCCCACCCCCAAAATTTTTTTTGCAAATTAATTTTTTTTTCCAACCTCACAAAATTGAGGGGTGTCAAGTATCAAAATCCAAAATTCGTGCACTAAAACACCCCTAATGTAGATAAAAAATAAAATTTTTGGCTACAAATATATCGGAAATATACCGATTACTTTGCCATTTTGCTCGCCTCAGCATACTTGGGGAAGCATTTGAAAGCCACATCGGAGCTCCGCGGAGGGCTAAATCAGTTGAGTGTGCATACTTTCAGCAAAATATGAAACATTTCATATATCTAGACACAATAAATATTTTTTTTTTGTTTGCATTTTTGACATTAGTATTAAATTCTTATTTTTTTTTTTTTTTTTTTTTTCTAGGTTAGTTCAAAAATCTGTTCTACACATAAAGAATATAGCAATCATAGGCATATGGTGTGTTAAAAGGCCCAGGATGTTATAGAAAATCAATGCTGATGAATTTATTATTATATTAGTTATTTTTTAAAATATTTTACTCTTATTATTATTCGAGTAAACGTTTCATTAAAACAGAACACTGTGTTCAAACAAACTATGTTATTGATTACAGCAAAAAAAATGGTACCCTACGACGCACACTGGGGACTCTATGTTCAAAACCACCCACAAATCGCAATTTTCATCGAAATATAAAAATTCTTAAAGTGAGATATTCGTTTTGTCATACTGAAGAATGGTACGAAGCTTAATTTCCTAAGTATGACTCAAGATGGGATTCGGAAGCTAAATGGGAGTTTTTGGCTTTTGAACGCCCGCGGAAGGCATTTTTGGAATTTTTTCAACTTTTTTTTTTGAATAATTTTTGAAAAACTTTCAATAAAAAAAAAATTTCAAAAATTATTCAAAAAAAAAGTTTCCAAAAAAATCTCACGAATTGCTTGAACGATTCTAAGCATTTTTTGCTTAGTGCACTTTTTTCGTGAGATGCTCTCCTCTTGAGTAAAAAAAAAATTTTAATGCTATCTCTATTTTTTGAACATTGAATTACATTTTTCAAGGTCACTCGGCAAATTGATAAAGTCGCATTTAGGAAATTAAGCTTCGTACTATTCTTCAGTATGACAAAACAAATATCCCACTTTAAGAATTTTTATGATTTCGATGAAAATGGCGATGTCTGGGTGGTTTTGAACCAAATCACTTCTATAGCCCCAGTGTGCGACGTCCCATTAAGATATCTTGTTTGAACACCGTGAGAGCCTAATTTTTTTCATATCTAACAAAAACACAACGTAATTTTAAAATTATAAAAAGATCCAAAAAACTATTTTTTTGACTATTTCAACTATTTATTTAACTAGGTATCAGTTTGATTTTTTTAAATATTTTCCATGCAGAAAGTGTAGAAAAGTGTTATTAAGCCATGTTAGTTAAATGTTACTAATACGACATGTTGTACGTGATAAAAAAGGATATACTTTTAAAATGGCTATAATTTTTGCAAGCATAACAATAAATTGGTCATTTTTTAAGCATTTAACGATAAAATCTTATAAATTAAGAAAATGTGAAGTTCTTTACATATGGGACATTCTTTGTGGAATGAGTCATGTGTGCATGTCACTACTTTATAAAGTTAAAAATCTCCAAAAACCTGTGACAAATTGTAAAAGTGAACTCAGCTCAATTGAATTGTGTTGACTTACTGTCAAGAACCATCAATGTCTGTGTTATCGATAAATACAGTAATATTTTAGCGGTTTTCAAAATATCATGTTCAGGAGTTTGTTGCTCTCGCAATTAACTGTCAAAATAACTCAACCAAATTTCATTACATTATCCTGCTTAGTTTTCCCGTAAAAAATATTTCCACGGACAACCTGCCAGCCAACTGAAGAGGTGACTGGTCATATATATTGTTTTCTATGCCTGTCACGCTTCCTTTTCTGTGTAATAAAGGTAAGAACAAATATAAAAAAGGCAGGTGTAGAAGAATGCTCATTTCTTCGGACCCTCTGTGCCAATATCGAAGCTTTTTTTTTTAAGAAATGCAGAATTTTATCAAGTTTTAAATGGCGCAAGCTCTACTTCATTAATTTTGAAATTTTGAAAACTTCCGAAAATTTCTAAATTTCGATATGATTTAAAGCTGCCAGCTGCAAGAATTATCCCCAAAAATGGTGATAATAGAATATCAACCACCTTAAGGATCTCAAAAGCAAAAAGCGCGATGTCTCAACTGAAAAGAAAGCCGACGCAAATAGTAGTAGTGGAGTGGAGTCCCGATGGTAGTAGAGTATGTTATGGACCAAAAATCAGCTGCAAAATATCATTAAAAAAGGAAATCCAAGAATCGAGAAAGTCATTTTGAAAAAGCTCATTATAAATAAATGCATTCAATGAAAATGTTTTATTTTGGCCCCAGGTTACCTCAAAGAGTTACAAGAGAATACAAATCTGTGACAAAAAGCATAAGATCTTAAGCCGACTTTAGGATAATGGGTTTAAGCTCAATTTTCCTTTAGTTCTGGATAAAAGTACACCTTTATTCGTAGGCATTTATTTAGTGCATATTTAGGTGCTAACAGTGTCTAAGAAACGAAAGAATGATTTTACCCAAAACTAAAGAAAAATTGAGCTCAAACTCATTTGTCTAATGTTGACTTAAGCTTTTTATGCTTTTTGCTATATAAATTTGTACAATTTTTCTATATCAAGTCTATAACACGCATTATCCATGCTTTAAAACACAGACAAACGCTATTTTCAGATATATTTCGTACATGCAGGAAGCAATTTAGTGCACATTTACTAACGGCATCGAAGAGCCCTAACCTTCGCCTTAAATTAACCTTGATTTTTCCCAATTGGATCATAAGTAAAACTCCATAAAAACTTAAGGTAGCCCTTTACATGGATTTGCAATACCTTTACTTCAATGGATGATATCTCGGAAAGTAATGATCCAATTAGGAAAGCTAATAGATAAGATATAATGAAAAAGATTGATGCCTTTCGTGCAGTTAGCAAAAGTGAACTAAACAACTTCCTGGATGTACCATAACTCGAATCACAGACCTGATGGAGAAAAATGATTGCCAGATTCTCTTTCAAAGTTTCGTGTGTCACATTGATATAAAAAGATTTGGGATAGGTTAGATTTTTAATTTAAATTTCTTAATTTAAACGACACTGAGGAATATTTTAGAAGGGATATTTTAGTAGGTTTAAAAAAAAAAACTTTATTAGAAATGTAGTAAATGTTAAAATACCTTTCTATCAGCTTCCAACTCGCCTTTAACTCCACGATGCTAAGCAACAAACAACTTTTTTGTTTCTTATCCCAGCAAAGTTGTGTATTTTTCCAGCTTTCTTGAAAAAAAAAAAAAACAATGGCGCCTTTTTTGTTAACTTTTATTGAAAGTTTTCGTATTTTATTAACTCTGCAGCATTTTTGAAATTATTCTTATATTTTTGATATAACAAAATCATTAATTTAATTTGTTCACTTGTTTGTATTTTGTTTTTTCAAACATTTTAAATTTCGTATGTTTTAGAAACATTTTTTCTTAGTTGTTCACATTTTTTTTTTTATAAAATGCACTGAAAGAAAATTAATTATTATTTTTTTAATTCTATTTATTTTTTTTACACATAAAACAGTCAAATTTTTTCATGAAAGAAAATCATTTTAATAAAAAAAAAGGAAAATTCTATCAAACGTAATTTTTTCACTTCGTTTCATTTTTTATTAAACTTTCCGTCACTTAAGCTCGCACAGCAATGAGCGCTTAATTTGCTGTAGGAGAGCGCAAAACTCTACACTTGTATTGATTATATTTGTTGTCTGCGCCTGCAACTGCCTCTGCTTTTCCTACCAAAGGATATTATCGTGTCATACCGACACACATACGACTACATTAAAGGAAGCAACAAAAAAAAGGTTGCCGCGTCTAACATTTACGACGTTGCCGCGTTACGTTTGTTCATTATGTAGTTTTTCCGTTTTTGTTGTTGTTGCTTTTTTTTTTGCACATAACTTTACTACTACGCAAGTTATGAGTTTGGAAAGCTTCATCATTGAAGTAAATGTATGCGAGAGAGAGAGAGAGCGAGGATATGTATATTAGAGAATAATTTTCTGAATAGCCAGTGTTGCCATATTGTAAATATTAAAAAGAATATTTGAGAGTTCTTTAGAAATTTTTTAACTCTTTGAAAAGACCTTACAATCCTCAAGTTTTTTATATAAGTTGACTAAAAATTAAGTTCAGAAAAGTGAGCAAAGTTTAACCAATTTTTTCATATGTATGTTTGAGTTTTATTGAGTCATATATTTTCCGTTATTATTGACCACCATATTTCAAGCAAAGCCATTATTCCGTCCTTAAAGAATTCCTGGGGTTTCTGCTCGAAAAATTTGGACAAGACCTTTTTGCAATCATCTAGGGAATCCAATTTTACTCCATCAAGATAATTCTGCAACGAGTGAAACAAATGGTAATCCGAAGGTGCAAGATCTGGGCTGTATGGTGGATGCATTAAAACTTCCCTGCCAAGCTCCCTCAGTTTTTGGCGGGTCATCAAAGAAGTATATAGTCCTGCGTTTTCGTAATGTTGACTAATTCCGGAGGTTTTTCCTTGAGCGCTTAATTTAATCTTGTTAATTGTTGACAGTACAGTTCCGAATCAATCGTTTGACCACGCGGAAGCAGCTTGTAGTACACATGACCTTTGCAATCGCACCAAATAAATACTAAGCAAAACTTTCCTTGGCGTCGGTTCCGGCTTTGCGACGGTTTGTTCCGGCTCACCTCGTTTTGACCATGATCTTTCTTGCACATTATTATCATACGTTATTCATTTTTTGTCATCAATAACCAATCTGTGCAAAAATGGTTCGAAATCATTCCTATTCAGAAAGATTCATATACTGAAATGCGATCAGTAAGATTTTTTTTACTCACATTATGTAGCGATGTTGCGACTGCTTATGTGTCGGTTTTCCTCAGCCTTTTCAAGAATTTCGTCCACTTTTTTGGTCGACCAGATCAAAGTGCATCTTTTACATCAAAATTTCCAGAGTGGAATCAATCACATCATTTTCCAACTATCCTTTCTGATAAAGCACCTTGTCCATAATGTGCATACATTTTTCTGTGAGCCTTCGCGGCCGTATAGTGACCGTGATCGGTCAACATTCACGCCTACCGCCCATACAGGTTTTTTAAAACATTATATTAGAAGTAGACGTGAAGATTAACAGATCAAGCCCGTTTGTAATCCCAGACAGCCTATTAGCATTATTGTTATCTGAACCATTTATCTGAACCATTTATCTAGTATTATCTGTTTATCAACAGACAGACGGTCAAATATACCAAAAGGCCAAGTAGGGCTGAACAGGTCCAAACACTTCTTAACATAAAAATCGGGGAACATTTTTTCTACATTTTGAGTCGATTTATTACTGTCTTTGAAATTCGACATAAAGTCATTTAATGAACACCCAAATATACATACGTACATACGTACATATTCAAAAATAGGCAATAGAAAATAAAGCCAAAAATTAACTGGGCAAAAAATGTTTGGAAATAACGCCAGAATTTTGTATGGAGGCATTATATTCAAAAAAAAATTTGGCGTTATATCCGGGAGCCATATTTAACATGTGTAGATCACATTCGAGTTAATGGCCTTCGCATAATCATAGAACTAAAAAAAGATTCGGCGAGTATATGGAAAATCTCTTCGCTACCAATAACTTCAATGGACAGGACACATTTAAAGCTTATTCAGTAAAGCATTTCATTTTAATTGAAAAGATTATTGTGCAAATCAGATTTTACAATACAATAAAAATCATGCTTAATGGAAGTTTAGAGAAAAAAGACTCCGAAACAGTATAATTTTAAAACAACGAAATGGCAACACATGAAGTTAAAATCGCGCAGGTGTCATTACCAAACAGAGAGTTAGAGAAGATTTCAAGGCACTAAAAAATTAAGAGCGGACCAAAGGTTTCAAGTGAGAGCAATAAATGAGAGAGTGCGATATAGCGCGCGCATGACACACGAAACAAACTTCAAAATCTTACCCTTAGAAAAAAAATATTAATAAAGGGGACCAAATAAAAAAGCCATAAAAAATAAATTAAATGAGATTTTAATAAAATCTCAACAAAACTGCATATGAAATTCATTTAAAATTTTGACAGCTTCTTAATTAAGTGACACTTAAAGCATTTTAATTGCACAGCACAATTGGTAGTTCAAATTTGATTTTAATATCAACTTGAAATTTAGAAGAAGAAAAAAATGAAGGAAACAGAAACAATTTGAAGGACCTCAAAATTTATATATACAATTTTTTATTTTGTGCACAATTTTTTATTTTTTTGGGCACTTTTCATTTTCACTGTACACTCACTGAAAATCTTCTTATATAGTTTTTATAACTTTTTCGCACAGTTTGCAATAATTTTTGAACAATCTTTGAAGTTAAAAATATTAATTATCGCCTAAGCAAAAAAAAAAAACTTCAACGAACCAACCTTGCTTTAAGCAAGCAACACTACATGTTTGTCATCTTACGCTCACTATCGAATGTTGACTGCCATCTAGCGTCAATTTTCAATGCTTTCAATGTTTCAAAACTCTGTACTTTGTGTCAGAAGTTTCTTTCTTACTGTGGTATCACCCGCATATAACGGCACAACCAAACACTTGAGACATAACCACCCCTCTTCACATTATGCAGGGCAGTAAGTGAGTACGTTTTTTTTTTTTTTTTTGTTTTTTACATTTTACGCTCTTTTCAAGGGACCTAACATTTTGGAACACTTTTTTATTTTTACTCCCAAACAATTATTCTTTGAATTTTTATTTTCTAAAAAGTTAAAACTTTTATTCACTTAACAATGCACTACATTATTATGTTGTTATTTTTTAAATTTTTTATTACATTATATGCACTTACTTACTACCTTTATGGTAGTTCTTTCTTTCTCGACTTTACTGCATATACTAATCATCCCCCAACATTACTGTATTTGTTTAAATTTATCACAATATTTTATAGTAAATTTTTCAGTTTGTGTTGGCAACACTACAAATTTCAAAATGCTATAAATATAACAAGCATGGTGCAAAAATTAAGTTTTTTAAAAAAATTTACATTTGATTGCAGATTATAATAGATATGACCTTTATATATAAAAAAAAAAAAATTATCTGCTACAATTATTTTTTGTATATATATATGTATGTGATATATGACAAAGTCTTGGTCTTGGTCTTGGTCTTGGTCTTGGTCTTGGTCTTGGTCTTGGTCTTGGTCTTGGTCTTGGTCTTGGTCTTGGTCTTGGTCTTGGTCTTGGTCTTGGTCTTGGTCTTGGTCTTGGTCTTGGTCTTGGTCTTGGTCTTGGTCTTGGTCTTGGTCTTGGTCTTGGTCTTGGTCTTGGTCTTGGTCTTGGTCTTTGTCTTGGTCTTGGTCTTGGTCTTGGTCTTGGTCTTGGTCTTGGTCTTGGTCTTGGTCTTGGTCTTGGTCTTGGTCTTGGTTTTGGTATTGGTCTTGGTATTGGTCTTGGTCTTGGTCTTAGTCCAAGCGCCTTGGTCTTGTTCTCGAAAAACTCGCAAGACCAAGGCTGATTTTTCTCATAATTAGCAATTGTTGGCGACCACTTCCAAAAGGTTTTCCCCAGCAAAGGTACTCTGGATGTTGCAAGTGGAAGTGCTCTAAAAAGTACAGCAACTGTTCTGCAAATTAGTAGTCTTGTCTTGGTCTTGGTAATTTTTTCACACCAAGAACATAACCAAGACGCTACTATAATTTCAAGTCTTGGTTTCGAAAAATTAAAAAGGCCTGTTATTCGGTCTTGGTCATTTATAGTTAATAAAAGTGTCGCATTCTATTCGAACATAAAACATCTCTTAATATGGAATTTGGCATCTTAGAATCTCAACTTCTTTAAAAAAATAAGTTTCAAAATTTTTCTCATAACCAAAATCGAGACCAAGTATATACTCAAGACCGAGACTCAATATCAAAACAAAGATCAAGACTTAATGTCCGAAATCTACACCAAGACTGCTATGGTCTTGGTTTTGTTTTTGGCTTGCTCATCAATACTGCAAATGCGTATCGAATTTGGAACTTTCAAAAAGCTTTTCAGATTCATTCAAAATTTGGGATAGTTTCTATCATCCGAAACTTTGTATCCTTGAATATTTGATTCAAAAAAAAAGAAAACAGTAGGTATCCATGGAATAAGTCATTCAAAAACCAAACTTGCTATAAATTCGCAAACATCCTGTGAGTCTCCCACTTGCATAAGTACCGATGCGCTCGCTCTCTCTCCCAAAACTAAATTTTTTTTTAAAATGTGAAGATTTGTTAGCAGTTATGCTCTTCCAACCTGTTCGAGGTCAAACAGCCAACAAGCAACTTGAAGCCATACACAAAAGTAAAGCACTCGTACCCACTTACGAAGACTAAAACCCATAAATTCTCTTATCAGATGAAAATTCAAATATGAGATTCATGCCATGGACTATGGTCGTCGGTGGTGCAGCAGGCAGTGTATGTTGAGCGGACAGAACATTGCTGCGGTTCGTTTAGCTGGCGTCGCCGTCGTCGCGCGTTGTACAACCAAAAGTGTAGCGCCAATTGTTTTTGGACAGAAATCGATTTTACGCATGCAAAAAGTACACAATGTAGTGCCTGTGTGTGTGTTCCAATTTGAACTGGTGCTGCTGATGGTATGATGGCCTATAGAAAACAAAAACGACCAAAACAGCCTTATGCCGGGATAATCATGCAGCGTGACCATGTGGCGTTGGCGATGGTGATGGCGGTGGGTTTTGGTGTTGGTGTCGGCTCCTTCGATGCCGTTCGAACGTTTGCACCGGCACTTCAGTTACTGTCAATCATTTTTACTACACGCTTACTTGCGCAAAGGGTGAAACCCTAACCAGTTGACAACACCGTTCGAATGGATCAACCGCCGACCTACCAACCAAGCAAACCACCACCCTGTTATACGAGCAACGCTACTATGCTGTAGTGCTGTGTTGTTGTTTTGTTATACGGATATAGGAGATTTAAGAAGTTTGGGGGTTGCTTTGGCAATGGAGTTTAAAGGGTTTCACATATAGAGGATTAATTGAAAATGAATCCAGAAATTTACTCTTAACTTATACTACCATGGTATATAATCAATTCATATGTGTGTATGTGTGTATCTTGCATATTTCCGTTGGAGTTGTTGGTAAATTCGCTTAGATTGAGTATGAGGTAATGTGGTTTAATGGAGTTTACATTTACTATATCGAAGTATATCATGGTTGGAATTGATTTAGGCCAAGAAAAGAAATTGTTGTCGGTTTTGAATATAATACATTGGAAGTATTGTTTATTTTAACGATGGAGAATATCTAATCTTAAACTGTGAATGATGAAAATGTAAACGTAATTTTTCACACAATTGCCAAGCTGTTGAAGTGATAGATTATGATGGTATGTGGTCATGTCTAAGGTTAAAAATATGATATCTACGTCAAGCTCACACTGGGATCACAGGAATACCTATTTAAATAAAAGTGTGAAATAGGAATGTAATTGGACTTAACCAACGCACTAGACAAGTGGGAATGGCATTTAATTCTTTCTCATTAACCTACATGCAACTCCAACTGTAGTAATTGAAGCTGAAGCCCAATTGAAGCTTGTCAATAGCTCAGCGTCTATTTGCTTCGGTAAAGATATGCAAAAAAAAACCATTTTTCGCAATACTTATCGAATAGGTTCACTAAGAGAGGAGCTATATCTTGCTAGTTAATCAGCCTATTCTTTACCGTCAAAGTTCCTACAACATGGAACCCAAGCTAAAATAAGTAAGGTCGGAAATATGATTTTATTTTCACTGAGTACTGTGCCTTGATAGCTACCTAGATATCTCTCCGAAAAGATAGTTACCTTTCCGAAATTGAATTTAGTAAAGTTTACTAACCTATAAGCAATAAGAATGGCACAAATTTCTAACTGCTAGCTTAATTGGATAAGCATAAAAAAAATTGAGATCTATTGAAAACACTCTTCCAAAGATTTTGTCAAAATGTAGTGGATTGGTGATTCGTATAATCTGTGGAGGGCTAGAAAGTTCGACTGATAAGGTGTCAAGCTTGGAGCTGTGTTCATAACCCTTTGGCATCGCACATCACTTAAGAGCCAGAGGTTGACGTCCATTTAGTTAGCAGAGATGCCATAATTAAAGGCTAATTAAATGCCCTAACGCGTTATAACGCCGAATTTTAGGCTCTTCATTTTTTTTTTTTTCATTTTTTTTAAAGCTAGCCCTGCTAGCTTAAGTCCTGGAATGACACATTGCGGAAATCAATTACAGATGTATGAAAAATATTGGAACTCATAATGTAGCGAAAACGCGGCCGTCCTATATCATGAAAACAATGAATTTTTAGAACAAAAAATAGTTGGCAACCCTAAAAATTTATGTTGGATTCTTAAACATTTTTTTAAGACTAAATTTAAATTTAAATTTTTTTAATAAATGATTTAAGCCTATCAAAAAACTAGTAAGGGTGTAAAATTTGGCCTGGCCAAACAATTAAATACCCTACACTGCAGTATTTTTAAAATTTTGCTCATATGGGAGGTGCTACGCTCTCTTGTCCAAGTTCACCCAGTTTTTGTCCAGAGCTTGGATTTATAGTTTTTAGTGTCTGAGTGAAAAAAGTTTTCAGTATAGCGTTTTGAAGCTTTTCCTTATATAGGAGGTGCCACGCCCTCTTGTTCGAGTTCGTCTAGTTTCAGTTTAGAGCGCGCATTTATAGTCTTTAGTATTTGAGTGAAGTTTGGTTGGATTATCTCAAAAAACTCTTTCAGTATAGCATTTTGAAACTTTTGCTTATATGGGAGGTGCCACGCCCCCTTCTCCGATTTCATCCAATTTTTGTTGAGAGCTTTCATTTATGATTCTTAGTGTCTGAGTCGAATTTAGTTCGAATATCTCAAAAAACGCTTTCAGTATAGCGTTTTGAAGCTTTTGCTTATATGGGAGGTGCCACGCCCTCTTGTCCGAATTCATTCAGTTTTTTCTCAGAGCTTGCGCTTACAATTCTTATTATTTATGCGTATTTTGGTTGCATTGTCGTGAAAAATACTCCTAAAATTGCATTTTGAATATATTTTTTGTATGGGCGGTAGGCGTGTCCGTTGCCCGATTTCGCTCATTTTCGATCCCCCGAGCTATCTTTGACGACGGAGGCAGTGTACCAAATTTCATTGAATTATCTTGCTCAGTTTTCCCAAAAAGTGTATTTCAGCACACAGCCACCCAGCCAGCCACCCAGCCAGCCAGACAGACGGACATGGCTATACCGACTCAGGAGGTGACCCTGATCAAGAATATATATACTTTTCTATATCTGCCACGCCTCCTTCTCTGCGTTACAAACGGAAGGACAAAGTGAATATACCCTGGGTGTAGGGTAAAAAAAACGGTTGGTAACACTTAAAGTTTTGTACAATTTTACAAAAGGTTTTTCTGAGCGTTTCTAAAACCAATAATTTCAATTAAATCAATTTATAAATTTGAACAATACCGTGAACTCTTTTCAATTAAATTACAAATAAATGAACACCTTAAGTTGAGTTCACACATTTAAAATCAATCTTTATTTAAATTAAATTTTAACAATTTGGATGCATTTCGGGATGTTGACAACCCATCTTCAGCAACACGAATGAAAATATTTTAAATACAATAAAATAAACAAAGTGTAAGACTTGCCATACATAAATAATGGACACAAACATAATCTCATTAGAACGAGAAAAAACAAAGTTTTATAACTGTTTTAACAAAATTGAGAAACAATAACTAAATACCAATATAATCATATCGTAAATGTGTGAGACCAACAATTGAGATCAGAATAAAAATAACAAGAGAGAACCAAATTTTTTTAATAACTGTGCACCAAAAGTAACTTTAAAAAATAGAGTACCTTACAATTAATTTGTACCATTATAGTAAAGTGCTACAAAGTTAAAGTCTGAATTACACAAATTTTTAAAAAAAAAAAAAAAAAAAAAAAAAAAAAAAAAAAAAAATCAAATATACTGTTATATAAACGTAAATTTAAACACAATTAAATAGATCTGATATTATATTTCCTTTATCAAGGTTCATAGAATGCGTGTCTTTTTGAATATAAATGCTTTCATAGGCGTCAAGTTTGTTATGATCATTTATTTGTTTTTTCAATTTCATGTCATTGATTGAAAAATTAAAATGAGAATTATGAAGAACGTGGTTCGCAAACGCCGATTTCTTTGGTTGATTTTTATGAATATATCCCTCGTGTTCTTTATAACGTTTCCCAATGCCACGTCGAGTTTGACCATAGTATTTCTGGTCACAGTCACCACACTTAAGCACATATATTCCAGACTTTTGTAACAAAGGAGTTTCATCTTTGGTGGAACCCAGTAATTGCTTCACTTTATTGCCGCTTGAATAAACCAACTCCATGTTATACTTTTTGAAAATAGATTTTAATTTGTTTGTCATTTCCGGAATGAAAGATAAGCAAACCCGTTTCAACGAACTATTGTCATTTGCTAAATGATTTTGCGAGTATAACGTTGTTCTGTTTGACCTTGAAATTTTCCTTGAATGTTGCTGAATCATTTTATCAATTAAATTGACGTTATATCCATTTTTTATTGCAATCATTTTTATATGATTATATTCTTTTTTGAAATTAGAAATAGAAAGTGGAAGTTTCAAAAGTCTATGGACAAACGAATGAAAAACCGCCAATAAATGATCATAACAAACTTGACGCCTATGAAAGCATTTATATTCAAAAAGACACGCATTCTATGAACCTTGATAAAGGAAATATAATATCAGATCTATTTAATTGTGTTTAAATTTACGTTTATATAACAGTATATTTGATTTTTTTTTTTTTTTTTTTTTTTTTTTTTTTTTAAAATTTGTGTAATTCAGACTTTAACTTTGTAGCACTGGACTATAATGGTACAAATTAATTGTAAGGTACTCTATTTTTTAAAGTTACTTTTGGTGCACAGTTATTAAAAAAATTTGGTTCTCTCTTGTTATTTTTATTCTGATCTCAATTGTTGGTCTCACACATTTACGATATGATTATATTGGTATTTAGTTATTGTTTCTCAATTTTGTTAAAACAGTTATAAAACTTTGTTTTTTCTCGTTCTAATGAGATTATGTTTGTGTCCATTATTTATGTATGGCAAGTCTTACACTTTGTTTATTTTATTGTATTTAAAATATTTTCATTCGTGTTGCTGAAGATGGGTTGTCAACATCCCGAAATGCATCCAAATTGTTAAAATTTAATTTAAATAAAGATTGATTTTAAATGTGTGAACTCAACTTAAGGTGTTCATTTATTTGTAATTTAATTTCAATTAAGTCAAAAAAAGTAAGAATTAAATAAAATATAAGAAAATAACCAGATGGCAACCCAAAAAATGTATGTTGAAGCGTCGCACAGTGGTCTATAACAGAGCGCTAGCCGGTCATAACTCCGAAAATTTTTGTATTAAAAGTAATATTCTTTTTCCACAAATTTAAAGTTAAATATCTATCATTTCTGAGTTTTCGCCTCTTAAACTACTTAGATGAATTCAGAAAATGGTAATTTTTTCAAAAAATCTTTTAAAATATGTGGAAGTTTCTGCACATTTATCTGGCTTCCCCATCACTCCCCTTCTTGGACTTCGATGAGTTTTCCTTCAGTGACTTTTCTGTATTCTTGCAACGCTCCAGTTTCCTGAAACTAATAACAGCCAATCTGTTTCAGATGAAGCAATAAAGTTCAATGTCTGAAATAGTATTGGCAGCATCTATATATTTCTTGAAAATAGGCGTGGTCGGGTCCCATATAACCAAAAATTTGGAATCGCCATAACTTCGTAAATATTTGAGGTACAAAAATAGTGTTAAATATCTGAGATAGTATTGATGGTGTTAAGACACTTCGTGAAAATGGACGTGATCGGATCAAGGACACGCCCACCTCCTTTAGAACAACTGTGTCATTTTTCTCTTTTTCTGTGATTGCGAAACTATTATGGTAGCTTTCTAAATTATTAAAATTGTGTTTAATACCAAAAAGAGTCAATCAATAAATATGAGTTTTTATGCCAAAGGATTTTTCCATCACAAAAAGGTTTTCGTGTACTTTATTTCTTTCAAAAGAAGCCGGAGGAAAGGCATACGGAACACATGCCTAAAGACATTTTATATGTATTTTATATATATTTTACAATTTTTTGCCGATTCGCATAAATTGACCTTTAAAAGATGTTTTCCAGCTGTTTTCACGAAATTTTTTGTTTCACACGTAAGCCCCCTTTTCATAGACCAGGTCACATATATCAAATTATTATTCATCTAGTTGATGTTTTTTATCATATTAGTAGGGTAAGGGAGGGAAATATGGACCACCCATCTTTCTTTTTTAAATAAAACCCAAAATACATAAAACAAAACAATTAATTTTATGTCATTCAGTAAAGGAAACAATTTACCTTTATTCTGCTTCACTTTTCGATAAATATCTCATCAGGATAAAGAAAAAAAATTAAAAAACTGAAAATACTCAAAATGAAGATAAAAAAAAAGTGTAGTGTAATATGGACCATATAGTCCATTTGGTATATAAAAATGTCACTTCCACATTCGGCACATTTTTCATTACTCCAAGAACGTCAGATTACACATTCAACCCAAAATTCGCCACGTAGATCTTCTGACTAAAGGGTAGTACATTATATACATTTTTTTCCTTTGTAGTTAACGAATTACATATAATGACCATCAGACACGTCATGAAAACTGCAACTAGATTCCCCATCTTAAAAAGATGATAAATACATTTGTTTTTGAGGCTTTTTTCTCTGGTGGTCCATATTACCCACAGCACGTGTTGGTGAAATAAATGGTTTTTTATCAAAAACTCTTTTGGTTAATGAACTTATTTGTGCTAATAAATTATAAATGTTATTCACTGACTTTATATAATTAGCCATTTATTTAAAAACGCTATGTCTTTAAAGTGAAATAATGAAATATACTCACTAGAAAAAAATTATCACTGATCTTTTTTTTTAGAAAAATCAACTTTACAGAAACATGCGACTTCACCGAAAGCTAAAAGCGCTATGTTTGAACATGAATAACGGTAAATCCTATGTATGCATTGGGAAATAACCGTGTGGTCCATATTATCCACGTAGTCCATATTTCCCTCCCTTACCCTATATGTACTATCTTATTATTTGTGTGCCTCCATT
The DNA here is from genome assembly GCA_951812925.1 of Calliopum simillimum. Classification (NCBI taxonomy): domain Eukaryota; kingdom Metazoa; phylum Arthropoda; class Insecta; order Diptera; family Lauxaniidae; genus Calliopum; species Calliopum simillimum. Next base: position 26,692,165 of record OX638371.1, read on the forward strand.
TTGGATCCCCCATTTTGTGTACAAAAAAGATAATACCGAATTCGAAATCAGCGACCTCAAAGACCACCTTAGCCACAATTTTGCCGTGATACAATTAACTTTTTAGAAAATTGTCCACCATTTTGGATCTGCCATTTAGTTTAAAAAAATAAATGATACCGAATTCGGAATCAGCACCTTAAAAACCCCCTTAGCCACAATTTTGTTGCGATATAACTAATTTTTAAGAAAATTGTCCGCCATTTCGGATCCGCCATTTTGATTTTTAAAAAATCGTTTTCAGATTTAGAGTCAGCAACGTTGAAAACATAAAAGGTGATATTTTTTTTATAAAAAATAGCCAGGAAAGAGTTATGACCAGCTAGGATAGCATTCCAGACCACTGTGCGTCGCGAGGTTTATGGACTGCCCCTAATCATTAGTTCAACAAGTCTAATGAATTAACAAATGAACAACAGTGTCTCGTAAGAGAACCATTCTCCCGGACGGGAGAATGACAAAATGTTGCAAAAAAAGTAATATCACAATGAAAATAGCAATTATTTTTAAAAAAATTTATACTGGTGCATAGCCACTCTAATTGTTAATTGTTTTAGTATATTTAGTATATTAAGATAAAAGAATATGCATAGTAATAAAAAAAAATTTACAGCGAGAATGACACACATTTGCATTCTTTACACAATTTTTAAACTTTCGAAATAAAAAACGCACTAACACTTTTTATCGAAAAACCGAAGCTGACTGAGCTGAAAAAGAACTGAGTCTCTTCTTCTCTTCTCTTCTCTTCTCTTCTTTAAAGAATTCACTGTTAGAATAGGAAAAACTAAGCTGAGAAAGTCTAAAATGAGGGACCAACTCCATTGTATGTCAATTCAATATAAAAAATTTCTCGAAGAATTAACACAGATAAACAGTAAGTGAAATATACCCTATAGGAAATTCAACTGGTTTAAAAGGGGTTTAAAACTACTTTTTTTTCAACCACAACCGGTTGAAATTCTGACTTTTTTCCTTGCAAGAGACTGGTTTATTTAACATGGCGATGTCATAGGGGCAGGGCAATTGTCCTTCTCTGCATATATTTTCAACTGGTTTTAAACCGGTTTATTTTAAATCGGTAAATAGTTAATTGCCCTACACCGCATATATTTTCAACTGGTTTAAAATTTATCTTTTTTCAATTGGTAAATAGTCAATTGACCAAATCTGGTTTCAAAACTAGCTAAGCAGTTACAATTCCACTACAAGAACTTCAATAATATACAAGTTCTCAATTTAATTGAAACATTCATTGGGGATTCATATGGGAACTCAAGTTTCAAAGACAAATATTAAATTGTTAATAATATTAAATAATAAAAAATAACTTAGAATTAGTATTATTCTAAGTTAGAACATTAATGAAAATAAAATAGGAGCTTAAAGAAAAAAATATTGTGAAAATGAATTTGAATTGAATTTCTTGATAATTTGACAATCTCAGCAAGGAAAATAAAAAAATTTGAAAAAAATTGGAAATTAAATTTTAAAAATTAAAGTCAAAGTGGTTTTTGCTGCATATAATTTAAACCAGTTTCAAACCAGTTGCTTTTTAACTACGTTTCCAACCGGTTTTTTTTGTAACCGGTTTATGTTCTTCCGACAGGGTACGTACAAGCAATGTCGTATACGTTTTTTTTTTAGAAAATAACGTAAAATGCGAAGTGTACCAAGAAGCGGTTAAGGACAGTAGGGAGAATGACTTTTTAACATTTTATGTCACAATTTCATAGGTAACTCCTTAGGATTATTTTTTTTTTAAACTACTTGTTAAGCGTCTGTATTAAGTAGTTAAAATATCAAATTCTTAATTTAAACATGGTATTGAGCCTCGGGACATTGAATCGTACATTTTTCGAATAATCACCCATAATAATCGTTTCATATCATAAAAAGCAAAAATTACAAAATTGGGAAATTGTGCACGGTTGCATTTTTATACATTTGCATTGGGTTGAGGGATTATAATTATTTTAACACTTCTTAGTGGCTGAATTTAAAAAAAAAAAAAAATAATAAAAATTGACCCTACCATTTAATCAAATAATTTTCTTTTGATTCCTTTAATCCTATAATACAAAAATAATTTAATAATGGAAGTTAATTACAACCCCAAAATCGGTAAAAAAAAAACCCGGCTGCTAACTTTTCACCAAGCAAAGGCTGAATGAATGAAAAAGCAGCAGCAGCGTCCTTCTTCAACTTTTCACATCAGTGCGCGCGTGGTTCTCTTGCGTTGCCCAGCGGTTATCATTAATTATGATCTGACTTCTCTTCTTTTTTTTTTTTGGTGTATTGTAGATACGAGGAGCAGCAGAACTGGAAAAAAAGCTGAAACCATAATCAAAAAAAAAATACGAAACTTACAACTGAAACGACGACGACCATACTGAAACGAAATGTCATAAAAATGACCATGAAATTAAACTTTTAACATTAAAATTTAATTAGCAGATAATCTGTTACACGCACCAAGAAACATCGCATCCCATTCTGCCGCGCGTCAACCCTCTTACCCTCTTACCTCATACCCTATACGCCTACTCATGCTACTAACGTTTTTCTCTTTTTTATGCCGGCCAGGAACATTTGTCCGTCCATTATGACAAATGCAGGCAAAAAGTGCAAAAAAAAACAGAATAAAGTGAAATTACGGATTAAATAATATGTTGTTGTTGTTGTTGTTTTTGTTGTTGCTCCTGTTTTGTGGCAAATACAAGTCACAGTTTACATTGCTCCAAATATTGGGTATAATAAGCATTTGTAGAATGATAAGAAGATGTGACCACACAAAACTTTTGTGTTGAGATAAACAGCATTGTAAAATGTATGGCGTAAGGTTAGGGAACCCTTATTGTACGAGCAAAGTGAAAGTTGACCGCGGCTAAGCGTTTCCGTTGGTAATTTTTTTCCCATTTTATTTTGTAAAAAAATGTGTTGTGGATTTGCTAAATTTTATGTTTTCGCGTAACATATTGTCCTTTCATCTTAAATCTTGAACAGCTTTATCAACCGATGCAGATATGCCCTCGTAGGTCCGCTACAAGTAATTGTGAATGCCGAAATTGTTGTTGATTAATGTTGTTTTTAATAATGATTTTTTTTTATTTCATACGCCGGACCAGCATATTAATGCGCAGGCCAAATACCGATATCTAGAAGGGCAGATCTGGTCTTAGGCGTTAACGTTTATGTTTTTCAGCTGACAAACTCGATGATTCGCACGATAAAAAGTGCACGAATATCTTTTGTCAAGCAACATTTTCTCTATACAAACAATATTCATGTATGGATACAAAAATGTGACCGTTAAGTAAACCTTCTAAATGGCTAAAAAAGTCAAAATCTTTGCCCTTCTCAAGTAAAGTCTAACCGATATATTCAGTACATATCAAGCTCGTTATCTCATCTCTTTGCCATCTATTAGTCTGTCAGACATAAGACAATCACCCTTATCATCTGATTCGAGATTTTGTCACCATATATTTGATTTCCAGAATCAAAATATATAACGTTGAAGGTACATTAAGCTAGCAGAGCGAAAATGGCAGAATTGAAAAAAAAATATGGCAGAATTATGGGCTAATTATAGGCTAATTTTGGGCCCAAACGCCGAATTTTAGGCTCTTCATTTAAAAAAAAAAAAAATAAAATAGCTCTGCCAGCTTAAGTGTAAGCCAGCAGAACTGTTTCGAGAAAACACATACGGGACGTATATTGAACTAAAGTAAGTAGTCAATAATTATAGGCTAATTATAGGCTATTTAAATGCCCCATCGCCAAAAGAAAAGCTTTTCATTTAAAAAAAAATGGACCAAATCAATTTTCTTGAAATAAGGAACTTCGAATAACAACAATTCCAGAGAAAAAAAACAACAACAACAAAACTACTACAACAACAACAAATTTACTACTACTACAACAACAGTAATTTTACATAAAAATAGGGGTAAGTGGGAGGCCTGTGGCCGCTGCTCAGGATTTAAACCCTTCAGACATCCAACACCAGCTTCGCGGCGGCCTTCGGCCGCGGATCAGTCTATAATATATCCAACAAATAATTTTGCTAGTCAAATTGCGAGCGCAATTTTTAATAAAAATTTTTTTAAATAATAAGTAGCTACTGCGCTTGCAGAAGACTGATCCGCGGCCGAAGGCCGCCGCGAAGCCGGTGTTGGATGTCTGACGGGTTTAAATCCTGAGCAGCGGCCGCAGGCCGCCCACTTACCCCTACTTTTATGTAAAATTACTGTTGTTGTAGTAGTAGTAAATTTTTTGTTATTGTAGTAGTTTTGTTGTTGTTGTTGTTTTTTTTTTCTGTGGAATTGTTGTTATTCGAAGTTCCTTATTTCAAGAAAATTGATTTGGTCCATTTTTTTTTTAATGAAAAGCTTTTCTTTTGGCGATGGGGCATTTAAATAGCCTATAATTAGCCTATAATTATTGACTACTTACTTTAGTTCAATATACGTCCCGTATGTGTTTTCTCGAAACAGTTCTGCTGGCTTACACTTCAGCTGGCAGAGCTATTTTTTTTTTTTTTTAAAATGAAGAGCCTAAAATTCGGCGTTTGGGCCCAAAATTAGCCTATAATTAGCCTATAATTCTGCCATATTTTTTTTTCAGTTCTGCCATTTTCGCTCTACTAAAAAGAAAGTACAGTAAAAAGAGCTACGTTTAAACAATATCAAAATAACTTTATTAACTCAAATATTTTCCATTGTTATTGACCACCTCATTCAGGTAAAACAATAATACCGTCCTTAAAGAATTCCTGAGATTTCTGGTCGAAAAACTCAAACAAGACCTTTTTGCAATCCTCTAGGAAATTCAGTTTTACGACAATAAGATAAATTGCAAGATCTGGGCAGTTTGATGGCTGCATTAAAACTTCCCAGCCAAGCTCCCTCAGTTGTTGGCGGGTGACCAAAGAAGTAAGTATATGGTCTAGCGTTGTCGTGTTGAAAGACAACGCCCTTTCTGTTGACTAATTCCGAACGTTTTTCCTTGAGTGCTACATTCAACCTTCTAAATTGTTGACAATACTGTTCCGAATTAATCGTTTGGCCACGTAAAAGCAGCACGTAGTATACAGAACCCGTGCAATCCCAACAAATACTAAGTAAGCGGAACCTTCCGTGGCATCAGTTCGGGCTTTGCGACGGTTCGGTCTGGTTATCCTTGTTTTGACCAGGATCTTTTACGCACATTATTGTACGTTATCCATTTTTCATCACCAGTAACCAATCTGTGCAAAAATGGTTCGAGATCATTCCGATTCAGAAGAGATTTACATACTAAAATGCGGTCAGTCAGTAAGATTTTTATACCCTACACCCAGGGTATATTCACTTTGTCTTTCCGTTTGTAACGCAGAGAAGAAGGCGTGGCAGATATAGAAAAGTGTATATATTCTTGATCAACGTCCCCTCCTGAGTCGATATAGCCATGTCCGTCTGTCTGGCTGGCTGGCTGGGTGTGTGTGGAAATACATTTTTTGGGAAAACTGAGCAACATAATTCAATGAAATTTGATGCACAGCCTCCGTCGTAAAAGTTAGCTCGGGGGATTGAAAATAAGCGAAATCGGTCAACGGACACGCCTACCGCCCATACAAAAAATATATTCAAAATGCAATAATAACAGCATTATTCGCATTATTCGGACTAGAGGGCGTGGCACCTCCCATATAAACAAAAGTTTCAAAATGTTATACGGAAAGCGTTTTTTGAGATAATCGAACTCAATTTTACTCAGACACTAAGAACTATAAATGCTCTCTCAACAAGAGGGCGTGGCACCTCCCATATAAGCAAAAGTTTCAAAACGCTATACTAAAAAAAAAAAAGATTCATAAGCAAAGTTTCAGAGACTAAGAACTATTAATGCACTGACAAATATGTGTTGATATACATTTTTTGTATTAAATGTTATTTTAATTAAGGAAATTTAAATGAACAAACATTAAATGAAGTTAAAATATTTTGTTTATTAAGCAATTACTCGATGGCCTGACCTTTGTTAGCCACAACCCGCCAAAGTCTGCAATCAAAATTCTTACACGCAGCACACACTACTGTTATAGGTATTTTGTCCCATACATCAATAATAGCAGCTTTAAAGTCCTTCAAGCTTCTGTATCTGTATTCCTTGAGACGCTGTACCATATATCCCCATATGCAGAAATCCAAAGGATTGCAGTCTGGAGAGCTAGGAGGCCATTCATCCTTAGGTATAAAATCTGTCAAATTTTGCTTACATCAGTCTTGAACCAGTTTATCAGTGTGAGCAGGTGCACCATCCTGCTGGAAGCAATAATAGTCTTCTCCATACATGGCCTGAACACTAGGCTTCAAATTTTTCTGTAAGACTTCTTCCAGGTATACTGAGCGTTTATTTTAACACCTTTGTCAATGAACATGCTAACATTGGTACATGCTTCTTATCGTTTGGGATGTCTTTGTATGATACTGCCCATAATCTGTCATTTTGCGTGTGGTGAGGAGCTTCCAGCACAAAAAGTTTTTCATCGGAAAAAACTATATCATCGCCAGCGTGCCAACAAAGGAGCAGTTTCGATCTTTGCCATCGCTTTTCCACGGTCGCATTAGTAAGGCCATGCATTTTATTTTTTTAAAGGCTTTCATATTGAGGTCGCAACGTAAAAGGAGCCGTAAAGATTCTCGGTTCATTTCTATATTTTTGGCCATCTTTCGTGCTGAACGGTCACAATTTCTTCGGATTCTTTCACAAACTATTTTGATCGCGTTCGCGGCACGGACGTTCCTTTTTCACCCACTTTTTTACGATCTTTTATGGAACCATTATCGACAAACCGCTTAGCGGTATAATACACATAATTCCTCTTAACTCCTAAATATGACAACTTGCGGAAGATGGCTCCACAACTTAAACCATTTTTGAATTTATTTACAATTAAAGAGCGTATATCAACCATGCCGAATTACTTTCTACTCTCGCGTCTTATACGATTTGAATTCATTTTTCCATATAACTGAAATATTACAAAATATTGTGCAATGAAAATTTTACTAATGCTACTATGTTTCCAAAAGATACAGTGCTTCAAAGTTTTGTATTAAGACATATTTGTCAAACTGTACACAAATTTTTCTGTGAGCCCTCGAGACCGTATAGTGCTTTTCGAAGAAATATAGTGAAATATAACGAATTTTTTCCTATTCTGCACTGTTTTTAGTGACCCTCGATGCACTGTTTTAAGTGACCCTAAAACAGTTGAATAATGAAGCAATGTCAATGGGTAAAAATTGTTTATCATTCTCAGGGATGTCAACTAACTTTAGCAACAAACAGTTGACAGATCGGACAAGTACTTACAGAGTTATCGTACTTTAAACTTTTCTATTTAATTTTTCTGAACTTTCTTTTTAGGTAACCTTATATAATAGCAAAATCTTGATTCGATTTAGTTCCAATCAAAATCAAATGAAATGATAAGGGTGAATATTGATTCTTGCACACATTCAAATCACTGGAGTAGATTGAAGCATATCGGATCGGATTAGATTGAGCTTGGTTACATTTAATTGGATCGGAACGAAATGGATTGAATTATATTGTAATGGATTCGATTTTATTGAAATGGATTGAATTTTATTGAATGGAATGGAAAAGAATGAAACAGAGCGGAATGGACTGGACTGTAATGGATTGAACTGAACTGAACTGGAGCAGATAAGATTGGATAGAATGGGAGTCGATTGAATTGTAATTAGTTGGATTGTAATTAGTTGGATTGTAATTAGTTGGATTGTAATTAGTTGGATTGTTATTAGTTGGATTGTAATTAGTTGGATTGTTATTAGTTGGATTGTAATTAGTTGGATTGTAATTAGTTGGATTGTAATTAGTTGGATTGTAATTAGTTGGATTAGATTATATTAGATTAGATAGGATATGATAGGATAGGATAGGATAGGATAGTATAGGATAGGATAGGATAGGATAGGATAGGATAGGATAGGATAGGATAGGATAGGATAGGATAGGATAGGATAGGATAGGATAGGATAGGATAGGATAGGATAGGATAGGATAGGATAGGATAGGACAGGATAGGATAGGATAGGATAGGTAGGATAGGATAGGATAGGATAGGATAGGATAGGATAGGATAGGATAGGATAGGACAGGATAGGATAGGATAGGATAGGTAGGATAGGATAGGATAGGATAGGATAGGATAGGATAGGATAGGATAGGATAGGATAGGTAGGATAGGATAGGATAGGATAGGATAGTATAGTATAGTATAGGATAGGATAGGATAGGATAGGATAGGATAGGATAGGATAGGATAGGATAGGTAGGATAGGATAGGATAGGATAGGACAGGATAGGATAAGATAGGGTAGGAAAGGAAAGGAAAGGAAAGGAAAGGAAAGGAAAGGAAAGGAAAGGAAAGGAAAGAATTGAATTGAATTGAATTGAATTGAATTGAATTGAATTGAATTGAATTGAACTGAATTGAATTGAATTGAATTGAATTGAATTGAATTGAATTGAATTGAATTGAACTGAATTGTATTGAATTGAATTGAATTGAATGGATTGGGTTGGGCTAGATAAGAGACTGCAATGTATTGGTTGAAAGATTGTAATAAATTGTATTTCATTGAGTTGTATTGTTTTGGAACGGATTGGATTTTATGGAATTAAATTAGACTGGAATGGCATAAAATGGATTGAATTAAATTGGTCTTGATTGAGATGGGATGGAACAGATTGGATTGAATTATATAGACAGATGCTCATAGAAAAAAGCAAGAAATAAAGTTGAGAATGTAATTGAATCCTGAGCCATTCGTTGATGAAAGTGTATCGATATACCACAACATGAAATTTGAGAGGTGAAAGCGTTGATATGTACAAAAAAACTGGATATCTTGGTTTTTTGCGGCACATGGTAATAAACTTTCAATTTTATATACATATACTTGATGCACTTTAAATTTCATTCAAAATAAACTTTTCCCGATGGAATTTTTTTCTATAGAAAACAAATTATTGTAATGGTTCCTTCAATGAAAACCATTGTAGTTGGCAATTTTTAATATACAGCCTTAGCCAAAAGAATTAGGACTCGTTTTAAAATACACAATGGGTATTTACTTATTGAACAATGAATAAAAACTTATCATTTTCGGCTTTTTATCGGTAAATCTTTTTTAATATTTGTTCGGGATTATAAAGAGTATAAAAGCTTTTATTTGAGGTTTAATGACAAATGTGACAACTAATTCATTTTACAATGTCCAAAGTTAGGAAATCAGTAGTAAATTGGCCAAAAGTGGTTGGCACCCCAGAATTAACTACTGATTTCCTAACTTTTACCACTTATATATATTGATATTTAGGGTGTCTAATACTTTTGGCCAATGCTGTTTATACAAAGACCATATGAAGAAATATTATGAAAAATCATTTCAGTTTTCCCACGACAATTTCATTCATATCTTTGAAACTGCTATACACGAATGGATGAGATTTGCTACATATATTACGAGCAGCAGCCCAATCAATATCCATTGAAAAAATGGGTGGTGCTACGCCCACCATAAAATATAATTCGTCATATTTCTGAAACTATTTGACGCTTATGTTTGTCATGATATTTTGTATGCCAAGAGCGCTAATGGAATTACATTAAAAAGAAAACACCCATTACAATATTATAATTACATAATTTACTGCCAGTTTTTAAGATTTGGCTAGAAAGGTATTGTTGTTGTTGTTGCGGCTTTTATTGCTATATCAACACTATGTATGTATACGTCATAATGTGTTGTTTCATTGTGTTGCTGTGTTGTTGTAGTTCCTCCTAATTTATGTTTCATTATGTCGTTTATTAGAAATAATAACGTTATTTAATCTAATAATTCTTATCACCATAGCAAGTATAATGCAGCGCGGTTTTTTTTCAAACATTTTTTGTTAGCTATTTTTTTCTGTCTTATATGAGTATGTATTGTTGTGATTCCTATTGTTGTTGTTGTTGTTCTGATAGTTGTTGCTGTTGTATCTGATGAGTACTCCTCTACATACTCGTACCTATTAATAGATAAATTTAACCTTCTTTTTTCACTTTCATAACGCGTAGCGCGTATCTTTTATGGGCCATTTGCTATACGAGTTATCGCAACTTATGTGGCTTCGAATGTACCGCGTTAGGGGAATTTAAAGATTTGGATTTTGTTCCTCCTGGTATTCGAGCCAATAAGTTCGTAAACGGCTTTTAATTTTATCTTTTGATTTATTTTTTTATTATTATTTTTTTGTTTCTTTTTTTTTATTTTTTTAAAAATAATTTAAAATATTTTTTGGGCTTTTGCAAAAAAAAAAAAATTTAATTTTGATGATACACTGAAGGGAATTCAATTGAGGCGAGGGAGCAGGCGCACTTTATTAATAATGCATTGGTCATTGATTTGGCTTTATGTGGGAAACATTTATTTTTAAACTTTAGGAAAGGTGTTTTTATTCTGTTTTAGTTGCTGAGTGAATTAAGTATTTGCGGTTCATGCTATTTTTGTTGCATATATATTTGTTTTTTTTTTTTTTTTTGAAATAAAGTAGAATTCAATCGAAGTGATTATTATCAGCTAATGTCATTTGAATTGATACATTTCATATGGGTATAACATATGATAGATTCTTTCAGATCGACTATCACCGATCGCGCTGAAACTTTGGGGCATGTTACGATACTGTAATCGATTTGACTAGACACATATTTTTCTATGTTGCTCGAAACAAATTTTTCTTGACCTACGGAACCTGTCACACAAATATTAGGATTTTCGAAATAAAATTTAAAATAAAAATAGAAAAATACGTGTTCAGAAAAACGTTCATAGGTTTGGTAGCTTTGGGTCAATTATCGTAAATTTTTTTTAATGTACAGAATTAAATCATTTGCTATAAATTTTTCCCGACTAGTTTTTTACAAATTTAAGTATATGCAAGTGTGACCTTTTCGTAAAAAAATAAGCTATTTTTCAAACATGTTGCACCCTATTTTGAACCGCGAACTATCAATTTTAGATATATTAGAAATATTTTTCAGCCTGCGTAATGACTATTTTCAATCGCCTCCCCAGTTATCTTCAAAAATCATTTTTCGAGGGCAATGAACTGAATTTCGCTAATCAGACAGATCAATGGGATGCGGTTTTTCTAACGTTTAAACTCCCATGTTAAAGATCCTGAAAGCCCCAAACATTTCGCTGAACCGCCTCAAAAATTATAGCTCAATAACGGTAGCCGTTTTTTCAATTAACAATCAAAATTTTGCTCGAATTTCGATATTTTCCACGTTTGTACTGGGGGGGGCGATTTTTTTACATGTTAATTGGACCTAAATCAAATGACCAAAGTACCATTTTTTTAGACGCAATTACGCATGAAAAATTGCCATTTGAGCATCTTCTCAAGAGTATTACCGCCCAACCAGAGATGGCACACCCTTCTACCCGGCCAGATCTTTTAGTCATATCATTAATAAATATTATTTCATGGGAAATATTTCGAAAAACAATCGCCTCCAAAGCAGCATATTAGAAACCGAAAATTACCAGATTTCGGGTAAAAACCATTCACACAATTTCAGAGACCCGTAACTAGCGTTCTACCGGAGGTACATCAACGACATGCGGTTTTTCTTACCCATGTTAAAGATCCTGAAAGCCCAAACAATCCGATGAACCGTCTCATAAGTTATAGCTCAATAATTGAAGTGGTTTTTTCAATTCACATTCAAAATTTGTGGATTTTGCTCGAATTTCGTCAAAAAAATTAAAAAATAAACCTTCCAGGTGGTAGCACACGCATGTTTTCATATTAGCATCATCCAATAAGTGTCCGGGGCATGTTAGAATGGATGGGGAATGCAACGGGTGCTCACTCGGCGAACCGAGACTTATTCACACCGAAAGTCACACTTGCTGAGATTTCCATTTATGTTTCCGGTAAATATGTAAAAGATTTGATATGTTTTAATATAAAGACTGTCCCGGAAAAATTTGATAATTTGTTTTTCATCAATTAAAAAATTCATATTTTTTTTTTTAATTTTTTTTTTATTAATGCGTAGTACGACGAATAAAAAAACTATTCAAAAATATTAGCCGTGTTCACGATCCGGAGCATTTAGAATTGCAAAGTAGCAAAATAGCAATAATTTCCACTTGATTGTGAGCAATATTTAAAGTATAAACATTGCAAGCTACGAAAAAATTTATTTCTCTGAGAAAATCGTATGAGCAAAGAGAACGAGAGCATAAACAAAAAATTTTTATTTGAAAAATGCCGTGATATTTTTATGCTATAGGTTTTTAGTATAGAAAATGTAAATGCAAATGTATATTCAATCCTATATATTTTGTTGTTGTACAGCAAAATTTTTCAACACCTATTTACAAATGCTATGATGCAAGACCTTTTGCACCGGATCGTGAACATGGCTATTTATTTTCTATAAAACTATTTTACTTTTTTCTTAAGACCCTTCATTAAGTTTTGTACAGTTGTTTCGTCCACAGTAGCGTACGAGCTTCGCCACTTATTTCGGAACTCTTATAAATTATTTGCAGTATTTTTACTCTCGCGAAGATCTGATTTCATTAAAGCCCAATATCTCTCAATAGGTCAAAGCTCTGGGCAGTTATGTGGATTTGCATTCTTGGGAACAAAACTTACATTATTGCTATTGTACCATTCTATGGTGGCGCTCTAGAGTAGTGAGAGGTTGCTTAATCAAATCAAATCATTACAGTACCCACGTGCCCACGAATAAATAGCAAAAGACGTTTTTCAAGGCATTTATCAATATAAATATTCGAGTTAATTGTGCCCTGTGTTACAATAAAACTGCTTCTCAGACCGCAGGTGGATATGGCCTGCCAATCCATATACTGCTTGGGAAATTTTGTGATTTTCTTCTCTTAAAATTTGCTCTTAACCTGTCCCTTCTCCGAACAGGTATAAAATTCGAGTCATAGTAGCTATTTGAAATCTGCCTATTATTCAGCAATCAAATTTAGTCAGGTAACCTTCATATAACTTTCGAGCTCGTTTTTGAATCTGTTTTTTCTGCGGAACTGTCTGTTACTCTTTGAACGCTGTAGGCCTTGAGCATACTTTACCCTACACCCAGGGTATATTCACTTTGTCCTTCCGTTTGTAACGCAGAGTAGGAGGCGTGGCAGTTATAGAAAAGTATATATATTCTTGATCATCATCATCTCCTGAGTCGATATAGCCATGTCCGTCTGTCTGGCTGGCTGGGTGGCTGGCTGTGTGTTGAAATACACTTTTTGGGAAAACTAAGCAAGATAATTCAATGAAATTTGGTACACTGCCTCCGTCGTCAAAGATAGCTCGGGGGATTGAAAATGAGCGAAATCGGTCAACGGACACGCCTTACTCCCATACAAAAAATATATTCAAAATGCAATTTTAGAGGTATTTTTCACGACAATGCAACCAAAATACGCATAAATACTGAAAATTGTAAGCGCAAGCTCTGAGAAAAAATTGAACGAATCCGAACAAGAGGGCGTGGCACCTCCCACATAAGCAAAAGCTTCAAAACGCTATTCTGAAAGCGTTTTTTGAGATATTCGAACCAAATTCGACTCAGACACTAAGAATCATAAATGAAAGCTCACAACAAAAATTAGGTGAAATCTGACAAGGGGGCGTGGCACCTCCCATATAAGCAAAAGTTTCAAAATGCTATACTGAAAGAGTTTTTTGAGATAATCCATCCAAACTTCACTCAAATACTAAAAACTATAAATGCACGCTTTAAGCTTAAACTAGACGAGAACGGACAAGAGGGCGCGGCACCTCCTATATAAACAAAAGCTTCAAAACGCTATACTGAAAACGTTTTTCACTCAGACACTAAAAACTATAAATCCAAACTCTGGACAAAAACTGGGTGAACTCGGACAAGAGAGCGTAGCACCTCCCATATGAGAAAAATTTTAAAAATACTGCAGTGTAGGGTATTTAATGTTTGGCTAGGCCAAATTTTACACCCTTACTAGTTTTCTTTAGTCTTTGTATGGAAAATTTAGAGGTACCTGCCCTGGCAGCCCTATCTCGTACTGAAGTGTTGGGATTCTGCTTGAAAAGATGCTTCACTTTTTTCACAAACTATGAGTCTTCTCCCTGAACCCTTTTTTTGCACAATAAGTAGACTCTTTCTACTCATTATTCAAAATAACCCTTTGAATATGTTAATTCTGTTTTTTTTCGGTATTTTTTTTTTTTTTTTGATTGCTAGACATCTTTATCGTTTGAAGTGTGTTCACCAAGTGTTATATGTTTTTTTTAACGTCATGTTATATAAAAAAAAAAATAGCACCCATATTTCTACCTGTACGATCAGCAGGTAAATCATAATCTTAAGAAACAAAAGAATCAAATTTTCTGGGACAGTCCTTCGGAGCAATGCATCCAATTTTGTATCTCATCATAGAGCTAATGCTTGCTCTTACTGACTTTATATTTGCTCCAGACTTTCATCGTACAAACGGTACATATTTAATCAAGACTTGTCTATATTTATTTTTGGCTATCATTAAACTTAAAAAAAATTTTAAAATAAAAAAAATTTAACTGATTATGAGCATTGAACCACTAGATCTCTTTTTGTTTTTTAACTTTCAGCACGGCAACTAAAAGCCCTACGTTTGCACCATTACCGCATTGATAAGATTTTATACAAACGTCTATGATAAAGTAACTACGATATTTTGTCGAACAATGGCACAAACCATTAAAATGTTCAACTATTTTATATGCTATTTTTGGAAGTTACAATGTAACTAATGGAATAATCAATTTGTTGTTCTTTTATATCTACAAGTACAGAGTGTAGATAAAAATTGCTATCCACTAGAAACACGAAAATCATGGACGTCAAGAGCTATTTGAATCTTTAGCCGCTGTGAAGCCCTGAAACGATTCTTTCTGACTTGATAGATGTAATGTTTTATTAAATTTTTTACATAAACACAATATGTACATAGATATGACATAAATACATACATACAGTGAGAAGCAAAACTGTCACCATGTTTGCTGTTTCCGACTTAGTACTGCTGTAGCGTCCGTTGTTATTACAAAACCAATAAGAAATATAAACCAAACGAAAGCTTAATCTTTCTTCTTTTCAAATATGTGAACAATTTTACCAAACTTCACCCCATAAAAAAAAAAACCATTTCGAAAACATGCTGACATGCTAACCTAAAAGTGCAAAAAACAACGTTTTTGCTGTTTTTCAAATTGAGTTCAAGAGCGCAAGAATTTTTTTTGCTCTATTCCATATAGAGCAAAAGAACATTCTGCTCTTCCCCTTTGATGAGTGGCCATCTAGGATTTTTCCTAAAACAGTTATGGCCACTCTAAGATGACATCATTTTAAACTACAACAACATCAGTTCACGGTGCTCTTGAACAGTCGATAGGTTTGATAAAAATGTATAGAAAATCTAAGAATGGGGCTTCATTTGTATTAGTTTAGTGGTCTGAAAAATACAAACCCCGAAATCGTAGCTGATCATCCCCGCGAAATATCGCAAAAATACATATCCCATATAAAATAAAAAAAAATTCAGAAAAAAAAACGCAACAAACAAATATAAAAATAGTTACTTTTGATGTATTTTGCAATGCTGAATCCGGCCTTAAAATTGCTGTATCTTATACGGTTTTTGAGATATCTTAGCCTGAACAAGGAAAAAAGATACAATGTACAATGTATTTTATTCAAAGTATTGCCCATCGCTAGTCACTACTTTTTCCCATCTTTCTGGCAATTTATGGATTCCATTCCAGAAAAACTGCGCCGGCTTGGCGGCCAAAAACGAATCGAGCCAATTTTCGATATCTTGAACTTAAGTGAAGCGTATTCCTGATAAGGCATTCTGCATCGATCGGAACAAATGGTAGTCTGATGGTGCAAGGTCTGGGCTATAAGGCGGGTGAGGCAAAATTTCCCATCCGTTGGCCGCTCTGTCTGGATTTTCTGCTTCAATCGGATCAATTGTTGACGATAGAGTTGAGCATTAATGGTTTGGCCACCTGGCTACAGGTCATAATGGATCACACCTAGCTGGTCCTGACCAGAACGTTCTTTGTCTTCGACATCAAAATCACCACTTTTAAACCGCCGGAACCACTCAAGACAGCTTGATTCAGCTGGAGCATAGTCCCCATAAACTTCTACAAGAATGCGATGACTTTCGGCAGCTGTTTTCTTTGAAATATAGTAGTGAAGTAAAACTTTCCGCAAATGTTGCTTTTTCGGCACGAACTCGGACATTTTGGAGCACAGTAAAATTTATGATGCGGATGAAAATTTTCAAATCTAATGAAGCAGAGTTGTTGACAGATGCCTAAGCTTCAGATATGACGTTTCTGATCTAACATTTAAGTCACCATGTATTGATGGCGACATCTTTTGAAAAACGGTGGAAATTAATGCACACACATTCTCGAGAATTTTTTCTCAGATGGACACTCAATGGAGACTGCAAGTCAGATGCCAAAACCTGCTTCCACATGTTTTCATAATATTTAAGGAGAGCAAATATAAAGTTTAAGATGCTGTGAAAATGTCACAATACCCGGTTTGGTCATTTTGTATTTAAAGATTTGTACAAGTATGTTCGAAATAAATTAACACCGTTTAAAATTTTGAAAATTTCAGGATATACCTATTCAATAGTTGTTTAGAAATGGTCAGAAAATTTCAGGATTCTGCAGGAATCTAACTTGAAATAAGACAATTTTCTAGGGCCTTGGCTATAAATATAAAATTTAAATAGCTTCTTTTGGTGTTATCGTCATGTCTCTATGACTTTTAGTTGCAGAGTTATAAGGGTGTCCCATATTTCACGCATGATTTGAATTTGACACTATTCGTGCTTCAAAGTGTTGGCAACCAAAAAAGAAAACAGTTTGACAGCTGATAGTTTAGGGTAAATAAGTGTATTAAAGGAGGAGTTACAACGCTGCATAAACGAAATTCAGTCACATTAATAAGAAGCAGTTTTTAGCTCTCCAGAAAAGTTGCCAATTTCGATTTAGATTGTTTTCTCAAAATGCCACAGATATTTAAATGCATACATACAGCAGCATGCAGGCTTATATTAAGGCAAAAAAGCCCTTATTTCAAAGTTTTGATTCTCAGTGAAGTTTTTAAAGAAAAATGCCAAAAACAGCAACAAAGTATCTCATATTCAAGGTCAGTTTGAAGGCTGAAATTGGTACATTACAATATATTATTTTTAGAAAAAAAAAAAAAACTAGAAAAGTCTAGAGTCGGTGTAAATTCGAATTTCCAAAAGTCTTGGTTTTTCTCTAAAGAAGAAAATTTAAGTTATCTAGTTAGTGAAGAAAGTGAAATACTTTTTTTTAATGGCATCGAAGAGCCACACTTTTCCTTATCGAAATATACTTTTGAACTTTTCCAATACACAGAGAAAACAACATTGTCAAAAGTGGCAGAAACGTGGTTGTTTTAACAACGTTGAGACCCTAATTTTGAGCATTGCTCGCTTGTAGCAGTTTTAACAATTCGCGTTGCTAAATGAGTTTTAACTATGTTTGTGATTGATTTAACAACGCACGTTGCTAAAAAAAATACAAAAAAAAATGTATAACTTTTTCAACTCGTATTTTTTTGTTTGGTATTGGGGAGATTTGAACCTGGAACCTGTCGTGTGATAGATACGGACTTTAACGAACTCAGCCGCTGCCATCATTATTGTGAAGTCTATTTGTTTTGAAATGAGCTGAGTGTTTCGTGAGTTTCTTAACTACGTTTTGTTGCTGATTTGGATTTAAAAACGCTTGGCCACCAGCGTTGTTGAATAAGTTTTAACCACGTTCGTGAGTGATTTATCAAAGCACCATACAAACATGAGCTTGGAGCGTTGATAAATCCAAATCAGCAACGATACAAAGTTAAAACACTCACGAACGTGGTTTTTTCTTCGCTCTGCGTAGGACTCTTACTTTCCGAGTTATGATCCTTTGAAAAGAATGTATTTCAGCCCTCATTAAAAGAACGAAATTATCTAAGTATCGAAAAACCGATTTATGGACAAAAAAGCACTCAAAATGAGTTGAAATCTGACACTGGGCTTGAAATGTGTTTTTGCCAATAAGGGAAAGGTCCTGAGATAAAAAAAAATGGGCGTTACCATTCCATCAAAATATGTCGTTCTTTGTATGAGTCTGAAATACATTCTCTTTAAATTATCATAACTCGGAAAGTAAGAGTCCTATTGGAAAAGTTCCAAGGTATATTTTGATATGAAAGTGTGTGGCTATTTGATGGCATTAAAAAAAAAGAAATTCACCTTTACCTGTAGTTATGCCCAAAGCTTAAAAACAGCATTTCCTCCAACTTCAAGCAAAGGTATCTCGACATCCTGCAGGTACAGAAATAAGAAGTTCATTCCACTTTCTTTTTTTTTTTTTTTTGGGTTCCTGTGTTAGATACAGAATTTTTTTTATGCATTTTACGCATACTAGACAAAGCTTATTTGCAAAATATATTTTTGATTGACATTTCCTTATCAATTCGCATCGTAACTGCTGGCGGCTATAGAAGCTCTGTACATACATATATGTAGGTAAAGCTCATATGATAAGCGCATTGTAATTACAAGTGCAATTGCAATTGCATTTTTATTTATTTTTTTTTTTTTTTGCGAATTATGAATTTCATTTTCGTTAATACTAGATTGACAATAGACACGTCGGTTATCGTGTTTGGAATGGTCTCGTTAGCTAACAATTGCTGTGTTCCACTTACACTATATGCCATCAATCCGATGCAGAGATCTTGGTAATATCATCGAAATATCTATTGGATGGCATGCGTTGGTTTGAACACTTTGGGAGTGTAGTTTCGAGACCACTCTGAACCAATGCAGCATTTTTACGGATATGCAAATTTTGCAAAATTTTTATTTTTTAATTTTTTTTTTTAATTTTTAATTGGTTTTAAACCTATGCATAGATATTTTGAAATTAAATGCCGTTTATTGAAAATTGATTTTCAAATTAAAAAGAGCGCATATTGGAAAATCGAACCCAGGTATTTTGCGTACCGCAACAACACACTACTCACTATGCTACACTGATCATGGCAATGGCTTAAACATTTTTTTATTATATGTCTTAAGTTTTAAGATTGTATTAGCTACCGAACAATGATGTATCAAATGCATTGATGGTTTGCTTACTGTTCCTTGTGTTTATGGAAAACACCAATAAAATCACAAAAACAAGGCAAGATGCATAAGAGAAAAAAACAAAAAAAAATTATTGGAAGGCTGGTTTAGATTACTTGTTTCGGGACCTACCACAGGTTTTTTTCTTTTATGCATTTCGCTTTGTTTTTGTGTAGCACCGTTTAGAAAATTCAGTTCACAAAATTATACTAGACAACAGCCAAAATGTAACATTTTGCAGACCATATTTTCTAAACTAATTTGAGGTCGCTGAGTCCAAAAATCGTATTTATTTTTTTTTCCTAGGGGCTGTTTTCGAGATAATCGACCTTTTCGATTTTTGAGGTTATAGCTCCATTTTTTCGAATATATTTTGAGAAACCCCATTTCGATCGAATATGTTTTTACACTATTATAGAGAAAAATTCTTAAGCTTTCAACGAATGTACCAATATCTAAGATCCAATTCAAATTGGCTGAGTTATAGCAACGAAAAGTTCATTTTTATAGTAGTTTTTTACACTTTTTCGTGTTTAAGCCAAATTAAACACGGTTTTTTTGCCAGTAGCTTATACAAGTTTATATTTTTTATATTTTAGTTCAATAGTGTATTTAATTGCAAATATTTGAAGTTCAATTTCAGCAAAATCGGATGATTTTTTAAAAAGTTATTGAGGTTTTAGTGAAATAAGACCATTTCGATTTTCATAGAAAAAATTAATTTTTTCAAAAAAAATTTAAAAAATAATTTGTGTTTTCTATGAAAATCGAAATGGTCTTATTTCACTAAAACCTCAATAACTTTTTAAAAAATCATCTGATTTTGCTAAAATTGAACTCTGGATATTTGCAATTAAATACACTATTGCACTAAAATATAAAAAATATAAACTTGTATAAGCTACTGGCAAAAAAACCGTGTTTAATTTGGCTTAAACACGAAAAAGTGTAAAAAACTACTATAAAAATGAACTTTTCGTTGCTATAACTCAGCCAATTTAAATTGGATCTTAGATATTGGTACACTGGTTGAAAGCTTAAGAATTTTTCTCTATAATAGTGTAAAAACATATTCGATCGAAATTGGGTTTCTCAAAATATGTTCGAAAAAATGGAGCTATAACCTCAAAAATCGAAAAAGTCGATTATCTCAAGAACGGCCCCTAGGAAAAAAAAATAAATGCAATTTTTGGACTCAGCGACCTCAAATTAGTTTAGAAAATATGGTCTGCAAAATGTTACACACACATATTAATTATTTGTAATGTAGTGTTATAGTTTTGCTTAAGAGCAAAATTAAAAATATTTTTTTTTTTTTTTTGTAGTAAATAAGAAGTAAAGTCAAAAAAAAAATTAAATACCTCAATTTTAAGAATCCTTTTAAAATTGTGCCCTTGATTTTGAAAGTGGTATAAGTCAATTTCGGAGCAAAAGTAATGTCATAATATGAATTAGGTGGCATTTTGTTCAGAACGAATAATATTGAATTCTGTTTTTACAGAAAGTTTACCACATTATGTGAAATTAATGGCGTTATGTTTAAAAAATAGTATCGGAAAAAAACCGATTATTACAGCACATAATGTGAATGACATTACTTTTGCCCCGAAATTGACTTATACCACTTTCAAAATCAAGGGCACAATTCTCTGTTTAAGGTATTTTTTAAAAATTTTGTGGTAGTAAGCTTTCAAAAATTACACTGTGCTCAAATCGGAGCAATTTTTTTTTCTAACATTGATGGGACTCACAGGCCCGTACGCACGGGGGGGGTTTTGGGGGTTCAAACCCCCCCCAGGAGGTCTCTAATACAAAAAAAAAATCAATGAATATATCGATACCTTAGAGCGCTATAGTCCTATCTCCACCTTTTGCGATTTTGAGATTTTTG
This sequence comes from Calliopum simillimum, assembly GCA_951812925.1. Lineage (NCBI taxonomy): Eukaryota > Metazoa > Arthropoda > Insecta > Diptera > Lauxaniidae > Calliopum > Calliopum simillimum. The sequence goes on from OX638371.1 coordinate 26,713,399, forward strand.
CAGTTATGTCATTATTGTGGGCTTCTTTATCGTGTGGAAAACTGTGTGATGTCAAAATACCACTAAAACACCGAAATATTCGAAAATTTAAAAAAATCCTATCTCCAAACTGTAATTTTTTCAAGAGCGCTACTGTCCTATCTCCACTGAATATTCGAATAAGTCACAAATTTTAAAAAAAAATTCTTCGTTTTTTTGCATTTTCTTCGTGTTTCATGACTTTTTGTGACATTTTAGTGAACAAATTTGGTTACACCCAAGGCTCCACTCTTGTTTGTCGAATCCAAAAATTAAAAAAAAAACAAAAAAAAAAAATTCGTTTTTTCGTGTTTTCTACGCGTTTCGTGACTTTTTACGACATTTTAGTAGAAAAATTCAAAAAATATACTAAATACGTCGTTTTTTTTAATAGTAGTGGAATTTTATATAAGGGCAAAAGTAATGACATACTATAAATTGGCTGGGATTTCGTTAAAAATTAATAAAATTGGTTAAAAATATTAAATTATGTTAAAATATACTATAGGTAAAAATATAGCATATATCGTTATATCAAAATAGCAGCCTATCCTAAATAACCACTGTTTGAAATCTTCTTTTTGCATTTCCCAACAATTGTAAAAATGGAGATAGGACTATAGCGCTCTAAGGTATCGATATGCATACATAAGAATTGAAAATGTTGAAATAAAATAAAATTAATCTAATAAGTACTCGTACCTACTGTGAATTTATAATACTTCTGTAAGTAAGCATAATTTCAACCATTCATAACGTTCAAAATTTTTTCGGGAAAAAAACCTTTCATTCTTTGATTTTTTCCCACATTTTTTTTAATATTAGCTCAAAACTCACAAAACTAATACACAAAGCTACGAATTTTGGATGCCTTTTTCCATCAAGAACTCCAACTCTAGATGAAGAAGCTTCTAACCAGCTATTAAAGAGATACTCCACGATTTTGCACGACGATTCTTCCAAAGTATGGATAAATGAAGTGAAACTTTGGCGAAGAAGGATTTCAAATGAAAATATCAATAGTCCTATCGAAGCTCTTGACATATGCCATGAATCTGCTTTTCCTAACGTTCACCAAATATTACTGGTAATGGTTGCGTTACCAGTAACGACATCAACAAATGAGCGATCTTTTTCAACATTACGACGTTTAAAAAACTACTTACGTTTTACTATGAGCGAAAACCGACTGAATGGATTGGCTGCACTTAATATTCATCGGGATATTCAAGTTCCCGTGGATGCAGTATTGGACGAATTTTTTTCTGTACCTAGACGCGTTAGTTTATTGAGTGAATCTACTTAAAGTTTTATATTATCACTCAAAATTATAATAGAATAATATTCATATTATGTATAATGATTGACTGCCTACTTGGCATTAATAATTTCGTTTAAGGTAAACTAAAAACCCAAAACTTTGATTTCTTTTAGCTAACGTAAAAGCTCTTATTTAATTTTTGGGTGACCATTCTGGTTTTTTAAAATTATTATTAATGAAAATAGAAGCCCAATAATTTTTGTATTTCTTTTAGCTAAGGTAAAATAAAGCCTCCGTACTCGCACTGTCATAACTATATTATGACTAGATAGTAAGTTATTGCTGAGCAAATATGTACATATATTTAAGTTTTGCAAACTTTTTATTCCATAGTTAAACTTAATTTAAACTAAATGTTCTATGTATTCTCCTTTAACTCCTAGGAGGAGCATAGGGAAAAATGTTCTATGCTTTGTATCTTTTCTTTTAAATTTTAATTTTAATAAAACTATTTTGCTTCAATGTATTCTCTCAATTTGTGTAAAAGGTATGATTAAATCCGGCAGACGGCATTTTTAATTTTTGCCATGCTTGTATATTAGGGCTGTTCAAAAAAAAAAAATTTTTCGAATTTCCAAGATATACTTTGGCATCACGATCTACATCATGATAGAATATCCCAAAAAATTTTTCAGATTTTTAAATTCATATTTAAAGGTGGCTCAAAGCAGAAATATATTTTTATTATTTTTTTTTTAGCATTAATTATAAAATGTTGTCAAACAATTTGAAAAATTTGTTTTAGAGTAACTTAAAAACATTCATTTTGTTTGTTTTTTAATGAACTTTAAAACCTACGTTGTAATTTTGACAAAAAAAAATTTACACTTCTTAAAAAACGAAAAACTGCCCTAAGAAGGCGAAATTTTACGGTTTTTCAAAGAAAAAAGTCATCGTGCTTTAAACGAATTGAACATTTTTTAATTTACAAGATCTCATTCAAAAGAGCTCTTAAAAACCTTCAAGACCAGACATGTTAAGACTTTTTTGGGCCAGCAGGCTCGATGACATAACGTTTGAAACATAGTAATGCAGCCCTGGGAAGGGCAAAACGCTTTTTACTCAAGAGGGAGGCATCGTACAAAAAAGTGCCCATGGCATAAAATGCTTAAAATCATCCAAGGAACAAGTGTAAATTGTTTTTTTTTTTTTTACTTAATTTTAGAAAAAAAATTTTTTTAACGTCATTTCTAATAAACTTTCAAAAAAAAAAAAAAAATAATTTACACTTGTTCCTTGGATGATTTTAAGCATTTTATGCCATGGGCACTTTTTTGTACGATGCCTCCCTCTTGAGTAAAAAGCGTTTTGCCCTTCCCAGGGCTGCATTACTATGTTTCAAACGTTATGTCATCGAGCCTGCTGGCCCAAAAAAGTCTTAACATGTCTGGTCTTGAAGGTTTTTAAGAGCTCTTTTGAATGAGATCTTGTAAATTAAAAATGTTCAATTCGTTTAAAGCACGATGACTTTTTTCTTTGAAAAACCGTAAAATTTCGCCTTCTTAGGGCAGTTTTTCGTTTTTTAAGAAGTGTAAAATTTTTTTTGTCAAAATTACAACGTAGGTTTTAAAGTTCATTAAAAAGCAAACAAAATGAATGTTTTTAAGTTACTCTAAAACAAATTTTTCAAATTGTTTGACAACATTTTATAATTAATGCTAAAAAAAAAATAATAAAAATATATTTCTGCTTTGAGCCACCTTTAAATATGAATTTAAAAATCTGAAAAATTTTTTGGGATATTCTGTCATGATGTAGATCGTGATGCCAAAGTATATCTTGGAAATTCGGAAAATTTTTTTTTTTTTGAACAGCCCTATTGTATATCTTTATAATACATATCAAATGTTATTAACTAAATTAATCTTAAATAAAGAAAATTGAATTGAAAATAATGAAAAAATAATACAGAAATGTATTAAACTGAAATCCTATAATTCTAAATGCAGTAAATCGTAATTTATGTACGTAAATTCGATAATAGTTATCTCTGTATAGTGTTCCAATTTTTTTTTTTTTTTTATGAAAACCCCCCCCAGGAGCAAATCCTGCGTACGGCCCTGGGGACCCATGTAGTAAAAATATTTCGGGTATGCTGATTTCAATGCTCATAGTCATTTTTATGGTTTGGCTCTAGTGTTTGAAAAATTCAAGTTTGAAAACCTGACTAAAAAAAAAAATTTAAATAAAAAACTTATTGAGTGTTCACGACCACCAAAATGTTAAGAAAATCTTTTTTATTGCCAAAATTTAGAGTTTTTACATGAAAATAACATTTTCTTTTCAAATTTATTGTATTTTTGATACTTTTTCTTGATTTTATAATGATATTCTTACATTAAACAACGAAAAGCAATAATTAATTTGTATGTTATTGCATTATTTTATCGGTTGGTCATATTAAAGTTAAAAATCTAAAAAAATTAATAACTGTGCAAAATTAAACAATGTAATATTTGTGGAAAATTTACTATTTCCTCAAGCAATCGTGGTGGGAAACCACGGAAGTGTATCATTTGTACTTTATTAAACATATAGTTCGTTATGTAGAATGGGCCCCGTCTATTATATGAGGAGTAGTCGAACAAAAGGTAACATTTCCAGTTTTTGTCTTTTTGCTTTTTTTTTGAAGAATCGTATGTAAATCTATGAACTACACATTCCATTTTTAGTGTATATTTATGCATAAACATATTTTGAAAAAAAAATATGCTTCCTTTTTTAATCACATTTTATTGATTTCTGAAAAAAAAGGAAACTTGGAAATGTTACTTTTTGTTCGATTACTCCTCATATGTCAGGATTAAAAAATTTTTTTTTTACTAAAAAAAAAATTTTTTTTTAGTCAATTTTTCAAACTTGAATTTCTCGAAAACAAGAACCAAACCATAAAAATGACTATGAGCGTTGAAATCAGAGTGCCCGAATTATGTTAACTACATGGGTCCCATCAGTGTTAGAATTTCCGAACGTGACCGTCGAACACATTTAAAGTAAAAAAAAAAGAAAAATATCTTATAGGTCTTAATTAGCACTATAATTGGTGCCAAGTTTGATTTTGGGAAATTTTTCGTTTTCAAGATAATTGCAAAAAACCAAGGCGTTTGCACGGGACAAAAAAAGAAGCGGTTTTCGCGGCCAACAGTTCAAACGCCGATTTCAGGGAAACCTTAACCAATATTTCAATGTGACTAATTTTAGAAAGTTGTGTTGATTTGTCTTTTAAAAATGGTTTTGATTTTACCCAAAAATGATTTATTTAATTTAAATTTAATCAGGATCGCACGGGACATTTTTTTCCACCATACAAATTTTAAACTGAAAATCTTACAAATAACCAGGACTTCCCGATGTACGTTACTTCCTAATCTTGTAAAGATACTTACCTAATCTTGTGAAGTTGAAGTACTATCACCAATTTTTCCAAAGGATGTTATTTGTCCCAGTCCATTTTACATACATACATATGTACCAAATTTCATTATTGTTGAGTTTTTTTTAAGGGGCATTGTTTGTCCGGCGCTATGTACACATATATCAATTCTCATTCATGTGCGCTAAATATTTTCAGAAATATCGAGCCCTAACCGCTACATTAACGTATGTGCCAAAAAGCAAATTTTACAGGAGAGTTTTTTTATTTTTTTTTTTTTTACATTATTAAATGTAGTCTATATTAGATCTCATATAAATAATAGAAGCGTTTTTAAATTGATTTCACTGATTTATGGCGCATACGATATTTTCGCTGTCACTCTTGGCGAAGATTGAAATTAAAATGTGGCGCATACATTATTTCCAAATAACATTGTTTTATCTCTGAAGAATACATTTATTTCATTTATTTAATACACAGAAAGAAATTTGTAACAATTTGAACGGTTGAAATTGTACAACCCACAAAAACGGTCAAATTGACTGTAATATTATTAATTTACAATACTATTTAGTATTAGAAACTTACAAAATATCACACACACTTCGTTTGAACTCGGTTTTAATTCGATGTCATCCCACACAAGGTTTTTTTTATGCAAAGTTGTTCACAGGGGTCCAAATATACAAAACAATGAACTTTTCCGTTTTTTTAGAAAATTAGCAACATACGAAAACAAAAAAAAAAATCATGTTCAATGTAAATTTTGATGCTAAACCTGAATCTGGCCTCATAATATCTATATCTGATATGGTTTTTTTAGAAATCCTAACCCAAAGATTAATTTTCCATTCATTTTATAAAAAATTAGAATACATTTTTTTTTTTTTTTTCTGTTTTTGTTTTTGATTCTTTTGAAGTTATATAATATAACAAGAAAACTCTATGCCATAAAAGCTTAAAAAGCAGCTTGAAACCCTATTATTTTAATTCAAAACCCAGTTTAAATTATGTCGGAATATTTTTTCTTCTTCGAATTATTCTAACCTGAAAAGGTGAAGATAGGAAAAATCCACGTTTTTTCGATATTTCAAAGACAAAAAAAGATATCGATATAATTTAAACTGATTTTTAAAGTAAAAGGCTGGGCCTTCAAACTTCATTTTCAATCCTACGAGCTAACTTTTACAACTAACTCTCTGTACAAAATTTCGTTTTTCACTTTTTTTTTATTTATTACACAGAAAAGTGAACTAAAATCCGTTATAAGGCGTCGAAGTACTCGCCGAAACAAGTAATTCTGCCAGAGCGTTTTTCAAAGTTGACTCATATAAGGATTTTATGGTCATTTTTGCGATTTTAAGGCACTAGATGAATTTTTTTCGGTTAAGTTTGTTCGGCATTTTTTTTTTTTTCTTCTATACAATAGCTACAACATTGCTGAAGTCATCAAAACAATATCTCGGCTCGTTACCGAGATATAGCCATATGAAAAAATCGAAAAATCGCTCAAAATCCTCAAAATCGCTCAAAGTTGCAATTTTCAGCTGGATAATTATTATTATAATGCTGAAAATTGCAACTTTTTGCCTCAAATTGGATTTTGAGCGATTTTTCGATTTTTTCATATGGCTATATCTCGGTAACGAGCCGAGATATTGTTTTGATAACTTCAGCAATGTTGTAGCTATTGTATAGAAGAAAAAAAATGCCGAACAAACTTAACCGAAAAAAATTCATCTAGTGCCTTAAAATCGCAAAAATGACCATAAAGTTTCAGCGAGTACTTTCGACGCCTTATAACGGATTTTAGTTCACCGTCAATGACTTGAAAAATGTTGCACAGTGTTATTTAACGTTACACTGTCACAAAGTGGGAAGGATTGAAGATTTATTTAGCCGAAATGGAAGGTTATCCCCAATTTTGTAATTTTACTTTGTTTTGATTGTTTTTAATGAAAGTTAGATATTTATATATTGTTTATTTTTTTTTTAACTTTAGCTCACTCTTCTTTTATAAAATCCACTAAAAATTTGCATTTATAAATAATGGCTGATCTGTATATGTAATTTATTCATTAAATTCCATTAATTTTTTTTTCTTCTGTGGATTTCTTAAAGAATATGCATATAATATAATAGTCTTTAAAATTGGATGTCTTATAGCGATTAGAAGGACTTATAGCATATCTAAATTGAGAAAAACCACTTAAAGCCGCACTGAGCACCAACCCACTTTTTTCGCGTTTTAATTTACAAAAAGCAATAAGTCTGATGGCATTAAGTTGGCATCACTGTGTCGAAAGTCAAATGGAAAATAGCAGGGCCGCATAGTAGTTGTTTCGGCGAATATTGGGAGAAAATTGGAAAAACATTGAAAGCAAAATGTATCGCTGCTAGAAATGGATTTCCATTCTAAAACTTAATACAATAGCAAATGCTCCCTCTTGAGAAAGGAAAATATTTTCGAGAGGGAGTTTCTAGCAAATTCAATATAATGTATAAGTATTTTTATATATTTGTTGTTTATTTAATAGTTTGTAGTTAATAACGTAAAATTAACTTTTAAGTATTCATATACAGCTGTAAATTCATGGTAACAAAAAATGTTTTCAATGTAAAGTTAAATACTTAAAACTAGAGGTAATGACATTTAATGCTAATTTAATTACACACTAACTATACATTTGTTAAATTAAAGTTTTTTTTTTTTTTTAAATATTACATATCTAATGGTATGTATGCTACTAAGTAATTATCATTAACAACTAATGAGCATTATAAAATTAACACACTATCTATACTTTGTACAAGTCGATACATTTTTGATTTAATCAAAAAATTCAGTTGCCTTAAAGTTATGTATCCTTAGGAAACCATTTTCATAGCCACATGCTAAAAGATTGCGTCCATTAGAATTTAAATTCCAACTTGAGCAGTTGATACGCATATAACGTGTAATATTTTCTGGTGGGTGACGATTTTCTGCAAAATATTCCCCGTTTGGCAGCTATAAAATAAAAAAAAAATTTAAATAATAATCTTTTTCTCTCTTTTCAAGTTTCTTTAAAAAAAAAAAAGAAAAGTACCTTTTCTAAAGACGTAAATACCAAACCATATTTCTCCTTATAATCATCTTCAAACATTTGCCAATTTTCAACAATATCTGTTGGATTTTTGGATTTGGATTCTTTTACGCCTGGTGCCTTAGGCATTGCTTGACCGTTTAAGCATTTTACATCCAACGCCGCAACCACTTTCATGTTAGATTTTGATTTCAAATCCCCTGATTCATAGTGCATTTCCCGCATTTTCTGAAATATTAAATCACCATATTCTGATGCGGTCATATACAAACTATACCACGGATTGAATTTTGCTTGTGTCGCACCGCCAGGAACTAGCTGTACTCTTGAATGACTAGTATATTGTAAACCTATTGTACTTTTAATACACAACATTTCACCCTCTACAAAATAAAATGAAAAGTCAATATTATTGATTATTCGTCTTTACTTGTTGCAATTAATCAACACTTACGATTTTGTAGCGCCGAACCCATGGCCATAGCAAAGTTTTCCCACATTATTGGCCAATCAAGCGATGAGATGATATTTTTAGCAATTTCATTACGTAGAATAAGTGGATTTGTTAGATCAATTAAATCTAATACCATTAATGTACGACCATAAGCAGAAATTGCCAACCAACGGGGTCCATTCGTATCATAGTGTACGGCCATATCTGAATATAGAAAATATGTACATTATTACGTATGTATGTATGTAAATTAAATTTCTAAAAGCTATGGACAAAGCTGATCACTGCTGAAAATATTGAATTAGACGCAGTAAATTTTGTGAATCCTCTTCTCAGAAAATAATTTATGGTGATGAAAATTTTAATTCAGATAAAATTCAAGTTTGACTACAGTTTTAATCCCGCTGACGATACACTTATTGTCCACAAAATCAATACAGAGCCACATTATCGGCTCCAAAAATCGTCAGGGACATACATCAAGAACTAAGTAACTCGTACAGTGCGAAAACTGGCGGCTGCATATCCCGAGACCACAGCTTCAAAGTCCAAGTAGCAAAAAAAAATCCAAAAAAGTCTACTTGCTTTTGTGATTCAGCTCAGTATTATACGTATGCCATGTCATCAGGTTCAAATATGTCAAATTTAGACTCATCCATGATTATGTTGCTGTTTTAGAAGTCCGAATTTTTGTGGCAGTGCCAATACTGAGTTGGATATCAAAGAGAATGTAAGCTATGCTGGCTTTTTTTTGCTTATGAAGGGCTACATAGGCTTTAAAATTGTGGTGTCGGTGCACGAGGTGGACAGTTTTTGCACTTTCCGACTTGCTTAGTTCGTGCTGCATGTTTGTGACTATTTTTGGAGCTGATAATGTGAGTTTTCTTGATTTTATGGATAAAAAACTGATCGTCAGCGGGATTAAAAATGAGGTATGACGAACTTTTACCCTTATTTTGGACCCGATTTGCATGAACAAAGCTTTCAATTGGGCTTTGCATTATGGACAGGACTCAAATGAACATATTGAGCAGCTTTGCGAAGGGATTAACCGTTCTTAAAATGACTTATCAGCGATTTTCGCTGCTCGACGTCATATTTCTGCAAAATGCACTTTTTTTACCCTCGCATGTACAAGATTAAACTGAAAATTGGCTGCATTTATTTGCGAATACCACATAGAGAACATAGAAAAAGAAATTCCCGTTAAATAACGCGAAACGCTGGCTCTAAAGGGAAAATAAGTATCTGCACGAAATAAGCTGTGACCTGAATTTCTCTTGCTCAATCGGTTTTTTCCACCTTGAGCGTATCTGAACCAACTTTTGTGGATTTTCTTTTACTTATTATGAACAATAGGCATGCCCGTCTTAGCCTGCATTCAAAATTTAATGATATTTGTATTCGTTTTAAAGATATAGTGTTGTTAAGTTAAAAAATATTACTGCACGAAATAAGTTGTGAGCCACTGTATATAAAATCCTTGAAAACTTAAAACAAAAATACAAAGTATATCATAACATATTGAGAAAATGCATTTAAACAAAATTCCAATTATGTTACGACACACTTTCCTCGTAGTAATTTATGCCGAGCTGCTGGCAGTGGTTTAGTCAAGAGATCTGACAACATAGTTTCGGTTGGACAATAAATACATTTGGCAATATTTCTGTCAACGTAATCTTTAACAAAATGACGTCTTACATCAATATGTTTAGATCTACCTGACATTTTTTCTTCTTGAATAAGTTTAAGGCAGTTTTGATTAAACTCGAACATTCACCAAAAAAAATTTTCTACAAGGGCAAAATTCACTGGAAAAAAAGAACGTCCAACTTCAATGTTATGATACTACTAGCTTCAATACTTTTAATAAATGAGTAAATAAAATTTTGTAACAGGGAGTTCGAAGAACGAAAAAAGAAATCCTCACTTTTTTTACTAACGTTACTCTGTCAGTTTCTCATAAAGTGTGAAGGTTTGGAGATTTATTTGAGCAATTTTGTAATTTTACTTTATTTTGATTGTTTTTAATAGAATTAAGATGCTAATGCTTTGTTTATCTTTATCTGCACAGTAGTTCTTTGGCAAAAATTGGAAAAAAAATTTGAAAAACATTGGAAGAAAACGTATCCCTGCTGAAAACGGAGTTTCCATTCTCAATATGTTCACGATGCTTCCTCTCGACAAAGTAATATATCTCGAGCGGAAATTTCCAGACAAATTCATGATAAGACACATTATGATATGTCTATTTATCTGTGGTAATAAGGCAATTATAGTCGAATTAAGAAAGTTATAGTTGAGTTAAGGTATATTTACTCTACTAACTTCTGCCTCAAATTTCACTTTCAACTCATTCCCAAAAACTTTTTAACTCTACAGTTTTCAATTGAATATTCAACAATGAACAAATCTTTAAATACTGTGTCCTAATTACCTTGAATAATTTTTTCACCACAGTAGAAATAATTGACCGGAACAAAGTGTCGCACAGCGTCAACAACAAAACAATTCAAATTCGAATTCTCATCATCACTTATATCCCAAGTTCCGATAAAACCATTTGAAAATCCAGCAAATATTAACGTATGCCCACGAAACTAAAATTTATACAAAAATATATGAAAGGATATTTTTTGTGTATATAATTATTCCATATACGTAAGTACATACCTCCGACCATTTCAATTTTAAACACTGCGCTTCCGTCAATCTTTCGCCCGGCGACGTCGTCGTGTTCAAGTTCAACGATAGCACAAAGGCAGATTGTAAAGTTATCACATTCAGTTTTAATAAATCATTCTCATCCTGTTTGTTCGTATTTTCTGCAATTTCTAAAGGTAAACTGTAAACATGAATACCGTTTGAAGCCGTGCCTACAGCTAATAAACCTAAACGATTGAGTGCTGGAGCATAACCACCGCTTGGTATAAATTCAAAACAGTGCACAGGTCCTTCAGGAATACGTATGGAGTAATGTTGTTTTATTTTATCAGCATTGTTGTCGGCTTTCATATTGACTTTGTAAATTAATATATGCGTTGGATGTAATTTAGGTTGCTGAAATCGTATATATTTATTTATATCTTTACGATAGCATATTGCAAGGAATTGATTTTCGGTATCACAATTTTTTGGTAGTGGCGCCCAAGCGAAGGCTTTTATAGGTGCGCCAATAAATGTAAAAAGATCAGCTGTTTTGAAAAAAAATAAAGTTATTTTAGAAAATACGTAAATAAATTAATTCAAAATTATAGGAAGTAACGCTAAAAAAAACAAATAACGCTCACAAAAATAAAAAACCAAAATTCCCATTTACTGAAATATCGGTCACTTCAATATGACAATTGATTTAAAAACAAAACCCTCAATGTGGGCTTTATTTTGTTAAAAAATGGACGTTATTTTGTTTCTACCCTGGGCTTCGTTTCGTTTTAGAAATATGAATAAATACCAAAAAAAAAAAAAAAAAACACAAAAACCAAATAAAGCCCACAATTGAAAAAAAATCAAATAAAGCCCATTTTATTTTCACAAAAATGTAAGCGATAATCGATTGGGAAATAACGCCTACAATTCATTTATATAAAATTAATGTGGGCGTTACTTGGTTATTTGGCTGTCTCGCCTTCATGTTCGAATTAACTTGGTTTTGTTGTGTTGCATACCGCAAATAACGCTTGCACTACAGCATTTTTAAAATGTTTCTTGTATGGGAGTGCCACGCCCTTTTGTCTCAGTTCGTCAGTTTTTGTCCTGAGCTTCCACTAACTATTCCTAGTATCTGTGGGAAGTTTTGTCATATTACCTCAAATAACTCATTACAGCATTTTTAAAACTTTATTGTCCGAATAAACCAAGTTTCTGATTAGAGTTTGCATTTACCATTCTTAGTATCTGAGTAAAATTTGGTTTTATTATTTTTATTTTTTTTTCCAGTATATCATATTGCAACTTTTGGAGGGAGAGAGGTTTTGCACACAAGTCATAAAATATTGTGGCATAAAACTCAGTAAAAAAATCAAAAGAAATAATTTTAATGGACTCCACTGTGCTAAGAATTTTCGATGAAACGAAAACATACCGAAATAAATTTCAGTACACCCTGTCCCACTTAATAGCAGCAACTGCACAAACCAAACATTATGAGGTGAGTTTAGCATATAATCAAACAGCCATTATTAGAATAATGGGGAAAATGCTTTTGCGGTATCTATTTATATTTGGCAGAATTTAAGATCTAACTAGCCACATAAAAATAGATTCATTAATTTGACATTTTGATCTCTTACACATAATCATCACCAAATGTGGTGTAACAAAACAAACCTTTTCGTGCGTGAGTTTCGAAACGTTTCAGTTCCAGCCATTCAATCGATTCCGACACAGGCGCACCCAAAGATTTTCTAACATTTTTAAAACTAGCGAATGAAAATTTCAAAGATTCATTTTGACTTGGTAATGATTTTTCCAATGGTATTTCTTTTTTACTATCCAGTTTATGAAATTGTGGCGTTAAGCAGTTAAAAAGTGTAGTACCATTCAGTGAGTAGTTTTGGGTTATGCTGCAAAATAGCAAAATTGTAAATTAAATCAAAATATAAAACAAATTTTGGGGCACAAACTCACAATTCTTTCCAACTATTGACCACATGTTTGTCAACATCAAGAGATCTTAAAGGAAACACTGCTTGTAACTTGCTTTCATTCTGTGGACGAGGTACAAATAGTCTACCCAATCGTTTTCGCTGTGGCTGATTATTTTTCTTTTGTTTTACTTTTGTACTACTACCATATGTTTCATCATTATCTCCTAAGTCGTCATCATTTTCATTTTCTTCGGCAGCATTTTCCTCATTAGAATCTACACCAGATGAAATGCTTTCATCTTCACTAGTCGATGCATTTCCTATATCACAATCTGTACTGTCACCTTCAAAGTCTTGACCTTCACGAGGTTTATGCGCTTTATTTACATGTTTTAACGCTAGTTCATTTGTTTCAAACACACTGCTTTTCTTATTACATTTTGTGCAATGATATCCCGTTTTTGGTATAAATTTGCATTCCCGTAAATGATGTTCCATTTCAGTTAATTCGGTGCAAAAAAATTTACAAACTGTTTGTAAACAAAAAATTTTACCAAATTCTATTAATTCGCTTTGGCATTTGGATTGCCAATCTGGTCTTGTAAAGGGCGGAACAAATTTGATAATCTAAAACGATAAAGGCAAAATATATTACAGAAAAAGTGTCCATAATTTGATATAATAGGTACAGTAATTCAACATTCTAAATAAATCCTGCACAATGATAAATTGAGCTATGATTCTCAAATAATACTTACTTGATTAGGGTCAAAACTGGCAGTAGTGCTCAACTCTTGACCAATTTTTTTGATTATGTTTTCGGCTCTGAAAAAATGTAAATAAATTGTTAGCGAAAATTCCGATAAACAGGGAGTTTTTTCTTTCGATTTATACTTGAAAAATAGCATAATTACACTACGGGCTAATTTTAAAGTATGGATGTAGTTTTTAAATTATGGGCCTTATCATGAATAAACATTCACTAGAATTTTTCTTGACTTCCTAGCACGAAAACGCAAAAAAAAATTTCGGAAAGGGCAAAATTGAATGGAAAGTAAGATAATCGGTAATAATTGGGTAGAAAATAGTTTCACATTTTTTGTAAGAAATTATTGGCGTTAGAAAGTGAAGCCTAATGAAATAACATCCAAAAACAAAAACAAAATAACGCCTAAATTAATTTCATACAAATTTGTGCGATATTCATTTTGGAAATAATGCCCAAAATTTACAGCTTTATTTGGTTTTTGTTTTTTGGCATTGTTTCTTTTTTTAACGATAACAGCCAAATTATTTTCATATAAATAAATTTTAGGCGTTATTTCCAAACGACTATAGCCCAAATTTATATGAAATTAATTTGGGCGTTATATCGTTTTTGGGCGTTATTTCATATTTTTGGGCGTTATTTCGTTTTTATTTTGGGCATTATTATTACGTCATTTTATTTATGGGCGTTATTTTTTTTTTCGGGCGTTATTTCCTAACGCCGAATTCTTTGTTTTGTTTTTTAACGTTACTTCGTTTGATTCTCACAAAGTGTGAAGGTTTGGAAAATTGACCGAGCTCATAAGCGATCACTAATTTTGTAAGAAAAGTATAATATCAATGATTTAAAAGCAGCAGGGCGACGCATAACAAGGGGAAAACAGTAAAAATTAGAACTTTTGCATGTGCTGCATTTCATTTAATCTATGCAAAGAGCTATGTAACGCATGTTTGTCGAGTAATTTCAGATGTCGGCAAATTCGTCTGACGATTTGATGTGGCTATCAATAAAACGTAAAGAAGACCATCCTTGCAGTAGACTTCTTTTATTTATCTCTATGCATTTGGCTTTGTTTTAGTAATGTTGGTGTTTTTAACTAAAAAACATGCAACAGTAAGTAAGCTCCACTTTTACTACTTTTTTTTAACTTTCGATTTCAAATGAAATGGAAAATATCAGGGCTGCATAGTTGTTCTTTGCCGAAAATTGGAAAAAAAAAATGGAAGAAAAGTTTTGAAGCTGGAAATGGAATTTCCATTCTCATTATTCACGATTGCAAATGCTCCCTCTCGATAAAGGAATATATTCCGAGAGAATTTTCAGACAAATTGGTGGTAAGGCCCTTTATGTAAGAAATAATTTTTCAAACAATAAACCTTGAACTTACTTCAACAAAGACACACGTTTAACGCGCCCAACATTGTTGAAAACTTCTACCAATGGCACTTCTTCCACACGAACCACATCTTTAGTCTTCTCTGCGACTATGCGCGCTGCACAAGTACGTACGTGCGAAATAAATGAAAGTTTGGTGTAACTTTTACTACAATATTCGCAATTGATACGATTTTTCTGCAACTCCGCTGCAGAAAGTCCACATGATTCCAAATGTGTGAGCAAACCTAGCGCCGAGCGATATAAATGCTTACATAAACGACAATTTAGACCTTTTACTTGAGTTTGCTTATAATAATTTGTCATTGTATTCAACACAATACTCCGACTAGTTATATCCTAAAAAAAAAATATAATAAATTTAGTTATAAATATAGTATAATAGACACGATTACTCATTACATACCAATGGCGGTTCTCCATCTATCCAACCAACACCATAATGTTCACTTAAGTGTAATAGCCATTTGTCCTTTTTAGAATTGCCAAAACATAAACCACATTTAAAATTACCAGCACCAGGCTTTCCATCATTTTTAGTAAGTTTTTCATTTGTGTCCAACTGAGAACGTGAGGTTATCAAGAGCAGTCGCTCATTGATGAACTCTGGATTTTCCATTAAATTTGTGTCGCCTTCTCCAGCAACAAAATACATACGCTTTCGTCCAGGTTTTTTTTTCTCACTTTCATTACCGGTATGAGAAGCTGCAGAAGTTTTGGAAACATCCATCTCAGCTATTGTACTTATGTCATCAGCTTCAACAGCAGGCAACGCAGGCAACTTAGGTTTCCGTCCACGTCTTTTCTTTTCGACAGTAACATTCGCAGCAGCTGATGTGGTATTTTGAAGTGGTTCTCTGCAATCACTTTCATTACAGATATCGGCAGTTGCAGAATTTGTGGAAATATTTATCTCAACCCTTTGGCATGTGTCATCAGTTTCAATAGCAGGTAACTTAGGCTTCCGTCCCCGTTTTTTCTTTTCGATAGTTACATCAGCAACAGTAGTAGCCTTTAATTCTGGTTCAACCAACGCTTCGATTGCTTCTATTGGAGTTTTGCTATCCGCAAAATTTTCTCCATCTAATTCTATGGATACCGACCGGCTCTTATAGTTACATTCTAAAATAGATGATTTTGATTTACGTCCACGTTTCCTCTTTACACCTGCAGTTGCAATTGATTCAAATTCAATATTCGCTTCAGTATTGCTTTCTTCTGCTACGCTAGTATCTAATACAGTTGCATTGTGTCCACTTTTCTTCTTTTCAACAATTGCAGCAGATAATGTGGATGCAGCTGTATTCTCTGTTGGGTTACTCTGAATCAAATCATTTGCTTTAGCTGAGGAAGTTTTGGACTTATGTTTATTTGTTCGTTGTTTCTTATCAGCTGAATTTATTTTGGAAGCGTTGCTAATACTGTGGTTTTCTTCTATATTCTCTAAATTTGTCTGTTCATTCACTTTTTCACTTGTTGTGAAGATTTGAATTATAGATTTTGGTTCCAGTTTATTTGAAGAATTTTCCAATGAACTGAGTTCAACAATTTCTTCTTCATTCTTTCGTCCACCACGTGTTTTTGGTGTTGAGCATTCGAATGGTTTACCTACTACTGGTGACTCTGACATAATCACTAACTTCGAAGCTATCACAGTACTATCGCTTCTGCGTCCGCGCTTTCTTGAAAGCGTTGTCGCACTTGTTGTTGGTGTTAATACTGATGTATCCACTCTTGGATTTGCATTTGTCGTCGACATTTCTATATTATCCAATATTTTTGTTGGCATTAAAGTGCAGCTGTTGCTTGTTGCTGTGGGCAACGTTCTAGATGACCGTCCACTTCTTTTTTCTTTAACCATTTGCTTTTCAATTAAATTCAAATCACCAGCAAATGATTTTACAATTTCATTATTAGAAATAAATTCCTTCTGTGGCGAATTAGTTGGACTTAATTTTATGCGTAGAGGCTCCACAAATACATGCGGCTTTTCAATTAGAGGTTTCTTATGTTTTTTGATAATTTGAGATTCATTTGCAGATTTCGACTCATCATGTTTTCGCTTTTGTGCTACCTTTGAAATCACAGCCTCATGCTGTTTGCTACCAGCATCGTTATCATCATCATCATCATGTGCTGGTGATGTATCATCTGTTATATCAGTTTCCTCTGTTGGAGGCTTATGATGTGCAAACTCCCAACGTTTTTTCAATGGCATTGTTTTTGCTGTGACCTTAAGGACAGTTGTTGTTTTATTGTTAGATTTCTTCGATTTTTTTTCTTTTGGTTTTAACTGATCATCAGCACTTTCTTCTTCCGCACTTGTTGCCGCAATCAGAATTTTAAGTTTCTCCGATACTTTACTATGTGATGTTTCATCAAAACCAAAAAATTCATTACTATCAGGGTTTGAAATATTATGTTCGTCGTCAGTATCTGTTTCTGTATTTTCTTTATGTCCTGCCTTAATAACATCAATAGTTTTGCGCAATCGTTTGCGAATTGTTCTAGTAACAGCTTGCTTTTGCGAACTTTCTTCTTTAGCAGTATCATCATTGGATTCTCTAGTGCTGCAGTCTAAATCAGTTATGTCTATATCACTTTGAGTATCTGTAGTTGATAGCTTTGAATCAAGTCTACGTTTTTTGTTTGCAGTTGATAATTTAATTTTTTCTTGCAATTTGTTAATCGTATTAGCAGGTAATGTTTTTTTGTTTTTGTGATGTGACTGAGTAGTTTTTTCTTCTTTTTCCAATTTGTTTTTAGAAATTTGACATTCGTCTTTTCTAGCGCTGCCTGAACGTGCTGACCTTTCTATAGAACTTGTTTCTGCAACTGTGTTTAAGTTTAATGTTGATGGTTCCTTATTCTGTGAAATTGATGTATTTAGTAGCTTGTCCACTGCGTCAGCTTTGTCTTCAGTTGTATTAGAACTTTGAACAGCTGCTGAATTTGTTGTACTTTCATTTTCATCAACAATGACTGATTTTGTTTTCTGATGTTGATCAGTTAAGTTAGCTGTATCATCCAAACTCTTTTTGGAATGTACGTCAGTCGTTTTTGTCTTATCAATGGTTTTGGGTACAGTTAATTTAGTAGTTTTCGCATATTTGTTGAGGGATGAATGAGTAGAACCTGTATTTGCTTTATCTGCGAGTTCATGATCTATAGGGTTAGCAGGCCCTTCAAATAAATTTGCTGTGGGCATGTTGGTACTTGTAACTAGTGCTGTAATAGATTTCATTTCTGTTCCTGACCGTTTGATATTTTCCTCATCTATATTACTTGTCCCAGATTTCGATTCCGTTATTGGGGTTTGGATATTTTCCTCATCTAAATGAATTACCTCAGATTTCGAACTTCTGTTTGTCCTTTTGTTTGTTTTGCTTACAGTTTCTTTCTTACTCTCCGCATCCTTCTTTAGCTTTTCCTCTAAATCATTGTCTGAGTTTAACTTTTTATGTTTTAAACGTGCGCTATTCGAATTTTTAACTGCAGTTATCTGTGGAACTTCAATCATATTCTTGTCAACCGTGTTAGGTTCTGAGTTTTCTTGTAAAATTGTTTTAGCTACTGCTTGTTTCTCTACGCTTGAATTCACTTCCATTGGAATATTGGCAGATTCTGAGTTCTCTTGTATAATTGTTTTAGCTATTGCTTCTAAATCTTCGCTTGAATTCACTCCTATGGCAATATTGCCCATTCCGCTTTTGCTTGATTCTGGTTCGAGATCAGTCACATTAACTTCTGTTAGTTCTTTATTTTGCTGTAGACTTTTATCTGTCGTCGAATTTGTGATTTTTTGCTGCTCTTTAGTAGATACATCATCATTTGCCGTTTCTTTTTGTAGTTTATTTGCTTCTATCCGATTAGTTAAGCTTGTTATGCCAACTGTTGTTTCTTTATTTTTAACATCTAACGACTGCTGCTTAAATGGAATTTTAGCGGGTTTTAAAATATTCTCCTCGTTCTCATCAGGTGGTGGTTGTATGAGTGACATTAAAACTTTGGCCACTTCGGATTCTTTATCCTTTTGTGCTTGCAAGTCCTGTTTATTAGTTTGTGCTTTTTTAACTGATGGTCGAGTATGTTTTTTTGTAGATTTCATAGATCGGGACTGCGGTTCTATCGTTTCTTGCAACTCATTTTGTGTATTTTCATTGACCACATCAGAATTTTGGATAATTTGAGTAGTTTCCTCACTTAGCTTTTTTGCGTCCAAGTGCTCTTTATGTTTCATAAGTTTTTCTGCCTGTAATGAAAGCAAAAACATTAGCGTTTTCTTGAAAAGCCATTTTTATCAAAGATAATTCACACAAATAGTTCTTAGAAACAGTACTGCTTATGTGGCAGTTCTTTAATTTTGACTTATTTAAAAAAAAAAAAAATGTTATCAAGATGTGAGAAAAGTTCGAAAGATCCACTGCCCACGGTAACTCACCTTCAGAAATTAAAAAGAAAAAAGTGGGAAAGCTTACAAAAGATATGTTGAATTTGATTAACCAAGAACGTGGGATCAAGACAATATCGAAATGTATGGTATTGCAACTAAAAACTTTCTTATGCTTATAAACAGATCTAAAGTGACCATTGAAAACATTAAGTTTAATCGGCTAATTTAGTTTTCTCTGAAATTAAATTACTTAATAACATTGATTGATTGATTACTTACACTTGTCAAACCTTTCGTAGCACGTTTTATTTGAAAACTTTCTGGTTTTACAACCTTTGTTTTATCACTGATTTGTATTGGAGCGGTGTTCAAATTTTCAGTGTTTAAATCTTTTTGAATAGTCTGCATTACTGTCTCTTGAACGACCACATTCTGTTTCTCAATTTGTTCTTTATCATTAGCTTCGATCAACGCTGGGGTTTTCTTACGCTGAACTAGATTTATTCTACCTTTTTTCAAACGCAAAGGTTGGCGGTTAGAGGAACTACTGCTTGGTTGTTCATTGGAAATTGTTTTTGGTTTTGTAGGATCGTCATATTGATGATATTTTATATTTTCAATAAAATTTTTCTTATCTTCAACTAATTCGCATATATCCTCTTTTAGCATTCCCATTGGTTTTGGTTCAACAACTTTAGAGGTGTTATCACTATAGTCTTGAGTTAGTTGCCTTTGATATGTAACATTTGTTTGTGTCATATCTTGTACAACTATTTGGTTATTTTCATGCGTGGTTTCGGTGCTTTCTATTACTTGATCAGACTGACTTAGATTGTCTATATTACTGAATGCAGCCGTTGTTGAAGTAGAAGGTTTATTAAAGGCATGTTCCATAATATTGTCAGCATTTGACGCTACAACTGTATCTGAAATTTCTTCATCTTTTTTCTGCTGATCTTCAATTTCATCAAAAATTAATAGATTGTCCGTAGCAATTTTATTGGCTTGCATTTTGATTATTTCGTCAAAAACTACATCTCCACTTTTAGTTACATTATCAGTAGTATCTCTGGAAAATTGTGTGCATTCTTCATTCACCGTTGTTGTATCTTTGGAATTGTTCTCATAAAACATTTGCGTGATTAATATAGTATTCACATTATTTTTACTTGTAGGTTGTATTACATTTTCACTTGAAGTAACATTTTTTAGCAACATTTTTTCACTTAAAGAAATATTAAGTGAAGCATTTAATTCACGCTCTTCAGCAGATAATTCCTGTGTATAATTTTCATTGAAGCTTGAAGCTCCTAATGAAGCTATAAAATCAACTGCAGAAAGACCAGGATCCGATTCAGTATCATTAAGAATGCAAACAGCAGCTGCTTTTCGTGAAGTAGTCGCTTGAACTTGAATTTTTGAAGAGGTAGTGGGTTTCTCATATAAATCAATTCTATCCGCTTGATTTACATTTGGGTTTCCATTGTCTTTAGGCGTTGGTATTTCAAAATTTGAAACAACGCTTTGATCGGTTGTACCAGGCGCCGATGTGTTTTCTAAAGTTGTAGGAACATTTGGAATTTTTTTTAATAAAATTACTTTCGTAAATGGTTTTTTAATTAAGGTATCAACAACATTTTTATTTAAAGCTGCGTTTTGATTTAAAGCTGCGTTTTCGTTATTATTTGGATTAGGATTCTGCAAAATAACCTTAAAACCAGGACTTTGTTTTAAAATAATTGTTGGTTTGGCATTTTGACTTGCAATCATTATTGGTTTGTTGTTTACTATTGTCGATTTAGATGTTGTAGGTTTTTCCGCCTCAAATATCACCGTATGTGTTGCATAACTTCTTTCCCCAAACTTTTCAATAGTTTCTATACTGTTACTTGTTGAGACCAAATGATCTGAGAAAGGATATTTCTCCATTCTTGATCTTTCTTCCAAATGAGGATCATTGATATTGAACGTTTCTGTTTTTTCTGGTTTAGTACGTGATGTACTCTCGAAATTGATAACTGTATCGCCATACATAATTGGAATTGGTGCAGCAACATCGAATGAATTTCCTAGGTTTACTGCATTTTGTGAAAACTTCAGCGTTTCTTGTTGTGTACAAATGTTTTCTAATGACTTTTCATTTTTATGTACAACAGTGTCCATAGCGCTTGGATACAGTGTTGTTATCTGTATATTCTGTTTTTTCTTTTGTGCACTTTCTTTCAACTCAGTTAAGTTCAGCTTTTTAGTTTTTTGTGGAACCTGCGTTTTAATTTGCTTTGCTAAAGCAGCAATTTTATCCTTTGATAATTTCAACTTGTCTGGTGCTATAATAAATTTCTTTGGTTGTGTTGAATTAACTACAACCAAACCTTGCTTCGGATCGGTGCTAACCGTTGCACCAATTGCTGGTAAATGAAATGATTGTTGCATATCATCATGCTTTTCTTCTTTAATAACAATTGGCTTTGGCAGCTTTGCATCATTTGGTTCAGACAAACCAAAAACGGTTGTCAAATCAATTTTTTCATCATGTGATAGCACCTTATCCTCCAATACAATTAAGCTTTTTGTTATGTGTTGTTCTTTTGCGTCTGGTGCAGCAGCATAGCTAACGTTTGAAATATTAACCTTTTGCGGAAGAAATGGTTTTTTAAATGTTGAAATCGTAGGCAATGGTGCCTCTTGCGGTAACGTAGTAGTTGGAAATGGTATTTTCAATGGTGAAAGCATTGTACATTCAACATTTTTTAATGACTTCAAATCATTTTGTACAGCTGCTGCTTTAGGTGTAGTGGTTGGTGGAATACAACGATTATCAAATGATTTGCGTATTGAGGCTTTGGGTATATCATCATTGTCTTCCTGCTTGTTTTCAACAAAACTTTTAAATGATCCAGCATATGATTCTGAATGTTTTAGTGGTGTTACTTTCACTGGCAATTTGTGCGGAGTTTTTGGTGGCACTTTTTCAGCAGGATTGTTGTTTGTTGCCCTGGCTGGCGGTGGTTTTTGTGGGTTTGTTTCATGTGGTGATTTTGCAGTGCTTGAATTTGGCTGAACTTTAGAGCTGCTGCTGCTGTAGTCAATATCAAAATCTAAAACACGTGCAATTTCCTGCGGCGTTTGAATTTTTCTAACTGCTGCTTTTGTTGGTAGTTTGCTGGTTTGGACTGATATCGTTGTGGTTGGTCGACTGATTATTGCCACTGGAACTGTTGATGTGGATGTTACACTTGATCCCTTTTTATGTAATTTTATATTGAGTAATCTTTTCGCTTCAATTAAACGTTCAGCTGGTGTTAATAATCGACATTGAACTATTTCATTAGCATGAGGTTGCGCCTTTTCAGCTGAAAAAAAAAAATAAATAAATACAGAGCATTAAATTTTTGAAACTTTGAACAATAATATAATTCAGACTAATTGAATCTAAAATGGAGCACACAACTTTATGTGCAGGGTGAGCGGGAGTCGGTACAACACCGGAAAATATAAGATTCCTGGGATTGTTCTGTACAACTTTTCTAAGTTCAATTTTATGAAATTCGCAAAACCAAACGGAGTTAACTTTGAACAGCCTTCAAAATATTTGACCGTTCCGGGACTTTTGGTACACCCTGTATGTATACTTACCTCTATAAATTCAAAAAACTAATTTAAAAAAAAACTTACATTAACAAAAAAAGGCAGCTGTGGGATTTGAACTCACGTCTCTTTGTGTTGAAGCCCAGAGCCTTACGCACTGATCTAGCGAGCAACTTTTTATCATTTGATAATTGTGAATATAAATACAAACATATGAGTTGAATGTATAAGCAAAAGCTTGAACCTTTTTTTTCCAATGAAAAGCAATGTAAAAATTTATATGAAGATGGATTATAAATAGAAGATTCTTCTGATTCGCAAAGAGCGCTTCATTTTTCCTTGAAACTCTTCATATTCAGATTTTTGATAAACGCGCATCTTTTAGAATGTTAAAAATATCAGGGAATATTTCCTAAAAACTGACCATTTTTGTTTTCGAAAGGAACCAACCACGACAAATCATATTGAACAAAGACAATGCATGTTCTCACACATCAGCTGGAACAAGCGAGTATTTGAGCACTCAAAACATCGAATCAGGTCATCAGCTTGGACAACGATTTACATCACACAAAGAAGCAATTGAGGCGTTTAAAACTCATGTTTTAGAGCTAACATCTTCGGACTGGTCAAAGTGCTTCGACAAATGGTTTGATCACATCATGCCAGAACCTTAAAAATCTAAAGCCAACGGTCCATTCAGTACGTCGAATACGTCACGTCGTTTTTTTCAACTGACAGCTAAGTTAAAAATCGTAAGTTTATATCAAGTGCGACCCAATCAGTACGTCTACGTTAACGCAACGTACAAAAGTTGCCCAACTCCCAACCATGATACAATTAACAAGGTAACGTCAGTAACTGACACGTTTCTTGTTCTTCTTTTTTGTCTCCGCTTTGTTCGTTTTGAAAATTTAACGCTACCTCTATAAGTGTACCATGCTCCCAACTTTCGACGTATGTCGTGTGATTTGACAATCGTAAAATAAAATTATTTTTGTTTTTTTTTTCTTTGTCGTTTCTCTTTAATTTTTTTGAATAAAATTGGAATAAAAAATTATTGGAGCTGTGCTGCAAGTGCAAAAAAAAGGTGACGTACTCGACGTACTAAATGGACCGTTGACTTAATATCAACAGATCTCAACTTTGCATTAAAGCGAACGGTCCATAGAATACGTCGAATACGTCACGTCGTTTTTTTTTTTCAACTGACTGCGACGCATTTGACGAAGAAGCCTGGCCCAATGAATACTTTGAAAACGGATTAAAACATCAAAATTCTTTTTATAATAGAGTTATTCACGATCTGGAGTAACAAGCTGAGTAACAGGGTAAAAGTGAACTCAGTTACTCTGAATAGTGAGCATACTCAATACTTTGCACTTATATTTGCTTTTTGTTTCTCAAAATAATTTTAGCTGCCAACAAAAAAAAAATTTTTTTAATTGAATATTTTGCTCTCATTCAAATTTTTATTTTTGATGAACGAAAATTGCCTCTCAATCATAAACAAGTTCAAACGTTTCTATAGAAATAGAAATAGTAAAAAAAAAGGCAAAAGTGTAAGATTATTTTACACTAGAAAATAGCTTGACTAAAAGGGTAAAAGAGTAACAGAGTAACTTACGTATATTTTGTTGTTGTGGTTGTGCACTATTACCCTGTTACTCTGTTACTCAGGACGTTACTCTAGATCGTGAATACCTCTAATATTAATTTCAAATTTTAATTTTGCACTTGCGCAGCTCCAATAATTTTTTATTCACACTTTATTTCAAAAAATAAATGAAAAACGACAAAGAAAAAAAAACAACAAATAAAATTGAAAATAAATTTATTGGGAGTTGGGCAACTTTTGTACGTTGCGTTAACGTAGACGTACTGATTGGGTCGCACTTGATATAAACTCGACGTACTGAATGGAGCGTTCCCTTAAGTTACGATTTCATTAATCGCTTACACGTAGAGAAAAAATATATAAAAATTATCAGAAACGGGCTGTAAAATGCGTGCAAGCGACAGATTTAGGTATTTTTGTGAGTCAGGTCAGGAAAATCTAGGCAGCGGCTTATCGGTTTTTATAATAAATGATTTAACTTCTACAAGAAATCCTAAAAAAAATTTTAAAGGAAGCTGGGTAAAAACTCCGACCTAATAAATTTAATAAATTCTATAAAATTTTATTGAACAGTACGGAAAATTTTGATAATTTGGAAGAAGGTCATTTTAAACCAAATAGAGTTCCAGTCAACTTTTTTATTATGATGGCAGTGGTGCAGATGGATAATGAGCGCGTCTATCAGACTGTGGCATTAATCACACGCAACTTTTTTCCCGGTTCAAATCTCGCCCTACGCTATAATTTTTTTTGTTTTTTTATTCAAGTTTTTTTTTTAATTATTTTTCTTTTTTTTTAATATTAATTGTAAAAAAATTGGTTTCTGTTTAATAACTTTTACTATCGTTTTTAATAATTTTTACTATGCTCATATCGAAATCGGGCATTCCACGACAAATTGAAACTTGTCAATTACAAACGTGTTTTCATTAACTTATTGGTTACATCCTTAAATATGTTCTTTTGTCTTCGCAATCGCCTAAGGTAAATTAACTAACATTTTACTAAGCTAAGTCAAAATTTTATTTTTTATATGAAAAAATCTTTGATGTTGCACAGTTGCCCATGAAAAAACAAAAGCCGCCAATGTCATTTTCATTATGTAGTGACATTAATGATTTTGTTATCGATGTTCTCGTCCATATGTTTTTTTAAATTAATGCAATATTTTCTTTAGTTTGACAAAATACTGGTAATTAGGAGCCTAGTTTTTGTCCTGTCTATCCCACAATAACCATTTTTTTTATCATCATAACTGTAAAAGAGGTTTCTTTACTTTCGTGTATTACACGATATCATGGTGTCCTTCGAACAACAAATTTTATTCAAAATGAAAATTTAAAGTTTAACTGTAGGGTGAAATTTCAAAAATACGTTTTTTATACGTATTTTAGCTATAAAAACAGTAGGTGGTTGATTTTATGTTCCTGATATTACTTTTTTTTGTATGATATAAAAATAAAATATAATATATATCGCTCATTTACTACAACTAGAATAGCCCAGTGTTCAAAATTCGGCCACAAATATATTAAAGAATTTAGGTACTTTTTGGACACTTTTAGTACTTTTTTTACTATTTGGTACAAAATAGAAAAGGGGATTTATCATCCCTGTCATAATTGGAGCGATATATAAACAAAACGAAAAACATGAAATCAGTGCTATACTTTTTATCTTTCTTTAAGAATTTTTTAAGTGTGTTACTTAATGACATTTTATATTGAAAATTGGTTTTTTATTTAATTGAACTTTTAGTCATATATTTGCAAAGATCGATTTACATATAAATCTATCAATGCATTTTTCTAACACATAATTATGACAAATCAAGGAACGGATTAAAAACACGGCTATAGTGACATATGTTTCGTCTTTCGCCACAAAGACTCATCAGACTATTTTTGTTGTAATTATAATTATATTTATTTTACTAAATTAATTATAATTGAAAAATTGCAAGTTTGAAAACTTTTTGTGTTTTTTTTTTTTTTTTTTTTTGGTCTGGGCGGGAGACGAACCAAGGATCTCCAGGTTGGTAGCAGAAGTCGTTACCACTGCACCAGCCTTGCCCGGCTGCGAAGCCGACTTTTTGCCAGTTTTATTTGTGTGTTAATACGTATTGATATATCATAATTGTTGTTTTGTGTTATTTATTGATATTTGGTATAGTTGTTCCTTTGGAACAAATTCAATACCGATTGCAGGTGTTTCCACCTTATCAGGGCGTGTTCTCCCAAATAACTTAAGGAATTTTTTAAGTGTGTTACTTAATGACATTTTATATTGAAAATTGATTTTTTATTTAATTGAACTTTTAGTCATATATTTGCAAAGATCGATTTACATATAAATCTATCAATGCATTTTTCTAACACATAATTATGACAAATCAAGGAACGGATTCCTTGATTTGTCATAATTATGTGTTAGAAAAATGCATTGATAGATTTATATGTAAATCGATCTTTGCAAATATATGACTAAAAGTTCCGTTCCTTGATTTGTCATAATTATGTGTTAGAAAAATGCTTTTTATCTTTCTCTTTGTGGTTTATCCTTTTTCAGTTCTGTCTGACCGTGTTTTGTTGTTGTTAATATTGAACAATTTTTATTTAATTTTACCATGCTTTAAGTCAAAATATCAACATAATTTTAACTTTCTGCACATCTACAGACAAATACCTTCCTAATGGTGTATAATTTAAAGTCGTACTCCATTTCCAACATAGGAAAAAAAGATGGACAAGTTTTTGTCTTGCGTATTAATATATATGTAGATAAAGTCTCAACTCAAAAAACTGGATTTTGCAGAAAATATTTTTAAAGTTTTCAATTGGAAAAAGATATTTCGTTTTCAAACGGTGACCGTAGAAGATATTATTAAGATATTTTTACACATTATGACATGATATAAAGAATAATTCTGCATCATTAACTCAAAATTCTCGTTTTTTGAGTTGTGACGTTCTCGTAGTAAATGAGCGATATATAAAACAAGCAAAAAAAATATAAAAACGACAGAATTTTTTTGAAAATCCTAACGCTCAGTGCGGGTGTCGAACCCAGGGCCAGTAAGATCCAAGGTCAGTGGCTTAGCCATTGTGCCACAAAAGAATATGACCAGAGTGAAACAAATGTCAAATAACTACAAAAATAGAACACATACAATTTTTTTTTAAACCATTTTATGCATAAAACTACGAATTGAAATAAAATTACAAGGAATTTTTCTGAAATATAATGGGCCTTATCATGAAAAAACATCCTGAAGAATTTTTCTCAGATTCCAATGGAGGCTGCATTCAGATAAAAAACTCTTGAAAATATTTAATGATAAGGCCCAATTACTACCTGCAATTGCAGCCGCCACTAACGGTATGGTTATCTCACGTCCCACGCCACTAACAATATGGTTATCTCACGTCCCTCTTCCCCACATGATCACTCTTCGAACTGAATGGTAGAAATCCAAAAAAAAAAAAAAAAAAAAACCAATAATATCGACAATTTCATTCCGTTTTTCGACTAAAAACGAAGCTGTACCTTACCTATAGGTTGAAATCCTAATTGAAAAAGTGTATTCCTTTTTTTTATTTCAAGTTACAATAAAAACCAACACAGAAAATAAACAACGACATAAAAGCTGCTCGCTTCGGTCACTGTGGGAATCGAACCCAGAACCTGTAATATCTAAGGCCAGCAGCTTAGCCACTATGCCAAAACAGAATATGAATACAGTAAAACAAATGTCCAATACAAAAATATGAAACATAACACTTTTTAAAACTCAACCTGCTGAACTACGAAGATTCAAGTAGCTGTAAAGAGGAATTTTTCTGAAACATAATTAATTACCTGTAGATGCAACCGCTAATGATTTTGTGGCCATCTTTTGTTTGCTTAAAGCTTCTGCCATTTTTCGGTCTAAGCCGAACTGTGCGAGTTTAGTTTTATCGATATTAATTATTTTCCTAATAATGGTACGTGGTGGAGGCTGACCTCCACTATATGGAACTCTTTCGATGGGTTTTGCTCCCATTGTGTGTAGTTGTGCAGTGGCAAGGGATACGGAATGTGGATCAGTTGAAATTGCAGCATTTGCATTTGAAGAGGTTGCAGGCTGTTGCTGTGGTAGATTACAAGCAGATGCAGCTGCCACTGCTGCTGTTTTAGATGTCGACGGACTTTCATATCTGCTTGCAGGAGGGTTCGCATTTTTTTCATTCATTTTATTTATTTTTTTCCAATCACTAGATTTCATTATATGTATTCAATTATCGATATTTTCACTGATTTCATCATCATTTTGAATGTAGTTCGCACAAATATGCAATTTTTATGACTTTACCTTTCGTTCACAATGCATTAAATTTTTTTTTTTTTGGCAAGGGACAAAAATTTTCACAAAGGAAATTAACACTTTCCACAAATATTTATTTATTTTGAAGTGATTTTACAAGCTGTGCAATTTGTATTGCTTTTTTCACTCGTAATATTGGCATAGGTTTGTAAATTAATTTCAAGTAAAGTTAGAAATTTTCCAAATATTTTCCAGACGCACCACCTCGTTTTTTCACACAAAATAAAATTGCGTTTAAATGGTTGCGAACGCTGTCAAAACTTTATTTTTAGTTGACAGCCATTCAAGTCAGGGCTGCCATTGAGTATTTTAAGCATCAAAGAACTCTGCGGCAAAAAACTCTAAACTGGAATCTACACCACGACTTGACGTGCAATTATTTATGTTATAATTTAAATCATAATTTTTTTTTTATGTCAAAATTGATATGATTTGATGTTATGAAATTTTCATTTCATAATATTTTGGTGTCTCTACTAGATATTTTGCTGTTATGATCTGAAGTATTGCATGATTTATTGCTCGTCGAGTCGGGGAGTTACGGGCCTTATCGTAAATCTGAAGGGAGTTCCATTCTCTCCCTCCCGGGGAAAGAGCACTGGAAGTAGTGAATATTTCATGAATGGAAACTCCCCTTCCTGCAGGGATACTTTTTTTATTTTAATATCGTTGGCATTTTCAGAAATAACCAGTTTGCAACGCTGTGTTTTTCCAAGAGCGTTGACATTTTACACAAAAACAACATCTGGCAATGCTGAGTCTTTCCCATATCTTTGACATTTTGCGCAAAAAACCTGTCTGAACGCTGATTTTTTCCAATTTCGTAGACATTTTGCACAAAAAAAAAACATGTGGCAACGCTTTTTTCCATAAATCGTTGACATTTTTTTCCATTTTCCACTGGATTTTGACAGCTGACTTAAAAAAAAGATAAACAAGAAACAGCAATTGCAAAAGAAGAAAAAGAAGCAATTGCAGCAGTGAAATTGAAGTTAATTCTTTACTTTTTAAAGTAAAAAATGTCTTTAATCATTTTTGTGGATTTGGAAAATCAAAAGTTTGCACCAAAATGTTTCCGAAAAAATTTGAGTGAAAAGTAGTTTTAGCAGAACCAGTATAAGTTGGAAACGCTTGGATAAATATTAAAAACTTAAGTGTCATATGAAAGCTATTTCCATAAGCTTTAAAATTGTTGTACTAAAGTTTTTAATTTGTCAAACGTTATTTATAGCCCAGGAAAATAAGACGAAAAAAGAGCTTCTGTGCGAAAAAATTCCCAGTGGAAATTTTTCACCGGAATTGTCTTTATTTATGCATGATACACAAACTGTGAAAAGTCCATTGCAAAGTCGTGTGCGCATAAAAAGTTATTAAGGCTCAAAGGTCGCTAAAATCAGTTTTTTGCAAATATCTCGCTAATGCTAACTTTTACAGAAAAATGTTGGTCTCCAATGAAATGCCAAAAAACCGGTTTCTATTGAATATCTTCTATACGGTTACTTCTATGTGTACACATATCGCTTGTTTTTTGTAGATCTTGTAATTCTCTACAAATTTGGTCCTATTACTTTTTATCGTAGTACTTACCAATTCGCAGATATCCTTAAAAAACCAGTAATTTCGAAGCCTTAACGGTTATTCAAGAATATTTTTAATGTCATGAGCCGGTCGAAAAAAAAATTTTGTACGGTATATAGAAAATTAAATCATCTTTCAAACGGCATTTTAATTTTGTTTGTACAGCTTCTCATTGAAGAGTTATAGCAATTTAAAAAGTAAGATATTTTAATATGAACTCATAGGTAGTATTTCATATCATAACTGTTAACAACTTTTTAAATTGGGTGATCTCCTAAACTAGAAGTCGTACGCAAATACTTTTAACGTACTTTTGTAGGAAATTTCCTGTGCTACAAAATTGGAGATCAACATTTTTCTGTAAAAGTTAGCATTAGCGAGATATTTGCAAAAAACTGATTTTAGCGACCTTTGAGCCTTAATAACTTTTTATGCGCACACGACTTTGCAATGGACTTTTCACAGTTTGTTTATCATGCATAAATGAAGACAATTCCGGTGAAAAATTTCCACTGGGAATTTTTTCGCAGAAAATGTCTTATTTTCCTGGGCTATTATAATTATTCATTTATACATTAGTACTCCCTAGCAAAAAGTTGAGGCGCAAATTTAACAAATAAAAGTGAAATAACTCGCTCCCAACTTATTGCCGATTACATAATTTTTCCAGTGAATTTTCCCTTTCCACGAAATTTTTTTTGCGATTGCAAACCAGGGAGTTAGCGAAAAAATTCTCGGGAATATTTATTTACGATAAGGCCCTACATCTCCGGTAGAAACAGGATATAAGCTAAAGAACTCTCTTAACCGTAGTTCGTGAGAATAAAACATGCGTTCGCAAATGAACCCGAAGTAAAAAACCCAAAATAACCTAAAAAATCAAATAACAGACAGCTTAGGATGGCATGTAAACCCAGTGTGCCAGACGGTTCAAATCTTCCAAATTCCAAAAAAAAAACGATTCGCTTTTTTACACGGTTTTCCAAATAAGTTTTTTTTTGTTTTTATCGCACTCTACTAAATGCCACTGTGTTTGAACACGTGCGCTGTGTACACATCTCACGAAGGACTCGCATTGGGAAGAAAGCTGGGTAATCATTTTATAAAAAATGACACAAACGTAGAAAGGGCTTTACACGATTCTAACGTGACATAAATCGCTGCTTGGCTCAATATGAAGAAGTTTACAAAGATCTTACAAAAAATTCGAAGCAATTGTTAACAACCGATTTTATTACCACCTCTCAGAATGTAAATATTTCTGCTTCAAATATCGAATCGGCACAAATAACTTCGAGTGATGAAAATTAATTCCAACCTTCGATTCCGAATAAAAGAATGAGAGTAATTTCTGATAGTGATGAAGGATAATAAAACACCATTGGTTTTATTTTTTGTTCTTCTGTTTAATGTATTGTAATTAAATAAAAAAACAGTGTTTCCGTAATATATTACATATTTTAACCTGTCAATGCATTTTATTTTTATTTCTGTGTACACCTAAAAATATTGAAAAAAATCACAACTGTTAAATAGCAAAATTATGCATTTTCTGCAAGCTTTTTGATTTACACGGTTTTGACTTGAAAATTTTTAATTTTCGATTTACACGTTTTTCTCAGGAACGTATCCACCGTGTAAATCGGGGGATAGGTGTATTCTAACAAATCATCATGAATAGACGCACGCTTGAACAAAACTACGAAATTATCAGAATTTACTTTGCAAATCAGTCGTCGATTCGTGCAACTTAAGTCGTCTTCGGGATTATTATCGTCCAATCGCCCAAAGTAATTTTCAAATGTTAAAGCCATGTATTGATCTTCCGGATAAAATAAAAATTATGATTACAATTTAATTTTTGTGTTATTTTTTCCAATTTCAAGTTCTATCGAGCAACGAAATTAACCAAATTTTCTTTAAAAATCAGAAGTCGATTCGTGCCACTTTTACAAAAAAAAGGTCCTGTCGTTTTGACCTACTTATGTATTTCTTAGATATTTTGACGCCCTGAATTTCAATCAGTTGTCCGTTTTATCCCAGAACGTCACAGAGAACAGATTTCAAGGTCATATAGAGATACAAATTGTTATAATAACTTGAAATCTATTTTATGTAACGTTCTGGGAAACACATGGTTTGGTCAAAACGGCAAGACCTTTTTTTGTAAACCTGTTCATATTTATAGCACAGATTAACTAAAAGAAGGTCCTGCCGTTTTGACCAGACCATATATCTAGTTATTTTGACGCCATAAGCCCGAATCCGGGGTTCGTTTTTTCCCAGAACGTCACAGAAGAGATTTCAAGGTCATATAGAGGTCAAAATTGTTATAATACTTTGAAATCTCTTCTCTATGACGTTCTGGGATAAAACGGACCCCGGATTCGGATTTAGGGTGACAAAATACCTAAGAAATACATGGTCTGGTCAAAACGGCAGGACTTTTTTTTGTAAACCTGTGCTATCAGTGAATTGTCGGAGCTCAGTTCAGGCTAAAAAGTGTAAACGGTAATCTTTGGACATTGGTTTGCTATTATTTCAATCTGGTTAATCGAGGCTGTGAAAACAAGGCATTAATTAAAAATTTTGCTCTAAATAAAAAATATACATTCTCAACAAAGATGTAAATTATTTACTTTCATCAGCCCTGATTGGGATATGGTTGTGGAAATTGTAATAGATTATTTCAGGATTGACATATACATTTTGACAGTAAGCACAACCTTTTAGCTTCTTGCTTTTTCTTGTAAGTTGTTAAAATTTCATAAATTAGCTCAAATCGATTAAGATTAAACTTTTATTTTGTTTTAAGACATCTTATACCAACTCTACACGACAACAATGGATTTCCAAAACCGCGCCGGTGGTAAAACTGGCAGTGGTGGCGTCGCTTCCTGGTCAGAAACGAACCGTGACCGAAAGGAAAGATTGCGACAACTCGCCCTGGAAACTATTGATCTGAATAAAGATCCATATTTTATGAAAAATCATTTGGGCTCCTATGAGTGTAAACTATGCTTAACATTGCACAACAACGAAGGCAGCTATTTGGCCCACACGCAAGGTAAAAAACATCAAGAGAACTTGGCACGCCGCGCAGCCAAAGAGGCAAAAGAAGCCCCTTCTATGTTGGCGCCGGAAAAGCCACGAGTAGAACCGAAAAAGTTTGTAAAAATTGGTCGTCCCGGCTATCGTGTAACAAAACAGCGTGATCCTGACAATGGGCAACAGTCTTTGCTGTTTCAAATTGATTATCCGGAAATTACCGAGAGCATTATTCCGCGCCATCGCTTTATGTCTGCATATGAACAAAAGATTGAACCACCAGATCGTAAATGGCAATATTTACTTTTTGCTGCCGAACCTTATGAGACAATTGCATTTAAGGTGCCATCGCGTGAGGTTGAGAAAACCGAAAACCGATTTTGGACTCATTGGAATCGTGATACAAAGCAATTTTTCTTGCAATTTTCATTCAAATTTGAACCGAAGATACAAATACCACCACCGCCACCACAATTACATCGTGCTCTGGGACCACCAGGAGGTTTTCCAATGCCTGGTCCACCACGGCCGCATCATATGTTTAATGGAGTTCCGCCACCACCACCAATGGGCGTGTTGCCCGTACCGCCACCACCCATGTGAGAAAGTGAATATTAATTAGCGATTCATTTTCTTTGATATCTTAAGTTTGTGTAAAGATTGCAATTTCTCATAAACAGATTATAATATCCGTAGCAAAAACAAAGACGCTACTTATTATTTTTTGATTTTAATAAATAGACCTTTCCAACCGATATTTGTGTTTTGAATTCGAGTTTCTTTTCGCGTTTGGCGTTTAAATTGCTCTTGTATGTACCAAAATGAAACGTTTCCATTTGTTACAATTCTTGGCAGTGACTCTTCAATTTTCTTGAATTTCCTTGTTCAGCAGACTTCCAGGTTGTTCGCTGTGTCATTCTTAAGTCGTTTTCATTTTTATCATCGTCCTTTTCCTAAATTTGGATTCAATTCAATTCAAACTTTTCCCAAACCAAAATAACTTTTTTCAATCAAATTAATAAATTAATATGGAAAATGTTTATTTTGATTTGGTGTGGAAAAGGTTTAGCTTGGAATGGAAATCCTGTATCAATTCTATCAATAACTCGGTAAACCCTCTTTATTTTTTCAGTGAGCCTTATAAGAACACTCTCGAGATTTTTTTCACAGGTAGTTTGACAAAAAATTCTCGAGAATGTTTATCCATGGTAAGGCTCAATATAATTCCAGAATTAAAATTTAAAAACGAGACGACAATTAAAACTAAAACGTCTAAAAAATGCTTGCGGGGATAGGGGAGGATTATTGAATGCGATTCGTTACAAATGTGAATTTGAAATTCGTAGAGTAGTAAGTACCACTAAATCTATTCAAAACGTAAAAATTTCTGCATGACGTGATTTTCCTATCGGAGAAGTATCGTAATTAGATTTAAAAAGCCGAGGCAGCTCTACAAATCTCGAATGCACATTCGTAACAATTTTCTGTACAAAAATTTAATCTACGAAGGATTCAGTAATATGCCGAGTATAGTAGTAAAGTAAAAGGAGTAATATGTAAGGACTTATCATGAATTTTTCGAAATTCACTCTTTAGAATACATTCCTATCTCGAGAGGGAAGATTTGCAATCGTCAATATTTTGAAAATGGAAATACCATTTCCAGCAGGGATATTTTTTCTTCCATTTTTTTTCCCAAATTTCGCCAAAAAACTACCATATAGCCCAGGTATTTTCCATTGCTTTTGGTAGCTAAGGTTTAATAAAAAGATATTTGGTCCATGGTCTACGAGTTCGGCCAAATAATTCTCCAAACCTTCACACTTTTTGATAAGCGGACAGAGTAACATTAATAAAAAAAAAGTGACGAAGTGAAGTAACTATGCTTTTCGCATTAATAAATTTGAGCCAAGTTTGCTTCAGTGGCACCTCGTATATATTTTTCTAAACCAAGTTTATTTTATAAAGCTTTTAATTCATAGAAATAATATGTAATAAAAAACTGTCGCTCGGATCTAGTTTCGGCGATATAACCATCGGAAGATCCAGATATAGCATTTATAAAAACCGGAATAAGTTAGAATGTCATATATGAAAGGTGTTGGGGGTTATCGTGAATCAAGATTCCCGGGGAATTTTCTTAAACTCTATTCACGATAACCCCCATTTTAATAAGTTAGAAAAATGTCGCACAAAAGTTTTCAATTTGTCATGCATTATTCGTACGCGCTTCGAATTCCGTTAAAGAGTTGGAGAAGAATTTCTTAAAAAAAATGGCGAATTTTGCCCTTTCAGAAAAAATTTTTGTGACAAGAATGTTTATGCATGATAAGGCTCAATTATCGTAAGTACTTTTTGCACATGAAAAATTCTTTTGAGTTTTAATAAAAAGGTACTTTGTTGAAATGCTATCCGAAAATATACTTACCAAACTTAAAATGTAGAACAAAAACTTCTTTATTTATTTGGAATAAAATATTTTTTTTTTATTATTTGTAAGACGAATTCTGAGTTTTTAGCAATATTTTTTCTCATTTACATACAAATTTTGAATTATTTATTTTATTATACTCAGAGCGAAAACTTACAAGTACACGAATTATATGAAACACATATATGTACTAATTAAAATGTAAATGTAGTTAAAATAATTTTTTTTAAATGTTTGCCATTTTTCTCACTGAATATTAAAATAGAAAGCATAGATGCAATATTTAGGTTTTTTGTTGTTGTATATGTATGTATAGCAATAAATTTTTGTTTTAAACATCATGAAATTACCAAAAAACATTGATAGTTTTAATAGTAAATCTAAGCTTAATATATGTAAGTAATTGGCTTAAAACGATTTTTAAATAAAAAAGTTGAGTTTTAAATTGTAACATGTTATTAAGAATTAAATTGCACAGTCCATGACTGTTTTTCTTGTTTTAAATGTATATGTATATATGTACTAACAATAAGAATTAATTAATATATTTATGCATATTTATAATTTTAAAACGAGTTGGCATTTATATCTTAGACTTTTTCACGTTTCTTGAAATTACGCTTAGATGCGCAACGATGTATGATATCGGAAATGTGTGATTTATGTTCGAATATTTTCATAATTTGATTTTGTGCTTCATTAACGCCATCAACAATAATTTTGCTGCGCTGCATGTTACCCTGTAAAATATTTAAAAACCAAACATTTGCATTAGATAATTTTTGCCAAATTTAGTTTTAGAAAAAAAAAAACTTACTTTAAGTAAATCGCTGATACGTTCAATTTCTGGATTTTCACCATGCGACTCTATTTGTTTAAGCATTGTTGAAAGTTTGTTATAACCCAAAGATTCGTTTTCACACTAAAATAGATAAGATACAAGCAATTTTTTAACATTTTTTTGGCAAGTAAATAACGTATTTTGAAAGAAAATTTGTAAAAAAAGAAATATTATTTTAATTTAGACAAAAAACCAACCAAATCTTCCATTTGTGAGCGTAAATGGTATATTTTCCAACCATTGATTTTTCCTAAAACATTTGCTTGATTTGCCAAATCAATGACAGTAGGACGACGTTCTTCACGTGGCTTAATATCTGTATAGCGTTGGAAATGATTATTGGCAGCCTTCCAGTTTTGTTTATACATCTGAAACGGGAAGTCGAAATAATTTGTTGAAAACAACACATGTAAAGAGAAAAATATAAAAATTAAATACTTACGTTTAGCAGCGTGTAATGGCGTGGCTTACGCAAAATGTATTCTGTTGGTTTAGTGTTCTCCTTACAATCAGCGGAAGATGGAATTTGATTAATATTAAGCTTATGATTTCCAATATAATTAACTTCGTGATTTGGTCCTGCCAACATTGAAGGGCCATTACCTACGGTTAGCATAGAGCCTGAGGTTGCACTTCCATGTGCTATGTGATTCCCAACACTGCCAGTTGGTGGTGGTAGGCTAAGTGAAGTTTGACTTTGTGTTGAGTGCTGACTATCGTTGCTGTATTTTGTAAAAAGATAAGAAGTAGAATAACGAATGAAATGTAAGAAAAATAATATTATTTTTTTCCTTTAATTATGGTCCTGAGCTTTATCGCGAAACAAAAATTTTTCGGGAAGGGCAAATAATTTCGACAATACCGCGAAGTCTTATTTAATCTTTTGCAATTTAAAAATTTAAATCTTTTTACTGCCTTAAATCCAATTATTAAATTATTTTAAATTGCAAAAGAATAACACAGTGCTACAAAATCCCAAAAATTTAATACGAGTACTCAATTTGCCTATACTTAAAAATTGTCGTACGCCCTCAAAATCTTTAGTTACCCTTAAAAACTGTTTTTTTTTTTGTGACTTTGTGCACTAAAAACTTGTAGCTTAGTTATTTCTTAACCGATTTTACATTTTTCCACTGATTTCGAATGAAGAACTTACGGTCATTCTAAAAATATATGTGACTTGGTTTATGAAAAGGCGGCTTACGTGCGAAAAAAAAAGTTTCGTAAAAACAGCTGGAAAACACTTTTAAAGGTCAATTTATGCGAATCACCCTTTTCATAGACCGTCACATATATTATAGTTAAAATTCAATGGAAATATGTGGAGATATTTTAGGGGAAAGTTAAAATTTGTAATTTTTTTTTTTTCGTTTTTTTTTAAATCTTACTTTATTCGAAATAAATGTTTTTAACTAATATAAAATGCTTGTCCAATATTTTACGTTTAAAAGGACTGATTCAGTGAAAACGATCTTAGTACAATCTTTTATACAATATTTTTTTAGATCATCTTAACCCATTAGGTCCTGTTTTATGGGTCTTTTTGACACCTATTTCTAAAAACTTGGTTATAATGGGTAAAAATGAGAAATTGAAAATATTGTACGGAAAATTTCACTAGGAGTCACAGAAAATCATTTTCTTTAAATCATTTTACTACTTATCTTTAAAATGGAAAAGATCCGGCAAGCATTTTTTTTTTTTTACTTAAAAACTATACTGCCCTGTTCCTAATTCCACTTTCACACGGAACGTTAAACGTTTAGAAAAGTCCGAAAAACTAATGAGTTTATGCTGCGACTTCAATTAATTTTGCTTTTTTAAAGATGTTTTATTGATGAAACTAAAAAAAAAATAAGCTCCAGAGTTTTTCCATATGTAATATTGTCAATATTGTTAAAATAAAAAAACTCTTGATTACAAAAATATTTTTTCCGATGACAAGAAAATAGTCGACTTTTGGCATTTTTGAACTCAGTGAAACTCAATTAAAGTTAATAAATTTAATAAAAAGCATTTTGCTTCATAAAATACACTTTTGTGTATTTTTCAACTAGCAGCGAAAAAGTTTACGTTTTTATTGTGAAAAGTTAAACGTCTTGAACAGTCGTTGAATAGGCTTTACTTCCACATCGAAAATAAAAAGTAATCAAAAAATTTTCGAAATGAAAAATAGGTGAAATTGCATGGACTACGGAACAGGCCGGATAATTTCGAATAAAGCCACAATAAAAAACTCGTTAATTTACAATTTTCAACCAAATTTGATGCATGATACCAAGAAAGTTTAATTGAAATTGTATGTACTTTATGAATAAATAAAAACTTTTTACAAAATAAAATAAGAAGTGTTAAGAAGAAAATCCGTCAGCTTCTCAAAGTGTCGAGATTGATTTGGCCAAACTTGTAGACCAAGTTTATAATTTTACTTTGTTTTGATGTTTTTAATGAAATTTCGATGTTAATATTCTTTTTCTTCATCTTAATATTTCTTAAGCTTAGCTGTAAAAATCAAATGTATAATAGCAGGGCTGCATAGTAGTTTTTCGACGGAAATTTGAAAGAAAACGTATCCCTGCAGGAGAAGGAATTTTCATTCTCAAAATATTCAGTTTTGTAAATGCTCCCTCTCGAGAAAGGAATGTATTCTAGAGAGAGGATTTCTAAATCAATTCATGATAATGGCAAAATATTTAAGTGCAACTCGGAGATAGAATAGTTTTTTCTCAACTAACGAAAAATACTAAATTTTAAAGCGTCATGGGAGAGAAATTGGTTTTTTTAATGTATGTATGTATGTATTCTCCTTTAACTCCTAGGAGGAGCATAGGGCCAATATGAAATCTCTCCATTTGTCACGATCCCTTGCGATGACTTTGATCTCTTGCCACGATTTTCCCGATTCTTGGATTTCCTTTTCCAACGACCTTTTCCAGTTGGTTTTGGGTCTACCACGTCCTCTACTGCCTTGTGGATTCCACTCAAGGGCCTGGCGACAAACTTCGCTGTGTGGTTTCCGGAGAGTGTGACCAATCCATCCCCATTTGCGCAGCTTGATCTCGTTTGCTATAGCCTTCTGTTTGCATTTTTGATGTAGCTCGGCATTTGATATAGTGCGAGGCCACCAAACCTTTAATATACGCCTTAAGCATTTGTTGACGAATACTTGCAGCTTGTTTTTTTAATGCATTTAACGAAATATTTCTCGCAACTATAATTCTCAATTTAGCATAGAAAATCAAATTCAACAGAAAATAAAAAGTGTTAGCTTGGCATGAAATTGCCCATGCTAAATGCAATTTTCAATGAAGTGTTTGTTTCATTCAAAAAAAAAAAAGGCAGAATCAATTAATTGTTTTGTTTCAAGCTCATATTCATCGATAAGGTATTCACCAATAAATGCTTAATAAAAGAAGCAGTACATTCGCATTAGAAAGATCTAATTAGAGCTTTAACAAAAATTAACTTAAAAAAAGTAAAGGGTGCGACAAAAAGGGTAAGCTTTCGTGGAAACATCCATAAATATGCCCGATAAGTTCATCAAAATGAAAAAGACTTATTTTTGCCTTAGATTTTCGTAAAAAGGGCAGATTGCTGAAATTTCTGTGAATAAAAAATTTCTAGTGTTAACGTGAACCCCTGCCGAAAGAGTTTAAATGCAACCAAACTCATAATTTGAGGTGAGGCCTTTCTAAAATCTTTGCCAAATATAAGCCTAATTTCTTAAAATAGGAACTCAACACTGGCACACAACAGCACGGACCTAGTTTTAGTGCTATAGTTATGGTTTTCATACATTTTATTGCAATTATTATTTTAACTTACGTTGAGCGTCTCGACTTTTTTCGCGGTGGACAATCTATAATACCACCACCACCATTTAAAAGTTGTTGCTGTTGATGCTGGTTCGCTTGTTGATGATGATGATCCAATGAAGAGTTGCGTGAACTTGCCGGAGTTGTGGGCAAATGATGCTGATGTGAAGTATGATGATTAGAATATAACTGCATTAAAAAAAAAATATTAAAAATATAAATAATATGTGAAATCACTAAAAAACATACCTCATTGATGGGATTAAAATGTGTTGATTCATTCGAGCCCGTTGCCATGCGATTTATTACCATATTATTATCTTGTATTTGCTGTTCAATGCCAGGTGATGAATTTGCAGATACAGTAGTTGAGCCATCTGATGAGGCAGGCGATACTGCACGCGAGGAACGTGTGGAAGCTACCACTGAAACTGCAGTAGCACGTTCTTTTTTATTAAGAGCATCAGCGTTAAGTGCAGAAGAGGATGATGTTGCATTTACGGTAGAAAGAGAGTTTGTATTGAAGACACTACCAGCGCTAGAAGCAACAACTGCAGCAGCTGTTGTTGTGGTAAATTGAGCAGCAGTAGTAATATTTGTAGCTACAATATTGGAATTCATTGACAAAAATGTTGTCGCAAGATTTTTTGCTGCTCTTACTGGTGAACCTTCCGCATCACGTTTGCGCAAAAAATTAGAGACAACCGTTGAGCCAGCGCCGCCAGTAGTTCCACCAGACGTAACCTTAATAGATGTCTGCAACGGTATAACCATATGTTGTTGCGATCCCTGGTTACCTGATGTGCCCTGCTGTGGTGCTGGTATAAGAATTTGTTGACCACCACTGCCTGTTACCAATTGCGTTGACTGCGCTACAGCAATATGTGTACCCTCGCTGTTAGTACTGCCAGGCGCTAATTGAGCGCTAAAACGTACGGGTACCGCTTGAATCTGTGTGCTACCGCCGCTAGACACTGGTAGCTGCAATTGCCCAATAGTGCGTCCACCAGTCGATGGTACTACAGTGAAAGTCGCTGTCGATGTAGGTGCATGTGAAAATGGCAAAGAAGTAATGGCTAAATTTGAAGTTGAGCTGCCAGCGACCATTTGTTGACTTTGTGACATAGTGCTATTAGTCACAGTGGTTGTATTTAACGACAGCACCCCAGTAGAAACTTGCACAGAACTAGCTGGCACAGATTCATAATAAAAAGTGCTGCCAGCAGGCAAAAATGCACCAGCTGCACCGGCTGTATTGCCTGCAGTTATAACCGAATTAGCTGAACCACCGGAGACTGAAGTGATGCCATTGCTAGTAGCGACAGCAACGGCGGCACCAGAACCACCGCTATGTGGACGCTGTGGTACAGCAGCATGATGTATAAAAACACTTGTGGGTGCACCGCCGCTGCTGCCTGTACTGACTATAGTTGGTTGACTGCCATCAGAGGGACCACCGCCAATATTGCTAGCGTTAGCCATTTGCGCTTGTGCCATAACTTTACCAACAGTTATGCCATTAGCATTTTTAATGGGTGTTATTGTACCGGTCAGTATATTACCACCGCTACCGCCGCGTGTAGTAATGGCAACAGGTACAACTGTTGCACCACCGGCAGCGGAAGAAACTACATTTTGTGCAGTGGTCAACAAATGACCACCGTTTGCACCCTGTGTTACATTAACAAGTTGAGCTCCTCCAGTTGCTGTCGATAAATTGCTTACATTCACTGTGGATATGGATGGTGAGGCATTACCACCACTGCTGTTTGATGTGTTTAAAGTTAAATTTTGCTGTTGTTGCTGCTGCTGATGTTGTTGTAAACTAGCGCTGCTGACTGTATTTGCTGTTGCAGCACCGGGAATTTTCCCTATACCAAGTTGAGTAATCGTTAGAGAAGGTTGCACTTTGGCAGCCATATTAACTGGTGGGCGTATACCTAAAATTATACAAAAATAAGCAATTTTTTTTTGTTTTATAAGTTCATAATATTTTTATGCACAATAAAAACCTAAAGAACTAAACTACCAATTGTACTTTTTGCTTTACAACGACGTACTCTATATAATCAACTAAATTGAATACGTTGCTGTTGAGTGAACGCCTGATAAGCAAAAAATAAAAAAGTAGTGAACACAGAACTTTTTAAGTGAGTCATACACAACTGATATTTTATAACAGACTGACTGGTAGTTGTTGGACAAACGATTCGCGACGATCGAGTGGTTATTGAAGTAGCATGATTTTTTCCATTTGTAAATAAAAGCCAGCGTTTGTTTACATTTTCGGTTTGAAAATTTCATGGAAAATATACAAAATTGTTCAAATGTAAATTACAAGACAAAATAGCATACTTCCAAATTTTGTAATGCTAAAGCAAAACAGCAAAAGTCCTTTGATTATATTTAGGACTTTTCCTATTTCATCAGAGCTGAAGTTATGCGGTTTTGTCATATGACCATATACAACTCTGTGATACATATATTTATAGCAATTGAAAATAATGCAAATCTGCGTTGAAAATAATGGCCGGCAAAAATTGCTGTTCAAGCAGCTTGGAGGGTAATTAAAGACGCGCGTTATTTGTTCCTGTTAGATTAAATTTTGAAACATAAGAAATTAATATACACTTTGAATATACATACATATATCTATAAATGATAACATTAATTTTTTTGTATTATTTATATCTTTCGATTTATTAATTTAAATAAAATAGACTATTTATTTGCCAGTTTATTGAGAGTAACTAACCTAAGGCAAAAACTATAAAAAATTTATAAAAAAAAATATGATAAGATGTAATTCAACTTCAAGTAGAGTTTTTTAGACCATTGGTAAAAACGAAAATGTTCGAAGCAAATATTTATATTTGTAGTTGAAACCTTATTTTGCAAAATTTTCATAAATCGCTTTAAAGAATCCATTGAGAATCCATCATTGTTTAAATCATTACAGTGAATTCTCTTAATATGAAAAAACATTAAAAATATATGCAAGATATGCGTACTCGCATTAGTATAATTTGCAATCAAAACTAATACACTTTCAGTTTCTTATCACAATTAATCAATTTTGTATTGCGGAAAGTAGTAGTAAGGGTGCTACCCTTGGCCTGGCCAAACATTAAATACCCTACACAACAGTTTTTTTTTAAATTTTGCTTATAAGGGAGGTCCCACGCCCTCTTGTCCGAATTCACCCAGTTTTTCCTCAGAGTTTGCATTTATAGTTCTTAGTATTTGAGTGAAATTCGGTTGGATTACCTCAAAAATGTTTTCAGTATAGCGTTTTGCAGCTTTTGCTTATATAGGAGGTGCCACACCTTATTGTCCGATTTCATCCAGTTTTTACTTAAAGCTTGCATTAATAGTTCTTAGTCTCTGAAACTTTGCTTATGAAACTTTTTTTTTTTTAGTATAGCGTTTTGAAACTTTTGCTTATATGGGAGGTGCCACGCCCTCTTGTTGAGAGGGCATTTATAGTTCTTAGTGTCTGAGTAAAATTGAGTTCGATTATCTCAAAAAACGCTTTCAGTTTAGCGTTTTGAAGCTTTTTCTTATATGAGAGGTGCCACGCCCTCTCGTCCGAATTCGGCCAGATTTATTTAAAAGCTTGCGCTTACAATTCGTTGTATTTATGTGCATTATCATGAAAAATTCTCCTAGTCGCATTTTGAAGATATTTTTTGTATGGGCAATAGGTGTGTCCGTTTACCGTTTTCGCTCATTTTCAATTCCACGAGCTATCTTTGACGACGGAGTCAGTGTACCAAATTTCATTGAATTATCTTGGTCAGTTTACCCAGAAAATGTATTTTCACGCACACCCAGCCAGCCAGCCAGACAGACGGACATGGCTATATCGACTCAAGAGGTGACGCTGATCAAGAATATATATACTTTTCTATATCTGCCACGACTTCTTCTCAGCGTTACAAACGAAAGTACAACGTGAATGTACCCTGAGTGTAGGGTATAATAATAAAGTAAAAACAAATTCTGTCATGTAAAAAAAGTAAGAAATCGTTTAGAAGACTTGACGAAACCTATACAGAA
Organism: Calliopum simillimum; assembly: GCA_951812925.1. Classification (NCBI taxonomy): domain Eukaryota; kingdom Metazoa; phylum Arthropoda; class Insecta; order Diptera; family Lauxaniidae; genus Calliopum; species Calliopum simillimum. Next base: position 26,758,144 of record OX638371.1, read on the forward strand.
TGCATTGCTACCCCAATACTGTATTGTACCAGTCAAAAGAACAAAAACGCTCACTATAGATGATGCTATATTGGATAATAACAAATATGACATTAAAAAAATCATTACTTGCAATTATATACAATTTATTGAGAAATTCGCTCTCGAGAATATATTCCCTTCTCGAGAGGGAACATTTGCAATCGTAAATATTTCGAGTGTGTAAAAGCCCCTTCTAGTGGGGATACTTTTTCTTTCAATTTTCGCCAAAAAATACTATACAGCCCTGGTATTTTCCATTTAATTTTGACAGCTAAGTTTAGAAAAAATAGCAACTATATCATGAACAAACATTCTCAGGTGGAGAATTTTTTCTCAGACTTCCTGGTATGATATAACAAAAAAGATAGAAGGCTATCATCAATATAGTAATTTTACTTTGTTTTGATTGTTTTTAATGAAATTTAAATGTTTATATTTTGTTATCTATTTTTTATATTAAGCTATCAAAACCAAAAATTGCAAGAGAAAAGTATTCTAATATAGGGGAGATGTGTGTACCTTGGTCCGAGTGTACCTCGGTCCGAGTGTACCTCGGTCCGAGTGCCGGTTGCCACTCAACAGTTGCACGTGTACGATAATGTTCTTCTATGGAATTTTCCACTCATACCGGTGACTCAAATTAGTAGACTTCAGACCGTCAAGCTGTATGCGTGTGTAAAAAGTGACGGAAAAAGTGTTTTTGGTGTGTAAAAATTTGTTTTTGAAGTAAACTACGAAACGTTTTGTGAGAAACTTACTTGAAATATTTCAGTTTTACAACATCAGGAAGGAAGTTTAGTTATTGTTTTAAGCTTTTAGTGTGTTTTAGATGTATTTTCATTAATATATGTTATGTGTGTTGACAGTTTTTAAAACATGCTGTCTGTGTGTACCTTGGACCTATGTTTATTGACCAGCGAGCCTTTTTCGACGGGCAACCAGAAGACCTAATCGCCTCTCAATATAATATTATTACTATTATTTACGTGATTAATGTATTTATTTTCAACTATTTTTGTTTAATTAATTGTTTTTCACTAAATGCACTTTTTTGTGTTAAAATTTTTGTTTATGATTAATTTTTTTTTTTTATTGAAAAAAATGTTACTTTTGATTACATAATAAATGGTTCTTTCATAATTTGCTGCCTAAATACAATGTATTCTCTTTTATTTTTAATAGTCCAAGGTACACTTGCATGGTGTGCCTTGGACCTTTTGAGATTGCAACGGAAAAAGTAATATTTCTACTCAATGGTAAGAAATAGAAATATCATTGTCACGTCATTTGATGCTGAAAGCATTGTAGAAACATAACTTAATCAAAAAACTAAAGAATTTTTTTTGGAAAATCCAGCACATTGAAAAAATTTAAAAGCGGACCAAGGTACACACATCTCCCCTATAATCAAAATATTCACGATTACAAATTCTCCTTCTCGAGAAAGAAATTTAGGCCACTATTGCGTATCGAAACACTTTCTGGTTTCGTTTCTAAATTGGTCCCAATCATAAAGTTTGCATTGCCGACAGAAACCAAAGCTGACAGTCTCGTTTTTGGTCGCCAACTATGAAACTGCTAAAAAATTTTATCAAATTGAGTTGGTATGCAATGTGAAGTGTTCCAAAATGATGATAAAAGGTGGAGCATACACTTTTACAGTTGCGAACCATACTTTTGGAGGAAATTTTGTTTTGGTTAAAATTTACTTTAGCGTTTTTTGGTTTGGTTTTAGTTGAAAGAAAAAATTTTTCCAATTCATGCACATTAAAATTTAATTCTTTTACATAGAATGCCTCTTGGGTTGCAGTCTTATTATTTACAAATTTACACTCCTGGTGTAATAAAGTTGTCTCTTTTTAACTAATGTTAATTGGGCACATTAAAAAAGAGAAAAGGATTTGACATAAGCTGCATCTCGAAATCGCAATTTGGCAGCACTATTGAAAAAGGAGCTAAAATAATTTCAGTTGGCAACGTCAAATAGAATTTCCGTTTCGTCTCTCGACTAGAAACGAAAACACAATTCGTTTCGGTACGCAGGGTCCATATTTTCTCGAGAGAATTTCCAGACAAATTCATGATAGTAATAACATGAGCAAGCGAGACAACTATCTAAAACTGTAAACGTTCTCATATAGCCTACCTAATATTCCTGTAGCACTACCATCTAAATCACAGTTTATTTAACCAATTCTATAGTTGCAGGCGTTACTTTTCATTTAATACACCTTTTACTGGCATTAGCAGAAAGCTGTTACCAGTCAATACATTTAGTACAGTGATACACGTAGGTGGAACCTCAAGGCAGGCTACCAAAAACTGTTTATTTTTTAGTAATCGGACCAGAACAACCAGCTACGGGCGGTATTTGTTTCATTTTTACAAACTAATGTTGAATACACAGCGATAGATCAAACTTTTCGAAGAAAATTTACTCTAAAATCGTCATGGGAGTGACAGCTAGAAGGACATTCTTAAAAAAGCTTTGCCTAGTGCAATCATTTTGAAATTAATTAGAATCGAACCCAGATTGTCAGAGTAATAGTCTAAGTTAATCACAAGGCCACCTGAAACTACTATGTGTAAACTCTCAGCATTATACATTTTTGTCTTGCATTATGTTAAGGAGTATATCTGTGCAAAATATGGCAAAACTAGTTATCGAGCATTTTTTGTGAAAATGAGTTATGCAGTCCATGATATTGTTCTCGGCGAGATCTAGAAGCTGGCAAAACCAGATTCGAGCTAGGACTTGTAGTTCCATGGAAAAACAACTTGAAAAACCGAATATTGTGATTTTTTCATATCAACTTAAAATTTAAATTTGCTCTCCTGAAAAATTATGAAAACATGCGATAACTAGTTTTGCCATCTTTGCACAGATATTTCCTTATTACTTAATGAATGAAAGTTTAAATCAAGTACTTATAATTATAGCTCAGCGCATAATTGAATGCATCGATAAGGTTACGTTAAAAATCCATATTCGTTAGTTGGAAAACAAAAACAGTTTTATAACCATTAGTTCAATATAGCTTTTTGTATTTTACCTTAATACGTTGAACACATTAAGACTACTAAATCAATATTAAAGTTAATTTCATTACACATACGATAATAACTTAAGCATGCGTTCTGTTAAAAAACTTACCAATTTTTCCTCCGCTTGATGCATTCATTATAATTGGTTGCAACATAACATTACTTGTTAAACGTCCTGTTGACCCTATAATCTGTTGAGTTGTACCGCCTGGTTGTTGCTGTAATTGTATTATGCGTGTAGTAGATAGATTTGTTGTTGGTATAACATTGCCAGTTGAGCCACCACTGACAGTATTACTACGTGGTGAGTTGGCAGCAGAAACATTTGTTGCCAGTGTTGGTGTTAATTGGGGTAAATTTGGTGAGCGTATGCTTATGCTTGTAGTATTCAGTTTTGTTGCTGCAAATGATTTTGGCAATGAAATCGGGCGTATCTGACGTGGCGCGGATCCAGTGCCAGAAGTAGCTGTAAGTGGAGTTGCTACAGCAAAACGTTGTCCAGTTACAGTTGGATTAAATTGATGTGTTTGCGATTGAGGCTGTGATGTGGCAACATTTGATGAATACACGAGTGTTGCAGTTTGTTGTCGTGGTGGCAAAACTGCGGCTAGCGTAGCGACGTATGTTTGTTGTTGTGCTTGCTGTGATGAAACCGCTTGTATGGTAGCTACAAAAATAGGAAAATCAATTATCAAGCTATGTATTTGTGTAATGCATTGAGCATTTTACTATCATTACAAGAATTAAGTGAACAGTAGAGCAATAAAATAAAAAAACTCCATTATATAATACACGCAACTTACATTGATTAACAGTTTGATGTGTCTGCTGTTGTTGTGTGCCAAGGATACCACCTCCGCTTTGTGCCAGCGTAGCTGTCGTGGCCACTACAGTTCCACTCGTTGCAGTACCGCTACCACCAACACTAGTAATACCTTGTGTTGTTATTAAACGTTGACGTGGCTGATGTGAAATGGCTCGAATAAGTTGCACTTGGCCAGTGGTGTTGGCTGCCATCCAAGTAGTACTTGTGGCAGGCGAAATTACAGTAGTAGCTGGAGAGGAAGTATTCCTACTCACTGCTGTGCTGCGCACAAAACTTCCAGCAGCTGTAAGACCAGCGACTGTAGCACCACCAACCCCCGAAGTTGCTGTTGTTCGTAATGGTGTGACTAAACGTTGACCAGTTGCTACACCAACACCAGTCATTTGTGTAGCAGTCACACCAGCACGTGGTAAATATGTTGTCTGTGTTATAGGGCGCGTTACAGTGATTGAAGTGTTTGAAACAGTACGTGCCGCAGATGCTGGTATTGCAGTTATTTGTGTACGCCCAGATGCAGCAGCTACGGCTGCACCTTCTAATTGCTTAATCATCGATTGTGGCATAATGGTACCAGGAGACATAACAACGCGTACTTGTGTCGATTGTCCACCAGCACCTATTGCACGAAATGCAGTGCCCGCTTGAGAAGTATTAAGCGCTATGGGGGTTCCGCCGAGTGAAGTGTTGACGGAACTTGTTGCTACTTTAATTCCACCGCCAGGATTAGCTATGCTGCTAGTCATGATGGTACCTATACCAAGTCCACCAGCATTGCTGCCATCGATTGTTGTTGTCTTGACGTGCGTTATTTTTGCTGCAACTGAATTTAGGGAGAATTATAACTTTAAGTTTCCATATATGTATTGGTTGAATTTAGGAAATTATGGGTATAATTTAACAGGGCTTTGACCAGGATTTGCTCCTGGGGGAATTTTTCATTAAGACAACAAACTAAGCAATCATGTAAGGGAAAACTATAACTAAACAAATTAATGTACATAAAGTATAATACCTTTATGTGACATATTTAAAATTATAGGATTTTACATTATTATTATTTGTCGTGAAGAATTTTGTGTGCAAAGGATCCTCATCGGGGGTTCGAAACCCCAAAATCACCCATACACACGGGCCTGTGAATTGTGGATTGCTGTGTTTTATTCACCTTTTGCGCTAATATAGCAGCGATAATATGGGAAAGCAACAACAAAGTCAGATTATGAGAAGCAAAAACAAAATCATATCTTTGCTGTTGCTTCTAATTTTTCGCTGCAAGCTTAGCAAAAGGCAGTGATGCCAACTCCATACAATTGTGTTAATTTTCAAATTGCAATACCAAGAACGGTGAGCCGCACGATAAAAAGTGCAAGGATCTCTTTTATGGGGAATCTGATGCTCTACAAATAATCAACAATAACTGATTTTTTGGTGGCCTCGCAATATCTCAAACGCCGAACTACACCTATAATGCAACTCGATGCCCTAGCAAACGAGATCAAGCTATGCAAGTGGGGATGGATAGGTCATACATACTCTACGGAAATCACATACTGAAGTCTGCCTCTAAGCCCTTGAATGGAATCCACAAGGCAGTGAAGGACGTGACAGGCCACGAACCACCTGGGAAAGTTCGTTGGAGAAGGAAATGCAAGATTCGTTAAAGTCGTGGAAAGACTTAAAAATTCATCGCAAAGGATCGTGGCAAACAGAAATGTTTCATTTTGACCCTATGCTTCTCCTAGAAGTTCCAGACGTAATGTCTCAACCAAAAAAGTCTATATTTATTAGGGTGGTCGTTAAATGGTTTTTTCTAATTTGAATAATTAGGGTGGTCCACTTCTTGAAATTTATATTCGCCACAGGGCTAATGTGGTAGACAGACGACAGCTTAAATTCGGATTACAAACGTAAAAATGCAAATGAAAATTTTATCCTGACAGATGACAGTTTCTGACAGCTTCTGTAAACAGCAGGTTTGTTTGTTTACTTGTTTTTTTGACTGCACCGGTGAGCATGCTGATAACCCCATAGTGTTTATTACACAAAAATCTTCATGAATCTTGGACTCATGTGAAGTTGCCACCGAGATTTTCGAAAACCGAAAATCCGTTAGGAATAGTTTTGGAGTTCTTTCACAAAATTCGAAATAAATCTGCGAAATTGGACCAAAAATCGGAGGTGAACCGTTTTTTGCCCAGCGCCATGTTTTTCACGTAGATGGGCTTTGATAACATTTTTGAGATCACAAGAAAGAGTTCTGGAGTTCTTTATACTTTTTTTTGATTTTTTTTTTTTGGTGAAAAAATTTTTCAGAAAAATTTTAGAAAAAAAATTTTTAATAAAAAAACTTTCTAACAAAAAAAAAAGTTTTGATTACAGATCTGTATAGTACTCAAAGAGTTCTTCAGAAAATCTTAGCAATATTTTTCCGAAATATTTGTACTTTTCATTTAAATCGAAAAATCAAAAAAATTTTCGGTTTTTTTAAAGTATCCAAAATTTTTTCGTAGAGGAGTTCTGATTGGAGTTTTAGGCTGCGCTCGAAAAGTTCTTCAGAAAATATTAAGTAAAATTTTTGCAAAATATTTGTACTTTTCATTTTAATCGAAAAATTATAAAAAATTTCCCGTTTTTTACGAAGTATCCGAAAAAAAAAAAACAAAAAAAAAAATTAAAAAACAAAAAAAAAGTATAAAGAACTCCAGAACTCTTTCTTGTGAGCTAAAACTGTTATCAGAACCCCTCTACGTGGAAACCATGGCGCTGGGCAAAAAACGGTACACCTCCGATTTTTGGTCCAATTTCGCAGAACTAATTCGAATTTTGTGAGAGAACTCCAGAAATATTCCTTTCGGTTTTCATAAATCATAAATCATAAATCACGGAGCCAAATTCACATGAGTGAATCTTGGTTTGTACAAAAAAAAAGCATGACTATAGATGGTTAAAAAAATTGTTTTATTTTGTCGCTTTCCTTTTTCATACAAATCCTATGTAAAACAAACATAAAAGTCGCAAATCAGAGCGACCTCTAAATATGGTCAAATTCGGCTGAAATTCGGGAAGGATATTAATTATCATGAAGGTAAGACCTGTGGAGAATATTAATTCCAAACTTCTTGATACATTAACCACCCTATTGAATGATGGACGGAGATACATAGTCTTATTGCCTTTTTTCACGCTTCAACTTTCAAACAGCACCAGATTTGGTTAGCATCACTGGTAAAAAGTGCCAAATAAAATACAAAGGATTATAACTTTAGTTCCCAACGGGCACTATCCCCTTAGACTTATTTTATAAATCCTATAAAAATAAAGAAAATATGTATCTGCAAGGCAAAGTTGATTTTTATAACTGATTATTTCTGATGGTTTAACTTTTTATTTGGCTTACCTTTCTGACCATTTTGAAGCGTAAAGAATCTTAACTTAAAATTAAAGACACGAACACAACTATTTCAAATGCAAATGATGCATTTAATGTTTTTATATTGTAAAAAAAAAAAGTTTATTGTGAAAGCAGCGTCTTCAGGCAACAATTGCAAGTTAGTTAGCTTTCATACGACTCAATGAGTTCTTATTTTGATGATTTGGAAATTTATATAAACCGACCAAACTGCGGCGTAGAGCCGGTTGATGTCTAACTGTAGTTTTAACCCGAGGATATATTGACTAAAGATTCTAATCCTTTTTAATGAAAAGTGATTTGATGTTAATTATCGCATTCCGGAACACCCAAAATCGGATTCAATTACTTTTCCGATTGAAATCGGATTTCAGAACATGACTGATAAACTGGATTGTATAAAAACCCATTGATCTAATTTTTAAAAGCTGATAATTTTAAGGTTGTTATATTAATTCTTAATCTTTTAAAGAAAAAGTAATTTTTATATGAGGAAAGTAAAAAAATTTTTTCTTTTGTGAATGGGCGCAAGCTTGTGAAGAACTTGAAAAAGAGGGTCGCAACCAAAAAACGGTTGAACCGGAAAGATTATGCTTTATCAACTGGAGTTAAATATCGGTCAAAAATAAAATCTTTCCGAATATGTACTATATTAGCTGCGCTTTTCTTAAGCACACTTTTTTATATGGGTTAAATGAAGCTAATTTTTTTGTTGCTTTCCCATTGATTGTCAAAATGTGCTTACACAAGCCCAGATAAATTGCAGGCACGACTTCAGATTTTCATGATGTTTTTTTATAAGTCGACCCAAAAAAAGTCCATAAAATTAAATAAAATTTTTTGATATCTGGCTTAATTTACGAGATACCAAGGCTTAAATAATGCAAGAACATTTTTTCGATATCTCGCTTTGTTTTCGAGATATCGAGATCAAGTCAAGTTATTCACTTAAAGGAGTAAAAACCTTTTGATGTTGTTTGTGGTGGTGTTGTTGCTGTTGGTTGTGCTGGTATTGTTGTTGTTTAAGTTCGTGTTTTGAAATTTCCTTAGTATTCTTGTATAACATAAGCCTCAATATCTCCAAAACGAAGTGATCGTACGTTTTTTTTTTTATGATTTAGGTTACTCTGTTAGCTTCCCACGTTCTTTGAGACGGTTTAGAGTTTTATTTGAATTTATTAAAACTAGAATCGCCCAATGGTAATAATTTGACCACAAATGTATTAAATAATTTTGGTACTTTTTGGACACCCAGTGTGCCAAACGGACTCGTTTCGGATCCGTAACGGGTTCATATTTTCGTTCTTTTTATCCGTTACGGAATCCGTTTAGTATCCGTTACTGATCCGTTTGCGGGAAGGATTCCTAAAAAAAAAACGAATCGTTTTTTCTGCTTTTATGGATCCCTTTCGAACCTGTAACGTACATCAAAAACGAATTCAAAACGGATTTGCTTTTAATAATGTTAATGCTGCTTATAAAAAAAAAGAAAACAGGGTGAAGCGCTTATTTTTAATTACAAAAAACAAAATAACAAAAAAAAAAAATACTAGCCCGGCCGGGAGTCGAACTCAGGCTCCCGGGATATTACTCTTTCATACACGAGACGCTAGACAACTAGGCTATTGACCGATATGATGTTTACTTAACTGATGTAGACTTATTTGATGTTGAGATTTAAAGTTTGTATATTAAACAAATTTCTGTTGTTTTTTTATAAGTATTCTGTGTTCTTTCTCTTCCATTCTGTTGATAAAAAATGTTGTATACTCAAATTTGGAATCAAAAACATTTTTTCGATCAGAGTTTGAAAAGTTTACAAAAAATCATACGCAATAAAATAAAAAGAAAAAAAAAAACAAATCAAAAATATTTTTTTTATCATAAAAATGAAATAAAGCAAATCCGTTTTGAGTTCGTATTTGAAGTATTTACGGAATCGAAACGGATTTGCCCAGGTTCGAATCCTACCAGAGCTGGATTTTTACCCTTTATTTTTCTTCCTTTTTTTCTTTTTATTATTTTTTAATTGCTAATAGGCACATCAAAACGGTTTTTTCTGTAAATATACATCATTAACATATTTAAAAGCAAATCCGTTTTGAATTCGTTTTTACATAAGTTTCGGATTCGAAACGGGCCCGTACTGCGGAAGTTAATTTTTTTTTTATTCGCTAATAAGCGCTTCAAAATGTTTTTTTTTTTTTATCTAAACAAAGCATTTTGAATTCGTTTTTGATGTACGTTACGGGTTCGAAATGGATCCGTTACCGCGGATTACGTTTTTTATACCTTTATGAACTCGTAATGGATTCGAAACGGATCCTCATCCGTTTTTGTGCACATTGGGGCAGTTTCAGGATTTTTTTTTTTTTTTTGCTATTTGGTACAAAATATAAAAGCTCATTTATCATCCCAAGTACAATGACAAATGTGAAACGAAAAGAAAATAAAAAACATGGTGTCAGTTTCAGTCAGCTTTTTGTCTTTCTCTTTGTGCTGTATCCTCTTTTCAGCTCTGTGTGACCGCGTATTTTTTCGTTGTTAATATTGAAAAATTTGCATTTAATTGTTACCTGACTTAATGGCAAAATATTAAAATATTTAGCTTTGTACACATTTACACACAAATAACTTTCTTATAGTGTATAATTCAATGTCGTGCTCCATTTCTAACATACTAAAAAAGGTGGGACAAATTGTTGTCTTTCGTGTTAATATATAGATTATTTTTTTTTTTTTTAATTTCTTCTTGAATCTTTCTTTGAATCGATAACTCGAAAACAAAGCGGCATATCGAAAAATTTTATTTAATTTTTTCGACTTGTTTTGGTCGTTTTATGAGAAAACATCATCAAATCTAACATTTCCTGAAATTTCTTCAATACTTCCGTATTCTTTGAGCCTTGATATCTCAAAAACGAAGCGAGGTATGGACAAATTTAATTTTATATTTTCGACTTATTTTAGGTCGTTTTATAAGAAACATCGTCAAATCGAAGGACCACGGAAATCGAAGTATCCCCAAATTGTGCACAAAAACAGAAATATTTTCAATTATGTATATGAGCGTGCAATTTTTTTTTACCCTCTCGACATAGCCTCAAATACTATTTTGACACAAAACTGCAACATTGCCACGAAGACAATAAGAAAATAGAATACATAAAAAAAAAAAAAAATGTAGAAAAAAAAAAATATGAAAAGACGTAGCAAAAATAAGAACGATTGGAGAATACAGAAATATGAAACTTCAATTTTAACATTTTTTTTTCTTTTTTTTTTTAAATAATTGCCAAAGACAAAAAGGACTTTTGCTTACCACCACCACCTATACCAGCTCCACCGCTAGAGACCACAATATTTTGACCACCACCTCCGCCAGGGCCCGGAGCACCGCCACTTGTATCGCTGCTCATCTTATTAAGAAACGCTGTATATTTGTTGATGAAAATGCTGCAATTATAAAACATGAATTCATTAATATATCACATTTTCTATGGCCATAGAAAAATATAGATTTTTTTCACACCGCATTAACCAGTGGAAAATTTTCTGTACAGCTTCAAAATAGATCAGCAGTAACAGATATAACCTTAATTTCAATTTAACTTAAAGTTTAGGATTTTTTCACCCACCTTGCTTTTTATAATTCCAAAATGTTTAAATATTATATTTATTACGCTTTTTTGGCGTTTAATTTTACACTTTTTTGGACAAATTTTTCAGAAAGTTTTCCTGCTTATGCTTTGCACCTATTTGTATGAGTTGAAAGTTGCTGTACGAAAAATAGTGTCTACCACGAACAGTGCTGCCACTTTGCTTCCATCAGCTTTGCAAAATCAAAATAAAATTTATTTGCTACTTTGATGCCCACTGTCATCAAATCTGTGAACTTTTGATAAAAAAAAAACTTTGAAAAAAACTTTGACGTAAAAAAACTTTGATGCTTGTCAAAAAGATTTTTATTATACATGAATACTTAACGAATATTTTCCAGTACCTTTTTTTGCTCAAAGGTCGATAGTTTTTAATAAAATTGAAATAAGATATTTTTGTCAAATATTTTTTGACCTAAGAAATTCAGTTCTTTCCATACGAAAAGTAACTTTTTTCGAAGAAGTGCTTTTGTCAAACTTTTTTTTGCCATTTAACCTGTATTTATCTCGACTTAAGATGTTTTGTCGACTTAAGTAGTTTTGTAAAAAGCATCTGTAAAAGTTTTTTTTATTGCAAATGCTTGAATTGTTTAACCTATTTGAGATAAGTTGTTCTGTCAAATGCAATTTGGAATAAAACATCGAAATAGGTGGATTTTCAATTCTATATCTCTGCAACTAAAAGTCATGAAGATATGACGATTACACCAAAAGAAGCGTATTTAAATTTTATATATATGATTAAAATCCTGGATAATTTTCTTATTAGGTTGTTTTGTCAAAAGTCCACAGAAATATATCAATTTTGCTACTCTGCTTAAAATTTTGATACGCATTCTTATCAGATTAAGCAATTATAATACTCCAGATTTTAAAATTTATCTGATCAATTGAAGTGGTTTTATAAATAAGAAATGAGCAATCTACTCGGAGACCCTACAGGTTTATTTTAAAAATGTTTTAATTAAACCCTGTACCAAATCCCCTCCATTGCCTGCTCCGGCAGTCCGTCGACCCAAATTAAAATAAAATGGTAAACAAACACTCATTAAATGTCTAATTTGTTTCAGAATTGTTAGAATTATACCTATATTTTTATCAATACATTGAAACATTGTTCGAGAGCTTAGTGATGAACAATGCTGGGATAATATAATTACTTGTTTATGTCTCTTTGTTGTGTGAAAAAGCGGCCTATGTAAAAATAACATTGTATTTATAAAACTATTCAGGAGCTTGGACTACCCCTTTACTTTTGCTATGCAATTCAATTTACTGAGACATTTAAGAAACATTTTTAAGTACAAATAATGAAATTTTAGCATTTTAATGTATTATTCTAATACCCTATTCTCAGTTAACCAGATGAATGCTGATTCAGCACTAACCAGGATAGTTTTCCATATAAAAATTTGTATGGAGAAGATTAGCTTGTTTTTAAGAAATTAGACAGTTTAACCCAAAAAATCAACAGGTGGCATCTCCAGATTCAAAAAATCACAGGAAATTTTGAAGTCTTTTTTTTTTTTGAGAAATGTAAACAGTTAAACAAATATCCCAACGGTAAGAAAGGAAGCATACAAAATTTTTCAAATTCTAATTTTTTTTTTAATAACCAAAAGTTACAGAATAAATGTAATTTTCGTGAAATGAAACTTAAAATTTTTAAAAACTTCCATATGCCTCCAAATGTTTGCTTCTACTCAACATCTACGGAAGAGTATTTGAAGCGTATTTCATGTGCGTCCAAAGATGTACATCTCCGCAAGGAACTGCTGTGTTAAAAAAGATAAGCAGTGAGAACAGCACTGGAAGCAGCTTCTTGCTTCTCTAGAGGCGAAACTGAAGTCATTTGAACTCGCTTCCGTTTCCCGTTGGGATGCTTGCTACGCAATTTTGATACAGAAAATTTTCTGAGGTGGCAGCACTGACCATGATGAACAAAACCAGAGCTGCTATTCCTGGCTTTTCCTACCAATTTGGTAGATTTTGTCTTCGTGGGTGGGTTGTAAGGACAAATTTGATTTTGGTAGGTTTTGGAAAAATTCTGATTTTCAATAAAACCTGATAGGGGCCACCAAAGTCATGAAATGCTTAAAACTTAAAAAAAAAAAAATTAATTTTTATTAAAAGTGATAAAGAAATTTTTTTTGTCCTTAGGTTTTGAGCATTTTTTAACTTTGAAAACCCTAAGTGAAACTTCCCTTGGAATTAATGCCCACCTTTTAGAAATAGAGATCAAAAATGTCCATAGAAACAGAAGCTAATGGGCTTTGAAGTTGTAAAATCATATTTCTGGTGAGATTTTATTGTAAGTTTCTGGCAACAAATATAGCACAACGTATTCCAAGCATTTTTGAGATCGAAATAAAATAAAATCCTTGCTAAATGACTTTCCAAAAATTTTAAAATATTTTCAGTTCACTTTTATGACACCATCTTACAGATTATTCTGTATAATATAGGCATAATGCAATATTGTTTTGCTATCGTAAGTTTGCATAGCAAACATGATTCAGACAAAATAGTTTATTGGAAGCTAATGCTTCCTTATCGGACGTTTTGAGAGGCAGAGTCTGAACAGCGAAAACATGCAACGAAAAAGTGTAACGGATGTTTGCAACGAAAATGCGTCACACATATAAAAATAGAGACGTACTGTATACAAAGTACAGTATACAGTATATACATATGTATGTATACATATATATATGTTTATAAACATTGCGCGCACCAGCTCATGCTCTCTCTCTCTCTCTCACTTATTATTATTATATTAGCTTATAATAAGCATTAGCTTCCAATATCATCGGCCACTCCCCGAGTGCCACCTGCCGTTTTTTCATTGTTTTAAGATTAAAATCGCTTTAATTAAAAATTCTTTGTTTATATAATTTGTTACCAATATTTTTAGTTTTTAATTTAAATCTTACACCATTAGAAATGTATTTGTATGTAGATGTGCACAAAGTTAAAATTGTGTTAATATTCTGACTTTAACTAGCAAAAAAAGTACTGAAAGTGTACAAAAAATATTAAATATTTTGACCACTGAGCGATTCTAGTTATTATTATTTCCAATTGGCGAAACGTCGGGAAAATATTATAAACAATTTTGTTTTTAATTAACACAAAAATAATTGACCAAAAAAGCCTAACTACTCTTCGCATAAATATTCTTTATTTTATAAAAGGCTAAAAAAAGTCTTACAAAAAAATAAATAGTTTATCGTTTATTTTGTCTGCCGTGTGTGCTGGTTCGCAGAATTAACTGATTCTCATTGCGGATGCCACTTTTGTTTTTAAAGACCAAAATTTCATGTGCCATTCTTTGCTCCGTTTCATCTAATCAATACCATCTCATTCCTTTCCTACATCAAACTGGAACGTATGATATTGATGTACACCAAACTTCGTATATTTTTTTATTTTTCTACAAAATCTATTACAATATGAAACAAACACAGCTAAAGAATATTGGAAGAGTGCAAATTGTCAGTTCCCGTCAGCGTTGCCAGGGCTTTTTTGAAAAAGTTACATTTTTGCTGCTAAAAAAAAACATTTTTTGATAAAAAGTTACATTTTGATTAATTTTTTCTAAATAAATGGCACAATTTGCAATTGCATAGCTTTTGTATTACAAAAAATTTCGCCGAAATTTGTTCATGGTGTATTTTATTATGCAGTGACTTTTCAAAAAGTCCATAACAACAATTCCAAATAATTCCAATGCATAGCTGAGCTTCCATTTGAGCTTATCACCTTAACCTACTAATACTATATTTCATTGGCCATGAGAAATTTCAATAAAATAATACTACGTTTCTACCGCAAATTTTAAGAGGTGATTTACGGCTGTTTCGAGATTTAGTTTATAACGTGATCTACCATACAAAAATTAAATCTATTTCTGTCGTGATTTATTTTAAATCTGCGTATAAATCTCATCCGGGCTACAAATTTTTGCTAAGGGAGATCGTAATCACTGCCACATTATGTTTTACTAATGTTTTTTAATCGTATAGTTAATATTTATGGCAGTGCCATACCGAAATTTCGTTTTTTCATTGCATCAAAATTTTAACAAAAAAAACATTAATGGGGGTTATCGTGAATCAAGATTCCCGGGGAATTTTCTTAAGCTGCAATAGAGAATACACGGTAGTTTGAGAAAATTCCCCGGTAATCTAGATTCACGATAACCCACAATATAAATTGTGCAATGTGAAAAACCTAAAAAGTTACGAAAATTGACCAAAATACAAATTTTACTTACAAGTTACGTGAGAGGCCAAAAAGTTACGAAAAATGTATAAAATGTAACCAACTGGCAACGCTGGTTCCCGTCTTCTTCAAATCTTTTATAATATTAAACACAACTAGAAAAATATTGGAAGACTTGGAAGACTGTCATTTTTTTGACAGTTCTCGTCGATTTTCTAAGGTGGAGTATGTAGACTACTCCAACGCATTCCGAAAAAAATTGTTCGTGAATAAAAATTAATCATTCTTTTAAAACGGGACAAAGTTTATTATATCCGACAAACCTGTGCATTCCTGATATTAAAAACGCATTGATTTTAGCACTTCAATGTGGTACTATGCGAAAGATGTGCAAAATAAAAGTGAAAGTTTCCAGAAGTTATATGTAAAAAAAGAGCGAAAATTAAAAATTTTTCTTCTTTGAAGAAAGCAAAAAAATTGTGCAAAACAACGGAACAGTTAAAAATATTTTACACCAAAATTATGTGAGTTAATGGAGCAAAGCATTGTTGAAATGATTTTTTTATAATGAAATAGTGATAAAAATAACTTAATTGAAAAGGGTTTGCAAAAAACTAAATTGTATTTCGTTATAAAACTAAGACGCCACAAAATTGGATAAGAAAACGTAATGGCGGAGCCTACAATGTATACGTCTTTGCATTGCTTCCTTCATTTGTTTTGCATTGTTCTTTTTATAGTTTCCTTGTTTGTTTTGCTTTTATGGGGCTGTAGAATAATTCAGTGTTTTTCTTTTAGAATTTAGAGCGATTTATCTACCGCATAACTTCTTGCTTCCGTAATGAAGGAAATGTAGAAAAATATTTTAACACTACAAGCAAGTTTACTTTAGTGCCTAAATGTATTTCTTTTTTTGGGCTTCAGGTATTAATTGCTACTACAACTAAACGTATCGCTCGGACCTTTTATCGGAGATATAGCCAGCGGAAGATCGAGCTATAAGTTTTATAAAAAACCGGTATAAGATCTGTTGATGGATTTTAAAAATATTGATGTCATTTGCAAGGCATAACAGGTTACAAAATTAGCGTACAAAAGTCTTAACAGCTAGGGAGCTGGT
Organism: Calliopum simillimum; assembly: GCA_951812925.1. NCBI lineage: Eukaryota > Metazoa > Arthropoda > Insecta > Diptera > Lauxaniidae > Calliopum > Calliopum simillimum. Next base: position 26,774,448 of record OX638371.1, read on the forward strand.
GGCCATTTCGGCATGTGATAACATCGTCGCTGATACTTACAAGGTACAGTTAAACTTCCATATAGCGAATACGCACGGGACCAGAAAAAAAATTCTTATATAGAAAATACGTAGTACAGAAATAATTTTTATATTTATACTAGCGGACCCGGCAACGTTGTTCTGCCCTTTTCTGTGTGCCTTTAATAGTCTAAGATCCGGTGAAGAAATTACTACCCTCATCGGCTTTCCTGATGAAATATTTTTTTTATGCAATAAAATATAGAGATAAACAAAACCTGACTTGATTGGCACTCCATATCCTGGCAAGGATATTTTTAATTAATTATTGCTTAGTTAAATTTTTTACCCCAATTACCCTCATTCTTTTTCTAAATAAATTTGGTGGCAATCGAAAGCAAAAATCATATAGAAAATGCCGCTGTATGATTGGCATCCTTTATCCTGCCAAGGATACTTGCCAAACAGGTTTAAACAGGCTAGTTGGTGTTGGGAATATACCCTCATCCTCTTTCCAAATAAATCATATATGTAAATGTAGGTAATTTTCTTACGAATTCAATGGTATGTGATTGACATTTCAAATCCTAGCAAGGCTGATGATTGGCACGATTTGAAGTTTCAATACCTATATTTATACGATCATTCTTTTTCTAAAATAATTTGGTGGCAATCGAAAGCAAAAATCATATAGAAATTGCCGCAGTATGATTGGCATCCTTTATCCTGGCAAGGATACTTGCCAAACCGGTTTAAACAGGTTAGTTGGTGTTGGGAATATACCCTCATCCTCTTTCCAAATAAATCATATATGTAAATGTAGGTAATTTTCTTACAAATTCAATGGTATGTGATTGGTATTTCAAATCCTGGCAAGGCTGATGATTAGCACGATTTGAAGTTTCAATACCTATATTTATACGATCATTCTTTTTCTAAAATAGTTTGGTGGCAATCGAAAGCAAAAATCATATAGAAAATCCCGCTGTATGATTGGCATCCTTTATCCTGGCAAGGATACTTGCCAAACCGGTTTAAACAGGTTAGTTGGTGTTGGGAATATACCCTCATCCTCTTTCCAAAAAAATCATATATGTAAATGTAGGTAATTTTCTTACAAATTCAATGGTATGTGATTGACATTTCAAATCCTGGCAAGGCTGATGATTGGCACGATTTGAAGTTTCAATACCTATATTTACATATAAAATTTTTTGAAAGTTAGGTTTTTAAAATATCTCAATAAATTCTATAATTCTCAACGTGCTCCGTCGTGTAGAAGATTTGTTTGTGAGTTCCCCATAAAACTATTCATAAAGGCTTTTTAATAGTCCGCCATAGATGTTTCCACTATAGTTAAACTTGATATCCTTCATTTTGACCATGAAGCGTTCGGGTGACCTTCGGTAACCTACCTGTATAGTATAAAAACCTTCCCGTACCTGAAGTACATTCAATATTCAGCCCAATTGGCTGAGCTAAGTGGCTAGGTGATAATGCTTTAGACAGTCATTTTGTTTATATGGATATTGAAACTTCAAATAGTGCCAATCATCAGCCTTGCCAGGATTTGAAATCACATACCATTGAATTCGTAAGAAAATTACCAACATTTACATATATGATGTTTTTGGAAAGAGGATGAGGGTATATTCCCAACACCAACTAACCTGTTTAAACCTGTTTGGCAAGCGTCCTTGCCAGGATAAATTATACCAATCATACAGCGGCAATTTCTATATGATTTTTGCTTTCGATTGCCACCAAATTATTTTAGAAAAAGAATGATCGTATAAATATAGGTATTGAAACTTTAAATCGTTCCAATCATCAGCCTTGCCAGGATTTGAAATGTCAATCACATACCATTGAATTCGTAAGAAAATTACCTACATTTACATATAACCTGTTTGGCAAGTATCCTTGGCAGGATAAAGGATGCCAATCATACAGCGGCGTTTTCTATATGATTTTTGCTTTCGATTGCCACCAAATTTATTTAGAAAAAGAATGAGGGTAATTGGGGTAAAAAATTTAAGGAAATGTCTATACGGGGCGACTCGCGTACGCGAAAACTCCTCTCTCTCAATTTACTCAATTAGCGTACGCGAAACTCAATTAGCGTACGCGAAATCCAGTGAAGTTTTTTCCCCCGGGGAACTTGATTAATTTATGTACTGATCCGCGGCCGAAGGCCGCCGCGAAGCCGGTGTTGGATGTCTGACGGGCTTAAATCCTGAGCTGCGGCCGCAGGCCGCCCACTTACCCCTACTTTTATGTAAAATTACTGTTGTAACGAAGATGCGTCCCGGGGGAAAAAACTTCACTGGATTTCGCGTACGCTAATTGAGTAAATTGAGAGAGAGAGAGGAGTTTTCGCGTACGCGAGTCGCCCCGTATAGACAGACTCAAAATTTAATTACACAATAATTAATTAAAAATATCCTTGCTAGGATATGGAGTGCCAATCAAGTCAGGTTTTGTTTATCTCTATATTTTATTGTATAAAAAAAATATTTCATCTGGAAAGCCGATGAGGGTAGTAATTTCTTCACCGGATCTCCTACTATATAAAGCATCGTGGATTTTTTCCCTTTCATATAACAAGCAATTTAAGTTTTTCCGACCCATTCATATTGCCACCATGCGAGTTTTCCTTTCCTTGCTCAGTTTGCCATCAAAACAACTCTTATTTTTAAATGTCAATGTTTTATTTGTTAAACATTTGAAGAATAAACCGGACTCATTAAAAATTTGTTCACATCATACTTTTGTATCACTCTCGGCAAAACGTTCATAAGTCTATCCACCCGTCCTATACACGCTTATGTCTAATTATTGGACCAGAGATGGGAAGTTTCATACATCGTGCTGTGGTTATCCATTTCAGCATAGCTCATCAACATTCTCAAAGAACCAGGTTCGCAACCTTTTGCGTTTAGAGTTGAATTGTTCGTCTTCTACAATTTTTACAATCACTGCCTTATTTTTCAAAATTGTTGATAAACTGTTGCCAGGAATCCCAACCTCCCCATAGCATTCTTTTTTTGTCACGCCTTAAACTTTTTTTTATTATCAATAACTTTTTTTTTCCAAAGAAAGGCTATTTCGTTGCAACATTTTCACTTCTATCACTGAACACTGACTGAACTCTTGCCAAAATTAATAATGAAGTGACTTTCTGTTTTCTTTTGTTGTCGTTATTTTCATATTTTGGGGATCCCCTTAATATGCTTTCTTTTTCTCCGTATACTTCCATTGTTATGCGTAACCAAAAATTATTGAAAAAATTCGCTGCAAGGTGATCAGAAACGCATGAAACTAATTTTCAGCAGCAAAATTACTTTTTTTTAAAGAAAAGCTCGTTATAAGGAAACTTGTTGTAAGGAGATCAAAATACACCGAATATAGATCGAAAAAGCTGTGTTATAATCAATTCGCACTATAGAAAATTTCGTCGTTTAGAAGTTCGTTTTATGGAAGTTTCACTGTATGTAGTTCCCTTCCTTGTTATTAAGAAAAAGTAAGTGGTTACCTGATATCGCACTTATTGTTTTTTTTTTCAATCGAATTTTGAAATTGCAAAAAAATGCCACCATATGTCATAACATCGCGTCTGTTATTCGTGCATTGCATTAGAGTTATTCCTAACAAAAAACTAATAAGGGTGTAACTTTTGTCCTGGCCAAAAAATAAATACCCTACACTGCAGTATTTTAAAAATTTTGCTTATATGGATGGTGCCACGGCCTCTTGTCCGAGTTCACCCATATTTTGCTCAGAGCTTGCATTTATTGTCCTTAATGTCTGGGTGAAATTTGGTTAGACTATCTCAAAAAACGTTTTCAGCATAGCGTTAAGAAGCTTTTGCTTGCCCTCTTGTCGGAGTTCGTCTAGTTTTAGCTTTGAGCGTGCACTTATAGTCTTAGGTATTTGAGTGAAATTTAGTTGGATTATCTCAAAAAACACTTTCTATATAGAATTTGGAAGCTTTTGCTTATATGGAATGTGCCACGCCCTCTTGTACGAAGTTTTTTTCAGAGCTTGCGCTTACAATTCATAGTATTTATGTGCATTTTGGTTGCCCTAAATATTTCCTATAAAAAAAAATGAAGACGTTTTTTTTTTCATACGAATTATAGTTTAGGAGATATCCTAATTCAAACATATTCTAGCTCTCATTTCAATATCAGAGTATACTCCGGCCTATGGAAATATACAAAAAGCATCCGTCTTTGAAAAATCAGCCTGCCTGCAAGGCGTCTATCTGTTATATTTTTATGCTCAGGGCCATTCGAGAGAACTGTTCTGTTTAGCGACATACACGATGAAATGACTTTACATAGTGATTTCTTTTTACATTTTTACAAAATGACAATTATTTTTTGCAGCGCTATCGGAATGGAACAAATGGTTTTTATTTCTCCTTACGATATTATCTTCACAAAAAAACGTCGTCTGTCTGACGATGAAATCACACAATTTTTTTATGTCATAAAATTTCAGAAAAAAATTAATAACCCAAAAACGCAGCCCGAAAAACGTCTGTCGCTTTCACTTACCTTATATTTTAAGCATCCCCATTTTTTTAAAAAAGTGATATACACGATACTACAACAATTTTTTTTTTACATTTTTGAAGAGCTGCCATTTAAAAAATCAGCAACAAATAAATGCCAAAAATGGCTTATATTATTTGATTAACTCCAATTTTTTACAAAAAACGTAGTGTGTCCGACGATGTTATCACGGTGGCCGAAAGGCCACCAGCTCTCTTATTAAAAATTCAAGTTTCGAGATATGGTTTCGGAAATTCTAACAAGTTTTTTTTTTTTTCAAAAATGCCTTAATAACCAATAGTTAGTGTTATACCCTATTATAAGTACTAGTTTCGAAACTATGAAATAGCTGGAATAAGATGCCGTACACACAAAAAAAAGGGACATAATATTAATAAAAAATTTATTATTAATAACGAAAAAATTCATCGAATTTGAGCCGAGAACAGCATTCATTGACTATAAGTATTTTCAATCATACTTTAAACAAGGCATACGTTCGCTTATAAATTATTCATAAAATGTAAGAACTTTACTTAAAATCTAAGAACAAAATTCGTAAATTTTTTTTATGAACAATTTTTAAAACGTAAGAACTCGTTCATAAAATCTAAAAACGATATTCATAATTTTTTTTTTTTCAGAATAAAAAAAATTCGATTAAGCTTTTGAAATACAAATTTTACACAAAAACGTCAGACGGGTCTTTAGCGTATGTATGCTTAGGGGATTTCCCCTTAGATTTAGGGGATTTTAAAAGGTCTAGAGGGCAATCTAGGGGATTTTAAAAAGGTCTAGGGGATATCTAGGGGATTCTTTTATGTAAATGTTAAGAAAACCTTATTTTAAAATATATAATATTACATTATAGTACATGTTAACAAAAATATCTATATGTATTTATAAAATGTATTGAAACACCATTCTTCATTTTGAAATTTGGAAAATTTTTTTTTTTTTGTTACTAAAATATAAAAGTTATATATTTAGGGGAAATTTTGTAAAAAGTCCAGAATTTGGGGGGAATTTCGTTATGAAAAATATTAATTGCGTTTTGAAATTTGGAACTTTCTTTTTTTTTTTTTTGTCGCAAAATACAATCTGGGAGAAAATAGGAGAGCCTACCTGGCAACACTGTAAGGAGCTAGTAATATTTCTTTACGCTTTGGTTTCCGGGTTCGAACCCCAATGCGGGTGAAAGTTTTTTTATTATTTTTTTTTTTTTATTAGGAATCAAGCTTCAAGGCATAGGACAAACAATATTGAAATGGAGAAGTGTGTCTTAAGAGAAGTAAGCGCTTGATGTTAAAGAACGCTTCTTAAGGCGCTGTTTTTCCTCTTGGGAAAATAAATACTTACCATAGCATGCTTCTATGCCTAGAAGTTCCAGGAGAATACACACATGGTGTGAGCCACATAGAAAGGAACTTTCAACAATACTTTATTTAAAATTACCAGTCTAGAACCAAAAGAAGAAGATGATATACAAACTAAAAAAATATTTCAAATTGATGAAACTTTTACTTAAAATATATGAACGTTTTGTTTAATTCTATGTAAACATGCATAAATCTTGTATCTGTAGATTTATGAAACGTTGTTATTCGTACGAAAAAATTTTTAAAATTTAAGAACGGAAGTTCATAAAAAAATTCCTCATACAAAAATATTTATGAATTCATGTTCTTACGATTAATGAATCATTTTTAAAGTAAAAAAAATTTGAATGAAAAATTTTTATTTGAAAATCAATGAATTTCGGCTTATGAATGCCATTCATAAATATTAAGTTCAATATTTTTTTGTGTGTAAACAGTTTCATTAGGCATTTTCATAAAACTTATTTTTGATTGAGGATAGGTGTACTCAAAAGCTTCATTAAAATCTCTATCAAATGCCGCACATTAGTCTGAGAGAGCGCTAGCCGATAAGTCTGTAAATTAATGTGTCCAAAATATTTCAAGTATCAAAATAACAAGAATAAATACCATCAGTACCATGTTCCAAATCCATGTGGTTTTAATTACTTATTATTTATCAGACATTTTCATGAAAACGGTGAGTCGAATGATAAAAGTATTAGAATCTCTTTAGTGGAGAATTACAGGTTCTACAAATAATATTGATATATGTTAATGAAAAAATTACCGTTTAGGAAATATTCTTAAAAACCGCAAAAAGACGATAAATTCGATTTTATCAAATATTACCTAAACGGTTACTTTTTTGTAAATATAAATCAATATCATTTGTAGAACCTGAAATTCTCTACAAAACAGATTCTAATAAACACTTTTATTCGTATGACTCAAAACTTTCATAAAAATCTTCCGAAACGAAAAGTAATTGAAACCACACGGATTACGGAACAGGTCTGCATATTTGAGTTTTCGTATCTTGAACTTGATGATTTCCAAAAATGTAAATTTCTACCAAAAATGTCTTAACAAATGTTAATCGTCCTACCTCTATCGCTATAACTTCGGGAATATTTCAAGTACAAAAATAAATTATTTGACATCTGAGATATTTTTGCGCGTATCTAGCTATCAATTGGAAATGGACACGATACACCCTCCATATAGCCCGAAACGGATTCGCTATTTTATTTTCGAAAAGTTTTATCCCAAATTTGAAATCAGCGTGCTGAAAAACTCCCTTTACCTCAGTTTTGTTGTGATAAAATCATATTTTAGGAAAATTGTGCGCCATTTGGGATAGTAATTGTTTTAAAATGGGTTTCTGGCTTGCAATCAGCAACCAAAGCAGGAGAGACTTATCACTGGCAGCAATGTGCGCCGTCAATTTCATGTCAAAAGACAAAGAACACAAAAATAAGGCATATTTGTTGACTTATACACCCAATCCTCTTTTTACGTGGTCTTTTTTTAAACGGCTTTGATTTAACAGGGTCTAGAAAATAAAATTGATTTCGTTTTTACGACATTTCAATCGGTTTAGTACGATTAAAAAAGCTATTTGATTGAAATTTTAAAGAAAATATTTTTATTAACCGTAATCTTTTAGGAATTTAGTTATTGAATCATTTATTTTTACTACAGAGTTGGATTATATGGAACTAATCCCCTTGTTTTCCATGTATGTATGTATATACTTCATGTCTTTTTTTTACACGATTTTGCCTGGAACGTGGGTGTATATTACTTTAGTATGCGAGAATACCAAAATATGGCAAAAATAGTGTGAAGATTTCACGCCTCTGACAAGTTTTAAGCTTTAATTGCTTAGTTCAATTAACATTTCTTATTTTTATTATGAAACATTTTTATTATATATGTTACAAGCAGAATTATACGACGTACTGCACTTCTATGTTGCAAGTAGTTACGCTAGCTTGCAGTAATCTTCAGTTTCGCTGCCTTGCCTTTCCATCAACACCTAGCCGAATATGACGCTTTGGTATTGTATTTTCGTTCATAAAATCGCCATAGTCGCTATTAGTTTTTTGTTAAATGGTCAAATGTTAAGAATCTTAGCCCAAAAAGCTTTAAACTACCAAATCATTAATAATATATATTAATACGCAAGACAAAAATTTGTCCTACCTTTTTTACTATGGTAGAAATAGAGCACGACTTTGAATTATACACCATTAGAAAGGTATTTGTGTGTAAATGTGCACAAAGTTAAAATTATTTTAATATTTTGCCATTAAGCCAGGTAAAATTAAATGCAAATTTTTCAATATAAGCAGGATACAGCACAAAGAGAAAGACAAAAAGCAGACTGACATTGCCTTCATGTGTTTTGATTTCTTTTCGATTCACATTTGTCATTGTACCAGGGATGATGAATGAGCTTTTTTATTTTGTACCAAATAGCAAAAAAAGTACTAAAACTGTCCAAAAAGTACCAAAATTATTCATACATTTGTGGTCAAATTTTGACCATTGGTCGATACTAGTCATTAATAATTAGCTTCCTTAAACTAAATAAATATATGCTATATCTTCACAATTTTAATGAAATGGCACTTACGTTTTCTAAAGCGTAACATAATCTAAACACAAACGCTTAAATACGTGATGTTTTGTAAAATATAACGTCATGACATACAAGTTTAGTACGAGCTAAAAGCACTAAACGTTATCAGTGAAAATTTTTATTATTTTTATACCACTCACTACCCACCTTATATACAGTAAATGTTTATATAAAAAATGTTTAAAAACTTTAATTCGCATTATTCTTTCATATAGGAACAATAACGTAAAGGAAAAAGAAAAAGCAGCTTATGTCAACTTAGGACAAATCAGAATTAAGGTCAATTTTCCATTTAATCTTTGAAAAATTTCGTTTCAAATTTTTGAAAATTTTCGAGAGAAGCTAAAAATGTATTGACAAATCGCCCAAAAAAGGAAAAATAACTGTTAGAAAATTGTTTCACTCCAACTGTTGACTTAAGCTCTTTTTCCTTTTTGCGCCATTAATATTATATTAGTTTTTTTGCAATTACATTTTGCTTTCACGCTACACTTATCACTTATTAGAAAATTCATAGTCTTATGAGACGCTACTGTCTGAAATGCGCCAGAGTGTGGGTTGCTTTGTTTCTATTGCTTTTGCTGTGGTGCTGATATTGTCTTTGTTAGCACTTTAAAGAAGCCTTTTAAGCTACCTATGCTGTCTTGTTGCCATAAATGACTATAACATATGATTACAAAAAGTAAAAACTTATTGACATTAAATTGAGTTGAGTTGTTATTTCCTATTTTGTTTAAAATCTCTGTTTTGTTTTATCTACACATAGCCCAGGAAAATAAGACATTTTCTGCGAAAAAATTCCCAGTGGAAATTTTTCACTGGAATTGTCTTTATTTATGCATGATACACAAACTGTGAAAAGTCCATTGCAAAGTCGTGTGCGCATAAAAAGTTATTAAGGCTCAAAGGTCGCTAAAATCAGTTTTTTGCAAATATCTCGCTAATGCTAACTTTTACAGAAAAATGTTGGTCTCCAATTTTGTAGCACAGAAAAATTCCTACAAAAATACGTTAAAAGTATTTGCGTACGACTTCTAGTTTAGGAGATCACCCAATTTAAAAAGTTGTTAACAGTTATGATATGAAATACTACCTATGAGTTCATATTAAAATATCTTACTTTTTAAATTGCAATAACTCTTCAATGAGAAGTTGTACAAACAAAATTAAAATGCCGTTTGAAAGATAATTTAATTTTCTATATACCGTACAAAATTTTTTTTTCGAAAGGCTCATGACCTTAAAAATATTCTTGAATAACTGTTAAGGCTTCGAAATTACTGGTTTTTTAAGGATATCTGCGAATTGGTAAGTAATACGATAAAAAGTAATGGGACCAAATTTGTAGAGAATTACAAGATCTACAAAAAATAAGCGATATGTGTACACAAAGAAGTAACCGTTTTGAAGATATTCCAAAAAAACCCTTAAAATGCCAAAAAACCGGTTTCTATTGAATATCTTCTATACGGTTACTTCTATGTGTACACATATCGCTTATTTTTTGTAGATTTTGTAATTCTCTACAAATTTGGTCCCATTACTTTTTATCGTATTACTTACCAATTCGCAGATATCCTTAAAAAACCAGTAATTTCGAAGCCTTAACAGTTATTCAAGAATATTTTTAAGGTCATGAGCCTTTCGAAAAAAAAATTTTGTACGGTACATAGAAAATTAAATTATCTTTCAAACGGCATTTTAATTTTGTTTGTACAACTTCTCATTGAAGAGTTATTGCAATTTAAAAAGTAAGATATTTTAATATGAACCCATAGGTAGTATTTCATATCATAACTGTTAACAACTTTTTAAATTGGGTGATCTCCTAAACTAGAAGTCGTACGCAAATACTTTTAACGTACTTTTGTAGGAAATTTCCTGTGCTACAAAATTGAAGACCAACATTTTTCTGTAAAAGTTAGCATTAGCGAGATATTTGCAAAAAATTGATTTTAGCGACCTTTGAGCCTTAATAACGACAATTCCGGTGAAAAATTTCCACTGGGAATTTTTTCGCACAGAAGCTCTTTTTTCGTCTTATTTTCCTGGGCTAACATAGGCTTTTGTTTTTTTTTTCTAACGACAAGAGTTTGTTTACTATTTTCAGGCAATGTTATTTCGCGTTTGAGACTTTTCAAAAATTTTTTTTTGTCTCAGAAGGTGTGAGCCATTGCCTGCGTCATCAACAATGCTAATAGCGTCATGTTGCACCCATATACACTTTTTTTTACATGGCTATGAATATACTCATAAGTATATTCTGTGTGCTTTCTTTTGATTATATACATTCGTTGAACTCGTTTTTAAACTGCACACGGAGTTGACAAAGTCTTTAGTGCTTGCACTAATGTTTATTCTTTTTTATTTGCTTTGATGAATGATTTTCGTTTTTGTTGGAAACTTTTTACTTCTTGTACCCTTTAAAGTTTTTAAGGTTGTCTTAAAATTTGATTTTTTTCTTGGCCATTTTCTTGTAAGTTTCTGTGCAAAAAATTTAATTTTTATCTGTTTTATATTGCATTGTGCACACACCCTTAAATGTTCTTCAAATAGTTAACTGCTTTATCTATTGTAAGAAATAATTTTCATGTCTTAAAGTGGTGACAAATTTGTATTCACTTAAATTTTTTTTTTTAATTGGTGGCTTTCTTCTCTGACTCCTTAACTGTCCTCACTATCTTGGTTCTCCAAACTGAAATCAGAAAAAGCATAATGCAAAAATCCGCATTCGAACGTTGTAGGTTAGTTTTTTCTCTGACGGTTACTTTGTAATATAACTCAAATCACTATACTAGGCTTTGTTCTTTTTTTTTTCGAAGTAGAGCTCTGAATAGATCGTGAGCATTAGGCCGGGTCGGTCTCCTTACAAAAAAAGTTTTTAAAAACTGCACCTTGCTTGAAAGTTTACCTTGAAAGTATCTAGGAAACGAAAAAAAAAATGGTATATTTTCCAAAACGCCGACAGGTGATGTCCGATGTTTAAAAGTTATATATCATTTTAGAGGTCTTAATTATTCCTTAATTTTTTCCTCAAGTTTTTTGGACCTCTGAGGTCATATTCCTCTAGTACGAACTAGTTTCTCTGGTTCGTATCGTATCCCCCTGAATGTAATTTTTCCTTTATAAAAATTAACTTTGAACACATCTGATCAATAGATCTCAATATATGTCACGCAGCACAAGTGGGCGGCATCAATCATTGAAAATTTTGATTCAATGTTATTCGAAAACGACTATAACAATTTTGATTATTTTTAGCTGTACTGTGAAATTTGGTCAGTGAAGAAAAGGTCCCTTTTTCTGGCAGCATCACATATAGAAATTTAAACATATACGAGGGGCCTAACAAAAGTTCGCTTAGTTGAATTGAAAAAACTTGTAAATTTAATTTTTTAAATTTATAACTTTATTCTTCATCTATTTGTATTTTTTCAACGTAATCGCCATTTATTTTGATACATTTTTGAAGTCGATAAATCCATCTTGAAAAACAGCCTTCAAAATCGGCTTTTTGCAGTTTTGCAATTTCATCATTAACCGCATTTATTATCTCCTCATTGCTGTTGAAGACTCTCCCTCTCAATTTTTTTTTTTATTTTTGGAAACAACCAGAACTCACAAGGCGCTAGATCTGTGGAATACGGTGCGGGACGAATTTCTTTCAAGCCTGAAAGCGCAACAAAATCGGTCGTTTTTTCAGCAGTGTGCACTGGTGCATTATCGTGATGTAGAAAGTAGCGGCGTAGCTCCATTTTTTGTCGTTTTCCCAATAAATTTTGGAAAACTTCTGGTAAACAGGTTTCATTATACCATTGAGCAGTAAATGTCTGACTTTTTTCCAAAGGAATAGCAGCTACAACGTTCCCTCTGGTGAAGTAAACTGACATCATTACTTTTGTTGCTGACTTTTTTTTGCATTACTTTAACAGGTGGACTTGCACTTTCTGGGCTTCATACCATGGATTGTTGTTTGGTTTCAGGGTCGTACTTCTAAAACCATGCTTCATCACCTGTTACGATTTTCTTGATGGTGTTAGACCCTCCGTTCTTGAGTTTTTCAAGAAAATACTTAGCAAAACGCACACATGCCTCTTTTTGAGCAACACTTAAAATTCTGGGAACCCATCGTGCAGATTTCTCCGCGTATCCAAGATCATTTTTTAATATTTGCGATACAGCCGTGGCATTCAAGCCTAGTTCCTCAGCAATGATTTCCTGGGTCAATCTTGGATCTTCGACAATTTTAGACTTCACCAGCGCTATACGTTCATAATCAGTCGAAGATTTTAGGCGGCCTTCTCGAGGTTCGTCCTCCACAGAAAAATTACCTGTCTGAAATCTTCGGGTTACTTTGAAATAGTCACGAGGGATGGCGCATTAACTTCAAATGCTATTTGGCATTCATTAAATATTTCCATAGGCTTGAGCTTACGTTGAAACCCAAAAAGAATAGCAAACCGAATCTCTTGCTGCGTTGGCACTGGAATATCTGCTGACATTGTTTCACGAATTTAACGTTTTCTTCTCTCCATTTTGACTGATCTTTCTAAAAATTAAAATGATATATCGTAAGACTATAACAAATAATACGCAATTAATTGATTTACTAAAAATTTATAACATGACACTAACTAAGCGAACTTTTGTTAGGCCCTACATACAAAGGGATGCTACATTTCTCCTTTTGTTGAGAATTATTATTAAATAATTTACATTTTTTTGGTACCTATTACACTATGCAGGGGCGTAGAGATAAATCCGGGCCCGGGGGTGATTATATACCGTGCTCCCTCCTGTACTAGATTTTGTTTTGTTTGATATGATACTGGCGCATCGTCGCCCGATTTTTTTTGCCGTTCGTCCAGATTGTGGGCCTAGTTTAAAGGGTAGATTTTCGAAAAAAACAATTTTCGGAAAAATCTCGACACAATAGGTTTTTGAAATGGTAAAAAACACTGCTGAAGGATTATTCGAAATGATGTCAATGGGGTGCGCTATAATGGTTTAAAGTTTAAAATATCGATTATTATGGAAAAATCGTGTGAACTCACCCCACTTCTTAATAAAATATTCATATAATCCAGTCAAAGTGGACTGAAATGGGTTTCTGATCTAAGTAAAGACGGGCCCGGGCTTTTTCTCAAGTGCTTGTTTCGTGTTCGTGCTTGGCGGAACTAAACACTTAGGCCCTTTCCCATCTCTAGTTGAGAGAAAATATCATTTCACAAGCTTTCAAAAAACCACTTCATATGTAATTAATGAAAAAATGTTTTCTATTGAAACCCGGGACCTTCAAAAATCTCCAGGCCCATTGGGATTCTCCCCCTCTCGTCAGGCCTGACACTATCCGACACAAATTTTTGAATAGGAGCGTATCCAAGCGGATGTTACAAGAACGACTCCACCAAACAATATAGGAAGGACATTTAAAGAACACAACAGCAAATATTTGTTTCTTCGCAGTTTTTTAGCTTAACTATAAAAGCACAGGTCACAAGCACATTTTTAATACATAACTATGAATCTCAGAATTAAAAAAACACCTTCATATTAGATGTCGCTTCACTGTCTTATTTATTTATAAATATTTTGCTCAGCTATACAAAAACGTTTCAAAATATTTTTGCTGCATCTGCAGCACATATGTTCAGCTTGATAGCTTACAGCTGTGCGAGTATTGATAGCAAAACAAAACGACAATTACTAAAAGGTGACCCATAATTCACGGGTGATTTGAACTAAATAGAAAACTTATTTACTGCAATAATTTTTTTTTTTTAATTGAAAAATAAGATAGGGTTATGTTTTGGAATAGCACATCGGGCAGATGACCTCCACATTCTTTCGTCAAAATTTTCCATGACCTTTTTGCAAAAATGGGACTGATTTTCGTTGAATCGGCGTTGAATGTTTTTTAATGTATTTTTACTGACTCTAAACTGTCAGCTGCCAAACTGTTTTCTTTTATTGGGTGGCAAATTCAAATCATGCGTGAATTATGGGACATGTGCTTCGGTGTATAACATTGGAAGCAGTGCTAAATGATCTTCTTCTGAAGAGCCATTGTTCAATTGTCTACTGATGGTTATCAGCTAAAAATAATCGGCGTTGTCCAGAAGCATTCTGGAAACCCCCATTCTTTTCATTATTGTTAACTGTCATTTGTTTACAAATGTTTAATAAGTCTTAAAATAAATTCATTCAACTGAATTTGTGTGAGGTCAAAAGGTTAAAGTTAGATAGACTGAAATTTTTGTTTTTTTAAATTAAATTAATAATGTCTGTTGAGGTACAGTAAGTATGTGTACACTTTGTGTTATCTTTGTCGTATAAAAGTAACATGTTGTTATCAATAAATCATTTTCGCTTTGTTTGACTAATTCTGCTGTGTTTAAATAAACTTCCCCTAAATTTTTGTCTTTAGTTGTTACTTTCTTTGTTCTTTTTCTCCAAATTATAAATTTGTCAAGTGCAAGTCATTGGCCCAAAAAAACAAAAAAAAAAAAAAAAGAAACCATAGTATGACTACATATAAGTACTTCTAGACCACTAGTTTGACGTAATTGTTTATAGATTTTCTTATGCATTTTTTCTTGTCCACCTAAGTACATATTCCTCTTGTTTGCTTTTATTTATTTATTTATTTCTTACCTATTTCCTTTTATTATCAAAAAATTTGTAGCAACATACGGGTTCATGTATAAAAAAATTAAAGATAAAATTCATTATCGGCGTAATTACGTGAGAATTATCGCCGCTGTTGCTGTTAATTTCTGTTCAAATGCTTTTTACTTCATTTTAGGATTTTTCATTGCAAACAATAGTCGTGAAAATTGTATTAATTTTGCTTAATTTTTCTTCATTTCCAGTTCCAATTAAAATTAGCAACTTTAAAGTATTATAGAAATTATGTCTAATCAAGCTGAAATTGATTTAGAAAAACAATTCCAAGATGATTTGGCTAAAGCAACTGCTTTAAGTCTTGAACAGCAGGCACTGGATGATTATAGGCGTACAAAGAAATATGGCAACTCTACATCGTACCATGAACGCTCAAAGTATACAAGTTCTGCACACGATTCCAATAGCTATGCGCAAGCACGATATCGTCCTAATACATTTACTTCATCACGTGGTAATTCTTCAGAGTCAACGACACTTCCACATCGACCTTTACCACTTTCTGCTCCACCTGTAGCAGCACCACGACGTCATTCGGAAGTAGTTAGTAGCGCAGCTGCAGCAGCTGTAAATGCACGTAGTGCCGCAGCCGATACTGCTGCACGCTCTAGGACTCCACCACCCGAAAGTGATCTTATATCCTTTTCTAGTCCTACCGCAAAGAAATCGGAACAAGCAACATTTGAACAGCTAATCGAAGACTGCCAAAGATTACAAACAACGTCCAACAATGTAGCGTTGGTGCCTATAGGGCCAACTGCTGCTGCTGGAGCTTCACACAACATATACAGAACAACGGTGGGAGCAGCTACTTACGTACCTCCAACACAATATGCTGGAATGCATCAACAACATGCTGCTGCGGCTGCTGGTGGCATGCAACTTGTGCCATTTATACGGCCACCACAACAAGAGCAAATTCCACTTACACCCGAAGGATTGCAAAAGCTTTATAGCATGCCACATCAACAACAGCAGCTTCATCATCCTGCTTATGCTGCTGGTGGCATTGGTTTTGTAGTACCTGGCAGCGCAAATACCACGATGCCTTATCATACACCTTATGCACAAAGTGCGCCAATATCAGCTGCCTATCGACAACCACTTTATCCAAACCTTTATGGATTTCAATATGGCGTTGTGCCACCACCAGCACCAGCTGGTTATTATCCTGCGCAACATGGCAACATTACACCGCAAACAGCGCCGGCCGTTGTTAACCTTCAGCAACATACTGGCGGTAGTGTTAATGTTGGTGTTGGTGGTGGCGTCGCTAGTGGCTTTATGTCGCAAATTCCCAAATCGCATTCTACATCTTCAGTAGGCAGCAATGGCGGTGGTGGTCTTGGTACAGCAGCTGCTGCTGCATCGTCGAACAGTGCATCTACAACTAATCTACGGCGTCATACACCACCAGCGCGTAAACGCACGGGCAATGATTTGATCGATTTAAGGCATGAGGATGAGTGAGTTATTATGAAGTTATTTAATTTTTTCTTTAATGTTAATTATAATTTTAAATTTTGCATTTGCAGTTCACGCGTAAGCGTTCTGGAAGCATTTGATCCTCTGCATCAGGGCGAAGATGATGATTGTGGTGAGCTGCAAAACTTTAGATTACATTAAAATATAGATATTTAGCTTAGATTTAAATGGTGTGTGTGTGTGGTAGTTTTGTCATTTTTACTAAGTTTGTCTAATGCTTCTTAGTTGAAATTTAAATTTTTTACTTAATAACTCGTGCATAACTAAGAATTTAATATTGTGTTTTCTGTCCCATAATTTTAGTTAAATTTCTTAACCATTATTTACTTACAATTCTGCTCGTTTCACAGTTATTTTGTGTAAGCAATATTTTATCCAACGCAGTTCAATTTGATAATTTACTAAGGATAGAACAAAAGTATGTTTTGACAATAATCTGGAAAATACATCATATCCAAAGTTTCTTAAGTGACGAATTCTTCGAAACAATGGCTGTTGCAGAATTTATTTGAAATTTAATATGCTTAGCTCTATTCCATATAGATACAGGTTTTTCAAATTGAAATTTTTGCAAATCAACCTTTTAAATATCAAATTAAACTTTTCCAATTAGAGGTAATGAACGTTTTTCCAAATAAAACTAAATTTTTTCTAAATCAAACTTTACAAAATACACTTATCATGATGCATCCCTGTACGTATGCAGCTACAGGATTTCCACACCAAGTAAAACCTTTTCCACACCAAATTGATCTGTTTTCAATTTAATTTTAACTTTTTCCAAATCAAAATACACTTTTGCCAAATCAAAATAAACTTTTCCAAATGAAAACAAACTTTTTCCAAATCGAATTAACTTCCCGTATTTCCAAATCAATTTAAACTTTTTCCAAATCAAATTAAACATTGCAAAAATACGCTTAAAATTATATATCCCTGCACCTACATGTAGACACAATATAAATCTATATTTGTACCAAGTTCCATAACAATAGCTGCAGTAGGTTCAGAATTAATTTTAAGCGTGTCTTTGCAAATTTTAATTTGATTTGGAAAAAGTAAATTTTGATTTGGAAAAAGTTTAAATTGATTTGGGAAAAGCTTAAACTGATTTGGAAAAACGGAAAGTTAATTCGATTTGGAAAAAGTTTATTTTTTATTTGGAAAAAGTTTATTTTGATTTGGAAAAAGTTTAAATTAAATTGAAAAAAGATTAATTAGGTGTGGATAGTGTTTAACTTGGGGTGGAAATCCTGTATCGTTATGAAACTTAGTACATCGATGATGTCTATCAAACACCTACCAAAATGTTGACGGGGTTGGCATGCAATTTGGAAAAAGGTTAATTCGATTAGAAAATGTTTATTTTGATTTGGAAAAATTTTAAATTTGATTTTTAAAATGTTAAATTTGATTTGGAAACATTTTTATTGATTTAGAAAAAGTTTAACTTGATTTGAAAAAATCATCAATATGATCATTAAAGTTTCTACCCCACATAACATCTGTTATATGGGAAATTGTCCCTATAAAAATATTAACTTTTTCAAATATTACACTGCCCTAAAGGATATCAGTTGTAGCCACAATAAAGGAATATAACTTGATAGAAACTTTTTATTCATAAAAAATTTTTCAGGTAATTAGGAAACACCAGAAATATGCTAATCCATTAAAGAGTTGATTCGCAGATTTTCTGAAAATAATTTTTCATTCGCACGACAAAATTAGACCTTTGTTGGCCAGTGTACTCTCCGTTATCAAAAGTTCTGTAAAATGAGAGTAAATGGCGATGTCAATTTAAATCCGAACAAAAAACATGCTTTTTGTTTTTCTCTTTGTGCTTTATACTTTTTTCAGCTCTGTGTGACCGTGTATTTTGTTGTCGTTAATATTGAAAAATTTGTATTTGCTTTTACCTGCCTTAAAGTCAAAATATTAACATAATTTTAACTTTGTGCACATCTACATACAAATACCTTTCTAATAGTGTATAACTTAAATTCGTACTCCATTTCTAACATAGTAAAAAAAGGTGGACAACTTTTTGTCTTGCGTATTAATATATAGATGTATAAAAGAGAATAATTTCACGTATAATATTTGACGCCAACAGATTATCCCTTTAAGAAATGATTCAATGAATTAGAAAACTTTCCACTTGTCCTATGTTTGTTTATGTAGCCAAATATAGGGGTCTGTATAAGACGTCTGGATGGAGTTTCAAGATATTTCGTTTCACTTTCGCTTTTTATTTGAAGTGTACACTACAAAATGCTACTTTCTTTTTGTGCCTCTTTTTTGCTTACGCTCTCTCCTTCTCTTGCGAAAATGTATGAAAGCTAATACAATCCTGGGATACCAATGCGTTGTAACTTGCAAATGTTGCCATATCGTAAATTTTGACTGCAATCTTTCTATTCTCACGTTTTAGACTGATTTGAAGTATTTGTTGGTATAAAATACAGTTCACTGAACTATTTGTTAGAATCAGGTTTTTTTGGCACTTATAAAACGCTTCAGTGTACTTTAGTGTCAAAATTAAATCAATGTACACCGATAATTTGAATCTCCACTTTTTGTCCAGTGCTTGTATTACAGTTTGCTTAAATAGTTGTATCCGCACAATATTTCGAAATATTTGCCTTTATATGAGGTGCCACACCTACTTGTCAAATTCCACATGTATTATGTTATACTAATGGTAGCTTGGCTCACTAAATGCTACCATATCCGCCTCGACAAAGTTAAATTTTGAAAAAAATGTTTGCCATAACATTTAAATAATGTTCCTTGTACCTGAAGAACCATAAGCACTCACTCAAAATCGCTTGTTTCTTGTACCTTAAAATATTGGTATTATTAATGGTTCCTGTAAAATTAATCGTTTTTTTGAAAGTGGTATATGTCTATAAAGGAACAAAAGTAATGTCATACAGATTTCGAACTTAATGCCATCAGTTGTTTACCATCAAGTAAACTTTCCGTGAAGACAGAGCTCAATTTTATTAATTTCTATCAAAAGGTAAGGCAATTTATGTTACTTTTTTCCGTTTATGGCCAAGTTCAAATATCGTTTTCTGTTTTCGACAATTTGAATTAAATCTTTCTGAAATTTTATATGTTATATAGGAAAAAAGCTCTGCGTCTCCATAAGAAATTCTACGATCAAATTTTGGAAGAATCTGCATGTTTTTTCCAGATTTTTATTTGTAAACACAGGCAGTTGGTTTCCTTCAAATGTTTACTTTCAATTTTCTTTATCGCATGTTACCTTGTCGAGATATCGCCTATTCAGTTTCTGGTAATGAAATTAAACAGACTTTACTTCATTGAATGATAGCTCAGAAAGGAAAGATGCAATTGATAAAGCTAAACAAAGTTAAATGAGGAAAATCACAGCTATCTAGAAATGAGTAAACTCTTTACTGAACTTTATTTTTTATTAGCTTAAAATATATATTTTTTTTACTTTGTAACAAGGACTACTCAGCATCCTGACTTGCTAGGATTATTTTGTTTTGCTTTTCGAATTTAGCGCACCATTTTACATTTATAAACAATTGTGAATTGAATAAAAACCATACACCTTTGAAATGATCTACCAAATGTATTTGATTTTAAAAACATTCGTTTTAATATTTACTTGACCGTACGTTTGTCATTAGAATTAGGCAATGTAGCAATGCTATTCCCACTTTGTTAATGCCACTTAATATCTGTTGTGTCCTACTTTTGTGATTTATGCGATATTCTCTTGTTGTTAATTCTCTTTTTTGTATCGTAGAGTTTTTTTTTTTTTTTCTTATTCAATGTGTACTGTTGAAATTTTAAACTTTATTTTATTTTATTCTCTATATTGCAGTGTCGAAAAAATAACCAATACACAAAATACAAAAATGTTGCAAATTAAAACTTCCACTACTTCACTTTGCTTCACACCTTCTAACTCAACTAATCGTAACAAAACAAAAACAAAAAATGCTCTAACTTCTGAAAATTTTAAATAATATGCTAAATATAGCTACACCTTACTCCACTCCTCCGCATTGGAGTATATACAAAACAAGTGTAGTAGCTGCTGCTGTAATTGACAACAATATAAGAACAACAGCAACAACAAATTTTAATAATTATACGTAATTCGAAATTTAAATAGCAGTAGAGAGCGAATGTAGCTTAAAACTGGCAAAAAATTTAATGAAAAACGATTTTAAACAAACGTACTAAATGAAATTCAAATAATTAACATATTGCAAAGTTTTTTATTTTCATTTTTAATTGAATGTATTTAATATTTTAATTATGTATTGATAAAAGCAAAGTATTTTATTTCTAATCAAAATAATGTTTATTAAAAATTTATTTAAACAAAAAAAGTAAATAAATAATCTTTGTAAAAGAGAACATTGCAATAATTTTCTTATACAAATAAATGCGCCTTGACGTTGAAAACGTTAATTTAAAACAACAGAAAAAAACTAAAATTTGTTTTATTACCGGTCGCTGGTAGTGGGAAGGAAGGGAAGGGGCCCTTAGAAATCATTTTTAACAAAACTTTTGCCAATTTTTTGACTCATGCGCATCCTCTTACTTATTAACACTGCACTGCATAACAAAGAAAAATGAAAACCACCTGTTTTTGCCTTTTCATTTTCCATATTGTTTGTTTCTTTTTTTGTAGATAAGATTTAAAATTTATTGGTGTGGATTTTTTTTTCAATACCTTTTTTTAACTGCATCATTAAAATTTATTTCTTTGTCTTCAGAATTTTATTGTCTTTTTTAATTTGTTGTTGTTGTAATAATTAAAAGTTAAAATTCAGCAGATAAATCATATAAAAGAATGCATTTGCATTAGCGCGCACTCTACATGTCGTTTGGGAATTTTAATAACGTTATCAATGTATATTTCTAAAGTTCAAGGACACGACACAATGGGCCTTATCACGCCAATTGTAGTCTGAGAAAAAACACCACAAGATAAAAAATATTTTATTCGTCGTAGTCGAAATACGAATACCATGATGATAAGGGTGAATAGATGATAAGGATAGAATGACTGTCACAAAGTAATTCTATATTTTCATCTCGGACGTTTCACTTTTTCAAGTTTTGCCCATCAGTTTGGACTGATTAAAAAATAATCACCCTTATCATCTTATTCGATTTCTACTGGAACTTATCGAACCGAGATTTTCTTTTTATACATTTTTGTTTACAAAATCGAAATGGAAAATTTTAATACGATATATCAAAATATATGGAGGAAAATCTCGATTCGATAGAGTTAAATAAGAAAAAATCACTGCTTGAAAGTTCAGATATCCCTAACAATTTACAAAATTTTAAATTTAATGTGATGCTGAAAAAAACTGGCATAAGGTTAAAAAATTATTTTTAACA
Organism: Calliopum simillimum; assembly: GCA_951812925.1. Classification (NCBI taxonomy): domain Eukaryota; kingdom Metazoa; phylum Arthropoda; class Insecta; order Diptera; family Lauxaniidae; genus Calliopum; species Calliopum simillimum. The sequence goes on from OX638371.1 coordinate 26,796,587, forward strand.
CAGAATATAGCAAAAGGTTTTCTTGAAAAAATGCAGTTTAATTTGTGCAAATACCTTGTCTTGTTCAAAATACATAGCATTTAAATTGAAAAAAGTACTCAAAGACTCAAAAATTTCTAAAACAATACCTTCAAGCTCGTTGTGAAATATCTAAACGCTTTTTTTTTTTTGTTTCAAAGCACTTTTTGCAATCAGCTGGATCCAAGGATTCAGAAAAGTCGCACGCACCTTGACATTTTAACACTTTTGATTTTTCCATACAAAATTTGGATCACTCTAATGCATGTATATGGTGCTGCATTTTTGAAAATTGCTGCGACTTTAAAATTATAAATATACATTTCGGACAGTTTTTGTCGGCTGATACTAATAATCAAATCATACAAGAAACATTTTTGAAAGCACATTTTAACCTTTTAACATTTTACGGGCCTTTTTGAGTACTTTTTTTGCCAAAAACTGGTTTTTAATAGGTTTTTGTTATGTGTCTGAAGCACTCGTTGAAGAATAGCTGCTCGGTAAGAAGTCACGTCTCGCAGCCGATTGCGCATTTTAATCACTTATATACACGCAAAAAAATTATCTGCAAAAAATTGACTTTCAAACAGCACAAAGTGATAATAATCTTATGAAAAATTACAGTTTTTTTCAGTAATTCAATTATTTTATTGAATTCGCATGAAAAAGTAATGGTACGAAATATACGGTTTAAACTTCAAAAAGTACAGAGACAAACAGTAAAGAATGTTGAATAGAAAAGTAAAAACCCAACAAACAAAAACGTTTGGAAAATAACTTATTATACGCTTATTGAAGTAAACATTTCGTTTGGAAATTAACTTGCTAAAAGTTTGGAAACTTTTGAATTTAAATTATTTAATAATCGAAACTGGACCCTTCATAGCAAGCTTGTGAAAATCATTTGGAGCAAGCTTATTATAAATATTTTTATACAATATTTTCTCAGTGGTCAGTGGTTAGAGCGTCGCACACAAATACAAAGGTCTTAAGTTTAACGCCATCAACATAAGATTTTTTTTTATTTTTTATTTTAAAAAAAAAATTACTGTGCGTAATCAGTAAAAATTACGGTTCTTCTTTACGGGCGCACAGTTACTGAAAAAATCCGTAAAATTTACTGGGGCTTTCAGTGAATTTTTACGGTTTAGTTTTTTCTGTGTATGTAGCTTGCTGAAAAATGGACATTTAATGTTTTGTTTACAATGAGTTAAGAAAATCAATTCTGCCAAAAAATGGAAATTTCAAGAGAATTTTTTCGTTGGAATATTTTTCACAACTTACGACGTGGATTATCTCAACAAGAATGTGTCGATAAACTCAGTCCTTTGTATGGCGATAAAGCAACAATCAAAAACCACAGTATATTGCTGGTATAGTAAATTCAATCGAGGTCGCCGACGAATTCCGTGAAGGTTGTCCAAAATCGGTTTTTGTGCCACAAAACATCGATGCAGTGCATGAACTGATAATGCAAACTCGTCATGTGACACATTGTGAGATAAAAGCACCCTTGCACATTAGTTCCACTTCAATACATTCGATTTTGCATGAACACTTAGTTGTAAAAAACGTTTGTTTTCGTTGGAAACCCCATAATTTATCAATCGCTTAAATTATCAATGGAAAATTGATTTTCTTAACTCACTGTAAACAAAACAAATAGCACTTGTTCATCAAAACGTTCTGAGTACGTTTATGCTAAAAAATGTCAAACTTTATGATGGTGTTGCCAGATTTTAGCTGTTGTCATTAGTGTTGCCAGTTCCCGAATTATAAATAGTACCCTACGTAGGACTTGTAGATCCTTAGAAAAAACAACTTGAAAAACCGGATATTATGATTTTTTCATATCAACTTAAAATTTAAATTTGCTCTCCTGAAAAATTATGAAAACATGCGATACCTAGTTTTGCCATCTTTGCACAGAGTTTATGAGTAACATTTCTCCTCGTTATACAAATATTTTTAATTTCATTTTTAAATCTGATGTAAAAATTGTCTTTAGCAAAATTCACCATATATACAATTTGCTCCTCCGATCCTTGAAATTTCCCTTCCGATGTTACAACTCTGAATCGATCCTTTTTGCGACCAGAATGTTCCAAACACATTTCTGCCACTTTTCAAAAGATAGCAGCACTGTATATGATTGGATAATTGGATTAAACATGCGTTTTATTTTAAAAAATATTTTTTATTTTTATATACTACGTTTGTAACGCCGAGAAGAAGTAGTGGCAGGTATTAAAAGGTATATATATTCTGATCAGCGTTAGCTCCTGAGTCGATATAGCCATGTCCGTCTATTGTGTGTTCGTGGAAATATTTTCAGATAATTTTCACTTAGTGGTATCTCCCATACAAGCAGCATTTTCGTTATTCTGCAAAGCAAGCGGTGCCTCCAATAATAGCTAAATTTTCAAAAGCTGTAATGTAGGGTATTTAATTTTTAGCCAGTCCAAAAGTAACACCTTTACTAGTTTAATCCTTTCAGGACCATAGGGACATATGTGTCCCAAGCCAAAAATTAAGAATATTTGTGTTATTACGGAACCATCGTGATTCATTTTGATATTATCAGTTTGTTAGAGAAAAATTAACTTTATTTTTTTTTTGGAAAAACCATAACGACCATACGGACACATATGTCCCAGAAAATTCCAGAAAAACTGCAAAAAATTTTTTTCTTTTTATTTTAAAATATGTTTTTTCGACGCCCAATATACCATTCTAAATAACTAAAATGGTTGTATATGCCCCCAGTTGCTTACGGTCCTGAAAGGGTTAATTTAATTTGATGTTCTTTAACACATAAAAATTTGTCCCTGGACTCGACCAAATGTTCTCTTTCCTATGACTGTTTATTCCATATTGTTCAATTTAACGATCAAAATAAAATTATCCATTGTTTACAGAATTTATATATTAATGAAATTTTCATATCTACATATTTTGGGCAATATATTTTCACGCCTCATTTGCAATGTCTGTTGAACAGCAGACACATGAAATTGTGTTTTATTGCTGTCGTAGGTAAACAAAACAAATCGCCTCAAATTCCGTGTTAAAATTATTCTGGTCGCACTTTTTATGATCACACAAATTTTTCACTTGTACGTCAACATGAGCGTGCTAAATATTAGATGGCCCAAGTCTAAATATATGCATGCATATATAAATAAAAATAAACACCATGCTGTCAAATTTTATGAATATACATAGTATATTATTTATATATTATAAAATATTTTTTTGCAATGCTGTCATACTGAAAGTATATTTGCTAATTTTGTGGGTTATTAGATTTTTATTTTTTAATATAGTTTTGTACAAATGTAGTTTATTGGGTGTTTTTTTATGATTTGAGATATTGTAATTATGTCAATTTAATCATATTTTAAAAACAAAAAAACTACGAAGATTCCACTGTAGGTCAGTTTTGAAGTAGGAAAAACATAAAAACATTTTCGATAGTGTGGAGCATATAACATTTTATTGTTTTTCTGGAGAACCACTGGTAGGCCCACTCCAATATTTGGTGGACTTGTAAGTTACACTTGTAGCTTTTTTTACAGAAAAAATAAAAAAAAATTGAAGATGACGTATTTTGGGAAACTCAATTTAAAAATTTTTTTAAGTGTAAACTGTAGAAAAAAAAAAAAAAAAATATTATTGCTAGTTTTTATTTTAAAGCCTGTTTCAAGACAAATCATTTGACACCTTAAAATCGAGAATTGGATAAATGCAACTAAAGTAGTAGCTTCTCAAAAAAAAAAAAAAAACTAACTTAAAAATTTCAAAGTCCCATATCTCAGCCATTTTTTTAAATTTTGGAAAAATATTTGGTATATATTTTCTCCACTATGCCACTATTGCTTATGGCAATTTATGGCTAAATAAGGTTCTATTAAAAAAATCGTGATCGTTTTGATATGGATTATACCACTATAAAATAGTAAAGTATTCTAGAAAATTAGAACTACAGACATAGCCTTTATAATTCAACAACAATGCTCCAACTCAAAATTTTCCGTAATATCTGAAATTTAAGCGTTATGCTCACTACAACGTCTGGCGCCCTTTCTACTTACTTTTTATCCTAATTAACTAAAATTTTTATTTTTGAGTTATGACAGTCTTGCACATATTTTTAATAAAAAACAAACAAAAGTTTCTCTTATCTAAATAGAGTAATTTAGTTTGTAAAGATTTTAAAAATTGAAAAGGTTTAAAAATTCGCCCAGGCATTAATTTTCTTTAATGCTAATTAAATGTTTTTCTTTAAAATTCTTATAAAGTGGCAACTTCACTCTGTATTCGCAAGTTTTCCCGGTCATTTTTGTTAACGACACCACAGTTTTCTATCGTTTGAGTCTTTGGAAATTAGAAAATTGACAAGAATTTTTTTTAGCAAAACTAAGCAAACAACAAAAAAAAAAAAAAAACTAAAACAAAAATATGCTCTGCTGTATAGTTTTAATTTTGGGTACAAAGTGGGCGCAGACCAAAAGTTTTACAAACTCATATATCTACAATTTTTGCTGAGCATTAGAAAAATTTACTTTTATTTTTGTATATCAAACTGCTGTGCTGCAAAATTTGTGAATAAAATTCTTAAACTTACAAATTATGCATTCATTACTTATAGGCAGTGATGATGCATCTGACTGCACCTCATACTATGCGGAATATGATCCGTTCGATTATTTATATAGCGGAGGTACACAGTATTCGGATCCCGTATATGAGGCTGTGAACAAACTGGAGCGTGCGGAGGTCAGCGCAAATGGTATGTAATAAATAATTAAAATTATTTATCTCTTATTCAAATTTAATTATTATTATTACTTTTTTAGTTTCTTCTATCGGTTGGCGTCAGGAATTTATTAACGACACTTATGGCATACCTGATGTCGACACTGCATCTACATCCTCAAAGTATACAGCAGCACCGCCGCCTCTGCCACCACGTAATAGTGGTGGTCAGCGTTTTGATTTTAATAATGCAGGCGGCATTGGCTTTACTTCGCCGGCATTTGATAGATCGGTACCATCTAATGTTGTTTTGGATCGTCGAAAAACAGGCACAAGACTTTATGAATTGGTTACTGATCAACGTACGGTTGATCCGGAATTATTGGAATTTTATTTTATGGTCAAAGAATTGCGTTCACGTTATTTGCATGATGATGAGTTAACAAACGTTGGTCACATTATAGCTTCAGAATTCAATTATCATTATCCGTTGGAGACTAGCATTAAAATTTTAGTGTATCCCGCTGTAAGCGCTTTATATCCGCATGCAGAAGCAGCTGTGACAGCGCAGCACAGCGGACAATTGAAGGGTTATGGTACCCCTGTTGTTTTTACATGTGATAGTAAGTTAAAAGCAGCATCTAACTTTTATTTGAACACAACTAAATTGAAATATTTTTCTTTTAGTTACCACTGCTGTAGAGATGGTGATTGGCCAAGCTTTTTGTACACTCGAAGGGCAAATCAAGGGCACGGTGAATGATTATAGCGTGAAAGTAAGTTCAAGGACTTTTTTTTACTGTCATGTGTTGTCGTCCTACGCTATTAAATATTATAGCAAGCATAGGCAAGAAATATCTTTAAAAATTATATTTTCATATCGTATGCGAGGTATAACCTTCTGTCATTGGAAGAAAAGATAAATCGAAATGTTGATACATGTTTTTGCAGCCTATTAGCTTATCAAATATTAAAGCAAGAAATATTTTGAAGATTGAATTTTCATATCGTATGCGGGATATAACTTTTTGTCAATTGAAGAAAGATAAATCTAAATTTATAGCCTAATGGCTATCTAAATATTATATCAAATTTAGAGGAGAAATGTCTTTTAAAATTTAAATTTTATATCGTATGCGGGATTCTATTTTTTTGTCAATTGAAGTAAGATAAATCTAAGTCTTGATACATGTACTTGTAGCCCATTAGCTTTTTAAATGTCATAGCAAATTAGAGAAGAAATATCTTTAAAAATTGAATTTTCATATCGTATGCGGGATTCTATTTTTTTTGTCAATTGAAGTAAGATAAATCTAAATCTTGATACATGTACTTGTAGCCTATTGGCTTTTTAAATGTTATAGCAAATTAGAGAAGAAAAATCTTTAAAAATTAAATTTTCATATCGTATGCGGGATTCTATTTTTTGTCCATTGAAGTAAGATAAATTTAAATCTTGATACATGTATGTACTTGTAGCCTATTGGCTTTTTAAATATTATAGCAAATTAGAGAAGAAATATCTTTAAAAATTTAAGTTTCATATCGTATGCGGGATTCTATTGGGTGTACAACTTAAAAACCGGAATTTTTTAGCGAAATTTGATGCTTTATTGTGGAAAAATGTTACAATATATTTTATTCAAAGTATTGTCCATTGGAAGCTACAACATTTCCCTATCTTTCAGGAAATTTATGAATTCCATCCCAAAAAAATTGCGCCGGCTTGGCGGCCAAAAATGAATCTATCCAATTTTCGATATCTTGAACTTAAGTGAAGCGTAGTCCTGATAGGGCATTCTGCATCGATCGGAACAAATGGTAGTCTGATGGTGCAAGGTCTGGGCTATAAGGCGGGTGAGGAAAAATTTGTATAGATTTCCCATCCGTTGTTTTCCAGGTAATTTTTGACTGGGGCAGCAATATGTGGCCGAGCGTTATCGTGGTGGAAAATGATTGACTCATGTCTGGTCGCATACGTTGGCCGCTCTGCCTGGATTTTCTGCTTCAATTGGATCAATTGTTGACAATAGAATTGAGCATTACTGGTTTGGCCACCTGGCAACCGCTCATAATGGATCACACCTAGCTGGTCCTGACCAGGACGTTCTTTGTCTTCGACATCAAAATAACCACTTTTAAACCGTCGAAACCACTCACGACAGCTTGATTCAGCTGGAGCATAGTCCCCATAAACTTCTACAAGAATGCGATGACTTTCGGCAGCTGTTTTCTTTGCAAAAAAATTACCCAACAGAACCTCCCGCAAATGCTGTCTTTTTCTTCAATTTTCGAAGTTAATCATCAAAATAATAATGATGCACACAAGATAAAATTGTTTTGTTGACTGATTTTGACAGCTGTCAAATGTACCTTCAAAATGACATATATATAAAGTTCGAGTTTCCCGATATTTGTCAGTACGTCAAATTCCAGTTTTTAAGTTGTACACCCAATATTTTTTTTTTCAATTGAAGTAAGATAAATCTTTATCTTGATACATGTTTTGTAGCCTATATATCTAAATATTGTATAAAAATATCTTTAAAATTTGATTTTTCATATCGTATGCGGGATAGATCTTTTTGTCAATTGAAGAACGATAAATCTACCTACGCTAAAAAAACGAGAATGGAAAGGAAATACTTTTCTCTATTTTAATGTGCGTGCGCAATTAACATTAGTTAAAAAGAGACTATATTAATTTCGTTTCTATTCGAGGGGCCTAAATCTTGATACATGTTTTTGTATTCTATTGGCTATTTAAGTACACAGTGCGACAAAATGAAAAAAAATGTTTGCCCCTGGGGTCTCATAAAGTTTTTCTGATAGGTTATGAAAAATAAAAATACACGTATTTGTGCCCTTGATTTTGAAAGTGGTATAAGTCCATTTCGGAGCAAAAGTAATGTCATAATATGAATTAGGTGACATTTTGTTCAGAACAAATAATATTGAATTCTGTTTTTACAGAAAGTTTACCACATTATGTGAAATTAATGGTGTTATGTTAAAAAAATAGTATCGCAAAAAAACCGATTATTACAGCACATAATGTGAATGACATTACTTTTGCCCCGAAATGGACTTATACCACTTTCAAAATCAAGGGCACATTTCACCGAATATATGTATCAGTGATTTTTTCCATTTTATGGCTCCTCAAAGCTTAAAATTCGCGTTTTATATGAAATTTTGAGATTTTATGAAAAAACCATCTTATTATGAAATGGTGCTCATGTCCTTACCTTTCATTTAAGATATAGCACTTAAGAAATCGCATGGTAGTTTTTGTTTTATAAGCAAAACTGTAAAAATTTTGTTATTTCAATATTTCATAATAAGATGGTTTTTTCATAAAATCTCAAAATTTCATATAAAACGCGAATTTTAAGCTTTGAGGAGCCATAAAATGGAAAAATCACTGATACATATATTCGGTGAAATACGTGTATTTTTATTTTTCATAACCTATCAGAAAAATTTTATGAGACCCCAGGGGCATTTTTTGTGTTGCACTGTGTTATTATAGTAAATTTAGAGCAGGAATAACTTTACAAATTAAATGTTCATATCGTATGCGGGATATAACCCTTTGTCAGTTGAAGAAAGATAAATCTAAATATTGTTACTTTTTTTTGCAGCCTATTGGTGTCTCAGAATGGCTTTCACCTACCTCAATACTCAGTCAACTAGAATGTGTACATAACAGTTTAAAATTGGAACGTGACGTGCAGCTGGGCCTTTGCTTTAAGACTGAAGAAAATATGAGAGTTATCGCACGCTCAAAACGCGATGATATACGTGATTCAGAATTGCGTCCCGAAGAAGTATTACCCAATGAAATGGCAACAACAATCACGTATGACAGTATGATGATTCTTTTGGAAACACTTGAAACCGAAATTGATAAACTAGAATCAGCTGCTAGTGATGCAAATTCACGCTCCATACTCTCATGCTCAGGTGTAGTGCAAGGTGTTAAGGCTATTTGTGCATTGCTGGGTTGCATCGATACGCTAGAGTTGGCCAGTGTTGTCAATGGCTTAAAACGCATTTGTGAAGAGAATCAAGTAAAATATGCTAGCGCTGCACAAACAAATCCTGAAATCGTCAGCGATTGTGGTGATTATGCTGAAGTAACGCTGCGGCCACGTTCGACGTTGGAACAAGTTAAACTCAAATGTAATCAGTTACGAGATGCTGTGCAAGAATTGATTGAGTTATACTCGCATGTTTTTCGTGTAGGATTCTCTGTTAAAACCATTGATTATTCTACAAGTAAGTTTCATAAATGTTGATTTCATAATACAATAGTTTAATGTATGCTTTTGTCTTTTTAGCGCCTATACCAATTTCTTGTGTTCTCAAGCCCATAGTTGTTAGTATTAATTGTTTGCATCGTCCGTCGCCTAATTGGAAATATGATGAATACTCGCTCGGTGTACAAATTAATTATGGCACACGTTTTGTCTCAGATCCAGTTGTTACAAAATGTTCCAATGATGTTTCTGGTGGTCTATTTCCTCGTCTCAATTTCTCATCGTGGATTACATTTGAGAAGAATCCCATTTGTACGTTACCACGTGAATCGCGTGTGATTTTTGTGCTTTTTGGTACAACATTTGCTGAAAATGCTAGTGATAATGTTGATGTAAATGCTGAGCGTAAGCAAATCACTACTGAGCTTGGTTGGTGTGCCGTGCAATTATTTGACTATAGACGTGAGATGATATGCGGTTCGTACTTACTTTCTGTGTGGCCTGCAACGGCAGATAAATTTTTGGGTCCAGCACCAGCTCGTGGTTGTCACCCGCAGCCAGATCTTTGTCCTGTATTGAGTATTGAAATTCCACCTTATGGTGGGCGTGTACAATTTCCAGAGCCGCTAGAAAATCCACCACCAGCTCCAAGGTAAAAATTATTTTTAATTATTTAATGAAGAATTGTGGTAGTTTGAACTTTCATTTAATGACTATGTACGGTTATTTCTCCCTCTCGAGAATTTATTCCTTTCTCGAGAGAGAGCATTTGCAATCGTGAATAATTTGAGAATGGAAATTCCATTTCTAGCAGTGATACTTTTTTCTTCACATTTTTTTTCCAATTTTTGCAAACTAAAATGCAGCCCTGATATTTTCAATGATTTTGACAGCTAAGGTTGAAAAAAGAGATTTAGTCCGTATTTAGATTATGAAACATTTCCATTAAAAACATTTTCAATTCTCTTTTGATGTTTCGTTTTCGTTTACACGCAAAAAATGTTTCTCGGCGACATGTCAACTCGTTTGTATGTTTTCTTATGACGAATTACAAATTTCTCAATACGAATGACAAGCACAAAGCGTGTCTCATGTACGTGAAACAAAATCCCCTCTTTCTTCCCCGTGCATCCCTCTCTCTCAAACGAAATGTTTTTTGTCAAAATGTTTCATCGTATAAATACGGACTTGCAAAATAAAAACATTTTAATTTAATTAAAAACAACTAAAGCAAAGTTCAAAGTCTGAGAAAAAATTCTCGAGAATGTTTGTTCATTGATAAGGTCCAATATGTACTACATTTGGATACATTTTCATAATAATGTAAATCGTTAATTTTTTTCAGCTACGATTTTAATTCACTGGATACAAATCTTCAACAAGAATTACTGGACACCGCTGAACAAGGCTATCCTGGTGCTGTCGATAAACGAGAAGTATTTTGGGAGAAACGTTTGTATTTGCAAACTTTTCCATACGCTTTGCCAAAAGTGTTGCATGCCGCCCACAGCTGGGACTATGCCAGCCTAATGGATCTGCACTCTTTGTTACGCTCCTGGACTCCATTATCACCATTGCAAGCATTGGAATTACTGCTACCACGCTATCCTGATGCTAAAGTACGCGAAAAAGCTGTCGAATGGATCGCACAATTGCCCAATGATCATTTAGTTGACTATTTGCCTCAATTATTGCAGGCACTCAAGCATGATACATATGAGGCATCTTCAATGTCAAGATTTTTGCTGTGCAAATGCTTAGAGTCACCGCGCATTGCACACCACATGTATTGGTTACTTGTGCACAGTCTACCTGGGGATGATCCGCAAAATTCAATAGATGAAACTTCGTTACCCACAGAGTTTGATGAATCGTTGATAACACAAGCACGTTATTATCGACGCAATAAGATGATGTTGCGCGCATTGTTAGCAGTTTGTGGTGAAAAATTATTAGCCAGATTCCTGCGGCAGAATATGATGTGCAAGGTTTTTTATTTCACCACATTTTAAAATTTAAATTGATTTACAATGTTTTTTGTTTGTTTTCAGAATCTCGCTTCAATTGCTGAAACAGTTAAAGTATCGAAAGAATCACAGCGTCAAAAAGTGCTCTCTTCTGGCATGGATACTGTGCATCAAGAATTATTAGACAAACCGACATCGCTGCCCCTGGGACCAGAGTTGGAAGTAACAGGTGTTAATGTGCGCAACTGTAGTTATTTTAATTCGAATACATTGCCTTTGAAAATTTCATACATTGGACCAGACGCTGAAATACTGCCTGCTATTTTTAAAGTACGAAAAATTTAATTTTTCATCCCACCCAAGCTAATTATTGAATTTTTCTATTTATTAGTCTGGTGACGATTTACAACAAGATATGTTGACTATACAATTAATACGCATCATGAATAAAATGTGGCTTGCCGAGGGACTTGATCTCAAAATAGTAACCTTTAACTGTGTGCCGACTGGCTATAAGAAAGGCATGATTGAACTGGTTTCCGATGCTGAAACATTGAGAAAAATTCAAGTTGAATATGGCCTGACTGGCTCATTTAAAGATCGTCCTATAGCTGAATGGTTGGCGAAGCAAAATCCAAGTCAATTGGAGTATCAACGCGCAGTGAAAAATTTTACTGGTAAAATACAATTTTTATTATATAAAGAAACAATAAAGTTATGTATTTAAATTATAGTTTCCTGCGCTGGTTATAGCGTTGCAACTTATATACTTGGCATATGCGATCGACATAATGACAATATTATGTTAAAAACTTCTGGTCATCTATTTCACATAGATTTCGGTAAATTTCTGGGTGATGCACAAATGTTTGGTAACTTTAAGAGGTTAGTATTTCTATTTTTTATGAGCACAATATAAAATCTGTTAACTACTTTCTTGTTATACAGAGATCGCACTCCTTTTGTGCTTACTTCAGATATGGCTTACGTCATTAATGGCGGCGATAAGCCATCGACTGATTTTCATTATTTTGTTGATTTATGCTGTCGTGCCTTTAATATTATACGTAAACATGGTGATTTAATATTGCATATGCTTGCACTAATGGCCACTGCAGGTATACCGGGTGTTACTGCAGATGCTGTTACTTATGTGCGTCGTGCTTTATTGCCTTCTCAATCAAATCCAGAGGCTGCTGCGTCATTTGCAAAAATGATACAATTCTCGTTGAAAAGTTGGTTTACACAATTCAATTTCTTTCTGCATAATTTGGCACAAATGCGTTTTACAAATGATGAAGGCAGCGGTGAGCTATTGTCATTTGTGCCGCGAAAGTACACGTAAGTAGAAAAGAACAATAATTAATAATAAATATCATAAAAAAAGTTAATTTAATAGCTTGGAGTTTTAACAAACATCGATTCAATTACTTGTAAAGAACAAATTTCGTGCAATTTTCAATTCGGCCTTACATATTTCTTTTCTATTTTTTTTTTACTGTTAAAATATTATTTTTGTTTTTAAACTATTTGTGAAATAAGTTAATAAAAAGTGTCTTAATTTTTCAGCATGCAACAAGATGGACGACTTAAAAGTGTTAGGGTGGTGCGTTGTCAAAAACACTATAATATGGAAAAGTATTACACTTATATATTGCAAGTGACGCGTCATGGCCAAATGGATCCTGCTCATCTTTTTAGATCGTATAAGGAATTTACAGAATTTCATCAAAAGTTGTGTTTGCACTTTCCGTTGGCCAAGCTACATAGGTGAGTCACTATTTTTGGTTTTTTTTTAAGTATCTTATCTAGAGAGACTTCGCCTAAAATGTTAGCTTCGTAGGACAATGCTGTGGACAGCGCAGACAGGATGTTTATTTTCCATATGTTTTTTATTGGAAAAAATTACGTTTTTACTCAAACGTGTATAACTAAAGGACACATTTCTATATTAAAATTTTCTTAGTGAAACTCTGTAGTGCATTAAGTTTACTATAAAAAAGTTGAACTATATAAATTGGGTTCAAAACTGCGTTTTTAAAACTGTCACGGCTATAAGTCGTTAACCGTTTGAGATTTTGTTTTCCCATCTTCAACAAAGTTGTAGATAAAGACTAAAGATAAAAAAGTGTCCCAAAAACTAACTCAAAAAATTTTGTCAAAATCACAAAAATGCCGAAAAATTATACCATTTTTGCTCAAAGCTATAAAACCGTTCCGTATTTAGAAAAACAATTAAAACAAAATTATAGCCATGTTTAAACTGAAGAACCCTTTAGAGCATGCCAATAGCATTCGAGTACTCCTTCATACCGTTTTGTGTATACACATCTACGAATATCATCTTTCCTTATTTTAAAAATCTGTTCGAATAAAATTTTTTTTTTAAATTTTTGGAGAATTTTGTGATTTTGAGGCGCAGAAAACGGTATCAGGGAGTACTCGAATATGCAATTGGCATTCTCTAAAGAGTTGTTCAGTTCATTTTTGGCTACAATTTTGTTTCAATTGTTTGGCAAAATACGGAACGGTTTGGTAGGTATGAGCAAAAATGGTAATATTTTCCGGCTTTTTTGTGATTTTGAGGCGCAAGGCCCAATTTTTTCGGGTCAGTTTGTGTGACACTTTTTTTCCTTGAGCCCATATCTACAACTTGGTTGAGGGTAGGAAACCAAATCTCGAACGGTTCACATGGCAAGCAAACATGGTATTAACATATTTAACAAAAGAAAAAATTTAAATGTGGGGAAAATTTGTCTATTGAAAATTTGTCGAAACGAGCCTTTGAATCTTTATAAAAAGCGGTTCGGATTTCGGTTCGGATCAAACATTTGTGAAAAATGTCGGTTCGGTTAATGGTTCAGTTAATTAGTAGGAAAAAGCGGTTTTCCGGTTCAAAACCGGTTCACGTCCCTGCTTTTGAGAGAATATTGCTATAAACTACATTCTCGAAATTCTTTGGGGTCTCCTGATCAAAGGAGTATATACTGAATGTTACTATTTTGTCAAAAATAGAAATACTATCGGCAGATTTTTTCAAATATTTGAGATACAAAAAATTATATTTTTCAAGGCGTAGCTCCTCCCATTTTTTGATTAATGTTATTTGACTTAACATATGTGCCTTATTTTATTCCTATTAGTCAAATTCTTTCTGAGATACGTATGTCGAATTTTGATGTTGTAGGGGCGTGGCACCGTCTACTTTTTAATAAGTGCTTTTTGGCTTGGTGCACTTTACATATGTGCCAAATTTCATTCCTATGCGTCAAACAGTTTCAGAGTTATGTAGAATTTTTTTTAATGGGCGTAGTACCGCCCATTTTTCTAATGCATATTATTTGGCTTAATGTGCTTCACATACATGTCAAATTTCATTCCTATACAACAGACAGTTTCTGAGGTATGTTGTACTTTGTTTCTTAGGGGCGTGGCACCGCCCAGCCTATAACCTTCTGATCCAAACTAACATACTCTGAAAATGTCATTAAAATCGGTCGAGTGATTTTCGAGTCTATAAAATACGAACACACAGATAAACTTTAATTTTTACATAAGTATTAGATAGTCCAATGGTATTAGACAAAGGAAATTATCATGAATTTCTCTGGAAATCGCTTTCCGAGAATATATTCCATTTTATTTTAAATTTTGTCTTGCTTCAGTGTGATATTTAAGCTAGTCCAATCGTTTTTCCATCGACTTTTCAAAACAGCTCGAAATTTCTGTCTAGCAGCTCGATAAAAGTTCGAAATTCAGGCGTAGTTTTTTTTTTTTGGATGCTACTGTTATTTTCAGTGTTGTCATGCTTAAATTTGACGAGTAAGTTAGAGAAATCATTTTACCGAGTTTTTCTCGACGGCTCGAAAAATATTTATACGCTACATATCCAAATGCCGGAATTGACTAGCTTACTTTTGTGGCAAAAATTAATTTTTTCGTAAACCCAACAGTTTTCCAAACAATCGGATGGTGTTCAAAAGCAGCTGGGGAATAGCTCCTGAATAGTTCTTTGACCTTAGCTACTGCAATTTTCAGTGCTTAATTGCAAAGCTAGGCAAATCGGTTTTCCTAGCTTCCCACTTTCCCTCTGCATTTTAAAACAGTTCGAAATGACTAGCTTACGTTTTTCAGCTGATGTTTTTATGTGCCAGCTATTTTTTCCAGATGTCTTTTGAGATTTTGATACTCTAAGTGCAAAATTGATATCACTGCTAGTTTTGAAATTGTGTTCATACATTTTTTTTTGGAAATATTTTTTCGAGGCTTGTCGAAAGCTTTTAAACTGATTTTTTTTTTTAAATTTTTGTCTTCTTGAACATTGATAATTTTATTTTTATGAATAAATTAAAATTTTTTTCTCTCGAGATTATGCAGTTCGATGATATCATACGTGAAAGTAAATACTTCCTTTTACGACATTGATCAGGGAATTAAAAAATTTAAATTTGAAATATAATTTATTTTTATTAAAAATATATTTTTAACAATGCTTAAATGTAAATTAATAATACTTTTGAGGATAAAAGTTTTAATTGTCAAAGCATGAATAATGCAACTGCCTGATGAACACTTTTATTGTCGACAATTGAGGTTTTCTAATAAATTTTTTTTTCCTTATGCCTCAGCTGTACCCGCGCTGTGCGTTTCAAATTGTAATGACTCGACCCTACGTGATTGCGCTTTTTTCATATCACGCATTGTACGTGGTTTAACATAATCATCTTCAGCATTCTCATCATCTGCAGTTGTACGAGAAGTATTCAAAGCCATTTGTGCTAAAGGATTACGATATGCCGCTTTTGGTGCGGGTCTTGAAAATACGTTGGTGGTATCTGTTGTCTCACCTTCTAAAGCTATTTGTTGAAATTCTTCAGTTAAATTGCGATGTTTACGTATTGCAGACCAGCTGTCATTGCCGCCCCCAGCGCCAGCGCTATCATCATCATTTGCAGCAGACGCATATTCTGCGGATACTTGTGTGCTAAAAAGCAATGCTGCAGAATTTGCAACTCTTGGCGGCGGTATTGGTTCTATAAGTGTTTCAGCAGTGTCAGTAGCATAACTCATTTTTGTCATGCGTTGCATTGGCTTTGGCATTGCTTGAGTCAACCGTTCTGTTTCATCCGCATCACTTTCAACATCAACATCAGATTCTATAATATCAGATGGAGTTTGTGGTGGACTATATGCCTCGGTTTGAAATTGAAAGGTGACTTTTTGACGTGGTTTTGGTCTTCTTGGTGATTCATGTTCTACTTCTATTATTGATTCACTGGCAGCAGCTCCATTACTTAATTCCAAAGTTTCACTCGCGCGCACATATCCTGTCGGTCTACGTTCTGTTAAAGGTTCTTCGTATTGTTTCGCATCATCAGCGTCTAATTTGTAATTAATCATTAATATTTGCTTATTGCTTGTTGACGTTTCATCTTCTGCCCACAACTGCTCTTCAAATTCAACCTTATCTCTTACGAAACCTGTTTGTCTTCTTGGTGCTATAAACGTTGATTTGTTTTCCTCTTTATCTTCATCGTCATCCTCAACATTAAATGTTACGCCTTTGTGTTGATCTTTATTTCCATCACTCTCCAAATGCGTTTCAGTTACCCATTGTTTAATATGGCCCGTTGGTCTTCTTTCTTTGATGCTCGGCGGTGAAACTTCGTCTTTGGTATTTTCTAAATTTTCAAAATTTTCCCAATCTTCATCAATGCTCTTACCATAACCTGTGGGGCTTTCTAAAAATCCCTCTTCGTTTTCTTCATATGTATGACGAATTTTATTGAATTCTTCTTCAATATTGACTGAAAAATCGCCATCAATATCTTTTTCCATTTCCTGCCATAGATCGTGGTCACTTTGTTTATGTCGACGAACATCAGCATCTAATTCTGTATCCTCCTCTTTAAATAGATCTTGTACATTTCTAACGTAACCCGTTGGTCTTCTTTCTTTTATCATCAAATCTCTTTCAGTAGTAGCATTATCCACTTGATCGATTCGTTCTTCTTCCTGAAACTGCACAGTTTTTGTATGCAACTCCATTTTACCAAATTCATCTTCAAAATAGTGATCATTGCGATTTTTTGCCCAAACATTATCATAAGTTATATTATTTCCATCATCTTGTTCATCTTTTTCAAGCTCTATTTTCTGCCATGCATCCTCATCGGGTTTTTGGAATCCAGTTACTCTTCTTTCCATTATGTTTGGTCCTGTTTTAAATGGCTCAAATGTTGGCTTTGCCTTTCTGTAGCGTCTTGTGGCAACTTCTTCATCTTTTTCACTTGTTTCATATGTGTTTCGTGCTAGCGCTTTTGGTGGCTGCTCCACCGCAGGTGATTGTATTTGATGTACTGTTATTGCAGCTTCAATTTCCTTAGATTGCTCTTCATTTTCACTCATTGGTGTAACTGCCGCCGCCTGTTGTTGCTGCTGCTGCTGCAAAGTTTGATGTTCTGTAGAATTTAGCCAATTTAGCACTCTGTTGTTATCTTCTTTAAACGCCTCACTTTCAAATATTGTTGTTTTTATATCGGGTGTTGTAATTGTAGCTATTGGTGGTACAGTTGCCGGCGCAGCAAATGGTTTTTGTATTTGCAGTGTTGTTGGTGGTACTGGTTTTACCATTTCAAATGTTGGTGGCGCTGGTGGATCATATCGTGGTGGCGCTGGTATAGTTAATACTTCAACGTTGACGACTTCTTCTTCCTTAAGTGCGCTTGGTGGTCGAAAAAGTGATGGTGTACTTTTGCTCAAAGATAATTTGGTTGGACGTACAGCTAAACGAGAGAAATGAAAGTAATTAAATTATTTGTTTTAATCGAAATTATCGCTAGCAAAAATATATTTATCTTGGGAATAGAATTTCATTAAATTATACTGTCTCGGTTTTTCCGTAATCGTTAAATACATACAGACAAACCCAGAAGAAATCGGAGACATTTCAATATGTGTACTTGCAACATTCTCAAAAATGTTGGAAAATGTAGAGTAAGACTTTACTTGATAACACATTTTCCTTCGACAAATAATCAATTTTGTTAAAATCAATTCATAATAAGAACTTTTAGGAAGATCCCAAAAGGATAAAAATTACCTTAAGAAGATCCCAAAACTTAATAAGAGGATCGAAATATCGGATATTATATTTAATAGAACGATATAGGAACTTTTGCATCCAAATTTTCATATTTTTCTAATGTCCACTTCAAAAATCATTTTAAAATATGTATAAATGCATGCGTTGTATGTATTCTCCTTTAGCTCCTAGGAGGAGCATAGGGCCTGCGTGTGTTGTTTTTTTTTTTTTTTAATATATTCGAGCAGTATCTGAGGACTTTAACATTCGACCATAGCTCGATCCTGACCTTATATTCCAGCTTTCTAAGCTGCATAGCAGATAAACTCTGTTGTTCAGAGGTGACGATGTATAAGTTTTTTACTTCAGTTTAAAACAAAGTTTAACTGCGAAATGTAAGCAATGGCTCCCGGAAATAACGCCAATAAATTTTTTTCTAAATTACGGCAGAAACTTTCTGACATTAATTTTTTGGAAATAGCTCCAGCATTTTTTTAAATAATGCTATAGGAAATAACGCCAGAAAATTTTTTGGGAATAAAGACAAAAAAATATCCATATAAAATCCTATCGTTATTTCCATTTTGTATTGGAAACTTTTGGCCCAACTTCACACTACTAAAAGCAACCCCAAATTATTATTGATCCGCCACAGTGCTTTATTTCTGGTGAAAATACCGCTATTTTGGCCGCCGAAAATACTTTCTACCATCTGAGCCCACTCTATTTATCTTTGTTTGATCACTAACTAGAATATGGTGCCACTGATTTTGGGTCCAAGAGATGTGCCTTCTGAGCAAATTCAACTTGTCGTATTGGTTTCGTAATAAAGCACGGTGGCGAATCAATCATGATTTCTGGTTGCTTTTAGTGGTGTGGAGTTGGGCCAATACACTGAATTGAAGGTATTATAGTCCAATATGTTGAGATACTCCAGTACGTAATGTTACCACAGGTCGATGAGAATTTGCCGGTAATATAAAAGTTTCAACAATACAATGACTTCCAGAGATGGGAAAAACTTTTTCAAGACAATTCCATCGATATCGTTCCTAACGCTTTTTCAACTGCTGTATGTTTAATACGAGGGCTGTTCGAAAGTTTTGAGAATATAGTAACCCTAGTGTTTTCCGATGCAAATTTTAAAGAAAGTTTGATATTTTTTAGAGCATGTTTTTTCAGATTTCTAAAGATGTAAGCTCTCGTTTCCTCGATAAGTCACATGACGGTATTCTTTAATTAGTTTTCGCATAGCATCGACATTTTCTGGCACAACAACTCTTTTTTGACGACCTTTGGGTGGGTCATCTTTAAAAGTCGACCGTTCTCGCTTTGGTCCATCGTCGCCAAAACCTTTTTTCAGTCGATCGATGCACCCTTGTTGAGATAAACCTACTCTTAAATCTTAAAAAATGATCGCATGAAAATTTTCAGGAGATAATTTAATTTTTCAAAGAATTGAATTTTTCAAGTGAAAGATGAGGTCTGAAGATGTCAAGCTTTACAACTGTAATAAAACTTTGCATCAGATAACACTAGGGATACTGCATAGATTCCCGAAACTTAAAAGGCACCCAACGTACCCTGAGTTAAAGGCATTATATTCTGATCATAGAGAAACTTTTCTTACGTGGCAGCTGTTTTACTGACTCAAAACCTTCCATCTCATCCTCTCCACGCTTGCGAAAAATACCGTGCACAACAACCGGCTCCCGGAACTGCAACGATAAGAAAAAAGAAAAAAATTAAGTGAAGACACTTAAAGTGAAAATAAAAAAATCAATAGAAGTGAAATAATAAAAATCAAAATTTCCTATTAATTATATAAAGCTGCCTAATATGTAAAACATTTTCGTCTTTCATTAACTAACTACATATATCCATATTGATAAGAAATTCAAATTGAAATAAGAAAATTATTTCAATGACTAAGCATGCGTCATCAGTTAACTATTTAAAGCTGTAGGAATAATGCATGTATGTTCTTAAATAATAAATAAATAGTTTTAGCGTTAATTTTGCTTATCAAAATATGTGAAAATTTTTCAAGTTATTTATTGATAATTGCAATAATTAATGTCAACAAACAAATCAATCAATCAGTCTTTGCTATTTTAATCCTCCCTTGAACTTATTATATATATATATGGTTTTCCTTTTAAATTAAACACATACCTGTTGCGAAAGACGTTTATCCTTGGAGCTGCGACTACGCGTTACAACGCGCGGTTGACTTCCACCAGCAGCACCATTACTGGTTGAACTCTGATCGAAACTTAGCCGATGTTTGAACCACCAGATTTTAATGCCAACGAGTGTTACAACCATACAGCACATAAGACCAAATGATGCAAATGTTTGAAATGTTCCGAAAACTGTTTATTTTGATTAAAAATTTGAAAAAAAAAAAATTAAAATATTGTTTCATAGGGATATTTGCAACAACTGTTTTTAATTACCTTCATTGTCATTGTGGCTGGTATATAATTGAGCCATTTTTTCCTTTTTTGTTTATTTGTTTTGTTTCGTTTCGTATATTGAATAATTTCTTTATTTATTTGTTTAATTTAAATATGTGTGTTTTTGTCTTAAAATAACTTCTGTTGATTTAGCATTGTTCTCTCCACTATCCAAAACCTTCGCAAATATTATTTTCGGGTTATTTTTTTCGTTATTTGTCTTTTTTGTGAATTTTACACCTTGTTATCAAATCAATGAAATCAATTAAAATGTTTTTTTCGTTGTCGCCTTGCGCGGTGTATCGTGTTGTTGTCTGCGACGAGCACTTGTAGTGTGTGTGCTTTCATCGCGTTTATCAGCACAAATGACGACTCCAACTTTTTTTCCGCCAAACTCTACACTTATCTACCTATATAAGTATATGAAGTTGGTTTTTTTTAGTTTGTTTGCCTTGTCTCCAATTTATCACTAATTTATGTGTTGCGTACACATCCGCACCTACCTCTGTTGCATTTTAATATTTTTTTATTTCATTTTTTCACCTGTGTGTTTTTTTATCAATTATTTTTATTGGTAGATAACGTAATATACTGAAGGCAGTCGTCTTGCAAATAATTAATTGCTGAGGTTTGGTGATGATTGTGGAGACTTTTCAAGTCAATACAGTACAATAAAGAATAAATCAAAATCAGGGAGCATACTTGAACTTGGCAGAGCTTTAATGATTATTTTTGAATTTATGGTTGTGTTTTCACTATACGTAACAGCAAAGAAACTAAATATTTTAAAAATCGATAAACTACTACATAAAAATTTTTTTTTCCATAGTTCTGAATTAACTTCAATGAATTTGGCCCATTGATTCCGGAAATGATTGTGCAACACAAAATTTTGAATGCGAACTCTATAACTTTCTTTAGTTTTTTTGCGGTCGTGTAATCCGAATTTAGCAACCGTTTTTCTTTATCAGCTCTCAGATCCGAGTTATCCTTGCTCTGGAGTGCAGAAAAATTTGTTCCAGGCATATGCCACTCATCCAGGCAGTTGTATAGTTTACTTTAGCCGACGCACAGTGCGAAATTTTCAGAGTCTAGCGGAACTTAATTCATATCTCAGCACATATAGCAGTTATAGTTATGAAACTTAATACTTGGATATATATTTAATTGGCAAAACACTATGCAAAAATTAAGGGGGATCAGACAAGGGGTTATTATACCCCCCATATATGAAAATGCTTAAAACGTTGTATTTCTGCTCCCATACCAGATATCGCTATGAAACTTGATAGATATAACCATTTTCTTATCAAAACACCATAAAAAATGAAGGGGGTAAGACAAGGGGTATTTGCTGTTTCTTGAATTTTTATTCAGAAATGCTTCTGAATTTCGAGAGGATCCCCCTACCTTTTTAGTATATTATAAACTAGCGTACAAAAAGTTACCTTTAAACTATGGAGAGTGTCAGATATTAGTGTTGGTAAGCCTATTTTTTCCAAAACAAAACCAACGATGGCGTCCGATGTCGGTTTTTCATGAAATTTCGGTGTTATATGAAATTTCCAAAGACATTCTGGAAAAGGCTTAGTTAAAAAGAAGATCGCAAAATATCGCAAAAGATGTTTTATGTTTCCAGTAGAGGATAAACCTACCTTTCAAATTTTGTACGTTTTAAAATGGCAATTTGTGGTAACACCTTTTAAAGTATCCAATGAAGTGGAAAATGTAAATCTTATCCACTCCTTAAAAAGCCCAATTTTCACAAACAAATCACATACGAGTAAGAAAAGATTTTGCAATTATTTGAATGCCAACAAGTGGCAATTTTATCAAGAAATTAATGATAAAAATTTCGCGGCCTACTGACTTACCGTTTGTATGTACCACTCTATTAACTTCAACATATCGAAAAGCTTTTAATAGGCAAAAAGTATGACTGAATAAGTAATGCAAGTTTCAGGTGCATTTTGCAGTTGTTTGGCAGGGTTTTTCACCAAACTGAGTATGAGGTTTTTGAGGTGGGATATTAAGCTACTCAAAAAATGAATAATCTGACGCATTTTATGTATTTCAAAAATTGAATAAAGTTCCGCTAAACTTCCCAAATTTCGCACTGTGCGACGGCATCAAACAGCCTTAATCTTCCTCATAAAATGCATACCTTTTAACATTTCCAAACGTATCACAACTTTCCGAGATAACATCCATCGAAATAAATGTATCGCAACTCTATACAAGGACTAAATAAAATTTGTTTGGAGTTGAGATACCTTTACTTCAAAGGATCCAATTTGAAAAGTTGAAATCTATGGTTGGGAAGATAATGGCTATCCGATGCCCTCGTGAACTACACAACTTCCAAGATATGTGCCATATCCCTTCAGGACCACGGACTATTCCAAAACTAGTTTGTAAACTAGGTACTCCATGGGGGTGACCGACTAGTTCAAATTCTGTTCCCATCACATATAAAGTTCTATTTACATTTTGTATTATTTGTCATTGGACGTAACCAATTGTCTTCTTATGCATTACACTGAGACCAGAAAAATGTCAATTGTCTCCTTATGCATTACACTCGGACCAGAAAAAGTCTAATTTATTTTATTTTATTTATTTCAAAGCATTTAATTTAATATACAAATTTTATATTGTACAAAAACGTCAAAAGGTTTCATAGACGAATGTGCTTAAGACTTTATTATATTTATATTTCTGAGCATTGTCTTCCGGGTTCAAATCTCAGTGCGGATGAAATTTTATTTATTAATTTTTTTATTATTTTATACGTCGGCTATATTGGACACATGTTTCATTTCTTCAGACAAATTGTATACAAATTAATGGAAATTTAAAAATTGGAATTGAAAGTCACCGAGTGTAGGATTTGTACCCGGATCTCTCCACGCAGTGCAAGTCATTAGACTGATACACTATCGTTTTCTCTTCTTCACAGTCGACGAGCTTCCAAATAGTACGTAGTCAGTAACATTATAATTTCACTGACAATTGGTACACAATTGAACTACTTTTAGTACTATTGACGGATTACATTATTACGGATGCATTACATTCGGACCATTTTTGATACAAATGACCGACTTTGTATTTAATTTGTACCATTTTTGGTACAATTGATAACACTGTTCAACGGCAAAAAATTATCTGAGTTCAGACCATAAAATTATTATTCCTTGCTATTGACATAGTAGAACTGCATTTAAAAAATTTTTCCATCACGTCTCAATTTTCAGAAAAATTGACAAATCCAAAATCACGACTTACATCCGCGCGAAAATAAATTAAAAAATTTTTATCCGTCAGAATGTTAAAACAAAAATGTCAAACGATTCAAAAAATAGCAATAATTTCAAATCTGAAAAAAAATTTGAAATCGGTCGGGCAGATTTTTTTGTATGCCCGTTTAATTGAGAAAATGGACTGAAAAAACCAAACACCAACCATCTTTAATTACATAATTCTTGCCTAAATCAATACAAAATTAAAAAAACTCTTCGCGAGCTTGTGCGTCATTATTTTAACTTTATTTTGATATCAAAAACTTAAGGATTGGATCATGAATAACCAACTTATTTCCTTTTGAACAAAAAATGTACATACAGGATGTCATACAAGTACTTTCATTTCCAAGTAGGTATGATACAACATTCAATAGCTTTTGTATGACTTTCTATATGTACGTTTTTTGTTCAAAAGCAAATAAGTTGATTATTCATGGTCCAATCCTTAAGTTTTTGATATCAAAATAAAGTTAAAACAACGACGCACAAGCTCGTGAAGAGATTTTTTTAATTTTGTATTGATTTAGGCAAGAATTATGAAATTAAAGACGGTTGGTGTTTGGTTTTTTCAGTCCATTTTCTCAATTAAACGGGCATACAAAAAAATCTGGCCGACCGATTTCAAAATTTTTTTTGGATTTGAAATAACTGCTATTTTTTGAATCGTTTGACATTTTTGTTTTAAAATTCTGACGGATAAAAATTTTTTAATTTATTTTCGCGCGGATGTAAGTCGTGATTTTGGATTTGTCAATCTTTCTGAAAATTGAGACGTGATGGAAAAATTTTGTAAACGCAGTTCTACTATGTCAATAGTAAGGAATAATAATTTTATGGTCTGAACTGAGATAAAAACAAAAACCTGAAATTCGTTGAACAGTGTAATTTAAGTAAATTTATTCTAGATTTAGGTGTAGCCCGTTTTGGTCTACTTGCAAAATAACTAGACCAAAGATGGGACTATTGAGACAATTGTCTCCGCCGGTCCTACAGGGATACTAAGAGCGTCATAAGTGAGTCATCGCCTATAAAAGATTTTTACTTTTTGAAATTGTGTATCTTCATTTTAATGATATATCAAAAATAATTCTGCGGTCGGATTCAGATGGAGTTCTTAAAAAATTACTTCTTTCACTAAATTTCAAAAAAAACCTATTGTTTGATTTCATGTGTTGTGGATAGAATCATTTATAGACAAATACTTATTACTACACTGATGTAAGACTATATGATTAATGATTTGTGAATTTCACCCTCTCAATTCATATTCACCATTAAATTTTTTGAAACGTTCTAAAAGAAATATCAAATTTTCTATTGCAGTCTACCGATGGGACTTCATGTTGGTCGTTCGAATGTAAAATCTGTTGCCGAAAGACGCTTACCAGAAATACAACGTTTTCTAGTATCGCTATTCAATTCCGCTGATGAAATTGCACATTCAGATCTTGTGTACACATTCTTTCATCCATTGTTGCGTGATCAGCAAGAGGCGAAGCTAGGAGTGTCAAAAGTTAAAGGTAATTTCCGGATTTTGTTGATGATTGCATTAGTAATAAAGCTAATATTTTCTATATTTAAATATTACAGAGGTTAAACAACAAAATTTACGCGAAAGTCCTTATGAAGTGGGACAATTAAGAATATCACTGCAATATCGACGTGGTGCCTTAACTGTGATGGTATTTAAGAAATTTCAATATTTTCAATTAAAATATTTAAATTCTCTATTTCTCATCCTTAGATACATCATGCTAAAGGCTTACCTATGCTGCAGGGCAATCAGGAACCAAATACTTATGTTAAGTGTTATCTTAAGCCTGATACCACCAAAGCAACAAAGCGTAAAACGAAAGTTGTACGCAAAACGTGTGTTCCCAGTTTTATGGAAACGGTAAGGAATAAATAAAGACTAGCAAATTTTTGTAAAAAATGTTGTGGCTAATTTTCGCGCTATTCCCTATTTTATAGTCAAAAAAAAATCAGCTTTATTCTAAACAATTATTTCCAGATGAATTGTTTCAGGAAAATAGTTTCCCAAACTTTCTGTGGTTTTTTACAAATATATTAATCAGGAAATACGCATTAGTGAGTAGTTTTTTTTTTCCAAAATGATTTCTGGGAAGAATTTATTTCTCCAGGATCAATTTACATTTCCGCGAACAATTGATTTGCTCAGGAACAATTTGTTTTGAAAATTTAACTAAAAATTCAATTCCAATGAAAAATCTAATATAGGATTTAAAAGACCACTATGTCTTTCGTGTATTTCCATTCAGAATTCTTCAAAGTGCAAAACTCGCTATTTGGAGCTATATGTTAATATTTATCACACTTACAATAAATAGTGTAACTAATTTTTGTCAACTACATCGTAAAGTTTTTGATTCGCGATGAATCAGACATTGAAAAGTATATTTCACTTTCATATAAATTTGATTGTAGGAAACAGTGTTTTCTTCACTTTAAAGCAGATCAATATTGAAGAGTCAAAAACCAAGCTTAGATTAAAAAAGATCAAAATAGAGAATAAAAAAAGTTGTAAATTTGCAGGCCATTATCACTTTTAAGGAATAATTATTCCATTGGGAAGATTTCTATTGTATATTTAAGTTTAATAAAGGTCACTTTTAATATTTATAAGATTGATTTTAAAATCAGCCTTTTTAAAAAATTTGTTTTTTTAAGATTTCTTTTGTTTTGATATAAATTTTGTCAATTTTTTAATTAAAAAAAAAATCTATCTCTTATAAAAAATAAAAATTCCCCTCCCCTGATATATATAGGGGAATGTCGTCAGGGTTTTTAACTTTCCTCTGTATCTTTTTTATATATTTGAATACTACCAAATTATTTGTTTTATTTAAAAGTTCGGACCTTTATCTGTAACATACCTTTAAGACAACTCGCTGCGATTTCGGAAAAAGGAGTTATTGACGAAACTAAAAAAGAAAAAGTAGTCAGGGTTGGGCCACCACCAAATATCGATGAAATATGTACTAAAATAGTGTGTAATGAATATGTATGAAACTTTTTATTGTTTTTTATTCGATTATACAAAATTCCGATGAGATATCTCCATAATAACATTAATCTGAATCGCAATTTGGGCAAACATAGTAACTTTTTGTGAGATTGACACTTCAAGTGCACGTCTTGCTTGCATTCAATGCATGCGATTGAATTATTTCGATTCAGACTTTTTTAGGCGTTTTCGAAGCATCGCGCATCTGGTGGTTTTTACGTAACTCTTCGCGGTTCTCTGGGGAGGTTAAGAACGTGCTTTTCATCGGACGGGGCCCCCGATTAGATTTCACTGTTGGCGCGGCCGCTTGCAGAGGCCCGACCAATGACAAAATCGTGGAAAGGGTGGACTCATGAGACGAAGAATTCGAAAGCCGAGAAGAAGTCGATAGTTCCTCGTGCGTTTCACTCGTTGCTTTCTCGTGCTTGCCCATAGAACTCGCTACTTTTCCATTCGTGTCAACTCTGGGGGAATCCAAAGCGGTAATGTTAATGTTCTGTGTTCCGTAAAACCGATTCAGTGATGTTATTTTACTGATTCTGAATAAAAATTGTTGTGGCCCAACCCTGACTACACGAGGGGCCCAACCCTGACGACAAGCGTGTTTTTCGACCGCTCAATACTATATGTGAATAGGTTAGGGAATCGAATTTTCCCTTTGGGAACTTGATAATGGTTCATCTCTTAATGGATATATATACTTACTTTTTCGGTGGCATTGTTCTTTTCCAAGTTTCCAGTAATTTTTCACTGGTATTATAAAATTTTTTGAACTATCGAAAACTACACTAAGGCACAAAAATTTTTACTGACGATCCCGGTGACACGCAATGCTAAAAAAAGTTTTCTGCCATCGAGAACAATAATTCGACGCTATAACACAGATGGCAGCACGTGTCATATACGAGAAATAGCAGTGGCCCAACCCTGACGACATTCCCCTAATTAACTTTATCATGAATTTGTCTGGAAATTCCCACTCGAAAATATATTCTTTTCTCGAATGGAAATTCCATTTCCAGCACGGAAACTAATGTGCAGCCCTGGTATTTTCCGTTGATTTTGACAGCTTAGCTTAAAAAATAAATTATAAACATCTAAATTTCATTAAAAACAATTAAAATAAAATTAGTGATAGTCTACGAGTTCGGCCAAATGAGTCTCGAAACTTCATACTTTGTGAGAAACAGAGGGAGGTAACATTAATAAAAAAAAAAAAAAAAATTACGAAGTGAAAATTACAAATGCTACTCTCATAGATAAATTTGAATCAAGTTTACTTTAGTGACACTTATTTTTTCTGTTTTCAAACCTAAGCAGTTAATTTAATGAATTCTTTTAATTTTAAGAAAGGATATGTAAAAATATTGGACAATAAATTCTTTCAATAAATGTCAAAATATTCCCTCCCAAATTATTACCGATAACCTTACATACTTTCCAGTGAAATTTGCTCTTACAGAAGAAATTTTTTGCGATTGTATGCTAGAAAGCCCGGGAAAAAATTCTCATTAATGTTTAATTCATTTAAAGCGCAATATATATTGTTATATCGTATGAAAAAAATATTCATAAAATATTTTCGTTGTTCTTCTTTTCAGCTCGAATACCGCATGCCAATGGAATACATACAAAATCGTATACTGCATGTTACCGTTTGGTCACATGATGCATTGCAGGAAAATGAACTGCTGGGTGGTTTTCAAATAGAACTTAGCAAATATGACTTGCATAAAGAAATAATCGACTGGTTCCGCTTAGGACCGATGTCTCGAAATTAAAGTTTTTTTTTTTTTACTTTGGAAAGTAAATGTGATGTGATTGAAATGATCGAACAATTAAATTGAGATACATAAGTATATAAATAGGGATAGGGAGCTTCCAGCAGCCAGTAACAGTATTTCCTAATCGCACATTAAGTACAGGGAAACGTTGATTATCTTAACTAAAAAAAGAAAAAAAAAAAAAAAAAAAGAAAAATAAATAATCAAGATACAAAAATACTACAATTATATTATAAGTTAAAGCGAACTGAGAATTATTTAAAGATAAAAAAAAAATTAAATTATATAAATGTACTAAAATTAAAATGATTAAGTAAATGTGTGATCTAACATTCCAAAACTTAAAAAAATTACAATATTTATTATTGCACAATAAACATAATTATGAACACAACTATTTTTACACTCAAGTGTCTAATAAAATTTTATAAAAATTGTTAAAATTTGTAAAAAAAAAATTTTTTTTCTGTGTATTTTGTCATGCGCATGCAACATTTAAGATCAATTGTTTATTTTCTTTTTCAATTTAGCAATAGTTTCTGTTAACATTTTTTTTAACTATTTTACATAATATGTATAGAAATATTCAATTTATCTCAATTTTGAATTATATTCTTATTGTTTTTATTAAAATGTAAATATTAATGTGCAAATAAAACTCATAATAAATAATTAAAAATTTTATTACGTAAAAAAAGTTGAAAAAATAAATATTTTATATGAATCTACAACAGCAACAATTTATATTAAAAAAATGATAAACATATACATATATTTTTCTAGCAAACTTTTATTTTTGCATTATTTTTGCAATATCTTAAAATTGTATATTTATTAAAAAGGTAAACTATTTTATTGTAGTTTTAAACGCAGGCTTTTTGTGTCTACTATCCTTTTTTTTCTATAAGAAGCTTAAGCAATTTTAAGCAACAACAGTTATTTTTATAAACTAATATAATTAAAATCAAACAAATACTTACTTATGTGCATAAAACTCATGTATTTAAATAAATATTTTTAGTAAAAATAAGTTAAAAATTTTATTTCGATTTTGAGTTAAAAAGAGACTATCCGAATATCCCTCAAAAAGTTCGGTAAGTTGGTGGTATTTTATTAGTTAGAAAAAACCCGCTAATGATTAAATTTCAGGAAGGCTGGTAGACATGGAGATGAGAAAACGTAAAATTACTGATGTAAGAGCAGCAGAAATCATGCGAAAAGAACCTCGTAAAGACCGTTCGGAATCTTCGACTGATGATCACAGAAAACGACCGCATATTTTTGTTTTTATTGGCTTTTTGGTAAGGCAAATTCAAAATCTTTAAAACATTCAGTTTGATATAATCAAATAATCCCCCAAAATAGGACGAATATATCGCCCATTTTGTACCAGATTCGAGAAAGTGCATGTTTGGCATAACTTTTTTAAACCATTTTGTAAAAGAAAACCACACTAGTGCAAAACTGAAAAATTTTCACTTGCGTGATTCTGTCATAATGACGATATTATGACGTTAATGGCAGAAAGTCAATTGGACCTTTTTCTCAGACTGCCTTGCAGTCTCCACTGCAGACTGAGAAAAAACTCTCGGGAATGTTAATTGATGATAAAGCCTATTATAAGATCGCGTGGAAAGTTACAAATTATTTGATCAAAGATATGATTATGGGTCTTATCAGGAATTTTTGCAATCGCAAATATTTTGATAATAGAAATTCCATTTCCAGAAGGGATGCATTTTCTTCCGTTTTCTTTTTATTTTCTTTTCTTCCAATTTTCGCCAAAAAATAGTATATCCCAAATAAAGTTATACTCATTGACAAATTTGAGTCAAATTTACTTTAGTGACACCTTAAATTGTTTTTTTAAAAACTTATTTATCTTTTGAAGGATTTTAGTTTTAATAAAGCTTTTCGCTCGGTTCTTGTTTCGGGGATATAACCGTCAGAAGATCTTGATATAACATTTAGAAAAACTAGTATAAGTTGAAAACGTTTGGTTGAATATTCATATGGAAGGTATTTGTATAAGCTAGAAAATTGCCATACAAATGCCTTTAATTTTTCATACTTTGTTAATTCGCGCTTCGAATTCCCTGTTAAAAATTGGAGAATAAACTCAAACAACAAATGTCAAAAATCTTCCTTAACAAATTATTGCCGATAACATTATTTTCCAGTAAATTCTTTTTTTCCAGAAAAATGTTTTTACTATAGCATGCTAGGGAGTCTGAGAAAAAATTCACGAGAATGTTTATTCATGATGAGGCCCTATAAGATCTCGTGCAAAGTAGCAATTTATTTGATCAAAGAAATGATTAGTATTGGAGATATCAACCTCTCAAAAAATGTGTAAATTTTTCTCTAAACAATGGGATAAGAAAAGAAACTTGATAAAATTTCTATGAAAATAATAAAAATTATAACAATTCTGGTTGTATGATCATTCAGGGAAAACTTTATCATGCATATTTCAGGATTTAATTGAACTAGAATCGCCCAATGGTCAAAATTTGACCACAAATGTATTAAATAATTTTGGTACCTTTTGAAAAGTTTTAGTACTTTTTTTTTCTATTTGGTACAAAATAGAAAAGCTCATTAATCATTTCTGGTACAATGAAGTCAGTGTCAGGTTTTTCTTTTTCTCTTGCGTATTAATATACAGATTCCTTTTTTCTTAGAAAAGGAAAAAGTTTATCATTTATGTACTTAACAGGAAAATAAAAAAAGGAACATAATTCGAACAAAATTAGTCATCAGGCCTGTTCCGTAATCCGCGTGGTTTCAACAACTTTTCACTTAGGAGGCTTTTTGATGAAAATGGTGAGCCACACGATAAAAAGTATTAGATTCTTTTCTGTGTAGAATTACTGGTTCTACAAATAATATTCATTTGTATTAACGAAAAAGTAACTGTATCGGAAATATTCGATAAAGTCGAATTTTTCGACTTTTTGCGGTTTTTTAATATTATTTCCTAAACGGTTACTATTTCTTTAATGTCAATCAATGCTATTTGTATGAATAATTCCCCATAAAAAAGTTTCTGATGCTTTTTGTCGTGTGAGTCACCATTTTTATAAAAAAGCCTCCTAAATGGAAAGTAATTGAAACCACACGGATTATGGAACAGGCCTGAGTATAATTATAAAATGGCGATATAAAAATAATTTCATAAAAAGCTGCAAATTTGTATCCAATTACACTGTGGAACAAAATTTGGTCAACAAAAGTTTACTCGGATAAAAGACCATTTGGCTCAGTTTGTTCAAATTGGCTCTAGTTTTCGAGAAAAGGCCGTTTGAATTTGCAGTTTATTTGAATTTATTTCCCGACCTATGCTAAATATCTCTAAAAAAAACATTTTTACAAAATCTTTACTAGTTCTTATAAAACATCATTTTGTTAAAGCCTTTTTTACGTTTAATTTCTTAGATGGCTCACTTGAGAAATTTTTGCCCATATGAAACATTTATTATATCAAAGTATTCGTATGGCTATAGGTTAAAAGGCATAAATCCACCACTCGGGTGATTTCTATTGAGCCGAATGTCATAAAAGGCGAAAAATATCACTTTTTTGGGAATTTTGTGCTCTTACTTGCCAAAAGTGCATCCAAAAATACTGACTTGGTAGTGAAAGAGTAGATATGGATTAGATGAACAAAACCCCACCACTAAATGTAATAAAACTCAGTTAACTTACGAGATATATCGAAAAGATCACGTAATGCAAGGTGCAAAATTCAAACGGCCTTTTCTCGAAAACTAGAGCCAATTTGATCAAACTGAGCCAAATGGTCTTTTAATTTGGCCTACATTTTTATTCCGCAGCGTCAGATCCGAGTAAACTTTTGTTGACCAAATTTTGTTCCACAGTGTTATGCCAAAATGTACGTGCCATTAAAAATATACCGTGTAGCTTGACATTTTTGAAAAATACCGGGCCTCAGAAATATTGCTTTTAGAAAAAAAAAATTAATAATTTTGTCGTAGTCGGCCATCTTGTATCGTGTAAAACTCGTCTAAAAGAGTCTTAGGAGACTCTTTTTTGATTCGCCTGGAAGAGCTTTAAGCTTCGTTTATAATGATCTACCAGAAGAGTGATAAAAGAATCCTCTGTTAACCGCGCCGGAGTTTTGTCGCGCAGTACTCGCCTGGAAGAGTTATAAGTTCATCGCAGAGATGTTTGATTTGCAATGATCTTCCAGAAGAGTGTTAAGAGAATCTTCTGTTACTCGCGGAAAATTTTTGTCTCGGAAAGTTCGCGTGAAAGAGCTGTAAATACATACTAAAAATGTTGGAAGATCCAAGAAGATTTCAAATGTTTGCTGGGAAGTCTGGAGTTTTGTTTAGTTTTGCTACAGTGGGCAGCAAGTGCTGTTTTGTGGTCTGAATTTGTAAGAGTCTTTTGGTGCGATTTATGTTCAGCTAATCTTGTCCTCAATTTTTGTTTGGTTGTTCCAACAAATACTTTGTTGCACATGTTGGATTTGTCT
This sequence comes from Calliopum simillimum, assembly GCA_951812925.1. Lineage (NCBI taxonomy): Eukaryota > Metazoa > Arthropoda > Insecta > Diptera > Lauxaniidae > Calliopum > Calliopum simillimum. The sequence continues at coordinate 26,829,750 of OX638371.1, forward strand.
CCTTTGCATGAAATGAGATGAATCAAATTCGATTTGTTTTTAAACTGCATGTACTATTCCGATGTTTGCTGGAAGGTTCAGTAATTTACACTCGGTCATTACATCCAACCGCCTAAAAAATTCTATACACGTGGCATAGTTCCAATTCGCTCAACGTGGATTCATAGCCTATGATCTCAGTTCACAAATGTAATTTAATAGCGAACAAATTAAAATTGGTATAAAATGTGTTAGAAAAAGTCTCTTTAAAATATAAAATAATTTTTCCCTCACTGTATCATATTTTTTTTTCCAATTTAGAATTTATTCCGAAATTTTGTTAACAAACTCGACAAAATTTTGATTTATTCATTATTCGGCAGGTGCAGGTTCAGGTGCAGGTGCTGGATTTTCTTCAGTTGCAGCGGGAGCTGGTGGTTCTGCTTCAGCATCTGCAGTTGGCGCAGCTTCTGCTGCTCCTGGTTCAGTGGCAGTTCCTTCTGCTGCTACCGGCGCTGCTTCACCTTCAGTTGGCACTGCTGGCGCTCCATCAGCTGTTCCTTCAGCTGCACCTTCTACAGGCGGTGCAGTTCCATCAACATTTTGAGAACGTCTAGCGCTATCTTCGCCACTTTCTTCACCACTTGTCGTTGTTGCACCTTCATCCACGGGAGCTATTTATGGTAAAAGATGAAAAAATTTAATAATGTTTTTTTAATATCGACTTAAATTAAATTACCGCTCTCTGGAGTTCCTTCCTTAGTTGGCGCCAATGCAGTATCAGAGGTGGTGGATTTAGATTTAGACTGTAAATGAAAAAAATTTAGAAGATAACGATACTTCGATTGATTTAAAACTATTGTACCTTCTTCTTCTTCTTAGTCTCTTTTTGTTCTTCTTCAATTATTTTCTCTTGTGTATCGATCGTTGCATAGTCCACTGGGAAGAATTTAAGCGCTTCTTCTTTGCCAATAACAGCATTTGGACTGACGTAGCTGGGGCCATATGTTGCCAATGATAACATTGTATGCGACGTCTGTTTGGCCACTTTGAAAACAATTTTGTCGGAACTGAAAAGAGAGAGAATATAATTTTAGAAAAAACCATACATCTCAATTCGTCTGCTTCTCTTACGCCTGCTGTGGTTTGGATACATATTTCTGTACAGTAGTAGCAATAAGTTTTGCCTCATCTGCATCATCACTTGTAAAGAATCCGTAAAGCAAGACATCATCCTTATGGCGTTCAGCCACACCAATGAGATCCTTCTTCTTATATGCATCGAATGCCATGACAACGTGTGGTGGTTCTGGAATTGGATCTGGTTCCAAAAATGGTGTGGTTTGCTGCCGGAAGAATACATAAACCATAGCTGCGTGTGTACGATGGTTATTGCCAACCCAAACGGGTGGTATTTTATAGGTCTTCTTGCGTGTGCGTTTCTTCGGTGGTTCTTCAATTTCCGGTTCAGCTTCTTTTTCTATTTCTTCGTCTTCGTCTCCCAACATTAAGTCAAGTTCAAAGTCCATAGGCATACCTCCATCATCTGGTTGCTGGCCTTCACCTTGACCACCATCATCTTCACCTTCGCCTTCGCCTTCACCTTCATCTTCGCCTTCGTCGCCTTCTTCATCACCATCACCTTCTTTGCCAACTTTCGATGGTACTGCTCTCATGTCTGGTTGAGGTGGTGGTGGTGGGGGTTCTTCCTCTTCTTCGTCTTCCCATTCTTCACCATCTGCAAGAAGATAATAGATTCAAACGACAATGCATTGTCTCGGAAATGATATTGACTTTAACACTCACCTTTTATTTCGACCTCTACCTTTACATCCATTGGCGCTAATATCGGTTTGTATACTTTATCAAATGGGTCACCATCCTCCGGTGTTGGTGTTTTAGTCAATTCATGTGCAAACTTTTGCAATATACCAGCGACATTGTGAATTGCATCATCCGGTACTTTCCAGAAGCAAACGAGCAATTCCTTACCATCAATCAAATCGATGATATCTTCGTCTAATGGATTATTACAAGCAAAATTGATCACTTCGAAGTTCTCCTTCGTAACTTGTACCACACGACGATCTTTGCATTGTATCTTCAATTTATCAGCCGGTTCCGTAATTTTCTTGAACATATCGCGATTCACTTGTGGTCCAAATAATGTCACACCAACATCGGGTAGATTTTCAATAACCATATCGGTGACGTATGTCAAATAATTATGACGCTTTCTCTCCTTCTCAGCGACCTCTATTGCTATAGATTCGGCAATGGCATCTTGCTTCTTGCGATAGCGAACAACTTCTTCAGGTTGCATTTCGGATATAGGATAAGTAGTGCGGGCCTGTTTACTAGTGAGCAAAGCTAATTCGGTCGTGATCAGGCGTAAAAGTTTAGGAACATTGGTGCCGAACATAAGATTAACAGCTACGCCGTTCTATGGTAAGAATAAGAAAAGATTATTTCAAATCAAAATTTCAATACGTATAATTTTATTTGACTTCAAACATTCATTATAATTTATAAATATACAAATTTCTCTCTTTAATTTTCTACATAACAATCTCTCGATCTCTTTCTTTTAATTCAGTGAATGTAATGGAGTTTCTTTCTGGAGGTTTTGTTGAAAATTCCTCAGTTATGAAATCCAAAATTTTTGGTCCATCAGTGCCATGTAAAATTTTCACGATTTTGCCATTCTGCATAGAGAAAAAAAAGAAAGAGAAAGAGAGGCAATTGAGAAGGTGTGAGAAAATATATCATCGATGAATAGGAAAAGTCTAATGAATGTAGTTAGAAGATATCTGTGCAAAGTTGGCAAAACATGATATTGTTTTTGTAATCTAGGAGCTAATAAAAATGTATATCTATCTCTACGCCTTCTGGTTCCAGAGATAAAAGACATGACAGAGTATGATATGATAGATTTTGTATGTTTTTTTCCATTAAATTAAAATTTAAATTCCCTCTACTGAAAAAAATTTACAAAAAGGGCATATCACACTTCGATAACATCTAACAGATAGATACAGGTCTTCCGGTTCAACTTTATCCATCAAAATAAATTTTTCAAAAAATAAACCTGAAATGATATATTTCTGTACATACAGCAGCTATCGTTATGAAACTTGGTATTTGAATGAATATAGTGTCTACCAAACACCTTCGAAAATGTGGTGATTGTTGGGCAAGCTATTTGGAAAAAGGTTGATTTGATTTGGAAAAATATCAATATGATGTGGAAAACGTTTAACTTGGAGTCGAAGTACAAGTGCAAGAACTAGCAAAATCGTACTAAGGATATGTTTTTGAATGTACCACAACGTTACTTTATCCGATGAAAATTTTCAGGTACGTGTATTTAAACAACATGTGCCACAATAGGTTTTTATACCCTACCCTATATTCACTTTGTCCTTTGTAACGCAGACAAGGAGGCGTGGCAGGTATGGAAAAGTATATATATTCTTGATAAGCGTCACCCCCTGAGTCGATATAGACATGTCCGTCTGTCTGGCTGGGTGTGCGTGGAAATACATTTTTTGGGAAAACTGAGCAACATAATTCAGTGAAATTTGGCATTCTGCCTTCGTCGTCAAAGTTAGCTCGGGGGATTGAAAATGAGCGAAATCGGTCAACGGACACGCCTACCGCCCATACAAAAAATATATTCAAAATGCAATAAAAAAAGCACTATTTGCAATCATATAAGCAAAATATACATAAATACTAGGGATAGTTAATATAAGCTCTGAGTAAAAAGTAGGCGAAGTAGGATTAGAGCGCGTGGCACCTCCCATGCAAGCAAAAGTTTTAAAATGTTATACTGAAAGTGTTTTTTAAGATAATCCAACTAAATTTCACTCAAACACTAAGAACATTAATTGCAAACTCTGAGCAAAAAGTAGGCGAAGTAGGGTTAGATGGCGTGGCACCTCCCATATAATAAAGAGTTTCAAATGATAAACTGAATGTGTTTTTTGAGATATCAAACCAAATTTCACCTAAAGACTAAGAACATTAATTGCAAACTCTGAGCAAAAAGTAGGCGAAGTAGGATTAGAGGGCGAGGCACCTACTATATAAACGAAAGTTTCAAAATGCTATACTGAAAGATTTTTTTTAAAAAAAACCTAACCCAATTTTACTCAAACACTCAGAATAGTAAAGCAAGCCCTACGCAAAATTTAGGTAAACCCGGAGACGAGCGCGTGGCACTTCCCATATAAGCAATTTGTTCTTATACTCTCCAAGGAGTTACAGAAGAATAAAACAATTTATTTTAATAAAAAATAGTATGTACAAGAATGTTGCATAGTATTAATCAACTAAGTGTTTATTTATATACTTGAAATGCAGTGTAGGGTATTTAGTTTTTGGCCAGACCAAAGGTACCACCCTTAATAGTTTTTTTTTTTTTCAAATTAACGATATAGTAAATACTCTCGGGAAACCGTGAATCGTTGAGTTAAATCAAAGTAATTTTTAAACATCCCACTTAATGTAGAGTAGAGCAATAAATTTGAGACAGCTATTTTATTATAAATGATTTCCTCTTATCCTCCTGACAGAGTCTACAGGAATCGCCGTCTGGTGCTATAATTGATCAAATAACTAGATCGCTAGAAATCGCGATACGACACCATCAGTAAGCAGACATCAAACTAACATACTGTGCCCAAATACTCTACACAACTCATGGCAAATTTTAGTGGACAAAAGAAAACTGTTGATGACAGCCACCAACATAATCCTCTTTCTCATGACCAGTGGTTCCAGTCGTCATCAGTAAGATCTTCCCGCCAACGAAAGAAAACTTATGAGGAATATCAAAAAAGACAACTTCTATTAACTAGGTGGGTAATATTGGCGTGGAAAGGCAGCGCACAATCGCAGCTTGGCAATATTGATAGCATGAATAATCTTATGGCAGATAGACGGCATGACTCATGACAAAACCAAGACTGATATGGTTTTTGGTCTTGGTTTGGTCATCACAACATATTAATGTGTTCTTTTGAAAGTGAAATAATGAAAGAATAAACTCGGGCTCTACTTTCACGGAAAGTCTACTTGATGGTGCAGTATTGATGGCATTAAATTGAAAAAATTATATCGGGTAAATAACCGATTATTATAGCACATAATGTGTATAACATAAATTTTATGGACTTGTTCCACTTTCAAAAAACCCATTAATTTTCTAAAGTAAATTTAAGACTTACAGTTACAAATAGCCATGATGGTTCACTCTTCTTATTAAAACGCTTTAAGTATGATATTGTATCAGACTTGCACTAAAATAAAAAGAAATAGAGAAAAAACGATGTATACTTTAAAGAGACCAGTTTTGTTATCCGCGTGGTTTCAGTTGGTATCAATTTTTGTGGAGAACTACATGCTCTAAAATTATAATGATGTACGAAAAAGTAACCGCTTAAGAGATATTCGATGGAAACGTATTTTTTTGACGTTTTGAGGATTTTTAAGAATATTTCCTAAACGGTAATATTTTCTTATACATAAAATAATAATATTTGTAGAGCCTGTGATTCTCCACAAAAGAGATAGTAGTATTTTTTATACTGCGAGTCATCGTTTACATCAAAAAGCTTTTGAAATGATAAGGCATTGAAACCAAACGGATTACGGAACAGGACAGATAAGACTGTGCAACACAAAATATTGAATGAGATGTAGTTAATTTTAATTATTTTGCAGTCGCTTCTTCCGAATCTGGTAACCAATTTTCTCTATCAGATCTTTGAGCCGATTTATCCTTGCTTTAAAATGCAGAAAATTGTTTTTTCCAACATATGGCATACATTCATGAAATAGTGTAGTTCACTTTTGCCAACAGCATCGAATAGCCCAAATATTTTTCATTATTTCTGATCTTTTAACTTTTCCAATTGGATCATTACTTTCTGAGATATCATGCATTGATGTTAAGGTATCGCAAATCCATGTTAAGGACTTGCATTATATGTGACAGTGTATGACATCTCAGTCAGTAATGATACTTATATTTGGATCCCGTTGACAAAAGTCAACTACACTACTTCCTTGAAACACGCCAAATGCCTGGAAATAACATTTTCTACACTTAAAAGCAAGGCTAACTCGCACAGACCTGATATGAATAGTTACCAGATTCGCAATCAGCGACCACAAATTAACTAAATAAAATTATGGAGATATCAATTGTTGCTTTCACTTTGTGCACATTCTACACATCACTTACAATGGCTAACTGCAAATTATCACCACCAAGTTCCAATTTGATTTTTTTCAAACTTCCAACCATACCAAGACAAGGACCACACCATTCCGAATAAACATCCAATACTACAGAAGAGTATGCACATTTTAAGCTTAAGTTTATCAAAACTTAATCACATCATGTTTTACCTAAAAGTCCTGGACGTTCAATAAATTTTTCGAAATCCTCATCTGTTTGGAGGTCCGCTTGTAGTTGTTGTACTCCACCTTTTTTAGCCATGCTCACATGAGTTTTGTTTTTTTGTTTGTTTAATTTATTGCTAAACTTATAATTTTAGTGAAATTTTGGCCAAAATAGTTGTAATTTTTTATTTTTTTGTGAATTTTTTCTAAATTTTGCGTCCGAAATTGTGATGTGAAAATTTTGTAGTAATTTATGTGAAACCTTCAGAGCATTGTCATTTTGAAGCTTTTCAATTTATTGATCAAACTTGCTGTATGTTGCGACAGTGTAGCAAAATTCTCTCTATTCGCAATTATTAAAATGTTAAGTGAAGCAAAATCCTTGGCACGTGGTAGCTTCTGTGCGTGTTTTGTATGCGTTTAATCTGTATGTCAGTGTTTCCGCAATTAATCTATTTATGTAGACTTTTTGTCAGAGTGGAATGATATTTAGCACCTGCCTGAAAGACTCTAACTGAAAAGCGAAGTCGAAGGGATTAAGGTATGGGGGGTGAATAAATATTTCATGGAATTGTTCTCAGACTAACGTGCATTCTCTATTGCAGTCTGAGTAAAATCAACCGGGAATATTAATTCACGATAACCTCCAATTACAGATCTTTTGAAACTCTCCCAGACTTAATAATTTTGGAGCCATCGGTATATATTAGGGTGCAGCAAATTTCAAAGTGTTGCGTACATTATTTTAGAAGGTCTTATAACAAAGACTGCATACTTGGCTTGGAACAAAATTATCGAAAAAATGGCCCGCCCGGGGCTTGAACGTAGGTAAGTATAAACGCCAAAAATTTGTGTTTCTTGACACTTTCTAAACTTATTTCAAAATCCACGAAACTATTGGTAGGAATTTAAGCCAAATCTTTTCAAAGAGTAGATTTCCTACATTTTAGTAAAACTTTTCACGGTAAAAGTCCCTGAAGAAATGATTGAAACGGTTTTTTTTTGCTATAACTCAAGAAATAAGAGACAACGAAACTTTGAAGCCAAAGGACATCAAAATCGTTTAGAGGTTTCCTATCAAATTGCAGCCTGAAAAAGAAGAAACCTTTTAATTCTTGTCAAAAACAAAATTTTTTGAGCCCAAAAACTATAGGAAATGTGCTCCGCCATTTTTTCTTTTTACAGGTCTTTTTTCCAAAGTAACACAGTTTGTCAACTAGGGGGCGCTATTCGTTTAAAAAAACATGCTCCTTGGGGCGAAAAACAAAATATATAACGTGTATTTGAAAATTTGGGTGTGGCAATATTTTTCGTTATGATAATAATGTTCGGCACTTACCTACCTACCAAATTTCAACAAAATAGCTTGCTGAATATATAATGTTAAAGCTTTGAATTGTTAAAAGTGGGCGTGGCACATTTCAAATATACTTAAAATGTTGATAAAAAACTAAAAAGGAAGTCAAAAACTTCAGTACATGTTCCTCGGAATAGAAATCGGTTGGAAACTGCACGAGATATGACAGTTTTTGCATATTAGGATTTTGTGTGTATTTTTTTACAGTGTACTTTGCATCGAACACTTCAAAATTTTTTTATGTGCATTTCATTGAGGCGAGACGGACTATCTTGGTTTTGATTTCATATAAAAGGTAATTTTGTTTCTTTGTATTTAAAACATTTTGGATGATCTGAAAAGTAAGGCAAGAAGCGTTATTTGAAAATATTAGTACTTAAAAACTATAAAAAGTAGTTTTTTTTGTCATATACCAAAAAACGTACTCTGTGCTTAGGTATAGCCCGATTAATTACCTTTCTAAAATAGGCCAGAACATGTAAATTGGTGTAGAAATGTCCAAGTTTTCCAAAATTTTGTCAAGCAGTTACGAAAATCGCCAACAATTTTTTTAAATTTTTTAAGACGGTTTTGGCCTCACTCAAAACCACGAAGGGTTATGTCAAATTTTGTTATGTTGTATCTTAACGTACGTTTTTTGTAATATATGACAAAATGACAGCAAATTACCATTATGACATTAATTTTGCTTCAACAACTTGCTTAGTTTAAATAAAGTCCCATTCTTTTTTTGTGTGGCAAAGTGTTGCTAACCAAAAGAGGAAAAGTATGACGCTTACAGCTAGAGGTAAGTAAAAATAGGTTGGAATAGGAGATTGAACGCTACATCGATAAATAAAACGTGTTATAATTTTCAGCCGTTAAGAAGTGGGCAAGGCACTTATTTGATTACGCTAATTCTATGACTAGTGCCTGGTATTTACGTTCAGCACCTACCAAATTTCATCAAATTCACTTGGATAACTAGTAAGATATAACGTTTTTAAACAACTGTAGCTAACGGATCCTGCTTTGGGTGACCTTCGGAAACTTTCGGGTGTCCTACAAAATGAATTAATTAAAGCTTGTTGATAATCCGCCATAGATGCTTTTCCTCTAGTGTACCTAGATATTCTTCGTTTTGACTATGAAGTCTTCGGGTGACCTTCGGGAACCTTCAGATATTTTAGAAAACTATCATTTAAAGCTTGTTAATAGCCCGCAATAAATATTTTCCCCCCCTAGTATACATAGATATTCTTCGTTTTGACTATCAAGCCTTCGGATGACCTTCGGGAAACTTCGGGTGTCTCAGAAAATGATTCAATTGAGGCTTGTTGACAGTCCGTCATAAGTGTTTTCTATGTAGTATGCATAGATATTCTTCGTTTTGAATATGAAGCCTTCGGGTGACCTTCGGAAATCTTCGTGTATAGCATAAAAACTTTTCCATATCTGAGGGATACTAACTACCAAATTTTTAGCTCAATTGGCCGAATGGTTTCTGAGAACCCTCCAAAGTATGCTACATTATTTTTGAAAAAACCCCATCCAAAAAAAAAAAAACAGACAAAATGGTATTTCTCTAAGGCATTAGCTGCTGTCATTATTAAACTTGGTACATGGATGCATATTGTATCTGCCATTCACCATGCAAAGTTTGAGGGGAATGAACGAGGGGCGTTGTACCCCCCCATATAAAAAAAAAACACAAAGTGCCATATCTCAGCACCTACTTATATCAGCTATCATTATGAAACTTAGTATGATTGTTTTTTTTTGTTTTTATCGAAATCGGTTCAGTAGTTTCGACGATATTCAAGTTCAATTGAAATTAAACTGCAGCGCCATCTGGTCCATATTATCAGAACTTTTGACTTTTTATTCGATGGACCGACTTATAAGCAATCTAATGGTGAAACCTCGTCCAAATCGGTGCAGCAGTTTCGAAAATATTCAAGTTCAATTGAAATTGAACTGCAGCGCCATCTGGTCCATATTATTGGAATTTTTGACATTTCATTCGATGGATCGAGTTATAAGCAATCTAATGGTGAAAACCTCGTCCAAATCGGTGCAGTAGTTTCGAAGATATAACGTGTTCAAACATTTAATCGCCAAAAAGCGCCATCTGGTGAAAACTATTGGAACTTTTGACTTTTTTATTCGATGGGTCAATTAATTAGCAAGCCAACGGTGAAAACCCTGTTGAAATCGATGCAGTAGTTTCGGAGATATTCTACTTTAAAGAAAACATTTTTTGAATTTCATCCTGCTGCTGTTTCTGTTTGCCTGGTATTTTGCAAAATTTTCGATATGAAAGAACGCAGTTTTTCTGAAATGAATCAACAAACACACAAAATGCTATATCTCTGCACTCATAGCAGCTATCGTTGTGAAATTTGGTACATGCATGTATATTGTATTTACCATTCACCATGTAAAATTTGAAGGGGGTTGAACTAGGGGGCGTTGTACCCCCCATACAAAAAACACTCACAAAATGCTATATCTTTGTGCCTGAAGCAGATATCATAATGAAACTAAGCAAATGGATGCTAATTATATTTATCATTAACCATGCAAAACCTCGTCCAAATCGGTCCAGTAGAAACGGAGATATTCAATTTCAAATAAAATTGAACAGCAGCGCCATCTGGTCCATATTATCGGAACTTTTGACATTTTATTCGATGGATCGAGTTATAAGCAATCTAATGGTGAAAACCTCGTCCAAATCGGTTGAGTAGTTTCGAAGATATAACGTGTTTAAGTATTTAATCGTTAAAAAGTGCCATCTGGTGAAAACTATCGGAACTTTTGACCTTTTCATTCGATGGATCGACTAACTAGCAATCCATTGGTGAAAAATTCGTTCAAATCGGTGCAGCAGTTTCGGAGATATTCAACTTTAAAGAAAACATTTTTTGAATTTCATGCTGCTGCTGTTTCTGTTTGCCTGGTATTTTGCAAAATTTTCGATATGAAAGAACGCAGCATTTCTGAATGAATCAACAAAACACACAAAATGCTATATCTCTGCACTCATAGCAGCTACCGTTATGAAATTTGGTACATGCATGTATATTGTATCTAGCATTCACCATGCAAAATTTGAGGGGGGTTGAACAAGGGGGCGTTGTGCCCCCCATACAAAATCAACACAAAAAATGCAATATCTTTGTGCCTGAAGCAGATATCGTAATGAAACTTGGTATATGGATGCTTACTATATTCATCATTCACCATGCACAACCACGTTCAAATCGGTTCAGTAGTTTCGAAGATATTCAAGTTGAAATGAAATTGAACTGCAGCGCCATCTGGTCCATATTATCGAAACTTTTGACATTTCATTCGATGGATCGAGTTATAAGCAATCTAATGGTGAAAACCTCGTCCAAATTGGTGCAGTAGTTTCGAAGATATAACGTGTTTAAATATTTAATCGTTAAAAAACGCCATCTGGTGAAAACTATTGGAACTTTTGACCTTTTCATTCGATGTACCGACTAATTAGAATTCCAATGGTGAAAACCGTGTCACAATCGGAGCAGTAGTTTCGGAGATATTCAGCTTTAAAGAAAACTTTTTTTGAATTTCATCCTGCAGCTCTTTCTGTTTGCCTGGTATTTTGTAAAATTTTCGATATGAAGGAACGCAAAATTTCTGAAATGAATCAAAACACACAAAGTGCTATATCTCTGTACCCATAGCAGCTATCGTTATAAAATTTGGTACATGCACGTATATTGTGTCTACCATTCACCATGCAAAATTTGAGGGGGGTTGAACTAGGGGGCGTTGTACCCCACATACAAAATCAACACAAAATGCTATATTTCGCCTCCTATAAGAGCTCTCGTTATGAAACTTGGTTTATTTATGTACATCGTGTTTTCCATCTACCATGCAAAATTTGAGGGGGGTTGAACAAGGGGGCGTTGTACCCCCCATACAAAATCAACGCACAAAATGCTATATCTTTGCGCTTTTGGCAGCTATCACCATGGAACTTGGTACATGGATGTGTATTGTATCTACCATTCACCATGGAAAATTTGAGGGGGGTTGAGGAAGGGGGCGCTGTACCCCCAGACAAAAAAACACACAAAATGCTATATTTTTGCGCCTTTGGCTGCTAACATTAAGGAACTTGGTACATGGATATATATTGTATCTAACATTCACCATGCAAAATTTGAGGGGGGTTGAGGAAGGGTGCGTTGTACCCCCCATACAAAATCAACACACGAAATGCTATATCTCTACGCCTATAGCAGCTATCATTATGAAACTTGATAAATGCTTATTGCACATATCTACCATTTACCATGCTAAATTTGGAGGAGGGGGCTTGACCGAGTGAGAGTTGTAGCCCTCTAAGAATCTCTGCGCCTGTAGCAGTTATCAATGATACATGGTTGCTTTTGGTATTTGCCGTTTACCATTGAAAATGTGGGGTGATTAAATGAAGTGGCGTTGCAACTCTCATACAAAAACCTACAAAATGCTTATCTTTGCTGCAACCTTTGCTATTCTCATTATTTCGACAAAGTGATGGTGGTATGCCACACAAGATAATAGTGGCCAGAAAAACAAGATAATATATTTTAATAGAAAAAGACAATTTGTTTTTATTTTTCAATAATTTTTTTGTTTTATTTATTTTTTTTTTTGTTTGTTGTTTTCAATTTTAATTTCATATCATTACGTAATATATTTTAAGTTTTTAATTTTTTCATTATTATTATTATTACTTTAATTTAATTATTATGTATTTTTTAATTGTGTATACATTAATTTTTTGCAACATTTGTTGCATGACACATTTTGCATTTTATATTTATTTATTTATTTGTTTTTCATTTAAATGCTTACAACTTAAGAATTTTTAATGTGGTAAATATTTATATATGTAATAGGTATATGTATTGGTATGTATGTGTATGTTGTTGTTGTTGTGTGTATGAGTATTAGTTGTTGTTTTCACTTGATTTTTTTCTTTTGTTTTTCTTTATAACTGACATTTGTTGTAATTGTAATTATTGCAAATACACGTCGACATTGAATACTAAAAATATTTTTTTTTTAATTTTAAATTTTTTTTTGCTTTAGTTTTCATTCAATTTAAATTTTATTGTAGTTTTATTTTAGTTTTTGTTTTATTTCTGTATTTTTTTTTTTTAATAAATTGCTGCGTCAATAAATGCAAAATAAAAAACATACATTTTTGTTTTTATGCCTTTGTGTAATTTAATTAAATTTCGATTTTTGTTTTGTTTTTTTTTTTTTTGTCAATCAGTCAATGGTTTTGGTATTTAATATTTTAATTTTTTCACTTTAAATTTTAGTTTATTTTATGTCAACATTTACATAATTTCCATGTGTTGCCATACATTTATTCAAAATTATTGCATTTCTAATTTTTCTTTTTTACTTTTACTATTTATAAATTTATTTTTTTATAATGTACAACATTTACGCTTACGTAAGTTTTTTTTCCCAAATAACACTTAATGTTGGCAAATTGTGGTGGTGGAGGGTTTCGATGAAATGCATAAAAATATGCAAAAGAAATTATTCAGAAGAAATATGAAAAACATACTTTCTATATGGTGTGCTTCAAGGCTTAAGTTTGCTTTGCGCTAAAAAATTTTATCATCCAGTGAGTTTTAAGCTTCGAAAGAGCACGCAGAGTTCTGCGATGTATTTTTTTTAGTTGTGAGAAAAAATGCCTTAAAATATGCAAAAAAAAAAAAAAGAAATTAAAAATAATGTTGCATAGTTTTAGGCATAACCCTGCAGTTAAATTTGGATCTAGTCTCAAAGTGTGACTAGTTCGGCAACTGTTCAAAAAGGTACTAGGGTTGTTCTAGTTCCCACGTAGTGCACAGATCGTTAGGCAGAAAAAATACAAAGTTTTTATGTTTTTCTTTGTCTTTATTTGCTCTCATATTAACTGAGAAGTTCCTTTGATTGAGAGAATGTAGTATCGTGAGAGATTAATATGTACGAACAGTCAATAAATTTTTCAATAAATTTACGTGGAAATACAGTTAAGTAAAGAAATTGTTTTAATATTAGTAACGACGCACTGTTTCACAACTACATATATTAGATTATCTGAAATTGTTTTAATTTATTATTTGAAAAAATTGTAATTTCTTCATTCGAAATTTGAATGTCGCATTAGCTTATTCTTCTTCTAATTACATCTCTCATTTTTGAGATACTCGTTCACTCAATTTTTAGATACTCGAAATCGAGTCTCAAAGCTCTCAAAATTTTCAATTGTCTCTTGACTGGTGAATAGGTAATACAGAGGGAGACAATTGTCTCTCCACTAGCGAAAAGTTAATACATAGGGAGACAATTGACGATTCGTAGGACATCAACATTAAAAAATCGTCTGTCTATTATATGAAAATTCGTTAGTTGTGGAACTAGTACTAGTCCTGTTTGGAAGTAGTCAAAGACTAGTCATGCACTAGTCCGATTAACTGTGGGAAGTTATAAGCCTTAATAACGTAGTCGATTTGACTAGTTAAATATAACAAGTTAAGTTGAATTTAATATACCAATAATATGGCATACTTGAAGGTTTATATTCTTTGTGAATATTTTCGTTTTAGTTGAAAATATTTCAGCATATTTTCAGGCTTATTAAACAGTGAGAAAAGAGTACGAAACGAGTTACAAACAATTAAGTGAGCCAAAATTTTAAATCCGAGATCTTTTATCATTTATATAGTTAAATATTTTGCTTAAACATCCAACCACCGCCATTATTTGCCAACATAGGGGGCATTTGTGTGATAGGTGTGATGAGTGCGAGTTTTATTTGTCACTCTCTATTCATTGTTTTTAGTAATAAATTTTACACAACTTTAGTTTCCACGTTTTTTTTTTTTTGCTAATATATATTTTTTTTTTTTTTGCAATTTTTAAGGTTTTTTTTTTGTCATTTTATATATTCTAAATAGGTATTAAATTTTATTTAATAAAATTTCTAACACAATGTACACTACGGTTCTTTTTTTTTGTTTTTTGTTTTATCATGAGGGTTGCCTAACTGCTAAAATTCTATCATGTATTTTTATTATTATTATTTATATTTAAATTTTTTTAAGTTTTTATTTTTATTATAAATTTTTTTATATCATATTTATAATTAGACTTATGCGCTAGGAAAGTGTGTATTTTACAGGGTTCTTTTAAATATTTATGTATAATTATTATTTTTTCTTTCTTAAATTAAAATAAAACAATTATGTAACTTTATTTTTAAAATGCAGTATAAAAAAGCTTTTATTTTTAATATTTTAAACTAAAAATATATTATTATTTATTTTATGTATAATAAAATTATAGTGTTAACATTAAAAACTTAATATTTCGTTTTTATGGCGTTGATAAAATCATCTAATGAAAATAAAACAAATAAGCCTAAAACTAGGCAATACAAATAAGCATTGCAGCAGTGTTGCAAATGTATAATAATTTATATTGCATAACTTTAGGCTGCTATTAAAATTTAATGAGACAGCTTGCATTTTAATAGTTAAAATTAAAATAAAAATATAAAAACTGTTTACAAATGGCAAAGAAAATTTTATTTTTCATTTAAAACCATAATTTTGTTTTATTATAATATTTTTAATATTGCATGTTTTGTTTTGCTTCAAATTTTCTCAATATGCGTTTTATTCGTTTTTGAAAAATAGTCGTGCGTTTGTTTTAAGTAAAAGCTGAGTTGTAGAAAAATCATACATTATAAAAGTTTATAATTTATTTTTTCTTTTAATTTTCCTTTTTCTTTTCTTTTCATTGCATTGCATTTTTTTATAGTTTAAATTTTTTTTTATAGAAATATATATCACAATTTGTAATTTTTTTCTTTATATTTTATTATATAAAACAAATTACATTTTGAAAGTTAAATTAAGTAAAAAATAAAAAAAGCTTTAATTTTGTATATAAGTATTATAATATTGTTTAAATTAAAATTTAAAAAAGTATTAACTGTTTTAGGCAGCAGAAAGTTTCGTTATTTTACAAAAGAGTATTTTTATAATAGAGAAATGTCATGAGAGTTTTAAGTGAGAGTTGGACGCGCAAAGTATTAAATTTTAACAGATTCAGTGTAAGGTTAGGTTCAGGTATGTTACGGTTAGCACCAACAGAATGCGTTTTATGAAAAAAATGTGTGCTAGAAAATTAATATTTCGTATGTCAATCGTGTAGAAAGAAGAGAAAAGAGTGGAAAAAAAAGTTTTAGTATGTTTTGGTCAGCACTAACGGTGTTTGAAATTTCAACTTTCGGTTAGTAGTACTAGCATGTTTCGGATAACTAACTATCAAAATCTGCTCGACGGAAAAATGTAGCAAATCAAATACGTATCAAAGACGCCACTGCAAAAATACTTTCGGTATATTTTGGTTAGTGCTACCTAAATATTATAAAGAAAATTGCTAAAAATTTAAATTGTTCTTGTGAATGTCCAAAAAATGGCTTGAAATATTGAGAATAGTTTCGGTATGTTAAACTCAGTACTAATGAAGAGGTTTTCAATGCAAGCAACATGTTGGAAAGTTTAAAATTTACATATATTACATATTTCAAAATGTCAATAGTTGTTCTTAAAAAGTAGTATTGGTATTTATCAGTTAGTACTACCAGTATGTTTCGGTTAGCTACTATTGAAATTGTCTTTGAAAGAAATTTTTTGTGTCAAAGTCATTCAAACTTTTGGTATGTTTTAGTTAGTGCTAACTTAATATTATAAAACAATGGAAACTTGCTAAGAATTTTAAATGTTCAAATGGCCTTATGTCCCTCCTAGGAGTTAAAGGAGAATACATTCATACATACAAATGTTCAAAAAAGGTAACATGAAATGTGAAAAATAGTTTTAGTATGTTACGGTTAGTGCTACCAAAATGAGTACGAAGAAAGAAATTTTGCTAGAAAATTTAAAAAATATTACTAATTTACACAAAAATCTTTTATTTTACATACGTTCACTTTACAACTAACACTTAAATGCAATAATGCATTATATCGCTAACTCTGTCGCACTAGATACACAACAAAAAAAAAAAAAAAAGACAACACTATTGGCGCTCCTCATCTTACAACTAAAACATGCGATATATGCAACTCTGCGCGCGTATTTTTTTACAACATAATACTACGAATTGTGTATGTATGGGGTGGAGGGGGACTTATCATCAATAAACATCATTTATGTGTATGTGTGACTTAAATTGTATATTTAATTATTTTGTTGTTGTCTCTTTTCATTAATTTTTCCACTTTTTTCTAGCATTATCATAATAATTATATAACATTTTGTTTTGTTTCACTTAAGTTTTATACCAATCATACAAAATATTTACTTATTTACCATCATCATTATCATCGTTATCATCATGCTTAGCTTAATAATTAATAACTACAATATTTAATGCATTTTGTATTGTACATCATATATTGACGTATTTAATGTAATTATTATGTTTTAAATTATTTCATATTTTTTATACAAAATTATAGCACAAACAGAAATGAATTGAAATGCTATTAGCAAACACTTTGAGAAGTTTTTTTTTTGATCTGGCAATGCTAACAGCATTTATTTTCAAAATTTTTACCCTAGCAAGTTCTTTCTTTTAATTGTTTTTTTTTTTTTACTTACACTTAAGCACTAGAATTCCTTTAATTAATGCCTTGCGTTTTTTTGCTCAGTGTATACGCACGTACGTACTAATGTTCTAAGTGATGTCAGTGTTGCCTCACGCTACTAAGTAATGTCAAATTGTGTCGCTCTCTTCGTTTCCTCCCCATACATATATGATGTAAGTGTTGCCATTTTCATTTAATTTAACTTGCGCGCTTAAAGCAAATTCTTTTGCTATACTACCAATTAGTAGTGCTATCTTTGTCTAACAGCATTGTATTTATATGTATATGTAAACGTTTTTTAATAATATAAGTCGTCTTCGTTTGTATTATTTTTGTTTTTTTCGTTCTGTTGTTTGTAGTCCTCCTCTTCGTAGTAGTAGTTGTAATAGTCGTCGTCTTCTACATCTATTTCTATGCTAAGCCCCATCATATTCAGTTCGTTTTCTTTGTTTTTCTCATTCTGTTTCATTTCTACTTCATTTTCTGCTGCTGCTTCTTCATCTATTTCCTCTTTGCTTCACGCACTTATATCTATAAGTTTCTGTTGTCTTCTTGATTTTCCCGTTCGATGACTGCTACCGATTTTCCTACGCTTACGCTTCGCATCACGCTGAAAGGCTACATTACCTGGATCATCTGCCAGCTGAGGATATTTGTGTATACTGTGTATATCAATGCCAATCCAACCGTCAACATCACCATGTGATACAAGCTCTTCTTTCTCCTCCTCGGTCCAGTCACCACGTCCCTGAAAACCGGCGGCAACCAATTGTTTCTCCAATTCCCAGGCACGTTCGACAGCACGTTTATGTGCATGCTTGAGTATACGATGTCGCTCTTGTTCTGGATCGACGCCATATTTTATTATGACCACCGCATCAGGTCCATGTAGACGTAGTTCTTTGGCCGCAGAGCCACCATGATCGGTTATTTCATGTGTTGATATATTGAACATGCCACCAAGTCGCCGTAGCTCTTCGTTGTCATCGCGCAGCTTGAGTACATTATCCTTGACAAAGTAGAAGACATCCTGATCATGTATGCTGAAGTGTAGATCGAGGAAGTAGGAATTGTTAAAGACCGAAGAGACAACATCTTGCACTACGCTATTGGAGCCATCGACAACGCTAACCATAGCGCGTCCAGCGATACGTGAAAGCAGCACGCCTTCACCGAAGACGCCACGTCGATAGCTAATGCGTGGCAGTAGATTACGTGTTTTTGGTTCCATTTTTAGCAGTGGCTTGGGTACAAAGTCAAAGTCGCTGAATTTTTCATTGGTCTTGTCAACAATGCATTCGAGTCCAGATATGACGCCAAAATCGGGTGCTATGGTGTTTGACTTAATGGAAGCTTGCGGCATATACTGTGAGTCTTTGGTATACTTTGTGCTTTGTATTTTTGCCAAATCATAACCAAAGAGTTCCAGCCATGACTCCAAATCGATCATGTAGTTTTGTGGATTATTCGGATTGATGGGATCATTATTGTGATAGCGATAGATGAAGACATCGGTGGGATGTGACATGCCATAGGCGAGTGTTTCCCAAAGTGGTGTCATCCATTGTCCCACAGTCGGATCGTAAACTCTGCCTTCGGTGTAAATCAGCTTTGTCTGTGGATCGAGTAGGCCACCATGAAAATCGACGGGTACAAAGAAGTCAGGATTTGTATCTTTAATAATGCGTCCGAATGGTGTGCGTTTCACTTCTTTCACAATGCCACCATTCAGATCGAAGAAAGCCAGTGGTGAGCCATTTTGATCTGTGGCTACATAAAAACGCTGCTCGGCATTCTCAATGGCAATCAACATTTCACGATCATCGTAGAAGAATTTCAATGTCTTGCTTAATTTCGGGAAGTGTACGTGTGTCAGCAATTTGGGTGTCTTTGGATTAGCATAGTAGTATTGTGTAACATTGCCTTTGCTGTCATGCCATGCCACCAAACGTCCTCTATCATCATAATAATACCATGTCTGGAAGCGTTCCCTCTCGAACGCATGTATTAGCTGTCCACGATTGTTGTAACGATATTTCTGCTCACCACGACGCACAACATAACCACGCGCATCGTAATTGTTGAATTCGACCTCACCAACTTGTATGACGCGATCACCAATATCATAGCCCAGATTGGTTTTATCACCTTGATCTACCACGCCAACAGTGTTACCATTCTCATCGTACAAGAATTTCCAATTATTGGTGCCCATAACTTCAATGACATGCCCATCGGCATTGTAGCTGATTTTATCAAAGGCTGTTGAGCGTCCGAAAGTTGTCTTTTGTGATTTGATGCGATTGCGCAGATCATAGTCAAGTTCCAAGCGGAAGACATCAAAGCTCTTAATGTTCATCAGTACGCTCTTGACACGGCCATGTTGATCAAAGTCCGTAATGATAAAGAATTGTTTGGCTGAATCTTGTATGACAGTGCGATTGAAAGCATTACGTGTTATCTTCAAATCTTGTACCACTTCGAGTTGTCCCAAGTTTTGTCCATATTTATACCTTGTGGTTGGCATATCTTTATCATCGATCGACATTTCGATGCCACTAAGACGCGCGTTGCCATCGTAGGAGTACTTGTAGTGTACCGAAGCTAGTGAATTCTTAGAACCAAACTTCAGCTTTTCATCTTTTAAAATTCCAGCATGGTATTTGAATTCGCGGCGTAGCTCAAAGCCGGGTTCTTGCACCTCTACAGATTTAACCAAGCTCGTGGTATCCTGATAAGTATAGTGTGTGCTTGAAAGACCAGCCAATATAGTTTCCAAACGGCCTGATGAGTCATGCACAAAAGCCACTTTGCCCGCCTGATGAGGATGTATTTTAGCCAGTATTTGACCTTCTTCATTGTAGAGTATCTCGAAGGGATGTCGATTGATTGGAGAGAAATATTGATATTTGAAGAATCCCAATGATGTCTGTAGTGAGAAGGAATGTATGTGTCCACGGGGCGTTGTTAAGCTCTGTAAAGCACCAGCATCATCGTACTGCAGCAAATAATCTGAGCGTCTAGGTGTTGTAACTTTGAGTGGTAACGAACCATATATGTCCTTGAATGCATAAACCATAGATGAACCATCGCCATATTTAATTTCATTAAGGCGTCCACTGCGATCAAAGGTGTAAGCCTCTTGTAGGACACCCCACTTCCAGCTGACCAAACGTCCGAAGCGATCATATTCCAAATCAACATCTGCATAGTCACCTGATTGTGGACGGAAGCTTACGGGACGTGCTGTACGATCATAGGTTACATTAAGTAGCTCTTGCTTATCATCTACGAAAACCACCACCGATTGTGTATCGCGATCGTATTCCAAAGTCAAAACGTTATCACCATTCACACGCAGTTTGCGACCTACTTGTGACACTGGGCGCGGTCCTTTGCCCTGTTTACCCTGCTGTAAGCGACGTACAAAATAACGCCATTCAAAGCGGTTTGCAAGATCACCCGAAATTTCAGTGCGTTGCTTAGCAGGTACGGGGTAGCTTTCTCCAATGAGTGGATTGATTTCGGCAAGTATTGCATATGGTACAACTTCCATCTGCAGTGTGTGACCCCAGGGTGTGAGACTTGTGGTAGAACCATCCATTTCGACCTTTGTGCGTGACTCTGCTTCACCGTTACGCACAATAACTGAGGAGCCCTGTATGAGCATTGAGATTTCTTTTTGTGCATTTTCAGAAACCTTAACTTGAGCGCCCTTAACGCTCAGGTCAAACGTTAGATCAATAACACGTCCTGTTGGTGTAACGGCTGAAGTCAAACGGCCAAATTCATCATAGTTGTAAACATACGAACGCCCGGTAGAATCGAGTTTAGTCTTTAGGAGGCCTGTGGGGCCATGATACTCAAATGTGACATTGTAGTTGTCGGGCGTGCTGAGCTCGTGCAGCATTTTCATGCGAGTCATGCGTAGACGACACTTCTGTCCCTTCGTATTCTCAATGGAATTCACTTGCGATGTGTAATCGCGTAACAGGAAAACTTTGTTGCCTGCAGCATCAGTCACAGTGCTGAGTTTACCATTGGACGTGTTGACATTATAAGTGAAAACATAAGTAGTCTCACCAGTTAATATGTTGCGGGTTGAAACATGTTGTCCAAATCGATTGAAGATGTAAATCTCTTGCATATCAGGAGCATAAATCTCATATTCACGTGAAGGACTCGCCTCAGGTATGCTAGACATAACGGAGCGTATGCGATAATTAGCTTGATCGGCGATGTGCACATTACCATCTGGTGTTACAGCCAAAGCAGCAATGGTATTGAACTTGGCACTAGTTGCTAGATAGTGATCAGCCTCAAAGCAATCGCAGCCACGTTCCAAACAGTTGCATTTTGATTCGGCGCCAGCAAAGGCTGATATGCGCCCATCAGTGCCAATGACACGCACACGGTTGATACGCTGTGAATCACTCTCGGCAACATAAAGATTGCCCATGGGACCAAAGGCAATGGACTGCGGCATCACAAGCGTTGCATGTGTAGCTAAGTCCGTGTCATAGGCGGTGGATGAGGTCGCACAATGCAATGGACGGCCGGAGATGACACGTACGCGACCATCTGGTGTCATGCGCAAAATCATATGATCGTCAATGATGTGTAGCGTATTGTCCAATGGATTTACCGACAGTTCTGTGGGCCAACGTAGATGCATTTCTTCCAATTTCAAAGTACCTTCGCATGGAATGGGTTTCCAGTGTGATTTATGCATGTGATTGCCAATTAATGTTGTCACAATGCCATCGCGATCTACCATGCGTATGTTAGTGCCATCAGCAAAATAGAGCGTATTATCACTTGAGATGGCAATGCCCTTGGGATAAGCAAGCTTGGCGTCTTTAGCTAGGGCACCATCACCACAATGTGCCTCATCTCCAGGCAGACAACGTTCACCAGAGCCAACGATTGGTTCCCAATTCTTTTCAGGTTGCGAGAAGTCATTTGTATCACGTACACGTATAATTTGATGCGATTCAGGATCGGAAATATAGAGCACACCATCCAAGGGACTAAGCGCCATATGATAACGATACGAGACACGTGTGGCATTCAATTTAACTACTGTGCGTATGCTGCCATCGGTCATAATGCGGCGTATATAGTTAAAGTCACCAACATATAGACTACCATCAGGAGAAGCAGCTAAGGCGACAGGCGCCAATAGACGTTGTTTGATTGCCAAACCTTCACAATCGCTACAATCCAAGGGTCGCTGATGACCATCGCCCATTGTGGTAAGTATGACTCGTGGTTTCTGTTTTAAATAAATATTGGAACCATCACCTTTCTGCAGTATGCCTTCATGGAAATTATAGCGATGATGTATATCAAGATTCCAACCACCAACTTCAGAGATAGACATATCATGGCCACTCAATTTTGTAGTTTGTATATCCCAAATGATGTCCTTACAGTCGCTGTACTGATAGCCTACCTTAACCACTGCTGTGGTGACGCCATACACACGTTGTCTGTAGATGTTCAAACGATTCCAGGCATAAGTAAATTTAATGCCTGGATCTGCTTCAAAGACGCGTTCAAAGAGTATGCCTTCTATGGTAATACGCAAATGTATCAGATGTAATGATTCGGGTATCTCATCAGGTGTCAATTGCAATTTAATTGTCGATAGATAACCAGCAGCACGTGACGAATGATAGACCAGATTTAAGCCGGTGCCAGGAATTTGTAATGATTCTTGTATTACTTGTGACTCAGCAAGTATAGCGCTACGATCTGGACAAGCACCCTGAAAGCCATGTTTCCAAGAGGCCAACACCACCGGTTTCATAACATCATAATCATGTGAGAAGCATGTATGCGCCGTTGTGGTTGCAAGCGCTTTTTCCTCGGACATTGACATTGTGACAACTTCAATGATGACAACTTCATTCCAGGGTACCTGTACGATACGTGATTGTGGACGAAATGGTGAACGACCAAATTGTAATGTAACAGCGCCACCGCCATTGACCATCAAATCAAACCAGCCGTCATCACGCGTCAAAGTGAATCCTTCGAGTAGCGTGGTAGTTGAGACACGTACGCCAACAAGACCCATGCCCAAATTTGTGACCACACGTCCACGTATGACAGCCGAACGACTAGAGATGTAGAAAAAGTGGGTAGAAATTAGGAAGAGAAGAGAATAAAATTAGTATTACTGTTGTATAATTATTGTCTAACAAGTGTAATTTTAAGCGATAAACATACAGACTAAGTAGTATATATTGGTATATAAAAAGTGCTTGTAGATAAACTCAGATATTGTTACTCTTCTAGAGAACATTTTCATGGGAAAAAAGGCTTTCTCACAAAAGTCTTCTCTGCGTAGCTTATATTTGTCTTAGTTGCGATGGATTGACTACCAACTAGTGCTTATTAACTAATTTTCGTCAAAAATTATGTAGCATACTTTTAGCCGGCTAAAAAAATGGACGATCGCAGCTTCCAAGATTTGGACTTACTTAACAAAGGTTAGGTCGCCTGGGAAGCGGTACATGTTGAGATTTACATCATCCCTCTATTGGCTCATTGAAAAACTTGTAAAAAGTACAGTACAGTTCTCCACTTTATTCTCTGATCAGTTGTAACTTAATGGATAATCAATTGATTTGGAGAGCTTTAATTTCAGAATGGCTATCAACGAACTTGGCAATCTTATATGCATTCAAATTTAAGTCTGTGAACATTGTTCTGTTTGAAAATGTCGAAATTTTTTGGAAACTTAAAAAAATTAATTGCAAGTTTTTAGGCAGTTTTGCTTATATATGGATATTGTTTTGTAACAAAAATTATGTTCTTTGGTTTGCCTAAAAATATGCCAGTATGAAAATCCGAAGTGACTGCAATTTATTACTGCTTATGCAAAAATGGTGGTTTTGGCCTGCCTAAAAGTATGCCAGTTGATTATGTTAGAAAAACTAAAATTAGTACAGTTTATGAAACGGTTTGTTTGGGAAAAACTGTCCATAGAATGTGGAGTCATTAAGAAGAATTCGCAATAAATCTCTTATTTGGAAGCGACTACCCAAGATAGTTCTACGATAAATTCAATGCGTATCAGAAATAGACTTTCAAGATGATTTTCAAAGTTTGAAGTTTGGTATTTTGCTTCGTTAAATATAACAGGCCTCTGAAATATTTCGTTTAACAGTATAAAATTATTTATTCTTTGAAATTTTCGTCTGAAAAGTTGTAAAATCATCCCGAAAAATTATAGTTTGGAATTATACTTCAGGAGAGTATTTTGTTACTCTCGCAAAGTTTTAATCGCGGATTGTAAATTTATCACAAATAATTTGAAAGATTAAAGGCAAGCCAAATATTTGCTGGGCTCTGATACATCTCGATGATTTTGTAAAGTCTTTCAAAAAAAGAAGATCTTTTATTCATGCTAAATAATGCTTGTGGCAACAATATCTGAGTTAAATATTTTATATCTTAAAAAAGTATGACATACATAAATTGAAATTTTGGATAAGATAAATTAAAAATAAATAAATAAATAAAATTTTACACGCACAAAACACAAAAGATTTTTCAACACATGAGGTTTTTGTCTATAGATATTACTAAAAAACTGTGGACAGGTTCTTTTTCTGTAAAACATGAACCTGTTTTTTTTTTTTTTTATAAAGATGAACTATTTTTGAGCATTAAATTATTTAGTGTAGATTCTTTGTAACTTTATTAAAATGTTAATTTTATGTTTCGAGTTAAATGAAAAGCTTAGTGTTGATTGAATAAAAAATTAAAAATTAAATATTTAGTAGAAAACAGTACGCTACAGTTTAAAAAAACACTGAAAAACTAACTACTAATTTAGAACCAATGAAAAGTGAGTTCAAATTTTTATATTAAAAAAGAAATGTATAGGTAGATGGTGGAAAACAAAAAGTTTAGTACACAAAAACAATAACAAATGAATTAATTCAACTACATATGCTGGCATCACGTTGCAAAGAAATCAATAACTTTAAAGATGCGCCTTAAAATATGCAATACCGAAAACTGAAAATGAACATAGCAGCCTTGATAATAGCAAGGCAGTTGTATGCGTTGCATACTTTTAGGCGCCATTTTCAAACATTTCATAACTTTACGTGTTGTCAGCTTATGAGTGTGTGTAGTATAAGTTGAAAAAAAGTATTAAGTAGTAGAAGTAGTTGTTGTAGTTTTGTTAATTTTTTTTTAGCTTTTCTTTTTGCTTACCTTGCATTGAAATAATTCCAAAAAACGCTGTTAGTAGTAAGCAGTAGTTTTTAATATACGAAAATGCATTTTCGAATGCAAATTTTGATTCGTTTTAGTTTTATTTTTCATAATTTAGTAATAGTATTAATTTTGTTACGAATTAATAGTACATTAGTAGTAGAAGTAGTGGTAAAAGTGGAAGTATTTATACAATTGTTTTTGCGGTTAGTAGTAGAGGAGTGAGCACGCGTGTATGAGAGAGAAAAAAGATAAAAGAAAAAATATTTCGATTAGCAATTTTTCTTTGCTTTATAAAAATTTATGATTAAAAAAAAGTTTATTTGTTATGATAAAAAAAAAAAAATTAAGCTCTTAAGACTTCTTAACATAAAATGGACGCAAATTTATGAATGTGTAAAATATCAGAGTGGCACATGCCAAGTGTTTTATTTTTTTAATATTTCCGACTTTGTCAATAATTTTGAATATTATCAAAATTTTCGACTAATTTTATATTTAGAGTAACCTAGGGTAATGTGGACTCTGTGGGTAATGTGGTACACCCCTTTGTTACCCATATTGAAGACTGTATAACATTTCTGGTCATTTGTGCATATTATAGCGCGAAAAAAATATTTTTTACGCTCCTCGGCAATTTCTTAACATTTGCTGTGTGGTCAATTTGACTTCTTTTAGTACGCTCTGAATAAGTAAATTATTTCGTCAGAACTGTGTTTTCTAAAATTCAAATAACTCTAATGCAATTGTGGAGCTATTATTCAACGAAATGCATAAGCACGCCTGATTTTACATTTCTCTTATATATAAAATGATTATTTCAAAAAAGTGATGTGTTCGGGTTATGTGAACTACCCCACATAATATACCGTATATCAACTGTGATTGCTATTACACCTTAAAAAGCTTATTAAATGTGTGGGATACCCGAGTTTGAATAATATGGAGTACTACTTACTTTGCGAATGATTCGGTATCCCTTGTTACTTATTCAATTGTTAGTATGAATTTGGTTTATCTTACTAAAAAATATTCTTTAATAAGCCTATACAGCTATATTATAGCAATTATAATCTAAAATAATACAACTCGACTCTTAGTCAACACAAGTTGCAAAAAACGGTACTATTTTAGGAAATGGACAAGGTGATCCACATTGCCCTACACGTATTTTTCTTAGCTATTTTTAGGTACTTTCAATTTATCTGGCCTCACACTTGAAAATGTTAATGTTTTAGTTTAAAAATCATCAAATAGTAAAAACAATAGAATAACTAATCTATATATTAATACGTGAACAGTTTTTTTTGCCTCCCTTTTGCGAAATTTTTTTATATGAAAGGTACTGTGGTGTAGAATGCACAAAACAAAAAATTATCCTCATAAGTTGCCATCAAGGCATTTAAAAACAGGATCGAAGTTTCCCATATAATTACAACAACAACAGCACCGACAGAGTTATGCTGTGTTGTTAAGAAAGTGAATGAGACAGTGGAGTGAGAGAAATTTTGTTGTTGTTGTTGTTTTTCTCTTGCTTGCACGACACCTGTTTCGTTGCACTCTGTGGACGTTCTGCACCGATTTTTGAATGTTTTTCGATACTTATGGACTTTTACCGATATTTTGGATGTTTTTCGATACTTATGGACTTCTACCGATATTTTGGATGTTTCTCGATATTTCTCGATATTTTACATGATTCTCGATACTTTTGGATTTTTATCGATATTTTGGATGTTTCTCGATACTTTTGGACTTTTATCGATATTTTGGATGTTTCTCGATACTTCTCGATATTTTGAATGTTTTTCGATACTTTTGGGCTTTCACCGATATTTTGGATGTTTCTCGATACTTTTGGACTTTTATCGATATTTTGGATGTTTCTCGACGCTTTTGGACTTTTACCGATATTTTGGATGTTTCTCGATACTTTTGGACTTTTACCGATATATTGGATGTTTTTCGATACTTTTGCACTTTTATCGATATTTTGGATGTTTCTCGATGCTTTTGGACTTTTACCGATACTTTGGATGTTTTTCGATACTTTTGGACTTTTACCGATATTTTAGATGTTTCTCGACGCTTTTGGACTTTTACCGATATTTTGGATGTTTTTCGATACTTTTGCAATTTTATCGATATTTTGGATGTTTCTCGATGCTTTTGGACTTTTACCGATACTTTGGATGTTTTTCGATACTTTTGGACCTTTACCGATATTTTAGATGTTTCTCGATACTTTTGGATTTTTGTCGATATTTTGAATGTTTCTCGATACTTTTGGACTTCTATCGATATTTTGGATGATTCTCGATACTTCTCGATATTTTGGATGTTTCTCGATGCTTTTGGACTTTTACCGATATTTCGGATGTTTATCGATACTTTTGGACTTTTACCGATATACATACCGATGTTTATCGATACTTTTGAGATCTTTTCGATATTTTGGATGTTTTCCGATATTTTTTGTCACAAGCACTACACCAATTTTTATGTTATTCGGTTTTAAGATATACTGAGCCTGCTGCATATAAAAAATGTTGGTACGATTAATGAATACTCAATGTTCTGGCTTTCTTTTTTACCAAACGGTACTCGGAAAAAGTGTATCTATCTCAAAGTAAAAGGCCAAATTTTGGCCACCGGCGATACTAGTATAATATTGATCAAACTAGCCTACTACCATTACCTTGGTAGAAATTGGTAGCCACATTACCCGAACTTACTCTACTGGCTTATTAATATTCTTTTTCTGCTTTTTCGATGATTTACAAAGTTTTTCGAATTTGCCAATTATAAACAATTCTTCTATAGTTTTGAACAATTTTTTGTACAAAACTCTAAAGCAAATATCATTAAGAAAAGTTTTTGAAGGGACTCCGATACGAAAAAGTAAAAATGTATTTCTAAAAATGAAAGTCATAAAAAGCTTTTATTTATTTTAAATTAAAGCCGGATTTTTCTTTGCAGCACTGAAACGCATGATAGCACGCAGAGGCTTATTAACGCTAGTTTACTTCGAAAATACCACTAACTTCGTCGGCGCTTGCAGAAAGCAGCAGTTTTTAAGTCTCGTCCGATATCACCACTCTCAGCCGATCAAAGTGAATACGAGGCATTGACACTATGTCATCTCATAATATGCAGCTCTCTCAAGCTGCATTGTATCTACCGACAATATCAATCACCTTGATAGATGGAAACTAATCAGTTCGATTAAGCAATCATTCTGGCAAAAGTGGTAGCGTGATTACGTCAATACCCTTTCAACTCGAACTAAATAGATGATCATTCTAATATTTCAATCGGAGAGATGGTTATCATTCACGAAGAAACAGTGCCACCAAAACGCTGGGCGTTAGGGCTCATGCGAGGGTAAGATCTATCGACAAACGAACAGCCTAAGGCGTAATTCAAAGTCCAATAAACAAGGTGAAATTTTCGAAGAATATTTTCTATAGCGTGATATTTTTAACCCAAAAAACCCGCAAGTACCAATAGAATTGTCACTAACGTTTTTAAAAAAATTTTCTTTCCTTAAAACATTAAGTTTTTTTTGACTTTTATTTATACTTTGAGAAGCTTTTTAACATATGCAGAACAACAAGCGAGGGCAATCCTTTTGAAGTTGTGGTCAAAGTATTCGCAGAGTTCGGGACCGAAAAAATGTATTTGGTACTTTTTTATATGATGATAAAACATAATAGAACATAGAACAACACGTTAAAGAGAGAAAGTACCATTTTTCGTGTAAAATATCGAACTTTTGCGCGAGCAACGTGAAATGAATTTTCTTTGATCTGGCAAAAACTATGGATCGCATTCGTATCTACCCTTAGATCCATAAATATGCGCACACGAGTTCAGAACACTTCCCACAGGTCTGTTCTTGCAAGTCTGTATCACAAGCCAACAGCATACAGTGTTTATCAAAGTTTTGACAATATGTTTTCGATAATTTTTAAAGTGATTTTGACTTAACTAAAAGCAATTTGGCGCTGGAATCTATATGTTTTATTTTTGCTTAAGTTTAACTATTTATTTAAGTATTTAACTTAAGTTTAACTATATTTCAAGAGTTTTTAGTTAAATGTTATTTCTTTTTTTTTTGTTCGGTGTATTAATTTTAAGGATAACAGTATTTTATATGATGGGTTTATTTCAAACAAAGGACTTTCGGAGGAGTTTTATATTTACAACGTAAATTGATTGATTAGAGGGGGATAGGATAGAATTTCATTGGGGAAAAGGATAATTCAAGACATGGGCACAAAAACCAAAAAAAAATTATTTGAAATCAAAATAACATTTTGAAAACTAAGTATATAGTATATAAAGCAATTTGCTTTAATTTTTTTATACTATTGAAGTTTAAAAATTTTTTTATAAACTCATAAAAGCCCAATTATTTTAGTTTTGTTTTTCATTTTAAGAAAATTTAACTTAAAAACTTAAAAATTAAATTAAAAACTAAAAACTAAGACAAATTATTTAAAAAGTACATGAAGCACAATACCTTTCATTGAATGTCTCCAATTTGGCATAGTTTTGTAAACTGCTCTCATCGATAAGGAATTTCATGCGTTCAAAGAATGAGGCGGTAATCGCAGGTGGTTGTTTGCGTAGCAACACGTCAATCGGTTTTGGTGCAGAAACACAAAGTTGTGATGTCCTACAGACATGACTGGCACAGCATTCGGGATCTTCGCAATCAACAAGACCATCTAGAAATTTTTGGGAGGAATATTTAATTATATGAATATTCAGTGCTTGATATTTGCATACTCACCTTTATCATTGTCTTTGCTATCACCACAATTCAATTCCAATGCTATACCACAATCTGGACCATCCCAACCTTCATAGCAACGACACTCCCACTGGCCCTCGCCGCTAACACGACACTGACCATGCGCAGAACAACCGCTCGGACAACCTTCGATCGTACAATGTTTGCCATTCCAGCCGGTGACACAAACACATGTGCCATTTTTGCATTGACCATGTTCATTGCAACGGGCATCACAAAGTTTTGTATTGCAAAAATCACCACCCCAATCAGTATCACAAGCGCAAGCATCACCAACGCAACGACCATGTTGGCCACAATCTAAATCACATAGTTCCTTAGAGCAATCATCACCGCTCCATTTCGATTCGCAACTACAGGTTTGTGTATCCAAATCAAAAGTGCCATGTCCCGAACAATCGGGCAGACATTGAAGAGCATCTTGATCCATAGTCGCGCAATCAGGACCTTTCCAGCCTTTGCGACAAATGCAAGTGCCATCAGCGCAAAAGCCATGACTAGAGCAGGTGGGATGTGGACAATCAACTAAAAATGAATAAATAAAACAGAACATTAAGCGAATGTTATACGAGTAATTGAAATATATCACAGCTACAGCACAAAAAGTTTTATGACTAGATCTCCTACATTTTGCAACCATTACCTTCTTCACAGAACTTTCCCTTATAACCGCGCATACACTGACACTTGCCACTGAGACAATGCCCATGACCGCTACAATCGGCCACTTCACATTCATCGTGACGCAGCGAACATTCTTTGCCCTTCCAACCAGGATTGCAAATGCATTCACCATTGATATATTCACCATGTTGTGAGCAAAGCACCGGACAAACGCTATCACTGCAGTCATCACCACCAAAGCCGGGATTACACTGACAATGACCTAGTAGACATTGACCATTGCCGGAACAACCATTCGGGCAATTCTGTGTCATATCTTCAGCAATGGCAGCATAAAAAGTGACCTCTTGTGCATCACCATCATCGTTATAG
This sequence comes from Calliopum simillimum, assembly GCA_951812925.1. Lineage (NCBI taxonomy): Eukaryota > Metazoa > Arthropoda > Insecta > Diptera > Lauxaniidae > Calliopum > Calliopum simillimum. Next base: position 26,861,214 of record OX638371.1, read on the forward strand.
AGTGAAACAAACCAATGACCGGGTTCCATGTAACGTGTTACTTCGCGGGTAATCGACAACTGTCCGAGCGTATGAGATAAAGCAGTCGTCACGCACAGTAATGAAATGATGGATTGATAGTGTGTGTGTTGGTGATAGTTTTGTGATGGAGATGTGATGAAATGGGTGAGAAAAAGAGAGACAAAAAACATTTAAGCGTTAGTTAAGGCACAAACATTTAGTTAATTAATATACACAAAAATATATATAGCACCAGCTTACTTTTTGCATTCCCTAAGTAAGTACTTACATGTGTTGCACGCGCCGTACGACTGTTGGCGCTAAATCCACTTAACACTTCTTTGAAATGATATTGTGTATGCGTTGGTAAGGCATTACGACGTCCATAGACACCAATGGAAGCACCACGCGGTATTGAATAATCAAATTTCACATATGCCGGCTCTGACTGATAGAATTGCATATTCCAATAACTGTATGGATAAATTTCCTTGGTAAGTTTTTGTCCCAGTGTAATTTGACCAAAAGTAGTGCCATCTGGTGGAAAACTGCGTGCTGGGAATGTTCGCGCACCTATTTAGGGGTTTGGTTTTTTTTTTTTACAAGAGGAGCAAGGAATTTAATATAGGTCAGGATTAGAACAGAGATGGAATATAAAGAGTTGGGTGGAGCGTGTGGTAGAGACAGAAAAGAGAAAAAAAAAGTATTTGCCAAATGTTAGTAAGCTCATAGATAAACAAACAATAGCAGTGATTACTTAAATAGTTATATGATATATATAGTGAAGTAAGTAGTTACTTATTTGCCTTACTTAGTAACTAATACTTTCATTACAATAATGTTTGGTTATGCATATATGTACAAATATTTATTTATACTGCTTTTACTGTACATATAGTCAGTTGAACTGTTTTGTAATGCTGACTTATCACTTTTTTAATTTTTGTATCTAAGATAAACATGTTAAGTTTAACTTACAACTATGTAGTATTTGTTTTGATAAGTCATTTTGTTTCGTCAATTAAACATGATAAGCTCTTTTCCTTTTCTAACTGAGCGTAGTAATTATTGAAACTTAGATATGCAGCTTATAATTTTCTAAATATAAGTAATGATCAACTTTTAAAACTGAACGCATTGCTCTATCGAGTCTCTTAAGATATTTCTTAAATATATAATTTGCTTTAATAATAATTATTATTACAATTTAGTTAAGAAAATTGAAAATGATAAGTGATAAGTGAAATTGCGTTTTTTATGCTGTATGCTTTTTTTTGTAGCCAAAATTGTTTTTTTCTGGTTAGCAAAATTTTTGAATAATAATTACAAATTTTCCTGATGTTTAGCCAATAGTAATATATGAAAGGCGGTTAGGAGTTAAATGAATGATGTTGTTATAAATGTTTGTTATTATTTAGTAAAATTTTTTTTTAATATTTTAAGTTTTTACAAATTCCAAAGCTACTTCAGTTTTTGATTTAAAATGGTATTGTACCTTATTCAAATCTACACCAAAAAGCATTTACAATGATGCTGATACTTTCCCACTACTACATTAGTGATTCTCCGAAAAATGTAACATTCAATGTTGCGGGGCTCAAAGCCATGTTTGAATTTTGAATTTGATATTTTAACTACTTATAATAGATACTTCACAAAATCTTTAATACGAATAGCTTAAAATAAAACTAGTAAGGGTGTAACATTTGGCCTGGCCAAAAGTTAAATACCCTACACTGCAGTATTTAGAAAATTTTGCTCATCAAGGAGGTCCCACGCCCTATTGTCCGAGTTCATCTAGTTTTAGCTCAGAGCGTGCGTTTATAGTCTTCAGTATTTGAGTGAAATTTCTTATCACAAAAAACTCTTTCAGTATAGCGTTTTGAAGCTTTTGCTTATATGGGAGGTGACATGCTCTCTTGCCCAATTTCACCCAGTTTTTGTTGAGAGCTTGCATTTATAGTTCTTAGTGTCTGAGTAAAATTTACTTTGATTATCTCAAAAAACGCTTTTAGTATAGCGTTTTAAACCTTTTGCCTATATAAAAGGTGCCACGCCCTCTTGTCCGAATCCGCCCATTTTTTTCTCAGAGCTTGCGTTAATAATTCGTAGTATTTAAGTGTATTTTGGTTGAATTATTATGAAAAATAATCCAAAAGTTGCATTTTGAATAAATTTTTTGTATGGGAAGTAGGCGTGTCCATTGACCGATTTTACTCATTTTCAATCCCACGAGCTAACTTTTACGACAAAGCCAACGCACCTAATATCATTGAATTATCATGGTTCGTTTTCCCGTAAAAAATATTTCCAAGCACAGCCAGCCCCCCAGCCAGCCCCCCAGCCAGCCTGCCAGCCAGACGCTGATCAAGAATATATATACTTTTCTTTATCTGCCACGCCTCCTTCTCTGCGTGACAAACGGAAGGACAAAGTGAATATACCCTGGGTGTAGGGTATAAAAATATTTCTAAATATTTTACTATGAAATTATAACATAAATTTTTAAAAAGTCATTCTCCCTACTTCCTCTTAACGCTTTTTAGTGCACTTAATTTGCCCGTTTTGCATATTACGTTTTTTTTTTTAAAATATCTTATACGACATATGAGCCGTTTATTTTGAAAGTGGCCTAAGTCCATTTCGAGGCAAAAGTAATGTCATTCACATTTTGTGCCGTAATAATCTGTTTTTTGCCCGATACTATTTTTTAAGCATAACGCCATGAATTTCACATAATGTGGTTAACTTTCTTTAAAGACAGAATTCAATTTTATTCATTCTTAACAAAATGCCAGCTAATTCATATTGACATTACTTTTGCTCCGAAATGGACTTAGGCCACTTTCGAAATAAACGGCTCATATATGTATTTCAGTGTTAATTTAAAAAAAAAAAATTTTTTGCTATTGAATTGACATACATTGAAGTTGGTCCCTCATTTTAGACTATCTCCGCTCAGTTTTTCTTATTCTTATTATAAATTTTTCAAATATTAGGTAAAAAGAGAACTGGAAGTAAAGAGAAAGTGGCGACACAGTTCTTTTTCAGCTCAGTCAGTTTTGGTTTTTCGATAGTGAGTGTTTGAGCATTTTTTTTAAAAAAAGTTTAAAAATTTTGTAAAGAACGCGAGTGTGTGTCATTCTCCCTATAAGTTTTTTTTTACTATACATATTCTTTTATCTTTATAAAATTAAGTCTATGTATATACATTTAAAGTGGCTATCCACGAGTTTAAACTTTTTTAAGATGAGTTGATATGTATTGTAATAGTACTGTTTTTGCAACATTTTGTCATTCTCCAGCATAGTAACTCTCCAGGCAAATTTAATCCGGGAGAATGGTTCTTAATCTGGCATGTTCTGAAATCCGATTCATTTCGGCATCGGAATGAAAGCAATTTTCAAGAGCTCCACATTTCAATAATTAACACCAAATCCGATTTATGTTTTGGTAAATCGAATAGGAATCATTAGTAAATTTTATTTATTGAAATACAAATCCGATTCCATTTTATTTGTCGCAATGCAGAGCTCTTGAAGGTTGCTTTCATTCCAATTCCGAAGTGGATCGGATTTCAGAATATGCCTGTATGTTTTTAACTAAGTTGAAATTTTTGGTTTCACAAATGCTCAGATAAACTTTTTTAAAATTGTACAAAAGCTTTCGGTGTTGCCACCTGTTTTTTTTTTGTTAGTTTTGCTTTAACCATTTATTTGAAAAATAAAAATAAATATTTAGTCTTTAAACACTTACATAAATAAACCTTTAAAAACAACATACATTTTAAGGGTTGCCACCTGATAATTTTTAAAAATCTTATTTATTTCTTTCTTTTCTTGACTAAGTTGAAAATTTTGGGTTCCGAAATGCTCAGATAAACTTTTTTAAAATTGTACAAAACTCTTGGTGTTGCTATCGGTTTTTTTTTTGTTACTGCCATACCTAAATTGGAGCGTCAGGCGTTGCGTTATTTAACGTTACTCAAAAGCATCAAGCGCCATACCGAAATAAAGAGCGTTGCGTTGAAGTCATTTGTTTGTCAAAATCATATTGTTGTTTCTTTTTTTAATTTTCTGCAGCTAACTTCACTCCATAAGGCTTTGTCAAATTTTTGACAGTTAAATAACGCTGACGCTCCAATTTAGGTATGGCAGTTAGTTTTGCTTTATCTATACTATTTATATAAAATTGCTTATATGAAAACCGATTTGGTGCAAAATATACCGAACCGATTTTAATAATTTGTTTTTGTAAAACGTTCTACGTGTGGTAAGGAACAGGATTGTATACTTATTTTTTTGGTTTTTATAAGATAAACCTTTTTTTTTTTAGTATGAAGTTGTTGAAAAAAAAATTCAATGCTTGCATAAAAATGATCGTTTGTATTTCAGTAGCTATAGCTAGCTGCGCCATGAGTTATGTGTTGTTGTTATCTTTTCCGTCTCTTTCATTTTCTGTTTTTTTTTTTTTATTCTTGATGTTGTGTTATTGATGAGAGCAAAAATGAGAGTGATTTCGTCAGTGATGCCAACTCAATATTTCAATATTTGTGGACTTTTCACGATGTTTTACATGTTTTTCAATATTTCTCAATTCTTTTTAACTTTTTTCGATATTTTGGATGTTTTTCGAAACACTTGGGCTTTGACCGATTTCTTCGATGTAAATATTTCACTATTTTTCGAAACTTTTGATTTTGTTTCGATATATTGGATGTTTTATTTTTAGACTTTTACCGATTTCTTCAATGTGTTTCAATATTTTTCAAAACTTTTGGGCTTTTACCGATATATAGGATGTTTTTCGATTTCCTTTTTGTAATTTTACCGATATTTTGGATGTTCTTCGAAAAAATTAGACTTTTGCCGATTTCTTCGATGTGTTTCAATATTTTTCAAAACTTTTGGACTTCTACCGATATATAGGATGTTATTCGACATTTTTCGACTTTAACCGATATTTTGGATGTTTTTCAATATTTTTCGAAACTTTTGGACTTTTACCGATATTTTGGATGTTTTTCGTTATATTTGGACTCTTACCTATACTTTACATGTTCTTCTATACTTTTAGACTTTTGCGGATATTTTAGATGTTTTTCGATTCCTTTGGACATTTACCGATATTTTGGACGTTTTTCCATAAACTTGGACTCTTACCGATTTCTTCAATGTATATTTTAATATTTTGCGATACTTTTGGAGTTTTACCGATAAAATAAATATATTGGGGCATCTGTTTGTGGCACATTGTTTTAAAATATAAAAAAAGTTTTCGTTATTAGCTTTTTAGTGCAATCTGGCTTTTTATTAAAACCCGTGCAACGCCGGGTAAAACAGCTAGTTTAAAAAAATAAAAATTTAGATTTAGCCACAAAAATCTTAAAAAAACTTTTCAAAAACAACATAAATTTTTAGCGTTGCCACCTGGCTATTTTAGAAAATATTGTTTGATTCAACTTTTTTAAGTAAATTGAAATTTTTGGCTTCAGAAACGCTCGGATAAACTTTTTGTAAAATTGAAAAAAAAAAATTTCGGTGTTGCCACCCCGTTTGTTTTTTGTTAGTTTTGCTGAAATCATATTTCGGTTCGGTTGCCTTAAAAAATTTAAATTACATAAGTCAAAAAAAAAGGTAAAATTTGAACAAAATTTTTGAAAATAACCATGTGGCAACCCTAAAAATTTATGTTGGCTTTTTAAAAAGTTAATTTAAGCGTTTTTAGACTAAAATTTTATTTTAATTTAGGTCATCATATTCTATATCTTCAGGTAGGTGAAGACAAAGAAGGCATGTTTTGCCACATTTTTAGGAGATTCACCGACATAGTATTTGTATTATGTTTCTATACAATTATTCATATGGACTATGTTACAAAATGACGTAATTTTGACTAGGAAAAAAAAAAAAAAAAACAAAATAAAAGTCTTCTTCCGATGATGATGAAAAGCTCTTGGAAATTATGTTTCAATTTTTCATGTGATTTTCCATAGTAAATTTCAAATCAAAATGCCCACGGTTAAAGCGTGTCACGGCATAGGAATTTTGCACTTAAGTTTCATAATAAAACTTTAGGTAAAATAAATTTTGTTTAGCTTATAAAAAGCTAGAGGGATTTTATACCACGGTAAAGGCATACTTGTTTGTACAATCAAAATTTACCAAAATTTATCATGAACATTTCAAAATATATCATCTTAAGACTGTGTGAAATTTTACGGAAACTGTGTAAAAATGGAGAACTAAGTTAAATTCACACTGAAATGAAAGTCATCGTATGATGTATGATTAAAATTCCTGCACTGCTGAGTGAAATTTTTGAACAGTATGTTATGACATTTTTTTTAAACATTTTATGTGTGTTATTTCACTTAGTTTTAACTAGAGTGAGTCATTTAATTATTTGATCATTAAGCCTGTTAGTGTTAAAAAGCTTTTAACAATTGTTAATTGTTCATAATACGCGTTGTTAATAGATAATTATTACAATTTTTATGGATTAATATTTTTAGTAGTAGCAATTAAAACAAAATAAGACACCAAAATCACCTTCAAGTATTAAAATAGGCATAACATCAGGGCATGCAAACTTATCACCAGTAGTATTGGTAGCGATAGTTGTAGTATTAGTGTTAACATCAGCAATATTAGTAGTAACAGTTGCAGTTTCAGTATCAAGTACATCATCAGTATTAGTAGTAACAGGAGGAATAGCGGTGCTTGTGATGCTTAAATGAGAGACATCACTAACGTCGTCTGCATGCAAGTCAAAGTCAAAGGAGTTCGCTAAAGTTGCCGCTGTCGTCAAACTTTCACTTTCATCATTATCAACTTGTGGCGATGGTTGATAAATTGTTGCCGTTGATGGTTGATGCATACACTCGCATGGACAACGAGGCATAGGTGGCGGTGGTTCTGGTATACAATAAGAACTGGCTGCTTCGGTATTAATATCATTGGTGTCGATGTTAACTGATGACGGTGTTGATAATGGCGGCTTTTTCGTTGTTATTTCTTCTTTAATGTCTTCATTTCGTCGCTCATGTGTTAGCACCTGTTCAAGAGTTTGTGTATTATTTGGCTGACCTTGACCCATTGGTATGGCAACATGTAGGGTGTATACCGAACCACTACCATCATCGGTAGCAATGGTTAAATTAACAAGCAAACGTTTAGTGGGTGAATCATATGATTCACTAACAATGGGTTTTAAGGGAAAAAATTCCACCGCTGCATTGTTTGATATGGCATCATTATCGGATTTAAAGATTTCATTTTCTGCTTTGCTGAAAAATTTCAATGGCACCACATTTTTCGACGCAGGAGCAGTGGTGAAAGGAGAAGGAGCAAGTTTATTGTATTCATTTCTTTTGTTATCAATGGTTTTATAGACCTCATCTTCAGCGCTGGGGAAATGTTGTGATGATTCTTCCAACTTAACAATGTCAATGTCATCAAGTGTACCACCAGTATCATTATCATCAACAACAAGCGCGTTTTCTGCGGCGTCGACGGCAGAGTTGGCTATAAAACCATCGTGGATGTTTAATGGTATTAAACCGTCATTCAACATTAATTCATCTATTTTGCTTTCACTGTCATTTTGGTTTGCTTCAAGGATGCTGGTGGTGGTTTTTTCTGTAACAGCAGCAACTTGTGCTACATTTAACATTTTATGCTCCACCTCCTGCTGCTGTTGCTGCTGCTGCTGCTTTTGCATTTCTATCACTGACTCATTTATCTTAATCATTTGTCGTTTTGCGGCGTTAGTTTTTGTTGTTGCTGCTGCAGCATCTTCAGCCACTACTGGAGTTGCTGCTTCTTCAACATTTTTATCAGTCAACATTGTGTCCAATGATACGTGCTTATGACGGTCATTCAATTTGAATTTATCATCAAGTTTTTCTTGGTTTTTGATTATGGTTATGCTGCTATTGTTGTTGTTATTATTGTCATTGTTGTAATCCGCAGTGTTTGTTTTTATGCTTGCGGGGGTCGTATTTGATATGTTGCTGTCATCATAGTTGTCAGCTAAATCGCGCTCATTATTATTATCACTCTTAAGTGGCGGCATCATCATTTTATCATCAGTGATATTGATTTGTGTGAAATTCGCTTTTAATTTAAGTATTTGATTTTTTAAGTTGCCATCACTTGCAGCATTTTTAATAAGTTTTTCAATATCATCTACACTCTCATTAATATCAGCATAAATAACTTCCATCACTGGTTCCGGCTCCGGTTCATAGTCATTTGCATTTTTAGTTAATATCTCTTCCGTTGTATCATCATCAACAACTTCATCGAAGTTTTCATTTTCTGTGCTATTACTATAGCTATTAAGCAGATTGCTGTTTAATGGCTTGTCAAAAACAACAACAAAACTTTTTGCAATTTTCGGATAGTTTTTCTTTTTCTTTATTGCAAGCATATTATCACTAGTAAGAGTATTTGCATCATCATCATCATAGTTATTTGCAGCTTTTATAAAAGTTTTTGTTGAAAAGTTTTCTTTAGAATTATTACTGTTGTTGATGTTGCTAAAGGTATTGCTTTTCACTAGATCATTGTTAACATCATCATCAGCAACATCATTATCATCACTATTAGTTGCAATCTTATCACGCGCATCATTAATATGAATAGTTGCTTTTGGTAAGCTTTTTGCGACATTATTTAAATTTGCTCCAACAACAGCAACAACATTATCATTTCCGTTAGGTGGCACAACATCACCGATGGCAGTAGCAACTTCACGTTGCTGCTGCTCATCAACATAATCTTTTAAATCTTTATAATCTTTTGTCTCATAATCAATATGATGCTGCAAGTTCTTTGATAAAACTTTTTGTTCTTCTTGTTGTTGTTGCTTCATATTTTCATGCTTCTTCTGTGCCTCAGCGGCAGGCTGCTTATGTTGCTTTGATTGCGTTGTCTTCAACTCATCAACATTCGCAAGTATCACCGGCGCGCTTTGCTTTGATATTTCTTTGTCATCACCGCTGCTGTTTTTGTTGTTGTTGCTGCTCTGATTGAGCTTTAATACGTTATCGATTTTTAAAGTTTTGTTGTTGTTGCTGTTGACAACATCCCCAACACCACTTTTGTAATTACTTTCGTCAGTATCATCATCATCATCAGCTTCAATATTGTCGGCTTGACGTTGTGTCATCATCGTTGTAGTTGTGATAAATTTAAAATTTTCTTCAATACTGCGCGGCTTTCTTTTGGCTGCTGCGAATCCTGTCATTTCTTCTTCCTTTACATCTTCATGGTTTCCTTTCGTTGTTGTTGTTTTAATTTTCGTAATGAAACTTTTAGCTCCTGTTGCTATTGGTTTTCGCTGTTTGTTAGAAATCCATTTGTATTTGTATTTGTTGAGTTGCCACCAGTTTGTTCCTTTATTTTTTGACATTTCTTTTGACAATTGCTGTTGTGCAGTTTCATTTGCTTCATAAATTTGTAATGTTAACGGTATATGTAAGATTTTTATGTATATATATATCAGAAAAATATTTGAAAATATACCATTGTGTACATAACATACATAATATATAAAAAAAATATCACAAATAAACAAATTGGGTTTTAATATTAAACATTAAATTTGAATGAATTGGCAAACGTCAAATTTATTTACCATGTGTCATAGCTGTAATAAGATTTCCATGCTTTACTAAAGTATTAAAGAGCAAAGAAAGAGAGTGAGAATGCGCTAAGTATTTAAAATCGTTTTTTCTTTGCATACCTAGTGAGTATACCTATCATTTGATTGAGTGCTTTATTTAATTTGACATTTGAATGACAGTTGTAAGCACTAACTGCCGACACGTGCTATTTAACATACTCTTATTTGCCATATTGGGCCTAAGAGCAAGAAACTCTAGTCAAAAGTTTTGTGAATTTTTTTAAGAACAAGTGAAATGTGTTCCTTGTTCGTCAAAAATATTCTAGTTTTGCATCAAATGATTTTGGAATGCTACTCACTGCCTTTTGGTATTGATTTTAAAAACAGTTAAATTTTTAAAGTTTCAAACACGCCACCCTTTTATGGTACAGCCTGAAAGTATGCTAATTTATTTTTAAAATTTGACACAAAACAAACTTTGATTTTTTTTTTTCCATACAAAAAATTTTGTTTTAAGGCCAAAAAAATTCTAGATCACTTCAAGTTTTCACCGGAATCAAAATATTTTGTTAAAGGTCCAAGGAACGTATTTCAATTATTACCAGAATTTTTTTTCAGTGACCCATCTTTATATTGGTTCAAAAATTATCATTGCTCGAATTTTAGATTCCCGAATATAAAACGTTTCATTTTGATGTAAATAAGCACCATGTCAAATTTCGTCCATTTCAGAGAACATTTTTTGGACCCAGAACCACTTGCAATACCAAAAAATGCTCATAAGTAGCTTTGTAGCTTTGAAGATATTCAAGGTGGACAGTTAAGCAACGGATTGTTGACACCAACATTTACCACTAATTCAGGCGTCCGGTAGGGCTGTTTACTATCACCTTCTCTCTTCCTTTTCGTTCTTGACGATATCCTAGATAAAGCTCGTAATAAAGAGGTATCCGATGGAACTTTACCGAACATCTAGAAGATCTCGACTACGCTGACGACATTTGCCTTCTATCGTCCAAGCACTCAGATATGAAAAGCAAAATTGAAAACCTTGTCTTGGAATCGCAGAAAGCCGGCCTAAAAACCAACGCATCCAAGACTAAAAGCATGAAGCTGAACGCAAACAAAAATGACATCATGCTTAAAGCTGGCAGTGATGACATCGAAAACGTCGATAGCTTCACGTATGTAGTCAGCATTATCTCCATGGATGGTGGAGCAAAAGAGGATATCAATTCAAGAATAGCAAAAGCGAGAGTATCGTTTGCTCACCTGAACAAAATATGGTCTTCATCCGTTATATCCACCAAAACGAAAGTGCGCATTTTTGATTCGAATGTGAAATCGGTTTTGTTATATGGGTGCGAAACGGGGCTTGTTACTGAACAACTAACGAACAAGCTGCAAGTATTCGTCAACAAATGCTTAAGACGAATACTAAAGATTTGGTGGCCTCGCACTATATCAAATGCCGAGCTAAATCAAAAATGCAATCAGAGGGCTATAGCAATCGAGGTCAAGCTGCGCAATTGGAGATGGATTGGTCACACTCTCCGGAAACCACACAGCGAAGTCTGTCGCCAGGCTCTTGAGTGGAATCTACAAGGCAGTAGAGGACTTGGTAGACAGAAAACCAACTGGAAGAGGCCGCTGGAATAGTGACAAGGGATAGTGACAAATGGAGACGTTAAAGGAAAATACATACAATCGAAAACTCTTTTGTATAAAGGTTTTGAGCTGTATATTCTAAATAAGTATAATAGTGTTGAGCAAAAGTAGTCGTGGTCTTGAGTCTTGTTCTTCTTCTTGGTCTTGGTAATTTTTCGAAACCAAGACACTGATATCTTTGCATGACCAAGACCAAGGCTGTTATGGTCTTGATCTTGGTCATGCATTTCTAAAGTATTTTAATGATTGAGGCAAGAACACAAGCTTGGGCCTTTACTGAAAGAAAAATGCAAACGAATGGTGGTAAACAAAAAAAGACCTTATCCCAGTGGTAACTGGCCATTTACATTAGTTAATAAGTTTCTGTTGTGTTTTTAATTGACCGACTCCTCTGCCTAGGTGATGGTTCATTAACCTCTTCAGCTAAGACGAACAGAAGTACCCCTCAAGGTTGAGTCATCTTATCAAATTTGTGTGTTCTGATTAAATTAGTCACTGGTTCAAGTAGAAGATAAAGGGGTTTGTTTATAGATAAAGTTACGAACTTTTTACCAATAGCGTTCCGGACTTCAACAGAATGACCAACCAATTGGTATTTAACTCCACCCAAAAAAAACAACAGAAATTTTGTTTTAAAAACAGAATTTTATCGAAAATAAATGGTCAGACGCTTAGGAGTAATGTTAGACAAAACTGAACAGTATACGTGGGCTGCTAAATATATATATTTGTGGCCTAGGAATAATAAAGTTTGACATTTTTTAGCATAAACGTACTCACAACGTTTTGATGTACAAGTGCTATTTGTTTTGTTTACAGTGAGTTAAGAAAATTAATTTTTCCATTCGTCTTTGAGCGAGCGTCGGCCACGATTCAAATCATTAAACCAGTTTTTCACAGTGCTATACGTGTAGGATGGTGCTTCATCGCCACACAAAGATTTAAGTTCATCGATGCACTCTTGTCGTGATAATCCACGTCGAAAGTTGTGAAAAATGATCGCATGAAAATTTTTTTTGCCAAATTGATTTTTTCAAGTCACTGTAAACAACACAAATTATATTCGTACGTCAAAACGTTCTGAGTACGTTTATGCTAAAAAATTTCAAACTTAATTATGGTGTTGTCAGATTTTAGCTATTGTCATTAGTGTTGCCTCAAAAAAGACTAGACAAGGGTTATGTAGCCTTCAAAGAAACTGGATAAAATTCAAAAGTTGACTTTTTTTAAGAATTTCTAACGGATTAGACTAATTCATTGGATAAAAGTACATATGTACGAGTACATTAGCAGAACAATATAGAGGAATAGAATCAAAATTAGAAGCACTTGAAGTCCTACTTAATAGTATACTAATAGATTTATAGATCAAAACAACTTTTACGTTTAATCAAAACTTTGGGTTCAATGATCTTGGTTATAAACATACAGCTACTTTGACCAAAATAAGTCAGACAGAACATATGAAAGCCCCCACAGGTTTAGGTAAAGTATTAAGACGCATTTTTAAGTACGCTCGAAATAATGTTCGGTTTGCTTGCATTTTTGAAATCTATATATATATGGTTCCAAAATGAATGTCAGAATTGGTTTAACAATCTTTATTTCAGAATCGATAAGGCTATCAAATATGTTTTTAGAATTCTTAACGAAAGTATTTCCGATCGATAAAATCATTTACATCGACAGTCAAGCTGTCATAAAAGCTCTGCAAAAAGGGAACACAAGATCTGAAATAGTCAGCCGTTGTCATAAAGAACTTCAGATTTTTAATGAACAACGTAATTAAGAACTATGTTGGGTAGTCGGCCAGGCATTGACAGGGTGGATGAGAATAATTGGGTTTTAGAATAATGTCCTTTGCGTGACTTGCGACGTAGAAGAGGAAATTTTTCATATATGTAACCATATTCATTCACTTAAGCGACTTAAATTAACACACAATACCTTTGGAATTCCACTACACGATTAAAACCAATTAAAAAAGTCCCAGAAAAACCTTTTTTGCGTACAAAATGAACTTAAAGCATTTAAATTAAAAACTTTGAAAAGAAAGGAAAAACAAAAAAAGCGCTTCACAAAGCTTGACCTTTAATTGAACTTTTGCAGCTGTCATTAACAAACGACAGACGACTAAATGATAATAACAACAAAAGCAACAAAAGGCACCCACCCGACGAGTCCTTGTTTCCTGTCATTTACTACGTTTTTGCATTCTTGGAATTCTTTTTGAATGCAAGCTTTTTTACGTGCTTACTAACGTCGCATTTGTACTTGCGCTCTATCTCTCTTTCGCTCTATTCATGTCTCTTTCATACAATTAGTAGTATAAAAATACTTTTTTTTATCTCTAATTTATTTTTTTTTTTTGTAATAATATGCTTTCTTTCTTCGCTCGACACTAAATTTCTGCGCTGCTATTATATTTTCACGCTTTTCTTATCAGCAGCAGTAAGCGAGCGGCGAACGACACTCGAATTTATTTGAGTTCGAAAAACTCATTTAAAAATAATTAAAACTTGACTATAATTACCTCCTCCGGCTAAAGTTTTAACTCCATTTTTTGTCATCAACGATGAGTCAGACTGTGGCGATGATGGCGCTGACGCTGCTGATGCTACCGAAGCGATAGATGACGCCGATGTCGATTGGAAGGCAGACGATGGCGATGCAGCCGCTGACAATTGTGATGTTGCCGACGCCGATGATGACGATGATGAAGTCGCCGATGATTGCGGCTGTGAGGCGGAATAGATTTGATCTGATGATGCCGCCGAAGCGGCAGTAACCGTTATCGTTTGTCCTGTTTTCGAGCGTAGTGAGGAATTGTGCAATTTCGATAGATCCGTATTAGTGCTCTTGGCCGCCGTTACTTCGGAGGCTTCATTGCCGACTAGAACTGTACAGGGGGCGGAGGGAGACCAGTGAAGTACACCAAATCCTGTAAAAGAGTGTAGTGATTAGCCAGAAAGTCTTATATTAATTGGGCGCTACTTATTGTTAACATGCTATTCGTGCAAAAGCACAAAAAAAGCTTCGCACATGTGTGATAAAAGCTTCGTGTTTATATTAAAACCTTCAATCAATACAGCTTTTTATGTTGAAAGTCTAAGATTGTAAGTTTTCTCAATCCATCAAAAGCTCTGCATTTGAAGCCTCAATTACGAATCATTGCTGCATGCTTGAGACTATGCGTGTGCAAAAGCACAGAGAGCAACTTCGATATAAAAAATAAAGCTTATACTTGCGTTTGTAACGCAAATCCAATTTAAAAAAATTTCTCATTTTTGAAAGAGATTGCGATTGAGATTTATAATTGAGCAAAAGCTCTAAAAAGCAATTAAATATACATTAAGAGCTCTATAGCTTATATGAAAGTTAACATGTGTCAAAGCACACAAGATGCTGCACAAAAATGTAACGCAAGCACAATGTCTATTTAAAGCAGCGATAACCAAACTCAATAAAACATTTTGTCAATGTATAAAAGCTGATTGAATGTTTCTAAATTTTGAGTAAGCTGCAAGCAATTGGTGCAGATCTGCATAACTACTGACATAGATATACGCTTGTCTATGAGTAAAAACGTAAACGGAAAGCTTTTAAGCGCAAAAGCTCAGCTGTCCGTAGGCATGGGCTATGGACATCACTGATTTAAAGACTTTAAGTGAAAAAGAGCTTTAAGCTCTGCAACATGCGTCATTCATAAGTTTTAAATCTGTTCGTTTACTTCAAGTCTTGGGAAGTTTTTACCGAGAAAGCTCTCTAAAAAAAACATACATAAACGAGAGCTTTTCGAATAAAAACTTGCAAAAACTTGGAGTTAACGAACAGCCTGATTTTTTTAAATTAATTAAGCCATTTTAGTTAACAAATTAAAAAAATTTAATGTTCTATCTATACGATACATACCCGTTAAAAATATTAACAGCACACATAATGTCACAAACACCGATATCGATACAATGGCCACACATTTGGCCGAACAGCGCGCCGCTAAATCCTTGCGGAAGTTCATCGGTGCAGAATAGTGATGCGATTGTATGCCGGGCATAACAACACTGCGCGGTGGCAACACAGGACCCATACAACCTTGCGTACTGCGTTCGTATCCTTTCAGTGTGTCTTTTGTGGGTGTTGAACAGGCGGAACCGCTTTTATAATCGATGGGTGAGCCTTTGTTGATATCTGTACAAAAGAAAATTGCAATTAAGATAGAGACGGGATTAGTGAAATGTGAATGGCGAATTCGAATGTGTTGTGAATTGTGTGTGTGTGGATTGTGAATGGTATGGAATTCTGAAGGAGATTCATTTTCTTTTTTGATATACGTACATAAATTACATTTTAAGCATTAAATGATATAGAAAATGATATAGAGCAAATGCTGCCATTATACTTATAGAAACTATTTAGTATTAAATGGGCGCTTATGAGAAGAAGAGACCTTTTCTCTTTAAGATATGCGGTTGAAGTACCTAAAATATTAAATGTTAAGTTATAAACATTTTCTGGTAAAAGTCATATGAAAGTCAAAGAAAACTATCAAAGATCCATAGTTCTAAGAAAAATTTATTGGAATAAAAAAGTTAAAATCTCTTAAAAACATAGGTTACATATGCTTCCTTTTGAGATTATAAGTATATACGACGCAAAAAATTTTTCTTTTCTTATGATAACATCCTTTAGTACTACCTTTTTTCTTAATCATCTGGGATTTTTTCTTGGAATGCTATGTCCACTTTATGTTGACATTCTTGAACTCATCAAACTGGGTTAATGGACTATAATGGTGCAAGGTATGAGTTTTTTGACACTATTCAAAAATGGCCCTGATATTCTAAAGAAAGATACGATCATATGAATTCAAAGAACAGCAAAAGTCAGCTAACGAACTCACCAAGTTGACCATTTAAAGCAAAATGTACAAAATACTTATTTTAAAGAAACTTTGCAAGCCAAGGTCTTCACAGTTATATTGTAAAGAATGAAAACTGGGCGTCATTAAGTAAATGACGCAGCTTGAAATCAATAAGGCTCGAAAGCTTTACGATTTTGATAAAAAGATGTGAGATACTATCGCTGAAGAATAGCATCAACGTGAATAATATGAAAAAAATTATATAAAGAAGTATATTGGTGAGGAACCGCCTACAAAGCAACAATAAAGTAAGTTGGCATTCGAAGCTTGACCTTTTTTTTTTTAAAACAAAATGTTCACCAATTGGGCAGGGTGCAGTAAAAAAAGGTTACAAAAATTCTGGGAGGTGATAGAGGAGGCATAGGCAAACAAAATATTGGAGGGGTCTAAAATGTACCCCAGAGGAGTTAAAGGGTAAAATATAATTATCTGACTTGTACAAAAAAAAAAAATGTTCTTTGGTCACCCTCACGTTAAAGAGAAAACTTTTTTATAAAAAACTTTAAGTTAATTGTAAGAGCTTTCTAAGGGTGTATTTGGTTATTGGTTTTCGCAAAGTTCTAGACTTTCAGAGTTGATATTTTCAAATTGTTTCCCTATAGAGAAACTCGCTGCCCTTTATCTAGCGGAGCCTTCAAATGGATTGCTCATGAAAAGTATATTTTTCTGACCTCAATTTAAAAAATTGGTAAAATAAATGTACCACTGAGTTGAAGGAAATTCAACGGGAAGGCGTTTGTAAGTGGGACTTTTTTCATACTAAAATGGCCGCCAAAGTCAAAAAGTAGGAAAAAAAATTTTTGAATATCAACTTTGAAGATCCAGAACTTTGCGGAATTCTTTCAAAATACTACATATAAACCAAATGTGCTCTAAGAAAGCTCACATTATTAGCTAAAAGTTTTTCACAAAAAAGTTTTCTCTAAAGTGTAAAGATGACCTAAGAAAATTGTTTTTGTACAAAAAGTCAGAAAATCAGCTTTAACTCTGGTGCAATTTTCTGTTAGTGTAAGCCTCCTCTATCACCTCCCGGAAGCTTCGTAACCTTAACGATTACAACCGAAGGATTGAGGACGGTGGGCATGAGATATGTAGTATCGATTCGATGCAAACCGCCCATTTTGAAAGCTTATCGGAAATGGTTTTCAAGGAACTTCTCTATTTGAGTTTTTCCTACTGCTCCGCCATTTTCCGTCCGATCATCATGTATATTGCTGTAAATGTTATAAAAAGAAAATAGCATAGTTTTAGGGGTCGATTTCTAATTTTGTAATTTCCGGATTTTCATATTTTGCACTGAAGTTTAGATTCGCTATAGCTTGTTCAGTTTCAACAACTTGAGGAAACTTTGTAGGGATGAATTTTATGATTTTTAACGGACTTTAATTATGTGATGCGTTTTTGACACCTTAGAGTGGTAGAAACTGAGATAATGAGTACACCTAGTCAAAATAACAATTTCAGATAAATTTCAGCAATAAATGAAATGTAGCGCTTATTGAGACATCAACAACGATATACTAAACTTGATGATCAAAAGTCAAATGGCGGAGATATTTGATGGGAAAAAAATGAAAAAATCATTTCCAAAAAGCTTTCAAAACGGGTGGTGTGCAGCAAACTTTTTTTCGTGATACTTCTAGCGAGCATTGTAATTCACAGAAGTCAAACTTTGTAAATTTGGGAAATAATACTAGAGATTTCTTCTGATGATCCGGATTACTAATATCTTATTATGCATCTTCAGTAAATATACCATAAGATTTTCAAGAAATTTTTGGAAATAGTTTATTGTACATTTTCTGAATTCATCAAGCTCAAGATGCGAAAACATAAAAATGTTATTATTTTCTGGTATGTTGGTACTAGAGAAATATTGACAAGATATACGTGGGCTGCTCGATATATTTCTGGCCTAGGCAACACTAATGTCAATAGGTAAAATCGGGCAACACTATAGTAAAGTTTGACATTTTTTAGCATAAACGTACTCACAACGTTTTGATGTACAAGTGATATTTGTTTTGTTTACAGTGAGTTAAGAAAATCAATTTTCCATTGAAAATTTAAGCAATTGATAAATTATGGGGTTTCCAACGAGAACAAACGTTTTTTACAACTAAGTATTCATGCAAAATCGAATGCATTGGAGTGGAACTAATGCCCAAGGATGCCTCTATTTCACGGTATATCACATGACGATCTTGCATTATTAGTTCACGCACGGCATCAATGCTCACTGGCACAATAGACGTTTTTGGACGACCTTCACGGAATTTGTCTTTGAGCGAGCGTCGGCCACGATTGAATTCATTAAACCAGTTTTTCACAGTGCTATAGGATGGTGTTTTATCGCCATATAAAGATTTAAGTTCATTAATGCACTCTTGTCGTGATAATCCGCGGCGAAAGTTGTCAAAAATGATCGCACGAAAATGTTCACGAGTTAATTTAATTTTTTTGCCAATTTGATTTTTTCAAGTCACTGTAAACAACACAAATGGTGGTCGTACGTCAAAACGTTCTGAGTACGTTTATGCTAAAAAATATCAAACTTTCCAATGGAAATGTCAGATTGGACTTGGCAACACTTACTAGTGTTGCCTAGGCCAGAAATATATCGAGCAGCCTACGTATTACTTAAAATTTATACAATAAATCGCAAAATTTAGTTTAACCCTATTGGTGACGTCGCCCTTTAATACCCTTCTTTATACGTGCAGGTGATATTTGAACGCCCCTTTCACGACCTCCATTCAATGCAATAAAACTTTCACAATGAATAGATATTCTTTAGAAGAAAATTATTGTATGTACCAATAGTTTGCCTTGAACCTTTTCTTTCTTTCACTTGCTCTATTCACTTCAGTGATGATAAAAAAGAACTACAATTACAGATAAAAAATCTAATTAAAGCGTTAATTACATTACATCACTTTCATTAAAAAACAAAACTAACCAAGAAAATGTAGAAAATCAAGAAAATTGACAGTAGACTGTTGGAAAAAAATCGACGTCTAATTAATTTCAATTTCAATTATTTCTTTGTGCGAATTTCCTGCTACTTTTTCCAACAAAGCAATAAAGCAGAAAGAAAAAGCGCGCAAATTCGATTTTCTTTTATGTCATTTGTAAGTTTCTGCTTTTTTTATTTATTTCTTTTTAACATGTTAAGTTTTCAGTGTTGCTTTTATAAAGAAAAAATGTAGTAGTAATAATGACAAAACGACTACACACATGTGCGCACAAAGCGCAAGCACACGCTTGCATACGAATACACACACATAGAGCACAGAGTTCACCACATGTGCGCGCCGCGCCACACAATTAGTAACAAATTGTAGCATAATTATAGGGATGTGCAAAACGGGGCAAACGGCGCAGCACAGCAGAAAAATTGTACAAATAAACTGTGAAGGCGGGGGTAGAGCAAAACGAAAAAGAAAAACGTTTATAACAACTAAGTGAATAATAGATGAACTAACGAAAACGCATTTAAGATGTGAAGATTCATTTAAACTAAACGAAAAAGTTAATTGATTGGATAAGCATATAAAATGTTGCCAAACGATGCAAGATGAAAAAAAAGATGAAAAAAAAAAAAATCACTAAGAAAAATCCTCCAATTGAAGCACTCTCACTACACAAGATAGATATACAATAAAATAAAACTTAAATTCAACTTAAATAAACGAAAATGAAATAAAATTAAATTAAATACTCATGATATTGGTAGAGAGTTCTCTATGCTGAGTGTACAGTGAATTGTGTGTAGCAACAAATGTAGAAGTTTTTCTTCCAATTGATTGCCCTTGAAGGAGGGAAAATCGAAAGCAGCAGAATAACGAACAAAATTGATAGTTCAATAAAAACTAAAGGAGGATTTTTGTTTGCAATACGTGAATAAGCAGCGTAAGCAACAAGAGAAAAAAAAACGAAAAATCTGTATTTAGTAGTTGCAGTAAAACTTAACCACAAATGGCAGTCATTTTTTGGGTTCAATGTACAAATATATGTGCTTTGTACAGGGTGTCTTAGTATGAGCTTGTTTCATTCAAGAGATGAGAGCTTTACTATGTTAGATAGTTGCAAGTCAATGCAGCACATGCTTAGTTTTCTTGTCTCTCCATGCACCATCGTAATGAAATTCTCAAAGGCTTTATCACACATGTCGAAAACCGCCTAGCACAGTTTGTCAAAAAACCCTTTAGTAGAATTCACAAAGCGGTTGAGAAAGTACTACCCTGAAAGATACATGGATGAGGTGGGTGGTTAGAGAAATCCAAGGATCAGAAAAACTTTTGAGGGAGATCAAAGTCTCTGCAAAGAACTCATTTGATGAAGATATCTAATTTTGACCCACTGCAGGAAATAATTTTGTTGTGCTTTTTGTCTCATAAGATTTTGTTTTAAGAATATTTTTATATCTTGAGAGTTTTACCTTAGGATTCTTTGTGTAGCTAGAATATTATTTAAAGATCTTTTCTTTTAACTCATGCAGCTATTATCATGCAAAATTTTTATCGCATGTAATTTTTATTGCATGCTATTCGCAACCCACGCGATTCCGTACTTTATGTGTGTAATGTGATTTTCATGTCATGAGATTTTAATTAATGCTTTATTATTTCATGTCATCTTTTGTCTATAATTTATTGTAAGCCTCAAGTTTTATCTCATAAGATTTTGTCTTAAGTATATTTTTATGTTTTGAGAACTTTACTATGGGTTTCATTGTGTTACTACATAGATTATTATTTAAAAATCTTTTTATGGCATGATATATTTAACTCATGTAGTTATTGTCATAAAAATTTTTTATTGCACGCGAATTTTTTGCATGGTATTCGTAAACCATGCAATTTCTACCTGTATTTGTGTCATGTGATTTTCATTTCGGGAGATTTTACTTAATGCTTTTTTATTTCATGTCATCCTTTGTCTATAATGTTTTACACAAACGATTTTTTGTGCTACTAGATTATTACTTAAAAATCTTTTTATTGCATGATATATTTCATTCATGCAGTTATTATCATACAAATTTTAATCGTATGAAATAAAAAATTTATTTATTATATGTCTCAAGCTGTATTTCATAAGATTTTTTCTGAAGTATCTTTTTATATGTTGAAAATTTTACCATAGAATTTTTTGTGTCATTAAATTATTATTTAAAAAGATTTTTATCGCATGATATATTTAACTCATGCAGTTATTATCATACAAAAATTTTATCGCATGCGATTTTTATTACATGTTATTTGCAACCCACGCAATTTTAACTGTATTTGTGTCACGTGATTTTAATATCATGAGATTTTTTGTCTTTAATATATTATACAAAAAATTTCTCGCATAAAATTTTTTCGAATTTAAAAATGGTATGAAATTTTATTAAAAATTTATTAATTGTGAGTCTCAAGTTTTGTATCTTGAGAATTTGACCATGAGTTTTTTTTTGTGTCACTAGATTATTATTTAAAAATATCTTTATCGCATGATATATTTATCTCATGCAATTACTATCATACAAAATTAATAACGCATGCAATTTTTTATTACTTGCTATTCTTTACCCACTTTTTTTTATTTGTGTTACGTGACTTTTTTTAAATAAGATTTTTATTAATGCTTTTTTAAGCCAAAGCTTTATGTCGATAAAGATTTATACAAAAGATTTCTCGCATATAATTTTTCCAAATTTCAGACTTAAAAAATCATATGAAATAAAAATCCGATTTACTTCAATTAAGACACCCTATATACAGCACCAAAATATGAAACGTACACTTAAATTGCTAAAGGCAAAATCTTATTCCATGGCAAAGTAAAAAACTTATCAGCAAACATGCTTCGCATTCACATTCTACGCTGCGCGTATCAATGTTCAATTGAGTTTGATAAATGCGCTTAATTGCAATTAAATAACATATCAATGAACTTTTCCTGGTGGGTGGGTGGATTGGTTTGTGTGTGTGTGAGGTATATACGATTTACAGTTGAAATTTGTGCGTGTATTTGCTATTGAATGGATATTGGTGGGTGTGTTCAGTGATACAAAACCAATGCGTTCAATGCAATTCAATAATTGCAAAAAAGCACGAAAATGAGTAGCAATAAAATTGAAATGGAAAAAAGAATCCAATATAGAAAACTTTGCTTGCCAGTAAATCAAATTCGGCGATTTTCACAAATTTTCATTTTTTTTTTTTTTATGTTTTGGCTCTAATTTAGAAATTTTAAAAAGTTTGCGCAAAATTTTTACTTCAATGAAGTTGGTAAAAGTTGACTTTAATGGTACTACAACTAGCGCTGGTTGGCTTGTTATAATTATGACAGCTGTCAAAGTTAATGGCAACACATTGGTGCTAGCGCGTAAGCAGTTAAGTTTTGGCTTAAAGTTTATGTAATGAAAAGGGAGAATTGCGCAAATTACATTGTGCATTTGTACAATTATTGGGAAAGTTTGACATTTTAATTTTTTTTGTGACTTTTATTGTTAATAAAAGTTATTGACAAGTGCATACGCTAGTGAGTTAAAGGAGAAGAAACAGTTTATAGCACTTTTTTATGTTTTGAATAAACTATGTTATTTAATAAGTGATTTTTAGGCGATTAGAAAATGTTTAAAAATAATTTCATAAGCGTTTTAAGGATACCTGGTATTCACTGTCGAAGTCCATGAAATGTCAGATTTCGCAAAATTTGCACTTTTTATATCAGACAAAACCATGACTTTGATTTCTTTGGAATGTTACTTTCAATTCATAAAGAAATTTTTATTTATCACATGCATTTTAGTTTCGTCAAACTTGAATTTGTTTGAAATTTTTCTATGCAATTTTATCGCATGATATTTTTTATGAAAATTTGTAATGTACAAGTAAAATTTTTCAATTTAAAAAAACCAATATGCCAAATTTCACTTTCACCGATTCAATTGTATTGGAACAGATAGTTGCACTTTATTGCATTATTCATGAAACTTTGAACTATGAATTTATTGCATGTAACTTTTGTCTCATAAAATTTATTGATTGCATATATATTTTACAATTTCCAGTTTCATGTTTTAATATTTTATCTCATGATATTTTTATCTATTGTTTTTTTATCGCATGATATAAATACACTCATGATCTGCAAGAAAAGATCTGTAGATATATACACCTTTTTGAATTTCTCATGAAATTTCGAAGTGGGGTCTTATCGCATGTAACATCTGTATTATAAAATTAATTGATTGTAAACATGTATGTATATTTAATGATTTTTAGTCTCAAGATATTTTTATATTTTCTCTCGTGACTTTTTATCTCATGCTTTTTTAACGCATGATATAAATACACTGAAGATCTGTTGATATATACAGCTTTTTGAATTTTTCATGAAATTTCGAACTGTAAATTTAATCGCGTGCAACTTCTTTATCATCAAATTTATTGATTGTAAGCATGTTTGTATATTAGACCGGTGCGTTTTGGATGAATGTTTAAATTCGTCGGGCAACCGGCAGACTTGTAAAGTTAACTATCGACATGAAGATTGCCGCCATCCTAGCTCTGAGAGATGACGGGAAGAGGTGTCTATATATTTTTGAAGGTTGAAAAACGTGGTTCAAAAATGAAGGCTCATCCGTCCGAAATGAATCAATTCTCAGCTTCGTAGTAGGTCGAAAATTGAAATCCAAGACATGAATTTCTTATGTATTTTTTCCTGTAGAATCGAATGACACCTTTAGTTTTGTGATTAGTCGTCCATTTCTGGCGTTAAGAGAACTTTTCAGCTCAAAAAAGTCGAAATTTTTCGAAAACCTCCTGTTTGAGTACTCCACAATTGAACAGAAAAAATCTTAGAAAAATTTGAAATATATATTTTGTTATGATTTTTCCTGACAAATCCAGTGGTGCCATCTTTTTGCGTTACGACATTATTTTCATTCATGAAAAACGAATTTTTGATTTTTATTATCAAAAAATATCACGAAATCGGGCGTAAATATTTAGTCAACACCAAAAATCTAATCAGAAAGCTAATGGTGCCGTTCGATTTTACGGGAAAAAATACATAAGAGCCCATGTCTTGGATTTCAATTTTCGACCTACTACGAAGCTGAGAATTGATTCATTTCGGACCGATGAGCCTGCATTTTTGAACCACGTTTTTCAACCTTCAAAAATATATCGACTCCTCTTCCCGTCATCCCTCAGAGCTAGGGTGGCGGCGATCTTCATGACGATAGTTAAACTTTATAATTCTGCCGCTTGCCCGACGAATTTTAAACAGTCGTCCAAAACGCACCGGTCTAATGTATATTTAATGATTTTTAGTCTCATGAATTTTTTTATGTTTATTTTCTTGACTTTTTTATCTTATACTATTTTATCATTTGATGTAAATACACTAAAGATATGTAGATACACATAGTTATACACTTATTTGAATTTTAAATGAAATTCTGAAACATGAGTTTATAGCATGTAACTTCTTTCTCTTAAAGTTTATTGATCGTACGCATATATCTATTATGATTTTAAGTCTAGTGATATTTTCATTATTTACCTCATGACATTTTTATCTCATGATACATTTATTTCATGATATAAATATTTATATCACAAGATTTAATTAAGTTATTTCTATATATTATCTCATGTCAATTTTACTTCATTCTTTTTTTATCGTATGAAATAAATATTTATAACACAAGATCTAGTTAGGTTACAATTACAAAGTCACAAAAATTGAAAATTAGGTAGTTAATTTACAATAATGAAAGTAGGTGGATCAGACTTGTGTGACTATTATTACATGACGTTTTATTGCAAGCGTTTGATATCCTTAAACTTTATTCCATAAGTTTCTTGCTACTCTAGGCTCCAAAGTTATATTAATAGTTATCATTAGTTTCCGTAATTGGCCAAATAAAATCAGAAAAGTTTTTCAAGTAAAATTATATTACTTTAATCTAGATAGATGACTGAAGACAAATATTTCCGATTTAAGTTCCTGTTGGAATTCAAATGCCAACATTTCTCCACAATACATAAAAAACACTTTAATACAGTAAAACCAAATGCAACCTTGATCGAAGGACAAATTTTCATTCGATTGAAGTTTTTTTTATTCACCCCACATTTCAATTCACTGATGCTACCTAAAACTCGCATACCAGAGCATGTAAAATAAAATAAAAAAAAAAAAAAAATCATCAATTTATTATATAAAGTTGGATTTTCGTTTTTCAAAGGAACTTCAGCTTCCGACATTGTGCCGATTTGGCCTTACATTCATGAGAATGAGTATTACACTTTAGCTTAGCCAGACTTTTTCTTTTTGCTTAATTTTTTTTATTCTATTTCCTTATTTTTTCTTTATTTTTACTTTTTTTTTGATGTACTATTTTGCAAATCTATTTATTTTGTGTTTTTCAAGTCATCTATAATGGAAAAAAATGTCAACATTTCATCATATAATGCAAAAATCATGTTTTCATTTTTTTGGTAAATTTAACATCCCTAAGTTTTGCTATTTTACCCCGCTATCTCACATACATACACAGTATAACAACCATCAAAACATACGACTGTGTCTGTCTGTTCGCCTGTCTGTCTGATAAGTTTCTGTCGTCTCATAATAAATGTGTATGTTTAACTGATGTATGTTGGCTGTCTGTCTGCGTAGGATTTTTTTGTAGTATTTTTTTGTGTTTTTTTGTAAATGTATGTCTGTTGGTTTTTCTCTCGTTTTCAATAGGGAAGTTAAGGTTATCCATACTGTCATGCAGCTGTAGTAGTAGTAGTGTCATGCAAGATAAGCTTTTACCATTCTCTCAAAAGCGTAGTAAGTGCTATGCCTCCACCTAACCATCACCTGCTGATGTTGACTGTTTGACGCTGCGCTGTTATTTGCTTTATAATTTTAATAGAGGATTGGGAAAAAATTACTATGTTTTTTTTTTTTAAACAAATTTAAATGTCATCGATATGTTTGTGTAGTGGTATGAGATATATAGTTTGGGGGGAAAAAAACTGCAAATTATGCTGAAGTCTAAGCAAAAATGTAGAAATTTAAATTGGATTGAGTTTGAATAAAATCTATCGCATTGATATGCACGTTATAGTTACATGTGATTAGTATCTCATGTTACATCAAAATATATAAATTCATATTCTAAGTACTATCAGTTAAATTTTCTACAGGAAAGGATATTAAGTAAAATTATTACAACTCTAAGTACATAGCATTTCAAAACAAGTCATAGAAGTTTTACGGCAAGAAACTAACGTTATAAAAATTGCATCATGCTTAAATTCTATTTAACAAAAAGCTCGTGATTATCCATTGATATGAAAACCCTTTAAAGAAATATTCCATGATATAAATATCCCATTATATAAATATCTAATGATATAAATATACTATGACATAAATATCTTTTAATATAAAGAAATATTCCATGACACATGTATAACATGATACAAAAATATATGCACGATATAAATATCACTGGATACAAATACTTGAAGATTTAAAAAAAACTCCATTGACATAAAAATTACAAAATGTTGAACATTTTCTAACGCATGATTATTTTGAATCGCGAAAATTTTGCGTAGTGAAATATCCCATGATATAAATATCTTATGCTATAAATATCCTATTATATAATTATCCCATGATATATTACATTATAGAAACATCCCATGACACAAGTACTTATTTCATGATACAAGAA
Organism: Calliopum simillimum; assembly: GCA_951812925.1. Lineage (NCBI taxonomy): Eukaryota > Metazoa > Arthropoda > Insecta > Diptera > Lauxaniidae > Calliopum > Calliopum simillimum. The sequence goes on from OX638371.1 coordinate 26,888,174, forward strand.
TATATGCATGATATAAACATTGCTGGATACAAATACTTGATGATTTAAAAAAAAGTCCTATGATATAAAAATTACAAAATGTTGAACCATTTTCTACCTCATAATTATTTTGAATCGTGAAAATTTTGTGTAATGATATATCCCATGACATAAATATCTTCTAATATAAATATCCTATGATATGAATAACTTTTGATACAGAAATAACCCATGATATAAATATCACATTATAGAAATATCCCATGACACAAGTATTATATGATACAAAAATAAATGCATGATATAAACATCACTGGAAGCAAATACTTGATGATTTAAAAAAAATTCCTTTGATATACAAATTACAAAATGTTGAATCATTTTCAACCACATAATTATTTTGGATCATGAAAATTTTGTGCAATGAAATATCACATGCTATAAATATCCCATGACAAAATATCTTATAATATAATTATCCTATGATATAAATAACTTTTGATACAGAAATAACCCATGATATAAATATCACATTATAGAAATTTCCCATGACACAAGTAATACTTGATACAAAAATAAATGTAATATACAAATATCACTGGATACAAATACTTGATGATTTAAAAAAATTCCTTTGATATAAAAATTAAAAATGTTAACTGCATAATAATTTGAATCATGAAAATTTTGTGTAATGAAATGATTAAATCAAGATATTTTTATCGCATGATATGTCACATGTAATTATTATATCATATAATTTTAAAAACATGAAATTTTAATATCATGAGATACATGTCATGAGATTTTTATCCAACTCCATGCTTGACAATATCCATATCGTATCTGGAAAAGCCTTTGTGAAATGCTTTGTATTGGCCGATATTTTCGCATCATGAAATTCAACAAATAATAAATGTATCATGGGATATTAACATCATAAGTTATTGTGCTATTTTCATATCATGGGATTTTTAATGTCATTCGATTTTTATGTCCCAAAATTTTCGTCTAATCTGTGGTTTTACAAAAACTTAAATTTTATTGTGCGATTTTTATTTCATGATATTTTCCTTATTTGAAAAAATGCTTCAAAAATCACAAAAAATTTGAAACCAAGACTATGCCGATTCAATAGATATAGTTAAGTTAAGCTAAATTTCTTTTCGAAATAAAAAACTTTTTATTTGGTTGTCAGAAAGAAACTTTCCTCAGAATATGCAGAGTATTTTTACATCTTCAATTACTTTTCAAATATATTTTCTTTTCCTAAAGCAGACTTTTAAGATTTTTTACAAAAAACATATACAATTACTATTAAATTTAATAAGACACCAGAGAGTTTACAATAAACTTAAATATCTCCAACAAAACCTACCCCATAAAAGTCAAGCCCCCAGTGGTATCAAGTGCACTTTACATCAAATTTTATTACCACAAAAATGAAATTTTTACATTAACTTTTAGTAAAATTTGTACTTTAAATCAATTAAAATTAACGCACATACCAACCCCAGGAAAAAGTGCACCCACACACACCCCCACTGGAAAATAAAGCTGACTCAAGCAGAACGCCAGAGAGCTACAAAAACTTTTGACTACCATAGCGCGCATATAAAAAGTTTTATGCGCTACTTTAATGTTTTTCTTTTTTGGAGGTCGGTCGTTCGTATTAAACCTATAAAACCATATAATTTTAATATTTCAGTAACTCCCCACTTTTGCTGCTTGTCTTGTCTCCTGTTACCTGTTAAAAATATGTATTTTTATTACGCTAACTGAGCGAGGAGCGTTTTATGCGTTCCATACCAAACGCTGTGACGTTGTCGTCGTTCTTCGTCGCTTGCCTGGCTGACTGCCTGCTGGTGCTTGAAACGTGAATTACGTGATTTTTCCCTGAGGTTATGTTTGATCTGTAAACACTTGACTAAACATTTATTTGTGTGCCGTCGTCGTCGTTGTCGTTTCTCAGTCGTTGACGTCGTCGTCGTCGTCGGTGTCTGCCATAAAACGTGTTAATAAAATTGCACGAGTGAGCGCTACAAAACCGGGCCGGGAGGAAAGGGGTTGTTTTATTCGAGCACAACCCTTTTTTTTTTTTGTTGCTTTCTTTCTTGGTATGCCAAAAGTTTTGCTCATCGTAACATTTTATTTTGGCTGCGGGCAATTTGTGCAGCACAGCACCTACCCCCAGTTTTTACCCGCAGTACCGTTCACCCGCCGCTTTCTCTCTCTCGAATGCTTACACTTAATTTATTTATTTTTATGTGTGAGATTTAAGGGAAATATTTTTATGTTTTTTAAAAAAAAGAGGAAACACTCCGCTTCGTCGTCTTGTGCCTTTTTTGTTTGCTTCTTCTTCGTAGAGAAAGTAAAGCTGTTGAAAATCGCATAAAAGTGATTTTATTTAATTAAGAATTTTTCCTCATAATATCTCTCAAGTTTTTAAGCGTCTTTAAAAATTTTCCTTCTTTATTTTCTCACAAGTTTTTCATAGAAATTGAAATAAAAGGATTAATCAAGGAACAATTTTTACAAAAATTTTTATGATCTACCGTGTAATGAAGAAATGTTTTCTTATATTGTATTTGTTGAGAGATGAGAGATGTTTCCAAGAAAGCAGTAAATTTTTTTATTGGAATTTTGGGCATAAGGAAAAACTTCTCTGAGGAATACCAAAAGGATATGAAAGTCAAATCAATACTAATGAGGTATCACACTTCTGTCAGTACCATCAGATATGTTAACTAAAGTGCTCGTAAACAGAGCAAATAACAAACTTGAACTAAACTAACCGAATAAATTCCGGTTAAGTTGTTATATTAAGGGCCAAATAAACCCCCTTATCATAATTAGTGATGAAAAAACCAAGACCATAGCAGTCTTGGTCTTGCTCTTGGACAGTGAGTCTTGGTCTTGGTTACATTTTGGTCATTAAGTATTGGTCTCGATCTTGATCTTGAAAAATATTGAGTATTCAAAGTTTTCCAAAGCAGTTGAGTTTTTAAGATGCCAAATTTCGGTCTTGATGACCAAGACCATAGCAGTGTTTTTCGAGACCAAGACTAATTTTGCTCATCACTTATCATAATCGTCTATGTTCAACCGTATGAGTACTGCAATAGGCATCAATTTCTCTTTGTATACTACAGCTTTTGATAGTCTCTCCAAAGAAGAGTATGTAGAAGTTACACTACAGCGTGGGTGTATCACCGTCCATACAAAACAGCAAGTATTGTGAAATACATAAATACAAATGTATAACAAATATTAAACTTCGTTACACCCTGTGCCATAGCGAAGGCACAAACCATTATGCCACCTGGTTGTGAAAAGGACACAGTTTTTTTCGGAACCGTTTAGAAAGTTTACTAAGGCTATATATATATAAGACTATAAAGATTAAAGAAGGTTGGTGAATAGAATTTTGGTTTTAAAATTTGAAAACATTTGATATTCTTTTTAATGTGAAAAAATGCCATATTAAAAAATATACCAACAACTAACGCTCTTCATAGGACATTATTGAAATTGTAAAGTTCATAAGGTTTTTTTAAAAAAATATTTAAATGTTTAAACTCGTAATAAAGTGAGTTTTATTTAAAAAACCTTTAAAAAACCCTTAAAAAACTCTCTTTTAAGGCTCTCAAGGATATTATCTAGGTAGCATAATCTTCATGGGCGATGAGACAAGAAGACACATTCGTTAAAAAATTTCAAAAGCCTACTTTCACAAACTACTCTTTCTTTATGGGTATTCTATTTCCATACCAACTTTCCATTAGTGGTCGTACTATTCAGCGCCTACTAATATCCTATTCCTACACCTATTTACCATTAGTAGTCGTACTTTTTGAAGGCAACTAATAACCTCATACTCATATCCTATTCTTACACCTACTTACATTCCATTAGTGGTCATTCTATTCGTGGCCTACTAATATCCTATTCCTACACCTACTTTCCATTAGTGGTCGTACAATAAATAACCTGATCTTACATCTTTCTTCCATTAGTGGACGTGCAATTCGTGGCCTACTAATATCCTATTCCTACACCTACAGGGTGGCCGATTCGAACTGTTACCAACTTCAGATAGACTTATCTGACAGATGGAACACGACAGCTGTCTAAAAATTGGCATGATGTTAGTTCATTCTATTGTCAACAAGTAACTAAAAGCATTTGCGCGTCAATTTATTGAAAATAAAAAATTTTCGAAATGGAATTCAAACGTAATAGTGTGATTGCTCTTTATTTGGCTGGAAAATCGCAACCAGCAATTGTTCGTGAGCTAAAACATTTAAAAGTGAATAAAATATTTGTGTATCGGACCATAACACGTTACAATGGTACCGGCAGCGTTGCCAAACGACATGGTGGTGGTCGGAAAATAATCACCAGAAATGGTTCGAAAGGTAAAGGCCAGAATTGAGCGAAATCCGAGACGCAGTGGCAGACAAATGGCTGCCGAGCTGAAAATATCGCGTGAACGAATGCAACACATATTGTCAAACAAGCTCGGACTAAAGGCCCTCAAGTTCCAAAAGGCGCATGATCTCACTCCTGCTCAAAAAAAAGTTAGGCTCGATAGAGCCAAGGAGTTGTTGCGCTTGCACGCCGCCGGAAATCTGTCACAAATTGTCTTCTCTGATGAGAAAAACTACTGTATCCAGCAATATGTAAACAAACAAAATGGTCGGGTTTACTTGACAGAGAGGTCCTACGAAAATTTGAATGTTCGTTTGGCCACCAGGACGCAGGCACCACCGCATGTGATGGTTTGGGCTGCAGTGACTGCTGATGGGCGCTCACCACTCGTTTTTTTGGCCGCTGGCGTCAAAGTAAACGCCCAGGTGTATCGTGAACCAGTGTTGGAGGGTACTTTACTACCGTGGGCACGCAAACATTTCGGTCGCAAGCCATGGACATTCCAACAAGACTCGGCACCGTCACACAAAGCTCGTGTGAATCAAGAATGGTTAGAAAAAAACGTTCCTAGCTTCATTTCTGCTCAACAATGGCTCTCAAATTTGCCTGATGCGAATCCGCTGGATTTCTCAATCTGGGGTATGTTGGACAGGAAGGTCTTGACTAAAAAATACCAGAGCGTTGATGCGCTAAAAGTGGCCCTTCAACGAGAATGGCGCAAACTTCCACAAAATCAAATTCGTGCAGCATGCGACTCGTTCTTCGACCGTCTACGGGCCATAGTTAAGGCCAAAGGTGGCCATATCGAAAATCTCAAGTAGATTCTTAAAATTTGAACATTTCCCAACAATTATAGCGTTTGATCAATAAAATCTGTGCATGGAAACTAAAAATATAGTCTTTTGAATCGGCAACACCTCGAACTAGCCACCCTGTATTTGCCATTAGTAGTCGTACTATTTGTAGGCAACTAATAACCTCATACTCATATCCTATTCTTACACCTACTTACTTTTCATTAGTGGTCGTACTAAGTATTCGTGGCCAACTAATACCTTAATACTGTATCTGCCTTCTATTAGTGGTCGTACTATTCGTGGTCAACTGGGATCCAAAACCTTTTGTAACTTTCGAATTTTTTGGCGTAATTTTTTGAAGAAATATTGAAAATGGGTTTAAATCTCTTCTCAATTTTGTTATTAATATTTCTTCGGATTCTAAAACTGACAAAATGATATTTTTTTACAGACCAATTGAGACATATAACAACATTTGGCACACAAGATGCAAATAAAAATTATTGGAGAAAATTATCAAATATCCTGGGGGATAAATAACTAAAACTATTTCCATAGAAAATGACTTAAATAATTTAAAATTGTTTTTTAATAAACAATTTTTTGTTATTTTAATTTATGCTTTATGTGTTGCTGTTGCTGCTTTTGGGCATTTACAATTTTCTCTTTCAGCCTCTTTTTTCATCATTTTTAATCCTGCATTAATTTCAAAATAATTATTCGAATGGAAAACGAATTAAACTTGATTTTACACTTGAGTGCGTGTGAATTTACACTGAGAGAACTTTAAGGACAAAGGGCCAAAAGAGTGTGAGTACGAGAGAATGAGAGAGAGAGTGTTTGCACAAAACGAGAAAGACATAGAATACAAATAAGGCGCATTGCGAACGGGGCTTAACGCCGGAAATGCGGAAGTGCGTTTTGATAAGAACAGCATCAACGAGCAGCAGCAGCAGTAGCAGTGTCTTCATTCACAGTATCTCAGGCATATATTTATTGCTCCAGTTCTTGGTGTTGCTGCTGCTGCTGCAAAGCCGGCTGCTTCATCGGAATACCCATGTTATTTTGTAATTAATTACGAAATATTAAAATTGTTGTAGTACAAAAATTCTAGGCTGCACGTCGACAATGTTGATAATGATGATGGCGAAGATGATGATGACACACAAAACAAAAACAACAACTACAACAACTACATGAAATACAATATGGCGTCAAATATATGCAAAATAGTTTGTTTATGCACAATTTTCTGTATGAAAAGATTTAAAATTTAATTAAATTGCTGCTTGGTTGGTTGGCATTGGTCGGGTTCCATTTTGGGATGAATGGTTTTTTTTGATTTTGTTGCTTGCTTTGCTCTCTCTTTGTCTCGTTTGCATCTTAAGGCTTTGAAGTATTTAGCCATAATGTGGTGGGTATTAAAATAATTTTTCTCTGGGTCTTATGAAAATTATGGTAAATGAAAGTTTTCTCTTTTAATTAAATTTAAGTTTGCTACATTATTGAAAGCAGCAGAAAACTTTTGTAGAATTAAAATGTACTTGGGTGTTATTAAAGTAAGATGCAGCAATATCAAAGGAAACTTACGAAGAGTTCTTGAAAGTTTTTGTAAAATTTTAGCTTTTTTGACCTTTTTTAAAAATTTTTCGTTCTTCTTTCAACGTTTTCAAATACTTAATACAACTTTTCGGCTATCAATACATTTAGAAATTTGCAAAAATGTTGGTTATCAACGTTTCCGAGCATGAATTGCAATAGTTTTCGACTTCTGCAACATTATTGGATATTAAAATTTTGCATAATTTTTCAGCTTTTTCAACATTTTTGAACGAATATTTCAATATGTTTTGACTTTTGCAACATTTTTGGGCCAATACAATACGACTTAAGGAGTATTTTTCGACATGCGCAACATTTTTTGTCTACTAAAACAACCATTCCCGACTCCCAATCGTTTGCATCTTTTGCATAACTTTCCAGCTTTTTTAAGATTTTCCAACCAATATTTCAAAATTTTTTGACATTCGCAACAATTTCGAACCTTGTCAACATTTTTAGATTTTTTGCATTTATCATCAGATTTTGACTTTTTTGGCTTTTTCAAGATTTTACAACCAATATTTCAACATTTTTTGACTTTCGCAACATTTTCGAACCTTGTCAACATTTTTGGATTTTTTGCATTTGTCAACAGATTTTGACTTTTTTGGTTTTTTCAAGATGTATCAACCAATATTTCAACTTTTTTTTGACTTTCGCAACATTTTTGCACCTTATCAACATGCTTAGATTTTTTACATTTATTGACAGATTTTAACTTTTTTGGCTTTTTCAAGATTTTTCAACCAATATTTCAGCATTTTTTGACTTTCGCAACATTATCGAACTATGTGAACATTTTAAGATTTTTTGCATTTGTCAACATATTTTGAATTTTTCAATACAGTATTCCGGCATTTGCAATAATTTTTGGTTATCAACATTTTTCTGCAACATAATCTGTCCTTCTCCACACAGCTGACTTTAGCAGTTTTTTCGATTTGGCAACATTTTCTGCCTTCTACAGCCGTTTTCGACATTTCAACCATTTTCAAATTTTGGATATTTTTTCTTTCAGGTTTTCAACATTTTTCTGCAACATTTTTCACCCTTTATAACGACAGTTTGGCTTTTTCAATATTTTCCAACAAATATTTCAATACTTTTTGACTTTTGCAGCATTTTTGAACCTTATCAACATTATTCGATTTTTTCAAGAGTTTCATCATTGTCGACAGCATATGAATATTATAGTATTTTTTGAAATTTGCAACAATTTTTGGCCTTTACGACACAATTCGACTTTAGCAGAGTTTTTCGACTTGGCAACAGTTTTTGCCTCCTACAACCATTCTTGACTTCTCAACAGTTTTCAACTTTTGTAGAATTATTCTTTCGGATTTTTTAACATTTTCCATTTTTTTTCAACAGCTTTCAACTTTTGTCGACAAGTTTAACAATAATTCAACAATTTTGGTCGTTTGAAACCATTTGCAACAATTTGTGGCTACCAACATTACTATGCAACATTTTCCGACCGTCACAAAGCAATTCGACATAGCATAATTTTTTGACTTGGCAACCTCTTTTTTTCCTACGGTTTCGTCAACATTTTTTCAACGTTTTCAACATTGGCACTTTCGCAACATTTTTGGACATTATCAACATTTTTGATTTTTTCAAATTTTCTCAAACTTTATTAATTAGTGTTCGATTTTATTAAAACTTTTCGTCTTTAAAAATATTAAAAGAAATCGGCATGATCAACAGCTTTATCAAAAACATTAAATTCCGCTTCATCATCAACAGCAACTACTGTACCCAAGGGGAAAAATTTCAAGCGCTTCTTAAATAATCATTTTTTAAGCGCTTGTTCCCATAGAAATTTAGAAGCACTTGCACAATGATTTTTTGTAAGGCTACAGCATTCAAATATTAAATTCTGTTTAGAGAAACATGTTTGTTTCAATATTTGAGTAGTATTTTAAAAAAGAGAGAAAGAGAACAAAATATAAAAAAAAAATAAAAATGTGTGTTACATATAAATTTTACATTACACAAGTCCCGGGTTCGATCCCCAGCGCGGGTAATTTTTTTTTCTATATTTTTATATTTTTTTATTGAATTGGTTTTTTATTGCACGTTTCTATTTTCTTTTTTCAAATTTATTTACTTTTGTTTAATTGAATTGAAATTGATTGAAATAACGACTTTTTGGACAGACATTTGTTTAATTTTAATTTTAATTTTAATTCTATACCTCTCCATCATACAGGTCAGTGGTGTGGAGGTCTAACAAGTTTGTAAGTAAAAATAATAAGTTTCTATCTATTACACAGACGATCTTCTGTTCGAACCCTACAGCGTTCGTTTCTCTTTTTTTTTTTTAATTAAAAGAACGCTTACCAACGCATTACAAGTAAGCGCTTCAAAAGGCATTTTTTCGTACGGCTATGGTAAGCTTCAGAAGGCTCATATCTTAGGACATGCAATGTTAAAAGGAAAAAATAGTTTTAACGGAGCGGAAGCGCTTATTGGTGAAAAAGAAGCACTTCAGAAGGCTTTTGAATCACTTTTTTTCCCCATGGGCAAAGCATACACCCATATACACACACACACATATATAATTCCATACTTATTAACAGCAAAAAGTCATTATCACTATAATTTGTATTGTTGTATGCGTTGTTGAATTATCATCATCATTACAACGTGATCATTAGCATTTTTCACAATTACAATTTACTATGCTTTAGTACATATTGTTAATAATTTGCATATACGTGCAGAATTTGCATACATACGCATATGAACATAAGAGTGTGTGCGTGTGTGTATGCGTGTGTGTATGCGTGTAAATGCATTTGTCTGCGTATCTGCATTTCTATAGCTTTGTTGATGCGTAGGCGTTAAAAGGATTTTAACATAACATTTATATGTGTTATACAGTCAGTCAGTAAAAAAAGGGAATAAAATCTGCATGTTATTTATTCTTGATGAATACGTTGATTGCACTTAATTTTTATGGTAAATGGCGCTATTTGCATGTGTAAGTAGTTTGATTTTCATGCATGTAAGCATGTGTGTGTGTGTGGGGAGTGCATTTTGAATAGCTATAAAAAGTGACAGTTAAATTAAAAATGACAAACAAATAAACTGACAGTTGAAAACAAACAAATAGTCAGCATATAAAATTATCATTTTACATTTTAATTAAAAAAAAACTCGTCGTTGAAGTTAATGCGTGCCTTTTTATTTAAATTTTTAATAATTTAAAAAGATAATGCACTATTTTATAACTTATTTGAAAGAGTTTTAATGATTTTGAAGTTTTTATTAAGAATTTTATATTCAAAGTACGTCCTTTGTAAACAACATTTGGTTGTGTTGAACTTTCACAAAATAAAAGACTTTGCAGATTTGCAAGATTTCAAAATGATATTTGATTTTTACATTTCATACACAACTGATTTGTGTTTTTCAAAAAAACAAACTTGAGTTATTTATGTGACCACCCTAGTGTGTACGTTATGTAACTAGACTCATCATCACTATAACATTCCACACAATAGGCGATAATAATATTTGGAAAATGCAAATTCGTATACAAACTCTCATGCAATATCCTATCAGCCAAGTTAACATAGCAGACACAATACATACACATGCTCATAAATGGATTTTCTCTAAAATGCATAGCAGCAAATATAAGGGCAATTTCACAAGGGCAAAAAAATAAATTTAAAATGAATTTAACATTTCATTGCGTTTGCAAGGCTCAAGACCATTCAGAAATCGCGAAAAACCATTTAAAATATCCTAGAAATCCGAAAGTAAAGATTTAAAATTGGTGGAGCTGTTTGAGCTTTAAAATTTTCATGAAAGTTTGCAAGCATTTGAAAAATTGAGCTGCTTATGGAATTGTCCACTAGAAAAATGCACGCAGCGCATTTAACACCCGCATTTTTAGTTCAAATTCGTATGGATGAAAATCTTGTTTAACGAAAATTCATACATCAAAGTCGAACATCTAATTCTAAACTGTCTGAATATCAACAGTCCGTTTGTTCAGCAGCTACAGCTATCTGCTCAGTTGTCTGTCTATAACTCTTTTACAACATGATATAACCAAGCGTTCATTTTAAACATTTGCTTTAAGAGATTGTATATGCGAGATTTTGAATACATAAATGGCGCGTGTGTACATTATTTGAAATCTTTGTGTTCACTTTTTGGTACCTAATGTGAGTAATTGGTTTTTAAAGAAAATAGAGTAGCATTGCGTCAGACATTGGTTCCAAGATTATGAAAATTTTACATGTAAGGCACAGAAAAACGTTAAAAAAATGCAAAAAGTTGACAAAAAAAAAAGGGAAGAAGGAAGTAAATGAGCGAAACTTGCAAATGAACTTTAAGAAAGTAAGAAAAAAATCTGAACACTATTTTACTTATGACATGAGATTTTTATGTCATGAAATTTTTATATCATGAGATTTTTGTGTCATGAGATTTTAATATCATGAGATTTTTATATCATGACATTTTTATAACATGAGATTTTTGTATTACGCAAAATAGATTTTTGTCTTATGAAATATTTGTAACACAGCTTTTCCACTACAAGTTAAGCCTCTTCCAAATTAAATTAATCTTATCTTAATTAAAGTTAACCCTTTTGCAAATCACAATAAGCCTTTTCCAAACCAAATTAAGCTTTTCAAATGATCAATGGTAAAGTATTAACTATTTAAAAAATTTATCTAAGCAGAAAAAAACTGTACATTACTTTACTTATAACATGAGATTTTTGTGTCACGAGATATTTATGTATGATATTTTTATATCATGCTATTTTTATATCATGAGATATTTATATCATGAAATGTTTATATCATGCGATTTTTATATTATGAGATTTGTATATCATGAAATTGTTACGTAAGTTTAATTTGCTTTGAAAAAAAAAGTCAATATGATGAAAAATGAATCACATGATTTTTATCTCAAAAGATTTTTAAGTCAAACTACTTTTCACGCATGTGATTTTATCTCAAAGTAATCCTTTTAAAAATAGTAAAAAAGCATCAAACCGAGTAACCGCATCTTCACAAATCCGCTTAAACAGCACTAACAACAAAATTTTACGTATGTGTGAAAATTCGTGTTAAGGAATTACGAGCATCATCGACATTTTGCAATTTTATGCAGCAACAAAACTTTGCAAATCGAGAATTGTTATAATTTCCTTCGCACTTTGCACATCAAAAGGGATTTCCCACATATGTGTAATATATGTTTGTATAACACTGTATGAGTGTGCACGAATGTGGCGTACATAAATCATAATCATTGATGCAATATTCAAACTTATATCCTTTTATGATAGTAACAAATACACACAAGTGCTTGCATACATAAACATATATGAATAAATATGTATGTATACACCAACGCATGTTCGGATAAATTGTGCATATTCTAAGTCTCCTACGAGATGTAAGTAAATTGGTGCTAAATTTTACCAATTGAAGGCGTAAAGGGTTAAGGTCTTATACATGCGAATACGAAAGCATACATACGTATGACATATGATATGATTTAGGGTTACTCCCAAGATTTATATATTTTCATTTTTTGATTTTTTCCTAAAGCCATAGTTTTCAAACCGAATTTTTATTGTTTATGTTTGCATTAATGTTGTTTTTGTGACTATCGCTGTTGGCTACTAATATAGCTATTATCCTACTTCAGTTGTTGTTGCTATTTTTATTGATAATTTATAGATAGGAAATTGGAGAAAAGGGCAAATTTTCAATTTTCACAACCTTAAAAAAAATATCATGAGATTTTGAATGATTTGTTTATTAATGTTTTATGCAAATCATATGCAAAAACTGTAGAGAATAAATGGCTTTAGGCGAGAAATTTATGCTATTGCCTGATTGTGTTTTTTTTTAAATGTTTTCTAATTTATTTATTTTGGAAAGACTTTAACAGGATACTTTATTTTGTGATATACATTATGCGTGAAATTTGCTGGCAGAATTGAGATTGTTTATGAAAGACATCATAAAAAAATCTTCATCAAAAACAGACTTGACTTTGTCTAACTTTTTCATAATCAAACTTAAAATAGCATGTAAAATTTCCAATTTATTCTGGAAGTTTTTACAGTATTCTGGTAAGCTTTAAGGAAAAAAAAAAATCATTCCATAGTGACGTGCTAAAGAATTCTATAAAGTATGTCATTAGGCATGATTGTTCATATAACAGATTTTGGCGTCGAGATTTTTCATCATATAATATGTATTACAAGATGTTTTTATATTGTCAGTAATGTTCCTTTCAACTCACGATACAAAAAATTTCATGATATAAAAATTATTCAAGAGATTTTGTGGTATATAATGGCACTGCTCTAACGTGAACACCGTTTAGATTCCATGGCACTCCATTATACTTTCGAGTTATAGTAATACTGAGGGCATAGATACTTTTTTGCATTTATATCATTTTTGTCACATCTATATGATTTCATGAGATTTTTATGTAGTGAAAGTTTTTTGTATCATAAGATTTTTACCACATGAGAGACTTTAATGATGTTCTGTTCATCTCTGTTCATATAATTTTTGCCACATTTTTATGATCTCATGAGATTTTTATATAATGAAAATTATTTTTTATGTATCATATGATTTTTAACTCAAGAGATTCTTTTCTTAGCATAAGAGACTTTCATCATATAATTTTTATCAATGTAGAATTTTTTTGGCCACATTTAAATGATCTCATGTGATTTTTATATAGTGCAAGTTTTTTGTATCATACGATTTTTAACTCAAGAGATTCTTCTTACATAATATAATGTGCACCTCTGTTCATATAATTTTAGTGACCTTTTTATGTGATGAAAATCATTTTTTCATATGATTGTAAGCTCAAGAGATTCTTCTAACAGGAGAGACTTTCATAATCTAACCTTTATAACCTTTTTCATTATTAGAGTTTTATATCATAAAAGTATTTTGGATTAAATGATTTTTAAATTAAGAGTTTCCTCTAGCATGAGACATTTTTATCGTGTAATTTTTATGTTACATAATATTTTTGAAATTTTTTATTATAAAATTTGCATTACAAGATGTTTTTAAATCATTTTTAATTTTACTTTAATCTCATGTTACAAAAAAATTCATTATAAAAAATATCATGATATAAAAACCCTTCAAGAGATTTTGTATCATCGCTGCTATAGAAAAAAGCAAAATAAACATTGGCGCTTTTTCATATCACTTTTGGCACATTTGTATAATCTAATGGAATTTTTGTACTGTGAAAGTTTTTTGTATATTATGATTTTTGACGAAAGAGATTTTTCTAACAAGAGAAACTTTCATCATATAATTTTTTTGTGTTGTGAGATTTTAATCATAAAATTTTTATTACAAGATATTTTTATATCATAAGAACATTTTTTTTTATCTCATGATACAAAAAGTTTTTTAATAAAACATCTCATGAGATAAAATCTTCTATGAGATTCTTATACCACTAAATTTTAAGCGAAAATATGTCATGCAATTTTTTACTTCAAAAATTTTTATATCATATAATCTAAGCAAAAGCAAAATCAACAGTACAAAATATTTGTTAAAGCGATATTTTCATATTACGAGTGTCTTCGAAATTATGAAATTTTATGATATTATTCTGTTAGAAAATCAGAAAAAGATGCAGAAAAAAAGATGCAGAGAAATTGGCGTGATTATTCAAAAGAAATTGTTGAAATGATTTATATTATATCATTCCTATCTGATACTTTTTTGCAAGGTTTTGTAGTGCCTCAGATATTAATGTCCCAATAAATATGCTACATAAAGTTTTCACATAAATTATGAAAACGTAATTATAGCGCAAGATGAGCTATGAACCAATAAAGCATAATATTTATTTATGGAATATAAAAAAATAGAAAAAACAAAATGAAGACATACAAATATACAAATATGTATATGTATTTACGTTAATACAAAAAAAAAAAAAATGCATACTTCACCCATACATACATATAAACAGAATACTAAAATTTTGCAAATGTCACTAAAAGCTAAAATTTCTAAATTGTTTGCTACTTTTCTTATTCCGAAAAATTAATTGTTTTTCATAGACCCGAGGCGACAAAAACAAAAGCAACAACAACATAAACAAAAAACCAAAAGCAAGTCCAAAAAGTCTAAGGAAGTAGAATTGAATAAAAAGGAAGAAAATTTGTGTCAATATTTAAGTTTTTTGAACTTTAGAATCCTTTCGGTTCGTTGGTTGCTGCTTCTTTCTTCATTTGCCTTTGGTCGTCATCGTCTAAGATGAGCTGATGAGTTTCATATAAAAACCACTTTATTTAAGCTTTACCCCCGAAGAATAACAATAATAACAGGCAGCCAGTGTCAGCCAACCAACCAGTCAAGGAATGTTGTATTTATATACTACACTCAACAGAGCGTACTTGCTTGCTTGGCTATTGCACAAAAGAAGCTAGAAGGCAGCAATATAATTTATCTGCTATATTTTAAAATTTTTCATTGAGTTTGTATGAGTATTTGTGTATGTGTGGGTGTGATTTGTGTGCGTATGTATTTACAATATCCTGCTTAAATATCTTTACAATGGAATTTGTACAGAACAAGCAAGGAAGCAAGCGACAAACAATATTCATTCTTATAAAAGGACATTTGCTCCTTTAAGTAGTATATTTTGGCATAAGACAAAAGCTCATTAAGCTTATGAGTTGTTTATATTGTGTTTTAGCCAAGCCTTGGTATCTCTCTTTTTGAAAGAACTTCATCCGCATCATCGTGTTGAGCCATCGAGTCTTATTTTCAATTTATTTTGTTTTAAAATTTTGTTTGGAATTTCTTATTTGTTTGCACCCATTTTAATATAGTTATATTTTCTCTAATATTCTCTTTCTTTCTGTACTTTTTAGCATTGTTTCCCTATCATTTGATTCTTATAAGTATACATGAACATTTTTGTAATCTTAAGAAAATGTATGTTTTAGTCAAAATAATCTAGAGAAATTTTTACTTCTTTTGATAAAAATGAAAAGTTTAAAGTTATGCATAAAAACTTTTCTTAGATAGGAGTTGCGACGCCATCGTTTCTGAATTGATCTAATTTTTGCTCAGAGCTTGATTTTGCTCGAGCGAGAAGATGTTGTTCAGAACTCACCCTAAAAGTGTAGAATTATGTTAAATAAAACTAAATTAACCTAAAGATTATGTAGTTAACCAAGGCGAACACTTATTACAAAGCTTATTGTAGGATATCCACGTCAATCTGGCCTTCATACAATAACTCAAAAACCTCTTATTTACTTGATAATAACCGTATTAATATAGCAAGAATAACCTCAGTTTGTTATGGGCTCTAGGCCATCGGCAAGCATTCTGAAAATCTAGTTATCACTTTCAACTCCTTCTCTTGGACTTGCTTAGATGCAAACAAGCAAGAAACTTTTGAATACTTTCTCTGTGACTGCCCAGCTCTGGCTAGAGCTAGACTTAAATCACTAGGAAAGTCTTTCTTCAATAAACACTTGTGGTACTAAAATGGCGTATTTAGTGCTACTTAATGGTTCTAGCTTGCATTGCTAAAACGCCACTCAACCTAACCTAACCAACCTTCAAATTATCTCGACCGTAAAAAATATTTCTGCAGACGGACGTGGCTATATAGGTGGTGACGCTGTTCAATAACATATAAAGTTTTCTATATTTGCCATGCTTCCTTCTCTGAGTTACAAACAGAAGAACAAAGAAAATATATCTTGAGTGCAGGGAATAAAGATTGAAACAACGTAGTTCCAACAAAATAGAATAAAAATTTAAAGAAATGTAAAGGTTCAGTGGAAAAGGGACCTTTAATTTACAGTCTGTTAAATAAGAGCGTGGTCACGATTACTCGCGATCGGTAAAGTATAATGCTGTAATTTTTTTTTCTCACACAGAGGTCAGTATTGTCCTTCATGCTTCGTGAAAGTGAATCAGCTGACCACTCTTTTCAATGCGTTCTCAGCATTTTTCCAAAATGAGTACCGCGTACGCGTCGCGCTTTGAAGCCGTTTTTTTGTGTTTGCACCCCAAAGGTCCCAAAATGACCCAAGCGGCGGCTGCGAAGTATATGCAAAAGTCGAAACAGTTTGTGAGTAAGTGGGTGAATCGCTTCAAAGAAGAAAAAAATGTCGATGACTTTCTAAATCGCGGGTCTGTCGGTGTAGTGACGGAAAAACAGGAAAAACTGATCTGTGCTCTATTTTCGAAAAATCCAACATTAACTTTGCGTGAAGGTGCTTCGAAATTGTCCCAAAAAGGTTTGAATATCTCCCACGGAACTATTCGTAATCATTTGATTGCAAATAGTGTGAAATACCGAAGTACTTTGCAAAAACCGATGCTCAGTGAAAAACATGTCCAAAAACGTCTTGAATGGGCCAAAGACAATTTGGATCGTGACTGGGGCAACGTTATCTTCACTGATGAATCCTCTTTTTGGGCCTTTCCTATCATCAGGCATGCCTGGAAAAACCGACCCTGCAACTTGAAACAGCTGGTTCGACGCATTCACAAAATTTGGAGGTCGTTTTCAGAAGAGTATGCGCAAAATCTTGTTCAAAGTATGTCGCGAAGATGTCAAGCTATAATTGATGCTGGGGGTGATTGGACCTGCTATTAATGTATTTGCATTGAAGTTTTCGATCAAATAAATCAATATTAAAAAGAATTTTCGCAATGGGTATTTTCATTTTCTCACAACAATGACCACGCTCTTATTTAACAGACTGTAAATATTGAAACCAAAATCCACGCCAATAGCTCCAAAATGAACTGTAGATTAGTCTTTGAAAAATATCTTAATTTCTATTAATTTTTACATCCTACAACTAGATAACTACAATGTTCTAGTTTTGAGATAATCCAATTTTAAGATTTGGAAAATTTTAGTTTACCCTGAATATCGACATTTCTGGTTTTGTAATTTCTTATAACTTCGCAATGGTGTTACTTCAAAAAAATTACAAAGGCCACTTATCCCCACAATGACAACTTAAGAATTACCTATTTGTAGTATTGAGGTGACGATATTATACTAACTCTTCTATCATTCTCGAAAATTATTGCTGACCATATGCAGACCACTATTTGAAAGGTGACGGTTCTGTTTTTGTAAAGGCTGACGAACTACCAAGGCAATGCGTTCATGTCTGATGATGAGTATATACTACTACTCATCTAGGAGTAGTGAATACGTATTAAGATTATGTTGGATTTCACTTACTGGAAAACATTCAAAACTGGTGATCGGTAATGTGATCTTTGGATAATAGTTCTAAAACCTCCGGATTTACAATCTAAGGATCGCACTGATATGATAAGAAGCACCAATGTGTGCATTAAATCTTGGAAAAACAGCGATCTTCTGAAATAATTAGGTATTTATTCAATTTCTTCTGTCGAAGTTACACTTTCTTTGATAGACCTCTTGGAAAACCCTTTTCAATTAACTCAAAAAGTTTCCCACATTGAAGTCGGCTCGCTGCTAAATAATCTTAAAACGACTAATTGGTTATGCGAGGTGGAAAAAAAGTAATGTCATAATGTGAATGTGCTATAATTTTTGCAAATGGCTTCATTGTGCTTTAACATTTATATTGTGCTGAAAAATAGTCGACAGAAGCCAATCAAATGGAGCCAGATACTTTGAGAGCAACAATTCAAAATGTCGTAAGACGAGCACAATTCACTTGCAAGACGCACGGGTATTTCCACAGAAATGTCTATCGTGAGCCAAAAAATTAAATCATCATGTCTCTGAAACTATTTAAAGTACATTCGTGTTTTGTTTTATGCAAAAATATCATTATTCCGACTCAATGCTATGCAGTTTTTCATTAAATCCTTAAAATAGTGGCAAATTCTGAGCTGTGTTTTTCTCGAAATTTCGGTTTTTGATTCATGACGGTCTTGTAGGAAACGATCGAAATGTGCAAAGATGTTCATTTGACCGATATATATATTATTTTTCATCATTGAGTCATCAATTTTACACTTTCATGTCAACTTTCCGAGAAAATTTACCCCAATTTCTTAATTTCTAACAAAACTAGAGACAACTCAACCTGTTAGAATTGTTTTGTCAAAAAGAAAGTAGTTGTCTTTCGAAAAGAGTTCAAAACTTGTAAGCAATTATATTTAGCAACATTGCATATAGCATGTGTCTAAAAATTGACATTTTCTAAGCAAAATCTTAATATTATATTTAATATAACTGAAGGATACTTGTTATAACTGACTTCCAATCTCACTGTCCTTTTCCACTATATTTTATTACACGTATTGCATACCAACAACTTTTCTCATTCAAAATCTGTATGAACTCTTAAATTATGTTGGTATGCATGAGAATTTAATAATTTCTTATCATAAGTTTGTAAATTTGTTGCTCTGTATCCTTAAGCCTTTTCTTGGAATGTTTAAGGATGGGGCCATTGTGCTAAGTTGGAATTTTCTTAAGCTGTTAATGTTAACCTACATAAATATTTTTTGGTCTATGCCAAGAACAAGAATATTTTCGAATAAATATAATATTCATATATATATAAATTTTAATGCCACACAAAAAGGATTAAATTTGTGACAGTATGCTGTTGTTTTTGTTGCTTTCATATTCATTGTTTTTGGTTATATATTTCATTTTTTGTGTTGTCGTCGTGTCGTGTCATGTCCTGGCCTGGATTAGTTTTATAAGTAACGGCATTTTCTAAAATGTAAATATTGATTTTATAGCTTAGCTGCTGCTAAATACACGAAGTAAATAAATAAATAAATCTTAAATGGCTATGTTTAGGTTCTTCTTCTTCTTTTGCTGCTGCTTTGCTTCTGACGCTGGCTTAAAAAGAGGATTATTAATCAAAAGGATAATGTATTGATATAAACAATAATGGAGATAAGTTTGTTTAGTTTTGTGTGATTAATTTCGTTATAACATTATAATAACAAAAAAAAAGGTAGGAAAAGAAAAGAAAGACCAAAAATGAAATACTTAAGGAAAAGTTGGTCCAGAAGAAGTATGAAGAGGTTTTGTTAAAATGAAAAATTTTTGAAAGTTGCAAATTATCACACAAATTGCAATTATTCTAGAGTTTGTAGCTTAAAGGATTTTTGCACATGTTTGCGGTTTTATATTCTTCATTTGTGTCGTTTATCTTATGAACTTTGTCATGATTTGTTCACTGATATTATAAAAATTGTGTCTAAATGAGTTATTATTGAGTTATTATTGATGAGTTATTACAGAAACTATTCAGCAATTCTAACATCTAGCACAGCATGATTTGACTTCATCTTCTCGGAAACTTTGCCAGTTGTTTCACTTGAGTCCAAAACTTATGAGAATGGCAAAAAAAATTTTGAGATTTTTTTGTGTGATTTGGAGGTTGTAAAAATACCCAAATCAACCGATACTGCTTCACAAAACTGTCCTTTACTTGGACATTTCTAAATCGATTTTCATATTCTAACCTATCTTTGAAAGATATCTTACTTATGCAATTGTGAAACTAATTTTATAAAGATTACCATCATAACCAGAAAAAATTTAGTCTTGTCAAAACGAAAAATTTCTTTTACAAAATTCCTTATGATGAATCTATAAACTATATCCACGGATAGTGCTTTTGTCAATAAATAATAATTCTGCATTAATAAACAATTATTCCGCGTTTTAAAGTTGTGCATCGTTCCTGCTTATTTCAACTGATTCTTTAACTGTCTACAACTTAAATACAACTTAAATCGCCTGTTTCTTCGGCAAAACTGGTCATTTGGCGACTGTTCCACTTGAGTAACGTAGGACGGTCAATTTTGAGTGGTACAGCACAATTTGTTTGCCTGAAGTCTTCGGAGAAATTCGAAAAACGAACAAGAGAAGACGAATCATTGTTCACCATGACAATGCGAGCTCTCACACATCGGCTCAAACCAGCGCCTTTTTGACCGGCCAAAAAGTCGAATGATGATCATCCGCCGTACAGCCCTGACTTGGCGCCCAATGCCTTCTTCCAATTTCCGCGCATCAAGAAAAAAATGCGTGGTCAACGATTTTCGTCGCCAGAAGATGCTGTTCAAGCGTTCAAAAACCATGTTTTGGAGGTGTCTCAATCGGAGTGGAAAAAGTGCTTCGACAATTGGTTTGAGCGCATGCAAAAGTGTTTAAATCATGCTGGAGAATACTTTGAAAAACAATCAAACCATTTTTCATGATAAATATTCGCATTTTCGTTATTAGGCCATAGGCCAGAAATATATATAGCAGCTCACGTACCTGCCAACTTTTTGAAAACAGCTTTTTTGACATTTTTCAGAGTTTGCTCAATAACTTTTTTTAATGAAATTGTATGTATGTATTCTCCTTTAACTAGGAGAAGCTTAGGGCCAATATGAAACATCTACATTCGTCGCGATCCCTTGCGATGACTTTGATCTCTTGCCACAACTTTCCCGATTCTTAGATTTCCTTTTCCAGCGACCTTTTCCAGTTGGTTTTGGGTCTACCACGTCCTCTACTGCCTTGTGCATTCCACTCAAGAGCTTGGCGACAAACTTCGCTGTGTGGTTTTTGGAGACCAATCCATCTCCATTTGCGCAGCTTGACCTCGATTGCTATAGTCCTCTGATTGCATTTTTGATGTAGCTCGGCATTTGATATAGTGCGAGGCCACCAATCTTTAGTATACGCCTTAAGCATTTGTTGACGAATACTTGCAGCTTGTTCGTTAGTTGTTCAGTAACAAGCCACGTTTCGCACCCATATAACAAAACCGATTTCACATTCGAGCCAAAAATGCGCACTTTCATTTTTGTGGATATAACACAAGAACACCATGTTTTGTTCAGTTGAGCAAACGCGCCTTTTGCTTTTGCTATTCTTGAGTTGATATCCTCTTTTGCTCCACCATCCATGGAGATAATGCTGCCTAAATACGTGAAGCTATCGACGTTTTTGATGACATCACTGCCAGCTCAAAACGTGATGTCATTGTTTGCGTTTAACTTTATGCCTTTAGTCTTGGATATATTGATTTTTAGGCCAGCCTTTTGTGATTCCAAGACAAGGTCTTCAATTTTCCTTTGCATATCTGAATGCTTGGACGATAAGAGGCAGATGTCATCAGCGTAGTCGAGATCTTCCAGATGTTCGGTAAAGTTCCATTGGATACCTCTTTTGGCCTTATTAAGAGCTTTATAAAGGATATCATCATGAACGATAAGGAAGAGTGATGGTGATAGTAAACACCCCTGCCGTATGCCTGAATTAGTGGTGACAACAACCCGTTGTGTAACACACTGCATTTAAAGCCTTCATATTGTGCACGTTCTAAGTATATGGCCTTTGCGGCAATACCTCCTCGTTGCAGTGAAACCCAGATGTTTTCTCGGGAGACACTGTCGAAGGCAGTGCTATAGTCTACGAAGACAAGTTGAAGTGCAGAATGCCACTCGCATGATTATTCGACAATTATTCTGAGGGTGTTGATTTGATCCACGCATGATTGGTTTTGCCGCACAGTGTGAGATTTTGCCAATCTAGGACGTCAAAATGAAAAAAAAAAAACAATGTGCTTGAAAATCGATCAAAAGACCCCAAATGTTACAAAAATAAGCATAAAAGAGAATAAAAGAAATGTCATTGGCATGATAACAGCTATCAAACACGTACTATTGAACAGCATGCAAAACAAATTTTCAAGCTTGCATCGATAACAAAACTTTGAGCGATCAAATTGAAGTTGTGTGCGTTTGTTTTTTGGCAAAAAGTTTTTTGCATGAAAGGACAATGTATGTATGTATTCTCCTTTAACTCCTAGGAGGAGAATAGGGCCAATCATAGGACAATACTTTCACTAAAAATTTTTGCTATACACAACCCTTACATTTCCACTTAAGTATATTAATCAAATTATTTTATAATCAGGTAAAAGGTAAGACAAGTTTCAAAAATCTTGAATCTTTCATAGACTATAACTTACAAGTTGGGCGTGGTTAGGCTATGACAAAGCATACGGGATGAGCATACATACTCAGAGAATAGATTTAAGAAATCAAATCTTGCCCATTTTTTGCCCAAAGGCTACTTTTTTTACAATGACTGAAGTATTATAATGAACATTTGCACTGAAATCATGAAAAAAAAAAAATTATGTTTTCTTTTTTAATCACTCCCATTTTTTGACAGTAGTATTCAGTTACCAGTGAAATGTTAAATACAAATTTTCAAGATGATATCTACATTACAACGAATTTTTAAAATTTTTTTTTTTACAAAAAAAAGTCACATTTGTATGGGAGGTGCAAGTAGATTTTGTCCGATGTTTTTCGTCTCTGAACCAAATCTCCGCATAACGAATTAAAACACATATATAAAATTTCAACTCGATATCTTTGAAACTAATTGAATTTTGACGTCCTAGATTGGCAAAATCTCACACTGTGCGCCGGAATCCTGCTTGCTGCTTTCGAATGGTCAATTCAAGTTTTTCGCTTACCCTATTCAGAAGCACTTTTGTCAATACTTTTGATGGTGCTGAGAGCAAGGTAATGCCTCTATAGTTTCGGCACTCACTTAGGTCACCTTTTTGCGGCAGTTTGACTAACATGCCATGTAGCCAATCTTCTGGTAAACGCTTTTCGCTCCAGATTTTTGTGAGCAGAGGATGTAGAATTTTAGCTGATGTTATGGGGCATGATTTTAGCAGTTCAGCTGTTATTTGATCTATACCGGCGGCCTTGTTGGTTTACATGCTTTGGATAGCTATCACTATTTCATCGATTGTAGGCGTTGGTGCTTGTATTCGACTACTACTGCGCGTCACTGCGGCAGTTGTAGTTGGTGAGTCTGATTGTGGGGATGTGGAAGACATGGGATTTAGTAAATCACAAAAATACAATAACTTTTTTTAAATGAAATTGCACACATTTAGTTAAAATATATTCTGTAGCCAATACTTCAGAGATCAGCATAAACAAATTTGATTAATTGATTTAATTGTTCTCTTTCGAATTCCACCTAAACATTAGGTATACCACAATAGCATCAGTTCCCCTACTATACATAGATAAAAGATTTAAAATATTTTTGCATAACTAAGCGTCTCCATCTGCATTCAATGTGCATTTACTTAAGTGATATTTTCATAAAATATCTCTCTCCCTCTCGTAACATTTGACTTGACAATCGAAAATGTCAAATCTTTGACTGCAAAAAAATATTTCACTTTAATTTCTTAATAACAAAAAACAAAAGCAAAGTAAAAAAACAGAAATGATTTTGCGAAGCTTTTTAGCACTTTTCAATTTGAATGCATTTTATTTTTTCACTCGTGCTCATCATTTGTTTTGTCTTTACTACACATTTTTCTATAGAAATGAATCAAGTGATAATATCAAATATTTATATAAGTAAAGTAAAAAAATAATACGAAAAAAATACCTAACGATGGCGACCACCCGCTAAGCGGATACGTACGTACGTAAAAGTACAATTGGTCTGGGTCTGGCCGGTCAACAGCACACCAGATCAGCCGGATTGTGAGACTAAAGACCAAGAGCAGGCTGTCGCGCTTTGTCTGTCACAATGCTTTGACTGTTGCAACATTTAAATATTATTCTTCATCCATTAAGTCGTCGTCGCACTAGTGTTTTTGCCAGAAAAAAAATCACAATTTTCATTTTTTTATTTTTGCTGAAAAAAGTCCTTTTTGCTTTTGCTGTCTACACTTGGCAGTATTGTACCTTACTTTATGTTGCTTTAGCTTTTCGGCGACGTACGTATATAAACATTTGTTGAATGAATGACTCCATCCATCCATAGATTGATATCATATTTCCAATGATGATGGCGTGGAGTTTTGCAGCTCTCGCCCCGGAAGAGTTCAATTAAAATTTCAACAAAGCATAAAAACAGTCAAAAGGTTGATTTTGAGATTTTTTTTTTGAAAGTCGTTTTCTCTTTGGTTTATTTTATTTTTGTTAAAAATAACAGCGTAATTTTTTTAAATACCAATTTTATAACAATGACTTTTAACTAAATAAAGTAAAAAGAATGTCAATTCGTGAGTGTGTTTTTTGTGACCTTACATATACATAGTATGAAGCTCCGAAGCAAATCAGCACAGCAATTGTTGAGCAATAAAAATATCTGCAGACAGCCGGCAACATATGATATGTCCATTTTTATAAATTTTTCAGAACACGGAACTTAAACTTCAATTTGATGGGATCATACAAAATCTATCATATTATAATATGTCATGTCTTTTATATCGGATACCAAAATGCGCATAGCTACAAGATTTTGTCAACTCGTAGACATCAATAAGAGCTGCCCAGATGAAGAACAACTGACTATTCGACTTTTTGAACATTTTTCGACTTTTGAACAATTTTTGGACATTTTGACTTTTTTGGAAATTTTTTGAATATTTTTGACTTATTGACAATGTTTGGACTTTTAAAAGATTTTCGAC
This sequence comes from Calliopum simillimum, assembly GCA_951812925.1. Classification (NCBI taxonomy): domain Eukaryota; kingdom Metazoa; phylum Arthropoda; class Insecta; order Diptera; family Lauxaniidae; genus Calliopum; species Calliopum simillimum. Next base: position 26,913,506 of record OX638371.1, read on the forward strand.
TTTTTGTCAATTTTTTTTTCGAGCACTTATTAACTTTTTGAGAATTTTTCGTGAACATTTTCAAACTTTTTGACAGGTTTTTGACTTTTTGAACATTTTTGACATTTAGAAATCTCTTAACTTATGACAATTTTTCGGCTATATGAACATTTTTCGACTTATGACAATTCTCGACTTTTTGAACATTTTTCAACTTCTTGACAGTTTTTTGACTATTTTTGAACATTTTCGACTTTTTGGATATTTTTGGATTTTTTTAACGTTTTTGACAATTTTTCGAATTTTCAAACATTTTCGGCTTTTTTTCAGTATTTTGACTTTTTGAACATATATGACATTTGAAAATCTTTTGACTTTTTGAACATTTTAAAAATGTTTGAACATTTACTTAAAATGGTTTATGTTGACTATATGAAAATTATACTAATTTTACGAACTTTAGTCATTATTTGCAAGAATCTAAAATTCTATGCATTTTTCAACTTAGAAAATCATGACAATTAGGATTAGAGAAAAAAACTACTAAGCATGGCTATGGTGACATATGTTTCGGTTACCGCCACGTAAAAAATGCATAGAATTTTAGATTCTTGCAAATAATGACTAAAGTTCGTAAAATTAGTATAATTTTCATATAGTCAACATAAACCATTTTAATTAATTATGGAGAACACGCCAATACATGTGCAACTGGCAACCCTAGTAGCCACATGACAAACCGGTATTGATTTCGCAGCCAATGGCTGGACCTTACCAAACAACAACAACAACAGGAGTCATGATAAAGTGGATAGAGAACAAAAATCTCACTACAGGAATATAGGCACTTAAGTTACCAATTATTCCATAGCGCAGTCCATTGATAAATGCGCTATGTAGAGAGATTGACTCCGAGGTTCATATTGTAGTTCAATCCCGGTCTCAGACAAAAAGTTCAAAAATTTTTCAATTGTGAACGTTTACTTTATAAAAATTTTTCGGCTTTATGAACATTTTTCGAATTATGATAATTCTCGACTTTTTGAACATTTTCCAACTTTTTGACAGTTTATTGACTTTTTTTTTTTGAACATTTTCGACATTTTGAATTTTTTGAACATTTTTCACGTTTTGACAATTTTTCGACTTTTTGACCATTTCGACCAATTGCGACAGTGAGTTGTTTTGACTGCTTTCAACTGTGGGTTAATTTGATACGAGAAACTCGAATCCGAAGTCTGCTTGTCAATATTTATTTTTCCTGAGCAACCAGGTAAAAATATGACAAGTTGTTTATAAACAGTTTTGCCGGTCTAAGAGTTAACCATGAATGAGTATGACCTGAAGAATGGGTATGAACTAGTTTTTGCATCTTAGTACAGAAATTTTTCTTAGTTAGTCAGGTGAGAAGCATATATGAAGTTCTTAAATTTATTCAGATGAGTGGGATAAAATTTGGTAAAAAAATACGTACCCAATGTGACTGATTTTTATTGAGCTTAGTTTCGATGAACTTTGTTGGAGTCTAGCTATGACCGTGAAAGACTTTAATTATGTCTGGCTTTAACTGTAACATACTTTCGACTGTGACAACTTCGGAAGCGATTTATTGTGATTGACATCGAAAGTGTTTGACCATAATTAAAGGCTCTTGAGAGGTGTGAATGAGTCTTGGTAAGTGAATTTTATTTTTATTAAATAAATTTAAAAAGAAAGATAAGATAAGAAAAATCCGAATTTAAAGTCCACCTGTCAAAATTTATTTTTGTTAAGGTGCAGAATTTGAAAGACTGTCTGATAGTGATTTTCGACAGTCAAAGAGTTATCCATAAAGGCGATAGAAGCAATTAACTGTGACTGGCTTTGAAAGTGTCCAATCGTATTCCTTAGTGATTTTGGTTTTAGTTGACTTTAAATGAGACTGACTTCGATTGTTGCTGATTTTAACATTTACTGATTTATAATTCGCTTGTGTTTGGCTTCCGTTGTGGTTAATGGTACATATGTTTTTGAATTAAAATGATCGACTCCACAGTGATCATATTCATTTTTACTGTTTAGCTTTGCCATTCGAGAAAGTCAAGTGTAAAAATTAGTTACATGTAAATTTTTCCTTTTATCACATTTCTGCACTTTCTGCGATAAAATTCAACATGTTTGACTTTGTCCGACATAGTATCGCCGTTTCTTATAAATGAACTCTCAAAATCATACATTTCCATATAGCTTTGTATGTTTTTTTTACTGTTCCCTAAAATGTTCATATACATATGAATCGGCAAATACTAAAAGGGCAGAAGTCAATAAAGGGGCAAAAGTAATATGACACACATTATGTGCCATAATAGACGGTCATCAAGTAAACTTTTCGTGAAAACAGAGATCAGTTTTATTGATTTCTAACAAAATGTCAGCCAGTTCATATTATGACATTACTTTTGTCTTTTTGACTTCCGCCCTTTTAATATTTGCCGATTCATATATTTTGATCGATGAAACGCTATGATTTTAACAAAAGTTGTAGCATTATTAAATGCTAGTGTTTTTTTAACACTATTTAAATACTCAAATTCTGCCAAAAATAGCAAATAAATTGACTGGAATATTTTCGATAAAATATTGGGATTACTTTATTTCGGCCATCATTTAAACAATAAACATTTTTAGAACACTTTAAACTGAACATGCGACAAAAAAGCAAACAACTCTAAGCCATATCGAAGCTTATATATTCAAGTTGAAAAATACATATTTGTTTAGAACATGACGTATTAGTAACATTTGATTGTATTAAAATACATACAAATATATAACACTCCTTTCAAATCAAAATTGCATTTAAAAATGATTTTGTGATTTTAATCTATTTAAAACTTCTATCCTAATGACTTTTATGCAAATCCTTGTTGGATTTTCTTACTGACAGGTAACTTTGAAATACTGATTAAATTTTGGATTTTAAATTTATTTTGTTTTTTCTTGCAAAATATTTGCATAATATTTTAAAATTGATAAAATCTAATTTACACGATTTTGATCAAAGTGTTTAGATGATTGTATTGACTATAAACATATTGCCTTTAAATGTAAATGTATTTGTGCTGTATGCCATTAGCATATTGTTTGTACGATATATGTATTTGTTGTATGCATACGAATACACATGTAATATTATCAATATGCAATAAATATGCAATATATTTGGCAAATTTTGTTAATTTGCTTGATATTTCAAGAGAATATTTTACAAAAATACAAGTATGCAATAATTTAAATAGTTAAACATGGGAAAGAATACAAATGCAGGCGTTAAGATGTATTCAAGTGCGTTACAAGCATACCAAGTAGGAATTTTGAAACAACACATATGATTTATACTGCTGTTGCTGCATTATTTAAGATAATTTGAAATAATCAATTCAAATGTGCGCAGTTCTCATTAAGAATTTTTAATTTGTGTGCAAAATGTCATAAAATTGCTGTCAGCCAAAAATGACTGACGCTAGAAAAGTAGCAGAAACGCGCTATAACAATTTGTTTGTGTCGAATTTCCAAACACTAATGTTAATTATAGATATATTTATAAAACTGCGCATAAACAAGCAACTTCTGTTAAACTGCTGCATGGCACTCATGTTTTAAGTTCCCGCTGGGTAATTACAGACAACTTAGCATCAGTTTAACAAGAAGTGCTACAAACACACACACATAGAGTGGTGTGCTAAGCAGCTCTTTTACTATTGAAACAAAATTGCATAAAAGCAATCGTCGTCAATCAATAGTAACAACAATAGCAACAATTTTCATTACCATCAACAACTAGCAACAACAGCCAGCAACACAAAAACAACAAAAGCTACAATAATATCTAAATATCTAAATGCAAAAACTTTACTCTAATCTACTACAATTTGCAGCATATGTAAATTTTGTAAAATTGTAACAACATAGAATGTTGTTGTTGTTGTTTGTGTTGCTGTTGTTGTTGTTTTAAAGGGAAATATACATGCATAGAATTTTAGCAATGACAAGAAAGAGTGAGACAGAATCAGTTATGTGTAGTTAGTTCGTTAGTTTATAGAATTGCATTTGAATTTTAAATTAAATTGCATTGAGTGTTTGTATTTTGGTTGCATGCAGCAGCAGCATCAACAGTATTACAACAGCAGTAGCAGGCAGCATCAGTTGTAGCATATTGGTAGCAATATACCAAACCATGCCATACAACATATGGCAAAACTTGTAATTGAAAGTATACTGCGTCTGGTAAAATATTTGCTAATTCAAAAAAATTAAAAGAAATATTTGAAATTTAAACTTTCCTTTATGTGCAATTTGTAAATTGTAAATGTGTAAATGTTTTTTTTAAAAAAAAGAAATTTCCATTTTGTTGTTTGTTTGACTCTGTAGCATAAATATTTTCTTTGGTTTAAATTACAATTCCTTTGCTTAAAATGCTACTTAAATTGTAGCTTTGTCGTAGGATAAACGATAACAAAATAAAAATAAAAGGAAAAGTGTTAAAAGTCATATAAACTTTTAAAAGCATAGCTTTTGCTTTAAATGTAATGAAAAATATGCATTAAAAAATTTAAAGTATTAAAGAATGAAATGTTTTCATCACTTTAAATATCTGCAGAGCAGTAATATATCTAAATCATATCAAAATTGCATAAGCGCAGTCAACACAATTTATTGTGGTATACATGACGTATGCGTAACTTTAAATTTAAACAGCTACAGGCATAATATAACAGTATTTTCGCACTTTGTACTCCAATAGCTTAATTCCGATGCAACTAAAAACTGAATTATTATAATGTTTCACTTGATTATTTTATTTTGTAATGCAATTTAAAATATAAATACTGGCCGCTTACATATATTTAGTAATATGTTTATTTACTTTATACAAAAATCTAAGTTTTCATTTTGAATATAGGGTGCAATCGATAAGGTTGGTGAAGCATCTGAGTGGTGATAGAGGAGACCCAGACTTACAAAATATTGCACCTGAGGGGGAGGGGCCTCTAAAATGTACCCCTGAAGAGTTTTAGGGTTAAAACTGATTTTTAGAGTTTAACAGAAAAATTTGTTACAGGTAACTTTTAGCTAATTGTAAGCGCTTTCTAAGAGTGTATTTGCTGTATAGGGTTTAAAAGGATTTTACAAAATTTTTGGACCTTTATAGTTGATATTTTCAATTTTTTTTCTATTTTTAGACTCTGGTCGCCATGTTAGTATGAAAGTGTCCTATTAATGTTCCTTTTCATATTTTTTTTCTGAATTTCTTGTTAAATTTCCTAAATTTTTTAATTGAGGTCAGAAAGACATACTTTTCAAGATAGAGAGCAGAGCGTATAGCGGGCACATCATATGCAACGCAACGCATGCGTATATAACATAGAAAAGTATTTTTTTCCGACCTCAAATTGAAAAGTTGGTATAGTAAATGTACTACCGAGTTAAAGGAAATTTAACCAGAATTCGAAAAAAAAAATTAGAAAAGTGTCTGTTAATAAGAACTTTTTCGTACCAAAGTGGACTTCGAAATAAAAAAAAAGATGAAAAAAAAAAAAAAAAATAAAAAAATCAACTTTTAAGATCCATAACCTTGCGAAATTCTTTCAAACCCTATAAATCAAATACACTCTTTAAAAGCTCATACAAATAACTAAAAGCTTTTTGAAAAAACTTTTTCTAAAACGCCAAGGAGACCGAAGAAAATGTTTTTTCTAAAACAAGTCAGAAAATCAGTTTCAACCCGATAACTCCTCTAGGGTACATTTTAGACCCCATTTAGGTGCAATTGTCTAGGTCTCCTCTATCTATCTACAATACACCCTGCATATGAATACTTTATTTAGAATGTGTGGTAAGTCCATAAAGAGGCAAAAGTAATGATATAAACATTATGTGCCATAATATCAGTTAGTTGTCCGATATCAGTTTTTCAATTTAATGCCATTAATTTCAAACTTTTGAATAAACTCTTCGTGAAAACAAGTGGAAATTTTATTCATTTATAACAAAATGTCAGCCAATTTATATTATCAGATTACCTTTGTCTATTTATGGACACGAGCAAAATCTAAGCAGACTAAAATGGACCGGAAATCTATCAATGCAGATTGCTTTCTTATAATGTGAAGATGAAAACGCACTAAACTCTGAAATCCTATCAGATCCTTTTTTTCGAGATTTTCAAAGCCAAAGGTCGAAAAAATCAATTTCTTACAAATATCACACTAATGATAACTTTTTCAGGAAAGTAGGTCTTAACACAGTTTTGTAGCCCTGAATATTTTGTATAAAAAGACCTCTGAGTTGTTTTTGTACGATCTATAGGTTAGGAGATATCCTAATTAAAAAATTGGCATTGATATAGTAATATGTTGATTATAAATTGCCACAACTCATGAACGATGAGTCACACAAAAAAAAAAAAAAAAAAAAGCACCTGTTTATAGGGAATTGCGTGCTCTATAAATCATAAGCAATGTACTTACACATAAAATTTACCGTTTAGGAGTTATTCCATAAAATTGAGGAAAACGTAAAAAAATGATTTTTATTAAGATATCTCTTAACCTATAAGTCGTACGAAAACAACTTTTGGGTCTTTTTATAGGAAATTACTGAGGCTTCAAAATTGTCTGGACTAACTTTTCTAAAAAAGTTACTGTTAGTGTGATATTTGGAAAAAATATTTTTTTCGGCCTTTGACCTTGAATATCTCAAAAGAGTTTTTATCTCCACATTATAAGGAAACAATCTGCATTGATAGATTTCCATTAAATTTTTATCAGACTAAATTTTTTTTTCCTGCGTTTTATATTTCAGAATAAGTATCACGCACGACGCAAAAAACTTAAACTTAGAATCTTCTTAAGATTTTTACCATAAATTCCAAAAATTATTTAATTTAACTTCATATTGTGTTTATATTGTTAAACATGACGTATGAGTCACATTTAAGTGCAAATCCAAAAGAAATGTAGTTAAAATTCAACTACTCTTTGGACAGCCTCAAGTGAAACTTTTAAATAATTGTAAAGTAATTTGTTGTGAACCAAAATGACTGAAGCACTAAAGCTCTACATTGCATCGAATTTGAAATATTTAAATGTAAAGTGATTCACTCGAATTTTCGTTAGTATAATAATATAACAATCATACTTAATCAAGCTTAAAGTTTAAACAAATATAAAGTTTGCATGCAATTTTCTAGTAATCTGCAAAGGGACCTTCAATAAAGCAAACATATTTTAACAGAACAGCCAATGGGTGAGCAAGTGTTGAATACATAACTAAGCAAAATGGCATCGCAGCCGAGCTTTTTAAGTTCAAGCTAAATAAATTTCATAGATTAGTGGTTTATAATCAAATGTTACTCATACGTTATGTTAAACAAAAGTTATCGTTTAATATACACGCATTCTTTATTAGAGCGATTTGAATTCAATTTATCCCAAGCACAATTTGCTAGAAGATAATTTTATTACAACCACCTTCTCTTCTGAAAAAACCGCGAACAATCTTTGAATATGAATAATTTTTTAAAACCTAAGCGCAATTTAATTAAATGTAAAAAAGTTGAACTACACAATTCAAATAACGTTAATACGCAAATTATAAACTAAGCGCATTTTAATTTTTAACAAAATTTTCTTAAAATTCCAAAAAAGGTATTAACAAAAAAAAGTGCAAGCTAAAATCGTAGGAAACAGCAGAGTTTTAGATGAAGCAAACCGTTGTCAGGGGTTCAAAAAAGTGAAAAAAGAAACCAGAATGAATTTAATTAGAAACCGTATTTCTGGCTCGTAAATTTGAAAATAATGCGCACACAGGTGTTTAGTGTGGCCCAACTCTTAAGGAAGCGTACTTTTTTCTGATTTAGTACTTTCTTGATTATTTATTTGACGACGGCGACGACAGTCGCGGCGTTAAGTAGGGAAAAAAGCGGATTAACGAAGAAGAAGCAACGGCAACGTAATTACATGTAAAGCAGCTAAATTAAAAGCATCTAGCAACGTGGAAGAGAAAATACGTCAGGTGCAGGAAGCGCACAAAAAAACGATGGATGTAATGACAGGTGGCGGCGAGCACATTTGATCTGGAGTTTTTTTTTTTGGGAAAATTAAAAGTAAACGTTGAAAAAGGAAAGTATTTTTTTTGTTTTTTTTTACTTTTTAAGAAGATAAGTGATTTATTGTCTAACGATTTTAAAGGATCTCTTCGTGGCATGTTTAAGTAAAGGTACTCAATTGGCATGTGTGTGTTTGAGACTGGGCCACATTTGGCTTGTTTTCGTTAAGGTTATTTTGGTATGTATATTTTTAATGAGATTTATATTCGGCAAAAGTCGAAATCAAGCAAGACAAGGCAATTGTAATTAATCAATTTCAAGCAGACAACAAATTTATAAAGTTAAAAGATTTGCAATCAGGCTACATATGTACAGATACATGATACAGGTATATGATTTTTGAAACACTATAACCATTCCAAATATTTTACCTAACCCTTTATCAAGCTGTTAAACAATTAAAAAATGAGTTTTTATGCTTCAAATTTCCATTGCTAATAAAAATATTGTTACAGCATGTATCATATTGAGTTTGTATTGATTTTTCATTTCAAAATTTTTAAATTTTGCTCTGGCAAATTTACTTTATTTTAAGATTTTTTCTTATTCCTCTGGCGGCCATTACTCAAATGTTTATATTTTGCATTCCAATAAAGAACGAAGGAAAGCTCTAAGCAATTTAAACCATTAAGTTACATCAAACTTAAATTATACGTTAAAGTAGAATTTAACAAGTAATACAAACTAGAATCGCTCAATGGTCAAAATTCGACCACAAATGTATTAAATAATTTTGAAGCTTTTTTGACAGTTTTGGTACTTTTTTTCTTATTTGCTGCAAGATTGATCATCCCTGGTACAATAACATATATGAAACGAAAAGAAAACCAAAAACATGAAGTCTGTGTCAGTCAGCTTTTTGTCTTCCTCTATGTGCTGTATCCTCTTTTCAGCTCTGTGTGACCGCGAATATTGAAGCTGTTAATATTGAAAAATTGGTATTAAATTTTTACCAGGCTTAAGGGCAACATATTAAAACAATTTCAACTTTGTGCATATCTACACACAAATAACTTTCTAATTGTGTTTAATTCAAAGTCGTACTCCATTTCTAACATAGTAAAAACAGGAGGACGAATTTGTGTTTTGCGTATTAATACTTATATACATGGATTTCAAATTCAATTAAAAATTTCGGCTTCAATAGAATGCTATTTCTTTAAGGTCTACATCATTTTTGTTCAAAATAAAATTGTTTGAAAAACTAACTCAACTTAGCCAAATTGAGCATTAAAGGCTTAACATCAAACTTTATTATTATTATTATTATTATTATTATTATTAAATTCAGTTCGGGGTACAATAAGACTTAGTCTTTTATAGTACATAAAAATGTAAATAATAAATCACAAAAAAATTATAACTAATTTAATATTAATGTCTTAGCCTAAAATAAATAAAAGAGATTATTGAATGAATAGAACAATAACTTGATAGTATAAAGAAGAGAGAAAGATAAAAAGTACAGAAAAAGTAATGATTAGTTGGTAAGGAAATTAAAAATGGCTGTTTTGAAATTGCTTCCTGCAGTTATGCGTCTTATGCTAAAAGGTAATGAGTTCCAAAGTCTAACAGTGCTGATGAAGAAGAACCTACCAGAGTTGAGATAATTAATTCTCGGAACAATAAGACTTATTGATCTGTTATGCTGACAAAAATGGAGCTTGTTGTATAGATACTCAGGACTACGCGAATAGATAAGTTTGTGTAGAAACTGCAAATTGCGAATTTTCAAGTAATCAATTAGGCTACAACCCAGTACACCCTTGCTTAGCTCGGAAATATGTTCAAATTGACGAATGCGATATACATATCTAGCAGCGTTATTGAACGCTACAAGCATTTTATGCTGGGATTGACAATCCAGTTTACAAAAGACTAAGTGGAAATAAGATATATAGGGCATAATCAATTGTTGAACAAGCCAACGCCTAGTTTCTAATGGAGTATAGACAGCAGATATCCTTAACAAACGAAGAGTACAGTAAATTTTACCTATTATGCTATTAACGTGGTCAGTACAGGTCAGATTAGAATTAAGAATATATCCAAGATTTTTAATCTTGTGAACAAAATCTAACTGAGAGGCACCAATAAAAAGTGGGGGAATCCCTTGAAGACTTAGATCACTCCTCGCTATAGGTAACACCTTTGATTTTAGAGGGTTTATTTGGAGAAAGTTCCGGGTAGCCCACTTACATAACAAAGACAAATCATCATTAAGTCTGCAGCATAAATCTTCAACTAGTCCAATAGGGCGAGCAAGGTAAAGTTGGATGTCGTCAGCGTATGCATGGACTGTAGCATATCTACATACGGAAAATATATCGTTTATATAAATTGTAAACAACAGTGGACCCAAGATCGATCCTTGCGGAACACCTACACTAACTGACTTAAGAGAGGATATATTACGGTTAACTTTTACTTGTTGCATTCTATCTTTCAAATAGTTACATATTAAATTCGCTGCACTGTCACTAAAATTAAAATGAAACTTAAGTTTTTGACACAGAAGAGTATGGTTCACAGAATCAAAGGCCTTAGAAAAGTCCAAAAGACAAAGAAGCGTTATAAAATTTTGGTCATAGGGCGTTCTTATATCATCAATAACTTTCATTAAGGCAGTGGAGCAGCTGTGACCAACACGAAAACCTGACTGAAGTGGCGATAAAAGCAACTATAAATCTATTTTAAGATCTTTAACTTTGACATCAATTTTCTACAAGTGAACAAGGAAATAAAACTTGTGCCAATGCTTTATAGAATTTTAAGAGTTAGTTTATTTTAGTAAAGTCTGCTATGATATGCATGGTGTTCAACATGACGTATGGGTTACATTTAATGTTACAGAAAACTCAGTGACATTATGTATTTATAACTTTAATAACTAAGCTCCGATGTGAGTAAGCACATTAATACCTTCTACAATTTTAGTCTAAATAAAAAATACTGTAAGTATTTTTAGTTTTAGTTCGAGGCTGCTTAAAGGAATGGCCAAGAATTCTATTTGAAAAACTTGAACTTTTCAACAAATGAACACGGAAATAAAATTTGCGCTTATGACGTCAATACGATCTTATAAAGTAAGTTTATTTTATTACTTAAATAAAAATCTAATTTAAAGTACAAGAAAACATTTTTCTTTGCGCTAAATTACCGCTTATTTTTAGCTTTAACTCATATGCGGAACTTAAAAGCAACACATACGTCCAAAGTCTCTTAACAAACCCACACACATAAAAGTGGAAAAGTGAAACCCATTAAAAAAGGTTGCATAAATTTGCTACTATCGAAAGGTAGATTTGCCCACAATAAAATAAAAAATTAATTGCAAAATTGCACGCATATAAAGTTCAGAGCCATTTTGCACAATAAAGAACTTCCGGGCGTTATTTCTAGCGCCGTAAAACATGCAAAGTTATTTTTGCGTAGCACAGATTTTTTCCTTTTCATTTCATTTCAAAATCAAAGCAATACAATTCATCTAATTTACACCAAACATAAGTGAAGTTATTTTTGAAACTTTGATGTTTCTATTACTCAAACACACACACACACACACACACACACACACACACACACACACAGAAACACACGGAGGTCATTCCTTATGCGAACTACCGTTAGCTACTTCTACTTTTGCATGTTGGCAATCGTAATTAAATTCAAATTCAAACGTCATTTTTAAAGGTGGCGCTATTTACATTAGTAAAGTCGTTCGTTCGTTCGTACGTTGACTATTGAAAAGGCCACGCCAACACCAACAACAATTAGACCATCATAGAAATAGAACAAGATTTTGACATGCAAGCGGGGATGAGGTGGGCGTGGGAGTGGGGTGAGTTCGGTGGACATGCCATGTTAAAGTCAAGAAATGGCAGCAATGCAAAGAAGACGCTATAAATCAGCAATAGAAGTTGAAAATCACACGCAAAACGGTTATAAAAATAAAATTGGAAATTATCAGTGTATGGTTTGGAAACAGATAAGGGTACGAGGGCTTAATAAGAACTCTCAAAAGTTGGCAAATCTTTAAAAGAAGTTATGATAAACTTAATTCTCCTTGCTGCTAAAAATTTCAAATATATTTCGTCATATGATTACTTCAAAAATACTCCACTAAACTGTGAAAAAAGCAAGAAATTAGAAAAGGACAAAACAAAAAAATAACGTCTCAGAAAAATCCAATATGGCCGTCACACATAATTACAAATTAATCAAGCAAAACTGCCATGGTAATAAATTTCTGGAAAGAAATCAAAAACATCTACAAAAAAGTAATAAAAATTCGTCCTTCCTGCCTGATATAAAAAATACACAACAAAAAAAAAAAAAAGGCGCAGCAACAGCAACAATAAAAAAAAGTTGCTTAGTAGCACGCAGAAACCAAGACATCGATGACGACGATGTTCGCTCTTAAGTTTTGCTAGCGTTGGCATAAGCAACAACATAGAGGACGCAAAAGTTAACATCCTTTTTCCGTTGCGGAAACGTAAAACGTCAAATTCTGTTAATTTAATGCATTACTAATGAGAAATTGAAAAATCAACGCGCAACGTTTTGTTAATGTAAATAAATAGAAAGCAGGAAAAAGGTATGAAAATTAGTGTGAAAATGGTATGAACATAAATTAGTGATTTTTGCAGGAAAATTAAGTAAATAGATTCTCTAAAATTTCCGCCATGTTATTATAATATTTATGAGTAAATCAAATTTGTAAGAAACGTGGAGGGTTTATTTTTTGAAGAAATTTGAATGAAAGACGTTGCTGCATATCTGTATAGAAATTTATTTGATAGATGATTTAAGTCAGAGCGAATGTCAATTTAAAAACTCAAAACAGTTGAGTGAAAAATGACAGAAATTTGGGGCATCGCAGCGGTAATAAGATGAATAAGTAGAAGTTGATATGAGTACACTATGCAATTCGCAGTCAATTGCTTTTGAAGTATCCAGTGTCGTAATCTTACTTTCACTAAAAAATTTATACACTGATGTCGTTTTTCAATGGAGAATATGTCATCAGTAGAATGCGTTCTTCGATAACCTCTTTCGTAACTCTACAAAGTAAGTTCAATAAATTTATCAATGACTTTAAGGCTTCAAGTAGAGTAAACTCGGGAGATATGGCACCTTTTTTGTTGAACTGTTGTGACACCAAAATTAAAAGACATTTTTAAAGAAAATTAATAGTAATTTATTCTTTAAATAGTATAAAACAAAAAAAAAGTATGTATGTATGTATGTATTCTCTAAACAAAAAAAAAAAAAAGTACAAACAAAAAAAAGTACTTCGACTAAATTAAGAGTTATTGCAAATATGCTTTTAAACAAATACTATAAATCACCTCAAAAAATTAACTAAAAGCTCTACCTGACTAAAATTTGGCGATTTCGTAGTGACTGTGGATTCAAGCGCTTAATGTTTATATTACCAAATATCTTATAACATGAAAAAAAAAAACATTTAAAAATTTTTTCATCTCTTAAAATATCAACAGAGCGTGAATATCTAAATCATATGAAAATTGCATAAGTGCAGTCAATATAATTTATTGTGGTACTCATGACGTATGCGTAACTTTTAGTTTGAAAACCTACAGGCATAATATTATAATATTTTCACACTTTGTAGTCAAATAGATTAACTTCGATGCAACTAACTACTGTATTATTTCTATGATTTACTCACTTATTTAAATTTGTAATAAAGCTTAGAATTTAAACTGTGGCCGTTTACATATAAGATGTTTTTTTGTAATTAAGTTACTTTATACAAAAAACTTATGTTTTAATTTTATGCTGACAACTTTTTTGCGAAAAAATATAGCAAACATGCAAAGGAAGGAATACTATCAGAACCACCCGCAGTAATAGAGTGCCATTTCACTCTTTTGGTATATAGCGAGTAAAATGGATTGAAACGAACAAAACATGTTCACTTGCACTCATATTCATCTGAAAACGAAATCACATTCAATTTTGTTTGTTTTGATATATGCACCATAAAGCTGTATCAAATAATCATCGCTTTGCTGCCTCTCGAAATATATGCAAAACAGTAGTTTACATACCCAAAATTTTTAAAAAAATCCCGCACACAAGTAGTTATTGCAACTCCACCACGAAGATTCTCGCGCAGCTGAACTAAACTGTGTTCATATTTGAATGCTATGAAAGATGCAAGAATTGAATTGAATGGGGTGCCATAACACCAGGGGGCGCCAAATCTCCCAGGGTTACCCCATGCAAAATATGCAAAAGAGAATTTTGTCAATGCTTTGTTTGACCATTGTTCCTTATAGTTTTGAAAATTCAATTCTTTTGATGACTTAGGTTTTCGAAGTAATCCAAATTCACTTATGTTATTAAAAACTTCCCTGCAGCGCCTTCTACTAGTTCTGAACTAGCGAATTCAATGGTCTAAAGGGATATAGTACTACTCCCTTTGCAATCTACTTTATGTAGCTGGAACTGGCAACTTTTACATTAGCTTGTCATTGCCGGTATCAATTCATATCTTTTGTTCTTCCGCTCACTAGCTACTTCACTAGTGAGAAGAAGATTGCTTGCAAGGCGTTCTCTTAGTGAAAAAAAAAACATCTAACTACCCATACTGAGATTCGAACCAAGGGTACAAAGTTTTTTTACCCAATTACGAAGTCTTTAGCCCATTCGTCTATAAAGCTTATTGACGTAGTTGTGTGAAATTCGAATTTAAACACATGAAAAAATTTTTGTTTTTTTTTTTTAAATTTTGCTCTCTTTCTTTTTTTTACTTTTTTGAAAAATAAAATTACTCAAATTTTGAAACTAAAAAGAAATTTGAAATTCAAACGTTTTATCGCTCACGTTTCATATTTTATTTTTGAACTGACGACTTTATGCATAACCTGGGGTCAGAAAAGGAACTAGTGCGTGTTTCGCTAGCAACTTCGCTAGTGATATTGTGCTAATTGTCCCCTTGAGAACTGCTGGGTTAAGCTATGACTTGTTTGTCTGAATTGACTCCAGTTCTCCAGTTATTCATGCTCAAATTTCAAAAAACAACTGTTTTTAAGCATTGGATGGATATATCTTTCTTCATTAAAACTTAGTTTTAATTTTTTCAGTTAAATTCTTCCTTTCAGAGTTGTCATCCATTGAAACACAGGTATTTCAGCTCCATACAGAGTCAAAAGCAAAACTTTGAATCTATTGTGTGGAGTTGATAAAGCTATGCTTCAATGGCTGACAACTCGGAAAGTAGGGATTTAAGTGAAAAACTTAAAACTTAGATTTAATGAGAAAAGCAATAGCTATACTGTGTTATTAGCAAAAATAAGCTCCGTTGTTTACTTTAAGTGTGGTATAGTTCCATATATGCCTCAAATTCGTAATATTTGCAAGTTAAAGCAAAGATATTTGAAATCAATTCGGTGAAACTGATTGACAGATTTCGATTTCAGATTTTCAGGGGTTATCATAGAATTTTGAAATTTTTACCAAATAAATTTAGTGGCTGGTGTGAAAGAGACTTTATACTGTAGTAAATTGTATGAATTCGTTAATTTAAATTTTGATCCAATCTAATTACATTGAAAACAAATCTTATCTTATAGAAGAAAGTATTCATTATTATGCCATTACAAATCAAGCTAAAAAGTAGCAAAAGTAAGTTAAAGTTGCTCAAGAGATTATTATGAAATTGACATTAATAAAGTATAAATTAATGATAACTCCAAAGAAGCTTTAAATTAAGTAAAAATTTGATAAATTGATCACCGATTTAATGAAATGCTTACAAACTAGCTTACTGAGTAAGCAGGTTCGTAAGCAGTTATATAAAAAATACTAGCAACAATGCAAGAACCTCTTTTGAAAAACAAATTCCATTAATTTCGCTTTAATCTCACTGACCAACAAAATTGCATGCCAATGAAGCCATTTAAAGACAAAATAGCTAAAAAAAAGTAGCACAAAAGGTAGTATGTATCAGCTATTGCTCCACTACTTAAATTTCACTAAAACAGAGACCATTTCGCCTAAAATGTTGAAAGTGTTGTGCGGTGCGGTGCGCTTAATCGTTAGCCAAAAGAAAAAGATTTCAGCTATTTACAGCCATGATAATGGTAACAATTTATTTACTTTTCATATAATCGACAACATTATAGCCACGTTGTTGTTGTTCTTTTTGTTGTTGTTGCTGTTAGCGTAAACAATAAACGCCATTATTATTTTCGTTAACTACTTCAAATACTTTTTTGGTTATTTTGCTATTTATTTTGTATTTTTCACTAAGCTTTTGTTTTGCTATTACTGTATCTAAGTCCAGCAAAACTCTTCAATTGCAAAACGACCCTTTTTTATGCACTGTGTGCCTGCTTTGTGGTTTGAGAGGTAATTTTCACTAAATTATTAAGAACAGTAGTGGCAGCAGCAAGGTGGATAAAGGAGCGAAGTTTTTTCAAATAGAAGAAAATTACCGAAAAAAGTCGGTAGGTACTTTGGGTGAAACTTTGTTTGTTTGTTCTTGGTGTATAAAGCAATTGTTGAATCGATTTCCAAACGACTAAGTTTATTTTGCGACTGCAATCTTTAGTTTCATATTTTAACACATTTTATTGTAATCGTACGTGAAATTCAGCTTTGAATCATAGTTTTCATGTTATATGCAATAAATTGTTACTCATAAGCTATGTTGACTGTGAATAAATTGTCGTTTTTTGATAGCTCGAGGAGAAAATTGCACCGGGCAAAGTCGCAGAAAGCAATAATAGAAATCAATAATATAAATTCACTTTCTTTTTGACTTAAGCGCGGTAGAATTTTAGCTTAAGGCACAGAAGGCTTTGGCCAAAACCAAAGAAAATTATCAAAAATTATTGCAAGCAACTATAAATACATATATGTAGTATACAAGTACATTAAAATGAGTTTTTCTCATAATTGCAGTATTAAATTGGCTTAGAAAATCCATACTATTTTTATAGCGGACGAAATAAGTAGCTTAATATGAAACCTTCAAATAAAATTCAATAATTCAAGCAAAAAATTCAGCAAAATATAATGTTATTAAAAACTTTACAAAGTGTGGTCGTAATACCTACAAAAAAAGGAGAAAAAAATCAGCAAATTGTTAGAAAAGTAGTAGGAGCATAATACAACAAAAAAAAAAAAGAAGCCCCTACTTTGTGGTTGCCATTCAAAGATTAATGAGATAGATAAGCATTGAAATTTATGTTCAATAAATTTTCCAATTTTGCACCCAAAAAACGGAAATTGATTTTTGTTGCTTATTATATGATCATATACTGTGAAATGTAATAAATTACAAAACATTTAGCTATTTAAATATTCGCCACACCCTGCTTGAAACATTTCCCACTCGCAAAATGAATATACAAAATTGCAAGAGTATGGAAAATAAAAAAATTGAATATTTTCTGCTTAATTACATTTGTAATGTTGGTACAACTGTTAATGTTTTGTTACAGCAAAGCAAGTGCTTTTTTCCTTTTTGTCATTTTGTGTGTTTTTTTTGTGCATTTTGCCAGTGTTGCATTTGAAATGTCAATTTAGCGGATGTACAAAATAGCGCTTTTCGTTGTAGCGCGCGCGCTCTGTTAATAAATTATGACAAAAGCTGTCAAGCTATTTGCTCTCTATGAACTCATAGAAGCCCAGTTGGAAAAATTAGGTGAAAATTATGTAAGTCAAATTTTTAGAATAAATTTTTCCCAAACTAGAAGTCAGACTTCAATAAAAATATTACTTTTAAATGCCAGTTGATCGAATGTACAAATAAATGAAGATTTCATTGAAATCGGTTCAGTGGTTTGAAAGTTGTAGCATAACTTTCTTAGAGTCAACAGTGCGTATGAGTAGATTTTAATAATGGCAGGGTATTAGAAAAATAATTTTAGTCAATTTTCTCTGTTAAGTTGGAAAGGCGACTTTTGGCTTCATAGTCTTATAGCATAGACAGACGCCAGCGTTAATCTGGATTAAAAATATACTAATGCAATTGAAAATTTTAACTTGACAGACGCCGGTTTCTGACTGTTTCTGCATTAAGTAAATAAATAATCCACTTGATTTCATACATTAACATTAGAATCGATTTGTATTAAAATTGGGTTAATGCACAAGTAAAGTTGGATTAAGATCGCTGATGCGCATTAACGCTGTCGTCTGCGTATGCTATAATATATGATGAAAATTTCTTCTAAACTTGTTCAGTTGTTAATAAAACTGTGCAGTTCTTAAGTAAAGAATGTATAAAAATTAATAACAATGTGAGAAATTGTAATCTTTTCAATGAACTGCTTACTTGTTAATTTACGGAGTAAACAGGTTTGTAAGCAAACATCTGAAAACAACATTGCAGTTCTGGAGTTTAAAGCAAGGGTGTCAGCGTAGCACAAAAGTGAGCCAATTATGGCTCGACCAACAACATCAATATTTCTGTACAACAATCACAGAAGTAATTTTTGTATTTCCATCTTGAGAAATTGCAGAAGTAGTGCGAAATTTTCGGCAATGTGTTTGTTGTTTTACAAATGTCAAACTTTCGCAAACCGCACTTCCGCAACAACGCAAGAGCATTGCGCATCAACGAGTGAATACCCCTACTTTTTGTGTCTGTCCTAGTTCTTAGAAATTTTGAAAATTGTTGAAATATTATTGTTGTTGTTAATTCGAATTTGAAGTTGTTGTAAAAGCGAAAATTTTGCGCTGACTGCGCTGCATGCACTTGGCTCAGTGATTTGAAAACGCTGACACCTTTGGTGTCGAAAAACTCACTTTTTTCTTATAAATTTTTATATTTTTCAAAGGACTAGAAAAAGAAACAAAAATTTTTTTCCTATGTGACCGTCCAATGGAAAAGGTTCCATATCTTCACAAAATAAAAAACCGTTTTTATGCATTTTTTCAAAATACATATAATTTTGAATAAAATGACATCTCAATCACTGAAAAATTTCAAAAATTGACATTTTGAGATCATAAAATGAAAAACTCAAGTTTGTAGATATCGAAGTTCAAAGTTTGTCAATTGAGGAGTGTCCATACCAATGGGCCTTAGTACGATAACGATGCAAAAGTAATGTCATATACTCGTATATATTGCACCACAGTAATCGGTTATTTGGCCGGTATAATTTTTTCATCACAATGCAATTAGTTCCACACCATTAAGTAAATTTTTCGTGAAAAAAGAAAACAGTTTTCATTATTTCTAACAAAATATCACCCGATTCATATTATGATACTAATTGTGTCTCGTACTGGCACTTACACCCTATGGTACGGCCATTCCTCAATTATCCATTTTTACAAAGTAGAGGTTCGGTAAGACCACTTTCATTGGTATTCAAAATTGTTCCCTTGGCATACAAAAAAATTAGATTGGTCCTAAAATATGAACAAATCCTGAATATTCTAAGTAATTCGTAAAAATTGGTCAACAAGAATCAAAGCTATGAGCCTTTTTGTGAAATAGTTTTTTGAGCACGAAAACATTTTTGCGACACGTCCGTTTCTAGCAAAAAACAAGAAATACGTGTCTAGTCAATTTGATTATGGTACTATAATATCGGAGGTGATCTGATAGTTTGCACGTATAATCTTAAGAGATCCAGAGAAGTAAGAATTGATGAGAACTGATGAGGAGTGAACCAAAAAAAGATTTAAATGCAACTGTCATGGTAGAGTGCACAACGACTTTGATGGTGATGGAAATATGCATAGTTGGAAATAATTCTTCATTAGTTGAAACTTATTAGACCCTATGCTCCCCTAGAGGTTAAAATGATGTTTCTTTGTTATGAGTTTTTTCTATGGGTTTAATTTTTTATCGAATTGTTATTACATTTAAGACCGTTTCCTCAATAACTGGCTAAAATTTGATCTGAACTTTGGCCGATATATTTTTAAAGAAAATTTTTAAGGCCTTTCTTAACTTTTTCGGGTATTTTCTGATAGACTTGTTTGATGTTTTTTCGATGATAAGAACTGCGTTCGATAAAATTGTCCGATACAAAATTCAAAAACTCTCTGGAACTTGTAATCCGATTTTAAAAATTGGACTCATTCTTGAACCGCCATTTTATTACAATTTTTATAATTTATCTAGAATTTTAATAATATTTTTTTTACAAATTTTTTTGTAAGTTTTCTGACACACCTTCCATTAAGAATTGTATGGTATTATTTGATAACTTTCTAGCTGCTGAACACAACTTTTCTCGAAAATTTTTAGCATCCTTGGCAACTTTTTTTGTTGCCTTTATCTGCTTTTTGACCAAAGCACAGAATTTTTCAATTGACCTGATCTGGACAGTTTGGAGGATTTGCTTCATGAAGCACCAAAATCACATTATTTCTTGAGTACCCCTGCAAGGCCATTTTACTAAAATGACAAGATGCTAAGTCTGGCCAAAAAAAAGTGGAAACTTCATGCTTTCGTAGGAAAGGCTAAAATCATTTTTCCAAGCATTACTTAATATAAAATTCGGAGTTTACTGTTCCAGTGGTTAAAAAAGAATTGCTCCTTTTGCCACAACTGCAGTTGTCTACAGTGTAAAATTTTTGGCCTGGAAGCAGCGTAAAATCGGCTAAAACATACGTTTCGTCGTCCATGATGCAGCATTAAAATTTTTGGGAAAAAATTATTTTTTAATTTTATGGCGTGGTGTTTTGCTTTCGTGTTCTTCATAGCATTTCTGTCAGAAACTTTTTGTACCTTAAACGTATTCAAACAAACCTCCTTTTTGGCCTTGCGAACTAAAACCTCGGAACACTTTATCTTCTGTGCCAGTTTTCTGCATGAAATGTTGTGGTTCTCTTTAAAATTGTGACGAAGTTCTTCTTTATGTTTTGGTCCTAAATATTTTCAGAACTCTTGATACCAATTTCACATTAATTTTGCTATTCCGAGCAATTCTATTGGTAGTCTACCGCGGGTGGTCTTCAAAAATTTTTACTATAGACTTTCGAACTTATAGCTCGTTTGCCATTTTTAAGTAAATTTGACTGACTAGGCACAAAATTTGAAAACCACAGTTTGGGTACATTCAATTCAAAGCATACTGCGAAAAAATTTTTAAATTGAGTAATTTGAAAACAAGTTATTAAATGTATCGGACAATTTATCGAACGCAGTCCTTATTTTGTTTTATGAAATCAAGCTTTTGGATGTTTTATATTGTTTTGCAATACTTTCCGATTTCTCTTGACTTTTTCTACATTTTGTATTGCATTTCCATATTTAATCGGATTTTTCGATGGAGTAACTTTTAATTGTATAAACTTTCAATGACATTTTTAATGCATTTCCATCAGTCGATCAGACATTTTTAGTACTACATATTCAGATATTGTTTTTAAATTAATATTTCTCGATAATTTTCGTTCTTAATTGAGTTTTCAAAGAACATATTTTCAACATTTTCAACAATATATTTTTTTTACTATTCAGTATTATGATTTTTTTGATGTTTTATGATATTTTCCAACTTCTATCGACTTTTCTCATGATTTCGATGCTTTTTGACTTTTTCTATGTTCTATATTGCTTGGCCATGCCTTGTGAGTTATCTCGACTTTTTCTATGTCTTCGATCTTTTTTACTTTAATCGA
This sequence comes from Calliopum simillimum, assembly GCA_951812925.1. Lineage (NCBI taxonomy): Eukaryota > Metazoa > Arthropoda > Insecta > Diptera > Lauxaniidae > Calliopum > Calliopum simillimum. The sequence continues at coordinate 26,935,260 of OX638371.1, forward strand.
TTTTTTCGAAGTATTTAGATCTTTTTAACATTTTTCTATACTTTTCGAATTTTAAAGACTTTCAAAATGACATATTTTGTTTCTTACTTTGAGTTTTCCAGTAATTTTCATTGTTATTGGACTATTATTTTTTTATATGATGATTCTCGTTATTTTTGGTATCAATTCAGTTATCGACTTTCATGCAGATTTTCAATATTTTTTAACTATTCAATATAATTCGGGGGCTATGATGTTTATTATAACTATCCAATTTCTAAAGACTGTTCAGATAATTTTCGATATTTTCCAACTTTTTCGACATTTTTTTTTGCGGTAACTTTTTCAAAGTTAATTGAATTTTTCAGTATTTTCTTTCGATACTCCTGTGATTCTTCTTCTCATATTTATTTCTCTAAATAAACCGGAAGAAAGTTATCAAACTACATTTTTCAATTTAACACAAGATAGCACTAACCAGACGAATATGTGAACATATTGAACATTTCCAACAGTGTCGACAAAACTATTTCCACTACACTCTTAGTTTATTCATATTTCTGTGTACATAGTTGTGTTTGTGCCTGTCTGTCTGTGTGCCTGTTACAGTCGTCATTCACTCATTCATAAACGCAAAAACGGAAATGAAATTTATATAAGCGCTGTCAAATTTTCGCCATTTTGAAATGCAACATAATTTTTGTATTTTATGTTTTATTTCTTGTTTTTTTTTTTCGGAATTTTCATTATTTTGTATTTGTAATATTTTTGGTATTTTAGTCAAATGCCGGATGCGGATGTCATGACGAATTATTAAGTTGTTGCTATAGTTGTTGCAATGACAAGTTTTTTGTTGTAGTTGTTATTGTTGTTACTGTTAAAATGTTGATGTAGATGTCATTGACGTTGAGAGCTGCTGCTGCTGCTGTTCAGCCATTGAAATTGTCAAATGGTCTAACATGTATTTTTCATTAGACTCTTAGTGTTAGTATTTGCTATTGATGTTGCTCTTGTTTGTAATGGTATGACATTATGAATGCATAGCATACGTTTAAAGGTATGTGTGTCTGTTTATTAGTTTGTATGAACATATTTACTTGTGTGCTGTTGCCTTTTTGTTTTTGTTCATTTATGCGCTCAAAAATCCCGCATATTTTTGCTGACAGACGATTAGTGCAAATTGATAAAAATATTAAATTGAAAATAAAAATATTAAAAAACATAAAAAATTTGATTAAAAGCTTACAATATGGTGGATATTGTTGCAATTTTGTTTTAAAAAATTTTGTATTTTATTCGATTTTTGCCAGCAATCAGCGAAATTTTTCGACTTTAGAATTATGATCCTGTGACTTTTGTTTGCGCTTCAATGCTCACAAAATCAATATTGTACATTATAATATTTAAAATTTTCCAAAAAATGCTGTTTTATAAAATGGTGGTACGAGTTTAAAAATAAAGCTCAAGCTGTCTTTTTGTTAGCGGTAGCAGGCTTTTTTGAAGATTGAAGTATGGCAGAATTGATAGGTTGGTTTAAAGAGGAACACTTTAGAAAAAATACTTTCATTCATTAGTATCTTTTTAATTACTTAAATAGTAACTATGTTTTTGAAAATAGAAATAAAAAATCTAAAAATTAACCGATTTAACATTTTTAACCTAACCGTATACAGGGTAGCTGATTCGAACTGTTACCAACTTCGGATAGACTTATCTGACAGATGGAACATGACAGCTGTTTAAAAATTGGCATGATGTTAGTTCATTCTATTGTCAACAAGTAACCAAAAGCATTTGCGCGTCAATTTATTGAAAATAAAAAATTTTCGAAATGGAATTCAAACGTAATAGTGTGATTGCTCTTTATTTGGCTGGAAAATCGAACCCAGCAATTGTTCGTGAGCTGAAACATTTAAAAGTGAATAAAATGTTTGTGTATCGGACCATAACACGTTGCAATGGTACCGGCAGCGTTGCCAAACGACATGGTGGTGGTCGGAAAATAACTGCAACATCACCAGAAATGGTTCGAAAGGTGAAGGCCAGAATTGAGCGAAATCCGAGACGCAGTGGCAGACAAATGGCTGACGAGCTGAAAATATCGCGTGAACGAATGCAACACATATTGTCAAACAAGCTCGGACTAAAGGCCCTTAAGTTCCAAAAGGCGCATGATCTCACTCCTGCTCAAAAAAAAGTTAGGCTCGATAGAGCCAAGGAGTTGTTGCGCTTTCATGCCGCCGGAAATCTGTCACAAATTGTCTTCTCTGATGAGAAAAATTACTGTATCCAGCAATATGTAAACAAACAAAATGATCGGGTTTACTTGACAGAGAGGTCCTACGAAAATTTGAATGTTCGTTTGGCCACCAGGACGCAGGCACCACCGCATGTGATGGTTTGGGCTGCAGTGACTGCTGATGGGCGCTCACCACTCGTTTTTTTGGCCGCTGGCGACAAAGTAAACGCCCAGGTGTATCGTGAATAAGTGTTGGAGGGTAATTTACTACCGTGGGCACGCAAACATTTCGGTCGCAAGCCATGGACATTCCAACAAGACTCGGCACCGTCACACAAAGCTCGTGTGAATCAAGAATGGTAAGAAAAAAACGTTCCCAGCTTCATTTCTGATCAACAATGGCTCTCAAATTCGCCTGATGCGAATCCGCAGGATTTCTCAATCTAGGGTATGTTGGACAGGAAGATCTTGACTAAAAAATACCAGAGCGTTTATGCGCTAAAAGTGGCCCTTCAACGAGAATGGCGCAAACTTCCACAAAATCAAATTCGTGCAGCATGCGACTCGTTCTTCGACCGTCTACCGGCCAAAGTTAAGGCCAAAGGTGGCCATATCGAAAATCTCAAGAAGATTCTTAAAATTTGAACATTTCCCAACAATTATAGCGTTTGATCAATAAAATCTGTGCATGGAAACTAAAAATATTGTCTTTTGAATTGGTAACACTTCGAATAAGCCACCCTGTAGTCACTGCACAAGATTTGATATTTTAGTTTGGATTAAAATTTTAAAATTAACATTAATTTTACAATATCATTCTTCTTTCATTGAGACAAGTTTAGTTCCAGTTGCAATTAAAAGTTACTCATACATCATGTTGTATCCAACATCTATATGTTAATACGCAAGACAACAATTTGTCCCACCTTTTTTACTATGTTAGAAATGGAACACGAATTTGAATTGTACACCATTAGAAAGGTATTTGTGTGTAGATGTACACAAAGTTAAAATTTTTCAATATTAACCACGACAAAATACGCGGTCACACAGAGCTTAAAAAAGGAAACAGCACAAAGAGAAAGACAAAAAGCTGATTGACACTGACTTTATGTTTTTTGTTTTCTTTTCGTTTTACATTTGTCGGATGATAAATGAGCTTTACTATTTTGTACCAAATAGCAAAAAAGTACTAAAACTATCCAAAAAGTACCAAAATTATTTAATACATTTGTGGTCAAATTCTGATCACTGGGCGATTCTAGTAATGATTAATTACTGATAAATCAGGAACAAAAGTATTTTTTAGTGGTTAAGGAAGTAATTATTTCTAAGAGCGCTGCCCTCCATAATGGTTGTGCCACGTTAATTTACGATAACTTACCAAATATGCGAATAATATATGATATAAAGGATATGTTGAGTTGACACTTACCTAAAAAGAGAAGAAGATATAAGGAATAGTTAGTATAATGCTTTAAAAATATTTCATTAAAAAAAATTATATACATTTTTTTTAAATTTCATAGAAAAATTTTTCCAATTTTCTTTTTATTGGTGAGTATTTTTTCATTGAGTGGCCATAAGTTAAAATTGAGTATTTTGCTATGGCAAATAATAACGAAGTTATTTGCAGCCACAAAGTTTTAAGTTGAATCGAGCTGAAGTTATCTACAAATATACAATGTGCCACAATATACTTAGCTAAATCTAAAGTTCTCATACGTCATGTTGTTGAACTTTAGTTCGTTCACTTGTTTAACATATCGTCGGCTTAGAGACGAGCAAAAGTTATCTGATTTTGCTTTTTCAACGAAGTGGTGTTTACGGCAAAATAATACTTAGCCGACGATATTTTACTATGATTATGGTTATTTTGGCTTAGAAAAGACTATATTATTTGCAAAGGTGTTTGTGTTAATTTTCGCTAAAAGAAAAAGTATCACTCCTTATATTATAATAAATATAATTATAGAACATGAACATGAGTATTCAAAATAAGATAACCGAAAGCTATGCTTAGATTCTTATAGATAAGAACCCAGGGATCTTAAGTTATCCTTGCTCAAAAGTGCAAAACTCACTTTTTCGTGACATAAATCTTTAAAGTAAGAATATACGAGGGGCACTATTTATATTTCGGGAACTGGCAACACTAATGTCAATAGCTAAAACCCGGCAACACCATTATAAAGATTGACATTTTTTAGCATAAACGTACTCACAACGTCTTGATGTACATGTGCTATTTGTTTTGTTTAGTAACAAATTTTCATAATTAAAAAAATGGCAGTAAAAAATTAGAGTTTCATTTCGAACGTTAAATTTTGTCTCAATTGTTGCTTTTAAAGCCGATATTTTAGTTGTGAAATTAAATATTTTTTTTTCTATAGAACTCTTAAATTTGAAGTTAAGACCCACTTCAGTAGCAAATATAAATATTTATTGCCAAACTTTATGCGCTTATCAGTAAATGCCAAAGAAACGTTGAAACCATCATTCGCTTCATTACAACAAAGTTAAAGTTTAATTTAAGTTACTTAAAAATTTCATTAAAAAAGTCATTGCATACTTTTTGGCGCCATAAATCTAATTTCTGTCAAAATAAAGTGAGAAATGTACAACAGAACAACACACAGCCAACAATTGTTAAACTTGCACAAAATTTTAGCTTTTTGTGCTTAAATCACAAATATACGTACAAGTACAGACGCACGCACTAGCACTGATAGCGCACATACACACACACAAACCAACCACCACCCACTTCAATCTTCATTGCCATCACATTTACAATTACTGCACGCACAGTCAATTTATTTCGTTTGCCAAATCCTAAATTCTCAAGGATTCCCAGGTGAATTGCAAATCAAAAATATACCAAAAGCAAGAGAAGAAAAAAAAAAGGAAAAAAAAAGGACCCCAAAAGGGAATCAGTAGAAGTAGAAAATCAGCAAAATAAAAAACACACCCATGCAATCAGTTAAATGGTTGTTGAACTGCCAATTCAACCAACCCAAACGGCAACCCAAGCGCACCCAACCTCATTCGGTGAAAGCATTGGCTTGCGTACTTTTTTTTTTGGCTCATTCTCTTTGCGTTCTCGGTGTGTCGTTGTGCCCTTCAAAGTCTTAGAGTCAAAGTCCCAGCAGAGAGTTGCCGCAAGATAAGCGTTTTCTTATACAATATCTCGTATGTACTATAGAGGAAGCTTAAAGAAAAGTTGCATAAAGTGAAAATAAGGGAGTGTTAAGTATTGAAAAGTCTTTGGGTTTTGTATTTTGCTTTTTATTTTTTGAAGAATTTATTTAGTTAAAGTTTGCTTTTGAAGAATAAAATTGGAAAAAAAAAATTTTACATTCATGTAACGTTCTCTCTCGAACTAGCCTTTTTATAATAAGTCCACATCTAGGAAACTTATTAACAGAGACCATACTAATACCACAAGGATTAAGACAGTCATGCAAAGAGACTTCTTATTCACTTTAATATCAACTGTTGAAGTTTCTGAAACTAAGTTGAAGAATAGTCAACCATTCGTTTCTCTTTAAGTCCCTAGCCTTAGAAAACATTAGGAACTTGTCATTAGTGAAATACTTTCTTGACAATCTGTCCGATTGCTTGATGACTGGGTGAAAAAAAAGATTAAAGTAATCATTAAGTAAACTCGAAAGGATGGATCTAGTGAGATAGTCAATAGTATATTTTTATGATCTTACAAGGTCTGTGATTCTAAAACGGCTACGTTGTGAGGATTGTGGGACACAGTAATATATCAAAGGCCAGTACTGATAAATGAGTTATATCGGATAGTCAAGCGACTCTAAAATCTTTAATGTTTTTTTTTTTTTTTTTTTTTGATATACTGAAAGCTAGCCTGAGCGTGTTTTGTATTTCTTCAAACCATATTCAGAAGAAACAATGCGCCTGTAATCTGGCCCAGAATGGTAACTATTTTAAACCTCAGCAGAAAAGATATAAAAATTTACACTGAAATAATGTCAAAACACTGTAAACTACATTAAGATCAGTTAATGGAGATAAAACTGGCAGGAGATGAGTCTTATGGACTCTCTTCGAGAGAATCAGAAAGAGCAGCAAATGTTGTATATTTGGCTTGCCGCAAAAAGTCGCAGATTCAAGTACCTTAGAGCCGCAATTCTAGATTCAACTGACTCAGAAAGACAGCCTTCAAGGTAAGTCCGAAAATGTTGATAATGGCGAAAAATGTTAGTTAAGTCGAAAAATGTTGATAAAGCTGGAAAATATTGATGAAGTCGAAAAATTTTGTTGATGTCGAAAAATTTTGATGAAGTCGAAAAATGTTGATTGAGTCGAAAAATGTTGATTAAGTCGAAAAATTTGGAAAAAAGCGAAAAATGCTGATGAAGTCGAAACATGTTGGTGAAGTCGGAAAATGTTGATAAAGTCGAAAAATGTTGGTAAATTCAAAAAATGGTGATAAAATGTAAAAAATGTAGGTAAAGTGATATAAAGACAGCCTTCAAGGTAAATCCCAAAAATGTTGATAATGGCGTAAAATGTTAGTAAAGTCGAAAAATGTTGATAAAGTTAGAAAATGTTGATGAAGTCGAAAAATTTTGTTGATGTCGAAAAATTTTGATGAAGTCGAAAAATGTTGATTAAGTCGAAAAATGTTGATTAAGTCGAAAAATTTGGGAAAAGGCTAAAAATGCTGATGAAATATAAACATGATGATGTATGTATGTATGTATGTATCAAACATGATGATGAAGTCGGCAAAAGTTTATGAAGTCGAAAAATGTTGATTGTGTTGAAAAATGTTGATTGAGTCGAAAAATTTGGGAACAAGCGAAAAATGTTGATAAAGTAGTAAAATGTTGATGATGTCGAAAAATGTTGATGAAGACGGAAAATGTTGATAAAGTCGAAAAAAGTTGGTAAATTCAAAAAATTTTGATAAATTAGCAATATGTTGATGAAGTCAGAAAATGTTCATGAAGTCGAAAATGTTGATAAAGTCGAAAAATTTTGATAAAGTAGCAAAATGTTGATAATGTCAAAAAATGTTGATGAGGTCGAAAAAAGTTGGTAAAAAATGTTGATAAAGTGGCAAAATGTAAATGATGACGGAAAATGTTGATGAAGTTGGAAAATGTTGATAAAGTCGAAAAGTGTTGGTAAATTAAAAAAATTTTGATGAAGTAAAAAAATGTTGATAATGTCAAATAATGTTGATAAAGTCGAAAAATTTTGATAAAGTAGCAAAATGTTGATGTCGAAAAATGTTGATATCGAAAAATGTTGATGTTTAAAAATGTTGATTGAGTCGAAAAATTTAGGAAAAAGCAAAAAGTGTTGATAAAGTCGCAAAATGTTGATGAAGTCGAAAAATGTTGATAAAATATTGAAAAAGTCAAAAAATTTTGATAAATAAGCAAAATGTTGATGGAGTCGAAACATGTAAATGAAGTCGACAAGTGTTGATGAATTCAAAAAATGTTGATAAAGTCAAAAAATGTTGATAAAGTCGAAAATTGTTGGCCAAGTCAAAGAAAGTTAATAAAATGAAAAAATATGGAAAGAGGCAAAAATGTTGACAAAGTCGAAAAACGGTAATAAAGTGGAAACATGTTGACAAAATCGGAACATTTTAGAAAAGACATGGAAAAATATATAATTATGATAAATTTTATTAAAATCTGAGCAAAATTTTAAAAATGCTGTACAGCAAAAAGTGACAACAATAAAAAAACTGAAAAATGACTTAAAAAATAAATCTGATTAATAACAATATTTTATGTTTCCAAATACCTAAAAATGTTTCAATTATTGTACATATTTCTTCAACATTATTTAAATTCATATTTTAGAAAAGCAAAAAAAAAAAAAAAAAAAAAAAAAAAATGTGTTGCATACCAATGGGCTGGCTGTCATATTCAAAAGCTTGTCACACAGCTCAATAATACGACACTTTCAACAACAGCTGCCAACAAATTTTGCCATTAAATGTCAACCAAAAAGTTGTAAAAAAATAAATAATACAACATGTATGAAAAAAAAACCTATGAAATAATCGAAACAATTGCAATGACTTTTTGGTAACACATTTTCAATATGGTGCATATGATGTGTCAAAGGCAAAGCAATGAAAATTATTACAACTGACGTAGGCGAAAAAACCAGAAAAGTGCAAAAAATCGCAGCATACATGCGGGCGTATTAATGTCATATGGCAGGAAAAAAAAAAATTGCATGCTTTTTTTGCTGCTTTTTAATAATTCACAATTTTAATCATGATGTGCATAATTTTATTCAACTGACAGCAAATGAGACAAAATATAATAATGGCAAAATATGAAAAAAAAAATTTCATTTTTAAATAAAATAAAAAAATATACAAAAAAAAAAAAAAATATTTTAAAAAAAGATAACATGGCATGCATTCGTGCGTAAATTTTAATTATTAAATGATGTCATAAAAAAGTGTGTATTTACAGCAACATCAACGGCAATCCGCTGTTTTTGCATTCACACCAGATAATTATCACATTTATTGTCAATAAATTATTATTAATTTGTAAAAATTTAAGTTTTTTTTTTGTAAATACTCCATTTACAAAAGTTTTTTAATTTTTATATTATATTTCTGAAAATCGGTAACGTTTAATGAACCATGCTTACGTAAATACGTTTTTGTATATTTAGCAATATTGCCCGCATGAACGCCATAAAATATGCAATAAAATATGGTAATACATTCTAATGTAATTTGATGTGCGTAAATTTTTTCAAGTGTCTTAATTGACGTTGTGTTTAGTATTTTAATACTTTAATTGAATCTATTTTTTAACATAAGAGTAAGAGGGATTGTTATAATAATTTTCATACTTTAATTATAATAATGCACTGGTTTTTTAATTTTTTATACTTTTTATATGTGTATTAAGCCATTGCTAATACAATTTGATTGTTGATAAAAAATTAGATACTTTCTATGAAATTTAGTCTTTAAATTATCATCGTTACTTTCGCAAATCATCTGGATTTAAATTGGTGCTATCTCTTCAATATTAGGTCTCAAGATCTCTAAGTTATCTCGTCACTATCTATTGTCTATTAATTCGCTTTCTGTCTACGACAGGTACGACAAGCCGCAATGATATTTGATGCCTTTTACAAAAATTATGACACATTTTCACTATAACATTACTTTTTCTCCAACTTCCATAGGCCAGATTTGTATAAAAATATTGTAAATACATATTTCTTGTATGCTAGCAACAGACTTGATCTCGAGTTGCCGATTGCTGAATAACAGCTGATTATTGATCTAGACATTTTGATCTAAATAAGAGTCTTATTATGCCAAGTCTATTTTATTCCAGAGTAGTTCTAGAAATCCTAGAAAAGTTTAGAAACCTTAGTATGTCGTATGTCTTCTGAGTTAAGCTCCGATGGAATGTTAAGAGATCGATGCTGTTGACTCTAAGAGGAGTTTCTGTTACGGCAGAGTGCTAGGCAATTGCTTCGTATGTGTATAGAGAGTTTTAGTAATCTTCATGGCAGTGTCTGCAAGTTCTATTCCAGTTAAGGTTAAATTTCTTGTTTGTTAAGTATTTCTACCCAGAGACTATTTTTCTTTTGCCAGAACAGAAAATAGGAATAATAAAACATTGCTGTATTCCGGGTAGTTTTTAGCCAGACTTTAATCGATTTCGCCATTAACTAGGTTTTAATAAAATTCTTGAAAAAAAATTGCTACCGCGACTTTCAAAGATTCTGGGCTACTAAATACTTATTATAAAGGTAAAGTAAACTGTAATAAATAAATCTAATGCAAAAAAAAAACATCGTATGATATAATCCAATAAAATAAAAAAGCATGTAATCATAATTTCACAGTTTAAGAAATATGACTTTTGTGTGACATAAAAATCTCATGACATAAAAATCTCATGACATAAAAATCTCAAGACACAAAAATCGTGTGACATAAAAATCTCACGACATAAAAAATATCGCACTCCATACAACTTGACATGAGTACTGAAAAAGATCGAAAGGTAAGACACATTTTTTTAAGTGTTAAAGTATGTTAGTGCTTAAATTAGCTTACAAGCCATCGATTTTACTTTTAAAAACCGACCGAATTGAAAAAATACTGAGAGAAAAATGTACACAGTGAAATAATCATAAAAATCTCATGACACATAAATATCATGACTTAAAAAACTCATGACATAAAAATCTCATGACATAAAAAATGTCACAATCCATACAACTTGACATGGCATAATCAAATCCAAGGAAAAAATAACCATTTAAATTTGTTTAAGAAATTCAAAAAAATTATATGATGTAAAAATATACAAAAATTTCAAGTCTACCTAATTTATTTCTATTTTATTTTTGCAATTATAGCTCATCCTTAGCTCAGCAAATCCTCATAACTTAATAACTAATTTTTCCAAATTTATCACTTTATCCTTAACTCACTTTTAATTACCTTGCAACTGTGTGAAAGCTTTTGACAGTGAAACCATTAAAAATCACATAAATCAAATAATTTTAAGCAACCTCAAAAAATCCAAAAGTAAATTAAGGAACAAAATCAAGAAGTACAAAAACAAAAAAAAAAAAACTTTGGCTAAAATAAAAAAAAGGTTCACACAGGCAGCTTAGGTACAACTTAGCAACTCAGTATGCGTCGTAAGGTTTAAAATGACTCATAGGAAAAAGTTTTTTTGCTTTTGCTGTTGCTACTTTTGCTGCTGCTGCTGAACAAAAGTTTAAAATGATTTGCATGCAAATTAATTGCTAGCACAACGACTCACACAGGGTGCCGCCGCCGCCATACCAATTTAACCATCATTTCCCATTTTACAATATCTACATTATATCTCGCACTTCTTTTGCGTGTAGTCTTACGCAGGTGATTGTCAATGTCTCCATCACCTTCTTGTGCCTGCAGGTAAAAATCAGAGTCTTATACTTTTTGGCTTCATTTACCTTCGAGAGAGAGTAAATTCCATTCTTTCCAAACTCATCTGCTTAACTGATAAGTCGTATAAATTATGACCATTTAATAAGTTTTAAATACGCATCCGTAGTTGTCGTTGTCTGGCAAATTCCATTCGAAGAAAAAAAAAAACCCTTCTTTATGTGCACCTTGTAACCCCCACCTCCGACAAGCTTCTTTATTAGAAATTTTCTTCATTTCAGTCTTAACAGCGCACACACTTGTTATGGTTTTATGTACAACGTGTGCAATGCAGAAGAAACAGCGAGGACAGCTTTGTTATAGCAACCTACCCAAGGGTTGACATTTCATAGCCATAGTCATCGACCGTCCGACCAAACGACAATCTACAGCGTCTTAAATTGTTAACGATTAAAAATTTTTTTTCTGGGTGCAGCATTAATTTTATATGAAATGAGGGTGCGCTTATGTGGCATGGAATACTTTTGCGTATGGGAAGAGAGGGGTGTGTGCGTGTTATAACAAGGTAACATTAAGTTGAAAATCTGTACCAATTTAAATGAGTGTGAAAATTTGTAAATTATTCAAATTCGAAAAAGAGATTATGCCCTACGAGGGTATTAATTGCAAAACAACTGATATCGGAAAGGCTTTTGTATTCACAAGATATAGTTAAATGTAGCAGTTGGTTTTACTTCAATGTAAACTGTAAATGAAATGAAATATGATTGAACTAAAATTGAAGTGACAATGAAAGCGAAGTAAGCATGAACTGAGATAGAAGTGAAAAACAAAAATAAGAATAATCGCCAAGGTGGATAAAACCTGAAGTGGAAAAATTGAAAAAGAAGTATGGAATAAATGAAGTAACAGTAGGACATTTGAGTGAAGTAGGAATAAAACCGAAGTAATTTAGTACTGAGATAAAGGTGAAGTTGAAGTAAAGTTGTTAAAAATGCGAGGAAAAAGTTAAAAAGGAAAGTAGTGAAAATAAAGTAAAAATGAAATATTAATGAAGTAGAAACACGACATAAGTAGTGAAGTAGCAATAAGATCGAAGTAAATAGAAATTGAGGTACAAGTGAAGTTAAATTAAAGCTGTCGTGAAAGTGAATAAAAAGTAACGTAGAAGAAAATTGAAAAGGAAGTAGAAGTGTACAATTAATGAAGTAGAAGTACGTTATATGAGTAAAGTGGCAACAAAATCGAAGTAAGCAAGACATGACGCAGAAGTTAAGGTGAAACCGTCGTGAAGGTGTATAAGAAGTGTAGTAGAAGCGAATTGAGAATTAAGTAGAAGTAATGACGTAGAAGTGAGACATGTGTATGAGTGAAGTAGCATTGAAATCGAAGTAAACAGAAACCAAGATAGAACTTCATGAAATATTTTCCACTTTTTCTATTTTATTGAGTGTACACGACCGCAAAAATTAATTTTTCATATAAATTATACTAGAATCGCCCAATGGTCAAAATTTGACCAGACTGTGTATTAGATAATTTTGGTACTTTTTGGACAGTTTTAGTACTTTTTTGCTATTTAATAAGTTTCATCCCTGGTACAATGGCAATTGCGAAACGAAAAGAAAACAAAAAACATGAAGTCATTGTCTGTTAGCTTTTTGTCTTTTTCTTTGTGCTGTATTCTCTTTTTAGCTCTGTGTGACCGAGTATTTTGTCGTTGTTAATATTTAAAAATATAATTTTACCTGGCTTAGGGCCAATATCACAATGTTCAGTTAAAATTTAACTTTCAAATAAATAAAAATTTTGTATGAAATTTTATGTCAAAGTGCCAGTTAAAGTTCCAGTTAAAGCTTAACTGAACATTGTGAAAGTGGCCCTTAATGACAAAATATTAAAATAATTTTAACTTTATGTACATTTACACAAAAATACCTTTTAAATGGTGTGAAATTCAAAGTCGTGCTCCATTTTTAACATAGCAAAAAAGGGAGGACAAATTTTTATCTTGCGTATGCTACTCATACGACATGTTGTTAATAGTAAAATGGAAAAAAATTTTGAAATGGCAATAACTTTTGTAAATATTGTAAATTTTTTCAATACTTTACAGATAAGATCTCACTATATTTTTCATTTTTTAAAATTCATATTCTTCCACAATTTTTAAACGAAACTTGTAGTACACTACATTCAAGAATGAACATATATATACACACGTACAGATTCTTTTCACACTTCACTTAATAAACATTTATAATTAATATTAACTGTAAAAACAAGTAAAACAATAAAACGGAATTAAAATGAAAGAACGTGTTAATTGAAGCTGTGACAAAACATGTGTATTGTAAAATAAAAGTAAAATGTAAAAAAAAAATCAAAAAAGGTAAAAATTAAAATGTATTGCCATAATAAAGTGCTACAAGTTTTAAATGCACACCAAACGCTCACATTTGCAACACATACGCATTTTTACATGTACAAACAAAAAAACAGAAAAAAAAGTAAAAAAATACATGTATAAAACACACACAAATACATTCATAAAGGGAATTATTTTTATTATTGCAGCACAATTATTATTATTATAAATGATATTTTACACCACGTGTATACCACGCAAAAACAGCTTAACTGTTCATACATAATAAGTAGTATATGTAAGTATGTAGTGACAAAAAATCATATAAGTAAAAAGATAGAGTGAAGCAAAAATTTTAACTATAAATTTATCAGAATTAAAATTTTAGCTTGAGTCAAAAACAAATCTCATTAAAAATAATCTTTATTTTGTAGCGGCCATTTCTCAAAATTGGGATTATAAAGCAGCCTTTCATGCTTAGCAATATAAGCCATATACTTTTTGTCCAAAATATATCAAAGCTGAGGAATTGGTATTTGAAACTGAAGTAATCGGATTTAATTTTTCAGTATTGCTGTTAAAGACATAAATAATGCTGAATTTTTGAAAATTTTAAAAAAATTTTTTTGTTTTTTCAGCTGTAGCTATGATTTGAACTTGAGGTAAAAATATATCTGTGATTAAATTTTTTATTTTCGTGCGGCCATTTCTTAAAATTGGAATTATTGAGAAGCATTTCATGAATAGCAGCATAAGGCATTCACTCGATGTCCAAATAATATCAGAGCTGAGAAATTGGAGTTTGAAACTGTAGTAATCGAATTCAATTTTTGAGTGTTTACTGTTTAAGATACAAAAGTTGCTTAGTTTTTTGAAATCTTGAAGAAATTTGTAAGTGCTGTGTCTACAGATTGTTTTTTAAGCCGTAGTTGATGGTTTGAACTTGGGGAAAAATATATCTGTGATTAAATTCTTTATTTTTGTGCGGCCATTTCTCAAAATTTAAACTATTGAGAAGCATTTCATGCGTATCAATAAAAAACATTCATTCGATCTCCATGTTATATCAAAGCTGAGAAATTTTGGTTCGAAATGAAGTAGCCAGATTAAATTTTTCAGTGTTATGAAATTTTAAAGCAAGTTTTCAGTACTGTGTCTATATTGGACTTTTTTAACTGTACTTATTGTAGTTGAATGCTGGATTAAAAGTGCAATTTAAGCTACCAAAGTATAATACCAATGAGTCATGACACTTGAGTGAAGACGCCTTAAGGAAAAAACTTTTTTGTTTTTTTTTTTTTTTTGTGAGCACTTAGATCAAAATAAGTCTGTCAGCATAGCTTAATATATTATTAAAAAGTGTTATTGGGGATAATTTGTTTTACATGTCGTATGAAAGACATTTGATGAATGTGCCACTGCTGTTTATTGCATTAAGATAAGCAAGAATAAAGGTTTGCTGGCTCAATATTTTCTAGCGGCCATTACTCAAATTTGAAATTATTTTGTAGCTTTTCATGTTTAATAATAAAAAGAAAATATTTTTAATTCAAGTAGCATCGCAGCTGAGATATTGCAGTATGAAAATAGATATAACAAGAATCAACGTGTAAGCATTTGTTAATATTTTAATTTTATTCAAACTTTCTACCTAAATTTTTAGTTAAGTTAACTGCAATCTTGGGAATATTTAGTTTAATGATGCACTATTATTGCAAAAATATGATAAAATTGCTATGACAATAAATGCCCTCAAAGTATTTATTTTGCCATTGACTCATTCAACATTAAGCTGTGTTGTTAAAGAAGTTGTTAGACAGCCAAACTACTTGTCTAATAAGCTGGTAAATGGTTAATCTATAGACAAAATATTGTTAAACTTTCTTACACAAGCAACATGTCGTATGCTCAACATTTATTGTCATATTTACATAATTTTCAAACTTTTTTATCTCTTGTGCGATATAAGATAGGGATAATTTCTATTAATTATTAACTTCCTTCATATCTGGGCTTCAATAAAATCAAATTTCAGTTATGGCCGCACAAAAATCAGCTTAATTCATGATTATACAAAATTTGTGTATTTTTGAACATACTCTATTTTATCAAATATTATGTATTGTTAAACAGATATATATGTATGTATTCATTTGTTATATTTCAAGTCTCTTTTTAGCACTAACAAATGCACATATGTATTTGTATACATACGTGTATGTATACATTTTAATACTAACAAACACAAACGCAAGCAAGTATGTTTTATGACATTAAGTCACACTCACATACACACACACAAACATGTCATTATTTTGTTGCCAGGCTTATGGGATTTCAAATTAATTGAAATTAATGATACGACTACATTTTTTATGTTTTAGTTTTATGTTTCTTTTTTTTTGTTTTGTTAAAATCTTGCTTTTGTTGTGCAAATTAAATAGTTTGCATTTAAATGAAAAATATAATATAACAAAAAAAATGGCATTATTTTATTTCAAGTAAAGTACTTATGTTAATGATTTGTATATTTTTAAAAATAATTATAAGTACTTTCATTAACAAAAGTTGTTAGTACATAAATTAGTACATTTTGCGGCTTAAAATTTTTTTTTAAGTAGTTTTTTATCAGTATAATGAACCCTATGGCATTTATATACATATTTTTTTTTTATTAATTTGGCATATTTTAGTTATGCGAGCACATAAATTTTATGGTAATTGTATATTGTTGTTGTGGCATTTTAAGCCAATTTAAAACAATTGACGTTGTTTAAAATTTTTTAATTAAAACAAATTATTTTCCACGATGTAAGAGTAACTAGTATTGCATTTCGATACTTTAAATTCAGCATGTTAATTAGTTTTGTGCCCGTTTTTGGACAGAAACGCAAATAATAAAAAACTATACTAAAATTGCAGACACAGAATTATACAGAATAGTTGAAAGTAGAACATAAAAATATAAAAAAATGAAAAAAAAACAAATTCAAAATAAAATAAAACTAGTAAGGGTGTAACTTTTGGTCTGGCCAAAAAATAAATACCCTACACTGCAATATTTTGAAAATTTTGCTTATATGGGAGGTGCCACGCCCTCTTGTCCGAGTTCTTCTAGTTTTAGTTTAGAGCGTGCATTTATAGTTTTCAGTATTTGAGTGAAATTTAGTTGGATTATCTCAAAAAAACACTTTCAGTATAGCATTTTGAAGCTTTTGCTTATATGGGAGGTGCCACGCCCCCTTGTCTGATTTCACTCAATTTTTGTTGAGAGCTTTCATTTATCATTTTAAGTGTCTGAGTCAAATTTGGTTCGATTATCTCAAAAAACGCTTTTAGTATAGCGTTTTGAAGCTTTTGCTTATATGGGAGGTGCCACGCCCTCTCGTCCGAATTCGCTCAGTTTTTTCTCAGAGCTTGCGCTTTCGATTCATAGTATTTGTGTGCATTTTGGTTGCATTGTCGTAAAAACTACTCCTAAAGTTGCATTTTGAATATACTTTTTGTATGGGCGGTAGGCGTGTCCGCTAACCGATTTTGCTCATTTTCAATCCCCCGAGCTATTTTTGACAGCGAAGGTAGTGTTGCGAATTTCATTGAATTATCTTGCTTAGTTTTCCCAAAAAATGTATTTCCACACACAGCCGTTACCCAGCCACCCAGCCAGCCAGCCACCCAGACAGCCAGACAGACGGACATGGCTATATCGTCTCAGGAGATGACGCTGATCAAGAATATATATACTTTTCAATATCTGCCACGCCTCCTTCTCTGCGTTACAAACGGAAGGACAAAGTGAATATACCCTGGGTGTATGGTATAAAAATAAATAAAAGTATAAAGTATAATTTTAGTGGTCAGCTTAAGCTCTGAAGCTAAAAATGTATTTTATGTTAGTGCCGAAAAGTATGTTAGAATATTATTACTCACAATCCACCCTTCATCATCATCATCGCCATCATCAATTACACTAGTTTACAGCCAAAATTCCCAGCGAATGCCGTTACTCATTTTATATGGAAAATGGGCTGCTGATTCCGAAAATCGCATTTTTTTTTTTTTTATTTCGTGTCGTTTTCGAGATATCGGTCATTTTCGGTTTTTGGACCAAAAAAAAAAGATAGTTCCATTAATATACAAATATCTCAAGAACCAATGTTTGTATTTAAACAAATAATATGTCATATTAAAGGTAATTAAATTACCTACAAATGATGCCCACATCACTTTTTGGTTGGTTCGTTAGTTTCGGTGAAATAAATTGATTTCTAAAAAAAAAAATTTTTTTTTTTCGAAAAAATTAAGAAAAAATCAAATTCAACTTCAAATTTATACAAGAAGACATAACTTTTTTACACTATTTTTTTTTTTTTTGTATCATAGACTATATATTTGTGAAGAAAATAAGATATCATTTAAGAAAATCGATGGAAAAATGCAAAAGTTGTATACAATTCATTGATAAGTTACCAAAATGCGTTTTTCCCTATTTTTCCGTTTTTTTGTAATAAACTGTTCGAAAATATGAAACTTTTTGTAAAAGAAATTAGAAAATCCAAAAAAAATTCTTAAAGAAGGCATTAAAAGGAAATACCCGTGCCTCGCCGTTTTTCTCTAGCACGTCAGATTTTTTTTTAATCGATTTTTGAAGTTTTTTAATCCACTGTACACGAAAAAACAGAAATAACGCATTCTTGTGTTAAATCGATGAATTTTACTATATGATCCTTACATCTGAGGTGTATTATGTGTTCAGTAAACTTATGCAGAATACTGCGAGGAATATTTTTGTAGAAAATTTTAACCCTCAAAACCCTCACATGTGGGTCATTTTGACCCCCACATGAAGGTAATTTTGACCTACATGTGGGGGTTTGAGAGGGTTAAAATTGTCTACAAAAATATTCCGCGTAGTATCCTGCATAAGTTTGCTGAAGACATGATACACCTCAGATGTAAGGATCATATAGTTAAATTCATCGATTTAACACAAGAATGCGTAATTTCTGTTTTTTCATGTACAGTGGATTAAAAAACTTCAAAAATCGATTAAAAAAAAAATCTGACGTGCTAGAGAAAAACGGCGAGGCACGGGTATTTTCTTTTAATGCCTTCTTTAAGAATTTTTTGGATTTTCTAATTTCTTTTACAAAAAGTTTCAAATTTTCGAACAGTTTATTACAAAAAAACGGAAAAATAGGGAAAAACGCATTTTGGTAACTTATCAATGAATTGTATACAACTTTTGCATTTTTCCATCGATTTTCTTAAATAGTATTTTATTTGCCTAACAAATTTATAGACTATGATATAAAAATACAAAATGATTTATAAAATTTTTTTTCTTGTAAAAATCTGCAGCTGATTTAGACATTTTTGTAATTTTTTCGGAAAAATATACTCTTTTTTTCAGAAATCAATTTATTTCATCGAAACTAACAAACCAGCCAAAAAGTGAGGTGAGTATCATTTGTAGGTAATTTAATTACCTTTAATATGACATATTATTTGTTTGAATGCAAACATTTGTTCTTGAGATATTTGTATTTAAGTGGAACTATTTTTTTTTTTGGTCCAAAAACCGAAAATGACCGATATCTCGAAAACGACAGGAAATAAAAAAAAAAATGCAATTTTCGGAATCAGCAGCCCATTTTCCATTTAAAATGAGTAACGGCATTCGCTGGGAAAAAAAATTTTAATCATTTGTAAACTAGTGTTATCGTTACAGCTCTTTGTGAGCCTTAGCCTGCTGATTAGAGTATCTCCGCCTGACCTGATCTTGCGAGAACTCCCTTACCCTACGAGAGCATTGTTTTATTTAGGGGCGTGACACCACCCACTTAAAAGTATAAAGCTCATATTATCGTTCCTTGGTATTAACCCTTTCTCCATAACAAATTTCATAAAAATCGAAACAACGGTTTAGCTGTGAGGACGTTTTTTCCTTTTTTCCTTTATAAAAAAGAAAAAATCCTTTTGCACTGTTCCTCTTTACAACCTTTTCAAAAAAAAAAGAACATGCGAGTATGATGAAATTTAGGCATAGAAACAGGGACTGTATCGTTTGTTTGATTGAAAAGATTTGATCTGATATTGACTCCCCTTGTTGAAATCCACATTGATATTCTGGTAGTACTTTTTCAGCATTGTTGTGTTGAGTAGTGAGATTTCTCGATCAGTTTTGCAATTTGTTTTCTTACCTAAGCATTTTAAGGAAAAGTATTAATAACGCAGTGTTTCAGTTGCTTTTTTAAAAGATCAGCTGTGATATTGTCTTCTCCAGGGGTTTGTGGTTCTCTATGTAGTTTATTGCATTCAAAATTTCTTCTTTAGTCGGTGGTTGCTGTTCTGGCGTTTTCTCAGCGCGATTGGTCTCATATGTAAATGAAATGTTTTCTTCAATAATGTTTCCAGCATTCAGTAATTCCTTGAAGTGCTCAACTCATCTTTCTACTATCTTGAATTGGTCTGCTAGTATCTCACTGTTCTGAACTTTGAAGATGTGTTTGCGTGGTTTAAGTCCTCGCTCCTTTATTTTTACCTGGCCGTGAAACTTGCGTGTTTTTATTTTTGGAGATGATGTCTTTGCCTAAATTTCAATATTTTTTTTTTATGGGTGCTTTTCCCTTTTTTTTGACAGGTTTTTGTCGCTATTTTTTCTATTTTATATTTTGTACAGTGCTTCAGTGGCTTAGGTTTTCTTCACTTTCAAGTTTTACTGGCTTCGTTTTTTATATCTAAAGATTTAATTGCATTCTTCAGCGAATCATTCTGACTTCTTACTTTCCACCTCATTTCCTATTATCGATTTGCTGCAGTTGTGTTCAAGTATTTTAAGATTTTCAATTCTTTTTCTGTTTATTTTGTCTGAAATCTCACTTTTGTCTTTTCTTTTGTCAATTTCATTTGAAAAGCCCTTCACCCTTCATAAGTCCTTCAAGTTTTAAGTGGAATTTCCTAAGGCTATTACTACTTGCTTTTATTATTTAATTGGCTATTAAAATATGTGCATAAATTGCCTATTATTTTTTTTTTCCTCACACAAAAGCCAAATGAGATTGTATTTTTGTACTTTTGATAAATTAAATGATACTACCACTTTTGGGCTACAAATGCCAACCTATCAACATACTTACTACGACCACTACTACTTAATGTTGGCAAATCTCATTTGTTTGTCAAATAACAACCCAGAAATTGTGTTACTGTAGTGACATTTTGTTCATATACATATGTATGTGGGTGTGTTAAACCACAATATCCATTATTAACAGCTGCGATATTCCTTTCTATCACATATACATACACACAATCAAACATAATTTTATGCGTTGCATAGCAGCAGGCGCATTAAATTTCACTTTTCAAGAGAGAGAAAACGTCAACTGTTTTAATTTTTAAAGTGTTTTTATTGCTTCATAGGGGAGGGATGGTGCGCCAGTAGCAGTGGCAACCGGGTGACTTGGTTTGACACTAAAAAGTGGCGGTTGATTTTTAACAAATTAAATTTATGCTTTTAAATTAAAATTTATGGCTACCAATTTATTTTGCTTTTTTTTGCATATTTTTTCTGTTGCATTTTATTTTTTTTTTGGTTTGTTTCGTAATGTCATGTAGCCGGAAAGTCCTGCTTAATGGCAAGTGACAAGTGGCAGTAGGATTTTTTTCCATTTATTGTTTGTTGCAATTTATTTTACATAAGTGGTATTTTTTTGTATTTTTTTTGCGTTCTTTTTTTGTTAAAGTAAAATCTACAAGCATTTAAATTGTTGAATTTTCACTGCTTTAAAATTTTTTTTTTAAGCTTAAAAATATGTAATTTTTTTGCTAAATTTTGCTCTAAATTATTTCGCTGTTGGCTGCTGGAGATATACTAAATAGTGTAGCATAGTTTTAGGCATATTTTTTTAGAAATTGTTTTTTTGTGATATTTTTTTGATTAGTTATTAATTTCTATTACGAAGCCTTGATTTCATTGCAAATATTGTGTCTGAATTGCTGTGTGGTTTTCCATAAATTAATGTACTACTTATGTCCGATTTATGTCCACTTGGAAAGCATATGGCACAAGGCGCAGGAGATAACCACTGTATGGGTGAGTCTCCAAAAAATATGGCATTCAATGCCCAGAGGCTAAAAACCATGTTTAAATTTGAAATCTGATATTTAAGCTATTTAATACAAATACTTAATAAGCGCTTGTATACGTGGGCTGCTATATATATTTCTGGCCTAGGCAACACTAAGTGTTGCCAGCTGCAATCTGATATTTTCATTCTAAAATTTGACATCTTTTAGCATAAACGTACTCAGAACGTTTTGAAGTACGACCATCATTTGTGTTGTTTACAATGACTTGAAAAAATCAATTTGGCAAAAAAATAGAATTAATTCGTGAACATTTTCGTGCGATCATTTTTCACAACTTTCGACGTAGATTATCACGATAAGAGTGCATCGTTGATCTTAAATCTTTGTATGGCGATGAAGCACCATCCTATAGCACTGTGAAAAACTAGTTTGATGAATTCAATCGTGGCCGACGCTCGCTCAAAGACGAATTCCGTGAAGGTCGTCCAAAAACGGCCATTGTGCCAGAGAACATTGATGCCGTGAGTGAACTGATAATGCAAGATCGTCATGTGACATACCGTGAGAAAGAAACATCCTTGGGCATTTCTCCCACCAGCATACATTCGATATTGCATGAACACCTGGCCGTAAAAAAGGTTTGATCTCGTTGGATCCCGCACAGTTTGACAATCGCTCAAAAAAAGGCTCGTGTCGAGTGGTGCAAAGAAATGTTGAAAAAATACGATCGCAATGCTTCAAAAGACGTTTATAAGATCGTCACAGGTTACAAATCATGAATCTATGAGCCCGAAACAAAACAGCAATCAACCGTGTGGGTCTTCAAAGATGAGCCAAATACAACGAAAGTTGTTCGTGGAAGAAGCACTTCGAAGCAAATGGTCGCCTGTTTCTTCGGCAAAACTGGTCATGTGGCGACTGTTCCGCTTGAGCAACGTAGGAGGGCAATTTTGAGTGGTACACCACAATCTGTTTGCCTGAAGTCTTCGGAAAAATTCGAAAAACGAACAAGAGAAGACGAATCATTGTTCACCATGACAATGCGAACTCTCACACATCGGCTCAAACCAGCGCCTTTTTGACCGGCCAAAATGTCGAATTGATGGGTCATCCGCCGTACAGCCCTGACTTGGCACCCAATGACTTCTTTTTATTCCCGCACATCAAGAAAAAAATTCGTGGTCAACGATTTTCGTCGCCAGAAGATGCTGTTTAAGCGTTCAAAAACTATGTTTTGGAGGTGTCTCAATCGGAGTGGAAAAAGTGCTTCGACAATTGGTTTGAGTGCATGCAAAATCATACTGGAGAATACTTTGAAAAACAATAAAACCATTTTTGATGGTAAATATTCGGATTTTCATTATTAGGCCAGAAATATATAAAGAAGCCTACGTACGAATAAGTAGCAAATTACTTAAAAAAATAATTTTTAATGGTTTACTATGGAATTAAAACATAAAGTGTTAAAAACTCATTATCCGCTTCTTATTACACTTAATTTTCCTGTTTCGCATATTACGATATTTTCTAAAAAAACTTATACTACATTGTTTGTATATGGGGAAACCTCGTTATGTATTTAACATCACTATAGCTTTATTTTTTAATTTTTTTTGCCGAAATTCGAGCAAAATCAATAAATTTTGAGTGTGAATTGAAAAAACGCTTCCGTTATTGAGCTATAACTTTTGAGGCGGCTCAGCGGATTGTTTGGGGCTTTGAGGGTCCTTAAAATGGGTGTTAAGTCGTACGAAAAACCGCATCCTATTTATGTGTCTGATTCGCTTAATTCAGTGCATCACCCTCGAAAAGTCAGTTTTAGTTTTTTGTAAATAACGCAAGAGTGCATCATTCTCCGCGTAAGTTTTTTTTTTATATTATTAAACATATTTTTTTATCTTTATATAAGAACAATTACAGCGAGTATCCACCAGTTTCAGCTTTTAAAAAAAAAAAAATTGCTATTTTCATTGTGACATTATTGCTTTTGCAACATTTCGTCATTCTGCGTTTCATCATTCTCCGTCGTTTCTTGCAACATTTCATCATTCTCCGATTAGAACCCTCCACCTGGTTTTTTTGTTGTTAGTTTTGCTTAAACTATTTATTTAAAAAACAAAAATTAAAATTTAGTCAAGACACTTATATACAATTTTTTAAAATCCAACATAAATTTTTAGGGTTGCCAAGTGGTTATTTTCGAAAATATTACATATTTCTTACTTTTTCTGACTAAATTGAAATTTTTGTTTGCAGAAACACTCAGATAAACTTTTCTGAAATTGTACAAAAATTTTCAGGGTTGCCACCTGGTTTTGTTAGTTTTGTTTAAACCAAATTTCGGTTCGAAATGTTTTTACTGATTTAAACTATTATTTTTTATTTCTATTTTTCAAAAACAGGGAGATTCGAAATAAATTTTCGAAAGCAAGCATCTGGCAACCCTAAAAATGTATGTTGGATTTTCCTTAAATTTACTTAATTTTATTTTTTAAAATATATATATTGTTTAAGCGAAACTTAAAAAAAAAGCGTATGTCAACCCTGAAAGTTTATGCTCATTTTTTAAAAATGTTCCTGAGGTTCGGGTCATCATATTCTATACCTTCAAGTTATAAAAAAATTAAAAAATAGATGGTGACAAATAAAGGCATGTTTTGGTGCATTTTTTGGAGTTTTACACATTTATAGGTAATGTATAAAAAACTTAACAACAATTTTTGCAAAAAGTTACCCTTAGCAAAGTTTTGGAAGTATCGTTCGCCATCATTTTTGAACAAAACATTGCAACATTCTTAGAAAAAATCTTTAACAAAACTCTATCAATTAATTCTCAAGTTAATTACTGCAAAAACTGCAAGAGTCTACAAAAAATGCTCCAAAATATGCACGATTTTTGTGTGTTTATTTGCCTCAAGAGTGATAAGCCGATAGTAAAAAAAATGTAAGCCATAGTTAGTACAAAAGTCCATATCTCAACCCACTTCAGCAACATTTCAAGCACTTTTAATGGGGTTTTTCGTACTCAACTGCAAGTACTGCTGCTACTGCTTTTTACGCTTGCAAACCTTTTACGTTTATCATTTGCCGGCAATCATTTGCTTTGCGCTCTACATTCCAATATATCAACATCAACTGAATGAGTGGGCACACAAATACCACTACTACACACACACACATACATACGCAACCATAGCGAGACATAACTTGAACCAGCCACTACAATACTCAAACTACAACCATTAAAGATGGCGCCTTGTTAAATTTCTATGCTTTTGCCTCCGTTACAAGTCTCGGATACGGTAGTTACGATTACGACTAAAGTCGGTGCTATAGCCTGCGGCAGCGGGTGTAAATCCCCGTAGTACATTGATTGCTTGCACGTTACGTTACGTTTATGTTACGTTATTTTTTGACGTGCTCGAGACATACGAATTCAAGTGCTATGCCACTGCTGCTGCTGCTACTGGTGCCGCCACCAAGTCGAATTGACGACGACGACGAGCAACTCAACTCAACTGAACTCAACTAGCAAATACAATGATTTTTCGTACGTGCTGTTCATCTTCATCTGTATTTTACCCGCCGCTGCTGTACAACTGTAATCCTCCCCACTTCTCACACACACCCACTTTACGTCTTTTACCGTTATTATCTCTGACGTGTGGCTTGTGTGGATAATAAATCAACCCTGATTCATTTCAACTGCTTTTTGTGACGACTCTACGTTTTTTGGAAGATTTTTCGGGCTCGCTCACACACTCGTCTTCGTATTCTTTAAGTTTTTGGTTCTTTTTGTATGCACACCTAAAAATATGCAGCAATTTTATCATCACTTTGAAATGTACGTAAAACAGTGAGCGAACATCAAAAGCATGAATATATCGTAGCGTACGTAGAAAAGAAGTTGTAGACGACGAAAACTTTTGCTTTTACGTCTTTGCTTGTACGTTTTATTGCCGTTGTTATGTGTTTTTCTTCTGCTTCTTTTTCTTTTTCTGTTTTTGTTTTGTTTTTATTTTTCTGCTTAATGTTGTTGTAGTGTAAATAGTTCCGCTTGCTTGTTAGTTTTGTTTCTTCATGTTTTTGCCCCAAAAAAAAAAAAAAAAATCGTAACATTACACTGATGTTGAGATTCCCAGCGGAGTTTTACGAGTTACGTATAGAGAAATTTTTGCTTCAACGAAAAATTCAAAGTTTTTACTACGTTACACTTTTAGCGTTTTGTTTCCGCTGCTGTTGTGGTTGGCAATTTGCAACAAACGTAACGTTTTGCGTTTTAGTGCTTGTTTTTTCTTTTGATTTTCTTTTACATTCCTTTTGTGCTGGGACTAACAACTGTAGCGCACTTTACTTTACTACCAAACGTAGTGTATACTTTACGTAATATGTTACGTTACGATTTTCGTTTAATGCTACCACACATACATGTCGTCGAGGCACATGTATCAAGTTTTCTACGTTTGTGTTGTCGAACGTCATATCGCCAACGCTTTGCTCAAGTTGCCGCCGCTTACATTTTGTGGCAGCGCCAACAGCAGCAGCAGCGGCTTAAGTGAATTGCGGGCGTGTTGAGTGTGAAAGAAACCGCGACAATTTTAGCAAATCTTTGGAGATTCTTGCGGATTTTTCTTATGTTCTTTTACTTTATGTTTATTTGTTTTTTTTTCGGTTCTTTCTTCATGTTATGCTGCTAAAAGCAAGGTAGGTTCTTTCTTTGGGTGATAAAAATGGAGTTTCGAATTTTTCCATAGCTTATGTTGCCTTTTTTAATGCAGCATACTTTTAGGATATTTGCAAAAAAGATAAAAAGCACTTTTCGACAAATTTTGCATCATTTATCAAGGGGATTTCGAAAGTGAATTCAATCTTTTTTTGTGAGAATATATTGAGTTGTATTTTAAAAATATTGCAGGCATTTTAGTAATTGATTTGTGCCATAAAAACACAGTTTTGTCGCTTCGATTTTAAGGCATAATTTCAGGCTTTGCGCAAAACAGAATATCAATTTGAGGTAGTTAAGAGTTTCAATATTTTAAAGTGCACTTCTTTAGTTACTGGATTTCAGATTTTGCTGAAATTCTGTCCGTGGCAAATAAAAATGGGAATAAAAAAATTTTGCGACTATTTTCGGGGAAGTACCCAAATCCAGCAATACTGCTTCCCAAAATTGTGCATTACTTTCTTCATCGATTTTAATATTCTGGACTTTTTTAGAAAGTTAATGAATCGGGCTATAAGTACCTAAAGAGTTTTTGGTATTTTACAAAAATTATTAATTTTGATACTTTTATTGTTCTAAGATTTTAAAAAACGCTCCGTGGCCTACCTTTTAGATCTTTCAAAATACTTAAATATTTATCAACCGATTAGCATGTTCAGATCTTTTTTGAATCATGCATAAGTACAAACTAACCATTTTGGTATATGACAAAGAGAATTATTTCTAGTACTTTTTTTGTTCTAAATCTACATCTAAGTCTTCCAAAATGCTTTAGACCATGAAACATATATAGTACTAAAAGTACTAAAAAGTACTAAAAGTACTAAAAATAGTACTTTTCTCAAATAGCAGAAAACTTACTTTGTACTTATAGCCTGATTCACTAACTCTCCGAAATAGGTCAGCACATGAAAATCGGTTAAGAAATGTCAAAGTTATGGACAAAAATGTAGGTGCACTGTGACATACCATTGTAACGATTTGAGGTGGTTTGAAGTTTCAATATTTCAAAGTGTACATACTTTTATAATTACTGGAGATCTCAGATTTAGCTGGAATTTGGTTCGTGGCAAATCAAAATGGCATTAAAATGTTTTGCTTTTTTTTCGGGTATTTTGGAGGGTGGTTAAAGTACCCAAATCAACCAATACTGCTTTACATAATTGTGCATAACTTTCTTGACCGATTTTAATATTCTGAGCTATTAAGGAAAGTTAATAAATGGGGCTATAAGTACCTATGTAAAGTACCATTATATCAAATACGACAAAAATAACAAAAATAAATATTTTAGTACTTTTTTAGTACTACGAATACAAAAATGTGTCTTATCATACTTTTTAGACCTTCCATAATACTTTCGGCCATGGAGCGTAATGAGTACTAATTGTACTAAAAAAGTTCTAAAAGTAAAGGGTTTTTCAATAAGAGCGCTAAAAAAGATTTTTTAAATAAAACAAAAACGGTTTTGGATATCAATGAAATTCTTTATTTCTGTGAAAGAACATTTGATGCCATTATGTATGAAACTCAATTTCTTTTGCATGGCCCCCACGGGCACGCTTGCAGAAGTCCAGACGCTGAACCCAATTTGCGACGGTTTTCAAGCATAAATCGGCCGATACTGCTGCAATTTCACGATCGATATTCGTACGAAGTTCATCAATCGTCACTGGCTTGTTGGCATAGACCATAGATCTGAGGAAGCCCCACAGGAAATAGCCTAACGAAGTCAAATCGCACGACCAAGGCGGCCAATCGACTGGGCCATTTCGTGAGATAACACGTTCACCAAACTTGGTTTTCAATAAATTGATTGTGACATTCGCTGTGTGGCTTGTGGCGCCGTCCTGTTGAAACCACATATTGTCCAAGTCCATATCATCCAATTCGGGCAAAAAATATTCGGTTATCATTGAACGGTAGCGATTCCCATTCACAGTAACGTGCCGTTCTTGATCATCACGGAAGAAGTACGGCCCAATAACGCCGCCGGCCCATAAACTGCACCAAACCGTAATTTTTTCGGGATGCAATGGTGACTCATGGAGTACGTGTGAATTGCTGCCTGACCAATAACGCATATTTTGCTTATTGACGAAGCCATTCAGCCAGAAATGATCCTCATCGCTGAAGATGATTTTTCGATGAAAATCCGAATCATTTTCTAGTTGTTGTTCAGCTCAATTCACGAACATATGACGCTTCTGGTGGTCAAGCGGCTTCAGTTCTTGCGTCAATTTGATCTTGTAAGGATGTAGGCCAATATCATTTCGCAAAATTCGTCACAACGACGTCACAGAGATGCCCAACGCTTGAGAACGACGTGTGAGAGACACATTTGGGCTTTCTTGAACTGAAGCCTCAACGGCAGCAATATTCTCGACACAATGGGCACTTCTTTGTCTCTCTGGCACGGGAAAATTTTATGTGTGCCTGTGTACTCAAATTTTTTCACTAGACGCTCAATTTTTCATCTGATAGGACGATTATGACGACCATAAATTGGACGTAGCTCTCTTAAAGTTGAGGCCACTGACTCCGAATTTCGGTAGTAAATTATAATAATTTCTACTCGTTGTTGGCTCGTATATCTTTCCATGATGAAATGGCAAACCTTACTGAAGAGAAATGTCAAGAGAGCGGGAAAAAATATGGCGTCATTTGCTGTCCCTATCGGTCTACTTTTGTCGCGTCCCTATTGAAAAACCCAAAAACCCAAAAAAAAAAAACTCAAACAACAAAAAACTTATTTTTTCTTACAGCCTTTCTTAATTATCTTTCCGAAATAGGCCAGAACATGAACATCGGCTTAGAAATGTCAAGTTGTGAACAAAAATCAAAGTGCACTGTGACATCGGTAGATTCGAAAGAAATGTTTGCTTACTCTACACTATACGTCCCCCATCTTCATAAACTCTCATTAGTTTTTCTTTTTTAAGTCATCAAAGTGCATTTAAAGAAGGCATCTCTTAAGTTTTTGTCTAATGAAAGGCAAAATTCAACTTAAAAATCAATATTTCCAACACTAAAAGTATGAAGCTGAACCCAACCAAATGACATTACTTTCAAGGCAAACAATAATGGTAATGAAACAATACAAAGCTTCACTTTTCTTACGTTACGCTACGACTACTCCATAGATAGTGAGGCTCAAAATCTCTGGTGACATCTTGAAAGTACAATAACACCATTTAACTTTAAAGCTGTCTGTAGTCACCGAGATTGAGCACTGCGCAATTGGGGATGTATAAGATATACTGTCTGGGTAATATCAAACGAAGACAGACCTTTGAGTGGGAAGTTTATTGGGGAAGAGAAATCCAAGAATTGCCAAAGTCATGCAGAGAATTTAAAGTCATCATAAAGGAATGCATACAATGAATGGATACGATTCATATTAGTAATATGTGTCTCTAGAAGTAACATCATATATTGTGATTGTCAAAAGTAATATCATAATGTGAATTTGTTGCCATTTTGTTAGATATGTAAAACATATAATTTTGTTTTAACGAAAAGATTACATGATGGTGGAGAATTGACAGAAATAAGTTTTATAAATAATATTTTTTAAATGCCCACTTCCAGAGTTGAATCACATTTGACCTTGTTTTGAGGCATTTTGAATTGTTATGTGAAAAACATTTGCTCGGCTTTCTGGCTTGTTGTCAACTAATTGTCAATCTGTCTGCAACATGAAGCATTTGATGCCATTTGCAAAAATTATGGTACAATGACATTATGATATTACTTTTGTGCATTAAAAATCTAGTTCAGAGTATTAAGCGGCGAATTTAAAAAGTAGCTCAAAGTATGCGCCATCCATGAAAAAAATCTTTAATAAATAAAGCAATATTTTACAACAATATCAACGAAGAAGAATTATTTTTTTTTGCTGTCAATTTTTATTGCATTTTGTCTTTGTTTGAAATTTAATTTATTACGACGCATTGGCTTTTGTTTTATTGCTGCTGCAAGCAACTCGTTATGATGCCAAAAAGTATGCTAAGCTTTTTCTTTTTCTCTTTTTTTTATTGAGCAACAGATTTTTGCCTTTTGCAATACATGCACATACACAAAACATCCTTTACACACAAATACAATATCTATAGCAGGACAATAGAGATCGCTTGCAAGCATAGAAAAGAGAGCATAAAATAAAGGACGTCAAGCAAAGGAGAAAAAAAAGAGCTAAAGTCAGGCAGTATTGTTGAAAAAATAAAAAAATACACTGCATTATGTCAACTATTTTTTTTTTTGTTGCAATTTATTGCTGCAACAAAATGAGGTCAAAAGTTTATTTTGTGTGTCTGTGTGTATTTGAGCTGATAAATATGCAATGATAAATTTCTAAGCAATAGAGTACACAATCTAACACATTTAGAACACATTAAAAGCAGCTTATAAATAAAACGTTTTACAACAATAAAGGAAAAAATTAAAGTTTCTTTTTATAAAATTTTTAAAATTTTTTTTACATTAAAATTATCGCATTTTCATTGATCGAAACTTAAGTCGCATTTATGTAGTTAATTTAAATTTCATACATCATCTCCAAATGTTGTCATTATATGTAAATGTAATTTCTTGACATCAAATACAATGTCATTGTTATGACATCAAGGAAGTCATTTCGTAATAAAATCTAATGTTGCATGTTTAATGTGTCAGTAGCATTAACAAAAAAATAACAACATGAGAGCATCACTTAATGATACTAATTAAAATTTTTGATTAGATTTGCATGACAACCTCACTATGTTCCTCAAGCATAAATGCTGCAATAACCACAAAGAAGATGACTTTAATTATAATAAATTATATAGTGGTCATTCCATGAATGACCTAGCTTTTTTTTGTATAACATTTCATGGAAAATATCACTTCGATATCTCTGCATATGAAAACTATGATTTAAACCTAAATACAATGTCTACAAGATTTAAAACTTTCTTTTCAAAAAACCTTTCATACTGCAATAGCGTGTTTTACATAAAGGGCAACAATTTTTCTTATGTAAACCGTTTAGAGTAGAAAAGTTCTAATGAATTTTGAAAAAGATTTATCATCCCTATCAAGTGAAAAGCACTACTTGTTCGAACTAAAGTTATGGTAATAAAATACTTGAACTAAGTATTTCTTATTAATATAGTTTTTGTTTATTTGAAAAATCTAAAAATATGCCATTTTCAAGGGTATTTCTTTATAAAAATCTTTATAAAAATCAATACTTTTTTCACATACTTAAAATTTTTTTGATTAGGTTATTTCTTGTCCTTATATACTGTTCTTAAACAAGTGAAAAGCACTACACCCGAGAATGGTATATTTTCTGATTTTTTAAATAAACTAAAATTATATTCGTAAAAATACTTTGTTCAAGTGTTTTATCACCATAATTTTAGCTCGAGCAGATAAATGAGAATTTAGAAATATGAGGCATTTCTTCATGGTATGACCAAAATGGTTTTTATGCATTCGTTAGCAGCTGACAAGTGAAAATGACAAGTAATGTGAATAATATGTCATTATGACACTTATGTTTTAACAGCAAATTAGGTCAAATTACAGGATATAAAATATTAAATGATAACATATTAGATAATTTAAAGGCGACAGTGCCTGATATGTCAAAAATTAATTAGAAAAAAAAAAAAATGGTAATGTTAAAGAAGTGCAAAAAATGATCGGAACATTTTGAAAACTTGAAATGCGTTAAAAAAAAAGATTCAGAAAGTTCTGGGTGAGTCTTCAAAAAATGTTCCATTCAAAGTCCCGGGGCTCAAAACCATGTTTGAATATAGAATTTAATATTTGAACTATTTAATACAGATACTTAACAAGATCTTCTATAGGCATAGCTTAAAATAAAAAAAATATTTCTAAATATTTTAGGTACTATGAAATTGTAGCATAAAGTGTAAAAGAGTCATTCTCCGTCATGTCACTAATCTAACTTAATTTTCCCGTTTCCCATATTATGTTATTTTCTACAAAAAAAACTTATACGACATTGTTTCAGTATGGTAAGGGAGGGAAATATGGACCACCAATCTTTCTTTTGTAAATAAAATACGAACAACATAAAACAAAACAATTAATTTTATTGTATTCATTAAAGGAAACAATTTACCTTTGTTCTGATTAAGATTAAAAAATTAAAAAACTGAAGATGCTCAAAATGAAGATAAAGAAGTGTAGCGTTATATGAACTATATAGTCCATATTGCCAAACATGTTTCTTCACATTTTTCATGACTCGAAGAACGCCAGATTACACATTCAACCCAAAGTTTGCCACGGCGATCTTCTGAGTAAAGGGTTTTACATTATATGCATTTTTCATCTTCTTTTCCTCGTCACGAAAACTGCAGCTAGATTTCCCACCTAAAGAAGATGATAAATACATTTTATTTGAGGCGTTTTCCTTTGGTGGTCCATATTACCCGCAGCACGTGTTGGTGAAATAAATGAGTTTTTATCAAAAACTCTTGTGGTTATTGAACTAATTTGTGCTCATAAATTATAAATGGTATTCACTTACTTATAATGAATGATTTATTTAAAAATACAATGTTTTTAAAGTGAAATAATGAAATTTACCCTTAGTGCAGGCAAATTAGGTAAAAACAGGTATTCATTCCTAATTTTGTTGAACATGCACCGATTTTGATCTGACATGGCTCATTTTGTTTGTAATAAGATTTAGAACAAAACCAACACATAAGTTTTTTCCGGCCTTTCCCCAAAATTTCTTTAGTTCCCCGTGAATCCTCAAAATCGGATAAACTCAATAAAACTGTTCTAAAATGCTTAAAAATGGAAAGTAATGCTATTCACGGGGTTCTCTAGATTGCTGAATCCAAATTTTTAATTTTGAGTTGTATTAACTTTTTATAGTTATTGCTTAAATAATAAACAAATCAAAAACATAAAAAAATTTTTGGTAAACTTTACTTTTTATACTATAAAAAACAATATCTCACACCGACCGTATAAATTCATTCAATATAACAGGACTTCTAGGCTAAAACTCCCTGTAACGAGTTTTTCCCATTTTTGGTGCTTAAAATGGGTATGTACGCAGTTTTCCGGGCGCCATTTTGAGTTTTTTCATTTGTCAACATCATATTTGGATTCAGCAATCTAGAGAATCCCTTGAAAAAAAATTAATGTGTTGGTTTTAATTTAAATTTTATTATGAATAAAATGAGCCCTGTCGGATCAAAATCGGTGCATGTTCAACAAAATTAGAAATGAATACCTAATTTGCCTGCACTATCTCTAGAAAAGATGAATCACTAAAATTTTTTTAGAAAAAACAACTTAACAGCAACATGCGACTTCACCAAACGCTAAAATCGCACTATTATAAGCTGTATGTGCTAGCGTAAAGTTTGGACATGAATAACGGTAAATCCTATGTATGCAGTAGAAAATAAACGTGTGGTCAATATTAGCCACGCAGTCCATATTACCCTCCCTTACCCTAACTTTTTTTCTGTGTTTACTCTTCGAACATTGTTTTTTATATCGAATTGACAACCATGGAAGTTGGTCCCTCAATTTAGATAGACTATATCCGCTCAGTTCTTCTTAATCTAACTGTAAATTTTTTAAATATTGAGTAAATAGAAAACTGAAAGTGAAGGGAAAGAGGAAATTTAGTGTATTTTCAGCTCAGTAAGTTATGGTTTTTCGATAGTTAGTGTTCATGAGTTTTTTTTAAAAAAAGTTTAAAAATTTTGTGAAGAACGCAAGTGTGTATCTGTATTCATTCTCCGCGTAAGTTTTTTTTATATATTATACGTACTAAACATATTAATAAAACAATAAAAAATTACATTGGCTATCCTCCAGCTTCAACCTTTTTTAAAAAAATTGCTATTTTCGTTGAGATATTACTATTTTTGCAACATTTCGTCATTCTCCGTTTCATAATTTTTCGACGTTTTTTTGCAACATTTCATCATTCTCCGTTTAGTAACCCTCCACCCGGCTTTTGTTGTTGTTAGTTTTGCTTAAACTATTTATTTAAAATATAAAAATTAAAATTTAGTCTTACCTAAATAAACTTTTCAAAAATCCGACGTAAAATTTTAGCGTTGCCACTTGGCTACTTTCGAAAATCTTGAGTCTTGTTGGGATTTTAAGACATTTTATTTTAAGATACATTGTGTTTTAAACCTGATTTTTATCAATCAAATACTTCAGTTCAGTGTCGTGTGCAAATGTCTTGACATTATTTGGATATGAAAGAAAAAAAAAAAAAAAATCAAATACTCCATAGATTTGTCTTGTTTGATCTGCTTCAGTTCAGTGCATATATTGTAGTTGTAGTGCACACTACAAACGCTACAGTAACAAAAGTGGTTTTTTGCTCTCTTCTTTTGCCTCTTTTATGTTGTCAGTTTTTTTCGCTCACGAAAATGTATGAGGGTTACCATCTACAACACTAAGTTATCATGCAAGTGTCCCTTTATCATAAATTTTACTGTGGTTTTCCTACTTCCACATTTTACACTGATCTGAAGTATTAGTTTTTATAAAATACAGTACACTGAAGTATTTTTTAGAATCAAGTACTTTTTGACACTAATACCTCAATTCAGTGTAATTCGGTGTCAAAATGAAATCAGTATGTTTTATTTTTTAGAACAAATACTGCAATTTAAAGTTAAATGTCGCGAGTAAAATATATTTCAAGATGTTTTGTGCAGTCCGCTGATACAAATACATATAAAAGTTTTTTCAATAGGGACGCTACAAAAGTAGACCGATAGGGACAGCAAACGACGCCATATTTTTTCCCGCTCTCTTCAGTATGGTTTGCCATTTTATCATGGAAAGATATGCGCCCCAACAACGAGTAAAAATTATTAAAATTTACTACCAAAATTCGGAGTCAGTGGCCTCAACTTTAAGAGAGCTACGTCCAATTTATGGTCGTCATAATCGTCCTACCAGATCAAAAATTGAGCGTCTAGTGGAAAAATTTGAGTCCACAGGCACAGTACAAAATTTTCCCGTGCCAGTGAGACAAAGAAGTGCCTATAGCGTCGAGAATATTGCTGCCGCTGAGGCTTCAGTTCAAGAAGGCCCAAATGTGTCTCTCACAAGTCGTTCTCAAGCGTTGGGCATCTCTGTGACGTCGTTGTGGCAAATTTTGCAAAAAGATCTTAGCTTACATCCTTACAAGATCAAATTGATGCAAGAACTGAAGCCGCCTGACCACCAGAAGCGTCATATGTTCGTGAATTGGGCTGAGCAACAACTTGAAAATGATTCGGATTTTCATCAAAAAATCATCTTCAGCGATGAGGCTCATTTCTGGCTGAATGCCTTCGTCAGTAAGCAAAATATGCGTTATTGGTCAGGCAGCAAACGTACTCTGTGAGTCACGATTGCACCCCGAAAAAATTACGGTTTGGTGCGGTTTATGGGCCGGCGGCGTTATTGGGCCGTAATTCTTCCGTGATGATCAATACCGGCACGTTACTGTGAATGGGAATCGCTACTGTTCAATGATAACCGAATTTTTTTGGCCCGAATTGGATGATATGGACTTGGACAATATGTGTTTTCAACAAGACGGCTCCACAAGCCACACAGCGAACGTCACAATCAATTCATTGAAAACCAAGTTTGGTGAACGTGTTATCTCAGGAAATAGCCCAGTCGATTGGCCGCCTCGGTCGTGCGATTTGACTCCGTTAGACTATTTCCTGTGGGGCTACGTCAAGTCTATGGTCTATGCCAACAAGCCAGCATAGTTTGATGAACTTCGTGCGAATATCGATCGTGAAATTGCAGCAGTATCGGCCGATTTATGCTTGAAAAATGGGTTCAGCGTCTGGACTTCTGCAAGCGTGCCCGTGGTGACCATGCAAAAGAAATCGAGTTTCATACATAATTGCATCGAATGTACTTTCAAAGGAATAGAGAATTTCATTGATATCCAAAACCGTTTTTGTTTTATTTAAAAAAACTTTTGTAGCGCTCTTATTGAAAAACCCTTCACTAGTATAATATCAAAATTCGTACAATCCCAAAAATTTTATCAATTCTCTTTGGGTGTATGCTCCAAATGACAACTTATCAATTTAATTAGATCAAGTATAAAATTCTTATAGCTCAGAACTACGCAATAACACACTTAACAAATGTGACAAGCCACAAAACTAGATATATTTATGTGTGCCACATATTTATAACTGTGAAAAATTAATTATAAATGCTAATTGACAGTTGCGCTTTTGGGGGCAACATTGTTGTTACTTTTTCCACCCACGCGCACACTTTATCTCGCGCACTATGGTGCTCTGATGCTGTTGATGATGATGATGCAACGCGTATATCACTCGCATCTCAAATGTATTTATCATACGGTTGTATCCCAAAGGATTTAAAATCTTAGGCACTAATGAAAATTACACACACTCCCACAGCAAAAAATATCAAAAGATAGACAGACACTCGCACTCTCACTCGCGCAGAAAGACAGACAGACGTAACACGTAGCTTTATTTTGACATTTCAAATTGATAGACCTTGACACCGCACCGCAACGCATCCCTAATTTGGGTTAATTTGTTACGCTTACGCTGACATGACATTACGTGCGTCGTGCACCCAACCGCCGTACAACAGCCAACATATTCCATTTTTTGCGCTCTACCCCGTTGTGGGATTTTCACACAAAAAAAGTGAAGTGGAGAGAGTGGAGGTTGCATATTTTGTTTTTGTTTTTATTTTTTGTTTCCAGCATTAACATGAATAATTAAAGGCTTAACAGTAGTAACGTTACGTACAAAAGTCCATTTATCTGGCCTGTCTGTCTGGCTGTCCTTCTGTCTTACTGACTGCAAGGGCTTAGTGCTGTGACAGTTCTGTTATGCTGCTGTTGCTGCTGTTACCGCTTCGTTACTTTTATTTTATTAGTTTCGCATAACTATTTATATTATTAATAAGCCACGTTTACACATATACAACACATATACATACATAGAAATTTAATTTACGTTATTATACTCCAACACTTTACGACGTTTCCGGTTGTTTGTTGCCGCCTTTGTTATCTTGCATATTTTATTTATTATTGTGTTGTGTGTGGTAGTGTCGATTACATACTTGTATGTGTTTTGTATTGAAATCGCATACTAATTTGCTGTTATGTTTCGTTACGTTTTCTAATTTTGTTTAATTAATATTTTGACAGCGTAAAAACGTAAGATTGTTATCGAACTATCGTACGTTGATTGGTACTATGGTTATTTGCCAACAATGAAACTATAACACGTCCCGGATGGAGCGGGAATTAATTGAAAAACTGAATGTTTTGGGTGATTTCAATTATTAAATGGATGATTTCATTCACTTAATAGGTTGTTCTTCCTAAAATAAAAGGCAAGTTGGTGCTTTTTTACTTTAAAGTCTGAGCTGGGGCCTAACGCAAGACACCGCGATATAAAGTGCAATTTTTTTACTCACGCATTTTTATACTGAACTGAAGTATTTAATCCACGAAATTCAATATTGAAATCTTTACAGCACACAGATTTCATTTTGATTCAAAAGTATACTCAGGCATGTTCTGAAATCCTATTCACTTCGGAATCGGAATGAAAGCAATCTTCAAGAGCTCCGAATTTCGATAATTAACATCAAATCGGATTTATGTTTTGGTAAATCGAAAAAGATCCATTAGCAAATTTTATTTGTTGAAATACAAATCCGATTCCATCTTATTTGTCGCAATGCAAAGCCATTGAAGATTGCCTTCATTCTGATTCCGAAGTGAATCGGATTTCAGAACATGCCTGAATGTCTTGTTTTATCAGTGTAAGAAAAAAACAGTAGAATAACTAAAGTAAAATTTATGATATGCTACCACCTGAAAGTTGCAACGCTTGGAGCACCCTTTTTATTTATTTTTTTAAAATATTTTTATTTAAAAGTAAATTTTATTGTTATTATTCTCCGATCCTCAAATTTGTGGAATCTTTTGCGGTTATCAAGTTATGAGTTTTTGAAAATGTTTAAGGTTTTTCAATTGCTCATAGTGAGATTTTTTGTTGCATATTTTTGTAAAATATCTTAACCCATTTAACCAAGTTTTTGGAAAAGACCCATAAAAACGGGATTTAATGGATTTAGAATATTGTTCCTTGCTTGATTTCATGTTGTCCTTATGGAACATCTTAACCCATTATATCCGGTTTTTATGGATCTTTTAGACTACCTTTTCAAAAACTTGGCAAAAATGGGTTAAGATATTCAACAAAAATATATTACAAAAAAATCTCACTAGAGAATAAGTACCGAAAAAAAATACCGTCCAGACGGTGGCAACCATACGGTATGGTAGCGCACGAGCACCAACTCCTCATGAAAACAAAGTTAAACAACTTCAAAAATTCATAACTTGTTAACCGTAAAAAACACCACAATTTCAAAGATTTATAAATAATTACAATAAAATTTACTTTTAAATAAAAATATTTTTAAAAAAATAAAAAGGGTGCACCACGACCCAAGTTGACATAAAAACAAAAGTTTTTTTTCACTTAAAATAACATTTTTTTTTTCAGTGTAACTTTTTTTCAAAAGCTTATGTCTTTTTGCAATAACCCTTTAAATTTCATTAAAATCGGACCAAAATCCGAGGAGCTATGAATTTTCAAACATGTGAGTATCCAAAACTTGCATCAAAATTCCTATTTTCGGAATTTTAGAAAATCATTTTACCACAGTAATATGTATAGCAAAAACAAGCTTTTCACCAATTTTCTTAAAAATCGTAGATGTCAACCCAAATCTTATTCGATTACGCAAAGATTGACTCAGTAGCTTTTACAAATTTCCGCGAGAGACAGAGAGAGAGAGCTTAAACAAAATCGAGTCACTTAAGTAGCATTTTGTAGTGTACGCTACTACCACAGTACATGTACTGCAGTAAATAAAACAAAACCGATCTGTACAGTATTTGGTTTTATTCTTTCATATCCAAGTACTGTCAAAAAATTTGGACGCAACAAGACGTTTTGTGCAAACGTCTAGTACAATAAATTTTCTATACAAAAAGTTCTTCCTTGCAGAAATTTGATTCCAAAATAGTTAATTACTGCTAAAAATGTTGAAAGCATTTATTTTCTTAGATTAAATAAGAATTTCGCATATACGAGTAAATGCACTTTTGTAAAGTGAAATTGCTAAAAAGATCAAGTTGTGTGCTCCTATTTACTTCAAGACAGACTTGTTAACTTTTAGTAAATTACTACTTACTGATATTTCTTTGCATTGATAGACACTTACCTGCAAGAAAAGTAGAATTAAGACAAAAATTAGTATTATTTTTATTATTTTCAGTATATATAATCTACATAACTATGAATAAGAAACTTAACAATAACTAGACTTTAAAATATTAAGTATATTAAGTAGGTTAAGGAAAATTTAGGGAAATTCCCTGGCCTCCTCGTTATGGCCGTTATACATAAATCTTGCTTAAAATGATATGTTTGCTACACTACCCCTCTATGCTCACCATACAAAAATTTCGTTTGGTGCCACTGACAACAAACTTAATACAACGCTCACAACCATGCCATATAAATATATATGTATTGTATTTGTCATGTATGTTAGTGTTGACGGTGGCGCGGTAGGCACACCCTTACAAATCTTAACAATCTCTCAAAAAGTAAACAAGGAACTGGGTAAACAATTTAAAGGAAAAGAGGTGACAGAAAAACAAAGCGTAAAAAAAAACTATTGAAGAAAACAACACATTGTCATCGCACTCTATAAATTATGCGACAATTTTCACCAAGGACTCCTTGTTACGTATATCGTTGACGTTAACATACGAATGCTGTTGTGTTTTCCTTAAATCTTATTTTTTATTTTTGCGAGCCTCTGTGTTTTACTTACGCAGATTTTCATTTAAAGCGGTTTTTTTATTTCAAAATGACATAAAGCTTGAGCGCCAAAGAAAAATAACACAAAAGTGGAGATGTTACGTTATATTTTTAGTGTGCATATATAGTTAAACGAAAACATACATATATGTGAAAGATTTTAATAAAGTCGAAATACTTATATAGAAAAATGTTTGAAACTCAGAATATGTTATAAAAGTTTTTGCTTTAACATTCGAAAAATTTAAGCAAAAAAATTTATTTTATTCCGAAATCTTTGCTTCCTTTACCCTATAAGTGTATATGTATCTGTGAACTTTTGACAAAATAACCTAACTCGAGGTAAGACAATTTTCATAGATTTAAGTCATAAACATTTAATTAAAATACTTTTCTTTTGGTATAAACTTCATATCTCTATGATTTCCAGAGTATAAAGGTGTCCCATAACTCACGCAAAATTTAAATTTACTGCCATTTATGCAGTGAAGTGTTGCCAACAAAAAAAAAAAAAAAACTTTTTGACAGCTGACAGTTAAAGGTTAGTAAAACTTTAAAAAGGAGATTCAACGCTGCATCAACAAAAATCAGTCAGAAGCAGTTTTTTAGATCTCCTGAATAGTTGCCAATTTCGAGTTGGGCTGCTTTCTCAAAATGTCACAGATTGTAGCCATTCTACTATGTGTGCTGAATTGCAAAAAAAAAAAGAGATAGCCAAAATAAAACAGAAAATAAAGTCTGCCAAATTGTACTTAATTTTAATTTAAACATCATGTTTCATTTTAAAGTGTTGCCAACTTAAAGCATGTGTAGAAAAAGGGACCTAAAGCGCATGTACACATTCATTTACTCGTATAAATACATATTTCCGATCAAGTGACATAAGTGTGTGTTATATTTATATTTTAGTTTACCTCAAGCTTGTATTGTCCTGTAGCGCCTAGAGAAGTATGGGTCTAATATTAATCACCTCCATGAAATGCAACCTTTTGTTATTATTTTGATTTTTAATCATTAATTTCCCAACATTTTAATTTTCTTCTCCAAGGATTTTTTCCAGATGACTTTGGACTACCATCTTTCTTATTTCTTAGAGGCCTGGTGCCAAGATTAACTGGCAGGAAATTTCGGAGAATGTGTTTCAAAACATGACCATGCAGTTTGTTTTTCATATTTGAATATCTGAACTTATCTTGTCAGGATTATTTTTCCTCCCATATTTTAGACTTTATCCTAGCCAAAGTTTAAACTTGTAGAGCATAAGAAAAAGTGGGTGGTACCTCTCAGCTACATATAGTCATGTCTAGGTATTTATATGCGTTCTTAGGAAAAGCTGTCGAAGTAAGTGCTTTATTTTACGTGATTAGAATTTTTGACAAATTTTGAACGCTTTTAGTGTTCCGCCAATG
Organism: Calliopum simillimum; assembly: GCA_951812925.1. NCBI lineage: Eukaryota > Metazoa > Arthropoda > Insecta > Diptera > Lauxaniidae > Calliopum > Calliopum simillimum. The sequence continues at coordinate 26,976,920 of OX638371.1, forward strand.
CAAAAAGTTTGAAAAATATTGCCCTAGGCCCATGTCAGTTAGAGTATTACTGTTCAAAGCTTTATGATTGTTTATCGAACTTCGAACAGATGAAGATGTTTGTGGTACAATAAATTACATATATCAAAAATCAGAACCAGAATTTAGTCGAGCCCTTGAACGTTTTTACTGCAAAGCATTCGGCTAGTAGATAGGTCTGTTGGAACAAAAGGAAGAATGCCTGAGGCATGATTATGTTCAACATCCACAATGTGTCAAAAAGAAGGAATTGTTTTGGACAAACTTGGAAGACCATATGTTGAATAATTTGTGTAAAATAAATATAATGTCGGCCTTTGCAAAGTATTTTAAAACCTGTCATTCTATTTCATTGTAAAAATTAATGAATTAATGAAATTAATTTATTGCAATGAAATAGAATGACAGGTTTTAAAATACTTTGCAAAGGCCGACATTATATTTATTTTACACAAATTATTCAACATATGGTCTTCCAAGTTTGTCCAAAACAATTAATTTATTATGGAAAACTTTACCAATCGTTGCTTTTCACTAAAACCTCTTCTTTATTGCTCCTAGAGTCATATTAGAAAATCATAAAAATCCTTCAATTGAATCCTTTTTGCGGCTATTGGGTTAATCTTGGTGTGTTCATTTGAACCATGCAAGATCGTCGGAATTCTAAGTATTTGTTTATTTTTAGCTTGCTATTGTTTTGATTAATCCATATATTTTATAGAGCCTAGAGCAATGTGAAGCCTCAATAGTCTTGTCCCTCGGTAAGTTCATAAATATTTTTGGGAAATTATTTTTTCACATAAAGAAACATGACATTGAGTAATATGGGAAGGGTACCGCCAGCGGGCAGGGTCCGGGTGTGGGAACCCCCCCGTAACTTTTGACAGAAAACAAATGCGGCTGTTCTGACAAATGTCAAGCGCGTGTAATGACAGCATCAAGTTTTTGTGCATTTACCGGAGCAAACAGACGCATTTGCTTGATGCTGAGAAGAAAATAATTTTTGAATGAGTGAAAGTCAACACAAAAGTTTTTTTCAATAATTTTCCAAGTGGGTTAAATCGAAGTGAATCAATTGATAAGCTGAGTGCAATCTATATTTATGTAGTAAATTTATTGTATTTTGTGATTCAAGACCGAATGCAACCAAAATGTTCACACAATAAAATTTGCTAATTGCTTTTCAAAGTGGCTATCAAAGTCGAGTATGGGCCCCGTGGTGGTCCGGGTGTGGGCACCCCTCTTTTTTTTTTTTAATGCGTGTGTTTTACTGAAATATCATCGTGGATGCCAAGTTTGCTAATCTTAATGGTATTCTTATGCCATTTTACGCATTTTTAGTGGAAAGGAAAGAACCAATAGGCTCTTTAAAGATATCGTAGAAAAAAAGTTATTTTAATTAAGTGTGGGTGTTAAGGTGGCATAACACTTTGCAAAAAATCTTGGTATTGAGTTTCCAGCCAATTAGACCGAGGAGCAGATGACGGGCATGGATTGGTACAAATAAATCATGCTTGGCGAAAGAGCAATGTCAACAAGGGCCAGAGATTACGTCACCTAGCTAGCATAATTTGCGAAAAAAATTGATGTGTCACCAGCCGAAGATAATCAAGTCTGGTTTCGGGGCAACAGGTATGATGCCATTCGATCCAGACGTTTTCAGTGACGCTGATTTTGTTAAAGTCGTTGAGCAGAATTTGTTAATTTTTTGTGAGTCAATGTCCCCGAAATAAGTTAATTTTGCTTTCTTCTCCATTTGATTGCTTTTAATTTCATATTTTCCCATTTTTAGTCGATTTTCTAAGAGTGCCCACAACCGGACCCAAAATTTTTGTTTGTCAAAAATTAACACTTCACTATTTTTTGATATAATTTTTCCAACTGATGAAATCAATTTACTTTCTTCATCAATAGTTAGCAAAGGTCTTTAGCTTTCCATTGGTTTTTATATGTCAGTATAATATACATTTGATGAAAAGTTATAATTATGAGTCATAATTATGAGTCGAAAACAAAACGGTGCCCACAACCGGTACCCTTCCCCTATTTATTTCGGAGAAGAACAATCATTTTTTTAATAAAAATATTTCATGGTACTAAAAAGACCGATATTTGTAGAGGTCAATGCAACTTCTGGTTAAAGTTTTATAAAAGTTCGTTTTGTTCTTTTTGAACTCTTATCAAATATAATTTTGTACAAAAGTCGCAGAAAATTAAAACTATTAAACTTTTTTTAAAAAACAATAATTTGATATTTATTCAGATGAAAGGATTCGTGTTTTAAAACAAATTTTTTTGGAAAATTAGATAAAGTAATAATAGCAAATAATATCTTGAGAGGTATGTATAATATGATAAGTGAGTAAAACTTAATACAAATAAAATAATTACTTTATGTTTTGGATCACAGATCTCTAATATCTAAGGTTCGATGCAACCTATGAGCCAACTGAGTTATTCGATAGCTTCATATTTCCGCTGCCTTAAATAATTACAATTTTAAATAATGGCCGCGCAAAGCGAGCAACACAATTCCAATTTAAAAAATACAACTTTAAAGCAAAATGTGGAATTTAAAAAAAAAAAAATTTCTGTGCGATGGCTTTGTTAAATAAAACAAGACTTTTTATTTAAATAAAACAACATAGCCGCTAGAAACTTTAAAAATTCTCAAAGTACCATATGCATGCAGAATGGCAAAACAAATACACAGAAGCCTACTCCTTCCATGCAGACATACGAAAGTAAAAACAACAACATTAGGAGAAAAATGTTACTTTTGTTTGTTATCATAATATACAAAAAAAAAAAAAAAAAAAAAAAAAAATCACGAGTGTTAAGCAGCGTTTTGAGACAACCGAGACAAAAACAAACACACATGCACACTGTGACAGATATACACAATGCCTTATGTAGATTTGAAAACGCACACATGTACACATATATACAAAATAAAGTGAAAAAACCGTAACGCAAATTTGGAGCAAAATGTATTGCGGCAAAAAATGTACTTCTGGGACTACAATTTTCGTATTTTTTTTGGTTTTTTTTGTGACTTTTTTTTATTGTTGTTGGATTTGTTATTTCATTTTATTTTATTTCTTCTTAGCTGCTTTGGTTTTGTGCGCGTTCGACTGTTGGAATTTATTTTTTTAAGGGATTTTTTTGTTATAGCGATTTTATTTTAATGCTAAAACATAATAACAAACAAAATTTAAAATAAAAAAAATAAAAAAACCGGCGAAAAAGTTAAATAAAATTGGGCAATAGCACAACGACATCAACAACAACAAGAGCGAAAAGGAGAGGGAATAAAGAGAGCGCTTCCAACGCTCCAGGGAATTAAACAAGCGTTTAGATAAAATGTTTGTTTTATACAAAGTTATATTCTTTCGCTTAACAAACAAGTTTTTTTTTGTTAGTGAAATTCGGAACAAAATGCGGCTCGCTATGTTGACAGGGGAGCAAAAATGAACGCATCTGAAAGGACACAAATGAAGCTGTTTTGGCTTTTTTTTTTCGTTTCGTAGCTTTAAAGGGCCCACGGAGACAGCACGCGTATGAGAAATGTTTTAGATAAAACTAAAAAGTTTCTTTTTTTTTGGAAATTGCGTTTCAGGCTTTTTTTTTAAATTTTTGTTTAAGGGATGTTTAAAGTTTCATTGCGTTAGCAGCCAAATATTAAATTTGTATATTTAGTTTGTTTCCATAAATGACAATAAAACTTTCCAAGGTACATTTATTGTAAGTTATATCCGCGTAATTTTATTGCAGTTTCAAAAAAATAAAAATTTATGTAGCATGACGTATGAGTGATATTGAATAATTCAGTTCTTGCTAGAAGAAGTCATTTTCTTTTTGTCAATTTTAAGAAATAGTTTTGAAAGTCGTGTATAAATTTAACATATTTTTGGTACTCCAAAAAATGTACGACTCAATGTCAAGGGGCTCAAAACCATGTTTAAATTTGAAATTTGATATTTTAACTATTCCAAACAGATATTTAACAAGAGCTTTTATACGAATAGCTTAAAATAAAAAAAATAATTTGAAATATTTTACTAAATTAAAAAATAAAGTGTTAAGTAGTCATTCTCTCTGCTGTCTCCAACCGCTTCTTGGTGCACTTAATTTATCCGTTTCGCATATTACCTTTCTTCTTTAACAATAAAACTTCTGCGACATTGTTTGTATGTATATACTACTGTTTTTCTGTGTTAACACTTCGAAAAATTTTTTTTATGAAGAATTGACATACATAGAAGTTGGTCTCTCATTTTAGACTATCTCCGCTCAGATTTAATTATTCTAAGTGTAATTTTTTTAAATATTGAGTCAATAGAGGACTAAAATTGAACAGTAAGAGAAGACTTAATTTTGAGTGTTTCGATGGTGAGTATTAGTTCCTTTTTTTTTCTAAGTTTAAAAGTTTTGCAAGGAACGCAAGTGTGTGTCATTCTCCCGGTAAGTTTTTTTTTTTTTTTTTTTGTATAACTACGCTCATTTTTTTATCCTAATAAAATTAAATCAATAAACAATTAGAGCGTCTATCCACCAGTTTCAACTTTTTTAAAAATAATTGCATTCTGATATGACTGTTTTTGCAACATTTTGTCATTCTCCCGTATAGTAATTCTACCGTCAAATTTACTCTGGGAGAAGGGTTCTCTTATGGGACATTGTTGTTTTTGGGTTAATTCATTAGACTTGTTGAACTAATTTTACTTTTTATGACTAGAGCCGAACATAAACCAACATAATTTTTTAGGGTTGCCACCTGGTTATTTTCGAAAATCTTATTTAATTCTTACTTTTTTTTGTTTAAGTTGAAATTTTTGGTTTCAGAAACAATCAGATAGATTTTTTTGAAACTGTAAAAAAGTTTTAGTGTTGCCACCTGTTCTTTTTTTGTTAGTTTTGCTTAAACCATTTATTTAAAAAATAACGATTAAAATTTAGCTTGAAAACAATTAAGTACATTTTAGGGGCTGCCATCCAATTGTACAAAAACTTTCGGTGCTAAAACCATATTTTGGTTTGGTTACCGTTTAAAAATTAAAATTTAGTCAAAAAATTTAAAAATTTACAGAAAATTTTCGAAAAAAACTATGTGGCAACCCTAAAAATTTATGTTGAATTTAAAAAAAAAAACTTAAGTGATTTGAGTCTAAAATTTATTTTAGGTTTTTGAATACATAGAATTATTTAAGCAAAACTTAAAAAAACAAACATATGGCAACGCTGAAAGTTAACATTTTTTTATTCAAAAAGGTTCTAAAGATGAAGGTCATCATAATCTGTATCTTTAATTAATAAAAAAACAAAAAAACATAGTTGAGGACAAAATAAGGCATATTTTGGTATTTTTTCGGGGATTCACCCATATATCGTCTCTTTTCTAGTGCAGCCAATGTTAAGACCATCATTTTATTTTGAAGCAGTCAAATGTCTTCATAAACGCCTTGAACTCTTAAGTGCCAAATAGTATCGGACTGAAGTTATTGGTGTCTGATTAAGCTTTGCGAATAATATTTGCGTGCATAAAATTGTGTTTCAGAATTTTGTAAAGTTTTTGTTGAGGGTCAGTTTTGTGAGCATCCAAATATTAAACCTATATGTTTAGGGAGTTTATTTTGATGGCTACAAAACTTTCCAAGACACATAAGTTGCATGTTAAGTACACTTGAAGTTATAGAGGTTTGGAAAAACTTTATATGACATGACGTATGAGTAACACGTTTTTTGGATAACTCAGTCATTGTCAAAAAAATAAATTTTTTTTTGAAAATAATAAATTTGCATAAATTTTATTTGTAACGTCACTATTATAGTGGGGCCACTGTTAAGACTATGTTATTATTTGAAGCAACAAAATGTCTCTATAAACGCTCTTAACTATAAATTGGTAAATAGCATCGGACTTAAATTATTAATCTCTACAGCTTTGTAAAATATATTTAAATGTAATAAATAAAGATTACTCATACGCCATGTTTATCAAAATTAAACTATGCTTATTTAAAGCTCCCTACACATACAAATATACATATATTAAGCAGAGAAAGTCTAAATCTTTAAATCTGTTTTCCTTTTTCCTCTTTTTGTACTGTATTTTAATTTTCTCATTTTCAACGTGCAAACTTTGATGATAAAATTTAATTTTTGTCCTGCATCTTGTCATACTGACTTTATCAAATTTACATTTCTGCATGAAAGTTTGCATTTTTAATTTTTTCCCATTTAAAATTTATGTCAACATGTTGCATGACATTTCTTCAGCAGTACAGCAGTGCTATTATTATTGTTGTCGTTGTCGTACGTAGCCGTTGTTTTATTTCAACTTTTATTTGCTTTTGCCACTCGTATGTACTTTACGCTGTTGCTTTTGTTTGCAGCTTAATTTTAAGTCAAAGTTTTGCCACCACAATACAAATACATCCATGCATACACTTATACGTACATGTGCACGTACAAAGATATGAGTACGAGATTCAGATAAATACATACACATGTATACATGCCAGCAGCTGCATTTCAATTAATAAAATGGCGCTGGGATTTCTTTTGAGGCACAGAGTAGCAAAAGTTGGAAATGAAAACAAAAAAAAAAAAAAAAAAGGGAAAAAGAAAAGAAAAAGTAGAAACAAAAATGAAAACATATTTAAAAGTAAGATATTGCATGCAAGCTATTTTTTTAGTTTTATGCTTTACGAGATTAAAGATTAAAATGATTTAAAAATATTTAAAGTTAATTAAATTAAACGGAAACAGCAATGTTATTTTTCAGTTAAAAATTGAGAAAAAAAAATTTTTTTTTGCTGCTGATTTTCAAAAATATCTAGCAACGTTATTTTGCAGCGGCCTTTTATCAAAACTTAATTTTATTTTAGAGCATTATCTAAAGAAAGCTATTGTCTCAGACCTTCTAGCGCTAAGTTGCATCGCAGCTGCGTTAATTAAAAATATAAATGATAATATGATAAAAACAAAAGTTACTCATACGTCAATTTGGGCTAAAGTAAAATTTGTTTATTATTATTGAGTAATAAAGTCTGGCATTAAATGTTTTCAAAAATTTCTTTGACTTTAATAGCCAGACACAAAGCAGGCAAAGTTAAGCACCAAATGACGTTCAGTGCGCCATAATAAATTGCATTTTAGGCCCCCACGTATACAGACAGACAATGCAGAAAGAGGCGTTCAACGAACCAACACATTTATACAGTTAAATACACACACTCGTATGAATGCAGACATAGATAGACACAAAAAGAGTTTTCCACAAAAAAAGGATATTCACACTGCTGCTTTTTGGAATATGATAGCAATGCATTTAAAATTTTGCCTAAAAGCATACAACAGATTTTATTTCTTTTCATTTTTGTTTTTTCATTGACTTTTATTATGCAAAAATAAAACAGTTTTTTATATAATTTTAAGGCTTTGCATGCAGCAGAAAATATTCACAGCAGCTACAAAAAGAAAGAAAAAAAAAAGAGAAAAATCGCCTGTCCAGTTGAATGGCCAGCGCCATTGCGGCAGCCAAAAAATACTGCATACTCCACAATGTAGACACCAACACATGCATACATATAGCATCATTTTCGTGCAATTTTCGACCACCACTAGCATGAGAAGCTGTTGCGCTTTGCACTTACACAAAAGTTCAAAAATCAAGCTGTTATAAAATGATAAAATAATAATAATAATAGACAAGTCAGACAGACAGACGGACATAAAATATGGCGTGAAAATGCAGCAGCGATTGTAGTATGTAGCCAAAAGCTAAAAGTAATAATAGCATTGGTTTTTTCATTCTTTCTTTCTTACTTATTTGCAAGTAGCAGCTGTAAAAGGGGCACATTTCCGTTTTAGCTATGGTTTGCATATTTTGAAGAGTTGTTGAAAATTTAATTTGCTTTTTAAATTCACTGAGTGCAATGTACGTATAAAGTGTACTTAATGTATCGGCGGCCCTTTTTTGTGAAATGTTGAAGTACTCACAATTTTCTTTACATACTACAAAAATTTTCTAAATTATGATGTATATTGAAAGATAGTTAAATGTTGCTCATACGACGTGATAAATAATTTGATTCAAATATGATTTTTACAGTATTTTCTCAGCGGCCACTATTAAAAAGTTGATATTCTTGTTGGGCAGTCTGCGTTATATATTAATAATTTCACATAAGAAAATAGATAAATATCGTATTTAAAATGCCACTGTATGAAGTCTAAGAAGTGACAGAAACTAGAAGCAACACACTGAGGCTCACAAAAAATTTTATACAAAACTCGCCTGCCCCTGCGTGTTCTTCTGAAGAAGTAGCTCGAAAATTTTCGAAGCTAAAATCTATTTGACGGAAAATCTAAAGATCAGCTCAAGGTTAAAGCTCACTAAGCTCAGTTTCTAGCAAATATTTTACTGACAGTATTTTCTGTTATTAACAATTGAGTTACATCTCACATTTACTACAACAAGGATAATGAAGTTTTTTTCCGTATGATTCAATGTTTAAAAGATACCTTAAATCAAAGAGATGTAAAACAGATTCATAAAAACCAGACTTCAAATTTCCTTCTAAATTATTGCCGATAACCCCACTGTCCAGTACATTTTCATCAATACTAGAATCGCAGAATGGTCAAAATTTGCCCACAAACGTATTAAATAATTTTGGTACTTTTTGTATAGTTTTAGTACTTTTTTTGCTATTTGGTACAAAAAAGAAAAGCTCATTTATCATCCTTGGCACAATGACAAATGCGAACCGTCAGTGTCAGTTAGCTTTTTTTCTTTCGCTTTGTGCTGTATCCATTTTTCAGCTCCTCTGTTTGGCCGCGTAAAGTGTCGTTGTTAATATTGAACAACTTTTATTTAATTTAGCATGGCGTAATGGCAAAATGTTAAAATAATTTGAACTTTGTGCACATTAACTCAGGAATACCTTTCTAATGGTACAAAATTCAAAGTCGTACTTCATTTCTAACATAGTAAAAAAGATAGGACAAATTTTTGTCTTGCGTATTATTTACGATGTTTTTCGATACTTTTAAACATTGACTGATATTTTGGATGTTTTTCTATATTTTTGAACTTTGATTGATATTTTTCGATACTTTTGGACTTCAACCAATATTTTGGATGTTTTTGATACTTTTGGGCATTTACTGATATTTTGGATGTTTTTCGATACTTCTGGCCTTTATATTTTAGATGTTATTCAATAGAGTAGAACGGAGCAATGTCGTGCACTCAACTTTGACATGCTCGTAAAGCCGTACATCTCAAGCGAATGCGACGAGTAAGCATCCGATCGAAAGATAATTTCGTTGGTTATATCCATGTGTAACAACATTTGTGTAGCGAAAAATTGTGGTAGTGTAAGTGAAGGAAAAAAAAAATGTGCACGACATTACCCCACAAATTTTGAGGGGTATTGTATTGTATTGTTTTTCGAGTATAGTAAAGGTACCAAAATGTGTGAGAAATGATAGGTAGTGGTTCTATTAGTGGAGATTTAGCATTATCATGTATTTATTCATTATTATACATGTGTGAAGTACATAATATGTTGTGTAGAGTAGAACGGGGCAATGTCGTGCACTCAACTTTGACATGTTCGTAAAGCCGTACATCTCAAGCGAATGCAACGAGTAAGCATCCGATCGAAAGATAATTTCATTGGTAATATCCATGTGTAACAACATTTGTGCAGCGAGAAATTGTGTTTGTGTAAGTGAATGTGCACGACATTACCCCAATGGTCGTTTTAAAGGTCAACTTCGATAACTCGGTGAAGCCGAATATTTTTTTCGAAAACCAAATACTTCTTTTCTTTGGCAGGATATTTCGTTTCAGAAAACACTTACCTGGTATATTTTCCCGGAAGGAAAATTATTTTTCTGACCCGATGAAAAAACACTTTTATCGTCCCGAAAGCGTGCGTTTTGAAAAAAAGGTTACTCTGTAGAGACGAACTGGTGAAAATTGCTAGTATTATATGCATAAGCTCAGTAGGTCAGCAGGTCCCTACCTTACGAACAGTTGGTAAATCATTCAATTCTTTGGGCTAAAACAGCCAGTGCACGACATTACCCCCTGCACGACATTACCCCGTTCTATTCTACTTATGAATTTTTATAGATATTTTTGATGTTATTCACTACTTTTGGACTTTTACGTTGTTTTTCGATACTTTTGGAATTGTACCATTATTTTGGACGTTTTTCGATTCTTTTTTACTTGTATCGATATTTTGGATGTTTTTCAATACTTTTGCACTTTTACCGATATTTTGGATGTTTTCTGATACTTATGGGCATTTACTGATATTTTGGATGTTTTTCGATACTTTAGGGCATTTACTGATATTTTGGATGTTTTTCATATACTACTGGACTTTTACTGATTTTTCGATACTTTATCGATATTTTAGATGATATTCAATACTTTTAGACTTTTACGATGATTTTCGATATTTTTGGAATTTTACCGATATTTCGGATGTTTTCTAATACTTTTGGGCATTTACTGATATTTTGGATGTTTTTCGATACTTTAGGGCATTTACTGATATTTTGGATGTTTTTCAATACTTTTGGACTTTTACTGATATTTTAGATGTTATTCTATTCTTATAAACTTTTATCGATATTTTAGATGTTATTCAATACTTTTGGACGTTTACAATACTTTTCGATACTTTTGGAATTTTTCCAATATTTTGGACGTTTTTCGATTCTTTTTACAATACTTTTACCGATATTTTGGATATTTTTCTATACTTTTGGACTTTTACCGATATTTTGGATGTTTTTCGATACTTTAGGGCATTTACTGATATTTTGGATGTTTTTCGGTACTACTGGACTTTTACTGATTTTTCGATACTTTATCGATATTTTAGATGATATTCAATACTTTTAGACTTTTACGATGATTTTCGATATTTTTAGAATTTTACCGATATTTCGGATGTTTTCTAATACTTTTGGGCATTTACTGATATTTTGGATGTTTTTCGATACTTTAGGGCATTTACTGATATTTTGGATGTTTTTCAATACTTTTGGACTTTTACTGATATTTTAGATGTTATTCTATCCTTATAAACTTTTATCGATATTTTAGATGTTATTCAATACTTTTGGACGTTTACAATACTTTTCGATGCTTTTGGAATTTTTCCAATATTTTGGACGTTTTTCGATTCTTTTTACAATACTTTTACCGATATTTTGGATATTTTTCTATACTTTTGGACTTTTACCGATATTTTGGATGTTTTTCGATACTTTAGGGCATTTACTGATATTTTGGATGTTTTTCGGTACTATTGGACTTTTACTGATTTTTCGATACTTTATCGATATTTTAGATGATATTCAATACTTTTAAACTTTTACGATGATTTTCAATATTTTTGGAATTTTACCGATATTTCGGATGTTTTTGATACTTTTGGGCTTTTACCAATATCTTGAATATTTTTCGATACTTTTGGACTTTGAATGCTATTTTATATGACAGTTTATTTGCGTCGCATGCTAGTGAGTCTTACAAAAAATTTTTGAGAATGTTTATTTATGATAAGACAAAATATAATGGTACTCATACGTCACAGTGAACAGATTTTGTTATAACGAGGCATATCAGATTTTTTATGATCATTAGTTTTCAAATATAAAAGCAAGCTAACCCGGTGCTCGATGTGGTTTACGAAAGAGTTTTCTCTGTTCGAAGTCAGAACTTTTAGTGGTACATAGAAATATTTTGATTTAATGAATGGCCGCTTTAAAGCTTTCTGAATATTTCTTCTGAAACAAAAAAAAAAAAAAAAATCACATGAAAAATCTCTTTTCACAAGGTTTCATGCAAAAAATTCAATTCAAAACCCCATAACAAAACAGAAAATGTGCACTGAGTTGTGTAAAACTGATGTGATTTCCATCAAAATAATTAAGATTTGTCATGATGTAGCAAACATTCACACACAAACAAAAGCAGAGACGACAACAAAGCGCAAAAATAACAAATGCAACTCGTACAAATATGCAACAATGTATGCTATAAAAAAAGAAAAAATATAATTATGCAATCTACTAGCATTTTTACCCCGTTACAAGCAACGTAAATGTACTTTGCACACACATTAAAGTCCTTAGTGAGGTCGTTGTTGTCTGTTTTTGTTGTTGTTGCACTTGAGCGCAAGCGGTAGTATGTCCTCGAAATCGCAACGCAGTTGTCCTTGTCACACTCGACGACGACAACGATGACAACGACATCAACTCTTTGCTCTCTACTGCTCTCAAGTGGTTTTTCCGCAATGTTTTTCCTTATTTTTCATTAATTTATGTAAGTAAATTATTGTTTTTTTTTTGTCGCACTGTGTTGCACAACTTTTCAAGTTCATAATTGCAAGAATACAGACGCACACATACACACATACGCTCAAAATGCATTTTCATCATATCAACATCTTTAATTTATTTTATGCACCACAACAACAACGACAACAACAATAATGAAAGAGGGGAAAAAAATACAAAATGACGCATTCATTAATTTTCCCTGTCATAGTGCACCACGTATGTAGTAGCGGCAAAAAGCCTGGCTTGCTACGTTTTTGCACTTTATTTTCTTTTACATTTCTTTCTGTTTAACATTTTTGCTTCTTACTGAAAAGAAAGAAAGAAAAACAAAACTGGCGACAAAGCATGCTGCACATGCACACATATAAAATGCATATTTTAATTAACATATTTACGTTCGTATGTGTAGAGTTATTTTTGCTTTTTTAATGCAACAGCCCCTTAACGTATGCTACGATATTATTTTTTTTGTTGTTTCTTCTGTTTTGCTTTGCCTTTTTATGATATAATTATGCAAACTCAGTTGTGTTTTTTCTTGTGTGCTGGTTTGCTTATTATTTTATTTATTATTATTACATTCTGAAGATTTTTTTTTTGTTGCAGCTTTTAAACACTTAATGAGAAATGCTGTTACAGCATCAAAAACAGCAGCAGATGAGATAATAAATAAATACTTCACAACAACAACAACAAGCGAAGTAAAAGATGGTAGCAAAAAACCACATCAACACATTGTGCTGCATAATTATACGTATATCGTGCATTATAGGTAAAGTATGGTTTTTGAGTAGAAAAAAAGTGCTGCATATTTGTCAAGTTTTCAAAATTTTTGTTGCATATTTTTCAGAGGCATGTTTATGTAAGGATCTTGAGTTCATTGGCTTGTTTGAAGTAGCCAGTTGTGAGGCTTGGTTAGAAATTTTAGTTTTTTAGATTCTCTAAACGGCAAGAATTTAATTTAAAAAAAAATTACTCATATGTAAATGCATTTTCCTTAGAATTTACAGTAGCTGAAAAGGATAAGAATCGAACATAACAGATGTCCGGAAAAAAATAAAAAAAGGAAGGCGCGTTAAGCTTACAGCACGTGGAAACTTATGTTTGAAGAGTGGGCGTGGTACTCATGCGTTAACGCCTATCTTTCGTTAAGTGAATGGTATTTGCATTCGGCAGCTACATACCAAAATTCAAAATTGTTGAAAAATATGCCGCCAAAAATATATCGAAAAAATGTGTTGCTGTAAAAGTGTTGAAAACTGTATCGGCAAAAAAGTGTCAAAAAATATGTTGCCAAAAAGCTATCATAAAATGTGCCACCAAAAAAAGTGTCGAAAAATGTGTCGCCAAGGAAGTATCGAAAAAGATGTAGCCAAAATAGTTTTGAAAATGTTTCACCAAAAAAATCATGAAAAATGTTTCAAAAACTGTGTTGCAAAAAACGTGTCGAAAAATATATCGCCAAAAAAGTATCGCACAAAAATGTCACTGAAAAAGTGTTAAAAAGGTGACGACAAAAAAGTGTCGAAAAATGTGACATCAAAAAACAGTCAAAAATGGGTTGTCAAAAAAGTATGGAAAATTGTGTTATCAAAAAGTGTAAGTAATTAAAATGTATCGCCACAAAAAGTGCCACGAAAAAGTGTCGGCAAATGTTTCAACAAAAGTCAGTCAAAAAATGGGATACCAAAAAAGTGTGGAAAAGTGCGTTGTCAAAAAAGAGTCGCAAAATGTGTCACCAAAAAACAGCCGAAAAATGGGTCGCCAAAAAAGAGTCGAAAAGTGCGTTGTCAAAAAAGGGTCGCAAAACGTATCGCCAAAAAAGAGCCACCAAAAGAGTGTCGAAAAAATGTGTCGCCAAAAAAGTGTCAAAAAATATGTCACAAAAAACAGTCGAAAAATGGGTGAAAAGAGTGAAAAATTGCGTTGTCAGAAAGTGTCGCAAAATGTCTCGCCAAAAAAGTGCCACGAAAAATGTTTCACCAAAAGTCAGTCGAAAAATGGGTAGCCAAAAAAAAGAGTCGAAAAGTGCGTTGTCAAAAAAGTGTCTCAAAAATGTGTCGCCAAAAAAAGAGTCAGAAAATGTGTCGCAAAAGTGGTTCGAAAAATGTGTCGCCAAAAAAAATGTCGAAAACATGTGTCTCGAAAAAAGGGTCATAAAATGAGTCACCAAGAAACAGTGGCAAAAAATGTGTCACCTAAATAGTGTCAAAAAAAGCGTCTCCAAAAAAAGTGTCGAAAAAAAAATGCCTAAAAAAGTGTTGCCGAAAAAAAGTCAAAAAAAAAGTTCGCCAAGAAAAGTGTCTTTAAATGTGACGCTAAAAAAGTGTCGTAACATGTGTCACCAAAAATAAGTCTTAAAATTTGTCGGCTAAAAACTGTCGTAAGATGTATCATAAAAGTTTCGGCAAAAAATTTCCACCAAAAAAGTGTCGAAAAAATGTGTCGCAAAGAAATGTCAAAAAATGTGTTACCAGAAAACTGTTGAGCAATGTGTTGCGCCAAAAAATGTGTCGCAGCCTTGAAATTTTACACTTAACGCGGCCAAAGAAATTTCACTTCCAAAAATATTAGATCTCCCGTCGGTTATCCGACTTTGTCCAAAGTCTATAACATAAAGGACGCCACCCCAACAAATATACCAGCTCACTAATTTCTGATATTAAAAGATCTTTTAACGTTGAAATGGCCTATACTTTTCCGAATTCTTTTCAATATTGTCCTAATTGTCACCGGTCTAAAAAAGCCTTTTATGATTAAAAAGTTATGTAAGCTTAAATCAGTCAGTTGAATTATTTATGAACTTTGGAATAAATTTAGGAATCACCGTTGAAAGTAAGTCCTATGAGTTTTACAAAAAAGAAAAAAAAGAGGGGTCCGAATGCCATACATACTTAAAAGCAAGGGCCGGACAATCACAAAACAAATAGAAAACTATTTCTTCTTCTTTTTCTTACTTACGGTCTCTTCGCAAATTGCATATATTTGTAAATTCATAAAGTGTGTGGATACTCAACGGTGCAAGGGCCTGTTATGGCACTAGGCAAGAATGGATCTTACATCTTTATAGTATTTTTACAAAACTTTTCTTTTTGTGACTATATAGTGAGCAATAAGTACCAAAGAGATCTCACATATTTACTGGAAAGACACATATCATGGCAGATATCTTATGCTCAATGTGACTTTAGATGATTTTGCGTTAATAAATTTATCACACTTTGAATAATCTCTTATAAAATTAGAACTAAATTATTTTCCGCTTAACGTACTTATAATTTTTGAATTCGAGTTTAGTTTCAAAAAAAATATAAAAAAATAAAAAAAATTAAACTTATCCAGTGTGCCAGACGGATCCGTAACGGATAAAAAAGCGGAGATATGAACCGTTTGGCACACTGGGTACGCACATTTTGTGTTTTAAAGTATATGCTTCCATGTGACATTCTCTATGGTTTCAATGACTTGGTTTTGATGCTGTTAAAGGAATTCGTAGCCACAAACTATTTTTAACTCAAAAATGGTTTCTTAAATTTTGATAGTTATATAAATGGCTGCGCACTTAACCATACAAAATTACAGCTTTGATGCGACTTCGAAATTATTGAGTTAATTAATTCAATTTATTATCATAAACACTTCAAAAATTTCATAATACTTTTTATGGCTGCTTAAAATTAGGCCAAAAGCAATGACTAATTGAATTACATATTGCATGAAAAATTTTGTTTAGCAGGACGTATGATTAACATTTGATTTAACAAATTATGATGGCATGTTGCATATGTGTTCTTTATTGATTTATTTTTTTTTTCTTTATGTAGTGCATTCTAAATATCATAAATTAATTGACAAATGCACTCAACTCACAAACAAATATGCACAAATACAAATGCTCATATGTTACGCTATACATGTGCATAGTTTATATATGCTTGTATTGTTTTGATGTAATTTTTTTTTCGCTAAAAGCTGCGTTCTCTTTTATGCTGCCTATTTTCGCATTTTTTTGTAATTTTTCTTTTTCATTTACATTTTGCCCTATACAAATACTAAAGCTGGCAACTATACAAATAAAACATACATAATGAAAATTGCACTTGTTAAACTACAAAAAAAAAGCAGGCAGCATTTAAAAAAGCAACGCTGCAAAAATTCGTAGTCACTTTTCAGCATGTTTTCATTTGAGTTCAATATTTATTTTTCCTGTTGTGAATTTTTTTTTTATTTTACTGCACATATAGCGGAGCATCGCTGCCATTTTGTAAATAAATGGAAAAAGTAGTAGTGCTTTTTGAGGGTTTTTTCCAAAATATGTATAAAAAAAATTTTAAAAATGAGTCAAAAAGTTGTGCCAAAATAAATAAAACTGCATTTATGTTAAAGCTGGTAGGCTGACATTGCAAAATCCGTTTTCATCATAAAATGCGAAACACAACCGTGGTTTCTGTTTTCCATTTTTACTGTCATGTTGTTTTTATTTTTTCATAATTTGTAGTGAATTGTTGAAAATTTAAAAGTTTTTTCTTTAATTTAAAATTTGTAATATTATATCAAAAGTAGCATTTTTTGAAGTTTCATAGAAAATATGAATGCATTTATGTGACACACATTTTGAATATGCAATAATATATTAACATATTTTATTAAAATTTTTTATTAGCATAATATTGAACATTTCAAAACATATCTTTGATTTTTTAGAAATTTCAAAAAATAATTTAATTAATTTGTTCCACAAAATAAGAAATGATTAAGTTATGCACCTGCATAAATGTGTACATTATATTCATATATTTTTTAAATCAAAATTTGCATAAAATCCTCCTTGTTTTCCAGCCTTGTGGCTCAATTTCTATACGAATAATTAGACTAAATCACTGTTATTTTTCTTAACCTTTAAATTCACCATCAATCTGTACTAGGTTTGTGTTCAAAATAATTCCTCATTTATTAATCTTGACAGTGAAGTCAAATGTTTCCCATAATCATATATCCCATAAAACGCATTCCATTTTTTTCTATGTTTTGGGGGATATCTTTCAAAAACCGTTTAAGCTTCGAAAAACTTGTTGTTTAAAAAATTTCCAAAATAGTATATCTATGCACTTCATGACGTATGATTAATCATTAAATACGTAAAATCTGTTATGAATTTAAATATTTAAAGTTTTCAACTTTTGAAACCTTTACAGTTCAAATGCGATATTTCCTACAAAGTTTTGATAGTGTAATTTTTTTCCACTATGAAATTCTCTGTGAGAAACTCAAATTTGATTATTGGCCGCTTATAATAAGAACCTAAAAATTATCTTTTAAAATATTCTTATCGGTAAAAAATTCAAATTGTCCAAAAAATTTTTAATTAATATTGATAATGAAATTGAATGTTTGCCTTTATACATAGCTTTTAATGCAACTAACATGCACCTTGTGACGTATGAGTAACCTTTAAAAAAGGATAGTTTGTAATAAATTTGTTTAAAGTTTTCAGCTTTTGAAGCCTTACAGTGCACGAGCGATGTTGTCTACTAAGTTATTCTATTGTCATCTTTCTTCACTTTGAAATTTTCTATTAGAAATTCGAATTTGATTAATGGCCGCTTGAAAAAGGCGCCTGAACTATGCTTTTCATCGAAACAAAACTCCAATATTCTAAGAAATTTTGTATAAATTTTAAGTAGAGTAAGTTCGGGTAATGTGGTTACCTGTTTTCTTTTTCGCCAATTTCTACCAAAGTAATGGTAGTAGGTTAGTTTGGTCAATTAATAAGTATTAGTTATTCTATTGTTTTTACTATTATATAATTTATAAACTAAAATATTAACTTCTTCAAGGGTGAGGCCCGATAAATTGACAGTACCTAAAAATAGCTGAAAAAGAAAAGTGTTGGGTAATGTAGATCACCCTGTCCATTTCCTAAAGTAATACCGTTATTCCCAACTTTTGTTGACTAAAAGTTGAGTTGTATTATTTTAGATTATATGTAATTGCTATACAATAGCTGTAAAGGCTTATTAAAGAATATTTTTTAGTAAGATAAACCAAATTCATACTAACAAATGAATTAGTCATAAGGAATACCGAATCATACGTAAAATAGTGCACCATATTACACAAACCCGGGTATCCCACAAAAGTAATTAGCTTTTAAAGGTGTAATAGTAATCAGCGTTAAATAATATAGGGTAGGTCACATTACCCGAAAACATCACTTTTTTGAAATGATCATTTAATATATAAAAGCAATGTAAAAACAGACGTGCTTATGCATTTTTTCGTTGAATAATAGCTCCGCAAATGCATTAGAGTTATTTGAATTTTAGAAAACAGAGTACGTACTAAAAAAAGTCATTTTGACCTCACAGCTTATATAAAGAAATTGCACATATGTAAGGAGCATAACAGAAAAGCCAAAGAGCGTAAAAAATATGTTAAATTGTTATATATGAGAAATAAAAGGGTGCACCACATTACCCACATAGTCCACATTACCCTAACTTACTCTATGAAAAGCTAAAATAGATAATTTTTTTTTTTAAAAAGCAAACAACTTTAGGTTATAAATTTTCGGAATTGCAATGAAAAAATAATTTTAGGGAAGTACAATTATTCCAGCGGCCTTCCCAAATTTTTTTCTCAGAAAAAACGATTGGCCAAGGTAGTCAATGTTGCAATTTATTTCATATATTTCTTGCTTATTCAAGTGAAGTCTTTTGTCCTTTTTGAGATTCAGAAAGAGATTGGAGCCAGTAAGGGCCAAATTAAGCGAATGCGTTGAGCGTGGTATTAATTCATAGCCCAATTCATTCAGCTTGAAATATATATGATATCGCTATCTTATCTAATATCAACCTTTGTGCATAAACAATGCAAGAAGTATTTTCCGCTGCTAAAATCAATCACGGGAAGGTTAAAAAAGAGAAAAAATGGGCGGTAACACAAAGAACATATTTCGTCTAATCCTTGAAATTACTCAAAAAACAAAAAAAAAAAAAACATTGTGACAAATAACATACACTTTAAAAATAGGCGGTCTCAAGGCGCCAAAAACAAAACTCGTTATAGTTTTTGAAAATATGCGACGCAGATGGATAAGATTTGGCACATCTCGTGGGTATCATGCCAATCAACACCCGCTCGAAAGATAGGTAAAGCTATTAGTGCAGTTGAATTAGAAAAGGCACTTATGTATGTAAAAATCTACGGGATCAATAACATCTACCGGAAAAATGGGTGGCACCATGCTCCGCAGAACAAAATTTATCGTATCTTTAAAATAATTTGAACGAAGCTTCATGAGATTTTGTAAACGATTCAAAAACAAAAAACACAAAGCAAAAAGTTGAGTTGTGGTACTCCAAAACCAAAATTCATCATTTCTCTGAAGCTATTTGAAGCAAATAGATGTTGTTACATTAAGAAAATTTGAAGTAGACGGCATTTTTCCTAAGTAACTCATGTTCGATATGACTTAACGCTTTCATTTCAACTTGGATTTACCAGCTTTATAGCTTGTAATGTCAATATATGCATATGAACTAAGGCTGCTGAAGCATATTGAAAATGTTTCGCATGGCGTATGAGAAACTTTATATAAGTTAAATTTAGCATGTTACAAATTTTTTTTCCAATGCGCATAAAAACTTAAAAAATTAAAGAGAAGAAATGGTTTGAAAATATTGCTCGATTTAGCCCAAAAGTTACACTCTTACTATTTTCTAAATAACTAATGTTCGATATGACTTGGGGCTTTTATTTCAACATACTTTTACCAGCTTTTTAGTTAGAAACGACAATATATGCATATGAATTATGGCTGGGGAAGCATATTTAAAATGTTTAACATGACGTATGAGTAACTTTATATTACCTAGTTAAATTTAGCATGCATATTTTTTTTCAAATGCGTATAAAAAACTTAAAAAAATAAAAAAAAATTGCATAAAAATATTGCACAATTATTGTATATTGGTCATAAATTATTTTAGCGCTGCGGAGAATATTTTCAAATGTCTCTGATAAAACCATGGCGTCCTAAATTAAAAGGGAGCAACTGACAATGCTTAATGAAAATAGAATTTATATGACAAAACAACAATAACACTCCATACAATACAATAGCAAGCAAAACGAGGGCAAAAGCAAAATGAAAACAAGTAGAAAATCAAACAAAACGCACACAGAGTTGTGTAAGAAACAAAACAAACATTTTGTTTTGTATTGTGAATACGTGCAAAGAAAAGTAAACAAAATCAGAAAAGTAAAAACGCGTACAAACACAAAGAGAGAAAACAAATACACTTGTACAACGAGCGGGTGAGCTGTATAGCACACACACAAATAAGCAGGAATACACGCATACTACTTAAAATCCGTATTGTTTGTTTTTACTTTTGGTACGCAAGTGAATGTCCTTCAACAGAGAGGAGAGAGAAAAAAATTGCAAAAAATAAAAAGAAATACTGAAGAAAAAAAAAAAATGCTCCATAGAGTATGTCCGCCATGTTTTCATTGCTCTTGTTGTTGTTATTGTTTCCTTTGTTTTGTAACAAAAATGCAAACGCACGC
Organism: Calliopum simillimum; assembly: GCA_951812925.1. Taxonomy (NCBI): domain Eukaryota; kingdom Metazoa; phylum Arthropoda; class Insecta; order Diptera; family Lauxaniidae; genus Calliopum; species Calliopum simillimum. The sequence goes on from OX638371.1 coordinate 26,997,884, forward strand.
ACAAGCACACTCACTTATGCATGTGTGTGTGTGTATTATGTCAACGCACACATAACTATCGATTTAAGGACAAGTAGCATTCTATTGTTTTTTAACATAATTTAATGCAAAATTTTTTGTGTTTGATATTGCAGTTTTTATGTGAAGGCAGCCCATATGTGTACTTTATCTTGAAGAAAACTGCCTTGCTTCTTTGTTTTGAAATGTTGTTCCTTTTTTTTGCTTTTGTAGGCACTCAAAAATTCATCTCTGTATCAAAAATTGATAGATTTTTCAAAAGAAAAAAAAAAAAAAAAAAAAATGGATACTGCCAAAGAGTTTGAGAGTTTTGCGATAAAAATCAGCACAAAAAGGAATCAATATGTGCACGTATTTACTTCGGGAATGGAAAAAGTAAAATGTTAGAAAATAGTGTTTGCTTAAAAATTGCTGGGTGCAACGTGGTAGATAAAACATGAGATCATATGCTTACGAAAACTACGTTAAGTTTTTCTAGATTTTATCTTTAAAATGTTGAAAAAATTGTTCATTTATCGTAATATTTGCAGAAGTTATAGACATTTAAAATTTACTAAAATTTGCCTTGTGGCTAAAACTCGACCATTTCATTTTGACTTAAAAAAAACACCCGATAAATTTCCATCAGTTACCATGTCTCTGCACTTGCTCTTTATGGGCGTGGCAAAACCGAATCAAAAACATAAAGGTTATATTATCGTTCCTTATTTTCAGTCCTATCTTCACACCGAGTTTCATAAAAATCGATGCAGCGGCTTAGCCATAAAGTGTTTTTCCCATTGAGGGCGTGTTATCGTTCCTTAGTGCTAACCCTATCTCCATATCGTGGTACCGCCTACTTAAAAAAAAAAACAAAAAAAAAACCTATGCACTGCTCCTTCTCACAACCTTTCAACAAAGATAAGAATACATATCTGTGCATTGACTCTGTATGGGCGTGGCAAAGCTGATTTAAAAATTGTATGGTCATATTGTCGTTCCTTAGTGCTAACCTTATCTCCATTCCAAATTTCATAAAAATCTATGCAGTGGTTTAGCCGTGAAAGCGTTTATTCTATTTAGAGGCGCGGTTTCGGCCACTTTGAAATATAATTGTTATGTTATCTTTCTTTAGTGCTAACCCTATCTCCATACCGTTGTACCGCCGAGTTAAAAAAAAAAATTCTATGAAGTGCTCCTCCTCACAACCTTTTAACAAAGCGCATGCGATTAGATTTAGGCATAGAAACATGGAGTGAACCAATTTCGTTTGCCCATATATAGATATGCCAGGTGATTGTTGTTGATATGACAATCATACGACCTGTTCTGCGTGATAACATGGAAAAGAATTTTGAAATGGCTTTAACTTTTGCAAATATAACGATAAATTGACCATTTTTTAAAGGTTTCACCGAAAAAAGCCAATTCTCTTAGACAGTGACATTTTTTTACATATACTTCAATTTCACAATTGAGGAGTGGCCGTACCAAAGGGCCTAAGTACCATTTCGAGGCAAAAGTAATGCCATACTTTTTATGTGCCTAATAGTCTGTTATTTGACTGTTATAATTTTTTCAACATAATGACATCAATTTCACGCTATCAGGAAAATTTTAAGTGAAAACAGAAAACAATTTAATTAATTTCTAACAAAATGCCACCCGTTTCATATTATGACACTACTTTTGCTTCGAAATGGTACTCAATTGAAGAATGGCCGTACCAAAGAGCTTAAGTACCATTGCGAGGCAAAAGTACTGTCATACATATAATCGGTTGTTTGACCGGTATTATTTTTTCAACATAATGTTATCAATTCATTTTTTCACAAACAAAGTAAACCCGAGTAAGAAAAGATTTTGCAATTATTTAAATGCCAATCGGTGACAAATTTGTCAAAATTATATGAAAGAAAAATGCATGGCCTACTAACTTGGTAACTAAAGCAAATCAAAAAGCATTTGACGGACAAAAAGCATGAGAGAATTAGTATTGCATTACATTGGTGCATTTTGAAGGTGTTTCGTAAGTTTATTTACAAAACTGAGTATGAGTATTTAAAAAAGTGTATGGAATTCCACTTTGTTTTCAAAATTTCTGGAAAGATTTCTTAGGAACGAGTAAAAGAAATCAACGAAAATATCCCATTTCAGTACCAGTACACAAAAGACAATTATAAACACCAACAAATTCTTAATTTTTCCTTACTTTGAATAAAATTACCCTTTTCTAAGTCATTACTACTATTTTATCTATGTACCTATTGGCTTTAGTTTAAAGTTCAGTACCTAATGTATTGTAACATCATACTTACTTAAATTACCGCTGGGTATATAAACGTTGCCTGACGGTGTGCGCACCAAACACGATGGCTCAAAATCTACGCCCAAATCATTCGGGTTGCCAGCGACTAAACGACCATTATTCATGCGATTCATTGTTGGATTCCTTGGTGGGACATCCGGTGGGGCTGAGGGCGTAACTCCTTCAAGGAGAAAGCCTGTAAAAAAATATAGGAAAAGCAAAAGAAAATTATAAGATTAATACATACAAACGAACCTATAATAAAATAGAAAGGCGTAATTAAAATATAGTGAGTGATAATGACGTTATTTTCCTTAGTAATTAATTGAATTTAGAAAAAAAAAAAACAAAACAATTCAGTTAAGTTATCTTAATTAGCTACGAGTAGCTTGCTTAAAGATTAGGTAGCAGTTTTGGTACCTCAATTTACTTATTTCTATGCTGAGCACTAATTTTGATAGTTTTCAAGTCTAAATTTAAGTGAATGAATGTCAGGCTAAGAGTTTAAAAAAAAAAAAATAAGAAAAATAAGCTAGCATACTTTTAGGCTGGAAATTATAGTGGCTAAGTGCACTGTGACTTTTTGCGCAGCTTAGACAGCAACCAAATCTTATGTTTTACTTAAAGAAATCAATTGCATACTTTTAGGCACACGCTGTTCAAACTTAAGCAAGTGTGTAGTTTTTTCTTTTTTGTATATTTACTCTCTGATTCTCTCACTCTCTCTCCCATGACAATAGCTGTCTAATTGACAGGCAAGCAGACATTGAGTAGCAATCATTGAAAATGTAGCAAAAGTGATTTCTCGGGTAGTAAAAATAAACATCTACTACAAATGAAAAGCATTAATAAACACTTTCTTACGTTGTACGTTTCGTTCGGACGCATCAAACGCAACAACAACGCCATTGACGTCAATTTAAGTTATTTTGTCAATATTGACGCAATGTCAGATTTTGGACACGAGAATGAACAATGTCTATTTTTTTTGTTGCATGCGAATGGGTGAAAGGAAAAGTCGTGTGAAGAATAACTAAAATTCTAGCTACGAAATAAAAAAAAGGTGCCTAAAAGTATGCAACGAAAAATTATTTGAAACCTGTAATGCATACTTCAAGGGTTTGAAAAGCACACTTTGCTATAGTGTTTGAGTACATATACATATATAAATATATCTGCGTCATTTTGACAAAACTAAATAACTTGAAATTGTCAATTTTTCGTTAGAGCCGAAAAAAACTGCTTTTCAATAATGAGGCTGAATTTCGGTGATTCAGCGTTAAAATTCTTTCTTTGATATATTTTTACAAACCTTAAACTGTCGACAGTCAAACTGTTTTCCTTTTTTTTGTTAACAACAGTTTGCTGCACAAATGGCGGAAAACACAAATCTTGCGTTAGTTATGGGACACTCTCATTTGCATCTCTGAAACTAAAAATCATAGTAAAATGACGACTAAACCAAAAACATGATTAAAACAATGGAAAATTTTCTTATGTTTAGTTGGTTTGAATTGTTAAAATTACACAGACATGATTCCTTAGGCGCCCGAGCGTAGGCAACAAAATCTGTTAAATGAAAATAGTTTAAATATCGAAATATCGTTAAAAAGAAAGTAATAATCTTTTCTTAAAAGAAATGAAAGTGGTAATAAGGTAATTTATTTTGAAAAAAAAAACTTTTAATTCAAAATAAATTTATCCTTAAATTCTTCTTAAAGAAAATAGTAATCAAAAATTAATTTTCATTAAATTTTATGTTTGTAATTAAATTTTTTTATCTTCATATCTCTTAATTGTTGTTGCAACATTGCTGTTGCTACATGGCAAAATTTATTGCGTGTTTTGGCAGCAACGGTAGGAGTTGCCGTAGTAAAAAAGTCACATTTCTTAACATTTTAATTTCTGTGCAATTTTAAATGCAATGCTCGCATTATACATACATACATATAAATGTTTACTAAAAAAAGTAATAAGGACACAAATAGAAATACCTACTAAAATTCATGCCACAATCCATGATAAAATGCTAATTAGTAGCAAGGAAAATAAAGTAGCAGCAGTTAAAACGGCAGCAACTTTTGTTGCTGGTAATAAAACGTTGACCTCACATTTACTTTGCCAGTTATGTCTACATGGGATTTTGTATATCTTAAGGCTTTTTTTAGTGTTTTGCATAGAGATTTTATTTTATTCCCTGCTGTTGTCCTTTCTGCTTCATTTCACTTTATGTTTTTGTATCGTAATATCACAACATTAGTTAACAAATATGTTAATTTGTGTATGTGAAATAATATTCTTTTGCTGCCGCGAAAAGTTTAGCTTTCCCAACAAAAAGGTCATTTTCGCAGGAGAAAATTATTTCAGTGCTCTATTCCTCCTGATGAAGAAACTCAAGATTCAGAAATTGTCTTTAAAATTGTGACGTATGAGTGACATTTTATTATTAACCATAATTTAAAAGAGAATTCTGACTTAAATATACTATATAATTGTTTTAAAAAAGAATTTTTAGAACACACGTCAAAACTGAATATTTTACTAAAAATTTCATTAAAATCGCTTCAGTAGTTTTTTGAAATTTTCCACACAAACAAGCAGAATTTTCACTTCTTAAGCAAAAATATATTCTTTGTAAAACGAAAGTTTTCTGGAATGATTTTATTTGAGAACCTTGTTGCCTTGTGTTAATATTATATAAGTTTGCCACAAAAGTAAAACCGCATGCCACGCCCATATTACGCTAAGTCGCACTAACAAAACGAAAGGAAAAACACCAACAATAATAATTACAAAAAATGCCATTCCAACAACGCGCGAGGAGCTTCTTTTTCATTTCTCCACAACACAGATAAGCTGCTTATCTTGGGTGCTTTTGGTGTAGTGTCAGCCAGGCAGCAGTCAGTTCAAAGCGCCAGTTTAGCTTGACTTTACTTCGCAGCTAATGATGATCATAATGATGATGATTATGCTACGTTACAGCTCCAAATGTTTGTTAAAGTGTGTGTTTCTATGCATTTATTTGGTTGGCAACTTACATAAATGGCAATGTCAATAACAAGAAGAAGAAAACAATAATGAGCAGTAAAAAGAACAACAAATAAACAGCAACAATATGGGCTTATTCTTTGGAATATTAAATTAAAGTTAAAGTTAAAAGAAGTAGTGAAATTTATTTATTAAAAATTATGTTACTATGAAAGTAGCAATGTCCCAAAAATTTAAAAAACTTGCTCATCAGCTGTATTTGAATTCTTTTTGTACAACAAACATGTTGTCGTTCAATAAAAAATGTTTACTTTTTCATATTGCCCATTGGTCAGCACATAAAATCACGAAACACCTCTTTAGAGCTATACAGTTTTGTTGAAAGCACCCGAACGCACTCTTATCAGCCGCCCTTATAGTGGCATGACTATAATTGTATCGAAATTTTATATCTACAATTTCAATAAAGTAACACTACCTTCATATCGTCGGTTTAAAAATACAACTAGACATCTACATTTTTTATGTTTTGAGAAAAAAGCGTTTTAAATTTTTTGAAATTCGTTTTTTGTATGGAATTTTGCAGTTTTTTGCTTTTTATTCTGTTTGTAAAATTGAATGGGGACCACATTTCAAAAAACCGACTAGACTTGGGCAAATAACCGTTTTTTCTTCATGTTTCTGTATACTTAACTTAAAACATCAATGTATGTAGATGTCTATTTGTAGTTTTAACCCGACGATATAATTAATAAAGAAAATAAAGATTTCTACCGAAATAGTTTTTTAAATAGAAATCACAGAATTTTTCATCACATATAATTCACAATTATATTTATTTGAAGGAAGATATTTATATCATTGTTTTAACCATACAAAAATTGCAATTCTTGCAGTTTTATTTGAAAAGTACTTATAAATAAATTTTATAAATGGGGCATTCCATTGTGACTCCTGTGACATTTTGTTATAGGTTATGACAAAACTTTGGTCATAACTAAGTTATTTTAAGCTCTAAGGCTGTGAAAACAGTCTCGAAAAATAAAGAAGCATAAGGAAATTTTAAAAAGTTAATATGCTCTGTCTTAAATTGTTGTCTAAGTAAGTTTATCTCATAGGATATGAAATGGAACGCCTTTTTCCATTTATTAAGTTAAAGAAGAATTTAAGCCAATCTATTGCTACTTGGTGAATTTTTTTATGTTAAAATTTAATAAATATGTGGCTACAATTGAAGACTATAAAATAAAAGCCAGCTATTTTATGAAGAAAATATAACATTTTGTATTTGTAAATCAACAGGACATTCTGTTATGACTTGCGGCACAAACATTAAATCAGTGAAGTTTTTTATAATCGAATTTTTGATATTTTAATGATATCTATTGTAATAAGCAATAACTGTTTAAGACGATATTTGGTCACAAATCAAAATCACATAAGCCATGTTATTAATCAAATTAGAACAAATTTGCTTTTTAGTCAAAAATCGGCCCAATCTGTATTCTTTATTATCACAGGCAATAAGAGAGGATGTCGTGATGATAGGTTTTGAAGTAAAAAGCCATGTTTTATAAAGAATAAAAACTTAATGGTTAATTATGAAATATAAAATAAGCCGAATTGAGATAAATATGCTAGAAAAAGTTATCTCTTATAATTTTTTTAAGATTTTTTTTAGAGATGGTTAAACAATGGACATTTTACATTATGATATTGTTAAAATGGAGGTAATCGGATTAAATAAAATTTTTTTCTCATTTTCCGTTTTGGAATGCAATGATCCATACACAACTCTATTCTTTTCTCTGGAACTATTTTCTGTTAGGTTAACTAACCCTTTTGACCCGGAAAAAAACTGTGGGGTACACAATATTTGTGATAGGTTAATCTTAGAAACTAAATTTAAGTAAAATGTTTGACCGTCTCTAAATTCAAATTTTCACTGCCAAGGCGCTTCCGGTCTATACTCCTGTGGTTGCACAACCTTATATTGTATTCAAAAAAAGAAAAAAAAAAAAAAGTTTTTCTAATCAAAAAATAAAATTAAAAAATTTTAATAATACTTTTTCTTTGACATCATAAAGAATAAAAAATAAATTTGTTTTAAAAAACTAAATTAATTTTGTAAAGAAATATAAGAGATAGTTTTATTCCTGAACACTAAAACTAAAATTTTCATAACATAGCTCACTCAGGTGTTTGAACAACATTAAAATTAATAAAAGACAAATTTGTTTGGCCAGAAATTATTAAAGGTATAACAAATTGGACTCGTTCCTGTAAAGTTTGTCAAACTTCAAAAATAACTCGCCATTGTATCAAGCCTATAGGAGAATATCCATTTCCGGAACAGCGATTTGATCACATCAACATTGACATAGTTGGTCCACTACCACCATCTGATATAAATATTGCTTAACGTGCATAGATCGTTTTTCCAGATGGCCAGATGTTATTTTCTTAAAAGAAAATAAAGCAGAAACAGTCGCTAAAGGATTTTATTTGCAGTGGATTTATCGATTTGGTGTACCATTAAGAATTACCACAGATCAAGGGAAGCAATTCGAATCCTATCTATTTAACGGGCTTTCTAAATTTATTGGTTCAAAGCATGTACGAACAACTTCCAATCATCCACAATCAAATGGAATAATTGAAAGATTCCATAGAACTCTAAAAACAGCTATTAAAATCAAGCAGACTGAAAAGTGGACTGAGGTTATTCCTAGTATACTTCTGGGGCTCAGATCTTGCGTAAAAGAAGACATAAGTGAATCCCCATGCAACGTTATATACGGGAGCTCAATACGTTTGCCAGGAGAATTTTTAACACATTCCCATTTTAAAACTCAAAATGAATTTGTGCAGAATATAGTTAAAAACATTCAAAAAATCAAACCTACAAACGCTAGACCACATTATTCAAATAAGTGTTTTATTTTTAAAGAACTATCCAGCTGTACTCACGTATTTATCCGAGAAGACGGAATAAAGAAACCTCTTCAAGCTCCCTATAAGGGACCATACAAAGTACAAGAGTTTTATTCCTAAACTCCCAACAGATGTTTTTGATTTGAATTTTCGAAATACAATGTCCTTGGAGTGGTTATAAGAAAAAACAGTTGTTACTAACTGAGTTTTATTATTCAAAAGTATTTATTCAAAAATTTTTGGGATATATTGTCCCAACCAGTTCGAAAGGGTTAATCTACTATTGTTGATTTATAAAAAACAACATTTTCTCGCCAGTGATGCAAATGTAAAGGTAATTATACTCTCTCTTTTGCCCACTTTAATGTTGTTTCGGAAATACCTGCATTTTGTCATCAGTGGCTCTATAGTAAAGCAAATTATACTCTCTCCTTTTATCTTTTTATTTTTTTTTTTCAGAAAACCATGCATTTTGTCATCAGTGGCCCTAGGTTGAAGCAAATTATACTCTGCTTTTATTATTAGTTCGGAAAAATCTGCATTTTATCATCTGTGGCTCTAATTACATTAAGGACAATTATACTCTTTACTCTTCTCTCTTTATTGTTGTTTCGCAAAGTTCTATATTTTATCATCAGTGGCTCTATGGTTAAGCCAATTATTTTCTCTAATCCTCTTTTTATTGATGTTTCGAAAAAACCTGCATTTCATCATAAGCGGCTATATAGTAAAACAAAATATACTCTTCCCTATTTATTGTTGTTTCGGAAAAGCCTGTGTTTTATTATTAGCGGCTCTCTCCTCTTTTCTTTTTATTGTAGTTGGGGAAGTACCTGCATTTTTTTGTCATTCACCTATTAGTAAGAAAAACAGCGTTTTGATGGACTTACAAGATTGTTTATTGTCGTTTCAAAAGTACCAATACTTTCTTATCAGAGACCTTACAGAACAAACAATGGCATGCTTTACTCTTGCTCTTTTATCAAAAAGTTAATATAATCACTCTTGCATTTTCGGAATTAATTTGGATAAAAATAAACAATGTAATATACTTATAATAATATATATAGAAAGCTTTAATAAAGGGTGTTTATTAAGCCCGATAGAACTTGAAATTGTAAAAACTAACACGAAAAATTAAATTTTGATGAAATTTTGCTCGAAAAGTGTCCCAAAACTGGACGGCCAGAATACGCTACGTCAAGAACAGCCGCGGTATCCATATGCCCGAAAACATTTTAAATGGTAATGCCACATATTGAATTTAATTTTTTGTTCTATCGGGCTTAAAAAACACCCTTTAAAAAAAAAATAAATTTTGAAAATTAGTTTCTAAAATCTGCAGCTCAAGATACACGATTGCAAATTATTTATATATTTTAGTCGAACTTTAAATTTTAGTCAAGAAAATATCTTGAACATAGGCAAATTTAAAGCGCCAAAATTTCTAGCCCATTTTAATGTCTTTGTGTACAAACAAAAATCTCAATAGAAAATCCCAGCGTCCAATTTAACGCCAACGCATTAAAATAATAATTACAATTGCAAAATAAAGGAAATTCCACAAAAAAGCAAAGGATATGCACAGAAATTTTCAAAACAACAACAACAACAACAGCAACACCAGCAGTCAAATTAAAAAAGGACTAAAAATCCGTTGCGGCTATTTTTAAACCGCATGATATAATCCAAAGCACCGCAGACGCGCTCATACCATGCGTCAAATGATGCCGCAGGATGTGTTGTTTGTCGCAGATAAAAAAATAGCCCATACACTTACAAGTGAGACAAGGCAGAAAAGTGGGCAAATCGCACTATATTGAGCAAAGGAGTGGTGGTGGTGGTGGTGGTGATGGTGAATTTGTAATCGCCGTCGTCGTTGTCGAGCATAAAAAGGGAAAACGAAAAAAGTATCATATTTTCCGCGGATTAAATTCAACAGCCGCAAATGACGTTGCTAGCAAATGCTTAGACTGTGGATGATGATGATGATGACAACTACGTAGAAGACTACAAAGAAACAAAAAAAAAAAAAAAAAACAATAATCCAACAACAACAGCATATTAGAGCTAGAAGATTGCAACAATAAAAACTAAAACCAAAGCAAAGCGAAAAGAATAAGTAAAACCAACGCAAACATAAAATTCGCTTCATTATTACTTTGGCATTGTAGTACAAAAAGCGCTATGGTATATGAAATGAAAATTTCATTGCCGTATTTTAGGCGCGCTGTGCAAAAGCAAAGGCTTGATTACAGCGATTATGTACGTTTGTGTGCAAAGGACACAATCACAGCCACATTATATAGTTTCATAAGCTTTGTCACTCTCTACCTCTCACTCTTTTTCACTCCTTCCTCTCAGTTTTTCATTATTTCATTTTGTTAAATATTTTGCTGTTAAGCCTATAAATAGGCTTAAAATTTTCTATGCCAATGCTTGCGAAATTTATTATATGCGCTGCTGCCGTTACTGTCATAATGCTGTCGTTGTTGCTGCTGCTTCTTCAAACCGCTATCTCTACACCAACACTGTCAGACACAAATAAAAAGCATTTGAATATCAAATAGAAAATGTTGAGAAAATTTTGAATGCGAATTGAATTTTTTTTTTGGATTTATTTTTATGTCTTAATTTTCTTCTTTTCTTTTTTTCCCGCATTATTTTCACTTATAGCGTTGTTCTACGAAAAGTAGTTGTAGTATCTTTTGCAATTTACTGCGCCATCTTTAATTTTCTGCGCTCTGTTTTATGCTGTGTGCTCTTGAATGTATGCAGTGGAATACTTATGTAAGTATGTTGCGAAAGTGTAGTGAAGTGTTGCATACTTTTTTGGCACAAGTTCTTTCTTATGCTTTTTTTTCTTTTCTGATTTTTTACTTAATTTTCTTTTTCTTTTTTGTTTGATAATGAAAATAAATTGGATTTTCTGCGGCAAGCATTCATTCTTGGCTTTAGCTTTGTTGGCAATTGGAATTGTGACAAAAAAGGGGACGCAGTCGAAGGGATAGTTTTTGAGACTATGAAAAGCAATGCTGCTGGTTGTAGTGGTGGTTTTGCATAGCCAAATAATATTAAATTTGCATTTATTATGCATAATATGAAAACAATTTTGTGCTTTAAAATTTTTTATATTTCATTTCTTTCTAAACAGTTCTATTTGGTAGCTCAACCGCTCAGTAAAAGTTTAAAGGACGCTGAGGAAAGCATTTGAGATTCTATCACCGTACTAGTTTTGTTTAATAACCGCTAAGGGCCTGCATGAAACATCTAGCAATATAGAGAACTTTTTTTTACTCGTACATTTTACACAAAACTAATCTATCAGGCATGTTCTGAAATCCGATTCTCTTCGGAAACGGAATGAAAGAGCTCTGCATTGCGACAAATAAGATGGAATCGGATTTGTTTTCCCACAATTGAAATATGATAATGGTTCCTTTTCGATTTACCGAAACATAAATCCAGTTTGGTGTTAATTATCGAAATTCAGAGCTTTTGAAGATTGCTTTCATTCCGTTTCCGAAGTGAATCGGATTTCAGAACATGCCTGTATGTATTTGAAACAAAAAATTTAAGATTCAAATCTTCACTGTACACTGAAGTGTTTTATTAGTGTCAAAAAGCCTGAAACCTGATTTTAACAAATACTTCAGTGTACTGTATTTCATATAAACAAATACTTCAGTTCATTGTAAAAAGCCGGATTTTAAGAAATACTTGAGTAAACTGTATTTGATACAAACAAATACTTCAAGTCAGTGTAAAAAACCGGATTTAAGCAAATAAGTACTTCAGTGTACTGTATTTTTTAGAAACAAATATTTTAGGTCAGTGTAAAAAATCCAGATTTAAACAAATACTTCAGTGCACTGTATTTTATACAAACAACTCGGTATTGTAGTAGCTTTCATACGAGAAAAAGAGAGTGTTAAAAAATGCACAAAGAAGACAGCGAAAAACTAATCTTGTCACTAAAGTAGTATTTTGTAGTGTACACTACAACTACAGTTAATGAACGGAATTGAACTCATTCAAATCAAATAGTATTGGTCAGTGCTGCATTTGTTTTTTCTTTTTTATATCCAAGTGCTGTTTAGACATTTGCACGCAACACTGAACTGAAGTATTTGATAAACCAAAAGTGGGTACAAGACATAACGCAGCTTTAAACAAATTGTCTTGAAACTTGAAGAAATATTCCCTGATAGTAAACCATCTTGAAACTTCTATATGAACATCAACGTGGAGACCTTTAAAGGTTTCCATGCTTCCGCATGAAAGCTCTGGACCTATAAATTCCTGGGGCACTACTCCTTTATCTACTGATCAAAAAGTTTGCCTTTAAAAGGCAATTTTAATTGCCTCAAGGTGGATTTTGGTAAGTTTATTGATAATTTACTTCCCAATTGAAGTGGGAAGAGCAGAATTTTTTGATGGGATGTTCTAATTTTTTATAGCCCACAAATTAGCTAAAAATAGCTCTGGGGTTTCTGACGTGAAATTGTCACTATCATTGGGACAATTTTCATACATATTCATTCCAATTTTAGATTTTGGCAATATAAAAATGATTAACATCCAACCAAAGCCTATTTTTCGCCCGGCAACCAGAAGACCGTAAGAAGTCGAAGCTATCAAATATAAGCAGATCTTAGAGGCACAAGGAAACAAAGAAATACTTTATACTATAAAATGTTAATCATACGTCATGTTACATCAAAATGAATTTTACGTAAACCACTGAAAAATTTAAAGCCAGCCATTATTTAAAAACATACTGTACTGTTAAGAATTGTATCCCTAACAAAAGCAACTAAGACACATAAGCCCCAAATTATATCGAAGCAGGGATACTTGTAAAAATTAATTTTATATTAAAACTTCCTCAGTTAGATTCTACCTAGATCGAAGTTGGAATTGCAAATGATGTGGCTTGTTTTATCTCATTTTTTCTCTACATACTTAAGACGACTTTCCTGTATGACCAGTCTGAGATCTTTGTTATTTGAGAATGTATAATATCTAACCAGAAGTCCGTAAGAGCTATGAGCTGGGTGACTATTGATTATAAGCCGATTCTAGAGATTCAAAAAGAGCAAGCATAACGTGAATTAAAGTAATAATGGAGAAAATTTAAGGTGCTAGCATGTCAAGATACACGATAGAGAAGCTTTGGGTTTTCTGAATGAGTTTGCTTGAATATATCATACGTCATATTACATCAAAGCTATTATTAAAACAAATATTTTATTATTAAGAAATGTATGTTCAACGATAGCTATTTAAACAGATAATCGAACCAGAAATTTTTTGTGTTAGTAAAGCCTTATAAATGCCAAGGCCATACAATTTTAAATTCAAATTTGTACAAAAAATGTCACTCATACGACATATTGAAACAAGGTGAATTTAATGAAAATAACTGTAACTATAAAATTTATCTTCAGCCATTATTTAAATACATGTTTTATTGTTAAAAATAGTATACTCAAAAAAAATTCCACAGACAGTTAAGCTTCAAATTGCATCAAAGCAGAAAAATTTCCAAAAATGGCTTATAAATGACAAAAAATTTTACCTACTTTCTGAAATACTCCTAACATAGTGACATGATATAAAATATTTACAGCGTAATAATACATACTCAAACAATGACAGCAAACAAATGTAAGCCCACAACAAAAAAAGGGTTATACTTATATGTATATACCGTTGAAAGGCGTTAAAAAATTAAAATACAACCCGTGCAACAGTGCGCCAACGCCATCTATATAGCGTAAAATTTAACACAAAGTGTCAAGTGCGCTTAACCCGCTTTCACAAAAGGTGCTTGACATTACAGAGAGCACGCAAACGAGCTCTTTCCTCTGCTCTGCGGTGACTTACACTATGAAACTTTTGTACATACTATCTATCTCTTGCAACGTCGTAGCCTACTAGGCATAAAGTTGTCTTTGTCTTTTGGCGTAAATTTTTTTTTTCACCAACTATCCGAGTGCTTTTGTGGTTTCCTTAACTTTTTTTTTCTCTTTTTTGCAACAAAATACAAAAAGAATTAAACTTTTAGTTTCTCTTTTGTTCTTTTTGTTTTTCATTTGAGCCCCCAAGGAACTCAGAGGCCAAGTGCACTGAGTATTTTATTTGTTGGCTTGAAATTGTAGTAGATTGCATTTGAAGTGCAACTGCTGGTGAAGAAAAAAGTAGTAATAGTAGTAGAAATAGTGTGGCAAGAAAATAGTGTACGGGTACTTTGCCATTGTTGTTAGTGTGCATTTAAGTAGTAAATGTATCGTGTGTTTACATAACCTAAGAATTGTTTGACTTGTTGTTGTTGTTGCTGTAAAAAGCAACATCAAGCTGTTAAAAGGAACTAAAAATGGCATCAACAAAAGTAGTAAAACAATGGGAAAAATATTTTTTAAGCTGGTATTGTATACTGAGTGTTCTTTACACCAAATAGTAAATGCTGTAGGTGTATTGGATGTTTAAGTGTAAACTCAAAAGATGTATATATACAAATATATACGTATGTGTGTACAATCCGTACTAAATTATGGTATGTAGTTATATAAAAAAGCTTAAATAATTGTTTAGTTAAAATATTTAAAATTTCGTGCTTGTAAAGTTATTGCATAAAAATTGTTAATCATACGTCGTGTATTCTTAATATAAACGGCATTAAGCTGTAACGTCTATATCCGAGGCAGTTATATGCGGCCAAAATTCAAACTTATAGCTCTTACTAATCACAAAAGGCTTAATAAAACACATCGCATATTTGCACTATAGTAAGATCGAAGCTGAGCTATTGGAGCAGAGAGTTGTCAAAAAAAGTAAGAACTGTGTTTTAGTATTTTTAACTTAATTTTTCTTTAATAACTTTCATATTTAAGTCGATAATTAACACTGAACATGTGAAATCCAAATAAGCATATGTGTAACCTATATTTTAAATGATATTTCATTAAACATATATAAATATGTAATTTAATTATTTATTTTATGTTTTCATACTATATATAAAATTGTATTTTATTTAATAATTTGGCAAAAATCAACCTTCACACGCACGCAGACATTTATACAACATGTATGTATACGGTGGTTTCAACCGAAATAACTACCAGTACAAACATACAAAATACGTGACAGTCATATTAATTTCGTATAAAAAAAAAAGAAATAAATTCACTATAAGTTCTTGTAGTTTGTTGATGGTATTAAAATTAACACCCAGTATTTCTTGTATAATAATAAATCACAAAGAACAAAAAAAAAAAAAAAAAAAAACAAAGCTAAAAGGCTCCAAACACAACTAAAACTAAAACAAAAACAAAAAGCGAAACTTTCAAGCCGCCAACCCTGAGGAGCTTGTAGTTTTAATGAAAAAAAAGGCAAACCCAGTGAAAAATGATTTAAGGTAACATAGATGTATGTACCATTAGCTCAAATGAGTTCAAACACTAGATATAGTAAGACCTTGTCTTATCTTATTTAATTTGATTATATATATTCTTGAAGTACCAATTCAACTTATTAGCTTTATCCTTCAGAAAAGGGACCATATCTTCTACCGTGTGTTTCAAAAAATGTGCCACGCCGACTTTTGATTATCGAAATGTCAAGAAAAACTATTCTAACAGAAATGGAGGCTTTCATTTCTCAACTCGTTTTTCATTTATCTATCGACCTACGTAAAAATTGCCAAATTTTTAACTTCGATTGCTGCAAACTTGAGTTTTTCATAAGGTAAGGTAAGTTTCAAAATGAACTTTGAATGAGTGGTGACAACCAATATTTTTCGATGTATAAATCGATATAACTGATGATATGCTTAGAACGTGATGATTTATAATTATACTTTTTCTATAAGATAGTCCAATAATTCACATATATCTACACTACACACGTATTTTGACAACAAATCGATACTCAGGTCGACTATTTTTTAAGTGGTTTTGTCTATTTGGGTGAGTCTTCGAAAAATGTACCATTCAATGTTCCGGGACTCAAAACCATGTTTAAATTTAAAACTTGATATTTTAACTATTTAATATACGAGTAGATACCTAACCAAAGCTTCTAAACGTATTACTTAAAAAAATAATTTTTAATATTTTACTCTGAAATTATAACATAAAGTGTTAAAAACTCATTATCCGTTCTGTCCCTAACCGCTTCTTAGTGCACTTTATCTGCCCGTTTCGATTAATACGTCGTTTTCTTAAAAAACTAATACGACTACATTTCAGCTACTGTTTTTCTGTGCTAACTCTTTGAATTTTTTTTTTTATATAGAATTGATAACCATGGAAGTTAGTCCCTTAATTTAGACTATCTGCATTCAGTTTTTCTTATTCTTACTATAAATTTTTTTAAATATTGAGTAAAGAGAACTGAAACTGGAAAGAAAGAGTAGATTCGGTGCACTTTCAGCTCAGTCAGTTTTGTTTTTTCGACAGTGAGTGTTCGTGGGTTTGTTTTTTAAAAAATTTTAAATATTTTTTAAATATTTTTTAAAGAACGCAAGTATGAATCATTCTGAGCATTTTGTGGCTTTAGGTCGCGATCAGAGTGCATGTTTTGAGCAACACTGCGCTTTGAGCAATGTTTTAGCTTTAAACAGTGTAGAATGATTTGTATGAAAAAAGCGCATCATTACGTTTTGTTTGTAAAGTAAATGAAAAGAAAAAAAAAAAAAAATAGCAAAACAGTTAAAGTGAATTTGCTTCACCCCAGTATGCGAGACGGTTCATATCTTCGTTTTTTTATCCGTTACGGATCCGTTACTGATCCGTTTGCGGGAGAGATTCCCAAAAAAAAAGCGAATCGTTTTTTTTTTTCGTAACGGATAAAAAAGCGGAGATGTCAACCGCCTGGCCCACTGGGATACTTCAGTTTGCATTTTTCTGTCAAATTAGAGCAGGAAAATTAAAAATCAGTAAAAATCAATGACTATTTATCCATCATTTTATGTATTTTTACATTTTGTTTTTATTTCACACAGTGGCGCCCACTGCGATCGCTATATGCTTCTTGATCTTTGCCACGCTTTGCTTTGATCGCAACTTTGCTCAAAGCGCGCACTCTGATCGCGACCTTAGGTATAAGAATTCAGAACGTTGCTGAAGAATATATCAAGCAAACAAAAGAAACAGAATTGTTAATTGGCGTAGATCACTCAGTCTATATGCAAATTTACTTTAAAGTGTAGGCTGACTGAGAACTATTGTAGTTCCCAAACGAAAATTTCAAGGTACAAAATGGTATTGAAATATTAATGGTATTGGATAGAGCACTTCATCAAAAAAATATTAAAATGTTTTAAAAGCATTTCTTTTATAACAACTGTAAACCATATCATAGACATAAAAGCCTTTTCAAAGTTAACTCATGCTGTAATAATTATGAGATTTTGCCGCATTGACAAAAGCATTTAAAAAAAAAAATAAAATTATGTGCAACTTAAAAAGTGTGCAGCAAAGTAGAAAATGAGTAGAAAAATAAATAAAAAACGCGACTAAGAATAAACGAATAAACACAAAACACAAAAAGAAAGCAAAATTTACAAACAAACAATAAAAGTATACAAGGTTACATTTAATGAAGCTTTCATTTAATGGCTGCGCTTTTCAAGAAAAAATTTTTTAACACAACAAAAAAAAGAAAAGTTTTCCCTCTGTGACACAAAAAAGAAATGGAATTATATAGTGAATATAGTGCAAAAAGAAATGGATTTAAATAAAAGAAGAATAAAGTATAAAAAAAAGAAACAAAAAAAAAAGAAAAATTGCTGCAACAATAAAACAAGAAATAAGTGCATTGTGCGAGGTCAAGGATATAACTATTTTGTAGGTATTTTAGTATCGCTTACATTTGCATCTATTTACTAACATAGGAAAAAAGCTGTTTTTAAAGGAATTTTCCAATGAAAAATTATTTGTAAAATTTTTTGTTTTATTAAGTATGAAATTTAGCATAGTTTAGTTTCACTCGAGCTATGCTCAAACGATAATGTTGCCAGTAAACAGAATTTTCCACTTTGAGTCAGTGTTTTTAACTAAGCATACTTTCCAGTGGCTTCTGAGAAAGTACAGAAAGCTTAAAAAAAATTATTTTGGTTATTCTAGCGAAATGCTTATAATATCGTGAAATATAGCTCAAGTTTACAAAAGAGTGTGTCGAAAAAAACTTAAACCGTTCAATTTAAAAATTCTTAAAAATATGTGAATTTATTGATATATTATAGAAATTAATCAAACGTTAAAATATTGCAATATTAATCGGAATTTATAGATCTATCCATCTTTTCCGGCAATCCTCCCATTAATGATTTTATAGTTGTTTCCGTTACCTTTTTGGAGGAGCCGGTCCATTTACGCTTTAAGTCAGACATGTCCTGGGATAACTTTCGTGTGTCCTTCAATTCCCTTTTCACGAGCGCCCACTACTTATCTCTCCACTGGAGTTCTGAACAGTTGAGTGGGTTTGCCTTCGGTGGTACAAAATTTACGTTATTATTTGCATACCACTCTAGGACCTTTTTTCCAGAATGGAATGATACTAAATCGAGCCAGAAATATGTAAGCACTCTGTGCTGTTTTAGGAAAGGCAAAAGCCGTTTTTGAAGACACTCCTTAATATACATTTCTGTATTTATCGTTCCTGATGTCACAAATGCTTGGCTTCTTTTGCCACAACTGTAAATGACTTGTCACAGGAGAAACTTTTTAGGAAATTTTGTTTTCTTTTTTGTCCGGTAGTCACATAACAATCTTGACCCGGAAGTTGTGAAAAGTCTGCCAGAACATAGGTTTCATCATCCATCGCACGGCACGTAAATTTTTTTATAAAATTAGACCTAAATTTTTTAGCTCGTTTTCTTGCTTCTAAATGCTTTACCGCATTGCGATCTGGAACTTTTTGAACTTTATACGACTTTAGCCCAGCATTAACTTTGGTTCTGCACACAAAAACATCAGAACATACAACTACTCCAGCTGCTTTTCTGAAAGAAGTGTTCGGAGCTCTTCGAAAAAGTTGTTCGACATTTTTTGCCTTACCAATATTTAATGGACATTTTTTTCTTCCTGATCCAGGTTTTCGTGCAATGTTTAAGGCTTTTTCATACTGTTTAATGGCTTTTGAAAGAGTGTGACGATGAACCTTGCGATCTGTTGTAATTTTTTTTGATTGTCCACAATGGATTTTTTTGAAAAGTTTTAATTATTCATTCACGTTTTTTTTTTTTTTTTATTAATTAAACCAACGCTCAGGGGATAGCCCCTATAAATGCCATTCACCGTGTTGATTTGTAGAAAAGGAAATAGGTTAGTCGATGAACATTTTTCTTAAATCTACCGATGTCACAACTGTCCGGAAAAACGCTTGCAGGGATATTATTTCACAACTTAATCGTACGACCAAAGAACGAATTATCACGATAGTGTGATGTTCTGTTTAACACCGTTGCAATGCAGTAGAGATGGGCCTGATGGGACGCTCGAGTGCTGCGAGAAAATATACGAACTGACGGAACCAGCCCATAAATTTCTCTAGAGCACATCCCATGGTAATATCTATAATAAAGAGTAACACACCCAACGTTACGACGGTGTTCATTAGAATCAATGGAAGATGCAATATCCCCATCCCCAATCAACTTTATCGCACGACGTTGAACTCTGTCTAGCAGCTCCAAAGTAATTTTTGGAGCCCCGGCCCAGATGTGCGAATTGTACTCTAGCTTAGATCTAATATAGGTGAAATAGACAGTCTGAAGATCAACAGGAGTGAAGTATTTCTTACACCGTTTTAGATAACCTAAACATCTGGCCGCTTCTTTCGACACATCGAATACATGGTCTGTCCAACTCAGATCAGCTTGAATCGATATGCCCAGAACGTCAAGAGTTGCTGATCTCATAATGTCTACGCCTGCCATATTGAGGGGTGGAGGGGGACAATCCACTCGTCTGTGAGACAACAGACAGCATTGGGTTTTGCTAGCGTTGAATTCGACCCGATTAGCTCGACCCCACTAGGAGATTGTTTTGAGGTCATTTGTGAGTGTGACATTCATATACCGTCTTTTTTTCTAAATCTCCTCAGAGCTTGAACGCTTTTTGAAGCAATATGAATGACAAATACTGCTGTCATCCGCAAAGAAGTGGAGTACTTTTATTTTGCTGTACTTTTATTTCGCTGACTATTTTGAAAGAAATAACAGTTAAAGATGAATAACTTGAATATATAATATCTTATATATTTTTAAAAGCTAACGTGATTCAAAAAAAAAAAAAAAAAAAAAATAAAAATTTTCGTTGGCCAAAAGTTATAAGTTATGGCAGAAAAAGTGTGTATAAGTTTTTTTGACACACTCTTTATTCACTGGTCAATGGTAAATATTTTGTAAAAGAAATTTTTTCCAAAAATTTACTAGTTGCTACGTTTTTACGGATGAATTTTTTGGTAGCTCACTTAAGAAATTTTTGGCCAATTGGCTTTGTTCGCAGATGAAACCACAAACAAAATTTCAGCAAAATCCGGGAGTATATTTAACAAATTTTTACGACAAATTTATGTTTAAAAATTCTTATTGTAAAATCATTAACAAATAATATACAAAGTTAAGATAATGACAGATATGTCAAGAGGTAAACAATGTCTTGTGACGCGCCTCAGGTCTTTCAAATCAACGAACTTACGTTTAAATTATAGTAAACACTGTGAAAATGTGGAGTTCCCTATTGCTCCATCCCCAAATGTGAATTAAAATGTCTAAAATTGACAGCCTAAACGTCAATTAATGTATACATTAGCTCTGATGATGTTGTTGATGTTGCTGCCACTGGCAACAGTCAGGGACAACCAAATGCAAATAAACAACAACAACAGCAACAAAATACAGAAGGAGAAGAAGCTGAAATGAAATACACCATGCTACATACAAACGACAACACAATAAAACGTGAGCTGCTATGTAAATAAACGCATTAAAAAAGTGCCAAAAGTAAAAAAAATGTAAACAAATACTAAAACAAAAGACAGAAAAAAAAAGAATAAAATCTCAATAAAAAAACAAAAATAAACAAATAAAATAAAAAACAATAAACAGACGAGTGCTGCCAATGCGCCGCACTCAAAAACTGCTACCAAATAGTCAGAAGCAGCATTAAAAGCGCCGTCGTAAAGCAATTAAAACAATTAATTTTAATAATTAAGCGGCGTTTACAGCAACAACAACAACAAACTACACGTATACTATAAGTGGCAATATGTTGGAAATTATAACAACAACTACAACAACAAAACATGTTAATACCCCAGCGTTTGTTGGTCATTAAGTCCCTCTGACTTTAAGCAAACTGTTGTTGTTGCGATTTTAAAAAGGTAAATTTTGTTTTTTTTTTGCTTTTTCTGCTTTATATCAGGTAAGTAATAATCTTTTTTTTCCTTTTTCTTCTTCTTTTTTCTTCTTTTCTTTTGCCTCAATCTTTCGTTATTGAAATCCGCGCTGTGTTTTACTTCAACCACTTGATAGCGAGACTTAAGAGTTCGGATTTAATTTGCACTTTAATAATGGAACTAAAAAGCACTTAAGTAGGCAAAATTAACTGATCCTTGATATGAAGTGCAGTAGCAGCAGTAGCGGCGGCACTAAATCAGTGCTGCCAGCGTAAACTAAAAATACAGCATGCAGCAGTAAGAGTGTTCTGCGATAGTGGGGGTGAAAGACTCACAGGTTGAGTGCCGGATAAAACTGTAAGTCAACTATGTATAACGTGATAGGGTTTGTTTGCACTCGTATTAAGAGGAAACATTTTTTAAAGGAAACGAATTAAAAAACCTAAGTTAAGCCTTTTTGAAATCAAATTAACGCTTTCAAAATTCAAATTAACCTTTTTGCTAATCAAATCACACTTTTCCCGAATCAATTTAACCTTTGTAAGATTCAAAGAAAATCTTAAAATCTTACAAAAGTGTATTAATCTCTGATTTAAGTGAACTTTTTGTAATTTAACATTTATAATGCAGCTACTTAGCATTATCCGTTGGGCTTTGTTACAGCTTCTCTTGTACAGAGGGCGGGGCGTCTCCAATTAAATTAAACCAAAGAATGGAAACTGTCCCGATGCAATTTATATACGTACCAAATCACATATATGTGCTTTAAATAGTTTTAGTGATATGACATGTTTTTTTTAGGGTTAACACCGCTCAAAAAAAATAAAAAATTTTAAATTTTAGGTTCTGACATCCTAAGGGGGACTTTTGGGTGAAAAAAATATTTTTCCACTAAAATATTGTAAAAAGTCATGAAATGCGTGGAAAACACGAAAAAAGGAAAAAAAAATGTTTTTTTTTTTTAAATTTTTGGTTCTGACATCCAGGTGGACTCTTGAGAAAAAAAAAAAAACCGAAAAAACTAATGACGCACCGTACACGTAAACCTATAGATGCATATTTTTGCGATGTAACATATCGGCATTTCTGCCAAAAGGTCCAACGTGAGCCAAAAAATTAAATCATCATATCTCTGAAACTATCTAACGTACCAAATGGTAAGCCAGTGGACAGCGCAAGATGTCAGGGCTCACACCTTACAAAGCTGGCAAGAGAGATGGCAAAATGAAACCTTCGAACGCTGGACTGCGCGGCTAATACCCCAGTTGAACCCCTGGTTGGACAGGAAGTTTGGCGAGGATTATTTATAGATAACGCAGCTGCTATCAGAACATGGATATTTCAGAAATTCCTAAATAAGATAGCAAAGACTGATATACAAGACTGCATATATGGCGACGCAGAACTCGACGATACGGAACATACGTTCTTCAACTGCAGAAATTGGGCGGAGGGAAGACGGGAGTTACAGGATCGCGTTGGTCCACTTACAGCCGAAAACATCATACCAACTATGCTGATAAGCGAAGAAAATTGGTTATTAATAGGACGATATATAGAGAGCGTACTTCGTTTAAAGAAGAGAGATATTGATTCTTATCAAGCTGCCAGAAGTCAAGAAATCCTTTGACATTAAAAAACGCTGCCACTATGCATTATCTTGCCTAGCCGCGGCGCTCTTAATTTCTTCTTTGGTGGGGGTCTCGATACTAGGCCTCGTTCGCCTTGGCAGAGACCAAGAGGGTTCCAGAACAGGACAACTTCCGTCCTGGCAGAGATCGCAGTCAGTAGGACCTCGTTCGTCCTCGGCTAAGGCCCAAGTCCTGAAGCGGTTTCTCCCCTCTTGGTTTCCCCTTTACTAAAAAGATAAATAAAGATGCTGGCAGAAGCTGCTGAAGCACTATTCAGCTCCTCGCTCTTACAGGAGTAATAGAGCGGAAGCCCAACGTAGGCAAATTAAAATAGATGGCATTAAATGCTTTATAAGGAACCCCTCTGATGCAATGCCAAAAACGGTTTCCCAGGGGGGAGGTCCCGATGAAGAGTAAGTGTTTTTAGTCGGTAGGACGTTTAGGAGAGTCCGACACGACGGGTACCGGTGACGATCGGGCCTAAGAGCGCAAATGCTTTTTCACTCCACATCCGCAAAAAAAAAAAAATAAAAAAAAAAATAAAAAAAAACATACATAGATGAAATTTGATACATATGATAAAAAGCACCAAGACAAATAATGTGCACTGGGAAAAATAGGGGTATCACGCCCCCAAATAAATCACTTCATCATATCTCCGAAAATATTTATCGCGCATAAATGACATTTGATACATGTATACAGAGCGCCAGGACAAAAAATTTTGCCACGTTCATATTGTCACGTATCGGTTCAGATTACGATCAAAACAAAGAAAAATACAGAAGATATATGAATCAAACAAAATACATTATAAAGTAACATTATTGTATAAGATTCTAAAATTGGTCGCACTTCATAATTCAGACTTGTTTCGCTAGACTTTCTTTAATAGGCACGAAAACTACTTTTATTTTTGTCACGTTCGTTTTGTTTCTTTTTTTGCGTGTATCTTGGAACCAGTATTTTGCCTGCTATTAACGTTCGCACTAATTATAGTGCTACTTATGAGCTAAAATGCAAAGTAAAAACTAAAACAAAAATATGTTTTATTTCCACTTTTTTTTGCACTTTAAATGTGTACGATGGTCACGTTCGTCACCTGGGAAATGCCCATATGTATGTTATTAATACACTTTATGTTACATTGAAAAGTTTTAATTTAAGAGAAACATGTTATAAACTCTATGATCACATTGATTTGAATAGTTTTCATTCGTACGTCTCAAGAAACTCGCTTGCAACAGCAAGCAAAATCAAATTATAAAGCGCCGATACATATTAAGATAACTACTAGGTAAGTGTTTCAACGGTATATGCTGAAAATGCTATAGATTTTTAAAGTTACTTTGTTTCAGGTATAAACCATTATCTCAACATATATTGCTTAGTATTTTCGCCAGCAATTGCAGCAATTATACTTGTACCAAAGTTTTCTAATTAATACCTTCAATAGTAAAAATTTTTAATTTAAGTTGGAAATCAAAATAAATTTCTAATTATATAATACAAAACAAGAAAAATAAGAAGAAAAAAATATATAAAAATAAGCTGATGAATAGAAAAAAACTTACAAATACTTGAAAACTTTAAGTAAAAACGAAAGAAGAAAAAAAAAATGCTGAAAAACTTTTCATTTCAGTTAAGTTTTTTCTCATTTGGAAAGAAGAAAAATAAAAAATCAATCCCAACCCTGCCTGCCACTTGAAAAATAGCGCCGCGCGTTTTCTTTTAAAGGACAGACTTTTTTCGAAATGAAGCACTTTTATGCAAATAACTTTTGCTCTTGAAAATGCTGAAATGCAGCAGCAGCCGCAGCACCACAGTTGAAGTAGTGGTAAAAAAAACTACCCACCTTACGTATAAAAAGAAAAAAAAAAAAAAAAATGATTCTGAAAAATGAAAAAAAAAATTTAAGAAAAAACTTCTCTTTTTTTATTTCTTCTTCAAAATATGTAGAAAAATAGAACAGCGAAAGAAAAAATCATTTGAATAAAAATAAAATAAAAGAAAATATGCCGCAAGAAAACTTTTCCCTATAGAAATGTCAGCCGAAAATATTGTGAAAAATTACGTTTCCCTTTAAATAGCAGGGCAAAAGGCGTACACTTGTGTTGTTGGCTCAAGGGGGGTTGGGGCAAACAACTTTACATTTTACGAGTCTCAGAAGTGTTGTAAAAAAACAAATACAAATATACTACTTAATGCATATAGTAGTACCTAGACATATAAACCAAAATTTATTAATAAGAAAAATCTCAACGAAACCAAAATGAACAAAAAAAAAAAAAAAAAAATATTTAGAAAACTTCAAAGTCCGTGCAAAAGTTTTGAAATATTTTGTGTGTGGGATGGTCATCTAAGAAACTTTAAGATTTAAGATCATTTTTTATTGGTTAGAAAAATATGGTACAATACCAAAATTAATTTAAGTGAAATCAAGCAAAATACGCCATTCGCTTATATATGTACATGAGCGAGTATAACATAAAATTTTGTAATACTTAAATATATAATATATGGGATTTTCCGAAGTGACGAACGTGACCGACATACACATTTAAAGTGCAAAAAAGTAGAAGTGAAACATATTTTTATTTTAGTTTTGACTTTACGTTATAGCTCTTAGGTAACACTATAATAAGTGCAGATGAAGTCCTGGATCCAAGATACACGCAAAAGTCACAAAACGAACGTGACAAAAATAGATGTAGTCGTGCCTATTAAAAAATAGTCAGAATTCAGCGAAACAAGTCAAAACTTTTTAGCGCGACTAATTTAAGAATCTTATGCAATAATGTTACTTTATAATTATTTGATTCAAGTGTCTTCTATACTTTTCTTTATTCTAATCATAATCTGAATCGATACGTGACATTATGAACGTGACATTTTTTTCACTGCGATTCAATCGTGTAATAATTATAATTTATGTATTTTAAGTTTATTAAGTAAAGTTGATTTAAGCCAAATTCAGTTATTTGTGCGAAAAAAACTTCCGCGCTGTTCTGGTGGCAATTGTGAAATTTGCTTATCCGTCAAGTGCAACACTTTTATTACTTTTTTTACGCATTACTCCAACGTTTTAATGATATTTTGCCTTTGGTGACCTGTATTTGTGTGGAACACTTTAACCCATTATAACCAAGCCTTTTCGAAAAAGGTGTCAAAAAGACCATAAAACAGGATGTAATGAGTTAATGTGTTCAAGGAAAATGTTCCTCGTATGATTTAATTATGACTTTAGAACAAAAGATTTATTCAAAATGTAGTTTGAGTATTTAACAGTAGAATGAAATTTCAAAAATACGTTACTTTTAAGCTAAAAGTGACGAACGTGACCAACACTTAATGGATTAAATTTTATTTTGTGCAATAGATTTTTTTTTGTTAGTGTGTAATAAACTACGATATATTTGCACTTAATTTTTGACACATTTGCTGCTTGATTTTTGAATCAATGATGACAAATTATCTTTTTCAATGATGAACAGGACAGTAAAAATCGGACTAAAGCAAATCAAACTAGTAAGGGTGTTACCTTTGGCCGGGCTAAACATTAAAAACACTACACAGCAGTATTTTGAAAGTTTTGCTTATATGGGAGGTGCCACGCCCTCTTGTCCGAATTCTCCTGGTTTTTGTTCAGAGCTTGCGCTTACATTTCGTAGTATTTATATGTATTTTGGTTGCATTATCGTGAAAAAAACTCAAAAAGTTGCATTTTGAATACATTTTTTGTATGGGCGGTAGGCGTGTCCGTTGACCGATTTCGCTCATTTTCAATCCCTCCGAGCTAACTTTGACGCCGAAGGCTGTGCACTAAATATCATTGAATTATCTTGCTTAGTTTTCACAAAAAGACAGACGGACATGGCTGCATCGACTCAGGAGGTGACGCTGATCAAGAATATATATACTTTTCTATATCTGCCACGCTTTCTTCTCTGCGTTACAAACGGAAGGACAAAGTGAATATACCCTGGGTGTAGGGTATAAAAATTGACAGTTAATTGGGATTGTATTGTTCTTAATTTTGTGTGGATATTTAGGGTGGCTCTCATACAAAAACGTCTTTTAAATAGCATTACCTCAAAAGCCGAGAAATCGTGCTTTATATCATATCTAATATGCATATTTGACTTTTTGAACAGTCTCACCTGGCGATAAAAAATTTTCACCAACGGATTTGAACTTTCTTTTTTACATAATTACTTTAGAAAGATTACTTCTAATTCTAGATTCGCACTTTTATTTGGCGCGGCAGAAAATGGGTTACACAAAAAAACCTGTCAATTTGTTTTACTTATTTAAGCACTTTTCTGTCTCTTAAACATGAAAGTCCGTCAGATAATTTTCCTTATTAAAGCATTTTCCTGTCTTTTAAATATTAAAGTGTTTTCTTGTCAAAATTCCAATGTATCATTCAGATTGTTTTCCTTTTTTAAAGATTTTCCTGTCAAAATTCCTGTTTTTTTAATCTGAAAACCTGTCAGATTCTTTTCCTTGTCAAAGCATTTTCCTGTCAAAAATACTGCCTTTAAGATATAAAAACCTTTCAGATTTGTTTCCTCCTTGAAACAATTTTTTAACAAAATTCCTGTCTTTAAACATGAAAAATAGTAATGATTTTTCAACGTGAAAACCTGTTATATAGATTTTTTTACTAAGCATTTTCCTGTCAAAATTCCTGTCTTTTATATATAAAATCCTGTCTAAACATACGATAACAAAAGCCCAAAATACAGAAAAAAACAAGTGCTTTTCCAACAGGATATGGAGTATTTAACGAGAGATTTGTATTTGAAAAGGAATCTTTATTTTCATAATTTTGTATTAAAGATGGTTGAAAAAGTAGTTATTTTTATTTTTTGTTTTTAGCAAAATTAATTAAAGGTGTAAAACTGAAAACCATCGAATTGGATTTATTCTTAACAAAGACTTTGATTTTTAAATAGCTGAGTTTAATGTTTTACACGGTATTGTGTGGCTTCATTTTCACACAGTTTTATTTAGAACTTGATGAACACATCCATATGTGAGGTAAAATAATATGTTTTTTCAACTTCGATTAAAATTTTTGTTCTTTTTTCTGCTTCTTCTATGTTTCATTTCAAAGCAATTTTGCCAACAAACCCATCAAAGCCTCAATGAATTGACGCAGATAATCGACTAAAAATATATCCCAAAAACTAACAAAAGTTTCCCACACACACACACACAAGTAGTAGCTCCCGAGTTTAATTATGTTCGCGTTCGTCGTTCACTATTTTATCAGACCATCAAAGCACTAAAAACCATAAAAAGAGTGTAGTGCACTAAACAAGCAATTAATTATAGCATACTTTTTAGAGAAACAGGAAATGCCGCTGGCAGCAGCAGGCGACTGACTATGTGCTGCATGCCAATACACTGCTGCACTGCACTGTGCACATATATACGGTTACTGATAAGCGCATATAGCGGAAAGAACAGGAGGAGGAGGAGGGGGAGAGGTGTGTGTGTGGAAAAACTAAGCAAACTAAAGCCAAAAATCGTTAAAATACTCATAGCTAAAATGCAACAATGCAGAGTTGTTGCATTGGCCAAAACTAAAAAAAAAAGAATGAAAAGCCAAACTAATCAGCTTAAAAAAATCTAAAAGCCAACTTTATTTGGCTTAGAAAAAATGCGCATTTTTTTATTTACTTTTTAAGATAGCAAAAGCTAAAGCAAAAAAAAAAAAATGATTTTTTTCCATTATAATAAAGTAACTAAAGGCTTTAAGCCAAATTGTATGTAGTTAAGTTTTGTAAGTTTAAATGGCGGAGGCGAAGAGTCGAAAAACTCAAGAGTTAATGCAAATCGAAATTGTTGTTGCCCGTCGTATGTTGCTTTTGTTGTTGGTGGTAAATTTCTGCGTGGGCCATGAAAAAGTCAAAAGGCTTGATATCATTGTTGTAGCATGAGAAGCACGTTATATTTTTTTTATAAAAAAAAAAAATGAAAGAAAAAATTACAGCAAAAAAGTTGCAAATAATTATGCCACAAAAACAGCAAACATTTTTTTACTAGAATTTAAGAAAAATTGAAAAACCAAAAATACCTCAAGTTCCTATGACATTATGTCACAAGCGTAATCAAAACCATAGACAAAATTTTTGACAGGAAACTGGTATGATCAGAATAACAATTTTAGAGGTTTTCATATTTAAAAGACAGGAACTTAGACGAGAAAATGGATTTATAAGGAAAACAATCTGACAGGTTCTCATATTTAAAAGACAGTAGTTTTGAGATGAAAAACATCTTACATGTTAAAAAAAACTAGTTTTAAAGCAAATTCTTTAATAAGAAAACCATTTGACAGGTTTTCATATATAAAAGACAGGAATTTTGACAGGTTTTATAGGTACAGGTTTTCGAGTTTGAAAGTGAGAAAATGCTACGGACAAATGCTTTAATAAAGAACAAAAATTTGGCAGGTTTAAAAACAGGAAGTTTGACAGAAAGTGCTCTAAGAAGGAAGACAATTTGATAGGTTTTTATATCAAAGACAGAAATTTAAACAAGAAAGTGCTTTAATACGATAAAACAATTAATCAGGTTTTCATATTTAAAAGGCAGGATTTTTGACGGGAAAATTCTTTAATTTGGAAAACAATTTGATTGGTTTTTATTTTTAAAAAGAGGAAATTTGACAGAAAATTTATTAATAACTAAAATAATTCAATATGTTTTTATTTTTGAAAGACAGGAAATTTGCTTCAGTAACGTAAACAACTTCACAGATTTTCATATAAAAAAGATAGGAAAATACTTTAACAGTGAGAACAGTTTGACAGGTTTTCATGTTCTAAAGACAGGAATGAACTTTAATAACAAAAAATAATTTGGACAGCTATCATATTGAAAACACAGTAAAAAACACTTTGATAATGGAAACAATTTGACAGGTTTTCGTGTTGAAAAGACAGGACATTAGAGACAGGAGAGTGCTTTAATATCAAAAAACAACTCGACAGGCTATCATATTAAAAAGACAGGAGAATACTTTAATAATGAAAACAATTTGACAGACTTTCATGTTCAAAAGATAGGGATTTTAACAGGAAAATGCTTTAATAAAAAAAAAAAAAATTTGACAGGCTATCATATTTAAAAGTCAGATAAATATTTTAATAGTAAAGACAATTTAACAGTTTTTCATTTTCAAAAGAAATTAATTTTGACAGGAAAGAGCTTTAATAAAAAATAAAAAAAAATTTTGACAGGTTTTCGTATTCAAAAAAGAAAGAAAATACTTTAATAATGAAGCAACTTGACAGGTTTTCATGTGAAAAAGACAGAATTTTTGACAGAAAAATGTTTTGATAAGGAAAACCAATATACAATATATATGTACACAGAATATTAGATTAATAGTGAAAAACGACAGTAAATGTCAATATCTGAGTAATCACTAAATGTGCGAAATTAGCTCTTTCTTTCGTTTGATGATTTCTTGCATTTGCCACGAGCTGCCAACATGTATTGGTGTGACAAATGTAAATTTCGAATGGAAAGATTTTCAAGGCCAAAAAACAGGTTACCTAAGCGAATGCGCAGGTTTTTGCATAAAAATTCTCAAAAAGCAAGAGTACGTAGGGTACTATTTATGTTTCGGGAACTGGCAACACTAATGCCAGTAGCTAAAATCTGGCAACACCATAAAAAAGTTTGACATTTTTTAGCATAAACGTACTCACAACGTTTTGATGTACAAGTGCGATTTGTTTTGTTTACAGTGCGTTAAGAAAATCAATTTGGCAAGCCTTTTTTTGAGCGATTGATAAATTATGGGGTATCCAACAAGAACAAATATTTCTTACAACCAAAGGTTCATGCAAAATCGAATGTCTTGAAGTGGAACTAATGTGCAAGGATGCCTCTAACTAACAATATGTCACATGATGATCTTGCATTATCAGTTCGTGCTCTGCATCGATGTTTTGAGGCACAAAAACCGGTTTTGGACGACCTTCACATAATTCGTTGGCGACCGATTTACGACCACGATTGAATTCACTATACTAGCGATATACTGTGGTTTTTGATGGACTTCATCGACACATTCCTGTTGAGATAATCCATGTCAAAAGTTGTGAAAAATTATCCAATGAAAAACTTCTCTTGAAATTTCCATTTTTTGGCCAAATTGATTTTCCTAACTCACTGTAAACAAAACAAATAGCACTTGTAAAACAAAACGTTGTGAGTACGTTTATGCTAAAAAATGTGAAACTTTATTATAGTGTTGCCAAATTTTAGCTATTTACATTAGTGCTGCCAGTTCTCAGGCTGCAGTTATTGTTCAGAAAGTGAAAATGGAAAAATGTTTTCTTTCCAGAAGAGAAAAATTTGGTACAGAACAAAAATTTTCCATGTAAGGAAAATTTTTTTAGGAATTTTTTTGATGTTTCTTAAACAAAATGTACAAAACTCAAAAGGACTGGGGGTGTTTTTCCATATGCACTTACTTGCGTATACAATTTTTGTATGTAATAAACGTTTTAATAAGTCATAATAAATGCCTTTGACTTGCTGTCCAGTTTGTGTCTGGCAAAGTCAAAGTCACAAATAACACAAGCCAAATCCACGTGAAGAAAAAAATTTTGAAAAAATTAAAGATGATGCCACAAGAAGCAACCGCATCAACAGCAGCAACATAAAAACACCAATTGAGGTTGCTTAAATATGTGGCCTCAAGCCGGACGCACGATTCGTAGACAGACATACAGACAAACAAATGAAACAGCCATGTGCCTGCTGATTTTTTTATACTACATGGACGGACATACAGCGACATCCACCGCCGACATACTACCTCTAAAGTTGAGCTCAAATGGTGCACAATTTAAATTGAATTTGAAATGGCATTAAATGAAAAATGTAAGAAACGAAAAAAAGCAGTAGAAAGAGCAAGAAAAGGAAAAAATCATTAAAATGAAACGTAAGTAGACGCACGAGTAAGTAAGTGGTGCGCATGCGCGCAAGCCAAAGCAACATGATCGTCAACAACAACACAGCATAATTGCTGCCAAAGCACTCAAGTTTACATTTCCGCGTGGGGGTCTCCTCATTTATTTACATTTTACGGCTTTTCGCATTGAATGCGATGCATGGCAAAGAGATTTTATATGCTGATTAGGAAGAAGAAAAAGAAGAAAAAAGGAGACTATGCCCGGGTTTCACAATTTATTTGCAAATTTTTGCATTCATTTATTTATGTTTTTTTTTTTTGCAATTTTCATATTCTGTATCAGTATGCGCGCATTTAAAAGGAGTTGAATTATTTTTATGGCATTAATGGTTATTATTGTTGTTGTTGTTGCTGAGGGATTCATTTTACTTATGTTTATTATTTGTTTATTAATGAAGTACATTTTACAAGTAGTTACGATGGCTATTGTTATTGTTGTTGTGCTGTTGGGGGTATAAATTCTTTTTAATGGAATCTAAAGTGTTTTCTTTTGTCCATTTCAAGTGAAGAAATTGAATTAAGCAGAACTTAAGTACCTAGACGCTAGACGCATGTGGGATTGTTGCTTAAGAAATCTCTATCAGAATTTTAAGATAATCTTGTAGTAATTAGGGGAATATTTTTTAAATCTTTTATTTTAAAACAAGCGCTAATTGGCTGAAAAATGTGTTTTAATACAAAAAAATAGAAAAAAATGCAAATTACATCGCAATATACGTATAAATAAATACAAAAGAAGAATATGTTTTGAGTGTTTACTTTTCTGATGCTACACCTTCAAAGTTACCCCGATCTATTGCTTTTATGCATGCATAGTGAAAAAAATCAATTCTTGTAGCATTTTTAAGTAAACTTAAATTTCAATTTATATTTTTGCTAACAGCCCAATTTATTACTTTTCCAAAATAGATAAGATCATGAAAATCGGCTGAGAAATGTCCTTATTATAGACCATTTTTGTTAGTTTTGGGAAGCAGTTTCAGTCAATTTCATGTTTTGAAAAGTTCAATATATGAAAATATCAATAACTTCTAAACTATAAATCATACCGTCTTAATTTTAACATCGTATGAAGATTATTCCCATGTTTTTCTTTCTTTACTTACGTTTTTTAAAAGATCAAAAAAGTAGATCACGGTGCGTTATTTATTCTAAAATAGTTCTTAATTTAGTGGTTGTTGCCAAACGCAAACGCTTTTTTGCCATTTTTATCACTTTGAGACGAAACGAAACCATGTAACGAGTTTTAACGAAATCGAACAGGACAGGACTATAACAAAAAAATCAAGAAAAAAACTGAGGAAGGGGGGCCTGGGGTGATTCTAGAAGCTTTTGCGATCATTTTCCCATTAACCAAAACCTATAAAAATAAAAAGTGCAAAAAACACGTTTTTTCAATATTAAAGTCTACGATATATCCTTGAAAAATAAAGATGAATTGCATACGCCTCAACTAGCGAAGGGGTTTGCTCAAAGATGGATCGATTTGTTTTTTCTGATCAGGAAAAAAATGATCGCAAAAGTCTATGGAATCAGCCCCACCTCAGTTTTTGTCTTGATTGTTATACGCTACACCCAGGGTATATTAACTTTGTCATTTCGTTTGTAACGCAGAGAAGAATACGTGGCAGATATAGAAATATAGCCATGTGCGTCTGTCTGGCTGGGTGGCTGGCTGGCTGTGTGTGGAAATGCATTTTTTGGGATAACTGAGCAAGATAATTCAATGAAATTTGGTACACTGCCACCGTCATTAAAGTTAGCTCATGGGATTGAAAACGAGCGAAGTCGGTCAACGAACACGCCTACCGCCAATACAAAAAATATACTCAAAATGCAACTTTAGTAGTATTTTCCAAGACAACGCAACCAAGATACACATAAACACTACGAATTATAAGAGCAAACTCTGGGAAAAAACTGGGCGAATTCGAATAAGAGGGCGTGAAACCCCCAAATAAGCAAAAGTTTCAAAATGCTACACTGAAAGAATTTTTTGAGATAATCCAACTAAATTTCACTCAAATGCTAAGGACTATAAATGCACGCTCTAAGCTTAAACTAGACGAACTCAGACAAGAGGGCGTGGGGCCTACTATATAAACAAAAGTTTTAAAACGCTATACTGAAAACGTTTTTTGAGATAATCCAACCAAATTTCACTGAGACACAAAGAACTATAAATGCAAGCTCTGAACCAAAACTGGGTGAACTCAGACAATAGTGCGTGGCACCTTCCATACAAACAAAATTTTCAAAACTCTACAGTGTAGGGTATTTAATGTTTGACCAGGCCAAAGGTTACACCCTTACTAGTTTTATATTAATTCTGTTTTTTAAGCTCAGTGTGTAGGGATGCGTGCGGGTAGTTTTTTATATCCTTGTATAAGCTCTATATATTTGTCTAGCATTGTCGAAAAACAAACTACTACTTTTGCTGCCTCAAGCTACATATGTTATAAATGTTGTCGGTATGATGGAATTTCTGCACAGGGGACGTTCCTTACTGTTTCTTAGATCGAAAAAAAAACCTTTAGATTTAACTTACATGTACTTTATTCATACTGAATTGAAGTCGTTTGCGCTTTCTTACCAATTTGTATATTTAAGACAGATTTAATTTTTTTAAATTGACATACCTGAAAAGAAAAAGAAATAAATTAGAAATTTAAAATTTTGCTTATAAAATTTAAATTAATCTTATTATCATTTTAGAGAACTCTTATAGAGATAATAAAAAAGAATTTGCATGGATGGACTCAGTAATTAATCAATATTTCTGAGATTACTTAGAAGGACTCATGAATGAGCGCTTAGTAAGTGGTTCTTCTGATACTTTATTATGACTAATTGAAAATGGATTTAAGCAAGACTAAGTATATTGGCATAATACATATTATATTATATATTATTTTTCGTCTTCTATCACGTAAACATCTTCAGATCACTTCTATTTCATAAATAGAAACTTAACTGGAATTTCAATTATAAAATTTATATTCATTAAACAGAGGTCATCTGAGGATGTTTACGTAGCGAAAGATGATAACTAAAACACCATCATCTTATAGCAGTTACTTGACTACGTAATAAGATTTCATTGCGAAAATCTAAGGGTTTTTGGCGTGCTGAAACCTATGATATACTCTGTTTTGCGCTTTATGCCTCAAAACAACGTCTTTTGGACTTTGAATCAAAGATACATAAAATTTGTGAAATTATGATATAAAACAACCTGACTAGAAAAAAGTTCAGGTTCAGTTCCTATTCGGATCAGGTTTGCCTGAAGTACGATCAGGAACTTGTCAGGCTTTCTGATCCAACAAACGTCACACCTCATATGAAGCTGACTTGATTCGTTGGGGCGGATCCGAACCGGATCCCAAAAAGTTTTCAGGAACGGATATTTCTCAAGTCCTGATCAGAAAAGTAATATATTTATTATTGAGGATCAATCAAACGCTTCCTTAAAACATTTTGTAACATTGATTAATATGCTTACTTTTACATACATATGCATTTGTTATGAAATAAACATGATAACCACCTAAAATGTGTTTGAGAAAACTTTCTGTGGTCGTTTTGACAAAGAATATGTATTAAAAAAGGACTGGATAAAATGAATTAAATTCTTTCCTACGATTTAGTTCAGGAAAATCGATGCGATACTAATTCAAACAACGTACTAGGACCGTATTGAGATTTTTAGTATCAGATCCTGATGAGGAACTGATCAGATGGCCGTATTAAGGAATACCTGATCCGGATCTGATCCTATTCCGGAAATCCTGAACTAAATTCTTGTCGGGAAACTATCGCATCGTTTTCGGCACTGGAAAGATCCTGGGCATTCGGTATTGAAATCCAATTAATAGGACCTTTTTTATTTAGGCCTATTTGTAAGGCATTTTTCAATACTTTTAAGTTAATATTTCTTAAGATTCCGACACAATGACATCAAGATAATGAAATATAATTTTTAGAACTCCAAAAAACCTTCGCAATTCTGTAAAAAAAGCGTGTTAGCCGTAAGTTTTACAAAAAATCTGTTTAATTAATAAGACAGTCATGCGTTTTCGAAAAAGTTAAAAAAGTATGAAATGAAAATAGGTGGTTGTTATAGATTTTTAATCGCTAAATCCAAATATGAACTCCGATTTGCTCCATCACGTCTATCCCAATGTGCACAAAAACGGATGAGGATCCGTTTCGAATCCGTTACGAGTTCATAAAGGTATAAAAAACGTAATCCGCGGTAACGGATCCATTTCGAACCCGTAACGTACATCAAAAACGAATTCAATAAGCTTTGTTTAGATAAAAAAAAAAAAAAAAACATTTTGAAGCGCTTAGTAGCGATTTAAAAAAAATAAATTCCGCAGTGCGGGCCCGTTTCGAACCCGAAACTTATGTAAAAACGAATTCAAAACGGATATGCTTATAAACATGTTAATGCTGTATATTTACAGAAAAAAAACTGTTTTGATGCGCCTATTAGCAATTAAAAAATAATAAAAAGAAAAAAAGGAAGAAAATTAAAGGGTAAAAATCCACCTCTGGTAGGATTCGAACCTGGGCAAATCCGTTTCGATTCCGTAAATCCTTCAAATACGAACTCAAAACGGATTTGCTTTAATTTATTTTAATGATGATAAAAAAATATTTTTGATTTGTTTTTTTTTTTTCTTTTTATTTTATTGCGTATGATTTTTTGTAAACTTTTCAAACTCTGTTTGAAAAAATGTTTTTGATTCCAAATTTGAGTATATAACATTTTTTATCAAAAGAATGGAAGAAAAAGAACACAGAATACTTATAAAAAAACAACAGAAATTTGTTTAATATACAAACTTTAAATCTCAACATCAAATAAGTCTACATCAGTTAAGTAAACATCATATCGGCCAATAGCCTAGTTGTCTAACGTCTCGTGTATGAAAGAGTAATACCCCGGGAGCGTGGGTTCGACTCCCGGCCGGGCTACTAATTTTTTTTTTTATGTTATTTTGTTTATTTTTAATTAAAAATAAGCGCTTCACCCTTTTTTCTTTTTTTTTATAAGCAGCATTAACATTATTAAAAGCGAATCCGTTTTGAATTCGTTTTTGATGTACGTTACAGGTTCGAAACGGATCCATAAAAGTAGAAAAAACGATTCGTTTTTTTTTTAGGAATCCTTCCCGCAAACGGATCAGTAATGGATACGTTACGGATTCCGTAACGGATAAAAAGAACGAAAATATGAACCCGTTACGGATCCGAAACGAGTCCGTTTGGCACACTGGGATAGTTCACTTCTGACAGCGACATTGAATAGTCCTGAGCTTGCTCTTTAAATCGTATTTTTAAATTTTCCAAATGGATTATTAGTTTTCGAGATATCATCCATTGAAGTAAAGGTATCGCTAATCACTGTAGAGCACTATTTTCAATTTGTATACCTTTACTTCAATGGCTGATATCTCGAAAACTAATGATCCAATTGGAAAAATTAAAAATACGATTTAAAGAAGATGCTCAGCTGTCAAAAGTGAACTAGACTACTTTAAGGATGTATATCATATGTTTGAAAATAGCGTTTTCTGCACTTAAAATTAAGGATAATTCTGATTTCAGACGTGATGGAGCAAATCGGAGGTCATATTCGGATTCAGCGAGCAAAAATCTATCAAAATCACATGCTCTGATTTCATACTTTTTTTTATCGGAGGACTGTGTAATTCAATTGGTTACTATAGAGAAATTTAAAGTGTTGCTAATTGGACAAAAGATTTGATTTATTTGACCAGACTTTGTTGGGTCAAATTGATTTGTTTAATGTAAGCTCTTGAGCTATGAAACTTTTGAAAGCTTTTTGAACAATCATAATGCAATTTTATATATAATCAACTCGTAGTATGATCAATCATGGCATTATTATTTTTATTTGAATATGCACACCCTTTCTCTTTTTGTAAGCACTAATATCATTGTTAAATAAAAATTTGTTTTCGAAAAAATCAATTGATTTTTAAATGTTTGATATAAACTTTCTTTTAAAAAAAGTAAATTTTTTCACATTCATATCATTTGTATACATTATCCTACCAAAACCTGAGGATAATAAATTTTTACGTTGAAATTTTTTTTTTTTCTTTTTTTGTGAAAAAAAAAGAAATTGAAATTTAAAAAACAAAATGCAACATTTGATTTCTTATCGGCTGTCAACATTTTGACAGTTGTCGCTGGTTGTAACTTTAACAGCGGCGGCGTTCACATTGTTAATGATTTGTTTTTATGTGCAGTCGATTGAATAAAATGCATTTTGTTTTTTTTTTTGTCAAATGAGGTGATAAAATTGTTAATTTTTTAATAAAATTATGCAAATCATTATTGGATTGACGTTTTGTTTTTTTTTTTTTTTGTCTTTTACCGGAGATTTCATTTCATTTAGCGTTTTTTTTTTGTTCACCTGTTCACTTGTTCGAAAGTGTGACAAAACATAAAAAATTGGTTTTTTATTATTGATTTCAGCTTAACATTATATTTTTTTTAAGTATTAATTAAATTCATATACACATATGTATGCATACATATTTACATTAATTTTTTTCTTTTTTGCTGGACAGCGCGAGTTAATTAATGCATTTTAAATCAGCAGTTGATTTGTTGTTATTTAAGTATAAAAATTCAGTTTTTGTTAAAAAAAAAACCTTAACTGATAAGTAGATAGTTTCATTATATAATAATCATATTTTTTCAGGTGTTAAAATTATGCGCCTCTTTTTTTTTATTTAATTTATAAATGCATATCTAATGCATTTGAAACTTAAGAGTTTGGTAAAAGTGAAACTTGCTGGTTTCTTTTTATGGCCTTATTAAAATCATGTAAACTTAAAAATTATGTGATTTTTTATTGGCGATATTGTTATGATAAAAATGTAATAAATTTATTAAGAAATATGTGCATATATTGCTAAATTGAAATTTATAATTTACTAATAAGGCTGTTATCTTTCCTTTTGTCAAAAGTGCTATGCATAGAAAAAAAAAAAAAACAACATTGGCTGCATAGTATTTCGAAACATTTTTCTTTTGAATCAGAGAAAGGCTACAGTTGTCTTATCCGAACAAAAAAAATTTTTATCCAGACCATGTTGGAAGCGTTCTTTTCATTTATGGGCTATTTGCATTATCTCAAATAACTGAAATATTTGCTTGCATTGAAATTGCTTCTCCCTTTGTAAAAAGTTTGAAGGAATTATTTCCAGCATTTTTGCGAAATTTGGTATCTGAAATGCCTCTCTCAGTATAGTGTTTTTAAGTTTTAGCTTGTAATAAATTTGCTAACTAGTACTTTTTGCTAAAATTTTTCCCAAGTCTTGTTCAAATTGTTTTTTGAATTTTTAAGGAATCCGGTTGAACCACCTGTAACCTCCCAGAGACATTCCTGTTTAATAGTACTCTGTGGCCCGTAAAGTATGTACTTCGAGTGGCATTACTTCTAGTGGACATAAGAGTTTATAAGAAGGAAATTCGGTGCCTCATTTGCATTCCGGTAATTTGTAAATAAACCATTAAATTAAAGCATTTTTTCACTTGCTTAGTTAAGACGATTTAGTTAGTTTATGTTTGGTTATGCACAAACCGAGTTAGTTTGCCATATAAAGAGATTTTCAACTGGTAAAAAAAATTAAGTTGATTTTAAGAAAACCAATTATCATCCCTGAAATAATGACAAATGTGAAATGAAAACAAAACAAAAAACATGAAGACAGTGTCAGTCAGATTTTTGGCTTATAGATCCCAGGCAAGTCTAAAACCAGATTAAACTCTTACTCGACTATTAAAAAAACCACAAGTCAGAAGCTGAAAGAAGTTATACTAAGTAAATACTTATAATAATGCCACAAGTCAGTTAACTTCATACTATGCTTCGTTCAAGATTGACTATCGGATATAATCCTTTGGCGAGTTTTTTTGTGTATATTGTTTGTACCCAAATTCACGATAAGATTGCAGTAGGGTAGACATACTGAGTGTCGAGTTTGCAAAGAGTGGCAGAGGCTTAAGACTGTCCTCTTCACTAACCAGGAGGTAAGTTCATGTTCACTTCCATGACTTAAACGTGAGTTCGAGAAAAAGTGTTTTTGGTTATAATGGGTTTTTCAATAGGGATGATATGATTTTTAAGTGACGTTTCGACCATTTGTAATATGTCATGATCTGTAATTTTTTTTTCATTGAATTCAGTAATGTTTACAATTTCATCATGGAGAGATATACGCATGAACAACGTTTACAAATTATTCAGTTTTATTATAAAAAAAAAACGTTCTCCAATTGCAACTCTTAGTGCGCTTTTGCCATTTTATCGTCGTAATAACCTTCCAAGTGTGCTCGCTATTCGTCGATTCTGCTGCGAAGAAAATCCACAAATTGTTCATGAAAAACCATTACATTCACCTAAATTGACAGTTTGGTGTGGTTTTTGGTCTGATGGAATCATCG
Source organism: Calliopum simillimum (assembly GCA_951812925.1). Taxonomy (NCBI): domain Eukaryota; kingdom Metazoa; phylum Arthropoda; class Insecta; order Diptera; family Lauxaniidae; genus Calliopum; species Calliopum simillimum. The sequence continues at coordinate 27,038,643 of OX638371.1, forward strand.
GTCCGTACTTCTTTCGAAATGAAGCTGGAAACACCGTTACTGTTAATGGAGAGCAGTTTAGATTGATGATATCCAACTTTTTATGGCCGAAATTGGAAGAAGTTGATCTTGACAACGTTTGGTTCCAACAAGACGGGGCTACATGCCACACAACAACTGCATCAATTGAATTATTGCGAGAAAAGTTTGGAGATTCGATTATTTCAAAAAATTGTGACATTAAATGGCCCCCAAGAAGTTGTAATTTAACACCATTAGACTATTTCTTGTGGAGTTATTTGAAGTCATTGATCTTTAGCAATAAACCAGACTCACTTCAAGCTTTAGAAGTCAATATTGAACGTGTTATTCATGACATACGACTTGATTTAGTGGAAAAAGTGCTCAAAAATAGGGTTAATCGAATTCGTTCCTGCAGAAGAAGTCGTGTAGGCCATTTGAATGATGTTTTATTCAGAACTTAATTGTATCGATTGTACTTCACATTAAATAAAAAACATTTGAATTTCCTTAACAATTAGTGGGTGTGTTTTTTGTTTAAGGAAATCATATCACTCTTATTGGAAAACCCTTTAGTATTATAGTCGATACCGATTTGGGTTGACATCTTAAAATGATTTTCTGAAAATCCAAAAAAATCCAATTTCGATGCAACTTTTGGATACACACATATTTGAAAATTCATAGCTTCATGGCTTTTAATCCGATTTTGATTTTCAAGGTAAGTGTATTAAATTTTATTTATAAAATAAATTTTACAAGAAAACTTAAAAACCTAGGCTAATGTCAAAAAGTATAAGCTTTTGAAAAACAAAGTTACACTGAGAAAAATGTTTGTTTTCGGTGTAAGAAAGCTTTTTTTCTTTTAAAGCCTATTTGGGGCTTGAAGTACCGTTTTGTTTTATTTGAATATTTGGATTTAAAAGCAAATTTCATTATAATTTTTTTGCGATCCTCAAAATTCTGGTATCTTTTACAGTTTTCAAGTTATGAGTTTTTGAAGTTGTTTAATTTTGTGTTTATCATGAGCCTTTGGTGCACGTGCGCTACCATATACGGTTGTCCCCATCCGGAAGGAATTTTTTTTCGGTGACTCCTAGTGAAATTTTTTTAGATTATTTTTGGAGAATATTTAAAACCATTTTTTAACCAAGTTTTTGGAAAAAGGGTCAAAAAGACCCATAAAAACCGAAAATAATATGTTATAACTTAACGTTAAATTAAACATCTTAACCCATTATATCGCATTTTAGAGGATTGCTTCTGATATAAAAAAGTTACAGCATGAATCAAAAAATCATTACAATACACATGTCATAAAGTCGATGTCACTGATATCTACACTATCGCCGAGATCCAAAACTAAGAACCATGAAAAAGATATTTAAGAAGTAAGTAAATAGGTAGAATTTAATATATTTAGAACTATAATATCTGAAATAAAATACAAAAAAATGTGCCTTCTCCTTCTTTCTTTCCCTTAACACCTGATGTCTTTGGGCTCCAAGACCTGACACAAATGTTTCCACAACGCAGGCCTTCTACGATTGCTTCTAATGTAAATGGCTTGTTTAGAAGGTCTATAGTAAGGCGTGCTTATAGGCCTGTTGTGTAAAGGCATCAAAGCATGTTCAAAAGATCTTAAGGAAAGGCAAGAAAGAGCATTATTATCACCAGGTACTGAATATTCTTACTTAACATTTAAAAAAATCAAAGTATTGAAATGGAGTTTTTGGGAAAGAAAAGGCAAGGAATTTCAGAAATCCAAAATCCATAAGCACCACTTTGTTTATACTGAGCTTTTTTTATTAAACATTTGCCCTTAGGAAATACCTACATTTCAAAGTCGAACTTTAAAAAAAAAAACAAAAAAATCATTATCATTAAAAATGTCAAGAACAGAACGTTAGCTTTCTCTCTGTCTTTTGCTCGCCTGCTTGCTTTGTCTGCATTGTCGCTATTGTCTCTTTTTACTGTGTCGTCCCTGACTTTTTTGGTGGTCACCATGCTGTGACATCCTATGCTGTTGTAGTGTGTGTGTATTTGTGTGTTTGTGAGTGTGCAACGCTTTTGCTGTGTGTGTGTTTATTAAATTGTGTCATAATTCAATTTAAATTGTTTTTGTGGTTAACCGCCGCAATGCGCCATCTTGTTTTTTAATGCTACCGCTGCTGCTGCTGCTTCTGTTGTTATGTTTTTAGCAAAATTTTTTTTACTGCTATGTACCACTACAACCACCTCCTTCATTTTTGTTGTTGTTAGCAAATTTGTATTTTTTTTCGTTTTTTGTTGGGAGAACTTTTTTTTGTGTTGTTTGCAAAAAGTTGCACGAGGTCACGGCTGTCATTTAACTAGAGATTTTTCCATTTTTTTATGTGCCATTTTTGTTGTTGTTATTGTTGTTGTTGCTTGCTGCTGGTGGTGTTACAACCCAAACAACCCGACGAACTGCCATGTATTTCTGCATTCTATTGTGGTGTATTTCTCAAAAAAAAACAAAAAAAAATTCTTTTCTTTTGATGTTTTAAAAGTTGGCACACAAAAAAGTTGGAAAAAGTAAATCTAATCATTTTAAGCAGTTTTTTTTTGCAGCAATGAGTGAGTGAGGGAGAGGGGAGTTCAAGCTAAGCGAGATAGTTAAATGTTTAGAAGTAGATAGATAGAGTTAACGTTGCCATGATAGCACTTATTCGCGTGTATCACGTAACTAATGTGTTTGACTAATTTCCCTGTTATTAACATAAGACTGCTAAAAAAATTATCGTAATTACTTGTGAAAGTTTAGAAAAAAAGTTGGGAAGGAGCAAAAAATAATGATTAAATGCTGCAGAGAATAAGAAATGGCAAAATGGATTTAGATTTTTTCAGAAGAAACTTTCACCATTATATGTACACATTTAATTCAAAATCTTCCCAAAGTGTTTTATGCAACGTAAGTTTGGCGCGAACAATAAAGGATTCTTACCTCATTAAAAATCAAAATCCTAAAATTTTGCAACACTTTTTTTTAAAAACTGTTACTTTTAAATGTGCAAATAGGCTATGTAATCCGTTAGGTTGTGATCAGAGTGCGCGTTTCAGATAAAGTTGCGCTCAAAGCAACGCTTTAGCTTTAAAACAGTATAAAACGAATTGATTGAAAAAATTGCAACGCGATTATAGTGAAAGCGTTGCGATGCTAGAACTGTAGCTTTATGCCGCTTTAAAAGTGTTTTGCAGCGCCACAAAAGTATTGTTTTGCATTTTTTTGTGTGTTTTCGGTAGAATAAGAACAAGAAAATTAAAGAAAACACAGATACAAAACAGCACGTTTTGCCCCAAGCGCCTACTGTAATCGCTGTACGTAACTTGATCTTCGCCATGCTTTGCTTTGTGCGCAACTTTGCTCAAAACGCGCACTCTGATCGTGACCTAATACTTTTTTTCGATACTCACATCTTTCTATGCAGCATGTATTTATATCACTTTGCTTATTGTTCTGAAATTTCCTATATGATTTAATACTTTATTGCATTCAGCGGCTTAAATCCCAAATTCTGGAAAACCTATGAATGTCAAAATTGTTTCGCGATAGAAACTAGTGAAGTGCAAAATTAGTCTAGGTTTTGGTAATTTGTCGAGACCAAGAGTAAAACGCTAATATAATTTCAAGACCAAGATCAAGAATACTAAATTTTCAAAATACTGCAGTGTAGGGTATTTAGAATTTGGAGGATTCTAAGCATTTTTTTAAAGCATTTTATCGAATCGTTTGGCTAAAAAAATAAAGTAAGCCATTTAGGACTTTTCGGGAAAGTTCATTGCTTTTCAGAAAACGCTTTCCGCTCAAAACCAGCTCGAAGATCCTGTGACAAAATGTATTGCCAATAACTTTTCTTGTGGACTCGTCTATCTGAAAAAATAAAGTAAGCCGTATACTTAAAAGTGCTTTGGGATTTTCCATGATTGTTCAGTGTTTTACAGAAAATGGACTTTGGTAAGGATCAGCGCGAAACTAGCTCGAGTCTCCAGTGTGAAAAAATTTCATCTCAAACTTTTTTTTGTGGATTCGTCTCGTTGAAGAAATGTAGTGAAAATGTATAAAAAAAGATTTTTTGGAACTTTACGAGAAAATTGCTTGTATTCTGGAAAACGCTTTTTGCTCAAAAATAGCTCAAGACCCCTGCATCAAAATATTTAATCGCAGACTGTTCTTGTAGCTTGATTGCCTGAAACAATTAAAGTTAGCCATACAAAACAGTTTTTCCGATTTTTCGGAAAGTCGAAAATTTCTCAAAAATAGCTCGAAATTCCTAACCCATGTAGCCTACTATATGGACTTCTAATTGTCGGAAATGTTCAGGCTTAAGTTCGTTAAGGTTCGGAAAAATTAATTTTTATGCAATACTATTTAGAGGCTAATATGTCAACTCAAACTTTTTTAGAGTTATTCTATCTCTAAACAAAAGTCCTATGACCATTATGTTTTAAGTGGGCGGTGCCACGCCCTCAAATGGAAAAAATGCTCCCACGGCTAAACCACTGAATCGATTTTTATCAAGTTTGATATGAAGATAGGGTTACCACATAAGAACGATATTATGGCTATAATGTTTTTAAGTGGGCCATGCCACGTCCCTAAAGGGAAAAAACGCTCTCACGACTAAGCCGCTGCAGCGATTTATATGAAATTTGGTATGGAGATAGGGTTATTACAAGGGAACAATGTCGTGGCCATAATGATTTTAAGTGGGCGATGCCATGCCTCTAAATGGAAAAAATGCTCTCACCGCTAAACCACTGTCTCGATTTTTATCAAGTTTGATATGGAGATATGATTAACATATGGAAACTGATGAGAGTTCGAATATCAGCCACAAGGCAAACTTTAGTCTGTAATCTTAATAAATGTATGTAGATAGCGTTTAGTGCAAAAAACTCATGTACATGAAGTTTGAATTAAATTTATGTTTTGTCCTGTACTGAAAATTTAACTTTGGCATGTTAAGAATGTATGGTTTTGTCAGACCGCGTTACAAATGAAACAATATGTATATTTGAATACACAGTGCAATTAAATATTTCTCTGATATATCGCTTCTTCAGTGTAAATACTCGTTTATGTAAGCTGAAGAAGTAAAATGAACAAACCGGAAGAATCTAATTTTCTGAGGGTGCTAACAAACTTTCTAATTAAATTGCATCAAACTTCGGTTTGAACGTACTATGTACAACTCCGAAAGAGTTTAATTGCGGCACTTAAGAAGTTTTTTTTTTCTCTCGCTCAGCTTTCATGCTACTTCTTTGATTATATCATGCAAGTTTGGTTAGTTGGTTACTCAGTTGGTTGGAATTTTTTCGTTTTTGTTGTTGTATTTACTAAGCTATTGAATAGGGTCCATTGTTTTTTTTTCACTATTTTATGCTTGTTAAATTTAATCTTTTTATTTTTTACTCCATCACTTTTAAACAATTTTAATTTAATATTTTTTCTTTTATGATTTAAAGCTCTCGTGCCGCTTCTTCAGATTTTTTTGATAAATGAGCCACACTAATGAGTTTAGTTACGCTATTTTTTGGAGTAAACTCTTTATTTTGCTCATTTTGTTCTTTTACTAAATTGTTAATTTTTTCGTCTATTGAAAGACAGTAGTTTTATTCTGTTTTTTCTATATTTCTTGCTATTGTTGTAATCTTTTATCTATAAATAATGAAATAATGATGTAGAATTATGAAGAAAAAACCACCGTATAAGTGTTAACCCAAAATGTTGACCATTTGTGGTCATTAATAATTTGTATTCTTATTGAGGGCAATATCATGGGTGAGTTGAGGAAAACTTTAAGTAAAGATTGCTGGGGATGCTTTCTCTGAACTAAAAATCTTTTGATAAGTTTAATGGATAATATACTTTGTATTTCTGTTGTAGTTTTTATTTTAAAAAGGCAAAACTTCTTTTGACATAATAGTCACAGTTGAAATCAGGGAGGTGAACCGGATGAAAAATTTGGTCGGTTCGGTTCAGCGGTTCGAAGCATTTTTGCACTTTTGGATTGGTTCGTAAAACGGTTTTTGTTTTCTTTGAACCGAGGTTTCGGTTCGGTTCAACGGTTCGGGAATTAAAAAAGAAACTGTGCATATTTGTGTTATTTTCATTCTGTAATAACAGAGTGCAACATGAAAAATCCAAACAACTTTCTGAATGCTGTTCCCGAAAGAACATGATGTTACTAGCAAAACCCAGATGGTTTGAACCCAGGTCGAATTTTATAGTACTACATACATAAATTGGGTTCAAAACTGCGTCTTCAAAGTTGCTACGGCTATAAGTCGTAAACCGTTTGAGATTTTGTTCCCCTTCTTCAGTAAAGTTGTAGACAAAGACTAAAGAAAAAAGTGTCAAAAAAAACTGACCCGAAAAAATTTGGCCAAAATCACAAAAATGCTGAAAAATTATACCATTTTTGCTCATAGCTACACCTTTCATAGCTACCCTTTCGTATTTTGAAAAAAAATAGAAAGAACATTATAGCCATGACTAAATTGAACAACTCTTTAGAGCATGCCAATATCATTCGAGTACTCCTTGATACCGTTTAGTGCCAACACATCTACGAATATCTTCTTTCCTTACACAGTGCAACATTTTTCAAGTCATTGACGGTGAACTAAAATCCGTTATAAGGGTCGAAAGAACTCGCCGAAACAAGTAATTCTGCCAGAGCGTTTTGCAAAGTTGGCTCATATAAGGATTTTATGGTCATTTTTGCGATTTTAAGGCACTTGTTGAATTTTTTTCGGTTAAGTTCGTTCGGCATTTTTGTTCTTCTATTCAATAGCTACAACATTGCTGAAGTCATCAAAACAATATTTTCGGCTCGTTACCGAGATATAGCCATATGAAACAATCGAAAAATCGCTCAAAATCCAATTGGAGATATAGCCATTATAATTATTATTATTCAGCTGAAAATTGCAACTTTTTGCCTCAAATTGGATTTTGAGCGATTTTTCGATTTTTTCATATGGCTATATCTTGGTAACGAGCCGAAAATATTGTTTTGATGACTTTAGCAATGTTGTAGCTATTGAATAGAAGAAAAAAAAATGCCGAACAAACTTAACCGAAAAAAATTCATCTAGTGCCTTAAAATCGCAAAAATGACCATAAAATCCTTATATGAGCCAACTTTGCAAAACGCTCTCGCAGAATTACTTGTTTCGGCAAGTATTTTCGACGCCTTATAACGGATTTTAGTTCATTTTTCGTGTGTCGCACTGTGTTATTTGAAAATTATTTTTAAATAAAAAAAATATTTTTTAATTTTTCGAAAATTTTGTGCTCTTTAGGCGCAAAAAATGGTATCAGGGAGCATACGTACTCGTATGTAATTGGCATTCTCTATATACAGAGTTGTTCAGTTCATTCTTGGTTACAATTTTGTTTTAATTGTGTGGCAAATTATGGAGAGGTTTGGTAGGTATAACCAAAAACAGTACAATTTTCGGCATATCTGTGATTTTGAGGCCCAATTTTTTCTGGTCAGTTTGTAGGACACTTTCTTTCCTTGAGCTACAACTTGGTTGAAGATAGAAAAACAAAATGTCAAAGTTTTTTCTTAATATATTGAAAAATATAGGATGTATCGCATGAGGTTACGAAGCTACTGAGAAGTGATATAGGAGGCCTAGACAAACAAAAAATTGCAGCTGTGAGGGGAACAAAAATGTATCCCTGAAGTGTTATAGGGTAGAAAAAACTGATTTTCTATTTTATTTTAGAAAACATTTTTCTTGGGTCACTTTAGAGTTTTTTTGCCCTATGCTCCTCCTAGGAGTTAAAGGAGAATACATACTTTAGAGTTTTAGAGAAAACTTTTTTACTGGAAACTTTTAGTTAGTTACATGAGCTTTTCAAAAGTGTATTTCGTTTAAAGGGCTTAAAAGGATTTTACAAAGTCCTGGACCTTTAAAGTTGGAAAATACTTTTCTATGTAACACATGGGTTACTCGCATAAGTTGCGCTTCATATGATTTGGGTGTTAGATACGCTGCCTGGAGCCTTCAAACGGATTGTTCTTAAAAAGTATACAAGAGGTGATTAAAACATAGTCCCATTTGAAATGAGGTGTGCATATTATTAAATGATATAGTTTGGTAAATATAGAGTGTCCCATAACTCACGCAAGATTTGAAATTGCCGCTAATTGTGTGGAAAGTTAGCACTAACCAAAAAAAAAAAGGAAAAAAGTTTGATAGCTGACAGGTTAAGGTTTGTAAATGCATTGAAAAACAAGATTTACTGTTAAAACAACGAATTTAAACCAAATTTATGCCAAATAGTCACGGAAAATATTGATAAAAGAGTGCATATGAGCCAGCTAAGCCATGGAAGTCATCTGCCTAACGTGTTATATTATATAAAATTTTAGTTTTATAAGCTTTGTGTTTCAACTAAAAAATAGAAATACGATAAAAAAACCAGAACTTTCTATTTGGTTCAAATCTTGCGTGAAATATGGGACACCGTAATCAATATGAATCTAAAAAACATTTACCAAAATGCACAACTACGAGGTGAAAAAGTAATGTCATAATGTAAATTGGATACCATGTTGCTAAAAATGAAAATACTTGAACATTGCTTCGACGAAAAGTTTATTCGATGATGTAGAAATATTAATATTTAATTGAAAAATGATATCGACGAAATGAGCTTCTCCGGAGATGATCCATATTTGTGCTAGTTTTATAGCATTTTGAATTATTGCTCGCCAAAAAATTGGCTCCGAATTCGTTGGAATGATTTAAAATAATTCTATATCTGTCTTCAACATAAATGTCAGGCAAGGCACAATGACACTTACTGTCATTTGAAAGAATTATGGCCCAATCAGATTATGCCATTACTTTTGCTACACCTTGCACCACTAGCTAAAACACGTAATATGCAGAGAGCACACGTTAGTGATTCTTGTTATTTCAATTTACTTTTCATAAACTATTCATGGAATGTCCCATTTATAAGTTAATAATATTAAATGCTACGCATGCCAAACTGTTTGTTCGGATTTTTTTTTTGTTTAACTGCTCCTTTATTACTTGACAAATGAAGTGGAGCTTTTAAAATTCGTTACTTAAAAAATCATTATGGTTGGTTTTCAGAGTTGCCGACGCTGCTGCTGTAGACTTTTTTTGTCGATTTTTCTTTATGTATAATATTGTTAAATATCTCTTAAACTGTTAAGTTTCGATTATGTTGCCGGTCATTGTTTTTATTGTTGTTTTTGTTGTAATTGTAATTGATTGCGCGCATCGAATTAAAAATACATTTTAACCAGTGTTGCTGTTGTTGGCATTATTATTGGCTGCAAACACCGAATAATTCTTTATGATTTTATGTGTAATTTGCGCTCTTTCCTTTTCACTCTCCCTGTCTCTCTCTATCTATCTCGCTTTCTGTACATTAATGAGTTTTTAAATAATCTGGCACTACTTCGGCGGTAAATACACGTTAAATGGTACATTTCTTTTTTATTAAATTGACAGCTTAATTAGCTAGCGGTGAGTTTTTCTTTAAACTGTCGAATAGCATTAAAATATTGTTTTATTTTTCTTAATTAAAATTAACGGGAATTTATAGATTCCGGCAAGAGTGAGAGAAGTAAGGATGTGGGTCATAGATCAAACATATTAAGATTGGAGTGATGTAGTACTTAGTTTGAGTTTTAGCAGTTAATGCTTGGTTTTTTTTATATATTTTTTTGATTGTTTTTGGTGAAGATTTTTGAAAAATTTTGTTGCCTTTAACTTTTAGGGCACTTCCTTTGGAAAAAACACCAAAAAATTTGAATTTGCAGTTCTGGTTTTGAATGAAAAATTAAACAAGGTAGTGGTTCATATGGCAAAAGTTATATCATTATATAAAGATGTCATAATTATTGCAAATAGCGCTAAATGTCACTGTTCTTTGACGTTTATGATGTCAATTAGGGGTCAGATGTTTTTCAAGAATCAATTCAAAATGTCAGAAACATCGTGGTAACAAACCTTTTTATTTTTCATTTCTAACGAATACAGACCATGTCGTATTATGATATTACTTTAGCTCCACCTTATTTTTGTCTTAAAAATTCATATGAAAATTGTGTTGTGAGCGAAAAATAGACCTGTAACAATATCTAAAAAAAAAAAAAAGTTTTTATGGCCTTTACTGTGCTTGTGCAGTGTGTTACACAACGGGTTGTTGTCTCCGACATTCACCACTAATTCAGGCGTACGACAGGGGTGTTTACTATCACCATCTCTCTTCCTTATCGTTCTTGACGATATTCTAGATAAAGCTCTTAATAAGGCCAAAAGGGGTATCCAATGGAACTTTACTGAACATCTAGAAGACCTCGACTACGCTGACGACATCTGCCTCTTATCATCCAAACATTCAGATATGCAAAACAAAATTGAAGACCTTGTCTTGGAATCACAAAAGGCCGGCCGAAAAATCAACATATCCAAGACTAGAAGCATGAAGCTAAACGCAAGCAATGACATCACGTTTAAAGCTGGCACTGATGACATCGGAAACGTCGATAGCTTCACGTATTTAGGCAGCATTATCTCCATGGATGGTGGAGCAAAAGACGATATCAACTCAAGAATAGCAAAAGCAAAAGGCGTGTTTGCTCAACTGAACAAAACATGGTGTTCTTGTGTTATATCCACCAAAATAAAAGAGCGCATTTTTGATTCGAATGTGAAATCGGTTTTGTTATATGGGTGCGAAACATGGCTTGTTACTGAACAACTAACAAACAAGCTGCAAGTATTCGTCAACAAATGCTTAAGGCGTATACTAAAGGTTTGGTGGCCTCGCACTATATCAAATGCCGAGCTACATCAAAAATGCAAACAGAAGGCTATAGCAAACGAGATCAAGCTGCGCAAATGGGGATGGATTGGTCACACTCTCCGGAAACCACACAGCGAAGTTTGTCGCCAGGCCCTTGAGTGGAATCCACAAGGCAGTAGAGGACGTGGTAGACCCAAAACCAACTGGAAAAGGTCGTTGGAAAAGGAAATCCAAGAATCGGGAAAATCGTGGCAAGAGATCAAAGTCATTGCAAGGGATCGTGATGAATGGAGAGATTTCATATTGGCCCTATGCTCCTCCTAGGAGTTAAAGGAGAATACATACATACTGTGCTTGTTCCAAAATATAGTAAACCTAAAAGAATGCAATGAATTTTAAGCATTTTTGACCGACTGACCACAACAGAAATTAATGTGGTGAAAATAAATGGTGATGTTCGAACCTTCGATAAGCTGTTTTTTTGCCCATATAAAAGGCGAGTTGGTATAAAATTTAGTACTATTTGAGTACTAAAATTACAAAAAACACACCATAACATACTTTTTGAAACTTCCAAAACATATTTTGTGGAAGAAAAGAAATAACCTTTCATCTGAACCAAAAATTAAGTTGGTTTGTGTTCTACGTTTTAGAAACTATAATTTTTTGAACATAAAATTGAAGGAAACTCACAAAAATGGTCCATAAATGTGAGATTTCTCAACCGATTTTGAAACCATGTTCCAAAGTTAGTACTAACTTTAAAGGAGTTTGTTCGGCACGCACAAATTTCCTTTAAAACTGAGTATTTGTATTACTTAAAGACATTACCTTAATCTTCTTTACTTTTGAAGGGTACAACCCAAAAATTTTATTGCATTTTTCTGATGTTCAACATATCTATGCTTTACATAATATTCTCCCCCCCCCTCCTTCTCTACCAAAACTTTGTATAAAGTTGCTTAGGTTTTAGTTAAATGTTGTAAAATTTTTAGAGGCACAACTAAGACGCTTTACCGCCATACCGCGCGCGCAACGGCAATTAATCATCATTAACAAAAACAACAACAAAAAAATTTAAGCTCAAATTTTTGTTTGCGCAAGATTTTTGTCTGCGCTCTTTAGTCGATATGGCAGATGAAGATGAAGATGATAATGATGATGATGACTATGGTGTAGAAGATGCAGATGATGAGCAACATCATGCTGTGAAAACCAAAAGTATGAGAGAAGATTGGTGCTGCTGCTGCTTGTTAATATTAATATTGCTGTTGCTGTTGTTGTTAGGTATTACAAAAGTCTGTCGTTTTTTCGCTAAACTTAAGTTTATTTATCAATTCATCAATCAAAGCATACAAATCTTAGACGCACCCACAAAAAAAAATTGTTTATTTTTTCTCTTTCTTTTTCCTATGTATAATAGGCGCCATTTTTAATATCAATGGCATTTTCTTATGGTCTTTTTCATATTTTTTCTTCGTTTTTTTTAATTTTTTCTCAACAACATTTAATTTGTCAGCGCGCACAATCTTTAGTTAAAAGAAAGTAAATCTTTTTTGTTTGCATACTTTTAGGAGTACATAGCTACTGCTGGTGGTGTAATGGTGGGCAAACTTTGGACCAAAGTCCTTCAAAGTGTCATCAATCGTTGGCAAGTTACTTGTCTTGTCACATGCGGCTAAGAGTTTTCACTTCCGCTGCTAAGAGTTTTTTGTTGTAATGCTGTGTTGTTCAAGTTTGTGTTAACAAAAAAGAAATCGGTACTTAAAGCTAGAAAAGTTGTAACGAAAAACCGGGTTTAAGTATGTATTTGTTAAAAGGAGACTCCAATCAATTTTTGATTCATAAATCTGTGTTGTTGACTTGACTATTGATTTGACTGTTGATTTGACTATAGATTTGATTGTTGATTTTACTATTGATTTGACTATAGACTTGACTTTAGATTTGATTATTGATTAGACTAATAATTTGACTATTGATTTTTTTGTTGATTTGACTATTAACTTGGCTATTGATTTGACTTTTAATTTGGTTATAGATTTAGCTACTAGTTTGACTATTGATTTGATTGTTGATTTTACTACTGATTTGACTATTGATTTGACTATTGACTTGACTATTAATTTTATGATTAATTTGACTACTAACTTGGCTATTGATTTTGCCTGTGATTTGACTTTTAATTTGATTATTGATTTGAATACTAATTTGATCGTTTAATTGACTATTGATTTAATTAGTAATTTAACTATTGATTGGACTAATAATTTGACTATTTACTTAATCATTGATTTGACTATTGACTTGACTTTTGATTTGACTATTGGTCTGACTATTGATTCGATTGTTGACTTTAGCTTTTTTCTTAAAAAATAGAAGTAAAAAGCTTTTTTTGACTTAAATTTCAGAAAGTCCACAAGTTCTGACTAAAAGTATTCGGTTTATTAAAAAACCTTAAACATTTCATTTCAACACTAATTTAACTGTAGCTGTCATTTAACTAAAGCAAATGGTATTAAATTTTGACAGTTTGCTCAAGTGTTGCCTGTCATTTTTATTTTCATGCATTTTTTTTCTGATGGTATTTTCATACGCAGCGATAAATTTCACAAATGCATAAATCTCATAAATGTCCATCATTTAATTTTTGCTGGCTGCTTAATGTGATAGATTTTGGTTACGTATTCTGATTTGTACTATAAGTGTTCATTTATTATATACATGGGTATATATTTTTTGACATTTTCTGTTTGGCACATTTTTTTTTTTTTTGTGAGTTTTTGCCACTGGCAATGCTCTCCTGGCTTTTGTCTAATTTTATTTTAGTTCAATTCGGTTGTTTTAGTGATTTTTTTTTTGTTGGCCTTTTATACTGGCTTTTATGAGCGATGACTTAAGCTGACATTTTCATTAGTGGCATTATGATGGCTGTACGGGAGTGTGAGCATATATGGAGCAAATATTGTATGTGAACTATATATGAAGCCTTAGGTATATATTTACATATATAAGTCTTATATAGAGAAGTTTTCTTATTGTTAATAGTTTAGCTGTCAAAAGCAGTATAACTTAATGGAAATTTTTGGCCTTTTTTTAGTAAAAATATTCTTATGAAAGCTTTGATGTGATATATAAATTTTTCATGGAACTGCTTTTAATTTATTTAGGCTACTTAAGTTTTAGTTTAAGGTCATTGCCTCATAATTTGAAAGGTACAACATATTTGAATGCTTTAATGAAATGTTAAGAAAAAAGCTAATTTAAAAGTTAAAATATGCGAAAGTACAGCTCGAAGATATCGCTGGATTTTTTTTTTTAAATAGGGTAAGCTGAGGTACTTTTGACACTGCGGCACATTTGACATTGTTATGGTATGTCAGCACTAACCTTCATAGTTAATAAATTATATGTGTTTTTTATCAAAATATTATAAAATAAATTTAAAAGATGGATGTTTTGGGTCACAGTTAAATTTTGACAAAGTGGTACATTTGACATTAGAATTATGTGTTTGCCATTTATCTACTGGAGCCTTCAAACGGATTGTTCTGGAGAAGTATTTTTTCTGACCTCAATTTAAAAAATTGGTATAACAAATGTACTACCGAATTAAAGGAAATTGAACAAAAATTCCAAAAAAATTATAAAAGAGTATGTTAATTGGACCTTTTTCATACTTAAATGGCCGCCAAAGTCAATAAAAGGAAATAAGATTTAAAATATTAATTTTAAAAGTTCAGAACTTTGCGAAGTCCTTCTGAACAAGTAACCAAATACATTCTTGGAAAGCTCATGCAATTGACTAAAAGTTTCAGGTAAAAAGTTTTCTGCGAAACGCTAGATTAACCCAAGAAATCTGTTTTAACCCTAAAATTCCTCAGGGTGCTGGCATTCAAATTAAAATTCTTGGTTTCAGTAAAGTTATAAGATAAATGCTGAGCATTCATAAACCTTACGTGGCTTAAGTTGAAGGCCAAGAAAGGACTAGATATAACAATGTTTTGTTCGTTATTGCATTGTTACTGTTATCAGTTAGGCTTTAACCGAGTAATAGTATATATTACTTCAATATAAGTAATTTTCTTGCACTTTCCACCACTTCAAAAAATCAAAATACATCACTTCACTACTAAAAATATATATTTACTCCTCCGCAACGCCCATTTTCGCTACAATTTTCTCTCATTTTATTAAGTGTCATATTTCGCTATAACCGAGAATTTCTAATTTAATTTCCTTTCATTATTTCCTACATTTTGCTATACTTTCTTGTTGTTCTTGTTGTTGTCTAGCAAATTTATTGTCACATTTATGCGTACATGTTGTTGTTCTTGTTGTTGCTCGGTTGTCAACATCTTGGTAAAATAATTTAAGTTGTCCCCATTTTGCAGATTCTTTTAATATTTAAGACTCTAGATGTTGTATAGTGTATTGTAGTGACTACTTACTACCCCTATTGTACATATAACCGGCTATATTGCTGCGTGTGTGTGCTGTCAACGCAAACTTCGATAACGCAACAACAGCAATAAAAACAACAACTAAATTACAAATTAATTTTCATCAATTTTCTATAGAAGTTTTATTGACATAACGAAAAGTCGCTTAACTTAATACCAAACATGGTTCTTTCTTTCTTATATTCCTGGGGCCAAAAGTACGTAAGAACACACATATGTGTGTTTGTGTATGTGTGCATGCATGTATTTGTATGCTTGTATATTTCCTAGCGAAAGGATAACGCAGTTTTGTATATTTTGTTCTGGTACCAAACAAGAGCAGAAAATTCGATTTATTGTGAATTATTGAGCAACATAAATTGAAATGAAAGCAACATAAAAGAAAATGAGACGAATAAGAAGCAGCAGCAATAGGAGGTAGAAAAGTAGAAAAAAAGAATAAATGAAAAAAATTTTAAAAAAGGAGAAAAGAAAATCAGCTGCTAATATATGTGAAAAAACACAGCTAGTAAACACACCCGCTTGGAAATTTTTTGTTAGGTGACATAAGTGTTGGTTATGCATAATTTATTGCAAATATGATAAGTTCATTTAATAATAAGTTCATTTATGTATGGCTGAAATGTCTAAGTTAAAAGGAAACTCAACTTATAAATGAACTTATCATAATTTGTAAGTAAGAGATAAGTGATAAGTTAACAAAAAACAAAAAGCATCGAATGTTATAACCTTTTTATTCGGAACTGAGTTTATAGTGGCACTTATTAAAATTTGTAAAGTGATAAATTGCTTTTACTATTGAAAATTTAACAAAAAAAAAAAAAAAAAAAAAAAACGCTATACAAATAAAAACAAGAAAAGTGATAATTTAGAACACAATATGTGATAATAAATATCGCATGAGTGATAAGTGACTGCATATGTAAACTAATATTGTAAAACACTTTTCAGCTTCACTTGCTCTTATTATGATTACAAAATAATATGCTAGTGTTTTTAATTTTGCAGATTGAAAAAGTTAAAAATTTGATAAGTTAATATTATTTGAGAAAAGTTATGTTGTACAAAAACAAATCAAGTACAACTTATGAACAATTCTATCATAGTTTGAAAAATGATTGTGATAACTTTTGGGATCTCGAGAAACGTCTACATGTGCATTTCTTATGATTCAAAAATCTAAAGTTAATTATGTATTTCTTCTTAAGGATATCGATTATCATCTAGTTGAGTGATAAGTTTAATAGAAACTTAAGAGAAGTGGGCTAGTTCCTTTATGAAAATCTTTTTTTTATTAGAGTTGAAAAAATAAACTAACGATAAACGCTTGATCAGTGATAAGTTTAATAGAGCTTACAAAATGTAAGCAAACTCTTACGCAAAAAAAGTTTTTGTAACAATTGATGACATATATAAACAATAAATTGATAAGTTATAATTAAGAACGAATGATTCTTGATAGATGATGAGAAGCTTGTAATATTATTTGCCTTTATATGAAAAATCAACAGAATAAAAATTTTTGCATTATGAAGTGATAATTTATAGAAGTTAGGAAGTAACCAAAACGATAAGTAAAAAAAAATTAAGTAGTAAAGAAATGATAAGCAACCTGTTCCTTTCATAATTAATCCAAAAAAAAAAAAAAAAAAAATCGATATATATGGCTTAACCTCAAATTATATTGTGATAATGGCAATCTAAGTTATTTTGCATAAAAAGCTGAATTACGAAAACTTATCAAAACAAAGAATTGATAAAATGAGTGATGAAATCTAAAGGAGATAAGTAGATAAGTATTTAGTAAGAAGTAGTGATGGGAATAAAATGAGTAAATGAAATGTGATAAGTGAAATAAGCGGTAATTGGCACAATGGCAAAATATGTCACATATGGCAATATGATAAGTGCACAAAGGCAAGTGATAAGTAAGAAAAAAACGGCGAAGAAATGTGATAATTTATTAAAGTTGCATGACAAAGATTTATTTAATAGTGTTGTGAGTTAATGGTAAGTGATAAGTCAAAGACACGTAATCAAATACTAAAATTTTTTAAATTGAAACAAGTCAAGTAATATTTGATAACTAATAAGTTTTCGAAGTTAAAATATATAAAGAACTATAATTAAACTTATGTCACTATAAGAAGCCAATCTCCAAATTATTAAAATGTAAAACTTTGCTTTCCACAACCAGGTCACCAACATCTGAAATTCTCGCCAGGCTTTCAACAAATTTTAGCATACATGAAAAACTCCAATATAGAGACGTTGATACAACATATACATAGAAAAAAGACGAATAAAGAAAAGTCACCTAACGTATTGGTTTGAAGAAAAATATCAATACAATCATTGGATCCTTTAAAAGTACCATGTGGAAGAGGAAGTACGCGGCAGCAGCAGCAGCCGGAAAAGAACGCCACAAATAAACGTGTAAATTATGGAGGGCGTTATAGCAATTCCATGGAGAACATTGGGCGGGAGGATTTTTTGATGGGTTAGCAAGCAAGCAAGGCATCTCTTTTATGCTTTCTCTTTTCTTTTTCTCAATGCTACTTGTGTATGTGTAGGACATGAAGACCAAAATATAATAAATATAAATTCTGTCTAAATAACTGTGTGGCCCATATGATAAGCAAAGATTGTGCCACAGAAATACAAATCAGTAGAAAACGAAAAAAAAAAAAAAAATTGCAAGCAAGATTTCTAAGCAACAAATCGATTTTATTGCCAAAGCAATAAAAAGTTGCAAAAAAAAAAAAAAAAATGGAAATGTGGAGCAACGTACGAAACCCTTAGAAATGGTGTGCAACCTTGAAAAAATACTGTAGCATAAATCAAAAGTTTTTTTTCTTTTGCTTTCAGGAAAAATGTCTAAAAATAAGCTTTATATTTCCGTCAACGGTCACGTTATATTTTCTTGATTTTTTTTTTCTTTTTCGTGTGATCATATTGTGGGTTTACTAAAGTCACTGTTGCTAAGTGTAGCTTTTCAAAAGGCAGCTGTCAATGTGTAGATATTTGAAGATGTACTGCTGCCGAATAACTTAATTGCAAAAAGTTACAGTACATTTTTTTCAAAGAAATTTTATAATAAAAGCATTTAAGGTATGGATATAAAGAAAGGTTGCCATGAAATAAAAAAATTTTCCATTAATTTGTAACCTTAGCTGCTATGAAAATTTCCGCGCTTTCGAAAATTGTCAGTTAATGGAAAAATCTTCCATAAATTATTGAAAATTGAAATTGCAGCTTAATTGAAGAAGTAAAAAAAGTTATTAAATTAATAACGGAAACGTTTTTAATGACTAAATTCTGTAAGGGAGAGTCACCGGTTGTGGGACACCTCCGAGTACGGGACAGTAGATTTTTTCTATCATACAAAATTAATATTGCCAATCTGACCAATGACAAATTGTCGTCTTGATATGACCAAGTTCTTAAGCTAATACCGAAGTAAAAACATTTATTGCTTATTATATTTTCACACCTTGTGTCATAATTCGACTTTCAAAGTGCTATATTTTTGATTTAGCCAATAGAAAAAGGAAAGTGTCATGCGTCACCATTTAGTGTTTTATGCCGGTATAGAGCACATCATGATCTGAGTATGGGACACATACCCAAATCAAATATTGACATTAGTGTACCGAAAAATTAATAGAAGTTTGCGTTTACGCACATTCATTGGGTTTTTATTTCATATTTTCTAAGTTTCATTGCATTTTTCTAGGTGTCCCTTATCATGTCTTTTCAAAATGGACCATAACTTTTGCATGTGACAAAAAAACTATTCGTTCTTTGGGTAAGTTCAACCGATATATTAAAAACCTGAAACAGTTTAGCCAGTAATAATTTGTCGTTCAATAACAAAACCTGTCCCATACCCAGTGATTCTCCCCTATTATATGTATATACACGGTGCGTCTGAGTGAATTTAAATGAAAATTGCCAGGACCTCAAATTTTCTTGTGAATTTCGATTTCTCATGATCTTAGGATATGTTTTCTATGAAAATGAAAATCGAAAAGTTAGCGGTTTTTTTTAACGGCTCAAAATAATTTTTCTTTATTTTCTACGATTTTCTCAATTTTCTGATTTTCTTTTAATTGATAACACTGTGCTCGAATCGGAGCACTTTTTTTTCTAACATTGATGGGACCCATGTAGTAAGCATACCCGAATGCTGATTTCAATGGTCATAGTCATTTTTATAGTTTGGCTCTTGTTTTTGAAAAATTCAAGTTTAAAAATTTGACTAAAAAAAAAAAAAAATTAATGAAAAACAGGTATTTTTTTTCCATTCTTAAAATTTTTTCAACAGATACCTTTTCAGTTTGATCGAATTTTTTATTTTTGTAACCTATTCAGTATTCAAGACCACTGAAATTGCAGTGAAATGTTAAAAAAATCTTTTTTATTGGCAAAATTTGGAGTTTTTTACATATAAATAACATATTTTATTTTATTTCATTCTATTTTTGATACCTTTCACGAAAGCTGTCAACAAATAGCAATCAGTTATTCATATGTCAGTGCATAATTTAATCGGTTCATTATATTAACGTTTAAAAACTAAAAAAATGAATAATTGCGCGAAAATTAACAATTTTTGTAATGTTTGCGGAAAATTTACTATTCCGTCAAGCAAGCTTGGTATTACTTGGGAAACCGCGAAAGTGTATCATTCATATTTTGGTGAACGTATGTTGCGTGATGTGGAATGGGCCCCGTCTTTTATATGTACAGGATGCTTGGTGCGGTTATCGGAGTGGAATAAAGGTAAAATCAGTTGTATGCCTTTTGGTGTTCCAATGATTTGGTTGAACGCGCAAGCACATGATCCAGAAGAATGTTATGCGTGCTTGAATTCTAGCAATGGATTAAACAGAACTAAAAAGTATCAATTGGAATACAAGCCAACAAAATTTATTCAATTGCCATTGCCGCATTCACTAAATATTCCCATTCCAATCCGACCAACTTTAACGAGTGAATATTTGCAACCATCATTGGAAAGCATTGGAGAAGCATCTGAAGAATCGTTTCAACCATCAAATGTAACTACACAATGCAAGCATATAGAAATTTCGCAAAATCGTTTTGATATTATAGTACGACGTCTGAAGTTATCGCAGCGACAGTCGATTGCCTTAGCCAAGGAACTCAAACAAGTGAACGTTTTAGCACCAGATGTTTGCGTATGTGGTGCATATGGTCGTCAGCGTAATTTTACACAATTTTTCAAGTCAACTGACAATAATTCCTTTGCTTATTGCACGAACATCAGGGGATTACTTTCGACAATGCACAACGAATATAAGCCTGAAGAATGGAGGTTGTTCATAGATTCCTCCAAGAGCAGTCTAAAAGCAGTTCTTCTTCATATTAATAACGCGAAAAATTCTGTTCCAATCGCACTTAGCACTGATACTAAAGAAACTTATTCATCACTGAAGAAGATATTGGATGCAGTCAAATATAATGACCATCAATGGAAAATTTGTGCAGACCTTAAAGTGATAGCCCTTTTGAGAGGAATGCAAACAGGATACACAAAAAATATGTGCTTTATGTGCTTATGGGACACTCGTTTTGCTGGTGATCAATACACTGAACTTAACTGGCCTCCACGTGAAGAGTATCGATTGCACAGGAACAACATTGTTGAAACTCCACTTGTGCCAGTTGAAAAAGTTTTGCTACCGCCGCTTCATATCAAGCTTGGCATCGTTAAAAATTTTATAAAAGTGTTGAATCCAGAAGGTAACTCTTTCAACGAATTACGTCGAATTTTTCCAAGGTTAAGCGGCATAAAAATAAAAGAAGGTTTGTATTCCAATCTAAGTTCTCTGTTTGAACTTCATTTTGTTAAATGATTTTATCACAGGAATACTTAATGGACCTGATATTCGCCGGTTAATGAAAGATGCACAATTTGAAAATGCTCTTACTGATGCAGAGCTTGTGGGGTGGAATTCCGTCAAAGCGGTCATTAAAAATGTACTTGGAATTCATAGGTCTGATGACTGGCGCATACATATTGAAAATATGCTCACCGCTTTTCATAGTATTAAGGTTAAAATGTCATTAAAAATCCACTTTTTGCATGCGCATGCTGAAAAACTTGCCGAACAGTCACCAGCAGAATCAGATGAGCATGGCGAGCGTTTTCACCAAGTGACAGCAAGACTAGAGCATTGGTATAGTGGAAAAAATTTAGATGCTCTGTTAGCGGATATTTGCTGGAATTTGCAAGAAGAAGCATCAGAAATATAATATATTTGAAAAAAAAAAGTTTTTCCATCTAAAAAATTAAACATTTTTACAAAAAAATATTTTTTTTTGCATTTTGCTGTACTTTTTGTAGGTATGAATACTCAATAGATTGCAAAAGTGAAAAATTTCACCAAACTTAATAGGAATCTGTTGAAAAAATTGCTTGAAATAGAAAAAATACCTGCTTTTTAATACAATTTTTTTTTTTTTTTTTTATCAAATTTTCAAACTTGAATATTTCAAAAACAAGAGCCAAACCATAAAAATGACTATGACCATTGAAATCAGCGTCCCCGAAATATGTTTACTACATGGGTCCCATCAATGTTAGAATTTTCGACTAGCACAGTGTAATTAAACATTTTAGACCGCTTGAATTCAATCTAAAGACACTTTTTTGATGTATTTTTTTGCGTAGAATCCAAATTTTCAGTTGCCGAAAATTTTTGATTTAAGATAAATTTTTTATATGCAAAAAATCTTTTGAGAAACATAATAAATCCATTTAAACCAAATTCCGTTAGCTATGATTATTTATCAGTATAGACTTATTTTTTTAATTAGAGAAATTTTCTTTTTTGTTGTAAATTTTTTTTTGGATTCTACACTCTCTTCCTCTGTTAATGGTGGAAGTTGAAGAGACATGCAAAACTTTAAAAATCCCCCACCCCCGTCAATACCAAATTTGACATTTACATCGTTCATATCACGCTTTTTAGTTACGAAGTCAATTGATCCTCTCAAATTTTTACAAAAAACACCTTTTTGTGGCATTGCAGTTGAGACATTATTTTTTTCTTTCACAAAATTAAACTCACTAATTTCGAAAATATCATCAAAGAAATGAGAATTTTCATTAATTTTTAATTTAAAATTTTTTTCGAATCTAATAGAATTTTTGGTTTCTGTGCGTACAGCATTTGCCACTCCATTAATTTCTCTAAAACTCAAATTATAATTCCTTTGAATTTTTAAAAGTGAACTACTAGGAATAATACTCGTTTTTTGTTTTTTATTGGGTTTCAAGATAAGTTAAAGTGGCTTCCCTCGTTTTTGAGAAAGTGCAACTTTCGTATCAATGTTTAGTTGCGGAGAATTCTCAGAATTGCATTCTGGAATAGCAAATTGTTTAATTATATCCGTTGCAGCATGCTGTTTCTGTTTATCACTTTGAAATAAATTTTTTTTATGGTGATATTTTGTTCGACCTTATGATTTTAAAATTTTTTTTTACATTGTCGACTAACGTTGTAGAGTTACAAATATGCTTTATGCCTTTTCTTATAGGAGTGCAACACTTAAAACATCGACTAAGTTTTTGTTTGTTTTTGTTTGATCGTTCATTTTTACGTTTTTTATAATAAATTTTAGGATGATTATTTTTCACTACAGTGCACAAATGACATTTACACGTAGAATCAGCATTTTGAGATCGTAAATCACGTCTTATGGAGAGAAATTTTTGAATGCTTTGTTTTAAAACAAATTTCTCGTACTTTTAATCCTTTTTAAATACAAGCTTTACACCCCGGGCACAGTACAGTTGGTAAACGATCATCATTTAGATCCAGATTAACAAGATTTTCTATTTTTCCTTTTAATGAACTAGTAATATTAAACATATTTTTGGACTTTCGATAACAAAATAAACATATTTTAATCCGATTTCCATTGTGATCACTAATAGTTTTATAATCTGGGTTAATCATTCTAAAATAACAATATAAAAAACTGGGATAATTCACTAATGCGAGCTTTTAAATTATTCGGTCAAGTTAGAATTACTTAAGCCAGATACGTAACGAATATACTTAACGAATGCAAAGGAAGCACTGTGAAAACTAATAAACAATTAATAAAATTAGTAATTTCAACTTATGGAAGGGTTTCCACAAATTCTTCGAAATTTGTTTGTGCATGAATGTCAATAAGGAAGGATTGTAAATATCATAAATATATATATATATCAATTATCAATTAAAAGAAAATCAAAAAATTGAGAAAATCGTAGAAAATAAAAAAAAATTATTTTGAGCCGTTAAAAAAAACCGCTAACTTTTCGATTTTCATTTTCATAGAAAACATATCCCAAGGTCATGAGAAATCGAAATTCACAAGAAAATTTGAGGTCCTGGCCATTTTCATTTAAATTCACTCAGACGCACCGTGATATAGCGTAGCTTACCGAAATTATGAGCAATAAGTTGTTTGAAAATATTTACCTGCAAAGATAATAAAAATAGAACAAAATTAGTACGGTATTTTTAACAAAAAGTTTGCATTCATATTTAAGAAGTAATTAATACGCAAGACAAAAAATTTGTCCTACCTTTTTTACTATGTAAGAAATGGAGCACGACTTTGAATTATACATTATAAGAAAGGTATTTGTGTGTAAATGTGCACAAACCCAAAAATTATTTTAATTATTTGGCATTAAGCCTGGTAAAATTAAATGCAAATTTTTCAACATTACCAACGACAAAATACGCGGTCTTACAGAGCTTAAGAGAGAATACAGCACAAAAAGAAGACATAAAGCTGACTGACACTGACTTCACGTTTTTTGTTTTATTTTCGTTTGTACCAGGAACGATAAATGAACTTTTCTATTTTGTACCAAATAGCAAAAAAAAGTACTAAAACTGTCCAAAAAGCACCAAAATTATTTAATACATTTGCGGTCAAATTTTTACCTATAAAAAAATTTAAAAAAATCTCAGCTCACTTCTTTGACAGCCTATTTCAGATCGTAGAAATTCCAATAAAGTTTTTATTTTTGAATCAGTCTTCTTAGTACATTACTGCTGCAAAATCGAAGATATTCCTTTCTAAATATAAGAAGATTTGGAAAGCTGTTGCGGGAAGCGTTGAGAAGATTAATAAGTATTATAAAAGGAAGGTGGGTATATTAATGCAGAATATTAGGAAGAAAAGTTGGTGGTTATTATTTGAGTTGAAGTGTTTTACAAAGTTATATCAAGTGAAGTCAATGTCCAATGTAAACAATATGATACGTGACATATGAAAATCTCATAAACTTAGTCACAATTGTGAAGATTTTAACAAAAAAAAAAAAAAAAAAAATGAACAAACATATTTCAAAGGAGATGTAATCTTTCGTAATTATTCTTAAGAATCGATTCCGATTTTCTACATAAGGGTGTCCCATAATTCACGCAAGATTTGAATTACATTTGTTTTTTTTTTCAATTGTATTGAAACATAAAGTACAAAGAAAAAAGTTTTTTAAGGAATAGTTCATTGAGCAGATAACTTTTCCGGTTTAACTGGCACAAGCGCGCTCTTTTGCCAAAATTTTCCATGAACATTTTGCATAAATGTGGCTTGATTGCGTTGCTGTAGCGTTAAATCTTCTTTTTTTAATACATTTTCAATAACTTTGATTTATCAGCTGTTAGACTGTTTTCCGTTTTTGGTTCACAACGCTTTGTTGGACAAATAGCGGCAAATTTAAATCTGGCGTGAATTATGGGGCACTATTAAAATATCGTGGGGTTAATACTATGACTAGATATTAATGTTTTTGACGTTTTGAGATAACCACACTACCAGTTTTTTGAAATTCGTTTTTTGTATGGGATTTTGATGTTTCTTGCTTCTATTTTTTTTTTTTTTTGTATAAAATCGGATAGGGACCACATTTGAAAAAAACGACTATATTTGAAAGTACAGTTGTTTTTTCTTTATGTTTCTGCATACTTTGCTCAAAAAATCGAAAATGTAGATATATACGTAAGGAAATAGTGTCGGGTGTTGGCGCCATTTTGTTTTCGACTCATATCTTTTCACCAAATGTGTATTATGCAGACATATAAATATCAATGGAAAGCTAGAGACCTTAGCTGACTACTGGTGAAGAAAGTAAATTGATTTCGTCAGTTGAAAAGATTGAGTCGGTTGTGGGCACCCTTAGAAAATCGGCTAAAAATGGAAAAATATGAAGTGAAACGCAATCAAGTGGAGAAGAAAGCAAAATCGATATATTCTGGAAACACTGACTCACACAAATTCAACAAACTCTGCTCAACGGCTTCCACAAAATCAGCGTCACTGAAAATGTCTGGATCGAATGGCACCCATGCCTGTTGCCCTGAAACCAGACTTGATTGTCTTCGGCGTCAATGCCAGATCAATTTTTTTGCAGACTAAGCCGGCTTGGTGGCGTAATTTCTAGCCCTTGTTGACATTGCTCTTTTGCCAAGCATGAATTTTTTCTACCAATCCTCGGTTCATTTGTCTGGAAACTCAATACTGAAATTTTTTTCAAAATGGTATGCCACCATACCACCCATACTTAATGAAAACAACTTTTTTTCTGCGATATCTTTAAAGGGCCTATTGGTTCCTCCCACTCCACTAAAAAAGCGTAAAAAGGCTTAAGAACACCATTTAAATTAGTAATGTTGGCATCCACGACAATATTTGAGTAAATCACACGCATTAAATAAAAAAAGAGAGGTGCTCATCACCGACCCTATTGGGTGCCCACAACCGAATTTGAGAGCCACTTTGAAATGTAATAAGAAAATTCTGTTGTGCGAACATTTTAGTTGGTTTCGCTTTTGATTGATTAGATTAATGCACTTCGATTTATCGCACTTGGAAAATGATTGAAAAAAACTTTTGTGTTGACTTTCACTTCAATTCAAAAATTGTTTTCCTCTCAGCACAAAGCAAATGCGTCTGTTTGCTCTGGTATATGCTGTCATTACACGCGCTTAACATTTGTCAGAACAGCCGCATTTGTTTTCTATCAAAAGTTACGGGGGGTGTCCACACCCGACCCATGCCCACAGGCGACATTATTCCCCTACATATATGTAGTTGTGGACGATATGTATGTACAAATGGAATTTTGCTAGTTATCTCAAAGACTACAAAAGAAATTAATTCAATATATCTCTGAAACTTTAGTTAAACCGAACTAAAAAACTCAATGTGAAAGTATGTGGTGCCATGCACCCAAAACATTAATTCATTTCATTCGGTAAAGTGAAATAGGATAAGTATTATAATTTGGAAATATTGATGATGCCACGTCCCTCATCTAAGATAAAGTGAATATATAGCACACCAAGATATGGATTTCCTAACAATAAGTATAGTTCAAAGGAGTGGAATAATAGAATTTCGGTTGTTTTGTATTGAATAAAAGTTTGGTATAAATTAAATAAAATTAAATAAAATAAGCAATTATAAACAATTTTTTTTATTAATTAAAAGCATTCCCAACAAATGAAAAATGATGTTAAAAGTTTGTTTCTTTTTTTGTTTGTTTTCATGAACAAAACATTACAATGGCGCCATCGATCATAGAAGAAATGTCCAAATTGACAGCAAGCAAGTTGAGCTGTTCGTACCTTAAAAATGGCTTACAATGTATAAGGTTTAAAAAAAAATGATTTTTACACAAAATAAAAAAAAAATTAAAAATATCTCAAAGTAGCACAGGTAGTAAAAAAACAAAGTTTTAAGAAAAGAACAGAGCCATTTTTAAAATTACAAATAAAACTCTAACAAACAATCAGCTGTCAAATTTTGACAAATGACAATTAATGTCGGGTCATAAGAAAAAACCATAAAAAGTAAAAAAACGAAAAAAAAAAAATACTTCTCATGCTTTCTCACATGCTGTAGCATTTTTTTTTTTTTGTTAATTTTCTCATTTAGTATTCTTTTTTTTCTAAAATTTTTTCGACAATTTGTTTTAATGCAGTGTGCAACTTTTTATAACTTTTCTTTCTTACGCTCGCTCTCCGCTCGTGCTTTTGCGCTACTTTTCAACTGTCAAATTAAATGTCGACTGTCGAAAACTTCATTTGTAGAAATTAATAAGCGTAAACTTAATGATTTTTATCGCAGTTTTCCATTTGAAATGAAAATGAAAATGAAAAAAAAATGCTACTAATACGAATAAGCAAACATACATAGAATATAGTAAAAGACACTCACTATAAGGCAAAGTTGAATAAAAAAATCCAATTTATTTTTCTATCTCCCTCTCTTTATCTCTTTCTAATTCGTCGAAAAATGTGGAAAAAAAAGCAAAACTTTACGACAAAACTTAACGCTTCATTAAGTTTTATAGTAAAATTCACAAAAGTCATTACGCAGCACAGCCAGGCAGTCAGGCAGGCAAAGAGAGGCAAAAGCAAATTTCCCAACCATCCAACCAACGACGTCTATGACACAAACTTTGTTGACAACGACGACGACGATGACGCGCAGCACGCAAAATTTGCTGCAGCCAGCAAAACGGCAGAAGCAGAAAAAACAAAAGTCGATTTAGCTGTCATTATTGTAAAAATTGACAAATGTTAGTGCTAAGCGCTCTATTTTCGTTCTCGTTTTTGCCATCAAATCTATTGTTGTTGCTATAAAATTGCTGCAGCTTGAATTTAAATTAAAAAAAAATAAAAGTTTAAATTAAAAAACATTAAATATTTCCCAGCACTTGATTGTCTTGCTGAAACCATAAAGTTCTTACGAATCATACCAAGCGTCATACAAGGTGGAGCAAAAGTAATGTTGTAATACGAATTGGCTGCGATTTCGTAACAAAAGGTTTAGCTAAAGTTGAAAAAATGTTATCGATCAAATGAGCTTTTCCTGAGTTCATGTACACTTAGGTCGCGATCAGACAGCGCGCTATGAGCAAAGATGCGCTCAAAGCAAAGCGTGGCGCAGATCAACTTACGTATGCTAGTTAAACTCTTTAATTGCATAATTTTGATTCATTTTATGCCACCATTTACTATTCATAGTTTCAAACATTAGTACCAATATATGTTACACTTAATTTTGCTGAAACTACTTTTTCTACTACTATTTCCCACTTTTATGTTTTTTTTCATTACACAGGCCCACAAAAAAAAGGAAAAAAATACCATGCGCGAAAGATCAGACCACCTGAACTTTATGTTTTCGGGGTCGCAGAATCCGAATATGGTGCCAGAATAGCGAATAGGTTTCTGAAAAAACGCGAACCAACTTCGCTAATCTGGCACCATATTCGGATTCAGCGACCCCGAAAACATAAAGTTCAGGTGGTCTGATCTTTCGCGCATGGTACTTTTTTTTTGTGGGCCTGTGTTATCTATTCTACTACTTTTTTTCTATTTGTTTAATTTTTGTTTTTTAATTTCGTTATTCCGTTTTTCTAAACTTCAATGTAGTTTGTTTGCCCTGCATTTTTTCCTAATTCCATGCTCTCAAGTCTTACAAACATTTAAAATCCTATATCCACTCCATATTCTAGATGGGTTAACAAAAGAAATCAACTTACAATCCAGCAATTTTGCAACAATTTCTTAACAATTGCAGTACAAAAGCTTTTGCAATTGAAATGTTCAAATGAATATCTACTACTACAACAACTACTTTAATTTCAATTTCAAATAAAAATGGAGTAGAAAATCAACAAATCTTGATAAAACGAAAATAATTCCATTCTTAGAATTTTTTCATTTCTTTTCTCAACTACAACTTCCACTTATTATATAAAAGGGCATAAAATAAGAAAGTAGTTAAGACTAAAATATAAAAAAAAAAAATTTATATATATATGTATGACAAAAAAATGCACTTCAGCTCAGCGTTGCAATGAGAGAATAGGGAAAAAAATGCAGTCATAATAAGTACATTTTTCTCTACAACATTTTTTTTTGTACTTTTTACATTACTACAATATTGTTAAAGCGCTTCTTTCTACACAAAACTACCACAAATAATCACTGACATTGCCAAAAAGGACGTATGTATGTTGGGTAAAATAGTAATAGTAGTAGTAGCAGAGAAAATGTTAAGAGATAGCAAAAAAGTAGTAGCATAATCCTACAAACATACATTTTTCCGGTCTAAAGCAAAAATTCAATACGATTTGTTTGCTCAAGCGTCGTTTTGTGCTCTCTGTAAGAGTTTTCATCCTTTTGGTAGGAATGTTGTAGTACTTACTATGTACTACTTGCTATTGACCACTTGAAAAAATTTCTTCGTTTTACTGGCATAGTTTTTTTTTTTAACAATAATTTTTGTTGTTATTGTTGGCCTTTCTGTATATAGCGTATTTATAGAGTGCAATTTGAGTTGGCAACGATGGCAACGTTCCTTTTGTACATTATTTTCAAGTTATTTGACTTATGTATTTATACATTAGAATGGGTACTCCCTATATGCAAGCAAAATAGCTGTTTTACCCGGCTCTGTACGGGCTTTGTTAAATTTTTTTGCAAGTTTTATTCAGAAAATACAAAATTACAGTCATGATTCGAGATAGCAGTGTATAGATTTTCATAAAATATCCTTTATATTTACATGTACATATTTATTCGCAATAGTAAATCAAAAGTTAACTTTAAAATATCAAAAGAGTAAGTATGCTATTTTCCTGTTAAGCACATATATAAAATTTTTTAAAATAAATTCTTGAAATCGATTCGGTATATTTTGCGCCAAAATTACTGCCCATCATACTTTATTGCCCTATCGAATTGAGCAATTATTTTATCTTAATTTTAGTTCAGTCATCAATTGTACACGTTTTCCACTTTTTTGTATATTCTTCTGCTCTTAACCACTTCACTAGAAAATAGTTCAGGTTCAGATCCGATTCGTATCAGGCTTGCCTGAAGTATAATTAGGATCCGTTTGAATGGATCTGATTCGGATCTCAAATAGTTTTTAAGAACGAATCAGTGTATTTCTCAATTCCTGAACAGCACAGTGATATATTTATTATTGAGAATCGGATCATATTCATATACGTAAATTTATTTTAATTTCATCCGGCCACAAAACACATTCCTACAACATTTTGTAACATTGGTTAATATGTTTGCTTTAACATATGAATTTGTTATGATATAAACATGATAACCACCTAAAATGTGTTACAGAAAACTTTCTGTGGACGTATTGATAAAAAAAGGACTGGTTGAGATAATTTAAATTCCTTAATACGATTAAGTCCTTGACAGTTGATGCGATACTGAATCAAACAACGTACTGGGACCGTATTAAAATTTTAATATTAGATTCTGATGAGAAACTGATAGTATCAGAAACTTATCAGATGGCAGTATTAAGGAATACCTGATCCGGATTTGACCCTAATCCGGAATTCCTGAACTAATGTATAGTCGGGCATGTTTTCGATATTGTTTGATAGTTTCCAACTTTTATATTTTAATATTATTGTTTCCTAAGAAATTCGGAAACTGTTGGTTAGACGTTCACTCGTCAAGCATAACCTCAGCCATTCTTAATTTAAGCTAGCACAGATGCCTTTTTTGGTATAATACTTTAACTCAATTCAATGCAAATTTTTCTGAAAAATGTGTCTACAAGACCCATAGAAACAGGATATGCTATGTCAGTGTGCTCTAGAAAAAATGTCCTTGTGTAATTTTGTTATATGACAATAACCCGACAAGAATTGAGTTCAGGAATTCTGGATTAGGATCAGATGCGGATCAGGTATTCCTTAATATGACCGTCTGATCAGTTTCTCTTCAGGATCTGATATCAAAAATCTTAATATGGCCCTAGCACGCTGTTTAAATCAGTATCGCATCAAATTTGCAGAACTAAATCGTAGTAAGGAAGTTAATTCATCTGATATCTAATAAATATTCCATATTAAAACCACCACAAAAAGTTTTCTCAAACACATTTAGGTGTGCCCAGACAAAATTAAAATTAATTTATATGGATACAATCCGATCCTCAATAATACATAAATTACTTTTCTGATGAAGACCTGAAATATCCTGATCCGTTCCTGAAAACTTTATGGGATCTGGATGGGATCCGCTCAAACGGATCAGGTCCGTTTCATCTGAGGTGTGACGTTTATTCATCATTATCGGATCAGAAAGCCTGATCATTCTTCAGGCAAGCCGGATCAACCTGAATTTTTTTCAGGCAAGTCGGATCAACCTGAACTTTTTTCTAGTCGGGAAGGTGCAATTTCAAAAATTCGTTTCTAGAGGGTATTTAAGCCAAAAAAAAAACAAATGCTTTAGCATCCGTTATTTGGCATAGATAAGGTCTCTGAAAACTTGCTCACGAAGTATTTCGCTTAAAAGAACCACCAGCACCATAGCATGTCCTTTTTCTGTTAAATGTAGCCATTCCGCGTCGAAACCAAATTTGCCTCTAAGTACCTTAGAACGTAACTGTATTGCTGCACGGTGTATATGATTTTTATAATTTTTCCAGGATTAAAAATGATGTAAATTATAAAAAAACTTACATTATATGAAATATTGCATGTTCTGAAATGTTCCATCTTAATTTTAGATTCATGTGGAAAGTGGTTTTTTCTTCTGTTCTAGAAACATATTGTGGAAGGTTGAAAAATAGTACTATAGCAATTTTTGTCGTTTAGTACTAAAAAAGAAGTAAATTTAATACTTTTTACCAAATACAAAAAAAATTTACTTTGTGCGCATATTCAATACCTTTCTAAAAATGAAAATGGGTTAAGAAATGTTGCAGTTATGGACCATTTTAAGGTCGGAACTTTTTTTAAATTTTCAAAAATCATAACTTCTAAGCCTCGAAACATACCAATTTTTTCCCTCTTTCTTATATGAAAGGTTTTTTTTTTCTTGCCAAAAAATATATTTTGGAAGAAAAAAGTGTACCTGGGCAGTTTAGTACGAAAATAGTAGGAAATTTAGTACTTTTTATCAAATACGAAAAATTTTGTTTTGAACTTATAGCGTAATTTAATATGGCCGTCTTCCTAAACGTCAGTTGCTTTGTATTGCAACAGTATTTTCATGCACAAAATATTGCATAATTTTAGGTATTTTTTGACTTAAGTGCAAAGTTAATCAAAAGCAACAGCTTTGTTACTGATGCGCTGATTGCTATGCATTGTAAACATATCTGTTGTTCGGCGTTATGAAATGCAAGAACGATGCAGTAAAAATGAGCTCCTAAAACTATGTGACATTTTTTTAATAAAAATGCTGTTTCAACACATAGCAACTGACGTTTAGGAAGAAGCCCTATCTTTCCGAAAGTGGTTTGAGCATGAAAAGTTATTGACAATTATTTGACGAAAGTTTGTCACAATTTACCGATTTTTCCACATTATTGTAGCCCTCCACAAAATACGAAAAAAAAAATAGCAACATTTTTTTTTGTTATTTCTAAAAGATTAGGCATGAAACAAAACCATGTACTAAATTTCATCGAAATCGAAAGGGGTGTGGCAGATCTTGTTACGCTAAGCATGGAATGGCTGCAATTTATATTATTTTTTTTTTAATTAACCTTGATTTCTGACGAAAACTTTGAGCATTTTTGAGATAGTATGGCGATTTTCCTGGCCTCATTTCCAAAAAATTTCTCTGATGTCATTTCCTATGGTATTATTTCCAAAAATTCTGGTATTACTCCGAGTTAATGTTTGGCTTTATTTCCAAAAATTATTGTCAGAACATTTTTTGCTTTATTTCCAGAAAATTTTCTGGCGTTATTTCCGGGATCCTCATAGCCGTTTTATGCAAGCTCTCGACCTGAACGGAATGATTTAATCCTCAGCAGACTTTGCCTTCACTCATTCTTTCCTATCACCGACTTATGTAGAATGGCTCAAAACAAGCGTATTTTTTCATAAATTGGGGAAATCATATTATATGTCGGAGACACCAAAGAAAAATTAACTTAAAAAATGATGATCTTTTGCGAAAACCTAAAATATTTTATTCTCAATTCAAATTATAATAAATAAAAGCATAGTTTATAGCAGCAGAATTTACAAAATTGCCAGCATCTTTTGTTATTTGCTTGCGCCAACAATTCGCATCATAAATTCTTTTTTCAACAACACTGCACTACTACTATCTACTACTTACTACGTTTATTGTGCAGTAAACAGCAGCATAGATCAATTGTTATTACTCCCTTGGTGTATATTTGCAACAATACATATAAACGGACATATATGTGTATACAAAGTTATTTGTGCGCAACATAAAAATAATATACAAAATTGTTATTTCCGAAAATAAAAAACTTTTCATAAAAAAAAAAGTTGAAAAAAATATTGAAAATTTTAAATCCTTGCACCGAGTGAATAAAACTATTCGATATTTATTGTTGTAAAATGTTTTTCCGCTCTGCAGTGCGCCATTATTGCAATCATTGTTGTTGCTGTGGCTATTGTTATTATTGTAATAAATGTTTTGTTATATACAGCGTAGTGCAACAATACAACAATATAAATTTTTTTCATTTTCTTTGCTGCAGTCAAGTTGCCAATATTTATTTATTTATTTACTTTGTACTAGATAAATTATAGCAAATATGAACGTATACAATTCGTTGTTGCTGGTGTTGTTGTTGCTATTGCTGTTGTTGCTATTGCTGATTTTAGTGTCAACAACACACAGCATTAGCAGCGACAGCAATTTTTATTACATTATTCTCTCTCATTTATTTATTTATTATAGTTGGCAACGCTTTGATTTAAAAAAATAATCATATGCAACACACAATAACAATTAAAGCAACAACACCAACAACAGCAATTACAATAAAGTCAATAGCAATTACAACAACAACAACAACAACTTAATCCACTTCAATTTCATATTTATTAATGGTGCGAAAATTCATGAAAAATTAGGTCAACTAGGTCGTGGCTAGCACTTTTTGTGATGGTTTTTTTTTTTTTGTTTCTAGTTATTTATTTTTGGCAAAATTATGGCAAAACTCTAATAACATAAATAATAAATTATGGCATTAAATATTTTTGCGCACGGCATATTTGCTTTGTTTAATTTTATATTTAATTTGTGTTGTGTTTTTGTTTTATGCGCTCAATTAAATATTTAAAAAGAAAAACTAATTAATTTCATTTTAATATAATTTGGCAGCACTGGCCAATGAAAACAAAAAAGGAAAATACTTTCACACACACCACAATAACCTATTAGAGCGCCCATAATTTATGCTATATAGTATACATATATAATATTTTGTTTGTTTGTTTGGTATTTATTTATTTTTTATTTTTTTTTTTAATTCACAATTTCAATTGTATGCACTGCATGCAAACAATGGTTTTTAAACAAATAATGTAATAAATTTAATGAGATTTTCAATTTAAGTATTAATAACTATATAGTTTTTTTTTTAATATTCGTTTCATTTTAGTTTGTTTTTATGAAAATATATTTTATTGGGTGTACAACTTAAAAACCGGAATTTGACGGTGGATGTCCGTACTAACAAATATCGTGAAAGCTCGAACTTACTTTATATTTATGTCATTTTGAAGGTACATTTGACAGCTGTCAAAATCAGTCAACAAAACAATTTTATCTTGTGTGCATCATTATTATTTTATATTAGTTTGCTTGTAGAAGTTTATGGGGACTATGCTCCAGCTGAATCAAGCTGTCGTGAGTGGTTTCGACGGTTTAAAAGTGGAGATTTTGATGTCGAAGACAAAGAACGTCCTGGTCAGGACCAGCTAGGTGTGATCCATTATGAGCTGTTGCCAGGTGTCCAAACCATTAATGCTCAATTCTATCGTCAACAATTGATCCGATTGAAGCAGAAAATCCAGGCAGAGCGGCCAACGTATGCGGCCAGACACGAGTCAATCATTTTCCACTACGATAACGCTCGGCCACATATTGCTGCCCCAGTCAAAAATTACCTGGAAAACAACTGATGGGAAATCTATACAAATTTTGCTTCACCCGCTTTATAGCCAAGACTTTGCACCATCAGACTATCATTTGTTCCGATCAATGCAGAATGCCCTATCAGGAATACGCTTTACTTAAGTTCAAGATATCGAAAATTGGCTCGATTCATTTTTGACCGCCAAGCCGGCGCAATTTTTTTGGGATGGAATTCATAAATTGCCTGAAAGATGGGGAAATGTTGTAGCTTCCAATGGACAATATTTTGAATAAAATATATTGTAACATTTTTCCACAATAAAGCATCAAATTTCGCTAAAAAATTCCGCTTTTTAAGTTGCACACCCAATATTATAAATTACATCTATATAAATTATTGTCACTTTATCATTAAAGCAGAAGTGGGTGGTGCCACGCCCTATAAATATAAAACTTATCATATCTCCGAAACAGTTTGAGCCATAGAGATGAGTTTCGGTATAAATATAAAGGGTAGTGAGTCAAATAATTTTTGCTGAGAAAAAAGCGGTACCACACCCAACAATGAACATATCCATTTCATTGCCACTCTGTTCTATAGGGAACAAGTTTATTCATGTAGCCCTGCCTGTGGGCGTGCCACCTCAGCAGGTGTTGTTTGTCTTGATGACTTTTGTATATAAACCAAATTTCATCCAAACAGGACAAATAGATTCGGAGATATAATAAGTTTTATATTTGTAGGGCGTGGCACCGCCCATTTTTTCAGTGGATGTTATTAAACCCTACACCCAGGATATATTCACTTTGTCCTTCCGTTTGTAACGCATAGAAGGAGGTTTGGCAGATATAGAAAAGTATATATATTCTTGATCAGCGTAATCTCCTGAGTCCTGGCTGGCTGGCTGGCTGGCTGGCTTGCTGGCTGGATGGTTAACGGCTGTGTGTGGAAATACATTTTTTGGGAAAACTAAGCAAGATAGCTCAATGAAATTCGCTACATTACCTTCGCCGTCAAAGATAGCTCGGGGGATTGAAAATGAGCAAAACCGGTTAACAGACACGCCTACCGCCCATACAAAAAGTATATTCAAAATGCAACTTGAGGAGTAGTTTTTACGACAATGCAACCAAAATGCACATAAATACTACGAATCAAAAGCGCAAACTCCGAGAAAAAACTGACGAAGAGAGGGCGTGGCTCCTCCCATATAAGCAGAAGCTTCAAAACGCTATACTAGAAGCGTTTTTTGAGATAATCAAACCAAATTTGACTCAGACACTCAAAATTATAAATGAAACCTCTCAACAAAAATTAAGTGAAATCAGACAAGGGGGTGTGGCACCTCCCATATAAGCAAAAGCTTAAAAATGCTATACTGAAAGCGTTTTTTTAGATAATCCAACTAAATTTCACTCAAATACTGAAAACTATAAATGCACGCTCTAAACTAAAACTAAACGAACTCGGAAAAGAGGGCGTGACACCTTTTATATAAGCAAAAGTTTCGAAACGCTAAACTGAAAACGTTTTTTGATATAATTCAACCAAATATCCCTCAGACACTAAGGACTATAAATGCAAGCTCTGAGCAAAAACTGGGTGAACTCGGACAAGAGGGCGTGGCACCTCCCATATAAGCAAACTTTTCAAAATATTGCAGTGTAGGGTATTTATTTTTTGGTCAGGCCAAAAGTTACACCCCTACTAGTGTTTCTCTGTGCTTGTTACAAACATACCGAATCTTATCTATCTGCGTCTAATAGTTTTGGAGATATGACGAATTTGTTTTAGGGGCGTGGCCCATTTTCACTTTGAGTTGATTTCATCTTACTTGATTTGATTGAATGCATATACAGTTCGGGTATGGTTCGTTATTTTTTTTTGTTTGAACTTTATAGTAAGGTAAATATCACTTCAATTAAAAAAAAAAAAATACCATACTGTAAGGTATGGTATGAATTGACTAATACAGCAAGGTAAAATTTACTTTATTGGCACTATTCTGATTTGAAATTATAGCAAAATTTACAGAAATAAAGTATTACCAATTATTTTTTTTTCCGTGTAGGGAATAAATTATATCACCGTTATTGATATATGTAAGTACCTACCTAAGCATTAAAAAAAAATAAATTAAGCCTAATAAATACTTTAAGCATACCTAGAAGCTTAAATTTATATAAGTAGTTGTATTTAACAGACATTATTTATTAAGAAAGTTAATACCAAAGAATTTATTTACTTAGTTGCGATAAAAATCAGCATTCGTGGCAAGCCTGTTTTAAATTACCAAATTAATAACAAAATCAAATACCAAACATAAAATTCCACACCTTCTTCACGACATAGCCGCCGCCGTGGCCGTAGATTTAAGACCCAAAGTAACTTAAGTGCTTCAACCAAAAACAAAAAGCACAAATTGGCAACACTTGCAATAGCATTTTAAAATTAAATACCCGCGATTACTATACTTAGAAGAGTACATGTGTCTGCACACACAGTCTTCGCACTGAAACTAAATCTGAGCCGCTGCGAGTTTGAAAATTAACTCCATTAACGCAGCATCCAATGTCAAGATAATAAATAAAATTACTTTAATGCGCGCTAAAAAGCCATTCAACTACTACTTATTTCTTAGTAAATGATTGTAGTAGTAGCAGCAACAGCAGCAGCAGTAAAAATAAATTTTTTAAGAACAGCAAAAACATTGCCAGCATTGACTACTGCTGCAACAGCAACAGTCAGTCGTCGTCGTCGGTCGCAACAACATTCACACAGAATGAAAGAAAGAACGACATGTTGGCGTGTAAAAGTCAAGTTATTTTCATTATTTATGAGTATGGGTATGTGACAAGAAGCCAGAAAAAGGTAGTTAAGAATTAAAACAGTAGTTGTCGTTGTAGTTGTACTAAGTAAGAGTAAATGATAAGGGTTAATAAAAATACAAAAGGCATTAGTAATGTAAGTAAGCGTTATTTTTACAGCACAAATGGGATTTAAGTTAATTCGTATGAATTCTTGAAGAACTATTTGGAAGCTTAAAATTATCCGTCATCTGAGTGGAGTATGGAAATTTTTGCATTTTTAAGGTTTGTTGCGTTTTTGTAGTACTAAAAATTTTTATATCTCTACTTTTTAAAAATTATTAAATACTACATTTCAACCTACCTTACCGGGTAATGTAAAGTGTAAGCACTCATTACATTTTGTCCTACTTGGTAAGGGGCGAATTGATTTAGTTTAAAAAAAACATTACCTTTACCTTACCGAGAAAGGTAAAAAGTAAGCAATCATTACCTTGTGTCTTACTTAGTAGGAGGGGATTTTATCAGTCAAAAATCTTCTATTTAAAAGGTAGCGCAAATGGGATCTAAGCTAATTCTTATGAACTCTTGAAGAATTATTTGAGGAACAAAATGCTTATATTTCAAATTTTTAAAAATTATTATATACTACATTACAATCTACCTTGCCGGTTAATGTAAAGTGTAAGCACCCATTACATTTTGTCTTACTTGGTAGGGTGCGAATCCATGTAATTAAAAAAAAACATTACCTTTACCTTACCAAGTAAGATAAAAAGTAAGCAGTCATTACCATGTGCCTTACTTAGTAAGGGGGAATTTTACCGTCAAAAATCTTCTATTAAAAAGGAAGCGCATAAATTTTCCAATAAAATTTATATGAAGTACGTTTATGACAATTATATAAATAATTTGATATTGAACGCCCTTCTTGCATTCTCCATTTTGTTTTCACAACAGGGATACTCTGGTAATTTGAAAGGTTATTTTTTTCATGTTATCACTTTGACAATGCGTACACATAGCTGTCATAATTTTTGCTAAAATTTTGCAATTAAACGCGTACAAATATTTAGCAAAGTTTATGCAAAAGCACTTGCTCATGCAATTCGCTGTATACACACACCCACACACATATAAGTGTATGTATTATATACGTACGCAAACATAATGACAGTGAAAGCAAGTAAAAATATTTGCTTAAATTTCTAAAATTCAAATATTTTCTAAAGTTTGACATAAACCAACAAATATTACAAAAATTGCACCATTCAAGGAAAATCAGGGTGCATCCCTGAAAAAGCATGGCTAGTACCTTTCGAGTTTCTTATCGAGCACTGGATATTCGTTAAAATTTTATGCGCAAAGCTTTGATGTTCTCTAGACATTTACTTCTTGAAAAATATATTTTATGTACATTTGAAGAGCTCCTTTAGTGCTCCTTTTGTAAGTACTTCTCAAAATGTTTTTGTATTTACGAAGATAAAACAATTAGATGTTGCGTTCAAAGAGTTACATATGAAAAATCGCTCTTTTACGAGAACTAGAACCGCCCAGTGGTTAAAGTTCGACCACAAATGTATAAAATAATTTTGGTACATTTTTGATACTTTCAGTACTTTTGTTACTATTTGGTACAAAATGGAAAATCTAGTTTATCATCCCTGGTACAATTTAACGAAATATTAACAGAATACAAAACAAGAAACCCATGAATCATATGCTTTTTGTCTTTCTCTTTGCTCTTTATCCTTTTTTCAGCTCAATGTGACCGTGTATTTTGTTGCTGTTTATACTGAAAAACTTGTATATAATTTTGCCTGATTTAAATTCAAAATATTTACATGATTTTAACTTTGTGCACATCTACATATAAATACTTTTCTAATGGTGTATAATTTAAAGTCGTACTCCATTTCTAACATAGTAAAAAAGGTGGGACAAATTTTTGTCTTGTGTGTTAATATTTAAATATAGATTTATGAAGTGCTGCACTTGTGCTCGCTTTTTGCTTGCACCTTAGAGAGTCGCTCATAGACGATAAAAATTAAAAAATGTAAAAAATTACTATACATTGAGTTGAACTTCAAGTTAAAAATATGCTTTAATGTTCTAAACCGCTTTTTCAGTAGTATTCTTCCTAATTCCTACTGGGCAAAGGCTTTACACTAACTTAGAAAATATTCGACAAAAAAAGCCTTCATTTTCATGATATTTTCCAATTTAGCACACACTTTACACTACCACAACAAAAGCCCACTTTATATGCTAACTCTCTACCTCTTTACACAGCACTCACTCAGTTTCGTGAAAATTCCCAAAATATTGATTTTAGTACTCTTCTACTTCATGCAACACCCACCCAAATGCATTGAAAGTTTTCAAAAACTTTTGTTAATACAAAAAAGCAGAAAGGAATATATTTACTACGACATTTTACACTCACCCTTTACAAAAGAAAAAAAAAGGCCAGTTGACTTTATTGCCAACAGCTGTAGCCACTTTTTAAGTTTAGTTTTAGCTAGTAGTGAATACCCTCCTCATACTATTTCGTGCTTCCACGTCTATGCCGAAAGTATTTACGAATTAGGTTCGATTTTCATTTCATTTTGTGTCGCCTCTCAGTTCGGCGTACGCTTGAAAGAGAAGTGAAAAAATATTTGCATACATTTTGGCGCAGAAATTTATGCAGAATTTTAATTAATATTTCTCGACAGCAGC
Source organism: Calliopum simillimum (assembly GCA_951812925.1). NCBI lineage: Eukaryota > Metazoa > Arthropoda > Insecta > Diptera > Lauxaniidae > Calliopum > Calliopum simillimum. Next base: position 27,079,415 of record OX638371.1, read on the forward strand.
AGTCAGTTGTGGTGGTGGTGGCGGTGGCATACAGCAGACATGAAAAATGTTTTGCATATGAAATAAAAGATAAAGCCAGACATTAAATATTAGGCAACATTCCCAAAGTGCTTCGTGCTTGCTGATAATAAAGTGATAAATTGTATGTGAGAAAGTAAAATAGTGATGGAGTAGTATTTAGTTTGGAAAAGTTCGATAAGTTAAATAAGTGAGAGTTTTGGGTGTGATATGGCTTAAACATTTTCTTGCTCTAAAATTTATAGTGAAATATTAACAACTAAAATTTTAAGTGTTTAAAAATGCTTTATGTGGGCAGGGATGTAGGCATATTTTTACGCTGAGAAAAGTTTTTATTCTTAAAAAATATGCTTAAAAATTTCTTAGTTATTCTGTTATCCATATATTAATATGCAAGACAATGACTTGTCCAACTTTTCTTACTATATTAAAAATGGAGTACGACTTTAAATTATGCACCATAAGAAAGGTATTTGTGTGTAGTTGTGCAGTTGTGCCCTTAAGCTAGGTAAATTTATATAAAAAGTTTTCAATATTAACAACAACATAATACACGGACACAGAGATAAAAAAGGATAAAGCACAAAGGGAAATACCTCACGTTTTTTGTTTTGTTTATATTTCGTCTGAGTTATACCAGGGATGATAAATTAACTTTCTATTTCGTACCAAATAGCAAAAAAAAAGAGACTAAAAGTGTCTAAAAAGTACCAAAACTATTTAATATATTTGTGATCAAATTTCGACCACTGGGTGATTTTAGTATGCCTACAGACGGTTTTCCGCTTTTGCTCCTAGCGTCTAACTAGAAACAAAAATTGACTCAAAATTACCCCAAAAAACCCTACTCCTCCTAATAAAAGACTTAAAATTTTTATCCGAATTCGGCATACAAAGGATATGGAAAGCCTGATTTTTGAATTATTGAAACACTATTGATAAGCAATATTTGATTTTAATATTGGAGAAATTTCGATACCTTTCGTTACATTTTGATACTTTTTGACTTTTTGATGAATACTTTGAATTCTTTTCACCACCAATATGTACCGTAGTAGACCAAAATTCACCCAGAAAATGCTGACCGAAAAAAAAAAACAATAAAAGCCATGGTGAGGGACTCGAAATCATTCACAAAGGATGCTCATGGGAGCCGTTTTGCCAAACATATTACAAAAATGTGTTGAAAGTAGTGTCCCAAATACATTCTGAAAGTTCTTGCCCTGTTATCGACTTTTGACTCTATTTCTTGTACGTGGGCTGCTCAACATATTTCTGGCCTAACAATGAAAATGCGAATATTTTTCATTAAAAATGGTTTTATTGATTTTCAAAGTATTCTCCAGCATGATTTATACACTTTTGCATGCCCTCAAACCAATTGTCGAAGCACTTTTTCCACTCCGATTGAGACACCTCCAAAACATGATTTTTGAACGCTTCAACAGCATCTTCTGGCGACGAAAATCATTGACCACGCATTTTTTTCTTGATGTGCGGGAATAAAAAGAAGTCATTGGGTGCCAAGTGAGGGCTGTTCTGCGGATGACCCATCAATTCGACGTTGTGGCGGGTCAAAAAGGCGCTGGTTTGAGCCGATGTGTGAGAGCTCGTATTGTCATGGTGAACAATGATTCGTCTTCTCTTGTTCGTTTTTCGAATTTCTCCGAAGACTTCAGGCAAATAAATTGTAGTGTACCACTCAGGATTAACCGCCCTACGTTGCTCAAGCAGAACAGTCGCCACATGACCAGTTTTGCCGAAGAAACAGGCGACCATTTGCTTCGAAGTGCTTCTTCCACCAACAACTTTCGCTTGATTTGGCTCGTCTTCGAGGACCCACATGGTCGATTGCTGTTTTGTTTCGGGCTCATACGCATAGATTCATAATTTGTCACCAGTAACGATCTTATAAACGTCTTTTGAAGCACTGTGAACGTATTTTTTCAACATTTCTTTGCACCAATCGACACGAGCCTTTTTCTGAGCGATTGTTGAATTGAGCGGGATCCACCGAGAAGAAACCTTTTTTACGGCCAGGTGTTCATGCAATATCGGATGTATTGAAGCAGAACTAATGCCCAAGGATGCTTCTATCTTACGGTATGTCACATGACGATCTTTCATTATCAGTTCACGCACGGCATCAATGTTTTTTGGCACAACGGCCGTTTTTGGACGATCTTCACGGAATTCATCTTTGAGCGAGCGTCGGCACAATTGAATTCATTAAACCAGTTTTTCACAGTGCTATAGAATGGCGCTTCATTGCCATATAAAGATTTAAGTTCATCGATGCACTCCACGTCGAAAGTTGTGAAAAATGTTGGCACGAAAATGTTCACGAGTTAATTCCATTTTTTTGCCAAATTGATTTTTTCAATTCAATGTAAACAACACAAATGATGGTCGTACATCAAAACGTTCTGAGTACGCTTATGCTAAAAAATATTTAACTTTCCAATAAAAATGTCAGATTGCACCTGGCAGCCCTAACACTTAGTGTTGCCTAGGCCAGAAATATATCGAGCAGCCTACGTAAAAACGATTTATGTTTCTAGTCGTTGGTTGTTGAAATTAACATAGGGAGTGTCCTAAGGCTTTGTTAAGTACTCGTTTAAAGAAATGCAGAATTTAATTCTACCAAGTAATTTAAAAAGAAAAAGCTCGAAACCTCCATGCTATGACCTACAGACTTTTCGAAAAAAATGTAAGCACAAGTTTGTGGAAAAGACAAAAAATGAATTAGCTTTTTGACAATTGTATAAGCTTCCTAATAGTGGAATTGGTTTTAAGCGTCAAAAAGGACCAGGGATAGTTACGGGTCTTTAAAGTGAAAATTTTAATTTTTTCCTATTTTTATATTTTGTTGGACCTTTTAGTATGGAAAAGGTTATCCTAAAAGAACCATTATGCTTCGCAAATTTATTTTTCTTAGAACCATCAGTGATATTTTTAGACAAAATTATTCCCCTCCCAAATTTTAAAAATTCTTCCAAAATTAATTTGCTCTTTGACTTAAAGTATTTTTTTCCGATCTCAAATCAAAAAATTGTTGTGATAAATGCAATATCGAATGAAAGAAAATTTATCTAGAATTCCAAAATAAAAATTATGTTATTAGGACCTTTTTCATACCAAAATGGCGGCAAAATTCAAAAAGTAGGAAAAAAATTCCAAATTTCAAATTTGAAGCCCCTGAACTTTTCGAAATTCTTTTTAACCCTAAAAACTAATTCCACTATTAGATAGCTCATACAATTGCCTAAAAGTTTTCCATAGAAAGGTTTTGTGTAAAATGTTGAAGTGAGGCAAGAATTTCGTCTTTGGAAGACTTGTAAGAAAATTAGATTTTTCCCTTAACTCCTAAGCGGTATATTTTAGACCTTCCCATCACACACAATTTATTATTAGTCTAGGCGTCCTCTATCACGTCCCAGAACGTTCGTATTCGAAACGTTTGCACCTTGCACTTTTGACTTAATCTTTCGGGAAAAATTTTATTTTGCACTGAAGCTCGCGGGGAGGAAGTATATCTCGCAAAAATATTTTTGCGTTGAGGCACCACCTTATCTTTAAATGGGACAAAATTTTCTAAAAATCAGTCACCCAAGCTGTCCCACAAAACTAAACTTTTTCGACAGTTTTCCAAAAAAGGAAGAAAAAAAAAATTAGCAACCGAGCAAAAATTAAAACTTTCCAATCAATAAATTTTATATTTGCATAGCAGTTAAGAATAATTGAAAAGAGATAGCAATATCAGAGCAAATGCAAATTGAAGTGTAAGTGTGAAAAAGACAGACAGATAGACAGGCAGAGAGACAAACAGTGCTTAGGAAAGGACACTGAAAGTATTTTTGTATGCAATATGTAAATTTTCATTTGTTAGCATGCGATATGCAATAAAAAAAAGTTTAATATTTTTTTTTTTTGTTTTGCAAAAACTTTTTCCTAAGCTTTTTTATTTTTTGATGAAACTTTTGTTTTTTACTGCCAAATTTAAAGTTGAATGATTAATGATTTTGTTGCCACCCAAGAGAAGAAAGCATGAAAATGTCAAAAAAAAAAAAAAAAAAATTTTATTTAAATTGCATTTTAGTAGCTCTGGCTTAAGCTTAAGGGACATGAAAAACGAAAAAAAAAAAAAAAATGAATAAAAAATTTGGAAAATTGGGAAACTCCTGCGCAAACAAAAGCTGACAAAAACCGATTTAAAAAATTTTAAAGTTGCAAAAGGTTTAAAAAGTGCAAAGTTGCTTAAGCTGTAAATTTGTGAGAGCTTAAAAGCTTAAGCGAAAACTTTTCTAAAACGCACACACAAAAAGTTTACATTTTCAAATGGCAATTAACGCTTGATATATCAGCTTTGACTTAAGTATATACGTAGGTATGTATGAGCAACTTTTAAGTTGACACTTTTGACATTTGCATTAATGAACCACAATAAACTAAAGCAGCTGTCAAAATAATTTATATCACTTTTTTGGGAAAAGCTTAGATTTTTATTTTTGTATTTTCTTAGAGGGTGCACCCTCCAAAATTTATTAGCTCTTTTGTACAAATAATCATAAACTGTTAATTGCCTAATTTTTAATTGTCAAGAAAAAATATCAAAAGTGGAAAAAAACATGTGCATGCAATATGGCGGCAACTGTCAAAATACTTTGGCTAAATAAAAAGAAAAATCTCGTTGTTTTCTTTTAGTGACAAAACATAAAATGCTGTGTCACACAGACAGTAAAATGTTTACTTGCGAGAGATAAATCTCTGGCAACAAACAACCAAAGTGAATGAATGTGTGCAACATCGATCATGTGCGATAATGCCAAATGCATGCGATCAATTTTTTTTGTATGCCAACGAACAACATTGTTCTGCGCGCACAAGATAAACAAAAACAAAAATGGATGGCGTTGTTAAAATATTGCAGCAACATGCTGCTGATGTTGTTGGTTGTTATTCGCTGTTGCATGTATGTGCGTTTTGTTGCTGTTATCGCATTGAAGTGAAAAAAAAAAATCCCTTGGTATTTTTATTGCATGCGATCAACATTGAAATAACAAAAATAAAAACAAAAAAAGCAAATAAATGCGAGACCAAAAATTGACAAGGCATAAATGTTTTTATTGTTTTTTGTTAATTTTTGTTGTCATTATATCAGTTGTATTTTTTTAAGTTTAAGTTGTTTCTGATTTTTTTTTTTTTTGGAATTATTGTTGCGATCATCTGAAGTTGCAATGCGGCCAGATTAACAAAACAATATTTGTGAGACTGCAGAAGATGAAATTTCTCAAGCGATTTCCTTGAAGATCTTCTTCATAGAGACATTGCAAGCAAAGGAGCAAGCCCCACAGAAGCCAAAGGGAAACTTTTTTCGAAAACATTTTCCTGACTTAAGTTCAACTTTTCGTATTTAATGTTTTAGAAACATTTTTTTTTTAATGTTTCTGCAACATTTTTTTGATTTTTACGCGATTTTTTTATAATTTTCGTATATAGTTCCGCAACTAATTTTGCTGACCCTAAGATGATTTGTGTAACTTTAATATTTCAGCAACATTTTATTTGGTAATTTAAATGGCTCCAGCAATATTTTGTTGACTTTAAGGCGGTTTTTGTTATATTAATGTTTCAGCAACATTTTGGTCACTGTAATGTTTCTGCAACATTTCATTGATTTTGAGCCGATTTTTGTAATTTCAATAGCTTCAGCAATATTTTGTTGACTTTAAGGCGACTTTTCTAGTTTTAAAAGTTTCAGCAACATTTTGTTATTTTGAATGTAATTTTTGTAATTTAAATGCTTCAGAAACATTTTTTGATTTTTAGGCGACTTTTGTTGACTTTAAGGCAGTTTTTGATATTTTTATAGTTTTAACATTTTGTTGAATTCAAGGCGATTTATGTAAATTTAAATGTTTCGGCAACATTTTGTTGAGTTTTAGGCAATTTCTGGTATTTTAATAGTTTCGTCAGCATTTTGTTGTTTTTTGGCGATATTTGCAATTTTAATGATTCAGCAACATATTGTTCACTTCAATGTTTCAGCAACATTTTGCTGAACTTATGGCGGCTTTTCTAATTTTAATAGTTTCATCAACATTTTGTTGTTTTTAAGGCAATTTTTGTAATTTAAATGTTTCAGCAACATTTTGTTAATTTTTAGACAATACTTTTTATTTCAAATATTTAGACAATAATTTGTTGACGTTAAGGTAGTTTTTGTTCTTTCGTGTTTCAGCAACATTTTGTTTTAGCTGATTTTTGTAATTTAAATGGCTTTACAACATTTTGCTGACTTTAAGGCGACTTTTCTTGATTTTAATAGTTTCTGCAACATTTTGTTTAAGGTAATTTTTGTAGTTTAAAAGTTTCGGCAAGATTTTGTTTATTTTTAGGAAATTTCTGTTATTTTTACTAGTTTTGGCAAGATTTTTTGACTTTGAAAAGCTTTTTGTTATATAAATGTTTCTGGAACATTTTTTTTTAGCCAATTTGTGTAATTTAAATGTTTCAGCAACATTTTGTGTACTTTAAGGCGATTTTCGTAATTGAAAATGTTTCGGCAACATTTTGTTGATATTTAGGGATTTTTTTTTTAATTTAAATAATAATACATAATAATAATAATAAAATTAACTTTAAGGCGATTATTGTTTTTTTAATCGTTTCAGCAACCTTTTGTTGACTTTTAGTGGAATCTACAAGGCAGTAATGAACGAAACATGCTAAAAATAATGTCGAAAATATTATTGGAGATGGAAATTCATGAATTTACGTGCTTTGGCATAGTCATGATTAAGTGTTGAGGTATTTAAGAAACTTAAATTTGGTTGCAACATCAATCAAAACTTTATATATTCCAAACCATTTGAGGTAAATATCTCATATTTGGTTTAATTTTAACTATGATGATCATAGTGATCACATATTTTAATTAAATTCAAAGACGTTTTTATCGAAAATCAAAGTTTCTTCCAGTTAGTCTCTATGGGTTATATTGTTGGCAAAAAATGTAAGCATATTTCTGGCAGCAATACTTGTATTAATTTTTATAAATCACTGTTGTTAGTTTTTATTACAGACACCAATTTAAAAAAAGAAAAAAAAACGACTCCACCGATCTCCACATAATACACTCCATTTAAAGTGATTTCATTTACTTGTACAACGTATGTCTGTCCCCACTGTATATACGCCCACAATTTGTTCTTTTATTTCCAAGTCATGTTAATGACAGCTCCGGCGGATTGATAAACTGTCATTAATGAAAACATTGTTCCAAACAGAGAAAAAGTGAAAGAAAGAAAAACATTAAAAGCTTTTAAGAGCTTTGAAATTATCACTGACAGAGAGTGTAATGACATTTAATGATCGACATAATGTTTTTGTAGACTTTTCTTTAGTGGCAAAAAAATGGTTGTTTCCACTTTTTAAAGATACAAAATTAGATAATAGTAAAAATTAAATGACATTTAATTGACATAAATTAGCTGAAAATGTAACGGTGAAAATTTATGGTTAATAAAATCTCTTTTTGACAGGAAGTTGACAATTTTCTTAATGCCAGCGTAAAGTAATTGATATTTTTCGGTTAGTTGATGTTAATGATCGCGTGTGTGATAAATGCTTATGATATAGTTTCTTGCATAAACTTTTGGGGGCGTAAAAAAGTTTAAATGCGGAGTTAATAATATGAATATCAAGACTATAAATTTGTTCTTGCTCAAATGAGTCATTTTAAGGAATAGTGATCATCTAATTAGCAAAAACAGTTTCTAAACAAATATAATGCAATTTATAATAATAAAAATATATAGAAATGACATCAGTTTGAGCTTTCAACTCAAATTTCTTATCAAAAAAATTTCTAATATTTAAATAAAAAAAACTGCAGCGTGTGTGTTCACTCCGTGATATTGATCTTCTCATGTCACATATATTTTTAGCATCAACTGAAACTTATCAAGTGATGTTGCAGCTGCTAATACTTAAGTTTTAATAAAAAAAGATTAAGTTCACCGAACTTAAATTATGTGTAACATAAAGATTTTGTTATTGTGCACATCAATATGAAATTTAAATCTTTATTTTTAAAAAAGAACCTTCACAAAATAACGATCCTCATTAAAAATAACTGATCATATTACATCATCAATATGATGATGATCGTTAGAAAATGCGCTCAATAAATGTCAACAGAATTCAAGAAATGCCATAAAGTCTTTGATTTGGTTATGTATATTAGTATATTTTAATCATTTAATGAAAAGCTTTTGTACTTAAATAAATTAACCCAAAAAGAAAAATTCATAAACTTATTGTTAAATATTATGGTGCATATTTGCATATTATGCGTGAGAAAATTTCTAATAATCTTTTTGAAGAATAGACATTGATTTAAAATGTTGATGGAACTAAAATATATTTGGCTGATTCTTAGAAAAATGTACCATTTAATGTCCCGGGGCTAAAAACTATGTTTAAAATTAAAAGTTGATATTTTAAATATTTAATACAGATAGTTAACCAGAGCTTCTATACGAATAGCTTAAAGTGTTACAAACTCATTCTCCGTCTTGCCCTAACCGCTTTTTAGTGCACTTAATTTGCTCGTTTGGCACATTACGTTATTTTCGAAAAAAAAAACTTATACGAGATTGTTTGTATTGTATATATCAGCTACTGTTTTTCTGTGTTAACTCTTCGAAAAATTTTATTTTTTTTTTATGTAGAATTGTCATATGAAGCAAATGTACCAGCTCAAACTTTTTTTTGTCTCTGATTTCACTCAAATTTGGCAATATGGTAGATCCGGTGTGCAAGAACAACAATCCGGGATTTGGTCCTAGTACCATTTGTTGTTAAAATGCAGGGTGTTGAAGTTGGCGTTTTTTGTCATTTTAATGAAAAGGGTGTCTTTTCAAAAATTAATAGATAAATCTAAGTTACTGGTCCCATTCATTTTAAAAGGTTCTTTTTAGTAAAAAATATTTTTTGGTGAAAAAATTTTTTTTTTCACCAATTCCCGGATTTTTGTTCTTGCATACCGGATCTACCATATAGCTAAATTTGAGCTATATCGGAGACAAAAAAATGTTGAGCTGGTACACTTGGCGTGCTTTGCTTCATATATAGAAGTTGGTCTTTCATTTCAAACTATCTTCGCGCAGTTTATCTGATTATTTTTGTAAATTTTTTAAATGCTAACAAACTAAACTAAAAGTGAAGAGAGGAACGAGATTCAGTGTACTTTAAGCTCCTAAACTGACTAGGTTTTTCGTGTTTTTTTTTTATGTTTAAAAATTTTGTTGAGAACGAAGTGTGCATCATTCTCCACCTAAGTTTTTTTTTTTTTATATAACTAAACATATAGTTTTTTCTTTATAAAAATAAACAATCCGAGGCGCTATCCACCAGTTTCAACTTTTTTAAAAAAAAAAAAAAAATAATATTTTCATTATGATATTACTGTTTTTGCAACATTTCGTCATTCTCCGTTTAATCATTCTCCGTAGTTTTTTTTCAACATTTCATCATTCTCCGTTTAGTAACCTTCCTTGCTTAAACTATTTATTTAAATAATAAAAATTAAAATTTAGTCTTAAAATACTTAAATAAACTTTTTACAAATCCAACACAAATTAGCGTTGCCACCTGGTTATTTTCGTAAATCGTATATAATTCTTATTTTTTTTGACTAAATTGAAATTATTGGTTTCACAAACGCTCAGATAAACTTTTTTTAAATTTTACAAAACTTTCGGTGTTTCCACCCTGTTTTTTTTTTTTTGTTAGTTTTTCTCTTTTCTTAAAGTTTAATTGAGTGTTTTAAGACTAAATTTTTATTTTTTTCTTATAAATACATATAGGACTTAAGCAAAATTTTAAGAAACAAGCATATGGCAACCCTGAGAATTTTTTTGTACAATTTTATAAAAGTTTATCTGTGCGTTTCTGCAACCAAAACTTTAAATTAGGTCAAAAAAGTAAGATTTATTTTATTTTATTAAGAGGTTTTTGACCAGTATTTTCCACAATTGCACTAAAAGACCATTAGTCAATTTGTGCTAATGTTTATAAAATTTTGTATTTTTTTGTGTTTTAAAGAATATATGCCCCTGAAGAAGTCGCCAAATAAGTGACGAAAACGTTGGGAAAAAAATTGACTAATGTTTTTTTAGTGCAATTGTGGAAAATGCTGGCCAAAAAAACCTCTTAAAAAATAAAATATTATATTAAAAAAATTGACCCAAAAAAATTCAAAGGTAAGATTTAAAATCATTTTCGAAAACGATAATGTGGCACCCTAAAAATTTATGTTGGATATTGCAAAAGTTTATTTAAGCGTTTTGAGACAAAAATTTTATTTTAATATTTTAAATATATTGTTTAAGCTAAACTTTAAAAAAAATATATGGCAACCCTGAAAGCTTATGTTAATTTTTTGAAAATTTTGCAGAAGTTAAAGTCATCATATTCTGTACCTTCAAGTAATAAAAAAATAAAAGCAATAGGTGCGGATAAAAAAAAAGCATGTTTTGGTACATTTTTTGTAGTGATGAGCAAAATTAGTCTTGGTCTTGGTAATTTTGCTCACGATGATCATCAAGACAAAGATTGGTTTTTAGTCCTACGAAGCAAGCTGAAACCCTAAGTAGCACTAAAAGTGCCATTTTAATACCACAAAAGTGATCCGACAGACTGGTATAAGTGGATGTGAAAAATTTTAAAATTCATCAGCTTTTTCGTTGCCTTCGATGTCCCTATGGCCTGGGACCCAAACGAGCGCAAGATCAAGCCAACGCCCTAGTCTGACTAATTTTTCCTTGCAATCCTTAACAATCCTTAGAAATTTGTTCAAGACCAAGATCAAGACCAAGATCAAGACCAAGACTCAATTTGCAAGAACAAGACCAAGATCAATACTGCTATGTTCTTGGTTTGCTCATCTCTAATTTTTTGGAGATTTACCCATTTACATACATAATATAAGTCAAATTCATCAATAAACTAGATAAAAAGACTGAATCTAGACTGTGCTGGAGTAATGTTTTGTGCATTTTAGGCCTATCAAACTCGCAGTGACAATAAAGTTAAAACTTTAGTTTCTACACCTTAAGACTTTATGCATTTCCACACAAACGTTTATAGCAATTATTACTATCTCACGCTGTTTCATAGAAACATTTAAATCATAATTTCTGCCGCTGCAATCAATTAAAGAAAAGGCTCCATAAAAATACATTACTTTTTCGGCAGCACTATTATTATAATAAATTTCCTATTTAAAAGAAAAATACCAGTCACATAATTGAACCCTTTAGAAATTTTAATAGATGCAAACAATAGTAAAGAAACAGACCATTCATTAAAAACTTGTGGCTCATTTGTTATTTTTGTTTGATTTTCAACTATGCATACCGCCCCTGATCTTGTGGCTCTGTAGTAAATTTGTTTATATTAATAACTTATACGCCTACTACTATTTGGCCTTTTTTTTATAAACTGATTATAATAACTACACTTATTGCCTACAACCTACACCAACCTTTTTGCTTGATGAGGTACACACGTACATAACCCTTTGTGTTCATGACGAGTGTGGTACCATTAAATTTTTCCCTAATGTAAAATTTTGTCAAGTCATTGCTTTAACTTTAACAACAATCAGTGTACACAACCAACAGCAGTAACATTTTCCTTACTCAATCTCTTACTTTTTTATTAAAAAATACTTTTTTTTGTGTACAATGTACACTGTGTTTCAAATAGTGGCATTCTTTTTTTTTCTTCTTTAAATCCACTATAATTTTCAGCTTGTCATGCATTTTAAAAGTTTTATGTCTGGCAGCATATCATCTTCCTAAGTTGGGATTCTTTTGCTTCCTTACAACATGCTACTCAATATTTTGACATGGCCTTTTACTTAAATGGCTGCGGGTGCTGTTGGCCTTTTTTGTGATTTTTCTTCTAAATATATGCTTTTAAAATTAAATAACATGTTTTACATGCAACTGCTTGTTTGTTAAAAATTTTCATGTTTTTATTTCGTCAGCGTTTTATATTAAGTAGCAGCTATTTTAGCAAATAGCTCTGTGTGATCATTAACTGTCATTTCCGAGACAAAAAAGGGCGCGTCATTGATTTATTTTTTTGCTTTGTATGAGACATGTTGAGTTATTCGGTCTCGTTTTGTTTGTTTTATTTGAAGTTTTTAATTGATTTGCATTAAAAGCTTCCGTCAAGTTTTTATTTTTGTTGGCTATAAAAATCGTTGGTCTGAGAGTTTCTTTTTAGGGTGCGATCATTGTCTGTCAAAGGCAATACATGATTTTTATTGATAGCCGCTTAGGTCGTATGTCTAGCACAAATACATAAATTATGCATATGTCTCACGCAGCTTTTAATTTTTAAGTACACATATTTATTATACAAAATGCAACATTAGTTTGGAAGAAACAATAAAAATTTTAATAAAAACGAATTGAACAATATCTGATACTTTTAGCACAATTTGATGATATTATTTTCAGCATCGTATTTAAGACCAGTCAAATTAGATAATGGTTATAGATGTGAGTATTGTACTAATTCACAAAACTAATAATCTGAGAGGTCTCCATGCTAAGCACTTTGAACACCTCTGTCAATTTTTATAAAAATCTGAGAACCCAACTGCAAATTTCGAGAAAAGTGAGATGATCACAGCCAAAAGTATTTGTAAACTATACAAATAGACCAGTAAATTAGATTTGAGTCTTGTACTAGTTCCAAACTTCTTAGGACCTATACCAATCGATAGAGATTTTTGCTCTGAAAAACATATCAAAATTGGTTTTCCCAATTTTTCTGGCAAATTACGTAAATTGGGGTCTTCCCCGTGAAGTACGAGGCAAAAAATATGGATATTTCCGATTTTAGTAATATTTGATCATGTTATACCTATATATGTATGTCCTCGATCCAGATACAACATATTTTTACGGTATACAAACTGGTAAACGAGCTAGAGAGCGGAATGCGTAACTTCGAATCTGCTTACCCAGTTTTAAAAAGTTCGATAATTCCAAGGAACATGGAAAATTTTCGCCTAAGCAACATCTCAAAATGGGTCCTTGCAATTTTTCCGGGAAATTATGTAACTTTTTTCTGGAAAAATTGCGAGAACACATTTTGGTATGGTGTTTTAAGCAAAAATTTCTATGGATTAGTATAGGTTTCAAGAAGTTTGGAATTAGTGCAAGACTCAAATCTTTCTTTACTGGTCTATTTGTATATGTATTTCCGAATTCGAACAAAATTTCATCTAAATATATGTATAACAAATGCTTTGTATCAAAATGAATTGAGTACACTTAAAAATGTAAAATTCCTGGTTTTACTCTGTACAACTTTTTTACTGACATTTTTCTAAGTTCTCAATACCAATAAAGTTAATTTAGTCCTCAATTTTAAAAGTTGGGTAACAAAACAGAAGTTATTTCGGCCACAGTTCGATTTATAGTTTCATATTCAATAATTTTTTAAGTTATGTTATCAGGTTATCTGTTCGAAAATATTAAATACTACTTTCCCACAACCCTACAGTGGTTTGATGGAGGTTTTTTACAATAAATTATTTAAAATATGAAATAATGACAACAAAAAAAAATAATTTTGAGGTTTTATAGCCAAAGGTTCAAACTATCATTTGCAATTCAAAAATCAACATCTGTCAATACCTCATAAGCCCAGACATGAGTCAAACTTAGTGTTCGATTAATCAAACATTGGCTGTTAGCCCATACCGCAAGATACCATACAAATACGACAAATATGGTCGTTGAACACCATATAATCTGTCAGCCGAATGGTAAATCTTATCGGGGAGTATAAAAAAATACCATTACATAAGGCCGGGGGACGTAAAGTGGGTAAATTTTTTGCGAAATTTAACGTCACGATTCTTGTGGGCAGCCTCCATTCAAGTGGCATCGACGATATTCAACTTCCGGCTGGCAGAATATTGGTCGTACTTATATGGAATCTTGTAGTAAGGGCTAACGGCCAACATTCGATTAATCGATTACTTGATTTTTCGACATAACGGTAAAACGAGTGCTGGTAAAAATTCTATGTTCACGGATTTGAATTCAGCCAATTACTCTAAAAACATACTTTATATCAAAAAATAAAATAATTTTTGCAGCTTGGCCGAAAATGAGTTAAGTTGAAAAAATGATATCGGTCAAATAAACGATTAGTATGACACAAAATGTGTATGACATTACTTATGCTCCTCAGTGTAATATCGTATTTTAAAATCAAATGAACCGTTTATTTTGAAAGCAGAATAAGTCCACAAAAGGGCGAAAAAAGTCTTTACTTCAATGGCTGATATCTCTGTAAGTGATGATTCAATTGGAAAAGTTGAAAATATATACCTCAGATCACAGACTTAATCCATATATTAATACTCGGGACAAAAATTTGTCCTACCTATCTTACTATGTTAGAAATGGAGCACGACTTTGAATTATACACCATTAAAAAGGTATTTGTGTGCAAATGTGCACAAAGCTAAAATTATTTTAATACTTTGCCATCAAGGCAGATAAAATTAAATGCAAATTTTTCAACATCAACAAAGACAAAATAAGCGATAACACAGAGCTTAAAAGAGTAAACAGCACAAAGAAATAGACAAAAAGCTGACTGACACTAAATTCATGTTTTTTGTTTTCTTTTTGTTGTACATTTGTCATTTTACCAGGGATGATAAATGAGCTTTTTGTACCAAATAGAAAAAAAAGTACTAAAATTGTCCAAAAAGTACCATTTGTAGTAAAATTTTGACCATTGGGCGATTCTAATAGAGAAAAATGGTTTCCAGATTCAGGATCAGCGACAGCAAATAAACCAAAAAGTTATCGGGATCTCATTCTCTTAAATTTGTTGCACGGTGCATTAAATCGAACAGATTTAATGCACATAATAAACCGAGCCAAGTTTCATGAAAATGCGGCATCTTTTTCCAACTATTTCATAGTTTCGAAATCTGTTTCGAATGAAATCCTAGTTGAGCAACAAACTAAAATCAAAATAGTCATTATCGATGTACTTGAATCCGAATTTAATCTCGCAATTACTCTATCACGCATGGTTATTGAGATATTCTGGCCTTTAATTTCAAAAACACGATTTTTGAGGTTATATAGAGGACGCAAGAAATTGTTTTGCCCATTTCTACACAGTTAAAGTTTTAGTTTTAACCAAAAAGTATTTATATATAGAACAATGCCAAAAACTATATTAATTTTAAACTATTTTGGAATAAATTTCATATTTTATTGGAATAAATTTCATACTTTATTGGAATAAATTTCAAACTTTTTTGGAAAAAAATTTGAATTTAATACCAAAAACTCAATACAAAAGGGAATAAAAAGTTAGAAAGGTAAATTAGTTTTTAGTTTGTACTTAATGTTGTTACTTATGTTTCTCTTCTTCATCTTCAAAGCGAAAAATTACTTGGTCTTGTATGATTCTTCCTCAAAAAGTAATGACCACTTTAAGATGGTTCATGAAAATCAAAAATTCATAAACCATTCCATTAGACATTTTCATGAAACTCTTTTTGATTGAGGATAGGTGTGATTATGAGAAAGTTTAATGAAGCATCATAGTTTTGAACTTGAATGTAGTTAAACTTGCTCTGAGTTAAATTTTTGTAGCTGAGGACAGCCACGGTACTGTTATTTTGAGCATTTTAGGGCTTCTGTGTCGATGCACATTATTTCAATGACGACAAAATTAAATTTCTGCACAATAAAAATTATTTTTATAAAACAATGCAAAAAAAGTATTAGTTTTAAACTATTTTGGAATAAATTTCATACTTTTCTGGTGTAAATTTCAAATTTTTAAGGAAAAAATTGGGATTTAATACCAAAAAAGTTTAAAATCAATACTAAAGGGAATCAAAACTAAGAAAGTAAACTATACAGTTTTAGTGTGTATTTCACATTTAGAAAACGGTAAACTGCCATAAATTATGTCATTTAAAATTCAAGTTTGACATTTTTCGGATTCTAAATTGGTGGGACGCAATAATAATATTTTAGTAATTTTTTTAAATATTTTGGTCTTGCAGCATTTTTCGATTTTTCTTACAGTAACTTACACTCAACTTATAATCCAAGAAAAATTCCATTTAAAACAAAAAAAAAAAAAAAAAAAAAAAATGCAATTAAATTTTTGTAGTTTTTAATTGCGAAATACTAAGGCAATAAAATTAACTGTCATTAAATGTCAATTTGCTACTGCTATGGCAACTGTCATTTTGGCTGATATAACTTTTTCTATTATCTTCAAGATTAAGATTACACTGCTATTAGTGAAGTGAAGAAAGAAAACTTTTTTTTTTTTAAAAATGGGAATGAAAGTAAAACCTAATTTCAAATGCAAACGTTTTATAAAGTCATAAAAATCATGCAATAAAAAAACATACGACAGAGTGTGTGCATTTATGCAAATTCAGCAGTTGCCAGAGTTGCATGCGATAGCAATTAAAAAGGCGCTTAAGAGAGATTTCACGAAAAAAAGTAGACAATAAAATTGAAAATAAAAATTTTAGGTTTTAAATTAAAATTCCTAAATTTACGCTGACAAATGTAAAAAAGAAAAACCTACAAATTGAAAAAACCACAAAAAACATTTTAAGGCTTCACGCTTTTCCATTAATGCGCCATGTACGTACGTATATCTACCTACTGTCAACATGACAATGAAAGTATTCTGACATTTAACTGTCGTCTTCTCTCGCACAATGACAACTGTCAATGCGGAGTTAAATGAATTTTTTTCGTTTTGTTTCATTCTACTTAACCATAATTTCATTACGACCTCTTAACTGTGGGTTTTTTAACTTTTATGATGCGTTTTTTTGTTGTTGTTGTTCTTTTTTTGTCTATTAACCTTCTAACTACACATAGAAACCTTCTTCACTAAAATTTTTCCACGTTATTTTGTTCTTCTTCACTTGGTTCTTTTATGTTTTATTGTTTTTCCGCTTATAATTTTCCGCCTATATGCGTAATTATGGGTTATGTTATCTTTTTCGTTAGAGACTCACTCACATTCTTGCATACCCGCAGTA
Source organism: Calliopum simillimum (assembly GCA_951812925.1). Lineage (NCBI taxonomy): Eukaryota > Metazoa > Arthropoda > Insecta > Diptera > Lauxaniidae > Calliopum > Calliopum simillimum. The sequence continues at coordinate 27,096,573 of OX638371.1, forward strand.
GCACCGTATTAACTTAACGTGTTAATGTTAATTTTTTTTCTATTTCTGGGCTCTCGTTGCCACATTTTATTTGCTGATCTATTACATTAATTTAAGGTTAAAAGCAATGACTTGGACGTTGTAATCAGCCATGCATGAAACTGCCCGTCAGTCAGTCAGCGCAATTTAGGTGGGAGTGTGTACTAGGTCAAAAAATTTGTCTACATATTTGTTTAGTCTCATTCAATGCATTTGATGATATGTCATGGTCACATGGGTAAATAAGTTTATGGCAAACATATTTGTATTTTTGATAAAAATTTCAACTAATTGTTAATGTATAAAATGTGGCACTCAACAAGTAGATAGTGCGTGAGATTTAATAGGAAGGGTCAGAAAATTTATGAGAAAAGTGATTAACCAATGTCTTTATTGAAATAATAAAAAAAAATAAAAAAAAATGGTAGTCTGTAGGAGTTCCACAACCCTTAGGTACCACCTGAAATTCCAAGATTTTTTAGAGTCAAATTCAGTTTTTGTTAAAGTAACAAAGTCGTTATGAAACTTTTTCATTATGTTCAAGGTCAAATAGCCTAAAAAAATAAGAACTTTTTTGGTAAATAATTTCGAGCGAAATTTTTTCACCGAATTTGTCTTTATTTTTGAGGGAAAACTAAGTGGTACAAAATAGAAAAGCTCATTTAGCATCCCTGGTACAGTGACAAATGTGAAACATAAACAAAACAAAAAACACGAACAGTGCTATGCTTTTTTTGCCCCCCTTTGTGCTTTATCCTCTTTCTTTTTGTGTGACAGCGTATTTTGTCGTTGTAAATATGGAAAAATTTGTATTTAATTTTGGCAAGCTTAAGAGCAACATATTTAAATAATTTTAACTTTGTGCACATTAACATACAAATGCCTTTCTAATGGTGTATAAATCAAAGTCGTACTCTATTTCTAACATAGTGAAAAAAGGAGGACACATTTTTGCATTGCGAATTAATATATAGATACTTGTTCAATCTTTTCACATAAAAATGGGGGCATCAAAGGGAAGCAAAAGTATTGTTTTGATCGTAGTAGTGATGAGCAAACCAAGACCAAGACCAAGACCATAGCAGTCTTGGTCTTGGTCTTGTTCTTGCACATTGAGTCTTGGTCTTGGTCTTCGTTTTGATATTGAGTCTTGGTCTTGATCTTGCTCATTAAGTCTTGGTCTCGGTCTTGATCTTGGTCTTGAAAAAATTTTCAGAGATATTGAGTATTCAAAAACATATTTTTCCAAAGCAGTTGGGTTTTTAAGATGCCAAAATTCAAATCGAGAGATGATTTTATCTTCAAAACGGGCGTGAAACAACTTTTAACTATAAATTAGCAAGACTGAAAAGCAGTCTTGGTCTTGATAATTATCGTGAGCAAGACCAAGACCAAGACCATAGCAGTCTTGGTCTTGGTCTTGCAAAAATATCAGCATCTTGGTCTTGGTCTTGGTCTCGCAAAATTAGCAAGACCAAGAACAAGACGCAAGACCAATACTAATTTTGCTCATCACTAGATCGTAGTGTGAACTTGCTACCATTTTGTAATAAAGCAAAATAAATAGTTTTAGAAAATGTCAACTTGAAACTGTCGAAACTGATGAATATTAAAAGCTTTTTGTATATTATGGCATGATTAAGGAGAGGTATGAAAACTTTTTGTTTTATGGTAAAGAGGGCTACGATCTTAAAAAGAAAAATATACGCTGACAGGACTAAACTCAGGGATTAAACTATTGAAAATATGGTTTTCTTTTTAAATCTAACAGTTTTTACTATTCAAACTAGTCAGTGGGACCCATATTTTTAAGACAATAGTTTCCAAACTTTTATATTAATGGTGTATTTTACTATTGATTTAATGGTATGAAATAATTGGTCCAATATCACGTCTTTTTAGCACGTTATGAACCTTTAAATTAATGTAGGGGCACTATTACTCCAATAGTTTTTTACTGTCGTAGCACCATTGAAATAATCTAATATTACCATTAATATAATAGTATATCTTAGTATTTGTACCACTGAAGTAATAAGATACCATTAATACAATAGTATTTCTTGCAACTTGCAACATTGAATAATTGTAATGTTACTATTAATTCAATAGTATGTCTGGTGGCTTACACCATTGAATTAATAAGATGACGCTATTGAATTGATAAGAAAGATGCCGCTATTAATTCAATAGTATATTTGATTTTTTTTAATGGTAAAGATATCATTAACCGGTTGATTACATTGTACCATTAAAATATAATAATCCGCCTCATAATTTAATCAATCGTATTTCTAGTAATATTAACTCTTTGTATAGTATTAATAGTTATAATATGAATATTATTAAATTAATTGTGCGCAAAGTATTCAATTTATAACAAAAATATTGTTTTATTGTAACACGAAATTTATTTGATGAACATACTATTGAAACAGAGGGCGTACTATTAACACTGTTATGGGCCGTTTTCCACTACGTGTACTTTTAAGAGTTTGTCTGCTTAAGTTTGTGCCAGTGGTCTCGTCAAAGTCAAATTAGGATGGTCGAATTTCGGCAAAAAGTATAGTATTCTTGGAAACTTTTGAAGAGCGATACATTGGTTTTTATTAAAAATCTTCTAAACGGTGACTTTTTCTGTATAAACATACCTACATATATCGTGCGACTAGGTTTCGGAGATATTTCAAAAAAACCAATTTGTTTCGAAACTTTTTCTTTACTGCATATCTAATCTGTATGCATAGTTTCTAAATACCATTAAATTTGTAGTCGGAATTTCAATTACTAAATACCAAAGTAAATATTACAAATATTTACAATATTATGCATAAGTCGAATAGAAGAGAAAATGTAATTAATAGCAATAATATCCCTAAGCCAATATACCACACACATGCATAAGCAATCATAACGAAAAAAATATCATATCTTCACTGTTATATTGATTTGAGTTAAGTAAACTGTCTATATTTATTTTATTTTTTTTTCTGTTCTTTTTTCTTCAAGACAAATCTCCGTCTCCGTTCAACGCTTATAGACGAACGAACGTTCTTGATATGGCCCAGCTTGACCAACGCTGCTAATCAGTCAATCATGTGTGCAACCGCCGATGCCGCAAGGCTCAGATTACATGTATGTGTGTGCGTCGTGGAGAACAGGGAACAAACAAAGAGACCCTTTAGCATATACCGTAGATATTGGACGTTTTTCCTAAAGGCGGTATTCACATAGCAGTCAAGTCAAAACTAACGCACGTTTTTTTCGCTTACCTGACTATCATACATAGCAACATTTTTATAAGGAATTGTTTTTGTAATGTTTGTTAGTATAAATAATTGCTTTTCAATGCATTGCATATGGTTACTTATTAAGAGTATTGCTGTTGTTGTTGTTGTTGTAATAGTATTAAATTACATGTTTATTAATACGTTAGGTTGGCGTAAAAGTTTCAACATTAACAGCAATAACCATGAAAACAATGTCCAGCAAATGTTATTAAATTCATATGCTAAATAAGGGTATTTAGGAATTGCAGTTAAGTCTTTTATTTTTGGATATATTACATCTACTACATAAAAATGAGATCTTGATTGTTTATTTGTTCCCTGCAGACTCAGAAATAAGCTGTTTGATTTTAATGAAAATGTGCTAGTTAAAGTTTGAAGAGTGGGCGGTGCCACGCCCTTTGGAAAATAAATCTATGCATCATATTTATGTAATCACTGGACGCAGATTCTTAAAATTTGGTACAAATGTAAAAAGCATCAGGATAAATAATGTTCATAGAAAAAGTGGATAAAGACTTTCAAGAACCTAATTCATAATATCTCAGAAACTGCTCGGCGCAATTTCAAGTTTTGAAATTTTGGTACATATGTTTATAAAAGATACCGGGATTAACAATGTTTAATACAAAAATGTAGGAACTAAAAATACATATTTCATAGAAAAACTGTTTTGTTCATATATTAATTTCTAACTACTTTAAATACTTTGATTTATATGTTCATTATCATATTTTCTGTTTTGCTGCTATGGCCCTGCACGACCACTGACTGTTCTAAAACTAGTTTAGTCCAATTTCTGGACCCATCACATATAAAGTTCTGTTTACGTTTTATATTGTTTCTCATTGGGCGTAACCAATTGTCTCCTATGCATTGCAATCGGACCAAAAAGGATCAATTGTCTCCCTATGCCTTATGTACATTCGGACCAGAAAAATGCCAATTTTATTTTTTGTATTTTATTTATAAATTTCAACAAATTTAATTTGAAATTCAAATTTTACGCAAAAGGGTTTCATAGCCGAAATCAAACATTTGTAGAGAGAGATTAAAGTCATCACGAATCGTAGATGGAGACAAAGCTCTCCATAAATGTTATAGAACTATATAAAACAAAGTCAGAACTAATATGTTCCCTAGCCTATTGATGACTATTTTCATTAACTACAAGCCTTGAATTCACTTAATTCGTATGAAAGAAAAAGAAAAGAAAAAAACCAAAGTTTATGCAAGCAAGGTATCAAATATCCTTAGAGGTGCGGAAAAGTGCGTGCAGGAAAAAAAATTGAAATTATGACAATAACAAAGCAGCGTATCTAGATGAAAGATATGAGTATGATATAATTATATTCATGAAAAAAAAAAAAATCAAAAAAATCTATGATAACTGCTGTCAAAACTGCTTAAGATATAATACACTTTTTTTTATTGTGCAAACGTCAGGAAACACATTTTTTTTTCCGCGGTGTTCTTTTTGCCCTTTCTCCGAAAAAAAAAATCAATTCGTAATTGATATCTAATTTTGATTATTTTGCTACGTATTTCTTATGAAAAAATGTGTAGTTATTTGGGCTTTTCATGCTATTTAATTTTAAGTCTCTTTGTTAGAAGAAAATACACTATTTTAAACTTAGACTAACAGGTTTTTTAGTAACAAAATGCTTTGCGGCGAAATTGATTTAAACTTTATATCGTCCATATTATACTTATGTATATCCATATTACCAGAATGTTGAATAAATCGTTAGTTTAAATAGGTTTTGTTTACACACTATAACTTCGTAGTTGGTCATAGAATTATCATCCATATAGAGGTTATAGAGACGTATATAGAAATACAAACTTAAACTGTACGTAGGCTGCTATATATATTTCTGGCCTAGGCAACACTAAGTGTTGCCAGGTGCAATCTGACATTTTCATTGGAAAGTTTGACATTTTTTAACATAAACGTACTCAGAACGTTTTGACGTACGACTATCATTTGTGTTGTTTACAGTGACTTGAAAAAATCAATTTGGCAAATAATGAAATTAACTCGTGAACATTTTCATGCGATTATTTTTCACAACTTTCGACGTGGATTATCACGACAAGAATGCATCGATGAACTTAAATCTTTGAACTCCGTGAAGGTCGTCCAAAAACGGCCGTTGTGCCAGAGAACATTGACGCCGTGCGTGAACTGATAATGCAAGATCGTCATGTGACATAACGTGAGATAGAGACATCCTTAGGCATAAGTTCCACTCCAATACATTCGATTTTGCATGAACACTTAGTTGTAAAAAACGTTTTTTCTCGTTGGAAACCCCATAATCAATCGCTTAAATTATCAATGGAAAAATTAATTTTCTTAACTCACTGTAAACAAAACAAATAGCACTTATACATCAAAACGTTGTGAGTACGTTTATGCTAAAAAATATCAAACTTTATTAAGGTGTTGTCAGATTTTAGCTATTGCCATTAGTGTTGCCTAGGCCAGAAATATATATCGATTCGTCCAACGTTAAAGTTGGTAACTCGAAAATCGTAGTTTTGAGTAGTGGGCATTTTTGTATTTTAACTTTTTTGTTTTTTTGTATGATATATATAAAATAAGTTTAGGTTGTGACTTCAAAATAGAGCCCAGGCCTTCAAATTTCAAGCTAGAGGTACCAAAATTTGACACAAGATGGAACCAAATGTGCAGATTTGGAAAAACGCTGTCCCGTAAAATGTTGGTAACTTGAGTTACCAACTTTTACGATGGAGGTATCGATATATAGCAGCCTACGTAGTATTACATGAAGTTTTGTCTGTTTATTTTCTATGAAAAAACAGGTAAGTTTTGGAACGAAGATCTGTTTTCAGTAAAAATTATTTTTAATTTATCTTACAGTTGACCATTTGTATATAGAAATTGTTGATAATGAAACATACCTGAAATGAAATAAGAAAAGACATCATTAGTAAGTGAAAGGATAATCTTGTTAGATCAAATACCAATGAATAGTTTTTAAGTATTTTATTGTAGGTATATAAGAGTAACATTGTTCATAGTCCGGGAGCCGGCAATACTAAAAGTGCCGTCATCGCGGATTCTGAAATTTTTAATGCAGAATGGTAGTTTACACTAAGACGAATAAGAAAAGCTTGGTCAGCATGGCTGTAGCCTGGCAGAAATATTTTTAAATGGTTTTTGAATTATTAAATTTTCAGAATGTTTTGCCGTCATCGCGGATTTTGATCAATCTTAATATTAATCGATGGTAAATTTCTTAACCATTCAGAAAAAATCCGGCCGACCATTTTTTTTTTGCCGAAAATGGCCGGCAGACCTATTTTAATGGTGGGTACAATTTCTCTGTTATCACCGAAATTTATTTTTTTTTTTTTTTTAATTTACGTGTTTTAATGTCAAATTTAAAAATATCTTGGTATGCGAGCTTAGAAACTGCCGGAAGTACCCACTGTCTCACAATTAAAATAGGTCTGCCGGTCATTTTCGGCAAAAAAATTTGGTCGGCCGGATTTTTTCTGAATGGTTATGAAATTTACCATCGATTAATATTAAGATTGATCAAAATCCGCAATGACGGCAAAACATTCTGAAAATTTAATAACTCAAAAATCATTTAAATATATTTCTGCCAGGCTACAACCATGCTGACCAAGCTTTTCTTATTCGTCTTAGTGTAAACTACCATTCTGCATTAAAAATTTCAGAATCCGCGATGACGGCACTTTTAGTATTGCCGGCTCCTCGCCTATCAGCTATACAAATGAAAAAGTTTTTTGAGTATATGATGTTAATGCAATACTAAGCTAAGTTTTAATTTTTGGTTCTCAAAATAATTCTATCAAAAAGTTTTTAAAAATTTGCAGCCTTCACCCACATAGATAATATTCATACATACGTTTGTATTTATTTTCTAAAAAAAAAATTGTTTTAAAAGTTCAACTCAACTTATTCTTTTGTAAGTAAACTCATATAAATTAATTTGATAAGTAATTCTAAGAAGTTTTCAGCAATAAAATAAAACTAAGTACACTCGAATGAATGAGTATTTCAAAGTTGAAATTGTACAAAAATCATTTGACATTTGATTACTCAAGCCTGAATGAAAGTAATGATTAATTAGTCTGAAATTTCAAAACAAATCTTTAAAGCTTATCGCCTATTTAGTAAAATAAAAAACTAAAAATACAAATTAATATGTCTGTAAGTATAATATAATTAAAATTTTGTTTTGATTACGCATTTTAATATATGAACTTTGTTTGTTCTTTCCAATTTCAAAAGCGATAAGTCAAAATTTTACATACTTGTTAAATGTTTTTTTTTTCTCGTATTAATTTAACATTTTCTAAACATTTTGTTTTGATAAAATCTTTAAGATTTTTTATTGAAATATAAGCAAAATATTCACATATGCACGCTCTTACAAGAGTACTTGTATACAAAGGCATGTGTAATTGAATTGTATAGCCGGTTAAAGCACAACACCGGAAATTGAATGACGGTGTTTGTAGGCGGCTAACATCCTGTAGCGGGAGTACATTCTAAAGAAATTTGTTATGGCAGCAATTTAATAAAGATATACATTATGAATTATGTAAATAATAATACTTTTTAATGCATTTTTTCTTCATCTCATGTGTGAATCATTAGAAAACAATTGGTCTTTCTTGCAAAAACTAAGCTTTGCTTTGCCTTGTGCGAATTCTTGCGATACTACAGTTCAAGCAGTAATCATTCATAAGTTAAGTTAAAAAAACTGGGGAAAATCTTTAAAAGATGTTCGCAAAAATTCCAGAACATCAGAAACCATGAAGTTGTCAAAATTTTAATGAAACTTCAATAAGAAGCATGTATTTTTTTTTAAAGTCACGTTTTTTTAAGAAAATTTTTATAAAAAAACGAAAAGTTTTTTCTGAAATGTGTTTTTTTTAAGAGTGTGAAGTTAAATTCCATAGCTAACTTAGCACAGACACAAACCACATGAGTTAACAGAGCGTTAACAGAGACTTAACAGAAAAATGTTAACTTGACGCTAGAGGAGATTTCAAGACAGATGACTGGCATACTTCTATATAATAAGAATTCATAAAATAAATAGTTGGAACTATTAGCATATAAACCATAGTTTCATATGATACACAACTTTGTTAAAATCAATTTTTCTAAACATGTTAATTTTACTCATAAAAATAACGATTTTTCTAGCAAAAAATGGAACATGGTAATCAGGCTCCTGACCACTCCACAAGGAGAGTGCACGGATCAAACTAAGTGCATTCTATAGACTATGGAACGGTGTTGAAAATTGCATATCACTTTATTGCAGTTTCATTTTCCTAAGGAAAGAATTCATCCCTCAAAAAATAGACTTTTTATACTGAAAACCCAATATGGTCACCTGGTCATCTGGTCAGATGGTCACTCCATAATGAGAGTGCACGGATCAAACTACGTGGATTCCATAGAATATAGAACGATGTTAAAAACTGCAAATCATTTTGGTGCAGTTTCATTTTCCTAAGGCAAGAATCTATCCCTCGAAAAAGTGGGCTTTTTATACTGAAAACCCAATATGGTCACCTGGTCATCTGGTCAGGTGGTCACTCCGCAATGAGAGTGCACGGACCAAACAAGGTAGATTCCATAGACAATGGAACAATGTTGAAAACTGCGTATCACTTTATTTCAGTTTCATTTTCCTAAGGAAAGAATTCATCCCTCAAAAAATAGACTTTTTATACTGAAAACCCAATATGGTCACCTGGTCATCTGGTCAGATGGTCACTCCATAATGAGAGTGCACGGATCAAACTAAGTGGATTCCATAGAATATAGAACGATGTTAAAAACTGCAAATCACTTTGGTGCAGTTTCATTTTCCTAAGGCAAGAATCTATCCCTCGAAAAAGTGGGCTTTTTATACTGAAAACCTAATATGGTCACCTGGTCAGATGGTCACTGCACAATGAGAGTGCACGGACCAAACAAGGTAGATTCCATAGACAATGGAACAATGTTGAAAACTGCGTATCACTTTATTTCAGTTTCATTTTCCTAAGGAAAGAATTCATCCCTCAAAAAATAGACTTTTTATACTGAAAACCCAATATGGTCACCTGGTCATCTGGTCAGATGGTCACTCCATAATGAGAGTGCACGGATCAAACTAAGTGGATTCCATAGAACATAGAACGGTGTTAAAAACTGCAAATCATTTTGGTGCATTTTCATTTTCCTAAAGCAAGAATCTATCCCTCGAAAAGTGGACTTTTTATACTGAAAACCCAATATGGTCACTTGGTCATCTGATCAGATGGTCCCTCCACAATGAGAGTGCACGGATCAAACTAGGTAGATTCTATAGACTATGGAACGGTGTTGAAAACTGCATACCACTTTGGTGCAGTTTCATTTTCCTAATATTCAAAATTATATATACAAAATGTAACATTCTGCATAGAAAAGTTAACATATTGCTAACTTTCATTAGCAGAGACAGTCACCAGTTCGCTACGAAACTCATCTCTGATGTTGAAATTTCATAGCGATCTTAACAGAGTCAGATTTTTCTATTTTTAAAACAATTAGAATAAAAATGGGTGAAATTAATAAAAAAAAAACAAAGTTTTAAATAATATATAGATTTTCTCAAGTTTCGTCTTCGTATTTGACTAATTTTTTATTTCTATTTTTAATAAAAGGACTTTTTGTACTGAAAACCCAAAATGGTAATCTGGTCAAAAGGTCACTCCACAATGAGAGTGCACGGATCAAACTAGGTGGATTCCATAGACTATGGAACGGTATTGAAAACTGCGTATCAGCTTAGTGCAGTTTCATTTTCCTAATGTACGAATTCATTCCTCGAAAAAGTGGACTTTTTATACTGAAAACCCAATATGGTCACCTGGTCATCTGGTCAGGTGGTCACTCCGCAATGAGAGTGCACGGATCAAACTAGATGGATTCCATAGACTATGGAACGGTATTGAAAAATGCGTATCACTTTATTGCAGTTTCATTTTCCTAATGGAAGAATTCATCCCTCGAGAACCCAATAAGATCACCTGGTCATATGGTCACTCCATAATGAGAGTGCACGGATCAAACTAGGTGGATTCCATAGTCTATATAACGGTATTGAAAACTGCGTATCACTTTAGTGCAGTTTCATTTTCCTAATGTACGAATTCATTCCTCGAAAAAGTGGACTTTTTATACTGAAAACCCAATATGGTCACCTGGTCATCTGGTCAGGTGGTCACTCCACAATGAGAGTGCACGGATCAAACTAGGTGGATTTCATAGACTATGGAACGGTTTTGAAAACTGCGTATCACTTTATTGCAGTTTCATTTTCCTAAGGGAAGAATTCATCCCTCGAAAAAGTGGACTTTTTATACTGAAAACCCAATATGGTCACCTGGTCATCTGGTCAGGTGGTCACTCCGCAATGAGAGTGCACGGATCAAGCTAGATGGATTCCATAGAATATAGAACGTTGTTAAAAACTGCAAATCATTTTGCTGCATTTTCATTTTCCTAAGGCAAGAATCTATCCCTCGAAAAGTGGACTTTTTACACTGAAAGCCCAATATGCTCACCTGGTCAGATGGTCACTCCACAAGGAGAGTGCACGGATCAAACTAGGTAGATTCTATAGACTATGGAACGGTGTTGAAAACAGCATATCACTTTGGTGCAGTTTCATTTTCCTAATATTCAAAATTATATATACAAAATGTAACATTCTGCATAGAAAAGTTAACATATTGCTAACTTTCATTAGCAGAGACAGTCACCAGTTCGCTACGAAACTCATCTCTGATGTTGAAATTTCATAGCGATCTTAACAGAGTCAGATTTTTCTATTTTTAAAACAATTAGAATAAAAATGGGTGAAATTAATAAAAAAAAAAAAAACAAAGTTTGAAATAATATATAGATTTTCTCAAGTTTTGTCTTCGTATTTGACTAATTTTTTATTTCTATTTTTAATAAAAGGACTCTTTGTACTGAAAACCCAAAATGGTAATCTGGTCAAAAGGTCACTCCACAATGAGAGTGCACGGATCAAACTAAGTGGATTCCATAGAGTAGGGAACGATGTTGAAAATTGCATATCACTTTATTGCAGTTTCATTTTCCTAAGGTACGAATTGATCCCTCGAAAAAGTGGACTTTTTATACTGAAAACCCAATATGGTTACCTGGTCATATGGTCACTCCACAATGAGAGTGCACGGATTAAATTAAATATATTCTATAGATCATGGAACGATGTTGAGAACTGCGTTTCACTTTGGTTTAAATTCATTTTCGTAAGGAAAGAATTCATCCCTCGAAAAAGTGGATTTTTTGTACTGAGAACCCAATATGGTCACCTGGTCATCTGGTCATATGGTCACTCCATAATGAGAGTGCACGGATCAAACTGGTTGGATTCCATAGACTATGAAACGGTATTGAAAACTGCGTATCACTTTATTGCAGTTTCATTTTCCTAAGGGAAGAATTCATCCCTCGAAAAAGTGGATTTTTTACACTGAAAACCCAATATGGTCACCTGGTCATCTGGTCAGGTGGTCACTCCGCAATGAGAGTGCACGGATCAAACTAAGTAGATTCCATAGACTATGGACGGTATTAAAAACTGCGTATCACTTTATTGCAGTTTCATTTTCCTAAGGGAAGAATTCATCCTTCGAATAAGTTGACTTTTTATACTGAAAACCCAATATGGTCACTTGGTCATCTGGTCAGATGGTCCCTCCACAATGAGAGTGCACGAACCAAACTAGGTGGATTCTATAGAGTAGGGAACGATGTTGAAAATTGCATATCATTTTATTGCAGTTTCATTTTCCTAAGGCAAGAATCTATCCCTCGAAAAGTGGACTTTTTACACTGAAAGCCCAATATGCTCACCTGGTCAGATGGTCACTCCACAAGGAGAGTGCACGGATCGAACTAGGTAGATTCTATAGACTATGGAACGGTGTTTAAAACTGCATATCACTTTGGTGCAGTTTCATTTTCCTAATACTCAAAATAATATATACAAAATGTAACATTCTGCTTAGAAAAGTTAACATATTGCTAACTTTCATTAGCAGAGACAGTCACCAGTTCGCTACGAAACTCATCTCTGATGTTGAAATTTCATAGCGATCTTAGCAGAGTCAGGTTTATTCTATTTTAAAAACAGTCGGAATCAAAATGGGTGAAATAAGTAAAACAAAAAACGAAGTTTTAGCTGATGCATAGATTTTCTCTTGAGTTTATTTTTTAGAAAAATCCGGCTTTTCTTTGTTAATTTCTACATTATGGATATTTTATAAATAAAGAATTTTTGTATTCGTTTTTTTTTTTTTTTTTTTTTGTTCTGTTACATAAGCATTTTCTACAATATTAAATACGTATAATATACATATACATAATTTGAATATGAAGCAATCCACTCCAAGTGTATCAGCTCAAAATTTTTTTTTCTCCGATTTCGCCAAATTAGGCAATATGGTAGATCCGGTTTGCAAGAAAAACAATCCGATAGGGTTTGGTCCGAGTACCATTTGTTGTTAAAATACAGGGTGTTGAAGTTGGAGTTTTTAGTCATTTTCATGAAAGGGTTTTTTTTTTTTTAAATTTATAGCTTACACTAAAGTTTGTAAATTGATAAATCTAAGTTACTGGTCCCATTCATTTTGAAGTGTTCTTTTTATAAAAAAATATTTCTTGTATTGCTTGTATGATTCTGAGCATTTTTTGCCTAGGACACTTTTTTCGTAAGATGCTTTCCTCTTGAGGAAAAAAAGGTTTTTGCCTTCCGCGGGCATACAAAAGCCAAAAACTCCCATTTATCGTCTGAATCCCATTTTCAGTTATAAATCGTTTTAAGGCTTATAAATTATGCTTTAATTTAAAGTATTTTTTTTTACCAAGAAATATTTTTTTATAAAAAGAACACTTCAAAATAAATGGGACCAGTAACTTAGATTTATCAATTTACAATTTTTAGTGTAAGCTATAAATTTTTGAAAAAACACCATTTTCATGAAAATTACTAAAAACGCCAACTTCAACACCCTGTATTTTAACAACAAATGGTACAAGGACCAAATCCTGCCGGATTGTTGTTCTTGCACACCGGATCTACCATATTGCCAAATTTGAGCTGGTACACTTGGCGTGGATTGCTTCATATATATATTTTTTTATTATTATTCGTAACAATAATGGGTTAAATTCAATTTTCGTATTTCGATTAAAAATATTTTTTTTTTTCAAATTTGAACGGTTTTTTATAATTTTTTTCGAAAAACGATGCATCGATTTTTTTTCAACTAGTTTTAAATTTAATATGCTTTCAGAGCATATTTATATGTATCTTTGTCATTATATGTTGAACTAATGATAAAAATTTAATTGTCGTATGTCCATTAACAGTTTTTTGTTCATTCCAATTTTAGCGGCTTCTTGTCATTTTTTCAAATATCGCTCTAACAATTTTTTATTATGCACCAAAATATGCAGAATTTAATAGGCTTTCATAACATAAAAAAAATATCGGAGGAGTATTGTTATCGTTACTTAGATTTTTAGAAACGCACAGTGATACATACAACCTGAAAATAAATTTTAAAGGATCCTGAAACGAAAAGAAAACTGTTAAAATGTTTGGAAACTGAAAAGAAAAAAAAAAAAGGAAAAAAAGGGGAAAAAAGGACAAAAAAATAATTATAATTAATAAATGAATAAATAAATGAATAAATAAATAAAATAAACGAATAAGTAATAAAAAAATAAATAAATAAAATAAACGAATAAGTAATAAAAAAATAAATAAATGAATAGTGTAAAATAAATAAATATGTAATAAAAAATAAAGCAAGAAAAAATGCAAGCACAAAAAATAAATAAATCTAAAGCAAACTGCCAGTTTTTGGTATTGACAGCTCTACGTTTTCAACTAATTAGTTGTAAGTTTTTGAGGTTCAGTATCTACATAAATGACAAATGAACTTCGTATTGGAATTAATGTTAAAGTCACTATAATGTTTTTGTAGGCAACTTTGGTCAACCATTCTTTTGCATTTACAACACTCTGCAAGTATAGTACTTCTGTTTGATTCGCAATGTAAACAAGTCTGTTGTCCCTCAGGTATGTATTCTATTAAGGTAGCTTTAATTATTTTTCTATAGTCCATGGGATTTGGTAAATTAATTAATGGCCTATTTTCTAACAAAGCTTCTGCAAACTGGCAAACGTGTACCCCGCAGTTAAAAGAGTCATTTTGAGGGTCATGGCTTATTTCAATGTTTTCCCACACTCCACTAACCGGAATTGATAAACGTTCTAAGATTTCAAAGAATCTTCTAAACAAGATTTGGCCTACTCTTTTTTCTCCGCCTAAAGGATCTATATAGGAAAAGGATCTGTTTTGAAAATCCACTCTTACTAAAGTGTAATGATTGTTGTGTAAAATGGGGAATAGAACAGTTTTCTTTGTATTTATTTGAAGTATAGATCTTAATTCAATACGAGATAAGTCTTTCTCGTAAAAAAGGGTTCTACCTTGAGTACATGACGTAACAAAAACATCTCTAATTTGCAATTTTTCAACTAAAATATGTATATAAAAATCTACAATGGTGTTAAAAAGTTCTTGCTTGCCATCAAGTGATACTAAATCTTCCAGATATAATGTTACAAATCTCATAACACTATCGGAATATATCGAATTAAATACATGGCTATAGTCAGCTATGTGGTACCTTATGTCTCTTAATTTTCTGGGGAGTTTTTTTAAAACATAGTAATCTAAACTATTTTTTACGTTAAAGGCCGCATCATTATTTTTGAAAAATTTTGCAGATTGTAACTGAACTAAGTTAATTTTTTTTTTATCTTTTTGTGGAACCCTTCCCCATGTGTCCTCTAACAAATCTAGCTCCTCAGAGTTATTTTTTTCAGTGTCAAGTCTTGTTATTGTTGTTTCCCCATTTGATGAATCATCGAAATAAAGTCCGTCTAACTCATTTAGCTTTGACTCTAAATATTTAGCGGAAATTCGAACATATTCTGTCGGACGGACATTTTTTTTTCCTTCTAACAAGTGAACTTTTTCTTTTGCAAAGTAACCCTCAGCTGGCCCATTTGAGATTCTAGTTTTTTTAGTCGTTTCAACATGAAAACCCATTATATTTGTCCAAAGGGGAGCATAGGGACAATATTTTTTTAGCATGTGTTCTGCAAAAGATTGCTCAAAAAACTCATTTGTAAATTCTTGGGACTTGAATTGAACTTTAGTTTTATTGAAAATATTTAAGCATTTTAAGTAAAATGGGCTATTCTTATAAATTCTATCTGTTGGTAAAATGAAATCTTTTTTTTCTGAAACTTCTGACTCATCTAACTGTCGTTTATTTTCACATTCTCTGCTAAAGTTTTCTAAAACATCAAGTTGCTTGTAAAACTCGTCATTTTTAAATGGGGATAAAAGAATTGTACACATGGCGTTAAACCATACGAAGAAGTCTCCCATAAAGCTAATATTAATCGCTACACCTAAGTTTCTTTTTAAAAAACTTTTAAGCTTGTCGTTTTTGTTGTGTAGCCCGTCAATATCCTTTACAACAATTTTTAGGTAGTGGCTACAACAAATTTGTACTATTACAAAATTTACTCTTTTCTTATTTCTCTTAGGAACACTCAAACAGAACTTGTAGCATGCTGCTAAATAATGGTTTAGGGAATGAATACCATAGTTGCTATTGAAAACCTTAATGCAAGCGTTCATGGTAGCTAAGCTCCAGTCAAGACAGATTCTTTTCGCTAACGGCCATGTTATTTGGTTGGCTCTGCAAAAAACTTTAAGATTAAGCAAAAACTGTTGAATGTCTTCAGTATAATGGCTGCAAATAAGTGCCTCTGCTATTGGAAGAAGTATTCCCGACTTCTTTTTTTCTTCTTTTATATGTAAAACTAAACTATACAAAAAAACTCTTTTTGAGTCCTTATCTATTTGTTTCACTATCCCCCCTGTTGCATCCATAAAAATTGTATTTCTACTTTTCTTGACAAGAAGGTTTGACTTTTGTTGTATTTTTTTGAGAACGTCTTTCCTCCACAAATAAATTTCTTGTGGTTCACTAACCTTTTGTACAAAACAGTCCCAAGTTTTGTCCCGTCTCATTTTAACTAAGTCAAAAAACATGTCTTGGTCTCTGTCGAACTGACGGTTTGCTTCTGATTTAATTTTTCTTGCTGCTTCTAACGTGAGAACACCTTGTTTATTTCCAAGTTGTCTTAATTCCTTGCTTTGTAAACGTAGCTTGTTGTCCCGCCAGTTTGAAGCATATTGGGACAACATTTCGTATTTTGCAACAGCGCGTTGCACTCCTCTAATTTGTTGGGTTTTTTTTATGTTTGATGGGTGCTGAATTTGTTCTTTGTCTGAATAAATTATGACCTCAGGAACATTATCTAAACACTGAAGGACAAACTTAAGTTTTTTGCATCCAAAGCTTTGATAAATGCACTTGGCATAAAACCGCACACAAGTATTTTTGCTGTTTGTGCCAAAGCTGCTGAAATTTATAGGACATACGTTATTAATTTCCTTATATTTCTCTCTTAAAACATCCTCTATGGATTTTGAAAATAAAGCTGGGTATTCGATAATACCTTGCTCCTCTTTTGTAAGCTTAAAATAACCATCTTGATAGCAAAAAACTATGCTACGTTTGGTAGGTGCTTGAGGTGCATCAAATTTAACTAACTTGCAAGCCTGGTTGGGCTTTTTCGTTATCTTTATATTTTTGCGAAACTTTATGAATTCGTCTACATTTATGGATTTCGAAGTTATATCAATTTGATTTTTTGAAGAGCAGAATGGAATGTTTTCTTTAAAAAAGCTGTGCGAAATAAGGGAGCTATTGTCAAAGAGTTTCGTTTCAACAATAGTTTCAGTAGGTAAAATTTGTGGATGGTCACTTGAAAAAGGTTCAATAGTAGAACCTTCAAGTAAGGTCAAATCAATATTTTCAGTATTGATGGAAGATGTTATGTTTTGGGTCAAATTAAGGCTTACGTTATTCCAAATGGAAGTCTGGAACATTTCAGCCACTGAATTTAGGAATTTGTCCTCCTTCATTTTTAAGCACCATATTTTAAATAGATCAAACTCTCCTTCAAATGAGCACCGATTCTTCATCTAAAAATTAAAAGTAAGGCAAACTCTTACTTATTTTATTTTATCAAAAAAAAACTGACTTTGATAACTAATATTTAAAGGATCCTATATTGTTTTATTTATAAAAAAGCTCAGCTTTTGGAAAAAAATCGGCTGAATTTCCTTTATAGCCCAGGAAAATTAGGACTTTTCTGCGAAAAATTTCCAAGTGCATTTTTTTCACCGGAATTATCTGTATTTATAAATGATAAAAAAGTGTAAACAGTCCATTGTGCGCATTAAAATTTATTCAGGCTCGAAGGTCGCTGAAATCAGTTTTTTTGCAAATATCTCGCTTACGCTTACTTTTACATAAAAATGTTTGTCCACAATTTTCTTACAAAGGATATTTCCTACGTAAAATATGCAAAAATGTTTTCACTCGATTTATAGTTTAGGAGATAACCTAATCTAAAAAGTTGTGCACAGTTGTGATATACAAAATACTACGTATGTGTTCATATTAAAATATCTTAATTTATAAATTGCAAATACTCTTCAACGAGGAGTTGTACAGAAAAATAAAACTTTTTAAAGATAATTGGATTCTCTATGCACCGTACTAATTTTTTTTTCGAGCGGCTCATGATCTAAAAGATATTCTATAAAAACCGTTAAGGTACCGAAAATACTGCTTTTTAAAGGATATCTCCGAAACGAATAGTCATACGATAAAAAGTTATGGCACAAATTTTGTAAAGAATCACAAAATCTTTAGGCAATAAGTAATATGTGCACATATTTTTATCGTATGACCTACCATTTCAGATATATTCTTCAAAAACCAAAGGATATTTTATAGTCATGACTCGCTCGAAAAAAAATTTAACACAGTTTATAGAAAATCTAATTATCTTCAAAACGGCAAAGTACGACATTTTAATACGAACTTATAGATAGCATTCATACATATTTTTAAATTGGATTATCTACTAAACTACAAGTCGTACAAAAACATTTTACGCATTTTTGTAGGAAATCTCCTGAGCTACAAAATTGTAGACC
Organism: Calliopum simillimum; assembly: GCA_951812925.1. Classification (NCBI taxonomy): domain Eukaryota; kingdom Metazoa; phylum Arthropoda; class Insecta; order Diptera; family Lauxaniidae; genus Calliopum; species Calliopum simillimum. The sequence goes on from OX638371.1 coordinate 27,115,127, forward strand.
AACATTTTTCTGTAGTAATTAGCGTTAGCGAAATATTTGCAAAAAATGATTTTAGCAACACTTAAGCCTGAAATATTTTTATGCGAACTCTTTACACGTTATATTTATCACGCATAAACTACCCTTTCAATCTCAAATTTTTTCGAAATTTGCAGTTGGGTCCTCAGATTTTTATAAAAATGTTCAGAGCTGTTCTAAGTGCTCTCATTATTAGTTTTGCGGAAATTTTATTTTTTTTTTCGCAAGTTATGGGCATGAAACTTCAGAGTGTCAAAATACGGTTTTTTGCGAACAATCGATGCAATTTTTTTTCTAAATTCCGCCATTTTGTCAAAAATAAATTTTTTAAATTTTTGTTTTCGGATTCTTTTAGTATTTTAAATGTTATTTTGGTTTACGTTTTTAAGTTTTGAAAACATACAAAATGGCGGCAATTTTTTGAAAAATCTTAAAAGTTGATTTTCTTGAAATAATGTTTTTTTTAAATTTTTTTTTTACAGAAATGTGGATGAAAAACAAACGTTTTCCAGAAGATTCGGTTCGAGCTAAATGCTTGAGAGAGCTACGGGATTTTTTTTTGTAAAAAGTCGCGTGACAATTATTTTAACTTTATTTTGTGCTTTTATGTACACCCATTAGGTGGCAGAACAAAAAATTTCAAAGTAGAAGAATATAATTTCCATTGCTTAGTATACAAAAAACTAATATTTTTTTTCAAAAAAATTTTTTTTTGTTTTCTCAAAATTTTTTGGGAAAATTAATTTTTAAGATTTTTCTAAACATTACCGTCATTTTGTCAATATTCTTATGATTTTTATGGGAAATATTGTTTTTTTTTTTTAATCCTTGTATTTTCTAAGCAATGGAAGTTATATTCTTCTACTTTGAAATATTTTTTTTTGCCACTTAGTGGGTGTAAATCAAAGTACAAAATAAAGTTAAAAAAATTGTCACGTGACTTTTTAGAAAAAAAAATTCCCCTGGCTTTCATAAGTATTGAGCGCAAATCAAATCTTTTGGAAAACGTTTGCTTTTCATCCGCCTTTCTGTAAAAATAAATATTAAAAAAAAATATATATTATCCCAGGAAAATTACACGTTAAAAGAGCTTCTGCGAATTCCAGGTGAATTTCTTTCACCGGAATTATCTTTATTTATGAATGATGAATAAAATGTGAAAAAAAAGATAATTCCGGTGAAAAAAATTCACTTGGAATTATTTCGCAGAAAAATTCTAATTTTCCTGGGTTATATCTATTTTTGAAAAAATCAATTTTCAGATTTTTCTGAATTTTTCAAAATTCAAAAATGGAAATCAAAATAACATTAAAAATGCTACAAGAATCTGAAAACAAAAATTTAAAAAAATTTATTTTTGACTGAAGGCGGATTTTAGAAATAAATTTTTTCGATTTTACGCAAAAACAATATTTTGACATAACTTGGAAAAAAAAATTGTTTTTCCGCAAAAGTAATAATAAGAGGTCTCTATACTGAACAGCTCCGTCAATTTTTATAAAAATTTGAGAATCTAACTGCAACTTTCGAAAAATTTGAGGTGGAAAGTTAAAGTTAATTCCAAAGAATATTCATTTGGAATTATTTTGCATAGCAGCTCTTTTTGTCTAATTTTCCTGTATTGTAAATAAAAAATATCTAAAGTTTCTTAAGCATCTCACATACAAAATGCTATAGCCTTGTTAGTCGGTTTCGATTATCTATGAAAAAAGTAAACGCATAAATTCGCTCAGAAAATTATCCATTTGCATGTTATTTTCTTTTTCCTACTTGAATTTGAATGAATTGAATACCTTTATGTTTCTACTAGAATGTATACCTGCATTTTTCTACTAAAATGTATACCTGTATTTTGCCACTAAAATGTATATCTGCATTTTTAATAAGAAGATTTTCAGGTACTTTATGCTGAATACGAATTCTTTTATTTTATGCAGCTAACGTTTTCGTTTCGCATCTGGCACTAATTTTCCTAGATTCGCAGACCAAACCTGTGAACGACTTAAGCAAAATTTCGAGTTAGAAGGAAAAAATATAATTTTTACTCAAACGTACAAATATCGTCAGCAAATTTTTATTTTTTAGAGAAATTCATTTCCATTTCCATTTCATATTTAACTGATAAATTATTTTGAAGCCTGTGATCTTTTAAAAACTATTATGATCTTAAATTACATTTTTATTAATGTGCTTTCATATAAAAACTTGATAATATTTAAACGAACATACTTTTGAAAATCTAAATTAACCAAATAAGTACTATGTTCATTTAATATTATAAAGTTTTTATATGAAAGCATATTAATAAAAAATTTAATACAAAGTCATAATAGATTTTTAAAAGAACACATGTTTGAAAATAATTTATTATTTATTAAATATACGTATGTAAAATTTTTTTGTAGGAAATTAATTCCTCCAAAAAATAAAAATTTGCTGACGATGTTTGTACGTTTGAGTAAAAATTATATTGTTTCCATGTAACTTAAAATTTTGCTAAGTCGTTTTAGGATACGAAACGAAAACATAAATTAAAGTTGCAAGAATAAATGAGTTCGGATTGAGCATATAGTACCTAAAATGTTTTTAGTTGAAAAGTGTAGGTTAAAAGTGCTTTTTTTCAAATTCATTCAAAAGCATCAAGTAAAATTAAAGGATTAGGAAAAATTATAATTCAATTACAAAGAGACCTATCAAGTAGAAAATAATGTGCAAAAGTAAACGGCCAATTTTCGGCCGAATTTAAGCATTTGCTTTTTCATAAACGAGCGAAACCGACTAACAAAGGTATAGCATTATGTATTTGAGTATCCAAAATTTTGGATACTTTTATATCCTAATAAGAAATTGGGAACATGTTTACTAAATTTCACAAACAGAAGTAATATTCACTCTGGTAATTTACTGTTTTTAAATAAACAAAAAATACAAAAACTTACCGCTCTTTTAAAAATTGCCAACACTCGTTTTCTGTTTCTTTGTGTATTTCCTATCGTTTTAAAATGTTTCAGCTTAATGGAGTCCTTACACTTATTAAAACTTTCAAAAATCGAAGCATAATAATCACTTTCACTTGCATAATGTTCAATTTTTTTAACGTCAAAATCACATTTTTTATACAGTTTTAATACTGCAATTCTTGAAAAATAAGTAAAATGTGTGTTAGCCATTTTTATATCACTTTTTAACTCTGCTGTTTAAACTTTTCACTAAAAAATCACAGGACTTGCTTTGCTAAAGTTGTAACTTAGAATGAATGTAAGATTCGCTAGGATGTTATTTATAAGACTCTTCAAAATTTAAGTTACCCTAAATTTGAAGGTATTATGTAAAACTAAGATATTTTAATTGGAAATAAGACACAAGTAGTCATAAACAAATAAATTTCCTAATCCGATTTTCGAGAAAAAACTTGAACCCACTTACTCGCGATAAGATTAATCTACATTTGTTAACCGCAAAAAGAGGCAAAGCATATAACATATGTACGAACTACCTGTAAATTCACTTAAAAATGCCAGCGGCAGGATTCCTCTCACATAATATTCTCAATTAACTGACTTACCGACAGAAAAGGGTTAAACTTAGGTACCTGAAAAACAATTAACATATTGATAAAAATCTATGAAATCTACCTAGTTTGATCCGTGCACTCTCATTGTGCAGTGACCATCTGACCATATTGGGTTTTCAGTATAAATAGTCTTCTTTATGAATTCTTTCCTTACGAAAATGAATTTGAACCAAAGTGATACGCAGTTCCCAACATCGTTCCATGATCTATATAATATATTTAATTTAATCCGTGCACTCTCATTGTGGAGTGACCATATGACCAGGTAACCATATTGGGTTTTCAATATAAAAAGTCCACTTTTTCGAGGGATCAATTCGTACCTTAGGAAAATGAAACTGCAATAAAGTGATATGCAATATTCAACATCGTTCCCTACTCTATGGAATCCACCTAGTTTGATCCGTGCACTCTTATTGTGGAGGGACCATCTGACCAGATGACCAAGTGACCATATTGGGTTTTCAGTATAAAAAGTCCACTTTTTCGAGGAATGAATTCGTACATTAGGAAAATGAAACTGCACTAAAGTGATACGCAGTTTTCAATACCGTTCCATAGTCTATGGAATCCACCTAGTTTGATCCATGCACTCTGATTGTGGAGTGACCTTTTGACCAGATTACCATTTTGGGTTTTCAGTACAAAAAGTACTTTTATTAAAAATAGAAATAAAAAATTAGTCAAATACGAAGACGAAACTTGAGAAAATCTATATATTATTTAAAACTTTGTTTTTTTTTTTTTATTAATTTCACCCATTTTTATTCTAATTGTTTTAAAAATAGAAAAATCTGACTCTGTTAAGATCGCTATGAAATTTCAACATCAGAGATGAGTTTCGTAGCGAACTGGTGACTGTCTCTGCTAATGAAAGTTAGCAATATGTTAACTTTTGTATGCAGAATGTTACATTTTGTATATATAATTTTGAATATTAGGAAAATGAAACTGCAATAAAGTGATATGCAATTTTCAACATCGTTCCCTACTCTATGGAATCCACTTAGTTTGATCCGTGCACTCTCATTGTGGAGGGACCATCTGACCAGATGACCAAGTGACCATATTGGGTTTTCAGTATAAAAAGTCCACTTTTTCGAGGAATGAATTCGTACATTAGGAAAATGAAACTGCACTAAAGTGATACGCAGTTTTCAATACCGTTCCATAGTCTATGGAATCCACTTAGTTTGATCCGTGCACTCTCATTGTGGAGGGACCATCTGACCAGATGACCAAGTGACCATATTGGGTTTTCAGTATAAAAAGTCCACTTTTTCGAGGGATGAATTCTTCCCTTAGGAAAATGAAACTGCAATAAAGTGATACGCAGTTTTCAAAACCGTTCCATAGTCTATGGAATCCACCTAGTTTGATCCGTGCACTCTCATTGCGGAGTGACCACCTGACCAGATGACCAGGTGACCATATTGGGTTTTCAGTATAAAAAGTCCACTTTTTCGAGGAATGAATTCGTACATTAGGAAAATGAAACTGCACTAAAGTGATACGCAGTTTTCAATACCGTTCCATAGTCAATGGAATTCACCTAGTTTGATCCGTGCACTCTCATTATGGAGTGACCATATGACCAGATGACCAGGTGACCATATTGGGTTCTCAGTACAAAAAATCCACTTTTTCTAGGGATGAATTCTTTCCTTACGAAAATGAATTTGAACCAAAGTGATACACAGTTCTCAACATCGTTCCATGATCTATAGAATATATTTAATTTAATCCGTGCACTCTCATTGTGGAGTGACCATATGACCAGGTAACCATATTGGGTTTTCAGTATAAAAAGTCCACTTTTTCGAGGGATCAATTCGTACCTTAGGAAAATGAAACTGCAATAAAGTGATATGCAATTTTCAACATCGTTCCCTACTCTATGGAATCCACTTAGTTTGATCCGTGCACTCTCATTGTGGAGGGACCATCTGACCAGATGACCAAGTGACCATATTGGGTTTTCAGTATAAAAAGTCCACTTTTTCGAGGAATGAATTCGTACATTAGGAAAATGAAACTGCACTAAAGTGATACGCAGTTTTCAATACCGTTCCATAGTCTATGGAATCCACCTAGTTTGATCCATGCACTCTCATTGTGGAGTGACCTTTTGACCAGATTACCATTTTGGGTTTTCAGTACAAAAAGTCCTTTTATTAAAAATAGAAATAAAAAATTAGTCAAATACGAAGACGAAACTTGAGAAAATCTATATATTATTTAAAACTTTGTTTTTTTTTTTATTAATTTCACCCATTTTAATTCTAATTGTTTGAAAAATAGAAAAATCTGACTCTGTTAAGATCGCTATGAAATTTCAACATCAGAGATGAGTTTCGTAGCGAACTGGTGACTGTCTCTGCTAATGAAAGTTAGCAATATGTTAACTTTTGTATGCAGAATGTTACATTTTGTATATATAATTTTGAATATTAGGAAAATGAAACTGCAATAAAGTGATACACAGTTCTCAACATCGTTCCATGATCTATAGAATATATTTAATTTAATCCGTGCACTCTCATTGTGGAGTGACCATATGACCAGGTAACCATATTGGGTTTTCAATATAAAAAGTCCACTTTTTCGAGGGATCAATTCGTACCTTAGGAAAATGAAACTGCAATAAAGTGATATGCAATATTCAACATCGTTCCCTACTCTATGGAATCCACCTAGTTTGATCCGTGCACTCTTATTGTGGAGGGACCATCTGACCAGATGACCAGGTGACCATATTGGGTTTTCAGTATAAAAAGTCCACTTTTTCGAGGAATGAATTCGTACATTAGGAAAATGAAACTGCACTAAATTGATACGCAGTTTTCGATACCGTTCTATAGACTATGGAATCCACCTAGTTTGATCCGTGCACTCTCATTATGGAGTGACCATATGACCAGATGACCAGGTGACCATATTGGGTTTTCAGTACAAAAAATCCACTTTTTCGAGGGATGAATTCTTTCCTTACGAAAATGAATTTGAACCAAAGTGATACGCAGTTCTCAACATCGTTCCATGATCTATAGAATATATTTAATTTAATCCGTGCACTCTCATTGTGGAGTAACCATATGACCAGGTAACCATATGACCAGGTAACCATATTGGGTTTTCAGTATAAAAAGTCCACTTTTTCGAGGGATCAATTCATACCTTAGGAAAATGAAACTGCATTAAAGTGATATGCAATTTTCAACATCGTTCCTTATTCTATGGAATCCACTTAGCTTGATCCGTGCACTCTCATTGTGGAAGGACCATCTGACCAGATGACCAAGTGACCATATTGGGTTTTCAGTATAAAAAGTCCACTTTTTCGAGGAATGAATTCGTACATTAGGAAAATGAAACTGCACTAAAGTGATACGCAGTTTTCAATACCGTTCCATAGTCTATGGAATCCACCTAGTTTGATCCATGCACTCTCATTGTGGAGTGACCTTTTGACCAGATTACCATTTTGGGTTTTCAGTACAAAAAGTCCTTTTATTAAAAATAGAAATAAAAAATTAGTCAAATACGAAGACGAAACTTGAGAAAATCTATATATTATTTAAAACTTTGTTTTTTTTTTTATTAATTTCACCCATTTTTATTCTAATTGTTTTAAAAATAGAAAAATCTGACTCTGCTAAGATCGCTATGAAATTTCAACATCAGAGATGAGTTTCGTAGCGAACTGGTGACTGTCTCTGCTAATGAAAGTTAGCAATATGTTAACTTTTGTATGCAGAATGTTACATTTTGTATATATAATTTTGAATATTAGGAAAATGAATTTGCACCAAAGTGATATGCAGTTTTCAACACCGTTCTATAGTCTATAGAATCTACCTAGTTTGATCCGTGCACTCTCCTTGTGGAGTGACCATCTGACCAGGTGAGCATATTGGGCTTTCAGTGTAAAAAGCCCACTTTTCGATGGATAGATACTTGCCTTAGAAAAATGAAAATGCACCAAAATGATTTGCAGTTTTTAACATCGTTCTATATTCTATGGAATCCACTTAGTTTGATCCGTGCACTCTCATTGCGGAGTGACCATCTGACCTGATGACCAGGTGACCATATTGGGTTTTCAGTATAAAAAGCCCACTTTTTCGAGGAATGAATTCGTACCTTAGGAAAATGAAACTGCAATAAAATGATATGCAATTTTAAACACCGTTCCCTACTTTATAGAATCCACCTAGTTTGGTCCGTGCACTCTCATTGTGGAGGGATCATCTGACCAGATGACCAAGTGACCATATTGGGTTTTCAGTATAAAAAGTCCACTTTTTCGAGGGATGAATTCTTCCCTTAGGAAAATGAAACTGCAATAAAGTGATACGCAGTTTTCAAAACCGTTCCATAGTCTCTGGAATCCACCTAGCTTGATCCGTGCACTCTCATTGCGGAGTGACCATCTGACCTGATGACCAGGTGACCATATTGGGTTTTCAGTATAAAAAGCCCACTTTTTCGAGGAATGAATTCGTACCTTAGGAAAATGAAACTGCAATAAAATGATATGCAATTTTCAACACCGTTCCCTACATTATAGAATCCACCTAGTTTGGTCCGTGCACTCTCATTGTGGAGGGACCATCTGACCAGATGACCAAGTGACCATATTGGGTTTTCAGTATAAAAAGTCCACTTTTTCGAGGGATGAATTCTTCCCTTAGGAAAATGAAACTGCAATAAAGTGATACGCAGTTTTCAAAACCGTTCCATAGTCTATGGAATCCACCTAGCTTGATCCGTGCACTCTCATTGCGGAGTGACCATCTGACCAGATGACCAGGTGACCATATTGGGTTTTCAGTATAAAAAGCCCACTTTTTCGAGGAATGAATTCGTACCTTAGGAAAATGAAACTGCAATAAAATGATATGCAATTTTCAACACCGTTCCCTACTTTATAGAATCCACCTAGTTTGGTCCGTGCACTCTCATTGTGGAGGGACCATCTGACCAGATGACCAAGTGACCATATTGGGTTTTCAGTATAAAAAGTCCACTTTTTCGTAGGATGAATTCTTCCCTTAGGAAAATGAAACTGCAATAAAGTGATACGCAGTTTTCAAAACCGTTCCATAGTCTATGGAATCCACCTAGCTTGATCCGTGCACTCTCATTGTGGAGTGACCACCTGACCAGATGACCAGGTGACCATATTGGGTTTTCAGTACAAAAAATCCACTTTTTCGAGGGATGAGTTCTTTCCTTACGAAAATGAATTTGAACCAAAGTGATACGCAGTTCTCAACATCGTTCCATGATCTATAGAATATATTTAATTTAATCCGTGCACTCTCATTGTGGAGTAACCATATGACCAGGTAACCATATTGGGTTTTCAGTATAAAAAGTCCACTTTTTCGAGGGATCAATTCGTACCTTAGGAAAATGAAACTGCAATAAAGTGATATGCAATTTTCAACATCGTTCCTTACTCTATGGAATCCACTTAGTTTGATCCGTGCACTCTCATTGTGGAGGGACCATCTGACCAGATGACCAAGTGACCATATTGGGTTTTCAGTATAAAAAGTCCACTTTTTCGAGGAATGAATTCGTACATTAGGAAAATGAAACTGCACTAAAGTGATACGCAGTTTTCAATACCGTTCCATAGTCTATGGAATCCACCTAGTTTGATCCATGCACTCTCATTGTGGAGTGACCTTTTGACCAGATTACCATTTTGGGATTTCAGTACAAAAAGTCCTTTTATTAAAAATAGAAATAAAAAATTAGTCAAATACGAAGACGAAACTTGAGAAAATCTATATATTATTTAAAACTTTGTTTTTTTTTTTATTAATTTCACCCATTTTTATTCTAATTGTTTTCAAAATAGAAAAATCTGACTCTGTTAAGATCGCTATGAAATTTCAACATCAGAGATGAGTTTCGTAGCGAACTGGTGACTGTCTCTGCTAATGAAAGTTAGCAATATGTTAACTTTTGTATGCAGAATGTTACATTTTGTATATATAATTTTGAATATTAGGAAAATGAAACTGCAATAAAGTGATATGCAGTTTTCAACACCGTTCCATAGTCTATAGAATCTACCTAGTTTGATCTGTGCACTCTCCTTGTGGAGTGACCATCTGACCAGGTGAGCATATTGGGCTTTCAGTGTAAAAAGCCCACTTTTCGAGGGATAGATACTTGCCTTAGAAAAATGAAAATGCACCAAAATGATTTGCAGTTTTTAACATCGTTCTATATTCTATGGAATCCACTTAATTTGATCCGTGCACTCTCATTGCGGAGTGACCATCTGACCTGATGACCAGGTGACCATATTGGGTTTTCAGTATAAAAAGCCCACTTTTTCGAGGAATGAATTCGTACCTTAGGAAAATGAAACTGCAATAAAATGATATGCAATTTTAAACACCGTTCCCTACTTTATAGAATCCACCTAGCTTGGTCCGTGCACTCTCATTGTGGAGGGACCATCTGACCAGATGACCAAGTGACCATATTGGGTTTTCAGTATAAAAAGTCCACTTTTTCGAGGAATGAATTCGTACATTAGGAAAATGAAACTGCACTAAAGTGATACGCAGTTTTCAATACCGTTCCATAGTCTATGGAATCCACCTAGTTTGATCCGTGCACTCTCATTATGGAGTGACCATATGACCAGATGACCAGGTGACCATATTGGGTTTTCAGTACAAAAAATCCACTTTTTCGAGGGATGAATTCTTTCCTTAAAAAAATGAATTTGAACCAAAGTGATACGCAGTTCTCAACATCGTTCCATGATCTATAGAATATATTTAATTTAATCCGTGCACTCTCATTGTGGAGTGACCATATGACCAGGTAACCATATTGGGTTTTCAGTATAAAAAGTCCACTTTTTCGAGGGATCAATTCGTACCTTAGGAAAATGAAGCTGCAATAAAGTGATATGCAATTTTCAACATCGTTTCCTACTCTATGGAATTCACCTAGTTTGATCCGTGCACTCTCATTGTGGAGGGACCATCTGACCAGATGAGCAAGTGACCATATTGGGTTTTCAGTATAAAAAGTCCACTTTATCGAGGAATGAATTCGTACATTAGGAAAATGAAACTGCACTAAGCTGATACGCAGTTTTCAATACAGTTCCATAGTCTATGGAATCCACCTAGTTTATCCGTGCACTCTCATTGTGGAGTGACCTTTTGACCAGATTACCATTTTGGGTTTTCAGTACAAAAAGTCCTTTTATTAAAAATAGAAATAAAAAATTAGTCAAATACGAAGACGAAACTTGAGAAAATCTATATATTATTTAAAACTTTGTTTTTTTTTTATTAATTTCACCCATTTTTATTCTAATTGTTTTAAAAATAGAAAAATCTGACTCTGCTAAGATCGCTATGAAATTTCAACATCAGAGATGAGTTTCGTAGCGAACTGGTGACTGTCTCTGCTAATGAAAGTTAGCAATATGTTAACTTTTCTATGCAGAATGTTACATTTTGTATATATAATTTTGAATATTAGGAAAATGAAACTGCACCAAAGTGGTATGCAGTTTTCAGCACCGTTCCATAGTCTATAGAATCTACCTAGTTTGATCCGTGCACTCTCCTTGTGGAGTGACCATCTGACCAGGTGAGCGTATTGGGCTTTCAGTGTAAAAAGTCCACTTTTCGAGGGATAGATTCTTGCTTTAGGAAAATGAAAATGCACCAAAGTGATTTGCAGTTTTTAACACCGTTCTATGTTCTATGGAATCCACTTAGTTTGATCCGTGCACTCTCATTGTGGAGTGACCATCTGACCAGATGACCAGGTGACCATATTGGGTTTTCAGTATAAAAAGCCCACTTTTTCGAGGAATGAATTCGTACCTTAGGAAAATGAAACTGCAATAAAATGATATGCAATTTTCAACATCGTTCCCTTCTCTATGGAATCCACTTAGTTTGATCCGTGCACTCTCATTGTGGAGGGACCATCTGACTTGATGACCAAGTGACCATATTGGGTTTTCAGTATAAAAAGTCCACTTTTTCGAGGGATGAATTCTTCCCTTAGGAAAATGAAACTGCAATAAAGTGATACGCAGTTTTCAAAACCGTTCCATATTTTATGGAATCCACCTAGTTTGATCCGTGCACTCTCATTGCGGAGTGACCACCTGACCAGATGACCAGGTGACCATATTGGGTTTTCAGTATAAAAAGTCCACTTTTTCGAGGAATGAATTCGTACATTAGGAAAATGAAACTGCACTAAAGTGATACGCAGTTTTCAATACCGTTCCATAGTCTATGGAATTCACCTAGTTTTATCCGTGCACTCTCATTATGGAGTGACCATATGACCAGATGACCAGGTGACCATATTGGGTTCTCAGTACAAAAAATCCACTTTTTCGAGGGATGAATTCTTTCCTTACGAAAATGAATTTGAACCAAAGTGATACACAGTTCTCAACATCGTTCCATGATCTATAGAATATGTTTAATTTAATCCGTGCACTCTCATTGTGGAGTGACCATATGACCAGGTAACCATATTGGGTTTTCAGTATAAAAAGTCCACTTTTTCGAGGGATCAATTCGTACCTTAGGAAAATGAAACTGCAATAAAGTGATATGCAATTTTCAACATCGTTCCCTACTCTATAGAATCCACTTAGTTTGATCCGTGCACTCTCATTGTGGAGGGACCATCTGACCAGATGAACAAGTGACCATATTGGGTTTTCAGTATAAAAAGTCCACTTTTTCGAGGAATGAATTCGTACATTAGGAAAATGAAACTGCACTAAAGTGATACGCAGTTTTCAATACCGTTCCATAGTCTATGGAATCCACCTAGTTTGATCCGTGCACTCTCATTGTGGAGTGACCTTTTGACCAGATTACCATTTTGGGTTTTCAGTACAAAAAGTCCTTTTATTAAAAATAGAAATAAAAAATTAGTCAAATACGAAGACGAAACTTGAGAAAATCTATATATTATTTAAAACTTTGTTTTTTTTTTTATTAATTTCACCCATTTTTATTCTAATTGTTTTAAAAATAGAAAAATCTGACTCTGTTAAGATCGCTATGAAATTTCAACATCAGAGATGAGTTTCGTAGCGAACTGGTGAGTGTCTCTGCTAATGAAAGTAAGCAATATGTTAACTTTTCTATGCAGAATGTTACATTTTGTATATATAATTTTGAATATTGGGAAAATGAAACTGTACCAAAGTGATATGCAGTTTTCAACAGCGTTCAATAGTCTATAGAATCTACCTAGTTTGATCCGTGCACTCTCCTTATGGAGTGACCATCTGACCAGGTGAGCATATTGGGCTTTCAGTGTAAAAAGTCCACTTTTCGAGGGATAGATTCTTGCCTTAGGAAAATGAAACTGCACCAAAATGATTTGCAGTTTTTAACATCGTTCTATATTCTATGGAGTCCACTTAGTTTGATCCGTGCATTCTCATTATGGAGTGACCATCTGACCAGATGACCAGGTGACCATATTGGGTTTTCAGTATAAAAAGTCTATTTTTTGAGGGATGAATTCTTTCCTTAGGAAAATGAAACTGAAATAAAGTGATACGCAGTTTTCAACATTGTTCTATAGACTATGGAATCCACCTAGTTTGATCCGTGCACTCTCATTGTGCAGTGACCATCTGACCAGGTGACCATATTAGGTTTTCAGTATAAAAAGCCCACTTTTTCGAGAAATTAATTCGTACATTAGGAAAATGAAACTGCTCCAAAATGATATGCAGTTTTCATCATCGTTCCATAATCTATGGAATCCATTTAGTTTCATCTGTGCACTCTCCTTGCGGAGTGACCATCTGACCAGAAGACCATTTCGGGTTTTCACTATAAAAAGCCCACTTTTTCGAGGGATAAATTCTTACCTTAGGAAAATGAAACTGCAATAAAGTGATATGCAATTTTCAACACCGTTCCATAGTCTATGGAATCCACCTAGTTTGATTCATGCACTCTCCTTGTGGAGTGGTCAGGAGCCTGATTACCATGTTCCATTTTTTGTTAGAAAAATCGTTATTTTTATGAGTAAAATTAACATGTTTAGAAAAATTGATTTTAACAAAGTTGTGTATCATATGAAACTATGGTTTATATGCTAATAGTTCCAACCATTTATTTTATGAATTCTTATTATATAGAAGTATGCCAGTCATCTGTCTTGAAATCTCCTCTAGCGTCAAGTTAACATTTTTCTGTTAAGTCTCTGTTAACGCTCTGTTAAGTTATGTGGTTTGTGTCTATGCTAAGTTAGCTATGGAATTTAACTTCACGCACTTGTTTTTTTTACAAAATTTTTAATTTTAATTCACATGAAACTGAGTGAAAGAGCACTAGATTTCTTATTGCCGGGAGAGCATAATAGTGCTCTCCTACTCCCATACAAACATAGTCCACCACTTACAAAATTTTTAAAATATCAAAAAAATTCCTCATTGCCGAGATAGTGAAAAAATGTTCGCCGACACCCACTAATTTTTTCTCCTCAACATTTGTCTCCAAAATAATACCCTTCTTACTCTTCTTTACAAAATTGACATTTCCATGAAATTCAATTTATTTCAGTTCACTTCAATTCATTTCAATTCACTTCTATTCATTTCAATTCATTTCAATTCATTTCAATTCATTTCAATTCATTTCAATTCATTTCAATTCATTTCAATTCATTTCGATTCATTTCAATTCATTTCATTTCAATTCATTTCAATTCATTTCAATTCATTTCAATTCATTTCAATTCATTTCAATTCATTTCAATTCATTTCAGTTCACTTCAATTCACTTCAATTCATTTCAATTCATTTCAAATCACTTCAATTCTTTTCAATTCATTTCAATTCATTTCAATTCATTTCAATTCATTTCAATTCATTTCAATTCATTTCAATTCATTTCAATTCATTTCAATTCATTTCAATTCATTTCAATTCATTTCAATTCATTTCAATTCATTTCAATTCATTTCAATTCATTTCAATTCATTTCAATTCATTTCAATTCATTTCAATTCATTTCAATTCATTTCAATTCATTTCAATTCATTTCAATTCATTTCAATTCATTTCAATTCATTTCAATTCATTTCAATTCATTTCAATTCATTTCAATTCATTTCAATTCATTTCAATTCATTTCAATTCATTTCAATTCATTTCAATTCATTTCAATTCATTTCAATTCATTTCAATTCATTTCAATTCAAAAAACTGCAAAAATCAGTGATATAAATTATTTTCTCGCTGGTGTATTGAATGTATTTTAGCCCAGTGACCTGCATAATCTCAATTTACAAACAGACTTCAATAGGCCTGCGGTAAGGAAAATAAACCGCTGGCATATGCATTATTCACACATAAACGTATGCACACACACATGCATATACAGCGCGTAGCGCCTCATGTTGACAAATCATGAAAATGTCAGTCAATATTGACACTGACAAGCACACTGAGTACTCGTTAAATACATTTAAGTGGAGTTTTAATTATTTGAAGAGGCCTCGAATGTCAGCCAGCTATGCCTTTTGTTAAGATAAGGGTGGAATTTAAACCAATGGTTATTTTTGGGTTGTGAAAAATCTTACTTTTACTTGTACTCGTACAAAAAGTAGATAAAAACTCTGATTGTATTTAATTTCATTATTTGCAGAGGTTAAATTTTCTTTCCCCATATAACTATATAGCATGCTGATTGTAAAAACTGAAAATTTAAAACCATTTGATCTTAAAAGTAAATATACTTGAAGCAGGAAATGACAGCTGATAAAAAGAGTTTACTTAGGGAGCGAACGGTTTCAGAATTTGAATTTGAAAATTTAAATTTTTAATGAGCGCTGCTGATGAGTGATATTTTATTTAAAAGGACTGTGGATTATCGATTGTATCAGCAATAAATTGAAAATTTTATTATAAACTTTGAGGAGGCGCTATAAATAAATTGAAGCGCTTAAAAGTATGCAATAGCAAATAGCTAGATTTTGTATAAACACAAAAAATAAAATCTATAGCTAGTAGTGCTGCATATTTTTAAGCGCAACCATTTTTTCACTATACCAACGCTTACAATGTTTTTGAAATAAAAATCAGTTTATCAAATGAATGCATTTTATTTATTGTTTGTCCAGTTTTATATCTCATGCCTCATGCTAGTTTGCGTTGTAATGTTTTTCTTTTTTTGAACTGCCTTGCTATTTCTATAAATTCTATTCAATAGGAAAAAAGTTTGTATATTTTTTTATTGTTTCTTCTTTAAGTTCTTTAACTTTTAACCTATAATCTGTATAACATACTTGCGCAATGTAACACACTTCCTCCAAGAAGGCAGCTTTGCTTCAGTAAAAAACAAAAAAACTACTGTTGCTCAAGACGTTGCTGACATGCTTTTTTGTTGTTGGTGTTGCTATCAAAACCGGAAGCTGCTGCAGTTGCCATATTTAATATTTACAAAAAAAAAAAAACCATCTAAAACAGCAACACCATATATGAGTACATATAACTACATAACTATGTGAGAAACAGCTGTGTAAAAAATATTTGCTGCTTCTGTTGCTATTACTGCTGCTGCTGCTGTCTTATGTTGATAAAAATACAAAAAACAGTTGTTTTCAGCATGTTTTACAATATCTTTGTTGTTGTGTTTTTTATATAGTTTTAATTTTTTTATTAAAGTTTTTTTCTTGATTTTTATTATGGCAGCACAAAATATCGATTTCATTTTGATTGCAGCAAAAAAAGAACCAAAATTTTGAAGTAAAAGTAAAAAAAAAAGCTAAAAATGCTTAAAAAATCAGTTGAAATAGCTGATGGATGGATGACAAAGAAGTAGTGAGCAAACATAAATTATTAGGGGTATGCAGTAGCCACGGTATTTATACACAACCAAGTTGAAACAAATTTGGACAATCGATAATAAAAAACACGAACTTATTAACTGTTACAGATGAAGAGCAAGATCTGCTGGAAGAAAAATATTTTTTGGTAAACTATCAACTTGGTGTCTTTTCCAATGCCCACCTCCATAAACAAAGCCAATAAGATCTTACAGCTACTGAACTGCTTAAAACTTCCTTCAAATTCACACAATCCTCACTACCCAAAGAATGACTCACAGAAACCATGATCGAAATTCCAGAAAAAGTGACTTATCGTTATCGTTCAGAGGTATAATGATTTTGTCTATCACACTCAAAGTGCTGATGAAAATCTTTCTCACTGGAGTGAGTGGCAAACTGACGTCGCTTGTTTGGATTATGAAGGAACAGATAAATGGGTGTCCGGCTTTAGTATACATACTAACTTTCATTGACTACAATACTACATCGATAAAAATTGCAAATGGGATACGTTAAATAGAAAACATGCCTCAACCATCACCATTAACCTCATCAAGGCTCGATAACAGGGCATCGAATGCAGAATACTATATGACATGAGACTTTTGACTACGTCTATCCAGGGTCAAGAGCTGTTCTAGTTTTGAAACTTTTTAAATTGGTATAACTCCTAAGCGATCAATTGTACAAAAGCAAAAATTTTATAACCTGTTTTGCAGTAAATTTAATAAGATACATAACACTACACAATGAATAATGGGGTTTTGATTATTGCATGAAAGTTTATTGTCGGAAGGGGCTTTTGAGGTTAGATGTTGACTCCAAAAATCCTTTTTTTATTTTTTTACATAATTCGTCACGTAATACCCTTTCTCTTCAAAATGAGCTTTTAAAAGGTTTCGTACGATGTCTCCTTCAAAAGTTATGGCCGAAAAAGATGATATAATGAAATTCTATATAACAACTAACTCGAAGCAGTCTATGAATTTTGTGATGTCATCTTAAATCGACTATAGCTTTTGGAGAAAGCATCGTACGACACTTTGTAAGAGCTCATTTTGAAGAGAAAGAGTAGTACTACGTGAAGAATTAAGTAAAAAATATTTTGTGAAATCTGCACCGAACCGTGCCTTTAACCTCAAAATATCTCAAAAACTGGAACTGATGGGCCAAGCATGACCTCAGATTTGGATTCTACGCTGAACGTTCATTACCTTCAGATGCCCTGCAACAAAATCATTGTTGTGCTGTGTAATTGTTGAACAATATTTTTTTGTGACTTTTGGCCTTTGATCTTGGGATTTCTCAAAAATAGGATCACTTAAGATTTTCTGTTTAATAGATTTTGAAAGTTCCCAGAAATTGATTCATTAGAAAACGTTCGTGATATATTTGCAAAAAATGGATTTTAATGACCTTGGGATTCATCAAAACAAGTGCTGCTAGGATTTTTCTGTCCAATGGATTTTTAATATTAAAGGTTACCAGAATCTGATTCAGAAGAAAATTTTTCTATAAACATAAATGTTCATGATATAAGTATTTGCAAAAAATGGATTGTAATGACCTTGTGATTCCCAAAAACAGCTGCTGCTAAGATTTTCTGTAACATGGATTTTGACTTTGAAAGGTTCCCAGAAACTGATTAAGAAGAAATGTTTCTACAGATATAACCGTTCGTGATATAGTTTCTAAAAATTTATTTGAATAACCTTTGACCTAGAGATTCCTTAAAACAACTGTAGTTAAGATCTTCTGTTAAATGAATTTTGACTTTAGAAGATTCCCAGAGATGAAAATGAGAAGAAAATGTTTCTAAAGATATGCATGCAAAAAACCGATTTCAATGACCTTTGACCTTGGAATTTCTCAAAACGGCTGCAGTTAAGATTTGCTGTCAAATGAATTTTGACTATGGAAGGATCCCATAAATTGAGTTAGAATAAAACGTTTCTACAGCCATAACTGTTTTTGATATATTTGCAAAAACTAGAAATAACTGAACTTTAACCTTGAAATTTGTCGAAAACGGAGATTTACTGCGAAAAGAATTTTGACTATGGAAATTCAGGTATATTAGAATCGAACATCTGATGATAAAGTCAAGTATTGAGTACGATGTTGGACTCTTTTTTTCCACAACAGATAAAGTACTCAAAACTAGAAAAAAAACCCACATTAAATATACAAAAAGCCACCATTTTCTAGCTACCCCTACTTCAAGAATTTCTTTATTTCTCAATGTCTGCTGCACTTAACTAATACAATAGTACCCCGATTTGAAGTTGAATTTTTTTCTAATTTTCTTTATTTCTTCTTCTTTTTTTTTTTTTTGCTTTCTTTGATAACACTTGTGTTTCATCTTCAGCAGTATAGTTGTTTATTTTTGGTACCATTCTCCACAGTAATATAAACATTTGTCAATATGCTGCTGCTGCTGTTGCTGATTCTTCGACATTTTCTGCTTCTTTCCAACTCCACTTCTTTTTATATATTTATTTTATTACTGAAACAAAAGCTCAAATTGAAATGTCAAATTGACACTTGAGTAGAGACAGACAGCGAGATGGAGAGAGTGAAGCAGCGATGCTGTTTTGTTATCTTTTGTATACAATCTTCAATCTTGAATTTTTCTTTCTCATTTTGGGTCTTTCTATTTACTATACGTTTCTTTTCTTTCTTTAAATTCTATCTTAAAAGCTGCATAAATATTTAGAAAACTATTCTTTGGAGTTTGTGTGTGGGCGCCTTTTACTTTATGACATTCATAAAAATTTACATTAATTTTGTTGTTCTTTTTCGAAATTGCATTTTATTATGTGTGAGAGTTAATTTTGTAAAACACGATAGTTCTTTTAAGAAAATACAAGAAGATTTGTATCATAAAATAAATTCATGCAACCATTTTTAATTTGTCAAATTAGAAATTTAGGTTAATTGCAGTTTTAACAATTTTAAAGCTAATTTTCAAGTTGTTGCTTTCGATTGAAATGCCATTTTGGGAATAGTATTCCCGAGTTTAACACATAGTAAAGTTAATAAAAATTTGAGTTTCATAGCTCTAAAGTCTTTAATTGAGTCGAAAATAACGTAGTTGTGCTAATTGGTGTTATTTCGAAAAGACTTAGGCAACGAACTTGTTGTTTAATTAAAAATTTTATAGTTTTATGAAAACAGCCAAAAGAAATTAATGTATTTTAACTGCTGCTGGTTTATTTCGAAGTGCAATCTCTTAAAAATTTCCAGTAATCAAATTTATTGTCAAAATATTATGAATTAAAATTATGTAGGGGCCGTTCTTAAACTAAGTATTACTTCAAGAAGAGTTCCGAATGTAAGGTTGCGTTACCAATTTTTTTTTGCCGAAAATGACCGGCAGACCTATTTTAATGGTGGGTACAATTTCTCTGTTATCACCGAAATTTGTTTTTTTTTTTTTTAATTTACGTGTTTTAATGTCAAATTTAAAATATCTTGGTATGCGAGCTTAGAAACTGCCGGAAGTACCCACTGTCGCACCATCAAAATAGGTTTGCCGGTCATTTTCGGCAAAAAAAATTTGGTCGGCCGGATTTTTTCTGAATGGTTATGAAATTTACCATCGATTAATATTAAGATTGATCAAAATCCGCGATGACGGCAAAACATTCTGAAAATTTAATAATTCAAAAACCATTTAAAAATATTTCTGCCAGGCTACAACCATGCTGACCAAGCTTTTCTTATTCGTCTTAGTGTAAACTACCATTCTGCATTAAAAATTTCAGAATCCGCGATGACGGCACTTTTAGTATTGCCGGCTCCTCGCCTATAAATATTAATAATAAGAAAAATTTCAAAAAGACTTAAGCGGCAAACTTATCCAATTATTGAAAAAGTTGAATTGAATTTATTTCTATAAAAATGTAGTTCAGATTGTCACATTTTATTAATGTTCTTATATTTTCGATCCTTAAATAACATAAATTTTAATGATAAGAAATTTCTAAAAGACTTAAGCTGCAAATTTTCGGAAAATTATCAATTATTAGCTCCTATTATGAATTCCGGGCAAAAACCTGCCATGCGAAGTTATTCCATTGCGCATGAAGAAAAAAACGAAAAATTGAACAATTCCAGGCGTAAGTTTATTTCACAATAGGGATGATTATATTATTAAGCCAAATGATTTCGAATCATGTTTTCTTAAAAGCACACTGTCACACTGAATACAAAGTTTCGTAAATTTCTGCTATTGACACATAATATGGATTTAGTTATTCTTCACTAACTTGAATCTCGAACTTCATTTATCCACCAAATATAATCCGATTGCGTCTAATGCCTCTGGCAATGGAAATCCGGAACAGGCGCTTGGGTAATTTTACGATAATCGTTTTGGTGGAAACTGTAGGAAGACAAAAGCAGATAAAGATCGAAGAATAACCTGTCGTCGAATCACTAAAGAATCGGACTTTACTCACACAATACAAAGTAAGAAGCTACAGATTGAATAGTTATAGAATTTTTGATCATGCTTTATACTACTAAGAAAAGTTCAAATTATGTCTTCTTATTGCATAGATAATACACTAAGTTTCAATTTGTCTAGAGTAGCAAAATCCTTAAACATTCTGAAATGTGCTTTAATTTCCTGAAATTTATATTCATTTAATTTTTGTTATATTTAAACCTAACCCAATTACTGCCATGCCTCTCATACCCCCAAGCACTTATTGTTAAACAAATGATTCTTTCCTAATAAAAACAAAATATTGAGAATTCATTAAATTGACATGTTAACAAAAAAATTACTTTGATTGCCTGATATGTCAATTGCTGTCATAAGTGTATAACAAAAACAACAACAAAAAGCTACAATAGTGACAAAGCAACAAGAACAAAAAGGACAACAAAAAAAAAACCGGCAACAATATAATAAAGACATGTATAGTATATAACCTTGCGGTGATACTCGTTTTGGCTGTCAAAAGTATTTTTGAAAGTCAAAAAGGAAAAAAAAAAAAAAACAAAGACTTTGCAACAGTCAATTTACCTGACACAAACGTAGATTTATTTGTTGTTTTTGTTATTGCTGTCCTTATTTGTTGTTGTATTAATAAATATACTTATATAAGTATATAATTCAAATTTATACAGAAATGGCTAGAATGAAATGAAGAAATTTGAATATTGTCGTCACTTAAATCATTTTTGAGATATCATAACAAAAACTGACCTTGGAACCTTTGAAACAAAACTATCTGAACGGGAAGTTCAAAGAAGTAGAATCTAGAAGAGTTTATAATACTGATTAAGTACCCTCTCTACAGTTATAACTTTGAGGGCTCCGTCGCTTCAGAAGATGTGTTCAATCTTAACCTAGGTCACTATGTGAGTACTTCTGAGCTCCTCACTAATAGCAAAAATTATGAAGAATAAAATCGAGCAGGCATTTTGATAGTAACATCAAAACGATAATGCAGTAAATTCACTTTTTGGAACGTTTAATAGGTATATTAATCTTATTAATGGCGTATTTGTTTTAAAGGAGCAATAAAGAAGAGATAACATTGAACGAGGAATAACTTGGAGAAGTACCATTTTATAAAATTAAGGATAAGCTTAGAAATAAACTTTAACTTTTAATATATAACTTAAAAATAGGATTTGTATTGAGATTGTACTTTGATGATGATCTTTGGAGAGCAATAAATTTTGCGAAGCAACCTTGAGGAACAGTTCTGAAGAGTAAAATTTAAGAGGAACTTTAAAAGATAATGCTGAGAAAGAACTTCGAAGAGTAGATATGTAACGGAGTAAAACCTTTGCAAAGCAACAATACGAAATTCGAGTAACATGCTGATGGAGTGGTAAAACTTTAAAGAACTAAGAAAGGATAGCGATGAATTAAAACTTTGAAAAATATTACTGGTCAATTCTATTGAGAAGAAAATTTAACATGCAGTATAAAGGAGGAACATTCGAGAGTAACACTACATGAGTTGAGTTGAAAAATACTCAAGTAACTTTGAGGAATAGTTTTGAGGATAAAGATTACAAATTGATGAACTTTAAAGAGTAACGCTGAGACGGAACTTTGAAGAGTAGTGCTGAGGAAAATCTCTGAAGTCTAATATTCATAAGAAAAGTGAGTAAGCGGGAAAAGTTAATAATTATGGAAAGAATTTTGAGAAACAGCCTTGAGAATAAACACTACTCACTAAAAAATGAAAGTGTACTTTCTTTCTTTTGATTGCCTTAAGTATTTATTCTAAACTTTTTAGGTATTAAATCCCGATTTTTTCCCAAAAAAGTTTGAAATTTATATCAAAAAAGTATGAAATTTATTCCAAAATAGTTTAAAATTAATAATTTTTTTGACATTTGGCATATATACTCGTAAATACTTTTTGGTTTAAGATTATACTAAAATTTGAACTGTGTAAAGAGTACAAATTGGGGAGGAACTTTAAAGTGCAACGCTGAGGAGGAGCTTTGAAGTGCAGTCTTGAGGAAAATCTCTGAAGTCCAATATTCATTAGTAAAGTGAGTGAGTGAGATGAGTTAATGAATATTGAATTAACTTTAAGATACAGCCAGGATTAACTCTATGGAGTAAAAAAAAATGTGGAGAAATTGCTGAGGAAAATATTTGAAGTCCAAAATTCATTAGTAAAGTAAGTGAGTGAGCTTAAAAGATCAACGTTGAGGAAGAACTTTGAAAAGTATTGCTGCGGGAAATCTCTGAAAATCAACATTCATTAGTAAATTGGAACGACAATTATTTAAAACTATGATGAGCAATAATGATAAAGGCTTTTGGGAATAACACTGAGAAGGATTTCATTATAAAGATCAAGAAGGAACTTTAAAGAATAACTTAGTTGAAGAGCCACAGTAAGGCAAAATTTTGAGGTGGAAATTTGAGAAATAATACAGAGGAAGAATTTCGTAGGGTAAGCTTTTGGAAGAATCTGAGGATACTAGAATGTATAATTTTCTTTCGTTTTTTTTTGTTAAAAACTTTAAGGAGCTCTCAAGTTCTTATTTTCAGTGTTATTTTGAGCAGAAACTTTAAGAGGTAATACAGAAGAAGAATTTTGTAGAGTAAACTTTTCGAAGAAACTGGAATATAGAGTAATTTAGGGTAATGTGGTTACCTCTTTCTTTTTTACCAATTTCTACCAAAGTAATGGTAGTAGGTAAGCTTGGTCAATTTATTTGTATTAGTTATTCTATTGTTTTTACTATTTGATAATTTGTATACTAAAATATTAACATTTTCAAGCGTGAGGCCAGTTAAATTGAAAGTACCTAAAATAGCTGAAAAAGAAAAGTGTTGGGTAATGTGGCTCACCCTGCCCATTTCCTAAAGAAGTACCGTTATTCGCGAATTTTGTTGACTAAAAGTCGAGTAGTAATTTTTAAGATTATATTTGCTATGAAATAGCTTTATATTCTTATTAAATAATATTTTCTGGTAACATAAACCAAATTCATACTAACATGTGAATAAGTAAGAAGGGTTATCGAATCATACGTAAAATAGTACTCCACATTACTCAAACTCGGGTATCCTTCACATGCAATTAGCTTTTTAAGGTGTATTAGTAGTCAAAGTTGATATACGATATATAATATGGGGTAGTCCACATTACCCGTTTTTGAAATAATCATTGATTATATAAAAGAAATGTAAAATCAGACTTGCTAATGCATTTTTTCGTTGAATAATAGATCCACAATTGCATTAGAGTTATTTGAATTTTAGAAAACTGAGTTCTGAGGAAGTAACTTAGTTATTCACCAAGTACTACAAATAAGTCAACTTGACCTCACAGCATATGCTAAGAATTTCACACGAATAATTAGTATTATAGAAAAGCCAAAGAGCGTAAAGAATATGTTTTTCGCTTTTTATTGTGCACAAATAACCAGAATTGTTGTGCAGTCTTTAATATGAGAAATAAAAGGGTGCACTACATTACCCGCATAGTCCACATTACCTAAATTACTCTACAATTTTTATTCTCCTTTTTTGTCAACAATTAAGAGAGCTCCTCTCAAGTTCTTATATTATTATTCTTATATTAAATGCTTTAGCTTTGGTTTTTTTTTTTTACCTCAGCTGTACTGTCAAATTCAGAGGTTGTAGAATTTATAGTTTACGAAAAAAGTCAACAATAATGCAAATTATTACAAAAAGAACTATGACATTGCATGCTTCCATGCAACGATTCGATGAGTTTTCAATAATTGTGGTCTAAGTAGGCAAAAGAATATTCCAAATGAAAAGTTTTGCAAAAAAAAAAAGCACAGCAAAAATTAAGTTATTTAATATTGCAATACAAAACCATAGTTAAATGTGAATTGGAATAATATTTTTTAAATTTTCTCTTCGAAAAAAAAAAAAAAAAAAATGACAGCTTATAGTTTGGTTTTTTGAACTTCATGAAATCTATGGTGTTTTTTATAACAATACACACCCGTTCATATGAGCTATCCTTTTGCCTTAATTTAGTGTGCTTGGAAAAACATTTTTCATCAACAAAAAATTCACCTGAATATTGCATATTGCGTTGTTAATTCACAAAGCCTTAAGCACGAAAATTTGAATTTACAAATTGAATATGCATTGTGTAAAATTTAGAGCGCACTTTTATTGATATTAGAAATGGTACGTAAAATTCATGGAAAGCTATTTTAATTTTCAGCAAAAACTTTAATTTGTATTAAATTTTCAATAAAATAGAGCAAAATGTCATGATTGACTGGGTAATTGATCAAATTGTTCAGTCAAATATTTTATTATTTAATTTTGAGTAAAAATAAAAATTAAGTTCATTTTATTTGATACACGTTTTCAACTTTATGTCGTATGTACACGCTCATTGGACTGGTTCAAAAATCAAAGTAGTTCTTAATTTCGTTCCCTGTGCAAATAAAAGTAAATTTTGGTCCATTTCAGAGACCATTAGATGAACCCGATACTATTTTGAAAACTCAAAAAAATGGTGCTGAAAATGGAAAATTTATCACATAACTTCTGAGTTATAATCCTGTGAAGAGAGTGTATTTCAGAACCATACAACAACGAAATATTTTGGGGGCATGGCATCGCCCACATTTATTGGCAGTAAAATAATTCATACACTGAAGCCGATTTTAACTCATTTTAAGTGTTTTTTGGCCATAAATCGGTTTTCTGATACATCCCTTACTATAGTTTCGAGCTTTTAATGAGGGCTGAAATACCTTTTCTTTGAATTATCATAATTTGGAAAGTAAGAGTCCTATTGGAAAAATTTGAAAGTTTATTTTGATATGAAAGAGTGTTGCTATTTGATGTCATCAAAAAAGAGGATTTAACTTTTTATACCCTACACCCAGGGTATATTCACTTTGTCCTTCCGTTTGTAACGCAGAGAAGGAGGCGTGGCAGATATAGAAAAGTATATATATTCTTGATCAGCGTCACCTCCTAAGTCGATATAGCCATGTCCGTCTATCTGGCTGGCTGGCTGGCTGTGTGTTGAAATACACTTTTTGGGAAAACTGAGCAAGATAATTCAATGAAATTTGGTACAATACCTCTTTCGTCAAAGGTAGCTCGGGGGTTCAAAAATGAGCGAAATTGGTCAACGGACACGCCTACCGCCCATACAAAAAATATATTCAAAATGCAATTTTAGGAGTATTTTTCAAGACAATGCAACCAAAATGCGCATAAATACTAAAAATTGTAAGCACAAGAGCACATTTGCCTTTGTACCAGGAATGGTAAATGAACTTTTCCATTTCGTACTAAACAGCAAAAAAAAAGTACTAAAACTGTCCAAAAAGTACCAAAACTATTTAATACATTTGTGGTCAAATTTTTACGATTGGCGATTCAAGTTTCCTTTAATTCGAGTGGTACATTTGTCATACCAATTTTTTTAATTGGGGTCAGAAAAAAATACTTTTCAAATGCAATCCGTTTGAAGGCTCTATGATATGCAGCGCAACGTATGCGAGTAACCCGTGTGTTGCATAGAAAATTATTTGGTATAGCAAATGTATTACAAAATTTAAGAAAATTTAACGAGAATTGCAGGAAAAATTATAAAAAGGTATGTTAATTGGATATTTTTCGTACTTAAAAGGCCGCCAATGCAAAAAAAAGGAAAAAACATAAATTTTAAAGGTTCGGAACTTTGCAAAATCCTTTTAAAGCCTATACACCAAATACACTCTTAGAAAGTTCATATTATTAGCTCAAAGTTTCTTATAAAAAAGATTTCTCTAAAACGCTAAAATGATTCAAGAAAATTTGTTTTCTAAAACAAGAAAGAAAATCAGTTTTAACCCTATAGGATACATTTTAGACCTCACTCTCAGGTGCAATTTTTTATTAGACAAGGGCACCTCTATTACCTCCCAAAGGGTGACAATAATGGCATTGAAAAAATCAGCAGCTAAAGATGGCAATAATTTCATTAATATATGCAAGTTGGGAAATACTCTCCAGTAGGCGGCCAACCAAGTCTATTACTAAGGGCTAGAATAGAGTCCACGAAACAGTGAAGAACATACTATACTAGAGCCAAAATTACTTAAAAAAGCTTGTTTAAAAAGGAAATTCAAGAAGCGAGGAAAAACGTAAAGAGAAATCAAAGTCAGATCAATTCACATTTCATGCTTATTCATTTCCACACCAACTTCTCTAAACACATAATACATCATCAGCTATTGCATTGAAATGTCAAACGTATAGTGTGGAAATACAGCACATTTATGAGAAATAAGTTCCTGCAACATTTTTAATTAATGTTGACGAATATGAATATTAAGTTAACTCCCCCCAAATAAGAAATAAAGCCAAAAAATCATTTATATAACTATAACAACTAAAAGAGAAAAAAGAGCATTACAAAACAAAATGCACATCAATCAATTAGTGAGCTGTCAAAAATTATGACAGCTGCGAAAATCTTCATAAAACTTCTGAATAATAATAATGAAAAAAAAAAAAATCTTATTGTTAGTTAAAACTTTGCTGCCAAAAGTAAATAAAAGTCAAAAAGTAGCGTTAAACTCAATTTAACATAACAGCAGCCACCACAACTGTCAACATGCTCATACAACACAGCAATAAGCGGCAGCATTAGATAGAGAGTGTGGGAGCGAACGCACATTCGAGAGAAGATGCATCATTTTCAACACTGACAGTTTGCAAATTTTCATTAGGTTATGGTAGCAGCGTACTACAAATGTCATTCGATATGAACTTTTAGAAGTCATATATAAATGATGATTGATTTATGTTTGTCCAATGATGCTGCTTTAGTTTTATGTCAAATTATTTTTTTGACAGCGGTAGGGGTTAAACAACACTGTACATAATACAAATGTCATGTTTATGAAATGTATATGTGAGAATACAGAAAATTGGCTTATACACACATCATCTTTAAGTAGTTTTTGTGGTTCCAAAAAAAGAAATGTAAAGAATTTTTGCCCCCTTTTACACAACTTTGCAATTAAAAAAAAAGTTTCCCCTTTATAGGAGGAAAAACGCATTCGTTCACATTTATTCATATGTATGTCATGTCACTTGTCATTTACATCACATGGAATGCAACAAACACTGCAACCAACGCACAAGTTTTATTTGTTTTTCTCTCTCTTTCTCTTTGTTTTGATACAAAAATAGCTTAAGTGTTAAAAAGTGTTGCTTTTACTGTGCTTTTATTGTTTTCTTTTCTTTGCGCTACAGTGTTTTTGTCATCACCCTCAAGTAGGCAACACAGTTTTACAGAAATTCTTTAGTCTGTTGATTTTAAAGTGCTGGAGAAAAGACATTTTTTTCTCAGATTTTTTTTTTATGTTGTTTTGTGTCCTTAAATGCATTTGTGTGCCGAAGAAAGTGTGTGCATGAGTAGGAAACTATAAAATGGGACAGTTTTCTTTTGTTTACAGGGGATTAATGGATTTTTAATAAAAGGCGCTCTTGGTGTTAAAGTGTCATTTGAAGTTTGTATTTATTGAAACAGTTAATGTGTAAATAAATCATTACAAAAGTGACAGCAAGAATTTGTATCGAAAAATTCAGTTTAGAAAATAATCTCTTTTTTTTTTTGTTTCAAGTATTGCGGCCTCAAACTATGTTTTGAACATGAAAATTATTTTAAAATCATTATATAAATTGGCCCTCTTTCTATGCTTTAATCTCAACATGTTTGCTTGATTTTTTTTTTTTTGAAAAGTTGTGGGGAGGAGCGGCGCACAATTTTTTCTTATTTTGAGAGGTGGGCGGAGCCACGCCCCTAAATGTAAAAACAATCTCACGGCCTAGCCGGTGTATTAATTTTTATGAAATTTGGTATGAAGATAGAGTTTAGGTTTTGTAGTGGGCGGTACACCGCCTCTAAAGAGAAAACGCTCAAACACGGTTACTAATAAGAGTTTGCGTGTTTTTTTTAAGTGAAATGTTCGAATTTCGGCCACTAGGTATAGGTGCTCTAGTCTTTATAAAACTACCCACTTCACCTTAAGCAGATAATTTGTGTTTTTGGTTTCTTACGGTAATAAGACAGATGTTTCCCAACTCAACTGAAATAAAATCTAACTATTCTTAAACCTTCTACAAAAATCTGAAACCTTAATCATGGGAAAACATCAGAAAAGCTCGAATTATTTCTCAAACTTTGTACTTAGGCATGTACAAACTAAAGTTTTGCATTTTAAAGACTCAAAATATTAAAACTTAGTCAATTTATGAAATTTCCCGGTGATCGAAGAGCCTTTTTATTTAAAATAATGCACATTTGGACATGGAAGTGGGAAACCTTGCTACAGACGATTTAAGTACTTAATCTTTATATCAATACGCAAGACAGCAATTTGTCCTACCTTTTTTACTATGTTAGAAATGGAGCACGAATTTGAGTTATACACAATTAGAAAGGTGTTTATGTGTAAATGTGCACAAAGTTAAAATTATTTTAATATTTTGCCATTGAGCCAGAAAAAATTAAAAGCAAATTTTTCAATATTAACAATGACAAAATACGCGTTCAAACAGAGCTGAAAAGAGGATAAAGCACAAAAAGAAAGACAAAAAGCTGACTGACACTGGCATATTGTTTTTTTGTTCTTTTCGTTCCACATTTGCCAGGAATGATAAATCTGTCTTTCTATTTTGTACCAAATAGCAAATAAAGTACTAAAACTGTCCAAAAAGTACCAAAATTATTTAATACATTTGTAGTCAACTTTTGACCACTAGCTGATTCTAGTTATAGTAACAGTATGAGTGTGATAGGTTCTTTTTTATTAGAAACAATTTTCTTGTTTTATGTTTCACTATCGAAAATACTTACAAACTTACTTAGCTATTTAAACTTTGATTTTTCAACGTATCATTTAAACCATATTTTCCCAAACATTAAAATTTAAAAATAATTCATCCAAAAATTAATTTCTTTAAAGACCTCGAACAAATTATTAAAAAAAAGCAAAAAACTAAAACAAAAAATAGCCTTCAAGGGAATTTTTGTTGTTTTGTTTTAACAAATCCGCTTAGCATTAAAATTAATTCCAAAAACCAAAAAAAAAAAAAATCTAAACGCATAAAAATTAGACCATTGGTTGCGTAACTATTGAATGACCCAAAAAAAAAGCACCACTAGCACCACACACTTCATAAATAACGCATTAAATGTCTATACAACTGACAACTAATAACGCCCATTATTAGGCTGCTGCTACATAACATTTCCGTTCCGTTCGATTCTTTTGGTCGACTCGGATGCTGCCCTATTTATTGGCTCTGTCTGCTCTGTCTAATGGCTGCTGCTGCCCTCACTACACTCTGTTGCTATGTACGAGTATATTGGCAGTATAATGATAACGCAGCATAACAATTTTTGGAATAAATTAGTAATTATTTAAAATAAATGAATGTTAAATGAGAGAAGCAAAAAAAAAAAAAAAAAAATAGAAAAAAACTGTAAAGAATCAATGAATGCATTAATTAATAAATATTTTAGTGGAAATATTGTGTTCATTTAAAAAAATCAGTTAAGTCATTGAGTAGTGGAAGTAAAGTAATTTAGAAGAAATTTATTCTTGTCGGTTTAAAACTTTGAAGCAGACACTGAAACCCTGGAAATATTTGGCTTGGATACAGTTTCAGTCCCACTTCCTTAGAAATATGATATCATTTAAGAAAAAGACGACGAAAAATTGAGATTTTGAGTACTCCTTGAAGAGGAAGCGGTATATGATTGCCAATCAAACACTTTTATTTCAAATTTAACAAGTTTGTTAACTGTAAAACTTCTTTAAAACGGCTAAACCTAAATTTAAGTAATGCCGACCATTTTCTTAATCGCCTTATTCAGGACAAGAAAAAATTGTTTTATACTGTTGGGGCAAAAGTAATAGTCTAAAATATATGGTCTATCTTGAATCTGTCCTTTATAGCCATTGGTCTGTAATTTATAGTAAACGTGGGATGCTATATATATATCTGGCCTAGGCAACACTTATGTCAATAGCTAAAATCTGGCAACACTATAATAAAGTTTGACATATTTTAGCATAAACGTACTCACAACGTTTTGATGTACAAGTGCTATTTGGTTTGTTTACAGTAAGTTAGGAAAAATTAATTTTTCCATTGATAATTTAAGCGATTGATAAATTATGTGGTTTCCAACGAGAACAAACGTTTTTTACAAATAAGTGTTCATGCAACAACTGATTTTGAACGACCTTCACGGAATTCGTCTTTGAGCGAGCGTCGGTCATGATTGAATTCATTTAACCAGTTTTCACAGTGCTCTAGAATGGTATGTCATCGCCAAACAAAGATTTAAGTACATCAATGCACTTTTGTTGTGATAATCCACGTCGAAAGTTGTGAAAAATGATCGCACGAAAATGTTCACGAGTTAATTCCATTTTTTGCCAAATTGATTTTTTCAAGTCACTGTAAACAACACAAATGATGTTCGTACGTCAAAACATTTTGAGTACGTTTATACTAAAAAATATCAAACTTTCCAATGGAAATGTCAGATTGCACCTGGCAACACTTAGTGTTGCCTAGGCCAAAAATATATATGGCAAGCCACGTAGCCTTTGGTCTGTAATTTATAGTATATCTGTGCAAAAATGGCAAAAGCTGCTATCGAGCAGTTTTTGTGAAAATGAGTTATGTATACCCTTGTTCTTGGTGAGATCTACAAGCCTTTAAAATCAGATTTGCTCTAGGCCTTGTATTTTCTTAGAAATTTAGCTTGAAAAACCGGATTTTGCGTTTTTTCATACACCCAAAAAAATCTTTTTTAAAAGTGTAGCAAAATGCTGTATGTTTTACAGCATTTACTTTCATTTTTCATCCCATATCTTTTGCAGTTAATATTACAATTTTGTTGTACATTTGAAAAATTAGCTGTGAAAAAAAAAATATTTGCTGTAGAATTTACAACAAAAAAAAGTTTATATCGATAATTTTAACAAATTTCTGGTAGAAATTATTGCATTTGCTGTAAAATTAACAATTAATTGTTAATTCGATTATATTAACTTTTAAATTAGCAATCCACATAGAATTGTAAAATCCACAACAGAACGTTATTAAAACTATCGCAGCAATTTTTTTGGGTGTATCAAGTAAAAATTTAAATTTGCTCTCCTGAAAAATTATGAAAACATGTGATAGCAGCTTTTGCCATCTTTTTACAGATATAATTTGTCTTTTTGTGGTATTTTGTTCATAATGTGTAGTTTATGCTCAATAATATGTATATCTTTTATGAATTGTTATCTATGGACTTTGGTCCTTAAACTTAGTCAATGATCTGTCTATTATGAACTACGGTACATAATCTATGGTCGTATGATAATTCTTTTATGTGTCGTTTATGGTCTTTGGTGCATAATCTGTAGTCTATGGACATATATGAAAATCCGGAACATTTTCGGGACGTGTTTGAATACGGGACGACAGGGCAAAAGCAAAATCCGGGACGGTTGATCCCACTATTTTAAGTGGAGTAACTTAAATCATTAAATCTTCAGTGAAACGAAAATGAAGTGAAAGAATGAAATCTCAAGTCCTTACCACGCAAAATATGTGAAACTGTAGAGCCAATCATCATCGGACGCTGTCTCGTTTCATGCTCTAAGTGTGAGTACTGCAGTCCCAAGGAGACATCACTACTGAGGATTCACGGTCGATTCTCCGAAACCAATTTTCCGATCAAACAATATTGCGACAGCCCGAAATTCCGGAAAACACATATGCGAATCCATTTTTCCGACTGCCAATTTTCCGAAAGGACAACTTCCACTAACAATTTTAATAAATTATGGTACCCTTGTTAATGTCTGAGTTTTTATTGGTCGTCGAAATAGTTGTGTGACATGTTATATGGACAGATTCGCAGCAATGGAACGCAAATACTAAATTTCCTCTCCTCTTCTTTTGTACATTTCATAATCCTCTGCAATTTTTTGCAGTCTATTGTGAAGGTCGATCCACTTTTGTTTGGGTGCTGCTTTTACTCTTCGCCCAAGAGACAGTTCAGTTAACATTATTTCGGTGTCTGCCTGTTCTTTTTGTAACTCGATGAGTGCGGAATATAGATCTGGGTGATGTTTTCCTACGACGATGCGAAATCTATTATGCCACCCCTCACTTAGGTTGTTCGTCTTGTGCGAATTTTCCAGTGCAGCATTGAATTGGTTCCAAAGTTTAGGGTCATATCGTGGAGCAAACGGAAAAACGGACACGGAAGATTGGTCATCGGAAAAATGTAGTCGGAAATTTTGGCGATCGGAATTTTTGTCGTTCGAAAAATATGCCGTCGGAAAAACGGAGTCGGAGAAACGGGCGTATACCGTACTGAGACGAGGTTGAATGATTTGTAAATAGCAAAACGAAAGATATTTTTCTTTTTATATTGACCCATTCCAGGTTGGATTGGATCCATAGGGGTTTATACGGAGTACTTTGGTAAACAACGATCCCTGGCTGTCTGTTAATGCTTGATTGTGCTCTTTTAGTCAAAAAAGAGCGTATTGTTTAAATTTTAGAAATAATGAGAGTATTCTATAAAACATGTTAGTCTTTTGAAAACTTCGTAAAATTTCAAAACTTTCACGCATGTATTGATTTTGACAGTTTGAAGGCGTTCTCGAGATTTTCAAATGATTTTCTTGTTTTAATACTCTCTGCTACAAATTATGAGTTAGGGCATTATTGTTAAAGAACAATTTCAAGAATACTGTAAGTACTATTTTCGAAAATGACTGTGTTGGTCATATTTTTGAAGAGAATCATATCTCGTCATTCTCATTAGCTAAAGCGACATTAGTTTACTTATGACGCACGTATAACGTTTGCATTGAAACAAGAGCGTCATAACTTGAAGGAGAATATGTTTCTGGGTTGTCTTGTTAAAGAAATATCATAAAACATTCATCACAATACAGTTTAATACAGTTTTTGGGTTATTTCTTTATAGTTATGTTAAATTGAAGTATTGAAAGAGTTTATTTCGATATTTTGGTATTTTGAGTTATGACTGTCTTGCAGGAAGAAAGCGTTATGTCCCTTAAATTTAATTTCAATAGCGAAACCTTTTTTTCTGTTTCCTCGAAACCGCCTACAAAAAAAAAAAAAAAAACAGTGACATCAAAACTGATGGAATTTAAATATTTAACTTTTCTGTTGAGAATTTCATTCTTACCTGCCTGTGTGCAGAAAGTTCTCATTTTATTTCATTTTTATTTCGCGCAAAATGCACTATCTAGCGAGGAAGTGTCCTCACCAACAACGACATCAACAATTTGTACTCAACATTTTGCTACCTGATTTCAGTTATTTAAATATTGCAATAGCAATTTGACTTTGGCTTTTGTGTTCAGCACTCAACATTTTTTTATTTAAACCGCCAGCCAGCCAACTTAATCCAAGGAGCCACCAAGCAAAGTGGTAAAAGCAAATCAGAAGGCAAAATTGAAAAAAAAAAAAATTGAAAATGTGGAAAAAAACGAATCTACTACATTTTTATGCAAATATTTTATAGGTTAAGTAACTGTAAATAGCAGCGACCACCAACCGACGAAAACCAACACTAGATGTCGTCGTCGTCATCATCGTCATTTTGTAGTGCAGTAGTCGTTGAATATTTTGTTGCTGTATCCTTGCGTTGAAGGAGGTGTTGATGACTCCACGCTGACTGGTAAAAAAGCTTTGTAAAGGTATTTCAATTTGTATTTGTAGAAAGGTATCGATACTTCATTGCAATTTAATGGTACTTTATAAAGAAAAGTAGCAGTAACTTCTAGTCAAGTTTTCTCTAATTTAAAATAAGTTTTTCATACGCCAAAACTATTTTTTCTAGGACAAACTAATTTTTCCTTTAGGACTAAGTATTTTATTTCTTCCCACCCTATTTCATTTATTTGGCTTGCAAGCTAATTTTCTCTAAGCAACAGTGGGTGCTATCTACGCAAAACTAGTTTTTCCTAGGCCAAACTTGTTTTTACTAAGACAAATTAGTTTTTCCTTGTCTAATTAGTTTATCCGAAGACAAGCTAGTTTTTCTTAGGTTAAACTATTTGTCTTCGACCAAACTAGTTTTTCCTATGCCAAATAATTTATCATTGGTATAATATTATTTATTGTTACGATATTCCGTTTATGGGCTTACACAGGCATCAACACGGACAAGTATTTCCCTGGGCCAAACCTATTTTTCTAAGCAAAAATACTTTTTCCAAGGTCAAGCTTACACAGTAAAACTTTTAGTTTAATTTTAAAACCAAAAAGTATTTATATAGAACAATATCAAAAAAGTATTAATTTTAAACTATTTTGGTGTAAATTTCATACTTTTCGGAATAAATTTCAAACTTTTTTGGAAAGAAATCAGAATTTAATTCCAAAAAAAATTAAAATCAATACTAAAGGGAATCAAAAGTAAGAAAAGTAAGCCATCATGTGTAGTTTTCCAAACCAAGCTAATTTTTTCTAAGAAAAGTAGTTTTCCTTGTGCCAAACAAGTTTTTAGGTTTAAAAGCTATACCGAATCAAAAGTATCGTAATATTCACTATCCACTCGCGATATCATGTCCTTAGACTTATTATCCTTTGCTTGCTGGTATGCTAAAATTTTATTACGTTGTTGTTGTTATTATTTTTTCCTGTTTATTTTAGCATTTAAATAGCAAAAACAAACCCATAGCTGCACAGCACTTAAAACTATGACAGCAGCACTTTTTCTGTTGCTGTTGCTGCCTGCTGCTTGCTGCTGCTGATGATGTTTTTGTTTTCTTAACTGCTTCTACTACAATTTTGCACTTTATTGTATCACTGGGTGAATGCACTCTTTTTCCTTACAACAAAAACTGCAACAACAAAAACAACAACAAATAAAATATAAGCAATTCAGCACAGCTGCAAAACTTACGCAAATGTATGAAAAACAAAAAAACAAAAAAATTCCGTTAAATAAAAAGAAAAACATGGCTGCCAACGTCATACGTATTATATTCTACTACCACCATTAATGGGCTACGTTGATTTTTTCGTAGAAAAAGTACTTTTTTTTTCTTTCTCCAGTTTTACCTACTACGTTACCGCGCAATCTTTCTATTATGTTGTGACTTCCTACTTTATGTTGTGGTCATTAATATTGTTGTTTTTGTAAATTTCTTTTATAAGCCTTTGTTTATATTTTTTGATTTTTTTGCGCCTTTTCTTTAGTCTTGTTTGCATTCTGTTTTTTTTTAGTTTTGCTCCTTTTTTTGAAAGTTTCAATTTATAATTTTTTTCTATTTAGTTTCTGAAATGTTAAACATTTTTTTTTTATTTTTATAAGAAAAAAATTAAGTAATGCAAAAACGCTGGCAACACTCTTATGAAAACTTTGCAGTAATTGAATTGATTTTGGAGCTAGTCTATATATTAACACGCAAGACGAAAATTTGTCCTCCTTTTTTTACTATGTTAGAAATGGAATGCGACTTTAAATTATACACCATTAGAAAGCTATATGTGTGTCCACATGCACTAAGCTAAAATTATTTTAGTATGTTGCCCTCAAGACTGCCAAAATTAAATACAAATTTTCAATATTAACAACAACAAAATACGCGGTCACATGGTTTGTGTTTTTTGTTTTGTTTCATTTTCACATAATTCATTGTACCAGGGATGTTAAATTAGCTTTACTATTTAGTACTAAATAGCAAAAAAAGTACTTACTAAGTGTCTAAAAAGTACCGTCGAATTTTGACTATTGGGCGATTCTAGTAAGAATCAAACCTCCAAATTGCTAAAGTTCTTTTTGTGCTAAGGAGTATTTTATTGAGTAAAAGTTGTGTTTTAAATGGTATTCAACGAAGTGGGAGTTCGACCTAAATAACAGTACCCCTTGAAGTGAAAGTTGAAGAAAAAGTAGTATTTATCAAAGTAGTTGAAAGCGTTGAATTGAAAACTGCGCATGAATTCACAAAATTGAATGTTGGAGTGGAAGTTATCGACGAAGTAGAAGTATTAATCGAAGTTGTACTGAAATTAATTAGTATTCGAAAATTGTAAAAAAAGTAGTAAATATTCATCAAAGTAGAAGTTAATGTCGAAATAGTAGTATATTGTGTAGTAGAATTTGTAAAAAGAGCAGTTGATTTCTTTAAAGTATTAGTTGTTTAATATACTGTCGTAGAAGTAGTATTTTTCCAAGAAGAGGTATAAGTTGAAGTAGACGTTGTTGTTGAAGTAATATTCGATAAAGTGGATGTAGTAAAAGAGGTATTAAAAATTTATTAAAGAGAAAGTAAAATAGAAGAATTAGTATCTCGTGAAGTAGAGTTCTTAGAAGTGGAAGTAGAAGTCGAAGTAGAAGTCGAAGTCGAAGTCGAAGTCGAAGTCGAAGTCGAAGTCGAAGTCGAAGTCGAAGTCGAAGTCGAAGTCGAAGTCGAAGTCGAAGTCGAAGTCGAAGTCGAAGTCGAAGTCGAAGTCGAAGTCGAAGTCGAAGTCGAAGTCGAAGTCGAAGTCGAAGTCGAAGTCGAAGTCGAAGTCGAAGTCGAAGTCGAAGTCGAAGTCGAAGTCGAAGTCGAAGTCGAAGTCGAAGTCGAAGTCGAAGTCGAAGTCGAAGTCGAAGTCGAAGTAGAAGTAGAAGTAGAAGTAGAAGTAGAAGTAGAAGTAGAAGTAGAAGTAGAAGTAGAAGTAGAAGTAGAAGTAGAAGTAGAAGTAGAAGAAGAAGTAGAAGTAGAAGTAGAAGTAGAAGTAGAAGTAGAAGTAGAAGTAGAAGTAGAAGTAGAAGTAGAAGTAGAAGTAAAAGTAAAAGTAAAAGTAAAAGTAAAAGTAAAAGTAAAAGTAGAAGTAGAAGTAGAAGTAGAAGTAGAAGTAGAAGTAGAAGTAGAAGTAGAAGTAGAAGTAGAAGTAGAAGTAGAAGTAGAAGTAGAAGTAGAAGTAGAAGTAGAAGTAGAAGTAGAAGTAAAAGTAAAAGTAAAAGTAAAAGTAGAAGTAGAAAAAGAAGTAGAAGTAGAAGTAGAAGTAGAAGTAGCAGTAGAAGTAGAAGTAGAAGTAGAAGTAGAAGTAGAAGTAGAAGTAGAAGTAGAAGTAGTGTTATTTAAAGTATAAGTTGGACATGATGTAGTAGTGCTATTAAGTTATTGAAGTAATATTTGTTGCCAATGTAGTTTTACTTGAAGTATAAGTTAATCGTTTTATATTTTGTAGAAAGAGATGTAAACGAAGTAGAAGTATTAATTGAAGTAGACTTTATAAATGAAGTAGTGTTCGATGAAATGGAAATTCTTGAACAAGAATTAAGTATTTATAAAAGTAACCGTTAAATGCATTTTCTAACACATAATTATGACCAATTAAGGAACGGATTCAAAACACGGCTATATGTAAATCGATTTTTGCAAATATATGACTAAAAGTTCATTTAAAAATTAATTTTCAATATAAAAATGTCATTAAGTAACACATTTAAAAATTCTTTAAGTAAGAAATAGTATACTTTGCGGTAAAAATTGTAGACGAAGTAGTACTTAGAATATCATGAAGCAAAAGATTTAGTATTTATGCAAATAAAAGCTATGAAAGAATTAGTAGTAGCTGAAGTATTGATTGAAGTATAAGAAATAGTCAAAACAGGAGCATTCTTTGAATTGAAAATATTCTATGTAGTTGTGTATTTTTTTATCAAAAGCCCTGTAGGACCGACGACGTCAATTGTCTCAATAGTTCAATCTTTGGTCTAGTTTTTTTGTAAGTAGACCATAATGGTCCATAACTGGAATAAATTCACTTAAATTATCAATTCTATCAAAAATTATCAAAATGTAATGAAAAAGTGGTCGATTGTATAAAAAATGGTCCAAATGCAATGCACGATTCATCATTCGTACCAAAAGTAATCCAATTGTGTATCGATTATAATATCAGTAAAACTATAATGTTATTGACTACGTACTGATTGGCAAGAAGAGCAAACGATAGTGTATCGGTCTAATGACTTGCACTGCGTAGAGAGCCCCGAGTTCAAATCCTCCACTCAGTGATTTTTCAATTTTAACTTTTAAATATCTGTCAATTTGTGCACAATTTGTCTGAAGAGTCTTCGGAGTAGAAAATGAAACAAATGTTGAACATAGCCGAGGTACAAAATAATATATAATTAATACAAAAATTTTCATCCACACTGAAATTCGAACCCGGTACACATTGTTCAGAAATAACAAATTCTTTGGCATATTCGGCTATGAAACCTTTTGACATTTTTGTGCAAAATTTCAAATTAAATATGTTGAAACTTATAAATACTAATTTTAATGAAACTTATAAATAAAATAAAAAAAAACTCCCCTTTTTCTGGTCCGATTGTAGTGCATAAGGAGACAATTAACCCTTTTCTGGCCCAAATATAATGCATAAGGAGACAATTGGTTACGCCCAATGACAAACAATGTAAAACGTAAATAGAGCTTCATGTGTGATGGGACCAGAATTTGGACTACCGGGTTTCTCCCATGGAGTAGTTTGCAAACTAGTTTTGGAATAGTCCGTGGTCTTTTGAAAATATTTTACTTGTTTATGAAAACCCAATGTAAATGACTAGGCTTGGTGAAAAACAAAATTACGGATGTGAGATTCAACAAACCATCCACTAAATCTCAGTCTCAACAAACTTCGACGTTAAGTCAGGAAAGTGCTTAAGTCACTTGGAATGTCCAACTGACAATAATAATCTGGGTCTTGTGTCGGGTTGTCAAAATTTAATTTTATTCTGCAATTTTGAGAAAAAATTATTTCTTTGCGATATAGCGAACAGAGCGACGTACATATCCAAATGCCAAACCCTTGCTGAATTTGTTAAACTTAGTTCGAACTTTTTCTACGACCTTTTGTATTTTTTGAACTTCAGGGCATTTAGGGTCATTTAGGTATATATATACCTGAACTTTGACTTCAAAATTAATTTTTTTCGGATGTATTATATTTATGTTTATCATCATGATTCCTTACAGAAATTTCGTTAAAGTAAAATAGACCTATTTTGTGGAAAACATAAATCCAAAAATCCAAATCATAAAAACATTTCATTTAAATCATAGAAACTCTACAAATGTCACACAAAAACTAGCAGAAACCTTACAAATGTTTAATAAATGAATGGATCTCATTGCAATGAAACTAAATTGAGAATTTTAATGAAAGCAGCGTAATGTTTTCAAGAAAAACCCATAATGTAATGCATTAAAAATGCATAACATTAAAATAAGTTGAACATTTTGTGGCTGTGGCTTAAATAGACAAAAATTAAAAAAAAAAAAAAACACATACTGACACATTTATGAATGTGCAAATGTGTGATTTTGTGCTTTTTAAGTACGTTGCAAAAATTTCATTTTATTTTTATTTACAACTAAAAAATTTTAAAAAGAGTTACTGGAGTGAGGGGAAAAACAGAATTTTCTAAGGATTTTCAAGTGTTTTTTTGGCGCATCAAAAGTTTTTCGAGTGCTGCCACTTTAGAGCAGCAATTTTCAGCATAAAATTCAAACCTTGTGAGCATACATATACGAATATGTATGTTTGTGTGCACATGTGTGTATGGAGTTTTGTAGTAGATTCCATTGAAATGCTGTCATGCTGCAAATTTGTACATACCTGTAAAGAGAGGAGCAGAAAAAGAAGATGTTGAGTGTATGGTAAAACATTTATTTTTTTTATAAAAATTAGTTTTGAATTATATGCTAGATAGTGCAAAAGTTGTAGTAGGTAGTAGATTTTTTTTTTTTGCATACTCCTTTTATGCATTTTATTTGTTTGTACATTTCAGTAAAATCTAGATTTTTAAGCAATGTGTATGTGTTTGCTGA
This sequence comes from Calliopum simillimum, assembly GCA_951812925.1. Lineage (NCBI taxonomy): Eukaryota > Metazoa > Arthropoda > Insecta > Diptera > Lauxaniidae > Calliopum > Calliopum simillimum. The sequence continues at coordinate 27,155,976 of OX638371.1, forward strand.
AGTTTTTTTATAAAATAAAATAAAATTTAATTAAAAGCTTAACAAACAAAAGCAAATATGTCAAAAGCGCAAATTGTACTAGATTTTGAGTGGTGGCGGAATTCAGAAGGAGGAGACGCATCATGCAGTTGTATACAACTACGCAAAATGCGGCAAATTTTCATAATAAAATAAATTTTTCATTTCAAATAAATAACTTTATTTTGTTCCCCTTCCCACTGCCCGCAAAGTAACCTCTTTAGCTTTTTGCGCACAATATGAAAATGTAATTGAAAAAGGTAATAGATTAAATTTTTAATTAAATTAGAATTGAAATGCTTTGCGTGCATTTGAAAAATGAATAAAATAAATGAAATTTTTTCACCAACGTCATGTTGCAATTTGTGTTTTTAGCTTTGTGATGCTTTTAGTTGGCAACATTTTTTTTTCTTCGGTTGTACAGTGTACACGCGTTTTTCTTTTTATTTGCTCCATATAACTCTATTATTTAATACATTTATGCGTTTTTTGTGTGTAGTTTTTAACCGAATTTATTTTTCCAGTTGTGGTTTTTGTTTGAAAATTTAATGCCTCGACATTTTATCAAAATTAGTTATTTCAGCTGATCCAAAAGGGTTGCTACCTTTGGTCTGTGTTTGTTTGCCGCAATACCACAGAATAGTGTTAAGTTGGTGTTGTGTTGTTGCCCAGTTTTAACTAGAAGACAGTTTTTGTTGGTGTTTGTGTAGCATGTACTGCAAATAGCTAGTAGGAAATGACATTGAGGTGACTGAATATGATGCTAATTAAAGGCTGCACTAATAAAGAAAGTAACTTGAGTCACATGTTTGAGTAGCTGACTTTGTTAAATTTCAACTTCTTTCCATAACCTATCCTTTGGTAATAAGACCGTTCTTTGAGATAGCTGCTTTAAAATTTTACGCCTTACTAAGTAAGATCATATTGGCCCAGTGGGTAAGTTTTTACCCTAGTACTAAAACAGAGATTTCTATGAAACTGGAAATTATAAAAAAGTTTTGCTAATACATATTTCATCTTCGCGGTCTTTCTTATATTTTAAGTACTTAGACGACTTTAGGTCTTAGACGTCCCCCACGACAGACAAGCCCCAATAATGGTCCCACCACATATAAGGTTTCAAAAAATTTAATTTAATATACAAATTTAAAAAAAAAAATACCAAAAGGCTTCATAAGCAAATGTACTAAAAATTTTGTTATATATATCTAAGCATTGTGTTCCGGGTTCGAATCTCAGTGTGGATGAAACTTTATTTTATTATTTTATACCTCAACTGTATTGGACACATATACCTTTTTCGCTTCGAAGACTTTTCACACAATTTGTGTACAAAGTAATAGAAATTTTAAAATTGGAATTGAAAATCACAAAGTTAGGGATTTGAACCTGGGTCTTTCAACGCAGCGCAAGTCATTAGACGGTTACACTATCGTTTGCTCTTCTTCACAGTCGACGAACTTCCAAACAGAACATACGTTGTCACTGTCGTTACACAATTGGACCACTTTTGGTACTAATCACGAATTGTGAACGGCATTTGGACCATTTTTGATACAAATGACCGACTTTGCATAACATTTGGTTTACTTTTTTTACAATTGATAATTTAAGTGAATTCGTTCTAGTTTAAGGTGCAGTCTGCTTTGTTTTACTTACAAAATAACTATACCAAAGATGGGACTATTTAGAGAATTTCTCCGCCGGTCCTACAGTGTAGTTTTTCAAGTGTTTTTATTGAACATGTACAAGTTAAATGTGTCTCAACTCTCTCAGTATGAACTTTCCATACTAAGGACACAATATGGTTATTTTGTTTCCTGGACACTTACCATGAAAAGACCCTAAAGAGCTAAAATGGGATGCATAGGACATAAACCAATGTTAAATACTGCATGTTAGCTCAGAGCAGTTTCTTTTTCGTAAGGCCAAATTTTAACTTTGAAAATAAGAAATTTTTATAGTAATGACTCAACATGGTTACTTGGTCACGTGGTCACTGACCACTAAATTAGGAACATGCATTTATTGCACAGAGTAATTTCCAGGTGAGTGCGTTTCATTGTGCAAAGAACATCGTTTAAAATATCATATCAATGAAACTGAATAGTATTTTCACATAAAATTGCAAAAAACTTTACAAAAACCAAATTTTTTCTAAAACGAGGGACAGAAAACTACCCCAACCGTAACTCGAAAACACTTTGAAATATGGATTTTTATTGATTAGGCACAAATTAGACTGTGTTCTAAAATTCGCACAAAAGATTCAACTAGATCGGTTTCCAGGCCTGAATGGGTTCAAATTATTTGTTTCCGAAATGCCCAGGAACCAAATGATATTTTTAAGCAGTTTCCTAAAAAGTTCTTTAAAACAATTTTCAGAAGAAATGTTAATAAGCAACTAAGTTTCCATATGTGCATTTCGATGGTGTCGAACGTGACCGTCGAACACATTTAAAGTAAAACAAAAGACAAAATAAAATGGATTTTTATTTTGACTATAGGCTTTACATATAGCTCTTACTTAGCCCTATAATTGATGCTAACGTTGATTTTGGGCAATTTTTCGTTTTCAAGATAATTGCAAAAGAACAAGGCGTTCGAATGGGACAAAAACAGTGGGCTACGCGGCAAATAATTTAAATGCCGGTTGCAATGAAACTTGACTAAATTAAGAATATTGCGCATTGATGTCTCTTAAAAATGGTTTTGATTTTTCTTAAAAATGATTTATACTTTTTTTTTAATTTAATTTTAATCACGGTTGCACGGGACGTGTCGCATGGGACATTTTTGTCCACTATATACATTTTAAATTGAAAATCTTACAAATAACCAGAAATCGGTGTACGTTGCTTCACCTTATCTTGTAAAATTGACGTTGCATGACCAATTATTCCATTTTCCTAGTGAACATTTATAAGCAACTAAGTTTTCATATAATATTTTCTGTTTTTAGAACTTTTCCCAACTGGGTGTTTTAGACGTTCATGTGTCAGTATGTAAGCGAGTTTGTGTCGTTGTTGTGTTCCTGTCTCATTTACAATTTTCATAATGCACGTGTTTGTATTGCGGTTAACTTGGTAACTCGTCCTAAACCTTTAATTAATTTAATGTTTTTGGTAAAAAGAAAAATATCAAAGGAACATAACAGGTACCGTAAACTAAAGTTTATTGTAAAGTATAAAAATAGTGTAGGTTTGTCGCATAACATTTTTTTTTAATGTTTAATGTCACATAAAAGATTTTAAGTTAAATTATTTAATTTGCATAGATAAAGGTACACTTATAATATTGTTATACAAATATTTGGTCAAAATGCACATGGGCACATCTGGTGACAACCTTTAGACCAAAATAATTTGAGTTTCAAAACTAAATTGCTGCTGTTAAGTTGATTTTGTAAGACTTTTTGAAAGCAAAATCCTTTTAAAAAAACTACTTCAATCATTATAAAACATACGACTACTATTTCAAGCACTGATTATATCATTCACTTAAGAAAAAACTTTCTAGTACTGCAGAGCACGTAGAACAAGTGACATTTCAATTAGAAAAAAAATGCCGCAAATGAAAACAAGCCGCAAAAGTTCCAAGTAAACTTCATGAAAATATTTAAAAACATTTACTATGGAATTATAAATACAACGACAAGTTACAGTAATTGCAACGATAATTCTAACAAAATGAACGATAATACTGGCAACAAAATAAACCGCCTTTAGATAAATAAACGACAATATCAATAGCTTAAGTCTTTACAAAGCCCTAGAGGGAATTTATTTTGCAGCAACAATTATACACTGTAAAGAATTTTGAAATTTTGTAGAAAATCAAAAGATATTTTCGGACTTTTATTTGAAAAAATGCATTTTATAAAAATTGCAAAAATAATATTTTGCACAAATTTTTTTACACAAAAAGATTTCAATGTTTTCTTCAAAAAACTAAAAAAAAAAAATCTCTATGCTGGAATATTCTTTGTGACCATCAAACGAGTATGTGTACATTTGTTCAATTGTACCAGAACATGTGTCACATTGGGACGTGCTCATCGCATTTACTGCAACAAGAAATAAATAAATTATTATTGACACAAATGTTGAAACTTAACTGCAGTAAAGATAAAGTTGCTGTTGCAACAGCAAAATAATTGCCATTGCAAAAAGAAGAAGAAAAAAAAAAAAAAAATGGAAATGGAAAAAAAATAAAAAAAACCGCTGTCATCCATCGCCAAATGTGTCATATCGCATGTGAACATATTGATGTTGCACGCTTAGGCTTAAGTTACAACAGCATCAGCAGCAATAACAATTTTTCGCATTTGCTGCACAAGCAACATTGTTGTATTGCTGCAAAAAACTAAAAAAGGAGAATTAATCAAAGCAACAGTGTGGCACGCAGGACTATAGAAGCAGCAACAACAATAAAAATAATAATAAGAAAGAGACAATATTCCCATGTTCAATGTCAAGAAAAATATTTCCTCATCATCAATTTTTTCGCTTTTGCCAATAATAAATAAAAATACCCAGCAGCAGCAACTGTGGAAGAAAGAGTTGTTGGAATGGCATAGGCATCACTCAAGAAATCAATGAACGAATCGATGGCAATATAACAGCTGCTGCAATAATATTACACTCAAATTAAATACAAGCAAATTTTATGGTTTTTTTAATCGTAAGACAATAAAGGAGATATTCACATTCACAGGCTGTTTTGGAAGACTTTTTTTTAGTGTTGACAATAAAAATAAAATTTATTCATATTTAAGAAAAGTTTCTAAAATTCTGAATGATATGCCAACATGACAACAATTTGGCAATATGACAATATGACAAAACGACAAAATGACAAAATGACAATATGACAACACGGTGCTCTTGAACAGTCGATAGGATTTTTGAATATGTGTAGAAAATCTGTGAATGGGGTTTCATTTGCATTAATAAAGTGGTCTGAAAAATGCAAACCCAGAAACCGTAGCTGATCATCCCCGCGAAATATCGCAAAAATACATATCCCATATAAAATAAAAAAAATTCAGAAAAAAAAAACGCAACAAAAAAATATAAAAATAGTTATTTTTAATGTATTTTGCAATGCTGAATCCGAATCCGGCCTTAGAATTGCTGTTTTTGAGATATCTTCGCCTAAACAAGGAAAAAAAGCCGATGCTATGTTTTATTGCTGTGTTTTGGAGCTATATAACAGGACGTATATCCGTAAATTCTGATGCAAAAATAGAAAGCTCTAATCAATCTTCTAAACCTAATTCAAATAATATCAATATCTTTATTTTTCTCGGAGATATTCCTGGGAAATTTTCTCTATTGCAGTTTAAGAAAATTCCCCGGGAATCTTGATTCACGATAACCCCCAATATGACAATATGACAATATGACAATATGATAATATGACAATATGACAAATTTGACAAATTTGACAATATGACAATATGACAATATGACAATATGACAATATGACAATATGACAATATGACAACATGACAACATGACAATATGACAATATGACAATATGACAATATGACAATATGACAATATGACAATATTACAATATGACAATATGACAATATGACAATATGACAATATGACAATATGACAATATGACAATATGACAATATGACAATATGACAATATGACAATATGACAATATGACAATATGACAATATGACAATATGACAATATGACAATATGACAATATGACAATATGACAATATGACAATATGACAATATGACAATATGACAATATGACAATATGACAATATGACAATGACAATGACAATGACAATGACAATGACAATGACAATGACAATGACAATGACAATAAAATAACAATGACAATCACAATGACAAAGATACAATACAATACAATACAATACTAAGCATCCTACCGACTAAAACGGCCATGCAAAACCCTTTCTTTTCGGGGTTCCCTTTACTAAGGCAATTAGTACCATCTTTTCATTTCCTTGCGTTGGGCTTACGCTATTTTTGCTCCTGTAATAGAGGGGGCATAGTAAAGCTTCAAGCGGAATATTAAGACAATTTTTGACGATAATGTAACACAAAAATACCACATAATTTTTCGCAAACTCTGAACGAAATCTTGGTGATTTCTACCATACTAGTAAAATCTAGAATATGCCACACTACAAGCGTCAAACTTTTTTTATTTGAAATAATACAATAAATTTTTACACAAATTTTTACGTTTCTACCGGAGATTAACTGTGATGAGATCTATAAATCTCTTACTTAAATCCTACCCGTTACCACTGGCCGAAAGAGATTTATTTTTGACAGTAACTACCTTAAGCGGGCAAATGAAAGATGTTTTTCCGTTTTTTGCATTAGATTTGTTCTTAATGACATTTAATGCCAATTGTCAAAGTTAGGAGATTTATACGGAGATTTAAAATATATTTTCTAAGAAAAAGATTTATTTTTGTATGGTAAAATACGTGATTTATAACGAGATTTATCATTAAATCTTAAAACAGCCGTAATTCAACTGATAAATCACCTTTAGAAACGAGACATCCCTCATACTGGCTATTTTTTTGAAATGCTGCGGTGTAGGGACTATAATTTTTGGCTAGGAGTTTACCCTTAGCATTTTTTTTTTTTTTTCTTCAGAAAGTATCAATATTTTAGGCGCTAAACTGAAGCCTTAGCCACCTTAAGGTATCTGCTGATAGAGTAAGACAGCATGCGTTATGATGATGACGCTAACGACCACACTCGCTATTGTGCACAAAGGCCAAAACACGCAATGAACGTCAAAGTGCTACCCAAAACGAGTTGATTCTTCAAAATTTTATTATGCGTTCTTTTCTATTGATGATGCTGATGTTTAGTGTCTTAGTGCATTCATTTATGTTCCCCATATATGTGTGATTTCCCATCAATGCTATTTACTACATTCAAAAAGAAAAGCTCCAGCTATAGAACTTAACAGCAAAATCAACAAAAGCAGCAACTACAGAATGCATAACTGCTATAGTGTCCGAGAGTATGTAGCAACAACGACGGACCATTGCTTGGACAGACTTTGTAGGGGCCAAAGTAAAGACGGAAAAAGCAATGAAAGATAGTCAGTTAGTCAGTCAGTCACTATGCGTTAGATAGCTTTGTCAGACAATAAGAGAGAGGGATATAAGCGTTAGGGAACAAAACGTCGAACTCTGATGGGACAAAAGGATGGCAAAGAAAACATGCCGATAAGCATCTTTTTATGTGAACGTTTACAATTTTTTTTCTGTTCTTTTTCAGAGCACAAAGCTTGAATTGAAAGAAAAAAAATCGCTTAGAAAGAATCATAAGCATTTTTGGGATATTCCAGTAAAGTTGAAGTAGTTAGTAAGGCATAAAGGCGATATGTGTGTAGACTACTAAACATGAACGCTTACAATGAATTGTCCCATATACAGAAAGAAGATAACTGAAAAATGAAGCATAACAAATTGAAATATTAGAAAAAAAAAAATGTTTCATTTATAAAAAGTGGTAAGAAAAAAGTAATTTCAAAGCATATGGAAGTTTTTTTTTTTTTTGTTTCCAGCGTAAAGATGCATTTTTCATTTCAAATACTTGAAAAAAAAAACACTACAAATGCTGTTTTCCTTCAAAAGCATCAATAAAGAAGAAACAGCAACAAATAGATTTTTACCTTTACATTGTATGTGTAGTATGCTATCTGCTGTAAGCAAAAAACCATCGATCATAGAAGCAGCAGCAACAGCAACTCTGACTTGGCTTTGTAAAGAAAAAAATCTCTAAGAAACTGCTGCTGGACTTTGTACAGCATTAGTAGTAGTTGTTGTTAGTGTTATATTGTTATTTTTGATCTTTTGCTGTTCTGTGTATTCTCTATCCAAAAACAAAATAAAAGGCATCGATAGAGGTCATCAAATCTCATTACGTTGCAATAAAAGTCAATGTTGCTAGCAAATTGGTATTTTTTAGTTGTTCTCCATAGATACTTGTACGAGTGGGGTATCTTTTATGATTGAAAGGTGAATTAAATTTTCAATGTGTGTAAGTAATGAATGAACTTCGGCAAACTGCTTATGTTAATTGCAAAGAAAAAATGTTATACTCCACGGGGAAATGTTTGTTTGCATCTTTCAAAAATCTATATAAAAATACATATAAAAAGGGAGATTTTAAAAAATAACTCAGTTATAGCATGATATTGTCCGTATACAAGTGGAAAGAACTAAGTCGGTTTTTCAAGTTTTGAAAAAACTAAATTTTGTTTTTTTGTATGGAAATCGGTGTTTTGGTTATATACTTTTATGAAGAAAATAACCACTTTTTTATTGAAATTTGAATATATTCCAGCAAGATATATCAAATCTCCCACTGTGCTATGCAGCCAAACAAAAAAGTTGTCCATACAAAAAGTTGTGTTTTTAATCCAAAAAATTCTAGCCTACGCAGAATATATCAAGAAACATATTTCAGTTACTATCAAAACATTATTTTGAAAGTTACCTTAATGTAATGAATTAATGAATAATGCTACTAATGCTACTATATAAAGTACAGTCTGTCTGAGTCTCCATAACAAGAGAATCTTGGAAAATTTTATAACTCATTAACCAAGTACAAGTTTTATATGCCACTCCTGGACCAACTAGTCTATATATTGGCCATATCCGAAAATAATCTTCCCTTATTGAGAATGTTTGGAAAATTGCGCCGTAACATACCTACTACTTCTGAAATGTGTGCTCTCCCGTATATTATCAAAAATCTCGACTTTCGCGAAATTTTCAGGTAAAACGACCTCCTGACAGCGCCTCATTTCGAAAATTTCTTGTTCACCTATGTTTGTATATCTGTTTGTTCCTCATAGACTCAGTAATGGGTATCACCGTGAAAATTTATATACATAAGTTTTCGGGTACGGCGCGTATTTCTGCGTTATTAGTTTTATTGTTTTCTTTTTTTTCATCCAAAGGTCCCCCTTTTGATGTCGAAACCAAATATTAAAAAAAAAGTTTTCGTTTCTTTTGTATTTTCTATGCGTTCCATGACTTTTTACGATATTTATTGGGGACATTTTTTTTCACCTATAGGTCGGAGCCCAAAATTTAAAAAAAAAAGATTTTCCTATTTTTTCTTGTTCCCAAAAAAATCATGTCTCTGAAAATATTTAATGGACACAGATAAGATTTGGTTTATAGTAAAAATTTTAGTTTTATTTTAGAACCAAAAAGTATTTAGACACGTACTTATAGAACAATGCTAAGTAATAATTTTAAACTATTTCGGAATAAATTTCATACTTTTTTTGGAATAAATTTCAAACTTTTTTTGGAAAAAACCGAAATTCAATACCAAAAAAGTTTAAAATCAAAAGTAAAAATAGTAAAGTTTAATTTTTTTGTGTGTATAAGTATTAAGAGTTTCGGGACAAGTAATGTCCAAAAAAATGTCATATCTCTGAAACTATTTAACGCACATGGATGAGATTTGGTACGCATATTATATGTATCGATACAATTTACATTCTTAAGTTTAATTTAATTGGAGTTGCTTCGCATTCTGTACAAAAGAAGTTACAGCAACGCACAACGGAAAATGCTAGTTTTTAAATAAAGTAAAAAAGTCAATACAGAAAAATTTTCAACATAAGACATTTTCGAAACTCACGATTCAATCGAGTCATTTGTCTCAAGATATCTTTACTTTAATAGACAATAACTCAGGTAGTAAAGATGATGTTATTATTCTTTGCCAAAAGGCAAAGTAGACTGTGTGAGATCACAACTATTGAATTCCATTACAAGAAATGAATCACACTATTTGCTGAAGACAGCGTCTTCTATACTTTGAAGCAAAGATTAGCTTAATATAATGACGAGATAGATTGATTTTATATTATTTCAATATACAACTACTTGTTTTTCATTAAAAATATCAACTTGTTTTTAAAAGAAAAACCATCGCATCCCAGTGTAATTGAAAGAGGCGGAATACATGAGATTTCTGCAAAAGTATTACGCAAAAAGTGCATACATCCACAATGACTTTCCTTATTGTTAGACAAAATATAACTTACTCTAATGAAATTTTTTAATACATTTGATTTGATTTAGTTTCTAACTTTCGTTGATACATTCCTACATTTTTATTAAAACAAAAAAAAAAAAAAAAAAAAAAAAAACGTGTACGAAACTTTGCCAACAGATTTCTTTCTTTTCTAACAAAACGCATTGTATATCCTGTATGCACTAACCGGGGTTTTTCTGTGTTGTTGTTTTAATTGAATTTTGTTGAGGATTTTTTTCTTGTCCTTTTGACATTACAAAGGGCGAACTGTCATGTATGTTGCACAACAATCGCATACGAATGACAATCATGCAGATGAAAAGTCAAAACAAAAATTTTTTTGTCAATTTATTTTTTTTGTTTCAAGTTTGGTACTATGTGTTTTTCTCTTTTACTATGCACGGTTTTGTTTGAGGTTAGTTTTGGTATTTTACTCAGAAAAATCTAAAAAAAAAAATATTTTCAAAAAAAAGTACGCAACAATGCAAGAGTAAATCCGCATACCGGACCCGTTTAGAATCCGAAACGTACGTAAAACGAATTCAAACCGGATTCGCTTTTAAAAATGTTAATGCTGTATCTTTACAAAAAAAACTTTTCGATTATGGTTGAAAAAAAAAAAAGAATAAAAATCTGCCTGTGGCAGGATTCGAACCTGGGTAAATCCGTTTCGAACCCGTAAATACTTCAAATACGAACTCAAAACGGATTTGCTTTAATTAGTGTTAATGATGATAAAAAAACATTTTTTTTTTTGTTTTTTTCTTTTATCCTTTTACTATTTTAATGCATATGATTTTGTGTAATTTATTGTAAACTTTTTTGATTTCAAATTTGCGTAATATTTTTATCAAAAGAAGGGAAGAGAAAGGACACAAAATGCTTATAAAAAAAACAACAGAAATTTGTTTAATATACAAACTTTATATCCCTACATCAGATAAGTCTACATCACACAGGTCAATAGCCTAGTAGTCTAAAGTCTACTGTTCGTTAATTAATACTCAAGGAGCCCGGGTTCACTTCCAGGTTTGTAGTTTTTTTTTTTTTCTTTTTTTTTTATTAAAAATAAGCGCTTTAACATCTTTTTCCTTGTTTATAAACAGCATTAACATTATTAAAATAGAGAATCCGCTTTTTTTGTAGGAATTTCTCCCTCTAACGGGTCTGTAACGGATCTGTAACGGATACAGAGTACGAAAATATGAACCCGTTACGGATTCGAAGCGGGTCCGTTTGGCACACTGGGTAGTTTCAAAATGAGCAAACGGTAAGATTTTTTTTTTTTAAATTTTTTTTAAATAAAATAGTTGACAAAAGAGTACTTATACAAAATTCCTACTTAGATACCGGAAGTGAGAAAAAATATTCATCCACCACAATTATTTTTCCCCTTAAAACATTACTCTTGAACATATTACCTCCATTTTTCCATCCGCTGAGAAGGCTCTCATACAAAATTGATATTTAAATCTAAATTTTTTCCATCTCTTTGCTAATATCTGTATGTATGTATTCTCCTTTAACTTCTAGGAGGAGCATAGGGCCAAATTCGCTAATATCTGATGACTATAATTTGCAAGCCCACGAGGATAGTCTGTGTCTTCATTTCTGGCCTATGCTATCATCTTAGATATCAAATTTTTACTCAGTTGCTGTCAAAAAAGACAATAATCGAAAGAGACATGTGACACATTGCGTAAATTTTCAAAGAAAGTCAAGTAGGTGTCGAAATGTCGAGAGAACAGATAAAGGACATATCTTAAAGAAGAAGCTCAAAGTCAATCATACAAAACATTTGCAGTAAATTTATACTGACAATTTAAATGCGAATTAAACAACTTTTCCTATCTAACAAAAAAATATAAATAAAACACCAGCACCACTTAACAAATAATAATTTAATAAAAGTGCAAAAAAGAAATAAATAAAAAAAAAAAAAATCCTTCAAAATGAACACACTCACGCGTATGCAAAATTTATTTGCCCTGTAGCGCCTAAAAAAGGTAACGCAATTTTTTCCCTTAATTGCAAAGAGCGCCATTTTTACATTAACTCTGAGTAGATGTGAAAGTCAATGTGTGTGCGAGTTTTTTGCATGCGTGTATGTGCGATTTTCAATATGCGATATACGCTCGATTGTGTGCATGTTTTATGCCAATGCCTTTTTTGTGGCACTTGGTACGCCATGGCTCCGAAAATTTCAACAGCAACAGCAACAATAACAATGCGAAAACAGCTATAAAAAAGGCCAACATTACAGAACCGCATTTTTTTTTGTTTTCTTTTTGCTGCTGTTGATTGTTGGCAACATACACATATGTATGTATGTATAAACAATAGCAATAATAGTTAAAATGGGAAAAATTCTGTGCAAATACATGCAAAGAAAAATTTTTAAAACTTTCAGAAAGTTTAAGTTAATGGGACAGGACCTTTTGGTAATGAAAAAAAGCACAGGAAGGCGCTATTTGCACTAGATTAATCTTAACGGAATGGATTTCAAATTTAAGAATGTTAGACCCATCAAACACAGTGAAATCTATCTTTACTGAGGAGATGCTTTTGGCTCTGAAATGCTTGGATAAAACTCTTTCCTTTGAGTTGAGAGCTCTGGAAAATGAAACTATCTATACATCATTTCAAATTCATGTAACTTTCTGAACCCCGGCTATAAACCTGGATTTGTTAAAGACTTTTGTCGAGGAATGTACTGGAACATCTCTGCGAAATTTCAGCTCAAATGATCGATTCCGAATTATTCAAGAAGGGAGCAATTTAAGAAACTACATTATAGGCCACAAAAAAAATTCTTAATTTCTTTTCGTTTTCTTCAGAAATGTCCACTAGACGTAGACGAGCTAGTTATACTGAGATAATAATAGAGTTTAGCTACTACAGCTATTAGCCTTCTTGGCTATTTAGCTTCAAGCTTTAAATCAAGTAAAGCTTATTAAATATTGTGTAAATGAAAAAATTATGCGTTTTAATATGTTATTTTTTTAATAATTTTTTCTTAGCTTTTTCGCACTTTCTCAACATACCCACTCAGATCACGTTTATACATAACTACAAGTGCATAAATGCAGTTGTATGTATGTAATAACATGATCCAAGGAATGAATGTTAGAAAAAATTAACCCTGCATGCTGTGGGGCTCGGACAACACAAACATTAAATAAAAAACAACCAATAACCAACAAATTTAATTATAATAATTTTTCAATCTAAGTTTGAGTTGACCTTTTGACAAGCTAATACTATATATTTCGCAATGATTTATAAGAGTTGTCATGCGATTAAAGGGGGCTGAAGCCATATAATTAGTTCTACTAACCGGTTGATAAAATAATTGATTAGAGTTACGATTACTTCTTCGGTTAGTATTAAAATAAATATATTTAAGAAGCTCTGGTGCGGCAAGAGACCCTGTAATAAGCTGATGCAGATAAAGTATATCCGCTATATTTCTACGCGTTCTCAAAGACTGCATACGTAACAACTTCAAACGATCCTCATAAGGAGGAAGGTTTGAAGAATCCGTCCAATTAAAGCCTTTAAGAGCAAAACGAACAAAATTTTTTTGAATTCTTTCAATTCTATCAATATGTATATTATAAAAAGGTGACCAAACATGGCTAGCGTACTCTAAGTGAGGACGCACAATTGTGTTATATAAAGTCACCGTTACTAAAGGGCTATTAAATTCTTTTGCCCATCGTTTAATAAAGCCAAGCAGTGATGAAGATTTTTTACAAATTTGATTAATATGTTCATTGAACGTTAGTTTAGCATCAAAATGTATGCCAAGGTCTTTGACTGAATCGACACGACTGATTTGTTTATCATTGAATTTATAATTGCACTCTATAATATTATTCTTTCTAGAAAAAGTCATTGTTTGGCATTTATCAGAATTAAGATGTAAGCTATTTTTAGAACACCAAATTTCAAAAGATTTCAAGTCAGACTGAAGTGGGAAAATGTCTTCATCACCCTTCACGATCCTGTATATTTTCATGTCATCTGCATATATTAACAGATGAGAGTTTTTAATAATGTGAGTAACATCATTTATTGCTAAAATAAACAGGAGAGGTCCCAAGTGGCTTCCTTGCGGAACACCTGAAGACGCAGTAAATGGTGAGGACAACACCTTCCGAAATCTTATTTGATATGAACGATCAGACAGATAAGATTCGATCCAACTGACAAAATTTAAAGGAAATCCAAGCTTTTTTAATTTAAACAAAATTAAGTTATGTGGTAGTTTGTCAAATGCTTTACTGAAATCTGTGTAGATACAGTCAACTTGCCCACCAGAGTCCAAAGAGTTTAATGTAAAAGAAGTGAAATCAAGAAGGTTGGATACTGTAGATCTGCCATTAACAAAACCATGCTGACGTGATGTAATGACTTCACCACAGCACACCTTGACTTGATCATATATAATTTTTTCAAAAAGCTTCGGTATTGATGATAGCTTGGCTATAGGCCTGTAATTTGAAACATCATTTTTACATCCTTTCTTAAAGATTGGACCTATGAATGATTCCTTCCAAAATTGAGGAAAATAATTATCGTTAATAGATTTATTAAATAAAAAGCTGAGTGGATGACTCAAATTAGAACTACAATTAATTAATAATGTTGCTGGAATGCCATCAGGCCCACTTCCCAGGTCGTCATCAATAGATGCAATATATTTTTCCACGAGTTCAGGGGAGAAAGATATTGCATTGAACGAAACTTTCGGGTCATTTTCCATGTATTCAAAATAGGGGACATCAGGGCTGAATAAATTAGTTGAAAAAGATTTTTTAAATAAATTAGCAAACAATCCCGCTATTATTTCAGGATTGCTGGTAAGCCCATCACCAGTCTTGAACTCAGATGGAAAACCATCCGATTTTTTTTTTGAATTTATAAACCCCCAAAAATTCTTGGGGTCTTGAAGAATGTTCAACTTCATTTTATTCAAATATTCCGAATAAACAGAAGCTGATTTTAGCTTAAATTCCTGAAACAGGTTATTATAATTAACTAAATCATTTCGGTCCTGGCTACAGATGTATTTTTTCCAGGCCCTGTTGCGACTATTACGAATTTTCTTTAAGTCTTTTGTATACCAAGGGTATGAAGAGCTATTAATGTATTTAAAAGTATATGGCACTGCCAAAACTATAGCTTTAAAAAGTTCTGTATAGAAATATTTAATACTATTATCTAAAGAATTATTTTCAAAAAAGTTTAAAAAATTATTGATATTGTTCTCTAAAATGTCATTTAATTTCAAAAAGTCAGCTTTTTTGAAATTAAATTCATAAATTTTCATAGAACACTTGTCATTTAAATTACCATTATTTGATTGAAACAAAATATTTAAAGGTGGATGATAAGTATCAACCACACTAAGGGCATTCGGGGCGTTATTTACAACCACCTTACTACTATCTGTAGCCAAAACTAAGTCAAGTTGTCGTCCGTGAGAATTCGTTATACAACTAACTTGTTGTAAATCCGTTAAAATGTCGTCAACAAATATTTGTTGTTGTCGGGTTTTGGGACAAGACGCATAATAGTATGTGTCATCGTCCGACAATGTCCATTTTAAGTCAGGCAAGTTAAAATCACCTAACAATAAAATGTCGTCATTAACGTCAAGTTTTTGA
The DNA here is from genome assembly GCA_951812925.1 of Calliopum simillimum. Taxonomy (NCBI): domain Eukaryota; kingdom Metazoa; phylum Arthropoda; class Insecta; order Diptera; family Lauxaniidae; genus Calliopum; species Calliopum simillimum. The sequence goes on from OX638371.1 coordinate 27,171,751, forward strand.
GTAACATATTCTACAGCCTGTGCAAGACTATCGTAGACTTCTGTGCTACTATTAGGGGGAATATAAGCGTTAAGAATATAAAAACTTGACTTAAGAATAATAACTTCAACGCATATTAGTTCAATGTCAGATGCACAGGGAATGTCAAACAAAGAACTCGTAAAGTGATTTTTTATGGCTATTAAGACGCCTCCACCGACTGGAGAAAGATCGTTTGTGTATCTGTCTCTTCTAAAAACATTAAAACTATTGTCAAATAACTCAGAGTTAAGTATATTGTTATTTAACCAAGTCTCGGTAAAAACGATAACATCATCAGAAAAATTCTGAGATGCTAAAAATATATCATGCGTCTTTGAACGTAGGCCCCTTACATTTTGGTAGTAAAGGGATAGCCGATTTAGTTTTTTGAATTGAGTCTATTATAATTTTGAGTAGCCTTCTTTGTTTCCTTGAATTCAGAAATGAAGACATTATCAACCCATGCTTTTGGATTGCAGACGGCAGCGAAATGACAAGAAGCCACCGATAATTTAAAAGAAGCATGAGTTGGTTTGTTGCCAAGCTTCCTACATGAAACATATGCGTCAAGAGGAATGATATTATTTTGCTTTAAAAACTCTTTGATAGTGTCAGAAGTTGTATCAGGGTGCAGCCGCGAAATAAAAATTGATTTCGATTTAGGCAATGCGCGCAAAGAAACAGGGATAACAACAGTATCAACAGCTTGTAGATTGGTTGATGATGAAGCGGTTGGACGGACACTATTTGGCGGATTGGACGAAACTGTAGTATTAATAGGAGAAGGATTAGCCGCAGCCCCAGCAACGTCATTGTTACTTGAATTCCTATTTAGTTTTCGTCTCGGTTTCCTTTTTTTCTTTAAGGATTTAGGTACCGACGGGGTGGATGCAGCAACCACAGAGGCTGCAGTAATAATGTCATTACGAAGTAAGGTCTCATTAATCACAGTCTCATAAGTCACAGTGTCGTTAGTCACAGTCTCATTAATCACAGTCTCATTAAGACTTTTTTCAATTTGGGGAGAAAAGTCACAAAAGTTATTAAGAATATCTCTGAAATTAATATTCAGATTGTTTAAATTTTCCCCAAATTCTTTAATTTTGTTGAAAAAACTCAACGGAGAGAGGACCCTACAAGAAGGGCAATACCATTCCAAGCCTGATCGATTAGAGCATAAGAGCTCTGTAACAGAATTTGAGAGTTTAGCACACTGTGCATGAAACATCTGTTCACACGGACCAGAGCAAGAAAAATGATACCTTTAAGATCGAAACTTATGCAAATGATACTCATGATGAGAGCATAATTTTGTTCGAACCATATTCTCGCTCTCTCTAATAAGGCATGCTATAGAACTTCTTGCTCTGTTATTTGCCTCTCAGTGCCTTCCCTCTCTGCAGACTAACTAACATAGTTCTCTGTGGCCTTCGATTAATGAGAAAGTCATGTTTCACTAAAGTAGTAAAATACCTAGGGCATATATACAACCAACAAACAATTTTATAACTCTTAAAATTTAATGCTTGGAAAAAGTTAATTTCCAAATGTTTTCATAAACAATTTTCAAGCGTTTGGAAAATATTTGTTTTTTTAAGAATTTTTACAATTGATTGGTAAGGTTAAAATCAACAAATAGAAAATGTTTATTTCCAAATGTGTTAGTAATCGTTTTCCAAACATTTGAAAAATTTTTTATTTTATTCTTTTAATGACTTATCGAGCTAAGTAAAACACAAGTCATTTGAATCATAACTGGCACGTTAGGTGAGTTGATAAGATTGTCGTCTCATAAATTGAAACTTATAGGTTCGATCCTCAGTAAACATACATTTTTTTTTTTTTTATTTTTAATTAAATGTTTGAATAATGTTGTTTAATAATCTTAATAAAATGTTAATTGAAAAATTAAAAAAATTATTTAAAAATATTGTATAGAAACATTTAGAAAATATTGCATAATATTATTTTTAATAAGCTTTTTCCAAATGATTTCCACGAAATTACTCTGAATGGTCCAATTTCGATTATTAAACATTTTAAATTCAAGAATTTCCAAACATTTTGCAAGTTAGTTTCCAAAGGAAATATTTGCTTCAATTCGCGTATAAGTTAATTGGAGGACTCCTTTAAGCTCGTAAAAGCCTCGAAAACCTCGTAAACTCGTAAAAGTTGTCAAAATCAATACAATATTTGACAGTTTTACGAGTTTACGAGGTTTTCGAGGCTTTTACACGTTTTCAGGAATCGCCTTATTTTGTTTTTTTCTGCAGATATATATTTGTTATTTGTTTGAATTGACTCTAGAACTAGAGAAATTTTTCTTTAATCCTTTAGCAACGAAAAGAGATTCTGTTTGTCGACACCCTATTTGCTTGAATGAAACTTTTGCTGGATTGATTTTGACAAACTGTTATTTTGAAATTGCTTCGGGTTCTTGGCCCCGTTGTTAAAGGGTTAAAAGTTAAAAAATCAATATTATAAAGCATATTTGAAGATATATAGCACTTAAAGTTAACAGACTGATTAAGTTTTTCTAATAGCATCAGATGGCTGTAATTATCTTCAATAAACTTTATCTCCCAATTGGATCCTTTCTTTATGAATAATTACCCGTTATAGTAGAGGTATCTATCTTACATTCAAAGGACAAAATATTATTTTTATAAAGTTGAGATATTTTTTTTATGGATGATAGTTTGGAAAGTAATAGTTCAAGTTGAAAGGATAAAAAATGATTTTCAGTGAAGAAAAATTTGGCTAATCGATGTCAATGAAAAAAAATAAATAATCTGTTTACTTTAGGAGTTAGTATAGATCTTCAAATATACTTCAAAACAGAAATTTGTACACTTGAAAGGAACGTAATCTTAAGAACTAGAGTCAATTTGATGAATCTGGTTCTATTTTCGAATTCATGAGACCATTTTGCGATCACCTGAAATTGACCAAGTTTGAAACCCTACCCTGCAAAATTATTCTTGGCCTGTCTTGTGATTAAAGAAAGTTATATTGATTGAAAGGAGATTCTTTAAAAACCTTGCTGTACGATCGACAGCATGGACTTCGATTTGGAAAATGCTCTAATAGTTTGGAGATTGGTGAGAATCTTTGCTATTGAATGTTTCTAAGGAAATACTAATCGGACACAAAGTTTAAACTAGTGTTTTCTTTTTACCGCAGACGGTGTTCGATGATTATTCCTATTAAGAAATGGAAGTTATGATTGTCATGTGAAGATATTATATATGTAGTTCGCGATCAAATGCAAAGCAAATAAAGAATAGTATACTAAGTATATAGTCAAATAGTACCAGAATAGAAGTATATCCAAGACTATTCTATTTCCATATTACGTTATATGTATGCAAAACTTTCTCTGACTGTATTAATCAACTCCTACTACGATTATTTATCTGGCAATATCGACGCATACAAAAGTCATACAGACAAACACATGTGCACATACATACGTATGTAATCCTACAAACATAAATGCATTTGCCAAGTTTTTAAAAGCCAACTTTGTTATAATAAAAAAAAAGGAAGCAAAATGAACCAAACGCATCAATATTATGTTGTTGCCTGACTGCCTGCCTGTGCCTTAGCAACCTTTTGTTGTTATTGTAGCCTATTATAGTATATATTATTGTTGTTGCTGTAGTGGCTTCCCGCTTAACTTAAGTTGCCTGTGGCCTATTGTATTAATACAACAACAACAATAACAGCAGCAACATAAGGAAAATATTTCTAAAATAGCAAAAATGAACAAAAAAGAAAGAGGTCGAGGTTCTCTACGCCAACCAAAGTTGGTTAGTGCTGCTGTTGCTATAACAGGCCAAAAGTATCAACAGCAGCAGCAACAGAAGAAGCAGCAGCTAGCAGCCACATTTTAACCAAAAGGCTTTGCAAGTGGAGCTTTTTATTTCTCGCTCGATGAATTGCATGAACATACGTACATACAAATATACACATTTCTACCTATATATGACTTTTGAGCTTCGATAGCGCGCAACACATCCAAAGACTACGCCAGGAAGCAAAGGAGTTGAATTTTTAGCCTGCCTGCATGCATGCGTTCGCTCGTGTTTTTGGTCGTACGTCGTACGTTGCGAGCAATTGAAAGATGCCAGATATTAAAGTTTAAAATTGCTTAGAGTTAGTAAGGGTAAAGACGAAGAATACCATATTAAGTTTAACGTCTACCATATTTGTGTGGGTGGGTTTCTACTTACTATAGGTACCTACTACTCAGTGCTTTATGTGGGTGCTTAAGAAAAAATTATTGTAATAGAATTTTTTTTTTCTTTGTACTAATGTGTTGTTGTTGTTGCCGCACTCTAGAAATGTGAAAAAAAAGGTTGTGTTTGAATTGTGTCTATCTAGCTGGGACATACATATTTATTTAAATGTCATGCGAAATAATTGAAAATATCTTGAATAACATTATTTGAATGGTAGACCAAAATGTAAAAGAAAAATTACACTGAAAGTTGAAATATTAATATTTAGCCACATTCTTTACATTTAAGACGTCTTCTTCCCAAAGGGTACAAGGATGAAAAGTTTAATATATGCTGTTTTTACTCAATGGTGTCAGCAAGCTACGGATGAATGCTCGCTTTAAGTTTAAAACTAAGTATAGGTATTTATTTATATTTACATTTAACAAAATTTTTGCTACGTGATTTTTCGCTCGAGGTTTTTATCTCAAAACTTTTATCTCATGCGATTTTTATCTCATGAGATTTTTATATCATGCGATTTTAATCTCATGCGATTTAATGTTCACAGATTTTATCTCATTATATTTTTGACAAAACAATTTTTAGCTATCTGTACTATTTATAAAACTGCTTGCATGAAACCAAAAAGCCTTTGCAATGCTTTGCAGGAAAATATAATTAAGCAGCTTTAATAATTTGATTTATTTTTTGATTTTCCATGAGTACCCAGTGTACCAGACGGTTCATATCTTCGCTTTTTTACCCGTTACGGATCCGTTACTGATCCGTTTGCGCGAGGAATTCCAAAAAAAAAAAAAACAATTCGCTTTTTTTTTGGGAATCTGTCCCGCCAACGGATCAGTAACGGATCAGTAACGGATAAAAAAGCGGAGATTTGAACCGTCTGGCACACTGGGTATAAATTGAAGTTTATGCAAAAAAAATTTTACACAAGCATAAAAGTTTTTGTTTGCATTTTCATCGTTAACGCATGTGCTGCTTCTTGAATTTTGCATAGTTTTTGTTTTCCTCTTTCATTTAGTGTGTTTTTGTGTTCTTTATGATGAGAGCATTTGATGTTAAGAGAGTGATTTTATAATGAAAAATCTGTGGATCACGATCGGTGAAAAAATAAATTGCCCCTATACAAATGAAAAGCACTAAGTCAGTTTTTGAAATTTTGTGAAATAAGATGTTGAAAAATTAAATTTTGTTTTTTGTATAGAAATCGGTGTTTTGCTATTACTTTTATGATAAAAGTAACCACTTTTAAACAGAGATACGGATAAATGGGTCTTATCAAACTAAAAACTATAATATTTAAGACCACAAATACCAAATAACTCAAAACTCGAGAAAACTGACTTTCACTTGTATAGAGACGAAATTTAAGTAAAAAGTAGGCCCCAGTAGAGAGAAAACTTTCAAGAAAATTTTTGTAAGTTGTAATAAATTTGTTAAGATTTTCATCTTAAAACTTTTATCTCATGATATTTATATGAAATGCGATTTTTATCTCAAGCGATTTTTTACTCATTAGATTTTGATCTCGTAATAGTTTTGAAATCTTGATGATTTTATTACATGTGACCTTAATGTCATGACAGTTAATTACTGAAGCTGTTTTTATGCGAGGTTTCAGATATGTCTCAGAATTGTTGCTATTCTCATGACGAAACTATATATAAAATTTTATCAGTTTTAAAAATTCAATGATATTTTTCATCTCGAAAGTTTTATCTCATGATATTTTTGTAACCTACGATTTTTTTCTCATGCGATTTTTAGCTCAATAAATTTTTATCTCATGATATTTTTAACTAATAACAGTCTCTTTTAGAAATTTTAAGATTTTTATTATTGTACAATATTTACATGTGACCTTTATCTCGTGACTGTTAATTACTGAAAAAGTTTTCATGCGGAGTTCCGAGAATTCCCAGGATTGCTGCTATGTTTATGATAACACTTAAAAGAAGATTTATTGAGATTTATATCTGAAAACTTTTGCCTCATGATTCTTTTATCATATGCAATTTTTATCTCATGTGAATTTTAACTCAATAGATTTTTATCCCACGATATTTTCAACTAATTAGTCAATTTTTTATATCGCGCCTTTTAGAAATATCGAGAATTTTATTACATGTGACCTTTATCTCATGACATTTCATTACTTATGCGGTTTTTATGCTAAATTTTAGAAATGTCAACGAATCCTTGCAATATTTATGACAAAACTCAATATTATCATGATATGGTATGAAAAATTTATGTCAGTTTTAAGACTTAAGACTTACCGACTACAAAGCAATAATTCATAAAAAGTTTTTCGAAAGCATTTTACATACCTGCAATAGATAGAAAAAAAAACAAAAATTATTAAAGAAATTACTTAAAATATTGAAAGAAAAATTAATAATTGTTATTTTATTATCACGAAATATAATGGTGATAAATAAGCGCACAAAAATAAACCACACGCAATTTGCTTACTTTGTAAGCAAGTAGTGCATACACAATTTTATTATGATGGCTTTTATTACTTTATTATTATGGCTACTATTAAATGTATATTTTTATGAGTTTTTTTGCATTGTTGCATGCAGACAAGTCTTTTACACTCCTTTTGGTAACATGCCTTATAAGCCAAGTCAGTTTAGTTGTTTTTGTTGCAATATTGTAATAACATTAACACCTATGAATGTAGAAAAATAATTTTAGCTAGACGAACGTGTGGAATTTAAAGTGTGCTTAATGTGACTTTAATGTAAATTATAGGACTATTTTAAACTTTAGTAAAATGCAGAATATATGAGTTTGTTGTAGCAAATTCGCTAGCAATCTTATATTTTTTTTATGTATTTTTGAGACGAAATACTGACACAGTAGTTGGAACAATTTCATAAAAATTCGTTTACAAAGAAACAGCGCCCTTTTTTAATACAATATATTATTTTTTTACTACCTTCGCTCAAAGTTTTTTAAGCGTGATGTTTATTTTTTTTTTTTCTCAACTTTTATGATATTTTTTCCCATACATTTTTTCCCGTTTTTTTTTTTAAGAAAAAATTTATTTTGCCACCTACGCATCGATAGGCAGACAGACAAAAAAGTAAATTGCATGTTGCAGCAACACAAGACACATACGCGCAGGCATGCAAGCAAGCATGCATGCAATATATTGCTATTAAAGTAATTTTAAAGAGACAAAGGCAGCTATCTTAAATGTTGTATGTACGCATTTCAAAAGCCAAGAGTAAAAGAAAATAATATTAAAATATAAGAAAGAATGAAAATCTGAGGAAAAAAACCTTTTGCACCCACAAGCAGCGCGCTTCAATTAATGCAACATGATCAAGCAAACAATTTATTTTTTTTTGCTTTTGCTGCAGCAATTTCTCTACTGCCTAGCACATACAAAATGCGCCTTGCGACCGATGACACCCACACAACATGACAATAAATGCTTTGCTTGCTGGCGTGATGTTAAAGTTGAGAGAAAAAAGCAAAAAGAAAAACTTTAAATAACATTTAATCAGTGATATGCTGTGAACAACAACAACAAAGAGAAGAAATAAATGTATAAAAAATAAAATCATGGAGTGCAACATTACAATCAAGTTTAATAAAATGGAGAAAAAATAATTGAAGAAAATCATTTTGATTATATCGTTGCCTTCTTAATATAAAAAAAAAGTTCTATTACATATCTATATGCACTAAACGAAACATTCATAACAATTTATGTGTCAGAAGTGCAAAGCACTTTGAAAAGAAAAGTTTTGAAAATTTTTATCTCATGAGATTTTTTTTATTTAACTATTATTGCATGTTATTTTTAATATGCAATATTTTCGCTTCATTATATGCATTTTCCTTCTTCATGATCACTGTATTTCATGTCATTTTTGTTTCATGCACAACAGTTTATGTCAGAATGCAAAGCAAAGAAAAATTTAAATACTTGTATCTCATGAACTTTTTTTGTTTTCATTCATTTTTTATACTCGTAGCTCTGTTACATGTTATTTTTTGATTCATGATATTTATATTACATGAGATATTTTTTTGATTAAATTTTTTGATATAGAATAGATTGCTTTCATGTAATTTTCGCTTAATGCAATGCTTATTTATTTCATGAGATTTTTGCCCGACTAAATTTTTACTTCATTACATTTCACTCTCATGACACTCTTATACATTTGAACATTTTTTTCATTCTGACTTTAATGTTTTGAGAAGTGGTAGGTACACTTTTTCAATTTATGTCACAAAGCTCTTAAAAAAGAAAAGTTTTGAATTTTGTTATTTCATGAGATTTTTTTTATAAAATTTTTATCGCGTGATAGCATTATCGCGTGCTATTTTTATTTTGTGAAGTTTGTGTTTCATTATATTTTCTTTCTTCATATATTATTTCATGATATTTTTATTTCATGACATTTTGTATAAAATCTTGCAGCGTTTTATAAGGAATATTTAAATAAATGAAATGAAGTAAATAAAATATTTCAGTGCTATTTAAACTTAATTTTTTTTCATGCGATTTTTGCCTAACGAAATTTTTATCTCATAATTTCTTAGTCTCATGACATCATAACTTTATGAAATTTGTATCATTCTACTTCCGCGCCGATTTTCTAAAAGAAATTTTGGTGTTCTTTAGCAAAGTGGTGACGATTTTGTTTTTCTTCTTTTGGTCACTTATGCCCTTTCATCTGCCACAACCTGACTTCTGAGTAACGACGAAGTCCTCCGTATATTTTTTTTCAACTTTCGATACAGTTTTCGAGATATCTTTCCCGAGCTATTTTTTCAATAACCGCCAAAAACTTTTCACAATAGTTTTTCTTACTTCCAATTTTCCTGCCATTTTTGACTAAGCAAAAGCGTCAACCTAAGAAGTTTGTAAGCGGTATTCACCGAAATGCATTCCTACTACGAAAAAGTCTTTCAGAATGATATTTGAGAAAAATTTATTGCATCATTAGGTACTTTTTCTTTTCTCAGAATATTTCGATTTTTCACCTTTCACGATTTGTTTACCATTTGAATTTTACCCAAGAGATTTTGTGTATCATGTGTCTATCTCATTTATTTGATGAGATTTTTGGGCACATTAATTAAAGCGGGACCTCATTTTTATTTTATTTTTTTTTTTTATTGATAACGAGATTTTTAGCTCATAAAATTTTTATCTCATAACATTTATATTTAATGAGATAATTTGCCAAATTGTTTTTATCTTGAAATTTGTGTTTAGTGCTTATGATATTTTTAAACATAGAATTATTTGTCTCATGCGATTTTTTGTCTCATGCGAGTTTTTGTCTCACGCTATTTTTTTCTCATGACGTTTATATATCACGCTATTTTTTTCTCATGACGTTTATATATCATGAGACTTTTGTCAGATTAATTTTATTTTGAACTTTGTGTTGTATGTTTTTCAAGTAAGATGCTTTTCAAATTTCTCCATTAAAGGAGACGATCACATTATCATTATTGCTTTGGTGAGAGCTAATTTCATTACTGTTAATTTGCATTATTAGAACTTGGAAAGAATTTATAAAAAAAAAACTATAAAATAACTTCATTTCTAAGGTAAAAAAACATGTAATCATTAATAATTTTATGGACTAAGTTTTAAAGTTTTAAATTCTTGAAAACTGACAATTGTAATGAGCATTAAATGAAAATCAAAGAAGACTTGCCAAATATTCCCAAAAAAAACCACTTAAACTCAAAATAAACAAAGTCTACGATACGCAATATCATCTAACCGAAAAAATTTATGTACACTTGCAACATTGCCAGCAAGCAATTTTGAATACAAGTGTTTACCCCGTTCCGTTCCGCTTTGCTGCCAAAGACAAAAAAGAAAAATCAAGAATTCTGCGCAAATATCAACCAAAAAAGCGACTCAAGTGCACCGCTTTTTTTTGACGTCTACAAAGTCAAGTATGTAAACAAAAAAGGCACACAGTCATCATCATCATCATCATAGAAGACATGGAGTATGGCAAAAATTAAAGAAAATGCAAAAAGATAAAACAACAATGCAGTGAAGGAAGCAAAAGTTCATTATATTGCAGGCAGTAGCCACCAAAGCACTGCTGCACACAAAAACCATGCGGCAAGTGTATGTGCGGTTAAGGCGAAGGCATTCGAACTTGAAAAAAGCCACCAACATTTGAGTTGGAGGAAACACAGCAGCAACAGCAGCAGCTACAACGGAAGACATATCGACAGCGCCCTTGCGGTTAATTGAAGGAAATTAATTATTTATTTAAATTGGATTGCGAGTCGCGCATATTCAACACAAACCGCATGGACTAATAAGCAACAATATCAGGAAGATAGAGTGCGAAAGGAGTGGAGAGGAAGTAAAAAATATGTTAAAAGGGGGTATGATGACAACACAGCATGCTCGTGGTCACATACCACAGCTGCATCATCATTATCATTGTCTTGAATGCTACGAATTTTCTTAACCCACGAAAGATATCACCAGAGAACAGAGAAATCGCATGAGACATTTCATAGAAATATTAGTTTCCATAGAAATTTATTCAAACAATGTAGCTAATTGCAAATAGCGTATAAATATGAGACTTATAGGTTATTCGATTTTTAATAGAATTTACTTAAATTTTGCAAAAACGCAGGTAGCAAAATGTAAATGGTCTAAAAGTGAATGAGTGTTTCATTGCCAAAAATAAGGGTTAATTCTACTAAAAATAGAATAACCTGCAAGTTTCAAATTAATCTTTGTTTTGGCTCATTTAGCACATGAAATTGCGATAACTTCAAAACTGTGTCATTGTTGCATGATCAGTACAGCTTGGGTTAATGACTTAAGTAATGCCTTAAAAATTATTGTCAAATGTTATGGCGTTAAATTTTTCAGCACAATCCTTTGGTCAGCTTGTTGTTTATATATAAACACTACATTTTTGTTTTTATAGCCATTGAAGTTCGCTTGTTTTATTTGTTAATGAGAAATGTTGCATGTTTGCAACAGCCAGCAACAGCGGAACAGCAACATCAGCAATCAGTGCTGCTTTCGTGCATACACGCACCACGCAAATTCCGCAACGCTGTGATTTTATTGTTTTACTATAAAAACAGGAATTGCTTTAGCAAGTTAAGTTCGGAAAATGGCTAGGGAAAAATTCAAATGTCATGCTTTAGCTCCGCTTCTTATACGAAAGACGTATCGTAATGTTTTACCCTTTCTTTAGCTAATTAAAGCTTTGGAATTTAAACATATGAAGAGACAAACATATGAGCCATGCAAGTTTGAGTTGAAAACGCTAAAATTTCTTAATTTTTGCTTTAAAATGCACCAACTGCGAGCGTTTCACATGCAACCACCATGTTCCACTGGATAAAATGTGTGCTGTCGACGCTGATTCAACGCAAATTTTGTTTGTGTTTCACAAAATTCCATTTCGTTCCATGCCTTAAAATTCAGCATTGTGTGTGTTTCGCACTTATCGTGTCATTTTGATGCTTAAACTGCGCACAAATTAAGTGTTTCACAAAATTCCATTTCGTTCCACACATTGAAATTCATAATTTGAAGACTTATGAGTTATTTTTATGTTAAAACTACGCAAAAGCTAAGTGTTCCATATAATTCCATAGCGTTCCACGCCTCAACTATAAATTGTGTTACATTCATGGGATAAGCGTGTGTACTCTCATTATGAAATTACGCTAAAATTAAGTGTTCCGAAAAATTCCATTTCGTTCCATGTGGCAAAAATAAATAATACTGGATTTACGTGCTTGTTGAGTGCTTTTGCACTTCAAAACAGCATTGATATTATGTGTTTCATACTGGATTTACGTGCTTGTTGAGTGCTTTTGCACGTCAAAACAGCATTGATATTATGTGTTTCATATAATTTCATTTCATTTCGGAAGGTCAAGTTTCAAATTCATTCCTTTTTTTGCAAATTTTCTTAATTTTATGCTGCCCCTATTAAAATTACTGAAATTTTCTACTTTTGCGTTGTTGTCTTTGATTTAATTTCATTTGTTTCTCATGTTTCGCCCACTGTATGCGTTTGTACTTTTCAATGCGTTGTGTGTTATCTCTCTTGCTTAGCATTCATTTCTTGTGCATTTCTTATGCGCTGATTTGTGTTCGTGTCTGTTTGTTTTTTTTTTTCTTCTTTTCTTAACATCTTAACGGATTTGAGTTTTTTTTTTTTATTTTTTTGTTTTCAATGAATTTTCGAATCATGATCATGAATAACATCAACGACTTGTCGAACATGGCTAAGAGGCAATTTACTGAAAATAAAGAGCAGCAAAACAAAAAAAAAAAAATAAAAAAAAAAATTGTCCAAGCTACAACAGATATAATAAAAAAAGAAGAAGAAAAAAAAAATGTTGTGTTTAATAAACGACGCAATACAACGCATCCACCCACCACCACACACGCAGCATGGTGATAGGTAGGTACCCCAAACAAAACCCGGACCCAAGCAAAGCGTACATGGCTTTATTGCAATTAGGATACGTTGTTGTTGTTTTTACTATTATCTGCTGTTGCTGTCATTTGTTGGTTATATTTGTTTTTGTTGTAGTTGTTGGCAACGCAAATTAGTTAAAAACGCAGTTAAGGCCATCATGCTTTTGTGCTCTATGTTTAACATGCAAGTTGCGTTGCCAGTTTGTGCGTTTTGTGTTTTTTTACTTAGTTGTGTAAGTGTTGTTGTCATTGTTAGTGTGCGACAACTGCACATTTTTTTATTTTTTTCCTGTTTTTGTATTACAAAAAGACAAAATTTCAGTTATATATGTTAGAAAAAATAAAATAAAATAAAAAAGTTTCGAGGGGCGAGAATTGGGAGGGATAAGCTAAGGTTCTATCCCACTGTAACTTTAAAAAGAGTTTAATTCAATTTTCATGTACCCACGGTTGAGATTGAATGCTGAATAAAGTTTTCAGAATAATCAAATTTCAGGTATACATACATAGGTATAGTGTTTGTTTGCTTCAAGACTGGCATAACTCAAAAAAAAAAAAATAAAATTTGGCTGAAATGGATAAATTATCGCCAGTTTTTATTTTGATCTGTGTAAAAAGTTCAAAGCGGGTGTATCGAATAAATTCAAAAAAAGTAAACAAATTGAAGTTGTGTCATTATTTTTGAAGAAGAAATACAGCTATCTGGGGCTCTTAATTTCCAGAATAATGCACAAGTCATTCATACTTATCATTCTCATCAGCAAAATCGACATACTTAGTATTACTTATGATGGAAGTAAAATGTCAAAACTCAAAGCATGGTCCGTTTTTGGCCTCCCAACAGGCTTTAAGTTGTGCGGAGGTTCAATTCACACTTTTGATATCAAGGAAATTTTAAAATTCTTTAATTTTTTTTTTGTTCTCATAGTTCGCACATTGTTTACGTGAAATTTATAAGAAATTGGTTGGTTTGCCGAAACGACTAGGCCACAGTAGCAGGATTAAACAGATAACTGGTCTGACAGAAGTAAAGCGTTATAGCTTAAAGCATAGTCCGTTTAAGGCCCCATAAAAGTGGAAAAGTTCTGCGGAGGTTCAATTCACACTTGTAATATCAAGGAAATATTAAATATTTTTAATTTTTTCTTTTGTTCTTATAGTTCGTAAGTTGTTTACGTGCATTTTATAATAAATTGCTTGGTATGTCGGAACCACTTGACCACAGTAGCAGAATTAAACAGGTAATTGACATGACGGAAGTAAAGAGTTATAACTTAAAGCGTGGTCCGTTTCTGGCTTCCCAAAAGGATAAATGTTCTGTTTTGAGGTTCAATTTACACTTCTGATATCAACAAAATATTAAAACTCTTTAACTTTTTCTTTGGACATTATAGTTCTCAAGTTGTTTACGTGAAATTTATAATAAATTGTTTGATAAGCCAAAATAACTGGACCTGAGTAGCGGAATTGAAACTTTTATATATGATAATGGTTATTTTAGAGAATAATGTCTTCACAAAGCTCATTAATCGTGCATGGCTGCTATTCTCTTCAGTATTTCTCCGATTTACTTACATAATTCTGTAATCATTTCAGACGGTTGCGTAAAAAAAAGACTACATGGAGACATGAATTTTTTTGGAACTATTGAAACCTGTGGCGATCAAGCGCTATTCAAATCTACCGAATAATTTGAGTTCAGCCAGAAGGTGTAAAACTAATTGCTATGACAGTCGTTCGACTTATCATAACTTTTATATCACAATAAGCAACAAGAACAGACATTTGAGTAGAATAGAAAACAGCATAGAAGAAATCAAGTTGAAAAAATAAGCATAACAAAAAAGCACCGCAATTCTAAAGTTAAGTTGTTGCTGCATTATTGCGTGCATTGCATAAGCAATTAGCTGCAACATTTTGTAGGCAACAACAATATGAAGCAACAAATCGTAACGTGCGTCGCCAACTTGCTGCATTACTGTTAAGACTTATTAGTAATGCTTGTCTTGAGGCAAAATGCCGCTGCCGCCATGCTGTCGCACAAATCATAGAATTTCATTTGCAAAAATGCATCAATCTTTTGACATCTTGTTGCGAATTTTCTTTTCGTGTTAATCATTTTCTTCAAATGGTTAAATTTTAAAAATAAACTGTCAACCATCTGGCGGTAAACAGATAAACTGCGAAGAAAAATAGGAAGAAGAGCTTTAAATACCACTAAATCATTCGATAAGAAAAGCCAGTTAGAAACACGCAGCCATTTTACAATATTATCCAATAAGGAACCGTATTTAGGCGTCACTTTGTCCCTGACGTGCTTAACGTGAAAATTTTGTCTCTCTTGAAAATGCCTCATGTTCATTAAAATATTCCTAACATCAAAATAAATACTATTTACGTAACAGTTTACTTGTTATTTAGCTAAATAGAGATTAAAATTGTACTTGGCTATTAAAGAAAAAATTGAAGTAAATGCGAAAATTGTAAAGTTGAATATTTACTTAAGAGTTAGGTATTAAAGGGTTAATTTAATGCACTATGTAATTCTACGAAACATGAGACACTGTACGACGACAGTTAAGGAGTTGCTTTTTAATCTTCGAGGAGACGAGTTGCTTGTGATCGGCGCGAAACGTGGCAAAAGCTGCTTAAAAAAAAAAAATTAACGGTGCGAAACGGCGTGGTTTTGTTTCACTTAATGAACATTAAATAAAAGTTTTTTTTTAGAAAAACAAAGAAAAAAAAAAAACTAAAACGCTAATGAACAGTGAAGTGCAAAGCAAAATCGAATTATACGCGTAGTTTTCAATAAAAAAAATAAGAACTTAGGCAAATTAACAACCCAAAAGTGAATGTACAATAGTTTGTTTTGTGCTACAAATACTACGCCTATTTTTCCCAAGAAAATAAAAGCCAAAAGTCAAAGAAAAGATGTAAAATAAACGCATAAGTTTAATGCTAAATTTTGCCCAGTGAAATTGTATGCGTGTGTGTGCATATGTGCATAGCCCTACCATTTTGAGACTCCGCTGGGTAGATGACAGAGACAAAAAGAAACGTGTAACATGTGTATACCTAACCTACAAAACGAAGAGAAAAAAAAAAATAACGATGTGCAAAACTGTATGAAAAGAAAATAGATCAAAAGTGAAATACGACAGTGGACCAAAAAGAAAATGAAACATAAGATGACAGTGCGCTCAGCTCAATGTGTCAAAGAGTTGCCAAATAAGTAAAAGTGATCTGTAAACAAAGTGAAACAAATAACCAATTCAATTTGTAATACAAAATAGATCGATTAACTTTAAATTAACTTTTTCTTTACTCGTGCTGTCGTAAATTAGTTGCAATTGCATATGCTAGAATCCTCGGTGTTGTTGTGGTTTTCGAATTTGGCGTTTCGTATTTAAATTCTTATAAAATAAACATTAATACAAAAAGAAATGAATAAAGAAATAAACATTAAAATTTCAAAAGTAAAAGAAATGAATGCCGGACGCGACTAATTTTAATTTGTTTAAAAAAAAAAAAACATGAAAAGATTAAAGCGATAAACAAAACACAAAGAAGTCGCAAAACAAACAAAATAAATTTTGAATCATCATAAAAGCAGCGAAAGATCTTATTCATCGATATGTCAACAACGGCCGGCCGAAACATCCATCAGAATCTCCAATTAATTGAGCAGCAGCTACATAGAGTGAGAAATATCTTGTAAAGTATTTTAAGTTTATTCTTTTTGTATATCACTTTATCCATTTCATTATTATATTTTTCTTTACATCATTCATTCTCATTACTCAATTTAATGTCCTTTAAGAATTAGTAAACAAAATAATGTATTTACTTTGTCTACAAAAAAATAAAAAAAATAAATTTAAAAATTTAAAAAGAAACAAAAATGAAAGAAGCGCTTCACATCTTAAAATTTACTAGGATTAAGACCATTCTTTGATTAGTTAGAATCATAAGCATTAAAATAAGAAATACACCTATATTTCTTAAATAAAGATTTATCTATATTTGTAAAATGAATATGAAGCGTTAAAACTTTTTATTTAAAGGGATGCCAATCCGATACAGTATGCAGCATTATAAGTAAGTAATCTTGAAGTACATCAGGGGCAATTTCATAATTGAGTGCCGGAATTGCCATAGGTGGGGCGGGACAATAGCACTCCAAGTGACAGAACATCGAGTCACTTGATTGCTTTTCATCGATTTTTCTTGGGGTTTACTGTAGGATATTAGATCTCAAGTTTCACTAATTTTTTTTTATGGCTATCATTATGGCATGACATTTTCTATGTTCACGCGTTAGGACAAAAAGGGAGAAGCACGACCATCAGATAGTCTAGCCGGAGATTAACCATTTTTATCATGCCGCTTTGTACCTAATGCCTTATTTTGAAAATATTTTTGTTTTTAACGTTTTGATTTCATTGTCATATAACCCGCGCGTAACATAGATGGCGCCCAACGTTAGCAAGCTTGATTTTTTCTTTCTTTCAAAAATGATTAATTTTCTGAATTTAGTTTATTTTTCTTGTTGGTCGCGTAACATAGATAACCAACGCTGATCGAAAAAACTAACGAAAAAGAACAAACAAACCAAAGATTAACGATTTTAGCATTTTCTTTTTTAAAGCATTCTGCATACAGATTTCATTTTAGAAAACGGAAAAAGTGGGAATGCTGCATTAGACCTAATATTTAGATTTGATTCTGAATTTAGTAGCAGTGTAGCGCTCAACTTATGAATTTTTTTTTAAAAAACCTTAGTGTGGCTGTTCGATTGTGGAAATTTTTTTTGTTGTTGAATTTTCAATAACATAAATTGAAACAATAATTTTTTTTGAATAATTTTGAATGCTGATCGCCTTCATGATACGAGAAATGGAGTCCGCATTTATTATTTGTAAGGTTGATATCTCGCGTTGCACATTTCCCGGTCATAAAAGAGTTTAGTACACCATAGCAGGATTTGTAAGTCCGTGAACTTTCTGTTCAAAGGAATTTCATGCCGCGACAAATTTTGGTTGGTGATAATATAGCAGCACACAGATCTGTATGTAGGAATTGAAGCCTGTTTGAGTCATTATATTTCTTTTAAAAGGATTTTAATTGTTAAACTAGGCGATTTAATTGAACTAGTCAGATTTGCAAAACATTTTAGTAGCTTTTCTTTGCAGTTCACACAATTGCTTTTTATAGTACTGCAGAGAGTTTTATTGGCATCCCTTTATTTTTTTTTATGAAATTTTCTTACTGGACTTAAAGATATACCGTTTGAAACTTCAAAAGCTGGAAAAAAGGTAACTATATTCAATAGTTATAATTTTTCTTCTTATTTTCTTAACAGTTTCTTTTAGTTGTTTGTACTAAATTTAATTATTACTAACAGCTTTGATATGAATAATTGATAGTTATATGTATTACATATACCTACTATATTAAATTTTAAATATTTTTTTTTCTTTGAAAAAGAAGACATCCGCGTGTGACACTAGAGATTTGTGGTCGTATTTTGAATTTCTTATTCGCCCAGAATTACGCGCGAGAATTTACACTTTTTTTTATTACTAAGATTTCAAAATTATTCCATTTTATAATTTTGAAAACTCGGACTAAACTTTATTTTTGTTGCATACATTATGCACCTTCGTTCAAAGGGTGACGCAACTAGCTCTCGAGGAACTCCTGGAAGAGGTAGAGGTAATTCAAACGCTAGAGGCTTAAGTGTTAACAATTCAGGTGGATCTTTAGGGACAACGCGTAATCCTCCCGTTTTGCACTCACCTCATACTTCAAGACTTTCCCTTGATATTCAGCAGGAAATATTTCAGGACCCTGCCGTTGTTCAGTACGCAATATCAAACTTGGGACAACCCTCTGAAGCCGGTTCACTCGAATCAGACAAACATTTACTAGACTTTTCCACCATGGCTCAACAGCCACCAGCGCAAAATCCACTTCCAAATACGGAAAATTCTGCAACTAATCATCCGCTCGATGTTGCCGAAGATAATGGTAATCAAGAGGCAAATTCAAATATGGTGTCCGTTAATGCACTCGCCACTTTGCTGCAACAGTCAATTCTTAGTAACCAGGAGGAGCTAAGATGCATTAGAGGCAACATTGACCGCCTTAATAGCAGAATGTCGACACAAAGCGCACAGCCATTGCAACAAAGGCAGTTACACAACTCGCAACCTATTCAGCAAGCATCTTTTAGTGGCTCACAGCCTATTCCTAGTTCAAGAATTGAAAATTTTCCAAAGCTTCAAGATTGGAAAATTTCTTACGATGGATCTGGCAATGCCCAAGATTTTCTATTTAAGGTTGATACACTTTCTCAGCGAACTAGATGTTCCACTGACCATTTGATGACCAATTTTCATGTTCTTTTGTCTGGAAAAGCTGATGAATGGTTTTGGCAATTTATCAGACAAAATCCGAATTCCACTTATCCGCTTCTTTGCTATTCTTTAAAAAAAGAATTTGGAAACCTTGAGAGTGATCATGAAGTTGTGCTTAGAATTTCACTTAGGAAACAGTATAAAGATTCTTTTGACGACTTTTACAGTGACGTACTCTTAATGAATTCTCGTTTAAGACAGCCTATGACCGATAGCGTGTTGATTGACATTATGAAAAAAAATCTTAATGTCAACCTTAAATACATGCTTTTTAATTGCAAATCAAATAATTTAGACAGTTTTCGTGATGAAGCTCGAAAGGCAGAAGAGGTTCTCCGTGAGAATAAACATCACACACCATTTTTAAACCCGCAAAGGCAGGTACATGAAATTGATCTCGAGTCAAAAGATTCTGCTGTGGACTCTGAACGTGATCCACAAATAGAAGCGTTGCAATTGACACGTCGTTTTTCCAAACCCGACTATTCTAAGATACAATGTTGGAATTGTATGAAACTCGGACATTCCTATATTTATTGCCCAGAGGCAATAATGAATACTTTTTGCTTTAAGTGTGGACAAAAAGGAGTAGTAACTCCAAAGTGTCCTAATAATCATCAGGGAAACCACACTCAGAGCGTGATGGCCACCGGGGACTCACGTTCTTCCCACTCAACCCCGAGTTACAATTAAATTCATCTGTTTCAAATATAGCAGAAGATTCCATAACTTTACCAAAACCTAATTTTGTTAAAGTTATTAAAATTTTAAAACCAATTACCCGTGACTTTTCGTGTCAAACAGACACCACTTACTCTGACTTTCAAAATCGGTTAAATAATTATGAAACCGTTAGAAACCGAATTTTTAAAAATGAAATTTGCTCTATAAAGAAAATTAATGATCTGAAAAAGTGCAGATTGAGACATAAGAAACGGAAAAGATTTAGGAAAATAGTAGAATCCACTGTGCTGTCCACTAGCGGTGACGATCGTCCTTTCATTAAAGTTAAAGTTTTTGATGGATTTTTAGTTGGCCTACTTGATTCAGGAGCTAGCGTTTCTGTTTTAGGAAAAGATTGCCATATATTTTTGGAAAAACATAAAATTCCTATAAAATCTTTTAAGTCGTCACTATCTACTGCGGATGGAAATAAACAAAACATTATTGGTTTCTGCGAATTTCCTGTCACTTTCAAAAATGTTTCTAGAACAATAAATTTTTATATTGCACCATCACTGACTCAGGAAGCGTATTTCGGAGTAGATTTTTGGCGAGCATTCGCAATCGCTCCTGACATTTTTCCACAAATAAGCTCGTTGAGTATCAGTGAAGATTCGTTAGAAACCCCTGATTTAGATTTTCATGTTTTGACTGCCGAACAGAAATTTTCGCTTGAAAAAGTTATTTCACAGTTTCCCTCTTTCGAAAAAATGGGACTTGGTTGCACAAATTTATTAGAACACCATATAGACACAGGTGATGCAGTACCTGTGAAATCGAAACATTTTCCTCTTTCACCTCCAAGACAAGAAGAAGCATATCAAGAAGTCGATAGACTATTGAATATGGGAGTGATAGAGGAGTCGAATTCACCATGGTGCAGTCCTGTCGTCTTGGTTCGCAAACCGGGAAAAGTGAGGCTGTGCATTGATTCGCGAAAGCTTAATGCCTTAACTAAGAAGGATTCTTATCCGCTACCCCATATAAACGGGTTACTAAGTAGATTGAAAGATACTTATTTCATAAGTGGAATCGATCTTAAAGATGCGTTTCTGCAAATCAAGTTATCGGATTCTTCAAAGGAGAAAACTGCATTTGTTATTCCAGGGAGACCCCTGTATCACTACAAAGTAATGCCCTTTGGGCTTTGTAATGGTCCTCAGACAATGAGCCGTCTGATGGATAAAGTTATCCCTTCGAAGTTCCGAGAAAACGTATTCATCTACTTAGATGATTTATTGGTTTGTTCCACAGATTTTGACACCCATATGCAACTGTTGAGTGATGTAGCTAAATGTTTAAAAGACGCTAATCTGACCATAAATGTAGCTAAAAGCAAATTTTGCCAAAGGGAAATAAAATATTTAGGATATCGGATAGGTCATGGTTGCCTGAAGGTGGACCCTGAAAAGGTTAAAGCCATCAAAGACTTCCCTTTGCCTAAATCTCCTCGGCAAGTAAGACGTTTCATTGGCATGGCAAATTGGTACCGTTCTTTTATAAGCAATTTTGCCAACTTAGCTGGCCCCTTAACTGATTGTTTGAGGAAAAAGACTGGAAATTTTCAGTTGACCGATGATGCCATTGAATCCTTTGAAAAAATCAAAGATGCACTTTCTACAGCCCCTGTCCTGGCCCAGCCAGATTTCACTCGTGAATTTATAATTCAGTGTGATGCATCACGCATTGGTGTCGGTGGTTTGCTTCTTCAATGCGATGACGAAGGTAAAGAACACCCCATTGCTTATGTTTCACAAAAGCTCAACAAAGCTCAACGTAATTATACAGTTACGGAGCTTGAGTGCATGGCAGCGGTGGTTTGCATTAGAAAATTTCGACCCTATATTGAAGGTTTGCCTTTTAGAGTCATAACTGACCATTCAAGCCTTAAATGGCTAATGACTCAAAAGGATCTAAATAATCGTCTAGCGCGTTGGAGTTTGGCACTCCAGTGCTTCGATTTTAAAATAGAGCATCGAAAAGGAGCTTTAAACGTAGTTCCAGACGCTTTATCGCGTTTTGACGTGGACGAAATTGGCACAGAAAATCTTATGCCTGATATTGACCTTTGTTCGTCAGATTTTGACAGCATTGAATACCAAGATCTTCGTAAGACCATCACTGAAAATGATGCTTCATTACCTGATTTATGCGTTAGCCCTAATGAAGGTTTAGTGTTTAAGCGCGTTAAGTTCAGACAGGGTTGTGAAGAAGAAGAGGAGGATTTGTGGAAGTTGTGGTTACCGAAAAATCTGACCACTGAAGCCATTAAAATTGCTCACAATTCAGCTGCTGGTTGTCATGGCGGATATGCCAAAACACTTGAAAGGGTTCGTCAAAAATATTTTTGGCCATCAATGGCAAAAGATATAAAGATCTTTGTTGCAAATTGCGACACTTGTAAGTCAGTAAAACCGACAAACCAAATTTTAAGACCACCTATGGGCCAAGCGTTTATAACCGAACGTCCTTTTCAACGGCTGTATTGTGACTTTTTAGGTCCTTACCCCATGAACAAGGTAACCAAAAACACCGTGCTTTTCATTGCACTTGATCATTTGACCAAGTTTATCTTTCTCAAACCAATGAGGGCAGCAACAACAGCCAATGTGATGCATTTTTTTCAAAATGAAGTTTTTCCCGCTTTTGGCGTACCTCAATTTATGCATAGCGACAACGGTAAGCAATTCACATCGAAGGAGATGCAACAATTTTTGTCTGGATATGGTATTCACCATATTAAAACAGGTTTTTATTCTCCGCAGGCGAACGCTTCAGAGCGAGCAAATCGGGAAATCATCACTAAGTTGCGAATTTTTCTTGAGGGCCATAGCGATCATTGCAATTGGGATAGATATGTACCCCAAATTCTTTCAGTTCTGCGCAGTGATTACCACTCGGCAATAAAATGTTCCCCATATTTCGCTGTTTTTGGACAGAATATGTGCCAGCACGCTTCCTCTTATGCAATTCTCCAAAAACTCAAATGTTTAGAATACGATGACGTTAAGATCGAACTTAAATTTGATCGCCTTAATAGAATGCGCGATAAAATTCGAAAAAATCTGGAAGTCGCTCATGAAAAAGCGACCAAAACTTATAATACACGATCGAAACCTGTTAATTATCGTATAGGTCAGGAGGTTTTTAGAGAAAATGTTAGCCATAGCAATTTTGCAAAAGGCATTATCTCTAAATTTAACCGAAAATTCATTAAGTGCCGCATAAGGAAGAAAGTTGGAAACGCATTGTATGAATTGGAAGACTTTAAAGGGAACTATCTTGGTACATACCACGCCGATAAAATTAAACCCTAAAATTTTGTCTCATGAGCCTATTTCATAATATTGTTTCGCCCGCAAGGGCATCTTTTCATAAAGGAGAGATGACGGGAGTAACGACCCTGCGTACCCTAGTGAATCCAAAAAGCGTCTGTTCCCACAGTGGGCGGCTTATTGGTCAGCGTCTGTTCCCAGATTGGGCGGCTGTGTACTTTTGTAGGTTACCCTAAGGCTGGGGTTGCATTGGGTATAACTTCGTGCGACAGTTCGGTCGTACGACCAAATCATGGTCCGGTGGAGGTGTGTGGTTGACTTTTCGATATTCATCTCCTTGTATTTTTTTCGTACGACTTCGCTTGATGCGACCAAAATTTTTTTTGTTTTTGTCAGCCACTGGTACGAGGTGATGAATGTTGGGAAGGTAGCTATACATACTTTATTGGGGCGTGCATTTCTTTTCTTCGTGCGGCTGGATTTACGTATGAGGTGTATCAAATGCAACCTTAGCCGAAGGTAACTGAGCTATGTTCGGGACCGCTCGGCATACAGTCTTGTCAAGGCAGGCTGCTAATAATTACTTAATTTTTTTTATATTTGTTTTAAAACTCGTTCCAGACAGCGGAGCCATAACGATAAGAGTGCGTTTGCACTTGGCCGGCCTTTTGCGAGTTAAATCACTGAAAGTTCGACCAAGGGCAGACGCAATCTACATCCCTAGGTCCTCTTTTGGACTAAACGGTGGAGGTTTCACCGGGGGGTCTTCGTTATGGTGATGTTGGACCCATGGACATTTTTGCCATCTGACTAATTGGTCAAAATTATACTTTGTTTCGCCCGGCTATTCGTGGGTCGTGCCACACGATTTTCTTAAAGGTTTTAATGCTAGTCTTTGTGTAGCGCGCGGGTGTCTTCTTTCTTTTAGCACAAGTTTGTTCATTTCGCCACTAATTGCACGTTCAGTAAATCCGTTTTCCTGTTTGCTTTAAGTCTGAAAAGCCTTAAAACAAAGCAGGTGTGTTGCGAATTTTCTTTTCGTGTTAATCATTTTCTTCAAATGGTTAAATTTTAAAAATAAACTGTCAACCATCTGGCGGTAAACAGATAAACTGCGAAGAAAAATAGGAAGAAGAGCTTTAAATACCACTAAATCATTCGATAAGAAAAGCCAGTTAGAAACACGCAGCCATTTTACAATATTATCCAATAAGGAACCGTATTTAGGCGTCACTTTGTCCCTGACGTGCTTAACGTGAAAATTTTGTCTCTCTTGAAAATGCCTCATGTTCATTAAAATATTCCTAACATCAAAATAAATACTATTTACGTAACAGTTTACTTGTTATTTAGCTAAATAGAGATTAAAATTGTACTTGGCTATTAAAGAAAAAATTGAAGTAAATGCGAAAATTGTAAAGTTGAATATTTACTTAAGAGTTAGGTATTAAAGGGTTAATTTAATGCACTATGTAATTCTACGAAACATGAGACACTGTACGACGACAGTTAAGGAGTTGCTTTTTAATCTTCGAGGAGACGAGTTGCTTGTGATCGGCGCGAAACGTGGCAAAAGCTGCTTAAAAAAAAAAAATTAACGGTGCGAAACGGCGTGGTTTTGTTTCACTTAATGAACATTAAATAAAAGTTTTTTTTTAGAAAAACAAAGAAAAAAAAAAAACTAAAACGCTAATGAACAGTGAAGTGCAAAGCAAAATCGAATTATACGCGTAGTTTTCAATAAAAAAAATAAGAACTTAGGCAAATTAACAACCCAAAAGTGAATGTACAATAGTTTGTTTTGTGCTACAAATACTACGCCTATTTTTCCCAAGAAAATAAAAGCCAAAAGTCAAAGAAAAGATGTAAAATAAACGCATAAGTTTAATGCTAAATTTTGCCCAGTGAAATTGTATGCGTGTGTGTGCATATGTGCATAGCCCTACCATTTTGAGACTCCGCTGGGTAGATGACAGAGACAAAAAGAAACGTGTAACATGTGTATACCTAACCTACAAAACGAAGAGAAAAAAAAAAATAACGATGTGCAAAACTGTATGAAAAGAAAATAGATCAAAAGTGAAATACGACAGTGGACCAAAAAGAAAATGAAACATAAGATGACAGTGCGCTCAGCTCAATGTGTCAAAGAGTTGCCAAATAAGTAAAAGTGATCTGTAAACAAAGTGAAACAAATAACCAATTCAATTTTTAATACAAAATAGATCGATTAACTTTAAATTAACTTTTTCTTTACTCGTGCTGTCGTAAATTAGTTGCAATTGCATATGCTAGAATCCTCGGTGTTGTTGTGGTTTTCGAATTTGGCGTTTCGTATTTAAATTCTTATAAAATAAACATTAATACAAAAAGAAATGAATAAAGAAATAAACATTAAAATTTCAAAAGTAAAAGAAATGAATGCCGGACGCGACTAATTTTAATTTGTTTAAAAAAAAAAAAACATGAAAAGATTAAAGCGATAAACAAAACACAAAGAAGTCGCAAAACAAACAAAATAAATTTTGAATCATCATAAAAGCAGCGAAAGATCTTATTCATCGATATGTCAACAACGGCCGGCCGAAACATCCATCAGAATCTCCAATTAATTGAGCAGCAGCTACATAGAGTGAGAAATATCTTGTAAAGTATTTTAAGTTTATTCTTTTTGTATATCACTTTATCCATTTCATTATTATATTTTTCTTTACATCATTCATTCTCATTACTCAATTTAATGTCCTTTAAGAATTAGTAAACAAAATAATGTATTTACTTTGTCTACAAAAAAATAAAAAAAATAAATTTAAAAATTTAAAAAGAAACAAAAATGAAAGAAGCGCTTCACATCTTAAAATTTACTAGGATTAAGACCATTCTTTGATTAGTTAGAATCATAAGCATTAAAATAAGAAATACACCTATATTTCTTAAATAAAGATTTATCTATATTTGTAAAATGAATATGAAGCGTTAAAACTTTTTATTTAAAGGGATGCCAATCCGATACAGTATGCAGCATTATAAGTAAGTAATCTTGAAGTACATCAGGGGCAATTTCATAATTGAGTGCCGGAATTGCCATAGGTGGGGCGGGACAATAGCACTCCAAGTGACAGAACATCGAGTCACTTGATTGCTTTTCATCGATTTTTCTTGGGGTTTACTGTAGGATATTAGATCTCAAGTTTCACTAATTTTTTTTTATGGCTATCATTATGGCATGACATTTTCTATGTTCACGCGTTAGGACAAAAAGGGGGAAGCACGACCATCAGATAGTCTAGCCGGAGATTAACCATTTTTATCATGCCGCTTTGTACCTAATGCCTTATTTTGAAAATATTTTTGTTTTTAACGTTTTGATTTCATTGTCATATAACCCGCGCGTAACAATCTTTAGTGAAAAGTTTTTAATAGCGTTGTATTTCTTTGACTGCCACTTTGACAGCTTGTCGATTAATGAGTTGCAAGTTGAATAGCAAGAAATCCTATATGTATGTAAGCGAAGCGAGCAGTAGTAGCACCACTCACTTAACTCATTTAAGTTGATGTTGCTTAATGAGTTAATTTTGACAGCGTACCATCATCATGCGGAATGCTTACAAGTCAAATTGACAGCTGACAAAGGGATGGTCGTTAGCAAGTTAAAATATGATAAAATGTATAAATATGTATGTAAGTACAAAAAGATACTGTATGAGCTTTGCTTTCAACTGTAAATGTTTGGTCAGCATAATGTGTTTTATTATACTGACAAAATGTAAGGTGTGTTTTATGAAATAAAAGTTTTTAAAATGAAATTAAAATGAATTGACTATAAGTATTGTATTTAGCAATTATTTGTACAAAAAAACATTAACTATTTGAAATCATAAATTCTTTTCATTGGGGAACAAAATGGAATCGTGAAATATGTGCTTAACAGTTTCATTTACACTAACTATCATTTTTTTTAAGACTAGGAAAAATTTGTATGTGGAACGCATTGAAAATTTGGCTTATCACTAAAAAAACGTCCAAAAACATCTTTAAATGTACAATTTATTCAAAACTATTCGAAAATTATATTAAATAATTCAGTAAAATGTGGACTTAAACAACACGGAACAATATGGAATCATGAAACACATGCTTAACAAGTAATTTTATGTGTTAATATTTCATTTTAAGCAAAAGAACGCACCAACAAGCAAATGGAACGAAATGGAATTTTGAAACATTTGCTCAAAATATGTCACAATATGTACATATATGAAATACGCGAAAAATAAACAAAATGGTATGGAATGTATTTAGTTAAACTGTTTATAATTGAAATATTTTTTTATTTGCACTGCGGAACAAAATGAAATCGTGAAATATGTACTAAATAGCTTTACCTACATATTTACTTTAGTTTTTTTAAAGAAATAAGCAGAAACTTTTATGTGGAACGAAATGAAATTTTGGAACATAGTTTAGAAAGTACCTACCCAAACCACTTTTTAAATTTAAAATAAACAAAAGTGGAATGGAAATGGACATTAATTTTGTTTTTTATTCATTTAAAATCAAATTTCTTTGTACTGTGGTACAAAATGGAATCGTGAAACATGTGCCAAATAGCTTCATTTACATACTAACATTGAATTTTCTAAAATATAAGCCAAAAATTTCATATAAGTACGCAAGATAACGCTTGTGAAACGAAATGGAATTTGAAAACATTGTCACAACATATGTAACAAATTCTCTTCAGCGCAAAAAAATAATATCAAATTAATTAAAACGAATTAATTGTAAGTAATTATGCAAATATTTAACGAAACAAAAGAAAATATGCATTTGAAATGAAATGAAATTCTGGAACAAATTTTTTTGAAATTCCACTTTTTTGAATTTTCTGAAACTAAAATAAAGTTAAATGCAGCGGTTTCTCAAAGCAGAACAAAATGGAATCATGGAACATAAGCTTAACAAGTTATTTTGTGGAAGTGTATTCCATTTTAAGCAAAGAATGTAGAAATTACTACAAGGAACGCTATGGCATTTCGGAACATTTATTTAGAATAATTTTAAAATCTTAACGCTTTATTTTATGTGCGTATGCTCCATTTTAAGCAAAAAAATGCAAAATTTCAATGTGGAACGAAATGGAATTTTGAAAGTCTTGAAATAAATGGAAATCTTATTCTTAATTAAAATTTCTCTGCACTTCAAAATAAGCTAGTGAAGTAAAATTTATGTCTGACACATTTCTCAAAAAAAAGAAATATATAACTTTTCATAGGTCCTCTACTCATTTCATATTGTACGCACTCGCCTGCTGTTTGCTAATTGTCAATGTAACTTTGCTTGCATTTCGTATCACATCCTTGAAATGTCAGCTTAATATTTCATAAAGTAAAAGATGATTATAATTTTTTAAAAAGCGCTAAAAGGACAGCATAATGAAAATATTACTCTCATAATGCATGTATTAATTTTTTTGCACTTTCTTCACTATCACAACGTTTACAAAAAACGCACACTTTCATCATCGATGCGCACTCAAGTTGCCTTTGACACTTGGCATCTTTTTGAACTCGCGCTGTGAATGAACATTATTTTGTGTGTCATGTCAGTATGAACGTTGCGCTAATTAAATGGCATGAGCAGTGAGTAAGAGAAAAAATTTTAAAATATTAAAAAAATATTTTATACGGAAAAATAGCAAAGTTTAAGAGAAGTCAAGGATACAAAATGGAAAAAATTTTAATTTGGTCGCATACCCAAAAGTTTTCCATTTCGTAAAGTTTTTTTCAACCATTTTCTTTAAATTTGCGTTCATATATGAAAAATTAAAGAAAAGCAAAAAGCAAGGACATTCAAAATGAGCACACGCCAAAAATTTGTCTAGCAAGTGAAAAATTAATTTCATATTGCTTAGGTCATGACCTAATTAAACAAAGGTCTAAACGTGGCTGCTGGCTGTGCCTGGTTTGCGCCATTTAAGTTTTTATGGCGTTCTTTTAATTAAAAACATAAAGTTTTTCCTTTTGTTAATGCAGAAAAATACAAAAAAAAAAAAAAAAAAATAATTTAAAGGAAGGAGAAAAGGATACGTTGTTAAAGAACACATAAAATGTGCGTTGCTTAGAATTTAAAGCGTATGGTGAAAACTTTAAGTATTTAATTTGTCTGTGATATTTGTTCGCATCATTTTTCTTTAGCAATGTCTGCTTTTGGCATAAGTTTATGTTTTTGACAGCAGCAAATTGTTGGGTAGAACCATAAAATAACACAAAAAGTTTGACAGCATTGTTCATATGCTGGGCAAATTTATGAAAATGGAATGCATAATTGCTAAAAATAAAATTGATTGCTGTGATAGAAATGACAACATTGTGATTGGGTTGCTGTAATATTGTATAATACTGACAATAAAAACAATACTGACAGCACGGAAAATAATGTAAGTTCTTATTTAACAATAAAGTTAATACTGGCAATGTTGATATACTGAAAATATCGGCAATACTTGCGAAAACGCTGGCAATAATGATAACACGTTCGACATTAACAACTGCTATATTAAAATACTCAATTTGTAATCATCACAGCAATATGCATTGATAATACTGGCAACATTGGCAATGCCTATAGATTTTCGAAATACTGACATTAGTGGGTAACAATGGACAATACTGAAGTATCTGATATACTAGACAATATTGACAATAATGCCAATACTGACAATGATACTGACGATATTCACTATAAAAAAATTTTTCAAATACTTAAAATGCCAATGATGGCTTTATTAACAGAACTAAAAACTAGTAACTAAAACTTAACTTTTAACTGTAATCAGTGATTGTCGAGAACAATGGCAATAACAGTAGTACTAAAATAAATGACAACATTGCTAACACTGATAATAATGAAAGTTCCCATTGACAATACTGACAACTACTAAAATTTTGGGTATATTTAGATCAGTGACTAAGGCAAATATTGACGATAAAAATAGTACTAAAATTACTGACAACATTGCCAACACTGATGAGAGTATAAAGAATACAAACAATTATACAAATTCTCGGAATATTGACAATGACAATACTGGCAACAGTGACAAAAATTATAAAATTAATGATACGGATAATATCAATATTGACAATTAGAAATACTGAGGTAATTGGATAAGCAAACTATTTACTGAAATACCTTGCAGGACTACGGACTATTCCAAAACTGGTTTGTAAACTACTTCATGGGGGCGACCGACTACTCCAAATTCTGGTTCCGTCATATATAAAGTTCTATTTACGTCTTGTAATGTTTGTCATTGGAAGTAACCAATTGTCTCCTTATGCATAACATTGAGACTAGAAAAAGGTCAATTGTCTCCTTATGCATTACATTCGGATCAAAAAAAGGCAAATTTATTTTTTATTTTATTTTTTTTTCAAATTTGAAAGAATTTTATTTAATATACAAATTTTTACACAAAAACGTCGAAAGGTTTCATAGACTAATCTGCTTAAGACTTTGATATATATGTACTTCTGAGCATTTTTTTCCGGGATCAAATCTCATTGTGGATGAATTTTATTAAGTTTTCTATTACTTTCTATGTCAGCTATATTGGACATATGTTTAGTTTTCCGCTCTGAAGACTCTTCAGACAAATTTTGTACTAATAAATGGAAATTTAAAAATTGGAATTGAAAATCATCAAGTAGAGGATTTGAACCCTGGTCTCTCAACGCAGCGCAAGTCATTAGCCCGATACACTATCGTTTGCTCTTTTTAATAGTCGACGAACTTCCAAACAGAATATACGAAGTCAGTAACGTTATAATTTTACTGACACAATCGATTCACAATTGGACCACTTTTGGTACTAATGAGGGATTATGCATAGCATTCGGACCATTTTTGATACAAATGACCAACTTTGCGCTACATTTGGACCATTTTTGGTACAATTGATAACATAGTCCTGCGATGAAAAAAAGTATGAGATATACAAGTTGAATATAGTCCTTTACGGGGATTAGCAATACCTTTACTTCAATCGATAATAATGTGAAACTAATAATTCAATTGAAAAAGTTAAAACCACACTTTAAAGAGGAAGCTCAGAGCTACTCAATACCGCTGTCAAAAGTGAACTAGACTACTTTCAGGATGTACGCCATATGTCTGAAAATAGCGTTTCTTGCACTTTAAATTTAAGATAACTCAAAGATGGGACTATTGAGACAATTGTCTCCGTCGGCTCTACAGGTTGATGACACAGACAAAGCTAAGGATAATGCCAATACTTAAAATACTGAGCGTAACGAGCACACTAACAATACCAATATTATTAATTTTTACAACTTTTCCATAACTTTTGAACACCATGTCATGGAATCGTCCCTTAAACTAACATATATTCCTCAACATTATGAAAAATTGTGTGTGAAATGGAAACCATAAAATTTAACATTTCATTTTTTTTTTTTTGTTCGCTGTTCTGCACTTATTGTTGTTTTTGCCACTGTTAAACTGTCAAATCTGAAGCGCAAATGATTTATGTGCCTTGTCATTAACGGACATTATCGATCCAGTAGTAACAGCAACAACAACAACTAAAATAGATGTTGCCTCTGTGTACTAAATGACATTAAATAATGTTTGGGTAACACATATTTTTAGGCGCCTACCATATATTCTGTTTTTTATTTCAGTTTTTTTTTTCTTTTTTTTTTTTTTTGCAAACGCAAACACAAAATGGCGCTGCTAGTGCTGCTGTCTGTCAAAAGTGAAAGGTTATGCGGCCTAGTTATTTAAGAGGGACCCTTTGCCTATTTTCTATACACATAAATGTTGACCCGTTTGTCAAAGGGAGAGAAGAAAAAACAAAGAGTTGCGAAAAAAAAAGACAAAAAACTTAGAGTTATGTTTAAAGGAAATTTTGTTGACAGCAGCAGTAGCAGTAACAACAACATCAACGACGATGACAAAATGACAAGCTAGTTTTTACTTTGACAGTTGTTATATATTGCATGACTTTTTTGTGGCCTCGTTTTCTTTTTTCGGGGTTTATTTTGCTTTGCTTTAGTTTTTTTTGGTTACTATTTTTGTGGATTTTTGCTTTTAACCAACCAAAACTACTGAATATTTTATGTTTTCTAGTGGCATTTGAATTTGAACTGTATTTTTATGTTACCATTTTTGGTTTTTCTTTTTCATTCTGCTGTTTTCACTCAGCTTATTTGCTTTTACGAGTGATGCAAAAATATCACTGAAAGCAAGAAAATGCTAATTCATCATTTGTTTGACATGTGCTGCTTTACTGCTTTTACTGTTGGTGTTGCTGCTGTTTGTGATGAAATGCAGTTGAGTTGTGACAGTAAAATTTGTTGATCTTAAACTGTGTTTTACCATGATGATTATTAGTAATTTTGAAATTGTTTATATTTTCCTTTAGAGAAGCATTGCTAAGCTGAGTTCCTTAAACTTTTTTTGTTGACAATAGTGACAGCGCCGATAATATGCCCATATGCTTAATATTAACATCGATGATAATACTAGCAAATTCTAGCAAATTAATGCAATATATTTAAACTTTTTTCACTAATAACTTTTACAAGAGCCTTAGCATTAACAACTATAGGCAGTATTGATAATTTTCAATATTTTGACAACATTGATATATTATAATACTTATAGTGATGACAAAATTTATATTACTAGAATCGCCCAGTAGTCAAAACTCGACTACAAGTGTATTAAATAATTTTGGTACTTTTTGAATACTTTTAGTACGTTTTTGCTATTTGGTATAAAATAAAAAAACTCATTTATCATCCCTGGTACATTAACAAATGTAAAACGAAAAGAAAACAAAAAGCATGAAGTCAATATCAGCCAGCTTTTTTTCTTTCTCTTTGTGATTTATTCTCATTTCAACTCTGTGTGACCACGTATTTTGTTATTACTAAAATTGAAAAATTTGCATTTAATTTTACTTGGTTCAATGGCAAAATATTAAAATAATTTTAACTTTGTGCACATTTACACACAAATATCTTTCTAATTGTGTATAATTCAAAGTCGTGCTTCATTTCTAATATAGTAAAAAAGGTAGGACAAATTTTTGTCTTGCTTATTAATATTTGGATTAGCTCGTTACACCGATGATTCCAAGAAAGTCTCTTAATAATAAAAATAGTATTGGAATTGTTGCCACTATTATACACCGTGACAATACTGAAATTTGGAATATATTGGACAGAAATTATGTACATGGTTTCATTACAAAACCTAAAAAATTGACAAAAATAGCGATTTTTTTGTGAATTTTGCAGAAGTGCAAAAAGTGGTTTGTGACAAACGCTTCTTCATATAATTGTCCATAGCTCGGACAATTCCTAACCGATTTTAATGTTCAGACCATTTTGAAAAGGTTTTGGCTGCAGGATTTTTCAGAAAGTACAAATATTTTGGAAAATGTAACTGGGATTTTCTTTACAACTCTTCGAGCGCAATCCAGAACTCTAATCAGAACTCCTCTACGATAAAATTTTAATTTTCGGGTATTTAAAAAAAACCGAAAATTTTTTCTGATTTTTCGATTAAAATTAAAAATACGAATATTTTGGAAAAATATTACATGTATTTTCTTTAGAACTCTTCGATCGCTATTCAGAACTCTAATCAGAACTCCTCTACGATGAAATTATAATTTTCGGATACTTAGGAAACCGAAAATTTTTCTGATTTTTCATTTAAAATACGAATATTTTGGAAAAATGTTGCAAGGATTTTCTTAAGAACTCTTTGGGTGCAATGCAGAACTCCAATCAGATCTCCTCTACGAAAAAACTTTAGTTTTCAGATACTTAAAAATAGACAAAAATTTTTCTGATTTTGCATTTAAAATCAAAAATACGAATATTTTGGAGAAATGTTTCAGGGATTTATTTTAGAACTTTTTGAGCGCAACCCGAAACTTTGATCAGAACTCTTTTACGATAAAATTTTAGTTTTCGGATACTTAAATAAATCCAAAAAATTTTTCTGATTTTTCGATTAAAATGAAGAGCATGAATACGAGTGTTTCGGAAAAATGTCGCAAGGAATTTGAGTATAACTTTTTGAGCACTATCCAGATCTTGGATCAGAACTTTTTTCGCACAAAATATTTTTATAAAATTTTTTTATGAAATATTTTTTCACCACAAAAAAAAAAAAAAAAAATTGAAAGAAAATTAGATAAAAAATAGAAAAAATATTTGGAAAAAAAATGAAAAATAAATATACAAAGAACTCTAGAAATCTTTCCTGTGAGCTCAAAAATTATATCAGAACTCCTCAACGTGAAAAACACTGCTCTGAGCAAAAGAAGTAAGCATCCGATTTTTGGTCTAATTTCACAGAACTATTTGGAATTTTGTGAAAGAACCTCGAACTTTTCCCAACGGACCCAGAATTCTAAAAACAAAATGTTTGGAAAAACCCGGAGCCAACTTCACACGAGTAACGGCTGAGGCTAATCTATATTGCTTCTATTTAAAATAAGAATGGAAGCTTAGCCATTAATTTTTCCAAAAAACTTTTCTTTAGAGAATTCTTTCTGTATGTATTTCCTGTACGTTCCACGTACGTACGTACGTTTATTGAATATTGAATATGCTTAAAAAATTGTATTTTCATGATCCTTGCCTCAAATATATAAAAATTTCAGTTTTTGTTTTAAACTTCTGATTCGGAGGTTTATGACAGCTTTGATGTCAAAACGAACTAGCATCCATCGCGCTGAAAATTTAAAGTGGAGTCCGTTTGACTAAGCACGTGCTTTTTTATTTAGCTCGAACCAATAATCCAATATTAATGGTGTTAATGAAAAAATATAAATTAATAAATTTTTATGTCACAATTCATGCAGTTATTAATATGTTGGTTGGTTCGATGATGTTTAGGGGGCTTAAAAGTATTGGAAGCGACAAAATACTTTCGTCTGCAGCATTAAATGAAATGGCAGCTGAATCATCGCTTCTTATTAGTTAGACAAATTGCATTTTGTGGAAATGCCAAACAGGTTTATTAACTGATGATTTTTTTTTCGAATTGAAGAAATAAATAAATGTCATATTTGACAGCTGGTGTGTTTTTCAGAGATAGTCCTGTATGTCCTGTAAATCATATCAAAAGTCAGAGAAAAAGAAACAGCGTTTTTCTAGGTGTTTTCAGAGTTTTTAAAGTTGCTCACTTGAGATTTAAGATAATGGACTTTACGTTATTTTAAACTTGCTCAAATTCTGCATTTACAATTTTCGTAAAAGTTTAAAGTGACATAAAAATAATGTAGAGATATCGACAATAATCAGGTGGCAACCATTAAAATTTATGTTGGAGCTTCGCAAGATGGTTCGAAGCAAGATAAGGGGGTTGGCGCTAGATTTTTTGTTCTGAACTCCAATACTTGAAAATCCTACAAGCTACTTACTGACTGCAGCTTTTTTCAGGCAGAGGTAGTTGCGATTCAAAAAGCCGCAGATTTTTTAGTACGAAATATTTCTTATAAAAAAATAAACATTTACGTTTAGTCAAGCAGCTCTTAAAGCACTTAAAAGCAACAATATTAATTCTAAAACGGTATCAAATTGTTACGAATCTTTGCAAAGCCTGAGCAATAATAACTCAGTACGATTACTGTGGGTTCCTGGTCACTGCAACATTGTGGGAAATGAAAGGGCTGACGAGGTTGCTAAACAAGGTGTGCAGTTACTCAATGCTCCCTTAATTGTAGAAGTACCGCTTAAGTTTTACTATACGCAAAAGACTAAGCAACTAGAAATTTTAGCGGAAATTAGATGGCTGAATAACACAAAAAACAAAACGGCCAAAAAATTCTGGCCCTCTTACAATAATAACAAAACTACATATTATGTACTCTCTCTTAGCAAAATCAATTGCAGACTGTTGATTGGTGTTACAACTAGACACTGCCTAATAGGACACCATGCATACAGGATGGGATTAATATCAAACAACTGGTGCAGAAACTATTCCGAACCCGATGAGGAAGAAACGGTAGAGCACATCTTGTGCTATTGCCCGGCGCTAACCAGACTCAGAATGGCAACTCTTGGGCAGGCTATGTTCAGCTCCATAAATGAGATAGCTGGAACAGCATTATCGAAACTAATGAATTTTGCCTTAAAAAACTGGAACCTTCGATATAGATGAAAATCATGAAGACAAAATACTGCTATTCTTCTAACTGAAGGGAGTTTTGTAGTAACGCTATGGACCTAGTTGGTCTATGAGAGGTTTTTGCTTACGCAATTACCGCCACTCTAACCTAACCTAACCTATCGCAAGGTTTATGGACAGCCCCTAATCATGAAAAGGAAAGTTAGTTCAACAAGTCTAATGACAACGATGGGAGTATTATTAGACGGGAGAGTTACTATACGGGAGAATGACAAAATATTGCAAAGACAGGTATATGGCAATGAAAATAGCAATTACTTTAAACAAGTTGGAACTGGTGGATAGCCACTCTAATTGTTTATTAATTAAATTGTATAATCGTAAAAATAAATAAAAGCATATGCATAATACAAAAAAAACTTAGAGGGAAAATGACACACGCTTGCGTTTTATACGAAATTTTTAGTTAAAAAAAAAAAAAAAAAAAATAAAAAAACGCACTAACAATCTCTACCGAAAAACCAAAACTGGCTGAGCTGAAAAAGAACTGAGTCTGCTCTTTCTCTTCTCTTTCAGTGCACTTTTTATGCAGTATTTAAAAAATTTACAGTTAAAATAAGAAAAACTTAGAGAGGATAGTCAAAAGCGAGGGACCAACTTTTATGTACGTCAATTCTCTATATAAAATTTTTAATCGAAGAGTTAACACAGAAAAACATTAACTGAAATATACATACGAGCAATGACGAATTTGGCAAATGAAAGGCACTAAGAAGTGGCTAGGGACAACAGGGAGAATGACTTTTAAACACATTTTGTGATAATTTTATAAGTAGTACAATATTCAGAACATTTTTTTTTAAAGCTATTCGTACAGAAGCTCTTATTTAGTAGTTGTATTAAATAGTTAAGATATCAAATTTTGAATTTAAGCATGGTTTGAATCCCGGGACATCCAATGGCACATTTTTCGGAAAATCACCCATATAATATATTATGTTCAAAGTATAGTAAATATTGTACTTTTACATTTGCAATTATATGCAATACCACTCATGCCTTCTTATCTCTCCCTACACAATTCCGCACACTCCGTTACCACTTCTTTCTAGGGGCTCTGCTTTTAAAGTAATAACTTTATTTCTCTACCATATATCCCAAATGAAACAAAAACGAAATGAAGCACCACCAGTCAGCCAAGCCAACCAGTAAAAGTTATTAATAATAATTTTCCATTCATAGCTCATGTGTATTGAAATTCATGAATATCAAACGTTAGAGAGAACCAGTAGGGAGTTGGAATGCAACGCAACCAAAGACATGGAGTAGAGTAATGTGCATAACATTAAAATAGCTTTATTCCACTCTTGCACTTCTCTACACCACTTATGGCTGTAATATCCCCTTCCTTTTCTTTTGTTGTTGTTGTACTGCTATATAAAAGGATTAAAACAAAAGGTCGTCGTCGGCGTCGCTGTCGTCGTCATCATTCTTGTAGCTAAAAATTCCATAGCAAGAAATGAAAAATATTATTCATCATCAGCTTAAAAGGAGGGAAGACCAACCAAAAGTAATGGGTTACCATAATGCAAGAAGTAAAAATAGCGGTGAGTTGCAGTGGCAGTGGTGGTGGTGATGGTCACCACCACTACCACCATCATCATGTCTAACATATGAATACAAAAGATATTCGCCGACGACGACAGCAACGATGGTATTGCAATGACACAGAAGAAGTTGTAGAAAACAAAAAAGTACTTGATGTTGCTGCGTTTAACCCTCGCAGGGATAGTAGAAGAAACTAAGTAAAGAATTGGTTGAATTGGTTATTATTAAACAAAACTTACAGTTGAAGTTGTGTAGATTATGTTGTGAAGATTCTAAATTTCGAAACAGTTTGTTGCTTGAAGATCAAGATCTAAGACTTTTTCATTAAATGTAAAACGAAGCAGATCCAAGATTTTCTCGTTAAATATGCTTATAGCTCAATGGCCATTGAGACACACAATTCTCATCCTCAAACGGGTTAATATAAACTGTATGAATGTGCCCTTGTCTATGCATATAGCCATAATATGGTGTGGTGCACGGAAATCATTTTTAATGATAATCTTCCTCCACACACAAAATATTCGTTGCCGTTGTCGCCATTGTCGTCACTGAAGTTCCATTTGCCGCGGCTTATTTAGACGGCTCTAGACTTAGCGTTTATAATAAAGAAAAAAGATTATAAGACCAGCAGCAGCAATGGAGTAGAAAAGAAAAATGGGGAGCAAATGAGTTGTAGTTGCCGTTGTCGTTGAAACCAAGCAGCAGAGATGATCTTTTTTTGGTTTCGTTGTTAGTTTAGTGGAATTGGATTTTTTTCTTTAGTACAATTTCACTGCTTTCAGTGAATAATATGATATTTGACAAAGTGCATGAAATAAAAATAGCTGGCATTTAGCATTTTGAGTAAGTAGTATTCTCAGAAGAAGTAAAGTTGCCATTTTTCTCACGAAAAATTTGTGGAAAATAATTAGTTTTATTACTGCATGCATACATATGAGCTATTTGTGTTCAAAATTATTGCTGCTAAAAAAGTGTTTTATGCGAAATATATGAGATTGGAGCGAAATGGAATTTTGAAACCTTCGTCTAAATAAAGTTTTTCATTAAAAAATTTGAAACTTTAGTTAATTTTCGCTTTTTTAAGTACCGAGGAACAAAATGGAATGTTGGAACACTGAGCAATACACATATTGAAAACTTTGCTTGTAACTGAAATTGCTTGTTTTTTTTTTTTACTTAACTTAATCAAATTCAATTTTAAGCAGAAATTCTGAACTTTGAAACGAAATGGAACTGTGGAACACATATTTAAAATTGTTTTTGCATTATTTTGTGTAGATATTTCATAAATTTTAGCATTTTTATTAAAGGAACATTATGAAATGTTGGAACACTTGGCTATAAATATGTTGAAAACTTTGCTTTATAACTAATATTGCGTCTGTTCCTACTGAAATTTCTAGAATCAAATTTTAAGCTAACATTTTGGATATTGAAACAAAATGGAATTTTGAAATATGTTAATGTTTGAATTCAGTTTTGCATTAATTTATGCCAAAATTTTAAAATATTTTGGTATTTTGATGAAAGAATAATATGGATAGACGGAACACATTTTGAAAAACTCGTCTAAATTAATAACTTTATTCAAACATGTTCATTTTTTTGTTAATTTTCGCTATTTTAAATAGTGGAACAATATGAAGTGTTGGAACATTAAGCCACAAAAACTTTTCTTTTTTAATAAATTTGCTCTACTGCTACTTAAATTTGTAGAATCAAGTTTTAAGCAGAAATTTCAGACATTGAAACAAAATGGAATTTTGGAACACATGTTTAACTGCACTTTTGCATTAGTTTACGCCAAAATTTTATCATTAAAAGCTATTTTAACTGAGGAACAATATGGAATTACGGAACATTTAGCTTCACAAATGCTGAAAACTTTCTCGTAAGCCCATGTTTAAGTCAACGTTGATATACAATTTTGATTAAGATTATTTTTGACATTGAAACGTAATGAAATTTTGGAACTCATTAATAAAGTTATTTATTCACAAAAATTAATGCATGTTTATTGTAATTATTTGAATTTTAGAATGTGAAACGATATGAAACTTTTCTGCATTAGTCTAACAAATAGTTTAAAGGTTTGAATGCAACTTTTTTTTTTTTTAATCATGTGATGAATGTTTAAAATGTCATATTTGACATTGAAATGAAATAGCGTATGGGAACGTAAGTTGAATATGTATTATTTTCGGACAGTAATCGATGCTTTCTAACGAGTTGAAATGAAATAGTATTTCGAAACATGAAGGCTAAATATTACTAAACTAAAAAAATGCATAACAAATTATTAGGATTCAAGCAACACGAAACGATAACTGATGGCACTAGCTATGAAAAGTAAAGTGGAAGCAAATGTAAAACCGTTTAATATTTTTTCCACAAGTAAATAAATGAAGATTTGTGAGAAAGGAACGAAATGGAATTTTGGAACATAAGCCTTAAAAATTACTTTGAATAATTAAATTTCGTTTAACGTATGCTAAAAATCATACTAACAGTGATATATTTGAAATTGGAACAAAATGGAAACTTGGAACATGTCCTAAAAATTATTCTCAGACAATAAGAAAAATAAAACATCGGCACTTTTAAGATTTTAACTGAGGAATAAAATGGAATTTTGGAACATGAGTGTTGAAAATTACTTAAATGCTTATAATTGAAATGATGCTGTTTTTCTGAACAAAACGAATGCATAAAATCATACTTACAGTGAAATATATGAAGTTGAAACAAAATGGAATTTTGGAACATGCGCTAAAACTTATTTTTACACAGTAAAAAATAGAAAATACCGATATTTTTAAGATTTCAATAGCGGAATGAAATGGAATTTCGGCACATTACCACTTGAGCTCGCATAAAAACCTTGCAAATTCAAAGAATTCAAGTGGCTAATAATGATTTTTGAAAAATCGTGCCGCGATCATTTTTATCTTGATTATTTATGTAATGTAATGCCATCTTTGTTTTTATTGAACATTTATGTCGTCTGCGTGCACAATACGAAAAATGGCGCCACAAAGTGTTAAAAACAAAAAATCAAAATAAAATTGCCATCGATTGTTGCCTTTTGTATTTATTTTCGTGTGAATTACTTTAAGTTGATGTTGCAAACGTAATACTGACACTTTTGATGTTGCTGTCGTTGCAGCAGCTACTGTTTTCAGTTATCATTGTTGCTGTTGTTGTTGTGGTTGTTGCTTTAAATTATGGCAATATTTAACTGTCAACGTGAGGTTGACATTTAGGCACTGTATAAATAGAATTGAAAAAAAAAAAAATTTTGCAAAAAAATTGCACAATCATTTGCATTTATTTTTGAGGTGCGTACAACTGTAGCTGCATTCCATATTGTTTTTTGCTACTATGAACACAAAATGACGTAGGTTTTTTGATGTCAAATTGACAGTTAAATGTTGCAATTGCTGCCAAATTATAAGTTTACTTTAATACAATATATAGCAAATATATTGTTTCCCTGCTTGTGTTTGAATTTTGACATTTAAAAATAATGCTGAAAACTTTTGTTTTTGAAAGATTTTGGCTTGTTTTCACTTCATTGTTAAACCAAACCAAAATAGGCCAAAACAAAGCTTGGCGTTCCTACTGCCTCTCTTGGTAAATTTTCTGAAATTTGGTTTAGTAGACAAATCACAAAACTAATCGCGCTTTTTGCACTTATATTTTCATATGATTTATTATTTTAGTTTTTCAGTAATATCTTAAACTGAAATTATTGCTTTTAAGCAATTTGGTTTTCCAGCTGGTTTCTTTTAAACCAATTTAAATTTCTACCACAAATTGAAAAGCTCTTTGTACTTAGTTATGGCAAATCAAATCGTCACTAAGCATAAACCAAAAAAAACACGTTAACCAAGCAAGTAAAAATGGTTTATTGTGAAACACTTTTGTTAGTTTTGAAATTTGACACTTGAATTTCAAGCTCTTTAAATAATAACTATAGTTGCAGTAGCTGTCAAACTGTCAAGTCTCACGGCATATTGATTGTTATTGAGGAATGATGCGCAAAATGCGCTGACACCATATTGTATATGCGAAATCTGCAGTTTTTTGCCATTCTAGCCTTAGATAACTTTCAAATGACAGCCGAAAACTACAGTAGCTGTCAAAGTGCAAAATTAACTGCAAAACACTAATCCATATGCCACAAAAGACTATGAAATTTATGCAAAAAACTTTACAGTGACTCACATAAATTGCTGTTAATAATTGACTTTTAACTTCACCTTCAAAAAGTGATCTGTCATTTTTGACACTTTGGTACATCTTACAGCTAATTAACTGTAAGTAATATTGCGCAAAACATAAATCAAAAATTCTTTGTTTTTTTCTTTTCATTACAAAGTGAAAAAAAAAACTCATGTTTTTAATAAAATGTTGCAGACATGTTTCGTTTTGTTTCGTTATAACGACGCTGTTGGCGTGCCTGCCTACTCAACTGTCAGTTTTTGACAGTCGTGCATTTTTAGTTCACACTCAACTGACAATGAATTTGTGAAGAAAGAATTAAAAAAAAAGAAGAAAACAAAAATGTTAATTCCCTTTTTTTTTTGCGAAATTTTTGATGAATCATTTTTTTATCTGTTTTTCTCTGAACATTTGCTGCATCAAAGGAACGAAATTTGCATGTTTTATTTCAGCTGTGTTCAATTTATTACCGCCAGCACACAGTTAAATGTTGCACGTTGCAAGCACAGATCATACAGTGCAGCAGCCAACGCATGTGCATGTGTCGTCTCCCCCCCAAATTTCGTGCACACACAGCTGAGTGGCTTTTAATTTTACAACAACGACAATAAAGAGGCTCTTCTCAATCTGTCGTATTTCGTTGTGTTGCAGCAGCATCATCATCATCACCGCATCATATGACCCTCGCCTATTTTTACCCTCCATCATTAACATGGCAGGTTTTTTTTTCTTTTTTTCGTTCTGTCCATCATTGGTAGTTGGCTGCTGCCTGTGCAACATCCTCCTGCTGGCTTATATTTCACTCTTCGTTGTTGGTGTCTTCTTTTTCTTCTTCTTCGTCTACACTCTTTTGTATTCATCATCGCTTTAACGCTTCGCTTGTTAAGTTTTGTAATCAATCAAATGTGATTTTGACATTTTTAAATAGAATTTTTTTTTTTGTGTTTTTTGGATTTTGTGTTGTTCGGGTTAAATTTTGTACATGTTTCTTTTCATAAGTAACAACAGTTTTGCTCTTGATGTTGTTGTTGTTGTTGCTGACGTGTATTTAAAGTAATTAGTAACGCTCGCTTCGATTGTTGCAACAGTTTTTTGTCTGTAATGTGCGTATATGTTTTCAGAAAAATGTGCTTACAAAATTCGTTGTTTAATGTTGTCCATAAAAAATACAAGATTTTAGGGCTTCCTTCCTTGAAATCTGCAGCTTTGTTCGAATATCATGTCATCCCAATATTTTCAAGGACTTACTGTCATACTTCTTGAACTATGCCATTGCTTGCCTGACTGGTACCTACTATGCTCTCATGAGTAAAAAATATAAGACACTGAATATTTGGGTAACATTTTTACATTACAAAATAGAAAAACTCATTTATCATCCCTGGTACAACAAATGTGAAACGAAAAGAAAACAAAAAACATGAAGTCAGTGTCAGACAGCTTTTTGTCTTTCTCATTGTGCTGTATCCTCCATTCATCTCTGTGTGACCGCGTATGTGAATATCGTTGTGAATATTGAAAAAATTGCATGTAATTTTAACAGG
The DNA here is from genome assembly GCA_951812925.1 of Calliopum simillimum. Lineage (NCBI taxonomy): Eukaryota > Metazoa > Arthropoda > Insecta > Diptera > Lauxaniidae > Calliopum > Calliopum simillimum. Next base: position 27,215,464 of record OX638371.1, read on the forward strand.
CTTGATGGCAAAATATTAAAATAATTACAACTTTGTGCACATTTACTCACAAATACCTTTCTAATGGTGTATAATTCAAAGTCGTGCTCCATTTCTAACATAGTAAAGAAGGTAGGACAAATTTTTGCCTTTCGTATTAATGTATAGATTTTTGTACACTTCCACTAATCTCATTAGAAAATTCACATTTTTGTTACTTTTCTATGACAACCTTTTGGGCCGTTCGCATATTATGTAACGTGCCAGAGGGCAAGGGGGTCTGACAATTTGTTATGAAGTGTTACATGGGGGGAGGGGTCATCAACTACGTTACGTAACGTCGATTTTATAATTTTATGCGATAAAAAATTTAAATTAAAATTACCAAAATTAAGATTTGTTACGTTACTAGGGGGGAGGGGGTTGTACGTTTTGCTACGTTGCGTCACGACCGGGGAGGGGGGTAAAATTGGTAGCAACTTTATATAGTTTCCTTGCGTACCTCCCTTTCTCTTACTTGTCGCATTTTGCATTTTCCACAAAAATTAATGACAAAATATTTAAGCAACAAAAAAACTGACCATTAAGTAAAAATGTTGCTGCTACAAATGTTGCATGTTGATGAAATGCTGCCATGCTGATGAGACGACCACTACCGCTAGCAACGACAAGCTCAAAGTCCATGTTGAAAAACTTCATAGGCAAAAATGCTCTTGGTAATCTTTTTTTCCTAACGACATAAAGGAAGATATGTTCATGGCTGGTAGCTATGTGGGGCAACTAAATCAACTTTTAAGTAGCACACCGTCAACCATATTGGCTTTAGCTAAGTCAAAACTGACTTTGAGTTGAACTTGAGCTTGGTGCATTTAACCAAAAATGGCATAAAATAGATCATTAGCAACATTGGTAACTTGAAATAGAAAAGAAGAAAAATTAGAAAACTAGAAGTTGTTGATAATAGCCATAAAGTCAGAACTGTATCACATATGATTTGTTCATTTTACAAACAATGAACTAAAGTGCAAAAAAGATCTATGCAGTTGATATATGTATAAAATTGTTTGTATTAAAATTGTATGTAACGCTTTGGCGCAAAATATGCAGGAGAATTTTTAAAAACTTTTTCTTTAAAACAACATGTTTATACTAAGGAAGAAACTGTCATACTCTGTTTTTTGATTTTCTAAAGGTAAATAGATTTTTTTCAAGATTACTACAAAAAATTTTCACACAAGCATAAATATTTTTGACCGCTATTACGCAATTTATACTTAAATACATCAGGGGATAGTTTTGGTGTGAAGCAGTCTTTTAACAAGTAGTCTTCAACCAGTGGTTTTGTGTGTAGTCAACCCACAGTAATATTTCTTTTTTATTTGATTTGAGATTATATTTTCTTATAATGTTTATTTTAATTTTTTCCACAATTTGATTTGACGCACAGTTCAAGTGACACAACACACAAATTATTTCAAAAGCAAAAACGAAAATTGTATGCAAACTGATATCAAACTGGTCCCCACTGAATCCGGTTATCACTAGTTTCGGGCTAGTATTTTTGTAGACTGTCTCATATGTTTACTGCAAGGGTGTGATGAAAAGAGCAAACTTTTATTGTAGGTGCATTCATTCGGAACGTCAAGGTGCAATCATAAGATGCTAAGTCATTTCATGATCTACAGCGGCTAATATGATCATGTTGTGAGGAGAAATCTATAAAAATATATAAATAGGCAAACGAAATCAGTTCAGTCCTTGTTTCTAAGTATGTCTGAATCTCATCATATTTCGCTTGATTTTTATTTATTTTTTTTTGAAAATGTTGTGAAGCGGATTTTCTATTTTTTTAAAGTGGAAGGTGCCACGCCCATAAGCTATTGCATCGATTTTATTGAAATTTGATATGGAGATAGGGTTAACAATAAGAAACGATAATATGACCATTACGTCTTTAAATGGGCGGTGCCACGCCCCCAAAAGAGAAAATACATAAACATGTTGGGTGGTCCTATAAAGTCAAAGCGGAATGGTCGAATTTCGGCCACAAGGCAAACTCTAGTAAAGAGAAAAAGTTGTCGTTAATGTTAAGAAGGTAAACAATCAAATTAATAAAAAGTACGAGAGCTGTAATGAGCTATAAGAGAATGCACGAATATGGCTCGGGTACAAACACAATTTCATCAAAAGAAGCATTTGAAAAGTTTGACTTTTCTTCAAAGGCCTCGCTAGAAAAATCAGGAAAATTTAATCAGATGGCAAAAGTTTTATAAAAATTCTATAAAAATTTAAGGAAAAAGGGCACCTAAATTTACTATCAATTCCTCAAAGAAATGTAGCAATATTAATAGCTCAGAGAACAGGTCAGTTTCTTTAAACCAACACACACATACATGCGCACACACTCAAAAAATATTCATTTACCATATGCATGCAATTGCAGTAAATGAGATTTTTACTGCTGCAGGACTTTGGCTGTGGCTGCGGTAAATGTGTGCGGAGTATGCATAAGTGGACGTATAGAGTTAGTACTTTTATGCTTAGTTTGTGGGTAGTAAAAAGTTTATCTACTAAAGCCATCATCTATCAGTCAGCTTGCGTTTTTTTTTACTATCAGTTTGGGATTTTTTTATTTTTTCGGTAGCCACTTGAGGAAAGTTAGTATTTTTACATCAAGAAAATTATTTTTTAGCAAAAATTCATTTTAGAAAGGGAGGCAAAAGTAATATTATGATAGGAATTGGTAACAACAATTGGGTTCTACAATATTTCCACGAAAAACTTATCTGAGGATATAGAATTAATGTTGTTAACTAGAAAAATGGTATCGATCGGTCAAATTATGTTGATGATATGCTTATGAACTCAATGGCTACGAATTTAATGATTCAAAGCCAAAGTTTATTTGTCCATAACATGAAAGTCAAAGCACAATAACATATGATAAGATTAGCAAGAATTATGGTGTATTCATATTTTGACATTACTTTTGGCTACCCTTGCATAAAACTTATACCCCATTAAGTTTAATAGGATAACAAAAACCTTCTAAGCCTCTGGAAAGTTTTGATAAATCTATATTCTTCTTTTCCAACATTTTCGTTTGTGTGTGCAAATATTCAAAAGCACACAGTCAACCAGTGTATATAGCATTTCACATTAATATGGTTTGAGAACGCTAGTAGATAGTTATTACTTATAGCTTTAAGATACTTTGCTTGCTTGCATTTACCACACTTCGTAGCAAGTCTCGTATGTATGTTCCCAGTGAATCAACTTCTTTTGCACAACAACAATAACAACAAATACTGGCTTTAAAGACCCCCTGGTAGCCAATTTTCGGTTTGAATATTTTTCATTTTTTACTTCAAGCATACGATTTTTTGCAATATTTTCTCTCTGGCAATAACGTTCATAAATTGAACTTTTTGCAAAAATCCGTAAACCATACGATTTTGGTCGTTTCAATGATGCTGTTGATGCTGATGCTGATGATGATGATGATGATTGACCTCTTAATGACCTGCCCGCACTGGTTCGGGTTTTGAGCTTAAAAGCAGCGCTTGCAAAAAGAACAAAGTACTCAATATTTCAGAAGAAAAAGAAAGAATATGCAAAAAAAAAAAAAGAAAAAGAAATATTTTAAATTATATTTTCGCTCTACAGTTTATGCTTTTTGGCAGCAATAACTGCCTGACTGACTGTCCGAGTGAGCTTGATTGTTTCAATAGGCTTGATTAACTGCTGGCTGGCTGCCGGACTGTCTGTTGTTGGTTCTGCAGTAGAATTAGAATTTATTTGCATTAATTTTGTTGCTTTTTTTTCCGACTTCTTCGTTTATTTTTCATCATTGCGTTCATAAATTTCCATATGTGGGAAAAACAATTGCGTGTGAATAAAAAATTTCTTTCCTCGCATGGTCTACGAAGAGTATGAGTTGTGATGATGATGCTCATGGCTGTTCATGGTTCAGGCTTGGCTGGAATTGTGCAGTGAAATTGATATGTAGAGAGTATGCAAATTTATCGTTTTACTTGACATAGAAACATATATATTTTTCTTTTTTCTAAATGATCACCGAGTTTTTGCATTGGACATGCGATTCAGTTGCTAACTTAAATTTTATTCAAATGTTTAATAAATAAATGTTTTCTAAGTTTTCTAGATTTGGAAAATGATACATTTGTATTTAATGTTATGTATATCTGATGTTGGCAATATATGTATTTAGTATACATATGTAAGCTGAAAAGTTATATGACCCAAAACTGTTATTACAACCATCAAGGGATAAGCTTTAATTATTGGTTCAAAAGAATATTACTTTGACGCAAATACGCACATGTTTGTATTTACCAAATCATTAAGCTGATTAGCAGATTTAACATTTCATTCTAAGGTTGTGCATAAAAAACTTTCGTTATTGCTAAGAACTTTCAGATCATTATGGTTGTCTGACTGTTCGCACCATCTATCTAATATAAAGGACGAAGTAAAGCATACCTGTCGATTAGTCAAATTTTAAGGCCCTCTTGCTCGGAAACCAGACTTTATACAGTAAAAATATTTTGTATTTGGATTGAGGACATATATTAGTAAGACATACTCAAATTTTACATAAATTGGAAACATCAACTATTTTGAATTAAATAAAAACCACATCAAGCCAAGTTTTTGGATGAAATTGCTAGGAGTGACTTCTAAAAAATTTGAAAAGATTTTCAGTACATTTTTTTGAACCCAGTCTTCAGATTTTTGAGGGTAATGTGGAATTTCTAAAAACCATTTCTATTTTTTTTTTTTTTTGAATCAGTCTATGTAATGAACCACGGGTCTGCACAAGATGTTTTAAGAGATTTGATTTCAAGATACGTTTTGTCTTGTACCCGCTTTTTTATTCATCAAATACTTCAGTTTAGTGTCACGTGCAAATGTCTTGACAGCACTTGCAGGGCATATACTGTAGCTCTAGTGTACACTTAAAAAAGCTACTTTAGAGACTAAAGCAGTTTTTTGCTCTCTTCATGTGATTCTTTTAAGTTTACGCTCTCCCTCTCTCGAAAATTTTATGAATGCTGCTACAATTTTGGGTTAAAAATGCATTGTATAAATTTTGCTGTAGTTTTTCTACTCACATTTTTTACAATAATCTGAAGTTTTTGTTTGTATAAAGCACAGCACACTGAAGTACCTATATGTTAAGATCAGGTTTTTTTGACACTAATGGAACAAGACAATGTACTTCGGTATCGAAATTAAATCGTGAAGTTTTGAATACTGCACTTGTTGAATCAAATTCTTCTGTTCATTGGAAAGTGTGGAAGATTAAAAATGTTTACTAGGCCACTATAATGTACATACATAACTTTAGGATTTTTTAGAGAACTTTTTCCCCTTCGGATCTGTGGGTTACTAAGCATTTTAGCGAAGCCTAAAACTTCTGACCACGTATGGCAAATCATTTTCGTTTATAACAAGTGAGATCATATTTTACTTTATAGCAAGTGGCCAAAAACATCGAAAAATCGAATGTTCTTCATCAATTTGGTGCCTCAGTACTATTTCCATTGCTTAATTATTAATCAGATACCGACAAGATCCTATAACTTTACAAATCAGATGGCAGTATAAGTCACCAACAGAGACTATAGAAGTTCAATGTAAGTAGTAGACAACAGAGTCGACCAACAACCCGACAATTTGGGAATGTTCACGGAAACAAAAATCCATATATTAAAACGCAAGACAAACAGTGTCCTCCTTATTTTACTATGTTAGAAATAGAGTACGACTTTGTATTATACACCAATAGAAAGGTATTGATGTGTTCATTTGCACAAAGTTAGAAGTATTTTAATACGTTGCGCTTAAGTTTGCCAAAATTAAATACAAATTTTTCAATATTAACTATAACAAAATACGCGGTCATACAGAGCTTAAAAGAGGATAAAGCACGAAGAGAAAAACAAAAAGCATAGCAGTTTTCGTGTTTTTTGTTTTGTTTAAGTTTAACATTGGTCATTGTTCCAGGGATGATAAATGAGATTTGCTATTTTGTACCAAATAGCAAAAAAGTACTTAGTGTCCAAAAAGTACCAATATTATATGATACATTTGTGGTTAAATTTTGACCATTGGGCGATTCCAGTAGGTATACATAAATCGAGAAAATGTTTTTTTGGTGTTGTCGAAAAACAATGGAGTCCAGTTATATTAAGAACTTTCCAAAATTTTGAGGAATTTATTGGGTCTATAGCTTAATTCGTGCAGTTTTTTTTCAAAATTTGAACGTTTATTTAAAGAAAACATGTACAATAGTATTGTCCATCGTTAGCCACTATTTTTTCCCATTCCGCGCCAAAAGAACTGCTCCAGTTTTGAGGCGAAATATGAATCAAGTCAATTTTCGATACCCTGTTCTGAAGTGAAGCGTATCCCGGTTTTGCATCGACCGAAATAAATGATAGTCAGACGGGGCAAGATACGGGCTATAAAGCGGGTGAGCCAAAACTTCCCATTCAATATTTTCCAAATAGTTTTTAACCGGTCTTCCAACATGTGGCCGAGCGTTGTCATGTTGAAAAATTATGACTTCATGTCCGGTCGCATATTCCGGTCGTTTTTCGGCTATGGCTCTATTTAAACGGATCAATTGAGGAGTGGCCGTACCAAAGGGCCTAAGTACCATTTCGAGGCAAAAGTAGTGTCATTATATAAAACGGGTGACAATTTGTTAGAAGTTGATAAAATTGTTTTATGTTTACACTTAAAATATACTTGATAGCGTGAATTTTATGCCATTATGCTGAAAAAATCATAACAGTCAAATAACCGACTATAAAGCACATAAAAAGTATGACATTACTTTTGCCTCGAAATGGTACTTAGGCCCTTTGGTACGGCCACTCCTCAATTGTGTTCGATAGAGGTCACCTGTGAGCATTACCTTGGAACCATGGATATTTGCCTTTGTCTGGGAAGGTCCTGGTTGTCCGGGCTGCACATATGAAGTTTTGGCGTTTGAGGTTGTCGTAATGTATCCATTTTTCATCCCCAGTCACGATCCGATGCAAAAATGACTTTCGGCAGCAGTTTTCTTCATATTAAAGTAATGAAGAAGAACTCCCCGCAAAAACACTTTTTCAGGCACAAAGTTCGACATATTTGAGTGAAAATATACCTTTACGCTTCAAATGAATGGCGTATACTGAAAAAGATGCACAATGACAGTAGCTTTCCAACGCATGTTCGGAATATTGGAACGATGGAATAATAATCAAGTAACGCCATCTCTTAGCAAACCGCACGAATTAAGTTATAGACCCAATATAAAGAAAATTTTTCATGTGTTAGTCGTAATTGAGACGAATTTTGTAAAATTTGTACCAAAAATGCTGAAAATACTAACAGTCTCATTATGAAAGGCGAAACAAATCGAGTGGCAACTGATTTTCAACAGCTTACGCCTATAAAGTCAGGACATGAATTTAAATTTTTCTTTTCAAACTTTATTCTAATTTTACTTATTTTAAATAAATAAATTCAAATCTTGAAATATTTTCTATACCTAAGACAAAAATTCCTACAACTTGTGACCATATTCATTAAAAACTTGCTTCAAATTGTACTTCCTGGACTATTCACTAGAGATGCACACAAATTACCGTACCGTACGCGCGCGCTCCTCATGCCATAAAAACTGACAACCAAAAATGGTGAAAAATATTACCAGCCGAAAGGAGAAAATGTCATAAATAAAAACAAAAAGAAGACCGGGCAATACAAAATAAATGGTATGCAACCAAATAGAGAAGCATCATCATCATCTCTACAAAGAAAAGAATCGGGAAAAAAAAGTAAGAAAAAAGTTGGCGGCAACTTTTGAGAAAAACCTCACGGGCTCATACCGAAAAAAAAAATACAAATAATGTTGCTTAGCCACTCCGCGCAGCAATAGTCAGAGATAGAAAACGAAAGAATTGCAACAGCAACAGATGCAGCATAACCAGAACCCGCCTTATATGGCGTAAACTGGAGAAATACGCAAAATTATGGAGACGAAAGCAACAACTATTATGCGTTGCTATCGTTATCGTTATTGCTGTTGTTGCTTAGGTTGCTGCGAGTACAGACAATTGTTACTGCTAAGTGCTGTTGCTATTGATGATGATCGCGCAAAAATTGTAAAAGGAAATGAAAAGTCAAGCTGGGTTCAACTGGGAATGACTAGATCGATGGATGATGATGATGATGATGCGACTAAAAACAATAAAGCAGCAGCAGCAACAACTTTTGCATTGTAGTAGCAAAAATGAATTGCAAAAAGAAAAACCGACAAGAATTCACAAATTACAAAGGCAACAGCAACAACAATGCGACATTAAAACCGCCATATTAGCCAACATCAAGCGATCAAGCAAGCGATCAATCGATTGATTGTTGTGAGCATTTTTTTTTTGCTTTTATTTTGCTTTGTATGTTGCTGCTGCTGCTGCTGCGATTGCTCCTTTTTTTCTTCTCCTTTATGCTGTGCGATTATTTTTATTTTGCTGTTGCTCTGTTGCTGCTGCTGCAAGCTGGCTTGTATAACAAAATATTGCGGCGTTCATTGCAAATCGAACGTGCAGCAATTTTGTCGCTGTTGTTTTTTCTTTCGTTCCACTCATTGCTGTGGCAGTTTAGAAACGTTGCAACCAACGATCGCGAGCTGATTTTCAATGAATTTTGCTGTTGGGCGCGCTGCATTGCAATTTAATTTTTTCTTTTTTTTTGCAATGTTGCTATTGCACTAATCAATATTGCTAGCTTTTCATTTGCTTTTTTTGTTTTTTTTTTTCTAAATGCTGAGAACTTGTTGTTGCTGCCTGGCTGCTGTAGCACAAAACTTTATTTTTATTGACGTTTTGTCAATTTGATTGCTTTTGATTTGTTTTTTTTTGTGCGATATTTTTTCTTTTCATACTACATTGGTTTATTTGTATTTGTTTTTTTCATTATTATGTTGCCAGCATTTTGTTAAGTATTTTAAAATTCTGCGTTTTATTTTTCTTTTGTTCTTTTTTTCGCTTTAATGAGACCTTGAAAAGCCACTTTTGTTTGATGTCTTTTTGTTTTCTGCTTTTTATTTTTCTTGTAAATTATCTTGTAGCAATTTTGCTTTTTGAGTGCTTATAGCGGCTATTTTCCCTGCCTTGTTACAACTTTATTTGGTTTCTTTTCTTGTTGCCAACATTTATTTTAACTTGAAATTTCGAACGCAATTTATTTACGCTTTAAGGGTGCAAATTTCAATAAAAACTTTCAATTTCTGTTGGTAAAATATTGTAGCAATTGTTCGAAATGTTGCAATAAGATGTATACTATGCTTAGAAGCTTGATAGTATTTTGTGAATGGTAAGATATGTATTAGATGTCTGTACAAGAAGTCTTGTTCGAGTGCTAAGCCATTTCATTTCAAGAAATGATATGTCTTGTACCCGCTTATGAAAAAAGAAAAAACTTTTATTGCACAGACCTGTCTTGTTTAGTTTAGGAGTTATTTCCAAAACGATTATCGGCCAAATTTATATGAAAATATTTTGTGAGTAATTTTATACTTTGTGGGCGTTATTTCGTTTTTGTTTTGGGCACTTTTACGTCATGTTATTTTTTGGACGTAACTTCGTTTTTTTGGGCTTTATTTCATCGAGCGTTATTTCCTAACGTCTAATGAATCTCATATCTTCCTGACAAGAAATAAAAACTATCTGAAGTCAATCGTAGATCACTTAAAGGCTTTGCAATGGCAATGGTTGTAAGCAATTAAATGATCATAATAAAAAAGCTTCGAAAATTCTAAAGTCTCAAAAGAACTCCATATGATCTATAGAAAACTTGGTTTCGAAAGTTTCTCAAGTAACAAGGAAACTGTGGATGATCTATAGGAAACTAAATTTCGAAAGTTTCTCAATTCCCAAAAGAACTCTAGATGATCTATAGGAAACTTAATTTCGAAAGTTTCTCAATTCCCAAAAGAACTCGAGATGATCTATAGAAAGCTTAATTTCGAAAGTTTCTCAAGTAACAAAGAAACTGTGGCTGATCTATAGGAAACTTAATTTCGAAATTTTCTCAAGTCTTAAAAGAACTCTAGATGATCCATAGGAAACTTAATTTCGAGAATTTAAAACGATGTTATTATTTTAATTTTATAGCATGAACCGAATTTTGTAGTCTAGTTCTGAATATTTTGTTAGTTTTTTTCTTTATTGACTACAAATGTTTTTTAAAAAAAAAACTCAAAATTTTTTAAAATTTAAATTAAAACAATTTTTATTTTATTTGAGACGAATGCATTTCAGACGGGCCTGCTGTCCATCATCAACGACACTCAACTAAACATATAACATGAAAGAAACGGGGCAAAGAAAATTATCAAAAAGTTTTCAAATTTCTAATACAAATGCAAGTTTGTGTAAAAACGAAAAAAGATACTGCACTTTTCGAGAGTTTCTCAATTCCCAAAAGAACTCTAGATGATCTATAGGAAACTTAATTTCGAAAGTTTCTCAATTCCCAAAAGAACTCTAGATGATCTATAGGAAACTTGGTTTCGAAAGTTTCTCAAGCAACAAAGAAACTGTGGATGATCTATAGGAAACTAAGTTTCGAAAGTATTTCAAGTCCCAAAATAATTCTAGATGATCTATAGGAAACTTAATTTCGAAAGTTTCTCAAGCAACAAAGAAACTGTGGATGATCTATAGGAAACTAAGTTTCGAAAGTATTTCAAGTCCCAAAAGAATTCTAGATGATCTATAGGAAACTTAATTTCGAAAGTTTCTCAAGCAACAAAGAAACTGTGGATGATCTATAGGAAACTAAGTTTCGAAAGTTTCTCAAGTCCCAAAAGAACTCTAGATGATCTATAGGAAACTAAATTTCGAAAGTTTCTCAACTCTCAAAAGAACTCTAGATGATCTATAGGAAACTTAATTTCAAACGTTTCTCAGTTCCCAAAAGAACTCTAGACGATCTATAGGAAACTAAATTTTGAAAGTTTCTCAACTCTCAAAAGAACTCTAGATGATCTATAGGAAACTTAATTTCAAACGTTTCTCAATTCCCAAAAGAACTCTAGGTGGTCTATAAGAAACTAAAGTTCGAAAGTTTCTCAAGTCTCAAAAGAACTCTAGATGATCTATAGGAAACTAAGTTTCGAAAGTTTCTCAAGTCTCAAAAAAACTCTAGATGATCTATAGGAAACTTAATTTCGAAAGTTTTTCAATTCCCAAAAGAACTATAGATGGTCTATAGGAAACTAAATTTCGAAAGTTTCTCAAGTCTCAAAAGAACTCTATATGATCTATAGGTAACTTAATTTCGAAAGTTTCTCAACTCCCAAAAGAACTCTAGATGATCTATAGGAAATTAAATTTCGAAAGTTTGTCAAGTATCAAAGAAACTCCACATAATCCATAGGATACGAATTTCGAAGGTTTAGTTCGAAAGTTTCTCAAGTCTCAAAAGAACTCTAGATGATCTATAGGAAATTAAATTTCGAAAGTTTCTCAAATATCAAAGAAACTCCACATAATCCATAGGATAAAAATTTCGAAGGTTTCTCAAGTGTTAAAAAATTTTTTGATGCTCTGCATACATAAGTATAAGAAACTAATGTTCGAAAGTTGCTCAAGCATCAAAGGAACTAGAGATGATCTATAGAAAACTATATAAGTTTGGAAAAGTAACTCAAGTGCCAAAAAAATTCTAGATTATCTATAGGAAACAATATTTCAAAAATTTCTCAAGTATAATCTAGACGAATAAGTATTTACAATTTGCAGTTTAAAAGAGAAGCTGCAAACATTTAGTTAATCACATAATTATGAAGTTATTAACATCAAAATTATATCGAAAATATTTCTCCGAAAGCAGCAAAATTGCCAAAAAAAAAAAAAATTGATTCTCCATAAAAATCACATTAACTGGTCAATAACATAAATTGATAAATCATCCAATGAACGTAAAGAAAACTAAATGTGACACTAATCACCAAGAAACATAACAACAAAAATAAATTAGCATATGGCCACACTTCAAAATCAAAGCGAAAAAAAAAAACCATTAGAAAACAAAGTCATAATAAAAACAAAATTTTTAAATTAAAAACACAAAAAAAAAAAGAAATCTCCAATAAAATTAATGTGCGAAATATTTTGTTTGGTTGGCGGCAAAACTTGAAAAAACAAAAATTTAGATTTTTTAAATAAATTTTTATTTTATAATAAATTATAATGTTGATAAGTTGGGTAGCACAAAAACAACAAAAAATAAAGACAAAAAGAGAAAAATACAACAACTCGAGCAGCAAGAAATACCACAAAATTAGCAATGATGATGATGATGATGATATTCAATGAAACAGCACAGCATAAGGCACACAAACACACACATACAATATACAGTGGGCCCACGCAAAAAGCAATTAAGGCGATTATGCTGTGCTTTTGATTGTTGTTCACTTTGTGGCTCAAGTGATGCGAATGGGCGCTGAATGAATACGAAATACACTTAGAAAGAAAATCCTTAAAATTACCCAATTTTATGACAATGATGCTCTGGTTGATGTTTTCGTTAAAAACACAAAAATTATAAGAAATTTTAAATGTCATAAAATGATCCTTATGCAGCTTGAATAAATTGTTTAGCTCGGGTTTAAACAACAAAATCAAATATGTTTTTTTTTTCAAGTGTCTCTCACTTATGACGCTGACAGGGTGCGCCGCGAAAAGGGTTAAGAAACTCTAGAAAACTGTGTGAAAAAATCTGTTTCACCAACAAGTTGTCTACAGTTTTTTGTGTTGGTTTTTTAATTTTTATTTTTTTTTTTATGTAGGCGTGTCTTTGTGTATTATACTTTTGTTAAACAATTTAATGCAATTAAATAAAAATCATAAAACACATAATACGTACAAAGAAAAATTGTATTCTGGCGCTTGTGCCCTAGAGAGGTTTTAATTCTTTCCTAGCAGTAAGACAACATTGTAATTAGAAACAGCTGCGAAGCATTTGCTTTATGTTACACTAAGGCTACGGTCAGAGTAGGAGCTTTAAGCATAAATGTGCGATGTTTATTTTGTCTTCTACATTTCCGTATGCATCAGATAGTAAAATTGAAGCAAGATACAAGTTAAAATTAATAAACCATTAATAGCACATCCATATATTCTGTTTCTGGCAGGTTGTCCCTGCTTGGGCAATAACTGTTACAAGAACCATTGTGCTGCGCTTTTATTTGAAAACACGGTTTTGATGTTTATCAAAAGTATCAAAGAGTAAAGCTATCAAATTTTTTATTTATTTAGGTATGAAAACATGTCAGTTGGTTCATCTTTCCTGGTTTTCAGTCTAAAAGGCAAGATACCTTTAAGAAATAGTTTTGGCGCTTAAAAATGTGCAAAAATTATTTAAAATTGCCAAGACTTGCTTGTAATTTCTTTCACAGATATATATTGCTTACTGCTTTGTAATAATTGCTTCCCTTAAAACGCCCACTCTGGTTGGAGCCTAAGGCGCATCTTCTTTTTTACAGCATTTAGCTAATAAAGTCGTTTTTAATTTGTGCGCCTCTAACAATGACTTTCGAAAATCACTTTAATTAATGATACAGCTGACACATCTATCACTGTGTGGAAGAAAATTTTGGGGCTTTTCAAAAGCATAAAAAAAATTAAAGAAAGATGTATCTACAAATTTACGCCCCGCAGTGTTGCCGCAATTTTTTTTTCGCTTGCAAACAACACACCACACATGTGTGCTTTATTTGATACTCGTTATTTTGTGTTTATTTCCAAAAAAATTTTAAAAACATCACAGTGATTAATTAATTTTCACCACAGCTAAGTACATACAATGAAGTATGTCTTATTTTAACCAAAAACAAAAAAAAAAAAAATTAATTATTAGAAAACCACAAATTTTGTATAACTGCGTGCCATCTTTGATTTTTCTTGGTTTTTTTCAAATGGATTTTTTGCGAAATATTTTAAGCTTTTAATGATTGTAAAGAGTCATCATCATTTTGACAAAGGTGGGACCTGGTGGCTTTAGAAACTTTGATAAAAGGTTTTGAGCTTTTTCTTGTAGGTAGCCATTTCGACAGCTGTCAAACACTTTTTGACAGCTCTGCTTCATACAAAGTGTTTACTTACCGAGGCTATACAAGTAATGCATTAGAAAATATTACAAAGCGTTACTCGAATTGAGTGTTTCATTTAACATACCTGCAAATAAAGGAGAATAAAAAGTTTTATTAGCAAAATAGAATATTACAGGCAAATACATTTTTTTAAAGTTTTTGTGAATTATATAAATAAATAAACTCGGTTAAACTAAAATATACTAGTATAAGCTTTACTGGACTTAACTAAAATTAACTTATCTTAACTAAACTTAACTAAACTTAACTAAACTTAACTAAACTTAACTAAACTTAACTAAACTTAACTAAACTTAACTAAACTTAACTAAACTTAACTAAACTTAACTAAACTTAACTAAACTTAACTAAACTTAACTAAACTTAACTAAACCTAACTAAACTTAACTAAACTTAACTAAACTTAACTAAACTTAACTGAACTGAACTAAACTTAGCTAAACTTAACTTATCTAAACTTAACTAAACTAAACTTAACTAAACTTAACAAAACTTAACCAAGCTTAACTAAACTGAACTAAACTCAACTAAATTAAACTAAACTTTACTAAACTTAACTAAACTTAACTAAACTTAACTAAACTTAACTTAACTTAACTTAACTTAACTTAACTTAACTTAACTTAACTTAACTTAACTTAACTTAACTTAACTTAACTTAACTTAACTTAACTTAACTTAACTTAACTTAACTAAACTTAACTTAACTTAACTTAACTTAACTTAACTTAACTTAACTTAACTTAACTTAACTTAACTTAACTTAACTTAACTTAACTTAACTTAACTTAACTTAACTTAACTTAACTTAACTTAACTTAACTTAACTTAACTTAACTTAACTTAACTTAACTTAACTTAACTTAACTTAACTTAACTTAACTTAACTTAACTTAACTTAACTTAACTTAACTTAACTTAACTTAACTTAACTTAACTTAACTTAACTTAACTTAACTTAACTTAACTTAACTTAACTTAACTTAACTTAACTTAACTTAACTTAACTTAACTTAAGGTAAAAAAACTTAACTGAACTTTACTAAACTTAACTAAATTAACTAAACTTAACTAAACTAAATTGAGCTAAGTTCATCTTAATTAACTAAAGCAAAAAAAAATTAACTAAAACAAACTAAAAAGTTAAGTTATTGTGTATATTAAAGTCTATATGTGAAGAAGTACGACGCTGCGCAGTAATTTTAAAGTTAAAACCAACTTTATGAAAGACAAACGTTAAATGTCTACAGCGAAAATTCAAGAAGCACCGGAAGAGACCGGAGAAAGACAATAAATTTATGCAAAATCGACTAAGCCAAAGCAAGAACGGGAACTTCATTGAACAATTCGCTGAAAAGAAAATTTTTTAAGACCATCAACCTTTTACATTTAGTAATTATCTTGCTCCCACTTGACACCCCTTTTTGGACAACGATAAGTTTTTCTTCAGGCGAGTTCTCTGTATTCTTGCAACGCTCCACTTTCGTGAAACTAATAACAACCGATTTGAGATAAAGTAATGATATCTGAAATAGTATTAGCAGCATCTATTTATTTGTTGAAAATGCGCGTGATCGGGTTAAGGACACGCCCACCTCCCATATAACCAAACATTTGAAATTGTCATAACTTTGTAAATATTTAAAGTACAAAAATAATATTATAACTCTGAAGTATTATTGATAGCAGCAAGCTACTCATCGAAAATGAGTGCAATCAAGCCAAGGACACGCTCACCTCCCATGTAGCCCAGAAATTGAAATCGCCATAGCTTCGGAAATATTCAAAATACAACAATAATTTTGACAACTTAGAAATAATTATTAGCATACTTTAATTTTTTAATATAAGCATTATCGGATCAAAAACACGCCCACCTTCCATACGGCCCGAAATTTAAAATTGCCATAACTTTGGGAATATTTGAAATATGACAATTGTATTTTACATATATCGGAGATACTATCGTTATCATCTAGCTCTTAGCTGTAAACAGGAGTGATTGGATCAAGGACACGCCTACATGCCATATAGTTCGAAATTTTCCGCCATTTTGTTTTCGAAAAATTGTATCCAGTATTTGGAATCAGCGAGCTCGAAAACCTACCTAGCTTTAATTTTGTCATGATATAATCAATTTTTTAAAAAATTGTCCGCCATTTTGGATCCGCCATTTTGTTTACAAAAAAAATGATATCGGGTTCAAAATCAGCAACCTCAAAAGCCCCCAGCCGCAATTTTATCGTGATATAATCAATTTTTAAGAAATTGTCCGCCATTTTGAATCCGCCATTTTGTTTAGACACAAGATTATATTGAATTCAAAATCAGCAACCTCAAAAACACCCCAGCCACAATTTAGTCGTGATATAATCAATTTTTAAGAAAATTATTCGCCATTTTGGATCCGCCATTTTGATTTTTAAGAAATCGTTTCCAGATTTAAAATCAACGACCCTCAAAACGTAAAAGCTAATAATTTTTTTTTTATAAAAAATAACCAGGAAAGAGTTATGACCAGCAAGAATAGCAATCTAGACCACTGTGTGGCATCAGATAGCTAAAACCTTCTTTATTAAATTGTACTTTTCAACTTTTTCAATAAGATAATCATCCACTGGAGAAAAGATATTTAAACTCAATATAAATGACAAAATTATATTTATATGCATTTGAAGTAATAGGATTCATCGATACATGCTAATTAAAAAAGTAGTGGTCGAATATGAAGAAAATGTTGAGTCCAATGAGAACATTTGTAGCTCTCCGACAAAGTTACTAATGAAAATTGTACATGCTGTCTACAGTAGATGTCAAATACTCAAAACAGCGATTTTTGCACTTTTGAGTACAGATTTCTTAAGACCTAGATCTGGTATTATTTCCGTCTTTAGTTGACCATGAGTACTCGAAGTAAACTACGAAACTCAAATCTGCAAAAGTATTGTTACTCTGTATAATGTAAGAACAAAATTTCGTAACAATATGTAGGGCTTTTGCCCCAATTGCTAAGAGCAATCCACATAATATAGATGTAGAGGCATATCTTTAAGATTACTTTAAAAGACGACAGTCTTTGTGCGGTATGGCAAAATGTGTCATAACGAGATATTTTACAGCTACTTTTGTATGCCTGTACATCCCATTTAAGGCAGCAGCACATTTTCTATTCAATATACGTATTTCATAAACAACACTTTCAATTTCAAGCAAACTATTTTATTATTAAAACATAAAAGTCAGTAAAATTCAACAAAGTTCTCACCTCAGTAGTAGTACCTGCACGTAGACATAATGTGGTGGTTTTATAGCACAACAACCAGCCACCCCAAAAATGGATAACACGGGAATGTCAATGACGGTGGCTTAAAGGTAAAGCGCATACTACAAACCACCTAACGCCAATATCATACAAACACACACAAAAACAGCTGGAACAACAGCACCAATACCAAGACAAAAACAAAAGACAACAATTTAATAATAGAATAGATGGAAGACAACAACGTATTAAAGTAAATAGTTGCAGAAAAAGTCAGTAAAACGCAGAAAAGTTGTAGGTGGTTCGTAGTAGTAAAGTGTTGGAATGTCAGTGATACCTGGGTGTTGGTTGTTTACAACACCGCCACCATGGCCATGGATCTAAGTCTAAGTGTCTAAGAGAAATATGATTATTAATTCAAGTGAGCAAGTGAACAGAGCACGGAAGGAAATAAAATGTGTTGAAATATATGTGCGAACATAAAAAGAAAGAACGAACGAATAAAATAAAAACAGCATAGAGAATAAAATAAAGAAAAAAAACGCGGGACATAAAAAATAAAAAGGAAAAAAATTAGTTTGGAAAAAATAATAAAAACTTAAAATTTCAAAAGGTAATACCGCGTGCGGGTACAATAGGCCACACACAGTAAGTGGCGGATTGCATGGAAAAAAGCGGGCGCTAAAGTATGAAGCAGGAAGACATAACCTACAGTGTAGCTGCACAGATAAAACGGAAAGAAAATGCGCAATACCACCATCATCAACGGAAGGTGATGATGATGTTGAAGTGTTAAGACGAGCGAAATATTTCAGAAATTTCTAAGATGATAGGGAAATTGCTAAAAGGAAGGAACCTAACAGCAGCGCGGTAGGGAAAATTTTAATATTATGAATGGTTGTTGGAGGTTGCTGGAAAATGTGGTAGGGATATGAATTGGATTTAAAATTGAAAAGTGAAATGTTAACAGTGGTGTGGTGTGAAGCTGATTAAACAGAGTTAGAATGAAGATGGGGTAGGTTATGTACGAGTATTTACTTAAAAGTATGTGTGAAAAAAAAGTACTGATTTCATGGAATATTAAAGCTCAAAGCCTTTATCTCATATACCTAGTCATAAGTATATTTATATGTAATCATATTAATATTTTTGCACAACCAAAACAAATGTAGTTATTTAAGGACATAATTTATAGTGCCGACATAACAAAAATATGTTTTGAAACATTATTATTACCAATATACAACAACGACCTCCGGCCCTCATTAGAAGTGCGAAATATTTCTGCAAGAAATTTCAACTCAACACCACCATAGTGTTTAAAAGGTATGTCAAATGTTAAAGGTAAAGAAAGGTAAAAAAAGGTATGCGCCAAAAGACAGAAAAAGGTTGACATAATGCTAAAGATGCAAAAAGGTACAAAGAGCAAATTAAAGGCTAAAAAAGTACGACGCGTAGATTGTGGGGTAACAGGAAACAAAGCAATAGCGTGTAAGAGGATCTTCATAAAAATGTCACAAAGCACAAAAAGGTAAAGACAAGGAAATTAAAGGAAAAGCTGCCAAAGCAATTGTTAGATGTAAAACTAAATGTTAAAGCTTAAAAGGTTGTAGTATGACCAACGACAAGAAACAAACGGAAATGTTTCGTTTAAATTATAAAACGTACAAGTAAATAAAAAAGTTAAAGTAAATATTAAAGCTTACAATTTTTAAAGTTAAAACATATAAGCAATACTATTTAATTTTTTTTTTTTTAAAATACTCCAATATATCTTATAACTCTAACGTTTTCAGCATATTCCAATCATATTCGACTATTTTCAACAACTTTTGATTTTTTCAAAAAATTTTGTTTTACAAATGTTTTTTCGTTTACTCAAAGTTTTGGAATTATTCAACAACGAACTACTTGTGAATTATGCTCTTTAATTAATTGAAAAGTGTCGGATGTTCAATTATGTGTATGTGCTGGGAAGAACATTTCCCGACGGTACGGCTTCATTTCTGCCTAATTATTTTTTTAACGCATGTTTTGCTGCATCATAATCCTGACCTTCGTCATTCCATTTATTCCATACACGAAGGTTTCCGTAGGTCATACAAAGCCTTCATAATCAAAACGAAGAATATTTTGATATGTACTTACTTAGATGGAAAACATATATGGCGGAGCAAGCCTTGATTGATACATTTTTGAGTCATCCAAAGACTTCATATCCAAAACGAAGAATATCTAGACATACTAAAGGGAAAATATTTCTAGCGGACTACTAACATGCCTTAATTGAATGTTTCGTAGGATACTCGAAGGTCACTCGAATTATTAATAGACAAAACGAAGAATATCTTTTTTAGGTATACTAGATAGAAAACGTCTATGATAAGCTATCAGAAAGCCGTAATTGATATTTATCTCGAACAACCGAAAGTTCATTTAAACTAGAATCGCCCAATGGTCAAAATTTGACTACAAATGCATTAAATAATCTTGGTACTTTTTGGACAGTTTTAGTACTTTTTTTGCTATTTGGTACAAAATAGAAAAGCTCATTTATCATTCCTGGTACAGCGAAAAATGTAAAATGTCAGTCAGCAATTTGTCTTTCTCTTTGTGCTGTATCCTCTTTACAGCTCTGTGTGGTCGCGTATTTTGTCGTTGTTAATATTGAAAATTTTGTATCTAATTTTAGCTGGTTTAATGACAAAATATTGAATTAATTTTTACTTTGTGCATATTTGCACACAAATACCTTTCTAATGGTGTATATTTCAAAGTCGTGCTCCATTTCTAACATATTTAAAAAGGTAGGACAAATTTTGGTCTTGCGTATTAGTATACAGATGAGATGATCATGGCATGAAACGACTTTTTTGTACTTGTTTCGTTGTTTTTCAGTATTTTTCAATACTTTTTTACTTTTATCAATATTTTAGAAGTTTTTCGACATTTTCCGATGTTTTGGATGTTTTCCGATGGGCTTGGACTTTTACCTATTTTTTTGATGTATTCCAATTATGTATTTTCGAAACTTTTGGACTTTTTCCGATGTATTGGATATTTTTCGATACACTTGAACTTTTGCTGATATTTTAGATGTTTTTAGACTTTTACCAATATTTTGGATGTTTTTCGATACATTTGGACTTCTTCCGATGTTTTGGATGTTTTTTAATTGTCTTGGACCTAAACCAATTCCTTCGATGTTTTCCAATATTTTTAGACTTTAACCAATATCTAGTTATTTTTTTGACATTTTTGGACTTCTTCCGATTTTTCCGATACTTTGGATGTTTTTCGATACACTTGAACTTTCCGATATTTTAGATGTTTTTGGACTTTTTCCGAAATTTTAGACGTTTTCCGATGGACTTGGACCTTTACCGACTTTTTCGGTGTATTTTATTATTTTTCGATACTTTCACCGACTCATCCGATGTAGATATTTGAATATTTTTCGATACGTTTGGAATTACGTATACCGATTTTTTAGATGTTTTTCGATACTGTTTTATTTCTTCTGCTAATAACCCCCAGTGAAAAATTAAGCAAAACTCGAGCAACGCTGTGTAAATCAGCTAGTTTTACATAATTACAGAAGCAAAAAAAAAAATATTTTTTTTTTAAAAGTTTACATGGAGCCATTACTTTTTATTCACGGGCCAAATTTTCAAATCTTTACCCCATAAGAGCATGTCTGTCTTCTGAAATTTTTGTTGAATGAGGAAACGCTAGAAAACAAATCAGATTTAAAAATTACATTAGTTAATCCAATATATAAGTATATACTTTTTCTCAGGCAACCACTGTGCATTCTAGGTATAACAACATTTTAAAAGTTTCAACATGTCCCTTATCCTTTTATTTTTAAGCAAACAAAAAAATTCAATTGGCAGCATTGTTTTTTCTTTTTTGCTTTTTCAATTGTTTATTTACTGTTTGTTTTGTTTTCTCTTTAATTTTTCTTTCTTTTTTTTTGTCAACTCTGCTGCAAGTGTCAACAAGCAGTAGAATGCAATGAAAAAATGTCGAAAAGCAAAAGAGTTAAAAAAAAAACGAAATATGGCAACTCGAATATGAGCGCTTTTTATAAAGCAATTTTGGATCTAAAAAAAATGAAGAAAATTTTGAAAAGAAGATGAGAAAAAACATAAAATCGTTTCAGCAACAATGTTTACAATGTGCTGCACTATTGTTGCTGGTTGCCAACTGTCGTAAATAATATACGTACCTATATACATATTTTTATTGCTTTAGTTTGTTTAGGACTTTGAAATTGTTTTTTCTTCAAAATTTTCTGACATTCATTTATATATTTCTTTGTTAAAATTTTTTACCATATTACTAGTTCCATTTCTTTGTAAGTTGATTGGTAAGGTATCGATTTAGTTGGACTATTTTCATGCCTTTTCTCATTAGTTACCTACCGTGAACTAAACGATTTTCTACAAAACATATAAAAATAAAAATGTTTCCCTCCTTTTTTCACCTCTTAAGAATACTAACATACAAATCCAAAAAAGAGCACATAACCATTTCAATTACTTTGTAATTATGTTAGTAATGTCTTACGTTTTCATTATCTAGTGGTTTTCAGCGCAATGACACCAATAATAAATTTATATTGCTAAGCCATACAAACATAAATTCGCTTCTCTTTCCATTACCTCATAAGCTAGTTGGTAATGTGTTGCTGAAATACTTTATGCATATGTTCCGTAATCTCCCAATAGGAAAAATTTCTAGAGCTTCTGATCCAAGCACTTTAAAAGCGCTTATCCCTATAGAAATTTAGAACAATATGGGTTAGAACCCATCTCGGGTGATTTTTTTTTAAATTTTTTTTTTTTGATTTTTTTTGTTTTTTTTTTTTAGTAAAACATTTTTTATTCAACATTTTTTATTTACTTTTGTTTAATTGAATTGAAACTGACTACACAATTCTATGTAAGGCTGTAGGAATCATTCGAATGTCAAATTTAATACCTCTTCATCGCATCGGGCGATGGTGGTCTAACGAGTTGGTAAACGTTAGTAAAAATAATATGTTTCTATCTATCACACGGACGGTCGTGGATTCAAACCTTGGTGCTGTGTCAGTTTTTTCTTTTTATTTTATTGAAAAAACGCATACCGCAGCATTACAAGTAAGCGCATCAGAAGGCCTTTTGAAGTAAGGCTACGGCAAGCTTAAGCCAGCTTACATCCTATGACATGCAATGTTAAAAATAAATAATAGTTGTTACAGAGCGGAAGCGCTTATTGGTGATAAAGATGCACTTCAGAAGGAGTTTTGAAGCACTTCTTTTTTTGTTTTCCCCTTGGGTTTATTTTTGTTTAAATAGAGCTTCGCTCCAACTATCATATCAAATGTGGGGAAAACTAATGACATAATTTGCAAATAGACAGATAGAGAATTATCCTCAAATAAAAATGGCAGACAATTCATACTATGACATTACATGTGGTCCGCCTAGTGTTATTTAGAAAACTTCAAACTTTTCTATTTCTTTACCACAACAAAAACGAACGCATTACTTGCACAGTTACTGTGTAAGTGAATTGGTAAGGTGTTCATTTATATTTAATTTTTAAAGTGCCTATTCTACTTTACTGGAGTTAATATATTTGGCCGTTCGCTTATTTTTCTGTAGAAGTTAAGGTAAGAATACGAAGGAAACTGCAATCATTACAATTGCTTACGAACTTACTTACTAAGTAAGCAGCTTTGTAAGCAAGTAATTTTTTTCTGAACACAAACATGTCTCTTTCCTTAAATATCAAGCAGCCAAATGAAAATCTTCATTAAATACGAGTATCATACGAATTTGTTTGCCATTTGCTAAAACAACTTTCAATTTTATAAAGCAAATAAATTAAATAAATGTTAAAATAACATTAAGAAATAACATTTAAGTTATTGAAAAATTGAAAAAAGTGAATAAGTAAAAAAAAAACTTCTTCACTTATTGATCTAAAATGAAATGAAATGAAAACAATCAAATGACAACTGTCAGCGCTTTTAAGCACAAAAAGTTGGACAAGTTGAAAAAAAAAAATTCTTTTGCCCACCACCACCAGCAAACTTTTTCTTCAATTTTGTCGTCGATATTTGTTATGATGCGTTGGATATTTATTTTTTTTGTTGTAGGTACTCTTGAAAAAATTTAATTTTATTTTTTTTATTTTTCTGCAAATATTGAATCAATCTGCTGTTCCAATCAATAGCAGCAGGGTTCTATATGTATAAAAAATATTTCAGGCTATCGGAAAAGTGTAAAAAGATAGAGAGAAAGAAAATGACAAAAAGTTGATGAAGTGAAAAAACTACGAAAAAAAAACTCCATTTATTTGGTTACTTCCTTATTTGGCTATGTATGCACTAAAAGTTTTTATTTTAGAGGAAAAGTTTTTCTTTTCTCTATTTTCTTCAAGTTTCAGTTACTTTGGTTTGTTCAAAGTTTCCTTGAATTTTTAGAATTTTTCGTGCATTTTGGTTTTTCTTTTATTTTTATTATTATTATTATGAGTTTTTGTCTTTTACTTTCAGCTGCAAATTCTTTAATGTAACATATGGCTAAATATACTGAAGTCACTGAATTTTCAGAAAAAGAAAAATTTCATTATTTCTTCAAGCAATATCATTTATATTGCATATACTTTAGTGAGCCGCAGTAAGTGACTGAACTTAAACAACAAATCAAAAAAACTGCGCCGAGTTAAGATTTTTTTTAGTTAAAAATTGTTGATTGAACAGTAAAAATCTATGTATTAATAAGCAAGACAAAAATTTGTCCAACCTCTTTTACCATGTTAGAAATAGAGCACGACTTTAAGTTATACACCATTAGAAAGGTATTTTTGTGTAAATGTGCACAAAGTTAAAATTATTTTAATGATTTACCACTAAGCCAGGTAAATTCAAAAACAAATTTTTCAATATTAACATCGACAAAATGCGCGGTCACTCAGAGCTAAAAAAAGAATACAGCTTAAAGAGAGAGAAAAAAGGATGATTTCGTACAAAATAGCAAAAAAAGTACTAAGACTGTCCAAAAAGTACCAAAATTATTTAATACATTTGTGGTCAAATTTTTAAATGCTCCAAAATAATGAAGTAAAATAGTTTTGATTAATAACCAAGCAATGTTTTACAATTCACTTCCAAGGTCATTGAACTAGTAAGGTGGTGACTAATGAATACTTCAGATTACAAAGTCAAAATTCATTTGACAGAAAATATTAAGTGCAAAACCGTTTTTGAGAAATCCCGTGGTTAAAAGTTGTTAAAGTAGTTTAAGCAAATATCTCTCAAACGGTTTTTTCTACAGGAAAATTTAGTTCAAGAATAATGTAGCTTAGGACATTTACTAAAATTTTTGTTCGACTCATGGTATAAAATATGTTGTATATCGCAAAAACCATAGTTTCGTAAAAAACTGGTTATTGAAGAATACTTGTGCAACCACGTGTTGTATGAAAAAAGCATTACGATATATTTTGTGGAAAAAAATGAGGGTATTTTTTAAATGCCTCGAAAACCTTGTAAGCTTGTAATAGTTGCCAAAATCAATACGAACTTTGACACTTTAACAAGTTTACGAGATTTTCGAGGCTGTTATACGCTTTAAGGAATAGGTACTCTAAATATTATCCACAAAATATGTTCAATATATTAACTTTTTAAGTAATATTTTTGAAAACCTTCAAACTCCAAAAAACTGAATTTTTATTGAATATCTGCTAAACAGTTACTTTTTAAAGAAGAATATCTGATTCTCTGCAAAATAGATGTAAATTTTTATCATTTCCGAAATATTCTTCAAAAACCGGTTTTTCAGAAAGTTTAAAAAAAAAAAATATCTCCAAATGCAAAACATTTTCGGGAGATATCACAATTCAAAGAGTTCAACATATTTGCTGGAAAACATTATTCTGCAGAAAAAACCAAAAGTGACCTAAGGGTTTCTCGAAACTTAAAATTTTCTATCAGACGTCTAAGGTGTTAATGATATATTCAGTCAAATGTGTTTGTTTGACGTAGTCATAGTCTTTTTTTTAAGTGTTAAAATAAGTTTCAAAGAGTATATAGTACTAGTGTTTGTATTAATACATATTGGCGAAATCGACAATAAGCTTTTGAAATCAAAAGATCGTATAATTCCGATCGAAAAAGTTGAATTATAGGTATCAACAATATGTATACTAATGAACTGTAAATGTTAAAAAGTTGCAGTGCAATCGGTAGTAGTCGACCTAAAACTTAGTTCGTCTTCTCGCAGAATCCGTCATATACATATGTCACAATATCAAATATTCAATTGGCAACAGTTCAATTTTAAAGTATTTTCTGAAATGTTTTAAAATATGTCATAAATTACATACTCATTAAAAAATCACTAATTCTTTAAAAATAAAATATTACAAATTCCTTAAAAAACAAATTTTGCAACAATATTACAAATAAATTAAATTAATGAACTAAAAAACGAAATATTTCAAAAATTAATAGAAATATTTTTTTGAGCATGAAATTTTCTCTCAACAGCCCCAAAGAAATCCCCCAAAATGTCATAACACCAGCAAAAGCAAAAATAAACAATTCTTTACATAAACAATATAATAAATGCGTGCTTATGAAAATATTATGTTTATGACATAAACACAGCCAAAAATACACGCAAATACATACATATACATGTACAAATACAAATTTATTTGGGAGGAAAATTGTAGCAGTTGAATTTTTTTTTTTGAAGAAAACAAATAAACGAGAAGTATAACAACGGAAAGAAATGAAAAAAATTGCATTGAAGACATTATTTTCTCAGAAAAAATTTTTTTGTTCTTCAAATGTTGAGTATGACTTTTTTCATTGTCAAAAAAAAAAAAAAAAAAAAGTTATGAAATTCACTCAGCTTTCGTCGACATTCTTTTGGCTGAAATGAAAGAGTTAAAGAAATTGTATGAAAATTACAAGAAAACAACAAACGAAATGACATAAGCAAATAAAAGTGGAAAATTAGATTTTCACAAAACGAAAAAAGAAAAACAAAGATATATTCTTAACCCTTTAATAACTAATATGGACTAAAGTTTGCAAAATTTATCAAATAGATTTTTAAATAGAAAATATAATAATCTACTCTGGATGAGCTACCGTCATTCAATTGCTTAATATCAGCGTCTTATGTCTAAGTTGACATCGTTAAACTGCGATCTCCTTATCTTTCGAGAGGTAAAAGGGATATTTTTACAAACTGATGGAATTCTTTTAGTTTTCTCGCAAGATCATTTAAAGAGCACATTACTTCGATTATTTCGTTTACCTTGTTATCGTTTCTCTTAATTTTACGTTCGTGTCGCAATTTGCAACTCTTAACCCTTTAATGGTCAGGTCCAAAAAATCGAAGCGATTTTAAAATAACAATCAGTCAAAATCGATACAATGGAGCCTAGCAAGTTTTGTTCAAGCAAGTGGGTTGAACATACTTGCCTTAAGTCATAAAAGGGTTAATACATGAATATATAATACATATATCAAAAAACAGAATTATATTTTGTACCCCGCGTGGTACTAAAAGGGTTAAGTAAAGCAAATATGTATCAATATCAAACAAATCACAGACAATAGCACCCCACTCTGCCATTGGCAACGCGCGGCGGTGGCGTAGGCGTTTGTCGCTTTTGTTGTTTGTCAAAATATGTTAAAAACCTAAGCGACAGACAATGCAATGTGTGGAAAAATTTTTAAGCAAATCATAATTTTCTGACAGACGACAACGCAGTAGCAAAATTTTAAATTTTAAATTTTGACATTTAGCATGAAAACAACACTTGACAGACAGGTGGTTGGCAAACAAAAGTGTGGGTGGCGTTTAATTAAAAACAAAAATAATCATCAAGTTTAAAGTATTTATTTATTTTATTTGTTTTTGTTTATTTTAAAAATAAATGAACTTGACATGAATACAGACTTTTCGGCAACGAAATCTTTTGAGTTATTAATGACTGTTGTACTGAAAAATTGTTTCAAATGTAAAATTCTGCTAATGAAAAGTTAAATTTATGATTCAAGCTAATGCGACAGCATTTTGATTTGCATAAATTTTACATTTGAAAATAAGTGACAGTGCGGAGACTTTCAAAACAAACAGTTGACTGATGATGTTACATTAAATAACAGTGATACTAAAGCACAAATAAAATACCGTACTCAATACCCAGAGTAGAACTTAATTTTATAAAATGCGCCTAAAACTATGCAACAAAAATCACTACATAAGCTTGCATTTCTTCACTACTAATTTAATGCATTTCATAGTGCATAGTTTTAGGCGCTGAAATTTTTTATTTTTATGGTCAACTGTCATCATTTTGATTTCAATTATTAATACAAAAATTCCTTGCTCACAATAACAACTCAATTTAAATTGCAAAACTTTGCACAAATAATTTGCAAAATTTGCTGCCACCACCATTAGCACTTTCATCAGAACAGTCAGCACTGAAAATAAGTCAGCAGCAGCATCAGCATTGGTAAGTTAAATTTTAAGCTCTACACTTTCTTCTGAAATGCTTTCAAAATTAATTTACGTGTCAATACGATAACACCGTTGCGTTGCCATCCATGACTGTTGTTGTTGTGTTGTAAACTTTCGCAATTATTTCATCAACAATTTACGCATAGAATTATGCGCATAATTTTGGTACGCGCATTTGCCAGAAGCTTTAAATTCCTTAGCAGCAATGCTGTACATCCGTCCACGCTGCTGGCGGGCGGTATGGGTCTAAGCAGTTAACGAAAAGTTAACCTTTAAGACAATGAAGTGTGCTGATGTGTCGTCTTGTTTGGTGGGGTTTCTGAGAAATTATTAAACAGCAAGTTTATGATAAGAAAATTAAATATTTTACTCTCAAGTAATAAAGACATTTGACGTAAAAATTAATCGCACAAACATTTTTTGCAGTTGTACAAGGTGTTGCAAAAGTAATGTAATAATGCAAAATGGTTCTTTTTTCACTGAATTGTTATCTGCAATATCTTGATGTATTCAGTTAGAAAGTTCGACTAACAGGGACTCACAAGTAGTGCTGTGACCATAATCTTTTGGTATCCAACGTGTCGCTCACAAGCAAGTGAAAGACTTGGAGTTCAGCTTTAGACTAAATTCTTTATTTAAATTCTTTTACACATAATTATTAAGAATAAGTAAATTTTGAGCAAGTTCTGATCAAGTTCTGAGCAAAAACTAGGTGAATTCGGATAAGAAGGCGTGGAACCTCCCATATATACACCTCTCCCCACGTGTTTTAAATAAAAAGTGCTTGCACCCAAAATGTTTTTTCGGGAAAATGTGTAGACTGACTCTAGGATGAAACATACATAGCCTTTTTTCAAAGTGCCGTTTGGGTGCTAGCACTTTTTATTTAAAACACGTGGGGAGAGGTGTGTATAAGCAGAAGTTTCATAATGCTATTCTGAGAAAGGTTTTTAAGATAACTCAAATAAATTTTACCAAGATTCTAAGGATGTTCAATATAAGTTCTGATTAGTAACTTGTTTGATTCGAACAAGAGGGCGTGGCACCTCCCATACTCTCAAGGCTTTCAAAGTGATAAAGAAAAAGTATTTCTTTGTTGTTGTTATTTTTTATTGCTTGCACGAAAGCGGTTTTGTTACACCCTGTCAACGTTCTGTTCCAGTATTTTAAATGCCTCTCGATATTTTTAGACTTTTACTGATATTTTGGATGTTTTCCATACCTTTGGACTTTTATTGATATTTTAGATGATGTTCGATATTTTTGGAATCTAATCGATATATTGGATGTTTTTCGATACTTTTGATCTGTTACCGATATTTTGGATGTTTTTCGATACTTTTGGACCTTAACCGATATTTCAGAAGATTTTCTTTCTCTTGGACTTTTATCGATATTTTGAATATTTTTCGATATTTTTGGAGTTCAACCGATATTTTGGAAGTTTTTCGACCATTTTGAAATTTTACCGATATTTTGGATGTTTCTCGATACTTTTGGACCTTAACCGATATTTTAGATGTTTTTCTTTCTTTTGGACTTTTATCGATATTTTGAATATTTTTCGATATTTTTGGAGTTCAATCGGCATTTTCGAAATATTTCAACACTTTTAAAATTTTACCGATATTTTTGTGATATTTTTCGACTTTCAGTCATTTCTTCGATTTATTTCAATATTTTTCGATACTTTTGGACTGCAATTCTGCGTTGGCGTCGTCATAGTTCTTTTGCCCTGTTGCAGAGTGCCTGTTTCTATTAGATTACAACCCTCTTTGGGTTTTTTAATAATTGCTTCGTAGCCACTTTTCCAGTGAGATGCACTTTGAATCAAAGTATTGAAAAAACTCGGCCGAATTGTGAAACCGGTTTTTACGAAATTTGGTGTAGAGCTATATTAAACCCTGAAGAAGAAAACTAAAGAAACATTTAAACATAACCGGTGTCAGGTCATATGTCAGTAAACTGGTTTTCATGAAATTCGGAATGGAATTAGACTAAACTTCTAGAAGGATTCTTTTATTTATAGTGTACCGAGTCTCACTACTAAAAAGGAAATACTTAGTAAATGTAAATCAGTTTGCAGAAAAACTAAGCCTTCTGCATCCAAAAAGGTAACTGGAGTATTGAATTCGGTCAATTTTCTGGCTTTCTTTACTACAAAACGGCACGGAAAATGTGTATCTATCTTAAGGCGAATAGCTAAAATTTGGCCACCGACGATACTAGTAATTGTAATTGGCCTACAGCGGAACTTTTTTATATATATCTGAAAACCAATTAGATTGAAAATCCTCATTTTTATGTTCCATCGCTAAAAGCAGTTTTCAGACATAAAATGGATTATCCCATACAATTTAATTTCAAAACTAATCAAAAGAATTAATATAAACCTATCAAATTTGTAATAATTTTATTATAACAAAATTGAAGGCAAATGAAAAATACGCGCTCTTTATGCTTTCAAGCGAAGATTAAATGGCTTTATTAAAATTTTCAACAGAAAAGGGCGCATCACAACAACAACAACATTTGCGAAATTCCCTTTAAACACATTGCTAATACTTGACAAAGTCATTGTTAAGGATTTCCTTTACACTTACCCTCAAAAAAAACAAAAAAAAAAAAATAATGGTGGAAAAAAATTCTTGTAAAGTATGGCAGCTTTGCGAAAAATCCAACAAATTCCAAATAAAAAGAAAGGTGCAAAGCAACAACTACAACAACATAGTCAAATACATATAAAAAAATACCCTTACAAAAAAAAAAAAAATAACCATGCAAATCCTTACACAAGCATTTTATCAAAAAAAGGGGGCGAAAAAAATGCAGAAAAAAAGGGGATAAAGCAAAATTATTTTGGCCAGCAGAGAGAGAGGCTGAAGCAAATACATTGACAAAAATGACAAACAACTCAATGCAGCGTGTTAAAAAATCGATAAAAAGTGTCTGCAACAATGTCTTCGAAAGAAAAAAATCCAATGTCACCCGCGCCGCAACACTTTGCACAGGGGTCTATATGGCAGAGCAAAAAAGTGCGGGTCCCCAACTACCAAATTACGCCTACTTTACATAACACGCACACATTTTGGCATACGATTTGGCGCGTTTCAAATTTATTTAATGCGTCCCAAAAAAAATGGGAAAACCCACTTGCAACACTGAAAAAATGCACAACAACAGTGGAAACTAAAAACAACAACAAGTTACGTCCCCCCAAAAATATCATGGAATAGTGCGCCAACATAAACACAGCACGAGCGCATTTGCTGTGCTAAACTTATGCTTAAGCGCCTAAAATTATGCTGCAAGAAAGAAGAAAAAAGAAATATGGAAAAACTAACGAAAAATTCCGCTCAGCTGTTTGCTATGCGTAGCGCTGACAGCGTTAAAATTTCGCACTTTGCTATTTTGCTGTTGTTTGAAGGGAACGCGATTTTCTGATTTTTTCATGCTACTGCTGCTGTTGCATACTTTTAGGTGTGCTCTGACGCGTCGCAAGCATAAACACAATGACTACAATCACGACATTCTCGCCGCCGCCATGCTCCACATAGCGTGCTGTGGTGTTGTTGTTTTATTCACGCTGAATTCTTGTAGTGTCTGCATTATTACAAATCGGTTCCTTTACGCAGATTTGGCAAAAGTGCCGAGGCCACCCTATGCCTAAAAGTATGCTTTACAAAACGTTCAAGTTGTTTACACAAGCATATAATGTGGCGGCGGCGGCGGGAGCAAAATTTGTTTTCGTCTCGCACTCTCATACTCAATTTATACTTTCTTGACTTTCGCTAAGACGCCATCTTGGATTTTTCTTCATTTTTTTCGTTTTTGAGGCAGCTTCCGGCTGTTTTTTTGTATTTATTTATTTATTTTGAGCTTCAATAGGGGAACTTTAGACTGAGCTAAGGTATACAAATACATACATATATGAGGAGGGGAGGAGGGAATTAAAAAATGAGTACGTTGTGCTGTGATTTTTTTTTTTCATTTCTTTTGCAATGGCAAAAAGAAATTGAAAAAGAAAAAGAAAAAAAAAAATGATGGAAATGAAAAATTTCTCTAGGTCCTGCACACTCTTCATATCCTACATATATTCTTAAGCTACTTGCTTGCGCTCCATTAGCCTGCAAAAATAGCTGGCAGCAAAATTTACATTTTCCCCGCAAAAGTTTCTTTCTGCCTTCGTCATCGTCATCGTCGACGACTTAACTTTTTGCAAAATGTTAAGAAAATGTTGTTGATTTTAATTTCTGACATCGCATGGCAGACATAATTCTTTCGTTTTGTTTTTTTGGTTGGGGAGTAAGGTATGTCAGACCCCCTTCAGCTGGCAAAGCAAATTTAAGCTTGATGGTTTTTTGCATCTTCATTTTACATAAAGTGTTGTCGTCCTTAAACAGTGATAGGTACCATGTGGCCAAAATATTAGAGCTAAAAAATGAGCAAAAATATCAACCCCATCAAGTTTTCTCTCAACAAAATGAAGCAAGTGTAATGTCATGACGTAAATGTGCCATAATTTTTGAAAATAGCATCAAGTTCTATTGTGATTTAAAATTTACGTTGCAGACGATTAGGGAATAAGCCGACAATGAAAAGTCAAATGATCTGAAAAACATATGAGAGATGAAAAAGAACGGAAAGTAACAAATAGTAACGAAAAATATGAATATATCGATAAGTATCGAAAAATGGAAGTCTAAAACTCAAGTAAGTACCGAAAGCAGAAACAAATGCAAAATTTATCAAAAAACCTTGAAAAATTTAGTAAATATCAAAGGGTATGAAAACTGATTCCTCTAAAAAATATACAAAAAAAAAGAAAAAAAAACATCCGTGGAAACTATCGAAGAAGTACAAAAAAGTTATATGAAGTGCCACGCCCTCTTGTTCGAGTTTTCTTACCGTCCTTAGTGTTAGTGTGCACTAGAAGCGCCCAATGGTCAAAATTTAAACACAAATGTATTATATAATTTTGGTACTTTTAGGTAATTTTTAGTACTTTTTTTGCCAATTTGGTACAAAATAGAAAAGTTCATTTGTCATCTTTGTTACAATGACAAATGTGAAATGAAAGCAAAACAAAAAACATGAAGTCAGTGTCAGTCAACTTTTTGTCTTTGTCTTTGTGCTGTTTATTTGTCTTTGCTAATATTGAAAAATTTGTATTTAATTTTACCTGGTTTAGTGTCAAAATATTAAAGTAATTTTAACTTTGTACAAATCTACACACAAATACCTTTCTAATGGTGTATAATTTAAAGTTCTGCTTCATCTCTAACATAGTCTAAAAGGAAGGACAAATTTTTGTCTTGCGTATAAATACATAGATTATGGTTGCGTTGTCGTGAAAAATTGCATTTAGAATACATTTTTTTGTAAGGGGCTGTCGAACGAATTCGCTCATTTTCAACAAGTCTAGCTAACTTTGATGACGGAGGCAGTGTACCATATTTCATTAACTTGCTCCCAAAAAATATTAAAATGATTTTAACGGACAGACAGGCATCCAGACAGATGGACATGCCTATATCAACTCAGAAGGTGACGATGATTAAGAATATATATACTTTTCCATACCAATCACGCCACCACCTTTGCATTACAATCTTAAGGACAAAGTGAATATACCCTTGGAGTAGGATATAAAAAGAAACTGCTAGGTGTTTATGCACTCAGAAAATGTTCACATTTATGAAACTTTTTTGACTCAGTAAGCTAACAGCAAACCAATAAACATGAAGTTAAACGTTTTAAGTGCAATAACTTAAAATGCAGTAAAATGTGCCTTGAAGTCCATCAACTTAGATTGTGGATAAGACTGATAAAAATTTTCAATTTCATATTTTCAAAGAAACTTTTAATAAAATCATATTTCAACTTCTTCCACTTCCGACAAAATGGCAGCAAGTTCACATTATGACATTACTTTATTTTTGAAATTTGAAATAAATTTCGTTCACATTCTATTTGGCAGCAGATTCACTGTGCGCCTTCATCAACATTGTCATCGTCTTTATTTTGCGCGCCAATGTCAATATTTGTTTTAGTCCTTATTTTCATGTAATATTGTTATTGTTGTTGCTGTTGCTGTTGTTGTGCTTGTACATACAGCACATTGTGCAAAGTTTTTAATAACTTTCGCCGCGTTTATTTAAAGACAGAAAGACAGACAGAGCCATGGTAAATGAAGAAGCAATGCGAAAATTTTGACATTTCATATGTTGCAAGAATTTTTTGTTTTGACAGCTTTTTTGAAATGTCAACTTTTGTTAGCAATAAAGTACATAATTATTGTTTTTTTAAGATTTTTCTTAAATGGTATTTATATAAAGCGAATTAAAAAATTAGCGCCTAAAAGCATGCAATACCTTTTAATTGAAAATTGCTAGAATGATTTAGAATAACATGGCAAAAATCGAAACAAACTTACACAACATAAATCTAGACAATGATCGAAATATTCGTAGTTATAAAACTTTTGTGCAGGCTCTGCGGTTTAAAGGAACTACAGTTTAGACAGTAGTTGTAGCATCAAACTGCATTGCATACTTTTAGGAGCTTCTGGCTAGAAACTCATTTCAAAATGCTTACGTAAACAAAATTTAATAAAGAGGGTATTTTTATTGGTTACTGTAATATGCACTTAAATTAATGTCAGTACTAAATACTTAAAAAAGTATTTCGCCAGCAAAAATTTAAGCGCCACGTTATTATTATTTGCTGATATAACAAAAACCTAAATAATTTTCTGCTAAAAGTAACACATAACTTTTATATTAATATTTGCAGAAAAAAAACAAAATATCCTATTATTATAAAATCTACCACAAAAATTTCACTTTCATAAGGCCATCACCAACATCATCATTATCATCATCATCATCATCAACAATAGCGTTGCATGTCAACAACGCATTCTTTTCTGGCAGCAGCAAAATGTAATCAACAGCAGTAGCAGAGCGTCAGTAACGGCAACAACAGGAAAACCGCATAAAAAATTACTTATTTTTAGTGCTTTCTTAAGTTTTTTATTACATTATACCTACCGCTAACATTAAGTAGTAGTAGTAGTATTTTAACAATGAAAAGCAATTTTTTTTTACTACATTTGCCATGTTTTGCTACTATTCTTTTCTTATTTTTTCATTTTTCATAAAAAAAAAATTTGCGACATATTTTTGCATTAAACTTGCATATTTCCACTAAAAATTACTAGAAAATTGCCTGTGAATTGACGACAAAAATAACACACGGCATGTGAAATTGCAGAGCAAAAAAAAAAAAAAATTCAAGAAAATGGTGACTTAAGTGCTTGAAGCAGTAAGGACATAAGTATAGCGTAAAAGGATAGAAATACGTAGTATGTAAAATAACCACTTCATTCCGCGAAGTTATTTAACTAACAAAATATAGATTATGAATCATAAAAGACTCTTTTCTTTGCATTTTTGTGCAATATACCAATATGAGTCTTGAATGAGTCAGAAATATGAAAGCATATAAATAATGAAATGAACTCAAATTTATTTATTTATTAAAAAATTCTCTTCCTGTGCATGATGAGCCTTCATAAAGAGAGTATGTGTTCTAAAAGTGTCATGTGAAAGAAGCTTAAATGAGTGTACATGAGAGCGCTTATAAAATGTTCAAAATTATAAAGCTCTTTAAATGCTTTTATTCTATTCGCTGTATATTTTTGAGTCATGATGAAATATGAATCCTAAATGAGTCATAAATATGAAAGCACATGAGTAAAATTTAAAAGTCACTTTAGTAAATATTAACATCTTATGAAGATTTATAAAAAAGTTTTACAAAAATCTGAATTTTGAGTCTTGAATAATTAATGCTCTAAAAGAATCATATACACGGTGGCTGATGAAAGCTGCTACCAAAACTTTTTTTTAACCAATAAATCCTTTCCATTTTTTTTTATTTTACGAATTAATCTTTAGGTTTAACGAAAATGGAGGATTGGGGCACTGAGACAAAAATTTGGAATGTCCGCCTTTATCACGCATTGGAGTCCGTAGTTTCGGTACAAAGAGAATATAGGCGTACGTTTGGGAGCACTCCTCCGAGCAGATGGACTATAATGAGGCTCGTAAATAATTTTGCCAAGCACGGGACAGTTGAAAGAAGGTCTAATTATCGAAACGCTGTAGCTACTGCCATACAAGCCAATCCCAGAATTTTGACAAGGAGCTTATCTGCCCAAATGAGTATCAGCAGACAGTCACTGCAGACAATTATGCACAAAGATTTGAACTTGTTTCCATACAAAATTTAAATGAAAAATGAACTGAATGCAGCAGGCTTGCCGATTTGCTTGGAATTTTGCCATATTATCCTTCAAATGGTGGAAGACGACGAAAACGTCTTAAACTGTATTTGTATGTCTGACGAGGCACAATTTGACAAACAAAATTGTCGAATATGGGGTGATCATAATACCCAAATACTCCATGAGACGGTCACTGCAGACCGTTACTTAAAAATGTTAAAAGAATTTTTTTACCCAGAATTATGCCGAAAGAGAATCTCTCTCAACACTGTGTGGTTTCAACAAGATGGTGCAACTCCTCACATTGCCCGGCCTCTTATCACAGAATTACAGCAAAAATTTTCAAATAAGCTGATTTCCAGAAACTCCCCATTCCGTTGGCCCGCCAGGTCTCCTGACCTTACTGCACCTGATTTTTTCTTATAGGGTTATTGCAAACAAAAAGTTTATAAAACAAAACCAGCAAATTTGAACGACTTAAAGCAATCCATTCGAACAATAATTGCGGCGATTCCTGCTGCAACTCTTCATATAGTCATGAACAACGTTTTACTAAGATGCCGCACAATAAAAATGTATTATCTTTTAAATAACACAAGAAAACATTAACTAAATGAATTTAAAAAAAAGTTATTTAACTTTCTTTATGTAGCAATATTCATCAGCCACCCTGTATTAGAGCGTTTGATGATTGTACGTGAAAAAACTTAGAAGATATTGTAGTTTATTTTGTTCACAGAAATGAAGAATGTGAATTTTTCATAAGAGGTTTTCTAAAAGTGATACTGAAAAAGTGATACGTGAAGAATCATAAACATGTGTATTTATCGTAAAAGATTTTTAAATATGAGTCATAAAAGAGTCTTAAAGTAAAACGTGAAGAATCATAAACATATGCATGAGTCGTAAAAGAGTCTTATATTGTATATGTGTCATAAAAGAGTTTTAAAGTAATACGTGAAGAATCAAAGACATATGTATGAGTTGTAAAAGAGTCCTGAATATGAGTAAGCTGTGAGCGCTCTTAAATAAGACTCATAAAAAGTTTCTTTTGTGAATTAAGTAGTAACTAAAAGATTTCATTAACCAGTATTTTCTGTGAGTTTTACGAGCTTTTAAAATTAAAATTCTTCAAAGAGTCACATACATGATCGTTCTATAAATGTACATATAAATCACGAGTAAAATCATAACTCTTGTATAAAAATATATAGGATATTTTTGGTACATTTAAAAGCCAGCCAAAATATGAGTCATAAAAGAGTCTTAAATGTGAGCACATTCTGATTGCACCCTACACCCATGGTATATTTACTTTGTTCTTCCATTTGAAACGCAGAGAAGGAGGCGTGGCAGGTATGGGAAAGTATATATATTCTTGATTAGCATCACTTACTGAGTTGATAACGTTATTTCCATCTATACGTCTGTCGTCTGTCTGACTAACTATTTGTCCGTGGAAATCATTCCAGTAATTTTTTCAAATAATATATTTAAATAAAAATTTCCACATTGCCTCTGCAGTCAAAGTTGGCAAGCCGGATTAAAACTGCATAGGATTGGTCAACGAACCTACCGCACATACAAAAAAAAAAAAAAAAAAGATGCAAAACGCAATACTAACAGCAATATTCAAGATAATGCTACCAAATTACGCACAATTACTAAGGATAGTAAGTACAAGCCTTTTAAGATAACCTTCAAAATGCTTTACTGGAAGCGTCTTTTGAGATAACTCAACAAAATTTCTCTCAGATACTTAGAATACTAAATGCAAGCTCTTGTCAGAAACTTAGTTGATTCGGAAAAGAAGGTGTGGCACTTCTAATACACTCAAAGTTTTCAAAATGCTTTAGCGCCAACGTTAATGTAATCGAATTTCGCACATACTTATATTAAGAATAACCCTAAAATAAAACCTTTCACCATACAATATGAGTTCATATAATTGACTTCCCAGTGTGCCAGACGGTTCATATCTTCGCTTTTTTACCCGTTACGGATCCGTTACTGATCCGTTTGCGGGAGAAATTCCAAAAAAATAAACGACTCGTTTTTTTTTTTTGGGAATCTCTCCCGCCAACGGATCAGTAACGGATCCGTAACGGATAAAAAAGCGAAGATTTGAACCGTCTGGCACACTGGGTTGTCTTATTGCCTACTAAATATGCAAAGAAATTCTAATTCCACAAAAGTATGAAATAAATTAAAAACATAAAATTTGCAGCCTGCTAATTTTAAATGAGCGAAATTGCCATTTTTAGTATTAAATAGCATTTTTTGCTACTTACTGTAAATTTTATGTTATTTTCAACAAATAAATTGTACTCAGAAAAATAAAAAGGAAGAATAAAAAATAAATTTAGAGTAAAAATAAAGTGGGCGTAGTCAACACGCGCTGAGTGCAGTGACAGTAGCGTGACGTAGCCTTTGAAGTGTTGCTGTTGTCGTCGTCGTTACTTTTTGTAAAAAAGACTGAATGACTGACTGGCTGGCTTGCTGGCTCGCAGCAAAATATGTAGGTTCGTGACAAAATGTCATTGTGTGACAAGTGTATTGTTGTTGTTGTACACGTAAGAGTATATTTTCCAATTGCTGTTGTTGACATCTACTACTACATACTACTACTACTGGTACTGTTTTGCTGTTACAATCTAACTACCTTCTTTTGTATGACTTTAAAGAACTTCACCTACTCTATTTTTTCCCAAGACTTTATTACCTTTTGTGAGTCCTTAAGCAGGCGTGCAGCATACAACAACAACTCAGTTAGCATTAAATTGTTTGTTGCATGTCAGTGTTGCACAATATTGCAATGTTCTTTAAATTGAACGCCATTTTGTTTAAATTTGTAGTTAGTTTTCTTTTATTTATGATTATTATTGGACTTGAAATAGTGCAATGAAGTAAAGTCAGCAAGAGGAGAATTTTTTATAATGGTCTAGATATATCTATACATAAAATGCGAAATATAAAATTAATAGCAGAAATTTGTACTTTTTTGATTTGAAAGGAAGTAACCCCAGTTAAAAACACATAGAATTGTAAGCAAAACAATAATTCTTTTGCCAATGATTTTGGAGTTACAAACACATACTCCCAAAAACAGGAAAAATTATTAGGCATGTAATGGTACGGCATACCGTCCAGAAATGAAAGCGACGAGATTCTAACTCACATATTCAATGTTTGCAGAAGCCGTTTCAGCACATGCAAGAGCACCTGAATAAATGAGCATCGAACATATGATCCAAATTGAAAATTTTTTTTATCAAAAGATTGTGGAAGAATTATCTTTTTAGCATACAAACATCATATATCATCATAGCATCCATTCTGATCAAGATAGTCAGCA
This sequence comes from Calliopum simillimum, assembly GCA_951812925.1. Lineage (NCBI taxonomy): Eukaryota > Metazoa > Arthropoda > Insecta > Diptera > Lauxaniidae > Calliopum > Calliopum simillimum. The sequence continues at coordinate 27,255,094 of OX638371.1, forward strand.
CTTGTCACTTGTATTGTACAACGGTTGTAATTGAAATTTTTTTTAAATCCAGTTCATTACATATTTGAGGCTGATCTTCAGGAATATGTAACTTACTGGTTCATTCAAAGCTCTATTGATGATAAATGGAAAAACTTCAAAGCATCCAGATCAAGTGAAACAATACTTGCCTTGATTTGAGAAAAAAATTTAATATAAGTATTGGGTGTATGCATTAATTGCCATCGTTTTTTTGTTTTTGTTTGAGACTTTATTTAAAGAAAATGGTACAATGTATTTTATTCAAAGTATTGCCCATCGCTAGTCACTACTTTTCCCCATCTTTCTGGAAATTTATGGATTCCATCCTAGAAAAACTGTGCCGGCTTGGCGGCCAAAAACGAATCGAGCCAATTTTCGATATCTTGAACTTAAGTGAAGCGTATTCCTGATAGGGCAATTTGCATCGATCGGAACAAATGGTAGTCTCATGGTGCAAGGTCTGGGCTATAAGGCGGGTGAGACAAAATTTCCCATCCGTTGTTTTCCGTTGTTTTCCAGGTAATTTTTGACTGAGGCAGCAATATGTGGCCGAGAGCTATCGTGGTGGAAAATGATTGACTCGTGACTGGTCGCATACGTTGGCCGCTCTGCCTGGATTTTCTGCTTCAATCGGATCAATTGTTGACGATAGAGTTGAGCATTAATGGTTTGGCCACCTGGCAACAGTTCATAATGGATCACACCTAGCTGGTCCTGACCAGAATGTTTTTTGTCTTCGACATCAAAATCACCACTTTTAAACCGTCAAAACCACTCACGACAGCTTGATTTAGCTGGAGCATAGTCCCCATAAACTTCTTCAAGAATGCAATGACTTTCGGCAGCTGTTTTCTTCGAAATTTAGTAGTGAAGTTAAACTTCCCGCAAATGTTGCTTTTTCCGCACGAACTCGGACATTTTGGAGCACAGTAAAATTTATGATGCGATTAAAAATTTTCAAATCTAATGATGCAGAGTTGTTGACAAATGCCTAAGCTTCAGATATGACGTTTCTGATCTTATATTTTAGTCACCATGTATTGATGGCGACATCTTTTGAAAAACGATGGAAATTAATGCATACACCCAATACTGTAATAGACAAAGGAAGAGTTGTGAGTGTTCACAAGATTAAATGTGAACAAAAAGCCAATAAATCTCCAAAGAACAGTGATAGACCAAGAAACAAATAATAATATACCTTCCAAAACTGTTTCTCAAGAATATTGATCGAAATTTTGAAAAGTGTGACTTGTCGTGATAAGTACAGCGGCATACATATTTCATTAACTCTAATGACAAAATCCTTAGCAAATTATAGCCTCTTGTTTGGAACAACAGACAAGTTTTTGTATATTAATCTCTTGAATACCTTGTATATATCAAAGAGCAGATACGTAAAGGTTTGATACTGAATTTTTATCAACTGACTGTTTCCTTGCGTAATCGATTAAGATTTGGGTTGACATCTCCGATTTTTGTGAAAATTGGTGAAAAGTTAGTATTTGACAAACGTATAAACGTGGTAAAATAATTTTTCCAAATTATATGAAGTCCGATTCAACTTTTAGATACTCACATGTTTGAAAATTCATAACTCCTCGGATTTTAATCCGAATTAATTAAATTTTTGGGGTTGGTGCAGATGGATATGAACTTTTGAAAAAAAAAAAATTTATTTTAAGTAGAAAAAAAGCTTTTTTTCTTTTTTAAAGTCAATTTGGGGCTTGGTGCACCCTTTTAATTGTTTTTAAACTATTTTTATTTATAAGTAATTTTAATCATAATTATTTACCAAGCTCCAAAATTGCGGTATCTTTTACGGTTATCAAGTTATGAGTTTTTGAAATTGTTTAATATTGTGTGTACCATGAGTCGTTGCTGCACGTGCGCTTCTATATAGGATTGCCACCGTCCGGACGGTTTTTTTTTTTTTTGAGGTGGCCCATAGTAAAATTTTTTAAAAATATTTTTGTAGAATATTTTAACCCATTATAACAAATTTTTTGGAAAAAAGGGTCTAAAAGACACTTAAAAATGGAACATAATGGGTTAAGATGTTCTTTAAAATTGTTTCATTTTCACGATATTCCTTGACGTGATTTTCCTCGAGAACCTAAAACTTTAAGTGATTTTTGGCTAACATTTTTACTTTGAAATTTTGATTGAATTAGATAGAGAAGTATAATGTATAAATTTTTATTTAAACAATTAACACTTTCATAATTTAATTGACTGCTATTAACAGGTGTCAAGTTTTTATTGTATTTTAGCGCATATGAAGCGAATGTGGTGTGAACAAATTAAAAGGTTGTTAAATGTTTAGCATTGTAATTTTCCCCGCTAATTACTACTGTATGCAGCATAAAAATTGTTTGCGGTCTGTAATTAAGTTGCCTGTTGAACTTGCATATATGATATATAATTGGTTCAGTGGTGAATTTAAAAAAAAAAGAAAAAAATCAACAACATGCAAAAACTTTGAGCTTTTGAACGAAATTGTCGCTTTTTTAGTTCAGTTTTATAGGTTTAAAAAAAAGATTTAATAAAAATTTGAACTAAAGCAATTAAAAATAACAAGCTCTAATTTTAGAAAATTTCACAAAGAAAGTACATTTTTCCAGAGTTTTAACAGATATGCCAAATTTCGCGCGCAACTAGAGCTTCTAAGATCTCGCAAATATGTTTAGTAAAAAATTTGAACAATGCTATAAAACTTAAGCTTTGTATTCACAGAATAGGCTCAAACCTTATTAAAAATTTTCTAACAATCCCAACTTGCGTAATTCATCAAATCATACAAATCGCACTGGCTCTGACTGACCAACTTCTTCGCATGCAGTGCACACCAACAATCCAGGAAACTGAAATATTACACTGTCCAAGTGTGAAATACGCACGGCAAATACCTACCAGCCAACTAGACAACCAGTGAAAGCAGAAAGTAAAGGAAAAACTTTTTTCTTAACAAACTTAGGGGTTTGCCACACGGCAAAAGAATCATAGAATTACAAATGCGTGAAAAATCGAGCACAAAATAAAGTTTTGCCTTGAACAACAGCATAGCAATACATACTACTTTTGAGGTTTTTTCACACTTTTTTCATTTCTATGCGGTGGGTGGGGTGTATAGATATACTTATATCCAAAAAGAAAAAATAAATAAATATAAAGAGAAAATAACAAAAAAAGTGATACAAGCAACGTGCTTCCTTGAAAGTTTTTAAACAAAATTTCCCCGCACGCTTTCAATACTTTTCTCTAACTATACATATATTTCCATTGCTTAAAGTAACTACGGGCCGACAGACAGTCATTGCTTTTTTCTTCCTCCACCATAAGAATTTATTTTCCAAACCATTGAATATTTGATAGTAAAATGGAATAAATTTGTTGGCGTTACATTTATTTTTAAGGTTTGGAATTTAAAAGTAGTAAAATTTATTTGTGGTATCCCATTAAATTTTGTTTTTATTTGATTGAAAATTTAATTTCGTAAAATAATCAATAAAAATTCATTTATTTACAATCGACACGCAACGTTATGCGCCCTATATATTTCACTAATTCAAAAGTTGGTTCATTCGATAGTGGTGGCGGTGGAATGGTGTTCTTAAACTTTTTGTTGGCATATAGATATTAAGTCTTTTTAGAACAGAGCAGCGATTTTTCCTTTTTTTTTAATAGTTTTGATTACATTGCATGTCGTGTTTTCAATTAATTAAATTAAATTAAAAAATAAATCATTACAAGAAACTTTAGTTCTAAGTTCTGTTAGAAAAGTAAAAAGGAAAATAATCAGTTTTTGAAAGCAATATTTACGGAAAATATTACTCCGTGGAAAACTAAAATAAAGGAGAGAAATTATTGGTGTAAAAATGAATGAAATGAAATGGTACTTTGAAACGATTATAGAAAGAGATATTCAAACTGCAAGAAGTGATAATAATTCTACCAAAATTACAGTTTGTTACAGTTATTTGATCATTATAATGAATATAATTAAATGAAAAATAATTAAACGAACATAATATAAACGGTACATATATGGGCATATTCGAAAATAATCTTCCCTTATTTGACGCAGGTTTTCCGAAAATTTTTGTTTTGATATTCTAAAACCAAATGTAGTGGAATATATTCCTATTCGTGTAAAATGAAATTCTCTAGTGGTGAATAGGATAATTTTGGCATGAAGCGCTGTCAGGATGTCGTCTTACCTGAATATTTCAGGAAAATTTAGATTTCCGATAACATACGAGAGAACACACATTCCAAAAATAGTACATATATTACGGGGCACCTTTCTAAATATTCTCAGGTAAAATTCAGAAAAATTGTATGTGGGGACACGGTGAGGGAAAGGGTTATAAAGTCTAAATCGCTCATGATGGTCACATAACAGTTTCTGAAACTTTGAAAGAGTTCAAGCAATTCCTTGATTAAAAATAAATCGACTTCGTTCATGCTGTTTTTTATTAATTCAAGCCACTCACGAAGAGCAAAACGAAAAACTCTAAATTTGCAAGTAAAATGTTTTCCTGACAGCCCCTCATGTCAAAATTTTCTATTGAGAGTTTCATTCTATACGTATAGCAATATATTCCACCACATTTGGTTAAAGAATATGAAAAAAAAAAAAAAATAAAAATTTTATGAAAAGGGAAGATTATTTTCGGATAGGGTTTAATCGAAAGATACTTTTTTTTTTTGTATTCATAAGACTATTATGAAATAATAATAATGCCACAAGTTAATTTAAGCGACACCTGACCGATCTTGTTGGGGCTAATAGGGTTCTTGGGATTAATTACAACAACAACAATAAATTTTTCCTGAATGTCCAAAAACGCAATACCCTACTTACGCAGCAGTTTTAACAGGTCCGCCATAGACCCGCATATCCCTCATATGGGATTGTGAATAAAATTTTCCTACATGCCCTATTCTACATCAGCATTTCGTCAACACGGCTATTGATTCACAGGCACTTGACAGTCTAGTGAAAAATCACTACCATGGGAGGCAAGGCGCACACTTGCACAGCTTTGGTTAGGTTGGTCCATCATTCCGATAAGCTACAGTGACCGAATAGTTGGGGGTACCGCGGTTCCGACCAGTAGAGGTAGTAAACTTTCTGAGCCTTTCGTACTAGGCGCGATCTGTTTTCAATTTTATATCATCCATCCACTATAGTAGACAAAAAGAATAGTTGTTTCTGTAATTTATAAACCTGGTTACAACAACAAAAATGTTGCTCAAAACTAGATTCGAAGATATAGGGACGAAAGATCCAGATATAAATAGCTCTTAGAAAACTGCTATAAGTTGGGCTCTCCTAAATGGGTGACAAGTGAAAGGTATTTTACGTAGGCAGCTATGTATATAATTGGCCTAGGCAACACTTATGTCAATAGCTAAAATCTGGCAGCACCATAATAAAGTTGGACATTTTTTATTGGGTGTACAACTTAAAAACCGGAATTTGACGGTGGATGTCCGTACTAACAAATATCGTGAAAGCTCGAACTTTATATATATGTCATTTTGAAGGTACATTTGACAGCTGTCAAAATCAGTCAACAAAACAATTTTATCTTGTGTGCATCATTATTATTTTTCACGATGAATAACTTCGAAAATTGGAGAAAAAGACAGCATTTGCGGGGGGGTTCTAGTGGGTCATTTTTTTGCATTCTTGTAGAAGTTTATGGGGACTATGCTCCAGCTGAATCAAGCTGTCGTGAGTGGTTTAAAAGTGGTTATTTTGATGTCGAAGACAAAGAACGTCCTGGTCAGGACCAGCTAGGTGTGATCCATTATGAGCTGTTGCCAGGTGGCCAAACCATTAATGCTCAATTCTATCGTCAACAATTGATCCAATTGAAGCAGAAAATCCAGGCAGAGCGGCGAACGTATGCGACCAGACATAAGGGTTTCATTTTCCACCACGATAACGCTCGGCCACATATTGCTGCCCCAGTCAAAAATTACATGGAAAACAACGGAAAACAACGGATGGGAAATTTTGCCTCACCCGCTTTATAGCCCAGACCTTGCACCATCAGACTACCATTTGTTCCTATCGATGCAGAATGCCCTATCAGGAATACGCTTCACTTAAGTTCAAGATATCGAAAATTGGCTCGATTCATTTTTGGCCGCCAAGCCGGCGCAATTTTTTTGGGATGGAATTCATAAACTGCCTGAAAGATGGGGAAATGTTGAAGCTTCCAATGGACAATACTTTGAATAAAATATATTGTAACATTTTTCCACAATAAAGCATCAAATTTCGCTAAAAAATTCCGGTTTTTAAGTTGTACACCCAATAGCATAAACGTACCCATAAACAACACAAATGATGGTCATACGTCAAAACATTCTGAGTACGTTTTTGGTAAAAAGTGTCAAACTTTATTATGGTGCTGCCTAATTTTAGCTATTGACATAAGTGTTGCCTAGGCCAGTTACATATATAACAGCCTACGTATCAACCTACAAAACTGTTGTAAAACAATTCTAAGTCTAGGGTACAGTTTTTGAGTTATGACGGTTTCTCAAAATGGTTAGACCGAACTACTAAAATTATGCATTTACACATCAACCAAACTTATCATTTTTTTTTTTTTTTTTGAAGGAAAAAATCTAATTAAAACTTGCACTAAAAATACACCTAAACATTTTATGCTCCTAAAAATCGTTAAACTGGATTTAATCATCGATTATAACAGAAAAGAATGATGCAAAATAGTAAAACATAAATAAGAAAGTTTGCACTGGAAATCCGTTGAGCAAAACGAAACACAATCTAGAAAAAATTGCGCAGTAGCTCAGCTAGTAAGAAATCTTACTTGAAAACGCCAACATCTTGAGTTTTATTCCGCCGAGAACACGAGATTTTATTGGGGAATTGACAGAAAAATTTGAAGGCAATTGCTGATCACCGTGCTCATTGGAGCAGTATTGTCTCATTTCTAAAAAGACACTAACTAGACTGAAAAAAATTCAACGTTTAGACTACTGAGTAATTCTTCTTAATTAGGAACTACTTATATCCACTGGAGTTTCATGGTCTAAATACTTATAACGCTTAAACTTACCACTAGTCTTTAATAGAAATAAGGGAATTTTTGGGAGAAGTTTATCATCAACATACCTGAAAGTAAAGAAGAGAAAATTAAGATTATTAAGTTATAAGGCTAAAATAAATTTGAATGAAATGTGAGATTTTAAGCCATAGCCTTGGAGCATTTTTTCAAAAATAAACTCAATACCTTAAAATATTTTAAGTACAATTTCGCAGTTTTTCGAACGAGTGAATTTGTACCCATATAATTAATGATCATCAATGATGAAATAGATCTTTTACCGCCACATCTTAATTAATAAGAATGGAGTAAAACATATAAAAATTTCAATAAATGATAAAGAATTTCTATAGAAACTGCAGTAAAAAATTATTGTTATCTTTTACTCTAAGTTTCTTCAAACTTTTGTTTCGTTTTTTGCATTTTTAAATATATATGATATATATTTTTATTACTTATCATCCAACTTTGACGCTATCAAATAAACATCACTCGGCGGACATTTATAGCTGCTACTGGCGAAGTGTTATTTTATTCTAAATGTGACACATTGTACTACATTTTTGTATTTTATTAGCATTTTTATTTATTTCTTTAGAATACTTAGCGCTACTTTGTGTATAAAATTACATATACAATATGTAAAAAATATATATTTGTATATTTCTACTAAGTGTATAGTAGAAAATAATTTCTTTTATCAGCAAAGGAAATGCGCAGTGTACTATAAAATGCCATAATAAGATGGCACTAGTAAAACAAAGTAAAGACATATAATTACTTGTACGTTTATGTAAATATTTATTGATATATATATATATTTAGTATCTATAGGTATATTTATAAATAAATGGGTTATACCTGCGGCCATTGCCTTCTGACAAGTCGATTTAAAATGTAAGTCTTAAGTTCTTAGAAAACTATGATTTTCAACTGAGATGGTGGTTTTTTGCATTAGTTTTCCCACTGAATAATATTTAACTAACTTCTGCATGTTTTGCAAAAATTTCAATGCTAGTAGAATTATCTTCCAGCATTAAAAAATATTTTTCTGTTGAAAAAACTTTGTAATCACTATAAGCAAATGAGCAACAAATGTTTCTTTGATTGAGTTCAAACTTCACAAAAGTGACAATGTAAGCTCTTAAATTCATTCGAACATGTATTTCTCAAGTTCAAGTACTCATTTTTCCAGCGAAAGTTTTCACTCTAAAATCGAAAATTTTTTTGAGAGTACTGGGTCCGTTGGGAATATTTCTGTGAGAGATTTCTGATAACATTTTTGAGCTCAGAACAAAGAGTTCTGGAGTTCTTTATATTTTTTTTGAATTTTTTTTTTGTCAAAATTTTACAGAAAATTTTGTTATAAAAAAGTTTCTTACAAAAAAAAGTTGTATTCAGAGTTCTGGATAGTGCTTAAAGAGTTGTAAAAAAAAGCCAAGAAACACTTCTCCGAAACATTCGTACTTTTCAGTTTAATCGAAAAATCAGAATAACGTTCGGTCTTTTACTAAGTATCCGAAAAGGAATATCCACAGAGGAGTTCTGTTTTGAGTTCTAGTAACATTTTTCCGAAATATTTGTACTTTTCATTTGAATCGAAAAATCAGAAAAATTTTCGGTCTTTTGCTAAGTATACGAAAAGGAATATCCGAAAAAAATCGAAATTTTTTTTAATTTTTCTAATTTTTCAATTAAAATGAAAAATACGAATATTACGGAAAAATGTTACAAGAATTTTGCTAAGAACTTTTCAAGCCCTATCCGGAACTCTAAACAGAACTCCTCTGTGGATATTCCTTTTCGGATACTTAGCACAAGATCGACATTTTTTTCTAATTTTTCAATTAAAATGAAAAGTACGAACATTTTGGTAATTCCTGCACTACAAAATTGTCATTTTCGGATACTTGGGAAAAAACCGAAAAATTTTTCGATTAAAATGAAAAGTACAAATATTTCGGAAAAATATTGCAAAGATTTTCTTTAGAACTATTCAAGCACTATCCAGATCTCCGGACAGAACTTTTTTTTAAAAATTTTTTTGACCATAAAACGGTACATCTCCAATTTTTGGTCCAATTTCACAGAACTGTTTAAAAATTTGTGAAAAAAACTCTAGAACTATTCCCAACGGACCCAAAACTTTACAAAATTTTCGTTTTTCGAAAATTCCGAAGCCAACTTCACATGAGTCAGCTCCTTGATTGTTTATATTCAGACGGAACCGCGTAAATCTCTCTTATACGTATTTTTTTCAGAAAATCATTTTATTCGGCATCAAAATTTCGGCTAGAATTCTACCCAAACCATCACTTCTCATGATGGAAAAGTCTTGGTTGCTTTTTCCAGACAAATTTTCAATGAAAACCCAAATACCAAATAAAACATAACAATAGAATGCTTAGAATACTTGTAAAGTCTTCTATATTCTGTCTTATTTGAGCTGATTTAAGGGATTATTCTGATTTGCACACCAAAAAGGCATTGAATTCCAGCGGATTATTTAAGATATCTAGCAAATCGGGAACTAGGTAAATTTAATTTTTTCTATGAAGTTAATTACAACGATTCCTTACATTTTTCAATGGCATTATGTTATACTTAACAAGGATACATATAGTTTATGAGTCATTCTTAGAAAGCAATTCAATATATAGAGAACTCAAAGGAACATGCTCATATGTCTGTCATATACTACATTCTTATATCTGTTTCATTTGCTCAAATTCAAAATAAGAAATCTCAAAAATACCACTTCAATCTTCTTTAATTTCATTTTCGTTTAACAGAACGCCGACCCTATACAAATCCTATACCTTTTTCCTTAAAAAGAAATAACCAAGAGTCAAAACAAAAAGCATAAAGAAAAAGATACCTACCTGTTTCATAAAGATTTATTTATAGATGTAACGTAAAGTATATACCGGTAGACAGACAGAGAGTCATACAGTTGGAGGCAAAAATAAATCACTATCTATCTTTCTTTAGAAAGGCTACCTGCTTCTTTTAATCTTTATGAGTAACGTAGTAGTATCCTTTAAGTTTTTACAGCCCTTAACATTAAATGACCAAACAAAGTTGAGTTTTTTTTTTTTCGTCCAGCTTTTGTGTTTGCTACTTCTGCTTCATAATAAAAGGCGTAAAAATTTTATTGCTAACATTTAGCTGTTACACTTGCATGCAATTTTTGTACTTTTGAAGTACTTATGTATTTGTTTGTGCCTTTTTGACTACTTTTTTTTTTTGTTAATGACCCTTAAATGACCCATCTTTATTAGTCATCATTAAGCGAAGACTCTGTAGAGTTATAAAAATCTTAAACATTAAACAACATAGCACTTTCTGCATAGAGCACAATATTTAGACAATAAAATAGGCTTTGGAAATGAAATGCCGATGATGTCAGTTGAAGAATACATAGACTTTAAAGACAAGTTCCTTGTTTCTTGAAGTATATTGGGAAATTTTTTGGTTTTTGTAAATTTGCATGATTTTTTCTATCTAATATATTTTTTTTTCTATTAACAAATGGTTATTTGAGTCAAAGTAATATTTGATAACTATTACCAAATATATGATTAATCCATTATTATTGCAAGCAAATCATCATAGAAGCACCACATTCGTTGCATTGTTGACACAAGTCATGCTGGAATACAATGCAGAATTAGCAATCGTTAGCGTACAATATATTAAAGCAAAAAATGGATTGTGGCTCGAAGACCTGACCAAAACGGCAGTTGTCTTCGTAAGGAGCATAGATAAGTTTCAAAGCACGGCAAATGAAATGGGTGAGTTTTTCATTTGGATTTGTAGCAGTGAATAAACTATTAGATGCTGTAACTTCACCTCAAACAACACTTTTAGAGAATTTCAAACCAAGCTTGATAATATTGAAGACGCAGCACTTCGCATAGGGGAAAATTTCATCATTGCTGCTGATTTCAACTCCAGAGCAATGGAATGGGGTATGCCTGTCACACATTTGATGGTAGATATGGCTACTAGATTAGGACTCGTTGTAAACACTGGAGAAACAGCAAATTTCAGAAGTGCAAGGGTATCGTTCCAGACATTTCACTAATTTCTGAAGGAATAGCTAGCAAGATGAATCAGTGGAAAATTCTGGAAGATCACACTGGCAGCGATCTTCAATATTTGACATATTGCATGGAAAAAAATATAAAAACCGATTCTATCCATAGAATGAAAGGAACACGAAAATGAAACCGAAGGAAGCTCAGACAAAATATTCTTTCTCTTTGCAGTCATCGATACTGTTGCCCTAAGCGTGAAACCAGAGCCACTGAGAAAAATGGCAGGGAAAGTACAATGCGGTACATTTCGCAAGCTTGTGAGTCATTGACGCCAAGAATCAAAAGACGACAGCAAGTGAAAGCTGCCTACTGGTGCATAAATGCACCCGCAGCTGAAGACGTTAAACGAAAGCAAGAAGCCGCTGCGACGCCAATGAGCTGGCCCAAGAAATACAAGGAAGCCAAGAAACCCCCCAAGATTGCGATACTCGAATGAAGAAAAAGAAAATGAGAGGTATTCCGTAGCGAAATAAGCAATGATCCAAGGGATCTTGGCACAAGTCAATCATATAGAAGCTTGCTGCTTAGCCCGCCTTAGTTAACTTAGCAGAAGAAAATATGATAAAAATTGTCAGTGCGCTCTTCCCAACGCATGAAACTATGCCCGTTGAAAAAACTGGGCTGACAATCAGCAACTCAATAGAGCTATTCACTGAGCAAGTGCTAAGCATGGCAGCTAATGTTATGTAAAATCAAAGGGCATTTGTCCTGCTTTAGTCCAATCAGAGATACTTCAAATAATTGCAAAAGTGTGGCACCCAAGTATTTCCTAGAATGCACAAAACCTGTTCAATAGAAGGAGTTTTTCCGGATGTATGGAAAACTCTAACGTTATCCAGAATCATCATCCTTATATCTTTCACTGTGTATGTTGGATACAGCAGAAAGGCTCTTAGAAAAGTTAATAACATCGCGATTTAATGAACTCTGGCAATCTATCAAACAGACAATGCGGTTTTCGGCCTGGTAGATCCACAGTCAACGCTAAAGCAGATATGAAAAGCGTAAAAATTGCCATAAGCGGCAATCAACACAGCTGACGGATAGTTCTCTTGGCAACATTACACATTAAAAATTTTAGTTAAATTTTAAAACTAAAAAGTATTTAAGAACATAGAACAATGCCAAAAAAAATATTAATTTTAAACTATTTTGGAATAAATTTCATACTTTTCTGGAATAAATTTGAAATTTTTTTTGGAAAAAAATCGGTACTTAATACCAAAAAAGTTTTAAATCAATACTAGAGGGAATCAAAACTAAGAAAAGTAAATTGTAATTTTTTAATGTGTAGGTGTGCAAAATCCTTTTAACAGTGCCTGGTGGGTTGGCATGATCGATTCTCTGGAAAACCGCTTTAAGGTTGCCAAATATCTGTTGAATGTGATACGTACTTAGTTACCACAGCAACTCCACTCAAGTTTGCAACACTAACAGTGGCATCTGTCATGCGCTTTGTTTTGAAATTTTTTACTTTAGATGAGCACGTCTGGCATAGATGGATGCGGGGTTACCTTATCGATAATTCTTTGTAAAAGTTGTTGATCTTGGCCTTGAATTCCTTTGAATTTTTAAAGGAAATAGACCTATATATGTATTGTGGAATAACCCTTGTATAAAAATGTATAAAAATCTAGCACGCAAGTCGTGGCCATCAAAATTTGCTTTAAGATTTAAACTTTCATTGAAAATGTTCCAAAGCATAAGTTTAGCCAATTTTTTTTGGTACTTTGTTTTTTTTTATGTTTTGTCATATTTTTTGCAACTTAAAACCCCGGTTTTTTCCAATTTTTCCCTGCGCCATTTATTTTCCCCTCGCCATAATTCGTTTTTCCCATGTTTACTACTATTTTTTTGTAGTTCTTGCTTTTTTTTTATCATCAGCATTTTTATGCACGTCTGTCATAAAAGTTCCATTAACGCATTTTAGTGTTGCCATCGTGACCAACAACAGAGCATCATCACAAGAAAACAAAAATATTGAGTGGAAGCCTCCGATATTTTTTTGTTATTATGCTGTGACTTGTTGTTGCTGCTTTTGTTGTTGTTGTTGTTATCTATATCACCCACCACAATTACTGCTGTCGTGTTGATATTGCCATTGTTGTTGTTGTTGCTATTTTGATGTTGTCGATGATGATGGCACCTTTTTAAAAGTCCTTAGCCTCATGTTTTATTGTTGTTGTTGTTGTCCCTCTTGCTGTTTTATTTAGAAATTTTTGTAGTTGTGCTTTTCTTCTTTACCTATTGCTCTTTTTTCTTTTGTTGTTGTTGTTGTTGTTGGTATTTTTGTTGTTTTTCATTTTTGATGATTTTTCATCTAAGGGTACCCATTGACTAAGAGCCATCTTTCTCTCTCGTCGCTAAGTGTGTAGGTAATATTTTGTTGTTGTTGTTGTTTTTGTTGTTGTTTTTTTGTATCGTCAATATAGTAGTTATTGTTGTAGTCATTGTCACTGTTGTTGTTTTATGTTTTTGTTGTCAGACATTCGTGAAAAAATCAACTTGATATTCAGTTTTTTTTTTTTAATTGAAAAGAAAAAAGAGAAAAAATTCTGTGGGATATTCTATGAAAAAAGAATCATGAGCTTGATCATTCAAATATTTCCACACCTAAGAGCATAGAATAGTATTTCAGAAAGCTTTAACTGAAGTATGATTAACTTGTTCATAAATTTTTGACCAAAAAACAGGAAACACCAGCCAAAAGTTCCATTTGACAAGATTTTACATCAAAAAAAGACAGGATTTTGACATTGATGGATTTAGTGAGAAAATATTTGAATCGAGTACAATGATTAACGAAAAAAAAATAGTGATTTTCCAACAAAAACGCATATTACAGGTTCTTAGAATTTAAAGTATCAAAAATCAGTAGCATACTGCTGAAAACAAGATGAGTGGACATCTGAAGTAAGGTGTATGCAAACTTGATTTGAGTTAAAAGAGTGAATGTATTTAAGATGCCCTTGAGAACTGAAAGCAAATATAATAAAGTGCCTGTGTCATAACCCGCCTTGAGAGGATTTCATATTAGAAAAAAAAAACAGGATTTTAGCAGGAGGTTAATAAATAAGTTGTATTAAGTTAACATGGGAGACAATGTGTCATCATAACTTAGGCCGAAGCTAGGCTCTTTGCAAACCCGGTTTGTAACTTCATTGTCATCGTATAAGAACCATTTCGAAATTTTTATAAACTACAAAATGGATTTGGGACTCTTTTGAACGATATCTTCAAGAGAGTCGAAGAAGTGACTATCGAACACCTTACAGCGTTGGTTAGCCAGCGCTGAGCACTCGCAAAGAAAATGAAAAAATAACTTTTCGACGTCAGAATCTTTACAACTTCTACAAAGATCTAATGCTTCAGTGACTCACAGTGTACTGAATTAATAAATGAATTTAAGTCTAAATGGACCAAAAAATTGGTTTTTCAAACAAAAATGTAGGTGGCATGTTTTGGAAAAAGAAAAAAACATCAAAATAGCAGACCTATCCTGCCAAAAGCAGTATAAATGTTAAGTATGCGAAGCACATGATTTTAAAATGAGTTTAACTTGAAAATGTTTTTTGAATGCACTTGTGAATTAAAAGCAATCCTTTCATCTGCTAAGCGATCATCAACAAATATTATTTTCCAAGCATGCTTCGTTTAAGCATTTTTTGAAATGTTGAATCCCCACCATGTAGGGTTGTTGTCCCCAATTTGAAGTACATATGTATTATAATATTAGCAAGTCTATAGTGGCTTTAATTTCTTATTAGGTCGCGACCAGAGTGCGCGCTTTGAGCAAAGTTGCGCTAAAAGCAATGTTTTGGCTGCAAAATAGTGTAGAAAGTTTTATATGAAAAAAGCGCAACGTGATCATAGTGAAAGCGTTACGATGCTAAAACTATAGCGTTGTGGCGCTTTGGAAGATATTTGCAGCGCCGCAAACGCTTTATTTTGCATTTTTTTTTGTGTGTGTTCAGTTGAATTATAACAGGAAAATATAAGACTACATAACATAGCGATAAATAGAAGAAAACAGCTATTTTTGCAGCATTTCATGTATTTGTTACATTATTATTTCACACTTGCATTCTAAGCTCAAAGCGTATTTTTGCTCAAAGCGCCCACTTATATCACTTTACGCAACTTGATCTTCGTCGCGCTTTGCTTTGTGCGTAACTTTGCTCAAACTTTGATTGCGAGCTTTGAAATAATAGGATTTTTGACAGAAAAGCATTTTAACAAAAAGAAACAACTAAAATACACATAGCTTAAAATTAAAATCTAAACATTTTCTTCACTAAAAATATGTTAAAACTAAAACGTAATTGATGGATTTTAAAATAAAAACAAACATTAGCATCCTGCTATAAACATGATAATTAGATACAATTTAGGATTCGTGCAAAATTTAAAGTAGTTGATTTGAGAAAAAATTGCGTTGAGATTTATTGATGATTATTTGTTCATATGTATTGCTCAAATGATGTTAAAACAAAGTGGAAAATAACTTGAGAATATACTTGATGCAAATTTAGAAATCAACATGAAACTTAATTTTCTCACATATATTTGAAGTAACGACATATTTTTGAATTAACGAAGATCTTATAAATTAGCTTGAGACGTAGTTGGGAATAACAAATCCATATATTAATACGCAAAACAAAAATTTGTCCTACTTCTTTTGCTATGTTAGAAATGGAGCACGACTTTGAATTATACACCATTAAAAAGGTATTTGTGTGTAAATGTGCACAAAGTTAAAATTATTTAAATATTTTGCCACTAAGCCATGCAAATTTTTCAATATTAACAAAGACAAAATAAGCGGTCACACAGAGCTGAAAAGAGGATACAGCACAAAGAGAAAGACAAAAAACATAGCACTGTTTGTGTTTTTTGTTTTCTTTTCATTTCACATTTGTCATTGTACCAGGGATGATAAATGAGCTTTCCTATTTAGTACAAAATAGCAAAAAAAGTACTTAAACTGTCCAAAAAGTACCAAAATTATTTAATTTGTGGTCATCATAGAAAAATTTTAAAATAATAGGTACGTGTTTATTTAAAAAGCTGACACTTAAATAAAAGAAACGTAATTTTCCTAGACTTTGACTTGACAATTTAACTAAAGCATGACGTCTAAGTGCATAATCTCTACCATATAGAATTGCCCTTTTCTTGTGTTTTTTTCATTGTTGAGTGCATTTTTATACCTTCATTTATGCTACACATATGTAAGTAGGTATGATACGAGTATGTTAACCTTAGCTGGGATATTTCATGTTTTTGTTCCTTGTTCGAACTTAAACATGTTGTCTCTTTATATTTTGCACTAACACGCATGAAATCTCGGACAAAATGAAGTGCTATTAGGAGTGAGTATTTAGGAAAAAATCACAAGAATTTTTTCTAAACATTGCGTGTCTGCATGCATTTCTTTTACATTTGCGCTTTCTATGCCACATGCTGTTAGTATCCGTACTCTCGTATTTGATGCCTATGAAATAAAATCTTATTTTGTTATTTGCCTTTTACATTCTTCTTTTTTTCTCAATGTTTAAGTATGTATGTGTGCGTTTGTATTTTTTATGTATTTTCCCAACACAGATTTCACATTAAAGCAGATTAAAGCAATAAAAATTCGTACATTTTTTCTTTGTTTTTTCTTTTCTTTTTTTTGTGCTTTTGTGTAGTTTGCTTTTAGGCGCTTAAACTGATAAGGTGTAAAATAAACAAATAGAACTCAATGGATGTCTTTAGAGCAGGAAAAGAGGGAGAGTGCGTGAAAAGAAATCATCGCAAATAACTATCTGATTTTTAGCAACAAAACGTTACATTCGAGCACATTAGCTTATGCGCTTTAATGCAGCTAACACAGCTGTAAACAAAACTATCACAGCTGTAAACAAAACTATCACAGCTGCAAACGTTTCACTTATTCGTGTTTTGCAAAGATGTGATAATCGCAAAAACTGTAACAACAGCTAAGATTGCTTAAGTAACCTTGCATTGCACAGACGAACATTAAAATTAGCACACAATTTGCTTTCAAACTATCACAGCTACCGAGAATTTAATTTAAAAAATTCCCTAAATTTTTAATTTGTATATTACTGATTTTTTAAGGTAAAACTAACAAGAACGTAAGAAAATTACAATTTTTAATTTTACGTCTTAAAAGTGTAGCTGTGATATATTTAAACTTATTCTTTGAATGCTACTATCAGCAGTAAAATACAAAATGCACTGTAATTTTTTATTTTAGAAATTTTCAAGACAAAATTTAATTGCCAAAGCATTGCAGTGACAGCCATGAAATAACTTCAAAACAAATCATTTGCTGTTCTCTTAAAGATCACTTTAAAGCTACTAAGAAAACATCACACCAAACATTTTACGACATTTTCTCATTGGAAAAACACATAAAAAAAATTCAAACGCTACGAAAAGCAAAACGAACACATTAAAAAGAAAAAATAAAATAAAATTGTCACTCTCATGCGTTTTTTTACCAAAGAAAAATCATAAAAATGTGATTAAAATTTGACTTAATTTTATTTTGTATACACTTACAACGCCAACAACAGTGATGGAAGGAAGCAGAAGAAGCTTGCATATATCAAAAACGTCCGATTGCTATGTGCTCCCCCCAGAGGGAAACAGTTAATACAAACGTACAATTTGTCACTTGTCAAATTGTTTTTAATGACAGCTGTCAACAGCGGTGAAGCACCAAATATTTCAGTTCATTATTGCAAAAGCTCTGTTTGCGCAAAAAAAAAGGAGCAATATTAAAAAGTATATCCCTTCTGTGATATATGCTTATAATCATACACATGTGTGTATAGAAAAAAAAAAAAAAAAAACAGAATTTAACGACTTTGTCAGAAATGTCAAAATTTCCATACATCTTTTCCACATTTCTTTTATTTTTCGTTTATTTCTTTCTTAAATATTTCCACATATTTTCACTTACATCAGCTGCTCTTGCTGCCGCTTGTGAAATGTCAATAGCAAAAGCTGCTTTGGAGTAGCATGTGTAAAGCTATGCAAAAATTTTTTCTTATTATATCTGACAGCTGTCAAAAAATTGTGCGTATATGCTTAATGATAGAGCAGTGGCGGTTCTTTAAGTATACTGCGTAAGTATACGTACTTATAAGTACAAAATCAAAGTAAAATAATAAGAAAACAAATACCTACCATAAAAGAACAATTTTTTTTTTTTTTGATTAAAAGTAAGCTGGCAAAAAATTTGTCTCTTGATTATCAGCCTTTGGGATAGGAATATAAAGATTTTAAGCAAACGTTAAGCACTAAAAACTTTATAAAATGAAAATATATGGTTTCCACTTCACACAAAGCCAAAACGACTACATAAAATAGATGAAAAGCAAGAAGATTTTTCTATGGTTTTCATCCAAAACGAAAGTTACATTGAAACCATAGAGAACATCTTTCTAAAATTTCTATTGTCCTTTAAGTAGTTGTATGAAAACCTGCTACTATTAAAAAGAAATTTTATAGTTTTCGATACGATTTCTTTTTAAAACATTGTTTTCATTCTATTGAAAATTATGTGAAAAACATCTTAATTTTATGAGAAATTTGCTTGAAAACCATAAAATTTTTTCTAAATATTATTAATTTTCATAGAAAAGGTTATTTTAAGAAGATTTCTATTAGTTTTTGATGTGACTTTCTTTTTGTATGAAAGCCATAGAAATATCTTCCTAATTTTAGTTTTGTGATCATAATTTGGAAAAGTTAATTTTGAACTGGAAAAATTTTAACTTGATTTGGAAAAGATTTATTTTGAAAGCAAGGTTAATTCATTTTGAAATGGTATAATTTGATTTGAAAAAGCTTTGATAGATTAAGACCCTTGTGAAAAGATAAATTTGATTTACATAAAGGTTTCATTGATTTAAGTAGAAAAGTTATAATTAATTTTGGAAAAGTCCAGTTTGATTTAGAAAAGGTTTAATTTGGTTCAAAAAGGTGTTATTTTCGTTTATAAAAGTGTTTACTTGAATATACAGAGGATTAATTTCACATGGAAAAAGCTTAAATTAGATAAGAAAACTTGTATATAAAATTAAAATTTGGAATTGAAAGTGGTGGTATTTAGTGGACCATTCAACTGCTATAGTAAAAACATAGTTTTTGAAATTGTTCGGAATATTCTGAAGCATCCATACGGTAAAAATAATGCTAAAAAAACTTTTGGAAACGAAAATTTCAAAATTTCGAGGCTTAACTGGCTTTTAGATTTTTCTGAATGACCTGCATATAAGAGTGTTTTGTTAAGTTATTTGAAGAATACAAAAATAAACTAGCTATTATTCTGCAGCTGAAGAAGGACACTTGTGTTGTAATACATACTGTATACTTATAATACCTTAATAAAGAAATTTCAGATTCTCAATGATTTTCGACCCCGTTCGAATTAAACGTTCTCCCTCCTACTCAAAATATGATTTATCGTGGCCGGAGTTACATTACTTTTTTAATGCATTGAGTTTGTAATGTAGATGCGAAAAGTCACTGCATTGATTTTTTAAATTTAATGCAAATCAATATCTAAAACATTGATTCGTAAAATTTAATGCACATTAAAAATCTAGTGCATTGATTTTTGAAATTTAATGCAAATGAAAATTCTATTGCATTGATTTTTGAATTCTAATGCAAATGCAAAATCTACTGATTTTTTAATAGCATTAATTTTTGAAAATTAATACAAATTAAAAATCTATTCCATTCATTTTTGAAATTATATGCAAATGTTAAATCTATTGATTTTAGAAGATAATGCAAATGAACATTCTATAGCATTGATTTTTGAATTCTAATGCAAATGTAAGATCTATTGCATTGATTTTTGAAATTTAATGCAAATTAAAAATCAATTGTATTGATTTTTGAAATTTAATGCAAATTAAAAATCCAGTGCATTGATTTTTGAAATTTAATACAAATGAAAAATCTATTGCTTTTTGAATATAATGCAAATGAAAATCTGTTGCATTGATTTTTGAAATTTAATGCAAATTAAAAATCTATTGCATTGATTTTTCAAAAATAATTCAAGTGGAAGTTTTAATGCATTTGCATTAAATTCACAATATATTAACGTAAGTTCTAGAAAAAATTTCTCTTCTTTAATGCTTTTCATCAAGCAATGATGATGGCATTCTTAGTCGGGCTTCTATGCAGGAAAAAGCCAAGTTAACAAGTATTAAATGCGTACTTATATTTTTGGCCTTGCGACACCAAGTATTTCTTTGGAAATGACAGGCCATGTGGCAAATTTATCATAAGAAAAATGTAGAGCTGTCAATTCTGAATGGTACTTAACCATATATTTGCTAGAAGTATTTAGAGAAATGAGGAAAACGAATTTCCGGATAAGAACATCGAATTATTGGGCCACCCGCCGTGAAGTTCTGACTTAGGGCCCAATCATTTTTTTTTCTCTAAATATACCAATAATAAACTGCGGTAATGCATTCAAACACCATGCTTACCGGAAGAGAAGCAAAAATGGCTTTCGGATTGGTTCAACCGCATGAAAAAGTGTACTAATCATTATGAAGAATATTTCGAAACATAAATCTATTTTAGATGATAGTTACTTTTTCATTATTAGGACAAAAAATCTAAGTAGCAGCCCTCGTTTGGGGTTTGAAGGTAGGAGACAACCTTACCTGAGACCGAAATCGATTGTTTTACCCTGTTAGAGTTTTTATTCTCGGTGATTTTTAGAAAGATAAATTTTAAACGTTATTATTTCTATTAACACGTTCATCTTAAAGGCTTAAGCGATAGAAAAAACTAATAACACATTCAAAACTATTACATAAGTTCTTATTATGAATTTAACGGCCTGAGAGTATTGATCTAATGGTATGTCCTATTAATACATTTACAGTTCGTAGTTTTGGATTAATGTTGGGTACCAATAATCAAATAGTTAGTACTTATAGACTATAATTTTAAAATAAAAATGTGATGATGCCATTAATCCAACAGTATGTATATGGAATGTAAGCCATAAATAGGAAATATTCTATATTATTCAGATATCAAGTTGCTGCTAAGAATATGCATTTATCAAAATCACATGGCATTTTTGTGTAAATTTAGCAATAAATTGATTTTCATGTAAATGAGCTATATTTCAGCAAAATACAATTAGCCTATACCTAATTTTAGTCAGCATATTATTCAATATATGCATTCAGCAATTGGAGCAATGTATGCAAAAGCCTGCACGAAAATTTCCAGTTAATTATAATTTCTAAAAATACACAACTTTCATTCAATGAAATTCCAATAACTATCAAAATTTTGTTTTGGAGTATCATGCATAAATGCAAATTCAACTTTACATTTCATAAATGTTGACCGACAGTCTAGTGTAAATAACGCTGAAAGTTTTCCAAAAACCATGAAAATTCCAAAATGTGCCAAAAATGACTTTCCAAATTTATTGCAAGTTCAAATTTTAGCACAACTATCAATGCAAATACCACAGTGATATTTTTTTTGGAATTTTCTAGGAAATATTTTGAAAAATATTTTTGTTGTAATTATTAAAAACTAATCCTTTCATGTGTAAGTGAATTGTATACAGAGCACTACACTCGCACACAAAGGTACACTAAAGTACGCCACTAATGAGTGGCCTCATTATTTCTACAACAACAAAAACAACAATTGCTAAAACCAGCACTTATTTTTAATGCGATGATGCTATAAATGTGAGACGAGTACATCGGTAGCACGCATTCGAAAATGTTGCTACAAAAATTTATAAACAAAAATTAAATTTGTTTATTATTTTTGCTTTTGTATCTATACATATGAAGTTGAATGAAAATTTTGCAAAACTATCTATACAAAAATAAAAAGAATGTTTCTAAGTAGAAGGCTGAATACGCGGTATATAGATAGCATTTAATCAAACTAAATTAGAACAAATAAATGTAAACACCATAAACTTAGGCATCAATGTTTATACGAAGAGAAAAGTATAAAGCACAGGAAAATATATTTGGAAGAAAATGGTAAAATTGACCTTGCCGAGAATCGGAATTTCAATGAAATTTGAAGAAAACTTAATGAACTGAAGGACACTTAGAAAAGTATTGAAATTAAGTCATTTAAAAATATTTTTTATGCTAAGTACAAGCTGGCAAAAGTAATGTTACGATGTGAATTGTCTGCCATTTTGTTAGATACGAAAAAAATAATTGTTAACTACTCAGAATAAATACAGTTTCATAGTTTTTGGCATACGGCACAGCCACATTATGACATTAGTTTAGTCTCAAAAAAATATGGACTCATACCTATATCCAATCTTTCAGGAACATTAACTTTTGAATGAATTTGCTTCAAGAAAAATTAATTTAAAAAAGTAATGAAACGAAAGCTGGATATGTGCGAATTTTTTTTAAAGAAACCCAATCAAGCTCTCAAAGTTGCTCTCTCTCTCTCTATGCTTATCAATACTGTAGTAATTTTCATTAAAAATTCTGAACACGTAACTTCACTTTGAAATTTTATGACCTGTGATAAATGAAGATTCCAAAAGCAAAAAAAAAAAAATTAAAAATGGCAACAGCAACAACAAGAACAACATGAATAGCTACAATAATAGCGCCAATGAAGTGGTGATAAAAATTTTGCTAACGCATTGAGAAAAACATCAGTAGCGGCAAAAAAAGCAATTAAATTTTGCAACTTTTTTCAAAATTACAATATTTTTCCTTACACATTAAAAATAATAATAAATAAAATAAAAGCAATAAAAGTAAATTTTATAGCAATTTTTATGCGTCATATTTTCGCGTGAAAAATTATAGATTTCAGATATACAAGCATACACCCAAAAAAAAAAAGAAATAAGAAAAAATAAGTAGTTAGTTGTTATTTCAACCGTTTTTGCCCATAATTTTAACGTGCTATAAGTGTTAATTCTAAAGGTTTCGACATTGATAACTACTCAAACATAGAAATCCAAAATCATGGACCAAGATATTTTAGTAGTTTTTTCATTTAATATATTGAGAATTATACAGAATTATAATCACCATACATAAATCCATCAAAACTGGAGTAGTGTAGGCCTTCTATGATCCCTTTCTTATTTCTATTTTTTCCACTAATGTCTTTGTGGAAATCCAAAATTATGTACCAAGCTATTTAAGTAGTATTTTCATTGAACATATTGAGAATTATAATGTCCGAAGAAAAATCTATCAAAAATGTAGCCATGTAGGCTTTCTATGATCGCTTCTTTATTTCTTTTCCTTACACATGACGTCTTGGGGCAACAAGACCTGACAGAAATGCTCCCACAAAGAAGACAGCAAGATATTTAACTAGAATTTTCATTAAACTTATTGAGAATTATCACGTCCGAAGAAAAATCTATCAAAAATATAGTAATAAAAGCCTGCTTTGACACAAATGCTTCCAGAAAAAAAACCGAGATATTTAACCAGTATTTTTACTAAACATATTGAGAATTATAATGTCCGAAGAAAACTCCATCAAAAATGGAACAATGTAGCACTTATATGATCTCTTCTTTATTTTTATTTATTACACATAATGTCTTTGTTCAACAAGTCCTGATAGGAATGCTTCCAGAAAAAAAAACAGCGCGATATTAAACCAGTATTTTCATTAAACATTTTGAGAATTATAATGTTCGAAGAAAAATCAATCAAAAATGGAACAATGGAGCCCTTATATGATCGCTTCTTTATTTTTATTTATTACACATAATGTCTTTGTTCAACAAGTCCTGATAGGAATGCTTCCAGAAAAGAAAAAAACAGCGAGATATTTAACCAGTATTTTCATTAAACATTTTGAGAATTATAATGTTCGAAGAAAAATCCATCAAAAATGGAACAATGTAGGCCTCCTATGATTGCTTCTTTATTTCTTTTTTATTTTTACACATGACGTCTGTGGGCAACAAAACCTGACACAAATGCTTCACAAAGAATATAGCAATATAACCCCCTATACGATCGTTTCTTATATGAAAGAACAACTGCATGCTTAGAATATCTGTAGTAAAGTAAGTGTCAAGCATTCTAATGGGTCTGTGCTTGGATGGCATCAGAGTATGTTTAAGAGATCTTAAAAAAGGCAAGAAAGAAAGCATTGTTATCAGCAGAAGGCATTGAACATTCTCCGAATGTTAAACTATTGTAATATGAATAAACATTTTCATGCAAATCCTGCATGTCGGACGTTTCACTCAGACTGTCCCTTTAAAAACTTTGCAAGCAATTCAATGATATATTTGAAATATGTGTACTTTTACGAAAAGTTATGTAACTCATATTAAAATATTTCCGATTCAACGTCAATTTTGTGAAAAATGTTTAATCTGCTATGAGTTCGGACGTTTCACAAAGTCTTTTTTTAGACTAACTTTAAAATACGCTAACTTCTGCTAATTTTACAATAAACAAATAAATAAAAGTTCCAAAGAAAAACTTTTGATAAATTGAATAAGCTAAAGGAAAAATCATAACTCAGCTAATATTTCAAGGAATTAAGATCAGGGTGTTTAATTTGTATATTTTGTTATTTTGTGGTGTAAAGAAATATAAAACCCCTGAAGAAGTCGCCAAAGAAGTGAGGAAAAGTCGGAACAATTTTGACTAATGATTTTTTAATGCAATTCAAAATAACTGGTCAAATACCTCAAAAAAATAAAATCTGTCAAAGTGTATTATTTTACTGGTTGTCTCTACACATCAAACCCCATCGGTAATGCTGTATTAGAGTTTGTTTGAAACTTTTCCATAATCGTATGAGAGAAAAAATCAATATTGACAGTTTTTTGTCATTTTGTAATTTTTTCTGTAAATTTTCCAAATTTCTATAAGTTATGCTTTCAAAATTTTCCGAGAAATAATTATAATAATTTAATGAAGATATACGGTTTTTCATATTTGCTCAATCCCCGACTTCAAAGAGCCTTTTTGTAGTCTTTTTCTACTCTACAGTTGCAATCGAAAAAGTTGTTTAAAATAAGGAATATTGTGCTGAAGTTTGTAATATATGTGGAAAATTATACGTCGGCTTATGCTACAAAATATTAACGTTGCATTTTAGTATTTCATTTTCTTGGTCGTTTCATATTTTTAAAAGTTACAATAGCGTAGATTTTGAGCAACACTACACGATCAAAGTAAATATTATTTTGCTCAGCAAACTCCAACTAATCGAAGTAAAAATGAAACAAACAAAATTTTTCAAATTTTTATACCTATAAGTGTCTTTCAAAACAAACTTGTCGGACGTTTCAATATAGAGCAAGCTGTGGAATTCAGAAGCTTTAGTTGTTATCAACAATTTTTTATTTAATTTGAAGATAAGCTTTAACTTACTTTAAAAATAAACTTGTTTATTCAATTCTTCACATTTTACAGTCCTTTTGCAAGTTTTTACAATATTTTTGTATCGGACGTTTCACTGCAACCACCGTTTTTGGCATTCACAAGGGAGTAGGAGAACTTTGTCGTTCAAAAGTCAAATGCTTAAGGTATTTCGTTGAAGTAGGTAATCCACACATCAGAGAAAAAAGTGAAAGAGATAAAATTGTTGCTAATCTGAACGCATCCAGAAATCAGGAAATTTGTAAAAGGACATCAAATGAATTTTGTTTATTTGAAGTTGGACAAAATATTTGAAGCAAAAACTTGTGTTTTTTTTATAGTGTATAAGAGCACATTATTTTCTTGGTATTTTGTATTTCTTTTTAATTTTTTTTTTCTTTTTTTGCTGTACCTACGTTATATCGAAAACAGATTTCAACATCCCCTTTTGCACCTACAAAAGCACAGCAAATTTGTTTGTTGCTGTTGGTGTATCGCTCAGAATTTTTATTTTTATTTTTTTTTTTTTTTTGGAGGAAGATTTTTCACTGCTATAAAAATTGCTTGCATTTTTATTTTCCGCTTTTTCTAGGTTGAGCTGTAATTTACGAGCGAAACGCGCCATTTTTTTCATTCTCGGCCCACAGTTGAATTTTCTTTTTTTTTCTGCTGCTGCGATATTGCTTTTTTTATTTTTTGTTTTTGTTTTTTTTTTTTTTTTTTTGGCTTATTTTGGGTAAAATTTTGTTGGTTTTTATTGATTTTATATATATGCTTATTTGTATGTTTGTTTGTGTGTTAAGCCACAGTTATAGCAAAATTTATTGCCTTGACTCTTTGAATTTATTTGTTTATGCTTTGAATTCCTCAAGAGTTTTTCTCTCAAATGTTGAACTTTTATTGCAATAAGCTGCAATTATTGTGTGTTTTTTTATTTTTACTTAAATTTGTGCAAGTTGATTTTTTATTGCGCAATTAAAATATTTTTCTTGAGCAATATTGCTTCAGATAACAGTAAAAAAACATCACTCAATGATAAATTATCACTGGTTTTCAGCATTTTCTAAAAGCACTTAAGTTGCTTTTAATCTGCTTTATTTTGCATAAATATTAAAGCTGAGTGTGTAAAAACCAACTCTACCCCGTACTCATTCAGCTAATTACACAAAAAAGTCAAAAATTTTGCTTCCAATTGAGTGATTTTTCCAAATTTTCCCATAATCAATGTTAAGCTGTTGACTTTTTCTTTATTTTTTGGTTTTATTTTTTTTTTTTGAATCATAACACCCTTATGGAAAAATATGCACCTAAATACATAGATACACAGAGAACAAAATTTTGTTTGTTTATAGTAAAATTTCGTAATAATTAATCTGCCGTATGGATTTGGATGTACTTAGGAAAATTAAATGCTTGATGATAGTTAATAAGCGGCATATTTGAACAATTTTATTAGATCAATCAGTGATACATACTCATAAACCTATATAAGTAAGGGATTCGCCGAAATGAAATTTTATGCCTTTTTTCAGTGGTTTTCTTCTTGATTTTATTTTCAACAGTGCAAATTTTTGATCAACCTTCGTCATAAGTTCCGATTCAAAACATACTAAACCGAATTAGGAAACAAAATCATTTCGGAGTTGTAATGACGGTCATTAAATAAGCTGTATTTATTTTTTTTAGATTTTTTTTTCTATTAAATAAAAATTAAGTTTTATTTGTTTTTCTAATAAAGACATTTTCCTAAATTTTTATAATTCCCATGATAATGAAAACATTATTGTACTTAGTACACATCTCTATGCTACAGGGTGTTCATCTACCGATTTGTTTACCAAGTTTGGCAAAAAACCACTGAACTTTTATGACTTTGCTTTCGATATGATATCGAAAGAAAACGACAATCAACTTCCTCTTTCTTTCTTTGGACTTGCAGCTATACAAGTGCTTTAGCAAAATTTCTACGAAATTTTTAATCATTTTAAATCTTTAATAAAAGTGTTAAATTTTCTGAGTTAAATTGATATTTTGCAGTAAAAACTGCAACACAATTTGCAGAATACTTATTTTCTGACGAAAATAAAATATCTAAAAATTTTACCTACATATACCTGATACCATCATGGTAAGTTGAAATAAAAATTGTGATTTACATTTGGGCCTTCATGGATATCTGTTTTTCAGGTATCAGGTTTTAAAATCATGCATTTTTTTCCATAAAAGCCTAAAATGGATAAATAATTTGAGACCAGAAAATCTATCAATTTTAAGCATCATCTGTGGACAACAAGACCCTGTACTTTATCATCTACCATAACGGCGAAAAAGCTTTGCTTCATTTGTTGCTATATAACGTTAATCAGATCAAAAGCTAGTTTTGCATAAAAATCTCTGGTCGTGAACATAGTTTAGTATAATGTTTTGCCTCGCGGAGAATTTGCGAAAATTTAATAATACCGGCATATGCCTAATTTAGAAATAAGGAAAAACTATTAACAGAACTAAAACCCTAAAATTTAATATACTTAGTTAAGTGTTAAAATACGGAAAATTTAAAAAAAGAAAAACCTTAAATTTAACATACATACATATATAAAGTGCTAAAATACGAAAAATAGTAAAAAATAATAAAAAGAAAAGAAAACCTAGAAATTTAATATAAAATAATAGCTAAAATACGATAAAAAAGATATAAAATTAGTGATTAGTTTGAAATAATGTTTAAAAATACTTAAATCCTATATATATATATATATAAACTTCATTAAAAATCATTAAAAACCCTATATAAAAATCATATACATCATGACTTTTACACAAGTATGTATTTTAAATACATACAAGTGTGTAAGCCATCTTATATATGAGTAATATAACATGACGTGGAACAAAAATGAATCGAAACACATGTACATAAGTACGTCATATCCGTCCGTCCGTAATGTAAGAAATTTCGCGTTTGTATAAAAAACCCTAAAAAGAAGTAAATTTGGAAAAGTTTCATTTTAATTAAAAGATTTTTAAACTTAAGAAAATTAAGAATTATAACATAAAATTAATTATGAAATTTGCAAAATAGGCATATACTTATATTAGAAAATAATGAATAACACATATGGAATTCTTCAAATCAACCAACGTTAGCGCTAGCGTCGTGGGATTTTGAGTTAAAACAACATTAATGTGAGTAACATAAAATTTAACTTTAATTATGTAAAACATCTTATATATATGTCTGATGCAAATTCTTTACATATCTACGTACTCATTACAAAAACTATGCATGTATATAATTTGAATTTGAACTTTTTTAGTACATAATAAAATGGATTTGTAAATTTAGTACAGTGAGTTAGTATTGAGTGACTGTTAGTTGGAAATGGATGGGAGCGGAGACTTAAGTCTCTCTTTTTTAAGGTTGGGTAGGGAGAGAGCAGAAGCATAACAACATCTAAGCTTCTCTTTTCCTTTTGGTTATCGCTTTTTGGTATTTTGGAGTAAGTTCTTTGGTTTTGTTTACATTTTGTAAATATTGCAGTCCGTCTGTCATTTGTTTTTGAAATCTAAGCTTTTGGTTGTTTTGGGATATTTTGCAGAGGGTGTTTTTTTTATAGTTTGGTTTGGTTTTTAGGATAAATTGTGCATGAATTAAATTATGTTCATAAGTGTGTTGGGTAAATGGTGGGAGCAAGGACTACGCCCAATTCCACGAGTTACAGCCAGGTAGAGCCAGCATGCACACACCGCTCCATCGCCTTAATACACACCGCTTTATGACATAAAATGGCGCCCAACGTGGGGCCTAGAAGTTTTGGGAGTTTTTTTTTGTAGAAAGATTTTCGCAAATTTTGTATCTCAGAATTTTTTAGGCTTTTCCGCATATTTTTATAGCTCTACAATTTTGATTTTGTGATTGTCTTTATAGAGGGCATAGGAATTAGGTTATAAATGAGATTTTCGTTTTGCTAACCAGCCTAATATTTAGATTATTTTGCAAATACATAAATAATTTCTTGGTGGTTGAATGATTTTTTTCATGGAATAATTTTATTTCTTGATTGGAATAGTTACCTGTTGAAACATTTAGCACAGGGGTACAATGGAATTTGGTTTGGAATTTTTATTTGATTTTGCGTAGCATATTCATAATACCAACATAGTTCTATTAGTTAATTTTAAATTAAAGTTTTATAGTCTGTTCAACACAGAATACTTTGAAGGGTAACCAAAATAATTTTTTTTTTTTGACTAACAGTTTAATCAAAACTAACTCACGATGAATTCAATATTGTTTTCGGAAACCGTGAAACATTTTCAATATTTTTTTTTTGTACAAGTACTTAACTAAATTATTATTGTTAGCACTTGGTCTTACTTTTTATTAGTTTTTTGGAAGTTTAAGAAAAACTTATCATTTTTTTTTAAAAAAAAAGAAATTTACCGGATTTTATTAAAATTTTTTTATTAAAATGGCATTTGTCCGCCATAGCAACGAAAATATCAATCAATTGGCAGCTCAAAATAGAGTCTGCACAATTTGTAACGAATCCATAAGCGAGGAACAATTTTCGGCTACACCTTGTCGGCATACTTTTCATCGTGAATGTATAACGACTTGGCTAGATACTAATGATACATGTCCATTATGTAGAGGTATTTGTGACACTCAATCTTTAAAAAGTTTTGATGAGTATGGTCAGCGACCATCTCTTGATGATTTGAGAGGTCAGGGGGCAATTCCACGCCATGCGGAGGGTCCCATTACTCGTCGAAGAGCAGCTAATTTAAATAATTCGCAACCAATTATAAACTCAGCTCGACGTAGAGGCCGAGGAGGCAACAACAATAATTACAGATCTCCACGACCAAATCCACGAGATTTTCAAATTAATCAGAATCAGTTTGAAGCAATGATTGAGAATTCTTTGAGAGTTCATCAGGAACGTACCAGTAGGGAAATTCATGATGTAGTTCGCCAAGTAGTAAACTCGTCATTAGCTTCGCATTTACAGAATTTAAATCTGAACAATAACCCAAATATAGAACGCGTTTCAAGATCCAATGAATTACCAGTATTACCACAGAATTTACAACCTAATGAGGCACGTAGCTCAATTGGGAGCAGACATTCTGAACATCAAGATAGACCATTGCTTGATTTACCTGATAATATTTATCCAAATGTTGTTCAGAATGATGGCAGTACTCAGGCTCGTGCTGCATCCAATTCACTTTCTGCAGGTGCTGTTTCAAAAATTATAACGAACTGGAAATTAACATTTGATGGTTCAAGTGAAAGTATATCAATAGACGAATTTATTTATAGGGTGAATGCGCTCACTGTATCTACCTTGAGAGGAAATTTTAACTCGTTATGCCAAAGTGCACACATTTTGTTTGTAGGCCGAGCTAAAAGTTGGTTTTGGCGTTATCACCATTCAGCAAACGCGCTGGACTGGTTTGATATATGCGACGATTTACGTAGGAGTTTTAAAGATTTTAAAACTGATTTGGATATTAAGGAATCCATTCGCAACCGCAAACAACGTAGGGACGAAAATTTTGAGACCTTTTTTGATGGCATTATGACTCTTGCTGATGGTTTGAGAACTCCACTGCTTGAAGAAGAAATGGTTCAGTTAACTGTTCGAAATTTAAGTCCAGAAATACGTTTAGAAATTTTACACCTTGATTTGAGAACTATGTCTGATCTGCGTAAAGCATGTAGACGCAGAGAAAACTTATTTGCTGAAGTTCATAATAAGTATAATTTTAATAAACCTTTCTTTCAACAACAACAACAACAACAACGGCGAAATGTATCTGAAATTGAAGCTGAGCAATCAGTGGATGATGAAGATATTTCCGCTATTAGTAAAAATTCCATTTCTAAAACTGTTGGAGAAAAAAAGTGCTGGAATTGTGAGGAAACAGGGCATAATTATAAAAACTGTCTAAAGCCTCGTCGCGTATTTTGTTACGGCTGTGGGCTAGCGGCATATTTCTTACCAAATTGTCCACAGTGCAATTTTTCGGAAAACCGACGCAGGGATGCTTACGACAACAACAAGCATCCCAAGAACAGCAACAACAGTTCGATGTAAATACATCAGAAAAACCAATTACGATTTTAAGAAATCCTAATTTCATACCAGCTGTACCAAAACTTTTCCCGATTCGACCACTTCACGAACGCATTTTGCAATACAAAATCGCACGTGATAAAATTTTTAATATTTCGCGATCAGCAAAAAGAGCTAGAGAATATTGGTCAAAAGTTAGGCAAAATAAGCAGAGTATAATTGCATCGATTAGCCATAAACCTAATGACTTCCGACCATATGCAGCTATTAAACTTTTTAACAAAAATATTTTAGGCCTTCTTGATTCAGGTGCGACAGTAAGTTGTATCGGTGATAATCTTGCAAAAGAAATTTTGTCAAGCAATTCAAAAATTAAAAAACTTAACTCGACAATTAGCACTGCTGATGGTGCAAAACAAGAAGTTGCTGGCGTAGTAACTTTGGACGTAACTTATAAATTGAAAACTGCTTCTGTTGAATTTTATTTAATACCTACTCTTAAGCAAGATGTATATCTTGGAATAAACTTTTGGACAACTTTTAAAATTTCTTTGAGTTTTCTTAGTGAATTGGATCATCTCTGTGATGATAACAATTCTCACGATTTGTCTGATGAACAAAAATCGAAATTACAGTCTGCAATTTCAAGTTTACCTAGTTTTGAGGAAAATGGCTTAGGTAAAACTTCGTTGCTCGAACATATTATAGACGTTGGAAATACTAAACCCATTAAACAACGCCATTATCCTATAAGTCCTGCAATTGAGCATTTAATGTGTGGTGAGATTGATCGCATGCTTGCAATGGGTGTGATCGAAGAGTCATCTTCAGCGTGGTCATCTCCCGTTGTTTTAGTTAGGAAGCCAGGGAAAGTTCGCCTTTGCTTGGACAGTCGCAAGGTTAACAGTTGTACGGTAAAAGATGCCTATCCATTACCGCACATCGAGGGGATCTTGAGCAGACTACCGCGCGCAGAATTCATCTCCAGCTTGGATTTGAAAGATGCATTCTGGCAAATTCCACTGGAGATGAGTTCTCGTGAAAAAACGGCATTCACAGTTCCAAACAGACCACTTTACCAGTTTAAAGTGATGCCGTTCGGTCTCTGCAATGCTCCTCAAACGATGTGCCGGTTGATGGATAGGGTAATTCCGTATAATTTGAAAGAAAAGGTCTTTGTATACCTTGACGACTTATTGTTAATGTCAGAAGATTTTGAATCCCATGTTGCATTGCTGCACGAAGTTGCATTACACATCAGAAAAGCAGGCTTAACTATTAATATAAAAAAGAGTAAATTTTGTCTTACCGAAGTTCGTTATCTAGGATATGTAGTGGGAAGTGGCACTATTAAAACAGACCCAGAAAAGATTTCGGCGATAACCAACTATCCAGCACCAAAATCCATTAAAGAAGTTAAACGCTTTCTTGGAATGGCCGGCTGGTATAGGCGGTTTATCGCAAATTTCTCAGACATTACTTTTCCGTTGACTGAACTAACCAAAACCAAAACTGGATCACCTTTTAAATGGTCATCTGAAGAGCAAAAAGCTTTTGATCTTTTAAAAGAAATGCTAACCTCAGCACCCTTTTTGGCAAGTCCCGATTTCAAAAAGCATTTTATTATTCAATGCGATGCAAGCAGTCATGGTATCGGTGCCGTGCTTGCGCAAGAAAACGATGAAGGAGTAGAGATCCCAGTTGCCTTCATGTCAAAAAAGTTAAATAAGGCACAGAGGAACTACTCTGTCACAGAACAAGAGTGTTACGCTGCTGTGCATGCAATTAAAAAATTCAGAGCATACGTAGAGGGACAACCGTTTACTGTAGTTACAGATCATGCTTCCCTACGTTGGCTAATGAACCAAAGTGATTTAAGCAATCGTCTTGCAAGATGGGCACTCAAATTGCAAGCGTATGATTTTACAATAAAACACCGTAAGGGTACTGCAAATATCGTCCCCGACGCATTGTCACGTATACCACCAGATAGTTTAGATGAATTATGTAGCATATCCGTTGATTATAATCCAATTATAGATATTTCTTCTCCTGCTTTCGACAGTAAGGAATATGTTGATCTTCGTGAAAAATTAAATTCCGATATTGACAAATTTCCAGATTTTAAGGTCTGTGATAAATTTATTTATCACCGCACAGAATTTTATACTGGCAATGAAGAGCAAGAAAATAGTACTTGGAAGCTTTTAGTCCCTGAATCACTTCGACTCGAAGTCATGAAAAATGCGCATGAGCCACCAACATGTTCTCATGGAGGTGAAGCCAAAACCGTTCATAGAATTAGGCGTTTTTTCTATTGGCCAGGCCTGTATCGATCAGTTAACGAATATATAAAAAAGTGCGAGGTATGCAAATCGACAAAACATCCCACTAAAATTTTACGTCCAATGGGACAATATGTTCCTGTAGAGCGTATTTTTCAAAGGTTAAATATAGATCTTATCGGACCATTTCCTCGGTCAAAGAATGGTCACATTGGCATTTTGATTGTGCTTGACCATGTGTCAAAATTCAGTTTTCTGTGTCCAATTAAAAAATTTACAACGGCTCCTATTGTAAAGTTTTTAAAAGAACAAGTTTTCGATGTTTTCGGTGTGCCTGAGTGCATTGTCAGCGATAATGGCAGTCAATTCAGGTCCCGCGAGTTTGAATATTTTCTTAATATGTGGTATTAAGCATATATTTACGGCTATTCATTCACCTCAGAGCAATAGCTCAGAACGAGTGAATCGATCCATTAATGCAGCTCTACGATCATATATAAAACAGGATCAGAAAGAATGGGATTGTCATTTGAGTAGTGTTAATAGTGCACTTCGTAGCTCTGTCCATCAATCAACCTGTTATAGTCCATATTTTATAGTTTTCGGACAGCACATGATCACTCACGGTGATACTTATCCACTTTTGCGTAACATAGATACGGTAAATGAAGGAATGGGAATTAGCCAATCAGTTCGACGCGATAATTTATCCAAAATTCGGGACATAGTTAGGGATAATTTACAAAAATCATATCAAAATAATGCAAGACAATATAATCTTCGGTCCAGACCAATCGTGTATAAAGTAGGTCAAGAAGTAATGAGACGTAATTTTGCTCAGAGCGACAAGGCTAAAAACTTTAACGCAAAACTTGCTAAAACATTTCTTAAGGCAAAAGTTCGAGATAAATTAGGTTCATCTTACTATGTTCTAGAAGATGGTAATGGCAAACTGCTCGGAACATATCATGCTAAGGATATGCAGCCCTAATAGATTTCCGCCTTTTTCCAGTTTCTTTGTAAAATAAATCTACAATTTATTTGAAAATAAACTGTTTTGTAATGACGGTCATTAAATAAGCTGTATTTATTTTTTTTAGATTTTTTTTTCTATTAAATAAAAATTAAGTTTTATTTGTTTTTCTAATAAAGACATTTTCCTAAATTTTTATAATTCCCATGATAATGAAAACATTATTGTACTTAGTACACATCTCTATGCTACAGGGTGTTCATCTACCGATTTGTTTACCAAGTTTGGCAAAAAACCACTGAACTTTTATGACTTTGCTTTCGATATGATATCGAAAGAAAACGACAATCAACTTCCTCTTTCTTTCTTTGGACTTGCAGCTATACAAGTGCTTTAGCAAAATTTCTACGAAATTTTTAATCATTTTAAATCTTTAATAAAAGTGTTAAATTTTCTGAGTTAAATTGATATTTTGCAGTAAAAACTGCAACACAATTTGCAGAATACTTATTTTCTGACGAAAATAAAATATCTAAAAATTTTACCTACATATACCTGATACCATCATGGTAAGTTGAAATAAAAATTGTGATTTACATTTGGGCCTTCATGGATATCTGTTTTTCAGGTATCAGGTTTTAAAATCATGCATTTTTTTCCATAAAAGCCTAAAATGGATAAATAATTTGAGACCAGAAAATCTATCAATTTTAAGCATCATCTGTGGACAACAAGACCCTGTACTTTATCATCTACCATAACGGCGAAAAAGCTTTGCTTCATTTGTTGCTATATAACGTTAATCAGATCAAAAGCTAGTTTTGCATAAAAATCTCTGGTCGTGAACATAGTTTAGTATAATGTTTTGCCTCGCGGAGAATTTGCGAAAATTTAATAATACCGGCATATGCCTAATTTAGAAATAAGGAAAAACTATTAACAGAACTAAAACCCTAAAATTTAATATACTTAGTTAAGTGTTAAAATACGGAAAATTTAAAAAAAGAAAAACCTTAAATTTAACATACATACATATATAAAGTGCTAAAATACGAAAAATAGTAAAAAATAATAAAAAGAAAAGAAAACCTAGAAATTTAATATAAAATAATAGCTAAAATACGATAAAAAAGATATAAAATTAGTGATTAGTTTGAAATAATGTTTAAAAATACTTAAATCCTATATATATATATATATAAACTTCATTAAAAATCATTAAAAACCCTATATAAAAATCATATACATCATGACTTTTACACAAGTATGTATTTTAAATACATACAAGTGTGTAAGCCATCTTATATATGAGTAATATAACATGACGTGGAACAAAAATGAATCGAAACACATGTACATAAGTACGTCATATCCGTCCGTCCGTAATGTAAGAAATTTCGCGTTTGTATAAAAAACCCTAAAAAGAAGTAAATTTGGAAAAGTTTCATTTTAATTAAAAGATTTTTAAACTTAAGAAAATTAAGAATTATAACATAAAATTAATTATGAAATTTGCAAAATAGGCATATACTTATATTAGAAAATAATGAATAACACATATGGAATTCTTCAAATCAACCAACGTTAGCGCTAGCGTCGTGGGATTTTGAGTTAAAACAACATTAATGTGAGTAACATAAAATTTAACTTTAATTATGTAAAACATCTTATATATATGTCTGATGCAAATTCTTTACATATCTACGTACTCATTACAAAAACTATGCATGTATATAATTTGAATTTGAACTTTTTTAGTACATAATAAAATGGATTTGTAAATTTAGTACAGTGAGTTAGTATTGAGTGACTGTTAGTTGGAAATGGATGGGAGCGGAGACTTAAGTCTCTCTTTTTTAAGGTTGGGTAGGGAGAGAGCAGAAGCATAACAACATCTAAGCTTCTCTTTTCCTTTTGGTTATCGCTTTTTGGTATTTTGGAGTAAGTTCTTTGGTTTTGTTTACATTTTGTAAATATTGCAGTCCGTCTGTCATTTGTTTTTGAAATCTAAGCTTTTGGTTGTTTTGGGATATTTTGCAGAGGGTGTTTTTTTTATAGTTTGGTTTGGTTTTTAGGATAAATTGTGCATGAATTAAATTATGTTCATAAGTGTGTTGGGTAAATGGTGGGAGCAAGGACTACGCCCAATTCCACGAGTTACAGCCAGGTAGAGCCAGCATGCACACACCGCTCCATCGCCTTAATACACACCGCTTTATGACAGAGTTCCAACCTTTCGGAACATAAACTGAAGCTCCGTAACACTATATTATAGCAAAATAAATTTCAATATAATCTGTGCCATTAACCAAGGCAATTTTAAAGCACCTATACAAACCATTAAGTATGAGGTGAGTTTTGCATGTGGTGAAAAAGCATCTACTAAAATTATTGATAATATTGTTTTAGTGCTAAGTTGATGGTGAATGTGTACTAATGGTTTTTTTATTACATGAGGTTGAATGACTGAAAATAATATATAAAAGGCGCTGCTATGTTGTTTTCATTCCGTTCTATTTAAAATAATGCCTTGTTCTAACTACTTTGGTTAACCAAACCATAAACTAAGAAAATTGAGCTAACCAAGTAATGGGGAATGAGCAGTAACCGTTTAAAGTGTTATAAACAAACAGAATGTAGAAAAATAATTAAGTAGCTGTGATTTTGATACCATCAATCGGTAGAAAAAAAACGAAAATATCAATTCAGAAATAAATCGATATTTTTCAACATCTATAGATCTTTATACTGTTTGCTGTTATTATTCGTACTATTATAGTAGTGTTTTAAATAAATATGTTGAGAATCATAAGAATCGTAAACCATATGAAGTAAAGTCAAACAAAAATATGATAGTCCCATTATATTTATTGTAGAACAGCCAATTCTTCCCTATCCTTTCAAACAAATAGGTATAATATTTGATATGGTGAACGAGACTTCATCTAATCAAATGTATGTTAAATAGATTCTTCATAATCCGCAGATCTTTATACTGTATGCTGTTAGTATTTATACATTAGAGTAGTGTTTTAAATAAACATGTTGCGAATCATAAGGATTACATACCATATGAAGTAAATAGAAACAGGACATGATAATCGTATTAAATTTGAAACAACCAATTTTTCTCATTTCTATCGAACAAATAAACATCACGTTTGTCTTAGTGAACGAGACTTCAATCTTCAATCAAATGTATGTTATTATCTACCAAAATTTGTTTAATGTTAATAAATACATAGGCCTAAAAATTTACAACTTTTTTTTCGCATTCAGATTTTTTCAACTGAATATGGGTTTTTGGAACTTTATTTTTACAAATCAGAAAGCGGATTTTTCTATTCCCAGATAAAGTGTATTTTATTTTAGCCAAATGCATCGAATAGTTATGAATTTTCTTTAGAACTTAAGGTTAGGATATCTTAGAATCCTGATGTGATAAAAAAAAATTCCAAGTTCAGATGCGTAAATAGTTGGTTTTTCAACTTCACTGGCTAGGCATGCCTAGGCAAAAAAATAAAAAAAATTGTGAAATTTTGACCAGACATATATTACATATGTGCTTTGACGTACTTTTTAAGGCAAAATGCAAACCTCAAGTCAAAATTGCTCATATACCTGCAGGAATTTTCTATATCCATGCTTTAAGTTGCAGAAAGAGTCGTTTTCAGGCTTATATGGCGTAGTTCTAGCAAAAAGAGCAATTCTATTCCATAGTCTTCCAAATTGCCATAGTCTTCGAAATTAAATTATACTTTCAAACTTTTGCAGTTGGACCCAAACTCTCCGAGATATCAATCTTTGAGGTAAACGCATTTCAACCACCATACAAGGGACTAAATTATATTTGTAGCGAAAGACTGATTTATGGTCAAAAACACTACAAAATTTTATACTTCAAATGTAGATAACTCGGAAAGAAAGTGCACAAGTTTGATTAGGAAGATTATGGCTACACAATGCCTTTACAAAAATAGAACTACACTTTTTTTGGAACTGTGCCATAAATCTGAAAACAGCGCTTTCTGCGACTTTTAGCAAGGATATCTCGTTATCTTGCAGCTGTAAAATTATGGAAGAAAAAACCATTATAGGACAGTGGTATTAAGTATTTAAAAACATTTCAATGAATGCATTTTTTTTGACGTCGACCCTATTTTTTCTCAGTGTACAAACAAATTAACGAGGTGTTTGTTAATTTAAAGTTACCTTTTTGCTTGTTATTGCAGTTTAACGAATTGTTAACAGTTGACTAAATTTAACGCGCGCATTAAAAAAATGAAGTCAAAAATTCTACAATGCTCGGGGAAGTTTCGCTTTAAAGCAAAAAATTGAAGGCACCCTATTTAACCCTGAATTTGGCAACATATATTATACTTCGAAAAATAAAAAAAGGAAACCATTGAATTTGAATTTTTTGCTTAATCCTGGCGCTCCTGTGTGTCTGTAGCCCGCTAATGCCCATAGTGCATACGTAGCGCAAAGTAGCGTGTGTTACGTACTCTAATGCAACAACAAAAAAAGCAAAAGTGCGCTAGAGGCTTTATGTTGTTTTAGTTTTTTTTTTTTTCATTTCTCTTTTGTAAAGGATTTTCAGTTTTTCCCTCTTCCTTTCCTTTTTTTATTTTTTTTAGATTTCTTTCATTTGAAGAGGCACTGCCGGCTTTTATTTGTATGTGTGTGTGTATGGAAAATGAGATTAGCGAACAATACACGCAAATAAGGATGCGTATATCCTTTTTTTTATTTAATATAAGATTCTAAAGTGCTAAAGAATATAAAAGAAAGAACGAACGAAAAGCAGACAAGCCAAAATGACAAAAATAAGCAACAAAGAAAATGAAGAAAAGATTT
The DNA here is from genome assembly GCA_951812925.1 of Calliopum simillimum. Classification (NCBI taxonomy): domain Eukaryota; kingdom Metazoa; phylum Arthropoda; class Insecta; order Diptera; family Lauxaniidae; genus Calliopum; species Calliopum simillimum. Next base: position 27,294,921 of record OX638371.1, read on the forward strand.
TTCTTTTACCATTCATTGTATTTGATTGCATTGAAGGGGATTTTCTTATATTATGTAATATACAATCTTTTTTTCTCATTTGCTTCGGCTTCCTTTGAAAAAAAAAAAAAAAAAAAATCATTCTTTTTTCACTTTTTTTTTTTTTTGCTGCCAACTTTTTAGTAGGCATGTTAGAGCGACCTAAATGTGACAGCTATAAAATGACAAATTTGACAGTGTTAATTTTGACAGGCTCTATAGCTGTGACTTTAGTGTGGTTGTAAAATTTTTGTTCGTCCTTGAGCACAAGCTAATTTGGAAATAGCACAGCAAAGTTTTTTCCTTTGAGAGTAAATTTGTGAGTTTTTGTTTTGTTCAGACATACTTCTAGAGATTTTTTATTAATAAATGACCACAAATAATAGGCTGAGTTTCATAAGAAAACTTTAATTTAAATACAACATGAGAAATGTTAAGTTTACATGCTAAATGTTTATACAATATCTTATGCATGTTAAATTAGCAACTTTCAAATGATATTTCGGCTAAAGAAAGAAAGAAATTTTTTCTTCTGAAAAGTTAAGCTGAATTCACAAGGCCATGAAAAGATGAATGGAACATGGACATGGACTTTCATACTATCTTAAACACCTTTGCAAAATAGGAAAAAGCAACGACGCGATTTATCTTTGCGGAGAAATACTTTCATTTCCTGTAAAACTTTTTCGTATAATTATTCAAGAGAGCATTTATTTAGAAGTTTTTAAGGGTTTAGTGAAATAGGAACATTTTGAATTTATTTGAAAATTAAAATTTTTGGTAAAATTGGTATCTCATCAGCAATGTTTTTTTACAAAGGATGATAAGAATGTGATGATAGGATAAATCTGGGCAATCCAAATCATCTGGCAATCATATACAGAACGAAAAATGACCCTTAATGATAAGAACATTGTCATATTAACCCATTTTACTATGAAACTCGATTAAAAATAGTAAAAAATATGAATTTTTCAGAGATTAATCTCCATGCCTTTACTTATAAAATATTTTAAAAATTTTAAAAGATTATCGCATCATTTCTAATGAAATATAATACAGAGTGACATGGTTTTCATCCAAAACTAAAGTTACATAAAAATAATATAGAAATCTTCTGAAATAAACTTTTCTATATCTATACCTTAACACATCGGTTGATAAGTCCGTAGTTTGATAAGCAGATAGTGGGACGAATACAAAACTAATATTTTCTTTTTGTAGAGAATAACTTTCAAAAAGTAGCTGTAAAAGTATGATATTTATATATCGTTCAAAAGTTACAGTAGTTTCAGTGAAACAACTTTTTTTTTTTCCAAAGAAAAATAGTTTTGTATGTAGATAAAACATTGCTCTTTGATGGGAAAAAACACCGTTGAAACAAAAGTTTGGTGTGACAAGTATGGTCCGTACTTTATTCTAGGACTGGCGTGCTGAATTTAAATGCGGCCATATAAGCAATAATACACGGAAAAAACAAAACCGTAAGAATTCATTGAAAATCCCAGTTACTTTAACTGATTTTTCCAGTAACTGTGCGCCTGCAAAGAAAAACCGTAATTTTTACTTATAACACACAGTAAATTTTTTTAAATGCAAAAAAAAAAAACTAGTAAGGGTGTATAGCCTTTTGAAACTTTTGCTTATATGGGAGGTACCACGCCCCATTGTCCGATTTCACCCAATTTTTGTTGAGAGCTTTCATTTATGATTCTTAGTGTCTGAGTCGAATTTGGTTCGAATATCTCAAAAACCGCTTTCAGTATAGCGTTTTGAAGCTTTTGCTTATATGATAGGTGCCACGCCCTCTTGTCCGAATTCGTTCAGTTTTTTCTCAGAGCTTGCGCTTACAATTCTTAGTATTTATGCGCATTTTGGTTGCATTGTCGTGAAAAATACTGCTAAAATTGCATTTTGAATATATTTTTTGTATGGGCGGTAGGCGTATCCGTTGACCGATTTCGCTCATTTTCAATCCCCCGAGCTAACTTTGATGACCAGTGTACCAAATTTCATTGAAATATCTTGCTCAGTTTTCCTAAAAAGTGTATTTCAACACACAGCCAACCAGCCACCCAGCCAGCCAGCCAGACAGACGGACATGGCTATATCGACTCAAGAGGTGACGCTGATCAAGAATATATATACTTTTCTATATCTGCCACGCCTCCTTCTCTGCGTAACAAACGGAAGGACAAACTGAATATACCCTGGGTGTAGGGTATAAAAATAAAATAAAAATCTCATGTTGATGTTCTATGCAGCCGGTGGTATCTGGCGCGTACTTTTTTCTATGCAGCCGGTATCTGGCGCGTACTTTTCTTATATTTCTTGTTCCTGCTACACATGCAGCCGGAACTACTGGCGCAAATTTTTATGGAGATCTTTTCATTCAAACATCCTGCTAGGCGGGCAGCATGTTTGTGAGAAGACTGAACGTACAACAACTGCGTTTTTCTGCGCGTTTACCGAACTGCTAGGAAGAACAAGTCCCTATTAACTCTGGAGACACATTGAACACTAAATTATATATAAGATTAATAATAATGTTATTTAGGATTAAGATTTTTTAAACTTATTGTTAGTCTCCTAAGATGAGAAGATTCAATAAATGAATTCAAGTATTAAAAAAAAAAAAAAAAAATGTTGATGGAGCGAGCATCGAACTTAAGGCTTTTGTGCTTGTAGGCAACGCTCTAACTACTGAGCTACTTTTTTTGAATAAAATTTATTACAATATTAATCAGTAATAATTGAAGCGTATTCTAAAAGCCGCTTCAGACTATCTGAGATGTTATACAGAAACTCTTATGAGTTGTCAAATATGGCAACTCTGATAGTGTTAATGTAAACTTATTACACAAATGGTTTATCAGAAGAAAACTCATATGAGTTATTTTGGCATTAAATTTAAATCTATTTAGAAACAGAAGTCATATGAGTTATCAAATTCTTTAATTTTGTTTTTGTGTGTTCCGGAAAGTTTTAGAAGATCTTAAATTGAAATTTTGTGAGATAGCTGATAAGTGCCTCAAAGGTATATGAAGGTAATGTGTTCATAATTTTACATGGCAATTCAACTATTTCAAAATGGGTGTGACAAATCGATGAAAACGATTATTAAAGTTAATGACTTCCTTATCAAATTGCTTTCCTAGCCTTAAGAAAAGTTCACTGGAAAAAGATTTTGCTCAAAATAAGAGGTGATTGCCGAAAAAACGCCAGTTTTGACGCCAAATTTGAATCGTTCTACAAGAAAGGTACCGAAATGTTAAAGAAACGCTGCACTATGGTTTTTTTTTTGGACTAAAAAGTGCACACAAAAATAATTCACTACAAGGACCCTTTTTTGTATACAAAAGTTATCAAGACAAATAATGTCTGCTGAAGAAATATGTGGAGCCACGCCCACAGGCAGAGTTACATGAATGAACTTGTTTCCTGTAGAACAGAGTGGCAATTAATAAGGATATCTTCATTGTTGGGTGTGGTACCGCCCTTTTTTTCAGCAAATGTTCTTTGACTCACTACTCTTTATATATATACCGAAATTCATCGCTGTAGCTCAAAAAGTTTCGAAGTTTATATTTTTGGGGCGTGGCACCACGCACTTTTCTAATAAATATTATTTCTCCCTGTCCATATTGCAAACATGCGTCTAATTGTTTCGGAGATATCAGGAATTTGTTTTTGGGGCGTGGCACCGCCCATTTTTTAATGCGAATAACATTTTTAAACAGAAAAACCGTTTTTTTTTTTAAATTTATGAGATTTCGACCTCTGTCCTTAATTTGTGGATCAAATGCTAGAAAAAGAGGGCATTTTTTCAGATAGCTCAATGTATAACCTTTAATTTTGCATTTGATTTTTTTTAAAAAAAAGGGTCGTTGTAGTGAATTATTTTTGTTTGCACTTTTTAGTCAAAAAAAAACCATAGTGCACTAGAGAGTTGTGTCGCTCTCGAATGACCCAAAGTATATGAATAAAATCGAGTTTGTCCTTTTTTTCTTCATTAGACTTATCAACCGATGTGTTATAATATTCAGAAGAAATATTATTGTTTTTGAAGAAAATTTTCATAATATTAAGATGATTTACACATAATTTCAATAAAGTGAAAACACTGTTTCAAGATGAAATCGTATTGAAAACAATAAGATTTCTTCTTATTTTTATGAAGTTTTTATTTAAATGCTAAGGGAAATTATAAAAAGATTATCTTTATGGTTTTGATGTGGCTTTCTTTTTGGATGAAAACCATACAGATTTCTTCATACTTTTTTTCTTTTTTAATGGTCATTTTGGCTCTGTGTAAGTATAATTCTCTTACTTAAAACTTCTTCACTTTTCTTAATGAACGACCTTGATTGTAATGTTTCTGCTTTCTTTTATGTAAACTGTATATTAAATAAAATTGTGGAACATGAAATTTTGAATAAAATCTCAAACATTTTTTTTTTCGGTTTGTTTGCATCCGAATCTGACAATCGTTTTTCTCTATCAAGACTGAGGTTCGAGTTATCCCTGCTCTTAAGGTCAGAAAACGATTTTTTCAAGGCATGCGACACTCATTCAGGATATAGTGAAGTTAAATTTTGCCCTCAGCATTAAATATTCCAAATCTTCCATTTTAAGTTTTCCCCATTGAACTTGAAATCATAACTTTCCGTAATATATTACATTGAAATAAATGTATAGCAATTCGATGTAAATTTGTTTGAAATTAAGGTACCTCCATATGTTTGAAACCCGCCTTTTCTGCACTTTAAATCAAAGATTACATGTTAGAGAAAAACAATTCCAGATTCGGAATCAGTGGCTGCAGATTAATCAAAGGAACTATCGCAATCTCATTTAAAATTTAATTCTTAGTTCTACTTTTTCCACAAATTTCATTGTCACAATCCTAAGTATGATAAACATTTTGAAATAGGAATTTGTAGCACATTCTTTAAACAAGACTGCCCTTATTTTACCGCGAACTTTTCACTTTAATGCGTTATTTTAATGAAGTTTTCACTCCTCTGTCATTTTTTTAACTCCAATGTAACATTACGTCAAATTTTTGTTTTTAATGTATCACAAATTTTTATTCTTTAAAAATGACAAATAGGATTCGCACAATAAAATGGAATGAAATACCAAATCTAACATAACTAATCACTTCCCTAACACAAACAAATTTTGTTTTTTCGTTAGAAAATTGAATTTAATTTTATTTCTAAAAACAAAAATCATAAATCCCTACCTTGTCTGCCATGTGTACGCGTTGCAGTTGCTGAATTCGCCTCATGCGGTGGTTGTGGACGCTGCAGATGCTGATATTCATAATCATAATGTGATGATGATGAGCCAGCTGATTGCTGTTGCTGTAATTGCAAATTTTGTTGATTTTGTTGCAGCAAAGTGTTATGCTGTGAACTGGGTGTTGGTAATTGTTGCAACATTTGTTGCTGTTGTTGCTGCTGCTGTTGCTGCTGCTGTTGCATTAAACCACGTAAAACGCCACCGGTACCGCCTACATTGCCACCGGTGCCGCCAACAGCTACACCACCGATACCCGGTCCTGGACCACGATTATCATCACGACAATCGAGTGTCGTTTCATATTCATATGGATTCATTGTTGTCGATTCCAAAGGACATTCGTCGTCGTCGGTATCGGTGCCACCGTCGTAGATATTCTCCGTATGGTGGCGATGATGTTGATAAGTGTTTCCTTTAGAGAACTTAATTTTGCTGGTTTATATGGGTAACGTGCGGGTGGCGAGAAAGAGAAGTAGAGAGAGAGAGTGACGGAGTTATATAGCGTGTGAAAGGTCGTTGCAAAATTTTCGATTCTTTTGCCAATTTAAAACTTTAATTTTTTAATATTTTTAGACGCCTAAAAAGCTGCTACACTTTTTTTTTGTTTTTCACTTTAACACTTTACTATTCGCGCGGCGCTTACACTTTTTGCTTATTTGCAAACATATGATTTTTTTTCGGCTGCTGCTTTTAATGTTGCATACTTGCAGGCGTTGCTTAAATGTTTTCACTGTTACTACTACTACTGCTTTTTGCTTGCATTGGCGCAACAGTAAAATAAATGTATTTTTTTCTGGTTATGTTTTGCTTGAGGAAAGGCGTTATTTTACTTAAATTTTCATAATATTTGCTTTTTGCTCACATCTGTAAACATTGCATATTTTTAGGTGTTGTACAAATTTGTTGTTATTTTCACTTATGAAACATTTTAGGCGTTTGCTTGTTATTTATGTGCTTATTTTCTTATTTAATGTAGTGCTGCGTTGCATATTTTTAGGTGTTGTTATGAAATTTGCTGTGAGTGCAAATAACATTGCATAATTTTTGGGGCACAAGCGTTGGTAGTCTTTTTTTTTTTTGCGCAAAAATATGTTGCATACTTTTAGTCATTTAAGCGGAAAACTCATTTCTTTTAGTGAACTCAAGTGCAAAGTGTATTTTAGTTGTCTAGCACTAAAATATTTTACTTTTTAGTAGTTTTCTTGCTTTTGACTACACAATGTTGTTTAGCTAAATTGCATGAATATTCTTGCTACTAAAATGTTGTTAGTTTTATTTCGGCGCTACCTGCCAGCGGCAACTAAAAGATGCGAAGTTTTCCAGCCTGTTTACTAAGTGAGGCCTTTAATCCTTTTTTCCACATATAGAACGCACAGGCTTGCACACGTTAAAGCGGCAACAGTAGATTATAAGAAAATTTTTTGTTTAATCTTATGAATTTTTTTAAATTCAATTTTTTTTAATTTAATTTTTTTCGATTTTGTCTCAGAAAAAAAAAATTGGCTGCACTTATTTAAAAAACAAAATCAACAAAGTAAAAGCTTGATGAAAATCTTTTCCACAAGCTCAAAACTAATAAACAATTTCTTTGAAATTCACGAAAATTTCTTTCCTTTCGAATGACGCGAACTTAAAGAATTTTCCTGCAACTCTTTAAGGTTTTTCCGAATTCTACAACACTTTGAAAATTTTCTTTTGCATGCAGCACTATGGGCACACACACGCACACACGAAGAAGAAAAACAACAAATCGAAAGAAAATTCCAATAATTTTCTTCACATTCGTTTCACGTTACATTTGCTGCGACGCGCGTTTTGGTATCCGAGAACGCAACGCAAAAACTTTCGACGATACTTTTTTCCACGCGTTGTTAAACAGCGAGCGACGTTTTAAGACTGAATCGTTAAATTTTGTGTATCTTGGGAGGCCGCACGCCGTATGTAAGTAAATCGGCGGCCGAGAAGAAAAAGAATTTCTTCATGCAACGGTGCGAGCAAAAGATACAGAGCAAGAGCGCCGCACAGCAAAACACAGAGAGTAGAGAGCGAGTATGAGAGAGCGCAGCATTAAGCGCGCATAAACATTGCAGCAGATACATTTGACGAAACACACATAGGCAGCACAAGGTTTGACTGAACGAAGGCAATAAAATAGAGCGAGAGAGCGCAGCTTGTAGCAATAAAACGTACGCATTGCGTGTGGTACTTTTTCGTTAGCGCTCAGCTGCATTTTAATTTAACCGCAAAATTCAACGAAATTACAATAAAGTTTCGTTGAGTCATGTGTACAAATTTCGTTAAATTCAACAAAAACATGTAAATATTTTTGTAGTTAATTATGTAGGCAGATTTCACACGCTCTCGTACTCACTTCGTCGTCGCTCTCTCTCTTTTTTCTGCTCTGAGTCGCAACTTTCGTCAAGTGTATCTCTAGCATAGCTCGCATGCTACACATATACAGCAAATTGAATTTTGTTTAGCGCTGGCAACAAATTTTTATGCTGCAAACAACATGCGTACTGCATGTGTAAGTAAGTTTAACGAAATTTTACTTTCTGCTTTGCTTTTAAGGAGAAATTGTCATTTGTTACGGCTAAGCAGCTTCGTTAAGTTTATCTTTATTTTTCGTTAATTTCTCCAATTTTTGTTTTTGTTGAAAAATGTTGCAGCTTCCGCTCTCTGTTAGCAACATTATGCTAATGCATTAAAAGTTCTTCCTTTTTTTTCGGTGTTCATTTTCTATCTCTTTCGACCGGCAGTCTGTTTATGTCTGTCTGCGTTATGTTGGCAATGCGCCTGAAGTTATGCTAAAAGTTTGTCAGTTATTAAAGCAACAACTTTTGCTATGGTTTTTCTTTTTTTCGTCTTGCTTGCTTTTGCTCTACAGCATCATCAGCCCTGCAGGAAATTCAACACTTTTGCTCAATTTAATAGTTAGCCCAGTAGTTTAACAGAAAGTTTATCTCAAGTTTTATTTCTATGTATGTAAATAATAGTAACAAGCTGTGAAATGCTGGAATATATGCAATATTATTAAAAAGCAAATGTATAACGAAATGTACAGCACTCTAGAAAAAAGCAAATTTGGAATTTCTAATTTGTCAAGTTACGTTTCATAACACGAAAGGCCGCAAATCTGCATTAACTCATTAGTGCCCAGCATTGCAATACGGCAACCAAAATTAACTTTACTTCAAAAATGATTTAAAAATTATCAAAACAAGATACGACTTTGAAAACTACATAAGTATGATCTAAGACGTTTTTATCGAGCTATTGGAAGTCGGTTTGGTTTTTGCTAATGTCAAGTGTTCTTGGTAGTTATCGTTATTTGATTGATTGTTGGCAGAAAGCAGAAAAATGTTTTGATACTGTATGACCTGAAGAATCATCTTTTATGGTTACTAAATCATAAATTTTAAAAATTTGCATGCAGCTTTATTTTAAAAAGATTAATGAGTAATTTAAGGTAAAATCCAATCAAATCCGTTTTCAAATAAGCAAGTTGTCATGGTTTGAAAAACCAAAATGCCAATTTGGCACCGCTACAGCGCGCTAAGCACTAACTAGCAATATTTTCTGGGTGCCATATGGCACCGCTGGGCATTAACTAGCACGAAAGTAATAGTTTTTCTACATATATGTGCCATTTGGCTAGCAAAACATTGTGTATTTGTGTGGGTGCTATATCGCAGCACGAAACAATTTGAATAGTATGAAATCTACATGTTCGGTTTTTATTTTTGACATTTAGGAATTAAGTTTTAATTACAAAAGCATTCGAATGCTTTATGGCATTTGCTAACAAGAGCGGCGCATCAGCTGGATTCAATCCTTGCATTCGATCATACGATCACTTTTCTTTTTAATTATGTTACAAATTGAGATTGTAGCTTTCTTTTAACCTCTTATAGCTAAACAATATTTACTTAAATTTTCAGAATTATGTTACATTTGTATAATGCCTTTTTTTATCACCAAAATGTATATCAATGCCCAGCGGTGCCATACGGCACCCAGTCGTTAAGCCGTTCCTGAGCAAGACTTATTAAAGTTTATTTTTTTTATAAACATAATGTAAGCCCAGGAGTTTAGTTCCTGAAAATTTTTGCATCCTTTTCACAGTGGTTCTCGTTGGACATTAATGGGTTAAAATGTAAGACAGAAATAATCTACGAAAAATTTTGTCAGGGGTCAAAAGACCCATAGGAATAGGATATAAAGGGTGTTTTTTTTAGAGGTTTGTTTTTCAAAAAGAGATAAAACTGGCATTTTGTGGTCAAATCTGGCAACTCTAATGTCATTTATGTTCAGTTTGGTTTGCCATTTCATCATGAACAGGTTGACAAAAGAACAACGCTTGCAAATCGTGCAAATTTATTTCGAAAATAATGGTTCAGTTCGCGAAGTTTACCGCAAGCTCCGTCCATTTTTTGGTCGACATAATCGTCCATCAGAGCAATTAATTCGGTTAACCATGGATCGTTTTCGCACTACGTTTACTCTATGTGATAATACGCATCCCCAGAGACGTCGAACAGTGCGCACCGAAGAAACATTTGCCGCTGTAGAGCAAAATGTTGAAGAGGACCCGAATGAATCGATTCGCCACTGTGCACAGCAATTGGAGCTTTGTCCATCAACTTTATGGAAGATTTTGCGCAAAGATCTTTGCTTGCGACCTTACAAGATCCAGCTTGTGCAAGAATTAAAGCCGCGAGACCATGCAATGCGTCGTGATTTTGGTGTATGGGCTGAAAATGAGATTGATCTCGATGCTGATTTTCATCGCAAAATTTTGTTCAGTGATGAGGCTCATTTTTGGTTGAATGGCTACGTCAACAAGCAAAATTGCCGCATTTGGAGTGAAGAGAATCCACATGAGACCCTTGAGACGCCATTACATCCACAAAAACTGACTGTTTGGTGTGCTCTATGGGCTGGTGGAGTCATTGGGCCATACTTCTTCCGAAATAATGCTGGAGAGTCAGTTACCGTTAATGGAGACCGGCATAGAGCCATGATAACCTATAACTATTTTGTTCCCGAATTGGATGGCATGAATGTGGATGAGTTGTGGTTCCAACAAGACGGCGCTACATGCCACACAGCGCACGTCACAATCGATTTATTGAAGGAAACATTCGATGAGCGCATAATTTCGCGGAATGGACCTGTCAATTGGCCACCAAGATCGTGTGATTTGACACCATTGGATTATTTTCTTTGGGGATATGTGAAGTCGCTCGTCTACGCCAACAAACCAGAAACGTTAGGGGACTTGGAAGCCAACATTCGTGGCGTTATTGCCGACATAAGGCCCCATATGCTCGAAAAAGTGGTTGAAAATTGGACCTGTAGAATTGGCTTTATTCGAGTCAGCCGCGGCGGCTACATGCCCGAAATCATATTTAAACATTAATGGCATAAAATTATCCTTCCAATAAAGCCAAAGTGATGGACATCAAAACGATTTTCTTGTATTTTATTTCAATTCGAAGTTCTATACCTCTAAAAAAAACACCCTTTATAATGGGTTAAAATGTTTCAGAAAATTGTTTATTTCACGATTTCATGAAGACCTTGAAACAACAAATTTTATAAAAATTTTAGATTTAGAGTTTTGTGGTGTGGTGAAACTTTGAAATAACGTTTTTTAGGGATATTTTAGCTAAGAAAAACAACATGTGCTTGGCTTTAGGTTCAATTTCTTTATACCTTGATTCAAGACGAAAAATCAAAATAAAAAAAAAACCAAAAAATTTTTAGAAGATCTCAGCCCATTTTTTTGAAACCCTCTTTCAGATTTTGGGGCGCAATCGTGGAACTTCCAAAATTTTTTTACTAACCAGTCTACCTATATTTTATCTTAGCACCAAATGGTACAAAATAATACGTCAAAAATCAGAACAAAGTAGTAATTTATGATATAATAGTAAGAGATTTAAGTACTAAGTCATGAAGCTGTTCAGACCCAAAGCTCTACACTGAGAAAACAGTATGATTATATACATCAAAATTTGGTAGTAATTAACAAGTAATATGTATATTTGCTATAGGTGAATCGAATATTTGATATTATTTAATGAGCGGTATATTTGAGCAATTTTATTGGTTCAATCGTATATTTGTTGGTAATTACCAAATATATGTTTGAATATAAGCCCTTTTTTTATTTTTTATTAAGGCCTTTATTATTATTAATCTTTTTATTAATTAGGAACTAGCATGACAGCAAAATTATAAATAAAATTATAAAATAAAATTATTGTTAAAAAAAAACACTTTCTTGTCTGGGACTCGAACATACAACCCCCCCAGGTTATCAGTCAAACATCTTATACGTTCAGCTAACTCTGTCTATATATATTTGAAGTTTTTCAATGCTTTTTTAAATTATTGTAGATGGAGGTAGCTCAATGCATAAGACGTTTGACTGATAACCTGGTGGTTGTATGTTCGAATCCCAGACATGAGAGTGTTTTTTTTTTAATAATTATTGTATTTTTTTACTTTTATAGAGTATATTATGTATTATGATGTTTTTTTTGTTTTTTTTTTTTTTTGTTTATTTTATTTTTTTGAATGCACTCGAACCCCAGACAAGGTTTTTTTTAAATTATAGCAAATATTTGACATTCCATCAAACAGATATCATTTTTGGCCCAATCAACAATATTTCAAGGTCCAATTAAAGGTACATTAATATATACCGAAATTTGTTTATTATTAACAAACATTTTCTAGAATGTTCAATCAAATGTATTTATGTGAGGGAAACATACTCTTTTCTTAGTGTAAGAAAGTTATTCTTTATTCGGTATTAAAACATATATTAGATATCCTGTTAAAAAAAGTATTAGTTTGAAGTTGCTTATAATTTTTCGATTACTTTAAGGAAATCATTTAAAGGAGTCAAACCTATACACAAACTACAATCATGATGATATGATGTACATAAATTGCTGCTGTAGAGAGAACTGATAAGTTTTATATTTTGAAAACAACAGAAAATCATCACTCTTTATGCCTTTAGAAGTCAGCATTAAATGAAGCAGCTGCTGTTTTTCAACACCTCTTATTGTGACTCTATTAATCAGATGCCACTGCAACATTTTGACATGCATGCAAAATAAGTGAAAACCGCATATTTTTAGACCAGACACACACACACATGAATACAAATTCATGCAACATATGTGTAGGGAATGAAACATTTCATTTTCATTGATCTGAAAATGGCCATACGAGAAGTTATGATTTTAACGAGTAGCACAGCAAACAATTGAAGCGCGTTGTCTACATGGTGATGCCACCGTTGCTGCAGCTACTGTTTGGCGGTATCATTAGAATGCTGTTCATTCATTTGAACGTCTGGCATTACTTCCTCGTTTTGTTCGGCAACATTGATTGTCAATGTTGCGAAAATGCAAAAACAAAAACTTAAAATTCAGCAGCAATTTGAATAGAAATGACACAAAAATTGAAAATGAAACACATTTTTGGTTTTTTGGATGGATCCACAAAATTAGGGTTCACTCACGAACGGTTCTTCTTTTTGCACTACTTGTCATCATTTCCGGTTTTTGACTGTATTTGTAAGTATGTGTTTTGGATTGCGTTTGTATGCCAATTTTTAGTAAAAATGAGCTAAAACAGTTATGCGAAATTGCAATATATCAATAAATGGGAACTTAAGTCAATAGAGATTAAGCAAATCAATTAGTTGATAAACTTTGAGCAAATTTCAATTTAAGTATATCAAGTTTCATGGCGAAGGACTACCCTGATTTGTTACATAACTTCAGAAATGCAGTTTCAGGTAACGATAACTAAAAATTCAGAACTGATAGCGAAATTCTGTGACCTTAATCAAAATCAACATCGACAAATACCTCGAAGATGGGTTTATTTGATTCAGTTTGTTAATTTTTATTTTTCAGCCTGTGATACAAAAAATAATTTTTAAAAAGAAAGTAAAATTTCATGGGGAGCACATAAGTTTTGAATTTTTAAAGCAAAATACAGTAGAAAAACTTTTTTGATACTCAGTTTGACTTCTTGTTTGGTTCAGGAAACCTGTAACATATCAAATAGACCAAATTTCTGTAGATTTTCATGAGAAATATTTTGTTTTTTGAAATTTACGCTGATTTTAAATTCGAAATAAACCTTGGTGATTTTTCAGCGCAAAATTTTTGACTATTTTTTTAAAAACTTCAAAATCTTAAAAAAAAAAGCTTTCAAATAAAAATATGAGCCACAAGTTTTATTTTAAAAATTCTTCGCTATCATCTGATACCAAATACATCAAAATGTAAAGACCGTGGAAAAAATTATTGACCTTTGAAAATTTCACTACATGAAAACGAAATTTTGCGTGCGTATTGGCGCCCACTGTTGCTTATGCAAAACAGATTCTTGTTATGAACAAATTTTAAAGAAAGTCCAAAATCTTGAAAAGAAACATTTAAAATCATTAAAAAAAAAAATAGTGATCTTTCATAAAAAATCCTATAGAAACGCATTTCGCGGGGATGTGCGTTGTTTCTGAGAGAACAGTTTGCAATGTGTTCGATTCGATTCAGTATTTGTTCTAATTCCAGACCAGTTAAACCATTGAGACGATAATTCCATTTCTTCAAAAAATTTCATGACAAGAACCTGTTTCGTATAAGCAACAGTATGCGCCAATAAGCACGCAAAACTCCATGTAGTGGTAAAACATTCATATAGCGTTCACAAATAAACAAACACGCTCTCGCATATCCCAAATGTGTTTTCGTCAAACTTACCCATGCTAATAAGGCGCCAGCACTTTAATCGTTAATCAGCTGAAGTTTAAACGCATATGGACATTTTTGAAGTGACGAACGTGACCGTCGTAGACATTTAAAGTGCAAAAAAGTGGAAGTAAAACACATTTTTACTTTACATTATAGTTCGAAGGTAGCACTTTAATTAGTGGCAACTTTAATAGCATCCAAAGTAATGGTTCCAAGATACACACAAAAAAAGACACAAAACGAACGTGACAAAAATGAAAGTAGTTTTTGTGCATATTTAGAGAAAGTCAGAACTCAGCGAAACAAGTCAGATTTTTATATTGCCACTAATTTTAGAATCTTATACAATAATGTTACTTTATAATGTATTTTGTTGATTCAAATATCTTCAGCTCTTTTTTTTGCTTTGATCATAATCTGAATCGATACGTGAAAATGTGAACTTGACTTTTTTACCACCATACAAATTTTAAATTGAAAATCTTTCAAAAAAACAGGATTTCCCAGTGAATGTTGGTTCACCTTATCTTGTTAAGTTGACGTGAGGATGTCAATTGTCCCTATATATTTTACAGGTGTACCGAATCTCATAAATTATGAATTTTTTTTAGGGGCGTGACATCACCCATTTTTCCAATGAACATTAAATGTCCTGGCGCTCTGTGCACATGTATCAAATAAATATTTTCAGAGATATGATGAAGTAATTTTTGTGGGGGCATGATACCCCTATTTTTCACAGTATCTTGCTTTGGTGATTTTTACATGTGCACCATACCTCATCCATGTAAGCTAAATAGTTTCAGAGATATGATGATTTATGTTTTTGGCTCACGGTTTACCTTTCTCTGAAAATGCCGATTTGTGACAAAATTATGTGAAAGGAAAAATGCACGTTATTTGCTTATTTCAACTGATTGTACTTTTAAAATGAAAGCAAATGTTCGCTGAGTCTGAAATTCTCTGATTTTGTTTTAATTTGAAATTGAAAAAAAAAAATAAAGGTATCAAATTTTTATGGAATATATTCAGATTTTGACACAGTCTGCACAAAAAAACCGGTTTTTTGTCTTGTACAATTCATGCAAAACACTAAGTTATCTAGAAATATCAAACTCTTTCACTACAAGAATGGGTACTTTCTGCCATACAGTCAAAATTCAGCCCAAAATGTAACCTCAGACCACAATTGTCGGCAACAGCACAACGACAACATTTATGAGTTACAAACTAAATTTTCTTCACACGCAACACGCATAAAATTTGAAGAGGCATCGTTAGAAGTGCGAGAAACAACTTGAGGCGCATTTTCTTTTACAGCACACAGTTGAATACCACACATGAAGAAGAAGCAGCAGCAACAACAGCAATAATAAAATGCATAATGCCAATGGCAAAGTGATGAGGGGTAAATGACGTTAGCGACAATGACAAACATACGACGCTGTCATTTATAAATAGAAAATCGTCATCAAAATTGGAAAATATGGAAAATTATTTTGGTGCTACGTACTACAGTTTCAGCAGCATCAGCAGCAACAAACAAATGGTGCAAACTCTATTTGCTGCTGCTGCTCCAAGTCATTTGAGAGTGTCGCTGTGTCAATGTCGTTCTGGGTTGGCAGTATTCATGCGGTTTTATTTCATGTTGTTGTTATTGTTGTTGTTGTTATTGCTGTCAGCAACACTTTATTGCTGTAATGTTGCCACCATCGTTGTTTCTGCTGCCATCATCGTTGCAGCCTCATAATTCGATTAACACCTTTGCGGAGACGACGACGACGGCGACGACGCCGCTAACGAATGCCAGTTAATTGGTTATCACTCTACAATCTTGTACTCCTCGTAGTATGGCAGCAGCACCACCACCGCTAGCAACAACACCTCCATCCTCGATCGTTGTAGTGAGTGCATGCATGTGCACAAAAGCATCAATGAATGAACGAAGAAAAAACGAAATGCAGATATTTTGTAGATGCATAAAATGAGAGGCGACAAACTAGCTCATGCAACATACATGAGGAAGTTAGGGTGGCTCAAATTTATATGCATCAAAAGTAAATAACAACTGGGTAAGAATGCCTTAAGGATTTCAAAACATGCCGAAAAAGGCAAAAATGTTGACAAATTCGAAAAATGTTGAAAAAAGTCGAAAAAATTTTCACAAATTCGAAAAATATGGGAAATGAAGACAAATGTTGACAAAGTCATAATATGTTGCCAAAGTCGAAAATTGTTGTCAATGCCGAAAAATATTGACAAATTTGAAAAATGTTGACAAAGTCGAAAATGTTGACAACGTGAAAACATGTTTACAAGTCAGAAAATGTTGATATTGTTGAAAAATATTGACAAAGTCGATAAATGTAGTCAATGGCGAAAAATATGAGAAGTGGTGAAAAATGTTGACAGTGTCAAAAAATATGGGAAAAGGCGAAAAATGTTGCCATTGACTGACAAAGTGGATAAATGTTGATAAAGTCGAAAAATATTGACAAAATTGAAAAATGTTGACAAAGTCGAAAAATATGGGAAATGACGATAAATGTTGACAAAGTCGTAAAATGTTGCCAAAGTCGAAAATTGTTGTCAAAGCCGAAAAAAATTGACAAATTTGAAACATGTTGACAAAGTCGAAAATTTTGACAACGTGAAAAAATGTTTACAAGTCAGAAAATGTTGATATTGTTGAAAAATATTCACAAAGTCGATAAATGTAGTCAATGGTGAAAAATATGGGAAGTGGTGAAAAATGTTGACAGTGTCAAAAAATCTTGCCATTGATTGATAAATTCGAAAAATATTGACAAAGTCGAAAAATGTTGACAAAGTCGAAGAATATGAGAAAAGGCGAAAAATGTTGCCATTGTCTTACAAAGTGGATAAATGTTGATAAAGTCGAAAAATATGGACAAAGTCACAAAATTTTGACAAACTTGAAAATTATGGGATATGGCAAAAAATGTTGAGAGTGTAAAAATATGTTGGCATTGATTGACAAAGTGCACAAATGTTGATAAAGTCGAAAAACATTGACAAAGTTGAAAAATGTTGACAAAGTAGAAAAATATGGGAAATGGCGAAAAATGTTGACAGAGTCAAAAAATGTTGCCATTAATTGACAAAGTGTATAAATGTTGACAAAGTCGAAAAAAATTGACAAAGTTGAAAAATGTTGACAAAGTAGAAAAATATGGGAAATGGCGAAAAATGTTGACAGAGTCAAAAATGTTGCCATTGACTGACAAAGTCGCAAAATTTTGACAAAGTTGAAAATTATGGAATATGGCAAAAAATGTTGACAGTGTCAACAAATTTTGTCATTGATTGACAAAGGGCACAAATGTTGATAAATTGGAAAAATATTGACAAGGCCGAAAAATGTTGAAAAAGTCGAAAAATATGCGAAATGGCGAAAAATGTTGGCAGAGTCAGAAAATGTTGCCATTGATTGACAAAGTGTATAAATGTTGACATAGTCGAAAAACATTGTCAAAGTTGAAAAATGTTGACAAAGTCGAAAAATATGGGAAATGGCAAAAAATGTGGACACTACCAAAAAATGTTGCGATTGGCAAAGTTGAAAAATGTTGACAAAGTCGAACAGCATGGGAAAAGGCGAAAAATGTTGACAGTGTCAAAAAATGTTGCCATTGATTGACAAAGTTGATAAAGTCGACAAATATTGACTGAGTCAAAAACATGTTTGAAATGTTGGTAAAATCGATATATTTAAGAAAAGCCGAAAAAATTTTGATAAAGTCGAACAATGTTGGTAACGTCAAAAAATAAAGCAAGACCCGAAAAATGTTGATGAGTCGAAATATATAGGAAAAACGATAAATGTTGAAAACGAAAAACTATGATGATGTTAAAAAATTTTGATAAAATCGAAAAACGTCGACATGTTTTAATAGATTCTAAGCGAAGTAAAATTTTAATGAGCCACCTTCATAGAACTTTCATCATCAGCAGCGACAGCAGCATGCATGCCTGACTTGTTGTAACTTGAACGATTTTTGTAAATGCATTTTAAGTGCGGAAATCTTTATTGATTGATGTGTATGCGAGCGAGCGCACGTTACCCCCGGTATTTCTTTCAGCCGTTTTGGGGGCAACAAATATTTCCTTCCGTTGCTGATGGAGCAAGCAGCAGCGTTGCTTTTTTCAAATGGAATTTTTATTATTTAATTGTTTTCACTCTTGGAATAGAAATTTCCTTGGATTTTTATTTTTTTTCCAAATTGTTGTTTTACTTTCTGTTGATAAGAATGTTTCTTTCAATTAGTGGCAGCCTGCATTTAAGTGGCGTAACAAATCGCGTTGCAAGTAGGATAGTTCAGGGGTCGGTGGTAGTGCTGCGTACATGTTGTAGCAGATGTTTTTGTGGGTGCATTGAAATTTTAATTGCCAAACCGATTTTGTGCGTATTGGTATTGATTTTAATAACTTCGATGATTTTAATTGTATGGCAGCAATCTGTCTATGAATGGGTTTTCAAAATGCTTCGAGTACTTTGAGTACTCTGTGGTTGTCAACGCACACTCTTCAATTAAACCTTATCTTTAAAGGCAGTGGTGCATTAAATTTAATGAAACCATGAGATTTTAGTGGAAAAAAAGGCAAAATGTTTTCGAGTAGTAATTATTTTATCACATGGTATTGAAGTGATTTGTGTTGATAAAATGAAAAAAGTATAATGAAGTTATAGGCTAGTTAGGGGCATTGGTTCCCAGTAGTTCATGATAATATTGAAGACTCGGTAACGGTAGTTTCAAAATACTGGTACAATGCAGTGAAGACGTTAATGCAATAAAGGCAATAGTGCAATAAACATAATTATATTAAAGGAATTGATACAAGAAAGACACTTCTTTTTTATTTTACTACAGTCTAAGTTTTGACATTGAAAATGTTCCAAGAAAATTTTCTAAAACAACTTTTTTTGTAGTGTCATACAGACATATAAATGCCAAAATATGCTTGTATATGTTTAATGGTCGTAGATAAGAGTTTTCGTTGCATGGGGAGAAAAGAGCGATACGCTTTTACAGTGTACACATAGCAAAATCAAGAAATAAACGTTGTAAAGTTATTTTAAAGGTTCGGGGGGCCAGAGCCCCCTGTGTACCTACCATTAATATGCCCCTGATTTTTATGGTGCTGTGTTGTATTTACACTCTAAATGTTGAAATTTCCAAATACAAAAATGTTTCTTTTCAAGAGGATTCCTCTAAATGAGCGTGAGATAAAATATTAAAGGGTAGGGTGGGGGAAACCCACTCCTCACGGGATTCAAAACTAAAAAGGTTAAAAATTTACTAAAAACTTTCTGTTTGTCTAGGAGTGCCGGAAGAAGTAAAAATTCTCATGACCGCCATTGTTTTCCCCTCTTCAACATTTTTCTGGAAGAGTCCTACTCCTTATCTCCACTTCTTAGCCGGGTTCTCATAAAAAACTGATATTTTTAGGTAAATTTTGTGTGGGAAAGTTCCTAGGGGATAGGAGTGGGAGGTGAGTACGTGAAAAGCAAAGTTTGAGAAGAGAAAAATATTAGAGTCGTTAAAGCTTTTCTATCTTCTCGATTCTTTAGGAGTGATAAGAGTCAATATCAATTTCTTAGTAGTCCCTTACGCACGGAAAAAGGGCAAGAGTATGTTTCAGAAAAATTATGGGGTATGAAAAACAATGGTGGTGAATGAAAATAGTTAGCCTTTCACTCTTCACTTTTTCATCATTTTCCACAGCCTTTTTTTTTATCCATCTATGGAATACTGAAGGGGGGAGGGGGTCCATCACCCCA
This sequence comes from Calliopum simillimum, assembly GCA_951812925.1. Classification (NCBI taxonomy): domain Eukaryota; kingdom Metazoa; phylum Arthropoda; class Insecta; order Diptera; family Lauxaniidae; genus Calliopum; species Calliopum simillimum. Next base: position 27,314,835 of record OX638371.1, read on the forward strand.
GCTCCTTAATTTACATGCCTTTATACAATAGACATGGTAGAAATTTAAATTCATCCCTAAACCAACTCAGGAGTTAGAAGGACTCTTAAAACCGATATCTGCATCATTATTTTTTCATTCCGAGAAAAACCAATGGGGCACTATTGATTCTACTGAAGGCCCCTTTTTTCTCATTAAAAAATGTGTACCCAAGGGTTCCTTAGAAATAAAGGCTATGTTCTTAAATTCGCATGCCAAAAACGATTTTTTACTCAAAAGCAAGGCAAATGATTAGAAATATACGTTTTTGAGATATTTTATAGATTTTGGAAATATGTTTTTCAGCCAAAATAGACCTCCAGTACAAATAAAAGTGCTTCATTGGTTTTTTTCAAATTAAAAATAAAAAAGAAAATTACGCAGATATCATTTTAATAGTCCTAGCTTTTAAGTTGGCTTCGGGATGATTTTTTTGCTTCATACAAAATCGAACCGGTCTAATATCAATGGTGCATTTATGGATGGTGTTCAGAGAGCTCTGACCCCATTTTCTTATTTCTAATTGCATAAAGATGTAATTACGTATGTAAATCTCTAAATAAATCACGAGATTTACCATACAAGAGAATCAATTTCTGACTAAATTTTTTAATAGCTTCATATAAATCTTAACAGCTGATTTTAGCAATTTTCGACCTAGTGGCACCCCTTAACTTTGACAATTAGCATTAAATAAATGTCATTAAAAAAAGCATATAGAAGATAAATATTAAGAAGAAAAGGAAAAACAACTTTAATTTTCCCGCTTATGACATCTGCTGTCAAAAAAAAAAATTTCTTTAGGACGGTGAAAACTGATAAGATTTAACGACTAGATTTATAAATCACGCCACAGCTCAATCTCTGGTGGAAATGTAGTATTCATAATGTTTATTTCGTGTTGTTGATATGTGCACAAGAACAAAAGAGCTTGTCCTCCCTCCATTCTGAATGCTATGTATTCTTCTGCTAGTCCTAGGGGGAACACAAGGTCCAAGTGAAACGTCTTCATCAAATACGACGCTTTGCGTTGGCTTTTATCTCCATGATTTTCTTGGATTTCATTCGCAAACAATATTTTCCAGGTGACTTTTGGTCTAACTACAATGGTTCACAGAAATACTTTAAGGATTAGAAAGCATAGGCCGTTGGCTTTTCATTCAAATTAATTGCCTGTTGCACAAAATATTAGTGTTGCCGTTTCAATTTGAAATAAAGGCAATTTTCTTTATATATTTTTTTTTTTGATTTTTAAATCTTTTTGTTCTTTTTCTCGTGCATAATTAATAAATCCAACAGCAGCCTGTCAAGTGGTAACTAAAAAGCAGCACAATTAGTGTTGCCATTTCCGCAAAAACTCGTATTAATTTAATGAGATTTGAATTTTTGTATATTTTTTTTTTTTTGTTTTAAAGTAACTACATAGCTCTTGTTTTTTTATTTGCAATTCTCGTCACCAGAGTAATACGGCAACTGCAGCGGTGTCGGTGCAATGGCATCTACAGGGTATCCTGGCTGGCTAACGGACTGCGAAGCACACAAAAAGCATAATTGAATATTTATTAGCGCTTGCTGCATTTTTAGTGTTGCTGTTGTTTTTCACACTACTACTATATCTAGTACTGTTTTTATTTTTTGCAATTTTCACTACTTCACTTGCTAAATTTTTGCGATTTTTTCTTTTCTTTGGAATTAAATTCGATTTTGATTTTAAGCTGCATTTTTTAGTTGCTTATTTTTGCACTTTTTTATTCTTCTTCTTTTATTTTCTTACATTGGCAACACTAAAGAAAGCTCAAAAAAACTAAGATACAAACAAACGCGCACAATTTTAACGTAATTAGTTGAACATAAGAATGAATGAATTGTGTGGAAAATTGCATTAAAATTTGCATTTTATTTATTCCCGTTTGCAAAGTAGTGAAGAAAAAGCGTAGTGAATTAATTGAAACGAAGTAAAATAATAGAAAAAAACTGCGAAAAAACCAGAAGACATTTTTAATTAAGTTGGCAATTGTAAAATCCCAAAGAATATTTCTTTTAAAACTACGGCTTTAGCTTTGAGCGTTATTGTACTTAGAAACCTGTAAATGCTAAACTCGACTTTCCTCACCTAAATTAACAATGGTAGTAAAAAAAACTGTCCAAGAAGAATTGTCTAAATTACAATTGTCCTCTGAGCTGTGGATGTCTTGATTTTATAGGAAATAATTTTTCTGGTTTATTAAGCTTAAGAGACTTACATTATCTTATGTTAAAGGGTGCGAATTGTCGTAGAGGGAGTAGAATTGCTCTCCAAGGAGCAACATGCACTTGAATATCCAGGAAATATACAGGAAAATCTTAGTAAGATTACAAATATTGATTAATATAAGAATAAATTTATTTCCTCCCCCTAATTTTCCGCGTTAGATGAAATTGACTCGTTTTCGACATTTTCAACTGTTTTCGCATTTTATTTTTTTTTTTCGAATTTCTCATAAATTTTGCAACATATTGGTTTTAATTAATAACACATTAAAATTTTCAGTTTCTTTTAAACATATTCCGAGATTCTCAAAATTCTCTAACGTATTTTACCTATATATTGCCTTTTGCGACTATGTATTTTAATTTTTCGAATCCCTCTTTTTTTTCAACTAATTAACTAATTAATCCAAATATTTTTATATTCTCAAGATTTTTCAGTAACTATTTCCTTCTTTATTTTATATTTATTTTTTATATCTCTTTTAAATCTTCATAAAATCTGCTGATGAGCATAATACTTTGAAGTAAAAATTTGCAAATGAGGAATTTTTTTACAATTGCGCATTTTTTTCCATTACATAAATTTTATTCTTTCTTCCAGCAGCAGAAGCATTATTATTACGCGCATTATTTTTACTACTTATGTAGTAATTTTTACATACTAATTTTTTAAATTTATACAGTAGTAAAAGAAAAATGGAAAAAAGAACTCATACGCTTTGCTAAAAATTCACTCATCATTTATAGAGCTTTGCAATTGTTGTCAGCAACAACTTCATCAACATCATGCAGCAGCAGAAGCAGCAGCAAAGTAACCGTCATTATTGCCAACATCATCATTCGTCAGTTGGACTTTTTCATTTTTCTTTTATCTTCAACTTGTACGTACTTTATTGCTTTTATTCTTTAACATTTTTTTTTTTCTCTCTTGACTGCATTTCCTTTTCTTCGTTTTCCTTTATTTTTCGAAAATGTCAGGTATACCGCAGGAAAAATTGTTGCTGGAAATGGAAAATCTACATTATACGCTTGGTTTGATGACTTCCTTAATACTCGTTGCAAGGAAGCACGAGATACAGCAGCAGCAAGCAGCATTTGTTGCAAAGGTAGGTAGTGGTGATATCAATGGAGTATCATGTGCGTTCTAGTCTATTTAAGGATCTTTTATTTTAAGTTAGAAGCATGTTGGTTTCTTCATTGTTTTCAACTTTTATATGTTTAAATTGGGGCATGTGGGATTTTACTCCCCGTATCAATGAAAGGAGAAAAACTTCATGAATTGGGGACTTGGAGAATGTCAAAGATTGGCTAGTTATTAAGAACAATGACAGAGTCTTGTGGTGACAATTTGCTTTATGAAGAATTAAAGAACGCGGAAAAAATATTCAGCACCAGCTGGATAAACGCACTGATATTTTGGACCAAAACCAAGACAAAGGCTATCGTCATCGTCATCATAATCATAATCATAATCATAATCATAATCATAATCATAATCATAATCATAATCATAATCATAATTATAATTATAATCATAATCATAATCATAATCATAATCATAATCATAATCATAATCGTAATCATAATCATAATCATAATCATAATCATAATCATAATCATAATCATAATCATAATCATAATCATAATCATAATCATAATCATAATCATAATCATAATCATAATCATAATCATAATCATAATCATAATCATAATCATAATCATAATCATAATCATAATCATAATCATAATCATAATCATAATCATAATCATAATCATAATCATAATCATAATCATAATCATAATCATAATCATAATCATAATCATAATCATAATCATAATCATAATCATAATCATAATCATAATCATAATCATAATCATAATCATAATCATAATCATAATCATAATCATAATCATAATCATAATCATAATCATAATCATAATCATAATCATAATCATAATCATAATCATAATCATAATCATAATCATAATCATAATCATAATCATAATCATAATCATAATCATAATCATAATCATAATCATAATCATAATCATAATCATAATCATAATCATAATCATAATCATAATCATAATCATAATCATAATCATAATCATAATCATAATCATAATCATAATCATAATCATAATCATAATCATAATCATAATCATAATCATAATCATAATCATAATCATAATCATAATCATAATCATAATCATAATCATAATCATAATCATAATCATAATCATAATCATAATCATAATCATAATCATAATCATAATCATAATCATAATCATAATCATAATCATAATCATAATCATAATCATAATCATAATCATAATCATAATCATAATCATAATCATAATCATAATCATAATCATAATCATAATCATAATCATAATCATAATCATAATCATAATCATAATCATAATCATAATCATAATCATAATCATAATCATAATCATAATCATAATCATAATCATAATCATAATCATAATCATAATCATAATCATAATCATAATCATAATCATAATCATAATCATAATCATAATCATAATCATAATCATAATCATAATCATAATCATAATCATAATCATAATCATAATCATAATCATAATCATAATCATAATCATAATCATAATCATAATCATAATCATAATCATAATCATAATCATAATCATAATCATAATCATAATCATAATCATAATCATAATCATAATCATAATCATAATCATAATCATAATCATAATCATAATCATAATCATAATCATAATCATAATCATAATCATAATCATAATCATAATCATAATCATAATCATAATCATAATCATAATCATAATCATAATCATAATCATAATCATAATCATAATCATAATCATAATCATAATCATAATCATAATCATAATCATAATCATAATCATAATCATAATCATAATCATAATCATAATCATAATCATAATCATAATCATAATCATAATCATAATCATAATCATAATCATAATCATAATCATAATCATAATCATAATCATAATCATAATCATAATCATAATCATAATCATAATCATAATCATAATCATAATCATAATCATAATCATAATCATAATCATAATCATAATCATAATCATAATCATAATCATAATCATAATCATAATCATAATCATAATCATAATCATAATCATAATCATAATCATAATCATAATCATAATCATAATCATAATCATAATCATAATCATAATCATAATCATTATCATTATCATTATCATTATCATTATCATAATCATAATCATAATCATAATCATAATCATAATCATAATCATAATCATAATCATAATCATAATCATAATCATAATCATAATCATAATCATAATCATAATCATAATCATAATCATAATCATAATCATAATCATAATCATAATCATAATCATAATCATAATCATAATCATAATCATAATCATAATCATAATCATAATCATAATCATAATCATAATCATAATCATAATCATAATCATAATCATAATCATAATCATAATCATAATCATAATCATAATCATAATCATAATCATAATCATAATCATAATCATAATCATAATCATAATCATAATCATAATCATAATCATAATCATAATCATAATCATAATCATAATCATAATCATAATCATAATCATAATCATAATCATAATCATAATCATAATCATAATCATAATCATAATCATAATCATAATCATAATCATAATCATAATCATAATCATAATCATAATCATAATCATAATCATAATCATAATCATAATCATAATCATAATCATAATCATAATCATAATCATAATCATAATCATAATCATAATCATAATCATAAATCATAATCATAATCATAATCATAATCATAATCATAATCATAATCATAATCATAATCATAATCATAATCATAATCATAATCATAATCATAATCATAATCATAATCATAATCATAATCATAATCATAATCATAATCATAATCATAATCATAATCATAATCATAATCATAATCATAATCATAATCATAATCATAATCATAATCATAATCATAATCATAATCATAATCATAATCATAATCATAATCATAATCATAATCATAATCATAATCATAATCATAATCATAATCATAATCATAATCATAATCATAATCATAATCATAATCATAATCATAATCATAATCATAATCATAATCATAATCATAATCATAATCATAATCATAATCATAATCATAATCATAATCATAATCATAATCATAATCATAATCATAATCATAATCATAATCATAATCATAATCATAATCATAATCATAATCATAATCATAATCATAATCATAATCATAATCATAATCATAATCATAATCATAATCATAATCATAATCATAATCATAATCATAATCATAATCATAATCATAATCATAATCATAATCATAATCATAATCATAATCATAATCATAATCATAATCATAATCATAATCATAATCATAATCATAATCATAATCATAATCATAATCATAATCATAATCATAATCATAATCATAATCATAATCATAATCATAATCATAATCATAATCATAATCATAATCATAATCATAATCATAATCATAATCATAATCATAATCATAATCATAATCATAATCATAATCATAATCATAATCATAATCATAATCATAATCATAATCATAATCATAATCATAATCATAATCATAATCATAATCATAATCATAATCATAATCATAATCATAATCATAATCATAATCATAATCATAATCATAATCATAATCATAATCATAATCATAATCATAATCATAATCATAATCATAATCATAATCATAATCATAATCATAATCATAATCATAATCATAATCATAATCATAATCATAATCATAATCATAATCATAATCATAATCATAATCATAATCATAATCATAATCATAATCATAGTCATAATCATAATCATAATCATAATCATAATCATAATCATAATCATAATCATAATCATAGTCATAATCATAATCATAATCATAATCATAATCATAATCATAATCATAATCATAATCATAATCATAATCATAATCATAATCATAATCATAATCATAATCATAATCATAATCATAATCATAATCATAATCATAATCATAATCATAATCATAATCATAATCATAATCATAATCATAATCATAGTCATAATCATAATCATAGTCATAATCATAATCATAATCATAATCATAATCATAATCATAATCATAATCATAATCATAATCATAGTCATAATCATAATCATAATCATAATCATAATCATAATCATAATCATAATCATAATCATAATCATAATCATAATCATAATCATAATCATAATCATAATCATAATCATAATCATAATCATAATCATAGTCATAATCATAATCATAATCATAATCATAATCATAATCATAATCATAATCATAATCATAATCATAATCATAATCATAATCATAATCATAATCATAATCATAATCATAATCATAATCATAATCATAATCATAATCATAATCATAATCATAATCATAATCATAATCATAATCATAGTCATAATCATAATCATAATCATAATCATAATCATAATCATAATCATAATCATAGTCATAATCATAATCATAATCATAATCATAATCATAATCATAATCATAATCATAATCATAATCATAATCATAATCATAATCATAATCATAATCATAATCATAATCATAATCATAATCATAATCATAATCATAATCATAATCATAATCATAATCATAATCATAATCATAATCATAATCATAATCATAATCATAATCATAGTCATAATCATAATCATAATCATAATCATAATCATAATCATAATCATAATCATAATCATAATCATAATCATAATCATAATCATAATCATAATCATAATCATAATCATAATCATAATCATAATCATAATCATAATCATAATCATAATCATAATCATAATCATAATCATAATCATAATCATAATCATAATCATAATCATAATCATAATCATAATCATAATCATAATCATAATCATAATCATAATCATAATCATAATCATAATCATAATCATAATCATAATCATAATCATAATCATAATCATAATCATAATCATAATCATAATCATAATCATAATCATAATCATAATCATAATCATAATCATAATCATAATCATAATCATAATCATAATCATAATCATAATCATAATCATAATCATAATCACAATCATAATCATAGTCATAGTCATAATCATAATCATAATAATAATAATTATCATAATCATAATCATAATCATAATCATAATACTCGAGGGCTGTCCATAACCTTCATGACCCTGCAAAAGGAGAAAGAGGCCTGGGAAATCTCCAAATCGCCGAGGCACTCAAAACTGCAGATTCATTGGATGACACTTGATGTTCGTTGGTCAAATTGAAATTTCGTTTCGTCTTTTGACTTTAATTCAAATTCTTCTGCAAGCCTACTCAGTCGAGTTCTTTGTCGAGTTGTCGAACAGTCATTGTCTTACATTTGAGTTGCAGTTAAAAGAAATAAAAAAAATCAAGAGAAAATTACATTATAAGAACGAAAAGTAAAAAGCAGAAAAATGGAATGAAAACTCAAACACAAGTCAAGTACCAAAAAGCATCCAACCTGCAGTATGGGCACAAGCACCTAACTCTTTTCATTTTTACAAGGATAAAATTATAATATTCTCAAAGATGTTACTACACCAGAAGAAAATCATGATACTATTATAATTATAGAGCGATAAGCACTTCAATGTTTTATAAGTAGTACTTCTAAATACAAGCCCATTCTTTATGGAAAGCTGTAGTATTTTTCACATGTTTCTGGAGTTAGCTCCATGGTCTAGTTTGCCCCATGCCTCTGGAGCTTGATGTGTTTTCCCCAAGTTCTATCTTAAGATGTTTCTTTAGACTCCTCACTAATTTTACAGAGCCTACTACCGTCCTTAAAATTGATATCAGAATTTTTACGATGATGGTGCAATCTTCAATAATATTCAATACTATTATACTTAATTCTCCAGAAAATTCTTCGTTAATTGATGTAGTTATTGAGCCGTTTTAAGTTCTTGTAGTTTCATCACCGGCAGATCTTTATAGTGAAAAGTCATTAGTAGGTATTTCTACAATATTTCTGAGCGATATATAGAAAATTCTCCTCGCTATCAAGCAGAATGTTTTTGGACCAATGAAGTGAGTTGATGGTCTTCTCATTTCTGGCTCTTCTGGTACTTCATTTCATTTCAAGACCATGTTATGTTAGAGTAGAGCATCTAATTTTTCAAAGCATTTCGTGACCAATTTCACTGATTTGAAATACATGATCAAGGTCAGTCCCTTGTCGCCAAAGTGTTCGACTTCTTCAAATCATAATTCTATTTTTTTTTGTTTTTGAACTTTGGATGGGGCTGACGTTACTGGAATGTGAGATTTTGACCAATTTCGGTTGACTAATATAGTATTCGATGGAAAGACAACAAAAACAGATTTGGAATAATTTAGAGTGAAAAATTGTAACAGGCATCACAACGATCGGTTCAGGCTATCTATATTTTCTTTCCTCATTAATTGATGGAATTGATGGGTAAAAAATTAACCGATGAGTAAAGAGTAAAAATGGATTTTGTAGGTCAGCAAGGGCAGTTTTAAATAAATTTTTTATTTGTCGAAGTCACAAAAGAGCATGATTTATTCTTCTTGACAACTGACGCAAATTGCATTTGTTTAACTGATAATTTTTTTTCAGTGTAATTTTCAATGTTACCGTAAAAATGATTGAAAAAATACTTCACATGGAAAAGCAAAAATAATCATCATAAAAATATTTGCAAAGTGACAGTATGAAATGCGACAAAGTTACACAGCCAGACCAAGAGCGCGGTAGAACGTCAACGATGTCGTCGATGATGCAACGGAAGCGGAAATGTGGCAAACGCCATAATGTAAATGAGATTGTTGAGATAGAAAAAAATAAAAATACAGAAATAAATAGAAGAAATAAAATAAGTAAGTGCGTTTGTTTATTTTTATTTCGTTCTCTCAAGACAACAGACATTGTTAATGTATGCGTATGGAAAAGCTCAGCTGAAAGTCATTACCGAAGAGTTGCAGATGCAAATGCAGAATATAGTTTTACGAAAAAGTAGTAAAGATTTAGGTACAATAACCTTCAAAGTTGGCAATACAGCATATAACTGTATTAAAAGCCAATTAATATGTTCCATTTAAACCTCAAATTGTGTATTCTTTATTCGTTTTATTAATTCGGACATTTTGTGTCGGACGTTTCATAATGTTTTTACTCAATAGAAATGAATTATTTTTTTTTTCCAATTCATTTCTGTAAGATAAATAATTTTTCATATATTTTATTTATATTATATAAAATTTTCAAATCATCTTTGTGTTTTTTAGTGGTTTCACACAACAGTCAAACAAAAATTTTGTTAGCAATTTAATTATTTATTGACATTTTTGATACAAAATAAGCTATCGTTAGAAATAATAAAAGTAAAGCTTTTTGAACGGTTTGGTTTGCGAAAAAATAGCGGAAGTGATACTACATTTCTATCGGACATTTAGCTGTGACGAAATTCTTAAATCTAGTCGCAAAATCAAACTCGTTTCCACCGGCCCACAGTGCGAAATTTGGGAGGTTTAGCGGAACTTTATTCAATTTTTGAAATACATAAAACGCATCAGATTATTCGTTATTTCGGTAGCTTAATATCCCACCTCAAAAACCTCATACTCAGTTTGGTGAATAACCCAGCGAAACAACTGCAAAATGCACGTCAAACTTGCATTACTTATTCAGTCATACTTTTTGACTATAGAAAGCTTTTCGATTTGTTTTAGTTTATCGATTGGTACATAAAAACGGTAAGTCGGAAGGCCGCGAAAATTTTTTCATTTATTTTTTAATAAAATTGTCACTTATTGGCATTCAAATAATTGCAGAATCTTTTCTTACTTGTGTGTGATTTGCTTGTGAAAATTGTGCTTTTTAAGAAGTTCATAAGATTTACATTTTCAACATCATTGGATACTTTAAAAGGTGTTACCACAAATTTTCATTTTGAAACGTACAAAATTTGAAAAGTAGGTTTATCTTCTACTGGAAACACTAAACATCTTCCGCGATATTTTGCGATCCTTTTTTAAGCTAAACCTTTTCCAGAATGTCTTTGGAAATTTCATAAATAACCGAAATTTCATGAAAAACCGACATCGGACGCCATCGTTGGTTTTGTTTTGAAAAAAAAGGCTCACCAACACAAACATCTGACACTCTCAATAGTTTTAAGGTAATTATTCGTACGGTAGCTTATAATATACAAAAAAGGTAGAGGGAATCCTCTCGAAATTTGGAAGCATTTCTGAATAAAAATGCAAGAAACAGCAAATACCCCTTGTCTTACCCCCTTCATTTTTTATGGTGTTTTGATAAGAAAATGGTGATATCTATCAAGTTTCATAGCGATGTCTGGTATGGGAGCAGAAATACAACGTTTTGAGCATTTCCATTTATGGGGGTATAATAACCCCTTGTCTTCCCCCTTAATTTTTGCATGGTGTTTTGCCAATTAAATATATATCCAAGTATTAAGTTTCATAACTATAACTGCTATATGTGCTGAGATATGAATTAAGCTCCGCTAGACTCTGAAAATTTCGCACTGTGCGGCCGAAAGAGAATAAGTTTTGACAGTAAATGTCATAAGCGGGAAAATGAAAGCTGTCCTTCCTTTTTGCTTAATATTTATCTTTCATTTCCTTTTTTCTTACGATATTTAATGCCAATTGTCAAAGTTTACGGGTCGAAAATAGCCAAAATCTGTGGAAATATTAAAATTTATCAGAGATTTGATAAATCTCTTCAGAAGTAGATTTACTTTTGTACAGATTCAAATAAAAATTCTGAAACAGCCGTAAATCACCTGATAAATCTCCGGTGGAAACGTAGTATGTGACAAAGTCTACTATCGAACTATGCCATTAATGAGCCCATTAATAGAACTCTTTTATTGCTCAAAAGGTTATGCAAGGATATTTCTATTGATTTTTGCTTGAATAAAGCTCAATTTAAATCTATACTGCTTATGGTCTTACATTAGTTTATTTTTGTATTTAAGTTATTTTATTTAATTATATATTTAAGGTTAACTGTTCTAGTCTGTAAGGGTTATTGTTATCCAAAGACTCAAATAAATAAATAAATAAATAAAATAAATAAATAGGCAAACGAAATCGGTTCAGTCCCTAAGAAATCATCGAAATTATTTAGTAGCCGTTTAAGGCAAAAATCTCGGCTTAGTACAGTATTTATTTTATATAGATGTGAAAAATGTTCGGAATAAGTCGATATTTAAAAAATATTATCAAATACATTGTTTCGAACTATCACCCTGCTGTTAAACTCTAAAACTACATTTAGAATAAAAACTGTTTTGCTTAGGTCAGCGTAAAAGGGAACGAAATAAAACTCTAAGCCATTTTAGTCCACTATGTCCTGTTTTCGTGGTGTCTTTTTGACACTTTTTACAAAAAAAAAGGTTATATGAGTTACGGATTCTACAAAAAAATTGTACGAAAAATTTCTTTTAACAATAATGCATAAAAAACTTAATAAAAATGATATAGGGAGATGTGGCATCCTCAAAATGGACACAGCTTAATTCATGATGCTAAGCTATACGAAAGAAACAACCGGAAAGAGTTCTAATTATTCGGTCCAGCAGAAAAATAAAAACTAGAAGCGGAAAACACAACCAATATTCTAAGGAAAAGAACATAAAAACGTTAAGTGTTTACTGGTTATGCTTCTTTCGATGAAAATGAAGAAAGTATTTTATTCCAAGTTGAATCTGATGAGTGGGTTGGGTGTGGAGAAGACTATGCACAAACCACTAAACCAGATGATCGGATCCAATGCGTAATGAGCCGTATGTGGTCACATAAAACATGTACATCTTTTACGAAAACAACAGACAATTCTGTCAACAAAAACTTAAAAGCCATATAGGGTGCCAAATCACATATAATGTGGTGTCATATTACCCACAGTCTCGGGTGACTTGGCACTTTAATTAATAGTATTTTAATTGGGTTGAAATACTTTTTTTTGTTTCAAAATCAATAAAAAAAAGTTTTGCTTAGCCTCTTTAAAATATCTTTTAATTTTGGTTTTATAGCAATTCATCAAAAAGGGTGCCATATCTCCTGGGCTTACCGTATGAAAAGTCATAATCGATTTTTTCGATTTTATGGCTTTCGACTCTCAAGAGTTAAGGGACTATTGGTGAAATTTTATAAAAAAATATTTCTGTGATACATTTTAGTATTTTTTTAGAAAATGGTAAAATTTGCCCTTATGGGGAATGTGCTGGGTTAAAATTTTCCACAAAAATATTCCTCGTCATATATTGCAAAAGATTGCTAAGCACATAACACACCTCAGATGTAAGGATCATAAACACAAGAATGCGTAAAGAGGCGAAAACTTTGCACCAGGCTTAAAAAATTCAGAAAAACTCTATTGGAAAAAATTTGAAATTGCTGTACACTGTAATAAGTTATTTATGATTGAAACTTTGAAAAAACACCAACTTTAGTTACTTGTTTCTGGTTGACTTTTTCAGAATTTCCCTATGAGTTAAAAGTGTGCAATCAAAAATGTTCCTCTCGATAGCTCAACTTTACATATTATGCAGGGTGGATACCACAAATTTATTAAAGTTACACAATTTTGAAAGGCTTATCGTATGGAATCAAAGGATTGTAAAACTAAACCTGAATTATCAAAGTGTGCAACGCTTACATTGCTCAAAGATTTCATTCCTGAGGCTTTATTTCTTTTCTGAAGTTAAGGAAATCCAAACAAAATCATTTTCGAAATAATTTCTTCAATGAAACTAAGCTCTATCAATTGACCGCTTTTTGAAAAAAATATAAAATAAATTCATCATAAATAGATAACAATGTCAGAAATATTAGTTTCTCTTTCTCTGTCAAATTATACGAGTTGTATTACATTTTCCATGCAATTTAGTTTCTGTTGCTGCAATTTTAAAAACTGTAAAACCTTTAAAAATTTCAAATTCCATTATTATCTCTTGATGCGATTTATTTTGAAGAAAGAAAGCACACGAGTTTCCTGTTGATTGCTAGCTACACCAACACAGCAGCCCAATACACTTGAATTTCTATTTCGTTTTTTACACAGAAAATTTCAATTATTTGCAATGAAAACCCGCAAAAGTCATTTTTCTTGATCGATGCTTCAATAGGAGAAGAAGCAGCAGCAGCAGCAACAACAACAACAACAGCGAGAACGTTAAGGTAAAAAGAAAAACCTAACCGTAGAATAGGAAACGGCAAATGTGGAAAATGATAAAGAGAAATGCTGGGGAAAAACCAATTTTGAAATCCCAAAGAAATTGCAAAAATTCCACACATCAAAAGAGGAAGCAGCAAAGAAAAGTAGTCAAGTCCTTCTAGCAATATGCACTCATAGCTGAAGTCGAAGAAGAACGAAAAAGAGGAAGCACTGAAGCTTAAAAGTATAACAAAAGCAGCACATTCATACATACATATGCGACTTAACTCATACTTATAGACACATGTGTATCTGTGTATATGTATACAAAAGCACCGCGAAAAATGCACTTTTTTTGTTGCCACTACCAACAAACGACTGACTCTACTTCTGCTGGTGCAACTTCAACATTTCATTCTTGAATCCTTCGAATGTGCGTCTTCTGTTGAAAGCGATTTAAGCGCACACAAACACACACTTATAGTGGCAGTTTGCGTGTGTATGTATGCTCATATGATGCAACGATGATGATGTTGTCATTTGGTTGGCGCTGATGGGCGTGTAGGTCAGCGCTTTTGTGTCTGTATTCGAGTGTGACTTTAAGCTCTTTTGCCTGACAGGTAGCTTCAATGTGAGTTTAACCTTAACATCATATGTATGTACTTTTTATGCATCTTTGACACTGAGAAATAGTTAATAATACGAATATTATAATTCTTTAAAACAAAACCTTTAAAATATGATTTTAGGTACAGAGAAATACTGAAACGACCACGACTTTTCTGTTTTTTAAATTTTCTTCTCCAATGAACTTTTCCTTTGCCTTGTAAGTTCCACTCAAAGGATTGGTTGTAGAATATGACCCATCCACCGCCATTTTCAACGCTCGATTTAGTAATTTGTTTCTCAGATTGGTAAAAGCCAAAGTCAAATATCTTTCTCGGTCATTGTCATGGTGTCTCATGAGGTAAAAATTTCATAAAAAATATAGCGCGATAAAAAAATCTCATCAGACAAAAAATCTCGTGATACAAAAATATCGATAGATTAAAATCTAAGGGATAAAAATCCCATGAGATAAAAATTCCATGTGATAAAAAACTTGATGAGATAAAAATTTAATAAGATCAGAAAATTATGAGTTAAAAATGCGAAACGACAGTCTATGGTACCATAATTTCGTAAAAAATATGTTGCGAGAAAAAACATCTCATCAGATACAAATATCGCTCCACAAATTGTCACCAGATAAAAAAATTTAAGAGATAAAAATTACATGCGACATAAAAAACATGTGATAAAAAACTTCGTGAGATTATACATCCAATGAGATATATGTAAATGCAATGAGATAAGATCTTGAAACAACAGCTTCAACAGATAAAAATATCAAGATATATAAAAAACTAGGAGATAAAAATGCAGACCGACGATAAAATATTTAAGAGACAAAAATCCCATGAGATAAAAAAAATTTTGAGATAAAATATCTAATATGATAAGAAAACTAGAAAGGGTGGTATCTTTGGCCTGGCCAAAAACTAAATACCCTACACTGCATTTCTAGTATACTATTAGGAGAGTATAAGAACAAATTGCTTATATGGGAAGTGCCATGCCCTCGCCTCCGAGCTTACCTTGATTTTGCGTAGAGCTTGCATTTACTGTTCTGAGTGTTTGAGTAAAATTCGATTAGGTTTTCTTAAAAAAATCTTTCACTATAGCATTTTGAAACTTTCGCTTATATGGGAGGTGCCACGCCCTCTAATCCTACTTAGCCTACTTTAAGCTCAGAGTTTACAATTAATGTTCTTCGTGTTTGAGTGAAATTTGGTTGGATTATCTCAAAAACCACTTTCATTACATAATCTTGAAACTTTTGCTTGTATGGGAGGTGCCACGCCCTCTTGTCCGAGTTTGCCTAGATCTTGCATATAGCTTGTACTTATAGATCCGAGTGTTTGAATGTAATTTGGTTGGGTTATCTCAAAAAACACTTTCCGTATAACATTTTGAAACTTTTGTTTGTATGGGAGGTAACACGCCCTTTAGTTGGGATTCGCCTAGTTTTTGCTCAAAGCTTGTACTTATTATCCGTAGTATTTATGTGTATTTTGCTACTGTTATTGCAAATAATGCTCTTATTTTTGCATTTTGAATATATTTTTTGTATGGGCGGTAGGCGTGTCCGTTGACCGATTTCGCTCATTTTCAATCCCCCGAGTTAGCTTTTACAACGGCGGCAGAATACCAAATTTCATTGAATAATGTTGCTCAGTTTTCCCAAAAAATGTATTTCCACACACACCCAGCCAGCCAGCCAGCCAGCCAGACAGACAGACAGACAGACATGGCTATATCGACTCAGGAGGTGACGTTGATCAAGAAGATATATACTTTTCCATACCTGCCACGCCTCCTTCTCTGCGTTACAAACGGAAGGACAAAGTGAATATACCCTGGGTGTAGGGTATAATAATCTAATAAAAATTTGAAACGACAGTGTCAAAGAAAAATATTTTGTAATATGTATGTATATTACGATGAAAAGTCTCATCAGATAAGAAAATCGTTAAATAAAAATATCATCGGAGAGATAAAAATTTTCAGGTGATAAAAATATCGCGATATAGGAATATTACAAGACAAAATATAGCAAAATATATCTTCCCAAAAATCTTCTAAAACAGAAATCCATTTACATAAAAGATTAAAGAAACTTTCACTAAGCCCATAAGATACTTTAAAAGTATAACATTTCTGGGCTACTCAAAGAATACTTTCTCTTCGTGTAATAACTGCTAAAAAATCGTAGTGAGATAAAAAATATATTTTATTTCTTTTAAGGCTTCTTCCAACTGCAGTCAGCTAAGCAAGGCTCATACCAGTGGCCAACGACTACGCTGATGACACTTGGGGAATAAGAGCATATGTCTCACCAGCAACTACATACAAAAAAGTGGCCTGTATCCAGTGCCAACAAATGACAATGAAAAGCTAACGCAGGCCAACAACAGGCCATGACACACACATACACACACACGGACATGCAACATACTCGTGCACTAGGACACTAGGTATCCTACCAGCACTGACTCGCTAGCATGTTGTCAACTACTTGCACCAATAGAAAAGAAAATGCAATTGAAAATGGAACAGTGGAATAAGGAAGAAATAAAAAAAAAATTTCTCCTTACTAACCAAACATAAATGAAAAAAAAAAAGTACGTCGAGCACACAAGTGAATGAATCCTTGCTCATAAGTTTGGCCTTTGTAAAGTCCCAGAGCGGCTTTGGCTTTTCATATTTTTTTTTATGCTTCGCTTTAAAGATCCACACTCCTCATCACCACCGCACGCTATGAAATTGCGCGTTTTACACAATTTTCGCCTGCTGTTGTTGATCCTTCAGTTGACGCTGGCGCTGCGCTACTTCAGCTTCAGTTAATGAGGAATAAAGACTTTGTGTCGTTGGTCCTTCCAAAGCAGATAAACTTCAGTTAAAGTTTTGAATTAGTTTTTTGTCAGCCCGCGCCGTTTGATAGATAAGAGTGTAGTGAGGAGTTGGCGGTGGATGGTGCTGCTGCTGTCTTGGACATAAGTAAGTTAGTGTATTAATGTGGGCGTATGAAAGGGAGAGTTTCGTTTTTATCATACTTTTTTAAGCCAATGGCAGCAGCAGTTCGAGTACGACGCAGTTTCAGGCCACTGAGTACTCGTAGTCATCATTTAGGATTAGTTTTTTAACGCTAGCTTTGATGAGAATACAATGCGGCCAAGTTTCAACGCAGTTATTAGGTAAGATATTTTTTTTTACTTTCAAGTTGTTTGTACCGTGGTGTGGCAAGTAGACATTATCACGTTGTAGAAAAAAACAAATACCAGTATGCGGTGTTAGTTTACCACTTATAGGGTTAAATTCTATATAAGCCTGAGTCCAGATATAGACATAAGATGAGAAGTCTCCGAGCTTTTTTACAGAATTAGGCCTAGTTTGAAATGAATCTCAAACCGACATACGTGTTGTGGAAAGTTGGAATGCATATTGAACTTAAATATTTTTTACAGATGAGATTGAATCGGAAATATTTCAACATATATTTGTTATACAATACCAATAGATATCTTTTAAGCAAATCACAACCTTTCCAAATATATCACTATACCCATATACTCGTATATCCCTTGCTACTGCTAACAATATGATAAAACGAGTGTAGCTCCAGGAATGTACTGAGACAAAAGAAATGCTATGAAAAATGAGAAAAAAATTTCATGCGGGCTTTTTAACATAAAAAATATAATGCGAAAAAAAATTGCATTAGATAAAAATATCACGATACAAAGACATCATGAGATAAGAACCTTAAAAGATAAAAGTCTCATGAGATAAAAACTCTTCAGAGATAAAAATTTCAACTTTCATGAAAATATATCGCGATGAAAATAAATCGCACTAAAACATCGCGACACAGAAATATCATAATACGGAAACATAGAAGGGTAAAAAATTATAGTGTACCTATTTTTCGAAATTTCCAGGAATGTACTATGACAAAAGAAGTGCTATGAAAAAAGAAATAAAAAACTCACGATAGATTTTTTTCATAAAAAATATATTGCGAGGCAAAAATCGCATTAGATAAAAATATCACAATACAAATACATCGTGAGATAAAAACCTTAAGAGATAAAAGTTTCATGAGATAAGACCTCAGAAATATCATGAAACAAAAACCTGAAGAGGTAAAAAATCTCATGAAATAAAAATCTTATGAGATAAAAATGTGAAACGGCAGTCTCATAAGATAAAAATCTAATCAGATAAAAAAGTTCTATGAAAAATTAATTTTTTTTAATGAAAAAATATATCTAGAGACAAAATTCTCAATGGGATGAATAAACTATCGCTTTAAAAGACATAAAATTCTTTCGAGATAAAAAATCAAATGAGATAAAAATATCGAACGACAGTCTTATAAGATAAAAAATTCCAAAAAATATGTCGCGAGACAAAAAATCTCATCAGATAAAAATATCATGACACAAAAATATCATGAGATAAAAAATTTCAAGCATAACGATAGTTTCGAAAGATTAAAATTTCATAAAAATATATCGCGAAACACATCCATTCCATTCCAAATATATCCGAATCATAAGCGAAGTTTATAAGAGAACCGTAAGGATGAAATGTCTGATATGCAGGAATTGCCCGCACAAAAGTTTAATTTTTTGAATATGGGCGGTGCTACGCTCGCTCTCTAAATACATAATAATAATCTTTATACCTCTTAAACTATTTGACGCAGATGTGGGAGAAATGCGCTCTGGAAAATACGAAAATGTTTATAGAAAGTACATTTTTTCATCCAGGCAAAAATCTCATGAGATAAAAATATAATGAGATATGAACGTGAAACAACAGTCTCACAAGGGAAAAACTTCACTAAAAATATATCACGAGTAAAAAAGCTCATCAAAAAAATATCGCGACACAAAACAGTGTTATTAGATAAAAGCCTGAAGAGTTAATAATCCCATGAGATAAAAAATTTCATGATAAGCAAATATCGCGAAATAGAAATATTATGCTATAAAAACCAATATGAGAGAAAACCTCTTGAAATAGAAATTTCATGGAAGAAGCGGATTAAAATTTAAAAAAATCTCTTATGCATTTCAAATAAATAACATTCAAAGCAGTAATTCTATATAAAAATGCTAAAATACACATAGAAAAACAATTCCTTCAGCTAAAACTCACTTTTAGTTTCTGAATTTTTCATTGTACTTTAACTAACTTTCACTTAATACATCTGTCATTGATCTATTGATAAAAAAAAAAAAATCTGCTGTTGCAACTTGACAAATCTAAACAAATAAAAATTGAATTCGGAACAACACAACATGCTCCTAAACAAAAATTATAAAACAGCAACAAAATAAACAACAGAAAAAAAAAAGATTAACGCAAAAGCGCAGAAACAATTTACAATAAATTTTCAATCATTAGTCATGTGACAAATGACAAAAAAGCAGATACCAAAACAATGAAAAAACAGACGACAATAATCCAAAATGGACTGCATAATAGAAACATTTGTTTGGTAACCCTTTAAGTAACAACCGAGTATCAATGAAAACAACAAAAACACAGAAATGCGCAATAGATAAACGCCTGGTCAGCTTAAAAGCTGACTGGCGTCAGTAGCAAAGGAGTCAGTCCAGCACACGATGTGTAACCACATTTGGTCATTGGATTATTTGTTACATTGTTACTTACAATTTTTGTTGCTTTAGCTGTTGTTGTCATTGTTTTTGTTGTTGCATTTTTTTTGTCTTATCCTAATTGTTTGTCATTTGAAAGCAACGAAATTGTCACACACAAATAACTAAAAAACACATAAGGGGAATAACAATAAAAAATACCGCAAAGCGCACGTAATTTTTTTTTGTGTGTGAGTGCGCAATCGTGCAACTTTTCTGGATTTTATCTACACCGTAACCAAAACTTTTGTGGTATTATAGGGAATAAACATTTTAACTGACCGGCATGAACTGCAATCTTAGTTGGTATACTCAACCCTCACCCCGGTTCAAACATTTTTCGCCTTCGTTAAAATTTTAAAATCAGTTCTTGATCATGTTTCTGCTTTTCTTACAGATATCGAATTTTTTAAGAATTTTGGAAACTTTCTGAGTGTACCTTACATTTTCGGGGCTCCGGATTTTATCAATAGTTTGATCATTTACCAACTTTTCCACTAACGTTAGACTTTATCTACATTTTTAGACTCTCCAACATATTCCGATACCATCATTTAAGATTCGTCAAGAGCTTTAGAGTTCTTAAAAATTTTTTGGCTCCATATTTTCCGAACTTCTATTTTTTTTTCGAGTTGTTTCGACTATTTCAGGTTCCTCAAATCGAATTTGTTAAAATTGTTCAACTTTAAAAATTTTCGAGATTTATCGGTTTTTTTTTTATTATTTTTCGACTTTGTAGAAACTTTTGGACTTTGTCAACATTTTTAACATTTTCAAAGCTTCATAACATTTTTTGGCTTCTCTATATTATAGAGTCTGATTTTTTCACAATTCTTCGGTATTTCATTAATTATAAGCATCTTCAACGTTTTTTCCCACTTTCAAATTTTAGCATGTTTTCTAACTTTCTTCCATATTTTTTTTATTTTACGACTTTTGTGATATGTTCTGAACATTGTAAGAATGTGACTGTTTTTCGAAGCTTCTTATTTTAATTTTTTTTATTTTTTTCAGACTCTTTAAACATTTTAAACTTTTTTTTAAATTCCAATAGTTTTTTTCTGCATTGACGAAACTGTTACTATTGTTTCCATAAGCGACTGCTATTTATCGCTAAGTTACAATCGCATTAAAAAAACTTTTGAAAAATATAGTCCCTAAATCGTTATTGTTTTATTGCTTTTTTAGTACAGTTTTTAGTGAATCACCACATTCCTTCTGTAGTTTTATTTGATATTTAATGTATTTCCAATCACAAAAATATCATAAACGCTCAAAATCCCATTAAAAAATGTACTACGAATATGATGATAAGAAAATTATTTTTCTAAAGAAATAAAAAAATTGCATCCTACTTCGTTAGGTTGAACTTTCAAGTTTCCTGGATATGAGTATTACTCATTGAGTATGCCATAATCTTGTAAAAGTTTTACAAATTGCACCAGCCAAATTTTTGCAACTGAATGTCGCAGATGAGATTCTTTACACCTATTATGTTATAGCTATCCTCGTATAAAATAGTTTGTTAACATTGACAATATGATATAACTAGTGAGGGTGTAAAGTTGGGCCTGGCCAAACATTAAATGCCCTACACTGCAGTATTTTTAAAATTTTGCTCACATGGGAGGTGCTCCGCCCTCTTGTCCGAGTTCACCCAGTTTTTGTCCAGAGTTTGGATTTATAGTTTTTAGTGTCTGAATGAAAAACGTTTTCAGTATAGTGTTTTGAAGCTTTTGCTTATATAGGAGGTGCCACACCCTCTTGTCCGAGTTCGTCTAGTTTTAGCTTAAAGCGTGCATTTATAGCCTTTAGTATTTGAGTGAAGTTTGGTTGGATTATCTCAAAAAACTCTTTCAGTATAGCATTTTGAAATTTTTGCTTATATGGGAGGTGCCACGCCCCCTTGTCCAATTTCACCCAATTTTTGTTTAGAGCTTTCATTCATGATTTTTAGTGTCTAAGTCGAATTTGGTTCGAATATCTCAAAAAACGCTTTCAGTATAGCGTTTTGAAGCTTTTGCTTTTATGGGAGGTGCCACGCTTTCTTGTTCAGTTTTTTCTCAGAGCTTGCGCTTACAATTTTTAGTACTTATGCGTATTTTGGTTGCGTTACGTGAAAAATACTCCTAAAATTGCATTTTGAATATATTTTTTGTATGGGCGGTAGGCGTGTCCGTTCACCGATTTCGCTCATTTTCAATCCACCGAGCTATCTTTGACGACGAAGGCAGTGTACTAAATTTCATTGAATTACCTTGCTTAGTTTTCCCAAAAAGTGTATTTCAACACACAGCCAGCCAGCCACCCATGGCTATATCGACTCAGGAGGTGATGCTGATCAAGAATATATATACTTTTCTATACATGCCACGCCTCCTTCTCTGCGTTACAAACGGAAGGACAAAGTGAATATACCCTGGGTGTAGGAAATAATGAGTACTTATAACTCTAAAAATGTACTAGGACAAAATAATTGTTATGAAGAAATGCGATAAAATATCATGAGATGTTAGTTGTGTGTAACCAGGGTCTCGCGAGACAAATATTTGATCAAACAAAAATATTGCAATATAATACTATCTTAAAAAAAATCTTAAAAAAAAAAAATCTTTTGATATAAAAATGTGAAAGGAAAGTCTCGTAGGCTAAAGATTTTATAAAAAAATATTATTAGATAAAAACCTGGACTGATAAAAAATATCATGAGATAAAAAATTTCGTGAGATACAAATGTGAAACGACAATGAAATAAGACAAAAATAACAAATATGTCGCGAGGAAAACTTCTCATCAAACAAAAATGTCGCGTCAAAAAAATATTATGGGACAAATACTTCAAAAGATAAAAAATCTCATGAGATAAAAATCTTATAAGACAAAATGTGAATATATTCATATAAGAAAATATATAATAAAAAAACTTTCATCATAAAAAAACTGAAAAGAAAAAAAATTCTACACAATAACACAAAACTATCATAAGATAAAAGTTTCATAAAAACTATATATAGAAAAAACTTCATCATATTAAAATAGCGTGACACGGACACACATATCATTAGATAAGAAACTGAAAGGAAAAAAATCACATGAGATGAAAATATAATGAGATAAAAAATAATGAGATAAAAATCAATGAGATAAAAATGTGAAATATGTGTGTGTAAAATATCAAAAAAATTATTCAGCAAGACAAAAATCTCATCAGATAAAAATAAACAACATTAAAATATTATGAAATGAAAAATCTCATGAGCGAAAAAACTCATCATAAAAAAACTGAAAAGAAGAAAATCCTTCAAGATAAAAAATCTCATGAATTACAAATATCACACAAAACTATCATTAGATACAAATTTAATACAAACTATCTATGGAAAAAAATTTCATTAAATAAAAAAAGAGTGACACGGACACACATATCATTAGATAAGAAACTGAAAGGAAAAAAATCCTATATGTGTGTAAAATATCATAAAAATTATACAGCAAGACCAAAATCTTAGCGGATATAAACAAGGCAACATACAAACATCATGAAATAAAAAATCTAATGAGATAAAAAATCTCTCGTGAGAAAAATCTTATAAGTCAATATGTGAAAAGACATTTGTTCATGAAAAATATCTCATCATAAAAATTGAAGAGAGGAAAATTACATAAGATAAAAAAACTCATGAGTTACAAAAATAACCACACAAGAATATCATCAGATAAAAATTTCGTAAAAAAACGTATCGAATCAGATAAAAATATCGTGACACTGATATCATCAAATAAAAACTGAAGACATAAAAATACCATTAGATAAAAATATAACGAGATAAAAATGTGTAAGGACTGTATGATTAGATATCATAAAAAGTGTATAGCAAGTCAAAAATCTCAGCAGATAAAAACAAAATAACATAAAAATATCATGAAATGAAAAATATCATGAGATAAAAATTCTCATGAGTAAAATGTGAAACTACGTTGTTACATGAAAAATATCTTATCATAAAAACTGAAGAGAAGAAAATCCCATAAGATAAAAAAACTCATGAGTTACAAATATAACCACACAAGAATATCATAAGATAAAAATTTCGTAAAAACTACGTATCAAAAAAGATTTCATCAGATAAAAATATCGTGGCACAGATAAACATATCATAAATAAAAACTGAAGAGATATAATACCATGAGATAAAAATAATGAGGTAACAATATGAAACGACAGTATAATGAGATATCATAGCAAAAAAAACATAAAAAGACAAAAATCCCTCAGATAAAAGCAAAGAGAAATAAAACTATCATGAAATAAAAAATCTCGTGATACATAAAATCTCATGAGATAAAAAAAGGGTGAGATAGAAATCTCATGAGAGAACATAATGAAATTTAAAGCAATAGTTCTGCATGAACTTAATATTGAATTTTCATTAGCAAGCAACAATAAAAATTACTGATAAATGAGTGTCCAATAACTTTGCATTTTCTACAAACTTTTCCATTACTTGATTTCTTACAAAATTCACAAAAAAACAGCTTTCTGCTGATAAACATCAAACATTTGTCTCCTGAGTAACAAAAAAAAAAAACCCCGAAAATAAAGACAAATTATAAACTCAACGCAGTCAAAGTAACAAAATAAGATATAACAGTAAAAGAAAAATTAAAAAAAAAAGAATTCAAAAACCGTTAGTGACAAATGCTACCAAATAGTTGTTGTTTAAATTTTTGGGTTTTATGTGATTTCCGATAAAACATTGGCTACATGATTGCATGGCGTGCTGTACTGCATACGCTGTACGCTGTACGCTGTGTTTTCTGCGCTCAAAGTGTAAATCTGTTGTATATGAGTCAGCAACATGCATGCGACTACAAAGTGGTGACAACAATTGGTGCTGCTGCCATTAATCATGTGTTGCAATTTGTTGTTGCACATAAAACCAGCAACAAAATGAACTTTGAATTTCTCTCTCAATACATTAATTGTAATTTCTTTTTTTCTTTTTTTGTTGTTATTTGTTGCAATTGAAGCAGCAACAATAGCAACACCAGTTACTGTTGCTATCAAGCAATTGCATTGATTTGCTTTTATAATCAACAGTGGGCGTTGTATAGCGTGTAGGCGTGTTCACCAATTGTATTGCATTATTTTAATGACGCTCAAAAGTATGCTACACTTCATTTGTACGAGAGTTAGAGAGTTTATTATCGATTCCGCACCGCTGCTGTTGTTGTTGTAATTTAATGTTGCTGCTATTGTTGTAGTGTTTGGTTTACCAATACACTCGAACATTTGTAACACACACACACACATGCTTACATATTGTTTATGTACTTATATTTGTGTGTGTGTGTTTAAGTATATATGTGCTTGAGTGCATTCTAAAGCTAACATTTGCGGTATTTAAGTGCTGGCGCTGTAGCATTGAAAATTCACCGAAACTTCAGTAGAGTTTTGACTGTTGTTTCCTCTTCGCTGTTAACTAAATAGAATTCCCGCATACCTCTCCCGCACATGTGGTCGCTTATAATTATGCATTTGGTAACTGTAACAGCATGTGCTTTTCATTAATTATATTAAAGTTAAACAAAATTATTTACATGCAACTATGGCGTTATTTTCCAAGACTTACGGCAATGGAAGTTTAAGTAAATTTCCGCAAATTAAGGTGTGTAATGCGAAATTTGGGTAATGAATACTTTTTGTATGTAGTTTTTGTAAAACTTCTGAAAAAATTTGTTTTATCCAATGGCAAATTATAGAAAAGACTAGACGAAATTGTATCTTAAAGTGCGGGTTTGGGGAAGCACCGACATTAGCTCTCTATTACTTCCTTATGGAAACTATCAAGCTCACTATAGTCCGCATGCAACAAACCAAGAAAAAGTTTTACAATAAATAAACTAGAGGACGTCATGCTTGCGGAATATTCATCGACGAAATAATAAAGACTAGAATCGTCCAGTGGTCAAAATTCGACCACAAATGTTTTAAATAATTTTAGTACATTTTGGACACTTTTAGTACTTTTTTTTTGCTATTTGGTACGAAATAGAAAAGCTTATTAATTATCCCTCATGTAATTCAAGCTAAATTTAAACAAAACAAAAAACATGAAGTCAGTGTCAGTCAGCTTTTTGTCTTTCTCTTTGTGATGTATCCTTTTTTCAGCTATGTGTGACCGTGTATTTTGTCATTGTTAATATTGAAAAATTTGCATATAATTTTGCTTGGCTTAAAGTCAAAATTTAAACATAATTTTAACATTATGCACATTTACACACAAATACCTTTTAAATGGTGTATAATTTAACGTCGTACACCATTTCTAACATGGTAAAAAAAGATGGACAAGTTTTTGTCTTGCGTATTAATATATAGATTAGTAGAACTAACCTTGGAGCACAATTGAGGAAAAATTATAAACTATAAAATTGTAGTTTTTAGGAGAAACGTAGACTTGGCTTTATTCTAAGGAGCATAAAATAATGGATGAGCGTCAAAACTTGGATGATTATTGAAAAACTATGGAGAGAAAAAATTCAAAATATTTATCGAGCAAACTTAACCAAGCAAGAACGCAAGCAGCAGACAAGATCCTTTAAACAAAAATAAAAACCAAAATTTTTAAGCAGGTGATCAGTTAGTCCGTCGTAAGGAATATTTTCCGCAGATCATTAGCTATCGGTTTTAAACAGTAAGCATTCGAAATTATAAGAAAAGTCATAAAATGTCTTCCAAATAAAGGAGCAGGTGGCGCTAATAAAATAGATGTATTGAATAATTCACCGCAGAAATTTTGCGTCCGATTCTGTTTCGAATTCGAATCTGAGAAGACATTTCCATACCCAAAGTCTAGATCTTTAGAATTCTGGCTAAAGATACAAAACGAAGAATTCAAAAGTAGAGCCTTAGAGTTGCCTTTTCGAACGTGCTTCTGTTCACTATAATACGGAATGATGTGTATAATTACTGTCTTTATTAATTTTGGGATTCAATGGACCTTCAGCGAGCGCTTGGAAGATTCCACATACCAAGATGATACATGTATGCCTTATCATCATTAAACAATATGGACCAGTTAAATAAGATGTGGTGCTTGCTCTAATTCCAAGGTTCATATGACCTATGTTAATCGATAGAAAATTTTCCCCTGAGGACCATATCAAAATGGATAATCACAATTTTTCCGGGAATTTATGTAAATTGGAGATTTCCACGTGAAGCGTACTAAATTTTGATCATGCTTTACCTACATATATATGCCATCAATCAAGATACAAAATAGTTTTACAGTATAAAGTCGGGCTAACGAGCTAGAGGACTATAAAAATTTGTTTCGAAGTAACTCATACCTGCAGATTAATCAAATTTTTAAAGTCTTCTTGTTCGTTAGCCACAACTTATACTGGACAAATATTTTGTATCTGGATTGAGAACATATATTGCTATAACATAATCAAATAGATATTACTAAAATCAAAAACATCAACATTTTTCAGCTTGTGCTTCACGTGAAACCACAACTTACATAATTTCCCCGAAAAATTGCGCGGACCCATTTTAATATGTGTTTCATGGCAAAATTCGCTATAGATTGATATAGGTTTGGTGAATCTTGGAGTTTGTGCAAGCCTCACATATGAGTCGTCCAGAAGCAAATGCGGTTAGGTCCATTTTTTAATAGTTTCTGATTTTTCCAAATTTTGCAGAATAAATGATATTCTTCTTGATTACTAAATAATTTACTCATTTCTTAATTTTCTCCATTTTAAATAGCTCATTTTTTGATAGCTTCAGAATATTTTTTGATATAATTTCAGTAGAATTTAAAAAATAATCATAATTAAAAAAACAAATTCTGTGTGAAATTTGGTAGAACTATCTCAAAAAAACGCTTTCAGTGTAATATTTTGAAACTTAGTACGACTTCACCCTGTTTTTACTCAGAGCTTTTACTTAAAATGTTTAGTATTTATAAATATTTTACAATAGTATCTTTTTCGAGAATAATGCTCTTAATATTGTGTTTTGAATAATTTTTTTGTATGGGCGCTAGGGTTGTCTTTTGACCGATATCACTCATATTCAATTTAACAAACTAATTGCTTCCTTCTGAAAAAAATATTAAAATGATTTCAATTTGTAAGCAAACTGACGGACATGGCTGTATCGACTCCAAAAGTGATGCCGATCAAGAATATATTATAGCATTTAATGAGGCCTACAATTGGTGTTAAGTTTTTTTCGTTTTCACGATAGTTGCAGAAAACCATGGCAGTCACACGGGACATAAACAGAAGTGGTTTTCTTGGCCAACAATTCAAACGACGATTTCAGGGAAACCTGAGTCAATATTTCAATTTTGTGCATTGGTGTCTCTTAAATATTGTTTTGATTTTCCTCAAAAATGATTTATACAATACTTTTTTTAATTTTATTTTAATCATTGTCGTATGGGACGTATCGCACGGGACATTTTTTCCACCATACAAATTTTAAATCGAAAACCTTTCAAAAAACCGGTATTTCCCAGTGAGTGAAGGTTCACCTTATCTTGTTAAGTTGACGTAGCATCACCAATTTTTCCAAAGGGAGTCATTTGCCCCTATCCATTTTAACCCAGATTTAACGATTTATTGAAGATTTAACGATAATTCCTCCTAAAATTGTCATTGTAATGTCACGATGAAGATTCTGAAGCTTAAGCAACTGTTTTTATGGACAAACTTCTTCGCTATATTTTAAGGCATGACTGGGTTAAAGGTGTACCAAATCTCATAAATTTGTTTTAGGGGCATTTTTTTCAGTGAACATTATTTGTCCTGGCACCTTGTACACATGTATCAAATCTCATTCATGTGGGGGTGTGATATCCCCATTTGCCCCAGTAATTATTTGTCTTGGTGTTTTTGTATGTATGTAGTATGTATGTATGTATTCTCCTTTAACTCCTAGGAGGAGCATAGGGCCTTGGTGTTTTTACATATGTACTAAATCTCGTCCATGTACGCTAAATAGTTTCAGAGATATGATGATTTAAATTTTTGGCTCACGGTTTACCTTCTGTGGAAATGCCGATATAGTATTCCATACCTGCCAGGCTTCCTTCTGTGCATTACAAACGGAGAGACGAAGTGACTATATTCTGAGTGTAAGGTATAGCGGTCAGTCAGACCACATGTGCACCCAAGTTTTGGGGGTTTTATTTCATATAAAAAAAAAACCAAAGCGTTTTCATGGAAAAGTTTACGTTTTCATAGTTTTTCTTTACGCAAGAATTTGCTTTGTGATTCGCAACAACTTTTTCGCTTCGCTATTTTATATACTACATATATTCTACTTTGTTACTTTTAGTCATTGCGTCCATCTGTTTTCGTTATCCAGTAATGTACGCATTTTAAAATTAAATTATTCAAACGAATATTTTGCGTTGAATGACTTTAACCTTTTTCATTACGTTATGATTTCAAATGAATAAAAGAACGCTTTTGAAACTTTTAATCCCGGTTTCTTTAATTCCACAAAAATATAAAAATGTCTTTGCATTATTTTTGAGGTTATCAAAATGTCACATTCTTGTTGGTGTTGTTGTTGTTTTTGTTGTAAATATTATTGCTGGATGCTGTTACTGCTGCTCTTATCATAATCTGCTTTGTTCGTTTCTTTAAAGTTTTTTTGTTTTATACTTTTCCGCAATGACTTCAATTCTTTCGCGGCTCAAGCAAACCAACTTAACAACAACACTAACAACAACAACAAAAATAACAACAACAATAACACAACATTGCGCCTTCTCTAAAACCACGCGAGGTTATCAATTTTTACTGCGTTTGGGTCAGCAGCAGCTGTGCAGCAGAACAACGCAATGAAAAGACTCGTTTGTTGTGTCCAGCATTTAACTCTGAATGGACAACGACCAACTGGCAGCGTAAGCAAAGCTGTACAGATACAGCATACAGAACAGGGAGGCAGAAATGACTAATCGAGTGAATAAAATAAATAAAAAACAAAAAAACACAAAAAATATCAAAACAATAAAAAAACAAAGAAAAGTTAAAAATAAAAGGCAAATGAATGAAAATTGTAATGAATAAAAATATAAACAACAAATGAGAAATTTAAGTCATGCGATTTGCATACAAAGTGTTTATTTGTTTTTATGAGAATTGAAGAGAGAGCGGGGACAGAGAGAGAAAAAAGTGATCGAGAGTGAGGATTTTAAAATTTTTTGCGTCCATTTAAGGTTATACCTAGGGACAAAAAAAAAATTTTAAAATTTTAAATTTTCATTGGGTTTAGTAATACAGTGAGTTCAAAGTTGAACTTTGAACAGGAAAAATGCTGTATGGAATATTTCATATTAGCAACTGCTGAAAAAAACGCTCTAGTTATTTTGTTTGTATTTTGTTTGAAGCCTTATGTACTAATGTAGCATACTGGCAGAAAATATATTGTTTCTAATTTATAAAAAAAAATGTTTATATTAAAAAAAAAAAAAAAAATCATTTATCTACATCTTTAAATCTTGCTTATTTTTTTTTTAATATAGAGGAATGTAACCGGTTGTGGGCCGGAAAAATCCACTTCAGATTCAAAATTATGAAGAAAAACCAGTTAAGAAATATGTATTATCAAAATTTATTTATCAATGAGGCCTGCAGTGGCGAAAAAACATTAAGAAAATAGCAACGCATTTCAAATGCACTAGCCGATCGCAGCCACCGTTGCATTTGATCGAATTGGCTGCAAATTGGTGCGATAAACATTGATTTGCAATAATTTGCATGCAAAAAACATGGTGGCCCACAACCGGTAACGGTAGCCATCCCCTAAGTGACTGCCAAAATTCTCGTGGCGAAAAATTTTGAGCAAACTCGATATGAAATCGGAAAATTTAACGCAAGTACTGCATAAAAATGCATAACACTCACTTCTTTGCAATATTTCACTTCGCTTTATAACACTCGCAAAATCTTCAAAAAATTACTTTATTGAAAATTTCTTCGTCAATTTTTGTTGTTTTGTTGTAGCTGCGGGTCAGATGCGTCCTTTCACTTCAGTGTTTGCACTAATACTCTCTATTTATTCATACTAGAATCGTCCAATGATCAAAATTTGACAACAACTGTATTAAAACGTTTTGGTACTTTTTGGGCGGTTTTAGTACTTTATTTTGGTATTTGGTACAAAATACGAAGACAAATGTGGATCAAAAAGAAAACAAAAAACATGAAGTCAGTGTCAGTCAACTTTTTGTCTTTCTCTTTGTGCTGTATTTTCAGCTCTGTATGACCGCTTACTTTTTCGTTGTTAATATTGCATCTAATTTTACCTAGCTTAATGCCATAATATTAAAAGAATTTTAACTCTGTGCACATTTACACACAAATACCTTTCTAATGGTGTACAACTCAAAGTCGAGTTCCATTTTTAACATAGTAAAAAAGGTAGGACAAATTTTTGTTGTGCGTTTTTATACGTGTATATAGACGATAGTTATTGAGAAGAGAAAATTTTTGTTTCTTTATATTTTGCAAGGTTTAATAATAGTTTTATCAATTTTAGGCCTGAGTGTGCTTAAATTAGGAAGAGTGTTTTCTTAAAGAGAGGGTAGCATGCAAAGAGGTACATTAAGCTAGCAGAGCGAAAATGGCAGAACTGAAAAAAAAATATGGCAGAATTATAGGCTAATTATAGGCTAATTTTGGGCCCAAACGCCGAATTTTAGGCTCCTCATTTTAAAAAAAAAAAATAGCTCTGCTAGCTTAAGTTTAAGCCAGCAGAGCTATTTCGAGAAAACACATACGGGACGTATATTGAACTAAAGAAAGTATTCAATAATTATAGGCTAATTATAGGCTATTTAAATGCCCCATCGCCAAATAAAAAGCTTTCCATTACAAAAAAAAAAAAAAAAAAATTCTGCTAGGTTAAGTTTAAGCTAGCAGAGCTTTTTTTTTTTTTTAAATGAGGAGCCTAAAATTCGGCGTTTGGGCCCAAAATTAGCCTATAATTAGCCTATAATTCTGCCATATTTTTTTTTAAGTTCTGCCATTTTCGCTCTGCTAGCTTAGTGTACCTCATGCAAACGGTTTATGACCCCTTTTAATCCCCCTTGGTCTTGGAACTTTCTTAACTTGAACTTACATTGATACATTTCAACAAATTTTATAACTTGCATCAAATGGTTTCTGATATAAGACGAATTTTTATTTTTATAGGGCGAGACACCGCCCACTTTTTTACTGAAAATTATTTCTCCTTATGACTCTTACATATGTATCAAATTTATCTATCTGTGTGAAGCAGTTTTAGAGAAATTATGAATCAGCTTTTAGGAGGTTGTGGCATGGTACAGCCCACTTTTTCAGTGAACATCATTTGTCCCATTGACTTTCACATATTCACTTAAACTCATCTATCTGCTGTTTTGGAGATATCCTTATCTAGCCTATGATTTTGTCTTTTATACTAACACATTGCGGAAATTTCTTTGAAATCGGTCGGTTAGTTTCCGAGTCAATAAGGCAAAATTATACAAATAAACAAAATCTCACTTCATAGAGTTCATTTTAGTTTTTTTTCTTATAACTTGAAAACTGTGAAAGATAACTTACAAATTATAGCATTTTTGAAATCAACATTGCCAACTTAATGTAAATTGATACCCATTTTGGAAAAAGTTTCGACTACGCCCTAACTTTGTACAAGAGGTAGGCGTGTCCGTGGTTAGATTTTGTTTATATTGACAGATTTTAATCTAAGGAACGTCTGTATCAAATGTGGATAGTCCAGGTCTAGCATTATTTATGACCACCGTTCGCTACAAAACCGTCCACTGTCCGGTGGTGTCATTTCATTTCACTCCAAATCTGATAAAAATGGCAAAATTCAACAAAAAAATGCTATTTTACCGGTTTGGGAGCTCTAAATTTTTTTAACTAGTCCAGTAAAAAAACATTCCCTGTCTTCTTTCAGAAAAAATATTTTAGCATATCTAAAAATTAGGTCATGGGATGTTTTTATTAATATCAGTACTAAAAAAGTAGTAAAAATAGTGCTAACAGCCTAAACCTTTATAACCTTTCCAAATTATAACTTCTAAACCGTAAAAAATGCCATTCTAATTGTTGGTTCTATCTACAAAATATATTTTGGGAGGTCAAAAAAGTTGGCCATGGAGCGTTTTTTGTAATTTTAGTACTAAAATAGTACTAGCTTCGAAAAAATTTGCCTTATGTCTGATTCCATACCTCTCCAAAAATGGGGAACATGAAAATCGACTTAGAAACGTGTAAGTTATGATTAATTATGTGAAAAAATTCACAAAAATAATGACAATTTTTTTTTTTTTGGCATTTTTATTGGTTTCGGGCTAAGTGAGTACATATGTACCAAATTTCAGCAAACTCGGACAAGATGAGGTGAATCCTTGCTACGCTAGGTCTGGAATGTCTGCATATGACTGAAATTATGCTTCAGAAACATTTGAATAAATATTGAGAATTTTGAGATTTTGGTCAATTTCACTTGATATCAATCTGAGGCTCATTAGAGAATGTTACTTGATATCAAGTCAGGAAAATGCTTTGAGTTTGTTAAGCTTAATATCAAATTTGAGTAAAATGCTAACTTCAAATTTCAAAATCAAAACTTGGCAACAGCTGTTGTATACATTTTTTTTAGATAAAGAAAAAAAAAATTAAAAAATTACGCTACAAAACACCCAGCAAACTCATGAGTCATTGACTTGAACCTTACGTTGAGTGATACGATCAACATGTGTACCATGCTATCTGGATACAATGGAAGTTCAGTGGGTGGTGAGTTTTTTTTTTTTTTGTAAATTAATTGAATAATTTCCGTTTGAATTTTGCATATCACTATTAATGTATTTCTTTATTTAAATTGACTTTTAAGTTTCTATGCCATTTTTTTTCTGCTCAACTCTTCAAGTACCCATTTAAAATTGCTTTATTTAGAAAAAATTCAAATTGTTTTTCAATTTCTTGCGGTAATCACCCATAAGTAAAACATCAAATTAGTTATGTAAACATTCATTTGGTGTGTTAATTAACACTTGGCGATGACGTCAAACAGCTGCTTCCTGAGTAAACATATTCAAAGTTGAGAAAAATAATATTAAATAAACAGACAAACGTTTGTATTTAGTTGAGATTTGCGTTTAGTTTGTGGTTATAAAAAGATTTTCTTTTCATGACCATGCTAACAGAGAAGAACTTACGAACTTAAAACAAAATATTTTAGCTAAGACTTTTGATCGCTAAACTTTATTTTTTGTTCTTATACGAGGGGTAGTGTTTATATTTCGGGAACTGGCAACACCATAATAAAGTTTGACGTTTTTTAGCATAAACGTACTCACAACGTTTTGATGTTCAAGTGCTATTTGCTATGTTTACAATGTAGTCCTGTAAGGTATTTCAGAAAAGTTTCAATATATATCTTGAATATAAGATAGATTTTGAACTTCATCTTTATTATACAGAATTTTATGCTCCAACTAAGTATTATGCAAAATGGTTTAAGTCACTCTACTTAACGAATCAAAGCTACTCAATAATAACTACCTCTTACATTTTAGTTATAACATAAGTTGCGAATATTTTCCTTAGAAATTAATTCAGAATATTTTGCAAAATTTTTTTGGGTCCAAAGTCCATATTTTAGTTTTATTTTCCACGCTAATTAAACGTTGGTATTATAAATTTATTTTTCCGTACGATTGAACAATTTAGATAATTGTTGCAAAACCACAAAACAGAAACCGCCTAACAAAATGATGGTGGTGGCGGTGGCTGCTTCAATGGCGATTTACTTTAAGCCATTTCTGCTAAACTACGCGCAGTTGCAATTATTTTAGTTTTGCTCATATTTTTTACGAATTTTGTTTCTTTTTCTTCTTAACTTAAAATTATTTGTTTTTGTTTTCACATTTGAATTGACCCACGCGACATAAGACGTTTGCAAGTACGCGGAACGACCAAAAAACGCGTTTTTGGGCTTGGCAGCCTGGATGGCTTATTGAATGGCTACGTCGTTTGCCCAACTTGGTTTCATTTTTGGCATGGAATGTTATACATACCAGACGACTACGACGACGACGATGGTTTTCATTTGTTTTGCTCTTAAAGGTTCTATGCAATTGCAATTTAAAACTGTTGGCTATTCATGGACATGTTAAAGATCATTGATTTCAAAGTGTCGAATGTACTTTGCAGCTGTAACGCAATGTATGGCGCTGTTTAATTTAGTTATGTTGGATCGTTTTCCCAAATTTGTTTTTTTTTTTTTTTTCTCTCGCAATTTCAGCTAAGTTATGCGCATATCTAAGATGATTGTATCTTTTGATAATTGTTGGCTAAATTACAATTTTTAATGCTTATACTTTATAAAAATTGTATAAAAAATTTATTTTGATTTCAGTTTTACATTTGCAATTGAAATTTAAAATTTGCAATTGAAATTTTAAATTTTTTAAATATTGCTTACCAAAAATAACAATTGTATTAACGTACCTGGAAGAAAAGAGAAAAATATTAAGCTTATATTTGTGTTTTGAAATAGAATAATAAGGGAAAAAAAAAAGTTTCAATAAAATATCATAAAAATTGTCATTAATAAATTGCAACAGTTAAAAACTAAATGTTTTCAAAAATATTTAGGAAATTTCTTAACTGGAATATTATCGGTAGAATAAAATGAATGTGATAATATTTCTTATACATTAGATATCCGTAGGGTCGATGTTTAGATTCATCCCGAAACCAACTCAGAAGTTAGAAGGACTCTGAAAAACGATATCTGCATCATTTTTTTTTTTTTTTTTTCATTTCAAAAAAAACCAATGGATCACTTTTGTTTCTACTGAAGACTCATTTTGGTTAAAAAAAAAACCTGTTTTTTGATCATAAATTATATAAGTATAACACTCACAGCAAACAATGTAATTAATTTTTATTAAAAAAAAGCCATAACCTTCTTCATTAAACCATACATTTTAACTTTTCCAATTAGATCCTTACTTTCTAAGATATCACCCATTTCAACCCCATACAAGCAAAATATTTATTTTTGCTCTTTCGAGCGAGGATTTCTAGAGAACTAGAGTCAATCCAGACAAACAAATCAAACGCTAAGTATTTAATATCCTCAGTGAATCTAGATTAACTCAAAAAACTAAGGCCGCACAAACCAAAAAAAAAAAAAAAAAAAATAGTACTTTGTATGGAGTTGAAATACCATTACTTCAATGGTTGATTACTTGGAAAGTAAGGATCTAATCGGAAAAGTTAATAGGTAAAGTTTAATGGGGAAGGTTACGACTAGTCAATTACACTAGCAAAAACTTATTACACGGTCCACTGTAAGTTTTTATACTACTTCAAATATACCTGAAAACAGCTATTTTTGCACTTTGAAGCAAGGATAGTTGGAGAACTGGAGTCAATTCGGCAAATCTGTTATTATTCAGTAAGTCATGCTTACTGGCAATTGTCTGCGAAAAAATATGCCGCAAAATCAGTGTTGCCTAGTGTAATATTTGGGTCCCAAAATCGATTTTTTTATGTTTTTTAATCACGCAGTTGGAAAAATGATTTTTTACCCAAATGTCTTACTATATAACGAAAAAAGTGTATATGGCACAAAATACTTAGAATTGTCTAAAAAATACGTGTAAATTTTTTCGGATTTTTTTGGAAATATTTCATAATATCTCAAAACTTGTTAAAAAAAAAGTTTCCAAGAATTCTGAAAAAATTCAAGTGTATAATTTGAAGGATTCTAAGCATTTTACGTCTTCATACATTTTTTCGTAGATGCATTGGTTTTGCGTTAACCTAACATTTTGCTGACGAACGTGAGCTTAACAACTGAAAACTCAATTTGGTAAATTTTGGAACAAATATAAAATATCTCAAAATATTCACTCGTATTCTTTGGACAACTCCAAGCATTTTTTGCCTTCTTATCTTTTTCTTCTCGCATTCTTCAAAAAGAATATCTTTTAATTTATAGATACATTCGTTTCCTTCATCTTTGCCCAAATATTCTTTGAGAATGAAAAAGTCATTAACGTCTTCCTCCCTTTTTGACTTCATTAATATTATTTGTTCAACTTCAACCTCTTCAGTCTCTCCCCGTACGATTTCATTAATAAGTTCCTCTTCATTATTTTCACCGACGCAATCATTATTTTCTTTATCGTCAAAATTTTTTACAAAAGTATTCATCATCATTTTCGATGAATTCATCTTGACATATCTCTCCCTTCGAGACTCCTGTTTTTCTGAAGCAAGACTGTTTTACAATGTATAATGCATCCAAAATACTAAATTTCTCAAATGTACTACAATTTTGTTAACATTCCCAAAAAAATTATATTTTTCCCTAAATTGACAAAAAATTAATTTTGGAGAATACTTTCTTATATACATTTAACTTTCTATGTAAAGAATAGAATTTTTCGCCAAAATATGTTTCTTATAGCAGTGTTTTTCTTATATCCGTTTTTCTTATATAAGGTTTATTTAGCACGTACAGGGTGCTCCATCTTTTATGTCGGTATGTAAACGCTGAATAACTTTCACATTTACCAACCGATTGATTGCATTAGATATGTTTTGGAAACGTCAATTCAGTACAATTTTTGCCATGGATCGCTTCACACCAAAACAACGCGCTGAAATAGTGACACTTTACATCAAAAACAGTCGTTCCATTGGGTTAACTCAACGTGGATATCGGAAAAAATATCGCGGCAAAAAGGCATCATCTGACAATACTATTCGTCGTTTCCCCCCCGGACTTCTTTTTGTGGGGTTATCTGAAAAGCAAGGTTTACGCCAACCAGCCTCAAACTATTGACGAGCTCAAGGCTGAAATCGACGCTATAACACCCGAGATGCTCGGAAAGGTAATGGCAAACGCAGAAAAAAGGAGTCATTTTGTAATTGCTAATAAAGGTGGCCACTTAATTGATATTGTTTTCAAAAACTAGTCCAAAAAAATGTTAAAGAACCAAACTGAATAAAAATACATCACTTATAGAAATCGGT
The DNA here is from genome assembly GCA_951812925.1 of Calliopum simillimum. Taxonomy (NCBI): domain Eukaryota; kingdom Metazoa; phylum Arthropoda; class Insecta; order Diptera; family Lauxaniidae; genus Calliopum; species Calliopum simillimum. The sequence continues at coordinate 27,353,819 of OX638371.1, forward strand.
TGTTTTTTCTCAAAGTTATTCAATGTTTACATACCGACATAAAAGATGGAGCACCCTGTAGTTATATGGAAATGTGCATGGTGCTCAGGAAACAAAAGTGGTTTTTGCTGCCAACAATTCAAATGACGATTTCAGGGAAACCTGAGACAATATTTCAATGTGACTAATTTCAGAATGTTGTGCATTGATTTTTCTTAAAAATGGTTTTAATTCTACCCAAAAATTATTTATATATTTTTTTTTTAATTTAAATTAAATCACGGTCGTATGCAACATTTTTTTTCCAAATACAGATTATAAATTAAAAATCCAGGATTTCCCATTGCTTTAGTTTATCTTGTGAAGTTGACGTGGCATCACCAATTTTTTCACATGATGTTATTTTTCCCAATCCATTTGATACCAATTCTTATTATTGATAAATTTTTTTTACGGACATGGCATCGCCTACTTTCCCAGTGAACATTATTTGTCCTGGCGCTCTGTACACATTTATCAAATCTTATTTGTGTGCGTTAAATATTTTCAGTAATTTTAGTGGGATATGATACCTTCATTTTTCCAACACACATTGTTTTTCTTCGTGATTTTTACGTATGCACCAAATCTCATCCATGATCTCATTGATGATTCAAATTTTTGGCTAACTTTTTACTTTTCTGTGGAAATACCCAAACATGGAAATTGGACTTTATGATGTCTTTTATCTCCTCACATATTTTTTATATTTTTTTATTAATTGAATTTATAGAATATGATGGACTTTTTTGAAAAACTCATAAGCTTTCAGAGTTGCCATCTGGTATTTTTTGTAAGTTTTGTTTGATATATCAAAAAAAAAAAAATTAAAAAAAAATTTTTGTTCTAAGTAGAACACTTAAACTTTGAAAAAATGCAACAAACATTTTTAGGGTTATCAACTGGTTATTTTCCAAAATATTTTTAAATCGTCTTTATTGACTTAACCAGGTGGCATTACTGAAAGTTTTCGTTCAATTTTAAATAAGTTAATCTGGAACCAATTTCAATTTACTGAAAAAAAAAGGAAAATTTAAACAAAATTTCCAAAAGTAACCAGGTGGAAATCCTAAAAATGTATGTTGGATTTTTTAAAACTTTTGTAAAGCGTTCTGCTAAAAATATTTTTTTTTTTTTAATTCAAAAAAAAATATTTATTAAGTAAAATAAAAACGGATGGCAGCCGTCTTAACTTGAATTTAATCTGTTACATAGAAAATTTGTCTTGGTTCTAAGTAGTAAAGCTTTGAATTGTTTGTTATTATTCCTAAATTCTTAAATTTAAACAAAAATAACTTCAATTACAGAGAATACAAAGTGAGCAGTCCAATAAATTTCTCATTTCTCATACAGTTTCTAGCTCCAAGGATTTTTGCTGTCAATTTTTCCCTTCTACGCCAATCATTTACTTTATAGGGTCCTTGTCTTTCACACTTTATTTTCACTCACTCACACATAGGGATTCCAATTTTTGGACTTTTTGCGATCCCGGGATTTCGGGATCGAGAAATTTTGAATCCCGGGATCCCGGGATTTTTCGGGATTTGTATGCATTTTTTTTTTCTTCCTAAATAGATAGAATTTAGTATTAAAAATTCCTAATATTATGTCTTATATACCCCTACTACACCCCTACAAAGATATTTTATTTAAAAAGTGTCAAAAATATTAAAGAACAATTTCTTATAGCAGGTACATTTTATTATTTATTCACGCCTTTTTAAAAAACAAAAATTCATAAATTCTTATTTGATTCAAAAACAAGCATAAAGGTACATTGCAGCATTATATGCTTAGTTAAATACATATCGATACCTAAGAGCGCTATAGTCCTATCTCAATTTTTTCAATTATTAAGAAATGCAAAAAGAATACTTCAAACAGTGGTTATTTAGAATTGGCTGCAATTTTGAAAAAACTATACATGCAATAATTTTACCTTAGTGTATTTTAACATAATTTCATGTTAAAAACTAATTTTATTAATTTTTAACAAAATCAATTTAACAAATTATATGGAATTGCACTACTATTCAAATAAACGACACATTTAGTAAATTTTATGAGCGACTAGCATTTCCCGGTGTGCGTTGCGATACCTTCTTTTGTACGGAGGGCAGAGCATTTCCAATTAAACCAATGAATGTAAATTGCTCCGATGCAATTTATACGCGCACCAAAACCCATCTATGTGCATTAGATAGTTTCAGAGGTATTATACTTTTTTAAGGACGTGGGACCGCCCATTTTTCCTTTAGACATTTTTTTTTCCGTGACTCTTAATACACATACCACATCCACTCCATATCCTTTAAATGATTTCATGGAAAAAACAAGAAAGTTTCAAAAATTTCTGGTTCTGATCTTTGGGTGAAAAAAAAAATGTTTCCACTAAAAAGATAAAAAATGTCATGAAACATGTAGAAAAGACGAAAAAAATGGAAAAATTTTCTTAAAAATGTGACTTATTTGAATATTCATAGGAGATAGCACTGTGGCGCTCTTCAAAAATTACAGTTTGGAGATAGGATTTTTCTTAATTCTCGAATATTTCGGTGTTTTAGTGGTATTTTGACATCCCACAGATTTCCACTCGGTAAAGAAGCCCACAAGGATACCATATCTGCAAAAATCACAAAAAGTGGAGATAGGACTATAGCGCTCTAAGGTATTGATATATAAAATATCATACATATTTAATTATATAAAATAGTGAGATCAAAGTTTTAATAAGTGTTGGACTTGGAAGAATTAACTTTTGTTTTAATCAGTTTTATTACTTATTATTAAAATATGATTTTAGGAAAATTAAAGCATTTATTATTTTATCATCCAATTTAGATCTAAATTTATTACGTATATAACCTGCACACGAAAAGCATCTTTCTGATTCAACACTTGTTGGTTGAATTGAAGAAAGATAATCGAATGTTTTCTGGAGGAAATAACCCCTATCACCACATTACAAAATATATCAATTTCTTTCATTAAAACGTCGGATAAATTATAAGACTTTCTAGAAAATAAATTTTTTGAAGTGGTATTCAAACTTAAATTTAATTTTTCTTTCAAGTTTATTGATGAGTTTACTTTAACTCTATGGCTATTGTCCTCAATTTCGCAAGAAGTTTCAGTTTCAAATCTAGAGAGAATACGTTTTATCTCTACTTAAATGCGATTTAAAGATGGAGCTTTACAGAAGTCATTATTGGGACTTATCAAAAATGAAAAAATGTCAGATAAAATTCTTTCCACGAGCTTAAAGCCGCTTGAGACTATCTGAGAAGTCATACAGAAACACGTATGAGTTGTCAAATATGGCAACTCTGATAGTGGGAATGTAAATTTATTACACAAATGATTTAGCAGAAGAAAACTCATATGAGTTATTTTGGCATTAGATTTGAGTCTATTTGAAAATAGAAGTCATAGGAGTTTTCAAATTTTTAAATGTTGTTTGAAAAATAAAAAATTAAAACAATTTCAACAATATAAATTAAAAACAATAAAAAATTGACAATCAGAGAAAAAACCAGACAGAAAAACATAAGAGAACTAGTCTGAAGTGCCTTTTAGCAAAAATGATATTACTCAAAGCAGATTTATCTTTCTTTATAATATCAAAAGTGATTTTGATTGGTTGAAGAGTACGAGCTAATTGTTTAATAATTTTAAATTCGCTACAGTGGATCGAAGAAACCTTTAAGTCAATACAAGCTGTTTTTATGCTACTCTCAAGCATAATAAAGTGCTGCAGCATATCTAAAAGACTACTTCATCTCGTCTTGCAATCTAAGATTAACTTCAGCTCTTTATTATGTTCAATTTTAACATAATGTTGTAAGACTTCGTTTTTTGTTGGTGATTTTTGGAACATTCTAAAAATTTTCTAACCTAAAAAACTTACAAAAGAAATCCCGGGATTGGTAGCACTAATCCCGGGATTTCCGGGACTGCAAAAAGGCTCGAATCCCGGGATCACGGGATCCCGGGATCCCGGGACTGAAATCCCTACTCACACACAAAAACAAAACCAAAAAATGCTTTTAAGGCTTTTTAAATTTCGCATTGCATACATTTAGGCTTAAAGGCAATATATAAAGCAATGAAATAAAGCTTTTCATTTCAACAATTGGCAATTTAATCGAATGTGTTGTTGCTGTTATGCTTGTTGTTGTGTTTCGATTGAAGCCTTTTAAACTCTTTTCAACCAGAACTATATAGCAAGAACAAAACCAAACCAATACACAAATAAAACCAGCAACACTAGTAAACTTTTGCTTTTTTTCAACTTTTTCTTCTCTTTTGGCACAACATTCCTTTACTTTCCAACTTTAAAAGCTTGTGTTATGCTTGCATGATTTTATTTTTATTTTTTTCCTTCTTTGTAACGAAAAAAAAAGAGTAAATTCAATTTCTTTTGCATACACTGAGGCGCAAGCACTTACACATACGTATACAATGGCACTCAACTGCTTGCTGTTATCCTTTTAATTTGCTTTTGCTTTTTAGATTACAAGCCGAAGCAGCGCACGGAAATTGCGAATTGTTTTGCTGTAGCTGTAGTGGTAGTGACTTGAAAAATTTAGACAAAAAGAAAGCAAAAAATACAAGAAAACACTAGCGAAAGTTGAAGGAATAAGGTTGAGTTAAGGACGAATGCCCAAAAAAAAAAAATAGTAGTAGGTACTGTTGGGATTTGCGCTCATTTATTTGAAGTTTTTGGTTTTTTTGTTTAAAAATAATTTATTTTTTTTACTTCTTTTTGCTATTTTAGCTTTCCCTAAGAGGCAAATTTTGCATAATATTAAAGTTGATTTAAAAAAAAAAAAAAACACTTTTTAATAAATGATTTGAAATGTAAACTCAAACAGCTGCATAGGCCCAAAATAGTGCCAAATTCTTCGAGGCATTTGCAAGTCTAACAGACTTTTTAAAAGTTCATGTGAGGTACATATGTCTCAACAGCCCAGTAGGCACTATCTAGTAACTAATCTCTGTAACGCTTTAACTTGCTCCTCAAAGACCCTCTAGCTTGGAAACTATATGATAATACGGAGAGCGTAACAAAAGTTCGTTTAGTGGGTGTCATATTATAAATTTTAAATAAAAAAAATGCGTATTATTTGTTAAAGTCTTACGATAAATCATTTTAATTTTCAGAAAGATCGGTCACAATGGAGAGAAGAAAACGCAAAATTTGTGAAATAATGTCAGCAGATATTCCAGTGCCAACGCAGCAAGAGATTCGGTTTGCTATTCTTTTTGGATATTGACGTAAGCTCAATCCTGTGGAAATATTTAGTGAATCCCAAATAGCATTTAAAGTTAATGCGCCATCCCTCGTGACTGTTTCAAAGTGGTTCTAAAGATTCCAGACAGGTAATTTTTCTTTAGAGGACAAACCTCGAGAAGGCCGCCCAAAATCTTCGACTGATTATGCAAGTGTAGCGCTGGTGAAGTCTAAAATTGACGAAGAAGAAATCATTGCTGAGGAACTGGGCTTTTATGCCATGGCTGTATCGCAAGTATTAAAAAATTATCTTGGATACACGAAGAAATCTGCACGGTTCCTAGAACTCCAGTATTTCCAAAATTTTGCTTATATGGGAGGCGCCACGCCCACTTGTCCGAATTCACCCAGTTTTTGTTCAGAACTTGCATTTATAGTTCTTAGTGTCTGAGTGAAATTTGGTTGGATTATCTCAAAAAACGTTTTCAGTATAGCATTTTGAAATTTCTACTTATGTGGGAGGTGCCATGCTCTCTTGTCCGAGTTCGTTTAGTTTTAACTTAGAGCATGCATTCAGAATCCTTAGTATTTCAGTGAAATTTAGTTGGATTATCTCAAAAAACTCTTTCAGTATAGCATTTTGAGACTTTTGGTCATATGGGAGGTACCACGCCCCCTTGTCAAATTTCACCCAATTTTTGTTGAGAACTGGCATTTATAATTTTTTGTGTCTGAGTCGAATTTGGTTCGATTATCTCAAAAATTGCTTTCAGTTTATTGTTTTGAAGTTATTGCTTACATGGGAAGTGCCACGCCCTCTTGTTTGAATTTTTCCATTTTTTTTTTCAGAGCTTGCACATAAAATTCGTAATATTTATGTGTATTTTGGTAGCATTGTCATAAAAGATACTCCTAAAGTTGCATTTTGAATATGTTTTTTGTATGGACGGTAGGCTTGAGCGTTGACCGATTTGGCTGATCAAGAATATACCATATATACTTTTCTATATTTACCAGGCCTTCTTCTATGCGTTACAAACGGAAGCACAAAATGAATATACCCTGGGTGTAAGGTATAAAAACTCTAGGATGGCACTTTAATACGTTAATGTGTTTTTTATTTTTAAGTTAACGTAAGCTTACAAAAAAATTTCTGCAGCTACCCACAGTTAAGTGTTTTTTCAAATATACTTTGTAGTATTGTGAGCTATTTCACCAAATTAATAGCTGCACTTTTGCGCACTTTCTGAGAACTTTATGTATTTTGTGGACAACATCCGCTTGTAACATAGTGAACTTGTGATAGCTTAGTTTGATGCCCTATTTGAAAAAATATATTTTTATTTACGCAAATATTCCTCTAAGGATCTGCGGCAAGCATCAATTAAATTTAAAAAAAAATAAAAAAAAATCCTCATCTAACTTCCGTTCCAGCTCATTTTTTTTTAAACTCAATATTTTTTGTTCAAAAATCTTATTATCAAATGAGCTTTATGTGGTGTGCACGTGTTGTGGATCCGCTTGATCCCATTTTTTATAAATGAGTAGATGTTACCAACAACATATCAGATATCAAACATAATTGTTGTACTTTACATATTCACGAAGTTATGTCGATTCCAGCGTATGGGAGGTGGGCTTGTCCTTGATCCGATCACGTGCACTTTCCACAAATCGATAGATGCTTCATAATACACCTCAGTTATCGAATTCCATAACAATACACTTGGCTGTTATTAATTTAAATTACAGAAAAGGTCAAATTTCCACGTTGGAATAGTATATAAAGTGAATAAAGTAAATTTCCCCTTACTGTTTAAGTCAATTCAGAATATACGAATATCCTTACAGTCTTATAATTTTTTTGAAAAAATTTAAGTGATATTTATGTATCTTACTGTACTAGGTGGGTTGAAAAGTAACCTCCTTGACTGCCAGAATGCACTGTGATCGCAAAAAAGATTATGGTGCATTATAGTCCATTGATTCCTAGGCAGACATAACAAATTTCGGAGCGATACAGCCACTTGTTTTGTTTTGACAGTAATTTTCCGGAAGATCTGCAAAATACTCCTAAGCGGCTTCGATGATGTCCTCGCGAGAGCTGAATTTTTTATAGAAGAGTCATCTTTTGAGGTTTTGGAACAGATAATAGTCCGAGGGAGCCAAATCGGGCAAATAAGGTGGATGAGGAAGCAATTTGAGCCCTAAATCGTTGATTTTAGCCATGTTTGCGGTGCTCTTGTGTGCCGGTGCATTGTCTTGCAAAAACAAAATTTTTTTTTGCTTCATGTGAAGCCGCTTCGCAGCGATTTCAGGCCTGCAATCGCTCCAATAATGCACAGTAATACTCGCTGTGGATAGTTCTTCCTTTTCCGAGGTACTCCACGAAGAGTATGCCATAGCAATCTCATCGGATGGCCCGCTGCTGCATCGGCAACCAAGAAACTTTCGAAACCAATATTTCACGATGTAAAATGAAGGAGCACTAGTCCCATAATATATATCTAACTTTTCTTTTGTTTCTTTCGCCGTTTTGGCCCTCAAAAAATATTGTTTTATGAGAGAATGAAAATCGTTGTTTTCCATACTTAACATAATGCCAAACACGTCAGCAAAAACCGGCTGTCAAAACTAAACAAATGGCTGTATCACGCTAAAATTTGATATGTTTAGCTAAATATGAATGGACTATAAGGCACTATAATCTTTTTGGTGATCGCAGCGCATTTTGGCGGTCAAGGAGGTGATTTTTTACCCCACCTAGTAAAGGATTCGAACCGTGATAGATAGAAAAATATTATTTTTATGTATAATTCAAACATGTTGGACTCTACACCAGTGACCTATGTGATGAAGAGCTTTAAAGTTTTTATTTATTGGGTGTACAAATTAAAAACTGGAATGTTTTAGCGAAATTTGATGCTTTATTGTGGAAAAATGTTACAATATATTTTATTCAAAGTATTGTCCATTGGAAGCTACAACATTTTCCCATCTTTCAGGCAATTTATGAATTCCATCCCAAAAAAATTGCGCCGGCTTGGCGGCCAAAAATGAATCGAGCCAATTTTCGATATCTTGAACTTAAGTGAACCGTATTCCTGATAGGGCATTCTGCATCGATCGAAACAAATGGTAGTCAAATGGTGCAAGGTCTGGGCTATAAAGCGGTTGAGGCAAAATTTCCCATCCATTGTTTTCCAGATAATTTTTGACTGGGGCAGCAATATGTGGCCGAGCGTTATCGTGGTGGAAAATGATTGACTCGTGTCTGGTCGCATACGTTGGTTGCTCTGCCTGGATTTTCTCTTCAATCGGATCAATTGTTGACGATAGAGTTGAGCATTAATGGTTTGCCCACCTGGCAACAGCTCATAATGGATCACACCTAGCTGGTCCCACCAAATACAGAGCATTACCTTCGAAGCGTGAATATTTGGCTTCGGCTGTGATGGGCCGGCCTCACCTTTCTTGACATACGCTGTTTTGCGCTTGGGATTATCGTAATGGATCCACTTCTCATCGCCAGTGACAAAACGATGCAAAGAACCCTTCCTTTTGTGGCGTTCAAGCAGCATTGCGGACATCAAAAATCGGCATTCGACGTCCCTTGGCTTCAACTCGTATGGCACCCGATTTCCCATCTTTTGAAAAATTCCCAAGGCTTTCCAACGTCTGGAAATTGTTGCTCGATCAACTTCCAATGGTTCTGCAAGTTCTTCTTGCGTTTGACATGAATCTTGATCGAGTAATGCCTCCAATTCTTCATCCTCATACTTTTTCGGCTGACCAGGACGTTCTTTGCCTTCGACATCAAAATCACCACTTTTAAACCGTCGAAACCACTCACGACAGCTTGAATCAGCTGGATCATAGTCCTTATAAACTTCTACAAGCAAACTATGACTTTCCGCAGCAGTTTTCTTTGCAAAAAAATGACCCAACAGAACCTCCCGCAAATGCTGTCTTTTTCTCCAATTTTCGAAGTTATTCATCGTGAAAAATAATAAAGATGCACACAAGATAAAATTGTTTTGTTGACTGATTTTGACAGCTGTCAAATGTACCTTCAAAATGACATATATATAAAGTTCGAGCTTTCACGATATTGTTAGTACGGATATCCACCGTCAAATTCCGGTTTTTAAGTTGTACACCCAATATATTAAGCAAATGTCTGTCTAACCATAAATATTTTCACTAGAATTATAAAATCCAAATAGTTAAGATATGGTAATTTATGTTTGAAGTTTAGTGTCAGTTACTTTAATAGTAAATATTACTTTATTATTTTACTATTGTAAATATTACTTTACGAAACCATCAAATAGTTCATACCCGGGTGAAGTAAAAATTATGACCCGGATTTTTCACCGTGTAATGAAGTCCTGGAAACTAGAAAGATTCACGCTCAATCTTTTATTCAAAAATAAGCCACGTCTCAAGTTTGTTTTTGTTAGATGTATAGGGATGTTTGAAGTTCTGCACTTTAACTGAGCTTAACTTTCTGTGCTTTATTTTTACATTTAAACCAATCTTTCTAGGGTCAGCTTGTAGAGCATTCTCACAGAAAACGGATTTACTAGGCCTAGTAAGAGAACAGAAATACATACATTATTCTACTTGAAAGGATATATGACATCAAAACAGTTCTAGGATGTTGAAAAATTTCATTGCGGAGGTACAAAGGTAATTTTTACTCTACGCCTCTCTATAATAAAAGTTCCACCGGAACTAGCATTCATTCGTTCTTGAAATCATAAGCCAAGCTAGTTAGCACATGACGGGGCTGCAGCAAAGGTACACCGTTGACAGTGATAAAGTTAAATGTAGAGTTCAAAAACTTTTCATACTTAGTTCAAAATTTATCACTTTAAGTAGAGGCTAGAACAGTGTTTAAAAATTTAACAGGATAACGCATTTATTTACATTAGGACTCAGAAGTTTACGGTTTCCATTTTTGTTTTTTTTTTTTTTTTAAACTCGCAAGTGCAGAATACAGATATCTTTGCTGAGGAGTTTGAAACAAGTCGAGTCATTACTATATATATCATTTCAAGATAAAATTTCAGGTCATACTACTTTTGAACAACGATTGATGTTTGAACGCATGGCTGTAAAAAACATGTCAAAAGTCAATTTCTTCTTTTTTTATGCAAAAATCGCTATCACTCTATGCGATATGACAAAAAGTGCAATAAAAATAAAATTATTTTTAAATCAATGGTAATAAAATTTCAAATTGCGCTGCCAAAAGAACATCGTCAATAAAAACATCATATTCATACTGGATGATATCCTTTCGAAAATCTCAACTTTCATTGTGTTCAGTCAATTCATTTAAAATTGACAACACAAATCAATTGAGTCATTATCCTTGAAAAAGCATAAAAACAAACAAAAACAAAAGCAACAACAAAAGCAATAAGTAAATAAATAAAAAACTTTTCACTGCATTTTCCAGTCATAAATCACTTTCGCCAAAAGTTTTGTCGTTATAAATTTTATTTTCGTTGTTTTTTTTTTTTTTTGTCCCAAAAGTCATATGTGCAAGTGTATGTGTGTGTGTGTGTGAGCATAAGGAAAAAGGGAAATTTTTTATGAGTTTTCTTGCATCCCCCTACTTCTACTTGTATCTTCACTTTAATTCATATGTTGATGATCGGGCAGGACTTTGTAGAGCAGCAACACAGACAGTGGCATATCGAGACTAGGACCACCAGCATAGTACAACGAACTACGGCGGCATGTCATACAAACAGTGACAGCGAGACAAACGACAGACAAACAGAGAAGAAACAAACAAACAAATAATAAAAAATATTCGAAAAGAATCGTTTGCTGAAGTTAACGACAAAGTAGTTGTGTGATGAATTCATGAGTTTGGAAAATTTTACATTAGACTCTTCAGAGATATGAAATCAAAAAATGGTATAAAAGCATTAAAAATATTTTTTCGATTATTTTCAACGTTAAATTTTCACCATTTCGATTCTCAATATTCTTGTTTGAATTTGTCAATGTTTTTCAATTTTGTCAACATTTTTTTTGACTTCATCAGCTTTATCAACATTTATCACCACTGTCAATATTTTTAAAATTTATCAAAATTCTGCGACTTTATCAACATTTTTCGACTTTGTCAACATTTTGCGTCTTTATCAACATTTTGCGTCTTTATCAACATTTTTCAAGAATTTTTGTTTTGATTTCATCAACATTTTTGGACTTCTTCTTTTTGGATTTCAAATTTTGATTTTATCATCATTTTTTCACTTAATCAGAATTGGTTGACTTCGTCAACATTTATCGCTTTATGAACATTTCTTGATTTCGGCAACATTTTTTGACTTTGTCAACATTTTTCTAATTTTTTCAATTTATCAATATTTTTCGTTTTTGTCAAAATTTTTCAAAACTTCCAGTATATGTCGATTTTTTATTTTTTTTTTTTACATAGGTATCAAAGATGAGATGATTTATGAACTTTCCCTTATGAAAAATGCAAACGAAAATCTTTGATATTGAATTGCATTTCAATATGAAGACAAAATCACATTTGTACATTCATACATACTCTTGTGTGTATATCCTTTGTGGTTAAATCCTGCCAGCATTGTTACACATAAATAGTTTAGCATATGAAAGAAGGATAAAAACAAATGCAATTGAAACAACAAAAAAGTAATAAAAATAACTAAAACAACGACCATAAAATTTGTTTTGAGCATACGGGAAATCTCAAGTGCAGCAGCAGCAGCACGAGAGTTTTAAAGGAATTTTCGTATACCAAGACAAGTGCATACATAGGAATACACGTAAAGGATGCATATGTCGGGAAACATGTGGCGCACTTGAACTTAAACGATTTTTCAGCGTAGTTTTTATTCTTAAACAATTTTTTATATTTTTTTTTTTTTGTCTTTTCAAAGTATAAAACAAAAATGTCCCGCCATAAAATACTTGTCGTCGCCATTGTCGCGTCATACAAATGTGAGGCTGTACAGTAGGGCTGTTCAAAAAAAAAAAATTTTCCGAATTTCCAAGATATACTTTGGCATCACGATCTACATCATGACAGAATATCCCAAAAAATTTTTCAGATTTTTAAATTCATATTTAAAGGTGGCTCAAAGCAGAAATATATTTTTATTATTTTTTTTTTTAGCATAAATTATAAAATGTTGTCAAACAATTTGAAAAATTTGTTTTAGAGTAACTTAAAAACATTCATTTTGTTTGTTTTTTAATGAACTTTAAAACCTACGTTGTAATTTTGACACAAAAAATTTTACACTTCTTAAAAAACGAAAAACTGCCCTAAGAAGGCGAAATTTTACGGTTTTTCAAAGAAAAAAGTCATCGTGCTTTAAACGAATTGAACATTTTTTAATTTACAAGATCTCATTCAAAAGAGCTCTTAAAAACCTTCAAGACAAGACATGTTAAGACTTTTTTGGGCCAGCAGGCTCGATGACATAACGTTTGAAACATAGTAATGCAGCCCTGGGAAGGGCAAAACGCTTTTTATTCAAGAGGGAGGCATCGTACAAAAAAAAGCCCATGGCATAAAATGCTTAAAATCATCCAGGGAACAAGTGTAAATTGTTTTTTTTTTTTTTACTTAATTTTAGAAAAAAAATTTTTTCAACGTCATTTTTAATAAACTTTTCAAAAAAAAAAAAAAACAATTTACACTTGTTCCTTGGATGATTTTAAGCATTTTATGCCATGGGCACTTTTTTGTACGATGCCTCCCTCTTGAGTAAAAAGCGTTTTGCCCTTCCCAGGGCTGCATTACTATGTTTCAAACGTTATGTCATCGAGCCTGCTGGCCCAAAAAAGTCTTAACATGTCTGGTCTTGAAGGTTTTTAAGAGCTCTTTTGAATGAGATCTTGTAAATTAAAAAATGTTCAATTCGTTTAAAGCACGATGACTTTTTTCTTTGAAAAACCGCAAAATTTCGCCTTCTTAGGGCAGTTTTTCGTTTTTTAAGAAGTGTAAAATTTTTTTTGTCAAAATTACAACGTAGGTTTTAAAGTTCATTAAAAACCAAACAAAATGAATGTTTTTAAGTTACTCTAAAACAAATTTTTTAAATTGTTTGACAACATTTTATAATTAATGCTAAAAAAAAAAATAATAAAAATATATTTCTGCTTTGAGCCACCTTTAAATATGAATTTAAAAATCTGAAAAATTTTTTGGGATATTCTGTCATGATGTAGATCGTGATGCCAAAGTATATCTTGGAAATTCGAAAAATTTTTTTTTTTTTGAACAGCCCTACTGTACAGGGATTTGTGTTTTTTTTTCCTCTTCACTACTTTTGCTAAAAGTATCAGATTTTTAAATTTAACAGAAATGCGGGCTGAGATTTTTTGCAGCAGGATATGCAGGATGATTAAATGTGCTGCGATTGGAAAAACGTGTTAAGGAATTCTTTGAGGAATTTATGTTTGCGTATAATGAACAGAAGCCACGAATTTTAACGTTCAATCTACTGGTGTTCATTTTGAATCTTCAATTCAACGAAATATTTTATTTTGAAGTACGAAACCATTGAGATGAAAATCGTTTAAGGTTGTTGCTTTTGCATGGATAATGAAATAAAGTTGCTTCTCCACAAAATTTCGAAGTTAGTACCATTTTGAACTACAAATCAAACAAATCGATTGAAATGCGGCTTTAAATTGAAAATTTATCTTTCTAAATATAAAAAGCATATCGTTACCACCTACTTCTCTAAACGAAAAATCGGGAATAGTACGTTTACCTTACTTTATTGAAAAAGATTCCTAGAAAATGTATATACATAGTGTACCTTTTTGAAAGAAAAATCAAATAGATCACTTTTTGAACAGAAAATTTAATATTTTAATTATTTGAACAAAAACTGTAAAAAGAATTCTTTGGCAATAAAAATCTAAGAAACGTTGAATGAAACTAAAGTACCAGATTATAGATCGAGGCATCTCTTGATACATAGCCGAAAACTAACAATCTTTTTGAAAATTAATTTCAATAGCGTAAATTTTAGTAAATGAACCTGAAAACTGAACTTGAAATTTGGTACCTTTATGTACGAAAATTCGAGAGAAGCACTTTTTTGAACGAAAAATTCGAACAAAGTACTTTTTTAAACGTAAATGTGAATAAGGTTCCTATTTGAGAGGCAATTAAAATAACGAACCTTCATGTACGCAAACGCAATCAATGCACCTTTTACAAACCAAATTTTGAAAATGTAAAACCGGGTAAATCTCCGAAAAATTAACCAAAACATGCCTTTTTGGACCCCACCTATTTTTTTTATTTTTTTATAACTTGAAGGTATAGAATATGATGACCTGAACATAAGAAACATGTTAGAAAAATGAAAATAAACTTTCAGGCTTACCATATGTTCTTTTTTAAAGTTTCGCTTAAGCAAAAGTAACAAAAAAAAAACCGGGTGGCAGCACCGAAAATTTTGTAAAATTTTAAAAAAGTTTATCTGGACGTTTCTGAAACCAAAAATTTCTATTTTGTTAAAAATATTAAGATATGAGTAACAACCAGGTGGCAACCTTATATATTAACATTCGATTTTTTAAAAGGTTATTCAAGCGTTTATTCAAAAAAAAAAAAAATCTAACAGCAACAAAAAGCAGGTGGAGGGTTTCTAACGGAGAATGATGAAATGTACCAAAAAACAACGGAGAATGATGAATCGGAGAATGGCGAAATATTGCAAAAACAGTAATATTACAATGAAAATAGCATTTTTTTTTATAAAGTTAAAACTAGTGAATAGCCCCTGTTTATTGTTTTATTTATATAAAGAAAAAATAATATGTTTAGTAATATAAAAAAAAAACTTACGCGGAGAATGATGCACACTTGAGTTCTTTACAAAATTTTAAAACTTTTTTAAAAAAATACACACGAACTATCGAAAAACTAAAACTGACTTAACTGAAAATAAGATAAATCTCCGTTTTCTCTTCACTTTCAGTTCTCTATTTACTCAATATTAAAAAAATGTACAGTTAAAATAAGAAAAACTGAGCGGAGATAGTCTACATTGAGAAACCAAACTCTGCGGTGGTTAATTCTATATAAAAAAACATTTTTGAAAGAGTTAACATAGGAAAACAGTAGCTGAAATATATAAACCAACAATGTCGAATGAATAGAAAAAAACGTCATATGCGAGACTGGTCAATTAAGTGCACTAAGAAGCGGTTAGGGACTGGACGGAGAATGAGTTTTTAACACCTTATGTTATAATTTCATAGTAAAATATTAAAATTTTTTTTTTTTTTAAGCAATTCGTATAGAACTTCTAGTTAAGTATCTGTACTAAATAGTTAAAATATAAAATTTTAAATTTAAGCATGGTTTTGAGCACCGGGATATTGAACGGTACATTTTTTGGAGACTCACAAATGGTACACTTTTGAGCAATAATTTTAATCAAGAACCACAAAATCTATTGAGGTACTTTTTGGTACATAACCGAGAACTGGATATTTCCTTAAATGTCAATTTATATAGAGCACATTTACTCCAAAATGTACCATTTTTGAATAACATAAGTTTGGTGCATTTAAGAACGAAAATTCAATAAGGTAACTTTAGAAAAAAAAAAAAAAAATATGTAGGAACTCGAACCAGGTAGCTAATTAAAATTAAATGAACTGAAAATGAAATAAGACATGTTTTTTCACGCAAACGCAAATTATGTACTTTTTAAGGTACCGCGAAAATGTACTTTTTTGCACAAATGGTACCAATTTTAACAAAACTTTAAGTAGTAGCCAGTTTACATTTTGAGTAATGTTATTTTACTACAGCTTGAATAAAGGTAACTTTTAGAATGCAAAATCGCCATCGCAACATTAAGGACGTTTGCATTACGTTTGAAAAGTAAAGTAACATTGCAAACATGAAATCTTATAACGTTTGGTCAAATCAAATAAGGTAAAATTTTAAAACAGAACACGAATTAAGAACTTTTTGAATGGAAAAAGCAATAGACTAACTTTTTGAATTTAAAAATAGATACATACTTTAAAATTTTCGAACATAAAATAAAACAACACACTTTTTAAATGCAATCGAAGTACCTTTTTGTCGAAGAGATTGATCAAAGTACATTTTGTAGCATAGAAGTGAATAAGGCAACAACAACGAAAAACAAAAAGGTACATTCTTGAGCATTTAGTCTTTTATATTTATTTCTTCTTACTCAGTTTTCTTTCATTTTTGGGAATAATCATTCAAAGTCAGACCAAAAATAAAGGGCGTGTGTGATTGAAAGTGCTGCTGTGTTTGGTGTGGTCTACCATGTTCATATGTTCTTTTGGTCGTGGGTTCAATCCCTAACGAAGCAATGAAATTTTTTTTTTATTTTAATTTTTTGTTAGTTTTTTTTTTTTATTATCTTAAAATTTTGTATTGTTTTGTAATAAAAAATCGGCTTAGGCAGTTTTTACTTATCGCCAGAGATATTATTAAATATATTTTGCTGTAAATATTTTAAAATTTTATCATACTTTTTTGTTTCTTGTTTGTTTTTCGCTTTTTTGTGATATTACTTTACCTTCCGGACAAAAAGAATGTTGCTACTTTGGAAAATCAATCGATCGAAAGACGTACATAAGTACAATTTTTAAGTTGAAAAACGCACTTCAAACTTTCTAGGTACGTATACTCAGACTGTACTTGCTAAAAGCGCTGCGTATACTTGCAAGTAGAGAAAAAGTTATCTATTGTTTTATACATTTTGCTGTTTTCCTTTTTATACGTAGTTTGCATTATGCTGCAACCAATTTTTGAAATACTTTAAAAATTTTTTTTATCTTCATCGAAGTTTTATCTTCCAATTTCTTTTAGCGAAGATTTCAAACAAAGTGCAAAATCTTGTAATTTTAATGGTGTTGAGTTGAGCTTCTTCTTCATATTTCGCCATGTCAAAATAAATACTGGTGGGATGGTAAGAGCCTTGCTAAGGTTAGTAAAAGTTGTTGCTTCATTTTGAAAATGCTAAGAACAAATAATTGCTTAGGCGAAAAAGTGACTAAACTATCAGGTAATAGCTAAAGACAATTAATAATGCAGTAAATCTCACATTTTTCAAGTCAAAAATAAAATGCTTAAGCAAAAACCAGCATTTATACTACTAAAACTTCACAACAGCTTGTGAAACATTTCAACAGCATTTGCAATTTCTGTTTAAATTTTATAGAGAGAACACTGACAGAAAGCGAAAACTGCTGCTTTTCCCATTTGTCAGCGATATTTGTGCATCTAAAATCAAATATTCAAATGAGCCAAAACAAATAAGTAATTTAAATTTTAAAACAGCAAATCAGTATTAAAAATTAAAGCTTTCAAATGCAAGATAGTAAAGAAAAACGACACAAAATAAACAGACATTTTCCACTGAAAGCGAAATCAATGACAAACATGTGAAATGAAGTGGAAAAAGTTTGCGCTGCATGCGTTGCAAATCAAATAGGCTGCTGCTGCTGCAGGACAAACGTGGCACTGCTGCATGGCAGCAACAAAAAAAAAAGTAGAAAAAAAGCACGACAAGCATGACGCCGCCAAACTTTTCAATGCGCGCTGCCTTAGGCAGACATTTGGAAAAATAGCAGCACAGCAAACACACACACAGACACAAACAAAATGAAAGCGTAGCAGAGAGACAAACGTATACAAATCAGAGTGAAACAGCATTCACAAACAAACATTAAAAAAAGAAAAAGAAAAAAACTGAAATCATTGCACGAATGAATGAGAAAATGGCGTACAAAACGGAAGTCGTCGGGTCCTACAAAGTTTTGCGCAATATTGTTGAGTTCCTGCAGCAGCAGCAGCGGCAGCAACACTCTGAACAACTCAATACAATGCAGCAATGCTGCAGGCTTTAGCGACGACGGCAAGCAAAAATACAGTGGGAATATGTTGCATTAGAAATTATGTGTTTTAATCAAATATTTTAGTCGTATAAGTACACTGCTGCTCAGAAGTTTGTAGTTTAAAGATTTGCTTACATATTCGCTTGTAGCTTACTTTAGATTAAACCAGCTCAGAGCAGACCAGAACAGATCAGATCTAAAATCAGGCCTCGCTGCCAACAAAGCTGACCAATATATGAATATCACTTGATTAAGTGGGCTATCGCAAGATCAATTATTGAAAATGAAAAAAAATCACATAGTAGTAAGTATAGCGATAGTAATAAATCCCCCCTCGCAAAGTGAAGAAAGTAGAAGAATCCTTAGGAGACTTAAACATCTCCGTGACCCGGCAGATCCCGAGTTTTTCACTCTGGAAGCAGTGGTAGCCGCTGTTCAGAAAGCAAAGCCGTCTAAATATAGGTTCTCACTGAAGTGCCATGCCCACGCTAAAGAAGTTGCCTCTATCGGCGATGCACTATCTAACTCAGATTTTCAATCACACCATCGCTTGCAGGAACATATCCCCATGTAGAGGTGCATCGGCACCTTGGTGATACGCCCATTGATTTGCTGCGCTCCAGCCCATAATTTCAGTGAAATATTGCTATCGAGAGAGGCAAGATGCATGCTTGCGCAGCTTAGATCGGGTTCTTCTATCTTCCTCGTAAGCTACCATTCTCAAATCATTAAAAGCACCGCGAATCGGTGCCCATTATGCAGAGGTAGCCCACTTATTTAACTGTCATTTCCGTCCGGGGGTTGGGGTGTCACCGTCAGAAGATAGTGTCAGTTGATAGCCTTTTTTGTTTCATAGCTGTTAGGGTTGTGGAAAAAGATTGTCTCTTGTCCAACACTGCAGAGAGGCATTGGTTAGGAGTGTTGCAGCCGGTCAAACCTTATTGTTCGGATATAAGAGGTGTAGAAGTTGTTGACTGAATGGTCGAAATGGAGGCGAAAGATGGTGAAGCTTGTGGTGGTGGAGGATTTAGGTCCTCCCCACCAGTTTGTTGTGAGTTGTTTGATTATCAACATGTTGAAAGTGATGGTTAGCCGCCTGATAAACGTTGGTTAACAAGAGCTTCATGCAGGAGTGATGGTGAAACGGAACTTGAGAGGTTGTTGGTTGGACATTGTCCCATGTCTGGACCCAAGCAGCCTGCTGCCTCCCAGCGGCAACCCCTTGTAATGATGGTTGACAGTGGCACTGTTGACCGCGGTGTTGCTGTGGGCTACCAGCCAACGCGGTAAGGTGGAAGAGCGATGACGGATTTTCCCTTTAATCTTCAATTGTCACGTTACGCATATGGCAAAGTGTTCAATAGCAAGTCAAGACAGGATTTCGAGGGTTTTTCTGAGAAATCCGAACTTGTTAACATGTTCTCACGACTCATAGTAAGTCAAGTCATACATGGTAAAGTGGTTATAGCTACCTTGGGTAGGGTTACTTCTCCCAAGAAAGTCTAGAGGTTTCTCGAAGATAGGGATGCACCAAGAAATGTGTTTCCACAATCCATGATAAATCGACATGGGTGATTAGTCCCAGACTGATTAGAGTCATACTGACAGTCCCTTACTGCTACGAAATTTGACCAAAGAATATTGTGGTACCGCGGGAGTCAGTATCTCTTTGGAGCAACCGGTTCGCTGGATATTCCAACTAACTATTGGGCCGGCCTTTTGGGGAATTTCGTGGCAGCTGTGGTTTGGATCTAAATCGTAGGAAGAGCTTAAAGTTAGGTGTGGAGTTGCATACTCAACTGGTCGCCATGACCCAAAGAATGGTCCTCATTTTCCTACCATTAGAAGGAATTGTGTCTGATCGCATGATTCTAAAAAAAGGAAAACCGCCATTGGCATTATGCTGATTGACGGTTGTGCTGTCTGTCGTAATACTGAACCAATTATGGAAAACATCGTGAGATTAAGCTATCATGAAAAGAAAGATTAAGGCTTTATTTGAAATACTATCCGATACCTATCCGATTTTTTTAATTTTGGCAAAAGAGCTCTGGAATTAGTGCAACAACAGAAAGTGCCACGCAGAACTAGTTTCTTAGAAATATATTCCGATTGATCTGTATGAAGCTTTTGAAAAAACTATTAGGGAATAGTTTAAGTAACATAAGAAAGCTTAAATAATTTCCTTTCATCCGATGCCCCACAAGTATCTAAAATTTAGGCTAACTCGAAAAATAGACCCAACAATTTTCAGACAGTCCTTTTCTCAATTTTGTTGTCTGTTTTATTGATATAAAAGGAAAAAAACTGTCCACTGTGCAACAGTGTGACAACAGACGGCGTAATGCTAAGCGGAAGTTAAAATGAATGAACGAACGCACTGTCTCTTCGTTCAACTTGAAAAAGGGATACCAGCAGCAGCAGAGTAGCAGTAGCAGCAGCTAAGATGGTGGTAGTGTAGGGACGACAGATAAACTAAAGGTATGTGGGATGCTGTAAGACGAAAACGGACGACGGGCGGTAAAAAAAAGCTGTCACACGGAAAATGCCGCATTGCAAAAGTACGCCGAAATCGGCCAGCGGTGGAATTGGAGCGACAGAACAACAATAACAACAGCACAAATAGTATGTGTGTTTATTTGCTTGTATAATAATGTGCCTGTGTATGTTTGAAAAAAATAGATGAAAATAGCAAGTAAATGTCTAACGGAAATGGCAGACTTTGGAAAAAGTTTTCATTTCAATGCGCTTTGAAGAAAAAGTCAGCATAATTTTCCCAAATTGAATTCGATGAAAGGCGAATGAATGAGCAAATAATTTCTGAAAATGAAGGAAGGTATACGAAAAGGAAAAAAAGAAAATAAGTTGAGGTAAAGGATGAGTATTGGAAATTAAGAAAACTTTCATTTGATAGAGTAAAGAATAGAAATAAAGAAATTGATAGAAAATGTGATTATTGAGTGGATAAGATTGACTGACTGCATACACTCGTACGATGGATTAAAGATATTTAAATGAGTGTGATTTCAATATGTAAATTTTACAACAAAAATTTATACAAAAAAAATGTGGAAACACTACATTTTGAAAAATCATTTAAAACACTTCATCATTTTCAATACGAGTTCCGCCTAAATTTTTATTGCATCCTTTATTAAGTCAGAATCTTACTGCTATTTTTGCTGACATTTCTTTGTAGGAAAAAGTATTATCACCAGTGATAATCATTGTTATTTATTTAAGCATTTAATGCAATAATAACCCACTACTACTGTGCATAATTAATAAGGTCAAATTGTTTAAAAAATTAAAAATTCAAATGAAGCAAAATGTTGCAGTAACCAATTTCGAGTGCACAGCAAACACTCCAAGTCATTGCAAATTAAAATGTTGCCGGATTTTTCTTTAAAGAAAACAATTGCTTACAATAAACATCTTCATTCTTTGCTTTTGCATATAGCTGGGATTGTCTTAAAGAGACAATGAGGAAAAATGGAAATGATTACAAAGGCAACAGATACTGACCGTAGTTGATTAATTTGCTCATTTAAAGTGAGAAGGTGGGAATATATAACCATTGTGATGTTAAAAATAAAGTGATGTTCTCCGATACAAAACTGGTCAAACTTTCATCACATTCAACTTTGATCACATTCCTACTTGTTTTTAACTTAAATGCAATTTCAGAGTACTACATTCCAAAGGAAAATCATCGAAAAAAGCTATATGATATCGAGAGATTAAAGTTTCATTGAGAAATATGAAAATTCTGAAAGGAAATGGCAAATTTCGAAAATCGCTGGAAATCATCAATAATATTGAAATTATTGGATAATGGCTATCATGCATGTTCTCAAATCCTATTTTGATCGGAATTGGAATGGAATCAGTCATAAGGTGCTCTGCATTTCCTATTCTAACCTAACCTAACCTAACCTAACCTAACCTAACCTAACCTAACTTAACTTAACTTAACCTAACTTAACCTAACTTAACCTAACTTAACCTAACCTAACCTAACCTAACCTAACCTAACCCAACCCAACCTAACCTAACCTAACCTAACCTAACCTAACCTAACCTAACCTAACCTACCTAACCTAACCTAACCTAACCTAACCTAACCTAACCCAACCCAACCTAACCTAACCTAACCTAACCTAACCTAACCAAACCTAACCTAACCTAACCTAACCTAACCTAACCTAACCTAACCTAACCTAACCTAACCTAACCTAACCTAACCTAACCTAACCTAACCTAACCTAACCTAACCTAACCTAACCTAACCTAACCTAACCTAACCTAACCTAACCTAACCTAACCTAACCTAACCTAACCTAACCTAACCTAACCTAACCTAACCTAACCTAACCTAACCTAACCTAACCTAACCTAACCTAACCTAACCTAACCTAACCTAACCTAACCTAACCTAACCTAACCTAACCTAACCTAACCTAACCTAACCTAACCTAACCTAACCTAACCTAACCTAACCTAACCTAACCTAACCTAACCTAACCTAACCTAACCTAACCTAACCTAACCTAACCTAACCTAACCTAACCTAACCTAACCTAACCTAACCTAACCTAACCTAACCTAACCTAACCTAACCTAACCTAACCTAACCTAACCTAACCTAACCTAACCTAACCTAACCTAACCTAACCTAACCTAACCTAACCTAACCTAACCTAACCTAACCTAACCTAACCTAACCTAACCTAACCTAACCTAACCTAACCTAACCTAACCTAACCTAACCTAACCTAACCTAACCTAACCTAACCTAACCTAACCTAACCTAACCTAACCTAACCTAACCTAACCTAACCTAACCTAACCTAACCTAACCTAACCTAACCTAACCTAACCTAACCTAACCTAACCTAACCTAACCTAACCTAACCTAACCTAACCTAACCTAACCTAACCTAACCTAACCTAACCTAACCTAACCTAACCTAACCTAACCTAACCTAACCTAACCTAACCTAACCTAACCTAACCTAACCTAACCTATCCTAGGATAGTCAAAAAAAACTATCCCGCGACAATTAGTTTCTCCATTAGTTTCTCCATTATCTATGAATTTTTTAAATGAGGGTTACTCATTGAAAGTTCTTTGTCTAATTAACTCTGCCCAAAAATACTAAAACTATTGTGGCAGTCAAGATTGTCAAGCTTTTTCGTGATGCAAGACATTATAATATGCAATAGTTCAGGACCGTAAGGAATTGGGAGTTTATGCAACTACAGGGTGGCTGATTCGAACTGTTACCAACTTCAGATAGACTTATCTGACAGATGGAACATGACAGCTGTCTAAAAATTGGCATGATGTTAGTTCTTTCTATTGTCAACAAGTAACCAAAAGCATTTGCGCGTCAATTTATTGAAAATAAAAAATTTTCGAAATGGAATTCAAACGTAATAGTGTGATTGCTCTTTATTTGGCTGGAAAATCGCAACCAGCAATTGTTCGTGAGCTGAACACGTTACAATGGTACCGGCAGCGTTGCCAAACGACATGGTGGTGGTCGGAAAATAACTGCAACATCACCAGAAATGGTTCGAAATTTGAGGGCCAGAATTGAGCGAAATCCGAGACGCAGTGGCAGACAAATGGCTGCCGAGCTGAAAATATCGTGTGAACGAATAAAACACATATTGTCAAACAAGCTCGGACTAAAGGCCCTCAAGTTCCAAAAGGCGCATGATCTCACTCCTGCTCAAAAAAAAGTTAGGCTCGATAGAGCCAAGGAGTTGTTGCGCTTGCACGCCGCCGGAAATCTGTCACAAATTGTCTTCTCTGATGAAAAAAATTACTGTATCCAGCAATATGTAAAGAAACAAAATGATCGGGTTTACTTGACAGAGAGGTCCTACAAAAATTTGAATGTTCGTTTGGCCACCAGGACGCAGGCACCACCGCATGTGATGGTTTGGGCTGCAGTGACTGCTGATGGGCGCTCACCACTCGTTTTTTTGGCCGCTGGCGTCAAAGTAAACGCCCAGGTGTATCGTGAATCAGTGTTGGAGGGTGCTTTACTACCGTGGGCACGCAAACATTTCGGTCGCAAGCCATGGACATTCCAACAAGACTCGGCACCGTCACACAAAGCTCGTGTGAATCAAGAATGGTTAGAAAAAAATGTTCATAGCTTCATTTCTGCTCAACAATGGCTCTCAAATTCGCCTGATGCGAATCCGCTGGATTTCTCAATCTGAGGTATGTTGGACAGGAAGGTCTTGACTAAAAAATACCAGAGCGTTGATGCGCTAAAAGTGGCCCTTCAACGAGAATGGCGCAAACTTCCACAAAATCAAATTCGTGCAGCATGCGACTCGTTCTTCGACCGCCTACGGGCCATAGTTAAGGCCAAAGGTGGCCATTGAACATTTCCCAACAATTATAGCGTTTGATCAATAAAATCTGTGCATGGAAACTAAAAATATTGTCTTTTGAATTGGTAATACTTCGAATCAGCCACCCTGGTCAATCTATTTGGGGAAAAGTTGCCCTTATTTCAAAGGGTGATAACTCGGAATGTTAGGATCCAATTAAACAAATTTAAAGGTATGGTTTGATAAACAAGATTAGGGCTATTAGATGCCATCAAAAGAATTAAACTACATCATCTCCTGGAACTTCACCGTAAGATTCAAAACAGCGCTTTCTCAGCTTCAAACGCGGATATCTCGAAATCCTGTAGTAAATGAGCAATTTTTGCCTCGGATTCGAATTCAGTGTCAAAAAGTACGTTACAGTACATATGTCTACTTACAGGTTCATTAAATTTTTTTATTTTGATTGCCTGTGAAATTGGTAAAATTGTAGTGCAAAAGTGAGTTGAAAAGTTACCCTTAACGACCATAGGGGCACCGGTGTCCCATTTTGAATTTTATTATTTATCAATATACTAAACTTAAATAATGGTTCAATTAATGTATAAAACGACAATTTACTTACCTGACAACAGTTATTTCGCACTATAAAACGCTTAAAAACACTTTAACACCTATAAATTCTGTAAAGTATAGCAATAGTGCATCACACAAACTGTCACATTAGAACGATCATACAAAAATAACGGTTCTTCTGATGGCGATGCCAGATTAAATAGAAATGAAGGAAGCGTTTAGAAATTGATAAATGTCAAAATTAGATAAATCTGGTTCTTAATTATTTAAATATAATTTATTTTTGTCTTGGGACACATATGTCCCTATGGTCCTCAAAGGGTTATACAAAGTACTTTAAGAATCGATATTAATACATACTTGGGAATGTATATAAATTAAAGTATATATAATAGAGTTATATTGTATTATAAAATACATAATATATAAGATATCGAAATTTTTCAAGTATCAAATCATATATGTATCTGTAAATGAAAACCGCAGTGTTGGAATGTTGTTCATTTGATGGTTTTTTTTTAGTTCTGATAAACACTTTTTGTTTTCCTTAACCTACTTTTATCCGTACGCAAAAAAAAAAAAAGAAAAAAATAAAAAACCTTTACAAAGATAAAATAAATTCATAATAAGATTAAATTAAAGCGTTCCAGGAAACAGAAAAAAGTTTAAAAAAAAAAAACGAAAATAAATAAAACTTATTAACCGAGAAGTGCAACAAAAATGGGGGAGTAAAAAAGGAACGCTGGTTCAATGTGAAAAAAAAGTAATTCTTGTTAACCCAGTTATCCTTTGTCAGGATATACGTGTAAACTACAAAGAAATTGTGCAACGTAATAAAAAGTGAAAAAAAGAGCAAAAAAGAAAAAAATTTAAAATGAAAATCGAAAAATGTAAGTGAAAAATTTCATTTGCAATTTTATAGCAAGGATTTTTTTTTTACTTTTTTATGCTGCATTTACTCTGTTTCAGATTTTTTCAAGTTGGTGGTTCATTTAATTTTTAATTTTTACTGTACTTTAAGTAAAAGTAAGAATTCTTTGTATCGCGAAAACACGAGGACATGGGTCTTTGATTTAGACATTTAAGTATTTGGTTTCTGCTGAAAATTTTTAAATTTTTCTCATACTCTGGTATACATTTTACAAGATATTAACATTAGATTAGATGAAATACTTTTTTAAATTTTTAAAATCCTATAAATAAAATATTTTTTAAAACGACTTCCTTCCATATACGTCAATCCTTAGTGTCAAAACGAACTCTCAAAATGTTGCATATCATTTCACGAAATTCTATGAAAACAGAATATAAATTCTTGGAAAAACCAAAATATTTGTCATATACTCCTTTGTTATACTTATAATAAGCGAAATAAACGAAGCAAGATAACAAATGTGGCGTGAATGCAAAAATAATTTCAACGAATTAAAAAATGTAGGATCTAGACACATCATCAACTACTCCTTGCAGCAGCAAATTTGCTCATACAGTGAGAGAATGAAAATTATGAGAAAGATCCTTCATCTTGAGAAGCATTTGCATAGATCACGCACTCTCAAAGAGAATCTGGATCATTACTATCTCAAAGTAGATAGCTCAAGTACAAACTCAATGCTGCACACTAGAAAATTATAGTTTACTTTTCTTACTTTTGATTCCCTTTAGTATTGATTTTAAACTTTTTTGGTATTAGATTCCGATTTTGTTCCAAAAAATTTTGTAGTTTATTCCAAAAAAGTATGAAATTTATTCCAAAATAGTTTAAAATTAATACTTTTTTTGCCATTGCTCCATATAAATACTTTTTGGTTTTAAAATTCAACTAAAATTTTTACTGTGCGTTAGATGGAGCTAAAAGCTATTTTACATAAGAAAAAATATGGTAATCACTTAATCAGATTTTTTATATGTATATAATGAACATTTTTCGAGCTTTACGGAACTGTATATTGGCATCCATTTGGATCTGTTATCTTAAATTTTACACAAGTCTTAGTTCAGTAACTTTCAGCACTTAAATGAGCTTTGAGAAAATTCAGTGATGATAAGGGTTGAAAATCATAATTTTTTGGGTTGACTTGACATGGGCTTTCCCTGCTGCTAAAATTTTCACGTTAACAGCAACAAAAATATTTAAAAATTTAGTAAAATTATTCATAAAGGATGACTCATTTACCAAAAGTAAAGTTTTTCTACAACCAAATGATGTCGTTGCCACGGCTGTTGCTATTTTTGGTGGGACTACTACTGACTGTCAACAAATTACAACAATAAAACTTAAGTTGAAGAGGAAAAAATCAGCAACAAATTTATTATGCAGACAACTTTTTCCATATGAACATATCCATACAAATGTATATAATATACACATACTCTCACACAAAAAAAAAAAAAACAAAACAAAGCAGGACTAACACGCATAGCTCTAACATGTGACAATGTGAAGTTTTTCAACAATTTTGCTTTTTTGTTTATAAAATTTCCAAAAATGTACAAATTTTCCCCCTTTTTTCCTCCGTAGTTTTTGTTGTCGTTGTTGCCAGTTTTTATTGAAATGATGTCTAAATGAGTTGTGATTTTTTGTGCTTAACGCTTGTTAATTTGGTTGTTTTCATTTGTGTGTGCATATTTGTTTGGTTGTGTTAAGGACTAACTTCAAAATCGTTTAAAAATGCGTGAAGTTATGCATTTTCACATGGTAACATTTATTTATTTATTTACGGTAGACACACAAATTTTTCCAATTTAAAATTCAGTACAGCTTTGGTCATGCTGCCATTTTCCAGCGCTAATATTTTGAAAATTTTCGTTTTGTGAATTCTTGATTTTTTTTGTCACAATTTCCCAGTACCTGCTTATCAGCATTTCAATAGTTCTGTATTTTTGGTGAATTTTAATAAAATCTATCAACATTTTATCAAAATTTTTCGACCATACCTTAAGGTAAGGTAAGGTAAGGTAAGGTAAGGTAAGGTAAGGTAAGGTAAGGTAAGGTAAGGTAAGGTAAGGTAAGGTAAGGTAAGGTAAGGTAAGGTAAGGTAAGGTAAGGTAAGGTAAGGTAAGGTAAGGTAAGGTAAGGTAAGGTAAGGTAAGGTAAGGTAAGGTAAGGTAAGGTAAGGTAAGGTAAGGTAAGGTAAGGTAAGGTAAGGTAAGGTAAGGTAAGGTAAGGTAAGGTAAGGTAAGGTAAGGTAAGGTAAGGTAAGGTAAGGTAAGGTAAGGTAAGGTAAGGTAAGGTAAGGTAAGGTAAGGTAAGGTAAGGTAAGGTAAGGTAAGGTAAGGTAAGGTAAGGTAAGGTAAGGTAAGGTAAGGTAAGGTAAGGTAAGGTAAGGTAAGGTAAGGTAAGGTAAGGTAAGGTAAGGTAAGGTAAGGTAAGGTAAGGTAAGGTAAGGTAAGGTAAGGTAAGGTAAGGTAAGGTAAGGTAACGCATCTTAACGTGAAACAAAAGAAAAACATGTCTAAATATTGAGATGAAAATGAATATTGTGTCTCGTCTTGACAGTAAATGGACAAGAAAAAAACCAATACTGCACAACCCTGTCTTGTTTGATTTGCTTTAGTTCAGTTCAGTGCGCATACTATAGTGTACACTACAAAATGCTACTTTAGTGACAAAAGTACTTTTCAACTATCTTTTTATGCCTATATTTTGCTTACGCTCTTTTTCTTTAGCGAAAATGTATGAAAGCTACTACAATTCTGAGTTACAAGTGCGTTGCAACTTGCAAGTGCAACCATATTAAAAATTCTAATGTATTTTTCTACTCGCACGTTTAACGCTGACCTGAAGTATTTGTTTGTATGAAATACAGTACACTGAATTATTTGTTAGAATTTGGTTGGTTTTTTGACATAAGACAGTATCAAAATGAGATCAATGTACACTGTACAGTGAAGATTGAATTTTTAATTTTTTGGATCAAATAATTCATTTCAGTGTAAAATGTGCGAGTAAAGAAAGATCACTATATTTCAAGATATCCTACTTTATAAGAGACGAACTGCAAATCTTGATACATAATCCCACAGTTTGAATTAATTGAAAAATTATTACTTTATAAAAAGTGCTCCTACCAACAAATTGCATCGAATGCAATGTACCACATAAAATATTGAAAAAAAATAAAAAATTATCACAAATTCTTCAAAGCGACCATCACAAACAATAACCAAAAAGCCACGCTGCTCTTATCACTTGAAATTCCAATTACGCACCATTAAGAACGCCCCGCTAAACACAGCTATAATTAATGTGTGAAACCGCTAAAAGCGAAACCAAATAAAACACAATGAACACCCATAATGCGCCACCTATCAT
This sequence comes from Calliopum simillimum, assembly GCA_951812925.1. Taxonomy (NCBI): domain Eukaryota; kingdom Metazoa; phylum Arthropoda; class Insecta; order Diptera; family Lauxaniidae; genus Calliopum; species Calliopum simillimum. The sequence goes on from OX638371.1 coordinate 27,383,227, forward strand.
AAAATAACCATGAACAGTACTACGAGGAGATTGTCAAATGCGCACTATTGAATATAAGGGTGAATGAATTCAAGAAAAATCATTAATGCATTTTTTAAGCGATAATGAGCATATGAGAGCGGTTTTTGAAAGAAACTGATAGTAAAATACTTTAAAGTTGATAAACTGCAGCGCGGTCAAAGGTACCAGTGGACATGTAATGCATAATCTGTACTTCTTCAATGAATGGCCATTAACCCACTTCAATCGGCAGTTAATTTAGTATGTAAAACTAAAAAACATAAAAAACTTTCAGATAAGAAGTCATAAAATCACTTATTGAAGACATTACGAGGTAATAAATGCAACAAAAAGTTTTTCGAAGTAACAAAGTTCTCACAAATAGTGCATACCTACTTGACTTTTGGAAAAAGTTTATTATATAGAAACAATTCAAATAATATTTTTTACAATTTCTCCGCTTTACTCCATACACAACGAAAACCATGTTATCAAGTTGAGAAGTCAAATTGAGTTCTGATGCCATCGAACTTAATGTCAAAGTGACATCTTCAAAATGTAATCAATCAATGTAAAGTACTGTACCGAAACTTCGTTTAAGTATTAATAGGAATGCCGATGGTTTACCCTTAGACTTTAAAACTTTTTTCTGACAATTCCAATTTTGATTGACAATTGTGCGGCTACAATATAATTTTGACATTTTAAATGTCAACATTAATGTATTCATCTATTGTGGAACAAAGTCTTTGTTGCTGGTGTATGTACCGGTATTAGTCCGTACATCTTCCATACCCAATCACGCGATTGTCTGCACGGTGCTCTTGAACAGTCGATAGATTTTTTGAATATGTGGAGAAAATCTGTAAATGGGGTTTCATTTGTATTAGTTTAGTGGTCTGAAAAATGCAAACCCCGAAATCGTAGCTGATCATCCCCGCGAAATATCGCAAAAATACATATCCCATATAAAATAAAAAAAATGCAGAAAAAAAAACGCAACAAACAAATATAAAAATAGTTATTTTTAATGTATTTTGCAATGTTAAATCCGAATCCGGCCTTAGAATTGCTGTATCTTATACGGTTTTTGAGATATCTTAGCCTAAACAAGGAAAAAAAGCCGACGCTATGTTTTATTGTTGTGTTTTGGAGCTATATAACAGGACGCCTATCCGTAAATTCTGATGCAGAAATGGAAAGCTTCAATTAATCTTCTAAACCTAATTCAAATAATGTCGATATCTTTATTTTTCTCGGAGATATCCTAACCTAAAAAGTTAAAAAAGTGCAAAAAACGTGTTTTGTCATTATTTCAGTCTACGATATTTCAGAGAAAAATTAAACTGTTGACATAGTTTAAATGCGGTTTTAAAGAAAAAGATTGGAACTTTCAGATAATGTATCGAATTTTGCATACAAATGTTCTATATTCTAGTTATATAGCTTCAAAATATGGCAAAAACGGTCTTTTTTCCTTGTTTAGGCTAAGATATCTCAAAAACCGTATAAGATATAGCAATTTTAAGGCCGGACTCAGATTCAGCATTGCAAAATACATTAAATATAACTATTTTTATATTTGTTTGTTGCGTTTTTTTTCCGATTTTTTTTTTTTTTATATGGGATATGTATTTTTGCGATATTTCGCGGGGATGATCAGCTACGATTTCGGGGTTTGCATTTTCCAGACCACTAAACTAATACAAATGAAACCCCATTCACAGATTTTCTCCACATAGCCAAAAAACTTATCGACTGTTCAAGAGCACCGTGTCTGATGTCAATCGTGCGTCAATTCCAGTCATTCGTAAATTTAAAAAAAAAAAAAAATTAAAAAGCGTGGAAAAATTAGAACCTTTCTCATTTATTTTTGTTGTTGTACACTTATATTCTAAACAAACCTAATTTTGATAAAAATGGAGAATATAGAGAAGATATGAGCTTATAAGTATAAGTTATAAGAATTTTCTAAATATTTCAATTTGTCGCAAACCATTTTTGATGATTTACTACACGGTAATAAATTTCGATTTAATCTTTCAACTAAAAAAGTTGCTATATTTATCCAACTTAATTCTGTCAAATTTTTTAACTTAAAAGTTGAAATTTGTGTCAACTCTGAGGGTTCATTTTCTTTACTTAAAAAAAATAATAATTTACGAATGGTTTGCATTACGTGCCCACCACAGATCGCTTCATTGGCGCATTTGCTAACATTGTGAACAACTTTCAAGCATGCTTCATATATCCACTCTTAAGCATAGACTTGTTGCGAATCATAGCGAAATTAAATAACAGCAATAGCAAAAGTTCTAATTCTTCAGTATTTTGCCGAAGAACAAATTAAATCAATCGGCAAGCGAGAGACATTTAAAATTGAACGTTCCAAGCAAAGCCGAATGAAGATGTGTTCGTGTGCTTAAATATCCTAGGAAATCAACTGCGGAAAGTTGAAAAAATCAACAAATAAGTTGAATTACTTTAGAATTTGCTTGTTTTTCTCAAAGTTTTGTATCAACAAAAGGGTGTCAACTCCAAAAAGTTTAAAAAATGAACTAAAAAAGTTGATTTTCATAACAAATTCAGTTTTCCACCCTAAAATTGCATATAAATTTGAATACTTAAACCGAAATTTATTACCTTGAAGGTGGGGAGAAAAGCAACTTCCTTGACCGCCAGAATGCGCTGTGATCACAAAAAAGATTATGGTGCCTCATAGTCCATTCAGACAAGTATGGAAAGAAACAATTTTCGTTCTCTCATAAAACATTATTTTTTGAGAGGCAAAACGGCGAAGGAAACAAAAGAAAAGTTGGACAAATATTATAGGGCTAGTGCTTCTTCAGATTACATAGTGAAATATTAGTTTCGAGAGTTTTGTGGTGGCCGAAACTCCACTACCGATGAACTCCGCAGCGACAGGCCCTCCGATGGGATTGTCATTGCATACTCTTCGTGGACTACCTCGTAAAAGGAAAAACCATCAACAGCGCGTATAACTGTGCGCTATTGGAGCGATTGAAAGATGTTGCCTAAAAAGAAAGTTCAGAAAAGTATAATAGCAAAGTTTAAAGTATGAAAACTCTGTTAGTACTAGTCCGATTTGTCAACTCTTTATTGCTAAAAGTAGTTGACATCTCTGGAAATCATAAACAATTTTTACTCATTGACATTCTTCAATACGAGGGGCACTACTTATGTTTCGGGAACTGGCAACACTAATGCCAATGTCTAAAATTTGGCAACACCAGAATAAAGTTTGACATTTTTCAGCATAAACGTACTCACAACGTTTTGATGTACAAGTGCTACTTGTTTTGTTTCCAGTGGAAACCCCATAATTTATCAATCGCTCAAAAAAAGGCTCGCATCGTTTGGTGTGAGGAAATGATTAAAAAATTCGACCGGGGTACTTCAAAGACGTGTATAAGATCGTGACAGATGACAAATCATGGATATATGCATATGAGCCGGAAACAAAACAGCAATCGACCGTGTGGATATTCCAAGACGAGCTAAATCCAACAAAAGTTGTTCGTGAAAGAAGCACAGCGAAGCAAATGGTCGCCTGTTTCTTTGGCCGAATGGGTCATGTGGCCAATGTTTCACTCGACGGTCAATTCTAGGTGGTACACGACCATTTGTTTGCCGGAAGTCTTCGGAGAAATTTGTAAAAACCAACCCCCGAAGACGAATCATTCTCCATCATGACAATGCGAGCTCTCACACATCTCGTAAAACAGGTGAATTTTTGAGCAGTCAACACATCGAATTGATGACTCATCCTCCGTCAGTCCTGATTTGGCACCCAATAACATCTTCTTCTTCCCGGAGTTCTAAGTAAACTACATGGTCAACGATTTACGAGCGCCAAAAAAGCAGTTGAAGCGTTCAAAAACCATGTTTTGGAGGTGCCTCAAGAGGAATGGGAAAACTGCTATGACAAATGGTTTGAACAAATGCAAAAGTGTATTGATCAACAAAAGTGTATTGAAAAACAATAAAGCCATTATCAATTAAAAATGTTTGTTATTATTTGCTATTCCCGAAATATATGTAGTGCCCTACGTATATAACTGCTTTGACGTTACTAAAATGAGTGCGCAATCGAAAAAAATTCAATGCATTTTACGTCATTTCTTCAAAAAGTACTAAGTATAAGCCCGTAAAAGCTCACAGAAACATTTGTGCACATTATGGAGAAGGTACTTTATCGGACATGACAGCTGGAAAATGGTATGATTGATTCCGCTCTGGAAATTTTAATGCAAAAGACGCACCTACTTAAATCTGGTCGACCATGAACCGAAATACTGGACGAAATTCCTGAAAAAAGTGGAAGAAGACCGACACAACACATCTCTTCTGAATCAGAATGATCTCGAACAATTTTTGCAAAGATTGCTCAGTAGTGAAGAAAGCTGGATAGTGTACGATAATAATGTGGGAAAAAGATCATGGTCAAAAGGAGGTGAGCCTGCCCAAATCGTCGCAAAGCCAGAACTGATGCTAAAGAAGGTGAGATTACAAAGGTCCGTGGAGCTTCCACGTGGCCAAACGATTAATTTGGAACTGTACTTTCAACAATGGACAAGATTGAATGAAGCGCTCAAGGAAAAACGTTCGGAATTAATCAACAGAAAAGACGCCGTGTCTAAGCACTTCTTTGGTGACCCGCCAAGAACTGAGTGAGCTTGGCTAGGAAGTTTTAATGCATGCAACATAGAGCCCAGCATTTAATGGTTATCTTATATCAATCTATTAAAGTAAGTATCAATAAATTAGGCTTTCAATTTGTGAATAGAGTACCTTTACATTAATCGCTCCATCTATTTTTGCCTTGTTTTTTGAAATTAATTAGGTATTGTTTCCCCTGCCACCTAATAATGCGTCATATAAATTTTTAAAGCAAAAGAACTTCTATTTACCTACACATACATAATATTTTACTCATAATATTGCCGCCACCTGTACAATACAAATATCAAAAGTTGAATCCTGTAGAAAGGACAAAATGCATGCTGTTAAGCTGCGGTGGTCACTACTGCACACCATGCCATTGCCATTGCTGCCGCAGAGTACTCTATATGCTACGTATACCATATCCTTTGTGTTGGCAATGAGCTTTTTGCTGTAATTTGGTTGATGTTGTTGTTTTGCTACTCACTCCTTCCTGCTGCTTGCTGCTACTGTGTGGCTACAGCATAAACACGTAAATTAATCTGACAAGTGATACTTCAAGCCCTGCGGCGGCGCTGCGTCTCATTTTGTTGTTGCGTTGCGATGCCTTAAATTCTGGCAGGCCGCACTTGAGTTTTTGGTTACATGGTTTTTTTTTGTATGCATCGTTCATTGCTCGATACTTTAGGATATGGATGCGGGTCTATTTTTAAATAGTACAAATGCAAGTTAAAGGTTGAACTTACGCTTCTGTAGCCAAATATCGTGCTAAGTATCGTTCCAGCCATAATGTTGCTAGCTCGGCAAACGACTTTTTTGGCTTCATGGTTTTTTCTCCTGTCGCTTAAAGCGAAAATACTTCAGCAGTCATTCTTTGCTGCCTGCTGGTGTTGCTATTGTTATGTTGACTTTTTTCCTTTGGACACTTTGGACTGTCAAGGCATTAGCATCAGTCTCTCAACACACGGGAGCAATTTGGCACGCAGTTGCATCAGTAACTGTAACATGCATCCTTTACTTTCTGTACTCTACGCTATATATTGTAGATCCTTTTCATTATTTAGCTGTCTACTCTCACATATCCTTTTAACATTCCTTTTTTTCTGTTCAATGCTCTATGTGCTGTTAATGCTCCTGGCTACTTGTTTGGTCAGTCTTTACGTTGTGGTAGTAATGTCATATGTACGAGTATGTATATACAAACACATGTGTATGTCTTTGTTGAAGCGAGTTGGTTGGCTCAATTTGTGATATGTTTGGTGGTGGCTTTTGAAAGAACCGTGGCATAAATATTTCCTAAATTTCTTTAAAATAAAATTAAACATAAAAAAAAACGAAAGCATTTTCAACTTAGTACACATGAAAGAAATAAAACTAATGTTTTAGAAATGGGCGATTTCGTTTTTGGCGAAGGTTATCTTTGATCGTCTCTGGTTCAAGCGAGTCAATTATTTTGTTTTCAGTGTAATACTGATTTTTCCGTATATTGATTGGCATGTAAAATTTCTAGCATACTAGCAATTCGTAGCATAATTGTAAGTTCTTTATGAACTCTTCTTTCTTCGTGCAGTGCTTTAAATTTGTAGTTTAGTCTACTTTCAAGCCGTCTACATTGACTAAATTACAAAAATAATATTATAAAGGGTTTTTCAATAAGAGCGCTATAAAATGTTTTTTAAATAAAACAAAAACGGTTTTGGCTATCAACAAAATTCTTTATTTCTGTGAAAGTACATTCAATGCCATTATGTATGGAATTCAATTTCTTTTGCATTACCACCACGGGCACGCTTGCAGGAGTCCAGACGCTGAACCCAATTTTCGACGGTTTTCAAGCATAAATCGGCTGATTCTGCTGCAATTTCACGATCGATATTCGTACGAAGTTCATCAATCGTCGCTGGCTTATTGGCATAGACCATAGATTTGACGTAGCCCCACAGGAAATAGTCTAACGGAGTCAAATTGTACGGCCGAGGCGGCCAATCGACTGGGCCATTTCGTGAGATAACACGTTCACCAAACTTGGTTTTCAATAAATTGATTGTGACATTCGCTGTGTGGCTTGTGGCGCCGTCCTGTTGAAATCACATACTGTCCAAGTCCATATCACCCAATTCGGGCTAAAAATATTCGGTTATCATTGAACGGTAGCGATTCCCATTCACAGTTACGTGCCGGTCTTGATCATCACGGAAGAAGTACGGCCCAATGACGCCGCCGGCCCATAAACCGCACCAAACCGTAATTTTTTCGGGATGTAATGGTGACTCATGGAGTACGTGTGGATTGCTGCCTGACCAATAATGCATATTTTGCTTATTGACGAAGTCATTCAGCCAGAAATGAGCCTCATCGCTGAAGATGACTTTTCGATGGAAATCCGAATCATTTTCAAATTGTTGCTCAACCCAATTCACGAACATACGACACTTCTGGTGGTCAAGCGGCTTCAGTTCTTGCGTCAATTTGATCTTGTAAAGATGTAAGCCAAGATATTTTCGCAAAATTTGCCACAACGACGTTACAGAGATGTCCAATGCTTGAGAACGACGTGTGAGAAACACATTTGGGCTTTCTTGAACTGAAGCCTCAGCGGCAGCAATATTCTCGACACTACGGGCACTTCTTTGTCTCACTGGCACAGGAAAATTTTGCACTGTGCCTGTGAATTCAAGTTTTTCCACTAGACACTCTGGTAGGACCATTATGAAGACCATAAATTGGACGTAGCTCTCTTAAAGTTGAGGCCACTGACTCCGAATTTCGGTAATAAATTTTAATAATTTCTACTAGTTGTTGGCTCGTATATCTTTCCATGATGAAATGGCAAACCTTACTGAAGAGAAATGTCAAGAGAGCGGGAAAAAATATGGCGTCGTTTGCAGTCCCTATCGGTCTACTTTTGTAGCGTCCCTAATTTTTTATTAAAAAATTCATTACCAAATTACCGAAATACCGGTATCAAAAATATCGGTATTCCTTAGTGCTTACCTACCAAACTTCATCAAAAAAGCTTTCATAAAAAAATGTCAGAAAACTTTCGCCAAAAAAAAGTGTCGCTAAAAAGTGTCGAAAAATGAGTGATCAATAAAGTCTTGAAAAATGTGTCGCCAAAAAATTGTTTAAAATATGTCGAAAAATGTGTCATCGAAAATAAGTTGCCCAAAAAAATATGTCACCATAGACGTGTGGTCGAAAAAGTGTCGAAAAATGTGTCGTCGAAAGTGTGTTGCTCAAAAAAGTGTCGAAAAATATGTCGCCATAGAAGTGTGGTCAAAAATTGTATCACCAAAATGTGTCTCCAAAATGTGTCACCAAAAAAGTGTCAAACAATGTGTCTCCAAAACAAGTGTCGAAAAATGTGTCGCCAAAAAAATGTATCGCCTAAGAAGTGTCGAAAAATATGTCACCGAAAAGTTTGTCCTTAAAAAAGTGTAGAAAAATATGTTTTCAAAATAAGCGTTAAACATTTGTCGCCATAAAAGTGTGTTCTCAAAAAAATGCGGAAAAATCTGTTGCCCAAAAACGTGTCGAAAAATGTGCCGCCTTGAAACTTTATACGGTTAAAAAATGTTTAACTTCAAAAAAACATTTTCAAAAATATAAAGCTATTGCTTTTTAAAACTTTGCCTGGATTTATAAAAGATTTAAGCAACAAACTTGCAAAATAAATGAAAATTGTTGCATATATAGGTTGGTCATTTGCAAGATAATAGATTTCTTTCAAATACATTTTTCTACTGAAACAAATCGTGATTTTACTGCTTTCACAAATCACAGTTTACATATGAGCAAAACCTGAGAAAGTTCAACCAGATACATAAAATTTAAGTTTAAGGACAACCCAGTGTGCCACACAGATCATATCTCCGCTTTTTTATCCGTTACGGATCAGTAACGTTACGGATCAGTAACGGAGAAAAAAGCGGAGATATGATCTGTGTGGCACACTGGGTTGTCCTTAAACTTAAATTTTATGTATCTGGTTGAACTTTCTCAGGTTTTGCTCATATGTAAACTGTGATTTGTGATCAGTAACGGAGAAAAAAGCGGAGATTTGAACCGTCTGGCACACTGGGAATTGTCTCAATACGTATAATAGTTCAAAATGGAAAGCATGGAACTAGAATTAATTTTACAAAAAATTAGCAATTCTACCAAATGTAATTTGAATGTTATGCAAAGTCATTTGTTTCAAAAGTGGTCCAATCGTGTAAGGATTGGTCTTTGAAATTTTAACGTCACTGACTATGTATTTTATGATAGTTGGTCTATTGTATTGGAGAGTAAATGATGTTGTATCGGGTTCATAGTGTAGTCGTAAAGTACATATATTTAGTACTTATTAATAAGGGCTTACATCAACTAAAGTTTTATAGCGAAAATATTTATATCGCTAAAACTTACCACAAAATTTTAATAGAAACAAAAGAGGTTATCATCAACATACCTGAAAGAAGAAAAGAGAACATTTATATATATTTGCAATTTGACAAAAAAAAGTGATTTTTTTAATGCAACAACTAAGTCATTTTAGCGAATATACGACAAAAGCCATTCAACGAATATACAACTCTAGATTGGAAAGAGATAAGACAAAACGGATAAAAGTTTTAGATAGAGCGTACTCGGAAACATATGTATTACTGTACCCCAGTTGAAACGGAGATATTAGTGCCTAACATCGTAAGTTTTTGAAGTTCATTAACTTTTCAATAACTTTTCAATAACTTTTCAATAACTTTTCCACAACTTTTTGCATAACTTTCACAGCTACCCAATGCACTTAAAGTTTGTTGATCTATTCCAATGGTGCTGCATATTTGCTGCTAATTTTTATAACTTTTACTACCGGAGTTGCCAACACTTTTCAATATACACCGAAGAAATGCACCACTTTTTGTTTATACCTTCACGCATCAACTGCGCTTGCGTGCGCACACACATTTCGTTGATTGGTGATAGGCAAACCAATCAATGCCGCGGCGCACAGTCGTGACTACAGTAAGCAATGATTTCCATACAACAATAATCATTTTTCATAAAGTGCTACTTCAACTGCTGCTATTCCTTTGTGATATCCTCCATTGTTTATTCAACTGATATTTTCATAGTTCCAACAGAATGCTTGGTGTGTGGCATAGTTCTGAGTTTCAACAATACTCAGTTTACGTTGTGCCTCATTGTTGTTGCCACACGTTTTTAAAGGTTAAGGGTTTTTCAAAATTACCATATTATCATCTTCTGTCATTCTTTTTGTCTTCCTATGTGCTATCATAGTTTTTCTTTTATTTTTGTGATCTTAAATCACAGCGACTGCTTTCATAATTTTTGCGTCTGCACGCTTTCAATCAACATTCAAGACAACGCGCTTTGATCGTACGTTTTTCAACTTTGTTATTCATATTCTGACAGCATATACACAGCTGCGCCTGCGTAAATGACTCACATATTTACGTATGCATATGTGTTTGTGCAGACGCCAAAGTGTCAGTAAATGTTGCATAAATTTTTATATTTATATTTGCAACACTCGGTGCGACACTTTTCATACTACACTTTAAAGTCGGCGTATCCTAACGTGAGTTGCGTTGCGTTTTGTCAACTTTTCACATTTTATGTTCATCATAAAAATCATTGTATATCTAGCAATTTTCTAAGGTTGTCAAAGGAACGAAAACCAAAAAAAAAAAAAAAGGTTTTTCGTGGGAGCCTAAAAATCAATTTCAGATTTTGCCGCATTTCTCTTTGCAAATGCGGTTCCAATGCATTCAACTCAGTTAGTTAGTTGTTCATGCATATAACCCGTCAGTTGGTCAGTCTATCTGCCCATAATGCTAATGGGCCAACGCAATTCTGTGATTGTCAGTTTTCTTGGGTTCATAAGTTAGTTAGTTTTATGTCGCCTGTCTTGGCACCCACTCATACATATGTACATTAGACCGGTGCGTTTTGGACGAAAGTTTAAAATTTGTCGCGCAACCGGCAGAATTGTAAAGTTTAACTATCGACATGAAGATTGCCGCCACCCTAGCTCTGAGATATGACGGGAAGGGGTGTCGATATATTTTTGAAGGTTGAAAAACGTGGTTTAAAAATGCATGCTCATAGGTCCGAAGTGAATCAATTCTCAACATCGTAGTAGGTCGAAAACTGAAAGCAAAGACATGGATTCTTATGTATTTTTTCCCGTAGAATCGAATGGCATCATTAGTTTTCTGATCAGACGTTCATTTTTGGCGTTAAGTGAACTTTTCAGCTCAAAAAAGTCGAAATTTTTCCAAATCCCCTGTTTGAGCACTCCACAATTGAACAGAAAAAATCTTAGAAAAATTTGAATTACACATTTTGTTAGGATTTTTTCTGACGAATCCAGTGGTACCATCTTTTTTGCGCTACGACATTATTTTTATTCATGAATAACGAATTTTTGATTTTTATTATGAAAAAATATCACGAAATCGGGCGTAAATATTTAGTCAACGACGGTTCCCAACGTCCCACAGTGCTGTCACTCCATACAACGGAACGGCATTTCCACAGTTTTAGTTTGATTTTAATAAGATTAACCATACTGATACATTTTTTTACGTTGTTTTCAGAAATGCAATTAATTTTCAAATGCAATAAATAGAAAAAAAGATATTTAAATAAATAAAACCACGAACGTAAACTGGAAAAAATGTTTGTGCATGCTTTTAGGCTGTAAAAAACCATATAAAAATTTTATAGTTCAATGTGTTTTTGACATATAAAAGTATGCTGTAAAAAAAAATCAAATTTGAAAAAATTCAAAAGCATTTGAAAAAAATTGTGTGGTGTAAATTTTATAAAATCATTGATTTTTACGTAAATACGGGATATTCAGATGAATATTTAAAGTAATCGGGGAAAAACGGGGTTGTGAATTTTTTCTATCTTAAAATATGGAATCTGTACTCTTTGTACGTTTAAGAACAATGCCCGCAAGTCCCGTCTTTTTTTTTCCTGCTCTAAAGAAAATTAGCATTTTCCGGTTTTCAATATTTGAGAAATTTTTTTTATATCTTTTAAAATAACTTTAATTTGGCTAATCAAATTGGCATACAAAAAATATTAAAAATAAATGGGTATGTAGGCTTTTGTATGCATTTTATTTTATAACAATTGCTTTTGAGGTTTAGGAGCAGCAATTATTTTTAAAAAGTTCTGCGATTAGCAAATTTTCTTAAATATTTTTTTTTCGAAAAAAAGTTCGACTTTAACAAGCTGTAACACTTACAAATCACACTAGTTTTCAAAAATTTTCAGGGGATTTCTTAATTGGACTATTTGCTGTGGAATGGCATAAAAAAAAATTTTAAATTTGAACAAAAAATTTTTACGCAAATGCCTTCTATCGCAGCACTGTGCGTCCGGACGGTTTTTTTTCCGGTGGCCCCTAGTAAAATTTTTTTAGAATATTTTTGGAAATTTTTTTAACCCATTATAAACAAGTTTTTGAAAAAGGGGTCAAAAAGACTCTTAAAAACGGGATATAATGGGTTAAGATGTTCAAATAACTTAATGTAGAATAAAGCATGGAACAATATTTTAGAACATCTTAACCCATTGTAAACAAGTTTTTGGAAAAAGGGGTCGAAAAGACCCTTAAAAACGCGTTATAATGGGTTAAAAAGTTCTAAAATATTGTTCCACGCTTGATTCTACATTAAGTTATGTGAACATCTTAACCCATTATATCGCACTTTAAGGGTCTTTTCGACCCTTTTTTCCAAAAACTTGTTTATAATGGGTTAAGATGTTCTAAAATATTGTTCCATGCTTGATTCTACATTCAGTTATGCGAACATTTTAACCCATTATATCCCGTTTTTAAGGGTCCTTTTGACCTCTTTTTCAAAAACTTGTTTATAATGGCTTAAAAAAATTTCCAAAAATATTCTAAAAAATTTTACTAGGTGGCACCGAAAAAAAAACCGTCCGGACGTTGGGAACCGTCGTTGACTAAATATTTACGCCCGATTTCGTGATATTTTTTCATAATAAAAATCAAAAATTCGTTTTTCATGAATAAAAATAATGTCGTAGCGCAAAAAAAATGGTACCACTGGATTCGTCAGAAAAAATCCTAACAAAATGTGTAATTCAAATTTTTCTAAGATTTTTTCTGTTCAATTGTGGAGTGCTCAAACAGGGGATTTGGAAAAATTTCCACTTTTTTGAGCTGAAAAGTTCACTTAACCCCAAAAATGAACGTCTGATCAGAAAACTAATGATGCCATTCGATTCTACGGGAAAAAATACATAAGAATCCATGTCTTGGATTTCAGTTTTCGACCTACTACGAAGTTGAGAATTGATTCACTTCGGACCTATGAGCATGCATTTTTAAACCACGTTTTTCAACCTTCAAAAATATATCGACACCCCTTCCCGTCATATCTCAGAGCTAGGGTGGCGGCAATCTTCATGTCGATAGTTAAACTTTACAATTCTGCCGGTTGCGCGACAAATTTTAAACTTTCGTCCAAAACGCACCGGTCTAATGTACATGGAGAGCCACATTAGACTCAAAGTGAGTCCAGAAACGAGTTAACTGTATGGCGCAACATGATAGCAAATAGTCTGTAAAAATCTAAGTCTGGCAAGCATTGACAACTGAGTGACAGTTACATGTCTTTTGGTTTTACAGATGACAGCAACTGTTGCGTTGGAGCACTTTCCTTGGATTTGGTGAACATTTTGTATTTATTTGATTGATATCAAATTACAAATCAGCTAAAAAAATACTGAGGATATTCCCTAAATCGTGTAATTGCCTCGAAAACCTCGTAAACTTGTAATAGTTGTCAAAATTAATAAGAACTTTGACAGTTTTATGATGTTTTCAAGAATTTTACACATTTGAAGGAATACCCTAATTATTATAATTTTATCTTAGATCGAAACCTACAGAAAAAAATATCTGTCATTTTTGGTTTCTGGATAGTTTTTTGATGATACATTATTACTTGAATGAATTTAGAGATTTGAGCAAATTGAATTTTTCCACCTTCAGTATCAATTCAAAAACGTTTAACAATTCTGTGGTAGCGCGGAAAAACCTGGTAACTCCATTTGTGTGGAAAATGGAAAAACCTTGAAAAATGGAATGTTTTTTGATTTATACATTTTGGGAAATAACAAGGTAACTCCATACCGTTTGCGGAAAAACCAGGCAACTCCACTAATTTTTCAATTTATCTAGAAAATTCAACAGACATCCAAATACAATTTATGTATATCATTATATTGACAAATAGTAAACTGAATATATGAATGTGCAAATTCGAAAAGGTCACATCTCCAAAACGAGGCAAAAGTAATGTCATATAAATTATGTGCCATAATGATCGGATATTTGATCGATATCATTCTTTCAACTTAATTCTACATCATCAAGTGTGAAAACAGAGATCAATTTTATTCATTCCTAAAAAAATGTCGTTTTGGAGATCTAACCTTTTCGAAATTGCACATTCATCATATCATGAAAATAAAAAATTTCATGCTTGATTAATTTCATGTGGCTGCTTTGATGAAATACAAATACTTTTGATTCTGCTTCAACTTTGCCGATTTCCTCACAATTAAACTTTCATCATTCGATCGATGATTAACATTTTTGTTCGGAGCGCATCAATAGTGCTTCCGAAGCGCTCTAGCGTAGTAGTGAAGCGCATCTCTGTGATATCCAATAGCACAGAAATTAACAGAGGCAGGTCATTAGCTCGAAGCGCTTCGTTGGGTTGTAACATTCTCATACATTGAAAATAGAAGATCTTTTAGGAAAACCAGGTAACTCCATTTTTGCGGAGAAACCAGGTAACTAATTGTGTTTAGCTGTATTTTTGCCTAAAATTGGGTGAAATGTCTTAAAAAATCTTCATTTTCATTCAAAAGAGAGTTTCCCTACGTTATTTTAAGCCAAAAAAGGAATAAAAATTAAAAAACATGCTAAATTCATCAAAAAAGTTAAACGCGTTTTACTCATGTTTTTGAAAATTGGAGTTACCTGATTTTTCCGCGCGGCCTCAGAATTAAATGCACTGCACCCTGCGCCATTCAACATTACAGCAACAACGAAAAACAATTTATAACTTTACTACATACACAAACCAAACAGCATATGTTGAATTTATCATGTGGTGAAAAGAAACGACGAAAACGATGAGAGTTTTTGGCTTTTGAACGCCCGCGGCAGGCAAAACTATTTGTTTTCTCAAGAGGAAAGCATCTTACGAAAAAAGTGTACAAGGCATAAAATGATTAGAACCGTCTAAGAAATACTTTTGAAATTTTAGGGAATTTTTTGGAAAGTGAAATTTTTTATTTGTATAAAAAAACTTTAAAGCAATCACCCGATACTAACATTTTTATACTGGGAGTAGGCCTAAATAGTGGCAGCAAACGCCCATTTTCCAAAATTTTCATAATCTTAACAAAATAAAACTGTGCAAAATTTTATCAAAATCGGATAACGTTTAATAGTTTTGGCCGATCTATATACGGGCTCGTGACACTGTGCGTTGTCAGCATCAGATAACAAAATTGTTGGTGCTGGGGTGCTCTAAAATTTTGTTGTTACTTTGCTACAGCTGCTGCCTCGAATTGCAGAAATTTTAAAACTTTTGGCAGAAGAAAGGGCTTTTTTCTCTATATTCTATAATTCAGGTACTAAGGCATTATTGAATTAAACATATCAAATATGTATGAAGAACTGATTCCCTTCCACGAACTGAATCATTACCGACTAACTATTCCATATGAGATGATTACAAACAGAAATTGCTTTTTAATTTAAAAAAATAACTAAGCATTTGTTACCATTTTTTTCACTATTTTGCAATATTAGAGGAAGTCGCCCTCATTTTTTTAATATTTTCACACATTTCATTCACCAATTTTCACTATTTTTTACAAAATTTATTCACCGCACAAATTTTTTTTTTCGGCTGCATCAAAAATTCCTTTGTTTACTTGGCGAGTTGATAACGACGACTGCTGCGACGAAGATGATCATGACATTTCAAGCAAACGGTAGTTGCAGTGACACGATGCACAAATGTAAACAAACGAACATATGCCAGAGACACCCATTAGGAAATGTATAACATTTCGCAATTGCGAGTGTGACAGTTTATGAAATATTGTATCAAGTATGCGGGTACTTAAATTTGCGGAAAAAATAATAAGTTAACTTTTGAGGTGTAGAGTACCATTTAGGAAAGTCAGTTTGCTTAGAATCAATCTGACTAGGAATAGAAATTCTGCGATGTAAAACAATCAAGATCGCTTAAAAAAACATAAATACCTCAATTTTATGAATCATTGATAAATTATACTTGTTCAAAAAGAAAACATTTTTACAAGAACTTCTACTTTTTGTGGGCGTAAGGAAATAATGCCCAATGAAATGTCAAAAAAAAAAAAAACCAAAAAACGAAAAAACGCCCAAAAAATAAAATGACGTAAAAACGCCCAAAATTTAGGCTTTATTTGGTTTTTATTTTAAACGAAATAACTCCCAAAAACAAAAAAATAAATAACGCCCAAATAATTTTCATACAAATAAATTTTGGGCAACATATCCAAAATGATTATCGCCCAAATATATATATAATAATTTGGGCGTTATTTCGTTTTAACTTTGGGCGTTATTACGTCATCTTGTTTTTGGACGTTATTTTGATTTTATTTTGGCCGTTATTTCACTTTTTAAAAATAAAACGAAGTAGCGGCCAAAAAAACGAAATAAAGCTCAAATTTTTGGGCGTTATTTTCAAAATGATTATCGCTCAAATTGATATGAAAACAATTTGGGCATTATTTCGGTTTTGTTTCTGGATGTTATTTCCTAACACCTTTTTTGTGTATTCTTGGTACATATTTTTCACTTTACACTATCTTTTAGAAGTCAATTACTACATATTTTGAAGTTTTTTTTGTGGAAAAAACGTTCTTGCGGCCAAACCGCTTCATCGATTTTTATGAAACTCGGTACGGAGATAGAAACGATAAAATTGCCATTATGTTTTTAAGTGGGCGGTGCCACACCCCGAAATGGAAAAAACACTCTCACGGCTAAACCACTGCTTCGATTTTTATAAAATTTGGTATGGAGATAGAGTCAGCCCTAAGGAATTATAATATGACCATTACATATTCATGTGGGCGGTGCTACGCCCCTAAATGGAAAAAGTGCTCTCACGGCTGAACCATTGCTTCGATTTTTATGAAATTTGATATGTAGATAGGGTTAGCACTAATGAACGATAAAATTGCTATTTTGCTTATAAGTGGGCGGTGCCACGCCCTAAGATGAAAAAAACGCTTGCATGGCTAAAAAACTGCACCGATATCAATAAAACTCAAAGAAACGAAAGTTTGTCGCTGATAGTGCTTAACTGCTGCACTAATTCCTATGGAATTCATTACTGAGATAGGCTTAACACTAAGGAAGGCTAATAAAAAATTGATAATTTTTAGAGGAGAGTTCCAAAGGAAATATGCAGTTTCTCTGTGTTTGTCGTAAGCACATTTACTTATTGATATTAAATTAAGCACTTTTGTTGTTGCATCCCATATGTTTCTCAGATTGTGCTTAGCATATATAAATTGTCATCAATGTACTAAAAACTAGTTACTAAACTACTCTCTGTAATATAACACCAACTTTTCCACACATTCGTGTTGCATTATCTAGTGTTAATGTAAATTTTAAATGAATATATGAAAAAATTATAATTTGATTACAATGTTGATATCGGTTCTTATCAAAAATCATAGGCACTTACATTGATTTTCAGTTAATTACTTTATTTTTATTTCAACTGATCCCATTTCAAACATTGACATTAGTATAATTTTTTAATGGATGTGTTAAATATGTGGTGTTCATGGAATAAGCAAATGAACATATACATAGCTACCTATCAAAATCTTCTATAAAGAAAAAAAGAGCCTAAATTTAGGATAGAAAATATGAGCATTTCAAAAGCATTACATATTCACAAATTGACAGTTATATTTGGGAAATTCTTTGGAAAATGGGCACTCAACTTTTTTCAAAAACTGAGGCGTCGCAAACTGGAACTTATTTTAGTTGCAAAAAAAGCAATTTTTCAACCATTAAATTTCAAAAATCGAATGATGCAGTGTTTAATAGAGAAATAATTCATTCAGAAGATGATGTTAATGCATTTTCTTAAAAAAAGTAATATTTTTTCTTCTTGAAGTCAAAGTCACTCAAAGGTTGTGCGTGTGAAACTGATAAACTTAATAAATGATATTATATGATATTTGTGTGCTTTTTTATTCGTAAGAAATGAACTTCAAACAAATTTCATGAAACATCAAATGCTTAGAATTCTCCAGAAAATATGTTATTTTTAAGAATTTCTTGGGTTGTTTGAAAATTGTTTTATTTTTGACTTGGAAATTTTTGAATATAAACTGCCTTTAAATATTCTGAAGATATTCAAACATATTCTATAAGAATTTTTAAACATTTAAAATTAAAAAAAAAATTTTGTTAAGTTGATTTTTTTATAAAAAGACCATGAATTTTTTCAGTACCAATCCCTTTCCAAACTTTACTATTATTCTCCAGTTTTTTTGAAAATTCGGGGTGTTTGTTTTCCAAAGAATGTCAAATATATACATATTTACATATATGAAGTCAATATATCTGTCTATTCTTCGCCTACATATACTCATATAAACAGATATATATATATATATTTAATCGTATTGTCAGTCGTTACTCTTATTATACATACTAGCACGTGTCAGAATAGGCTAAAACAAAACAAAAAAAGAAAAAGGTCAAGAACAAAAAAAAAAGGTAACAAAATAAAAAAATTTAATACCAAATTTTATTAAGGCCACACGGCGAGAGCACACGGTACTTTCTTGGATTTTATGCGTCGTCGTTGATGCTGTCAATATAAAAATCTTATGGGCCGCAACATGAAAAGCCTTTTAAAGGTAAAAGGTACTACGTAGTATGTAGTAGATGGCAATGCAACAACAAGAATAAACTTAAGTTGTAAAATCATTTGAATTAGGTGACGATTTTGTAATAAATTTTCGTGTTGTGAACCGAAACTATTTTAGTACCATAGATCAGTCGGTTTGATTTGAAATTCGAAAATTCGATTCGATTAAAAGAAATTAACTTTTTTTTTTTTTATTTTATTAAACTTGAAATGGAGTAATGACTCAGATTCTTAATGTCTATTTTTTGACCTTATTATGGCGTTAATTGAAGTGCTCTTTTTTACGTTTAATCTGAATGTGGTGTTAAAAAACCAACATAAGCTAATTGAAAATAATTAGATTCAGTTAAGGACTTTATAGGCATCATCAAAACGCGACATCAAAGCTGAAGGATATGCTGCATTTTTCAAACACATTGTATGTATGTATTCTTCTTTATCTCCTAGGAGCAGCATAGGGCCAATATGAAACATCTCCATTCGTTGTGATCCCTTGCGATGACTTTGATCTCTTGCCACGACTTGCCAGGACTTTATAGGCATCATCAAAACGCGATATCAAAGCTGAAGGATATACTGCATTTTTCAAACACATTGTATGTATGTATTCTCCTTTAACTCCTAGGAGCAGCATGGGACCAATATGAAACATCTCCATTCGTCGCGATCCCTTGCGTTGACTTTGATCTCTTGCCACGACTTTCCTGATTCTTGGATTTCCTTTCCAGCGACCTTTTCCAGTTGGTTTTGGGTCTACCACGTCCTCTACTGCCTTGTGGATTCCACTCAAGAGCCTGGTGATAAACTTCGCTGAGTGGTTTTTGGAGAATGTGACCAATCCATCTCCATTTGCGCAGCTTGACCTCATTTGCTATAGTCTTTTGATTGCATTTTTTATGAAGCTCGGCATTTGATATAGTGCGAGGCCACCAAACCTTTTAAACACATTGGCATCAGTTTATCATTGGAGATGATTTCAAAGGAAAAACACATTCATTGGGGATCAAGACTTGTAACAACTAAAGGCAAAGGACTATTAAAAGAAATAAACCATCTTAATTGTGAAGCGATTTCAATGGGCATACCAACGTATTGGCACACAGAACCTGGTAAAATCCCAGATTTAATAAACTTTTAAATCATTAAAAATATATTATGTAACTATATGAATATATAAGACATCTTAGAGCTTAATTCAGATCACTCTTCAATTATTCTTACTTTCTGTAAAAGCATAATACTGTGTATGGTATCACTGAAGACAAATTTAAAGGATTAACAATTTGTTAGTAACTTTCAGTCATTGATAATGGTTCAAATTTTTTTTATTAATTTGAAGTTTAGTGGACTAGAACTTCTAAAGACCGAAAGGGATCAAGAAAACTAAACTTCCATAGAACGCTGAAAGTATCTTCTTGAACCCAATATATAGGGAAGAGTGCCGCCTGCAGGCACGGTTCGGGTATGGGCACCCTCCGTAACTTTTGACAGAAAACAAATGCGGCTGATCTGACAAATATTAAGTACTGGTTATGAAAGCACGAAGTTTTTGTGCATTTACCGAAGCAAACAAACGCATTTGCTTTGTGTTGAGATGAGAATAATTTTTGAATAAGTGAAAGTTAATACAAAAGTTTTTTTCAATAATTTTCCAAGTGCGATAAATCGAAGTGAATCAATCGATAAGCTGGATCCAATCTATATTTATGAAGTAAATTGTATTTTGTGATTCAAAACCGAATGTAACCAAAATGTTCACACAACACAACACAATGTGCTTATTGCTTTTCAAAGTGTCTGTCAAATTCGAGTGTGGGCCCCGAATTGGTTCTGGTGTGGGCACCCCTCTTTTTTTATTTAAAGCATGTCTTTTACTGAAATATCGTCGTGGATGTCAACATTACTAATTTAAATGGTGTTCTTATGCCTTTTTGCGCTTTTTTAGTGAAATGGATGTAACCAATACACGGTGCTCTTGAACAGTCGATAGGTTTTTTGAATATGTGGAGAAAATCTGTGAATGGGGCTTCATTTGTATTAGTTTAGTGGTCTGAAAAATGCAAACCCCGAAATCTTAGCTGATCATCCCCGCGAAATATCGCAAAAATACATATCCCATATAATATAAAAAAAATTCAGAAAAAAAAAAACGCAACAAACATACATAAAAATAGTTATTTTTAATGTATTTTGCAATGCTGAATCCGAATCCGGCCCTAGAATTGCTGTATCTCATACGGTTTTTGAGATATCTTAGCCTAAGCAAGGAAAAAAGACCGTTTTTGCTATATTTGGAAGCTATATAACTATAATATAGAACATTCACACGCAGATTTCGATACATTATCTGAAAGATCCAATCTTTTGCTTTAAAACCGCATTTAAATTACGTCTGGGTTTGCATTTTTCAGACCACTAAACTAATACAAATGAAACCTTATTCACAGATTTTCTCCACATACTCAAAAAACCTATCGACTGTACAAGAGCACCGTGAATAGGCCCTTTAGAGATATCGCAGAAAAAAACCATTCCACTTTGCAAAAATATCTCGGTATTGAGTTTCCAGACAAGTGGACCGAGGAGCAGATGGAGGGCATGGATTGGCACAAAAAATTCATGTTTTGGAAAAGAGCATTGTCAACAAGGGCTAGAAATAAAGTCTGGTTTCAGGGCAACAGGCATGATACCATTCGATCCAGACGTTCTCAGTGACTGTGATCTTTTTGAAGCCGTTAAGCAGAATTTGTTGAATTTGTGTGAGTCAATGTTCCCAAAATGAATAAACTTTGTTTTTTTCTACATTTGATTGCGTTTTACTTCATATTTTCCCATTTTCAGCCGAATTTCTAAGGGTGCCCACAACCGAGCCAAAAATTTTTTTTTGTCAAAAATTATCACTTCACTATTTTTTTGATATAATTTTTCCAACTGACGAAATCAATTTACTTTCTTCACTAGTAGTTAGCTATGGTCACTAGTTTTCCATTGATACTTATATATCTGCATAATATACATTTGGTCAAAAGTTATGAGTCGAAAACAAAAAGGTGCCCATACTCCTACTTTTATGCCCGCCCGGACCCGTCTGTTGAACACTTTTTTCATTTAAATGCAATTAATCAAAATAATTATTTAAAAGGCGCTAATATATAAGAAAGCAATGGTGTGTTGAATTTAAGCTTTAGGTATTTTGTTTCAAATAATCAGAGATGTAAAAAATACTTTTCTCAAAGAATATAATTCCAAAATACGAAAAATTTGAAGAAAAAGAGGCTGGCAGGCTGTCTGTGGAAATATTTTTACAGGAAAACTAAGCAATATAATTCGATGATATTTTGTATACTGCTCTTGTTGTAAAAGTTAGCTCGCGGGATTGAAAATTAATGAAATTGGTAGACGGACACGCCTACCGCCCATACAAAAAATATATTCAAAACGCAATTTTATGAGCAGTATTAACGATAATGCAACCAAAATAGACATAAATACTAGTGATGGCGACTGCAAGCTCAAGTCTGAAACTAGGTGAATTCAGAAAAGGGGGCGTGGCACCTCCCATACATTCAAAGTTTTCGAAATGCTGTGAAAAAAGCGTTGCTTGAGTTTATGCAATCAAATTTCGCACAAATACTTGAAATAGTTAGCGCATGGTCTGAGCGAAATCTACGTGAGTTCAACTTTAACCTTAAATTCCTCAATAAAAACCCAATTGATTTTAATGAAATTTAAAATTAAAATTTTTCAAGGAATTATGTGTTCACTAAAAAAAATTACTCAAATATCTCACTTGGTACATAAGTTACAGAGTTTTGGCAAATGAAAAGTTATTCTGAGACATTGTGAGCCACAAGACAAACTTAAAACTTAAAAAAAAAAAAATCAGTGAACCTGAAAAAGCTCCTGGATTTGATTTGATTATATTAAAAATCTTTAAGGAATTTCCCAAAAAAACATTGATAAAACTTTTCTTTAAGTATATACCATAGCAAGGAATGTGGCTGAAGTCATCTTGATACCCAAGCCCGGAAAACCACCACACGAAACAACGTCATACTTAAGAGAATGAAACCTGCTACGTACTTATATCATAGTCAAAAAACTTCTTCCGGAACATCAATTTGTTTTTAGGAATCAACATGCCACAATTGACTGGCACGAAGTGAGATTTTATATTTCAGAAAGATATTTTACAAAAAAAATCGAAGCTGGTGTCCCACAAAGAAGTTTATTGGGACCTACTTACTTTGTATCTACGTTACACTAGTGACAAGTGTCTACTATTACTGAAAACACTGTCGCTACGTTTGCTGATGATACTATGGTTATGGGAAGTGGACTATGAAGTGGAAAATTAAACACAATGAATCCAAATCTGATCATATCGATCAAAAATTAATTTAATATGAGAATAAAGGCAAATATTAGGTCGTTACTCTACCCTGCAAAATTATAAGAAGCTTTTGCTTTACCAGCAAGGTCTTAAGCCGATATGGACTAACGGAATACAATTTTGGGGTTGAACCATTCAAAACAACAGAAATATTGTTCTCTTTTCTGGAAGAAGGTACTTCGTGGTATAGTCAATGCTCCGTAACTGATTCAAAATAACAGCCTACACAAAGATCTAAGCCAGTGATATCCAAAGCCTATGCCCACGGGCACATGGGCACTAGTAAACGAACACTTTGATTGAACACACATTGATCTAAACATAGAAATAGTAGAGAAAGTTATCAAAAGATTTGCACATGAACTATGTATCCTAGAAAATACATACTTGTCCAGCACCATAACAACGAAGATTTAATCAGAAAACTTAAAACATCCAAACCGTTTAGTTAACAATTTAATTTTAAAATTAAGTAGCATAAATAACTACAAGATCACATTAAATTGGTGAACCAATTGAATTCAAACCTCAGTGTATATGATTCCGCACATCAGCACTCATTTTGCCCTACATTTCCGCAAAATCTTGATATATTCATTAGAGTAATTTAAGATTGTAATATTATTCTTACTTATATTAAAATAAATAAATATTTGAAAAATTTTTACCCCAAATTTGAATCAAATATATGCCACAATACATAAATTTTCCCAAGTATAACTCTCAAAATCTATTGGATTTTTTCTTGATGCGCACTACACACCTCAAAAATTTAAATAGAAGAATCAAAAAAAAAAAATAAAACCTTAAAAGATTTTGCTTCATCACAATATATGCCGATTTATTTATTTCACTCCCATATACCAAAAAATCGTATCATACCATTGATTTATTTATCCAAAAGTAAAATCAACAACATCGACATCAGCTGCCACTTCATATGTAAATTAGTTGGATGCTTCAGTTGTAAAACCCAAACAATGAATTGCGGAATAAAAGTTGAAATGCCTCAAAACAGAGAAGAAAAAAAAAAACAATCCCAAATTTAAAGTCACAAACGACGAGAAATTTCCCATGCAACGTATGCACAGTAGAGTTCAATATGAGCCGCATCGTCATCATCGTTTCTGTAGCTGTCTTGAGTTGTGGCATAGGCGTGTAACGTGCTGCTTCAGCGATGAGATTTTTATATTGTCTCAACTACCGTTTAATGGCTCCATGTGCGCCATAATGCAAAGAGATACGCATATGATTGAGACGATCTTATAAATACACTATTGTCCCATACATATAGTTTTAAAAAAGACTTAAGCAACAAACTTTTTAAAAGGTGGCATAACAGTGAATAAATTTATCTAAAAATTTCTAAGCGCACAACTTTCACAAGAACTGCTTTCTTCGCATGTCCTTTATATCGTCATCTAGCATATGCCGATAGAGATGATGCTGTCTGGATAAGCGAAGTTGTGGACTTTCTCAATGTCATCATTGCAAAGTTATGTCTAGTTAGAGTTTTGAGCTTTTGCAATTCTACTTAAGCCAAAGTCTTTTAGTTTCTGTTGGATATTTCAATGTTTTGGAGATAATAAACAAATATTGTCCAAATAAAACTTTGCAACCATTTTTGGATTATCGAAATCAAACCACATTGGACTATTTTTTCCTGAAAATATACCATTCCAATGTAGGTTTTGTAAACTTTTGATCGAATTTTTATACCGAACACCCAGGGTATATTCACCTTGTTCTTCCGTTTGTAACGCACGGAAGGAGGGGGATGTAAAACTATATATCGTCCCTGTACAAGTGAAAAGCACTAAGTCAGTTTTTTAAGTTTTGGAATATTTGAATATTAAAAAATCAGTTTGCGTTTTTTGTATGGAATTTGTTGTTTTGATAATTATTTCATGACAAAAATGACTACCTTTTAGTGAAGATATGGTACAATGGGTCTTCTTAGTATAAAGACTATAATATTTTAGACCAAAATACCAAATATGGGCTAATCCTTCGTTGCGAACATTACATTTGTACGCATATTTTTAAGTCCTGAAGCCCGCTCTGAATGTTAAATTCTTAATTTACCTGCTATGCTATGCTACCCCCTTTGAGAGTACTTTCAGAAGGCATTTAAAAATATTTCCTAGCTTGTATTAGTTACAATATAATCGTGCATAAAGTGCTGTTCGCACGTTACGAAAAACAGAAGTCGTTGTGGAGATCAATGTACATTTTCAAAATTTTTTGCGAAGTTTCCAGTGTAAACAAAAAAAGAAATATCCTCCAAAGAAAGAAGAGTATTTGAGCATACCGAAACTGCTTTTGAAGGAATAAAAGAGTCCTTCGTTTGTACAAAAATTTAACTTTTGTGTGTCGCGCACGTTACGTTGCGAACGTTACAATTTTTATTTTATATATGAAGCACTCCATGCCAAATGTACCAGGTTAAAATTTTTTTTTCTCCGATTTTGCTCAAATTTGGCAATATGGTAGATCCTGTGTGCCAGAACAACAATCCGGAAGGATTTGGTCCTAGTACTATTTTTTGTTAAAATACAGGGTGTTGAAGTTGGCTTTTTTAGTCATTTTCATGAAAAGGGTGTTTTTTCAAAAATTTCTAGCTTGCACTAAAATTTGTAAATTGATAAATCTAAGTTGCTGGCCCTATTCATTTTGAAATGTTTTTTTTATAAAAAAAAATTTCTTGGTGAAAAACATTGTTTTTCACATTCACATTTTTTACACTTAAAAATACTTTTGAATTTTTTTTAAAAAAGCCCGCTTCGATTTTTTTTAAAAGTACTTTAAATTAAAGCATTATTTATAAGCTTTAAAATGATGTATGACTCAAAATGGGATTCGGACGCTGAATGTAAGTTTTTGGCTTTTGAACGCCCGCGGAAGGCAAAAATCTTTTTTTACTCAAGAGGAAAGCATCTTACGTAAAAAGTATACTAGGCATAAAATGCTTCGAATCATCCAAGCAATACGTGAGATTTTTTTGGATTTTTTTTGGAAACTTTGGAAATTTTTTTTCAAAAATTACTCATAAAAAAAAAAAATTTTCTTTAACATTCCAAAAAACTCCCAAAAAATTTCACACTTATTTCCTTGATGATTCTAAGCATTTTATGCCTTGTACACTTTTTTCGTAAGATGCTTTCCTCTTGAGTAAAAAAAGAATTTTGCCTTCCGCGGGCGTTCAAAAGCCAAAAACTTACATTTAGCATCCGAATCCCATCTTGAATCCTGCATCATTTTAAAGCTTATAAATAATGCTTTAATTTAAAGTACTTCTAAAAAAAATCGAAGGAGGCTTTTTTTAAAAAAAATTCAAAAGTATTTTTAAGAGTAAAAAATTTTGGTGAAAAAAAATGTTTTTCACCAAGAAATATTTTTTTATAAAAAGAACATTTCAAAATGAATAGGGCCAGCAACTTAGATTTATCAATTTACAAACTTTAGTGTAAGCTATACATTTTTGAAAAAACACCCTTTTCATGAAAATGACTAAAAACGCCAACTTCAACACCCTGTATTTTAACAACAAATGGTACTAGGACCAAATTGTCCCGGATTGTTTTTTTTGCACACCGGATCTACCATATTGCCAAATTTGAGCGAAATCGGAGATAAAAAAATTTAAACCTGGTACACTTGGCATGGAGTGCTTCATATATACATGGGCTATCGAAAAATGATTCAGCCCCTTTCCAACTAACTTAAACACATTATATTCGCTGGATTTAATTGCGAAAAAGGTTGTAAAGAAGTGCAGTGCACACAAAAGTAAAATTTTTTTATGGCACTGCATCTCACGGTAAAAATACGTTGTTGCAGCTCAACCACTGCATCGATTTTTATGAAATTTGGAATGCAACGTTATTAAAGACTTTTTCTTATGTAGCTGCCGGTGCAACGCCCCTAAAGGCGAAATGCATTTCCGCGGCTAAACCGGTGGACCAATTTTTTAGGAAACTCGCAATGGGGATTGAACCCTTAGAAAGCATACTAAAAACCTTTAAATATTTAGTGGGCAATACCACTCACCTAATGGCAAAATGCGCTTTTACGGCAACTCTATAATTTTTCTCTTGGTTGACCTTTTTTCGGATATGCGCATATTTCAAAACTCGGGATAACTGACTTAGTGCTTTTCACGATATATTTTTGATCAGCGTCAACTTCTTAGTCGATATACATAGCTATATCCGTCTGTCTGTCTGCTGGCCTGTTTGTTGAAATCATTTTAGTAATTTTTCGAAGCAATATAATTCAACGAAATTTTGTATTCTGCCTTCGTCGTCAGAGTTACTTTATGGGATTGAAAACGAACGAAATTGGTCAACGGTCCATACAAAAAAAAGAATCATTTAAGTGCAATCCAAAGAGTTTTATTTGCGATAACGCAACCAAAATATATACAAATACTGGAAATAGGACGTGCGAGCTTTGAGCAAAAACTAGATAAATTCGGACAAGGGAACGTGGTACTTCCCATACAAGAAAATTTTTCAAAATGCTATACTATAATTTTTTTTTTCATATAATCCTACTCAATTTCACTCAGGCAGTAATAGCATAGACAGCGTTAATCTGGATAAAAAACGTACTAATGCAATTGAAAATTTTACCCTGACATATGACAGTTTCTGCATTAATCTCGCTTTTAAATGAAAAAATTTTATTTGGTAAATGCAAGCTCTGCTCAAAAACTTAATGGTTTCAGACATGGCACTTCCTCAATGCAACAAAATTTCTCAAAAATACTTCGAATATTGAGCAAAAACTAGGCGAACTCGGACAAGAGGACTTCATTTAATAAAAATTTATCTTATCAAAAATGCTCACAATGAGTTTTACGAAATCACAAATTTTTCGTGTTAATTTAAAAATTTATAACGAGAATTGTTTACAGTGGAACCGCTCGTGTATAAAAAAAATAACATCCAA
Source organism: Calliopum simillimum (assembly GCA_951812925.1). Classification (NCBI taxonomy): domain Eukaryota; kingdom Metazoa; phylum Arthropoda; class Insecta; order Diptera; family Lauxaniidae; genus Calliopum; species Calliopum simillimum. The sequence continues at coordinate 27,411,280 of OX638371.1, forward strand.
AACTTAAATCATTTACATAATTTTTTTTTTAGCGCAGATCACCAAAAGTAGAGAGTTTTCGAAATTTCACTTAACTGCTAAATTTTAAAATACTTTTCGTAAATAACTTGTTATCCGCAGGTCATAATGACATTATATAAGAAACAGCTTTTTAGAACATTTTAACCAATTATCTTCTGTTTTTGGGACTTTATGACTTTTTTTTTTTCTAAATACTGGATTAAAATGGGTTAAAGTACATACAAAAATCTAAGCGGAGGTCACCAAGGACAAGAAATGCTTAAAACTCAAGAATACTTCCCAGAAAATGTAATAAAAATAGAACAGAGTTTACTTAAATAACATACTTAAAGTGATGAAGAATTTTTATGTTTTATACTTACGTACGAACAGTTTCGCGAAAAAGGTGGCTGATTTAGTATAAGTACCATAAAAACTCATTATCACAACAAATTATTATGCATATTGCATTTTGCTTGAAACACCGAGCAATTTACCTGTACTTTTTGGGTAATGTGATATGCCAAAAATACTTGGAATGTGGGAAAAGTCAGTACATGCACCCGCATACCTGCCGAAAAGGCGAATGCACATGGTAAGATTTATTGCCCATACCTGTGTATTAAATCTAATACACAATTGTCGTTGTTTAAGGAAGATACACATAAATTATATAGAAATCTAAGTTTTGAAAGACAGTATATAAACGTATGTAGAAATGAATCCTTATTCAGTTAATCGACGTCTTTCCCCTAACTCAGTACATCCAATATGTCTACAACATTTACGACTGAGGGTCACGCTGAGATAATTCTACAAAAATTATGGAAAAGACGTGAAAATCAAAAATTCTCTGATGTTGTGCTAATTGCAGGCAGCGAAAAAAAACAAATTCCAGCACATCGCTCTGTACTTGGGGAAGCGAGTGAATATTTTTATGAGATGTTTGAATCATCGCAGAGTGAAAGCACATCAAAATTTGTGGAAATGCCGGATGTAAATAGTGATGTATTACAAAGTCTGGCTGAATATTGTTACAAAGGAAGTGTGTTGATCAGTGAGGACAATGTTGTTGAATTACTTAAGACAGCACACATGCTGCAACTGGGAGATGTCGTCACGGCTTGTGCAAATTTTCTGATAGAACATTTACATTCAAGCAATTGCTTGCGATATGCGCTCCTAGCGGAAAAGTACAATTGCGCGGTGCTCGTACAAAAGGCTAAAGAATATTGCTTGGAGCACTTTATAGAAATTTCTGGAACAGCTGAGTTTCTACAATTAAGCGTAGAGCAATTGAGTCAATTGCTTGCTTGCGATGGTGAACGCGTTGTAGCTGCAGAGGATGTATTTAACAGTTTGAAAGCGTGGTTTGAACACAATCCAATTGAACGCGAGCGAAACAAAATTGAATTGTTGAAATTAGTGCGAATGACATTGCTCGAACGAAAGTTTTTAATACAGCATGTCAAGCCAATTTGTACTTCACTGGAATGTCTTCACATTTATATGGAAGCCCTAGAATACCATCCATCGTATGATAGTGCTATGCCCAGTGGAAGCAATCTAATAAAATCAAAAAGATTAAATGAAGTTTTAATGGCTATAGTCCACGATCCGTTTGATAAAAGGATTATTCAATATTACCGCCCACAACAAAATAAGTGGAAGAACTTGTTGAAAGAATTGGAATATCGTACATTTTCTTGTGAAGTTTTTATAGGGAACTGCTTATATATCATAGGAGGAAACATTAACAGGAACACAATTTTAAATACCGTCATTTGCCTAAACTTAGATTCGATGATTTTAATAGAAAAATCACCAATGAATTTTATTCGTTTAAATTTTTGTGCAGCTGAGTTAAATGGTCTTTTGTATGTGTTGGGTGGATGGAGTTGGATGTGCATTAGTCTAAATTCTGCAGAAAAATTCAATCCAGAAACTAACAAATGGGTTAAAGCAGCAAATATGTTAGTTGCACGACACAATGCCGGTACTGCAGTTTTAAATAAAAAGCTTTATGTAGTTGGAGGAGTTGGCTCCAAAGGCATATACCTTAGTTCAGCTGAATGCTACGATCCGGAGCAAGACAAATGGCAAAGCATTGCGCCGATGGGTGAAAGTCGTCAAAAACATGGAGTAAGGTTTTTGCTGTTTAATATAAAAATAAATTTAATTAAAATTTACTTGTTCTTTCATTTTCAGGTTACAGTTGCTAATGGACTTTTATATGCAGTAGGTGGTTCAGGTACAAAAACAGCTGAACGTTATGATCCACAAACGAATAAATGGACTTTTATATGTAGCTTACGTACTGAGCTACCCAACAGATATATGTGCACTACACTCAACGACAAAGTTGTAATTTTTTGTGAAGGTCGTTTCGAGGAGTACAACGCTGTGACCAATGAGTGGAAAGAGATGAAGTCAGTTAGTCAGCCAAATAATCTATATCGGTTATTTTCGTATTCAGGCAAATTGCCAGCATCACAATTTGTTGAAAATTAATTTTTCACTACCAAGCAAGAACATTTTTTAATTTTTAGGACTCCGACTTTAGAAATTTATTAAAATTAATTTTTATAATATTTTATTTTAATCTTAACAAAATTATTCGAATACGTTTTTTTTTTAACATTTAGTTTTGGACGAAATAATGATGTGATTTTTGGAAGCTGCATTTTTTTTCTGATGCATTTATTTTTTTTAATACATTTTTCTCAGTAACTATTAAATTATAATCTCAATTAAGGTAATTAGTTGAAATTTCTCAAATATGTGAGAAAAAGTTTTTTAGTTAAAATAAAGGTACACATGCCAACATATGTACAAAAAAATTTAACGAATTGCTGTTTTTTTTTTAATGTTTGTGTTTTTTTCGTTTAATTTTTATACTTAGTACTTTTGTTTAAATTTTCTTTAGGATTTTAAAGGAATTTTTATAAGCTATGAAGATATAACGATTTTTCGAACAATGCATTCTTCTATTTGATCTAGCAGACGCGCATGTCAAGTGTGATTCATGTTGTATCATATGGGATATAGGCGTGTTCTCAATCCGACTTCGTTCTGTTTTCTATATCAAGCTTCATCAAATAGACGGACAAGTTTACTATAGAACCAATCTGGACTCTACAGGGAACTCGAAATAAAAATCTGAAAAAATCAAGCTAATTTTTTTTTTTTTTTGTCGAGTGAAAAACACTCAGGCTTATCATCTTATTCGATTTCGATTCAAACTATCATATGAGTATTTTGATTTTCAGAATTGAAATCAGAACATTTTTCTACTCAAAATAGAAAAATTTTCTATTCAAAATCAAAAAACATTTCAGTACAAGATATTGTTGTAAGGGCAGGCAATGCGAAATCTTCTATAAAAAGATTAAAACAGAAAAGTAAGCTGAAGACCTACAGTGTTCAAAAAGAGGCTGATTGTTTTGCAGAAGAGCAGCTGGTGGCTAAAAAGCGAACCTGACAGTTATATGTGGCTGTGATCATCTCACTTTTTTCGAAATTTGCAGATGGGTTCTCTGATTTTTATAAAAATTCACAGAGATGTTCTAAGTGCTTAGCATGGAGACCTCTCATTATTAGTTTTGCGAAAAAAAAATTTTTTTCCAAGTTATGGGCATGGAACTTCAGAGTGTCCAAGTGGTGTTTTTGCGAAAAATCGATGCAAATTTTTTTTCTAAGTCCCGCCACTTTGTCAAAAATAAGTTTTTTAAATTTTTGTTTTCGGATTCTTGTATCATTTTAAACGTTAATTAATTTTTCATTTTTAAATTTGGAAAGTTTTGAAAATTTACAAAATGGCGGCCATTTTTTGAAAAATCTTAAAAGTTGATTATCTCAAAATAATATTATTTTTATATTTTTTTTTACAAAAAGGTGAATGAAATACAAACATTTTGTAGAAGACTTGTTTTGCGCTAAATGGCTGCGAGAGCCACAGGAACATTTTTTCTAAAAAGTCACGTGACAATTTTTTTAACTTTGTTTTGTGCTTTCATTTACACCCACTAGGTGGCCAAAAAAAAAAATTTTAAAGTACAAGGATATAACTTCCATTACTTAGAAAACAGAAGCTATACCAAAAAAACCAATATTTCCTATATGAATCATAAAAATAAGTATTGACGAAATGACGACCATGTTTTGAAAAATCTTAAAAATCAATTTTCCAAAAAAAAAAAAATTTTTTTTTCTTAAAAGTTTTTTTAATGAAATCTTTTGAAAGGTTATGATGAACATTCGTTTTTCAAAACACTTAAGTAAAATAAATAAAGTAAAAAAATTTTTTTTGGAAAATTGATTTTAATATTTTTCAAAACATGGCCGTCATTTCGTCAATACTTATTTTTATGATTCATATAGGAAATATTGGTTTTTTTGGTATAGCTTCTGTTTTCTAAGTAATGGAAGTTATATCCTTGTACTTTGAAATTTTTTTTTTGGCCACCTAGTGGGTGTAATTGAAAGCACAAAACAAAGTTAAAAAAATTGTCACGTGACTTTTTAGAAAAAATGTTCCTGTGGCTCTCGCAGCCATTTAGCGCAAAACAAGTCTTCTACAAAATGTTTGTATTTCATTCACCTTTTTGTAAAAAAAAATAAAAAAATAAGAAGAATATTATTTTGAGATAATCAACTTTTAAGATTTTGCAAAAAATGGCCGCCATTTTGTAAATTTTCAAAATTTTCCAAATTTAAAAATGGAAAATAAATAAACGTTTAAAATGCTACAAGAATCCGAAAACATAAATTTAAAAAATTTATTTTTGACAAAATGGCGGGACTAGGAAAAAAAAAATTGCATCGATTTTTCGCAAAAAAACCACTTGGACACTCTGAAGTTCCATGCCCATAACTTGGAAAAAAAATTTTTTTTCCCAAAACTAATAATGAGAGGTCTCCATGCTAAGCACTTAGAACATCTCTGTGAATTTTTATAAAAATCAGAGAACCCAACTGCAAAAAGTGAGATGATCACAGCCATGAGCTGATTAAATTTAAATGTTATGAAATTGACGATGAAACACAAGTTATAGGAGATTTCAAACAGCTATCGTAACACGAGAAGAAAAATTACTAAATTTACCCAGTACATATTCACTTGTGGGCTGAGAAGCAGTGAAAGAGTGGTACAGAGGCAAAAGTTAACTTAACACTTAACTACTCAGAGCTTCAACCTTTTCAGAGGCATAAGGCTCTAATGAATTTGAGTCTTCAGAGGCAAAAAATACTGCAAAAAATTTACAAAGAAAGTCGTACGGTAATGTCGACGAAAACAGCTATAAAGTCTTTCCATAGTAAATTTTTAGAGCTACAACATTGTCTAGAATTATTTTTCTGAAAAAGTGACCTTTAGTCAGATATTTGCAAAATACTGATTTCTTCGACATTTGACCTTGAATAAATTTTTATCTGAACACGTTTTCGCAGTTTATTTTTCACATTTTATTTTTCACGCATAAATCTATATATTAATACGCAAGAGAAATATTTGTCCATCTTATTTTACCACGTTATAAGTGAAGTACGACTTTAAATTATACACCATTCGAAAGGTACTTGTGTGTAAATTTGCACAAAGTTAAAATTATGTTGATATTTTGACATTAAGCCAGGTAAAATTAAATAAAAAATTTTTAATATTAACTACAACAAAATACACGGTAACACAGAGCTGACAAAAGGATGAAGCACAAAGAGAAAGACTAAAAGCTGAGTGACACTGACATCATGTTTTTTGTTTTCTTTTCATTTCACATTTTTGTTATGGTACCCGGCATTATAAATTAGCTTTTCCATTTTGTACCAAATAGCAAAAAGAGTACTAAAACTAGCCAAAAAGTACCAAAATTATTTAATACATTTGTGGTCAAATTTTGACCATTGGGCGATTCTAGTAAAGATCATTTCGGTAATAAAATTTTATTTTGATTTATTTTTCAGAAAAATCCCATTATTCATGAGCTTATTCCTACACAGGGAAAACAACATTGTCATAAGTGGCAAAAACGTACTTAGTTCAACAACGTTGCGACCCATATTTTGAGCATGGCTCGTTCGTAGCAGTTTTAACAACGCGCATTGCTAAATGAATTTCAATATGTTAAATAAAATACAAAAACAAAAAATATTTTTTTTTTTTATTCATTTTATAATTCTAATTTGTTCCTGTCAACAACAATGCAACTAATATTATTTTCTTTTTTTATTTTCAATCTTTGCTTTAAATAAATATTTGTTTGTTTGGTATCGGGGAGATTTGAACCTGGAACCTGTCGTGTGATAGATGCGGACGTTAAGAAACTCAGCCACTGCCATTACTATTGTGAGTCTATTGTTTTGAAATTAGCTTCTAAGTACCACGTTTGTGAGTGTTTTGACTTCGTTTAGTAGCTGATTTAGATTTTACTACGTTTTGTTTTGACCACGTTTTGTTGATGATTTGGATTTAACAACGCTTGGCAACCTGCGTTGCTAAATCAGTTTTAACCACTTTCGTGAGTTATTTAGCAACGCAACATACAAATATGATCTTCGAGCGTTGCTAAGTCCAAATCAGCAACAAAACGTGGTCAAAACACTCACGAACGTGGCAGAAACTCATTGAACAACGCAAGTTATACTTTTTTTTTCTTCGTTCTCTGTATTTTAACGATATTTTAATTAATGAAGAATTTTTGGAATCAGTTTTTCTTTATTTTTTTTTTTTTTTGTTCTAATACATAAATGTTTTATACTAGGGGAACTGATGCTATTGTGGTATAGTTTTTCAATGTGGTATGGTCGCATATCTCCGATTTGGGAAAAAACCTGCGAACGTCACTGCTCTTATACTGTCAGAAAACAGGAAAAACTAGGGATGTGTTGCTGTCATGGACCAAACAAAATTTTTCCGATGTCAGTTGAACGAAACGTAAATCACGTGTGGTCGAAACTTTAGATTTGGTTGTTTGGTTAAGTATACCACATTACCCTCCCACTTTACAAGTACTGATCACTGCGCGTCACTTGAATAAGGCCAGACATTTTTTGCTTGATTTTTCCCAAGCTTAGCTCATGTTGACATTTTCGGCATTATTTCTTGAGTTCGGTGAGTGTATCATTTACGAATCGATCGATGCAAAAAAAAAATTACTTCGAGAAGTACCGTTAGGTATTTCTATACTCCATTGGAGTTAGTTGCGAAATAAGGCGTTTTTATTCGCGTCATTTGAATAAGGCCAGTCTTCTTTTTGTGCTATCGAGAGAAGTTCGAAACAAAAAAAGTGAAAGTGAATGTGTGAAAAAATGTTTGAAGCAATTAATAAATTTTTTTTTTTTTTGAAAATTTATTGCAAATGGGTAAAGGAAAAGCCTCAACTGACGCCGAAAAGGCAAAAATCCAAGTTTACAAGGAGGTCGGCCCCGTAGCCGCACAATTGCCCAAAAAATCTGCGGAAGTCAGACGTTGGTTAACAATTTCTTAAAAAACATTGAAACCTATGGAAAAAATATGAAAGGTCGCACCAGTAGGGCTACTACCGATCAAGACAGACGTTCCATATTGCGAGCTGCATCTAATTCTGCAAAGTCTGCAGCTAAAATAAAGGCTGAAACTGGAGTCGCAGCTAGTGTTTCGACAGTTAGGCGGGTAATAAAATCGTCTGAACATCTCCAACGAAAAAAATTTAAAAAGAAACCGCCACTTAATGCGCAACGGAAAGAAAAACGTTTGCAATTTGCAAAGGAAATAATGACGTGGACAAACGAGTGGAAAAAAGTAGTTTTCTCTGACGAAAAAAAATTTAATTTCAATGGACCTGACGGTTATAAACATTATTTTCATGACCTAAGGAAGGAAGAAGTTTTTTTGGCTAGACATCACAGCAGACATGGTGGCGTAATGGTGTGGGAGCCATTTCCTACTATGGAACAATTGACTTGGTTTTTGAAACATCGAAAATGACCGCAAACTCATACAAATCCATTTTGGAAAAGGCTTCCCCACAATTCAATAACATTTTTGGACCAATACCATGGATTTATCAGGAAGATAATGCCCCAATACACACAGCAAGCACATTAAGACCTGGATTCGACAACAAAACGTTCAACTTTTATCATGGCCGCCATACTCGCCGGACTTGAACATTACGGAAAATGTCTGGGGATGGTTGGTAAGAAAAGTTTATGAAAGCGGAAAACAATTTGAAGACAAGGAATCACTTATTGAAGCTATTAAGGAAGCCTGGACAACAGTATCCTTAACTTATTTAGAGTCACTCTATAACTCAATGCCTAACCGTATTTTTGAGGTAATTTCTAACAAAGGTAGCTCCACACATTACTAAAAATTTAAAAAAAAATGAACAAAAAAATTTTTAAATTGTTTTCTTCTCTTATTTCTTATGTGGCCTTATTCTAATGACGCAAATAAAAACGCATTTTTTCGCACTTAACGTTAACAGAATATAGAAATCGCTAAAGGTGCTTCACAAAGTAATTTTTTTTTTGCATCGATCGTTTCCTAAACAATACGCTCACCGAACTTAAAGCTAAAAATGTGTCCAAAATGTCAACAAGAAATATAACTTGGAAAAATCAAACAAAAAATTTCTGGCCTTATTCAAGTGACGCGCACATTTGCCACCATATATACCACATTACTTCCCAACTTTTTGAAAACAGCTTTTTTGACTTTTTCAGATTTTGCTCAATAACTTTTTTTATTGAAACTGCACACATTTTATTGAAACGTATTCTGTAGCCAATACTTCAATGATCAGAATAAAAAAATTTGGCTGAAATTGATCTAATGCTTCTCTTCCAAATTCCATCTAAACATTAGCTATACCACAATAGCATCAGTTCCCCTACATACATAAAATGTATGAAGCAAAACACTCCAAGCGTACCAGCTGAAACATTTTTTGTCTCCGATTTCACTCAAAGTTAGCAATAAGGTAGATCCGGTGTGCAAAAATAATATTCCGAGAGAATTTGATTCTAAGTAGTACCATTTGTTGTTTAAATACAGGCTGTTGAAGTTGGCGTTTTTAGTCATTTTCATGAAAAGGCTGTTTTTTCTAAAATTTATACCTTACACGAAAGTTTGTAAATTAATATATCTAAGAAACTAATCTCATTTATTTTTAAGTGTTCTTTAAAAAAAAAAAAAATAATGCTTGGTGAAAAAATATTACTTGGTGAAAAATTTTTTTTTTTTACCAAAATGTTTTAAAATTAAAAATACTTTTTTTTAAAAAACCGCTTAAATTTCTTAAAAGGTACTTTAAATTACAGTATAATTTCTTAGCTTTAAAATGATGTATGACCCAAGATGAGATTCGGTCGCTAGATGAGAGTTTTTGACTTTTGAACGCCCGCGGCAGGCAAAACTCTTTGTTTACTCAAGAGGAAGGCATCTTACGAAAAAAATGTATTAGACATAAAATGCTTAGAATCATTCAGGAAATACGTGTGCATTTTTTTGGAATTTTTTTAAACTTTTTTTTTAAAAAAAATTCCCAAAAATTTCCCACGTATTTTATGCCCAGTACACTTTATTCGTAAGACACCGTCCTCTTGAGTAAACAACAATTTTTTCATGCCGCTGGCGTTGAAAGTCAAAAACTCTCTTCTAGCGAACGAATCCCATCTTGAGTCATATACGTTCATCATTTTAAAGCTTTTAAATTATGATCTTATTAAAAGTACTTTTAAAAAAAATTTTTCGGGGGGTTTGTTTAAAAAAATTCAAAATGATTTTAAGTTTGGAAAATTTTGGTGTAAAAAATTTTTTGTATCAAATATTTTTTTATAAATTCAACACTTAAAAATGAATGAGACCAGCTACTTAGATATATCAATTAACAAACTTTGGTGTAAGATTTTAATTTTTGAAAAAACACCCTTCTCATGAAAATGACTAAAAACGCCAAATTCAAAACCCCGTATTTTAACACCAAATAGTACTACTCTTTACTGTGTTGGGGCCTTTTCAAACCAAATAAATAATAATACTTAGAACAAATTGAAAAACTTGAGCGAAATCGGATACAAAAAAATTTTCAGCTTGGCGTGTTTTGTATCATAGGTATAGCTTAAATATTTATTTGTTTATTAAAAAGTATATTATTTATAAGAAATTTTAAAATTTTTTATAAAAAGTTTATTCCATCTAAATTTTGAATTATTTTTAGTCCCACCACAAAAGCTTCATAAATTTTCTTTCAATATTTACGGAGAAATCGCAATTTGAAAAAAGACGTACATAGAAATTCACATATTTATAAGTTTTATTTTTGGGCCAGGCCAAAAGGTACACCTTTACTAGTTTTCATTCAAATTTAAACGGTTTTTTGCAATTTTTTTATTTTTAAAATTCAAAATTATATTATATTATTAAATTATCTTAATTTTTGTGGTAATTTGGTCATCATTTTTCGAACGGTCGATAATTTGGTATTGTACCGTATGGAAACAAATTTTATACAAAAACCAATGTAAACAAAATCTGCAAATCGAGTTGCAAATATGAAATATGAACTGCATATAATTTTGATTCGAAAATTTCTCCAAAAGAATAAATATCTATAAAAAAAATTTCCTTTTAAAATTTCAGAACAGAAAAATAAAATTTTTTATGTCGAAATCCATTAAAAAATAAATAAATTTCCCATGAAAACATATAAAAAAAAGACTTGATAGCTGATACCCTTTCAATTATTGAAAAAAAAAGGCAATAAATGCGCGCACTCCCTGTTAAACGATGACTCACATTTTCTACAGCAACAAGCGCACATTTCCATGTTCCTCCCAAAACTGATTAACTGAGTGAACACGACTCTGACTGAATGTAAGAGTGGCCTATGAATTGTGCATTTCATGTTGCATTTACAGAAACATATATCCAGAATATACAGATATACATATATTTAACTCGATAAAAAAAAATCTGACAATTATTATTATTGATAATATTGAGTGCATATGATGCATTCGATGAAAAATAAAAAAAAAAAAATAAAGAAACTGATGGTTGTCTCCCTCAACGTATATATGTATACAGAATGGATGGCATCACTTTTCGTTGCATTTCATGATGCATTTTACTGAAGTGCCTTCATTTAAATATTGAATTTCACTTTTTCCATATGTTGTTCTCTCTTTTAGCTCTGTGTTGTATATTTAATTTTTAATTTTCATAAGCGTGAAAGAAAATTGGTCTTTTTTTTTTAAAAAGTTAAATTTCATCAAGTGTTCTTATGTTTTTGTGTTTGTTTTTGAAATGGATTGTATGTGGGGAACTATTTTTCTTGAAGAAAGTTGATTGATGCGCTGCATGACATTTAATTAGTTGGTTTCATTTGATATTTTAAAATTGGAATAATTCTTCATTCAACTAAAAAGGGTGCAAAATGTCAACAATTAATAAAATAAAAAAAAAAAATAGAAAATTTTAAATTTTAAATTTACTGAAAGTAACTTTATTTTTTATTCAAATGAGCAAAGCCGAAGTTACAAGCTAAAAGCCGATATCCGGTTTTAACCATTATAAGGCCTTTCGGTCGATTTTGTGTAATGTTAAGAGAAATTATGTTTTTTTTTGTACAACAAAGTGTGACATGGTTGAATCTCCGAAAAATGTATCAAAACATGTCTACTTTTGTCTCCACCTATTTTTATACCCTACACTCAAGGTATATTCACTTTGTCCTTTCGTTTGTAACGCAAAGAAGAAGGCGTGGCAGGCATAGAAAAGAATGTATGTTCTTGATCAGCGTCACCGCCTCAGTCGATATAGCCATGTCCGTCTCTCTGGCTGGCTGGCAGGCTGTCCATCTATGGAAATATTTTTTTGCGGAAAAACTACGCCAGATAATTCGATGAAATTTGGTACAGCCGATTTTCCGTAAAAATTAGCTTGAAAATGAGCGAAATCGGTCAACGGACACGCCTACTGCCCATACAAAAAATATATTCAAAATGCAACTTTAAGAGTATTTTTCACGAAAACGCAACCATAATACACATAAATACTAGAAATTATTAGCGCAAGCTCTGCGCAAAAACTAGGCAAATTCAAACAAGAGGGCATGGCACCTCCCATATAAGCAAAAGTTTCAAAATGCAAAACTGAAAGATGTTTTTGAGATTATCCAACTAAATTTCACTCAAACGCTAAGAACTATAAACGAAAGCTCTGATGAAAAACTGGATGAACTCGGACAAGAGGGCTTGGCACCACCGATATAAGCAAAGTTTGAAAACGCTATACTCTTAACGTTTTTGAGACAATCCAACTAAATTGTACACAGATACTAAGAACTATAAATGCAAGGTCTAAGCAAAAACTGGGAGAATTTAGATAAGAGGGCGTGGCACCTTCTATACAAGCAAACTTTTGAAAACATTGCAGGCCCAGGCCCCTTACCAGTTTAGATTTTTTTTTTATTATTTAAAGTTATAGGATATGACGAGTTTGTTTCTGTAAGCTTTTTGAAAAATTTTCAAGCTTTCAGGGTTGCCATGTGACTTGTTTTTGTAAGTTTCGCTCAAACAATATATTTAAAAAAATTAAATTAAATTGCAAGACTAAGAATTTATGTTGGATTTTTTAAAAGTTCATTTAAGTGTTTTAAGACTTAATTTTAATTTTTTTGTAAATTTAAAATTAAAGATTGCAGCTGCACTATCAGAAAAACTGGGTGGCAACATCTTAAGTTTTTGTATTGTACAATTTTAAAAAAGTTAATCTGAGCGTTTCTAACACCAAAAATTTAATTTAGTTAAAAAAGCAAGAATTAAACTAGATTTGCGAAAATAGCCAGGTGGCAATACTAAACATTTATGTGCCATTTTTAAAAAAGTTTATTTCTACTGCAAAATTAAAATTTTATTCTTAATGCTTATGGTTTATGTAAACCTAGCAAAAAAACCGGGTGGCAACACCAAAAGTTTTTGTATAATTGTAGAAAAGTTATTCTGATTGTTTCTGAAAGCAAAAATTTCAATTAAGTCAAAAAAGTGAGAATTAAACCAAATTTTTGAAAATAACCAGGTGGCAACCATAAAAAAACTCACAGGAGAACATCACACACTTGCGTTCTTTACAAAATTTTTGAACTTTTTGGAATGAAAAAAACTAGTAAGGGTGTAAAATTTGGCCTGGCCAAACATTAGGGGAGGTGCTACGCTCTCTTGTCCGAGTTCACCCAGTTTTCGTCCAGAGCTTGCATTTATAGTTTTTAGTGTATGAGTGAAAAACGTTTTCAGTATAGCGTTTTGAAGCTTTTGCTTATATAGGAGGTGCCACGCCCTCTTGTCCGAGTTCTTCTAGTTTTAGCTTAGAGCGTGCATTTATAGTCTTTAGTATTTGAGTGAAGTTTGGTTGGATTATCTCAAAAAACTCTCTCAGTATAACATTTTGAAACTTTTGCTTGTATGGGAGGTCCGATTTCACCCCATTTTAACTGAGAGCTTTCATTTAAGATTCTTAGCGTCTGAGTCGGACTTGGTTCGAATATCTCAAAAAACGCTTTCAGTATAGCGTTTTAAAGCTTTTGCTTATATGGGAGGTGCCACGCCCTCTTGTCCGAATTTGTTAGGTTTTTTTCCGTCTGTCTGGCTGGGTGGCTGGCTGGCTGGGTGGCTGGCTGTGTGTTGAAATACACTTTTTGGGAAAACTGAGTAATATAATTCAATGAAATTTGGTATATTGCGTCCGTCGTCAAAGATATCTCGGGGGATTGAAAATGAGCGAAATCGGTCATTGGACACGCCTACCGCCCATACAAAAAATATATTCAAAATGCAATTTTAGGAGTATTTTCCAGGACAATGCAACCAATATACGCATAAATACTAAGAATTATAAGCGCAAGCTCTGAGAAAAAATTTTACGAATTTGGACAAGAGGGCGTGGCACCTCCCATATAAACAAAAGCTTCAAAACGCTGTAGTGAAAGCGTTTTTTGAGATGTTCGAACCAAATTCGACCCAGACACTAAGTATTATAAATGAAAGCTCTTGACAAAAATTGGGTGCAATCGGACAATTGGGCGTGGCACCTCCCATATAAGCAGAAGTTTCAAAATGCTATACTGAAAGAGTTTTTTGAGATAATCCAACCAAACTTCACTCAAATACTAAAGACTATAAATCCAAGCTCTGGACAAAAACTGGGTGAACTCGGACAAGAGAGCGTAGCACCTCCCATATGAGCAAAATTTTAAAAATACTGCAGTGTAGGGTATTTAAAGTTTGGCCAGGCCAAAGTTTACACCCTTACTAGTTTATTTTAAGCTATTCGTATAAAAACTCTTGTTAAGCATCTGTACTGAATACTTAGTTAAAATAAAAATTTTTAATTTAAACATTGTTTTGAGCCCTGGAACATTTAATGGTACATTTTTCAAATAATCACCCACATACATTTTTAATATTTTATGACTTTGTTCAAAGGTCGGAAAAGTAAAGTTTTTTGAAATATGTATGTCGTTAACGGTTAGATCTATGAAAAAATATAATGTATCATTTTTGCAGCTCCTTAAATTTACTACTAAAAATGTATGGTAGTTGTTTTCGTACGAATTACTGTTAACCAGTTATCGCAATCTTTTCAAATTGCGATATGCTACGAACAATGAAAAAATACAAAATTGAATCGCATGCATTGCAAACTGATGAGAAGATCAATAGTAGGTCGCAATAGGCCTTATTTTAAATATATGTATAAATCAGTCAAGTGTTTTTTACGGTAATACTATAGCCAATTTACATTTACTTAAGAGTGACAACTTTGGCACACGAATTTAATTTCAATAAACTCAAAATTTCAATTGTATCACCTATAAAATGATCGTTCGCTGGTTAATTAACTTTAATAATCAGAAAAAAGAGAAAACTATAGACTTTTTCAATTGAAACAAATTGAAATTCATTGAATGTCTGCTATATTGAAATTGTGAGTCAGAAAAAATTCGCAAGAAACACTTACAGTTCAAATGGAAAAAAATACCGCAAATAGTTACGCATCCCGCATTTAGACAAATATGTATAGGTACGGTACATTCTATTTGCATATCAGATATACTTGTGCGGATACACTTGAAGAAAAACGTCACACATACACATGGATAAACCAATAGAATAATGATACATTATTTTTGTGTAGCACAGATTCGGAATAATTAATGGAATTAGACGTATCTTTTATGAAATTAATTCTGCATGCAATATTAATAATAAACAATCGATATTATTTAACTAAAAGTATGCAAAGTGTTAATTTCAAAGGAAACCTTTTGTTTTAATAAGAAAATCGCTTTGATATTTGCCTTAATAAAGCAATGAAAGTACTAGAGATATCTTAATGTTACGATTTTTCTTTTGGGTGTAATAGTCTAGTGAAATAACAGTCCAGTAAAATTAGATAAAAAAAATAAAATAAATATATGAGCCAACAGTTTTTGGTGTTTTAAGAGAAATGTCAAGAAAGAACCTCGAGATCACTGCCGCATAAAAAGTTTTTCAGACCCTGAAGATCGCAAAAATCAGTTTTATTCCAAAAATTTCGCTAATGGTTGCTTTTACAAAAAAAAAAACTTTCTACTTTTTTTTTTCTTTGTTGTTTTGAACAGATAATGATTTACATTAACTAGTTACCAACAAATCACGTGTTAAGTGGTTTTGTGGTGAGAGCTTACTGTTCTATGTTTTTGAGTAAAAACACCAACATTACAAAAACAAGGCAAAATGCATAGGTAAAAAAACCAAAAAATTGTTGGTAGGTTGGTTTTCGAAACGTTTCACCCATAACAGATAAAATAAAGATGCCGACGATTCGATTAAAGAGGAACAAACAGTTTATTTAATGAAATGTATTTCGTACAAAGTTCAGTTTGCTTCTAATGAAAAATTAGAATAAAAATTGTTTGAATAAACAAAACATTCTTAGGCTTCTATACAAAAAGTGTAGCAAGTGTTTTAGTATATAGTACATATTTAATTGTGTATATATATATTTTAACACCCCTGCCCAATTAAATAAATCCAAGTATTTCTCTGAATTTCATGAACGTAATTCTTGGCAATGATTTGGTAAAGAAATCTGCAACCTGTTCTTTAGTTGATTTGTACTCGATTTTAATTTTCTTGGTTTGAACCAGTTCACGAACGAAGTTGTATTTGATGTCAATATGCTTCATTCGTTGATGTTCCTTAGGCTCTTCTGCTATTTGAATACAAGACATGTTATCTTCAAATAAAGTAATAGGTGAGTCTATATAAATATTTAAATCTTCAAGAATTTGCTTAATTGATACGGCTTCGCATGCAGCAGTACATAACGCGATGTATTCCGCTTCAGTCGAAGACAAGGAAACCGTAGGTTGCTTCTTCGTTGTCCAGGAAACACAGCATCCAAAAACTTTAAAAATATATCCAGTAAGTGATTTTCTGTCATGGATATCATTTCCCCAATCCGCATCGGAATATCCAAATAAGACTTCATTCGTTTTACCATCATAAAGCAATTCCAAGTCTATTGTCTTTTTAATATAGCGCAAAATCCGTTTTAAATGTTGCTAATGTTCATCTGTAGCACAATTTTGAAATTGACTGAAGTAGTTGACACTTACACTCAAATCTGGTCGCGAAGTTAACATCACATACATCAAACAACCAATCAATTCTTTGTAGGGTTCCTTTGTCAACTGACTTGTTGGATCCTTACTTAAAGTAGTTTTGACTTCCATAGGTGTATCCGTTCCATTACAGTTTTCCATACCAAAACGCTTTAAAAGATTGTTTAAAAATACTTTTTGACTAATTCTGAGTTCAGACTTTTCCAAATTTCGTTCAATTTTAACTCCCAAATAAACACTCACATCTTTTAAGTCCTTCATTTCAAATTCCTGTTGGAGCAAGTGCTTTACGTTACAAATTTCTGTTATATTACTACCGATAAGTAAAAGGTCATCGACATATAACAAAATATATACCATGCTTCCTTCATTATTTCTTGAGTATAAACAGTAATCGTGTTGAGACCTTACAAAGTTAAATTTAGTAATAAAATCGTGAAATCTTTCGTTCCACATTCTAGGAGATTGCTTAAGGCCATAAAGAGATCTGTTCAGTTTACATACCAAACTATCCGCACATTGAAAACCTTGTGGAACCTTCATATAAATTTCTTCTTTCAAATATCCATTCAGAAATGCTGTTTTGACATCCATTTGATGAATGATTAACTTCAGTTTATTTGCAATTGCAAGGAGAATTCTAAAAGTTCCAACTCTAGCCACAGGTGAATACGTTTCTTGAAAGTCGAATCCTTCCCTTTGAGTGAAACCTCTTGCCACAAGATGCGCTTTGTATTCGCCAGGATTTCCGTTTTGATCCGATTTCCGCTTAAAAACCCATTTGCAATCGACCAAAGTTTTGCCTTCAGGTAATTGAGTCAAAGTCCATGTATTGTTTTTCTCTAACGACTCCAATTCAATGTTCACAGCTTTAGTCCATTCGTTAGCATCAGGTCTTACTTTTATCTCTGCATACGTCGATGGTGCGTCGCTTACGAAACCTTCAGCGTTTAAGGCCAACGCCAAATAGTTCCCTCCTTCAAATCTCACCGGTTTACGTCTGTCTCTAGTACTCCTCCGTATCATCTGTTCTTCTTGTTCTTCATGTAATGGCAATACTTCTTGTGATGGGATTTCTTCAAAATTTCCAGCGACATCTTCATATTCGCTCTTGCTATCTTCTGTACCATTCTCATTATTTTGAGGTATTTCTTTTTCTTCGTTATCTTCATCAACCATTGTCAAATCTTCCACGGTAAAATCTTCAACTTCGATAATACTGAGCTCTTCACACTTATCTTTCATTTGCGTAGAATTTCCAAAACAGTTTTCATTGAAAACTACATCTCGAGCTGCAAGAATTTGTCGATTTTGTGAATCCCAAAGTCGGTATCCATTACCGCCATAGCCTACCATTATAAGTTTTTTCGATTTCATATCCAATTTCTTTCTATGTACTTTTGGTATATGTGAGTATGCAATACATCCGAAAACTTTCAAATTTGCTAGATTAGGCTTCTTCTTCAACCAAATTTCAGCGGGTGTCTGATTTGTATTCAACGATGCAGTGGGACTCCTGTTAGTTAAATAATTTGCACAAAAGACGGCTTCATTCCATAGAAATTTTTGTAAACCAGAACCTGCAATCATAGCTCTTGCTTTTTCCAACAACGTGCGGTTCATTCTTTCCGCAGTTCCATTTTGCTCTGGCGTGTACGCAACAGTGTACTCCAATTTGATCCCAGACAAACGACAAAAACTCTTAAACTCTTCCGACGTATATTCACCACCGTTGTCACAGCGCAATCTTGCAATTTGAGCATTCATGGCGTTTTCCGACATCATCTTGTACTCCTTAAAACGCGTAAATACTTCACTCTTATTAGATATCATATAAACTGACGTAAAATGGGAGTAATCGTCAATGAAGGTCACTATGTAGCGCTTGCCGTTCCAAGAACATGGAGTAATTGGCCCACAAACATCGCTATGAACCAGCTCTAAACAACGAGTACTCAACTTTTTCTTGCCTTGATTTTTAAACGACTTCCTTGATTGTTTTCTCAATACACATGACTCACAAAAGGTGTTCGATTTATCATTTAAATTATCTATTCCGTCAACCATCTGGGGAAGTCTCTTGATATCGTTGTAGTTTAAGTGTCCAAGTCTCTTGTGCCATACATCGATTTCTTCACATCCTTCTGTTGCATATGCACCTGCATTTTTCTTAATTTCCAAATCGAACTCATACAGCTTAAATTTTCTTGTGCCTTCCAGGACCACATGATCACCTTTAAAAACTTTCACCTTGCCTGCAGCAAAAACTGTCTTCATACCAGCTTCTTCTAATCTGCGAATAGAGAAAAGATTGCATTTTAGACCTTTGCAAAACAAAACTTTGTTAACGCTGCAATTCATATGTTTCCCATTGACAAAAATGGTTCCTTTGATAGTGCCGATCTTAGTTGCTTGTAACGAAACTCCATTCTTCGCGACTCCAATAACAATCGGTGTTTCCAGTATTGAGATATGATCAAAATAATCTTCGTTGTTCACCATATGATCTGTAGCGCCTGAATCTACATACCATTTCACGGAATATGGGGATACGTTCAAAACTTTATCTTCATCTACCATGAATGTTACGCTATCAGAATCTGCCAAATTCGCTGACTTTTCTTTCTTCCACTTGTAGCAGTCTTTCTTCATGTGGCCGATTTTGCCACAGTAATGACACTTCCATTTGAACGCTGTTCTCATGGCCACACTTTCAGCTGACGGATCTTCTGTAGTGGTTTTCTTCTTTTCTTCTTCTAAAAGTCTGCTCTTTACGAAGTTCATTTCAAGCACGTCAGGATTTAAAGTTTCAATCGCCGTAACAACCGTATTAAATGAGGATGGCAACGTCAATAGTAAGTGACAAATTACGTCCAGTTTTTCCAATTTGGCTCCTGATGATTTCAGTTGTCGAATTACTCCATCAAATTTCAGAAAATGCGCTTCTAAATTATATCCTTCACTACATTTCATGGTAAGCAACTTTTTCCGCAGCAGAAGCTGAGTCGATATGCTTTTCTTTTGAAAAATATTTGTAAGAGCTTCCAAAACTTGAAACGCGCTCTCTTTATCTTTCACGTACTCTAGGTGCGAATCTGCAACTCTTCTAATAATCACCGACTTCGCTTTCTTGTCGTTCCTTCGGTGCTCATCGATCTTAGCAGCAACCGCTTCTGCCTGGACGATGTCTTCTACATCTTCCTTGATGTATTTCAAAAGTGAGTGCTCGTCCAAAACGGTCTCCAAACGAAACTTCCAATTATCGAAATTTCTTCCCTCGAACAACGCAATTGAGAACTTCTCTTCCGCCATTTCTGGGCCCATAACCAGATAAAATAAAGATGCCGACGATTCGATTAAAGAGGAACAAACAGTTTATTTAATGAAATGTATTTCGTACAAAGTTCAGTTTGCTTCTAATGAAAAATTAGAATAAAAATTGTTTGAATAAACAAAACATTCTTAGGCTTCTATACAAAAAGTGTAGCAAGTGTTTTAGTATATAGTACATATTTAATTGTGTATATATATATTTTAACAATAACCATATGGGATCTTCAGTCGAATTTACCTACAAACCAAGAACTCAACCAAGCATGCTTTATTAATTTTTTGTAGGTCGTAAATTCTCCGTAGAAAAGTTGTAACAATTCTTTTTGGACGATTTATAGTTTAGGATATATCAACAAATTATATCCATATAGTTCTATTACCGGTTTATTTTCTAATTCTAAACAAACCCGTGCACACAGAGGGTTTTGGGAGTTCAATCCAATCCCAGGAAGATCTTTTACCCATATAAAACAATACAAATGTAATTTTTAGTATAGTGTTCCGTCGCTTTTACGAGTATAGGTACGTATACATCGCTCGTTTACTACTTGAACGGCACAACTCAAAAAACGCGAATTTTGTGTTAATGATGCAGAATTATTTGTTACATCATTCTTCATAAAGTGTGAAAGTTTTACAGGCACCGTTTGAGAACGAAATAACTTTTACAATTAAAAACTTTAAACGTATTTTCTGCAAAATCTTCCCAAAATGAATCCGCAAATAACCCCCAGGAAGAGTCATCTAGCGACTCTCCAAGATGATTCCGCAAATAACTCCCAGGAAGGGACCAGAGACGACTCCGAAAAATGTTTTATAAAGCAAATAAAACTTGAAAAAAAAAAAATGTTTGTACAATTATCTGTCAAAATTTATGGCCGTTCAAAATATACCGTGTAGTTTAACATTTTGCTTCGTGAAAAATACCGGGCCTCAGAAATATTGCCCTTAAGAAAAACAAATTAGTTTTGAACTCTTTTTTGTGAAATTTTTTCTTTTTTACTAGAGTTGGCTCCGGGCCCTCTAAGTGACCGATTTGGGCTCATTTTGTAAAAAACTTATATTGCACCAATCGATGGGGAAAGGTCGAAAATAGATTTCGGACATAACCAGAGTTGGCTCCGAGTCCACTAAGGGACCGATTTCGGCCCATTTAAAAAAAAAAAAATTATTGCTGCAATCCAGAGTTGGCTCTGAAGCCAATCGGACCAATTTGGGCCCATATTTGTAAAAAAAATTTATTGCACCAATCGATGGGGAAAGGGCGAAAATAGATTTTGGATATAACCATAGGTGTGTCTGAACCCGCTAAGTGACCGATTTTGGTCCAATTTTGTAAAAAATTTATTGCCCCAATCGATGGGGAAAGGTCAAAAAAAGATTTCGGACATTACCCGAGGTGGCTTCGACTCCTCTAAGTGACCCTTTTGGGTAAAAAGAGTCCAGAAGAGTGTAAGGAGAAATCTTCTGTAAC
This sequence comes from Calliopum simillimum, assembly GCA_951812925.1. Taxonomy (NCBI): domain Eukaryota; kingdom Metazoa; phylum Arthropoda; class Insecta; order Diptera; family Lauxaniidae; genus Calliopum; species Calliopum simillimum. The sequence goes on from OX638371.1 coordinate 27,432,733, forward strand.
TCGCGGAAAATTTTTTGTCGCGGAAAGCCCGCGTGGAAGAGTTGTAAATGCATTCCCAAAAAGTTGGAAGTATGTTCGCGATTGAAAATGTTTGCTGGCAAGGTTTTTTAAAGAAAATGTCTGGCTAAATTCACAAAATTTTTCACCGCATGAAAATGTTTTGTATTGAACTTGAGAAGGGCGCACCAGACTGTTATTGACCAGTAATAATTTTTATTTCGAATTTTTTATTATTTTTTTTTTTTTGATTTTTTTGTGCGCTGAATTTTTATTTCTCTTTTCGATTGTTTTTATTTTATTATTTTCTTCGCTTTGCCGTTTCGTTCTTCCTTTGGTGTTTTGCATTTTAATATAATTTGCATTTCAATAAAAACTTATTTTCTATAAATAAAAATAACTTGCACAGAATATTAATTAGTTAATTGCTGTTGTTTGCAGTAGCGGGGGGAGACGACGGGAGCAATGCAATGCATTGTGTAAAAGTTTTTTGCAAACAAAAAACATAAAAAAGAAGAGTAGCAAACTTTTGATTGAATTTTTTTAATTGAAAAATTTTGTATGTTCGATTATTGTACATGATGAAAATCAATCGAATTGAGTCAATTAACTGACATTTTTGATTGACTCATTTTTTTTTGTGTTTCTCTGTAAAAGCGCGCTCATTTGCATAAAAAAATGCTGACATTTATTTGACTTTTATTATTTCTTTGGGGGTATTAAAGTAATATCTTCAAATAACCAAATTTAATGATTTTGTTTACGTTCAATACTACCAAAATCAGATTTTTCATGGAATTATTAAATATTTTTTTGATTGATTTTAGCCGCGAAGTAGGCAGCAATAATAAAATGTTGGTAATAAAATATTGGCTTTGAATCATCATAAATTGGAAAAGTCATAAAATGATCGGCTTTGTTTTTTTTCTTTTTCAAAAAGCTAAGTATTAAAAATTTGTTGGAGTGTGGAGATTGAAAAAAAAAAAAAAATTTGAAATTCATTACAAATTAAACTCTGGATTTATGCCGCAACGGGAGCTTCATATAAAACAAACTGTTATTGCATTTTAAGTGGCAAGGTAAATAAATCAAAGCACCCTCAAATGACTTATTTGAGTTTAAAGTTGTTAGTGTAGAGGGATGGGGGAGTGTAGGAAATATTTAATTTTGCATTTATTTTTATTTGCACAGCACTTTGAAGTCGTTAATTTTTTTACTCTTCCCAATTTGTTTTCGCTTTCCCCTTATTTGCCCAAAACATGGTTTAATTGCATCACTGTAAAGGCACAAGTCACAAAGGGTTAATATATGTATGTTTTTAAGTAAACAGGGGGACAACTTTATGGTGATGCTAGTAAAATATCGAAAAATTTAAATATATTGAGTGGATTCGCCAAAAATTTGGAATGTGACGAGATCTAGTTTTGAATCCTAATTTTAGTTTGAAGAGTCTTTATTTTATAAAAAACCGCCTTTTATTTCAGCACACACACTCATTTCACTTGGCTCAGAATTTATATTCAATAACCAAGACTTCAACCTCAACGCACTGCAATCAAAACAATACCGGTTGAACTGGTATAGAATATAATATGAAAGATTTTTAAAATCTATATGGTCAATCCATTTAAATTTCAACTTTGTGCAGTACAAAAACCACTTAGTGTAGCAGAATAGTATTCTCCATGGTTCTAGTAGTTTTTTTTTCATTACATATTGAGATTGCACACAAGCTCTAGTAGTGGCACGAACCTTTTCCCTTAAACTTTTGCATTAGTTGGTTATCGTGAATAAATATACCCGGGGAATTTTCTCAAACTGCCGTGCATTCTCAATTGCAGCTTAAGAAAACTCCCCCGGAATCTTGATTCACGATAACCCCCTTCATTTTTGATATTGCCAGACCCTTTGAGGTTCTAGCATTAGCTAGATAACGAAAACATTTCTTTTTATCACATTCTACACCATGAATGTTTTTTGTTTTGCTTTTAGATGTGGAGTGGCTCATAAAATTGAAAAATGTGAAAAAAAAGATGACAACATGATGAATATAGACTGCTACAAAGGCATTATAACCGATTTTTTTGTTTATCTCGCAAATTGAGATATTGAATAAAGATGAGCTTTTTATTCGCTATTCTCGTTTCTTCATCGAATTGCTTTATGGTTATTTTGAAATTACTTGCTACTTCTTTATGTAAAGTGAACATTTCTGCTAAAAAATTTAGGCTGAAGTAACTACGTCCACATTTTTCCAACTTTATAAATTTTTAAAATTTGTGGACAATGAGTCTTGGTCTTAGATATTCAGTCTTGGGTATTGGTTTTGATGTTGAGCCTTCTTCTCTTGGTCTTGAGCACGAAGTCTTGATCTCGGTCTAGATCTTGATTTTAATTAAATAAGGAAAGGTTTGAAATCCAGTCGCCGAATATCACCGCGACCTATAAGGCCTATTGTGCTAACCGTGATAAGACTTATTAGTCCATAGCCGTATGGCATTATTGAATGTCAGTATATCCCTTGGTACTAAGGCGCCCATTTCAGAAGTAGAGCGGTACTCGATAGAAAAGTAACAAAGTTTGTGTCTTGCTAGACTATTACAGTAACATAAAATATGTTCTGCTCTTTCCTCTTCTTCATTACAGATTCTACAGGATTCATCTGGGACTACTTCAATATTGAAGAGATGTTTACTAACTGGAAAGTGTCTCGTGAGTAGTGATGAACAAACAGAGATCAAGACCATAGCAGTCTTGTTCTTTATCTTGGACATTAAGTCCTGGTCTCGATCTTGGTCTTGGTCTTGGTCTTGAAAAGTCGTCTAAAGATTAATGAGTATTCAAATTTCCAAACCTTATTCTTACAAAGCAGTTGGATTTTTAAACCGAATATTTTCGAATTGTGATGTAGTTTTGTGCTTGAAATGGGCATGATACACCTATTAACTATAAGTTACCAAGACTGAAAGCAGTCTTGATCTTGGTCTCAAAAAATTACCAAAACCCAGACTCAAGACCAAGACTAATTTTGCTCATCACTACCCGTGAGAAGTCCTGTAACAGCCTTCTTGAACTTTTAACTCCAGCTAATTGCTTAGGTTAAATTTTATAAAACTCCAAGGCAGGCCGCAGTTTGAAGTAGGTCTAACAAGTTGAAGATTTCTTCCTTTTAAGCTTGTCTGCAGTTTCATTACCCTCACTTCCACTATGTCCGGGTACTGAAATGAGGTAAACCATATTTCGGGATGCATGTCTCTTGAGGAGTTCAAGGCTCTCCCAAACTAATAATGATGTGATTTTGAAGGAGCTTAAGGCTAAAAGTGCCACTTTGCTATATGTTGAAATATAGATGTATATTCTACTGAAAAGTCTTCTTTTAAGGTAATATTAGGCAAAGCTACGAGTAGACTACATGTACTGCCGCCTTAAACACTGAGTTTTCTTGGTTCATGCATCAAAATACTACAGCATCACTTTCCTTATTTGTTTTTTTGGGGCCATTACTGCATTACTGTACCATAGATGGTAATCAACAACGAATTAAGGGGACTCCCTTACCAAGAAATTTCTGCTGAAGAATACAAATTGCAATTTATGCAGAAAGTTATATTTGGGTATACAGTAATCACAGATAGTGATATCAAACATATTTTTTGTTAATTGCTCGGCCATTCCACGGCAAATTTTTCTATTGTGGAAAAATTAAAAAGTGTCACATTACAAATTTTTTTTCATAAACTTATTGGTTATATCCGTAAGTATTTCAAACACTTTTTTTTTTGTCTTTGACAATCGCCTAAGGTAAATTAATTAACATTTTACTAAGCTAAGTCAAAATATTGTTTTTATGTGAAAAAATCGCTTATGTTGCACAGTTGGCCATGAAAAAACTAAAGCCGCAAATGTCATTTTCTTTGTTTAGTGATAATAATTATTTTGTTATCTATGTCCTCGTTGATTAATTTTATTATATTAATGCAATCTTTCCTTAGTCTGACCAAATTCTGGTAGAGACCTGGTTTTTGTCCCGTTCATCCCAAAATAAGCATTTTTTTATCATCATTTCCGTACAAGAGGTTTCTTTAGAATAGGGTTCCGTTATATGTAAGTAAGGATAGCACACAACACGTTTTTGTCATGATATGATATTAAAGATAGTTACTGTGAGATTTAGTTATACTACGAAATCTGACCCGTCCATCCCAAATTATTTATAAAATTATAACTTTTTAATTATTGCGTTTTATTACGTATTTCACGCATTATTCTTAAGTTTTAAACATTTTTCGGCTTTGGAGACCCCCAATGAAATTGTCCGTAGAATATTTTTGTAGAACACATTAACCCATTATAACTTAGCTGTTGGAAGAAAAACAGGGGTCAAAAAGACCCACAAAAACAGGATATAATGGGTTGAAATGCTAAAGTGAATTGTTTATGGCGTGATTTCGTGGTGTCCTTGGAATAACAAGTTTCGTCCGAAATGAAGATTAAGAGTTTTACAGTAGAGTGAAATTTCGAAAATACGTTTTTTGCATGTATTTTAGCTAAAAAAAATGGTTTGTGGTTGATTTTGGGTTCAAAATTTTATTTTTTTATATATTTTGATTCAAGACAAAAAATTTGAGATATCGTACAACTGATTCCAAGCATTTTTGAGATCGCAATAAAAAAAAAACCGCATCAAGCCAAGGTTTTGCATTAATTGACATTGCGTGATCTCTAAATGACCTTAAAACAAAATTTGAAAGTTTCGGCTCACTTATGTGGCACTCTTTATCACATTTTTTGGGTTAAAAGTGGTTTTTCAAAAAAACAAATTTTTTTTTGAATCAGGCTACTGTTGATGCACTTCCCAAAATTGAATCCAAGCAACTCAAATGTTATATTTTTTTAAGCCATAAATTTATAAATAAATTTTGGTACAATTATTTTTTGTTAAAATTTTGTCCCGTCCATCCCGTCCCGTCCATCCCACACAATTTAGTGCATAGTTAATTTGTTAACAATGATCCCAAAAATTTATGAACATTTCTTGAAAATATGAAGCATTGGTAATAAGTATACATTTATTTTGTTGACCCTATTTAAGTCATTTCGTAGAAATATCAAACCGAAAATTTGTCCAAAAAGCAATAAATTTTTTGTGTCACGTCCATCCCAAACTTTCTGAGCAAATTCTTCGGAACACAGGCTTCATTATAGGTTTATATGTAGACTAATATATCGCTTGTTAATCTGAAAATATACTCCTTTAAAAGAGAAAACAATATCGCGGTGCATACCTCTAAATCAGCACTTTCTATCAGTATATCTCTACGAAATGTCCCGTCCATCCCCGTGGAATGGCCGTGCTACCAAATTTTGTTACGTATAATCAAATTGCTTTCTCGGTGTACGAAATGTGTAGCAGAAAGAAATGTGTTGTAGTAAGGTGATGAATCATCGACTAATTTGATGCTCAAAGAATTTTTGATAAATTTTTTTGCAATTTTGACACACGTTTTCTTCAATTTTACGTTAATGTTCGATATTTCTTGCTAGATATCATGTAAAGTACTTGCGAATAACGATAATTATTTCCTCAAGTACCGTAGCAACCCTAACTTATGATCATTGCAGGCAAAATATTTGTATGTCCGTATTGTTCTTCTTCGCTGCATTTTATTTCCATTCACAATTTAAGTTAAGCTCCGCGGTGGCGGTGATGAAAACTGACCATCACTCAGTATATATTTGCTTAAGAGGGCTGTTGTTTCCATAGCCGTTCTTTTTGTTCTTTCTCTTTTGACATTGACAGGTGGCCAACGGTCAAATGTGTTTGCACAGTTCATTAAATGTGGTACGGCTGATGAAAGAAGTTAGAGAGTGGGGAAGAATTGTGTCTAGAATGACTGTGAAAAAATGCTTTAATAACTTGTTCTGACAAAACTATAAGAATATTTTGTTCAAAATAAAATTGGAAGTTTAACTTTGGTGTTACATTTGGAGGTAATAAAGGGTCAAAATCAATCGATTCCACGATTTCTCAATCATTGAATTTCTTTCCGCGTTTTTCTGTCTTATGATTTCCAATCAAGAACTTGACGACCTTTCTAGATCTAAAGGAGTATGCAAGTGCTTCGAAAAGTTTTCGTTGGAAGAGGGCCCCTACAACATATGACTATATGAATCGGCAAATGTTAAAAGGATGGAAGCCAATATTGTCATAATATTAAATAGCGGTAATGTTTTTCGAAATTAATAAAATTAGTCTCTGTTTTCACAGAAAGTTTACTTGATAGTGAAAAATTAGTAGTATTGAGCTAAAAAAATAATATAGGTAAAATAACCTATTATTCTGACACGTAATCTGTAAGACATTACTTTTGCTCTTTATTGACTTTCGCCTTTTTAACATTTGCGAATTCATATATTTGTTACTTGTGCCAAAAAAGGGATAATGTGAGCATGCCCAAACCGTCGTAAGACCGGAGCTGACACCAAGGAAAGTTTTGCTTAGTACCTAGTTGGACTGCAAGGGTCCTATGTACTACGAGCTCCTTTTGCGTGGCCAAACGATTATTTTGGAACTGTCAACAGAAAGGGCGTCGCGACCGGACGAAGCCGAGAGAATTTTGAAAAAATAAATTTTCAAAAACCTGAACGGGCAAAGTATCTGCCCATTAAAAAAAATCATAAAAATCAGATGATTGGTTTTCGAATAGTAGAATTCTGAAAATTTTCCGTTTTCGATTTTTCGAGTTTGAGCCCACAGAAAAGAGGTCGATAGGATTTTTTTCCAAAAAGCGGTGGCTTAACTTTTCCTTGTTCAATTACCTATAACCCTCAACATTGAAATATTTCTACAGTGCGTCCCCAACCCGGCAAAAAATTTTGATATAAAAAACAAACTTTGGAACCACTGTGCGTCGTCTTTCTTCACGACAATGCTAGACCACATACTTCATTGGTGAACAGCCAAAAACTGAGGGAGCTTGGTTGGGAAATTTTAATGCATCCACCAGACATCATAAGCCTTGAACCTTCGGGTTATCATATGTTTCATTCGTTACAGAATTTTGTTGATAGCGTAAAATTGAATTTAAAAGATTGAAGTCCAAAGGCTCAAGGCCAAAGACCAAAGACAAAATACCAAGGAACAAAGACTAAAGACTACAGACTGAAATCTAAAGACTAAGGACTAAATACCAAACACTAAATACTAGACGATGGACCAAAGCCCAAAATCGAAAGACCAAAGATCAAAGACCAAAGACTAAAGATCAAAGACCAGAGACCAAAGGCCAAAAACCAAAGACCAGAGCCAAAGTCTAAAGGTCAAAGACCAAAGCCCAAGATCAAAGTCGAAAGAACAAAGCTCGAAGGCCAAATACTTAAGACCAGGGATCAAAAAACAAAGATCAAATACCAAAGAACAAAGCCAAGGACCAAATATCAAAACCAATTCCAAGAATATCATGTTTTGAAGAAAGTCTACTTACATCGAAAACTAGTCTTAAAAGCCATTTGAACTTTATTACAAAATTACTAAGACTAGTATGCATCGCGGAGTGTTGAAAATTCGACCACAAGTAAACTAAATAATTTTGGTCCATTTTAGGCACCTTTGGTACTTGTTTGACATTCGGTACAAAATGGAAACTCTCATTTAGCATCCTTAGTACAATTAAAAGTGAAATATTAACAAAACAAAAAGTCATTGCTGTGTTTGTCTTTCTCTTTGAGCTTTATCCTATATATTAGTGTTGATAATATTGAAAAATTTGCATTTAATTTTGCCTGGCTTGTATGCAACATATTAAAATAATTTTAAATTTGTGTACATCTACATACATACAAATACCTTCATAATGGTATATAACTCAAAGGCATGCTTCATTTCTAACATAGTAGAAAAAAGGGTTAGAAGTTTTTGTCTTGCTTATTAATATATAGATGAGTTTGTAGTATAAGAAGAAATATTTTTGCACGGATCCTTGCGAATTTTTCCCCATATATGATGACTCAATTTCCGTTTTTAATGCCTTGAAGTTTTTAATGCACTTAACTTGTACGTTATATGTGGAAATGCATCCTTTTAATGAAGCGTGTGTTTCAACTTTTAACTCCTCTCATATATTTTTTGACAGCTTAATAAAAACGTATTAAATATTCCATAAATTCCAGTTGATTTCTCTGTTCTACTGTGAGTTTTTTGGCTGGCGGCAGGAATATATGACCGCCAAAACTGTGTATTTCATATGATACAAGATTTTTTGCTTTTTTTTTTTTGGAGTTGCCTTCTGCAACTGAATGAAATACAGAGTCGACGAAATGAAACGCAGTTAAAAAAATTTTAATATGAATTATTTTGATGGAATTCACGTAAATCAAATTTTGTCTGTTCCTCTCTCTCTCTCTCACTCCGATGTTGTCGCCGCTGATGATGTTGCACTGTTACAGCTGCCGCTGTTACCCGCGTGCTACTCCTTATGGCGTGTGACATTTGCATGGTTAGGGGGTTTCAGTCATCTTATGCGCACAGTGTGGTGGGCTTAACACTTTTTTGTTATGTCACTACAAAATTTTTTATTTTAACTAGAAAAAGCAGCTGCTGGCTGTACAAAAATCATATTTATTTTGATAGTTTTTTGCAAATTTTTGAATTCAGCATGGATAAAGGTTTCGACTTTATAAGAATTTTAGTTGTAACAGTTTATATCATTACACCCTATTGTTCCTTGTTTTGTTATTTTTTTTTTTTTCCAAATATCATCTCATATTCGCAATGTTGACATTTTTTCGGGGCAACCAAAGGAATTTCGTATGTCGTGTGATGTCTACAGCTTAAATGTCAACGTTGTAGATGTGTCGCTGAACTTCACCGCCTACCGCTTTGTAGACATTCCCATACTTTCTTGTACACAAGTGCCAACTTGTGTTACTTGCGCACATAAGTGTAGTGAAGTGGCAACACTGGCTGGATGTATTTTTTTTTATTTCATTTTTATTTGTTGCCACGAGTAAGATACAATACTCACGTGGTACGTGTGTTACCCCTTTTGAAAATAAAAAATTAATTCATCTTCTTCTGCTTCTACGACGATGATGCTTTTTGGTTCACTGGTTCGTTCCCGGATTTTCTGATTTCATTTTATTTTATTTTATTTTATGTTTTTTTTTTACTTCGAGTGAACATTTTATGAGTTTACAACAACGTACTGCGAATTATTCACTTTAAATTCTTTGCGAACATTTTTTTTTTTTTTTATTATTACGTTGTTGTTTTTATTGCTCATATTTTTGCTGCTGCTTTTGAACAACGTCATAAAAGGGTTAATTTAATTTAAAGCCATTTTAAGCGCATTTGTATTTGAGTACATTTTCTTTTTCTACTTATTTGTCAACCTTTGCGTAGCATATTTTTTTGGGTACTTTCTTTCATAAGCATTAATATATGGGGACACAATTCACTGGAATTGTGTCTTTTATTATAAATTCATATGCAAATAAAGGACATTAAGTATTTTGTTTAAGTTGTCTTTTGTTTTGGTCTATTAAAATTCTTCAAGTTGCTTGAAAGTATCAAGTGACATTACTTGAAGTGTTATTCCAAGTTTTCATGTAAAATCATTTGATGTAAACAAAAATCTTATTTCAGTTGAAAGCACATGAAAAAAATATCTTCACAATTATTCGTAATGTATTGAGAAAAGAGAAGATAACTCGGTGATAAACTTAATTTGTAATTTTTGTTAAAATTATGTTCTGTCCTTAATTTAACTCTTATTTGTGTACAGGTAGGGTACTATTAATGTTTCGGGAACTGGCAATACTAATGTCAAAAGCAAAAATCTGGCAAAATTACGTTGGTGAATGTGATCGACTTAGATGTAAATATACACCGTGCAAAAACCAAATCTGGAATAGGTGCATAAGATACGATGTAGATTTATACGTTAGATGTTTCATCAAATATCACACTACCGCGGATTAGTATGCTTACTTACCATTTTTATTCAAAAAATATGTATGCATACGTGTAAAAAATAGAGTTTTAAACAAAACTCAAAGCAAATTTTTTGCTAAGAGGTTCCCGCCAGTGATGCCATATGGCACACTTAAAATATATTCAGTAAGAAAAAGCTTATGGAAAAATATAAATGCACTTTAGAAACTACTGTATTACTCTTCAATTTGGCATAATTATTTTTTTCAAAATCGAAATACAAATAAATAATTTTTTGCAACTCGCCGACATCTCGATGTCATAACCGATTTTTTTCGAATAATTTTTCAATGATCACTTCCTCTCCGCTCGCGCTTGAAAAGTTGATGGAATATTTACGCGTGGAATGCATCAAATGATAGATCAAACATTTTTACGCAAATAAAAAACAACAACCCTGCGCGAAAAAATTACAAAATGATTTTGGTGAACATTCGGGTAATGCGTTTTAACTGTGCCGTATGGCATCACTGGCGGGGATTGGGTTAAAATGATATACCTCGCACATACAGAACCTATTGTTATGAAACTTGGCATATACTTATTCAAATATTTTGTCTACCAAAAACTTTACGAATTGTGGAATGGATGGGCGTAGAACCCACTTGCTGAACTAATGGTACTAGAGTTCGCCTTGTGGCCGAAATTCAACTATTTCGATTTGACTATAAAGCAAAAAACACAAAAAGCTTTTAATATTCTTCCTCAGGGTTCAGGTTATTCGCATTTATTAAAATCGGAGCAGCAGCTTAGTTGCAATAGCGTGCTTGCCATTTGGAGGCGTGTTACTCCTACTATTGAACAAAAAGTTTTTGATATCTGCTCATTCTATGCCCATTATAAAATTCACAAAAATCAATTGCGTGAGCACCGTGGCACTGCCCACTTAAAAACATAAAGGTCATATTCCCATTCCTTAGTGTTAGTCCTATCTGTGTACGTAATTTAAAAAAAATCAATGTAGTGCTTAAGCCGTGAAAGCGTTTTTCTATTTAGGAGCCCACTGAAAAGCATAATGCTAATGTTATCATTCCTTAGCGTTAATCCTATCTCTATACCAAATTTCGTAAAAATCGATGCAGTGGCTTAGCCGTGAGAGCGTTTTTTCTATTTAGAGGCGTGGCTCCGCCCACTTCAAAAAATATATAGTTCTATGCACTGCTCCTCTTCGTAACCTTTTCTTTTTTTGTATTTGTTTGTTAATACCTAATTTAATAAAAAACGCAAAAATATTTTTTTTTAAACAGAAAAACTTTACATCAAAAAACCTGGAATCTGCCAACATCGAGCAAAAATCAAGTTCAAACGAGCAGTGCTTACTTAAAAAAGCTCCAGATAATTGAAATGATCAAAATTTGAAGATAATGCACAAGCTCTCCACTAGATTACCAACCGCTGAACTGCATAAAAATTATAAACATAATCGAATTAACACGACAATGAAGGATTTGACGCTGAAATTCGAAGATAGATGCAGATTGCTTCACATAGATCATATAAGAAATTTAATTCATTAAGGTAAGTATACCGTATTACAGCATGTCAAGGTACTCTCTACTTCTAGAACGATTACAAGTCTTACAATTAAATTTTAAGATCGGAGATATGATTTTCATAGGAATTGATTTATCCATAGTCGACTAGTGCTAAATTTGAGCATCATAGTCTTTATATTTACTATGAGAATTATTTATACTTTTAGCAACACTGCATTTGAATCGTCAAATTTTAAAAGGGCGGAAGTCAATAAAGGCCAAAAGTAATGTAATATTAAATAGCTATCATTTCGTTGGAAATTAATAAAATTTATCTCTGGGAAGACCCACATCAAATCAACCAAAAAATTTTGATTTTCAACCCTTACCATCTCCGAATTTCATAAAAATTGGTATAGCTGCTGTGCATCAGGGTCCTAAAGTTCATAAAAAGTTTAAAAAAACTCTAAAGCTCTAGAATTTTTGAATCCCAAGAATAGTTTTTGAGTTAGAAAATCCTTTTCCAAGCGTTTTTTTCTATCGTACCATTTGGTTACTTTGATGTATTTATTATGAAATAAAAGAAAACCTAGTAAGGGTGTAACCTTTGGCCTGGCCAAACATTAAATACCATGCAGAAAGTACAACCTTTGACCTTAACAAAAATTCAAGTTTTTTTTAACATTTGGAAATATATAATTGCCTTTGATGCGATTTTTGTTTTTAAGAAATATGTTAATATGTCAGTCTCTTTAACAGTTTTTTGATACTTTTTCGAGCTTTATGATCCTGTATTTTGAGAACCACTTAAGATGGGACCCAAAAATTTTTCTCAATTCTTTGTCTGATATTGAACATTGAAATCGTAAGTTTTCATTAACTTCGGATATGGTGAGGGTTGACTCCTTTGTTGTTTTGATATGGATCTTCCCCTCTGCTTTCACAGAAAGCTTACTTGATGGTGTCGAATTGATAGTATTGAGCTTAAAAAATTATATCGGTCAAATAACCTATTGCTATCGAACATAATGTGTATGTCATTACTTTTGCCCTTTTAACATTTGCGCATACATTTGTCCGTAATTCAGGACTAAAATTTTGCATTGAACCTAATTCCGTAAACGTGTGCACCTCATTCCATGTTAACTTTAAATTTGACTACCATCAAAAACATCAAGATCCTTCCTTTTATACATTTTAAAATTTATTTATCTCCAATATTGCTTACTTTATGTTTTTTTTTTTTTTCCTTAAGGAACCATTAGTAAGTACATATTATAAAGAAGGAGTCAACTAAATAAAAATAGTCACGTAATTAAGTTCACTTGCACATATTTATGTACGTTATTCCGGCAGTAAGAAATTCATAGCCCCTATGAAATTTGATCACATTGTACACAATTATAATTTATAGTTTTGAAAGAGAAAATATTATGCCGTAATTACTAACATCATCCAATTCAGAAAAATTCACTTATTACAAGACAAAAATTTTTTTACTAGGGTAAGGGAGGGAAATATGGACCACTCATCTTTCTTTTTCAAATAATACCCAAAATACATAAAACAAAACAATTCATTTTATGTCATTCAGTAAAGGAAACAATTTACCTTTATTCTGTTTCACTTTTAGATAAATATCTCATCAGGATAAAGAAAAAAAAATTAAAAAACTGAAAATACTCAAAATGAAGATAAAAAAAAGTGAAGTGTAATATGGACCATATAGTCCATTTGGTACAGAAGTTGCATATGAAAATGTCACTTCCATATTCGGCAAATTTTTCATGACTCCAAGAGCGTCAGATTACACATTGAACCCAAAATTCGTCACGTTGATCTTCAGAGTAAAGGGTATTACATTATATGCATTTTTTATCATTTTTTTCCTTTGTAGTTAACGAATTACTTATAATGACCATCAGACTCGTCATGAAAACTGCAACTAGATTCCCTATCTGAAAAAGATGATAAATACATTTGTTTTTGAGGCTTTTTTCTTTGGTGGTCCATATTACCCGCACCACGTATTGGTGAATGAATAGTGTTTTATCAAAAACTCTTGTGGTTAATGAACTGATTTGTGCTCATAAATAATAAATAGTATTCACTGACTTTATATGATTAACCATTTATTTAAAAACGCGATGTCTTTAAAGTGAAATAATGAAATATACTCATTAGAAAAAAATTATCACTGATCTTTTTTTTAGAAAAATCAACTTTACAGAAACATGCGACTTCACCGAAAGCTAAAATCGCCCTATTATAAGCTTTAGGTATTAGCGTTAAGTTTGAACATGAATAACGGTAAATCCTATGTATGCAGTGGGAAATAACCGTGTGGTCCATATTACCCACGTAGTCCATATTTCCCTCCCTTACCCTATACGAGTATATTAAAACTATCAATTTGTAGTTTATTTTCAAAAATTGTAACTACTTTATTTTCCTAAGTAATTACGTGATAGTCACGGAATAACATTCACTCATACAAAATTATGCACTTAATTCCGGTATAAATTAAATCATAGTTTTCAGTATCAAAAATAGTACATTTTGCTTTAAAACTATTGGAAATCGTTTTTTAAATTACCATAAATTGTTACTTCACAAACTTCAATTATTTGAAACATCATTAAAAAGTTATTAACCAACAAAAAAAACTTAATTTTAATTTCTTGGCATAAACTAAAAGTATAGAGTATGATGTTTCGGTTTAAAAATATTTGAAACTACTTTTGTTTGTTTTTTTGAACAGATAATGATTTACATTGCTATCAATCAACAATCGCAATGTCAAGTGGTATTGTGATGTTTTTGAGTAAAAAACACCAACTACAAAAACCAAGGCAAAAATGCATAGGCTAAAAAAAACTAAAAATTTGGTTGATTGGATTTCAATTCGTTTCTTCTATAACCATATGGAATCTTCAGTCGAATTCACCTACAAACCAAGAACCTGAACATGCACGCTTTATTCATTATTTGCATAGATTAGACGAGAATCACGTTCAGTTTTCTTATATTTCAAGAAAAAGAAAAGACTGGCGGAATTACGTACTAGCCAATAATTCGGTACATTTAACTAAATCACACTCACAACTTTGGAAAATGTTATCTAGTGCATTCATTTCTTAAACATTTTTTAACGATAACATAAGGTTTTTTCAATACTTTATTTATCCTTAAGTTCAAAAGATGATCATGAATTTTTATATGTTTATTTTAAATGATTTCATTTGATGTAATTATCAAACACAAGTTAATTCTCAAACAATGTTAGTTTTTATCACAAAAAATAATTTTTTTGAAGTCTAATAAAATTACAAAATTCGACAACATTGTTGCAAAAAATCAATATTTTTTTGTATTGAGCACGTTCAAAATCACTTAAAAGTTCAATCATAATAACATTGTATGACAGAAATTGTCATGATAGAAATTAAAACACATACAAGACCCTTTCACAAAACAAATGACTAAGCAACCAAACAGCTGTTCCCTTTATAACCAATACATGACCAACCACAAAATTCTCTGAAATCGCTTAGCAATATTAAAAGAAATTCATTATTAATAAAAACCTATAAAATAGCGTTACGACAAGATCAGCATACAAAATGAGCACACCCGCCTAGACGTCGATCATAATAAATCGCAAGACTCTACACATAAACAATAAAAATAAATTAAAATTCAAAAAATAAACGAAATACAAAACAAAACCAACAAATAAATAAATAAAAAAATCAAGTTCATTTAAAAAAGATCGCCGCATAAATTGAAAAACCATAAAAAACTGCATAACCGAACAAAAACAAGAATTCAATTCTCAGAACGCAAGATCAACCAAAACCAAATAAATCCAAGAGAAGATGAAAAAAAAATTAATTACTTTTTAAGCGCTGCAACTTGTGGAACGTAAATTTAGTGTCAAAAGTTTTAATCGCAGATTTGAAATTTATTTGCGAATTCCCAAACATAAAAAAGCAGCCCACGTGATGTGGGTTTTTAGGCAAAAAAAAAAAAAAACTGTCTGTTGTCAGTTTGCTTTCATTAGAGGTTAGGCCCGAAGAAATGAACGAAAAAAATTTAATCAGTTCACGCAGTGCGATACAAAACTAACAAACAGCGCAACAACATCATGATCATGACATCCAGCTGAGTTCAACTGTAACGCACAAGCAGACTTGGATTTGAAGCATCGCTGTTTTACTTTCAGAATGAGTTATGATACGTAGCCACGCGAAATTCCCCCAAAAAAAAAAAACCGAAAAAAAAATCTCATTCCAAGCTCAAAGGATCGCATCGATCATTAATATTCGCGCAGTGATGCTTTCCTGTCAGTTTGTTGTGCGCTGCACAACAATAATCGCATGCGATATACTACATACATGCATGGGATATTTATAGTTGCAGGGTGTAAAACTGTAATAATGAATAATGTTACTTTTAGGGCCTTAACATGTTTGACACGATCGCTTGATTATTATCTGAGGCGGTGTTTGGCTTGGGGCATAAATTTATATTTTTAATGATTTACTTTTTTCTTCCATAGCAAGATCAACATTGATGGCACTACCATTTGTTGTGTGATTCATTGAAATTTAAAAGGAAATGCAAATTGCTATGGAAATGGAAACACTAATTGAGTTTTAGCCCTTTAGCAAAAAAGGAAGTGATCTTTAGGGATTAATTGAAATGCACAAAAAATTATGTAGGGTCTTATAAAAAGTAGACCAAGCTAGTCTGGAAAATATTATGTATGGTTTGCTCTACCAGATCACGCCTACTGAAAACGGCAGAGGTAAGTCTACTTTAGCCTGATAAACAGCCTGAACAGCAATCTTCGTATCGGCCACTGCCTATGCTCATCTCGTTGGGGAAAGTGTTAGAAGGAATCATCGTTAGCCGACTACGGGAGACTCTTTAATACCCAGAGAGCTTATCTAATGCCCAAGTCAGTTTTTGATGAGGGAAAGAGACTGTTGGTGCAATGGAAGCTGTAATGAAAATCTCACGCGAAGCAACGTGAGGAAGAAAGTGAGAAGACGGAGACAAGAATTACAGCGCGTTAGCGATACTTGCAAGATATTTTGAAGTCAGAATAGTACAGTACGACACCAATGATGGCGTAAAACAATGCAGAGTCTCAAGAGGTACACCGGTATTAGGTCCCACATTATGGATCATAGTGATGAATGATGGCATATTCAGGATCCTTCTATCTGCTATATATCCATTGCAGTGAAACAGTAAACAGGGTAATTAGATGGCTGCGTGGCGCAAACTTAGACTTAGCAGCCGAGAAAGCGGACGCGGGCGTTCTGAGCACTCGCAAAGCTCATGCGTTCTTCATTTTTAGAGTAGGCAATCAGGAGGTTACCTCTTAACCACATATGAGGTACTTCAGGATACCGATTGACATGAGCATATCCTTCGAAGAATACCTGCAAGCAGGCGGAAGTTACTGGCAAGGATTATAAGATCCATCATCCTCTACGCTGCGCTGGTCTGGGCGAACGAAACACAGAAAGAAACATATCCATCGGTTATTTAATAGACATTCTATCCAAACGCACTTTGAGTGGTGAAAGGCTCCGCACAGTGTTGGATGACGCTATCGGTGTGATTGCGGGAATGGCATCATTACATATTCCAGCATGCAAACTGCAATACACAAACGTCGCAAGAACAAACGCAGTCAAGGCGAACGAAAAAATGCGCAGCATCTTACATTGAAGGAATGGAGATGAACATTTTTTATAATTCCAAAAATTGGAGCACGGATCGACCGTAAAAATGGAGGGATTGATTTTTACTTAAGACAGCTGCCCAGTAGATATGGATGTTTTAAAAAATATCTCCATTGTTTTTAACTTGAAGAAGACCTCATCTGTTTTGACTGTCCTGACATAGCCAAAAATGTCCAACATGTTTCGCTGAACTGTCCACGTTTCAGAGACATGCATCGAGAAATGCAAGATTCCTTTACTTAGCCTATTACAGTGTTAAATCTTGTGCCAAATGTGTGTGAAACACCTACTAAATGCCATGCGGTTCAATAATTTGCAGCGGGAATGATGAGAAAACTCCGGCTTATTGAACGTCGAAGAGCTGTGATACGCGGACACTACCAAATTCAAAGTACTAGTGATCCCGCTACATTGAACACTGATACGAATTAGATCAACAAACTGACAGATAATGGAGCAGTAATGCTCTAGACGGCCTGCTGATGTAATACTTGATGGTATTTCTAGGTATCTCCGTCCAGACGAGAGTAGTTTTTAAGCGGGTTTGATTCTCCCTCGTCGGCTTTGGATCCTTTAAGCCTTCATTAAAAAAAAAATCTCCAACATTCTATGCAGCATTTGATTCGTAGTTTGGCATTTGAAATGTTCCTGAGTTCTGAGTGAAAATTTTTTATTTTGTCAATAGCAGTTATTGGCTTACAGCTATGCCAAGCGCTGTCCCAGAAACGTATGTACAGGAAAACTAGAAGAATGTTTTTTCTAGCATCTAGCATCAATCTACGTGACTTGTTTAATTTTAATAAACCCTGAAGACTGGATTGCATATCAGCCCATGTGCTGAGAAAGTATACGTCAATACTGGCTCGTCTGGCTCTCTCTAGATGCATTCTTTTCAGCAGTGGCCGTGCTATCTCAGTTTCTCTACTACTGCTGTAATTCCACAGAAATCCGTCATAAGCCACTTTTTTGATGATCTTCTCATCAATTCAAAAAGCGTTTAAGCTCTGTAGAGACTGAGAAAAAAAGGTTGAATATATAAGACACACTCCCGGCAAACCCAAAAAAAATAAAAATGTCCGAGTCAGATCGTGATAATCGTGTTGAATTCAATGATTGCAAGACCTGGATATGAGAAATATTTCGATCCTGTTGAATTTGGGACTGTATAAGCTAGAGCTAGTTCTCCAAAAAATTACTTTGGAGCTAGCAGACAGCGTTCAACGGAGAGCAATAAAGCTAATACATACCTGAAAAATGAGAGAAAAAAATTAATTATTATGGTGTTTTCTGATATAAAGTCTATTATAAAAAGTTGCCTTAAAATAGGTTCATGGAAGTGAAATTGCAAAGTTTAAAGTACGATTTCTCTGTAAGTACTGGTCTGATCTGGCAAATCTTTGGGTTATCGGACATAATCCCAACGGACATAATCTCCACTTCGTAAATGACCCATGACCAAAATGGGGATTATGACCGAAAAATTTTCGGACATAACCCCTATTGAACAACATTTTTGCAATAATCCATTTAAAAAATTTATATAGTGTTGGATGTTATAGAGTGATCCGCGGCCGAAGGCTGCCACGAAGCCCGTGTTGGATTTTTGGGAGTCTTAAAACCTGAGCTGCGGCCGCAGGCCGCCCACTTACCCCTACCCTTATGTAAGATTACTGTAGCTAACAAACTAGGTGTTGGATATATAATAGACTGATCAGCGGCTGAAGGCCACCGCGGAAACGGTATTGGAATTTTCGGGAATTGTAAATCCTGAACTGCGGCTGTTGTCAATAACAAAATATCGTTATGGGGATTATGTCCGTTTTTTCCTGGGGATTATGTCCGAAAAACTTGCGGATATAATCCCCATTTCGTGAATTATCTTGATGGCGTAAATTTTAATTCCCTTGAGGATTGTGAAAAGGTCATGTCCAAGCAGAAACCCCAGAAATTCTTTAAGAACGGTCCTAAAGATAGCGAGAGATGGTCAATAACAATGGAAAGTATTTGGCTCAATAAAGTAATTTTAATATACATTGTAGGTATATATTGTATAAAAAAAAATAGTTATAGTTAGCTCACTTTTCTGAAATTTAGGCAATCTTATATACAAACATACATTCATAGAGGTCTTAGTATATTTTAAAAATGTTTTTTATTATGTGTCTCTCGAAAATTTATGAGAACAAAATTAAGTAAATAAAAAAAACCATCGCTAAGTATTACTTACTATATTTGAGAGTAGAGATGAGCAAAATCGGTCTTAGTCCATTTTCTTAATCTTGGTAATTTTTCGAGCTCAAGACAAAGACCAAGACGCTGATATAATTTTAAGTTCAAAACGAAGACTGCTCTGGTTTTGGTCAAGATGATACTCAAGATGAATACATCTATTCGGTCTTTGTCATTTATGAGTAATAGAAGTGCCAATTTTAAGGCCCATCTGCTTTGAAAAAAATAGGTTCGAAAACTTTACATACTCAATACTTGAGCAATTTTTTCAATAAATTTTTATTCTTAAGATTAATATCAAAACCAAGACCAAGACATAATGCTTAAGACCAAGATTAAGGTTCCGTTACATTTTCTGCGTTTTTTCATCACCATTTGAGAGTAAGCATATCGTAAACGGTGGTCTGTCATCAACTTCTGGAGTAAAGTAGTGATAAGCAAACCAAGACAAAGACCATAGCAGCCTTAGTCTTGTTCTTGGACATTGAGGCTTGGTCCTAATTTTGATATTGAGTCTTGGTCTTGATCTTGGTCTCGGTCTTGGTTTTTGTCTTGAACAAATTTCTAAAGATTTTTGAGAATTCAAAATTTCGAAACTTATTTTTTCCAAAGTAATTAGGTTTTTAAGATACCGAGTTTCGAATTGAGGGATGATTTTATCCTCAAAAGCGGCGTGAAGCACTTATTAACTATAAATTACCAAGACTAAAAAGCTGTCTCGATCTTGACGATTATCGTGACCAAGACAAAGATCAAGACCATAGCAGTCTTGGTTTCGAAAAATTACCAAGACCAAGACTAGTTGTGTTCATCACTAGAGTGGAGCACTGAAGATCGATTGGCGCTATGCTACACTAGAGGTTAACCCTTTCAGGATCGTAAGGAATTGGGAGCTTATGCAACCATGTTAGCTATTTATAATGGTCTATTTGGCGTCAAGAAAACATATTTTAAAATAAAAATTCAAAAAATTTTAACGGTTTTTCCGGAATTTTCTGGGACATATGTGTCCCTATGGTCGTTAAGGGAGACTTTTTCCCAATACATTTTTATATGGGGAAAATATGCCCTTATTTCAAAGGGTGATAACTCGGAAAGTAAGGGTCCAATTGAAAAAATTTAAAGGTATGGTTTGATAGGTAAGATTTGGGCTTCTTGATGCCATCAAAAGAATTAAAATAAACCATCTGCTGGAACTCCACCGCAAGATTGAAAACAGCGCTTTCTCAGCTTCAAGCACGGATATCTCAAAATCCTGAAGTATATGAGCAATTCTGGCCTTGGATTCGAATTCAGTGTCAAAAAGTATGTTACAGTTCTTCATATGTCTACTAACAGGTTCATTAAATTTTTTTATTTTGTTACCCTTTACGACCATAGGGACACCGGTGTCCCATTTTGAATTTTATGATTCATCAATACACTAAGCTTAAATAATGGTTCAATTTATGTATAAAACAACTATTTATTTACATGTCAACAATTATTTCACACTACAATATGATTAAAAACAATTAAACACCTATAAATTCTGCTGTAAAGTATAGCAATAGTTCACCACATAAGCTGTCACATTGGAATGATCATACAAAAATAACGGTGCTTCTGATGGCGTTGCCAGATTTAATAGGAATGAAGGAAGCGTTTAGGTTTAGGTATCGGTTTCTTTCTTATTTAAACATAATTTATTTTCGTCTTGGGACACATATGTCCCTATGGTCCTGAAACGGTTAAATTATCATTTGTACAATTAAGGCAGAAAGAAACACTCGAATCCCACGTCAATAGCGAAAATTATAGAGGAAATTGTTTACAGAACGTAGGAATTTTGTGGATGCCTAATGTTGCAGGAGTCGATAAATGACATAAGATAAAGAAAATACAATTTGACATGAGAATACTCCCTCTCTCAGACGAAACTAAACGATTTTCTTTCATTCTTTTTTTGATATAGGAAATCAATGCTTAAATGGATAAACAAACCTGCGCATGTGCGCCAGCAAAATCATCAAGAAAAAAAAAAAGGGAGAAACGTAAAAAAGCCCAACAAAAAACGCATTGCGTGCCACATGCCGTGTGTCCAAGTCAAGATCATATGCTACGGAAATGCGGAAAACCAAAAAAAAAAAAAAAAATCAATTGTTGTTGCACTAAATACAAACAGATCCCCAATAAAGCTTGAGCATGAGTAGCCAAACCAAAGTTGATATGCACGCAATTGCTGTTATTGGGCTCTTGGCTACTTCAATGATCTTGCAACGATGATCTTCATATAACTTGCAATGCAATGTGGTCCCATGTTTATTGAATATTTTACAATTTATTGAACATGATGCCTTTTTTTACATCATTTTCAGTTTTATAAATTTCCTCTCTTGTGTCCTTTAGTATTTTTCTCATTGAACTTTAGTGTGATCTTTGCTCAATGATTTTGCTGGTTTCTTTTTAATGCAACTTCAAGAGTTGCATGCGATCGATGCGATGATGGTGATCTTCGACTCCAACACAGTCAGGGTTGATAAATCAATAACTTTGTTATTTTATTTACAAACAAGTTATCGACGTCATCAACTTGGAAGATTCGTTTTAATTTTTTTTTTGGTTTTGTTCTCACAACACATTTTCTCTTGCGCTGTGGAGGCACGACAATCTTTTTTTAGTGATCTGCCAGACAGACATTAGTGATCAGATCTGATCAGCAGCAGCAACAGGTTGTCTCTCACTGCGTTATGGAACAGCATCGTAATTCATGCGATACAATAAATTCATTTAATAATTTCAATACAATAATTTTTGGGATGTACGGCAATTTTCTCTTTTGCATCTTTATTGCTGCTCTTTATTGGAAGATGATGATCTTGCTAGTGGCAAGTTCTTTTTTGTTGCAATTTATTGTTGAATTAGCTATTTTTTTTTTGAATTTTTGCAAATCCATTCGTGACTCTTTTGACCACGCAGAAAAAATGTTTTCATTGTTTTTTTTTTTTTCATACATTTTTTATTTTTATGACTGGTTTGTGCCGAACTTGTTGCCATTTATTTGTTTATGCTGCTGCATGCTGACAATGTTTACATTTGTGTAAATGTTGTTCATACAACCTGTTTATGTTAGCCATTTTATGAACGGTTGCCGCTGTGGGATTTTTATGTTTGTCCCGGGTGTATCTGTATTACCCCTACTGTTTGATTACCATGTTTGGTTTTCTCTAATAACCTTAATTATTTGTGATCATTTCAGCCTAATGATCATGTTTATTATGCTCTCACTTATGTTGATGGAGTTTTGAGTTTGAATTTTTATCATTATGATTTTTTTTAACAATATTTTTGAATGAAGCTTTTGGTTGATCGTAGTCCAGGGACTTTCGTACACACATATTAAGCATCGTTTGTTGTGAATAAAATTATTATATCTTATCACTAACTTACTTTTAAAAGTATTATTATCATTTGTATGTTAAAAGTTCGGTATTTTAATTTGTGCTATTTTGTTGTCCATAATGTTTAGCCGCTGTTTTTGGCATAATTTTGTTTGTAATTTTTAAATCGGTGTTAATCATAATCACATTAAGTTGTCCTTTGGAATTAATTGTTTTAAAAATTTGAAGAGAAAAGATTGGTACATAATTTAATTTGTGCTGTTTTGTTGTCCATCATCTACAATCATATTATTTGGTACTTTATAGTTTGTAACTCTAAATATAGTGAAGAAATTGTTTATGTGTGCTATTTTGCTGCACATCATGTCTAGTCTATGTTTTCGGTATTTTTTTGTTTGTAACTTTTAAATCAATCCTAGTTACGGTCACATGTGCTAATAAGCTGTCCGTTGGAAGTTAATTTTTTCAAAAAATTTAAAAGAAAAGATTAGTACATAATTATTGTAAATTTGTGCTATTTTGTTGTCCATAATCTCCAACCATCTTATTTGGTACTTTATAGTTTCTAACTTTAAATTTAGTGAAGAATTTGATGGCATGTGCTATTTTGCTATCCATAATGTGTGATCACTATTTTCGCCATATTTTGGTTTGAAATTTTAAAACCGATACTAGATATGATCTTGTGTGCTATTTAGCTGTCTGTTGGAAGTTACTTGTTTAAAATTTGAAAAGAAAAGATTGGTACATAATTTAATTTGTGCTATTTTGTTTTCCAGAATCTCCAACCATCTTGTTTGGTACATTATAGTTTGTAACTTTAAGTTTAGTGAAGAATTTGTTTATGTGTGCTATTTTAATGCACATAATGTCTAGTCGTTGTTTTCGGAATTTTTAATAGTTTGAAATTTTTAAATCGATCCTAGTTATGATCACGTGTGCTAATAAGCCGTCCGTTGTTTCGAAAATTTGAAGAAAAGACTAGTACAAAATTTATTCTGTGCTATTTTGTTGTCCATAATCTCCAATCATCTTATTTGGTATTTTACAGTTTGTGACTCTAAATTTAGTGAAGATTATAGTTATATGTGCCATTTTGTTGTCCATAATGTCCAATCATCTTGCTTGGCATTTTACAGTTTGTGACTCTTAATTAAGTGAAGAATTTTCTAATATGTGCTATTTTGCTGTTCATAATACCTATGCGCTGTTTTTGGTATACTTAAGTTTGAAATTTTTAAATCGATCGTAATCACGACCAAATGCGCTATTTAGTTGTCCGTTGGAAGCAAATTCTTTCAATAATTTGATAAATAAAAATTGGTACCTACACATTTTTATTTGTGCTATTTTATTGTCTATGTGGTATGTTATAGTTTGTAACTTTAAGTTTAGTGAAGATTATGGTTATATGTGCTATTTAATTGTCCATAATGTCAAGACGTTTTTTGTATAAGTCAGTTTGTAATTTTTAACTCATTCTTTTTAACACATCACATGTGCTATTTTGTTGTCTGTTACACTTAGTCAACATATTTTGTAGTTCATAGTTCAGTAGTTATCATAAGCCACGTGTGTCATTTTGTCGTCAATAACGAACAGTCGTTGTGTTTCTTTTTAAGCTTGTATTTCATAGTTTTCACAACTTTATTAATG
This sequence comes from Calliopum simillimum, assembly GCA_951812925.1. NCBI lineage: Eukaryota > Metazoa > Arthropoda > Insecta > Diptera > Lauxaniidae > Calliopum > Calliopum simillimum. Next base: position 27,457,220 of record OX638371.1, read on the forward strand.
AGTAAGAGCTTTCTCAACTTCATATTCATATGGTAAGAATTTCACTTCAATTACAGTACATTAACTTTTGTATGCAGTATTAGCCCTACCATCTCAATCACCTCAAATGTCCCCAATATGCGCGGAAAAAAAATATTTTTATTTAGACACATAAGTACCTTTCTATTACTTTTAAAAAAATAAAAAAAAAACTTTACATGCGTAAAGTAAATTGCAACAAAAAAGTGTGAAGGCAGGACATGAGAGAAACTTTACAAGCGCGTTGTACTACGCCTTGTTAACATAAAGTACGTTCACATGTCTCTAGGGTCTAGACTTTAGTGTCTACACAATAAACGAAACAAGATTTCTATTGATGCCCTTATTTGTGTGTACACCATTCGCTACGAGACAATACATTGTTGTGATTATTCCAAAACTCAATCTTTACATACTTTCAGGATCATGGGAGAAAAAACGACGACACGTGAGGCACGCAGCAGCAGTAAAAATATAAAAAAATTAAATAAAAGTAAAGTAAAATAAATAAAAAATAAACGCGTAAGGAAAAAAGTATTAAAAACACTAAGAAAAAAGTGCAAATCGCATAAAACGAAGACAACAACAACAAAAACACGATTTAGGGACGACAATGAAACAGTCATAGAAAGACAGACTTGAATTATAGACAGCATGAAAGTTGAGTGGTCTAAAAATTTGATAGAAAGGATTGGTATATTATTTTGTGCTATTTTATTGTCCATCATCATGCCTAATCATTGTATTTGGTATTTCTTAGTTATGTGAATGTTATGGTTATATGTGCTATTTCATTGTCCATAGTATCTAGTCGTTGTTTTTCTGATTCCTATATTTTAGTTTGTAATTTTCAACGCGCTCTTAGTCATTATCATATGTAACATTTTTTGGCTCGTTAGGCACAGTCGATGTTTTTAGTTTAGTAATTATCATAGCTTATATATGTGGCATTTTGACAAAATAACATAACTCTAAATTGGCAACTTTTCAGTAGAGCTAAAAAACTGTTAAACTGCTTTTAAATAATGTGCCTTTATTCCGTTGATGTAGCGTTAAATCTCTTCTTTCAATAAATTTTTAATAATCTTCAACTGTCAGCTCTCAAATTATTTTCTTCTCTTGGTTGGCAACACATCACCGCACGAATGGCGCTAAGTTAAAATCTGGCATGAGTTATGGGACATCCTTATATCTCTGGAACTGGAAACCACATAGATATGGTGATTATACCAAAGAAGAAATTTTTTAATTTTCATATTTTTGACTAAAATTGTCTTATCTCGAGTTAGGTTGTTTGGTCAAAAGTGTGTCATTTTGTCTTCCAAAATAAGCAAAGTTTCTTTTTTGTAGTTTTAGCTTGTATATTATAATTCGGTCTTAATCACGCTCGATGTTTTCTTTTTGTTTTTTTTTAGTTGGTGCTCCTTAGATTAGTTAAGTATCATAAGTGTCATTTTGATGTGTCGGTCAATATTTTTTATTTTTTTCTAAATGATTTTTCTAAGTTCCTTGAATATTTCATAATTCATAATAACAAGCAATTGTTTTTGTGTGCCTTTTTTAGTTAGGTATTGACGACGGTCACATGTGCTATTTTGTTGTCGATCCTAATGCCTTTTCGTTATGTTTGGTATTCTAATATGAAAGATATTTCTTTGTTGTATGAGGACCATAGCCATATGTGCTATTTTTCTATCTATAACAATAAATTATCGTTTTTAATTGAATATAGTCAACATTTCTTTGTTCATTCAAGATCAAGGTCAAATCTTCATCTCACTAACCTTTATATCCAGCCCTTAGTGTTGGTAGATTTTAGTTCGCATGTCTAAGTTTGATCTTGACAATGTCATAGTGTGCTATTTTACTGTCCATATCAAACAGTTATCGTATTTTTAATTTTTATTCGGTAAATGTTTCTTGGTTCAGTGCCACTTTGCTGGCATTAACGACCTATCATTGTTTTTCATATTTTTATTAAGTAATTCAAAATTCAGTTAGGATCATGGTCATATGTCCCATTTATTCTTCATATTATCCACTCTAGGGTTTCTTACTTTTTGGTTACACCAATATTTATTGATTTAACGACTCACGATGATAAGAGATTTGTATGTTTTGCATACTCCCGAACTTTATTGTCTTTACTGTTTTATTGCTTTTATTGTCCTTACTGTCTTTATTTATTTTTAAAGTTTTTACTGTCTTTATTGTCATTGTTGCCCTTATTGTTTTTATTGCATCTATTGTATTTTCTGTATTTTGTGTCTTTACTGTTCTTACGATCTTAAATTTTTTATAGTATTAACATTCTATATCGTTTCTTTTTTCATTGTGTCTTTATTGTTTTAATTGTCTTTGTTGTGTTTGTTGTCTTGACAGTCTTGACATTGCTTTTATTGCCTTTATTGTCATTATTGATTTTACTGTCTTGGTTTCCATTTCTGCCTTTATTGTTTTTGTTATATTTACTGTCTTTATTGCTCTTATAGTCTTTATTTTACCAAAAAATATATTTTTAATGGTCTTATTGTCGACATGTAATTAAAACAATATTTCGACTGCTTTGTATTATCATTTTAGCATAAACCAATTGAATTAAATAAATTGATAAAAGTCCTGTAGGTCAAAAAATTTAGCTTCGACCTGCCAGATCCTTACTGAATTTATTAAAACGCGACTTTGGCAAGAGTGCACACAAGCGGGATACTTCCATATAATTTTTTTTTTTTTTTTTGGCACCCTATTAGTCACATGCTGTCATATAAACATACAGATAGACAAAACACACAGAAAGAAAAAAAAATACATACACATTTACAACAACATCTGCGAAAACAAGCGAAAAACATTGATTGTCTTCGTTTTTATGAAGGCGAAGGACAAACATAAATTTAAGGCCTCGCCTGGACAAAGAAAGCAATGCTACAGATGCTTGCGTGGCATCATCATTCCAACTATAGATGAAACAGAGTTGTAGACAAAACACCTTTGCGGGGCACAATTACAACAGGGTGTGGAGGCTTGGCAGGAGTAGTAGTACCTAGCAGCAGCAGCAGCAGCAGACGAAAGCGTTGAAGTAGAAAAACTTGTGTCAATAATTTATGCGAAACAAATCAGCGAACATGAGAATTGTCGCCTTGCGTCGGTGTTGTGTAGTCACCACCACCACCAGCACCAGCACCACCAACCAATATGGATGATGCTGTTGATGATGATGACGATGATGATACTGCCATGTATGCCATAAGGTGTTTGTTCGTTTGCTGTTGATTCTCCGCTTATTGTTGAGCTGAATATACAATGCGACTTCGGCGGAGACAACTAAACAATCATTGTAGATACATATTGCAAATGGAATTTATTTGTAGATTTACAGACATTTATAGGTGAGAAAGAAAATACAAATACAAAAATAAACAATTTTCCATGGAAATGTCAAGAACAACGCACATAATTTAAAGAGCAATAGAATTTTAAAGAAATTAAAAAAAAGTATATCAATACAAGATGGCAAAAGTAGTGTAATAATGTGAATAAACCATAAATTTAGCAAGTGGTTTTAAATGTCATTGTGCTTTGATTTTTATGTTGCAGTCGGATTGGGAAATGGTTGTCAATAACCATGAAGTTTGAAAGTCACCACTGTGGAAGAAGTCACCAATTTGTAGACAAATATTTTACAATGTCGTAAAACGAGCACAAATTTGCATCAATGCAGGACATGGCCATTGAACCAATATCACTTTCCCAATTTAATATGATCAACTACAGCTTTCGAAATACTTTCTGTGAAAATAGATTCCATTTTTTTTTTAGTTTTTAACAACATGGCCTCTAATTAATATAATGATATTTCTTTTGCTCAACTGTGCCATTGAATTTTTTCAATTATGTCAGGTACTAAACTATCTAAAGAAATTTTTCGGTAGCTTAAAATAATACTTTTTTTTTTCTCTAGTAAGACGAGGTCAGCAGTGATATGCAAAACGGAAAAACCAAAAACAAAATTATGATGATGATCACTTTGATGACCCGACCATTCCAATCAGCACGTTCTTTTCAAAACTAAGATTTAAGTATGTTGCATGTGGAAGCAATGCTTACTGCATCTTAAATATGCACTGTTGAAAAAAAGCAAAACTATCACTGACGACAATTGCAACATGCCTCATTAGCATTTTGACATGAAAGTTAAATATTAGAATTTAAGCTCTTACCCATGTTTCGAAGATATAGTAAAAAAAAAAAAGAAAATAAGAAGCTCATAAGCCAGAATTTTTCATGCAACATGGCTCATAAAAAAACAGGCTTCAAATATTAAGAAAGCTTTGGTATTTTGAAAGACGACAGGCTTAGATTGTAGTTAAAAGAAAGAAAAAAATTCCAAAATGAAAATGACAAGAATACAAAGAGGCAAAACGTCAAAGCACAAATGAATAAAAGTGGCAAAACACGATTATGCATAGTTAATTTCTAGTTCTACACATTACATGTGAAGACAGCGAAAATTCAGTAGAATCAAAAGAAGAAGAAGCAACAGTAGTAACACTGCTGCACGACTATGTAGGCGCTGCAGAAAAAGTAAGCCAAGCAGTTAGCTGACTGGGATACTCCTATTTATCTACATATAAGTAAAAAACTATGTTTAAATATAAACCTACTTTGAGTCATAAGGAAAGTACACTAGTTCTTGGTCACTATTTTTAATGGGAATACTTTCTATTGTACGTCCTGACATTGAAATTAAACAGAAAAAACAAAACATACAAAATATAAAATATAAAATATAAAATATAAAATATAAAATATAAAATATAAAATATAAAATATAAATTATAAAATATAAAATATAAAATATAAAATATAAAATATAAAATATAAAATATAAAATATAAAATATAAAATATAAAATATAAAATATAAAATATAAAATATAAAATATAAAATATAAAATATAAAATATAAAATATAAAATATAAAATATAAAATATAAAATATAAAATATAAAATATAAAATATAAAATATAAAATATAAAATATAAAATATAAAATATAAAATATAAAATATAAAATATAAAATATAAAATATAAAATATAAAATATAAAATATAAAATATAAAATATAAAATATAAAATATAAAATATAAAATATAAAATATAAAATATAAAATATAAAATATAAAATATAAAATATAAAATATAAAATATAAAATATAAAATATAAAATATAAAATATAAAATATAAAATATAAAATATAAAATATAAAATATAAAATATAAAATATAAAATATAAAATATAAAATATAAAATATAAAATATAAAATATAAAATATAAAATATAAAATATAAAATATAAAATATAAAATATAAAATATAAAATATAAAATATAAAATATAAAATATAAAATATAAAATATAAAATATAAAATATAAAATATAAAATATAAAATATAAAATATAAAATATAAAATATAAAATATAAAATATAAAATATAAAATATAAAATATAAAATATAAATATAAAATATAAAATATAAAATATAAAATATAAAATATAAAATATAAAATATAAAATATAAAATATAAAATATAAAATATAAAATATAAAATATAAAATATAAAATATAAAATATAAAATATAAAATATAAAATATAAAATATAAAATATAAAATATAAAATATAAAATATAAAATATAAAATATAAAATATAAAATATAAAATATAAAATATAAAATATAAAATATAAAATATAAAATATAAAATATAAAATATAAAATATAAAATATAAAATATAAAATATAAAATATAAAATATAAAATATAAAATATAAAATATAAAATATAAAATATAAAATATAAAATATAAAATATAAAATATAAAATATAAAATATAAAATATAAAATATAAAATATAAAATATAAAATATAAAATATAAAATATAAAATATAAAATATAAAATATAAAATATAAAATATAAAATATAAAATATAAAATATAAAATATAAAATATAAAATATAAAATATAAAATATAAAATATAAAATATAAAATATAAAATATAAAATATAAAATATAAAATATAAAATATAAAATATAAAATATAAAATATAAAATATAAAATATAAAATATAAAATATAAAATATAAAATATAAAATATAAAATATAAAATATAAAATATAAAATATAAAATATAAAATATAAAATATAAAATATAAAATATAAAATATAAAATATAAAATATAAAATATAAAATATAAAATATAAAATATAAAATATAAAATATAAAATATAAAATATAAAATATAAAATATAAAATATAAAATATAAAATATAAAATATAAAATATAAAATATAAAATATAAAATATAAAATATAAAATATAAAATATAAAATATAAAATATAAAATATAAAATATAAAATATAAAATATAAAATATAAAATATAAAATATAAAATATAAAATATAAAATATAAAATATAAAATATAAAATATAAAATATAAAATATAAAATATAAAATATAAAATATAAAATATAAAATATAAAATATAAAATATAAAATATAAAATATAAAATATAAAATATAAAATATAAAATATAAAATATAAAATATAAAATATAAAATATAAAATATAAAATATAAAATATAAAATATAAAATATAAAATATAAAATATAAAATATAAAATATAAAATATAAAATATAAAATATAAAATATAAAATATAAAATATAAAATATAAAATATAAAATATAAAATATAAAATATAAAATATAAAATATAAAATATAAAATATAAAATATAAAATATAAAATATAAAATATAAAATATAAAATATAAAATATAAAATATAAAATATAAAATATAAAATATAAAATATAAAATATAAAATATAAAATATAAAATATAAAATATAAAATATAAAATATAAAATATAAAATATAAAATATAAAATATAAAATATAAAATATAAAATATAAAATATAAAATATAAAATATAAAATATAAAATATAAAATATAAAATATAAAATATAAAATATAAAATATAAAATATAAAATATAAAATATAAAATATAAAATATAAAATATAAAATATAAAATATAAAATATAAAATATAAAATATAAAATATAAAATATAAAATATAAAATATAAAATATAAAATATAAAATATAAAATATAAAATATAAAATATAAAATATAAAATATAAAATATAAAATATAAAATATAAAATATAAAATATAAAATATAAAATATAAAATATAAAATATAAAATATAAAATATAAAATATAAAATATAAAATATAAAATATAAAATATAAAATATAAAATATAAAATATAAAATATAAAATATAAAATATAAAATATAAAATATAAAATATAAAATATAAAATATAAAATATAAAATATAAAATATAAAATATAAAATATAAAATATAAAATATAAAATATAAAATATAAAATATAAAATATAAGATGTAAATTATAATATTTTGCCGCGAGAAACGAATTTTATAAATTTCATTTAAAATCATGCCTAATGCCAGGAGTGCGCCCTTTGTCAATATTTTATTACTATTTTGCCTAAGTCTACGTTAAGTCATGTTTATGTTTTGTTTATGAATGTCATATTTGTTTTTTGACGTTGTTGTTGTTGGTGTGTCTTAGGAGGTTGCATGTCACCTTTTTTTCTAGGATTTTGTTGTTGTCATTTGGTTTTCTTTATAGACTTGTCGTGTATCTCTTTAGCCTTTTCATGACAACGCATTTGGCTACCGTATTTTCATTTTGTTGTTACATTAGGCTAAGCTTAAAAGGGGTTTCTGCATTTTTGCTGCTGCTTTTCAACACAAAGGCTTTGCATGACTTTACTTTGAATGGATTTTCTTTTATTATTTTCATAATCGGTTTTTGTATTTCTATCAAATGCATCATCATCACCATCATCATCATCATCGTCGTCATCATCAAGATCAAAAGCAACACAACATTATCGTAATTTCCATAAAACATTGTTGCTTAGAGGTTGGTTGATTGGTGATAGTGATGACTCTAAGCGTGCTTACAAAATGCGGTCAAACGCATAAACATGACTTTGGAATGGAAAAAGAAATAGGCTTTCTGCTTCTTCTTCTTCTTTTCCTTCTTATTACCAATTTCTCATTATATAAGCCTTACACATTTTGATTTGGTCAATTCGTGAAACTATAGGAATTTGCGCACGAAGAATTATTAAATTATTTGAACTTAACTGTTTATTGGTTGTTGTATTTGTTTCAGCAAATCCAATGGCTTAGTAGGGTAATGAAAGTTGTAGCTAAACGATTACTTACTTGTGGTACTCAGAAATAATAAACCGATCTTGAAACTTTTATATAAAAAAGGACATTTGAAGTGTTGAGTCACAGGAGTGAAAAAGGTGTTCTGAACTGATTCGAACATTACAGTGCGTTTCTAAACTAAGAAAACCAAAACCACAATCAATTATAAAATTCTTAGTTAGAGCACTTTTCAAAAAAATTGCAAGAAAAACTTTGAAAACGATTTATGGCGTTGCAGTTGGCAAGTATCAATTCGAAACTTGATGCATGAATGTATAAGGTATTTGTCAAAGTTCATACAAAATATCAAAATAAACTTTCCTAAGTCAAAATAAACATTTTCCAAATCAAACTAAGCTTTTTTCAAATCAAAGCAAACTTTTTCCAAATCAAAATAAACCTTTCTCAAATAAAGATAAACTTTTTTTAAATCAAAATAAACTTTTCCAAATTAAAATAAACTTTTCCAAATCAAAATAAACTTTTTCCAAATTTTTTCAAATCAAAATAAACTTTTTCATATCAAAATAAACTTTTCCAAACCAAATAAACTTTTTTCAAATTAAAATAAACTTTTTTCAAATCAAAATAAAGACAAACTTTTTCCAAATCAAAATAAACTTTTTTCAAATCAAAATAAACTTTTCAAACAAAAGTAAACTTTTCCAAATCAAAATAAACTTTTTCAAATCCAAATAAACTTATTTCAAATCAAAATAAACTTTTTTCAAATCAAAATGAACTTTTACCGAATCAAAAATATCTATTTTTTACTGAATAAAGTGCTACTACGTAAGAGGCTTACCTCAGCCCCAGAACTTTTTGGTTTACGCATATTTCCAGGAGACCTCACAAAAGTAGCCTCAATACTAAGAGTAAGGATACATCATAATGTCAGCTGTGTCGGATTAAGCTTCTTGGTGTCCTATGCCTTCATATTTGTTCATATAATCTAAAAAATAATCCTATTTCGTGATGCTGCAACAACGCAAGTGCTCTAGGTCTGTGACTAGTTGACCAATTTAGAAAACCGATCTTGAATGCCGATGCTTGATTGTGGAATTTGAAGCTACAACATAGATGTTTCGATCAATATAAATTATACTGGTTTCCCTGTTAAAACTATTTAAAAAAAGTTATATTAGAAAATTTTGTTCCAGCACTTTTATTGATAAAAATTAGATTGCAGTTAACCCAAAAGCTATTTCTTGAATATTTTTTTTAAAATTCTCATATAAAGGTTTGAAATTCTTTTTGCATTTCATATAAAACACCAATAAAACATGTCAGCTCAACTCCCTTAATATTTGGACAACATCGGTTTTTTGTGTATCCCTTATATTTGGGGCATTTTTATGGGGGGACTCTTGCCCCTCCTAAAATTTTAAACTACCCTTGCAAAAAGACGTAAGAGTTACACTTATTTCGTAATTTTTTAACAAAATAGCTTATCGAGCACCCCTCGAAATAAAATCCTATCTGCGGTTTTGCCTACAGCACCTAACCCACATTCAACCGCGCTGCAAAAATCATAACATTTTTTCTTTATATTGAGTAGGTATATTTCTAGAGTAGTTGGCACCACCTGATTCTAAATCTGTCAGCAAAAAATTGTTACCCTCTACTCCTTTTCCCGTTATGTCAAAAAATTAATTGTTCGATTAATCGAACTTTGTCGCTTACCCGATACCACAAAATCCCAAACAAATATTGGGTGTACAACTTAAAAACCGGAATTTGACAGTGGATGTCCATACTAACAAATATCGTGAAAGCTCGAACTTTATATATATGTCATTTTGAAGGTGCATTTGACAGCTGTCAAAATCAGTCAACAAAACAATTTTATCTTGTGTGCACCATTATTATTTTTCACGATGAATAACTTCGAAAATTGGAGAAAAAGACAGCATTTGCGGGAGGTTCTGTTGGGTCATTTTTTTGCAAAGAAAACTGCTGCGGAAAGTCATAGTTTGCTTGTTGAAGTTTATGGGGACTATGCTCAAGCTGTCGTGAGTGGTTTCGACGGTTTAAAAGTGATGATTTTGATGTCGAAGACAAAGAACGTCCTGGTCAGGACCAGCTAGGTGTGATCCATTATGAGCTGTCCCCAGTGGCCAAACCATTAATGCTCAACTCTATCGTCAACAATTGATCCGATTGAAGCAGAAAATCCAGGCAGAGCGGCCAACGAATGCGACCAGACACGAGTCAATCATTTTCCACCACGATATCGCTCGGCCACATATTGCTGCCCCAGTCAAAAATTACCTGGAAAACAACGGATGGGAAATCTATACAAATTTTGCCTCACCCGCCTTATAGCCCAGACCTTGCACCATCAGACTACCATTTGTTCCGATCAATGCAGAACGCCCTATCAGGAATATGGTTCACTTAAGTTCAAGATATCAAAAATTGGCTCGATTCATTTTTGGCCGCCAAGCCGGCGCAATTTTTTTGGGATGGAATTCATAAATTGCCTGAAAGATGGGGCAATGTTGTAGCTTCCAATGGACAATACTTTGAATAAAATATATTGCAACATTTTTCCACAATAAAGCATCAAATTTCGCTAAAAAATTCCGGTTTTTAAGTTGTACACCCAATACTACCAGACGTGATTGGTGAACACCTCATAGTCCGTCAGACGAAAGTCAAATATCGTCGAGGCCAGTTGAAGGGTGGCTGCCCATAAGCCTTTGCCCCCTTCTATCTGCATAGAGGGAAGGTATTATTATTTACTTCACACTACCGTCACATAGGTGGCGGAAGGGGATTAAATTTAAGCGAATTTCAGCTGGCATCGACGATATTTACCTACCAGCTTACGGACTATGAGGTGTTCACCAACCACGTTTGATTGTATTTGTATGAGATATAGTGGTATGGACTAACAGCCATCATTCGATTAATCGAACACCTCACTTTAACTCATACTTATGTCATTCAGTTGTTGATTTTTAGATTGCAAAATAAAGTTTGGTTTTTTGCCTATAAAACCAAATCAATAATTTTTTGTTGTTGTAATTTTTTGATATTTTCTATAAATTTTTAAAAAAAGGTTGATTGGCAAGGTATTTTTTCTTCCCCTCACCAAACTACTGGAGAGGTGTAGGGAAATGGTAAATGCTATTTTTGAATAGCCAAGAAATCATAATAATAGAAGGCGCTAACTGTCTTTCTGAATAATTTACTTTGCAAGTTTAAAAAATTATTGAAAATAGTCATTTCTACTGTTCGATTAATCGAGCTGTGGCTGAAAATCGTTTAAATAATGTGTTCAAAAAATCAAAGTTATTTAAGGCTCTATTTATCTCTCTGATATTATTTACTTTCATAATTAAAAAACTTATTGAAACAGGAAAATTTTACGGTTCGATTAATCGAACAGCAGTATGCAGTATACAGTAGAATGTTTATGTACCTTCTAGTGATAAATAATTTCCTATAAATTTCGTCAATATATGGTAGGTATAAGTCGCATATCTTTCTTTCACATCATAGTTTCCAAAACTTATATTTGTGTTCATCAAGTTTTGTGGTAAATCCATCAACAACTACTACATGATTACCCGACTCAACGGCTTACTTTGTGTCTTACAGCTTTTCACTATAGGTAATACAAACTATTCAAACATTTTACTAATTTTCTTTACAACAAAGCTCATCAAATTAATGCGCAGCTGAACAGCTTTTCCCATTATCAATTCAAATAATTTTATTAACTCAAATTAAGCTTCGTCTACAGCAAGTATATTATTAAAAAAAGCAAAAAACACTTTCGTTAAGACTTGAATTTATGACTCAAAATATTTGTACCGCCATCAAAATGAAACCTTCATAACTTTATTGGACAGCCCACTCGTCCGCACTATGCCGGCAGTCATCCACAGAGGCTTTTCATTAAACGGCTTACACTTTATTTTCTCACCTTCGAAAGAGGCTTTTCAGAGTTTTAGCTCCAAGTAACACTTAAATGTTTTTTTAAGGGAATTTAATATTAAAATCATTCAAGCGAAATTATCGTTTTATATACCATTTAAAAGCTACAAAAAATAAGCAGTGCACCACCAAGTATTCAAGTAACAAAATATAATGTGATTAGCCAGGCAGCCGGTATAATAAAAAAGTTTATTAAGCAGCCAAGTCACAGTGGTGACTTTGGATACAAAGCAACCAATGTCTGATGACTATGCCAGCAGCTTCATTAGTTTATTGTCAAGCGGCAAATATTTCCGTTGACGGGGATTTTCAAAAGGTTTATCAGGTTATCGTGTTTTTTTGAGTTAGAACGTGGCATGGGTTGGCAGGGAGACATTTACTTTTTTTTTTATGTGTAGGTAGGTTGTATAAGTGAGGAGAAAAAAAAATAACAATGTTCTTTTATAGCTACTCTAAACTGTTGTCATGATTAAAATCTTGGCTCAAGTCAATAAAATGCATTGTGACTGCCTGCCTGCGGTTTTTATGAACTTTACGATGAGTTTTTTTTAATGCATATTTGGCTTTTTTGTACTATATTTACATTTATGTTAACTTAAGAGGCTTTTAAGAAAACGAAAAAAAAAATGGGATTTAACCGCAGTTAAAGTAAAATGCGTCAGTTTTTTCTATTCGAGTTGGTCTCCGAAAGGGTTCACAATATGAAAACCTCCTATAGGCAAATTATATTTTTACTGAAATTACAAGGAGCCTAAAATGTATCTTTAAGGAGTTATAGGGTTAAAACTGATTTTCTGTCTTGTTTTACAAAAAACTTTTCTTGGATCATAGAAGCATTTGAGAGAATTTTTCATCAAAAGCTTTTAGCTGGTTATTAGAACTTTCTAAAGGTGTATTTGGATTATAAGGTTTTGAAGGATTTCGCAAAGTTCTAGACTTTAAAAGTAAATATTTTTAATTTTTTTCCTACTTTTTGACTTTGGCGGCCATTTTAGTATGAAAAAAGCCTTATTAACATATCCTTTTATAATTTTTTTTTGGAGTCCTCATTAAATTTCCTTTAATTCGGTAGCACATTTGTAGTACCAATTTTTTCATTTCATATCAGAAAAAAATACTTTTAGGTAACAACACACGCGGTACACTCATGTTGCGTTGCATATGATGCGCCCGCTGCACGCTCTGCCCTTTGCCTAGCAAAACTTTCAAATGAATTGTTCTTGAAAAGTATTTTTTCTTACCTCAAATTAAAAAATTTATGTGATAAGTGCAGCGCTAAGTTGAAGGAAATTCAACGAGGATTCAAAAAAAAAAAAAATTATAGGGTATGTTAATAGGACTTTGTTCATACTAAAATTGCCGCTAAAGTCAAAAAAGAGGAAAAAAATTAAAAATAAAAGATATAGGGAGATATTGTGAGTACCCAATGTGCACAAAAACGGATGAGGATCCGTTTCGAATCCATTACGAGTTCATAAAGGTATAAAAAACGTAATCCGCGGTAACGGATCCATTTCGAACCCGTAACGTACATCAAAAACGAATTCAAAACTTTTTGTTTGGATAAAAAAAAAAACATTTTGAAGCGCTTATTAGCGAATAAAAAAAATTAAATTCCGCAGTGCGGGCCCGTTTCGAATCCGAAACTTATGTAAAAACGAATTCAAAACGGATTTGCTTTTAAATATGTTAATGCTGTATATTTACAGAAAAAAACCGTTTTGATGCGCCTATTAGCAATTAAAAAATAATAAAAAGAAAAAAAAAGAAGAAAAATAAAGGGTAAAAATCCACCTCTGGTAGGATTCGAACCTGGGCAAATCCGTTTCGATTCCGTAAATACTTCAAATATGAACTCAAAACGGATTTGCTTTATTTAATTATTATGATAAAAAAAAAATATTTTTGATTTGTTTTTTTTTTTCTTTTTATTTTATTGCGTATGAGTTTTTGTAAAGTTTTCAAACTCTGTTTGAAAAAATGTTTTTGATTCCAAATTTGAGTATATAACATTTTTTATCAAAAGAAGGGAAGAAAAACAACACAAAATACTTATAAAAAAACAACAGAAATTTGTTTAATATACAATCTTTAAATCTCAACATCAAATAAGTCTACATCAGTTAAGTAAACATCATATCGGCCAATAGCCTAGTTGTCTAACGTCTCGTGTATGAAAGAGTAATACCCTCCTGGGAGCCTGAGTTCGACTCCCGGCCGGGCTAGTAATTTTTTTTTTTTTTGTTATTTTGTTTTTTTTTAATTAAAAATAAGCGCTTCACCCTGTTTTCTTTTTTTTTATAAGCAGCATTAACATTATTAAAAGCGAATCCGTTTTGAATTCGTTTTTGATGTACGTTACAGGTTCGAAACGGATCCATAAAAGAAGAAAAAACGATTCGTTTTTTTTTTAGGAATCCTTCCCGCAAACGGATCAGTAACGGATACGTAACGGATTCCGTAACGGATAAAAAGAACGAAAATATGAACCCGTTACGGATCCGAAACGAGTCCGTTTGGCACACTGGGTAAATATTCCAGAAGGATTTTTCGAAGGCTACCGTGCATTCTTCATTGCTGCCTGAGAAAAACTCACCGGGTGTATTTATTCTCGATAACCCCTATATTGCGGACAAGATTTTTTTATCGTACAATTTTTTTAAAATTTTTGCAACTTATTTAAGATTAAAACAAAAAATTCAGTTTACAAAATAAAAATGCAGTTAACTTTGTATTGCATTCAACATTTTAAGATTTTTTTTTTTCTTTACAAAATGCATCCTTTCTATCCCACCCCAATCCCATAACACTTGGACATGTACTTTGTACTGGCGCTAGCGCGCTGGCACTGGTCCTATTGTCCCAAATCCCACACGAAATCTCTACACAAAATTTACAACAACATGATGAAAATGTAGTCTTCTTCAAACTCAATTTAAATCAAACCCAATTTCAGACTGTCGCTTACCAAAAAATTGTATTCCCTTCATCTCTTTATTTTGTTTTTGGTTTTTTTTCATTGCTGAATCTCACACTTTGCTTGCTTGCTCTCAGTCAATTTCGTCCTTTTGACTGAATTTGTTGCGTCTTCCAACGCTGTCTGTTGATTGTCAATTTAAAGAATTTGTCTGCTGCAAGGCTGCTGTGTACTGCGACAGTATGTTCCGAAAATGTTATATTGAATATTAAACATTATACACATTAAAAATTTAACATTGACCATTAAACTTTGAACATTGAACATCGAGCATTGAACATTGAACATAGAACATTGGACATTGGACATTGAACATTGAACATTGAACATTGAACATTGAAAATTGAACATTGAACATTGACCATTGAACATTGAACATTGAACATTGAACATTGAACATTGAACATTGAACATTGAACATTGAACATTGAACATTGAACATTGGACATTGAACATTGGACATTGAGCATTGAACATTGAACATTGAATATTGAACATTGAACATTGAACATTGAACATTGAACATTGAACATTGAACATTGAACATTAAACATTAAACATTGAACATTGAACATTGAACATTGAACATTGAACATTGAACATTGAACATTGGACATTGAACATTAGACATTGAGCATTGAACATTGAACACTGAACAATGAACATTGAACATTGAACATTTAACATTGAACATAGAACATTGAGCATTGAACATTGAACATTAAGCATGTAACATTGAACATTGAATACTGAACATTGAACATTGAACATTAAACATTGAACATTAAACATTAAACATAGAACATTAAGCATGTAACATTGAACATTGAACATTGAACATTGAACATTGAATATTGAACATTGAACATTGAACACTGAACACTGAACACTGAACATTAAACATTAAACATTAAACATTAAACATTGAACATTGAACATTGAACATTCAACATAGATCATTGAATATTGAACATTGAAGATTGAACATTGAACATTGAACATTGAACATTGAACATTAAACATTAAACATTGAACATTGAACATTGAACATTGAACATTAAACATTGAACATTGAAAATTGAACATTGAACATTATTATTATTGAAAATTATGTACAAGTTTCTTGTACCCCATTTTTTATACAAATTTTTCTAATATTTTAACTTTTATTCTTAAATTTTTTTTTATTCTAAAGTTTTTTGAATTTATTGTATCGTATTTAAATCTTTTATAAATAAACTTTTATATACCTACAAAGAAGTTTTCAAAAACGTTAATTTGTAAAACTATTTGAATAAAAGTATAGTAGTTTCGGGGTCTGAATAAAAGACACTTTTTTAGTTTCAATAACTCCGTGGCTTTTTATCAATTGGACCATCTACTGTTTAGTCCTTCAAATACATACATAGGTGTCTGTATATGAGTCAACAATTGAGTTGGTGTGATACCAGGCGTAGGAGCTGCCTGATATTCCACTTTACGAAATAAGTAAATGCAAAACTAAGACAATAGCAGCAACAATGCTTTTGTAATGGTTCATGTAAGTGTGTGGACATTGGATTCGTATTTTTCACCCACTAAAAATTTAAAATGAGTTTTCAAACTTTGCTTCACTTAAAATGAATACTTGTTCTCTGTTTTTTTAATGTTGTATTTTACTTAAATTTTAAAGCTAAGGCAAATCTTTATTTTCGGCGATATTTTAACTAATTTTACTGTACTTTTAAGCATGTTCAATAATTTAGACAATGTATAAGTAGATATATTGTGATTCGAACCTTGATGATTGTTCATATTTTTATGCGTGAAATGTAAGTTTAGTCGATTCGACTAACACGTACCAAAAGTGGTTTCCAGCAAAACATTAATTCATTAAATGCAGTTAAAGCTGTTTTGGCAACAGGTAAGCCACCGATACAGCAAGTTGGAGTGAAAGCTGAGAAAGAAAAAAGTAGTGAACAAAACAAAGAGCAATGGTAGTCGAAACGACGCACAATAACCATCTATAGTTAAGGAAATCTCTCGAACAAATATCTGTGTATGTACGTTTCCTTCGTTGTCAATGTTTCATATGCCTTTCTTTTAAAATTATAAAAAAAAAGATAGAAATCACTGCCATATTTATCACTCTGTATCAATAGGTAGTCATAAATGACAAAAAATGTGTATGACAACATATAACACAACTTATGCATTAAACTGACAACATTGCAAATGGCATAGTGAAGACATTACTTTTCTTAAGTTTTACGAAAACAAACAGCAAAAATGTTATTAAAAATTATAATCCTCATTGAAATTCCTGTTGTTCTTCTGCTTAACATTAAAATTGTCTAAGTAATAAAATTTTAAGCATGCGAAGCATTGCAGTTTTTTTTTTTTTGTCTTTTTTTCACGGAATTGGCTTTTGCAGAAATTTACAGCTGTCAAAATGAAATTTATGAACTACTTTTTAATCGCATGTTTAACGCAAACAGCACATAAATTACAAATTAAAGCGAATTAACGCATTTCGCCCATTAAAAAATGCAGAATCTCGACTTCTACGGTGGTGTTGCAGCAAAAACAGCAAAATACAAAGATTTGCATAAATCACTTAAAATTTAGCGGCAATAAAAGATGATATAAAACGCTTTAAAGCAAAGCAAATAAAAAAGATCAAGCTGAAAAGGAGTTTACACAGCAAAAGGGTTGCCATAAATTTGGCGTACCACTGTAGTGTGCGCTTTACATTTGTGACACAAACAAATGACAAAATTTGCAAAAAAATTGTAGATATTAAAAAGGCGACTTGGTAGGGATTAAGAAAATTGAATTTTGTTTACGAGAAAAATAACAGAAATAGGTCAATGATGCATACCAGTAGTTGTTAATCAATAATGTTATGCTAAACTGCCCTTTAGAGTAAAAAGTTCAGAATATGGCCCGCGAGAAATTATATAAAATTGCTAAAAAGAACTAAACCAACATCAAAAAAACGTAGACTTGAGTATACAAAAGCAAAATAGAACCAATTTAAGATTTCGTGTTTGCTTGTGCGCTTGAAAGCTAAATGTATTTCACTATCAACAGTAATTTTGATGTATTGAGTGCGGTGAAAAATTCAACTGTGAGTGTGTAAAAACAATCACAACAATAAACGTTTTCGTGTTTTACTTGTGCGCTCGAAAAATTGTAACCGTTTGTTGCATTTAAGACATCGACATTTACCCTTACTTGTGCGTCCCTTTTTTTGTCACTGCCAATAATACCACAGGTTGATAATCAATAATGTTATGCAGAGTTCCCCTTCCAGAATAAAAACTTCAAAATTTGACCCGCGAAAAGTTATATAAAAATATTAAAAACTACTACTAATAATATCAAAAAACGCAGTCTTGAGTATGAGTATAATTTAAGATTTTTTATTTTCCTGTGCGCTCGAAAGCTAAATGTATTGTATTATCTGCAGCAATTTGGACATATTGATTGCGCTGACATATTCAATTGAGAGTGTATATAAAACACAACAACAACAATTAACGTTTCGATGTTTTACTTGTGCTCTCAAAAAGTTGTAGCCGTTCGCTACACTTAAGAGTTCTACATTCACCGTTACTAGCATGTGCTTTTTTCTATTTCAATAATTTGGTTTTGCATTGGCCTGCATAATCAAGTGAATTCTATATTTTTTTTTCCCGCGAAGGCAGATCTACTCTAGTGCATTGACTAAGGTCAAAGTTTACGCAACCGACTTCGAACGGAAATAGCTGTGACACTTCACTGAGCAATCAAAATATACAGCATTCTAAAGAATCCTATCTTTAAAAAGCCAAAATCGCATCTTTTAACTAAGAAAGATACGCACCATAGTAAAACTATCTCGACGCTACACTTCATTTCAGCTTAAGGAACTAAGCTATAAAATGAGTAAAGTGAAAATAGTCATGAAAAAATATTTCAACCATGCATTTTATTTCATTTCATTTTCATTTTCAACGAAATGAATTGTTTATTTAATTTTTAATGCCGCAATGAAGTGTATCTGTAAGATACATACCTTGCTCACCTAACATGCTATCACTGCATCTTTACAAGATACTTGAAGATACAATACGAATGCATACACAGATAGAACACAACGATAAAAAAACGTTTCGCTGTATTTCATTTTACTTGAATTCATTTTATTCATTTTGTATCTACGTATCTGCACGTACATTAAGTAGTATCTAAAGATCCATTAGCGAATGATTTGTCTTAACAATTAGCTTAGCGTTCGTTCAGTGAGAGAAGGTGGTGTTGTTGCTGCTGCTGCAACAGCTTTGAATGAGTATCTACTGCTGTTGCTGGCTGTGCAATATGCAGCAGTATGTATCTCAGAGATACGTACGTGCATCTTTCATTTACATCTTTAACTTTGCATTGTTGTTGTTGTTGTTGTTGTTGCACTGCAACAAGTACACTAGAAATAAAATAAATGTGGAAATAACAAAACGAGCGCTCGTAACTCATAGTTACGATACCGCGTACTCGAATGCGGCATCATTATGTGGCGGCATAAAATCAGCCACTTCAAAAGGCGGCAGCAAGTGTTGTTGCACGGTGGGCAAAGTAACATAAATGCGTTAGAATTAAAATACAAATTTATATACCCTGCACCCAGGGTATATTCACTTTGTCCTTTAGTTTGTAACGCAGAGAAAGAGGCGTGGTAGGTGTGGAAAAGTATATGTATTTTTGATCAGCGTAAAGCGATAGCATTAAAACACAATTTCTTTTTTACCTTAAAAAACTGTATTTCCTGTAACTCTAGATGCTGTTTATGGCAAAAATAAAAATTCTCCAAGAAATGCGATAACTTTAGTCTTTCGCAACGACTTTTCCGACTCTTGGCGAAGAATTCAAAATTAAAGCGCGTTCACGTGTGTACTTGGAAAAATTTTTCCTTGGCGAAATGCTTTGTTCATAATAAAGGGTAAATACAAGATAGATAGGATTTCTATTAGAAAGGCGCAACGCAAGATTATGACGAAAATACTGAGTTATCCTGTTTAAAACAGGATACTTGACATTCTTTCGCATAAAATTTATCTTCTGCAATAGTATCAAACAACATTTTAATTAAAACTTTAAAACATAATTCAATTTTTTGCTACTGTACCAATTGATGCAATCAAAAATTTATACCACAGTGTGTGTTTGCCATGAGATCGCTACATTTTGGGTTATATCAAGCAATACATAAATCAAAAAAAAAAAATTTAGAAGTTCCATGATGCAAGTTGGTGTCAAAAAAGTGAGCTGAGAACTTTTTAAAATTTTTGAAGGTCAGTTTAGGGTCGATCATCATAGCCTTTTTATTCAAAATCTCGGCTTGATAGAGTTTATATTTCTTTATGATTAAAATGGTTTATGTTGACTATTTGAAAATTATACTAATTTTACGAACTTTTAGTCATTATTTGCAAGAATCTAAAATTCTATGCATTTTTCAACTTAGTTATAGTGTTTTTCAAACTGTAAAAATCACGGTGCATTACAACTGTGGAAAAGAAGAATTACTTCAGTCCTCCTCAAACTGTACAGTGACACAGTGATTGTCAAACTGTGTCAAAGCTTCTCTCTGCGCGAAAGACTTAGGAATCGAAGATGATATCGCGCGCTGCGACTGTAAACTATTTTGTATAATAGTAAGATTTAAGTGAGATTTCTAAGTGAGGTAGGCGTGTCCGTTGACGTAACACGCCCATTTTTGGAATATTTCTTAACTAGCTATATGTTTGATTAAGCACGCGAAATTTTATGAAGCCATACCACTGTGGGGCGTGGCACCTCCCATACACTTAGTGCAAGCGTTATTCGAGGTAATGAAACAACATATTGCAAAAATACTAGGAATCGTTAGTTAAAGCTCTGAACAAAATCTAAGCATATAGGGACAAAAAAAAAGGGTGCCCCTCCCATAGAATCTAAACTTACGAAATGCTGCAGGGTAGGGTATTTAACTTTTAGCCAGGACAATGGTATATACAGGGTGGCTGATGAAAGCTGGTACCAAAAAAAATTTATAACTTTTTTTTAACCAATTAATCTTTTCCATTTTTTTTTTTTATTTTACACATTAATCTATAGACTTAACGAAAATGGAGGATTGGGACACTGAGCCAAGGATTTGGATTGTCCGCCGTTATCACCAATTGGAGTCCGTAGTTTCAGTACAAAGAGAATATAGGCGCATGTTTGGGGGCACTCCTCCGAGCAGATGGACTATAATGAGGCTCGTAAACAATTTTGCCGAGCACGGGATAATTGCAAGAAGGCCTTGTTATCAAAACGCTTCAGTTCGGACGCAGGAAACTATCGCTGCTGTAGCTGCTGCCATACAAGCCAATCCCAGAATTTCGACATGGAGCTTATCTGCCCAAATGAGTATCAGCAGACAATTTGTTTCCATACAAAATTCAAATGATAAATAAACTGAATGCAGCAGATTTGCCGATTAGCATAGAATTTTGCCACAAGATCCTTCAAATGTTGGAAGAGGACGAAAACGTCTTAAACTGTATTTTTATGTCTGACGAGGCTCATTTTGACCTAAATAGCAATGTTAACAAACAAAATTGTCGAATATGAAGTGATTGTAATCCCCAAATACTCCATGAGACGGAATTGCATCCACTACGCGTCACAGTGTGGTGTGCAGCTTCATCAAAATGCATTGTCGGGCCTTACTTCTTTGAAGAGAACGGTGCTACTATTACGGTCACTGCAGACCGTTACTTAAAAATGTTTAAAGAATTTTTTACCCAGAATTACGCCGAAAGAGAATCTCTCTCAACTCTGTGTGGTTTCAACAAGATGGTGCAACTCCTCACATTGTCCAGCCTGTTATGACAGAATTACAGCGAAAATTTTCAAACAAGCTGATTTTAGTGATGAGCAAAATTAGTCTTGGTCTTGCTTCCAAGACTAAAATGCTGATATTTTTCAAGAGCAAGACTGCTATGGTCTTGGTCTTGGTCTTGCGCACGATAATTGTAAAGACCAAAACTGCTTTTCAGTCTTGCTAATTTAAAGTTAAAAGTTGTTTCACGCCCGTTTTGAAGATAAAATCATCTCTCGATTTGAATTTTGGCATCTTGAAAGCCCAACTGCTTTGGAAAAATATGGTTTTGAATACTCAATATCTCTGAAAATTTTTCAAGACCAAGACCGAGACCGAGACCAAGACCAAGACTCAATATCAAAACCAAGACCAAGACTCAATGTGCAAGAACAAGACCAAGACTAAGACTGCTATGGTCTTGGTCTTGGTTTGCTCATCACTAGCTGATTTCCAGAAACTCCCCATTCCGTTGGCCCCTCAGGTCTCCCGACCTTTTTGCACCTGATTTTTACTTATGGAGTTATTGCAAACAGGAAGTTTATAAAACAAAACTAGCAAATTGAGTCACCGAGCGTGGAGGTCATTTAAATTCTATTATTTTTAAACTAAATAAAAATGTATTTTCTTTCAAATAAAACAAGAAAACACTAACTAAATGAATTTAAAAAAAAGTCATTTTATTACAACATTTCTTAAAACCACTTCTAAAAACTTAAATTTTTTGTACACCTAATAGAGATGGAAACTTGTACAATGCACACAGTCTAATATTTCCGTAGAGTGTATAGGAGTAAATGCGTTGTTACGCTATCTCCATGTATGCACTTGAGGTTGAGGGGGCCAATGTTTTGCGTTGCTGTGGTTTTATTAGAATGCAACGTTGATTGATTTCAATTTCACATTTCTTGAATGGAATGCATTATGAATAATGAACCAAAAAAAAAAAAAACACAAAATATTGAATGCCAAATGAAACTCGAAAGTGTTCTACTTTCGTTAGCAGTGGAGTCAATTGTACATAATAAATATATGATATCGCGTGTGGGAAAAATTTTTGCAAGATTTTCTTTGTAAATTTGAATAAAATCAATAGAAATTGGAAAAATTACATTTGATTTCTGGATTATGTACTCAAGTTGTTTTCTTTAAATTTAATTATTTTATATAATGTAAACATAAATTTCAAAAATTATAATTTTAGCAAAAACTGCTGCGGTCTTTTGAAATTTCGAAAATTGCTTGATCCATTTACATCTACATCGTCGAATTGCATAAAAGATACTAACAAATCCAATATCTCTTTATGAAGCAGTTGGCGAAAATATTCACTCAATGTTCGAATAAAACATAGAAATCGAACCCTTCAGTTAGTAGAAAATGAGGCCGTGCAAAAATATCCTTAAAACAATAGTGTACATTTTTTAACTACCAGCTTCAAGTGGCAATTTCAAGCTCAACTCCATCACTTATTATACATTGATATTTTCCTTCACATCCTTTCATATCCTTTAAAGCTGTCAACTCACTTTCTACTTTTTTTTTATACATTATTGCTTATGAGCATATCCCCTATTTCTTACGTTTACTGAAAGTGTTAAGAAAACCGGAAACAGGAAATGCAAATGTGTTGTTATTGTCGGTTTTTCTTGCTTTGCAGGAGACGTTACCACTACCATCACCACCGTCAGCACCACAATCAACCGCTGTTGATGCGAGGATTTAAATTCTCTTACCTCGTAAACATATGTATAGACACATACACATATAGTCTTCTTCTTCTAATATTTTAATGTTTTTACGGCATTTCCCTCTTGTTTTAGCTATTTTGCACACACACAAATACAAGCACAAATCCATGTGTACATTAAATTTATATTTTGTTGTAATTTACTCGCATATTTTATGGTTTTATGGTCAGTCAGTTTTTACTGTTATTTATGTTGTTAGTTAAAATTAAATTTATTCGTTTTAAGCAGCTTACAACAACACTTTTCGTTATCCCTATAAAACTATGTAGGTGGGCACGTTAGTTTGTGTAAGGGGTATTCCACGAAAAATTTATATTCGAAAAAAATATTTTATGATTGTAATTTTGTAATGTTTCTTTATTAAAAATAATCAAATACGAATTTTTTAATTTTTTAAATTGGACAAAATAAACAAAGAGAATAGCGTAAGCTCGGGAAATATGGCACCTTTTTTCTTGGAACCAACAGCAAATTTATTCTTTAATCAATGTTTAATAAACATTGTTTATTTTACAATTTAAAAAAAAGGTATAAAGTGCCAAATCACAGAAAACTATGGGTGATATGGCACCATATTATGGGTAAGTTGGCACCCTTAGTGGTTTTAAAGTTTTTTTTGCCAAAATTCTTATATGTTTTCATATAAGTTGTAAATCTTTAATGTGACCACATACGGCACACTTTGCATTGGATCTAATCATCTGGCTTAGTAGTTTGTTAACAATCTATTGCTATCGTAAATCCAAAACACCCATTCGATTCATTTTGAAAGTAAATTAAATTTAACACAGTTTCTGGCGTGATGTCACTTGTATTCATTGTTTCCACAGAGTTTTTAAAAACATTAGCAAAAATTAATCAGGTAAAAATTTAAAAGAAGTCAGTGAAGGTCCTAACTGATTCTGCAGTGATTGTACGTTCAAGCATTTAATATTTATTTATACCCATAAATATCCTAAGGAAGATATGGCACCAAAACAATATCACCCGCAGTAATTGAATGCCATTTCTCCGTTTCGGTATATACCGAGTAAAAATGCTGTGAAACGAATGGGCATGTTCGCTCTACCTCGTATTCTTTCGAAACCAAAAGGAAAAATTTCTAGCGCTTCTGATCCAAGCACTTCAAAAACGCTAGTCCCCATAGAAACTTTGAAGCACTTTGACAATGATTTTTAATAAGGCTGCAGTTAAACAACATGGGTTCGAACCAAGCCCGGGTGATTTTTTTTTTTTTTTACTTTATTTTTTTTTTTATTAAAATATTTTTTATTCAACACATTTTTATTTCTCTTTTCTATTTCCTTTCTCTTATTAATTACTTTTTGTTTAATTGAATTGAAATTTATTACACAATGATTCCATGTAAGGCTGCAGTAAGAACAACGTGGGTTCGAACCCAGTCCGGGTAATTTTTTTTTTTTTTACTTTTTTTTTTTTTTTATTAAAATATTTTTTACTCATTTTACTAAAATATTTTTTACTTTTTTTATTTCACTTTTCTATTTCCATTCTCTTATTTATTTACTTTTGTTTAATTGAATTGAAACTGATTACACAATGATTCTATGTAAGGCTGTAGGAACATTCGAATGTCAAATTCTGTTTGAACAACATTTGCTTAATATATATATACAAATATATACATACAAATTTAATACCTATTCATATCATCGGGCATTGGTGTAGCGGTCTTAAGAGTTGGCAAATGTAAGTAAAAATAATCTGTTTCTATCTATCACACGGGACGGTAGTAGATTCAAATCCTGGTGCTGCTAGTTTTTTTTTTTTAAAATTTTATTGAAAAAACGCCTACGCAGCATTACAAATAAGCGCTTCAAAAAGCTTTTTGAAGTAAGGCTGCGGTAAGCTTAAGCTCGCTAACATCCTATGACATCCAATGTTAAAAAGAAAGAATAGTTCTTACGGAGCGGAAGCGCTTATTGGTGAAAAAGATGCACTTCAGAAGGGTTTTTGAAGCACTTCTTTTCCCCTTGGCTAGATTCAATTCTGTTGGTTTTGATATATGTATGCACCATATTATATTCCCTATATTTTTTAAAAAATCTCACATACAAGTTATTATTGCAACTACAGCTAAACAAACTACCCACCACGAAGACTCTCAAGCATCTGAATTTAACCTTTGAATGCTGTGAAAGCTGCATGTATTAAAATTGAAAGGGGTGCCATATCACCTGGGGGTGCCACGTCTTCCGGGCTTATTCTATGATTTTTTAAAGTTTTCATGATTTTGGAAAACTTTTTTTTGTAATGCGTTTTTCTCAGAAGCAATTAATGATTCGAAAAAAGGATTATATTTCAAAATGTAGATAAATAATTAAATTTTTCAAATATTAGTAGATACAGTTATTTGGTAGTTTTACCTGGAAAGTTTTGCGCGATTTTTGCATATGAGTTATTTTATAGATTTCGATGTGCTCTTTCAGAATTTCAACTTTGCTTCCTCGAAACGTGTTCGCTCGCGCCACCATATTGGAAAAATGGCGTCCAAAAACACTATACTATGCGCAATACTATGTTCAATTTTGAATGATTTTCAAGTCGCGATATCCCGTGAAGGGTAAGTCTGAAAAAAAAATAGTTCGAAGAGACCTTTATAGGGAATTAAACGTGCTACAAAATGCATGAACAATTTTTTTTAAGACAAACCGTTTTAGAGTTATTTTGAAAAAAGCGGTTTCTTTCTAAATTTTAGGTTTATTGAAAGGATATCTCCTTAACTATAAGTCATACGAGAAAAAACAATATAGGTAGCATTTCGTATCATAACTGTCCACAAGTTTTTGAATTGATGATGATGAAAAAGATAATTCCGGTGAAAAAAATTCACTTGGAATTATTTCGCACACCGGTCCTTTTTTTTTGTCAAATTTTTCTAATTATCCCATAATTTTAAATAAAGAATCATTAAAAATTACAGTAATAAAATAATGGTTAGTCTTTTGTGGAATACCCCACATAAACACTAAACAACGGTAAGGGCAGATGAAGGTGATTGGTCCAGTTTAAACTTTAAAGCAAATGTGGTTAAGTTTAATGGTTTCGTTTTTATAGACTGCGGTGATGCGTTACGTTGATTCAGTAAACTTTTTATGTTCATTTTATTGATACGCCGGAAATAACATGGAAATTCCTTTAGAATTTCATGTCGGAAATTGCGTATGTTCTTATTTTAATAAATAATTTCACAAGAAATTTTAATATAGTTTTATTGCATTTACTTGGACAAAAGTCTATAGACTTTAGAGAGTGTTGTTCTTAACAGGATGGATTTTCTAATTCATTTAGACATAACGCGCACTATTAAAGAAAATCAGAAAATTCACACCTATCAACCTAAAGATGTCTACCAATAAAATGTTGCAAAAAGTGAAACTCCGAAAGGCTTTGACCCTTTTCGTACCGCCTTGTCTATTTTAACCAATATCCAGAGAAGTATTGTCTGAGCAAGCGGACATACAAATGTATGAGTTTTTAGTCCTGGAATGTTTTCATCTATTTTTTTCTGTAATACCAAGTTTCTATTTTTTTGGTAAATGAGATTTTGTTGTTTTATACTTTGTTAAGCACAAACCGATTTGGTTTGCCATATAATAAGCATTTCGATTTATGTAACAAATTTTAGTTGGTTTCAGATAAACCAGGTAATAGCTCATCAATTCCACACCAAGATCTGACTTGAACCTATTGGATTTCGCAGAAATTTTGTCTATGGTTTCGTATAAGGCCAAAATCAATGAGAAAGGTAACAAAAACATTTTCAGATTTTTCTTCAAAGTTTTTACACGAACTTTCTTAAGAGATTTGCCACCATTTGCTCTATAAGGTATTGCCAACCAAGAAAAGAAAAAAGGGTGACAGTTGACAATTTTAGGTAAACACAAGCGAAGCACCACGTGAAAGCACAACGCGTTTTCATTATTGAACAATATTTAAAAAATTTTGAAAGTTAAGCTGCTATATACAGTTCGCCAAGTTCGTACAAAATGTGACATAATACCCATGGATTTCTTTTTATGGGGTTATTTGAAGTCAAAGATCTATGTAACAAGCCAACATTCATTCACCCGTGCATCGAAGGATTCAGCCACATTAATGCAAAATGTTTGTGGAAAATTTTGACAAAAGAGTGCGTGAGTGTCAGCTAAGCCATCGAGATCATCTGCCGAACGTGCTTATTCATATATAACCTTATTTTATGTTCTTTATTTTTCAATAAAATAATAAAATGCATTCGAAAACTGAATTTACTTTCTTTTTAATTAAAATCTTGCGTAAATTACGAGACACTCTTTATACCTGAATTATTTATATAAAGCTTACGAAGTAAAGTTTCTCGAAAACAACTAAAATAGACTAACATAAGTCAATAGCCTTAGAAAAATATATATTGTAAATATGTATAAATGAAAAAGCATTTTTTCATTAGCGCAAAAACTATTAAAATACTTAGTAGTAAAGCATAAAGTAATAAAATATGTAAAAAGATAGTACCAAAACATAGACAGCAAATTACGTGCATCTTGCAACACTTATGAAAATAAAAAAATCCTATCGTCTGAATCACTGTATGTCAACGTCTTGTCAAAGATTTTTGTTTTGCTTTTTTTTTCGTCATTTTATATTTCTACTAAATTTTTCCTTTTCTTGTTGTTGCAAGGATATAACACAACTAAAGCTCAAGCCTAGTCAGGATATGCATTCATATATTTTAGTTATAACTATATTGGCAGATGACAACAGCAGTGGTAGTAGCAGTAGCAGTAGGTGTCAGCCGACATGAGAAAAGCAAGGAAACTTTCAAATTTACTTGTCAGCCAGACTTGACTAGGGTTTT
This sequence comes from Calliopum simillimum, assembly GCA_951812925.1. Taxonomy (NCBI): domain Eukaryota; kingdom Metazoa; phylum Arthropoda; class Insecta; order Diptera; family Lauxaniidae; genus Calliopum; species Calliopum simillimum. Next base: position 27,485,963 of record OX638371.1, read on the forward strand.
ATACCTAAGTTGCTATTTATGTATACAATATGAACAAAACTAGTATTGTATTTGGAAACATTATCGTAAAGAATTCACTTAGGCGTTAGGCGTGTACCCAACATTTTCGCAAATTTTCAATATCCCTAGCTAACTTTGACGACGTAAGCTGCTTGCAAAATTTCACCAAATTATTTTGTGAAATTTTCACATTTCACATCATGAAACGTCCGAATAAAAAAAAAAATACACTTCAACCCCGCTACTATGAGGTTTAAGATGAGCTATAACATTTCGCAATGCTTATAAAATACATAAATCAAACGCTTGCTTGAACATTTTCCAAAACTCGGCAAAACGACTTCCATTTTGGGAAACGTCCGGATACATATGCAATATAAAATTTTTTTGCATAGTTTGAGTTGAATAGGAAATATTTTAACTTAACTTTTTACACCTAAAGATAGCTGTTCGACATAATAAGCCTTTTCCAAATATATCTCTGAAGCAGAATAAAATGTCCGACATGCAAGATTTGCCCAGATGTTTTCGTATACCCTTCTTCATTTACAGATATTTAAGATAATTTTGTATAGAGTAGAACGGGGCAATGTCGTGCACTCAACTTTGACATACTCATAAAGCCGTACGTCTCAAGCGAATGCGACGAGTAAGCATCCGATCGAAAGATAATTTCATTGGTTACATCAATGTGTGACAACATTTGTGTAGCGAGAAATTGTGTTTGTGTAAGTGAAGAACAAAAAAATGTGCACGACATTACCCCCCTCAAAATTTGTGGGGTAATGTCGTGCGTTGTTTTCCGAGTATAGTAAAGGTACCAAAATGTGTGAGAAATGATAGGTAGTGGTTCTATTAGAGGAGATTTAGCATTATCATGTTTTTATTCATTATTGTACAAGTGTGAAGTACATAATATGTTGTGTAGAGTAGAACGGGGCAATGTCGTGCACTCAACTTTGACATGCTCGTAAAGCCGTACATCTCAAGCGAATGCAACGAGTAAGCATCCGATCGAAAGATAATTTCATTAGTTACATCCATGTGTAACAACATTTGTGTAGTTAGAAATTGTGTTTGTGTAAGTGAATGTGCACGACATTACCCCAATGGTCATTTTAAAGGTCAACTTCGATAACTCGGTGAAGCCCAATATTTTTTTCGAAAACCAAATACTTCTTTTCTTTAGCAGGATATTTCGTTTCAGAAAACACTTACCTGGTATATTTTCCCGCAGGGAAAATTATTCTTCTGACTCGATAAAAAAACACTTTTATCGTCTCGAAAGCGTGCGTTTTGAAAAAAAGGTTACACTGTAGAGACGAACTGGTGAAAATTGCTAGTATTATATGCATAAGCTCAGTAGGTCAGCAGGTCCCTACCTTACGAACAGTTGGTAAATCACTCAATTCCTTGGGCTAAAACAGCCAGTGCACGACATTACCCCCTGCACGACATTACCCCGTTCTACTCTACTCCTGGCTATTACCCCTGCACTTTTACTGGTATTTAACATATTTTTGTAAGCTTCTGGCCTTTTACTGATATCACTGATGTTTTGTATACTCCTAGCCTTTTACTGATATTTAAGATGTATCCATATACTTATGGCTTCAGAGTTCAAAAGTAGATCAATCTGAATATTACATAGAGATTTGTTTGCCGTAGTCCTTGGCTCAAAACTCAATACTTGACTTCTGAAAACAATGAACTGATGGCTCGGCATCTAATGTTGCCTTACTATTCCCGTATGTCAAGAATAAAAGAATAAATTACGTGGTCAATGATTTTTAATGCCGGATGAAGCAGTTTTTGAGATACTGGAATTTGAAAATGTGCCACTAAAGATTGTTTAAACATATCATTGAGAAAAATAGTTTTAAATACTAAAAAAAGCTTTTTCCTTGATAAAGATTTGCTTGTTATTCCGGATACATAAGAAGCAACCATTCATACGTACATATCCTATTTCTTTCCTCCACTTCTATTTTGTATTCTTCCATTAAATTCGAAACATGTACCAATGGCTAAAATATTTTGTTGACATCCGTATGAGTTTTTCTCAATATCCCTAACTAGTGATTGTTTCGTTTGATAGGTACTATTAAAAAGTAATCGGTTTTGTCAAGAGACAAACAACGATCAAACATTTAATGAAAATGTCACACAACTCTTTTTTGCTAATTTTTCACCAACATTGAAGTTTGTAAAAGAATTATAAAATTTTATTTAATTTTTCTTCAAAAGCAGCACTTTAATTCAGACATTATTCAGACATTGAGATAAAGTTCTTAAAAAGCTTTTTATTTTTGACAGTTAATGTCATAGGCGGAAATATGTAAGTTATTATCTCGTTTTCCTTTTAATATTAACTTCTACATACTTTTTGTTTTAATACCAATTTTCAAAATTAGGGGTGCCTCTTGGACAAAAACAGCCAAAATCGTTAACCTTATTGAGATTTTATATTTTATATTTAATATTAAAAAAAATTTGTCTTCTCCTTACGAGATTAATAAGAGGGGTGCCATTTGGAAGAAAATCGCCAAACTAGGTAGCCTTATTGAGATTTTACAAATATAAAATTTTAATTAAAATTAGTCTTCTTCTAACGAGATTAAAAAAGGGGTGCTACTTGGAAGAAAATAGCGAAAATAGGTAGCCTTATTGAGATTTTACGAATACTTATTAAATATAAACAAAAATTAGTCTACCTCTAACGAGACTTATAATAGGGGTACCAAATGGACGAAATAGCCAAAACAGGTAGCGTTATTGAGATTTTACAAATATTTAATATTAAAAAAAATTTGTCTACTTCAAACGAGATTAATAATAGGGGTGCAACATGGACCAAAATATATAGCCTTATTGAGATTTAACGAAGATTTAACATTAAAAAAATTTGTCTACTCCTAACCATATTAATAATAGGGGTGCCATTTGGACGAAAATAGCCAAAATACGTAACCGTATTGAGATGTTACAAATATTTAATATTGAATAAAAGTAGTCTACATCTAACGAGATTAATAATAGGGGTGCCACATGGACCAAATAATGTAGCCTTATTGAGATTTAACGAAGATTTAACATTTAAAAAATTTGTCTACTCCTAACCATATTAATAATAGGGGTGCCATTTGGGCGAAAATAGGCAAAATACGTAACCGTATTGAGATGCTACGAATATCTAATATTGAATAAAAGTAGTCTACATCTAACGAGGTTAATAATAGGGGTGCCACTTGGTTCAAAACAGCCAAAATCGATGGCCTTATTGTCACTATTATTATAATTCTTCGTAAAATGTGAACAAGGCTACCGACTTTGAATATTTTCGACCAAGTGGCTCTACTATTATTAATCTCATTAGAAGTAGACTAATTTTTGTATGGTGAGTCACGTGATTCACAACGAGATTTAGAGCTAAGTCTCGAGACAGCCGTAAATTACCTCATAAATCTTTGGAGGGAACGTTGTGTTAGGCTTTGAACATTTTGACATTTATGCCCATTAAATAAAAGTAAGAGAGTTGTGCTACCAACCAGGTGGTCCTCGGTTTAACTCCCGCCCAGGCCAAAACACAATAGTTTTCCAACTTGCAATTTTTCAATTATAATTAATTAAGTGAAATAAATATAATTATAATTACAACAAAAATAGTCTGATGAGTCTTTGTGGCGAAAGACGAAACATATGTCACTATAGCCGTGTTTTTAATCCGTTTCTTAATTTGTCATGATTGTAATTGAAAACAAAAAAACACTTTTTAAAAATTTTATTATGAAAAAACTATACACCCCTATTCCCAATTGTCGTTTCTATTTCGTTTCTGAGGCGTTTTAGTTTTTATCGTCGTCTCGTTTCTAAATTTGGAGTCTGGGAATATGTTGAAACTACGAAGAGTGTTTATCGAGAGGTTAGGAACACGAAGCATATTGAAGCATATTGAAAAATATTGAAATATATTAGAACGCCAAGGGGGGGTTATCGAGGGGTCAGGAAAATGATGATAAGTGTGATTGCTTCGTTTTCTTACCCCTCTATAAACACTCCTCATCGATTCAATATAAAAACTAAAACGCCTCAGAAACGAAATAAAAACGACAATTGGGAATAGGGGTGAATATATTTATTGACAAAATTTCTTTTGGACATTGTAGCCGAGGAAAATAAGACGAAAAAGGAGCTTCTGTGCGAAAAAATTCCCAGTGGAAATTTTTCACTGGAATTGTCTTTATTTATGCATGATACACAAACTGTGGAAAGTCCATTGCAAAGTCGTGTGCGCATAAAAAGCTATTCGGGCTCAAAGGTCGCTAAAATCAGTTTTTTGCAAATATCTCGCTAATGCTAACTTTTACAGAAAAATGTTGGTCTCCAATTTTGTAGCACAGGAAATTTACTACAAAAATACGTTAAAAGTATTTGCGTACGATTTCTAGTTTAGGAGATCACCCAATTCAAAAAGTTGTTAACAGTTATGATATGAAATACTACCTATGAGTTCATATTAAAATATCTAACTTTTTAAATTGCAATAACTCTTTAATGAGAAGTTGTACAAACAAAATTAAAATGCCGTTTGAAAGATAATTTAATTTTCTATATACCGTATAAAATTTTTTTTTCGAACGGCTCATGACCTTAGAAATATTCTTGAATAACCGTTAATTCTTCGAAATTACTGGTTTTTTAAGGATATCTGCGAATTGGTAAGTACTACGATAAAAAGTAATGGTACCAAATTTGTAGAGAATTACAAGATCTACAAAAAATAAGCGATATGTGTACACATAGAAGTAACCGTTTAGAAGATATTCAAAAAAAGCCCTTAAAATGTCAAAAAACCGGTTTCTATTGAATATCTTCTATACGGTTACTTCTATGTGTACACATATCGCTTATTTTTTGTAGATCTTGTAATTCTCTACAAATTTGGTCACATTACTTTTTATCGTAGTACTTACCAATTCGCAGATATTCTTTTAAAACCAGTAATTTCGAAGCCTTAACGGTTATTCAAGAATATTTTTAAGGTCATGAGCCGTTCGAAAAAAAAAACTTTTGTACGATATATAGAAAATTAAATTATCTTTCAAACGGCATTTTAATTTTGTTTGTACAACTTCTCATTGAAGAGTTATTGCAATTTAAAACGTAAGATATTTTAATATGAACTCATAGGTAGTATTTCATATCATAACTGTTAACAACTTTTTAAATTGGGTGATCTCCTAAGCTAGAAATCGTACGCAAATACTTTTAATGTATTTTTGTAGGAAATTTCCTGTGCTACAAAATTGAAGACCAACATTTTTCTGTAAAAGTTAGTATTAGCGAGATATTTGCAAAAAACTGATTTTAGCGACCTTTGAGCCTTAATAATTTTTTATGCGCACACGACTTTGCAATGGAACCTTGACAGTTTGTGTATCATGCATAAATAAAGACAATTCCGGTGAAAAATTTTCACTGGGAATTTTTTCGCAGAAAATGTCTTATTTTCCTGGGCTATTGTTAAATATTGTCTAAAAAATATGAGAAAATTTTTTATATTTTTGGAAGCTAATGCTTCCTTATCGGACGTTTTGAGAGGCAGAGTCTGAACAGCGAAAACATGCAACGAAAAAGTGTAACGGATGTTTGCAACGAAAATGCGTCACACATATAAAAATAGAGACGTACTGTATACAAAGTACAGTATACAGTATATATGTATGTATACATATATATATGTTTATAAACATTGCGCGCACCAGCTCATGCTCTCTCTCTCTCTCTCTCTCTCTCTCTCTCTCACTTATTATATTAGCTTATAATAAGCATTAGCTTCCAATATCATCGGCCACTCCCCGAGTGCCACCTGCCGTTTTTTTTTATTTTTAGTTTCTCTTGGCTGCTGTAGAGGGCGTCATCCAAAAGTTACTTTTCAAACTGGTAGGACATTTTTCTCCGGACCTACTCGACCGATTTTAAAAATTCAAAGAGCATTCGGTTACTCATAAAAAATATTAAACAATAAGCTTCTGAAAGTTTTAAAAAATATGCCCCCCTTTTTTTACGGGGCATTTTTTGAGGGTTAGTCCCTCAATTTTTTTCGCATTTTTCACAAATATTCATACAAAAACTTCAAAATATAAAAAAGTATGAATTTTAGAGGCTTATTGTATAGTTCTGAGTCTCAAGAATAAAATCCATTTTGAATTTTGCAAAAATCTGTCACAGGTGGTCTATAACATGTCCTACCGTTTAAAAAGTAACTTTCGGATGACGCCAATAAATATAATAGTTTTTTCATAATAAAATTTTTAAAAAGTGTTTTTTGTTTCAATTACAAAAGCGAATGTCCCCTTAAAATTTTAAAAATTTAATGTTTTTACTATAAAATTTTTCCAATTGTAACCATCAATTCGGTTTTGATCAATTCTACCATCACAAGCGAAGTTTGTCAACCAAAACTATGCAATCAAGGCTAAGACGGACAAATCAAAGACAGTCAGACAGACAGACAGTCAGACGAAGAGACAGCAATGCTTAAAATGTCATGCATAGCGCGTTCTGATGAGAGTTCAAGTTAAAGAAGACGTGCAGTGCAGCAACAACAGCAAGGATTCAGATCAGACCAGACTTCAAACACCAATCTTGTCAAGCTACACACACAAGAAGTAAAGGCTCTGACAGTTTTGACTTCGATGACGTTGACAGTAGACATAATACAATATATGCACAGAGAATATCCATACTACTGCAGTTTACTACTACTAATACTACTTACTCATACATATGAAGAGTGGATATCCTGACGAGTAGGTACTGGCTTTTTTAGATTTGAGTTAAAATTGCAAAAATTTATGCTTGGGTTTGCATTTTGTATGCGGAGTTTTTAAGTTTGTGTGTTCGTGATATAAAAATAAAATCAGTTTTCCTTTTTGCATTTGCTGTAGTTTTTGGTAGCCTCTGCTATTTGCATATTACTATCAGCACTTAAAGTGATGAGTTAAAATTCAATAGTGTTTTCTTTTTATTTTTTTAAGTGTAATTTTTTGTTTTGTCTTACCATTCAACTTGTTATCTATCGAGTAATGAAAATGTGCAACTTACCTGAAATAAAAGAGAAAAATATTTTTTAAATAAATTGTTAAATCTTTTAATTTCAGTTTATGTTTAATAAATAACATTACTTATCTGGTAATCTTAGAAAATATTTTGAAGGGGAAGTACAGAAATAGGTTTAAGAAAATGAAGTTCGAAATTTGTTCACCCGCACGGTGTCTTCTAAATTAGTTTCTGAGGACCTTGTATACTATACAATGTGTAGCTAAAATATATTTGTAAGAAATCTTAGAGTCAAAGGTCATTAGAGCACATTCTTGTAAATATCTCACTTATGGTTGTATCTGCAGAAAAAATTTACTATAAAAAATCGACATCCTGTTAGAAAATTAACTTTTAAATTATTTAGTGCGCTAAATCTATTCCTTTATTCCAGTATTTGAAATGTGAGAAAGTCATGAAGGAGTAAAACTCTGACATGTCAAATATAGAATTAGGTTGTGACAGTCATTAAGCAAGTATCTATGTGTATTTTATATATAGTATGAGCTCATGTATACCAAGAGTTTTTTTATTTTCCTGGCCAAAATTTCGATAAAAAAAGGTAAAAATTACTTACGACGATATGATAAATTGTCAAAATTTCATCTAATTAAGGACTGCAGTCGATAAAATTGTCCGATACATTTTATCCAATAACTTGTTTTCAAATTTCTCAATTTAAAAATATTTTTTGCATTAGGCTTTGAAATGAATGTACCAAAATTATTGTTTGTCCATCATATTTACATAAAAATGGCAAACGAGCTAGAAGTTCGAAAGTCAATAATAAAAATTCTTTAAGAGCACCGCGGTGGACTTTGAATAGAATTGCTCGGAATAGCAAATTTAATGTGAAATTGATATCAACAGTTCTGAAAAAATTTAAGAAAGACTTGGAAGTCTTTCGAAAGCCAGGTTCCAGAAAAAAGGCGTCAGTGACCAAAACAAAAAGAACAATTTTAAAGAAAAACCCCAACATTTCATGCACAAAACTGGCACAGAAGGTGGGGTGTTTCAAGTTTTTAGCGTGCAAGAACAAAAAAAGAGGCTTATTTGAAGAGGTACAAAATGTTCTTGACAAAAATGCTGTGAAGAACATCGAGGCAAAACAGCACTCCATAAAATTAAAAATTTTTTTTTTTTTCACAGTTTCAAAATGAGAGCATGAGGTTTCCACTTTCTTTTGCCCAGACCTAGCATCTTGTCGTTATAGTAAAATGGCCATACAGTGGTACTCAAAATATAATGTGATTTTGGTGCTTCCTGAAGCAAATTCGCCAAACTCAGGCTAACTGAAAGCAGGCCCGTGCACACGGGGGGTGTTTTGGGGGTTCAAACCCCCCAGGAAGGTCTTTTACCCGTATATAATGGTACAAATTTAGTGATTCATATAGTTTTCCCTCATTTTCATATATGAAAACCCCCCCCCCCCCCCAAAAAAAAAGCAAATCCTGCGCACGGTGCTGACTGAAAGATACTGGGCTTTGGCAACAAAAAAATTTGCCAAGAATGCTAAAGATTTTTGAGGAAAGTAGCGTTCAAAAGCTAGAAATGTTTCAAATCATAACATAAAATCGTCAATGGAAGGGGTGCCAGAAAAGTTAAAACAATTTGTTAAAAAAAAAATATTATATTAGAATTGTAGGTACAAATAGCCATAAAATGGCGGTTCAAAAATGAGTTTAGTTTTCAAAATCAGACTACTAGTTCCAGAGATTTTTTGAATTTTATATCGGGCAATTTTATCGATCGCAGTCCTTGGATTAAAAAATAATTTGTTATTTAAAATTGAACAATATTTTAACAAATAATTTAGAAAAGGCGAATATTTAAGAAACTTTGGCAAAAATTAATATTAAAGAAAATAGATGTCTGCTAAATTGATTAATTGATTAAATTAGGAACTCGAATGCCAACTACTACATTCTTAACAGGAAAATATGCACGGAGGAAAAAAAAAAATAAAAAATTTATCCAGAATTTCAAGTGAACATATGTAGTGACAACTCCCTACCTAAGTCAATTCGGAATTTTTGAATGACCTTACAGTCTAGTAATTTTTTTGAAAAAAATGTACCTTTCTTTGAAGTTCAAACAAGAAACAAAAACATACAAAAGCCGAACTGACCATACTAGGACTCGAACCGTTTTCCGTCAGTGTTAAAGATAGAAACATATTCTCTGCACTACTGACCCATATGATGAAGATTTATACAATTTGTATATTAAGCAAATGCCTGTTCAAAAATAAATATTTTTACAAGAATTTTAAAGTCAAGACAGCTACATATTTTTATGATATTTACATTACTGAAAAGGTCAAATACAAAATATTATTAAACCAAAATGGTTATATAACACTCATTTTTCTCCGTGAGCGTGTTAGTAAAAACTAGTAAGGGTGTTACCTTTGGCCTGGCCAAACATTAAATGCCCTACACAACAGTATTTTAAAAATTTTGCTTAAATGGGAGGTGCCACGCTCTCTTGTCCGAATTCAACCAGTTTTTTCTCAGAGTTTAAATTTATAGTTCTTAGTATTTGAAGGAAATTTGGTTGAATTATCTGACAAAATGTTTTCAGTATAGCGTTTAGAAGCTTTTGCTTAAATGGGAGGTGCCACGCCCTCTTGTCCGATTTTATTCAGTTTTTGTCTAAAGCTTGCATTTTAAGTTCTTAGTGTCTGAGTCAAATTTAGTTCGATTACCTCAAAAAACGCTTTCAATACATCGTTTTAAAGCTTATGCTTATATGAGGGGTGCCACGCTCTCTTATCCGAATTCACCCAGTTTTTTTTAGAGCTTGCGCTTACAATTCGTAGTTTTTATGTGTATTTTGGTTGCATTATCATAAAAAATACTCCAAAAATGGCATTTTGAAGATATCTTTTGTATGGGCGGTAAGCGTGTCCGTTGATCGATTTTACTCATTTTCAACGACGGAGGCTGTATACTAAATTTCATTGAATTATCTTGCTTAGTTTTCCCAAAAAATGTATTTCCACACACAGACAGACGGACATGGCAATATCGACTCAGGAGGTGACGTTGATCAAGAATATATATACTTTTCTATATCTGCCACGCCTCCTTCTCTGCGTTACAAACGGACGGACAAAGTATAATTTACTCTTTACGAATATATAGTTAAAAGCAGACAACTTGGAGTAAATACTGCTTTATTATTTAGGGGAATGTCGTCAGGGTTGGGCCACTGTCATTTCTCGTATATGACATGTTACAGTGTCGAATTATCGTTCTCGATGCCAGAAAACTTTTTTAAGCACTGCTTGTCACCGGGATTGTCAGTAAAAATTTGTGTGCCTTTGTGTTGTTTTTGATAGCTCAAAAAATTTTGTAATAGCAGTGAAAAACGACTCAAAACTTGGAAAAGAACAATGCCACTGCAAAAGTAAGTATATGTATACATTAAGGGGTAAACCGTTAACAAGTTCCCAAAGGGAAAGTTCTATTCGCTAACCTGTTCGCATGCAGTTTTAAGCGATCGATAAACATGCTTGTCGTCAGGGTTGGGCCACTCGTGTTGTCAGGGTTGGGCCACATCAATTTTTATTTCGAATCAGTAAAATAACATTGCTCAATCGGTTTTTCGGAACACAGAACACGATTTTGTCATTGGTCGGGCCGCTGCAAGCGCCCGCGTCAACATTGAAATCTAATCGGGGGGCCTCCCGATGAAAAACACGATCTTAACCTCCCCAGAGAACCCCAAAGAGTAACGTAAAACGCAACAGTTTCGCGATACTTTAAAAAGGCCTAAAAAACGTCTGAAATCGTACGCGAAAAAATCAAACGCAAAAGCAACACCTGCTAAACGAGGTCGCCCACCAAAAAAAACACAAGAAATATCCTCTTTTGACAAAGATGTGGATCAAGACTTCTGCATTATATGCCTGGAACCAATGCCCGTGAAACTGAATAGAAAAATTTCAATCGCATGCATTGAATGCAAGCGAGACGTGTGTCAATCTCACAAAAAAATTACTATGTATGACCAAATTCAGATTAATGTTATTATGGAGATTTTTCATCGAAATATTGTATAATCGATTGAGAAACAATAAAAAGTTTCATACATATTCATTACACACTATTTTAGCACATATTTCATCGATATTTGGTGGTAACCCAACCCTGACTACTTTTTTTGTTTTTAGTTTTGTCAATAACTTTTTTTTTGAAATCGCAGCGAGTTGTCCTAAGGGTATGTTACAGATAATTGTCCAAACTTTTAAATAAGACAAATAATTTGGTAATATTCAAATATATAAAAATATACAGAGGAAAGTTAAAAGTGGCCCAACCCTGACGACATTCCCCTACTATATATTATTTGTAAATATTACTTTACGGATCCATTAAATACTTAAGGTAATTTATGTTTGAAATTGAGTGTTAATTATTTTAATTTTTATACTGAGTGAAGTAAAACTTATGACGCGGATTTTTGAAATTTTTTACCAATTTTTGATAGAAGCAATTGCATGATGATACAAACATAACTATTACATTTGTCATTTACTCTTTAACAAAGCGTAACATTTTAAGTTACATTCCCATAAAATTTAAGCAAAGCTTTTGAATTCAATTCGACGACAAATGTCTTAAAATGTGAAGCTTTTCATAAATGAATGTTAAGTTTAACAATACCACATGTTTCATATAAGCACAACGAAAAAAAAAACAGGAAAAAAATTACACAGAACAAAGCTCTACTGCGTATATAATCGAAAGCTTTACGCAAATGTCACACCCTGTGATTTTCATTGTTCTTGCTGCCTCTGCTGTTGATCGTACGACAGTTCAGAAAGCACTGGCATACTATTGTGTTGTGTTGATCGTTAGATAATTTGGCATACAAGTAAACAATTTAGTGGTTTATTTAAACAACAATATTCTATAAAATTTTATATAAATCCGTTTTTTGAAAAATAAAATCAAAAGAAAAAACTCAAGATTGTTTTTCGAAATAAAAATCACAAAATGCCAAGCCAAGCAAATCATTTCAATTTTATTTGTTCTAAGCAAAATAGTTGCGAAAACTTTCCAGTAGCCATTTCTTTTTTTCTTCATACCACACATACTCGTACATCAATGTGGAGAAAACTGGGTGAAAAAGTTGATAAAGTTTTTCTACTTTTCTTACCGACTACAAAGAATTCCAGAGTCTTATATAAAATTGTACTGCTAAGTTCTTTATATGGCTTGCAATTTCAACTTTCTTATGCTCTGGCATAGTGATTGTATGTAACAATAAGTCTATGTATTAGAGTGTATCAAAAAAATCATGTACTTGGATTCTGCCGTAATGCTACAAAATCAAGAATATTCCTTATTGAAAGAATTCTCTTTAAAGAAAAAAAATTACACTGTGCAACATTTTTGAGGTCATCGAACCCAAAAAACTTTTTTAATGCTGTTCCAAAAAGTACTTGATGTTTCTAGAAAAACCTTATCAATTCTTTGCTAGTTAGGCTCGAGGTCGGATTTCATAGTACTCAATATGTTTGGGTTCAAAGTTGCCACAGCAATATCTCGTAAACTGTTTCAGATTTTGTTTTGTTTTTTTGTTTGATTTCTTTTCCTATCTTCAAAATTTTTTGACCAACTCTACTCTATAGGTGTAAGATTACTTGATTGTATATGTTAAATGTATGTGCATTTATGTCGATTTCGCCTATTGTATTTATGTAACTATAATCTTTGTATGTGTGCATGCATGTGTGTATGTATGTTGTTGGCATCTTTTATTGCTATTGAAATTGAAATTGTTGTACTAACTGTATTTGTATTTGTAATTGTGTTGCATTGTGAATGAGTGCGTACATAGCAAGAGAGAAAGGCTGTTAGGAAATATCGACATCCTTTGAATTAGAAGGTTGAAAGAGAAACCCACTCTAGATAGATAGATTGATGTCAAAATAGATAGATAGATTGATAGAATGATAGATAGATGGATTGATAGATTATAGATTAATAGATTGATAGATTGATAGATTGGTAGATTGATAGATTGATTGATTGATAGATTGATAGATTGATAGATTGATAGATTGATAGATTGATAGACTGATAGATTGATAGATTGATAGATTGATAGATTGATAGATCGATAGATTGATAGACTGATAGATTGATAGATTGATAGATTGATAGATCGATAGATTGATAGATTGACATATTGATAGATTGATTGATTGATAGATTTATAGAATGATAGAATGATAGAATGATAGATTGATGGATTGATAAATTGATGGATTGATAGAATGATAGATTGATGGATTGATAAATTGATATATTGATAGATTGATTATGGTTTTAAGTAGGCGGTACCTCACTTTTAAAGACGAAAGGAACCGATAGAATATTATTGAGCAAAAACTTCATGCTTTATATTTTAAAGGATCTTTTGAAGCGGCCACTGCAAAAGATGATGTTCATCATAATCCAATATTGGTCTTATAAATGTAATATCCGATTTTGAAATGGCATAGATTGGTTCAGGATAATTTTTTAAGACTTGCAAGTCCAAGACCACATTATTTTGTGAGTTGAGCAACGAAAATATTAAATATTTCAATAAAATGTTCTCAGTTTCGCTGATCCTTTTGCTTTAGTAAAATTTTCAAAGATATGCCAATACCAAAGAACAGTTTCAGTGAACGTTTTGAAAGCACCCTCTTGTTTCTGGGTCGATGTAAGGTTACTCCAGAAAGTGAATATCCTTGCAACGCCACTTATACTGTTTAACCTCAAATAAATCGGTTCTGGTTAGCTCTCGTTTTTATCTTTTATTGCGCCCTGCAACACATGACCTAAACAAAACTCATCACCAGTGCGTTATGCGTTATGTCTTACTGGACAAATAGAACTCTTTTTCATAAAAACTAAAAGTAATAATCTCTTCTTGTGGTTTCCTCTCTAAGCTGTTTTGCCATGGCCTGTGTCTAATTGACCGATCTATAAGTCAAGGCCTGGTCGTGGTCCAGCAATGCGTCCGAATTCCTTGAACACAGTTTTTTGGTGAGCAAAGCGCTGTCTGTTAACCACATTTCATAACCATTGTAATTTTTTCCTAGCGGTCTAATTTTTCTATATTCTGGCATGGAATACTGACTGCCATTGCTTCTTTATTTGTAAAGTCAAAAACCTAAGCAATTTGAGCAGAGCGTCTCTGTTGCTGCTGCGGCGGAGGCTGCTGTATTGCGCTGAATTGTGCAAAAAGTTTGAGTTGATTCGTTTTGAGTTGAGCGAATGTGAAACTAACGAATCATGAAATACGATAATTGAACCATATTCAGTTTTCTTTTGTTGTATGGAATAATAAAATTTGTTACATTTATTGTTGTTGTTGTTGTTGTTTAGCTTTGGAAAAGTCCAACCGACCTGCTGTGAGTGGGTGACTTTATACGTAATTCATTTGCCGTTCACTCGACTGTGTATGTAGTAGTAAGGTCAACATTTTTGTATTTGACTTCAAGCATAGGGTAAATGTTGACCATTGTGTGAGTACATGCCATGTGTATGTACATTGTACATTCTATTGTGAATGCATGATTGTATATTGTGAATTATTTATTTTTGCGAAAATTGCAGAAAAATTGATTTTGCCAAGTGTTGGCGTGTAAAATTTATTTCAACGAATTTATCCTTAGTTAAGTTTCGCCACAACTGAAGGGACTTGGAACCGAATATTTTAAATTTAATTTTTCATAGTCGAAACCGGAGTCAGAGATAAAAAAGAAAGCAAACGTGAGGGATTTCGTGAAATAAAGCTTTATTCTTATTACTTTTCTTCCTCCATATATTTTAAAGAATTTAACTGTTAAAGTTTTTTTTCAACCTCCATTATAACTTGCGATTCAAGACTTTCGGAACCGAAGTCGAGGTCGGAGGTGTAAATCAATCGGAAGTTCCGACCTTCATCAAATAAGTGCAAGATATCGAAAGATTACTTCATAAAAAAGTCGGGAAACAATGAATAGTGATAAGCAAACTAAGACCTAGACTGCTATGGTCTTGGTCTTAGACATTGAGTCTTGGTATTGGTTTCGATATTGAGTCTTGGTCTTGAGAATAATGTTTTTTCTTGAAAATTTTTTAAAGATTTGAACCTTATTTTTTTCAAAACAGTTGTGTTTTTAAGATGCCAATTTCCGTAAGGAAAGATGATTTTATGTTAGAAAGGGGCGGGAAATGCCAAGTGACATCTTGAAAAATTAGCAAGACTAAGACCGTAGCAGCCTTAGTTTCGGTCTTGAAATTACATCAGCGCCTTTGCCTTGGTCTCGAAAAACTACAAGACTTAAGACATAGACCAATTGTGCTAGTCACTAACCGGGAACACTAAGCAAAAATACTATGTACTATGATCTCACTAGCGAAATAGAAAGCTTTGTAAAAGCAATTGATCTAAGATAGCTTTACGATGTTACACGCAGACACAATGTTAGAAACCGATCACAACTTTCACCAATTGGTGATCGAATTTATAGGTGGCGATCGTGAATAAATATTCTAGGGGAATTATTCTCAAACCGCTGTGCTTTTAGCAGCTCAGCTGTTGTTATTTATGGAAGTTGTCATGAATAAATATTCTCGGTATACCATATTTTTTCACGATAAGCCCCATAAAGAACAGTAGCTGAGCTGATAAAAGCATTGCATTGACATCAAACAATACACTACTCCCTCTGCCATGCAGCATCTGGAATGAATAGTGCTGCCGACTACATGGTTTGCCAGCCAAGACATGCCAAAAAAGTGCCTACCTTTGGGACTGCCAAAACTAAGCACAACATAGCCATCAAAAAGGACTGATTGCGGTTGAGCAACATCAGTCTCGGTAATTTCTCCAAGAACCAAGACCAAGACTTGCTCAATTTGATCTCAACTTGAAATTATATAAGGTGTTTTTAATCATGATCTGGCCCGAATCGGATATAACTTAATACGGTCATCTGATAAGTTCTTAATTTGAGTACAATACAGTGATACTGCTGTCGGAACAGTTTCTGTTCACAATTTGGTACTGAGAACTTTTTTACGGATTCGGTACATTGCATGAGTCAGGATCGTATCAGATGTCCTGAACTGGACTGCAACAAGAAATTGAGTGTTTTACCAGATTCAGTCCATTTGTAAGGAAGGAAATCCTAGAATCGGAAATGTCATAGAAAGAGGTAAAAGTCATCGCAAAGAATCTCACAAGATGGCGACGTTTGAAATTGGCCCTATGCTAGGCATTACACACTAAAAAATAATACATAGTTTACTTTTCTTACATTCTTAATAAAGTATTGATCTTAAACTTTTTTAGTATTAAACTCCGATTTTTTCCAAAATTTCGAAATTTATTCCAAATAGTTTAAAATTAATACTTTTTTTTGCATTGTTCTATAAAAATAGTTTTTGGTTTTAAAATAGTTAATGTGTAGAGGATAACCTATGACTTCAAATACAATATCCATGTAATAAAAACAGAAAACCAAGACCATTGCAGGATCTGTCTTGACCTTAGAAAAATTTATAAATATTAATGATCATTTAAAATTTCTGAGCCTTTCTTATTTTTTTAAAATTTTTTTCGTTTTGAGAGATGATTTTATGCTTGAAAGGGGCGTGATTAAGCCCAAATAGCAATCTTAGTCCTGTCGATAATCAAGACTTATACCAAGATTGGTCTTCAGTCTTGGTCTTGAAATTATATCACCGTTTTGGTTTTGTAGTGGAAAATTTCCAAAACCAAGACTTAAGTATTTTGCTTATCATGAAGACAATTCGTTATCAGAGACGATTCTGTTGAGCGGATGCGGTGCGTTTCATAGGGGGTACGACGTTCATTTTCATGTTCAGATTAGAAAGCCGGACCCATCTCATATGATGCTACAGACAATCCTAGAGCGGTTCGTATTTTAACCGAAACTAATTGCAGGGAAATCTTTAAACCTAAAACTGCAAAATTTATTCCGTACTATATTTTATTATGCGTATCATGGGCCTATTTATTGGATGTGCTATGGGTGCGCTGGCCCCTCTCGGAATTTTCTAATTACCCTCTTCAAAAACTTATGAGAATCCAATATTTCGATATTTTGACATGTGCATAAGAACAGCCGAGCTTTTAGACCCCCTATGAGCTGGGCGTATTTCTGGGGGGTACTCAAAGGGCTTAAGCCCCCACGAGATTTTCTGATTACCGTGAAAGGAAAAGTGTAAGTAAACTTTATTACATAAATGTGTATGTATAACATACATTTAAGTGTCACTTAAACTAAATTACAAGCTATTTATAACTTTGCTCATTTAAAATTATAAAACCGAACATCTTTTTGGCACAAACATCAATAATCTACTTCCTCTTTACATCTGTACAATATATTCTTTAGTGCGACTTTATTTAATTAACCCCCATAGCTGACCTATTTTTTTTTTTTTTCTTTAAACGATGCTAACGCGCGCCCTGGCAATTTATCAGCAATGCATATCAATCAATCAAATACCACATAATTCTTTCCACTTTTGTTTTTGTTGTTTGAAACAATTGTTTAAAATACTTAATGTAATTAAGGCGACCCGGCGTTCACGAATGACAGAAAAGTTAACTTTTGAATTATTGTTGACAAATGTAGACGCTTATCGCGCGCGCTACCACAATACACACAGATACAGACAGACACACACACAACAATAACAAAAAGAACAGCAAAAACCGATATGCAATATTTTCTATATTTATTAGTACACATGTAGATAATTAAAAATATTTGCTTATACATATGTACAAATGTATTTGTAGCTGTGCGAGCGTGTATCTCTGGTCTGGGAGCAGTTGACAAATCAAGCAATTATTTGCCCGTAACTTCTTGATAATGATTAGGGATTTGATAACAGCAATACGATACTTTGTTGCTTTGTTTCATTCGATATTGAGTTTTGAAAGAGATATTTTTGAGTAGGTACTTATATATGTTACTTTTAAATATTTCGATACATTTTATTCCAAATTTGCTATTTTTTAAACACTCACCGTGACAATGAATCAATGGGGATCCAGTGGAAGGTCTCCAGCACTCTAAAGAAATATAGTTCTACCCAGCTACTAAATAGCCCAATTCGCAGCCATAACTTTCTGTCATCAATTCCGTTTCGGAAGTGGTAGACCCGATCTGATCTGACGGTGGCCTATTTAATAAATACGTTCATGGTATAAAAGACACTTTCGCTTACCTACGTATTCTTTGGAAATTTTCTTTCCTATCAGCGAAACGAAGTTCAAAATTTTTAAGTAGAGTACATCTCATGTCGTTGCTAAGGCAATAGCTAGTCATTAAAGATTAATCTCCGAGAAGGGCTCATGAAGAGTAGAGAATATAAGCATATACACAGTAAAAGTTTAATTTTAAAAGCAAAAAGTATTTATGTAGAACAATGCCAAAAAAAGTATTAATTTTAAACTATTTTATAATAAATTTTATACTTTTTTGAAATAAATTTCAAACTTTTTTGGAATAAAATCGGAATTTAACAACCAAAAACGTTTAAAATCAATAGTAAAGGGAATCAAAAGTATGAAAAGTAAACTATAATTTTTTAAGTGTGTATCGTAACTGTACAAGTGAAGAGCACTAAGTCAGTTTATCAAGTTTTGAGATATTTTTTCAAAAAACTAAATTTTTTTTTTTATATGGAAATCGTTGTTTATTTTTATGACGAAAATAATAAGTTTTTAACAGAGGTATGGCTTAATGGGTCTCTCAAACTAAAGACTATAATATTTTGCACCCGAAATATCAACCAACTTAAAACTAGAAAATACTGACTTAGTGCTTTTCACTTGTATAGGGACGATTTTTAGTTTAAAATAATTAACTCGTTACTTTTTTTCTTCCAAGTTATTTTACATTTTAAGCTTTCATTATTCCCGTATATTTTTTTTTTTAGTATAGCAGCGAGTTGTTTCTGTGGTAGTCCTTCTTATCCTTTTAAATATTTTTTGGCAAAATTTTTTTATACAAATACCGATTTTTTACTCGTTACTTTTGAATCTTATGTACTAATTAAAAATGAATATACATAGTGAAAAAAGTGCAAAATTGTTTGCCAAATCTGCTTAATTTTACCGTTTTTCTTATATGGTTTTGTAATTCATGTTATTGGTTTGTTGTATTTTTACTCGTTAATTTTTTCACTCATTGGTTTTATGCCGTTTATTTATTTTTATTGTAACACTTGTTACTCGTTAGTTAATTTTTTTTTTTTCATTCTACACTTTTGCTACAATCAAAAATATAAAATAATAAGATGGTCAGCTCGTTACTTGATTTTTGGAAGGACAGGGCCATGCGAAAAAATGTCACGCGAAACGACAAGACGATAAGTGTATTGCAGGATTTTTTCTTGGAATTCAGAATATTTGTATTGTGTTTATTATGAAACTACAAAAAATTTAAACGCAGCAACATTTAGTTACGTTTTCTGCGACATTATTTGCAGCTGACCCTCATTTCGCGAAAAGACGAGTAGCTGACTCGTTGAACAAGAGTTTATATATTTTTGGTACAACATATTTATTAGTTAGTTTGATGTTATTTGTTACTCGTTAGTTATGTTTTTGTTTTCTGTAGCACGTCAGATCCTTCGTTTTGTTCTGTTTATTAGTTAGTTTCCTATCACATGTTGTGCATTAGCAAATATATTTTTCTCTTTTATTTTCGGGCTGTTTATTAGATAGTTTTGTAATATTTGTTACATTTAATATTTTAATTCTTTTATTTTATGATATTTAGTGCTATTTTTTGTTACTCGTTAGTTTTATTTTTTGTTCGCTTAGGTTTTTCTCTTTATTCTTGTGACATTTACTAGTTAGTTGCGTTACGCGTTATTTTTTTTTGCTAGTATAATTATGGTTGCCTACTCGTTAGTTTGAATTTTATTTGTAAGTTTTAACTTTTTTGTTTCGTGATATTTATTAGTTCGATTTTTATTATTTGTTATTCTGTTTTTCAGATTTTTTTACTTGTTACTCGTTTGTTTTACTTATGTTCGAAAATTGTTTCTCCGTTTAGTTTTGTGCTGGTTATTGTTGAGTTTTATAATATTGCTTACTCTTTAGTTAAATTTTTATATTTTAGTTTATTGTGCTTGCTACTCGTTATTTTTATTTTTGTTCTCTTTAGTTTTGTGGCGCTTATTAGTTATTTTTGTAATGTATTTTACATGCTAATTTTGAACTTTGTTTTATTTATTTATTTCTTTAACTTTTTAAAATTATTTTTCCATGTTCACCATTTCCTGGAAGTACGTCATGTGTCTAAAAAAAAGCGTTTTCTGGACTTCAACGCAAGAAAAACCCAAAATCTTGACGTGTTGGAGAAACCAAGTTCATATTTGTAAATATCAGGGCCGAAACCCCCACAAGGAACTACAAAAATCAAATGTAGAATAAAAAGGTTTAAGTTTTCAGGATGATTAATGTCTTACACTCAATCAAACAACAAGATCTCTTGGTGAATATCTGTTTGTTCAATATTATTTCATCATTTAATGGACTATTAAAAGATGCTATTCAGAGTGTGTTAAGACCCAATGTCATCCTGCAAACCCTTGTTCCGACATAAAACATGAATAAAATATAAAAAAAATCTTTTTTTATTGAAAAAAAATAAATAAATGGTTTTTTCCTAAATGACTTGATAGTATATTTAGTACATATCGCCGGTGCTTACGAAGACTATCTCTTCTTTAAATGCGGACAAGAAAATCCTTTTTTTCAAACTGCGGCGAAAAAAATTTTTTTTTGTGCGAATGCGGACAAGAAAATCACTTTTTACAAAATGCGGCAAAGAAAATAACTTTTTACAAAATGCGGCGAAGAAAATATCGCTTCATTCGCTGCGATTTTAAGTGAAATATTTATTTTCGTAACTCGTCGAAGTATTCACTAAATAAAGAGATTTTCTTCGCCGCATTTTATAAAAAGTGATTTTCTTGTCCGCATATTACAAAAAAGCTTTTTTCGCCGCAATTTCAAAAAAAAAAGATTTTCTTCGCCGCAACTTTCGGTTGGAAGATTTTCTTCGTAAGCACCGGCGATATATACTTAACATTCAAGCACACCAGATAAATTAGAGAGGGCCAAAAACTGCATAGTACAATATCAATTTTCAAAAATCCGCTCCAATAAGCAGTAGTGCTGTATCTTCAAAAACAGATTTCATTATTTGGTAACTAGTACCATCAATTCTCAGACTTTGGAAATTTAAGTTGCTTAAGCCCAAAGGTAGTTATGAAAATACACCTATGGAAATATGCAATGTATCGATACTTTGAAATCAAGAACCTCTCACTAACAATCCTAATCTACTGCTGAAGCACAAGAAATACGAGCACTTTCTTACGTTGTAAAAATTGAGACTTCCATAGTAAACTGATCGTGCAACTGATAAAGTCGCGGTGGTGGTCGCACCGGTGTAAAAAAAAAACCAAACTAAATTTTACTAATTAAAACAGTAATTTACCAGAACAAAACAAAAATTTCAATGAAGTGACTTGAGCAAAAAAGAGAAAAAACAACGTTGTTGGCATATATATCGAATTCAATAGTTTGAACACTTCGCCGCATAAGATCAGTACCTCTAACATTGAGGCAAGTTGCACAATTGCAAAAAAAAGTACGCCACAAGAGATACATAAAACCAAATGAAAAACCAGAAACCCTACCAGTGTTGATTCTTCCAACGCCGCGGACAAATGATACGACTATCTATCGTCGTAGAACAATACATAATTGCCATTGGCGGTGGCGCGTGCTATTGCGGTTTTTGTTGTGATCCTCTATCCAGCGTCGATCGTTATAAATAGTGTCGTTGGCGCTTTCGCAAACAAACATACGTACTGTGTTTTGTTTTAACTGATAAGAAAATGACGTTCGGCTTTATATAGTTGCTTGGTATTCATTCTATTCGGAAATTTAATATCATATCACAGCAAAGAAAATGTTCCGCTTTAAAATGTGAAAAAAAATTGCGCTTTTTTCTGCTTTCAATATATAAAACAAGCGCAAAATGTTGCTAGTCTTTGCAAAAACAAAGCAAACTGTGCAAAGATCAGTCAGTCGTCATTCAGTCAGTAGCGTCTACATTGAATCTATACAAATATTTGCTAAAGACTTAAAGCAAAATATCACTGTGCAACCAAAAAGTATATACGCTTTGTATTGTGTATAAACAAAAATGTCGCGTTAGGCACACACCTGTAAAATCACACCTCAGACCTAAGTAAATTGTGCAATAAATAGCGGAAAACTTTACGTATTTGTTTGCAGTTATTTGCATAAAAAGCGATGTGCAACTGTGAAAATTTGAAAATTTAATTTGTTGCTGATTTACTGCGTTGAAGTAAAAATAATTTTTTAAGCTTTTTTTTTACTTGTGCAAATATTGTGCTAAATTTTGAAAAGCAACAACAATGCTGTGACAGTTTTAATCATATGATTGTGAAAAGAATAAAAATAAAATTTTATATAAAACAAAAAATATTGTGCTAAAATTTGAAAAACAATAATAACGCAGAGACATTTTTAATTTATTAAAAAGAAAAAATTATAAAAAAATATATTGTGCAATATTTTGTAAAATTTTCATTTCCTACGCTTCCAACTTTCAAAAAAATACAAAACATTGGCGCAGAATTGCTGTGAACATATCTACTTACATACACAAAATTTTAAAAATGTTGTGCAAGTTTTAATTCAATAGTGAAAAGATTGTGCAATATATAACACCGGCACACTAACAAACAAAAGTGGTCTGTACATTAGATACTATCGATCCCCATGCAAAAAAAAAAAAAGAAGAAAAGTTCGCTGTAAGCCTCCCATTTTGAAAGCTTTTAAAGGGAAAAAATGTTGTTTCGACCTCTGAATACACAGTGCTTTTGAACAGTAGATAGGTTTGATGAAAATGTGGAGACAATCTGTTTTGTTTTTTTTTTCATTTTTTTTTTTATATGGGATATGTATTTTTGCGATATTTCGCGGATATTATCAGATACGATTTCGGAGTTTGCATTTGTCAGACCACTAAACTAGTACAAATGAAACCCCATTCACAGATTTTCTTCAAACCTATCGACTGTTCAACAGCGCCGTGAATAATGCGCTATTGCTCCGCCATTTGACGTCCAATCATCAAGTATTTAATATCGTTGTAAATGACTCAATGTAGGCTATATTTCATTCATAGAAGTAATTCATCTCAAATGCATTTTTCGACTAGTTGTTCTGGTGCCAAAGACACTTCATAAAATTGAAGCCCATAAAAAAATCATAAAATTCAAATTAAAAAAGTTATAGCGAATCTAAAGCCTCTTTACAAAATATGAAAAACAGTACCTATGTTCAAAAGCAAAAATCGCCACCTAAAACTATGCAATATTCTTTTTTTTATTTATTTGCATACTGTTTAAAATGTCAAATGTTAAAAAAATGAATATTGCATAGTTTTAGGGGGCGATTTTCGTTTTTGAACACTCCGTACTTCATATTTTGTACTGTGGTTTTAGCTTCGCTTTCAAAATAGGGGGCTTATAGCGAACTTTTTTTTTTGTAATACTATCTACTGTATATTTGACAAAACACATCTATCTATATGTACTTTGGTGCTTTGAATCCGAATCCGAGGTCAGAATTCTTGCTTCAAGTTGCAGAAAGCGCTGTTTTCAGGCTTATGGCGAAGTTCCATGAAAAGGTGTAGTTCATAGCCATAATCTTCCTTATGAAAATATACCTTCAAAATTTTCCGACGGGACTCTTTCTTTTCGAGGTATCTGCTTTTGAGGGGATTTCATTTTAATGTGTTAAATCTATTTTACTCTACAAATATAATGTAGTCCCATGTATGGGGATTAAGATGCGTTTAATTCAAACAATGATATCTCAGAAAGTAAGAGTTTGCTAGAAAAAGTCTGAAGGTATAGTTTGATAAGGAAGATCATGGCTACATACACAGAGAAAACAACATTGTCAAAGGTGGCAGAAACGTGGTTATTTTAAGAACGTTGCGACCCAAATTTTGAGCATGGCTTGTTTGTATCAGTTTTAACAACGTTCATGAGTAATTTAACAACTCGCGTTGATAAATAAAATACATTATATACAATATATTATTATCATTCTAATTTTTTTCTTGTCAACAACAATGAAACTGATGCTATTTTCTTATAATTTTTACTTTAAATAGTAGGGGAGATGTGTGTACCTTGGTCCAAGTGTACCTCGGTCCGAGTGCCATTTGCCACTCAACAGCTGCACGTGTACGATAAGATTCTTCCATGGAATTTTCCTCGTATACCGGTGACTCATATTGGTAGACTTCAGACCGTCAAGCTGTATGCGTGTGTAAAAAGTGACGGAAAAAGTATTTTTTGTGTGTAAAAATTTGTTTTTGGAGTAAACTACGAAACGTTTTGAGAGGAACTTACTCGAAATGTTTCAGTTTTACAACATCAGGGAGGAAGTTTAGTTATTGTTTTAGGCTTTAAGTGTGTTTGAAATGTATTTTCATTAATATATATTATGGGTGTTGACAGTTTTTAAAACATGCTGTCTGTGTGTACCTTGGACCTATGCTTATTGACCAGGAAGCCTTTTTCGACGGGCAACCAGGAAGCCATAATCGCCTCTCAATATAATAGTATTATTATTATTTACGTGATTAATGTATTTATTTGCAACCATTTTTGTTTAATTAATTGTTTTTTACTAAATGCACTTTTTTGTGTTATAATTTTTGTTTGTGAAAAATTTTTTTTTTTATTGAAAAAACTGTTACTTTTGATTACATAATAAATGGTTCTTTTATAATTTATTACCTAAATACAATGTATTCTGTTTTATTTTTAATAGTCCAAGGTACACTTGCATGGTGTACCTTGGACCGTTTGAGATTGCAACGGAAAAAGTAATGTTTCTACTCAATGGCAAGACATAGAAATATCATTGTCACGTCATTTGATGCTGCAAGCATTGTAGAAATATAACTTAATCAAAAAACTAAAGAAACTTTATTGGAAAATCCAGCACATTGAAAAAACTAAAAAGCGGACCAAGGTACACACATCTCCCCTATAAATTTTTTTTTGCTTAGTATTGGGAAGATTTGAACCTGGAACCTGTCATGTGATAGATGCGGGCGTTAACGAACTCAGCCATTGCCATCATTATTGTGAGGTTGACTGAAAGTTTATTTGTTTTGAAATTAGCTTCTACCACGTTCGTGAATGTTTTGACTACGTTTCGTAGCTGATTTGGATTTTACTACGTTTCGTGGTGTTTTGACCTCGTTTTTTTGCTGATTTGGATTTAACAACGCTTGGCAACCAGCGTTGTTAAATAAGTTTCAACCACATTCGTGAGTGATTTAGCAACGCACCATACAAATATGATCTTGGAGCGTTGTTAAATCCAAATCAGCAACGAAACATAGTTTAAACACTCACAAACGTAGTAGAAACTTATTTAGCAACGCAAGTTATGACTTTTTTCCTCGCTCTGTGTAATGCCATTGAAAAAATTGAACTAAACTTTTTCTTGGAATTGCATCATTTGGCTGAAAACAGCGCTTTCTGCAACTTTATGCAGATATCTTGAAATTTTGAGGGTATATTAGCAATTTTGACCTCGGATTCGGAGGCTGAGGATTTTTCCTATGGACTCGAATCTGCCAAATCGATTTAAAAAAAAAATTTCAGATATGAAATTCTTGCTAACTGAGACATAATGGAAAAATTTTGTAAAAGCAGTCCTGTTATGTCAATAGCAAGAAATAATTATTACAAGGTCCAAGCTCGTATACCTTGTTATCGCTGAACAGTGTAATTGCTTCATTTGTATAATACGAACGAAGTCATTTGTTTGTAAAATCCTTTGGGCTTTACATAATTAAGAATGAGATTGCTCTGGATATTTTGCAAAATTGCATTTTTCTCATCAAAAACAAAAAGATTCAGATTTTCTTTGATCTTTCTTTTGCTAATTTTAGCGCATGCCCTTATGAAAAAATCAATTTGATGTGGGCAAATGGATTTGATGCACTAATTTATTTTTCCAGATATGAAATTCCAGATGTATGTTGCTAATGCTAATGATACTTTAAAATGCCTAACAAATGAAGAACTTGTTCAGTTCTCAATTTGTTTGCAAACGTAACTCTACTTGGTGCATAAATATTTTTCAAAAACAAACTAAACATTTCGTATGCAAATTTAATAAATTATATTTCAACTTATTAATGCAATAAATATTTTGGAAATATATAAAATAAAAATCTCAAAATTGCACTTTATATGCAGCAGCTTGTTTACGATATATAGAATTAATTGAAACAAAAACTTTTAAAGAAAATAAAATTTGCAAAGTCAAGCCAAATAAATATTTTTCAAATAAAATAACAAATAAAATAACAAATAAAATAATAAATAAAATAATAAATAAAGCAAAAACAAAAAAATATACAAATGCTACAGTTATAAATTAGAAATAATAGCATATACAGTGACTCACTAAATTGATCACGCTTTGGCTATGAATGCAAACAACCAATAAAAAGTCAGAAATGGGCTTGTATTTTTAATGTGCCTTTATTTTGGTAAAACTGCATTAACTAAAGGAAAATAAACAAGGAACAAATTCCATGAAAACTCTTTCTTAAATAAAAAATAATAAAACAAAATCAAAAATACTCAGCGTGATCAATTTTGTGACTTCGCATTATGGAAACTAATGTTAATATTTTGTATAGCCTCCTAGTGCATCAATTACTGCTTTTATTCTTCTGGGCATACTATCTAGAAGAGTTTCACAAATTTCTGGTGCAATAGCATCTCAAGCATTTTGAGCCTTAGGCCAAAATTCATTAAGAGTACCAATTTAACCTTCCATTTTTGTGTCCTCTTTGCAATGTGCTTTGGATTATTGTCCTGCTAAAAGACAATAATCAAAGCATTTACTTACAGATCTTGTAAAATACCAAGTAAATGGCTTCATAGAATTTCACTGTAAGACTCTGCTGTTATTTGACCTTCAATTTTGGTAACTCTACCAACACCTCTAGTGGTCAAACATACCCACATCATTATTGAGCCTCCTCTAAACTCAAACTTTGTTGACTCAAAGGGCGTGCAAAAGTTAAAAGCCATTGAGGCACAGAAAGTTGCGTTGGGAGCTTGTCAAATGTTACAAAGACTGGAGCGCTTACGATTGGGAGAAGGTCATATGCTTAAATAAGACCAAAATAAACTAATTAGGATCAGAAATCAGTGAGTGGGTTTGGAGGAGTAAGGGTTCGAGACTTCAGCCATACTACGTTAAGCCCACACTTCAGTTTAGAGAAGGCTCAATAATGGTGTGGGTATGTATGACCACTAGAGGTGTTGGTAGAGTTACCAAAATTGAAGGTTGAATAACAGCAGAGTCTAACAGTGAAATTCTACGAAGTCATTTGCTTGGTACTTTACAAGATTTGAAAGTAAATGCTTCGATTATTGTATTTCAGCAGGACAATAGTCCAAAACACACTGCAAAGAGGACTCAAAAATGGCTTTCAGATAATGGAATAACAACAATAAAATGTCCTTCGTAATCTCCAGACCTCAATCCTTTTGAGTACCTATGGGGCATATTGAGAAAATCGATGGAAGGTTAAATTGGTACTCTTAATGAATTTTGGTCTAAGGCTCAAAATGCTTGAGATGCTATTGCTCCAGGAATTTGTGAAACTCTTCTAGAAAATATGCCCAGGAAATAAAAGCAGTAATTGATGCACTAGGAGGCTATACAAAATATTAACATTAGTTTCTTAGGTTCATAATGGGAAGTCACAAAATTGATCACGCTGAGTATTTTTGATTTTGTTTTATTATTTTTTATTTTAGAAAGAGTTTTCATGGAATTTGTTCCTTGTTTATTTTCCTTTAGTTAATGCAGTTTTACCAAAATAAAGGCACGTTAAAAATACAAACCCATTTCTGACTTTTTATTGGTTGTTTGCATTCATAGCCAAAGCGTGATCAATTTCGTGAGTCACTGTAAATTTTGTTGTGATATGATTTGTCAAAAAATGTGTGTAAAATTGTGCAATCTTTCAAAAGTAAAAACTCATAATCAATATTGAATAAAAAACTTGCAAAAAAAAATATTTACACATATAAATATATTGCATATAAAAGGCTTATGTTTATTTGAGAGACGAGTAAATAAGTGTCGATAAATATCAAAAATGCCTAAGTCCGCCTTTGGAAAATATTTTACAAAAAATCATAATGCGAATTTATCAAAGCATGACAATATTTTCCTAGTATAGGCTGATCAGGCGTACCGGATTTTCAAGGACAGTCTCGTATTTATATGCATATTGTATTCTGTACTTTTTATTTTAGTCTCCAACACTTTTAGTTTAACTTTTTCATTTCGTTTACTTTTTGCGTTAATCACATAAAATATTGTATCTTTCTAAGATCATTGAAAAAACATACAGTTAAGTCCTTCAACCATATAATATGGACCATAAATCAAAAAGACCATATGAGGGGTATAGAAGCAAAGGCGACAATCTCCATTTTTTTTATGAACGTGTTTGATAGTTTTTGATCACAAGCTACCATCAAATGCAACTAGATGTCACTATCAAACATGTCCATGATCAAAGAAGAGACTGTCGTCTTTAATTCTGTACCTCTTTGATCGTACCATCTTCTTGCATTTGATGATGCTTTGCGGTCAAACACTGAGAGATACGCTCAGAAAAAAAATGGAGATTGTCGCCTTTGCTTCTATACCCCTCATATAGCCTATATTATGGACCCTAGACCATCTAGAACAGACCATATACCATAAATTAAATACTACAGACCATAAAGGACAGATCATAGAACATAGATTAGGGACATTTGACCACAAAGGCCAGATCAAAGACCATAAAGGACAGATGATAGGACCATCTGTAAAAAATATTTTTTTCCCGGATTGGGATTTCCCTAGTGGGATATCTATCAAAACGTAAATAAGTAGCTCCATGAAAATTCGTTTTTTACAAAAATGTCTAGTTCCAAATCAAATAATTCCAAAATCCACTCAATAATGCGTTTTTTACATAGTCAATTAAATAGAATGTACTTAAGCCTATCTCAAAATCTTAAAAGTCGAAAAGCTCCCATACATAATTGTTTCCATCTACATTATCCCTAATTCTTTTTGTGAACTATAACATATGAAGCAAAACACGCCAAGTGTACCAGCTGATTTCTCCGATTTCGCTCAAATTTGGCAATATGGTAGATCCAATGTGCAAAAACAATAATCCGGGAGGATTTGGTCCTAGTACTATTTATTGTGGAAATACAGGATAATGAAGTTGTCGTTTCTAGTCATTTTCAGGAAAAGGATGTTTTTTCAAAAATTTATAGCTTACACCAAAGTTTGTAAATTGATATATCTAAGTAACTGGTCCCATTCATTTTTAAATGTTCTTTTTATAAAAAATATTATTTGGTGAAAAAATTTGTTTTGTCCAAAATTATTTAAACTTTTAAAATTCCAAAAAAATTTGTATTGCTTATTGCCAGCAGACTTTCAGTACTGAATTGCACAATGTATGACCGATTCATTTCAACATTCACCGATCAATTTGCACGGAAATCGTTTCTTGTCGGTATATGATTGACAATTCGACATTGAAGATAATAATGGGCCATCTAAAGTCGTTAATTAGTATTGGAAATAAACTTTGTCATATATGTCACACTGCCCCACTCTTGAGCATGTTCGTCCCGACAACAATGCATTAGGCGTCAGTTGGTTAATCAACTGTTGGAAATCTGTGAGACTTACCACAGGTTGTTTTTTTTTATTGAAACTAGAGTTCGCCTTGTGGCTGAAATTCGAACCTTTCGATTAGACTATAAAGCAAAAACTTGTTATACCCTTAATTGGTCGATAAAACACAAAAAGCTTTTAATATTCTTTCTTTGGGTTTAGGTAATCTGCATGCATAAAACTCTGTGCATCAGCAATAGCGTGCATTCCATTAAAAGGCAGATATTTTCAACTAAAGAGCAAAAAGTTTTTGAAATTTTTCCGTCCTGTTCATATTATTCCCATACCAAAATTTATAAAAATCAATGATAATGGTTATGTTATCGTTCCATAGTGCTTACCCTGTCTTTATATCGAATTTTATAAAAATCGATTCAGTGGTTAAGCCGTGAGAGCGTTTTTTCAATCTAGGGAAGTGGCACCGCCTACTAAAACAAAGTTCATTCTATCGTCTTCATACCAAATTTCATCAAAATGGATTCAGCGGTTTGGCCTTGAGAGCGCTTTTTCCACTTAGGGGCGTGGCACTGCACACTAAAAATATAAAGGTCCCTATCTCTATACCAAATTTCACAAAATTCGATGTAGTGGCTTAGCTGCAAGAGAGGCGTGGCACCGCCCACTTAAAAACATAATGGTAATTTCATCATTCCTTAGAACTAACCATATCCCCAAATCAAATTTCATAAAAATCGCTGCAGTGGTTTAGCCGGGAGCGCTTTTTTTCATTTAGGGGCGTGTCACCGCCCACTTAAAAAAAATATAATCCTATGCACTGCTCTTCTTCACATTCTTTCCAACAAAAAAAAATAAAAGTCAAGCAAATCGGTTTAGATTTAGGCATAGAAACAGGGACTCAAACGATTTCATTTGCCTATTTATATATAGATTTTGGACTAAGGTAATTATTTTTTGTTCAATTTTGAACTTTTTAAAAAACTTTTGTTTTTCTTCAAACTAAAGTGCACTTAAGTCATTTTCGATATTTACCGACACAAATGCGTAACTGCGGAGGGTGCAAATTTAAACTTTTTTTTCATTATATTGATAAAAAATTGCAAGCAAAAACTGTGCAATATACAAAAAGTTGAAGCCAGAAAAAACTCAAAACACAGGAATGAAAATTTCAGAAAATATTAAACAAAATATTGCAGTCAGTAAAAAAGAACTCAAAAAAGAAATTATCCGAATAATGTGCAAGAAAAATTAATAAACAACTTTAGAAAAACTGCACAATAAAGACACAACATTTTGTAAAAAGAATATTGTGCTTATTCAGTTAAACTAACTCATTATAAACATTAAAGAAATCAAAAATTTGGAACAAAAATTCCAACAAAAAAACTGCACAAACTTCAGTAAACTAAAAAGTGTTAAAAAAATCCGCAGTTCATAGAAAAAACATCACACCAACACAATCGTAACTTGCCAAAGCAAATCTTATGCGCCAAATTCCGCCAAGATGCGACCATTTCAGCGTGGTTTCTTTTGCGCGGACGAATCGTTGGGTTACCCCTACAATGATTGCACAATCAGCATACCAATGCTGCTGATCTGCATGCTGCTGCTGCCGATGCTCTTTATCAGCGTTATCGAAATCATACGCATTTGCAGCAACTTTCAGCTACGCCGCTACCTATACAATCTATGGCGTAATGCAGCGACATTCAGTTTTGGTTTCATATCAACATATTTGACAACGGAATTAATGAAACGTGTCATTGGCCGCCTGCGGCCACATTTCTTTGCCGCATGCCAACCGCGTCTACCAGACGGCAGCACTTGTGAAGATGCCGCCAATCAGGGGCGCTACGTTGAACGTTACACTTGCGCAAATCGTAATTTGTCAGCGCGTCAGCTGCGTGAACTGACTGTTTCGTTTCCGTCAGCGCATTCGTCACTTTCATTTTTTGCCGTAATATTTCTTTGCATTTACCTGCATACAGCGTGGAAGGGACGTGGCCTGTGTCGTTTCTTGCGACATTTGCTGCAATTTATTTTGCTGCTACTCGCGCTGGCGGTCGCTATGAGTCGCATCACAGATTATTGGCATCATTGGACAGATGTTTTGGCGGGCTCCATAATGGGTGTGATATATGCTGTGCTGGCCGCAGTATATGTTGGTGATTTTCTATCGCCGCAGCATAATTACGGGCAGCAGCAGGGTAAAATGAATTGCAGAAAGCGAAGAAAACGACAGCAGGAGCAGCAACAGACGCTAGTGCAGAGTGCCAGTGATTACAAATTGCAAACAGTGTTGACAACATGAGCGTTCGAGAGTGTGAGAGAGTGCGAAGAGAAGAGAGAGAGAGAGAATAAAAACGTGCGCAATGTGTCGCTGCAACAGTAGTATTTGCAAATATTTAAATGTGATAAAATTTAATAAATGAAATTGATAAAATTTACGCCCCTTTTCCCCATTCCGAATTCTTGAAATAACTCTTTCTTTCAGTATCTTTATGGCATCGAGACGCGTCACCCCACAACAATGCGAAATATGCCGCGTTGCTAGGGGATTTCCTTTGTGCAAGCGTTGTCAATAGTCTGACTAAATAACTGACTGACTGACTGCTTGACTCATGCCATTGGGGAGAGTTCATTGATTGGCAAATTGAGGTGAAATTAATCAACACAAAAACAGCAATTATTGCCATTGATGATGAAACAATGCAAAGTTATGGTGCGAAAGAGACTTTTGATGCGAAACGTTTTGAAAGATAAAGAATTTGATAGTGCTGGTAAATAAAAAGTATTTAGTTATACATATATGTATGTATATACAGGGTGGTTGGTAATCAGCAGAACATCGGAAAATGTAAGATTTCTGGGACTTTTCGGAACAACTTTTCCAAGTTCCGTTTTTCGAAAATCGCAAAACTGACGGAGATATCGCCATCGGAAGATTGGGATAAAGAGTTATGAAATCCGAACTGGAAAATCGGAACCCTTTGATGGATTTTAATAATATTGGTGCCATACGAAAGGTAACTTAATTGACAACAAAATTGATGTACCAAAACATGTCAAGATGGATGCTACTTTAAACTACAGTAAAAAAGGTATACAAATCTATTACACGGAGAGAATTTTGAGCTAAAAACAATCCCAAGCCAATCAATTTCGGGTGTGATTTTCAGCTTGTCCATAATTTTCTTCAAGTAATAATGTGCTTGTTTATCAAAAAAATTAATATGCCCATTTGAGCTCAATTCAATTCAATTTGGGATTGTTCGTCAAAAATTTATTAAACGCATTTGTGCTTAATTTCAGCCCGTTTGTGGTTGTTTATAAAAAAAAATAAATATTCCCATTTTCAAAATATGAATATGACCATTTTTGCCAAATGCAAGAAATATCATTTCATTTTCAAAAATCAATGTACCAAAATGTCCAAAGACACCTCAGTACATCGTAACATCCCATTATGGGATGTCAGGAGTATTTACTCTATTATAAATTCCCGATTCGACTGTCGAGCAGGAATTATTTAAGCAGTAGATGACATAGTCATATTGAGAATCATAAACACACAGAATAAACATAAATGAAAATTTATTTTTTGATAACCAATCACAAAAGAGCTTGAATTAAGCAAAAAATGGGTTTATTTATTTTTCTTGATAAACAAGTACAAAATCGAATGCATTGAGTACAATTGGTCTTAATTATCAAAATTTATATTATGCCCAAATTTGAGCTTGAATTGCGAACAAGTTGGGCGTATTTTGGGATGATTTTATGGTATATTGGGCTTAATTCTGAATATTTAATTTAAGAACGATTTGAGCCAGATTTAAGAACATTTTTTTATCTCCGTGTTTGAGCAAAAATTTCTCAAGTGCCCCACCTAAGAAATTAAAAGTAAAAGAGACTTTCCAATAAATGATGCTATGTAAATTTAAAAAATTTTCGAAGATATTTACCATAGAGGATTTTTTTTTTTTTTTTTTTTTTTGGACCAAGATTTTTCATTTATTATTGACAATCTCTGTTTCAAAGTGGTTCATAAAAATTAAGCAACTTCTCCGCCTCTAAGAAACTATATCTCAAAAAAAAAAAAAATATTGGGGTAAACGATATTGGTTCAAAAGTTATTAACAATATAGTGATGCCGCGCAAGTCTTTTTTCAGTAGTAGAGAAAAGCAAAGCATTTTAGGACAAAGTATGCAAGGCCTAAAATGCATAGAATGGTCCAAAGAATACGTATGAGTTTTTTCAGAATATTTTTGAGGCATTTTAAAATTTTTAAAAAATTTGGACCGAAAAAAAAAATGTATTTTCTTTCAAAACATTTCAGAAAATCTGTTGAGTTTTGATTTAGAGGATTTTCCAAGAACCTGGACGAAGTCGGGTGTATTTCGAAATAAATGCATCCTAAAACCTTGCCATACAAAATATTTATGAAGGAAAGAAAAAATCATGCAAATCGGACGAATGATTCTCGAGTTATGAAGACACAGACAGAGACACTCATATACCGCATGTATGCATTACCAAGCTTTGGCAATTTTTTAATTAGAATATCTCCTAAACTATAAGTCGCACGAAAATAAATCTGTGGCATTTTCTACATTTTTTAAGAGCTACAAAATCGTCTAGAACTATTTTTCTGAAAGAGTTACCGTTAGTGTCATATTTGCAAAATACTGATTCTTTCGACCTTCGGTCTTGAAGAACTTTTTATGCGTACAAATTTTACTGGGATTTATTTTGCAAGAAAACGCGAAATTGCCTGTGCTAGTTCCTATTTTAACGATAATAATTTTTTTCAGTGTTTTTTTATCAAGGAATATGAAGTTTTTATGCTATATAAAACATACATGATATATACAGTAAGAAGCAAAACTGTCAACATGTTTGCTATTTTCGACTTAGTACTGCTATAGCGTCCGTTCTGATTATATGACCAACAAGAAATATAAACCAAACCTTAACCTTTCCTCTATTCAAATATATGAACAAATTTACCGAACTTCACACCATAAAAAAATAATGAATAACTAGTAAGGGTGTAAATTTTGGCCTGGCCAAAAACTAAATACCCTACACTGCAGTATTTTGAAAAGCTTGCTTATATGGGAGGTGCCACGCCCTCTTGTCCGAGTACACCCAGTTTTTGTTCAGAGCTTGCATTTATAGTTTTTAGTGTCAGAGTGAAATTTAGTTGGATTATCTCAAAAAACTCTTTCAGTATAGCATTTTGAATCTTTTGCTTATATGGGAGGTACCACGCCCCCTTGTCTGATTTCACCCAATTTTTGCTGAGAGCTTTCATTTATAATTCTTAGTGTCTGAGTCAAATTTGGTTCGAATATCTCAAAAAACGCTTTCAGTATAGCGTTTTGAAGCTTTTGCTTATATAAGAGGTGCCACGCCCTCTCGTCCGAATTCGCTCAAATTTTTATCAGAGCTTGCGCTTACAATTCGTAGTACTTATATGTATTGTGGTTGCATTGTCGTGAAAAATACTCCTAAAATTGCATTTTGAATATAATTTTTGTATGGGCGGTAGGCGTGTCCGTTGACCGATTTTGCTCATTTTCAATCCCCCGAGCTAACTTTGACGACGGAGGCAGTGTACCAAATTTCATTGAATTATCTTGCTCAGTTTTCCCAAAAAGTGTATTTCAACACACAGCCAGCCAGCCAGCCATCCAGCCAGCCAGCCAGCCAGCCAGCCAGCCAGCCAGACAGACGGACATGGCTATATCGACTCAGGAGGTGACGCTGATCAAGAATATATATACTTTTCTATACCTGCCACGCCTCCTTCTCTGCGTTACAAACGGAAGGACAAAGTGAATATACCCTGGGTGTAGGGTATAAAAAATCATTTCGAAAACATGTTGACAGTTTTGCACCACTTTTACTGATGTGCGTACAAGCCGGGAACGTGAATTTTTCCTAGTCTAAAAAAACAATTCCAATAGAGTTTGTTGAGCTGATTCCAAAATTGGCCACAGAATCCTTCTACCTTGTCAGGAGTTCGAGATATCCTAACATAAAAGTGTAAAAAACGACGTTTTTGCTGTTTTTCAAATTAAGTTCCAGGACGCAAGGATTTTTTCTGCTCTATTCCGTAAGTGCACTTAAATATTTTGCTCTTCCCCTTTCAAAAAAGTGGTGAGTGGTCATCTACGATTTTTCTTTCTAAAGTTCTGACCACTCTAAAATAACATCATGAAATACCGAAAATTCATACTAAGAGTAATTTGGGTATATTTTGGCCATATTTTTCCAAACAGAAATGTTTATAAACTATATATACCAATTGAACCATGTTCAGATGGCATAAATCGAAAGCCTGCCGCTAAAGCCGTTTTATAAGATTTCATGATGTCATCTTAAAGTGGCCATAACTTTGAAAAGAAAAATCGTAGATGACCACTTACCACTTTTTTGGAAAGAGGAAGAGCAAAATACTCTAGTGCATTTTATGGAACAGAGAAAAAATCCTTGCGTCCACAAACCAAAACCATGTTTCGATTTAGTTTGAATCGGAATCGAATAAGATGATACGCTTGGGTGTTTTTCACAGTTTTTCAGATTTTTATGTTGAGTTCTCTGTAGAGCCCATATTGGTCCGATATACGATGCGAACAGAGAAAAAATCCTTGCGTCCACAAATCAAAACCACGTTTCGATTTAGTTTGAATCGAAATCGAATAAGATGATAAGCTTGGGTGTTTTTCACAGTTTTTCAGATTTTTATGTTGAGTTCTCCGTAGAGCCCATATTGGTCCGATATACGATGCGATAATAGTCAAATGGATAAAGCTTGGTACAGAAAACAGTTAGGGACGTAGTCAGATTGAGAACACGCCTGCCTCCCATATGATATAACATGAATCACACTTGACATGCGCGTCTGCTAGATGAAATACGTAGGGTACTACTTATGTTTCGGAAATTGGCAACACTAATGTGAATAGCTCCAATCACTCACTGTAAGCAAAACAAATAGCACTTGTACATAAAAATGTTGTGAATACGTTTATGCTTAAAAATGTCAAATTTTATTATGGTGTTGCCAGATTTTAGCTACTGACTTTAGAGTGGCCAGTTCCCGAAATATAAATAGTACCCCTCGTATAACGTTCCATTGTTCGAAAAACCGTTATATCTTCATAGCTTATAAAAGTCCCAACAAAATCTTAAAGAAAATTTAAGTGCAAAAATTATGTTGATAAAATTAATAGAAAAAGACACAAACATTAAAAACAAAAAACAGCAATTCGTTAATTTTTTTGTACAAAAATTGTCATGTGTACCTTTATTTTAAGTAAAAAATGTTTTTTCACAAATTTAAGAAATTATAATTAATTATCGTCATTTGACATTAATAGTTTCTAAGAAAATGCATTACAAAAAAAAAGGGTCTTATAAAAAGAATCATATCATTACTTCGTCCAAAACAAAATATTAAAAAATAAAAAATCGAATATATTTATTAAGATTAAAATAAAAAAGTTATAAAAATAAATTTTAATAAATTTCTAAAGTTAAAGTTCTAACTTAATTTTGAGCAAATATTCTTGATTGGTGCTGAAAAGTTATTGTTCAACAAATTGTGATGCTGGAAATTTGCCTGAATATGAAAATAACCGACACAGATCGTTTGGCTGACTAACTGACTTCATCGCTTTCCACTCATTAGCCACAACGTCGTACTCCTCGAAACGACCTCCACAAAAAATGACAACTTTATCGTTGAGTGTAGTGCACATATATCCGTTGAGTAGCTCATCACGTAAGCTACATATAAAAGTCCATTTATTTGTTTGAGGATCATAACTTTCAGCTGTTTGTATATCCCAACCACCTACTGCATATAAAAGTCCATTAGCAACTGTAACCTGAAAATAAAAGAAAAAGTAAATTTATATCAATTAAATTAATTTTTATATTAAACTGCAAAAACTTACTCCAGGTTCGCGACGACTTTCACCCATCGGCGCAATGCTTTGCCATTTGTCTTGCTCCGGATCGTAGCATTCAGCTGAACTAAGGTATATGCCATTGGAGCCAACTCCTCCAACTACATAAAGCTTTTTATTTAAAACTGCAGTACCGGCATTGTGTCGTGCAACTAACATATTTGCTGCTTTAACCCATTTGTTAGTTTCTGGATTGAATTTTTCCACAGAATTAACACAATCGTCCCCTCTATATCCACCCAACACATACAAAAGACCATTTAACTCAGCTGCACAAAACAAGTGACGAAATAAAATCATTGGTGATTGTTCTATTAAAGTCATCGAATCTAAGTTTAGGCAAATGACGGTATTTAAAATTGTGTTCCTGTTAATGCTTCCTCGTATGATATATAAGCAGTTCCCTATAAAAACTTTACAAGAAAATGGACGATATTCCAATTCTTTCAACAATTTCTTCCACTTATTTTGTTGTGGGCAGTAATATTGAATAAACCTTTTACCAAACGGATCGTGGACTATGGCCATTAAAACTTCATTTAATCTTTTTGATTTTATTAGAGTGCTTCCACTGGGCATAGCACTAACATACGATGGATGGTATTCTATGGCTTCCATATAAATGCGAAGACATTCCAGCGAAGTACAAATTGGCTTGACATGCTGTATTAAAAACTTTCGTTCGAGCAATGTCATTCGCACTAATTTCAACAATTCAATTTTGTTTCGCTCGCGTTCAATTGGATTGTGTTCAAACCACGCTTTCAAACTGTTGAATACATCCTCTTCAGCTACAACGCGTTCACCATCGCAAGCAAGCAATTGACTCAATTGTTCTACGCTTAATTGTAGAAATTCAGCTGTTCCAGAAATTTCCATAAAGTGCTGCAAGCCATATTCTTTAGCTTTTTGTACCAGTAACGCGCAATTGTACTTTTCCGCTAGGAGCGCATATCGCAAGCAATTGCTTGAATGTAAATGTTCTATCAGGAAATTTGCACAAGCCGTGACTACGTCTCCCAACTGCAGCATGTGGGCTGTCTTAAGTAATTCAACAACATTGTCCTCACTGATCAACACACTTCCTTTGTAACAATATTCAGTCAGACTTAGTAATACATCACCATTTACATCCGGCATTTCCACAAATTTTGATGTACTTTCACGCTGCGATGATTTAAACATCTCATAAAAATATTCACTTGCTTCCCTAAGTACAGAACGATGTGCTGGAATTCGTGTTTTTTCGCTGCCTGCGATTAGCACAACATCAGAAAATTTTTGATTTCTACGTCTTTTCCATAATTTTTGTAGAATTCTCTCAGCGTGCCCTTCAGTCGTAAATGTTTTAGACATATTGGATTTACTGAGTTAGGGGAAATTTGGTTGATGTCAAAAGAAATATCACTTCACAACGAAAGACGTCGATTGACTGAATAAGGATTCATTTCTACAAATGTTTATATACTGTCTTTCAAAACTCAGATTTCCATATCTATGTGTATTGTATACAGGTATGGGCAATAAATGTAAGCATGTGCATTCGCGCTTTCGGCAGGTACGCAAGTGCATATACTGACTTTTCCCAAATTTCAAGTATTTTTTGAACATTACACTACCCAAAAAGTACAGGTAAATTGCTCGGTGTTTCAAGCAAAATGCAATATGTATAATAGTTTGTTGTGATAATGAGTTTTGAAGGTGCTTATGCTAAACAGCGCGAAACTGTTCGTATGTATAAAATACTTAACACCATGATGCGTCGAAAAAAATTAAGATCAACAAAGATAAGAAATGCTGGAAACGTTAAAATAACTCGTAAGGAATGTAATAAAAATACAATAAAAAAGCAACATAAAAGGTCTTTGTCACTTTAAGTATGTTATTAACCCTTTCGAACCGGTTGGGACAATACATCCCAAAAATTTTTGAATAAATATTTTTGAATAATATAACTCTGTTATTAATGTCACTTAAAATTAATGAATTAGTAAAATTAATGCAATTTTAAGTAACCACTGTTTTTTCTTATAACCACTCCAAGGACATTGCATCCCGTAAATTCAAATCAAAAATATCTGTTGGGAGTATAGACCGAAAGCGCCTCTGGCGGTGAAAATTTGAATTTAGAGACGGTCAAACATTTTACTTAAATTTAGTTTCTAAGGTTAACCTATCACAAATATTGTGTACCCCACAGTTTTTTTCCGGGTCGAAAGGGTTAAAGTGAACTCTATTCTATTTTGATTACATTTTCTAGGATTTATTCTTGAGTTTTTAGCATTTCTTGTCCTTGGTGGCCCATAGTTTAATTATATTTGGTATATACTTTAACCCATTATAAGCGAGTTCTAAAAAGAAAAAAAAATGGTCATAAAAACCCAAAAAACAGATGATACGAATACGTGTGAGCTATTCCCTGTTAAGAGTCTCGAAAATTATAAAATTGGGATATGAAAATAATAAAAAACCAGATCAAACAATGGCTTCAAACGCAACTTAATTTGGGCATGGGAGAGAAATAACCTAATCAACTAAAGCATGTACTCGAAAAAAAGTAGTCTACAAAAAACGGGTATAAAACGTTTAGTTTTTGACCAAAAAAAAAAAGAGAGCAATACATTTTTTGAAGGTCAAGGGTTTTTCTTTAAGAAGACGAAAAAGTTTGCTTATTTGGTTGAGATATTTGCAAAATATCGTAATTTTGAACTAACACCCGCCATTAGGCTCTACACATCACTTTGGGTGACCTGAGATGATACCTTGTTCCATTTTTGTTTTAGTTTCTTGTAATTTTTGACAACTTTACTTGTTTTTAGCAATTTTGTCTTCATTATAGCCCAGTATTTTCCAATCAGCCGAAGCTCAGGGCAATTCGATGGATTTGCATTTTTCAGTAGAACATTGACCCCATTCTCTTCGTACCAATTCATGGTCAATTTGCTGTAGTGACAACTGACTTTTAACTGCTATATTTTGCTTATAATTCCTTTTTGCTGCCAGTAGTTCTTTATATGATTGAAAATCTTTCTCTCTGCAAACTTTCTGTACTTTTCCAGGCGATATATGCACTTTTTTAACCACATCTCTAATGGAGATTCCAGTTTTTTCTCATAGGCACATTACACTTCTTTTGGTTTTTCCTCTGAGGTAAATCCTTTTTTTTTTTTCGAAACTTCCAAATTTCCTTTCGGAAGTTAATCGTTCACGCAAGCTACCGTTAATTTTGTAATATTTATACTTTATGCAATGTTTTTGTGAGACAAATGTGGAAAATCGTATTTTTTGTTCACAATTAAATCTAGCACATTTTCTTTCGATGAACTCATTTTGAAAACGGCATTAGGAAACAACGCCCAGTGAAATAACGCCCAAAAACAAAAACGAAATAACGCCCAAATTATTTTCATATAAATTTGGGAGATAATTATTTTGGAAATAATGCCCAAAAATTTGGGCTTTATTTCGTTTTTTTGGGCGTTATTTCGTTGTATTTTAAAAAAACGAAGTAACGCCCAAACATAAAACAAAATAACGCCCAAAAAATGAATGACGTAACAACGCTCAAAATGAAAACGAAATAACGCCCGAAAAAAACGAGACAAAGCCCAAATTTTTGGACTTTATTTCCCAGCCCAGGCGGTATTTCGTTTTTTTTTTTGGGCGTTATTTCATTGGGCGTTATTTGCTAAAGCATTTGAAAACTATTCAAAATTCTAAAAAACTAATGATTAACCCTCAGCGTACAATGGGGTTTTCGTGTCGTGCCATTTTAAAATGAAGCACAGGAGGGGGGGACACCTAGATGTAAAAAATATTTGAGGGCCCCTCTACATTACATCCAATCGGCGTAGCTATTGGCCGCTTGGTTTTTATTTTAAAAGTATCCAAAGTTGCGCGTGGGGTTACCGTCACCCCATTGTGCGATTCGTAGGAAAATCCCACACTTAGAAAAAATGTGTTTCTATCGAAAACCTTCGCTTTAACGCTGTTTTCATGAAAACTAGCGAGTCGCACAATTTTGAACATGCGAAGGTCCTCGTTCATAAAGCAACTGTCGATGGAGCTGGTACAACCTTTGTTAGCTCAAAGAATGGCTGCACCCAGTCTGCGCGCAAACTTGCGAGTTCTCGGGGTAATGTTTGTCACCGGTCCCATGCATCTTGAAGATCAAGTTATTCGAGATTGTTCGGTCAGTAATAGGATGTTGAAACAGAAGCGATGCCATTTGTGCCCACGTATTTTGGATCGCAAAACATACTTCAAATTTTTGGCTTGTCACGAGGATCATGTCGCAAAGATTTGTTGCGACTGCTCAAGTAATGTCATACCCGCAGCTCAAGAATACCTAATATCAATGATTTTGATGTACATATAATGATTTTGTTCAATAAATAAAAATTTGTGCAAATTTTCGTATCAAAGTCTATTGTCCATGTTTACTTTTCCACATTCAAAAATCAACTTTCCAATTAATTGTTGTCTGCATTTTTGTTAACTTATCGACTGTTTATGTATTCTTATCATAATTCGTCTCTATTAAAGAATATAAAACGATTTAACACTTACTTTCATGTCATTACAAAAAAAAATTTCCTGAGATGGTACATTGCATAGTTTTTAGGAACTTCAACAATCGTCAAAGTTCAATTGCTCAAGAAAATATACTTTTTGGACAGAATCTCAAAACTAGTTATTAAGTAACATTCCCCAACTCTTAACCTTTCCAGTGATATATATGTTGAAGCTGAAAAATGTTTTTATCAATTTTTAATCGATTTTTAAGAAAAACATGTTTTTCGAGGGAAAACATGTGAAAGTGTGCTCAGTTTTTGACCAAAAACACACGAGAATTTTTAGAAGGCAGGTATAAAGCATAGCTCATTGTTTTCCTGATCAAATTCCCTACAGAATAAAAAAATTATAAATCGACTCTGAAAAACAAAAGTTATACGCGATCGAAGTTACCCTCACCCCAATTGTACGCTACGGAAGTTTTTGGAGGATTGTACGCTGAGGGTTAAGAAATGTAAAACAAAGAATTCTTAGACGATTACATCTGTTACATTTGCTTTTACTGTTATATTTATCGCGACACGCTTTGTTTACTGCGACTACTTTTTTTTGTGTACATATCTCTGTGGGGAGCGCAAAACGGCATGCGAATAGTCTTTTAGACCAAAACTTGTCAAGTCAGAAGCTATTTAAATTCTTAGCAGAAAAGGTATATGTACAAATCTATACTTCACTTAAATAATATCAGGACAGATTTAATCATCACTCAGGTAAACGATTACTCTAAAGTCTGTCAAGAGTACAAGGAAACAAAACACCGTTTTTCGCTATTTTTAAAGTTGTAACGAGACGAAGGAAATTCTAATTCAAAGTTATGGTCATTTAGTGACGATATTATGAAATTTAAATCCAAAATAAGAAATAAAATAAAGCAAAAAAAGTAGTGTGTTTAAATTTCAAAACATTTTCTTAAAATCGTCATAACTTTGTCAGAAAAAATTGTAGATAATAGCTTGTATTGTAGATTGGGAATGCCTTAAAAAAGTATGGATCGGAACTTTTCACAATAAGAATATTCCCTTCAGCAATTAGAGTTTAACTGAATTTCGCACAAATATTAGGAATGGCCCGTGAAGGAATTTTCTAAAGTTTGGCGAATCCGCGGAAAAACAAGCAAATCTGCGAGAGTAGGTAATTTATATTTTGATACGGTATATGGTGTTGGGTTTTTAATTTTTGGCAAAACCAAAGATAATAAATTTACTAATTCTGTATTCACAAGGTTATGACCAAGCGCCAAACTGAAGTGATAATAGCTAATTGTCTCGGTTTAGAATATATTTATGTTATTTAAAAAGTTTAGTCTTTGATTAAGCGTGACTTTGTACTCTTATGAAGAGCACCAAAAGTTTGAGAATATTTTTTCGAATAATGGCGAATATACTAACTAGGTTAAAGCAAATCGGACACATTTTACTGGACATTTTCATTTTCGCATTAGTTTGCGCCGCTGAATTGATAACACACTTCAAGATTACACCACTCCAACGTGGTTTCTTCTGCGGTGATGAATCACTCGCATATCCGTTTCGTCCCAGCAGCATCAATTTGATTGCGCTATTTGCTATCGTGCTGACAGTGCCGACAACGTTAATTTTAGTCGTGGAGTTATTTAAGCGTTTTCCATTTTCGCTGAGCAGCGGAAAGAACAGGTCAACACAAGTACAACATCTCCTAGTGATGTGCTGCAAGCAATTTGGTTTCTATCTATTCGGTTTGGCCATAACGCTACTCGCAACGGACGTAGGAAAAATGGCAGTAGGACGCTTGCGGCCACATTTCTTTGCAGTTTGTCAGCCACAATTGGCAGATGGCAGCACTTGTGCTGATGCCAGAAATCATGGTATCTACATTGAAGATTACACATGTCGTAGTGGCGAAAATGTCACTGAGTATATGCTCCATAATTTGGGACAATCTTTCCCCAGCGGTTATGCAAGTATAATCTTCTATTCAATGCTTTATGCTGCCATTTATCTGCAGGCAACGTTGAGTACACGCAGCTTCAAGTTCCCAAGGCATTTGCTGCAGTTCGTTTTTGTAGCCTCTGCTTGGGTGGTGGCGCTAAGGCGAATCGG
Source organism: Calliopum simillimum (assembly GCA_951812925.1). Classification (NCBI taxonomy): domain Eukaryota; kingdom Metazoa; phylum Arthropoda; class Insecta; order Diptera; family Lauxaniidae; genus Calliopum; species Calliopum simillimum. Next base: position 27,530,548 of record OX638371.1, read on the forward strand.
TGATAATTGGAATCATTGTTCGGATGTTTTGTGCGGCGCGGTGTTGGGTTGCATTTTTGCAGTGATCGTAACAGTTTTTGTAGCTGATCTTTTTGAACGTAAACGTTATTCCATTCCTGGTGATTATGATACTGCTGCTAATGCGAACCGTGTTACGTCAGTTCCAAATGAGCCGCCAACGCCTGTATTGCCGTTGTACATAGCATCACAGTGTTTATGGACAGCAGGACCGCGCCGCTACTAAATAGAGTAAAAGAGGAGGAGGAAATTGGGTACGTTGCGTCTTAGAGCGATTTTAGTAATTTATTTTCTGAAAGAATTCTTTAAAAAGTTCAATTTGGTTTTTTATTATTTGTATTATGTTTATTTTAACCGAATGCTAAATTTCAAAATAAATAAAAATATTCCATTTAAATCTTTTGAAAAATTTATTGGCTGCTAGCTACAATAACAATTACAATTACAATTACAATTACAATTACAATTACAATTACAATTACAATTACAATTACAATTACAATTACAATTACAATTACAATTACAATTACAATTACAATTACAATTACAATTACAATTACAATCACAATTACAATTACAATTACAATTACAATTACAATTACAATTACAATTACAATTACAATTACAATTACAATTACAATTACAATTACAATTACAATTACAATTACAATTACAATTACAATTACAATTACAATTACAATTACAATTACAATTACAATTACAATTACAATTACAATTACAATTACAATTACAATTACAATTACAATTACAATTACAATTACAATTACAATTACAATTACAATTACAATTACAATTACAATTACAATTACAATTACAATTACAATTACAATTACAATTACAATTACAATTACAATTACAATTACAATAACAATAACAATTACAATTACAATTACAATTACAATTACAATTACAATAACAATTACAATTACAATTACAATTACAATTACAATTACAATTACAATTACAATTACAATTACAATTACAATTACAATTACAATTACAATTACAATTACAATTACAATTACAATTACAATTACAATTACAATTACAATTACAATTACAATTACAATTACAATTACAATTACAATTACAATTACAATTACAATTACAATTACAATTACAATTACAATTACAATTACAATTACAATTACAATTACAATTACAATTACAATTACAATTACAATTACAATTACAATTACAATTACAATTACAATTATAATTACAATTATAATTACAATTACAATTACAATTACAATTACAATAACAATCGCAATTACAATTACAATTACAATTACAATTACAATTACAATTACAATTACAATTACAATTACAATTACAATTACAATTACAATTACAATTACAATTACAATTACAATTACAATTACAATTACAATTACAATTACAATTACAATTACAATTACAGTTACAATAACAATTACAATTACAATTACAATTACAATTACAATTACAATTACAATTACAATTACAATTACAATTACAATTACAATTACAATTACAATTACAATTACAATTACAATTACAATTACAATTACAATTACAATTACAATTACAATTACAATTACAATTACAATTACAATTACAATTACAATTACAATTACAATTACAATTACAATTACAATTACAATTACAATTACAATTACAATTACAATTACAATTACAATTACAATTACAATTACAATTACAATTACAATTACAATTACAATAACAATAACAATTACAATTACAATTACAATTACAATTACAATTACAATTACAATTACAATTACAATTACAATTACAATTACAATTACAATAAAAATTAATTCTGCAACTTTTTTTTGCGAATGCTGTCGCAATGCATTGCAATTGGGGTTTCAGAAGGCAGCCAGAGTTTTGAATATTAGTAAAGCTTTCGTAGTCGGAGTTAGCTCGGGGGACTTAAAATTACCAAAACCGATTATCGGACAACGAGACTGTGGACTTCGGACAAGTGGTACCTCCCATATTTGCATATAATGCAACCAAATTTCACACAGTTATTAGATGAATTTTGATAAAAGGGTGTAGCACCTCCTATATAAGAACAGAAGCATCAAATATCATGCTGAGGGCATTATTTAGAGTGCTTCAGAAAAGTTAAAAAGATTTTATTCACCGCTTTATAAATAAAGAGATTTGGTTCTACCGCCATAAATCTGAATTAAAATATGAGTATAAGGATTGGTAGGAATCCTGCTCTTCGGCTCCAAAGCAAGTTTGAGTTCAGCAATGGTAATAGCAACAGTTTTTTGGGATGAAGGATTAAAAGAACAATAAACTCAGATTATGCAGATCGATAAAATATGGGGTTGTGATCGATACAGGCTAAGTGAGAATCATTACTGAAGGAATTCTTGCATATAGTCTGAGCTCGAATTCAGAATTTCCCATTCACGTATGGATTTTAAGATATACATGCTCGTATGAATTTAGAGTCAAAAAAAACTTTTTTGTTATTTTAGAGGAAACTAGTGGTACGGCGTTGCACGGGTTGTAATAAGAAGCCAGATTGCACAAAAAAGCTTATAACGAAAACTTTTTTTTATTTTTCAAACAATGTGCCACAAACAGATGCTCCGGTATATTTATTTTATCGGTAAAATTCCAAAAGTATCGCAAAATATTAAAATACACATTGAAAAAATCGGTAAGAGTTCAAGTTTTTGGAAAAACGTCCAAAATATCGGTAAATGTCCAAAAGTATCGATATACACCGAAGAAATCGGTAAAAGCCCAAATGTATCTAAAAACATCTTATATATCGGCAAAAGGCTAAAAGTATAGAAGAACATCTAAAATATAAGTAAAAGTCCAAATATAACAAAAAACATCCAAAATATCGGTAAAAGTCCAAAAGCTTCGAAAAATATTGAAAAACATCTAAAAAATCGGTAGAGGCCCAAAAATGTCGAAAAACATCCTAAAATCGGTAAAAGTCCAAAAGTATTGGAAAACATCGAAGAAATAATAATAATAATGCTTGATTGCTATTATTATGATAAGTGGCATGTTAAAGACTAAGTACTATATATAAAAAAATCAGTAAAAGTCCAAATAAAGCGAAAAAGATCTAATATATCGAATAAGATCCAAAAGTTTTGAAAAACATTGAAACACATCGAAGAAATCGGCAAAAGTCTAAGTTTATCGAAAAACATCCAAAATATCGGTTAAATTACAAAAAAGAAATCGAAAAACATCCTACATATTGGTAAAAGCCCAAAAGTTTTGAAAAATATTGAAACTTATTGGAGAAATCGGTAAAAGTCTAAAAACAAAACATCCAAAATATCGAAACAAAATCAAAAGTTTCGAAAAATAGTGAAATATTTACAACGAAGAAATCGGTCAAAAACCAGGTGTTTCGAAAAACATCCAAAATATCGAAAAAAGTCAAAAAGAATTGAAAAATATTGAAAAACATGTAAAACATCGTAAAAAATTCCAAAAATATTGAAAATATTGAGTTGGCATCACTGTCGAAATCACTTTCATTTTTGTTCTCATCAACAACACAACATCAAGAATAAAAAAAAAAAATATATGAAAGAGACGGAAAAAACAACAACAACACATAACTCATGGCGCAGCAAGCTAAAGCGACTGAAATGCAAACGATCATTTTTATGCAAGCATTGAATTTTGTTTGTCAACAACTTCATACTAAAAAAGAAAAAGTTTATCTTATAAAACCAAAAAAATAAGTATACAATCCTGTTCCTTACCACACGTACAACGTTTTTAAAAAAAATTATTTAAATCGGTTCGGTATATTTTGCACCAAATCGTTACATAGGTTTTTCATAGAAGCAATTTTATATAAATAGTATATGTAGAATAGAAATAATTACTGCAGCCTAAATCTAAAAGAATAGCCAAAAATATATTTTTTTCACTTAATTGCGTAACCTCAAATATTTCAAAACTCTGACGTGATGGGGAAATTTTAAGCTCCAATTCAGATTCTAAGCAGAAAGTTTTTTCAGAAAGGACAATCAACTAACCTGCAACAAAACCATCCCGGTATGTATTTAATTGGATGCAAAAACTCGTCAGACATTCGACTAGCACAGTTCAAAAAAACTATCGTTAAAATCAGTGAATCAAAGTACGACTTGTTACAACATTCACCATTTTCGCTAGATCTGGCTTCTAGACATCTAGCTCTGCTAATGCCACAAAAAATTCTTTCATGGAAAACGATTTTCATCAAACAAATAGGTACTTAAAAGCTGCCACAAAGGAGTATTTAGCAAATCTTCCGGAAAACCAAATGATGGAAGGTATAAATTAGAGAATTGTTGTAATAAGTGTATTGAAGTTGAATTAAATAAAATTAAAAAATATTATCATTTTCACAATTATTAGTTCAGTTTTTCATTTCCGACTTTTTGAGCTAGGTATTTTTATACAATATAAAAAGTATGAAAGTTATTAATAAGAAATCATTAAGTCAAGAAATATACTTAAGTTTAACATACAGAAAGTTAAGATATGCATAAATACCTAATTATATATTCGAACAGATTGTATTTATAAGCTGATACATACGTACACATGTGAATATATAAGAATATATCAGATAGTTTTTTCCTTTCGATTTTGCATATATATGTGCACACTTATTCATTAAATGAACATCTTAAAATTTTTAGCAACATCGCAAAAGAATTATTTAAAAACATGTCTAAAATTTACGATGAGAATTCAAATGCATTATATCAAGTTAATTATCAGTAGACTCTTCTTTTTTTGCAAAAACTTCCGAATATACATACATATGTATGTTTGTATATGTATGTGCATAGATAACCTGAAAACTTCAAAACAATTCGCATTTCATTAAGATACGCGATATGAAGTAAACAAAACATTGCAAGCAATTAAAAGTCCCATGTATGGAAAAAAAATCTCACAATAAGTTTTGGGGTTGCCCAGAAAGAAGCTGAAAAAGAACAAAAAAAAAATCCCATTCATTACAAAAAAAGAGTTACCAAACTGCTTCCAATATTGGACGGAAGAACGGTAACCACAAGCAACACGCTCGCTAATGAGACGCAAAAATAAACAAATTGAGAATGTGAGCAAGAAAGAGAATAACTATCAAGAGCGAAAGTGCAACGTTGCATAGTGTACGCAATATTATTACCGTCAGGACAAAATCTAGTTTATAATAGCATCTTGCTGAAAATAAACCAACTTAAATGTCGATCATAGGTTGTTTTAAATTATTTTTTTGTGTTTTTCGACCTATTTTCAGGGCGGTCAATTTTGAAAATTGTTAAATTTGAAATTAAAACAGTAAAAATATCGATGTTTCAAAATTTTAAAATTAAATCTCAAAATCACTTAAAAGTTTTACATGATTCCAGAGAGCACAAAAATACGTCTGCACTCGTCGCTATACCATTTGCTTACGGTCAGTACAAGTACATGTCAGAAGCGCATGACAGCTATACTTTGCTAGTTTGCCCGGAAAGGGGAATTTCCCACCTTACCCCACTTTACCCCACTACCAACTTTACTCCACACACCCCTGTATATAAAATGAAAGCATATTAAAATCTGAAGAATATAAGAGTAAGTAAGAAAAAATCGATGGACCGATTTTCGAAAAAATGTCAAAAAACCCTTAAAATTTTAGTGAAAAAATGACATTTAATAGAAAATTTAATTTTACTCATTAATGTTACGAATAATGAAAAATAAAATACACATACACATTATATATACTTAGGTATATCATGTATGTTTTATATGGCATAAAAAATGTATGTCCCTTAACAAAAAAACACTGAAAAAAATGTTTAAAAAAATTCTTTATTTTAAATTATCGTTAAAATAGGAATTAACACAGAAACTAGTAAGGGTGCAAAATTTGGCCTGGCCAAACATTAAATACCCTACACTGCAGTATTTTTAAAATTTTGCTCATATGGGAGGTGCCACGCCCTCTTGTCCGAGTCCGCCCAGTTTTTGTTCAGAGCTTGCATTTATAGTTTTTAGTGTCTGAGTGAAAAACGTTTTCAGTATAGCGTTTTGAAGCTCTTGTTTATATGGGAGGTGCCACGCCCTCTTGTCGGAGTTCGTCTAGTTTTAGCGTAGAGCGTGCATTTATGGTCTTAAGTATTTGAGTGAAGTTTCATTGGATTATCTCAAAAAAACTCTTTCAGTATAGCATTTTGAAACGTTTGCTTATATGGGAGGTGCCACGCCCCCTTGTCCGATTTCACCCAGTTTTTGTTGAGAGCTTTCATTAATGATTCTTATTGTCTGAGTCAAATTTGGTCCGAATATCTCAAAAAACGCTTTCAGTATAGAGTTTTGAAGCTTTTGCTTATATGGGAGATACAACGCCCTGTTGTCCGAATTTTCTCAGTTTTTCTCAGAGCTTGCGCTTAAAATTCTTAGTATCTATGAGTATTTTGGTTGCATTGACGTGAAAAATACTCCTGAAATTGCATTTTGAATATATTTTTTGTATGGGCGGTAGGCGTGTCCGTTGACCGATTTCGCTCATTTTCAATCCCCCGAGCTAACTTTGATGACGGAGGCAGCGTACCAAATTTCATTGAATTATCTTGTATTTCAACACACAGCCAGCCAGCCAGCCACTCAGCCAGCCTGCCAGCCAGCCAGCCAGACAGACGGACATGGCTATATCGACTCAGGAGGTGACGCTGATCAAGAATATATATACTTTTCTATATCTGCCACGCCTCCTTCTCTGCGTTACAAACGGAAGGACAAAGTGAATATACCCTTGGTGTAGGGTATAAAAATCAGATTTTTCTGCAAAATAAATCGAAGTAAAATATTTTCACCAAAATAATCTTGAAAAATATAGTGTGAAAAGTTCATAGCAAAATCTTGTACGCATAAAAAGTTATTCAAGGTCAAAAGCCGAAAATATCAGTTTTTTTCAAATATCACACTAACGGTTACATTTTCAGAAAAGTAGTTCTAGAAAATTTTGCAGCCCTAAAAATTTTCTATAGAAAAGACCTCAAAGTTGCTTTTGTGCGACTTTCAGCTTAGGAGATATTCCAATTAAAATATTTAAGCGTATATAGTAATATCTTGACTTTTAAATTCTCGAAAGCTGCGCTATTAATTATTATAAAAATCGTACTAAGTATGTAGAAATTGGATGACTTGAAAAAAACCTAGATGGTCGTCAGTCACAAAATAACCTCAGATTTAACCGTCGCACAGTGGTCCAAAATGCTATTCTAGCTGGTCATAAGTCTTTCTTGACTATTTTTAATACAATAAAATATTAGATTTTATGTATTTAGAGTAGCTGATTCCAAATCTGGAAATCATTTTTTAAAAATCAAAATGACGTATCCAAAATGACAGAAAATTTTCTTAAAAATGGGCGATAAGTTATATTACGACAAAATTGTGGCTACGGGGGTTTCTGAGGTCGCTGATTCCGAACTTGGGATCAACTTTCTTTAAAATGACGCACAATTTTCTCAAAAAATTATTATATTACGACAAAATTGTGGCTCGGAAAGTTTTTGAGCCCGCAGATTGCAAATAATGGATAAAATTTTTCGCAAACAAAATGGCGGAAAATTTCGGACTACATGTAATGTGGGCGTGTCCTTGATCCTATCAAGCCTATTTTCAGCTTAGAGCTCAGATATCAAATATTATTACTGTATACGAGGGCTGCTAGATATATTTCTGGCCTAATAATGAAAATGCAAATATTTATTGTCAAAAATGGTTTTATTGTGTTTCAAAGTATTTTCCAGCATGACTTATACACTTTTGCATGCGCTCAAACCAATTTTCGAAGCACTTTTCCCACTCCGATTGAGACACCTCCAAAACATGGTTTTTGAACGCTTCAGCAGCATCTTCTGGCGACGAAAATCGTTGACCACGCATTTTTTTCTTTATGTGCGGGAATAAAAACAAGTCATTGGGTGCCAAATCAGGGCTGTACGGCGGATTACCCATCAATTCGACGTTTTGACCGGTCAAAAAGGCGCTGGTTTGAGCCGATGTGTGAGAGCTCGCATTGTCATGGTGAACAATGATTCGTCTTCTCTTGTTCGTTTTTCGAATTTCTCCGAAGATTTCAGGCAAACAAATTGTGGTGTACCACTCAAAATTGACCGTCCTATGTTGTTCAAGCGGAACAGTCGCCACATGACCAGTTTTGCCGAAGAAACAGGCGACCATTTGCTTCGAAGTGCTTCTTCCACGAACAACTTTCGTTGGCTTTGGCTCGTCTTCGAAGACCCACACGGTCGATTGCTGTTTTGTTTCGGACTCATACACATAGATCCATGATTCGACACCTGTGACAATCTTATAAACGTCTTTTGAAGCACCGCGATCGTATATTTTCAACATTTCTTTGCACCAAACGACACGAGCCTTTTTTTGAGCGATTGTCAAATTGTGCGGGATCCAACGAGAAAAAAACATTTTTACGGCCAGGTGTTCATGCAATATCAAATGTATTGAAGTGGAACTAATGCCCAAAGATGCTTCTATCTCACGGTGTGTCACATGATGAACTTGCATTATCAGTTCACGCACGGCATCAATGTTCTCAGGCACAACGGCCGTTTTTGGACGACCTTCACGGAATTCGTCTTTGAGCGAGCGTCGGCCACGATTGAATTCATTAAACCAGTTTTTCACAGTGCTATAGGATAGTGCTGCATCGTCATACAAAGATTTAAGTTCATTGATGCACTCTTGTCGTGATAATCCACGTCGAAAGTTGTGAAAAATGATTGCACGAAAATGTTTACGAGTTAATTCCATTTTTTTGCCAAATTGATTTTTTCAAGTCACTGTAAACAACACAAATGATGGTCGTACGTTAAAACGTTCTGAGTACGTTTATGCTAAAAAATGTCAAACTTTCCAAAGGCAATGTCAGATTGCACCTAGCAACACTTAGTGTTGCCTAGGCCAGATATATATCTAGCAGCCTACGTATCAAATATTCCCGAAGTTATGGCGATTTAAAATTTTTTTTAAAGATTTTCGGAAGAAATTTATGTTTTACGAATTCATCGAGTTCAAGGCGCGAAATTTCAGAGATGGTATTATTTCTTGGTATTTTAGTACTTGAAATATGTTAATAAGATATTTTACTTTGAATTTGTTAAGTAATACTATTACTTTGGACACATGCATTTTTAGACTTTTGACCGGCTTGAACCCTTTTATTGACCACTGTGGCCGTGCATACTCTTTATTTTCGAAAATATGAAAAAGCAAATTCAGCAAGTTTCTTGCTGCTTGTACGCCTTCAGTGGAGTATGAGCTTAAGTTGTCCCTGCAATTATATTATTTCGAGCACTGTACAATTGGATAATATTTGGGAGAACACCAATAGCAGCAAATAAGTAGCTTGGTGTCGAGGAGAAAAATAAAACTGGTTTTTGTGCGAAATGACAAACCCGTATTTCTCGTGGAATTCAAGCAAACCGACAACAGACAGACAAAACCCAAAAGCTGATACCTACCTCTAAATGCAGTGGGGGGTTTTGAGGGATAAGCACACGCTAAACAGCTGTACATGCAAACAACGCAACACAACCATGGTTACTAACGCGAATACTCAGTAAGCGGCTTTCGACGTCAAACCCATAGTGATGATAGCTAACTGTCTTGGCCAAAGTAAAAATTTTAGATTTTTACAAATTTTAGTCTTCGATTAAGCGCGACTTTGAACGCTTGTGATTATAGCGGGCGCGCAACCAACGAACAAAACGAACAAACGCTTGAGAGAAATTTTTTTTCCAAATCATCGTGAACATGTCTGCCAAATGTAAGCAAATTGCACGCATTGTGCTGGATATTTTCATCTTCGCCCTGGTCTGTTTTGCTGAATTCGCTGCATACAGCTGGTTTTCGACATTCCATCGTGGTTTCTTCTGCAACGATGAGTCACTCGCATATCCGTTTCGTCCCAGCACAATTGGCCTGAAGGCGCTGATCATTATCGTGCTGACAGTGCCGACAGCGGTGATTTTAGCCGTCGAATTATTCAAGCGCTTACAAGTGCCATCTTCGTTGAGCAGCGGCAAAAAGTCAACGAATATACAACGTCGCTTAGTTGCCTGCTACAAGCAAATTGGTTGCTATCTATTCGGTTTGGCCATAACGCTACTCGTAACAGAAGTGGGCAAATTGGCAGCAGGACGTTTGCGGCCACATTTCTTTGCAGTTTGTCAGCCCATATTGGCCGATGGCAGCACTTGTGCTGATGTCAAAAATCATGGTATCTACATTGAGGATTACACCTGCCGTGGTGGCGAAAATATCACGCAGCATGTGCTCCATGAATTGGGACATTCTTTTCCTAGCGGTCATGCGAGCATCTTCTTCTATTCAATGCTTTATGCTGCCATTTATCTGCAGGCAACATTGAGTACACGCGCCTCCAAATTGCTCAAGCATTTGCTGCAATTCATTTTTGTGGTTTTCGCTTGGTTTGTGGCGCTAACGCGCATCGCTGATTATTGGCATCATTGGTCGGATGTTTTGTCCGGCGCTGTTTTGGGCACCTTCATTGCAGTGATCGTTACAGTTTTTGTAGCTGATCTTTTTGCACGTAAGCGTGGTACGCTGCTGTTCGGCGGTAGTGGCGGTGCTATCACTGGTGATTATGTTGTCGCTGATGAGAATGGTGGCGTTATGCCAGTGGCAAAAGCGAATTCTTCACCATCGCCAGCGTTGCCGTCGTACACATTCGGTATGCCATATCTGCAGAATGCGTATGGACAGCCGTATAATAACTATGGTTATGTGCCATAAGGAGGAGGAGGAGGAGGGTGCGCGAAGAGGCACTTTCAAATGCAGCAAGTGAAATTGGCGTGCATGCTGTACGAGAGAAAGTTGCGTGTTTAGCATTTTAGTGCGGTTTTAGTTAAATTCTTTATTTTACTGAACGAACTGTATAAAAGATTTTTATTTTTAATTTAATTTTTCGTTTTTTTATTTATTACGTTGTATTTTAAGCGATATTATTGTCGTCGACTCGAATAAAAGTTACTTTTTTGAAGTAATTGTAATCATTTGCAATTTTGTTTCTTTTAGATCTTTTGATAATGGTAAGTTTATTTGAACATTTAGTGGTTTTAATGAGATGCCTTTTTAAATACAAATTTTAAGATATTAGCTTTTTTTTTTTTCAATTTCATTGTCCAATCCCGCCGAATTTTCATATAAAATTTGCTAGACACAATATACGAGTTCATCCAAGTACATGTCGAGTTTCATAACTATAGTTTCCACAAGTTCAGCTACGCTGCCTTTAAAGTTTTTGCTGTATCCCGTCACATTAACAACTCTCGTCCATATACATTACATTAGCTCTTAGACCAGTAAGAGCGTCTAAGGAAGATCTTCATTAAAACTCAGTTATTTTGTAAACTCAAATTTTTTTCGGCTCAAACCGGCAAAGGCCTTTTCAAAAACGTTCTTTCTTCTCTTTCAACTATTAGCAAAAAGACTTCGGAATCTTGGTTTTTATACAAAAATTAACGTGCAGCAAAAATTCCCATAATAAAAATCTGATATTTCTGTCTTGCCACTGGAAGGGTTAGGGAGCCTTCTTCCACAAAAAATAATTTACTATTGAAATTTGCAGATTCAAAGGATTGGCATATATATATGGGTAAATCTCCGAAAAATGTACCAAAACATACCTTTTTTGTCCCCACCTATTTTTATTTTTTTATCACTTGAAGGTAGAGAATATGATGACCTGAACTTCTGGAACATTTTTAAGAAATGAACATAAACTTCCAGTGTTACCATATGTTTTTTTTAAACAAAAAATAAAATTTTAATCTCAAAACGCTTGAATAATCTTTAGAAAAAATCCAACATAAATTTTTAAGGTTGCCAGATGGCTGTTTTCGAAAATTTATTTTAAATCTGCCTTTTTTTTTACGAGTATATACTTAAACCAACGCTCTGGGGATAGCCCCTATAAATGCAATGCACCGAGTTGATTTGCAGAAAAGGAAATGGGTTAGGGGGATGGGGGAAAAGAGGAGTAGTGTCGATGAACATTTTCCTTGAATCTACCGATGCCACAGCTGCCGGGAAAAACGCTCGCAGGGAGATTATTCCACAACTTGATCGTGCGACCAAAGAACGAAAGAACGAATTATGCGATGTTCTATTACACACCGTTGCAACACAATAGGAATGGGCCTGCTGAGACGCCCGAGTGCTTCGAGAAAATATACGAACTGACGGAACCAGCCCGTAAACTTCTCTTGAGCACATCCCATGATAATATCTATAAAAAAGGGTAACACACCCAACGTTACGACGGTGTTAAAGAGAGTCAACAGAGGATACAATAACCGCATCCCCAATCAACTTCATCTCACGTCGTTGAACTCTGTCTAGCAGCTCCAAAGTAGTTTTTGGAGCCCCGGCCCAAATGTGCGAATTGTACTCTAGCTTAGGTGTAATATAGGCGAAATAGATAGTCGGAAGATCAACAGGAGTGAAGAATTTCTTACACCGTTTAAGATAACCTAAGCACTTGGCCGCTTCTTTCGACACATCGAATACATGATCTGTCCACCTCAGATCAGCTTGAATCGATATGTCCAGAACGTCAAGAGATGTTGATCTCAGAATATCTACGCCGGTCATATTGAGGGGTGGAGGGGGACAATCCACTCGTCTGTGAGACAACAGACAGCATTGGGTTTTGTTAGCGTAGAATTCGACCCGATTAGCTCGACCCCACTCGGAGATTGTTTTGAGGTCATTTGTGAGTGTGTCATTCATATACCGCCTTTTTCTCTCAATCTCCTCAGAGCTTGGACGCTTTTTGAAGCAATATGAATGACAAATACTGCTGTCATCTGCAAAGGAGTGGATTGGATTAATGGTCGATGACAGAAGGTTATCGATGAAAACAAGAAAAAGATACGGGGATAGGACCGAACCCTGGGGAACTCCAGCGTTAATGGAGTATTCATTAGATGTGAAACCGTCTACGACAACACGTACAGAACGGCCACTGCAAAAGCTCGTTATCCAACGAGCGAAGGAAGGTGCCACGCCTTCTAGTCCGAGTTCACTTAGTTTTTCCTCAGAGCTTGTGCTTACTATCTCTTGCATTTGTGTGTATTTTCCTTCTGTAATTGCTATTAATTCTCTTATTATTGCATATTGAATATATTTTTGTATGGGCGGTAGGCGTGTCCGTTGACCGATTTTTCTCATTTTCAATCCCCCGAGCTAACTTTGACGACGGAGGCAGTACCAAATTTCATTGAATTATCTTGCTCAGTTTTCCCAAAAAGTGTATTTCAACACACAGCCAGCCAGCCAGCCAGCCAGCCAGCCAGCCACCCAGCCAGCCAGACAGACAGACGGACATAGCTATATCGACACAGGAGGTGATGTTGATCAAGAATATATATAATTGTCTATACCTGTCACGCCTCCTACTATGCGTTACAAACGGAAGGACAAAGTGAATATACCCTGGGTGTAGGGTATAAAATAATGAAACAGGTATAGCCTGTGATTTTTGCTAATAAGCAATACATTGTTGATATTATGTTTAATAACTGTATTAAGTATAATTTTTTATTCGAAATAATGTCAAATCCATTTCGAGACTAAAAACCATACAAAATATTTATATATATATAAAAAATTTTTGATTGGCCTCTAAATGATCTTTAAAAAACGTTCGAAAAATCCTTTAGAACTTTAAAATTTTCAGGAGAAATCATGGAATTTCAAAAATTATTTATTTAAATAAGTCTAGTATAGAAAAATTAATCGATATATGAAGCTAATGAAAAAAAGTTATTTTTAGAAATTTTTTAAAAGCTGGCATTCAATTGAAAAGTAGTTTTGGTTTTGTGTGCCACTTTAATGTACATTCTCGTTAGATATTTGTATAGTATTCTTGCATAATGATTTTAATCATGTATCATTTAATCCGACGTTGTTTGCATAATTGAAAAAAAAAAAAAAAAACTAAGAAAAAACCATTTGCCGATTAAGTGTGATAATAACAGAATTCAAATGACTCACCTTTTACTGAGCTTAAGCAAAGAATTTTTATTTAAGCATCTTCTTGTCTGATGTGTAAAACTTCCCTCAAAAACGTCATATAAAAAATCTTTGGTTGGGTTTTATAATAAAAAAAAAACCTATTTTTTATGGATGACGCAATTCATTTAGCAGAAGAATTTCAACAAAATTTTAACCACAGAAAGAAATTATCACGCAATTAAAATAACTAAAACGTCATACCTTTGAAATTGTGGTAGCTAAGTTTAGTAAGATAAGTAATGAAGTATAGGAAATATGTAGATGAAGTTTAACAAGATTGGAACTATAGACTCGGATTGATAGCTTGTAGTAGGTTTGTATGGAAATATTCAAAACTACATATCTATCAATTCATTACGTTTCCAGAGATCGTTTACCGATTTTCAAAGCTTAACTCAACATACCTATAGGCAATATCTAAACAAAAACTTCAACCGATATTTAGCCGCCACTAAGAGCTTTTAGCTTAGATTTTCACGTAGAATCCGAAAATTAAGAGGACTAGCTGCGCAAACAATTTATCGATCAGCTTCAGTGCAAGTGTTTCCCTCGCGCGAATTCGGAAATTATTCACGAATATTCGCAAAAACTATGCTATACGTATGTACTTTATGGTAGCGAAACATGTGATACAACAAAAGTCATAGAAAGTAGATAAAATACTACCAATACAAGCGATGGTCTTAGTAACCCCTAAAAGTTTAATGATTTTCCTTCGAGAAATATTTGCAGCGTCGGATAGGTACTGTAAATTTTGAATCAAACTATCTCTCCTCTGGGTAACAGACGATATAGAGGTGGAAATAGAAAAATGAGATAGCTAGACGTTTGTATGATCGGTATTTTTTTAGTCAAATATATTTTTGAATATTATACAGGGCAACAATAGATTTCCGGCGTTCATTTTTCTAGCTGATTACAATGATTGTTGATGTTGATCGTCGAATAAGTATTAGTTCCCGAGATATAATATCCTTGCTTTAAATCCAAGGATTGCTGTTTTGAGGCATAATTGCATTCTTACAGTAAAGGGAGTGTTACACTTTTGTGAATGGCTTTGGATGACCATAAACTTTCTCATAAAACTTTACCTTTAAACATTCCCATTGGATAATTACTTTTCTAAAAATTATCTATTGAAGAAAAGAAATGTCAACTCCATACAAAGTAATTTAGTTTAGAATTGAGTTCTTGAAAATAAATACTCCGGTTGACAACTAGAGATATTGCCGAGCAGAAAACAAAGGGCTCTTGATGTAAGAAGATTATCGAATGAGCATTCATAAATACTTTTTGCATGATTTGCTATGCGTGGTTGGGAAAAGTTTATTTTTTTTAAAGAACTCTTAAATATGCAAAGAGGTAAATCTCCGAAAAATGCACCAAAATATGCCTTGTTTTGTCCCCACCTATCTTTTGAATTTTTTTATAACTTGAAGGTATAGACTATGATGTGTTTAACTTCTGGAACATTTTTAAAAAATTAACAGAAACTTTCAGAGTTGCCATATGTTATATACCCTACACCGAGGGTATATTCACTTTGTCCTTCCGTTTGTAACGTAGAGAAAGAGGCGTGGAAGATATAGAAAAGTGCATATATTCTTGATCAGCGTCACCTCCTGGCTGACTGGCTGTGTGTGGAAATACATTTTTTGGGAAAACTAAGCAAGTTAGCTCGAATGATTGGAAATGGCCGAAATCGGTCAACTGACACGCCTACCGCCCATATAAATAATATATACAAAATGCTACTTTTGAATTATTTTTCACTATAATGCAACCAAAATACACATAAATACTACGACTTGTAAGCGCAAGCCCTCAGCAAAAACTGGGTGAATTCGGACAAGAGGGCATGGCACCTCTCATATAAGCAAAAGCTTCAAAACGCTATATTGAGACCGTTTTTAGAGATATTCGAACTAAATTTTACTCAGACACTGAGAATTATAAATGCAAGCTTTAAGCAAAAACTGGATAAAATCGAACAAGAGGGCATGGCTCCACCCATACAAGCAAAAGGTTTAAAACGCTATACTGAAAACAGTTTTTGAGATAATCCAACCAAATTTCACTCAAATACTAACAACTATACATTCAAACTCTAAGAAAAAACTGGGTGAATTCAGACAAGAGGGCGTGGCACCTTCCATATAAGCAAAATTTTCAAAATACTGCTGTGTAGGGTATTTTATGTTTGGCCAGGCCAAAAGTAACACCCTTACTAGTTTTTTGTTAGTTTCGCTTAAACCATTTATTTAAGAAAAAACAATTGAAATTTTGTCTTAAAACACTTAAATAAACTTTTTGGAAATCCAAACATAAATTTTTAGGGTTGCCACCTGGTTATTTTCGAAAAATTTATGTAATTCTTAATTTTCTGGGCTAAATTAAAATCTTCTTTTCATATACTATATGGTTTAAGCGAAACTAACAAAATAAAAACCAGGTGGCAACTGCGAAAGTCTTGCAAAATTTTAAAAAAGTTTATCTGTGCGTTTCTGAAACCAAAACTTCAATTTAGTCAAAAAAAGTAAGAATTATATAAGACTTTCGAAAATAACCAGGTGGTAGCCTGGGTGGTAAAATTTCAAAAAAGTTTATCAAAGCGTTTCTTAAACCAAAAATTTCAATTTAGTCAAAAAATAAGAATTATGTGAATTATGAATTTATTTATATGTATGGTGTAAGCAAAACTAACAAAAAAAAAAAAAAAAAAGCCAGGTGGAGGGTTACTAAACGGAGGATGACGAAATATTGCCTGAAATCGACGGAGAATGACAAAATATTGCAAAAACAGTAATATCACAATAAAAATAGCATTTTTTTTAAGCTGAAACTGATAAAATAATACATTTAGTAATATAAAAAAAAAACTTACGCGGAGAAAAAAAAAAAAAATACACACAAGCACTCACTTTCGAAAAACCAAAACTGACTTTACTGAAAATACAATAAATCTCCTTTTTCTCTTCACTTCCAGTTCCCTTAAAATTTACAGTTAGATTAAAAAAAACTGAGTGGAGCTAGTCTAAATCCAGGGACCAACTTCTATAAATTGTACTTTTTTTGGAGAATCCCCCGTTTGCATATCGGTATCAATTTTCGGAAAAAATTTATAGCACCAATCGTTGGGGAAAGGTTGAAAACAAATTTTGGAAATGACCAGAAGTGTTTCTGGGCCTTCATAGCGTCCGTTTTGAGTCCATTTTTATAAAAAAAAAAGAGTTCTGCTCTAATCGATTAGAAAATATTTTAGCAGCGCGCTGCAGCGAGGCGAAGAATAGAGAATAGGGTTGGAGAATACGTAAGTTGCCGGCCATCTAACATAACAATTTTTTTGGCAAATGCTAGTTCAAAGACTTAGAATATATTCAAAATGTATTTTCACAAAGGCATTAGGCAAATTTCTTACATACGACTTTACTAATCTTTCAGGTTTTTTTTAAAAAAAAAAAATAATTTCAAATGCGACATTTCAATCTTTTCACGTGGAGAACCAGTTTAGTGTGGTGAACTATCAAAATGCTAATAATTTTTGATACCAAACAATCACCACAAGATGCTGTAAATATGAGAGACTTAATCAAAAAACATAAAAAAGAATTAAACGGGTTGTCGAGGTACAAAACAAACAAACAAATTATCAAAATCCATTGTATTTTCTATGCATAATATTGTGATTTTTGAAAGGTACCACTTTAATAAAGCCCAACAATCGAAAAACGAACCTACATACAAAAGCCATTGTCTAACAGCGCACAGTTAGGAATTTTGAATGGATTCAATGGAACAAAACAAAAGATGAATCTTTTTACAAGACACACACTCAGCATGAGGAGGAGGAGGAGGTAGAGCTGCGGGGTAAAAGCACAGTTTTATACGATTTGCATTAATTTAAATAAGCATGTTGGGAACTCATCATCAGAACAGACTGACAAAAGTGTGAAGACTCAAGTTAAGAACTTTGAGTGGCAGAACAGTTTACAACGGCGACACCTAACAAACGGACGCTTACAATATGCCATACAGCACAACCTATTCGTATCCGTATTCTTATCCGTTGAAATATACGAAAAAATCGCGTTCACTACGTCAAGTATGGCGCATTATAATCGATATCCTAATCCTGCTAAGCGTCGGTTTGCTTGCGAATGTTGGCTTGGACTACGCACTACCGGCAACATTGCAACGTGGATTTTACTGCAACGACGAGACATTACAGTTACCATATCGTAGCTCAGATTATCTAGAGAAACCATTCTATTTGGGCATTTTAGTTTTGGTATTGCCCATCGCTGTCATCGTCATTGGTGAGCTGTTGCGTGCCGCTTGCAATAATAAACAGGTTGTTGTCCAGGGTTATCGCATACCACGTTTTCTTGTCGAATGTTATCGTCTTGTTGGCATTTACCTTTTTGTGCTGGCGTTGGAGGAGATCACTGTACGTTTAACGACACAAATGATTGGACGTTTGCGTCCACATTTTCGTGATGTTTGTCAGCCACAGCTGCCGAATGGCAATGCTGCTTGTGCCAATGATACAATGGAGTTTGCGTTTCAAGTGGTCGAATACAATTGTACCGTGAAAAGTGCTTCGATGGATGTACTCGCTGAAGTGCGTCTTTCGATGCCAAGTCGCATAGTGGCACTCGCTTGGCATAGCATGTGTTTTGTTGTATTTTATCTGCAGGCGCGTTTGTCCACACCTGCATGGCGTACTTTACGTTTAGTGCTACAATTTTCGGCGCTAATTTTGGCCGCACTGGTAGCGCTGGAGTGTGTGCACAAAAATGTACATCATTGGAGTGATTGTCTAGCTGGTGCCCTTATGGGCGTGGCTTTTGCAGCGTTTGCAGCATTTGCAGTGGCGAATTTGTGTGAGCGTGAAGTAGTGGAGAAACGTATGGGCAGTGGTTCACATTTTGCCTACAGTGATGTCTATAGTGTTTATGGGGTGCTGCCGCGACGCAGAAAGTATTATAAGTGATGTTTGGCATTTATTTTAAGGTTAAGGAAGTCGTTTATAAGTTATAAAACAATAAAATTATATTAAAAAATTTTAAAGATTTCTGTTTTTTAGATTCTTTGAAGAAACAAAAAAAAAAAATATTACCAAAAAAAGAGTTATCCATGGAATCAAGTTGTTGCACAGGCAAGGAAGGCTTTTTACGGAAGTAACTTATAACATTTGAAAGTCGAATAGTTGGAAGAGCTCAGTATGAAATTAAGCCCAAAGCCTAAGCATGAGCCTATAAACATAGCAATCTAACACATAAAGGTTTTCCACACCTAAGTAGTTTAACCTTTTCTACATCATTGATCTTTTTCCACAGCAAGCTAAACTTTTTACAAATCAAAAAAACACATTTAATCAAATCAAATTAATCTTTTTATAGATTGAATTGAACTTTGCAAAAAAATATAATAAAAATGATATATATATCTGGAAAATATGTAATTTTTTTTCTGGAAAGGGTCTTCTTAGATTTGCAAAAGGATTAATTCGAATAAAAATTGCACAAATTTGTTTTGGAAAAGTTATATCTTGGAGTGGAAACACTGTATTTCGATTTTGGAATAGTTCATTTTGACATTTGTTATAGAATTCCGAAATATGAATAGTTTTTTTAAAGTTTCAGATTAAACTCTTATTCGAAAAATAGAGAAATAATGCGAAACTCGATAAATGTTGAAAATATCAAAAAAAGTTTAGGAATTTGAAAAATGAAAGATGAAAAATTTTCAAGAAGCCAAAAAAATTTTAAGGATGTTGAAAACATCGAAAAATATTATGGAAGTCGAAAAATGTTGAAATAAAGAAATTTGGAAAATTTTTGAATAATTGAAAGAATTTTGAAACATTAAGAAAGTTTCATAAAACTGATATGTTTGAAGGAATAGCAAATATAAATGTGTTCATAAAATATTTCCATAGTTGAAAAATGTTGACTGAATCAAAAAGTTATGATATATTCCAAAAAATTTGACAAAATCGACACCGATAAAATCGAAAAAAAGAAAGAAATTTTAGGACTCAATTTTTTAAGGCGAAGCCTTTTTTTTTAGATAAATAATACTAATAAACTATATATAGTAGGTTAGGTAATTGGAAAAATAATGAAAAAATCGTAAAATATCGAATAATAGTAAAAATTGGAAAGTATTTAAGTAGTCAAAAAGTAAGCCAAAAAAAAAAATTTGAACAATTTTATATAAAAAAACTTGGATAATAAAGTGAATAATTTTTAAAAATTTAAACAAAATTTAAAACCAAAAATTTTAATACGAACGTCGAAACATTTTCAAGTATAACAAAATGTTAGAAATGTCGAAAAATGTTGAAATTTTGAAAAAGTGTTAAAATTTTGAACAAACAATTTAATTTCAACAATGTAAAGAATTTTGCAATTCGAAGATTTTGGAGGAGTAAGAAAATGTTAAGGAATGAAAAGAACATTTTAAAAAATCTAAAATTGCTTAATAAGTGCAAAAATATTTTGACAAAGTCATGAAATGGTAATTAATCCAATAAATATGGACAATCCAATCCAATAAATATTGTTATAATCCTAAAACTGAATAAGCGGAAAAATGTTAAAAAAATTTAAAAGATAATAAGGGTATTCCTTAAATTATGTAAATGCCTCATAAATAACTTCGTAAGATCGTAATACACGTAGTTATCAACACTCATGCGAACTCTTCACCCCCAAAAAAGTTGTAAACTCTCTCTATACAAACAAAAACCACCCCTTATTGAAAGTTTACCTTAAGAGTATATAGGAAACAAAAAAAAAAAAAAAAAATTTTTTTTGGACCACTCTTAAATTAGCCCAAATGGACGTTTCGCCATAACTTCAGCAAGTGATGTCCCATGTTCAAAAATTTTATTTTATTGTTAAGGGCTTAAATAGCTTTTTTAATTAAGGCCTAATTAAGCCCTTTACAATGATATATAATTTATAAACATCCTGCATCAACTGCCGAAGTTATGGGAAAAATACGATTTTGGTTTTGAAAGTGACCAAAACTATGATTGAGTTTGGTCATTACAAGAAACAATTTGACCGAGAAGATTGAACTCACCCATTCTATCGTTGTATTGCCACCTGGGTAAATGGGTCCCGTCGTGGCATAAAATACGCTCTGCTGTATTCAGATAATCTAGACCAAAAGGAATTGTCCTCTACAAGACCCATATCTTATATGTGGGAATTGAGTCTTCAGTGTACTGTAATTATTTCGGTATAGATTTTAATATTTTCTCGCCTGAGGTTTGACGTTTTTTGGTTGGATTAGTCTTTCGCCTGGCACATACTTTCTTGATTTCCCCAGTAGTTGATTAAGTTATTATCGTCCAATCCCGAACGAAGTGATTTTGGTAGCTATTGTTCACTTCGCAGAAGAAAGTATTGCATGAGCTTCTATTGGCTGGGGAATCTTTCCTTTCAATGCCTTTTTGTATTTTTTATCCTGGTATCAAGATTAGAGTCACATCATTATTTTTGGAATGGGCTTGAAGAAGTCCAAAGAATCCTTAGATTAGCTTTGAGTGTATTCAAAATGCCGTTAAATATTTAAGAGTCACTTGAATGTTCAAGAAAACACACATTTTTTAGTGCCAAATATGCCGCAACATAGTTATTCTACGACACATGCATAACTCTACAATGAAAAATGTTTGCTTAGTACCCTTTGACTACTCATGTACACAACTGAGTCACTAGCCTTAAAGGGTTGCCCAGGGCTAACCGTTGGACTAATGTTTTTAGTTAAGGCACACAAATACCTACTCTTTAAAACTGTGGAAATTCGAAACAAATTATTTTAGGACAATAAATAATTAAATGATTAAAATGAACGCGTGTTAAAATTTTTACCTTGAAATATTTTTAAATCGTGGACAATGCATCAATGATTAGGGGAACTGATGCTATTGTGGTATAGCTAATGTTTAGGTAGAATTTGAAAGACAACCGTTGGATCAATTTCAGCCAAATTTTTCTATTCTGGCTACAGAATATATTTCATTAAAAAAAGTTATTGAGCAAAATCTGAAAAAAGCCAAAAAAGCTGTTTTCAAAAAGTTGGCAGGTAATGTGGTATATATGGTGGCGCAATGTGGTATATATACTGATCAGTACTTGTAAAGTAGGCTAATAATGTGATACGTTTTAGTAGGGTAATGTAGTATACTTAACCATACAACCAAATATAAAGTTTGAAAGGTATGAAATAAGTTCATAATAACATTTACATTGGTTCTCAAACACATAGATCTTATTAAAAAATAAACAGCCATCAAATAATTTTAAGAATATCAAGAAATGTTCATATACCACATTTGCCCGACTATACCACACTGGCCAATTTTTAAAAATTGCAAAATTGTAAAAATTAAATTGGAAACTTTGTGAATTTACGCAGTTAAACACTGACTTCGCAAAATTTTTCACTTACCTTAATTAAATATAAATAAAACTTCCACAGAAAAAAACTTTTTCTTAGCAAAATTTTTTTGCGAAAAATGCAGAAAAAAAAATCTATCACATGCGATTTACTTTTCGTTCAACTGACATCGGAAAAATTTTGTTTGGTCCATGACAGCAACACATCCCTGGTTTTTCATGTTTTCTGATAGGATAAAAGCATTGACGTTCGCAGGTTCTTTCCCAAATCGGAGATATGCGACCATACCACATTGAAAAACTATACCACAATAGCACCAGTTCCCCTATATGTCAGGAAAAAAAATTATAAAATTTTACTCGCTCATATTTAAAAAAATTATTCAAAATATGTAGTATACCATGGGAGTGAAAGGGTTGAAACATCTTTATATTGGCTGAGCTTTTGCCACATTGTTTTCTGAAAGCCAAGGGCCTGTACAAAGTTACACAGTAGTATTTCGGTACAAAATTGAAACTTCAAGAAGGAAATAGAATCACAGCTTAATTTTACAGTTCTCGTTCGGAGGTATCTTATCAAAAATACTGTAGAATAGAAATGTTTTATTTAGATTAAAATTGTTTGAAAAATGTTGCTTTGTTATACTTTATGACTTAAAGAAAGATTTTTACGACCTACAATCATGAGAATCTTTTTAGAGAATCAATTTCAAGTTTATTTTATTGTGAACCCCACCTGTGTTAGGCTTCAATTAGCATTAAGCATGTTAGTGATTATATAATCAGTTAGTTAATTTTTTTGCATTTAAATTAAACGACATTTTATTAATATGAGACAAAAGCTTTGCTAAAGCTTTTTTTGTGGAATCTGACCAAAAGAGCTTTAACATCCACAATTTTACTACAAGTGACAAATAACAGCGTAGATATGGCGACACGATCGTTTTGAGGTTTTATTTTTTCCAATGCTGAAAGCATTCTTTCGACAAGTGTTTTTATACAGACCAACAAAAACAAGAACACAAACAACAACAAAAAAAAATGTTTCATTGTGCCATATAATACACAGATATTTGATTGAGCAATTACAATAATAATAGTAACAACAACAACAACGGTGTAAACACCTTCAGTAAGCAAGTTTTGCGACAATTACTACAGATTTACAGTGGCCAAGTTTTTTAGTTTTTTATATGAAGATTTAGATTAAAAGCATAATAACATTTTTGAACACATAAGGGATAATCATACGTCGATTCGATTTCCGATATTATTCTGGAGAGCATATATTTCAGAAGTAGTAGATTTGTTATGGGGCACTTTGCCGAATGGTCTCAAGTAAAACTCAAAAAAATCGTATGTGTCACATGGTGAGGGAAAGGGTTTTAAATCTAAATCGAGTTTCAGGACCTGTTATGTGGCCGTAGTGAATGACTTTGACTCGGTTCTTTGCCTTAGACTCAACATATTCGCTTGATTTTTTTTTTTTTTTGCACAAGATTTTCTTTTTCTTTTTAAAGTGGGCGGTGCCCCTAAATGGAAAAAATGCTCTCATGACTAAAATGCTGCATAGATTTTTTTAAATTGGTTTGTATATAGTGTTATTCTAAGGAACAATAATTTTATAACCTTTATTTTTCTAAGTGTTAAGCTTCCATGCACCTAAGTAAAAAACAAACGCTCTCAAGACTAAGCTGCTCAATTGATTTCTATAAAATTCAGTTTGGAGATAGAATACACAAAGGATATATAAAACTGTTTGTTTTTAAGTAAGCGGTGCCATGCTACTAAATAGAAAATGACGATACCTAAGTTCACAAATTAAAAGCAAGTTTTATGAACTTAGAGTATAACTACAGTCCAATGTGTTTCGTTGCATTTTGATACGCTACACCCAGGGTATATTCACTTTGTCATTCAGTTTGTAACGCAGAGAAGGAGGCGTGGCAGGCATAGAAAAGTATATATATTCTTGATCAGCGTCACCTCTTGAGTCGATATAGCCATGTCCGTCTGTCTGGCTGGCTGGCCGGGTGTGCATGGAAATACATTTTTTGGGAAAACTGAACAACATATTTCAATGAAATTTGGTATTCTGCCTCCGTCGTAAAAGTTAGGAAAATGAGCGAAATCAGTCAACGGACACGCCTACCGCCCTTGCAAAAAATATATTCAAAATGCAATAATAAGAACAGTATTTGGAATAACAGAATCAAAATACACATAAATACTAAGGATAGTAAGTTTAAGCTCTGAGCAAAAACTAGGCGAATTCCGACTAGAGGGCGTGGCACCTCCCGTACAAAGAAAAGTTTCAAAATGTTATACTGAAAGCGTTTGTTGAAATTGCACTCAAACACTCAAATCAATAAATGCTAGCTCTGAGAAAAAAAATTAAGCGAACTCGGACAAGAGGGCGTGGCATTTCCGATATAAGCAAAAGTTTCAAAATGCTATACTGAAAGTGTTTTCTGAGATAATCCAACCAAATTTCACTCAAGTACTAAGAGCATTAATTGCAAACTCTGAGCAAAAAGTAGATGAAATAGGACTAGAGGGAGTGGCATCTCCCATACAAGCGAAAGTTTAAAATTGCTATACTGAAAGATTTTTTTAAGAAACCCTAACCGAATTTTACTCAAATAAATGCAAGCTCTACGCAAAATCTAGCTAAGCTCGGAGAAGTCGTGGCATTCCCCATAACGTATAAGCAATTTGTTCTTGTACTCTCCTAGAAGTTATGGAAGAATAAAACAATTTATTTTTATAAAAACTTGTATGTACAAGAATATTGCATACTATTTATCAATTAAGTGTTAAATACTAGAAATGAAGTATAGGGTATTTAGTTTTAGGCCAAGCCAAAGATACCACCTTTACTAGTTTGTTTTAAAGTTTCATTGTCGAGCCCCTAAAGAGACATGGTTTCTAATGAGAGTTTGTTTGGTTATATTTACAGTTGCATGGCCTTTACAAAAACAAATCAAAATGGTTGAATTTCGATCAAAATGCAATCTCTAATTCTGGTAAATGCTCAACGTTATCTAGACAAAAATTTAAATTTTAGAAATATTGGATCAAAAAACATTTTTGAAATCACAGTGGAAAGCGAAAAAAAAAAATTTGCTTAACCCATTTTCAACTGCTGTTCAATAATTCGAACAGTAAATTGTTCGTTTCCCATAATTTTTCAAGCCTGGCCAAACATTATATACAATACACTGCAGTATTTTTAAAATTTTGCATATATGGAAGGTGCCACGCCTTCTTGTTCGTGTTCACCCAGTTTCTTTTTCAGAGATTGCATATGTAGTCCTTAGTGTCTGATAGAAATTTGGTTAAATTATCTCTAAAAACGTTTTCAGTATAGCGTTTTGGACCTTTTGCTTATATCGGATGTGTCACCCTCTCTTGTCCGAGTTCGTCTAGTTTTGAGTCAGAGTGTGCTTTTATAGTTTTTAGTATTTTTGTGAAATTTAGTTGAATTTTCGCAAAAAACTCTTTCAGTATAGCATTTTGAAACTTTTGCTTGTATGGGAGGTGCCACGCCCTCTCGTCCGATTTCACCCAATTTTTGCTCAGGTTTTGTATTTATAGTTCTTAACGTCTGGGTAAAATTTAGTTTGATTATCTCAAAAAACGCTTTCAGTGTTTTGAAGATTTTGCTTTAATGGGAGGTGCCACGTCCTCTTGTGCAAATTTGACCAATTTTCGCTCAGAGGTTACGCTAACAATTTGTTGTATTTATGTGTATTTTAGTTACATTGTCGTGAAAAATACTCCTAAAGTTGCATTTTGAATATATTTTTTGTATGGGCGGTAGGCGTGTCCGTTGACCAATTTCGCTCATTTCAAATCTCACGAATTAACTTTGACAAACAAGGCAGTGTACCAAATTTCATTGAATTATATTGCTCAGTTTTCCCAAAAAAATTATTTCCACGCACAGCCAGCCTGCCAGACAAACGGACATGGCTACATCGACTCAGAAGGTGGCGCTGATCAAGAATATGTATACTTTTCTATATCTGCCACGCCTACTTTTCTGCGTTACAAACGGAAGGACAAAGTGAATATACCGTGTGTGTAGGGTATAAACATATGTTTTCACAAAATCCACCATTTTAGCCGTGTCAACATTTTATCTTGTTTATGTTTTAGTTAACCAAAACACTGTGAATATGAAACATTAGTTAAACTCTTATCATCATATTAGTTAACTATTTGGTTAACTAATGCCTCTGAATCCAGGCCGTAGTCCGCTAGCCAGACGGTAAGTATCTTCGATGCCAGTTGAATGGGAAGATCGCGAAAATTCTCTTAAATTAAGTAGGTTATTAAGGGTTACTGCTTTAAGTGCGGAATTCAATTGTGCGAAATTTCATTCAACTTATTTTTCACACGACTCACACTGCGTTGGCTACTGGGCAAAAATCAAAATTTTTTGTGACTCGAAACCTAATAATATTGGTATCAATCGACAGGTAATTGTATCAATAAAATAAAAACAAAATATTTAGGGGAAAAACTCAGTTTTGGCTACGCTGTGACACTTCAAAGTTGAGATATTTATCAAAAAAAAATCATGTTTTATTCACTTCGTTTTGGGTTCTCTTAAACAAATAATTATCAAAAATTTGTCTTTTGATTAAACTAAGCGAAGTAAAGTTTTTTATTCTAAATAATATTTGAGTAAATAAATAAAACTAAAAAATTTTGGAAAATATATAATTTGATGTATGTATATTGTAGTTATTTTAATACACGATATTATCAAATGAAAAACTTCAGAAATTGACAAATTTCGATGAAAAAAAAAAAAACAAATCTTATAAAAATAAGTGCCGTTTTTTTTCCTAATCTACTAGTTCGAGTTCTATATAATCAAGAACTGCAAATAACTTTTCCTACTTCGTCCTACAAATATTTTTTTTCTTTTTTTAAAAAATGCTTAAAACGAAAAATTTGTATGAAATATAAAATTTATGTTGAAAATTTTTTTTTTGTTTTTATGAACACAAATGGTCTCACAAGTACAAAAAACATTATTTCTACTACGTACATTTCATTTGTTCACATTAAACATTACTTTTTCATCATCGTTATATATGGACCTTAAGAAAATCGTCCTAAATACCTGGTTTTTAGCAAAACTATAAAGTTTACAACAAATCTGAGATCATTTTTGAGCTCAGCGACCCCAAATTACTTATAGTACCAAATTTCATCGATATCCAACTACTCCTTCTATTTTTGCCCATTGCTTGTATGGGCTCAACGCACTGTGCGACTGTAGAAATGATTATACATATGTATTCATATACTGTGCAATAATACCGCATTTGAGGTCGTCGCTATTGACGCCGGCATTTTTTGTTTTTCTTGGCGTAATAACGTGCGCTTAGAGTGTAAACAAACAAAAAGAGAGCGCACAAACGACATCAGCGACTACTGACGGTGAGAATCAGAACTAACAAACGCAATAAAATAAATGTTTACATTTAATTTTTGTTTTTATTGTCTTTATTATTGTTGTTATTATTACCTTTATGAATGTGTTTATTATTATTATTTTTATTATTATTTTATAGTTGCTTAGAGAGTTACTAATTGAAGTCTGGTAGTGAGTGAAGCGTGCAAAATAAAAAAAAAAACAAAATTTTATCGTATACAGTGGGGAAAAATTACAGATAAATTACACGTAAATTTGTTAAATGCAATAAAATTTAATTTATAGCAGAATAAATGAACATTAAATTTTGCAATCAGTGCGTAGCAAAATTTATTGAAAGTCAATGAACAAAATTAATTGCATGAGCTACTCGCTCGCTACTCGCTCGCTACTCGTATTCTGTTGATAATATTCGCAATAATGAGGGAAAAAAAATGGCTATCAAATTTGTTTTTTTAAATGAAGTACTTCCTTAAACGACATCGTTTCATTTTGGTGCTGACAATAGAGTGGCTCATAGAGATTTCATACACATGAAAAATTGAGCGAGATATAATTTATCAAAAGGGCCCCTCTTTTTTAATTATCATGTATCACCTGCAACATGATTGACTACATAATATTTTATATTTAATGAGGTAAAATACAGCTATTATATGATTAATAATGTAGTGTAACAGAAAAAAAAAAAATGCTTACTCTTTTTTTTTAAGATATTGTACGTCTGAGCACCCCCAAAATTTCCATTTTGGATTGAAAAATCGTTTTTCGGGTGATTTTGCGCAATTAAAAATTCAGTTTTTTTACGGTTTTAGAAAGAAGACATAATTTTTTTATATAAATTATATTTCTTGAGTTATTGGCGCTCTCTTATTTAAAATCCGTCATCAAGAAATGTTGAAGAAAAACATAATTTTTAAAAATTTGAAAAAAAAATTTTCACCAAAAATAGATACAAAAAAAAAAAATTTCTGAGTAAAGGTTTTCAGACACTTCTTTAACAAAAGTTTAACAGTTTTAAGGCCGGGTTATATCAAAATTCGACTTTTTCTAAACCTTTTTCAATTTGTTAAAAAATTTTCCGTTGGTAAAAAATCAAATAATTCTCAACATAAATTGCACTCTAATTTTGTCTTGTTTTCTTAATCAGCGCCTCTCATATTTTCTTTCATTATTTGCTGTTATTTTTCAATTTTATATTTAAATTTTGACCTTATTTAAATTGCAGTTTACTTGTGTCCATGTGTGTGTGTGTGTGTAAGACGTTAAAAAATGTACATATTGTTTTTCTTGCATGTATTTCTGCATTAAGTGCTGGCTGCAACACATACAAAATGCAGTTCTGTCTTTTTTTTTTGCTTCAAACACTCATTAACCCTCATCAAATATGGCGCTCAACTTTGACCGGGCAATCATGTTGTAGTTGTAGCAGCACCCCATTAAAGTGACGCGACGACAAACAGCAACAACGTCAGAGACGACTATGAAACAAATTTATTTTAATTTAAGGTCGAGTTGGTTCGTTGTTGTTTTTTCTTTAATCTAATTTAAAACACATTTGCTAAAAGCAACAAAAACAACAACAACAACAAGAGCAACAACAATGACAACAACAAGAGCAACAGCAACAAGAGCAACAACAACAACGACAACAATATTGAAATCAAAAATTATAAACAGTGCGTGTTGAAGAAAAATTAACACTACAGTATTGCTGATCCAATTTAGTAGTTACATAGCAGTGTTGCCATTAACTTCTACTTCTTATATTTCTGTAACTCTTAGGCCAGGATTCAGAGTCATCAGTTAACTAATGAACAAGGTTTAACCAACAATATTTTGTTTTCAGTCATATGTAAGTAAACCATTAGTTAAACCCCCAAAAATTATAGGTTAACCATTAGTTAACAAACAGCTGATGCTGAAGAAATATAATCCACATTAGTTTTGTGCAAAGTCTAAAAATGTTTGCAGAGTCTGATATCGAAAGCGACGCGTATATTGACAAAATTTGAAATGTTGTGATTGACAACGACGCCAAGGAGTTTCGTGAACGATTTCGGAAGAAGGGAAGTTTTTTGGAAAGTGCTGGAATGCATACGATTTATAATTCAGAGCAAACCGACATAGTATTTAATATTATGGAAGGAGTATCAACAAGCCGAAATAGGATATCTATATATATTAATATGCAAGACAAAACTTTGTCTTACCTTTTTTATACAATAATGTTAGAAATGGAGCACGATTTTGAATTATACACCATTAGAAAGCTATTTGTGTGTAAATGTGCACAAATTTAAAATTATTTTAAAATATTGCCATTAAGCCAGGTAAAACTAAATGAAAATTTTTCAATATTAACAACGAATAAATACGCGGTCACACAGAGCTGAAAAGAGGATGTAGCACAAAGAGAAAGACAAAAAGCTGACGGACACTAACCTCATGCTTTTTGTTTTATTTCCGTTTCATATTTGTCATTTTATTGGGTGTACATTTTAAAAACCCAAAATTTTTTAGCGAAATTTGATGCTTTATTGTGGAAAAATGTTACAATATATTTTATTCAAAGTATTGTCCATTGGAAGCTACAACATTTCCCCATCTTTCAGGCAATTTTTGAATTCCATCCCAAAAAAATTGCGCCGGCTTGGCGGCCAAAAATGAATCTATCCAATTTCGGATGCCTTGCTCTGATGTGAAGCGTATTCCGGTGAGGGCGTTTTGCATCGAGCGAAATAAATGAAAGTCAGACGGAGCAAGGTCCGGACTATAAGGCGGGTGAGCCAAAACTTCCCATCCACTATTTTCCAAATAGTTTTTCACGGGTCTTGCAACATGCGGCCGAGCGTTGTCATGATGAAAAATTATTGCTTCGTGTCTGGTCGCATTTTCCGGGCGTTTTTCGATGATGGCACGCTTCAAACGTATTAATTGTGTTCGGTACAAGTCACCTGTGATTGTCTGGCCCGATTTCAACAACTCATAATATAACGGCCCCTTCTGATCCCACCAAATACACAGCATAACCTTGGCGCCATGGATATTTGGCTTCGAGGTTGATTTGGCTGGTTGGTCGGGTTTCACGTATGACTTTTTGCGCTTGGGATTGTCATAATGGATCAATTTTTCATCCCCAGTCATAATCCGATGCAAAAATGATTTGTTTTTTGGCGTTCAAGCAGCATTTCATACATACAGAAGCGCCGTTCAACGTCTCTCGGCTTCAACTCATAGGGGACCCAATTACCTTGCTTCTGAATGTATCCGGCGGCTTTCAAACGTTTCGAAATGGCTTGTTGAGTCACTCCCAACGATTTGGCAAGCTCGTCTTGTGTTTGACACGAATCCTCTTCGAGTAGCTTCTCTAATTCTTCGTCTTCATACTTTTTTGGCTGTCCTGGGCGTTCTTTGTCTTTGATGTCAAAATCGGCAGCGTTTAAACCATTCAAAACACTGTGTTTTTCCTAAAGCATCGTCGCCATAAACTTCTACAAGCAAACTATGACTTTCCGCAGCAGTTTTCTTTGCAAAAAAATGACCCAACAGAACCTCCCGCAAATGCTGTCTTTTTCTCGAATTTTCGAAGTTACTCATCGTGAAAAATAATAATGATGCACACAAGACAAAATTGTTTTGTTGACTGATTTTGACAGCTGTTAAATGTACCTTCAAAATTACATATATATAAGTTCGAGTCTTCACGATGTTTGTTAGTACGGACATCCACCGTCAAATTCCGGTTTTTAAGTTGTACACCCAATACCAGGTATAATAACAGAGCTTTTCTATTTTGTACCAAATAGCAAAAAAAGTACCAAAATTATTTAATAGCTATATATTAGTCGATGAGCCGTAATTTTCAAACTGTTCCACCATTTATTGAAATTACGATCCTTGGGAAGTAAAGTAAATAATAGCCGTGTTTTTTTTGACGCGTATATACAATTGTGGATACCTTCAAATTGCGATAACTTTTGAACGGTGAGTCGTACGATAAAAAGTCCAAGGGTCTTTTTCAAGGAGAATCACATGCTCTACAAATAATTTTAATCTTTTGTAAAAAAAAAATAATTATTTAGAAGTTATTTAAAAAAACGTGATTTTTTGCCATTTATCGGCGCTAACCAGTTTTTATAAAATACCTCCATAAAAATAAATTTTTTTCAATATAAAATGAAAGAGAACGTGATTTTCCATAAAAAAGTTTCTTAGAGTTCTATTGTGTGACTTACTGTTCATGAGTTATCGCAATTTGAAGGTATCCACAATTGTATATACGCGTCAAAAAAAACACGGCTAATGTTAAACGATTTCGAAGATTTTGGTTATAAGTAAAGGATTTGTCATGCTCCACACAGGTTTAAAATCCCTAAAAGCTGGCCAAAAGTCGAAATCAATTAAGTTTCGAGACGAAATTTTTTACGAATTTGATGTTAGATTTTTAAAAAAGAAATGGCGGACGATTTGCATAAATATTCAACCAAATCTAACAAAAAAATTTACTCGGGGGTTTTTGGGGTCACTTATTCGTAATCTGATATTAGATTTTTAAAAAACAAAATGGTGGACTCGAAATGGCAAAAAACAACACTTGTACAATTTTTATATCTTATTTAAAAATTTATTTCAAAACTTTAACTTTGATAGAGTTGTGTGCAACGTTAAATTGATCTACATAAGAATGGGTTTTAGATTCCTGTATAATAATATAAAAATTTTATTATTTCGGGCGAGCATCACATATTGAAACTTGGCCAGCAATATGAGCTAAATTTTCCTCTGGTTGCTTCAAAAAAAACCGCGTCAAACAAAAAGAGTAAAAAAAGGCACCTCAACTTTCTGATATGTGTTAGAACAGATTTCTATCTTCTTAAGAAAGAACTAGTAAGAGTGTTACTTTTGGCTTGGCCAAACATTTAATACCAGACACTGTGTCTAACTGAAATTTGTTTGGATTATCTCATAAAACGTTTTCAGTATAGCGTTTTGAAGTTTTTGCTTATATGGAAGGTGCCACGCCATATTGTCCGAGTTCGTCATATTTTAGTTGAGATCGTGCACTTATAGTCCTTGGTAGTTGAGTAAAATTTAGTTCGATTATCTCAAAAAACATTTTCAGTAGACCGTTTTGAAGCTTTTGCTTATATAGGAGGTGCCACGCCCTTTTTTCCGCATTCGTTTGTGAAGCTTTCGCTTATAATTCGTAGCAGTGTACCAAATTTCATTGAATTATCTTTTTCCAGAAAATGTATTTCCATGCACACTCAGCTACCCAGCCAGCCAGCCAACATGGCTATATCGACTCAGGAGGTGACGCTGATCAAGAATATAAATACTTTTCTAAATCTGCCACGCCTCCTTCTCTGCGTTACAAAGGGAAAGATAAAGTGAATATTCCCTGGGTGTAGGGTATAAAAAACCTAGCATAAACAAATTAGCTATGAGTTTTTTTTATAACAATCGCTTATTGATTTTGTGAAAAAATTAGATTTTGCCTGAGAAGCTTACTGCCATAGAGATACGAAGAGCATTGTTGGAATACCCAGATATTTTTTTATTAATTTTTTGAGCTCTATTAATATTAATAAGATAAAACAATATGTACAAAATTTATAAAAAAAACCTTTTTCTTCGACTTTGGCCAGCTTTAAGTAATTTTTGCTCAGAGCTTTTTCTAGTTTATACATATGTATGTATTTTGCTTGGATCATAATGAATAGTGATTATTAAATTGGGTTTTTAAAGTTTTTTTTTTTTTGCAAGGGTGGTAGGCGAGTCTATTAACATATTTCACTATGTTTCAATCCCCCAACGCGTCGTACACAATTTTATCGAATTATCTTGCTTGGTTTTTCGTGAAAATTATTGCAAGAATGGATATTCCTTATATACCTGCCACGCCTTTTTTTTGCTACAAACGGAAGGACAAAGTTTAAGGTACGTCGACCCGCAAGTGAAATAAGAGATGATTGAACATCTCTCAGCATTTTTATGACAATTTACATATATGATTTGCTACCCTCAAAATCCAAAATTTGCTTAGCGGCCATTTAAATATTATATAAGCAGATTTTCAATGATATATCTATATATACGTAAGTAAAAGGAAAAAATCTTATGTACGCCCTTTGTAAAAACAATAAATTTTATATTTTTACAATAATTAAAACGGCAACACTGTTGACTTAACAGTCAAAAGCATTGTTTACAACATGAATATAGTATTTAACTAATGATTCATTTTATAAGGACCCTGAATGTTTTCACCCAAACATGAGCCATACCAAAACAAATAATTCACTAAACAATTTTGCACAAGTGAATTGACAAAAAATTATTTTAAAGTTTTTTTCGACTGATCAATGCTGATAAGCAAAAAAAAAGAAGGCAAAAAAGTACAAAAAGTATTATCAGAGATCTTCATTGATAAGACAATATACATGGCTATTTGTGGAGAGATAATGAGAAAAAACAACGCTCTCATGCGTCAAACAGCAAACGTCAATTGCCTTAGGCTGTGTATAAAAATGTTTGCAACTTAAGTCACTTTAATTTATGAATTCAGCATATTTTCAGAATGTTTTCATAGAAAACAGTTAAAAATGATTTATATGATGAATTAGTAATTGGTGGATAAAAAAAAAAAAACTACAAAAAAGCAAAAATTTAAATTGGCACAGAAAGAGTCAGTGGCACTGTTTGTTTGTTGTGGCAACAATTTAATTCCATTTAATTCCTAATTATTTTGTACGAATTTAAAATGTAACTGAAAGAGGAATATGAACGCTCTCAGTTCATGTCATTAGGAGAGAACAATACCCTAAGTATAGTACTTAATAGCAAATAATGATTTTCCATACACCGAAAAAAATTTTTTTTATCTTCACTTTTTCAGTAATCTGTGTAATTTATTCACTTATTCAGTGTCTTGAAACGTATCAGAGACTGAAAATTACTCAAAAATAAGAGCTGATTGAAACTTTTCATTAAGAACATTGCCTCGAATTCGAAAGAGCAAAGAGTATGAGCAAAACTTTTATTCACTTTATTCGATGTACAGAATTAGTTAGTTAATCAGCACCTATGATTCGTAGCTATCACTTTTCCAGCAAAGGGCTCGAAAAGGGTGTGATATAAGCAAAATTTCTCTTTTTTTTAAGGATATTAGAATCTATTGAGAGACCAGATTTTTGCCCTGATTTTTCGCCGCCAAAATTCATGATTGAATATGGTGGTAAATTGATTGTTAAATCACAAAGGCAGCAGATAGTGGAGTAATTAAAGCCTTTTAGACGGAAGTCCTCAAGAACAGCTCCGATTTTGATGATTTTTTTTTAAATTAGTTTTTTTTATTTAAAATCAGAAACATTTTGGAACGCGGTCGGAATTATTTAATTTTTTAAACAACATTTAAGAAACTTACGTTTTCATTAAAAAAAATTGGAAAAAAATACAACAAGCAAAAATTAAAATAGTCATTTTATATGTACTTGGCGATTTTAAATCCGAATCTGGTATTAGAATTGCTGTACCTTGTATGGTTTTTGAGATATCTTTGCTTTAAAAAGGTTCTAAAATTGAGTATATAAAAACTGTTGCCATCTTTTGCGGCTACAGCGATTTTAATGAAACTTTGGAAAATGATGCGCATTAGCATATACTAAAGAATGAAATAATATTTGACATAGTATAGTCTTATGAAGAGGCGTGGCACAGCCCTAAGTTTTTAATTTGATTTGGTCATATCTTTTGAACTGTATGAGATATTTTAATGAAAATTGGTACACAACTATTGAGTAGCGGAAATTAGGCAAAATTGGAAAATTGCCATGCCCACTTTTTAGCCATTGAAAATTTTGACTTTCATCAAAATCTGGTTTCTTAAATATTGTTCAAAAAATTATAAATATCTGAAGCGCTCCAAAATGTTTCTAGTTTTTAATTAAAAAAAAAAAACAAAATTTAAAAAAAAAATAAATCATCAAAAAGAACAGCTCCGATTCTTGAGGACTTCCTCATTTTGCCTGTTTTTTGGCTTTGTTGACTCCACTTAGAGGAATGTATGTATACATTATTCCCACATGGTAAGCCAGTGAGATGTGGCACCCCCGGTGGTACGGCACCCCTATCAATTTCAATACCTGAAGCTTTTGTAGCATTCAAATATGAACACCGTTTGATTAAGCTGGGCAAGAGACTTCGTGGGGAGTAGATCGTTTAGCTTAAGTTGCAATAATTGCTTGTGTCTGAGATTTTTAAAAAAAGAATTGTAAATGACTGATTTTGTTTTCCATATATTTCAAGAAGCAGCAGAGCGGTGAGTATTTGATGCAGATTTGTGGTGCATATATCAAAACAAATCGAATTGAATATGATTTGGTTTTCGCGAGTGAACATGTTTAATCGCTTCGTGGCATTTTTACTCGGTATATACCAAAGAGGAGAAATGGCACCCCATTACTGCGAGTGATATGGTTCTGGTGGAATTTTTCTCTTTGCATGTTAATAGATATTTGGGACTACAAGTATGAAGCGCTTGAACGTACAGTGACTCCAGAATCAAAGAAGTTTAGTCAGGTAGGACCATCAGTTAAGAAACACTTTGAATACAAGTGTGCCACCACAAAAATGGTGTTAAGTCAAATTTCGCATGTTCCAAAGACTTCGAAAAACTCTGAGGTGAACAAGAGAAAATAAACGGCAAGTATTCTAACTATTGTGTCGATCAGAAAAAGAAAAACTTGAAACGGAAAACACACTTAATACAACGTAACTATGGTGGTAAAGTGGTTACTAGTTAGGTGAAGAAAATATTTTATTACAAGATGTATATGATGTGGAGAAGACTATGCACACACCACTAAGCCAAATATGTACATCTTATACCAAAACATGCAACAATTTTGGCAACAAAAACTTAAAAGGGTGACAAATCACCCATGATATGGTGCCATGTCACCCATAGTCTCGGGTGATTTGGCACTTTATAGCCTACCATACAAAAAATATATTCTAAATGCAACTTTATGAGTATTTTTCACAATAATGCAACCACAATAAACATAAATACTAGGAATTGTTAGCGCGAGCTCTGGGCAAAAATTAAGCGAATTAGGGGGAAGAAGGCGTGGCAACTCCCATATAAGCAAAAGTTTCAAAACGCTATACCGAAAACGTTTTTTGAGACATCCCAACTAAATTTCACTTGGACACTTAGAACTAAAAACGCAAGCTCTGAGGAAAAACTGGATGAACTTGGACAAGAAGGCGTGGCACCTCCGATACAAGCAAAGTTTCAAAACGCTATTCTCAAAACGTTTTTTGAGACAATCCAACTACATAAATTGCACACAGATACTAGAAACAATAAATGCAAGCTCTGAGCAAAAACTGGATGAACTTAGGCAAGAGGGCGTGGCACCTTCCATGTAAGCAGAATTTTTAAAATACTGCAGTGTAGGTTATTTAATGTTTGGCCAGGCCAAAGGTAACACCTTTACTAGTTAATTTTTTTAAAGTCGTTTTTTTTTTATTGTTTTAAATTAATTAAAGAATAACCTCCTGCTTAGTTTCCTTAAGAATGCCTTTGAATTTTGTTCTAGGAGCAGTTCAACAAAAAGGGTGCCATATCTCCCGGGCTTACACTATCTGAAATGTTACGTTATGCGCAATGTAAAGTAATTAACTAATCCAAGTTTAGTCGGTAACTTCCGATGTTTTCTTCTGAGAATGATGCTTTTGGTAATGCGATCTTAAGATCCATTGTAAATCGTGTTCTTTATGCTAATGTGGCTAAGCACTCTGAAGTTAGTACCTACAAATTGGATTGCTTGCAGCACAGTTCTTGAAGTTTAATTCATTGCCAAATGTTCTCAAAAATGGCCCAAAATATACATGGTGCATACCATAAAGGAATATTTTTTGCCCGGGAAACAAAATGCCTAGCGTCCTTAACTTTTTCCATAAAATTCTGAACCAGTTTAATGTACATTATACTCCATTGAATTTTAGTAAAAGCAAATGCATGCAATTATAATAACAATAACAATATTTTAAGAAAGCAATCAGAGTAAAAATCAAACAATCGGGACATAATTACGTAATTCTGGGACTTTCCGGGATGAAAAAAGAAACCTGCGGGATAAAAGCAGCAAATATGGGATTTACCCACACGTTTGATCAGTCTGGTTTAAACGTATCTTATAAAAAATTTGTATTATCTGTTTAGTCAGATTTCCTTTCTTGTCATCAATAATGACGCACAAGTATTTGATGACTTAAATTTTTTATGACGTACATATGAATCAATGATTTTCAAAGCCCCACATTACGTTTATATGATACATGTGTGGTTTTCATATATTTAATCGTAATGTCATTTAACCATCATCGATTCATATGAACATACTGGCGTATTTACGTATGAACTTAGTATATCTATAAATTACTTCAATAAAAGTGTGAACCGTTCTCACGTTTTCACAGATAAAATAAACATCTATATTTCATTACTATATAAATAAGTGGACTGCGACACATATTTAGTTTGTGCTTTTATACTATTTATTGTAAAAGCTACGAAAATTCGACTACATATACTTCAAATGCTTACTAAAACTTTGGTAGCCTCAACAAACACTATCTTAAAAGCTGATTCAGAAAAAAAATGTTACCAACTGGCTTTAACGTACGAAATCATGCTTTGCAAATTACAGTTGGATAGAACACTTCTCTTCGGAAATCACTCAATCAAGTTTGCCACCATCTCCTTGAGTGAAATACATAAGGCATAGAATACATCGTCAATCTGAAAATAATGTTGGAGAAGGAAATCCAAAAAGCGGTTAAGTAATAGCACGAAATCTCTATGCTCCTCATAAAAACTTTATATGAATAATAATATCTATTAAAGGGTGTTTTTTTAGAGGTATAGAACTTCGAATTGAAATAAAACACATGAAAATCGTTTTAATGTCCATCAATTTGGCTTTATTGGAAGGATAATTTTATGCCATTAATGTCTGAATATGATTTCGGGCATGTGGCCGCCGCGGCTGGCTCGAATAAAGCCAATTCTACAGGTCCAATTTTCAACCACTTTTTCGAGCATATGGGGCCGTATGTCGGCAATAACGCCACGAATGTTGGCTTCCAAGTCCCCTAACGTTTCTGGTTTGTTGGCGTAGACGAGCGACTTCACATATCCCCAAAGAAAATAATCCAATGGTGTCAAATCACACGATCTTGGTGGCCAATTGACAGGTCCATTCCGCGAAATTATGCGCTCATCGAATGTTTCCTTCAATAAATCGATTGTGACGTGCGCTGTGTGGCATGTAGCGCCGTCTTGTTGGAACCACAACTCATCCACATTCACGCCATCCAATTCGGGAACAAAATAGCCGGTTATCATGGCTCTATACCGGTCTCCATTAACGGTAACTGACTCTCCAGCATTATTTCGGAAGAAGTATGGCCCAATGACTCCACCTGCCCATAGAGCACACCAAACAGTCAGTTTTTGTGGATGTAATGGCGTCTCAAGGGTCTCATGTGGATTCTCTTCACTCCAAATGCGGCAATTTTGCTTGTTGACGTAGCCATTCAACCAAAAATGAGCCTCATCACTGAACAAAATTTTGCGATGAAAATCAGCATCGACGCTTGAGAACGACGTGTGAGAGACACATTTGGGCCTTCTTGAACTGAAGCCTCAGCGGGGGCAATATTCTCGACAGTACGGGCACTTCTTTGTCTCACTGGCATGGGAAAATTTTGTATTGTGCCTGTGGATTCAAATTTTTCCACTAGACGCTCAATTGTTGATCTGTTAGGACGATTATGACGACCATAAGTTGAACGTAGCTCTCTTAAAGTTGAGGCCACTGACTCCGAATTTCGGTAGTAAATTTTAATAATTTCTACTCGTTGGCTCGTATATCTTTCCATAATGAAATGGCAAATCTTACTGAAGAGAAATGTCAAGAGAGCGGGAAAAAATATGGCGTCGATTGCTGTCCCTATCGGTCTACTTTCGTAGCGTCTCTATTGAAAAACCCTTTATCTTTCTTAAATTCTTTAACTTATCGTTTTAAGTACATACATATAATGACCATTTTTTATTACAAAAAGTAAAATTTTCCTGTTATATAAAAAAAAAAATGCCCAGCGGTGCCATATGGCACCCAGTCATTGAGCCGTTCCTAAGCAAGACTTAGTAATTTTTTTTTTTTCGTAAAATTAGTTTGAGTCTACGAGGTTAACTCCTAAAATTTCAGCCTCCTATCTACTGTGGTTCTAGTTGTGCATTAATTTCTAGTAAGAAAGATGTATAAAACATTAGTTCCGATTCACGGTGATCTTTTTATGGATTTATTTAAAAGTGCAGTAAATTAATTTATTGTTTCCAATTTGTTTTGCTTTTTCTAGCTTATATACAGTTTTTCATTAAAGATTTTTGAGTAACGTTAAGTCAAGTTACAGTGACTATTGAAATTTTTTATAAAAATATTTCGCTCAGTATCGCACAATTTGCCTTTGTTATCATACTCGTAATTAGTGTTCAACGATAGTGAATTTTTTGGGCTCTCTCAAAGATCATTTGTTTTTGCACGCGCTCTCTCTCTCTCAATGTGAAGTAATTCATCAGCAATAGGCAGCACTGTTTCAATTAGCAAAACCGACGGACTCTCCCTTAACTAAAAAGCCAGCGCAATTAACCCGCTTGCGCTGTCGGCTAGCTATCTACATTTACCGTCAACGAAGCGCAGCCAGCAGCTTTTTTTCAAAGCATAAATTACAAGACCAATGCACGATTCATTCAGTCGCTTCACGACCTTACGACGCGCTTCGGTGAACTCGAACTGCGAACGAAAAACGAAAAAAAAAAAAATTAAAAAATAAAATAAATTGCAATTAAAAACGGAACAAAATTTAAAAACCAAGAACTTTATTTCAATAAAATTGTAACAGAATAAGAGATTAAAAGAAAATAAAAATTGTGAAAAACATAAGAAAACACCACAAGTGACACCTTTACCAAATTATTATAAACCAATTAAGAACTATAAGTGTACGCGAAGCAAACGAAATGCAAACTGCTGAAGAAATCGCACAAAGTCGCCACCAATTGCGCCGCTTAGTCATGGATCTACTGCTCTTCGTTTTGCTGACAATACCCATCACGATCTTTGAATTTGCCATTGAACCAGCGAGACGTGGCTTCTTCTGCGATGATGAAACAATTGCGTATCCTTTCATGCAAAACACCGTAACGCCGGTAGCGCTGGGACTACTCGTGGGGCTGTTACCGCTGATCGTGTTTATTGTTGTGGACTTTGTGCGCTTCTATCGTGCTGATGTACGCGTCATGCAGCCACTTGTTGTGGCACGTTGGCAAGCACCCTCATGGTTTCTGCTCTGCAGTAAACAGATCGCTTTCTATGTAGTCGGCATGATGCTCACTTTTAATGCTACCGAAGTGGGCAAATATACAATTGGACGTTTGCGCCCACATTTTTTGGCCGTTTGTCAACCACAAATGTTGGATGGCACCACTTGCGCTGATGCTGTGAATCATAGACGCTATATTGTTGATTATATATGTGCTGCTGATGGTTATACTGCCGTCGATGTACGTCAGGGGCGTTTATCATTTCCCTCGGGACATTCTAGTCTGATATTCTATGCAATGTTATACACGGCGTTATATCTGCAACGTCAGATGACTTGGCGTGGTTCAAAATTGTTGCGTCATTTTCTGCAATTTTCGCTATTGATGGTCGCATGGTTTACAGCACTGAGTCGCGTTATGGACTCTTGGCATCATTGGTCAGATGTGCTTATCGGTTCAATGTTGGGTATTGCTGGCGCTGTTCTCACTGCGGTCTATATTGCGAAAATGTTTAAGAAACCAACGATGCGCAATGCAATGACTTCGGAGCGTAATTTAAGGTTACATTTACCTGTACAGCACGTGCAACACAGTGATGTTACGCAGCCGGAACATCTTGTCAAAGCAACACCGCCGCCATATTCTCTAACGTCGTCATTACATACAATGGATTCACTGCGCAGTTTTAGCAATGAACAGTATTGCGCAAAAGTTTAACATCAACACCGGGGAGCCGGGAGGGAGCGAACTTTTTTCTTAAGGGAGTGAAGAGCGCTTAAAAATTCGTACTGCTGCAAAATCTCATAGTATTATTTTCTTATTTTAAATGTTTTTTTTAATATATTTTTTTTTTTTCAAAACTTGACTTATTTAAAAAATTGCTTATTAGTGGCATTTATTTTAAAATGCAAAACAACCAAAGACCAAAAATGTATAAGCCAAATAAACTTATTAACATTCCAATTAATATGATGGTATTTCTTATTTCATTGGATTTCAGACTAACAATCGAATATTTAAACATTATTGACTTTTCTAAATACTAATTAACGGCTTCTATATTTATCGGTTTAATCAAAATTTTCAAATATTTCGCTCTTTCAAAGTTTCTTGATTTTTTCGAGAACTTCAGAATTTTTCAAAAATA
This sequence comes from Calliopum simillimum, assembly GCA_951812925.1. Classification (NCBI taxonomy): domain Eukaryota; kingdom Metazoa; phylum Arthropoda; class Insecta; order Diptera; family Lauxaniidae; genus Calliopum; species Calliopum simillimum. The sequence goes on from OX638371.1 coordinate 27,573,120, forward strand.
AGCAACGCTATCGACATTTTTCACCTTTCCAACATTATTCGACTTCATAAACAATTTGATTTTATTATTTTTAAATTTTTAAATATTTTTTGATGCACGAGTATCTATTTTTTGAAGTTTTTTTATTTGAAGTTACATAGGAGTCGTTTTTCCAAGTATAATTTAAAAATATTCGAATTTAAGAGTTAGAAAAATGCCACAAAAACTTGTAAAATTTATATGATTCTTTATAAAAATAACTCCCAAGTTCAAATCATAAATAATTTTACGATTAAATAATTTTTTATTTAAACTTATTGCACATTTAGTGAATTTATCAAAATTTTTTGGTTTTCATGAACAGGAGTCTTTTACATCATCATCATCATTATACAAATAGGCAAACGAAATCGGTTCAGTCCCTACTTCCATACCTAAATCTCAACCGATTTTCTTAATTTTTTTTGTTAGGAAGGTTTTGAAGAGGAGCAGTGCATAGGATTATATTTTTATTTAAAGTGGGCGGTGCCACGCCCCTAAATGGATAATTTACTCTCATGACTAAACCACTGCGACGCTTTTTACGAAATTTGGTATAGAGATAGAGTGAGTACTTTGGAACGATAAAATGGCCATTATGCTTGAGTGGGCGGGGTCTCTTAAGGAAAAAAAAACACTGCATAGATTTTTACGAAATTTGATAAGGAGAACGATAAAATGACTATTATGTTTTTAGTGGGCGGAGCCACGCCCCTTATATGACATTATCAGTGCTAAACTGCTAAACCGATTTTTATAAAATTCGGTACGGTGATAGGCTTAACACTAAGGAAGGCTTAATAAAAGTTGATAATTTTAAGAAGGCGATGCTACGCTCGTAAGAAGGATACACGGTTTTACTGCTGCACGTTTTTAAATGTCATTTAGAATAACTGGTCGAATTTCCGCCGAAAAGCAAACTCTAGTTTTTCGAAATCGTTAGTATTCTGCAACTTTACCAACATTTTTATGCTGCTTATATTTTTGGATTTTATCTTGGATTAAAAGCCGGCTTTTGCTCACGAAATTTTATTTTTTAATTTAAGCCCCTCATGCCGAGTACCTAAAGAGTAAAGTATAGAAAAAAAAATTTTTTTTCTGAAAACGTGAGTCAAATAATGGAAGATAATTTTCGGATATGTCCATATATGTATAGTAGATATAATCAAAATTGTTCGCCATATATCTAAATTTTTTGATTTTATGGAGTAGTTTTGAATTTATCCGTATTAGTTGTGGTTATCATCATATGTGACCGTCCAGAGGAAAAGCGATCATATCTTCACAAAATCAAAATCCGATTTTTTTTTTCATTTTCTAAAAATACATATTATTTAAATCAATCAATCAATTTGATCACCGCAAAATTGCAAAAATTTACTACAACTCTCAAGTTTGTAGATATCTAAGTTCAAAATTTGTCAATTTTTTCACCAAAGGGGTAGGAGCTTCATATTTTATTGATATTTGTAGTTTGATAATGGACCTCAAATCAATTGCAATATGTTCAGAACTTAGCACTAAATTCCACCTCAAATTGAAAACCGGCTGTACTGCTAAATTTTCTCAGTGAAGATAATGTCCCTTTTCCTCTGAACAGTCACATAACTACAATATATAAGTATTATCAACATTTTGACTTTTTCTACATTCATTAGCTTCTTCATCGTTTTTCAACTATATAATCATTCCTGGACTTCATCAAAGTTTTTCGATTTTGTCAACAATCTTCAACTTCAATTTCGCCGATATTGCTAGAATTCATTAACATTTTTCAACGTTTTTCGACTTGTTCAATAATCTTTGATTCAATGAAAATTTTTTCAATGTCTGTTGCCTTTTTTTTTAAATTCCAAATTATTTGAACTTATCAATATTCTTTGTATGTATTCTCCTAGAACACCTAGATCCATTGCAATGACTTTTATCTCTTTCCACAACCATGTAGCTATTCTTCTGACAAACGCCCAGATTCTAGAGAGCAGAGGATGTAGCTGATATTATTAAGCATGCTTTAAGCAGTAATTTGATTGATGCCGGTGACCTTGTTGTTTTTCATGCCTTGAATAGCTTTCTGTCTTTCATCATTTGTAGGCGGCTATGATTAAATCGACTAATGCTGCGGGTCACTGCTGCATTTGTGGTTGGTGATTCTGATTGAGGGGATGTGGTACACTTAAGTTATTCACAAAAATACACTTTCCATCTCTTAGTTGATCTTCCGCTGATGTTAAGTAATTTCCGTATGTGTCTTTGATATAGCGATTCTGTTAGAGTTTTCTGTGGGTGACATCAGAAAGCAGTCTGAGTTTTGACACATTTAAGTATTTTTTGAATTTATAAACTTTTTGTATAAAATTATCAACTGATATTGATTTCATCTACAATTTTTTAATTTTAGCAGAATTTTTTGAATCTTTTACCATGTTTTTCCTGAGTTTTTTCAATATTTTTTTATATAACGAACATTCTTTACCTTTATCATTACATTATATATATTACATTTTTACTAATTCGAATATACACATGCCATGTCCGCCTGTCTGTCTGTCAGTGGAAATTTTTCATGAAAAAATAATTCAATAAAATCAGTACGCTGCTTTCCTTGCAAAAGTTAACTTTTGGGATTGAAAATGAGCAAAATCCGTCAACGGACACTCCTACCGCCCATACAAATAAAACATTTAAGGCGCAATATTATGAGCATAATTCATGATAACGCCGCAAAAATAGACATAAAAACTAGAATAAGCGTAAGTTTTGGGAAAAAACTAGGTGAAATCAAACAAAAAGGCGTGGCACCACCCATACAAGCAAAAGTTTCAAAATGCTTTACTGGAAACGCTTTAAATATAATCAAAGAAAATTTCACTCAGATACGTAGGAAAATAAATGCAAGCTCTGATCAGAAACTTTGTTAGTTCGAATAAGAGGGCGTGGCACCTTGCATACACTCAAAGTTTTCAAATACTGTAGTGCAAAAATTGTTTGAGGCAGTTTAACAAAATTTCTCACAGATCGTAGGCATAATAAGTCGAATGTCTAAGCAAAAATTAGGAGAACTCAAACAAAAACAACATTTTCAGAACGCTGTAGAGTAAGCGTTATTTCGGGTAATTCAACCTTATGTCGCATATAAGCTTGGAATAGTTAACTCAAGTTCTGAGCAAAAACTAAGTGAATTCGACCATGAAGGCACTTGCAGTTGCATACAATCAAAATTTTCAAAATGCTTAAGTGTAGGGTATTTAATTTTTGCCCAGGCCGAAGGTAACACCCTTACTAGTTCAAATTTGAGAACTCAATATTCTTCAACATTCTCCAAACGTTTATCAATGTATTTCAATATGCTCAACTTTCTGGATGCATCATTTTTGGACTTTCCCAGAATTGAGTTTATTTTGAAATATTTTTTTTATGATGTTGTTGTTATTTTTTTAACGTTTTATTTCCATTCGCATCATATATCGTGAAATTAGTCATGCGTTAAATTTTAAACTCAAAAATATGCGACTTTTTTTGTCAATCATAATGATATATATTAGATTTAACTGATAAGTATAAATATTATAGTAACAAAGTTTTCTATTGTGACATTATTATCTCTGCGGTGCATGTAGAATCAAAGTCAAGTTATCTTAAATGTCTGAAAAAGATTAAAAATGTTTTTATGTCCAAAAGGCTTGGTTAACGTTAACTTCTATCAGATATAAAATAATAAAAGTAATTTTGCGCATTATCTTGGCTTTTTTTAAATAGTTGTGCTTATCGGCGCATTATATTCAAGTATATAACCCAGTGTAGGTTCTTACATAATTGCATTTACTGTTAATTTTTAATGTTTGTAATATCGTGATAAGTAATTTTTTTAATCTGAGGCGATAGTACATTGCTTACCAAAAAGTTTATTTTATTTATTGGTTAAAACATTTTTAATTTTATTTGGTGTAAAGATTGTACATTTTCATTCATATGGTTGATGTTCATATTTCCCGGAAAATTTTACAAAGTTGATAAATTATAAATTTACGAAAAGTCAAAACTCTTTCCAATTACACATTTTTAAAAGTATTATACGATTTATGAGCTATGAGGGGTAAAAAACTTTTAGAAATATAGCACTGAAAGTGTTTTGAAATACCCCACATAACATATATGTTATATATACAGCGAATATATCGGATACTATAGAATAGAACCAAATAAGTTAATTTTTTTCGAGACATATCAATTTAGACCTTTGGAATAAGTATTCAGATCATTCCCCTCCCGTAGCAACTTGCAATTTTGAGTAGCTTATTTCAGCGTTTTATATGCCAATAAGTTTTTTGTTTACCGGAAACTTTAAAAACAAATCAGTGAATATACGCGTTAATTTGGGAATTGTGGTCTTATCTAAATTGACGTTCATAACGAAAGATTGTGAATTAAAAGAGTGCAAGAATTGTTTATTTTCAATCCATTTTGGCCTTAAGTAGTTGCTTTGATAGATAAAAAAATTTAGATATTTCGACATTTATTGAAATGAAATGGTTTGTTGGTGCATTATCTTAAAATTAAGTGGAAATTTATTTTACTATTTAATGCGTCACAAAAAATTAAATAAATATTAGGTTGATAAGTACCTTAGTTAGAAAATTGTTATTTTGTTTTGTTTATAACAGACCTCGAAATAAAACTTTTAAATGGGCTTTTTTTCAAGCTAAGTTTTTTCAAAATAAAAGTTTTTAAAACTTCGTATAGTAAAACACATGCACACTGCATTGAATTCCGAGATTTTCCTTGTGCATATTGAGATTATGGCGAATAGGCAGCTAGCAAAGATCCATAAAGCGAAATGTCAAGATTAAAAATATTTAGATTAAGATTTACAGAGATAATACAACTTGCAAAAGTGAAGTTGGGTTTGTGTGCGATCTGGAGATAAGGAATTAATTAAAATGAAATAAGTAGCTAAATAACAGAGATTTATATTACCAGAGATTAGGTAGCTAGCAGTTGCTACAATCAGTGCGATCTTGTACTGTGATTCCACCAGCATTAATATAGGTATATGCATTTTGCTAAAATTAATTCACGTGGGCCATTTTCTTATCTTGGAATTGTTTGTCAAGTGGCTTTTTGCTAAAAACTGTTGACGAGTAATTCTATACTATTTGTTTTGTTAGTTTACAGTATTGCCATTATTAATTTTATGGGTTTGTTTTTCGCCATAATAAATAGTTCAATTATACATTTGATAATTTATTTTAAAATAAATATTAGTAAAATTTTTTTAAATATTTGCGTAGTTATTGGTCATGGTGCCAGAAATGACAAAAAACACTGTTGGTTTTTTAAAGTTCACGCCAAAGACAAGTATCCTCCAAAATCAAATGTCCGGAACTTTACCCTATTATCGCTCAATGGTTTTTTCTAACACAAAATCGTTACGAATTCAAAATAGATTGAGATACAGCTATCTACTTCAAACCACTACTGTTTTGTTTATTGACTAATTTGTTATTGAGAACGGATACCAATTGGGTCCAAAGGCGTGCCGCGGTGTTTTAAGCAAAAAAATTAATTAAAAATGTATTTCAAACTAAAAGATATCACAATGGATCGCATATATATATATATATAATATATATATTATATATGAAAAACTAATAATACCGACTAAAATCTCTTTTTGAAAAATTTATTACACCAGCTTTAAAAATGTTGACCTGCACAAGACATCTTGAAATATAGTGTACATTAGGTAGTATCGCCCCCATACAAAACAAAAAAGTTCGAATGAGCACCCCCAGTTTGAAAGCTAATATTGAAAGAATTTATCAAATACATCACTGTGGTGTAAAATATGCGAGTAAAGATATGTACACTAGATAGTATCGCAAAAAAAAAAGTTCGAATGACCACCCCCAGACTGAAAGCTGGATTGAAAGAATTTTAAGGAAAAAAAAATTTTTTTATATATATTTTTTATATCTCTGTCATTTGACGTTCGATCAACAAGTATAGTATATCGTTGTAAATATCTCAACATGGACTACATTTCATTTATAGAAGTCATTTTTCTCAGATTTTTTTTTTCGACTAGTTGTACTCATTATCTCAGTTTCTACTACCCTAAGGTGCCAAGGACACCTTGTAGAATTAAAGCCCACAAAAAATCATAAAATTTATCTGTAGAAAGTTTCCTCAAACTGTTGAAATTGAAGAAGTTGTAGCGAATCTAAAAGCTCAGTACAAAATATGAACAACAGGATGTTTCAAAAACGAATGTCGCCCCTCAAGACTATGCAATATTTTTTTTTTCATTTATTTGCATGCTGTTTCAAATGTCAAATGTTAATTAAAAAAAAATATATTGCATAGTCTTGAGGGGCGATATTCGTTTTTGAAACATCCTGCTTTTCATATTTTAGATGGTGTACATATCTTTCTTTACTCGCATATAATACACCACACTGAAGTATTTGATACAAAAAATGCAAGATTTCAATCTTCACCGTGATTTCCATTTGACACTGAAGTACACTGTCTTCTTTTTTTAAAAAAAAGCCTCATTCACACAAACATTTCAGTGTACTGTATTTTTTTTTATAAACCAATACTTCAGGTCAGTGTAAGTTAAGTACTCGAAAAAAAGTAGTCGACCAAAAATGGGTATAAAATGTTTATTTTTTGAACAAAAAAAGAAAGTGATACATTTTTGGAAGCTCAAGGGTATTTCTTTAGGAAAATGAAAAGGTTTGCTCATTTGATTGAGATGTATGCAAAATATCGTAACTTTGAATTAACACTTGCCATTAGGCTCTGCACATCACTTTGGGTGACCTGGGATGATACCTTGACCCATTTTTGCTTTAATTTATTTTCATTTTTGACTACTCTCTTCGTTTTTAGCAATTTTCTCTTCATTATATCGCAGTTTTTCCAATCGGCCGAAGCTAAGGGCAATTCGAGGGATTTCCTTTTTATGGTGCTACATTGAAGCCATTCTTTTCACACCAATTCATGGCCAATTTGCCATAGTGATAACTCGCCAAATCTGGCCAAAATATCACAGGATTTATGTGAAGGCGTACCATATTCAGCAGACGTTTCTGTTAGCACTCTTTCACAAAAATTTTATGGTTAATTGTGCCAGTTGTCAAATACTTAGCTCCTAGACAGCATTTACAAATTGCTTGCCAAACCTAATATTTTTTGCAAGCTGTTAAAGTCAAAATTGTGTACAAAACGGTCGTAGAGATTTTTAACAGCTGTGTTTTGCTTATCATTCCTATTTGGTGCCAGTAGTACTATATGTATATGATTGGAAACCTTTGTCTCTGCTAACTTTCTGTACGTTTCCGGGAGACTTGTGCACTTTTTTAGCCACATCTCTAATGGAAAATCCAGTATGTTTTTCATAGGCACGTTACACTTCTTTTGCTGTTTCCTCTGAGGCAACACCTTTTTTTCGAACACTTCCAACTTTGCTTCCCGTAGTTAATCGTTCACTAAAGCTTTTAAGTATGCAAGTTACCGTTGATTTTGCAATTTTTGTACTTGCTGCAATGTTTTTGTGAGACAAATGTAGAAAATCGTGTTTTTTGCGCACAATTAAATCGAGCACATTTTCTTTTCATGAACTTATATTGAAAACCATTCAAAATTCTAAAAACTAATGACGAAAAAATGTAAGATGAAGAATTTTAAGACGATTACATCTGTTGCATTCGTTTTTCCTGTAATATATAACGTGACACTCTTTATTTACTGCGACTACTTTTTTTCGAGTACATACCTACCTTTAAACGTGCGAGTAGAAAAATTACACTAAAATGTATGATTTGACAATGATTGCAAGTTTCAACGCATAAGTTACCCATGATTGTACTAGCTTTCATACATTTTCGCAAAAAAAGAGGCACAAGAAGTAAGCGAAAACTACCTTCGTCACTAAAGTAGAATTTTGTAGCGTACACCACAACTACAGTATATGTAATGAACTGAACTGAAGTAAATCAGACAAGACAGGTCTGAGTTGTATTTGTTTTTTATTCTTTCATATCCAGTAGTGTCAAGAGACTTGCAAGCAAGACTGAACTGAAGTATTTCGTAAATAAAATTTGGGTTCAAAACATAAAGTGTCTTAAAATTAAATGCCTTTAAACTCCAGCAGAGTTCTAAAACAATATCGTTTATAGCAAAGAAATATTGAATTTTTATTTGACAATTTCAGCCTGCTATTTGCAAGAAATATAGCGAATTTGCGACAATTTGGTTTGACGAACTACTTATTTGAAGCATAAGTATGAAAAATATTAAGAAAGTTGGAGATTGATGAAGAAGAAATAGAAACCAAATTTCGTTTAATACATATCTATTTATGCAGAATGTTGTTTAATTTATCTGTGTTTAATGTAAATAAGACAAAAGACCCGAAAAAAAAAACACGTTTCATTGGCATCACTTGAGCAAATACCTGAATTTGATCAAACCATCTCAATTTGATATACATATGTATGTAGGTAGCTAAAACTTAAACGTGTGCACAATTCAGTTGAAAGTTTGTGTCTAAAGATATTTCTTTTTTTCATTAGAAAAAAAAGCTTCACATTTTTTTCAGTGTTTTAATCACATTCAAAGTACTCAATCAGGGGAAGGCACCTTATACGTTATAAGTAATGTCTCTGTTATTTAAGAAAAAAAAAAAAAAAACAAATCGTCTTCCATATTGAATAATAAATTCATAACTTTAATAATAACTCATAACTCAACAATACTCGCAATCCTATAAATTGACTAATCATGCATTGACGTCCTAATCTATTTGTCTGCCGCTTAATTCATATGTTACACCCATAAGAAAATGTTATTAATTAGATGTTTGTAAGTAAGATTAGGAAAAATTCTTGTAAAGCAAACATTCTTTCGCATTTTGCAAATTAACATCAGCCTCTTTGATGAACGGCCTTTTGACATAAAACTAAACAAAAAATTAGCAGACTTTTTCGACTAATGTAACAATCTCGAATTCATCAGCATTTTCGAATTTGTCAACACAATTAAAATTTGTGAACGTAATTACAATTTATCAACATAATTAATTTAAATGTCAATTTCATTGTCCTAAATCAATGTACCAAAATGTCCATAACGACATCTCAGTACATCATATCATTCCACTATGGGATGTCAGTAGTAATTACTCTACCACATATACCCAATCTGTCGTCGAGAGAAATTACTTAAGTAATAGTTGACATCAACATATTGAGAATCATAAACATACAGATGGGAATAATTATTTTTTGATACACAAGCGAAAAAGGGCTTGGTAAACAAGTTCAAAATTTAAGTGCATGGAAGAGCACAATTGACCTCAATTATCAAAACTAACATTATGCCCAAATTTGAGCCCGAATAACGTTTTTGTGCTATATTGAGCTCAGTTCTAAATATTTGATTTGAGAACGATTTAGGCTTGATTTTAGAACATTTTTTCTCTCCGTATAAATCTTTATTTGTTGACTTCTATGTCTTTGTTTGTTGACTCTTATGTTTTTTTTTAACAACATTTTTAGAACTTATATCAATTTTTGAACTAATAAATATGTTACAGCGTTATCACCATTATCATCATTTTTCGGCTTTATCAATATTTTTATGAATTCATCGACATTTTCTACTTCAGCACACATTTCGAATTTATGAAACATCATTAAAATCTTTCGACTTTTTCTACATTCGACATTTGTCCAATTTTTTATACATTTTTCGACTTTATCAACATTTTTCGCCTGTCTCAACATGTTCGAGTGTTCTAACTTTTTCTGTAGATTTTTTCTTGATTTTTCTGAATTCTTTAAAATTTATAAACATTATGAAAACCTTTGGCTTTTTCAATATTTCTCAACTCGAAACACTTTTCGGCTTTATCAAAATTTCTTCAGCAACATTTTTTTTTTAAATTTTTTGTCTTCTTCGTTATTTTCCAAACTATCAACATTTCTTCTTCAACCTTATCAACATTTTCCAATTTTGGCAACATTATTTTTTTTTTAATTTTTGACTTCTTCAACATTTTCCAAGGCTATCAACACTTTTCGGACTTATCAACATTTCTATTTTTACCTTGTCAACATTTTTCGACTTTGTCAACAGTTTCTTTTTAAGTTTTTGCCTTCAACATTTTCAGCTCTATCAATAATTTTTGGATTCATCAACATTTCTTTTTCATTCCTATCAACATTTTTCGATTATGTCAATATTCTTATTTTTTATGCTTTGACTTCTTCAACATTTTCTAACTCTACCAACACTTTTCAGATTTATCAACATTTCTTCTTCAACCTTGTCAACATTTTCCAACTTTGGTAACATTTTGTTTTTAATTTTTGGGTTCTTCAACATTTTCCAAACACTTTTCGGACTTATCAAGATTTCTTTTTTAACCTTGTCAACAGTTTCTTTTTAAGTTTTTGATTTTTCGATTTTTTCAACATTTTTTTTTTTTGAATTTTTTTGAATTCTTCAACATTTTCTAACTCTACCAACAAAATTTTTTTTATCAACATTTTTCAACTTTGGAAAATTATTTCTTAAATTTTTTAATTCTACAACATTTTCCAACCTTGTCAACACTTTTTAGATTTACAAACATATCTTTATCAGCCTTGTCAACATTTTTCGACTTTGTCCGCAATTTTCTTTTAATTTTTTGGCTTCAAAATGTTCTGCTCTATCAACACTTTTCGGAATTATCAAAAATTCTCCTACAACCTTATCAACATTTTTCACTTTGTCAACACGTTTTTATTTTCAATGTTTTGATTTTTTCAACATGCTTAAATTCGATTAATATTTTTCGGATTTATCAACATTTCTTCTTCAACCTTTTCAACACTTTTCAACTTTGGCAACATTTTTTTCTAAATTTTTTGACTTCTTCAACATTTTTCATTGGTGTATAATTCAAAGTCGTGCTCCATTTCTAACATAGTAAAAAAGGTAGGACAAATTTTAGTCTTCCGTATGAATATATAAATTTCTTCTTCAGCTATATCAACATTTTTTCGACATTGTCAATATTTTTCGACTTCTACACGTGCTTATCAACATTTTTCGACTTTGTCAGCAAATTTTTTACCCAAAACCTTGCAACTTCTTCAACATTTTGTCAAACTTTTTTGATTTTTCAAACTTTTTTGATTTCTCAATAGTGGTATTTTTTATAGCCATTTTCAACTAACAGCATTCGTTAGGTGTATTTCGTGTTTTGTGTTAAAAAATCTGTAATTTAGGTTTTGTCATATTATCAAACATAAGCGAGAAAAAACTTAGTTAAACACGTATCGCTTTCGAGATTGGATGCTGAGTCGAGTTTAAGCTGCGTGCGAGTGCACAACATTTTTGTAGCATCAAATTAAGTAACTAAGTAGAGTTCAAATGAATTAGCGCAGATAGAAGCAAGTGATTTTTTTCAACAACAAAATTATTGAAGAAATTTTCGTATTTCCAAAAATGTCAATCAAATCTGTGCCACATATTGTGAGACTGCTGCTTGAGCTGCTGCTGTTGGCAATACTACTTATTTTGGTGCCATATTTCAGTAAGCTCTGGCCAAATGCTGCGCCCACACAACGCGGTTTCTTTTGTAACGATGCCAGCCTGCAGTATCCTTATCGCGAAGATACAATACCGCATAACTTGCTCAATATCTTAGGACTCTATCTACCACTGGCGATAATCATATTGATCGAGTTGGCACGTTATCTTGTCACAAAATTTCGGCGCAACAGCAAGGAACAGCTCAACACTTTGACTGGCGAACAACAGTTGCTGTTGCAGCTCTATCTTGGAATTTGTGCTTTTCTGTTGGGCTATGCCTGTGAACGTCTCTTCAAAGCAGTTGGGAAATTTACCATAGGACGTTTACGTCCACATTTTCTTGCCGTTTGTCAGCCACAGCTGCTGGATGGCAGCACTTGTGCTGATGCCAACAATCAGGGACGTTACATTTCTGAATATACGTGTATCGGTGTAAATTCTACAACGGCAATGCTGCAAAATCTACATGTATCCTTTCCGAGCGGTCATTCAAGCATGATCTTCTATGGCATGGTCTTCTTGGCTCTCTATATGCAGCGTTCATTTGTGGGGCATATTGGACGCGTGCTAAGACCACTGCTGCAATTGCTGTGTTTGCTGATTGCCTGGTTTGTGGCACTCAGTCGTGTTATGGACTTTAAACATCATTGGTCAGATGTGTTGGCCGGTTCAATATTGGGCACTGCAATTGCTGTTTTCATTTTCTTCATGCGTTATTGGGTCTACAGCGGAGAGTTGGAGAGCAGCATGGGTGTAGCGGGAAAACATAATTTGAAATGTTGTCATGGTGGAGGTGGCAAATCAAATACAGTATTAAGTGAAGTAATAAGTGAAAAGCCAGAAAAAGCAGCGCAAAACCAAAATGCTAGCCAGGTTGTGGCATGTGAGAAGTCTGAAAATGAGTCCAGCCGCGTCGCTGTATTTGTATTGTAGTTTTTTAAGTTTAAGTTTAATATACAGGGAATAAAATATAAGTACAAATTATTTTTAATATTCTGTTTTATTTATCTAATAGCCCAGGAAAATAAGACGAAAAAAGTGCTTCTGTGCGAAAAAATTCCCAGTGGAAATTTTTCACCGGAATTGTCTTTATTTATGCATGATACACAAACTGTGAAAAGTCCATTGCAAAGTCGTGTGCGCATAAAAAGTTATTAAGGCTCAAAGGTCGCTAAAATCAGTTTTTTGCAAATATCTCGCTAATGCTAACTTTTACAGAAAAATGTTGGTCACCAATTTTGTAGCACAGGAAATTTCCTACAAAAATACGTTAAAAGTATTTGCGTACGACTTCTAGTTTAGGACATCACCCAATTTAAAAAGTTGTTAACAGTTATGATATGAAATACTACCTATGAATTTTTATTAAAATATCTTACTTTTTAAATTGCAATAACTCTTCAATGAGAAGTCGTACAAACAAAATTAAAATGCCGATTGAAAGATAATTTAATTTTCTATATACCGTACAACATTTTTTTTTCGAACGGCTCATGAAAATAAAAATATTCTTGAATAACCATTAAGGCTTTGAAATTACTGGTTTTTTAAGGATATCTGCGAATTGGTAAGTACTACGATAAAAAGTAAGGGGACCAAATTTGTAGAGAATTACAAGATCTACAAAAAATAAGCGATATGTGTACACATAGAAGTAACCGTATAGAAGATATTCAATAGAAACCGGTTTTTTGGCATTTTAAGGGTTTTTTTGGAATATCTTCTAAACGGTTACTTCTATGTCCACACATATCGCTTATTTTTTGTAGATCTTGTAATTCTGTACAAATTTGGTCCCGTTACTTTTTATCGTAGTACTTACCAATTCGCAGATATCCTTAAAAAACCAGTAATTTCGAAGCCTTATTCAAGAATATTTTTAAGATCATGAGCCGTTCGAAAAAAAAATTTTGTAGGGTATATAGAAAATTAAATTATCTTTCAAACGGCATTTTAATTTTGTTTGTACAACTTCTCATTGAAGAGTTATTGCAATTTAAAAAGTAAGATATTTTAATAAAAATTCATAGGTAGTATTTCATATCATAACTGTTAACAACTTTTTAAATTAGGTGATCTCCTAAACTAGAAGTTGTACGCAAATACTTTTAACGTATTTTTGTAGGAAATTTCCTGTGCTACAAAATTGGTGACCAACATTTTCCTGTAAAAGTTAGCATTAGCGAGATATTTGCAAAAAACTGGTTTTAGCGACCTTTGAGCCTTAATAACTTTTTATGCGCACACGACTTTGCAATGGACTTTTCACAGTTTGTGTATCATGCATAAATAAAGACAATTCCGGTGAAAAATTTCCACTGTGAATTTTTTCGCAGAAAATGTCTTATTTTCCTGGGCTATAAGTGTTAAACGGCAGAATGGAAAATGTATATTTTTTTTTTAAGTTTTTGGTCCGCCTGAAAAATCTCGAAAATTTTTTTTTTTGATTTGGTATTTACTAAAATTCAGCAGTCATTTCATAGATCAATCGGACTGGACCTCAAAAAATAACAGCGTTGCCATTGTGACACTTTCGGTGTCACATGTGACACTTAGTTTTTGTCTGTGACACCGAAAAAATATCAGATTTTTGTGACACCACGATTTTCCACAAGGTGTCACGGACTATTGGGCTATTTTATTTTTTTAGTAAGTGTGGCTGATTGAAAAAGTACTTTCGATCTCCAAAAAGTACTTTCCCGCATTGAATTAAGTATATCTAAAAAAATATGGGTGGCAACATCGTGAGCACTTATGAAATGTCAAAATCAGTAGGCAGTATGAAATGCTACAATGAAAGGAACAGTGAATATGATGAATCTGATGAAGCTTTTATTATTTATAATGAGGTTTCACTATTAATGTGATTTAAGTAAGATAAGAAAACCGAGTTTTTTGAAAATGGCTCGTTAAATTAAATTGAACTGTGATTTTGAAGTGTTAAATTTTCAGTCCTTGAAACAAACTGTTTAAAAAGCTTTTTAAAAAAAGCTCTTTAGGAGCTTAAGGAGCTTTCTGATAAAAGTTTGTAACGTTCGTATGGAAGACTTACGAAATCGTTTTGGTCTTTTCTATTGAATGCATCCTTAAGTAATTTTTGTCTTCAAAAAGAGCTAGAAACTAGTTATGTGTGATTTTTCTTTAAAAAAAGTTATAACCACTATAAAATGATAAATGAAAGTTAAAAATCGTATGTAGGTTCTCACATGATTTTTCTCTATATGGTATCATTTTCAAATGGTCATATTTAAAAAAAAAAAAAAAATCACACAAAACCAGATTCTAAGACGAAGAACAATTCTTAATGATGCATATAACAGGAAAGAGCAAAACAATTTCATGCGTCTTTTATACAAGTTATTATAAACTTTTATGCAAAACAAATTTTCAGCAAATTACTTGCAAATCTTTTTGAATAAAAGTTTCTAGGTCTGAAAAAAAGCCATAAGTACAAAACATTTTTATATATGTTTTCTTTACATAATAATTTATGTATTTGTTTTTGAAGTTTGTTTATGTTTTCATTAAATAAATTAAAATTGTTAAACAATCGTTGTCGATTTAATACTTGTATTTCCAGAACCTTAATTTGGAGACGATACGACGATAGAAACTAAGACTACTTACAAACAATAGTTAAAACTCCTATAGGATTAAATATAATATATAACTAGTAAGGGTGTAAAATTTGGCCTGGGCAAACATTAAATACCCTACACGGCAGTATTTTTCAAATTTTGCTCATATGGGAGGTGCTACGCCCTCTTGTTCGAGTTCACCCAGTTTTTGTTCAGAGCTTGCATTTATAGGTTTAAATGTCTGAGTGAAAAATGTTTTCAGCATAGTGTTTTGAAGCTTTTGCTTATATAGGAGGTGCCACGCCCTCTTGTCCGAGTTCCTCTAGTTTTAGCTTAGAGCGTGCATTTATAGTCTTTAGTATTTGAGTGAAATTTGTTTGGATTATCTCAAAAAACTCTTTCCGTATGGCATTTTGAAACTTTTGCTCATATGGGAGGTGCTACGCCCCCTTGTCCGATTTCACCCAATTTTTGTTGAGAGCTTTCATTTATGATTCTTAGTATCTGAGTCGAATTCGGTTCGAATATCTCAAAAAATGCTTTCAGTATAGCGTTTCGAAGCTTTCGCTTATATGGGAGGTGCCACGCCCTCTTGTCCGAATTCGCTCAGTTTTTTTCCAGAGCCTGCGCTTACAAGTTTTAGTATTTGTGCGTATTTCGGTTGCACTGTTGTGAGAAATACTCGTAAAATTGCATTTTGAATATATTTTTTGTATGGGTGGTAGGCGTGTCCGTTGACCGATTTCGCTCATTTCCAATCGCCCGAGCTAACTTTGGCGACAAAGGCAATGTACCAAATTTCATTGAATTATCTTGCTCAGTTTTCCCAAAAAGTGTATTTCAACACACAGCCTGCCAGCCAGCCAGACAGACAGACGGACATGGCTATATCGACTCAGGAGGTGACGCTGATCAAGAATAAGTATATATACTTTTCTATATCTGCCACGCCTCCTTCTCTGCGTTACAAACGGAAGGACAAAGTGAATATACCCTGGGTGTAGGGTATAAAAATGAAGGGTGTTATATGACACCAATGTGTACAATCAAAGGGTGTTATATGACACCTTTTTTGAATCGCTGTGACACTCTCCCTTTTGAGCTGATGGCAACGCTGAAAAATAAACAACTAGAGAGACCAATCAATAAGAATTGCCAAAAGAAAAAAAAAAACAAACTTCTTTTGAACACCACTGAACAAAAATCTTGTCCTGTTAGTTTTTTGGTGACTTGTATCTCTTGAGCTCAGGAGATGCAAGTTTTAATATACACAGTAAGATTCAATTCAAAAAAGAGTATTAATTTTAAACTATTTTGCAATAAATTTCATACTTATTTGGAATAAATATCATACTTTTTTTGGAATAAATTTCATTCTTTTTTGAATAAATTTCAAAAAAAAATCGGAATTTAATCCCAAAAATACTAAAGGGAATCAAAAGTAAGAAAATTAAACTATCATTTTTGAGTGTGTACGTTAGAACTTTTTACTCTCGAAAAAACAGTCAGAAACATTCTCCTTCTAAGCTCCACTTAACAACATTCTTGTACTTTTAGTTTTTTTGTAAAGTATATCTCATGAGCTCAGTGATTTCATGATTTTCATGTATATCGAAGAAACAGTTTTTTACGTCTGGCTGGCGCTGAGCAATGACAAATGACATGTTCTTGCATTTTTTCCTAGTTTTATTTAACTCTTTCAGGAACTCTATATGAAATCGATAAAGATTAAACGATATTTATTAGTATCGTTTCAAAAACCGTTTTTTGATCCCTTAGTTCATTACTTACATCCTTCGTTATATCAGCATGGTCTCACCAATATATCCGTATGATACTCCATTATATCCGTAGGACTATGAAGAGAAGGGAAGAATATGATACTGTCTCAACTGTTGTAGTAGTACTAGTAGTAAGAAATGCCGTTACGACTAATGCCAACAAAACGCTGAGCTATAAACACTATTTCTAAATACTGATGATTTGGTTTTATTTTCAAAGCTTTTTTTTTTACAAAATATTAACCAATTTCTGGTGGAAATCCAAGGGGAATATTTGCAAAAAAATTGTCTACTGTTGAAACGAATTGGTGCGCTTTATTTTGAAAGAGGCCGTAAAGTACTTAATGTCATCGGGAATTAACAAATATATGTTACAGTGGTTACATAAATGCAACAAAAAACGTATATATAATCCATAGCTATAATCCGTAATATTTAAAAACCGAGTTTGGCCAGAATTGGTCAAAAATTAAATACCCTACACTGCAGTATTCTGAAAATTTTACTTGTACGGGTGCGCCACTCTTCCTTGTCTAAACTTACTTAGTTTTTGCTCAATTCTTGTGCTAACTTCTCCAGTGAAATTTGGTTGGATTATCTCAGAAAACGCATTCAGTATAGCATTTAACATAGATATGACAATACGAAACTTTGCCTTACTATCATTCCATCATATTGCTTGCGTGCATATGTGATGTGCAATGCTGTTTTTATCACAGTTGCTATGGCAATATTATGATGTTGTTCTACAATGCACAAAACGGTACGAATCTGCATCTTGTTTGTGTGACAGTGCATTGCCAATATGACTTTTCTGTACGCGAACAATATTGTTTTGCTTTGTATGTGACAAAATTCATTTCTAAGGCAATGATCATATAGGGCGTTATTAGCAAAGTTGCGCTCAGAGTAAAGCGCGGCAAAGATCAAGTTGCGTATAGTGACCAAAGTGGTCAATTGGAGCAAAGCGTGAAGCCATGCTTCGATTATATCTTTCTCTTTTGCGTCATCGCACACAAGAATTTGTGTTTTTTTTTTTTTTAATTTTCCGTGTTCACGCTTTGTTTTGCATTTTTAAGAGTGTTCTCTGCTGTTGACCTCTATTTTATTTATCGTTTCACTTTCCTGTAAAACACCTCCAAAGCGCCATAACTCTATAGTTTTAGCATCGCAGTGCTTTCACTGTGATCGTGTTGCCATTTTTTCATACAAATCGTTCCACACTGTTTTTAAGTTAAAGCGTTACTTTGAGCGCAACTTTGAACTTTACTCATAGCGCGCTCTCTGATAATGGCCTAAAATAGTATAGAAAAGACATGTTGTTTGTGTTTGCAGTGTTTGTGTTTTTTGACATGTTGTTGTTGCTATGCTTTTAATGTCGCTGTTGCACACTAGTTAAAAAATCCTAAAAAGCTGGCCAAAAGTCGAAAAAAAAGTTGTTTTAAATTAACTTTTTGTGGACTGTATTTATAACTTATGAATATCAGTACATCAGACCTCAAAAAATCGATAAGTAAGATCCAGGTGCGCTCTTGCATCTCTCCAAAAGTAAAGTACGCTTCTTAGACGCAAAATTCAGTCAGTTGGAAGTAAAAATTAAAAGTTCACTGTATAAATTGTGTGGTTACTGTAAAACTAAACCGATTTGAATGTTTGATTATGGAATCACTTCTTTAAAGACAGTACTATCGAACCTCTAAGCTCAAAACTGGGAAGAGGTTAAACTTTTTTAATAGTTGTGATTAACTTGAAATCAAATTAAGTATTTCACAAAATCAGTTAGCAGTGGCTATGAAAAGGCCTGTGACTAATTTATACCTACCGCGTTTTACTCCCAACTGTTTTTTTTTTGGCTTAAAAAGATTGAAACCTTTTTTGGCACATATAAAAAAATTGAGGCACGTTTTCTATCTTTTTTTTTTATTTAACACGAACTTTTCTGAGGCGCTCATATGAAAACTTAACTCATACTGATTGCCAAGTGACAATATGTGCTGCTCGCCCAAAATGATACTTATACTCCATGATGAAAAGTCGAGTTTATGTTGTAGCGTTTCTACATCGTCTTCTTTAAATTAAAATAGGTTTCACTTACATACTGTAATGTTCGTCTTTCATTAAAATTAAATAGAGAAATCTTTGGCTTACTCCATTTATTTATCAATTCCATAGACATAGGATATTCTTTTCGTTTGAGCTATTCAGTGTTTGTATTCAGTCTTCATTACACATTTATATCTGCTATTTTTTTTTGGCAGCAATACAAATTCTTGCTAAGGTTGACATTGGTTTATTCAGCACTTACCTGCAAAGACATTAAGAGAATAAAATGTTAAATAAATGTTGATTGTTAAATATTTAAAACAAAGAACTCTAAAGTTTATAAAAATTATTACAAATAGAAGTCGTAAGACGTTTTTTTCTATGAAACTGTATTTTAGTGCTAGATCTATTGAAAATTTAATACGTTTTGGACACTTTTAGTACTTGGTTTCGCTGTTTGGTACAAAACAGAAAAGCTCATTTATCATCCCTGGTACGATGTAAAGCGAAGCGTTAACAAAACAAAAACAAGAAGCCACTGCTTTGCTTTTGGTTTTTCAGTTTGTGCTTCATCCTATTTTGTACATCTGTGTGATCGCGTATTTTGTTGTTGTTAATATTGAAAAAAAATTGTATTTAATATTACCTCAGGCAACATAAAAAAATAATTTTAACTTCACTCTTATAGTGTATAACTCAAAGTCGTACTCCATTTGTAACATAGTAAAAAAGTGTTAAAAGTTTTGGTCCAGCGGATCTGTACGGGTGAAGGGTAAAATAAGCCGGACACAAAATTCTAAATTCAATTTGAAAGAGAGTTTATTTACAATTAATTGGTGGAAATGTATTGTTCGAAATTAATAGCAAAGTATAAAAATTTCACTTATACTTTACAATACAATTATGCTTCTTGGGTGTATAAATGAATTTGTTGGGTCGGAGCCAAAAGTGTCCAACGATGAGTAGTCTGAATGTGGATTATGGTTTTGTGAAGTCTTCTCTGTAGTTTCTGTTGATTGTTGTAGATCGTCTATGGGTTATGCTTTGTTAGATGTTCTTTGTGTTTTTTATGATAGCTAAAGTTGCACGGGTTCGCTGACTTGCTATATTTTGTGTTCTTTATAAAGAATGACAAATTTTAACTTGTCATTTTTACTCGTTGTTCATACAACGAGTAAACGACAGCAGCGCTGTGCGGCGGGTCACAAAGGCAGGCAGATATGCAGGATGCACACTGTTTACGTTTGACGTAAACAGGATCCATATATAATATCTTTACATATAATTGTATTACTCTTGAAATGCTCCTTTATTGGTGCAATTTATACATTAGTATTCCAGTTATAGCAAATATTGCAGCCAAAATTTGTAAACGTTACATATGTATGAAACAGAATAATTGGACGATTCATAAGAAAATGAGGTGTACGTAAGCGGTTCTATGATGAAATAACACCACTATGTGTTATGTTTAATCGATCAGTCGACACTGATTTGTTTATTCTCTTCTTTTTTACAAGCTACCTTAATAATAAGATCATGATCTTAACATACCTTACATGTTAATGAGAGCTTACATGTAGTATAAGAGTATAAGAGTTCATTTACTGTGGAGAGCCATTATACCTCCCTTTTTTAAAGAAAAACTTTATGATAGCAAATAAAAATAAAAGTAATTCGTTTATTAATGTTATTTGCTATCATAAAGTTTTTCTTTAAAAAAGCGAGGTATAATGGCTCTCCACAGTAGAGTTCATTTACTGTGGAGAGCCATTATAGTTCAAACTTTAAAGAAAATATAGATACTGTGTACAAGTAAGTATAAGGCGTAGTGGAAAAATATGAATATTGAAAAAATGCAAATTTGTCTTATTTCAACCTTTAATTTCAAATTACCCTTGAAGGCAATGACTTTCTATGAGCAATTTTCATATACATATGTAAATACATTTTTACAATTTTATACTTATCATTGTTTCAATACATATTTAATAAAAATTATATATAAATTTAAAACAAAAATAGCTTTATTTATCTGTGAAATATTTATACCTAACAACAACTTTAAGGCAATTTGAAATTTACTTGAGCTATTTCTATATAATCAATGTGCCTAAATACGAGTATTCTTATCACTTTGAAAATAATATTTAATACAATTTATTAGAAATTAAAAACAAAAATAATTTTTGTTTATTTGTGAAATATTCACGTGCTGAATTTTGCGAAAACAAAAAAACAGCCATCGCAAACAGCAGATTCTTAAGGTCATAAGGTTCAAGTACAGTAGACTAAACTTTTTCATAATGTGGCAACGAACTGATATGAAAATGTGTTCAAAAAAATAAAAAAGGGGGTGTTTTTTTTTAAATTATATTTTTCGAACTGAGAACAGTTTTTTCAGCGACAGCAAGTTTATGGAGTATTTTTTACACGGCTTGACCATAAAACTTTGTTTAGCAAATTAAGATTGACTTTGGGAGTAAGAATAGAACAAACTCAAGGACTGATAATATTTAGTGCGGTTAGTGAGCCGGAGACAAAACTTGACGGAAAATTGGAAATCTCTGATATATGTATATGGGTACTTCTAAAGCGATGTAACTCACCATACGCATGACAATGCATTAAAATAAGAAATGAAAAAGTAAAATTTTTAAAATGATTTTGATATATTTGTAGTAATTAAGTAGCACTATATTCAGTAAACAAAAACTAGAAGTGGGTTTTGACTTAGATTACAAAACTGCGAATTGAGCAAGGTTTTTGAATAAGGCTGTTTTTTTTTTTTTTTTTTTGTTTTATTACCTAATTTTATTGAATAACGTAACTCACTTGAAGTTGTTTTTAACAAAATTCTTAAAGCAAATTAAACATAAATTTTTAGCTATTATATATTTTATAGTTTATGAAAATAGAAAATATTGGTACATATATCTCATTAATGATGATTTTTTTAGGGGCGTGGTATTGCCCAATTTCCTATTGAACCATTGTTTGTCCCAGCGCTCTGTATAAACTTATCAAATCTCATTCATGTGCGTTAAATATTTTCAGAGTTATGATGAATGATTTTTATGGTGGCGTGGTACGTCTATTTTCCCAGTATATCGTCGGCTGAGTATTATTTTGTCGTAAACGCCACTTCGTTGAAAAAGTAAAAGCAGATAACTTGTGCTCGTCTCTACACAAGTTATGTGCTTTTGCTTTTTCAACGAAGTGGCGTTTCCGGCAAAATAATACTCAGCCGACGATATGTACATTATTTGTCTTAGTACTTTTTACATGTGTACCAAGTCTCATCTATGTACGTAAAATAGTTTCAGAGATATGATGATTTAAGTTTTTGGCTCACGGTGGACATTTCTATGGAAATTCCCTTATACTGATTTCATGATATGCTTTCAATGAGGGCATACTTATGTCCGGACCCACTTTCCATCATTTTTTAAATGATATATCTAACAGATATATAGAAGATTCACATATTAGAATGATGCCAAGAGAGGCGAACTCAATATTTTTAAGACCCAAAACCCTTCTGCGAAGCCAAAAACAGCTTTAACCCTTTCACGACCAACGCGACATACTTATATATCACATTTGAATTTTTCAATATGCGAGTCGCATTTTCTTAGCGATTGGAGCCAGACAGGCATTTGTCGATAGAGAATTGCTACAGATATTCAAGTGTGTCAGAAAAGTTTTTTTTTAACTAATACTGTTTCATAAACGATTTGTAGCGTCTAAGTAGCAAGTAGATAAAATGGGACACCTGTGTCCCGTTGGTGGTTAAAGGTTAAAAATTTGATACTTTCTTATATTTGCTATTTTTTTTTTTACATAAAATACTGACAAAAATATTTTTTCGATATAAATTAAAGAAATAATCTGTATAGAATTCATCCGTGGTGAATTTTAAACAAAATTTTGTTATTTTGTAAAACAAAAATAGTCTGGCCAAACTAGGTAAGCATATCTAATTTTGATGAACATGACCCGATTTTGATCGCATACGGCTCATTTTGTTTGTAATCAAATTTGAATACAAACCAACACTTTGGATTTATGCGTCTGGCCCTTCTTTTCTTTTAACCCCCCATGAAGCCCTCATAAAATTTTAAAATCCGTAAAAATGTTTTAAAATTTGTACTTAAAAATGGAAAACAATGCTACCGAGGTGATTTTCCGGGTAATTGAATCTGAATATCATGTTGGAAAACTGAAAAATTCAAAATTTCGCCGGAACAAAAAAAAAATGTTGCCTATTTTTTTTACCTTTCACGACCAATGAAATGTGTCCAATCTTCACTTGGAATTGAAAAATTTAAGTTTTGAAAACACATTTGAATAGAAATGTTGTGCGTATATCGCTTATCACAAAACTGCAAAAAAAAAAAAAAAAAAATTATAAATTTTCCAGCGGTTCAGGAGCGGCCGGGAAAGGGTTAAAAACAACTGAATTCAGAAAGAGAAAAGCCTGACGTACCACTGGAGAGCCCATGAAGAAATACGGCAAGCGAAAAGGTTAATCGACCCAAAACGTTTTAAGGTAGAAGCTGTTTCAAACCTCAGAAGAAAATATATACAAGCATACAGTAAAATATAGTAATGACAGGTCACTGTAAACTCAATTATCACCAAAAGCGGATGGGTTTGGTAGACGATGATACCTTTAAAGATGATGCAGAGTTAAGTTCCCAGGTGTCGAGATTTTAAATCCAAATGACATTGGTAAAATTAATCCCACTGCAGTGAACAGATTTGTAGTTAGTTTCAATTCTGAAATTTCTAAAAAACACCCTATTTATTAGAAATGTTGACTTTCATCGCTTTTCGTTTCATTACACGTGACCGAAATTAAAAAAAAAAAAACAAAAATTATTTATTTTTATCAATCTGTTATGAGGTATTTTTCATATCCGGGGTCGAAACGAAACGAAAACAATTTAACGGGTTTCAAAGTTAATAGTGCGCCAATTAAAAGTAAAAACTTTCAAAATATATTAATTTCAAAATTTAATTTTCTTTTAACTTTACACAAAAGGAGAGAAGAGGTATAACACCTTTAGTGCATAGTGGAAAAAAATGTATTTCTGTGCGTATACGAGTTATAAAACTTAATACATAGATGCTTGTTGTGGTTACCAAGTAATTTATGAAAAGCAGAGTAGGAGAACAAAGGGGTATCAGACACCCTATACAAAAGAATTTTCCAAAAGTTGAGGAGATTGGAGCTGTTACATTGTACGAGTTTTTTTTTTTTGTAGAGGGATACAAATCCATTCGAGAAGAGACAAAGGCCAACAACAGAACTCTTCGTTCAGTGTTTATGTTTTCCTTCTATCGTAATTTCTATTTATGAAGTTTCTGCTTCCAATAATTCCATGCAATTCAAAATGTTATTTTTTTTTTTTTTTTGATAAATTTTTATGCAAAGCAATTTTAAAAACACAAAATTTTTGGCAAAAAATAAAAAATTTATTTTAATATTTCATTTATTTTATTTTCTTTATTCTTATTTCAGTTTGTTCTTAATTTCTTGCTATTTTCTCCAATGTTATCTAATCCGACGAAATTCTTTTTATCATCAAACCTCAAATACCAGATTCATCATCAAACAGACCTCATTAAGAAGTCCCCAGCTGACAGTTGAATTCCCTAGCAAATTAGCAAGCAATAAGCAAAGCTATTGTCTAAAGATGTTTGAAAAATATATACATACATACATACACATAGAGATATTTCTGTACAAAAAAAAAAAAGTTCCAGCATCTACATACCAAATGAAACGCCAACACCACCACCAATGGCTTTAAACACCATGGGGTATCACAGACAATCGACTGTTGGAAAATACTTAGGAGTAGGGAAGAAACTCAACATTTTCATTCGTTAACATTTTCAATTTTGTTTTAACACAATTCAAAAAAAAAAGAAAAAATTCCGTTAAAAAACCAAACCCAAAATTCAACTGTCAGTTAGATGTCTTCTCTTAATGTCTTCTATATCTTTAACTATTTGTCTATCTATCGATTTGTCTCTCTGTTTGTCTAACCGACAACTTACAACCCGTCAAACATTGGGCATTCATCTCTACAATTGATTGCTATCTCTGTTTGCAATGTGCGAGTACTCGCTGTAATCGCCGCAGGATGTCCAAGTGGTGTTTTTTTTTTCACTGGTTTTATTTTAAACCAATACTCTGATAATAAATCATGCTTTGATAAGCGTTGCCAACCACATTGAGACCACAATTAATTGTATGCAAAGTTGCCAGATGCAAGGAAAGTGAAATTAATTCAAAATTAAAATAATGGGGTTTTTCGTGTTGCTCAGATAACTTTTTTTTGGTAACATTTTTTGATAGCATTTCTTTGATAACTTTTTTTTTGATATCTTTTTTTGATAACTTTTTTGGATAAGTTTTTTTGGATAAGTTTTTTTTTTGTTTTTTTTTTTAAGTTTTTTTGTAAATTTTTTTTGACATTTTTTTTTGGTAACTTTTTTTTTCGATAATTTTTTTATTATATTTTTAAAATTTTTTTTGACAATTTTAATGTAAACATTTTTATGATAACTTATTTTATAACTTTTTTAGATAGCATTTCTTTTGATAATTTTTTTTTGATAATTTTTTTTGACAAGTAGGGGAGATGTGTGTACCTTAGTCCGCTTTTCAGTTTTTTCAATGTGCTGTATTTTCCAAAAAAGTTTCTTTAGTTTTTGATTATTTTATATTTCTACAATGCTTGCAGCATCAAATGACGTGACAATGATATTTCTATGTCTTACCATTGAGTAGAAATATTACTTTTTCCGTTGCAATCTCAAACGGTCCAAGGTACACCATGCAAGTGTACCTTGGACTAATAAAAAAAGGGAATACATTGTATTTAGGTAATAAATTATGAAAGAACCATTTATTATGTAATCAAAAGTAACACTTTTTTCAATAAAAAAAAATAAATAAATAAATCATAAACAAAAATTATAACACAAAAAAGTGCATTTAGTAAAAAGCAATTAATTAAACAAAAATGGTTGCAAATAAATACATTAATCACGTAAATAATAATAATAATATTATATTGAGAGGCGATTATGGCTTTATGGTTGCCCGTCGAAAAAGGCTCGCTGGTCAATAAGCATAGGTCCAAGGTACACACAGACAGCATGTTTTAAAAACTGCCAACACCCATAACACATATTAATGAAAATACATCTAAAACACACTAAAAGCTTAAAACAACAACTAAACTTCCTTCCTGATGTTGTAAAACTGAAATATTTCAAGTAAGTTTCTCAAAAAACCTTTCGTAGTTTATTCCAAAAACAAATTTTTACACACAAAAAACACTTTTTCCGTCGCTTTTTATACACGCATGCAGCTTGACGGTCTGAAGTCAACTAATATGAGTCACCGGTATGAGTGGAAAATTCCATAGAAGAACATTATCGTACACGTGCAGCTATTGAGTGGCAAACGGCACTCGGACCGAGGTACACTTGGACCAAGGTACACACATCTCCCCTATTGAAGATATTTTTTTTTTCATAACTTTTTTGGATAACTTCTTTTCGATTTTGTTTTTTTTTATAATTTTTTTTGTAAATTTTTTTTGATAACTTTTTTTCGATAATTTTTTTGTTGATTATCTTTTTTTGATAACTTTCTTTGGATAATTTATTTTACAAATTATTTTGTTAAACATTTTTAGATTACTTTTTTTTAATAACTTTTCTTTTTAAAAGGTTGATATTTTAGTTCATAAGAAGCATAGAATTTAAATTCTCTATCATCTTAATCTTGGTTGGAGTGCTGTTCTACGTAAATTCAGCATAATCTATCTTAAAGCTTTCTGGAGAAGGTTGAGGATATTCTTTGTAAACGTCTACAGTATGGAAAGGTAATACTCTAGCTAAAAGGAAATTTATTTAACAGTTCGATAAAAAACGGCAACTCTAGAACAACTTAATTACATTTGGTACAATATGACTAATTGAAATCAAAATGCTTGAACTAAGTAACCTTGTTATCATAAATCTAACGACCTTATACCAAAGATAGATGACATTGTTAATCTCGATTAAAAACGTACTAATGCAATTGAAATCTTTATCCATTGCCTTCGCTTCACACGGGTAAGGTTGTGTTAGGTTAGGTTAGGTTAGGTTAGGTTAGGTTAGAGTGGCGGTTTAGCGGTGTAAGATTAATCCTAAGTAGCACTATAGGTGCCATTTTTATACCACAAAAGTGACCCGACAGATTGGTATGACTATATGTGAAAATTTTAATTACCTAACTAACGATATCTATATTCAGTTGGTCCTATTAAGGTATTTGAGCAGCGAGCCAATTTCAATGTCGGCAATTTCGCTGAGTATATTGCAGCAAGGCTTTCCTAGTGATTTAAGTCTGGTTATAGCCAGAGCTGGGCAATCACAGAGAAAGTGTTCAAGAGATTTTTGCTCGTTTGCATCTAAGGTATTCCGGCAAAAGGAGTTGAAAGGGAAACCCAATTTTCAGCATGCCTGTCGATGGCCCAGTGCAAACTGAAGTAGTTTTTAAACTGCTTTATGAAAGCCAGATTGACCTAGGTATCCTACAAGTAGTCAATGCTTTCCAATTAGTGTTCGCCTCGGTTAAGTAGTACGCGAAGGTTCGCTTCTTTTCTAGACCTAATTATTGCTGAATTCAGTGCTCTGATAGCTGCCTGACTGTCTGAGAGAATTGCTACTTTTCCGGAAATGGCATTATTTCCTAATGATTTGCAGGCTTCGAGGATGGCATCAATTTCTGCCTGAAAGACGCTGGCTGAAACTGGCAAGCGAAATGATTGAGATAATTTCAGGTCTTTTGTAAATATTCCTGCGCCAACACCTTAACTCACTGTTAACAAAACAAATACCATTTGTACATCAAAACGATGTGAGTACGTTTATGCTAAAAAATGTCAAACTTTATTATGGTGTTGCCAGATTTCAGCTATACATGTACATTAGTGTTGCCAGTTCTCGAACCATAAATAGTGCCCTACGTATAAAATTGTTGCGTTATCATATTCAAATAGCTCAATGCATTACTAATCCACCTTGATTTCATGTATTGAGATGGCGATTATACGCAAGAAAATCCGGATTAAGACTGCTAATGTGGATTAGCGCTGTCGTCTGTCTACCGTATTGAATGTATTGACTATCGAATAAGTAATTGCCGAAGTATATTTACATACATGTTTGTTGCTTAAGTTTTTTAGAAAGCCATAACAACACTTTTTACATTAAAATCACTACCTACCATCTGGCATCATTGCCGCGCACATCATATGAGTAAAATTTGATAGAAATTAGATAAAGAAAAAAACTTCATTGGGAGGTGTAAATTGAACTCAATTGAATTTGTTTAGTTTTTTAAAAAAAGATCATGGTACATCATTTAGTTAAGTTGATTGAGAGGGTATATTTTTACACAACTTTTTTTTGTTCTTATGTTTTCAAGTTACTTACTATTCCCATTTTTTTAGTCTCTTTTTATTAGTGATTCCTTTTTACCATATCATATCACATTCATCAATCAGTCAGTCAGTCATCTTTAATCAAAATCGAGTTCTAAGGCTGTCAATCATAATGGAATTTTTTATTTTTATTTTTTTCTTTTATTGGACTTGTACTATTTTAATGAACCTTAAGGGGGTGTTTTTTACATAAATGGTTTTCTTGTACACATATGTATGAAGTTTTACCTTTTTAAGGCTTTAAATATTTATTTTATACATAGTTTAATGATATCAGAGTTACTACATATGATAAAATATATGCAACATAATATATTCGCTTACTTCAAGATATTTTTTAAAGTTTCTAAAAGTTTAAGAATGTCGATGTACTTACATAGTTCATAAAACAGAATCAACAAGCATTTGGGAAACGACAAGCATCAGTGCTACTATTAAAACCGGACTTTGCTTCCCCAAATATGTTCATCTAAGCAGGTAACCGACTACACATGAGGAATGATTTTTCAAAAGGGCTTATAACCAAAACCAACCTTTTCATGAAAATGACTAAAAACACCTACTTCAACACTCTGTATTTTAACAACAAATGGTACTAGAATTAAATTCTCTCGGATTATTATTTTTTGCACACCGGATCTACCATATTGTTAAATTTAAGCGAAATTGGAGACAAAAAATTTTCAGCTGGTACGCTTCGAGCGTTTTTCTTCATACATTTTATATATGTAGCATAAAATGTTTATGTATTAGAACAAAAAATAAGAAAAAATGATTCCAAAAATTCTTTATCAAATAAAATATCGTTAAAATAGGAATAAGCTCATGAAAATTTGGATTTTTCTGAAAAATAAATCCAAATGAAATTTTTTCACTGAAAAAAACTTTATTTATGCATGAAAAATAAACTGTGAAAAGTAAATTGCGAAACCGTGCTTGCATAAAAAGTTATTCAAGGTCAAAGGTCGAAGAAAACAGTTTTTGCAAATATCTGACTAAAGGTCACTTTTTCAGAAAAATAGTTCTAGACTATGTTGCAGCCCTGGAAATTTCCTATAGACCCTTTATAATTGTTTTTGTCTACATTACCGTACGACTTTCTTTGTAAATTTTTTTGCAGTATTTTTTTGCCTCCAATGATCCAATTTCATTAGAGCCCTATACCTCACATAGGGTCGAAGCTCTGAGTAATAAAGTGTAAAGTTAACTTTTGCCTTCCTACCACTCTTCCACTGCATCTCAGACCATATAGTGCTGGGGAAACTTTTCTTTTCTTGTTACGGTAGCTGTTTGAAAACTCGCTTAGCGTGTGTTTCATCGTGCATTTCGTAACAGTTAAATTTAGTCAGCTTATATAACTGTCGGGCTCGCATTTAAGCCACCAGCTGCATTTTTTTAAGAACAATCTGCACCTTAGGTCTTCAGCTTACTTTTCTTTTTTAATCTTTGTATAGAAGATTTCGCAGTACCAGTCCTGACAACAATATCTTGCGCTGAAGTGTTTTTCGATTTTGAATGGAAAAATATTCGATTTCGATTCTGAAAATCAAAATATATGATAGAAAAACCTTGTTCCGATTTAGTTTGAATCGAATTTTATATTGAGTTCTTTATAGAGCCCAGATTGGTCGTATAATAAACTTGTCGGTCTATTTGTATAAATTACAATAGTGGTCAAACGGATAAAGCTAAGGTCATGTATTAAATTTGGCAGAGAAAACAGTTAGGGACTTAGTCCGAGTGGGAGCACGACTACCTTCCATACGATATAACATGAATCACAGTTTACATGCGCATCTGCTAGATGAACTAGAACGATGCATTGTTCGAAAAATCGTTGTATTTTCAGTCCCACTAAAATCTTAAAGGAATTTTATATAATTAAGTACAGAAGTTATGTTGATAAAATTAATAAAAAAGACCCAAGCATTTAAAACAAAAAAAAGCAATATGTTTAATTTTGTTTTTTTTTACATATATTGGCAAATGTTCCTTAATTTTAACTTAAAAACGGTTTTTCACAAATTTAAAAAATTTCAATTAATTATCATTATTTGGCATTATAATATATGCAATAGTTTCTGAGAAAAATGCATTACAAAAAAAAACAAAAAATGCTTTACAAAAAGTAAATGCATCACAAAAAAATGCAGCGTCAAAAAATCATATCATTATTTCGTCCAAAACTAAATTTAAAAAAAAAAGTATTCGAATACTTTTGTTAAGATTAAAATAATATAATATAAAAATTAATTTTAATAAATTTCCATAGTTAAAGTTCTAAAAATTAAAAAATATTCTTGCTTGGTGGTGAAAAATTAATTTTCAACAAATTGTGATGCTGGCAATATGCCTGAATATGAAAATATCTCAAGCATACGTGTATTGTCTGGCTTACTAATTGACTTCATCTCTTTCCACTCATTGGTTACAGCGTCGTACTCCTCGAAACGACCTCCACAAAAAATTACAACTTTATCGTTGAGTGTAGTGCACATATATCTGTTGGGTAGCTCAGCACGTAAGCTACATATAAAAGTCCATTTATTTGTTTGAGGATCATAACGTTCAGCTGTTTTTCTACCCCTACCACCTACTGCATATAAAAGTCCATTAGCAACTGTAACCTGAAAATAAAAGAAAAAGTAAATTTATATCAATTAAATTAATTTTTATATTAAACAGCAAAAAACTTACTCCATGATGATGACGACTTTCACCCATCAGCGCAATGATTTGCCACTTGTCTTGATCTGGATTGTAGAATTCAGCTGAACAAAGTGGTATGCCATTGAAAGTAAGACCTCCAACTACATAAAGTTTTTTGTTTAAAACTGCAATACCGGCATTGGCACGTGCAAATGACATTGAAGCTACTTTAACCCATTTGTTAGTTTCTGGATTGAATTTTTCTGCAGAATTTTGAAAGCTGCCAAAACTGTATCCACCCAACACATACAAAAGACCATTTAATTCAGCTGCACAAAAATTGATTCGAGGAAGAGTCATTGGTGATTTTTCTACTAAAATCATCGAATCCAAGCTAATGACGACAGTTGACAACTTGGTCATCGATTCTCCTATCAAATATAAACAGTTCCCTATTAAAACTGTACAAAAGAACGAATGAAATTCCAATTCTTTCAACAATTTCTTCCACTTATTTTGTTGTGGGCAGTAATATTGAATAGACTTTTTATTAAACTGATCATGAGCTATGCCCATTAAAACTTGATTTGATCTTATTGGTTTTGTAAGATTGCTTCCGCTGGGCATAGCACTATGGTACGATGGATGATATTCTATGGCTTCCATATAAATGTGAAGACATTCCAGTGAAGTACAAATTGGCTTGACATGCTGTATTAAAAACGTTCTTTCGAGCAATGTCATTCGCACTAATTTAAACAATTCAACTTTGTTTCGCTCGCGTTCAATTGGATCGTGTTCAAACCACGCTTTCAAATTATTAAATACATCCTCTTCAGCTACAACGCGTTGACCATCGCAAGCAAGCAATTGACTCAATTGTTCTACGCTTAATTGTAGAAATTCAGCTGTTCCAGAAATTTCCATAAAGTGCTCCAGGCTATATTCTTTAGCCTTTTGTAGCAGTAACGCGCAATTGTACTTTTCCGCTAGGAGCGCATATCGCAAGCAATTGCTTGAATGTAAATGTTCTATCAAGAAATTTGCACAAGCCGTGACGACGTCTCCCAGTTGCAGCATGTGGGCTGTCTTAAGTAATTCAACAACATTGTCATCACTGATCAACACACTTCCTTTGTAACAATATTCAGTCAGACTTAGTAATACATCACCATTTACATCCGGCATTTCCACAAATTTTGATGTACTTTCATGCTGCGATGATTTAAATATCTCACAAAAATAATCACTCGCTTCCCTAAGTACTGAGCGATGTGCTGGAATTGGTTTTTTTTCGCTGCCAGCGATTAGCACAACATCAGAAAATTTTTGATTTTCACGTCTTTTCCATAACTTTTGTAGAATTCTCTTAGCGTGACCTTCAGTCGTAAATCTTGTAGACATATTGGATGTACTGAGTTGGGGAAAATTTGGTTGATGTCAAAAGAAATATCACTTCACAACAAAAGACGTCGATTAACTGAATGTGGATTCATTTCTACAAATGTTTATATACTGTCTTTCAAAACTCAGATTTCCATTGTGTATTGTATTAAATATGCAGGTATGGGCAATAAATGTAAGCATGCACATTCGCGCATTCGGCAGGTACACAGGTGCATGTACTGACTTTTCCCACATTCCAAGTATTTTTTGGTATATTACATTACCCAAAAAGTACAGGTAAATTACTCGGTATTTCAAGCAAAATAGAATATGTATAATATTTTGTTGTGATAATGAGTTTTCAGGGTGCTTATACTAAATGATCAACCTTTTTCGCGAAACTGTTCATATGTATAAAATACTTAACACAATGAAATGCTTGAAACTTAAGAATAATGCGTAAGAAATGAAATAAAAATACAATAAATAAGAAACACCAAAGAAGGTAAGTTATTTATGTGAACTCTATTTTAATAATATTTTCTAGGAATTATTCTTAAATTTTTAGCATTTCTTGTCCTTGATGACCTTTGACCTTTACTTAGATTTTGGTATAGACTTCAGTTCCAGATTTTAGAAAAACGAATCAAACAGACCAAAAACAAAAGAAAAGATATTGGGTTAAAATATTTTAAGAATCTGAAATTGTATGATTTCATTAAGACCTGCGGACAACAAGTTGTATCCAATAATTATATAGAGTGAAATTTCAAAAATTCTCCAGTTTTCGAAGTCTAAACTAAAAAAATAATACTTGGTTTATTATTTTGATATCGATACATCCAACGAAAAAGTTTGTAACTCAAGTTACTAACTTTTTACGGGACAATAATTTTCGAAATCTGCGTATTAAACTTTATCTTGTGTCAAATTTTGGTACCTGAAACTTGAAATTTGAAGGGCTGGGAGCAATTTTTGAAGTTACAACCTAAGTATCGTTTAGTGAGGTCTCCATGCAAAAACTTGGCAACTTAAGTTGATAACTTGTTCACGGGACAAAAATGACAAATTGCGGTGGTAACTTAACTAACAAAGTTATTAGTTAATTTTTCTTTAAAAATTAGTGGTTGTAAGTCCTACATACCAACGTAATGACCGTAGAATATTTTTTAATGGTAGTTGGCAAGTTAAGTTACCAACTTTTCTCATGGAACAGAACTTAAGTTGAAACTAGAGTTACAATTCATATGTATTCATTTTTATCCAAATTATAAGTTGAAATTGTTAATATCTCTGTAAATCAATTTGGAATAATGACAACGATTTAATAGTCGACTCTCTAGCATTTTCTGGTCAGAGTTTTCACTCGGAGCTCCGCTAACTACTCCAAGTATTTATCTTTGAGAAATTTTCTTGCATTCAGGAACTGCCTCGTGTTTTGTCCAAAACAACCAAGTTATTGTACAGAGCTTGCTATCTAAAAAAAAAAAAAAAAAATTGTAAGGGTGTTGCCTTCGGCCTGGTCAAACAATAAATACACTACACTGCAGTTTTATGAAAATTTTGCTTGTATGGGAGGTGCCACGCCCTCTAGTCAAAGATCACACAATTTTTGCTCAAAGCTTTCCTTTTCTGTGTGAAATTTAGTTGGAGTGTCTCAACAAACGTTTTTAGTGCAGCATTTTAAACGTGTCCGTTGACCGATTTTTTCTCATTTTCAATAAGTTGATCTAAGCTTTAAGATGGAGGCAGTGCAAAAAAAAAATTCCATCGAATAATCTTGCTATCAAAAAATATTAAAATGAATTGACAGACGGACATAGCCATATCGACTCAGGAGGTAACGTCGATCACAAATATATATACGTTTCCATACCTGCCATATTTTATAGATTTCGATGTGCTTGTGTTCGCTCGAGCCGCCATATTGAAAAATTGCCGTTTTTTATCAATATCTCTTTAACGGTTAAATTTAGAAAAAAAAAATTTTGTGTACCAATATTGTAGGTTACAAAATTTTCTATAAAAATGACCAGTTAATTGTTTTCGTGCGACTTATAACTCAGGAGATATTCTATTCAAAATTTGAAAAAAAAAATTAGTAAATTGTGCATGCCGCTGATGAGTAGTCACAATGATGTGTTGAGCTTAAAATTACGATAACTCATGAACGGTGAGTCACATGTTTAAAGTAAAAACATGTATTTATAGGGAATTACTTGCACTATAAGTTTAATTTAGTTTTTTTTTTCGTTTGACCTATAGATAAGGCGACATTTTTTTAATAATACTGAAATTTAAAAAAAAAAAAATATTTTTTCAAAATGTCTCCAAAACGGTTCGTCCTAGAAAAAACACGGTGCTTGTGGGAAAATTTAAATCAAATTTTGATGTACCTCGGATTTTTTTGTAAATTCTTATTATAGATGTCAATAGAAGTTATTCTATGCAAAAAATAAAATTATAGAGGTGGCGCTTTTTTAAAAATAATCCCTTCTCCAATTGGGGCATTTTCCCATACAAAAAAATAAAATTTTTTTTTTTAACTACATTAAACAAAAATCAAAATAATCACATTCGATGTGTTTTGCGATACTTCACACGAATCCGACCTCAGAATTGCTCTATCGTGTATAGTTTTTGAGATATTCAAATCTAAAAGCCGAAAAAAGTCGTTTTTTGCCATGTTTTGAAGCTATATAACTATGTAACATATCATTTATTCGTTAAATGTGGTTAAAATACTTGAAAGTCATGATCTTTTCCTTTAAAATCTAATTTAAATTATGTTTATATCTTCATGCTTCTAAGAGTTATCGTAGACCGAAATATTGGCTAAACGGGTTTTTTGCACTTTTGTGTCTTTTTATGTTAGGATATCTTTGACGAAAAAAAAGATATCAAAATAAATTAAATTAGGTTTTAAAGGCAAAGATTAGGACTTTAAAGTTGCTTATCAGATTTAACGAAATTAAAATTTCTTTCACATTTTAAACATGTTCAACGACGTGTAAATTCAACCGTTTGACATCCCGAGTGTTGTTACGTGTATTCCATACGGCTTAATTTTAAAATGGTCGGTTCGTTAAACATGCTTAAAATGTGAAAGAAATTTTAGTTTCATCTAATCTGGTAAACAACTTTAATGTCCTAATCTTTGCCTTTAAAACCTAATTTAAATTATGTTGATATCTTTTTTTTCGTCAAAGATATCCTAACCTAAAAAGACACAAAAGTGCAAAAAACCCGTTTAGCCAATATTTCAGCCTACGATATCTCTTAGAAGCATGAAGATATAAACATAATTTAAATTAGATTTTAAAGGAAAAGATCATGACTTTCAAGTATTTTAACCACATTTAACGAATAAATGATATGTTACATAGTTATATAGCTTCAAAACATGGCAAAAAACGACTTTTTTCGGCTTTTAGATTTGAATATCTCAAAAACTATACACGATAGAGCAATTCTGAGGTCGGATTCGTGTGAAGTATCGCAAAACACATCGAATGTGATTATTTTGATTTTTGTTTAATGTAGTTAAAAAAAAAAATTTTATTTTTTTGTATGGGAAAATGCCCCAATTGGAGAAGGGATTATTTTTAAAAAAGCGCCACCTCTATAATTTTATTTTTTGCATAGAATAACTTCTATTGACATCTATAATAAGAATTTACAAAAAAATCCGAGGTACATCAAAATTTGATTTAAATTCTCCCACAAGCACCGTGAAAAACGTTGCTCTCATTTTGTAGAACGTTTATTTCCCTATAACGGTCTTTTCAAACTATTTCTTTGTCCGACTTACCGTTCATGAGATATCGCGACTTGAAAATCAATGCGCACTACTAAGTTCAATTTTGAATGATTTTCAAGTAGCGATATCTCATGAAGGGTAAGTCTGACGAAAAAACAGTTCGAAGAGACTCTTATAGGAAATTGAACGTTATACAAAATACATGAAAAATTTTTTTCTAGGATGAACCGTTTTGGAGATATTTTGAAAAAGCAATTTTTTTCTAAATTTCAGGTTTGTTGAAAAAATATCTCCTAAACTATGGGTCATACGAAAAAAAACCTATATGTGAGCCGTTTATTTTGAATGTGGCATAACGTCATTAATTTCACATAATGTGGTAAACTTTATGTAAAGACAGAATTCAATTTTATTCGTGCATACCGGCCTAAGTACCATTTCGAGGCAAAAGTAATATTATAATATGAATTAGCTGGCATTTTGTTCATAACGAATAAAACTGAATTCTGTCTTTACCGAAAGTTTACCACGTTATGTGAAATTGATGACGTTTTGTTTAAAAAATTTTATCGGGCAAAAAATGATTATGATCATTTGCAAAAAAACCCGCAAAACTTTCCAGGAAACACGATTTTGTTCTCCTAATTGATTGTACTATTTTTATTCAGATGAAAATAAGCCCTTCTGAATAAAAATTTACCTCAGTGAGTTTCATTCGACTAAAGGTTATAATACAATGGACCAGAAATACCAAATAACTGAAAACTCGAGAAAACTGTCATATTGTTTTTTACTTGGAAGGGACAATATAATTGTAAAAATATTGATTTTCCCAAAACAAACTGAATACTCCTAAATTTTTGAAGATATTTGAACTCTCTTAGCCCAAAGTATGATGTATACAAGCGTATAAGTTTTAAAGGTCTTCTACTGGATGACATATTTTTCCTTCCCAACATTATACATATGCCACTTAAATTTAAAATCTTCAAATTATGAACCTATACATCTCAATTTTCAGAAATTCACCCACCAGCATAAAAAAGCAACTGACACTTCATAAAGCAACATAAAGGATTGCTGCTGCTAAGGAAAAAACAAACAAATGAAAAATATTAATATTAAATTTTCGCTCAAATCCTTAAACGCACAATTGAAGTTGGACCTAACAAATCGTAGCAACAAAATATGGAGAAGAGTAAAAATAAAATTCCCAATGAGGAATTCCCATTGGCATTGTCCAGCGTACATAACACAAACGCTGGACGATGGAGTATTTGGGAAAAGCGAACGAATGAAATTAAACCTCCAAGGATGCGTTCGTTCATTGCGTTGTTGAAATACGCCAGAAAAAATAAAGAGTAACCCAAAAAAATAAATAAAAATGCGGGTTCCAAGGAACACACTGCACACTGAGTTCAAACACAAAAAAAAAAAAAAACACCACAAAAAGGGCACCAGCACGAAAGGATAAAAGGAAGGGAGAGAATTGACCAAAACACAAAAAATCGGAGTAAGAAAAATCAATAAACGCAAAAGCTGAAGCTTAGCTGCTAAATTGGATTTGCGTGTGGGATGAATAAGTGAACAAAAGCAGCAACAGCAACAACAACAAAAACATTTAAAGGATAATAAAGGCTTCACAACAAAAATATCATAATAAAGAATATCCTTGCAATCATAATGAATAAATGAATTGCTGCCGTTGCTATTTGAAATTCCGTTATTATTGTTGTTGTTGTTGTGTTTGTGTAAATGTGAAAAGGACCTCGCGCGTCATAATTTCCTAAATACATAGCCATTTTTATATGAGTATGAGTGTGTGCGTTTGTGTTCGTTCGTTTAAATGACGCAGGACCTTACACCCTTGCAAACGTACTTAAAGAGATGGATAACAAAAATACAAATTGTCCTTTGGGATTTGTTATAAAATAATTTCATATCAGCAGAAATGTGAAATAAAGAGAAATAATACAGCCCATAATTTTGTGATTGATTTCGAAGAAATCGATTGAATTGTATATTGAATTGGAAAAAATATACTCAATTTTATTTCGAGAACTAATGCCTAAATGTCGTTTCATCTAAAAGAAGCAAACTTTTCATGAAAGGTTACCTTTGCTATAAACTTTTGACCTTCTGCCAAATGATTGTTGCAAAGATAAAACGTCTGAAGATAAGACCCACGCTCTATGTCTACGATTTGTCATCGGCGATTGATTAAAATCAAAATTGTCTCGAAATCTGTCATCATTATTGAATATACTCAATTCATTTTATTTCCTTTTCTAAACCTAAAAGTTTCCAACCCAAATCAGCAATTAAATCAATATTCATCATAATTAACACCAAAACTTTCATCCTCCACAAATCGCAATTTTACGGCGCATTAAAAATTTCCTTTAATTTAAAAAATGTTTTCTTCTTCACTTCAATGCCACTTAATCTACAAGTTCCTTAGCTTCTTAATTTCATTCATTAATACTGAAAAATTGCTTAATACTTTGAGATTTGCGCTGCTCCGGCACTGTGCAATAGCCCATTTGACATAATTCCGCACCTTAATTTCCTTACACTTGACGTTAAAAACGGGAGAAAATTGCAAAGCCTCATAAAATTTTATGTGCGCGAGTTGATCCTGAAAAAAGTGTCACTTAAGCAGGACATAAAAAATGTGAAAAAAAATCCAGAAATACAGAAAAAAACCTTAAAGTCCTTGCAATAAAAAAAAAACCTAGGTAGAGGCGACATCTTTCGTAGCATCGTCATCAGCGCAGCACTAACTGTAGCTGTCCGCCCGCACGTAAATTGCTCTGTTTAAGGCTGCAATAGCTGTATTTTAAGCAACAGACGCCGTGGCGGCGTTCACTTTTGAGGAAAAGTCCAAACAAACAGTGGAGTGAATGTGTAGAATATTTCATAAAAAGTGGAACAGTCTTGAAGTATCGAAAAATGTTGTCTAGAAGAAGTCTCCAAATATTGTACAATGAAAAATTCGAGAAATTTTGATTAGGCTAAACCCAGGAGAAGTGGCACCCCCAGGTGATACTGCACCCCTTCACATTTCAATACTTGCAGATTTTATAGCATTTAAATATGGACACAGTTTGATTCAGCTGAGCGAGAGATTTCGTGATTAGTAAAAGTTTCGTAGTTGCAAAATAAAAAAGACTGACTTTTGTTTTGCAAATATTTTAAGAGGCAGCAGCTTTATGGTGCACATATCAAAACAAACAGAACTGAATGAGATTTTGTTTTCGGATGAATAAGAGCATGAGGGAACATGTTTGTTCGTTTTGTGGCATCCTTACTCAGTAAATAACGAAAAAGAGAAATGGCACACATTTACTGCGAGGGATATGATTCTGGTGCTATTTCTTCTTTTTCATTTTATAAAATATTTAGGAATATAGATATGGAGCGCTTGTACGTACAGTCCCTCCAGAATCGCGGAATTTTAAACAGGCGAACCTTCAATGATTTCTTTTTCATTTTATAATTTTAACTGAGTAATTTGAGGTTTTCTCTAATATTTTGTAAAATCCTGTGGAAACTTTGAATATAAGTGGCATACCACAGAAACGGTTTTAAGTGAAATCTCGTCTGTTCCAACGACTTAAAAAAAATTTAAGCTAAACAAAAAAAAAAAAAAAAAAATGGCTAATATGGTCCAAAAAAAAAGAAAAACTTGTGGCCGAAAACACAACCAATGCAATGGATGGTGGTTTCAAAGCAAAGAAGAGGACATATAAACCAAATGTGGTTTCTGTGTAGTTAAGTTTCTTCCGATGAAGGTGAAGAACAAATTTTATTCCAAGTTGAAACGGATGGGTGCGCTGAATGTGAACAATATTATGTATAACTAACTAAACCAAATGATTGGTTCCAATGCGCAATGTGCCGTATGTGGTCACATAAACATATATGGGCAAATCCGAAAATAACCTCCTCTTATATGAACCAGTTTTAAAAAAAAAAAATTTTTCATGTACAATAACCAAATGTGGTGGAAATTATTTGTAGACGTATGAGCTGCAATTTCCAATAGGCGAACAAAAAATTTTCGACCTGAGGGGGTGTCAGGAGGTCGTTTTATCTGAAAATTTTGGGAAAATCGAGATTTTCGATACTATACGGGAGAGCACATACTTCAGAAGTAGTAGATATGTTACGGGGCATTTTTCCAAATATTCTGAAGTAAAATTCAAAAAAATCGTATGTGGGTCGTGGCGACAAAATGGGTTAAAAAGTTTGAATCGCTCATTACGGCCACGTAACAGGTCCTAAAATTCTGAAAAAAATCAAGCAAATTCCTTGATAGAAAATAAAGCGAATTTGTTTATGATGTTTTTTTAATTTAAGCGCCCCCTGCCGAGTAAAAAATTAAAAACGCTAATTTTTGGGTAAAAAACGTGATTTTTGGCGGAAAGCGAAATTTTGAGTCTTTTCATTTTTTGCTCCAAATGAGGGGCTCAAATTAAAGAAACATCATAAAAAAAGCCGATTTATTTTTTCTCAAGGAATTTGCTTGATTTTTTTCAGAATTTTAGGACCTGTTACGTGGCCGTAATGAGCGATTCAAACTTTTTAACCCATTCTGACGCCACGACCCACATACGATTTTTCTGAATTTTACTCCAGAATATTTGTTAGATATCCCGCTATCTTACCCTATGTGTCGCTATGGTGTGCTCGATCGCATATCGCCAATAATCGCATTTTTTACCCAAAATTTAGCGTTTTTAATTTTTTACTCGGCAGGGGGCGCTTAGATTAAAAAATATCTTGAGCAAGGTCGATTTATTTTTTATCAAGGAACTTGCTTGATTTTTTTCAGAATTTTAGGACCTGTTATGTGGCCGTAATGAGTGATTTAGACTTTTTAACCCATTCTGTCGCCTCGACCCACATACGATGTTTTTGAATTTTACTTCAGAATATTTGGAAAGGTGCCCCGTAACATATTTACTACTTCTGAAATATGTGCTCTCCCGCATATTATCCAAAATCTCGATTTTCTCAAAATTTTCAGATAAAACTACCTCCTGACACCCACTCAGGTCGAAATTTTTTTGTTCGTCTATTGGACATTTTAGCTTATGCGTCTAGGAATAAATTCCATCACATTTGGTTATTGTACATGAAAAAATTTTTTTTAAAAAAACTGGGTCATATAAGAGGAGATTATTTTCGGATTTGCCCATATGTACATCTTATAAGATAACATGTAATGATTCTGGCAAAAAAAAAAAAAAAAACTTAAAGACCACTACGGTGCCAAATCACCCATAATATGGTGCCATGTCACCCATAGTCTCGGGTGATTTGACACTTTAAAACATTAACATTTTTTTAAATTAAAAATTAAACATATTTTCAATATAAATCTCTGTTTAAGTTGAAGTACTGTTCTTTGTTTTAAATTAATTAAAGAATAAATTCGCTGCTAGTTCCCTTAAGAATTTTTTTTAATTCCAGTTTCATATCAGTTCAACAAAAAAGTGCCATATCATCCTGGTTTACCCTAAATCGAATATATTGATGAAATCGATAAATGTTAATACAATCTGGAAATGTTGATAAAAATTGAAAAAACTTCATTTTATATTGAAAAGTGGAAAATATTGGTTAAGCCGAGAAATTCTGATTAAGTCGATAAATGTTGGCGAAGTCGATTAAAGTTAGTAAATTCGATTAAAAATCTATAAATAATGAAAAGTTGAAAATCGATATTAATGTTCATATTTCGATATATTAACAAGTAATCGGAATGCCGCAAAATGCCGATAAAGTTTAAAGTTCAAGAAAGGTATAACAATCGAGAAATATTGACAAATTCGAAAAATTTGTATACAGCAGAAAAATGTTGAGAGATAATGTTTATGTTCATAAAGTCAATAAATGTGGATAGAAAAGATAAAATTTGATTAAGTCGTGAAATTTCGATGAAGTCTAT
Organism: Calliopum simillimum; assembly: GCA_951812925.1. Lineage (NCBI taxonomy): Eukaryota > Metazoa > Arthropoda > Insecta > Diptera > Lauxaniidae > Calliopum > Calliopum simillimum. Next base: position 27,615,401 of record OX638371.1, read on the forward strand.
AAATTTTGATAAAGCCGATAAATTCTTATTACCAATATAAATGTTAATACAGCGATCCGCTATTCAATAAATCAAAAAATACTGATGAAGAAGTTGATGATGTCGATAAATTGTAATTGTTGAATATGTGTTGAAGAAGTCGATTTTTCGATAAAGTCAATTATGTTGCAGAAACCCAAAAATATAGAAAAACCAGAAAAATTAGAACAATTTTGATAATATCGAAAATTATGGAATGAGCCGATAAAAATGTATATTGTAAAAGACGAGATAATAAAAAAACAAGTGTATACACACTATGTGTCATAATGATCGGTTATTTGACCGATATCATTTTTATACCCTACACCAGGGGTTGAAATAAGAAAAAGTTATTACTGCAGAATTTTTTTTGTTTTTATTTGCAATTTTTAGCAAAATTTTTTTAATGTCTTATTTAAGTGATTAATATTAAATATTAATATTAAATAATAGATATCATGGCAATGGTCCAATTTAAAACTGAAAAAATATAGCGCAATTTTCTTCGAATGCATTTAGAAAAATATGTTTAAAGTAGAGTTGCCGAGTACTTATTGTGGTTGCTACATTTTAGCCCAAATTGGTGAGATTAGACAACTAATACAACGGTTATAAGCGAAATAAAATGAGTATTTAGTTTCAACGATTAACGCAAAACAAAGTAATATGAATTTGGGTGAAAATTATTATAACAATTTTTTACAATATTCTGAAGTTATTACTGCAAATTTTAAGTTATTACTGCAGAAATAGGGTATTATTACAGCTTATTTCAATGCCTGCCCTACACCCAGGGTATATTCACTTTGTCGCAGAGAAGGAGGCGTGCCAGGTATGGAAAAGTGGAAAAGTACATATAATCTTGATCAACGTCGAAATAGTCTGTCTGTCTGGCTGGCTGGCGGAAATAATTTTTTTTGGGAAAACTAAGCAATATAATTCAATAAAATTTGGTACTCTACCTATGTCGCCAAAGGTTGCTCGACGGTTTGAAAATGAGCGAAATCGGTCAACGGACACGCCTACAAGCCTAAATTTCACTCAGATTCTAAGAACTATAAATGCAGGCACTGAGCATAAAATGGGTGAACGCGGAAAAGAGGGCGTGGTACCTCCCATGTATGCAAAGTTTTTGAAATACTGTAGTATAGGGTATTTATTGTTTGACCAGGCCAAAGGTAACACCCTTACTAGTTTCAACTTAATGCCATCATTTCTATATTATCAAGTTACTTTTTTTTTTGAAAACAGAGCACAATTTTATTCATTTCTAACAAATGTCAATTCATATTATGACTTTACTTTTGCACCTTGAATTAACTTATTTTACTTTAAAAAAAAAGAAAAGAAAAACGATTCAAGTGTTGAAGAAATCAAAAAATGTTCATAATGTCAATAAATATAAATGCCGAAGAAACCGAAATATTTAAATATATTCAGAGAAAATAAATCGTTAGAAAATCTAACAATTTTAAATCAATATATGAAGAGGTAAGGAAAGTTTAAAGTATCCGGAAATGTAAAATAATTGGAAAAATATCAATAAGGAATATATTTTTATAAAAAAACTCAGAATGTCGAAATGTTCGAAAAATCGATAAATCGAAAATTTTTAAAATCAAAAAATTGGGTATAAAATGGAAAATGTCACACAATTACATAAGCAACAGAGATTGGCAAGAACTTTCAAAAAAGTCAAAATATTGTATAGTAAGAAATTTCAAGAAATAATGTAAAAGTAGAATTGCCCAGTGGTCAAAATTCGATCTCAAATGTATAAAAAATTTTAGTACTTTTTGGATACTTTTAGTACTTTTTTTTTGCTATTTTGTACGAAATAGAATAGTTCATTTATGATGCTTGGTATAATAATGCACTATTCCATCACTAAAATTGCTCTTGCGTTTTCAATAGTTTTTTATATATTATTTTTTCAACCACATAAACAAAAAATATATAGGGGAAGGTGGGGCATCGTGGGCCACGTTTTTATTTTGTTAAATATCTTCAAAAAAAAAAAAAAAAATTTTGCAAATTGTAATATGGTATGTTATTCTACATGAAGTTAGGTAACTTTTAACAATTACACTTTCTAACAATTCTTTTGTTATTTCCGACTTTTCGTGGTTTGAAAAAAATTAGTGTTTTTGCGATTTTCAAAAATGGTGGGGAATCGTGGGCCACCGCCGTAATTAAGTAAAAATCAAACTATTATGATGCAAAACTTTATTGAATTAGTTGAAATGACAAGTAAAGTTATTTTAATCGACAAAATGTAGAAGAAGGGTTATGCACGATCAATCAGATACGTTAACAAAGAAATAGGAAAATTTGATACAAAATATGTATTTATTGATTCACAGCCTCCATTTTGCACAAAACATCATAAACACAACATACAAATGTGTATTGATGCGAAAACTGTCAAAACACGGGTGGCCCACGAAGTGGCTCACGATTCCCCACAAGCTACTTTTTGCAAAACAACGGCGTGTAATTGACTTGTTGAAGTGTCATGCAAAATTACTTTTGTATGTTGAAAGGCAAAGGTCTAACGATAATAAAAAACATATTTACCTGTGTTTTGTCGTAGCAATTCGTCCAAGAATGATGGAAATCAAACACGCAAAAAAAGTTTTGTAGATACTTTTTTTTGGGCGAGTATTGCACAAAGCAAATAAAACGCGTACGTTTGTCAACAACCAATGTAAAAATAAGTTGAGGCTAAGAGAAAACGATTACAGTTGCATTTAACTATTTATCTCGACATACTGCCAAAAGGTGGCGGTGTCTCACGATTCCCCATGGCCCACGATTCCCCACTTTCCCCTATATTTTTCACAAAATCCATAAAAAAAATCCGAAAATTTTGCCATACTGACATTATTTTCTCTTGTTTATTGTTAAAGTTAACCAAAGTACTCTTGTCACCATTTTAGTTAACTACTTGGTTAACTTATGACTGAATCAAGGCCTGAGAGTTCGATCTGTAGATTGTGATGTAGTCAGATCAAAAATAGTTTCACCGTCATTATTTTGTTAAAATCTTCCCAAAGATTCGTTTATCTGTACGATTAAGCGGTAGTTGGATATCTATATCCGGTAATCATTAACATTTGCTATTACAATCACTGTAATGAAACCGATTCTCATAATTGACACTTCAAATTGATTGCTCTGTAGCTAAGCCAACATGTTGCATGTGACCCTCTACGTAAGATGGACCTTAATGCTTCAGACGTAGTTTTTCGCTGCGTAAACATTTTAACATTCTCAACTCTTCTCTACATTTCTTCATTTTATGCTTCAAGCATGGCTAAGGCCAGAATAATAATTCCATATTATTATTTCTGAATTATTTTGCATATATGAAATATATGTCGAAGTATTTCCAAAGATTTTCAATACCTCAAATTTCTTGCGAACATTTTTTTCCGCTTTGCCCACTGTCTACTAGGATTTTATACCTCTAATGCTTTTTTCTTTCTACCGCTCCCCAGAGAGAGAGAGCGCACGCAAATAACAGGCATTTTTCTATGGACTATGACTGGCCGCCCGGCTTGCGTGGTGATAACGATAACCCGTTCAGTTTTGTCGTTTTAGTTTTTATTCTGGTTATTGCTGTTGTTGTTGTTGTTGATGCTGTGCTGATGTTGATGATGATGATGATGTTGACGATGCTTTTGTTAACAGCAGAATAGAGCTAGACAAGATTTTTATAATTTTTTTTTTCTTTTTGTTGTTGCAAATTCCTTTGATACCAGCAACTAATGTGCGTTTTTATAAAAATGTTGTTTTTTTTTTGCCAACATGACGCAGCAGCCATTGCTGTTTGTCGCTGTTGCTGCTGCTGTGTGGGTACATTGTGTTGCATTGAATGTCGTTGTGTCTCTCCATCGTTTATTTGGCGTTAATTGCTGTCATTCATTTGGTACAGCAGTAATAGCAGCAACAGCATCAGGCGACAGCAACAAATCCTGCCAAGGACATCATCGTTAAAAATGATGATAATGCGTGTTTTTTTTTTCTTCGCTCTTCCGATTCTTATTTGCCATTGTTATTTGCCACTGCTGATGTTGTTGTTGGACTAACGGCACAAAGCAGCCTAGGCAGGATATACATAATTAAAGGATATCTAATATGATGGCTAAAATAGTAGAAAAAGTTTAATAGACAGAAGTCGGCCAATCAAAGGGGTCAGAAAGAGGGTTGTCATTGTTTTTTCGTCTGCGCTTTTTTAAATGTGAGTGCGCTTGTTTGAAAAAGAGTTGAACATCTCTTATGAGTAGGTATATGAGCATATCCGAAAATAATCTTCCCTTATTTGACCCACGTTTTCAGATTTTTATTTTTTTTTTCATATTCTGTAACCAAATGTGGTGAAGTATACTCCTAGCCGTGTGAAATGAAATTTCCAATAGGCGAACAAGAAAAGTTCGAAATAAGGGGTTGTCAGAAGGTCTTTCTAACTGAAAATTTCGGAAAAATCGAGATTTCTTATAATATACGGGAGAGCAGACATATCTGAATTAGTAGATATGTTACAGGGCACCTTTCCGAATATTCTCAAGTGAAATTCCGAAAAATTGTATGTTGCAAACGGTGAGGGAAAGGGTGAAAAAGTTTAAGTCGCTCATTGCGGCCACATAACATGTCCTAAGATTCAAGTAAATTCCTATTCCTATAATTTAAGCCCCCATGCTAAGTATAAAACGAAAAACGCTAAATTTTAAGGTAAAAAGACGGTCGTACTATTTGTGGCCATCAAATATACCTAATACTAAGCATACTTAACATTAGTTATTAAACTGTGGCCATCTATCCTATCCCTATTTTTCATCGCACTATTCGCTGTCAACTAGTATTGTAGGCCTTCCCACCTTCCACTGTAGGACGTACTATTCATGGCCATCTATCTTAGAGTCATAACCGTTCCTCCCATTAAAACTCGTACCATTCGTGGTCATCTTAGTCTATGTATACCTTTCATTATAGGTCGTACTAATCGTGACCATCTAATACTCCTTATCCCAAGCATACCTTTCGTTAAAGGTCGAACTCTTCGTGGTCTCTAGTGCTACACCAACCATCCAATATAGGTCGTACTATTCATAACCACCTTCGCTGAATCTTAAATCTACCTCCTATTAGAGGTTGTACCATTCTTGGCCATTTAAATCTAAGCATACCATCCATTAGATGTCATACTATTCATGACCATTTGATATTTCTTATCCCAAAGCATACATTTCATTAGAGGTCGTACTATTTGTAGCCATCAAATACCCCTAATCCTAAAAGCGCCTTTCATTAGAGGTCGTGGCCGACGAATACCCCTATCTTAGTTTAGTTCCCATTACATACGCGACAGAAGGCATAATATTGTATTTAGCATACATTTATATGAGAAATTAGTTCCATAATACCTTAAGGTTAAAAAAATCAGTTTTGAGCAAATTTAAAAAATTCGAAAGTTTCAGCTCGAACTGTAATAGAAGACCCAAAAGTTGGCTCGAGTTCACATAGAATCTGTCATATCTGTTAATGCCAAAAGCGTTACTTGGGCACATTTCCACGTTCACCGTTTTAACATCTTTATTTTTGGTTTCCAACTCTACTCCCCACTTTATAGCTACTAAATTGGACAATTAAAATTCAAACACTAATTATCTAAATTTAGAATACAGATACTCCCAAAAGTATGCTCCATCTTCGTTTGTTTTAATCATATCGGAGAAAAAATATTTGTAAATAATCAGACAGAAAATCAATAGAAAAAAGCAATGTTTTTTATACAATTCAGCAAATTTTATGGCGACGAGACGAAAATAAAATCAATTGGACAAATGATAACCACAACGGTGGCAGTCGTTGAACTAAGAGCTTTTTTATACTAAATAAATACTCAATAAATCTTCCGATATGCAGTATTTGAACAGAGTCATAGCCGTTGAAAATGAGCACTATTGAACTGGAAAAGGCAAAGCAAAAGTAATGTCATAATGTGAATTGGCTGTCATTTAATTAGAAAGGACAAAAATTATGCTTTATTCTCACGAAAAGTTTACCTAGAAATGTAGAATTGAAGCCTTTGAGCTTGGATATTATGTGGTTCAAATGATTATGATGAGCTCGTGCTCCTTTTACGGTATTCTGAAATGTGGCTCACAAAACATTTGACAATAAGTCAACTAATTATCTTTATGACTCCTATATAAATGTCAAAGCACAACGTCATATGACTAGATTTGCGAAAATTATGGAACACGTACATTATGACATTTCTATTGCCTTACACCTTGTATAATAAGGTCGCGATCAGACAGCGCGCTATGAGCAAAGTTGTGCTCAAAGCAAAGTGCGACGAAGATCAAATTGCGTATAGCGCTTCTAACATAACTTTCTTTTTTGCACTCGTTGCACAAAAGAATTAATTTTTTTTTTTCTTTTAAAAAAGAGAACGAAAATAGGAGTTGATAAACAAAAATAATAAAAACAATTAAAGAAGAAAGCAAAACACAAAGCAATTTAATGTGTGTTTTCTATTATTGAACTTCTTTTTTATGTATTATTTCATTTTCTTGTTTAAATTCGACTGGAAACACAAAAAAAGTGTTTGCGGTGCTTCAAAACACTTTTAAAGCGCCATAACGCTACTGCTTTAGCATCGCAACGCTTTCACTATAATCCCGTTGTCAATTTTTCATACAAATATCTCTTACACAGTTGAACGCTTAAATGTGACTGAATACTATCGGAAAGCTTTTAAATACAAAAGCTCAAGCGCCTGTTGGGATATGTTATGGACGTCACTGTAAGACACTGTTTTAAAGCTAAAGCGTTGCTTTGAGCGCAACTTAGCCCATAGCGCGCTGTCGAATCGCGACCTAAAAATTCAATGCGTTTGGTAAAATCTGTACAAATCATTCTAAAGCCCTACTCCCACTGTTGTTCTATCACCTCTTGCTGCAAAATATAATTAATATCCCCTGGAAAAATCAAAGCAAATTAATGCAAAAGAATCAACAACACCCTTTGACTTCATATTAAAATCGTTACGAATGTTAAAAATTTATGACCTGTTTGTATGTTTATTAATTAGACTGTCTGTCTGCCTATCTGTCTGAATGACTGTCTATATGTGTATCTTACACACACAAACACACACATTCATCCATGCATATGCAAGACTACCACAACTAATTATCATAATGGCTTAAAATCAACTTTTGTAGCATGCAGCATGCAGCAGCCACCAATGTCCGTCCGACCATATTCCGTATATATTTGAAAAATGAATGAAGTGCTATGTAAATATTATGTGCGGAAATTTATGTTAATTTGCAAACAGTGAGACAGCAGATACAGAGCATAAACAGTGAATGGGTCAAAAATTGAAATTAAAATCCAAATGGGTATGAATCGCAAAAAAAAGCGCAAACGGAAGTCCTTTGATGTGCCTTTTACAGTGAGTGTGTGCAGCAACGGGTTCTATTAGGACTCATAGTAGATGACGCATCATGATAAAAAGAGTAAATAAAGCTGTTTTTGTGCATGTGTAGTAAACTTAATTCGACTCGGCTGAATTCAATGATCATAGTCATATTTACGGTATGGCTCTGGTTTTTAAGATATTCGGACTTAAAAATTAATTATAAGCAATAGTAAGGTTTTATCTTAAAAATGGTAAAAATTTTAACAGTTTATACGTATTTGCAAAATTTATAGCCATTTTACAAAGTCCAGCGTTCATGTCTAGCGTAGCAATAACGTGGACATTTCTTGACCGATTTTCATGCTCCGACCATTTTTGGAAAGGCATTGATTGAATCAGGCTATAAGCACAAGGCAAGTATTTCACATTTCTTAAAAATTACCAAATTTACTACTATTTTAGTACTAAACTACTAAAAAACGCTCCGTTGCCTACTTTTTGACATTCCAAAATCTATTTTTAAAAAAGTAAAATAAAATCAAAAAGAGGAAAAAATGGTATGTTTCGCGGTTTAGTAGTTATGGTTTTTTTCAAAACACAGAATAAACTGAAACTTTTTCAAGTAACTCAAAAAATTGTCCTACGGCATTTCCTAACCAATATTTTTTTTTAACTAATTTTGGAAAAGTAGTGAATGAGACTATTAGCACAATATAAGTTTTCTGGTATTTGGCAAAAATTATTTGCTTACTACTTTTCATACCCTACACCCACGGTATATTCACTTTGTTCTTCCGTTTGCAACGCAGAGAAGGAGGCGTGGCAGGTATAGAAAAGTTTTTAAATTCTTGATCAGCGTCACCTCCTGAGTCGATAAAGCCATGTCCATCTGTATGACTGAACTCCAGAAAAATAAACTACTAGGAATAGTAGATACAAATTCTGTGCAAAAACAAGGCGAATTCGGACAAGTGGGAGTGGCCCCGCCCATATAAGCAAAATATTCAAATACTACGTTCAGTGTGGGTATTTGATTTTTGGCCAGGACAAATGTAACAACCTCATTAGTTTTTATTATTGTAATATTTGCTGACCATATTAATATGAATATTATATGAATAATTTTTTAGATTATCACTTTTGACGGGTTTTTTATGCTGAATCTGTACCAGGCTATAGAATTTCTCAAGGCCATTAGAATTTAAAAAAAAAATCTGATATAGTAGATGATATTTTTTTGATATTTTTGCGAAATATCATTGATTGAAATTTGTTCCTTAGGCCTCCATAAAGGGAATCAAAAAATTCCAGTGTAGAAAAAACTCATAATTTTAGTTTAACAATATTTCGGAGTAAAAATATGATACTGATAATATTCAAAAAGTGTTTTGAACAACAATGGCACCATTTTGAAACACTATATCGGATTTAAGGACCAAAAATTTGCATAATTTCGGGATATCCTTGGTTGAGGTTACAGAACGCGCAGTTATCAGGCATATGGATCAGTTCCAGATAAAAGTGTAGTTCCATTTTTGCTATGGCATCGAATAGCCATGATCTTCCTTATCTAACTATGCCTTTGTAACGAAAATTATGACGTGTTGATATCATCAAAAAGGCAGGAAGAAGCTGAATATTCCAGGAGAAAATTTTGATAATGTTTAATTGAGTTAAGAAGAAGAAATGCAACAATTTAAGATTAGAAGACATCATCAAAAAAAAGAACCGTTCGATTCCCTCTAATTACAATGCAGTCTTAATTACAAGAATCATTACAGGCTTTTGTTAGGAGGAAAGTTGGCGGATCCGCGTTTTCCTACTACAAATCATCGCTCGTAATATTATAATTTCTTCCAAATCTTTTCTATCAATTTATAATTAATTTGTATAATTAATAATTAAAATATCTTTTTAAGAATTAATTAAGCAATTATTTAAGAAAATATAGCGTAATTTAGTTTATGATAACATCCCTACCACATCACTAAATGTAATGTAAACGGCAACACTGCACAACAGCTGTTTTTAACACACAGCTGTCATTTGATTTGCTCAGTGTCGAAGAATCATAGCATAAATTTAGACACAAAGCAGTTGATCGAGATTTTCTTTGCGTGGCCGCGTTGAGACCGCGGCACTAAGTACACGTATCCCGATAATAAATCAGTTGCCTGTGGTTAATACAAGAGTGAGGGGTCACACAAACGAGTAGCCCAATAATACAACAGTTATTCGAGGATGCGATCTAGTCTCAAATGGGGTCGAATATGCAAACAGCAGCATAGCAAACGGAGTAAGGGAAATTTAGTCGCGTACAGAAGAGCACTGTAGTCAATAGCGTTAGGTGTGAGCAGCCCGATACGATATCAGCTACTCACGGTCATAGGTCACGTGTTCAAAAAAAAAACAGCCATTGCGTTAGGAGTTAGCAGCCCGATACAATATAAGCAACTCGCAGTAAGAGAGTACGAGTTCAAGAGAATACCATTGCGTTAGGTGAGAGCAAGGCAACTAACCACTACAACACTCACGGCTGGCGGCGGAGAGAGCGACGCACAGGAGTAGAGAGAAGAGACTTGTTTTATTTATTATGTTATTATAAATATATTAAGAGAAACCGAATAAAGAAATGAAAATGAAGTAAATTCATAAAACCCCAACTCGTGACTTTGAATTTAATCAAGAGGCCGTCCATTTCTTTTATAAATTTTTGTAGCCAAGCCCTTGGTCACCGGCGCACAGTGTGAGATTTTACCAATCTAGGACGTCAAAATGAAAAAAAAAAAAAAAAAACAATGTGCTTGAACATCGATCATAAGTTGTAATTTGTTAGAAAAGACCCCAATTGTTACAAAAATAAGCACAAAAGAGAATAAAAGAAATGTCGTTGACATGATAACAGCTATCAAACACGTACTATTGAACAGCATGCAAAAACAAATTTTCAGGCTTGCATCGATAACAAAACTTTGAGCGATCAAATTGAAGTTGTGCGCGTTTTTTTTTTTGGCAAAAAGTTTTTTGCATTAAAGGTCAATACTTTCACTAAAAATTTTTCCTATACACAACCCTTACATTTGCACTTAAGTATTTTAATCAAATTATTCTATAATCAGCTAAAAGGTAAGACAAATTTCAAAAATCTTGAATCTTTCATAGACTATAACTTACAAGTTGGGCGTAGTTAGGCTATGACAAAGCATACAGGATGAGCATACATACTCATAGAATAGACTTAAAAAATAAAATCCTGCCCGTTTTTTGCCCAAAGGTTACCTTTTTTACAATGACTGAAGTGTTATAATGAACAATTGCACTGAAATCATGAAAAAAACATTTATGTTATCTGTTTCAATCATTCCCATTTTTTGACAGTAGTATTCAGTTACCACAGAAAGGGTAAATACAAATTTTCAAGTTGATATCTACGTAACAACCAATTTTTTTAAATTTTTTTTTACTTAAAAAAAGGCACATTTGTATGGGAGGTGCAAGTAGATTTTGTCTGATTTTTTTCATCTCTAAACCAAACCTCCGCATAAAGAGTTAAAGTTTATATACAAAATTTCAACTCGATATCTTTGAAACTACGGCTAAAATTGAATTTTGACGTCCTAGATTGGCAAAATCTCACACTGTGCGGCCAGCAAACTTCTAGCAAAAAGGTTCGTTACACTTTTCTCAAATATGCTTATAGATGAAAGAGAGGGTTCATACGAATTGTTTCATTTTATTCACAAAAAGATACAAAAGCTTCAGGTGTAAATTCCACAAAAATCCCATACTTAAAATCTCTATATGAAGCAACAAGTGGCAAAACCATATAATAAATGTTTGACAAGAAGAGTTTAAGCTGGATATAATGACTTTACAGCATCGCTTGCTTCGCCGAAAAGTGCTCAAGTTAAGTGCATTATAATTAAATTAATACGAAAATTGTATATAATTTTATTGCATTTCGAAAAAAAAGAGAAGAAAATACAACATTAAAAACCCACCATTTTATTTTATTAAAGAAACTGCAACGTTTTTAACCACCACCCATCCACCAGCACCCCCGCCAACAAAGTACGTAATGAAATTAAAAAATGCGGATGCGATGCGATTTTTTTTTTTTTATTAAAATTTTTAATTGAAAATCGCCAAAGGCGTTTCATCCTGTCAGTCAGTCAGTTAGTCGATGTGCGAGGAGCGTTGCCAACTGCGGTAGTTGGCATTTTCTGGCATTTTCTTTCGCTTTTTATAATGAGTATTAATGGAGGACTAAATTCATTTAAGTAAAAAAAAGAGAAATCTGAACTGCTTCCGTTGCAATAAAATTATGTTGATATCCTTGTAAAAATGCAATTGTATTAAAACTGTGCAAAAGTTTAATTAACGCTTAAAGTGATAATCCCTTTGAGAGAGGGTACTTGAGAAAAACTAAGTATATTGCTGACTCTAAAGAGCAGAAAAAACAGCGGATCCAAAGTCGACAAAAATTGAAAAAAGGTTGGAAAACTTTAAAAAATGTAAAAATGTTGATAAGGGCGAAGAAAGGCTCCTTTGTTGCAACACAAATAACGAGGAAAAATGTGAAATCTCTTATGTTCTAGACTCTAGCGTAAGAGCTAGCCACTATTATTTAGCCAATTCAATCCAATACAAATTTTCCTTCATATTTAGCAATTATATTAATGGAACTTTTTATTCCGGTAAGTACATATTCATATCAAATTATGTAATTTTCTATAGGTACAACAATTTGTGTGTGTAGTCCTCTCGCAACGCTTTCAACCAGTCAGACAGTTTTGCACTTTATGAGCCTTTGAATTGCACATACAAAGTAAAAACACATTGTATAGCATTTCCGCTGTTGTGTCCGAGTAAATGCAATTTTACTTTGCCATTTTCAAAAGGGGTCAAAGTTTATGGCCAGTAGGTTAAATATCAAGAGCAGCAACACCATACATCTCTCCAAGAGCTATATAACGTTGACCAAATGTTGTACCTGCCAACCATTTTAAGTCAAAAAACAAGCGAAAGAGCACAGACAAAAGTTCAAGAAAAAAAGGTTGAGGTTTTTGCCCCCTTTTCAATATTAATGACCAACAACCAAACAGACCAAGCAGTAAAATAAACAAAAATGTTGCTGCTGCATCAAAAAAGTTGTATGCACCAGCAGCAGTAGCCAGGCTATGTAATTGTTGAATTTATGTGCGGTGTAAAAACTAGACAGACAATTCACTCCCTTTATGTGCCCCCTATTTACAGAAGAGGATAGAGAGCATAAGGTTACGGTGAGAGAGCGCGCTTTGCGCAAAGTTGCGCTCAAGGCAAAGCGTGGCGAAGTTGTGTATAGCGATCACAGTAGGCGCTTGGAGCTAAACGATGCTTGCACAGAAGAATTAATTAATTTTTTTTTTTCAAGAAAATAATATGAAAGCAAAATAAACGAAAGATAGTGGTCAATAACTGTTGTTGTTGCATTCATAGCTACTTAGTTTTGTTTTGTTTTCATTTTATTTTCTAGTGCAAAACATGTAAAAAAAAAAATAATGAATAAGTGATACTTTGCAATTAGAGCAAAAGAAAATTGAAAAACAAGAATGAAAAAACTACCAATCGAAAAGAATTCAAGCAATTAAATACAAAAGCAAAGCACAAGGCCGCTTCACGATTTTTTTGCAGTTTTGTGTAAGTTTTCAGTTATTGACCTCTGTTTTGGCTACTCTTTCATTTTCCAATTCGACTGGACACATACAAAAAAATGCAAAACAAAGCCTGTGCGGTGTTGCAACACTATGATTTTTTCATACAAATCGTTCTACATTGTTTTAAAGCTAAAGCCTTGCATTGAGCGCAACTTTGCTTATAGCGCGCTCTCTGATCGCAACCTTATACTAACGTCGCAGAGAATATGCTAGATTTTTAGGTTGTACTGTCCTTGACCAATGTTTGAATGGGCTCGTAGCATCATCAGCAGAGTGATTTCGGCGGAATAGTGTTTAAAAAACTATTGATTTTTTTGGTAAACGTTCTAAAAGCGATTCTTTTCGCATTTAAGTTAAGCAAAAACTAAAAAAACATATAATTTTTTGTTTATAATTTGACTTTTATATCCATACTAAGCCTTAGAGTTCATTTTTTCGACCTTCAAAATGACACTTGCAAATATTGTGACACAAATTATCGATTGAAGCAGCAGCCTTGGTTGCAAAAGAGTGAGTACGAACAGTAAGTACCAACTGTCAAATATTATCTTACACAGAAAACAGCTGATCATGGATGACACCAAAATGATGGAATACAAGATCAAGCGATGGTGTAATACCGTCTTGATGCAACTGGCAACTGGGTAAGACGTGTTCTAAAGTTAATTCAACCATCCTTGGACGGAACTTAAGTTTTCAAGTGAAAATCAAGACACGCTTATTAGCGAACACTGACTTGTACCGTAGGCTTTGTTTTTTTACGTAAAGTAACATTAGTGAAACAAAGCACATGTCAATTCATGCAACAAGTGTTTAACAGTTTTACCTCTTCACAAATTTTCGCCATCTAAATCCTCTCCATCGTGCATAAAAACCTTAAAATCAAATGCAAATATTTTTAAATCAAAAACTAGCGTTTTAAAATTAAAAACCTAATGCTATAGGAGCTACGATCTTTGTATGCTTCAGATCGCTGGATTTAGTGACCGAATTTAAGCTTCTGAATTTTAGAGCAAACTTCAGAGCAGAAGTACAAAATTATAAAGTATAATGATAAGTAAAAGCAAATTTCGCATGGCTACTAAGTATGTTTACAAAGTTCATACAAATTTGATTATAGCTCTGCCGTCAAGCATTTCAGCAGAACATTTGAGGTATCAGAAAGGGCAGTCATCTGAAAGCATCTCTGGAAAGATTGCTCGATCAAGATATACTTAAAATAGGGAAATGGTTGGGATGTCACTGGATAGACAACGGAGAGTAATGAAGGAATATTGTGGAGGTGCACTGCTTCGAGGGATAATACGAACCACAAAAAGAAGAATTAAAAAATTTTTGCGCAATGGTAATGTGTCAGCTACCATATTTAATATTGATATTGGCCTCTAGTACGTGAGACAGGTAAAGTCAATAAACTTTTGTATTCTTTCAAATTTTTAGTGGCATTGGGTAATCAAAATATTCGATAAAGCTCCTACTACACAAAAATTCTTCTTTTAGAGCAGATCAGCGTTTCTAGCGAAAAAATTTCAGAACTTGAACTGTGCGTAGAAATTGCTTCAGTACGCTCTATGTGAAATTCGTCTGCTTGTGAGCTCGAAAACTTGTTGCTAGTTCCAACACTTAAGCTTTTGCATTTACCATTATTTTTCAATTACAAAATTTTGGAATTCGTGTTAGTTCGCGGAATCAAGTAATTTTCATATCTTGGCCTGCATGATAAGCCCACTTTAGAGTATTTCATTAAAGAAAACGTAGTATGGCAACACTGCATGTTTTTTACTTTCCATTGCTTGGCTTAAAAGTCATAAACTGCTGTTGCTAATTCCAGCGATTGTAATAAATGGACACTTCTCTACAATGGACGGCAAACGACAAGTTAAGGGGGCTCAAGCTGAAAACGACGACAATAAACTGAAGTGACAAATGATGCTGCTAAATGAGAGTTGATTGCATACTTTTCGGCATGTAACACAATGAATGGCGTGTTATTGAGAGAAAAAAAAAACAACAGAAGACAAAACAAAAACAACATCGCATGTCATGCTAACTGTCGGCAATGGCGCCAACTACAACAACAACACTACATTAACAACAACAAGCAACAACTAAAAGAAGTGCAAGCGGCTTAATAAAAAATGGCGTCCATTCAAATGAGCGAACAAGCGAACGCACGTGCTGTTGATGATTTTCCAAGTAAATCAACGGCGACCAAAGGAGAGAACTAACAGCCGGAACTGAAATTACTTGCAAGACAAAAACAACAAAAATGTCGCAAGGTAAAAGTGTCTGCTAGTCGAACGAAAAATTGTCCCTGAATGCAGTAAAAATCAAAAGAAAAAAAAAGTAAAAAAATCACAAAATTGTAATAAGGATAAACGATGTGATTCATTTGACAATGAATGACAAAATGGCGGCAGCAAAAACGTAGAAAGGTAACTTTAGCGAAACGCTGAAAGTAGTAGCATCGCACAATATGTCGCATGTCGCAGCAGCATGCTGTGCGCAACAGTCACGAAGCAACATGACTTTAACACGACATGTTGGCTTGTCAATTGTCAACGTAGAGTTTAAGTCGTCGCCAGCAAAAAATACCTTATCTCTTTCTAACATCCAATAGGTGTATCTCTCTTTTGCTGCTTTTTTCTTAACTTGAACTTTCTGCTTTTGACCATATTTAGTTTAGTCCAGCGTTTCAGCAAATATCGTAGTAAATTTTAAAGCTTCGAAGTGGAACAACAACGACGACAGCGACAGCTTTAATGAAGAAGATAAATGGCGCGCAAAACAGGAATTCAAATTATTTGGTATTAAAAATATTGCACAATAAATGGTTGCATTTAGTAAACAAATTCAGAAATCTTTACTGGGGGTGGTATGAAGGATAAACTTGGGAAGAGGCAACAAAAAGCTCAAGCACATTATGTGATGACAGTGCGACCGGATTCAGAAACGAAAATAATGGTACTGGGGTGACACAAACTATATTATTGGAAGACCAATGAGCATTTCTTATACTCGTAACAATTCTTTCGAAAAGCATGCTTTTCATTACTATGAAACCTGTCAAATTGTTGTAAACATTTTTTTTTTTTTTTTTTTGTGAATTTTTTCGGTTTTTCTGTCAAAAGAGTTGGAATTCGAAACCTGCCATTTTTACTATGAAAACCTGTCTAATCTGCCAAAGTGTAATTTTTGGTGAATTATTAAAGTTTTGTAGTCAAAAAGAATAAGAAATCAAAAGCCTGCCTATTTACCTGTGATAACCTGCGAAATGATAATTTTTGGTGAACAATATCGGTTTTTTTAGACAAAAAGTGTAAGAAATCAAAAATCTGTTTTTTTTTAGTATGTAAGCCTGTCAAACCTTTCAAGTAGCATTTTTTGGTTTACTACGTATTTCAGTTTTATGGTCAAATGAAAAACTTGCTTTTTTTACTATGAAAACCTGTCAAATGGAGTTTTTGATAAATTATTTCGGTTTTTTTGATCAAAAAGAGTTAGGAATGAAAAACCTAATAAAACCTGTCAAACCTGTCAGATGGTAATATTTTTCGGTTTTTTGGCCTGAGAGATTTAGATGAGTAAAACCTGCATTTTTACTATGAAAACCTGTCAAACCTGTCAAACCTGTCATATGGTAATTTCTGGTGAATTTTATCTGTCAAAAAGATTTGAAATGAAAAACCTGCTTTTTACTAATTAAATATGTTAAGCCTGTCAGATGGTAATTTTTGATGAGTTATTTCGTTTTTTTTTTTTGTTAAAAAAGATTAAGATCTGGAAAACCTCCTTTCTTACTATGAAAACCTGCCAACCCTGTCAAATGGTTATTGTTGGTGAATTATTTCGACTTTTTTAACATGATATTCTGTCAAACCTGTAAAATGGTAAGTACAAGTGAACTATTTCGGGTTTTTTTGTTTTAAATAGATAAACATTAAAAACCTGCTTTTCAACATGACAACCAATCAAACCTGTCAAATGGTAATTATTGGTGAATTTTATCGGATTTTTAAACAGAAAATGTAAAATATGAAAAACCGGATTTTTTACTATAAAAACCGGCCAAATGGTATTTTTTGTGAATTATATCAGTTTTTTTGGTCAAAAGATGTGAAAAACCTGTTTTTTCAACTATGAAAACCTGTCATATGGTGATTTCTGATGAATTTTTTCGGTCAAAAAGAGTTTAAATGAAAAACATAATTTTTTACTATGAAAACCTGTCATGCAATTTCTTATGAATTTATTATTTTTTTGGTCAAAAAGATTTAGATGTGAAAAACCTGCTTTCTTACTACTAAAACCTGTCATGTGGTAATTTTTTATGAATTATTTCGGTGCAAAGAGTTGAATGGAAAAACCTAATTTTTTACTATGAAAACCTGTCAAATGGTATTGTAATTCATGGTAAATTATTGCGTTCAAAAAGAGTTGAAATGAAATCCTGTTAAACATGTCAAATGGTAATTTTTGATGAATTATTTCGGCACAAAAGGGTTAAGAATTAAGACCTGTTTTTCTACAATGAAAACCTGTTAAATGGTGACAATTAAAATCAAATAGTAATTTTTTGCGAAATTTATATTTTTGGTCAAAAAGAGTTGAAGAGTTGTCTCCTAACAAAGGTATAACCGAAAACCGAAATATTTCACAAAAAATTACAATTTCACCTAACGTGTTTATCACTTTTTCTTAGGAAAAAATTACCAAAATTTTAGGTTTGACAGGTCTTAATAAAATAACATGATTTTTGACAGGAAAGTTTTTTAAACAAAAACTAACATTAAAATTACAAATAAAATGTTCGTGATCAAATGTATATACAGATTGGCAGATTTCAGCATAAGAAAACACCAAAAAACAGGAGTATCCTGCTGAAAAATAGCGTTGTTCCCATTGTTACTTCAACTTATAATTATAATGATAGTTTTCTTAACGTGTGAGTACAGTGCAATTGCGGACGTCAGTTCGCATCATCGCTTTTCAGTCCACAATACTGATAAAGCCCTTTCACAAGAGTCAGCCTCTTTCAGTCAAAGTCAGCAGACTTTCATTTTTTGAAACGTCCGAATTTATTTTGATCATTTTCTTTTTTCACAAAATGCAGATGCATTTTAAAATCCAAAAATCTTCATCTACATAGCGAAAAAATATCACATATGAGCAAAACCTGAAAATGTGAAACGTCCGACATGCAAATTTGGAATTGGTTCGGGGCAGTCATTAGGCACATATAGTTTATGTTGAGGACCACTTTCAATTCACTCAAAATATATACTTGCTGAATCACTGTCTCAAGTTTATTCTATATTTTCATATCGAACGTTTCACTTTTTGTGGATTTTCCCCACTTGCGCTTTTGTTGCAAAATGCCAAAGAATAAGAGAGTGCTCCCCAATGATACACTCCATAGATATTTACAACTTCTCACCTTGAAAGCCACAGTTAATGATACAACTAATACCATTACAAAAAATTTCCAAAAGGGCCAGACCCCAATTTACGGAAATAAATCTGAATTTAATTTACTGCAACTGTAAAGCTGAGTACAAATATTAATTTCCGCAATGTACCGAACCCACTTAATTCGATTTTCAATTTGACTTTTACTACGTATGAAACTCTTTAATATGCGCTGGACAAGTGCAACTTTGGTGCCTGCTTAGCACCCTTCTTTTTCATATTATATCCGAACACCACCCACTTTGTTTGCTGCTATCTGGCTACTTAATCAACGAAAAAGTGTTTTAAGTTATTTGCAAGTATTTCACATAAATTACATTACTACGCTACGCTGGCTGACTGGCTGGTTGCATTTTACTACATCCATAAAGTCCAGTTAACACCACACATACGCAGCGTACACAACATTAACTCATCCTACTCCTCTCATTGAATATGGAATACGCTTGCAGCATTTTATGTGGTTGGTACTCCCACACCTCACCTCATCACTAGTGACCAGCCAGCTGGGTTGCCAAAGTGTTTATCATATCAAACAACCTTTTAACGAAATCCCCTATAGAGTGTCGCATCGTATGCAGCACCATCAGCAAATCCTCCTTCTGTCTGCATGCATGTGGCGGCGTCGGCGGCTATGGCAAATACGCGAATCCTTCGCATGCATAAGCAAAATTGCATTTTACTTAGGCATTTTTTCATGTACGTATGGGGAGGGGGGGTCAGCTTTGTAAAAGATAAAGTCATGTGGTGTATGTTTTTTGGGGAGTGCAGCAATTTCAGTCAAAGAAGTTGAGTTACAGACGTTGTTTTCGTGCATAGAATTACTGAGTGCAGATTGATGCACTGCAAAAAAAAAATAAAAATGTTTTACTCGAAAATATTTTAAAATTGAGGCATATTGTCAATAGGGCGTGACAAGAAAGCTCGCGAATATCCATTTACTAAATTTTTTTTGGCGAATGTCAGTTAATTTCACACAATGTCTAAAAGCTATTCATAAATTAAGTTTTGTCAAAAAAGTGTGCTATTTATTTGTCCAGACTTTCTAACACTGCAGTTGTGCAAAGTGCAAACAAAAATTGAGACATAATACTTAATAAACCTTGAGCCATGGCAATACTAATTCAAATATACCGGTCATCAGCTGACATCATTTGGACATTTCAAACGATAAATAAACTCAGAGTGTTTTATACTTCGAGTGCTATTTGTGTTGTTTCTATTGACCTGAAAAATTCATCTTGTCTAAAAACTAGAATTATATTGTGAACATTTTCGTGCTATAATTTATTACGGTTTTCAAATTGGATTATCTCAACTAACTACCAATAATAAAATAAAAGCTTAACCTTTTCAATACTGACAGGACATATGTGTTCCATTGAGTGTTCTCATTTGACAAACACTTTTATACATATCTATTGCTACATATTTTCATCCTTCAAAGATTCATCTGAATTCAAAAATGAATTTTTAAAGTTTCTACTTCTGATTTTTGATTAAAACCAAAAATTTATTGGAGCTCTTTCAAGAACTTTGTCTCACTTCAAAATAATTAAGTTCATAATAAAAGAACTTCTTTACCTAATAGTCAACACTTCAACTTTCGTGCACTGCAATCAAACGATAACCAAACCACAATGATGATTTCAGCTTCATATTTTTAATCTGCATTGCATCAATTTTGTGATTGAAGTGTTGATATTGGGTAGAAATTCCACATATCATCTTTAATGCACTGTAATAAAACGATAACTGCACTACAATGGAGACTTCAGCTTCATAATTTTTAGTTAAGGTCAACTGAGCTACGGGAATGATTTGAGCCCCATACTTTTAGGTCTTGAATTTATTAGTTTTTTAGTTAAAAAGCTGAAAGTTGGGTAGGAAGTCAACATCAACTGCAATCAAAACATAACTACATTACAATGAAGATTTAGCTTCATACTTTTAGTTTTGACTGCATGGGTTTTTAGTTAAAGTGTTGACTATTTGCAAGGATGTCAACATTTATGCTTTTACTGCACTGCAATCAAATAATAACTGAACTACAATGGTGACTTAAGCGCCATAATTTTAGTCTTAAATGCGTTAATCCTATAGCTCAAGTGTTGACTGTTGGACTGTTTACTGAACTGCAAACGATTACTGACTTATGATGAAAATTTCAACTCCATACTTTTAGTTTTGAATGCATTAATTTTTAAGTGAAAATGTTGAATTAGGGATAGTCAACATTTTAACTTAACTGCACTGCAATCAAACCTTAAATGACTGACAATGTTGAATTCAGCTTAATACATTCAATGTTTTGATTTCGTAGATATTCATTTACATATCTGAATGTCTACACAATATTCGGCAAATACCGTCAGATGTGAACAGGAACGAGATACTCAATCAGAATTTGAAGTAAAGTCAGAGCTAATGCACTTAATGTTGGAACTTATATAGTACAACTATTAAACTAATTGATTCTTTTGTATTATTCAAACTGTTGCACACTGGCTCAAAATCCTTTAAAGCTGGTCAAAAACCAAAACAAGAGTTTTTTTTTTTTGAATTAACTTTTTATGAACCGTGTTGTCTAACAGATATTTCAAGACCTCAAAAAATTTATAAGAAAGATCCAGGTATTCCTAAAATGCTCTTGGGATCTCTCCAAAAGTACGCTTCTGAGACGAAAAATTCTGTGAGTTAAAAGTAAAAATTAAATGTTCACTGTAAAAATTGTGTGGTTACTGTAAAACTGAACCGATTTTAATGTTAGAATGTGGAATCTCTTCCTAAAAGAAAATACTATTGAATTTCTGTATTCAAAACTTGCAATAATTTATACTTTTGCGGTGATTGTGATTAACTTAAAATCAAATTATTTCACAAAATCAGTTTGCAAAGGTTAAGAAAAAAGCCCAGAACTAATTTATACCACGTCATATTGATTTTTCGGATTTAAGAAGACTGAAACCTTCTCTAACACATATAAAAAAATTTAGGTGCCTTTTTTTGCCCTTTTTGTTTAATTCGGTTTTTTCTGAGGCAACCAGAGGAAAATTTAACTCATATTGCTGGCCAAGTGTCAATATGTGATGCTCGCCCGAAATGATAAAATTTATATATTATTATACAGCTTGTACTCCATGATAAAGGAATTTAAAACCCATTCTTATGTAGATCAATTTAACGTTGCACACAACTCTATCTAAGTTAAAGTTTTGAAATAAATTTTTAAATTAGATAGAAAAATTGTGCAAGTGTTGTTTTTTGCCATTTCGAATCCGCCATTTTGTTTTTTAAAAATCTAATATCAGATTCGGAATCAGTGACCCCAAAAACCCCCGAGTAAATTTTTTTGTTAGATTTGGTTGAATATTTATGCAAATCGTCCGCCATTTTGAATCCGCCATTTTCTTTTAAAAAAATCTAACATCAAATTCGTAATCAGTGACCTTAAAAACCCCCAGCTAAAAAATTTTGTCTCGAAACTTTAATGATTTCGGCTTTTGGCCAGCTTTTAGGGATTTTGAACCATTGTGTATTGCCTTGCTGCAGTAAAAAGATTTGTGCATTAAATTAACCAGCTGTTTGTTAATTTTTTTATCAGAATTCCTAAATTTTATCTCTATGTAAGCATATATCGTTGAAATTTAACTACTACAACCATGCAGATTGGCGTAGAGCATTTAATGTTTGGCTGAGTTTTTTTGTTTTATGTTCTACCAACTACTACAAAATCAACAGCAACAACAACAAGTCAAAATATCCATATATGCATATAGCAGAGCAGCACTAACTTAACTTAAAATCCAACACTGCTTACAACCCGGTCAAGGCACCCCTCTACATTCTACAATTTTACATTCAAAATGTGCATTGGAAAAAACGGACAGCGCAAGACACAACAAAAAAGGATGAATACGCAATTTTAAATTCAAAATTCTAGACCACAGCCAAGTAATAAAACGCGAAATGAATACAAGCACCATCACTTACAGCATACGCTCGAGTGACCCAGTAGGAATGTGAGAAAAAAGGCAGACTCAACATTGATTACATAGCTAACACGACATTGCAATATGTTTGAATTGTAAAATTTTCTAAAATTTTCGCAGACATCAAACACTCACAACTTGATTTCCTATTGGGTTAAAGTTGCACCAAAACAGTATGCACCATTACCGCTACCACTCAATGCTGCACTAACGGAAATTGTGGTGTTTTCACTCAGGGTGCAGCAGCAGTAGCTTGAATTCACCATTGACCAAAACTTGCATGCATGCATTTTCTCAATTTAACGGTATCTCTCTGTGTGTGTGTTTGTGCTTAAATTTGCATTTGTATGTGTGTGCGCTTTCTGTGTTGTTATATTCAATGCTGGCCAATTGCATTATGAAAACCGGGGCATTTTTGCATTTAGGCTTTTAAGGCTTGTTAATGGAAAAGTTTTGGTTGCCGCTTGCTGCCATTTCAGTTTTATTGGCTGTTGCATTTTTTTTTTATTTTTTATTTTTTTTTTAAGGCAAATCTATTTAACAATTTTTTTTTTTATGATTTTATGTAAATATTTTCTTTTTAAAAAAATATCTTGTCCAAATTTGCATAGTTTTTTCTCAGAGCTTACACAAAATATTTCTAGAATCTGTACGAAATTTTTTTGCATTACACTAGGCCGCCCAAACGTCCTGGATTCTGCGAAAAGTCCCGGAATTACGTAATTATGTCCCACTTTTGCTCAAATTGAATATTTTTTTAATATAAAGAGTGTATCACATAAGTTTATGAAGCATCTGGAAAGTGATAGAGGAGGCGTAGACTAACATAAAACTGCACCAGATGAGGGTATTAAATGTACTCCTGCGGAGTAGGGTTAAAATTGATTTTCTGACGATTTTTATATTGGGTGTACAACTAAAAAACCGGAATTTGACGGTGGACGTCCGTACTAACAAATATCGTGAAAGTTCGAATTTTATATATATGTCATTTTGAAGGTACATTTGACAGCTGTCAAACTCAGTCAACAAAACAATTTTATCTTGTGTGCATCATTATTATTTTTCACGATGAATAACTTCGAAAATTGGAGAAAAAGACAGCATTTACGGGAGGTTCTGTTGGGTCATTTTTTTGCAAAGAAAACTGCTGCCGAAAGTCATTTTTGCATCGGATCGTGACTGGGGATGAAAAATGGATCCATTACGACAACCCGAAACGCAAACATTCATATATGAAGACCGGACAACCAGGACCTTCCCAGCCAAAGGCAATTATCCATGGTGCCAAGGTAATGCTCTGTAATGCTCACAGGTGACCTCTATCGAACACAATTAATACGTTTGAAGCGTGCTATCATCGAAAAACGCCCGGAAATGCGACCAGACACGAAGCAATAATTTTTCATCATGACAACGCTCGGCCACATATTGCTGCCCCAGTCAAAAATTACCTGGAAAACAACGGAAAACAACGGATGGGAAATTTTGCCTCACCCGCTTTATAGCCCAGACCTTGCACCATCAGACTACCATTTGTTCCGATCGATGCAGAATGCCCTATCAGGAATACGCTTCACTTAAGTTCAAGATATCGAAAATTGGATAGATTCATTTTTGGCCGCCAAGCCGGCGCAATTTTTTTGGGATGGAATTCATAAATTGCCTGAAAGATGGGGAAATGTTGTAGCTTCCAATGGACAATACTTTGAATAAAATATATTGTAACATTTTTCCACAATAAAGCATCAAATTTCGCTAAAAAATTCCGGTTTTTAAGTTGTACACCCAATAAAACAAATTTTCTCAGGTCACCCTAGCGTTTTAGAGATATCACTCTAGGGCTTAAGAGAGAACTTTATTATAGAAAACTTTTAGCTAATTGTAAGAGCTTTTTAGGAATGTATTTGGTTTATAGTGTTTAAAAGGATTTTTCAAAGTTCTGGATATTTGAAATTTTGATATTTAAAATTTTTTTGACTTTGGAGGCCATTCTAATATTAAAAAAAAGGTTCTATTAACATAACTTTTTATAATTTTTTTTTGGAATCCTTGTTAAATTTTTTTCCACTATTTACCCAGTATGGTCTAACTCTCGATTTTGGTCTTGTAGTGTTTCTATTTACATTAAAACTTAACTATTTGGACTTGTGTTTGAACCTTTTCGATTTACCACCTTTTTTCGACTTTAGCACGTCTGTGAATGTTTTGACTACAAATAAAAAATAAATGTTTTTGAAGCTTAGAGCACAAAATTTAAAGAAATAGTTTCATATGCAATACGTGGGCTGCTATATATATATACTTCTGGCCTAGGCAACACTAAGTGTTGCCGGGTGCAATCTGACATTTCCATTGGAAAGTTTGACATTTTTTAGCATAAACGTACTCAGAACTTTTTGACATCAAAACGTTGTGAGTACGTTTATGATAAAAAATGTCCAATGGAAATATTAGATTGCACCTGGCAACACTAAGTCCAGAAATATAAATATATATCAGCCTACATATGTTATATTGCTATGCTGTTTTTATTGCTGTTGCTATGCCAGTCTTTCAATGTTACTGTTGCTATGCTATGTATATGCTGAACTACTTACATACATGACTGGAATATCGGAAACAGTCTTATTTAACTTAAAAAAAAATTTCACTTACAAAATGAACTAGGTACAGTGTTCGTTTTGAATAAAAATCAAAAAGAAAAGTCAATGTTCTACTTCGTACCAAAATAAGCTTTTTGTAGCACCATAAAGTTAATCGAGCCAGGTCGAGAACATAAAGAAGTATTTGCCTCTTCCTTATCAAGTAGAAAATCCTCTTAGTTCGTACTATTCCGTGGAGATGTTGAATCTTCATTATGCATTCATTTAAACTTCTGGTATATTTTTGTCTTAACGATCTGAACTCCTAATTCTGTCTTTAGTATATTCAGAACTTACCTGGAAAGAAATTAAAAGAAAAAATGTTAAATAAATGTTGATTGCTAAGCATTTAAAATTGAAAAATTTGGAAACACCGTCCGCCACAACTTCGAACAACAGAAAAAATCGAATATATTCTGAAAATATGTCTCAGAATAAGTTATGCGTGTCTTCCAAATACGAGGGACACTATTTATATTTCGGGAATTGGCAACACTAATGTCAATAGCTAAAATCTGGCAACACCATAATAAACGATGACATTTTTTAGCATAAACGTACTCACAACGTTTTGATGTACAAGTGCTATTTGTTTTGTTTACAGTGAGTTATGAAAATCAATTTGGCCAAAAAATGGAAATTTCAAGAACACAATAATATTAATATTCGTAAAACTTTTTACTAAAAATTTCGTAGGTTAAAAATTGACCACTCGAAAATGGAAATTTTGTTTATGCGGTTGGTAAAACTTTTTTTACTCAAAACCAAGGCGTCTTACGAAAAAAGTATGTAAGACAACAAATATTTAGAATCCTTTAAAGAATACGTGTGATTTTTTTCAGAATTTTTGGGGATATTTTATAATTTTTCAAAAATTAATCTCAAAAAAAAAAAACATTAAAAAATTTTAAAAAAATTCTGAAAAAAAAATTCAAATGTATTTTTTGGAAGATTTTAAGCATTTTTGGCCCATGAACTTTTTTCACAAGATGCCTTGGTTTTGAGTAAAACAGTTTTTTCGACAGCATAAAAAGAATGTCCATGGTCGACAAGCCATATTTCAGTCAATTTTTAACCTTTAAACGAAATTTTGTCTTTTTTTTTTTAAATTAGCTGTCTTAACCTATCTCTGGCTATAAAAAAGTAATAGGCAAAAGAGTAAAAAACACAAGAATTTGAAATTTTAGTTTTTTTTTTTAAGTTTTTCAAATATAGACTAAGAGCCATCGCTTGGCTGACCCTCCTTATAGTATCAAAACTGAATTTTTTTGTGGGTGTTCTTCCAATAGTAGGTTTGAACTTTTGTTCTAGTGAAATCCTGAGAGGTGGTGCCTATGTGAGAAATCAGGCGCAAAATGTCGAGAAAAACAGTTTTTTGCAAATAAGTATCTTGATAACGGTTATATCTTCAAAAAAATTTAGTGCCACAATTTTGTAGCTCAGCAAATTTTATATTGAAAAAGTGGTGCAAATTGTTTTCGTACCATCTATAGTTTAGGAGATATTGTCCAGTGAAATTGAACTATCCGATCCAACATAAAAAATCCAGTACCTGGAGACCGATCCCTGCTCGGTCAACAATCTTATCTTATCATTTTAGTCGATGTTTTTATTCATAGCTATTTTTTTCAATGAAATTCGTACCTTTTCACCTCCAAAGCTTTCAAAATGATAAATTAACCGATGAGAAAAATAATAAGAAAAAACTCGGAAAATATCGAATGGTATAGAAAAATATCAAGAACTCCAAATTTTTTAAGAGAATTAGAATGACCTAAAATAAATAAATGGGATATGCCACGCACCCAAAATATTTCGCCTCTTGTATGGGGGCTGAAATATCTTACCATCATGCCTCGGAAAGTTCATTAAATTTTTTTTTGTGCATGAGTTATTAACTAAAATTTTTATTTTGGTAAAAAGTGGGCCTTACCATTATTGAACAAAGCCCACTTTTCGTTATGCTTTAGATACTTGTAATCCAGATCCGCATACCAAATTTCTTCAAAATATGTTGTACCATTTGCGAGAAATAGCATTTAATTTGTTTTACTTGTATGGGAGGTTCCACGCGCACCGGTGATATTTTGCCCACTTTCAGGTCGTAGGTGCCTAATAAAAAGTAGATTCCCTATAGTTAAATTCAGAAAGATTGCTTAAGTAGTTTTCTTTTTATAGCGTATTATATTTTTGTGTGCGGTGCCACGCCCTCCAACGAGTTTTCCTAATATAACAGCACATCACATATTGATACTTGTTTTCAGGGGTAAAATCTTTGAAATTTTCATTAAAATTGTTGAAGTCGTTTTCGAGTAATATTGAATCAAAATTTTCAATGGTTAAAAAAGGGGCGTGGCACTTCTTCGATCCCGCCCACTTTTCGGTTATTACAAGGCATTGATATGTAGTACCTACATACCAAATTTCATAAAAATATCTTGTAACATTTGCGAGAAATAGCATTTAACGTATTTTGCTTGTATGGGAGGTTCCACGCGCAATGGCGACATTTCGCCCACTTTCAAATCAGAGATGCCCTATTGCAATTAGGCTCCTCACAGTTAATTTCAGAATGTTTGCTTCATTAGTTTTCTTTTTATACCGTTTTATATTTTTGTGGGCGGTGCCACGCCCTTCACCGAGTTTTCCCAATATAACGGCATATAACATATTAATACTTGTTTGCAGGGGTAACTTCTCCTAAATTTTCATTAAAATTGTTGGAGTCGTTTTCGAGTAATATTGGATCAAAATTTTCAAGGGCTAAAAAGTGGGCGTGGCACTTCTTCGATCCCGCCCATTTTTTGTCCGTTATGAGGTATTATTAACCCGTACGCGCTCACCAAATTTCATCCAAATACCTTGTATGGTTTACGAGTTATTACTTAATCAAATTTAAAATTTAAGGCTGTGCCACGCCCTCTGGTGAGCATTTACAAAGTTCAAACTTAGCTCATTCTTCATTGTATGCTAATATCTAACACTACTCCAAGTTTCATTAAAATCGCTGTAGCCGTTTTCGAGAAAAAATTTTGGCACAGAAATAAGTACAAAGAAACATACAATTTTATCTCGTATAAGAAGAGAAGATAATTTTTTTCTTTTAGTCGGTTTATTTTGTAGTTTCAAAGTAGGCACAAAAATTCGAGACCGATTTCACTGTCGTACAAAAAGTTGTTCCGGCACAAAGGTCGAAAAAATTAGTATCTTGCTAACGCTTATTTCTGCAAATAAATGGTTCTCCACAATTTTGTAGCTCAGAAAATATGTGCAAATAATTTTCTTACGACCCACAGTTTGGGAGATATCCAATTTTAAGGTATTTTCATCATACAAGTGTTCACAGTAATATGCATATTGATTTTCAAATTAATATAACTATGCCTACGTCATAGTATCAAGGCTGAATTATTTTGTGGGTATTTTTCCCAATAGTGGGTACTAACTTTTGTTTTAGTCGAATCATGAGAAGTGGTGCCTTCGTGAAATATCGGTTGCGAAAGTCAAGAAAATAAGTTTTTTGAACGTTGATTTTGGAATTAATATAACTTTGCCTACGTCATAGTATCATGGCTGAAATATTTTGTGGGTGTTGATTTTGAAATTAATATAACTATGCCTAACCCAGCCATGATATTATGACGTAGGCATCAAAACTAAAAATATTGGTCACAAATTAAATAAATAGTTACATTAATTTCAAAATCAACATTCAAAAAAATGATTTTCTCGACCTTTCGCACCCGATATCTCGCAATGGCACCACCTCTCACGGTTTGACTAAAACAATAATTTGCACCATTTTTCGACTTGAAATTTTCGGAGCTACAAAATTGTGGAGAACCATTTTTTTGTAGAAGTAAGCGTTAGCAAGATACTAATTTTCTCTACCTTTGTTCCGGTCTCGAGTTTTGGGCCTACTTTGAAACTACAAAATAAACCGAATAAAAGAAAAAAAACTATGGATTTTATATGTTGAATCGGAAAGTCTAATTCCACTGGACCATATCTCTTAAACTATAGGTCGTACGAAAACAATTTGCACCACTTTTTTGATATAAAATTAGCTGAGCTACAAAATTGTGGAACTAAATTTTTTTGTAGATGTAACCGTTAACGAGATTTTTGAAAGAAAATGTTTTTCTCGACCTTTTGCACCCGATATCTCACGAAGGCACCACCTCTCAGGATTTCACTAGAACAAAGGTTCATAACTACTACTGGAAGAACACCTGCAAAAAAATTCAGCTTTGATACTATAAGGAGGGTCAGCCAAGCGCTGGCTCTCTGTCTAATAGACTATTTCAATGGCAAGTTTAATTCTTTTCAAAAAGCTTTTCCAAAAAAAATATCAAAATTTTTTTCTTCGCTAGATATATTGAAAAATCTGTATAAGAGTGAATTTTCCCCTCTCCACTCGCTTTCATGTAATCGATCATGTAATCGAAAAAATTATTTGTATCGATTACTTTCTGTGTTACTTTTGCATTATATAAACACTGAATCAATGTAGTAGGACGTTATAGTTATATAGGTTTCTGTTTTGGGCCAAAGTTTATCAGGGGAAACATTATCAGAAATATTATCTTTTTACTATTTATTTCTTTTGAAATATTAACAAATATTAACGTCAAAATGACTTAAAAATCAAAAAATCTTTAGTAAAAAACATTCGAAATGATTTATGTTCTCACCTTACCCATTGCATTACATGTAATTGAAAAAGTATTTCATTATTTATTGTATTACATGTAATATTTTAAATGTTTTAACATTCAAGTAATGCGTAAGGTAACCAATTACACAGGCCCACAAAAAAAAAAGTACTATGCGCGAAAGATCAGACTACCTGAACTTTATATTTTCAGGGTAGCTGAATCCGAATATGGTGCCAGGATAGCGAAGTTGGTTCGGGTTTTTTCAGAAATCAAAAATAATGCTGAAAATTAGAGACTTCTCCAGGCTTCTGAAAAACGCGAACCATTTTCGCTAATCTGACACTATATTCGGGTTCAGGGACCCATAAAACATAAAGTGCCAGTGGTCTGATCTTTCGCGAAGGGTACTTTTTTTTTTTTTTTGCCTGTGCACAGGACTACAAAAAAAAAATTCCCTGCGCGAACGATCAGACCACCTGATCTTTATGTTTTCGGGGTCGCTGAGTCCGAATATGGTGTCAGAATAGCGGAGTTGGTTTGAGTGTTTTCACAAATCAGAAATAATGCTGAAAAAAATCTCAAATTTCTCAGTATTATTGTTGATTTCTGAAAAATCGTGAACCAACTTCGCTAATCTGGCACCATATTCGGATTCAGCGACCCCGAAAACATAAAGTTCAGGTGGTCTGATCTTTCGCGCAGGGTACTTTTTTTTTTGTGGGCCTGTGTTATCGTATAAGAAGCTACAAAAGTTTTCAAAAGTTTTATTGGGATATTGGATTTTTTCAGTTGTGCAACCAAAAGTTGTAAAGCTCAATTTTACTGACAAATTGCAAAATTTATATTTATCGACGAAGGCCTGTCTGGCTCCAATCGCTAAGACAATATGGGTCTGACATTGAAAAATTCAAATGAGACATATACGTCCCGATGGTCCTGAAAGGGTTAAGGGTTTTCTAATTTCATATTTTCATTATAATTAGGAAACGAGAGAATATGAAAAATTCAAAATTTATGCTACCGAACGGTATCTTTGATGAGAAATTCATCTTTTGGCAACTCAATTTAAAATCTTTTAGATAGCTACTCTGCAAGCGGAGATAAGAAACCAATTTCACTTAACTGGTAACATCATCTTCCTCTGCACATCCGTTGGCTAATTTTCCACTTGTGGTTGTAGTTGTTACTTAGATGGTTAAACTGCATTTTGACCCAATTTTGCAGTTATTTCCTTGATATCATAAGCAGTACAATTTAGTGCGGCTTTTGCAGCAGCCTCTAAGTCTAAAAGAAGTTTAGTTTTTGTTTGAAGGTAAAGACAACGTGCGGGTGATGTCGTCGTGACGTCACAACGTCCGTACGTACAGAGGAGATTGTAATAGAAACTGAAATTAAAATGATACCAAGAAATGAGGATTTATTACTTTTGACCAAATGGCCGGCAAACACATTAAAACGAACAAGGAACGTACGAACGTGTCCTGGTTTCTTATATTCGAGTAAGTAGTCATAGTAGTCGTTGTGGTTGGTCGTCGTGCGGTTTGTTCAGTACCTAAGAACAAGGCACACTCATAGCTCCTGTCAACCACCTACTGTGCTACATTAGCAACTATGTGTGTACTCTATTCAGGTAGCCAAGGGAGAATTTCTTGTATCCATGTTGATGTACTTATGTATATCTACTGGTACATATTTATTATCACGGCAATTAGTTACCACTTTAGATTCATTAAAAGTGGCTGGCGCTGTTTTTTTTTTCTTTTTTTTTTTGGCGCAAATTGTGTACCGTTTTTTCTGGCTGACTTTTTGGTTGGTTTTTTATCTCGCTTGGTTTTTTTTATTTTCTCTTTTATTTTTCACCGCTAGGCAACTAAATGATTTGTGGTTCATATTTTCCCACCAGGAATTACAGCGAGGCCTTGATAATTGAAATTAAGTTTTTGTTTTGTTTGTTGATAAAGTGCTTGATCATATTCTTTACATTGAGATTTGAAACAGAAATCTGTTACATGCCTCTAGTTGTCGTTAACTAGTTGTCTAGTTAATGGTTTTAATTCTGTCAAGCAGTTCTTGGTCCAACAATCGTTTCTAAGTATTGTTGCTTTCCGATGGGCACATTTCCTGCTACATCACTGACTGATGTCTATTGCAGTCTGTGTTTTATATGTTTCTTCTATTTGGTGTGTATAGTAGGTACAGGGTTACCAACATTTTTTGAATTTGCCGGATGGTGAGATCAAGCCGTAAGAACTATCGTTGAGTTGGATCTGTGTGACAAGTAGTTTTGTTTTCCTTCCACGAAAAATTTTTTAGAAGATCTAAAAATTAGGTCATGAAACTTTTTTCAATCTAATGTTTAAAAAGTATTTAAAATAGTACTTTTTACCACATTACAAAAAACTTAATTTGTGCTTATGTGTATATTAAATCATTACCTATCCAAAATAGAACATAAAAATCGGTTAAGAAGTGTTCTTTTAATGGAATATTTGTATATTTTAAAATATTTAAGAAATCATAATTCTTAACCCTTTCGAACCGGTTGGGACAATATACCCCAGAAATTTTTAAATAAACACATAACTTGGTTACTATGGTCACTTAAATTGAATGAATTAATAAAACTTATGCAATTTTTAGTAACACCCTTTTTTTTTTCTTATAACCACTCCAAGGACATTATATTCCAAAGCTTCAAATCAAAAACATCTGTTGGGAGTATAAACCGGAAACACCTCTGGCGGTGAAAATTTGAATCTAGAGACTGTCAAACATTTTACTTAAATTAAGTTTCTAAGATTAACCTATCACAAATATTGTGTAGTCCAGTTTTTTTCGGGTCGAAAGGGTTAAGTCAAAAGAGATGTCATTTTATTTTTTAGTTTATATGAAAAGTAGTTTTATTTTCTTAGACAAAAAATATTTTGGAATGTCTCAAAGATAGCCCACATATCGTATTTTTTTATATTCTTACTACTAAAAAAGAAGGTAGGTACTTAAAATAGTACTTTGTGTCATATACCAAAAAACTTGCATTGTTTATAGCCTGACGCACTGGCATTCCCAAGTTGGTCAGAACATGAAAATCAGTTGAGAAATGTCCAAGTTACGAACATTTTCGGGAAACAGTGTTGGCCGATTTGGGTATTTTTACAAATACGTATATAAAAAATTTTTTTGTTGCAATTTTTATTTTTTCCTCTTATTTATTCTCTTTACACTGAAGTAATTGATCCTAAAAGTTCAAGATTCAAATCTTCGCTGAACACTGATTACATTCTGACACTGAAGTAAACTGTCTTGTTTCAGCAATGTTAAAAAAAAACTGAACAAATACTTCAGTGTACTGTATTTTGTATAAGCAAATACTTCAGTGTACTGTACAACCAAATACTTCAGGTCAGTGTAAAATGTGCGAGTAAAAAAACTACAGTTAAATTCATGATATGTTTACACTTTCAACAGAAGCAGAATGGCTACTCTTGGACAGACTATGTCCGACTCCATGAATGAAATAGATGGAATAGTATTATCAAAACAAATGAATTTGAAAATCATGAAGCCAGAACACTACTATTCTCCTAACAGAAGGGAATTTGTGGTATCGCTATGGACCTAGTCGATCTATGTGAGGTTTTGCTGTACACAATTACCGCCACCCCTAACCTAACCTACACTTTTAAAATGCAACGCATTGGTAACCCAGGACTTTAATAGCTTTCATACATCTTCGAGAGAGAAAGAGGTACAAGAAGATAGCGAAAACTATTTTACTGTCGAGACATTTTCACGCGACACTGAACTAAAGCATTTGATAAATAAAAAGCGAGTACGAGATATAACATATATTGAAACAAAATATCTTAAAACTCCAACAAGACGTCTATTCCTAATATCATCACTGAAAAAGCAAACGATATCTACATACATATGTAAGTACACAGTAAAAACTAATAGTTTACTTTTCTTAATTTTGATTCTCTTTAGTATTGATTTTAAACTTTTTTGGTATTAAATTCCGATTTTTTCCAAAAATTTTAAAATTTATTCCAGAAAAGTATAAAATTTATTCCAAAATAGTTTAAAATTAATACTTTTTTTGACAATGTTCTATATAAATAATTTTGTGTAGACGACTAATAAGTTTGTTCGAAGCTGTGTTGTCGTTAAAATTTCCAGGCAATTGAATGCCTGTTTCTCTCCTGGTGCAGGTTCTCGTGGTGGTCCTGGTCTTCCGGTGAGATTTCGAAACAAACACTTTATTTTTTATATTTCACTTTGACTTTTATTATTTCTAAAACAGCGGCTTTTTTACCGCGCTCCAGCAATATTCTTACTAGCTAGTTAGTTAATTTACAAGACAAGACAAAACAAGACGAGACACCGTTCCTTAATCGAACGGTTTATTTATTAGTTAATTTCCGATCGTTGGAAAAAGCTATAAGTGTCATGAAACGAGCTTTTCACCTTATTTCATACCTGAGCTCTTTTCAATTTTCGGGAGACGCTGTGAGTTTGCATTGCTAAACACCAATCGGTTCGATCACGTAAGCGAGTTTGTGTTGCTAAAAACCAATGGGTTCGATCACGTACGCGATTTCCGATTCCCATGCTTTTGCCAGACACCTCCAATTCAGGTGTCCATAGCAAAAGCATGTTGTTTGTGTATTTTGACTAAAATTCGAAATCATACGATTGATCACGTTGAATTCCGCTGAAACTCGATCAATCGATTTGTAAGCAAAAGAATGTTCTGCATTTACTTAGGGTGTATGGATAAAAATATTTAGTGGTTCCTTTTTGAATGAATTATGAAATAAGTGCTTAGCAAACTCACAACAGCTGTATCATTATAGGCCACTTTAGGTTAATATTTTCTTCTCATCCAATACGTTTTTAAACGAATAAACACTTTTTCATTTGTACTACGCGGGAATATTTTTTTTTGTACAAAATTTTTGTATGACGCTCATTTTCGTAAACATTTTACAAAACTGACAACATTTTTTATTTGCTATTCAACGACGCAGCGGCTTTTGGTCACATTACAAAGTAGCACACCTAATGCTGTTAACGTTTTTCATTTAATTTTTACTTGGTTCAAACTCCATTTTTATGTGCAGCCGTTAGGATACCCTCATCAACAGGCTTGCCAAAGAATTTTCACAATTTTATTCAATTGTTTACCAACATACCCATATCAACATTTTTTGCTTTTATGTCGGAATTGTGCCCTCGTTAATTGGATCATTACATATATTTTCTTGATTTTATTTATTTTTTTTTAATTTTCATTTTGTGGTCTTCTCTCTATCCTATTTAACCGCATGTTTTATTATAGTTTTTATCGTTATGATTAATGTACTTTTGCACCTAACGTGGTCATTTATGCAGGTTAGTTAGCTGAGCATTTAGGCTACTTGGTTAATGATTGTTGTGACCCTAAACAATTAGCCAAATAAGACCTGGAAGTTGCCAGCTGTTGTTTGGAATCAATCAGGCTTGCAATTTTCTACACTAATTTCAAACATTTTGAGCTATTAATTTAAGCTAAGAGAAGCATCAAAATATTTAAACAATACTGGTCTTGTAATTTTAGCTCCAAATGAGTCCGTTCATTAACTGTTTGATAATCATCTTCTTTTAACATTCAAGATTTTCAATAGATTTTTTCTTCAAAAAGATAATAAACACATTCAGTTGGAAATTTGCTAAAATGTCCTTGCAACCTTGCAACCTCATTAAGCTGTAAGTCATATGACCTGCTGACACTTTCACAATTCACACATGCTAGCGTGTTTGATTTAGAATCGTAAGTAGGTTCTAAGTGAAATTTTTCCATCATTGCTACAACAACGCGAAAAATATTACAAAGGTTTTATCACATTGTTGGCGTGGAAACTTGAGCAAAATGTCAACAGGCCGGCAGCATAGATTAACACCCTTGAATGCAATGCTGGACTACGCAATGCATGCCACAGTCAGTGAAGGAGAACACAAAGCCTCATGCTGACTCTGAGTACAATACGCGCACGGTAAATCACAACACAGCGTCAGCCGTAACCTAACGTTGCGGCATTTTTATGCTGAAGGTGCAATAATGGTGCGCGCAGCATGCAGTGCTATAACTACGTATATCCTGAAATGTCCTTTGCTATTCTACATTTATATATAGCGTTGTCCTGTGACACGTATTTTGAAATTTTATACATGTATATATAAAAATATCAATGTGTGTAGAAATTTAAAATCTATAGTGTCACTAATTTTCCTTTTTGGGTAGAATTGGTCAAAGAAAATTGAAAATCTCCTGGTCAAAACGTAAACCAGACTTTGAATGCAAAGATATTTAGCAAGTGAACATTTTAACAATTAAAAAGACAAAAACCAGTTGGACAAATGGTAAGATCACGTGGACAAGCAAATAAAACAAATATATTTGTGACGCATCCACAACATAAGGAAAGAGAAAAATGTAATAAAAGTGAGAAAAACTAATAAATAATCATTTGGACGATCAAATAGAACACAGCAAAAAAAAAAAAAATCTTTTTATTTCTAAAGCAATCAAATTTGAACAAACGAGTTAAAAATCACGTGGACAATCAAATAGAACAATATAAAAAAAAAATTATTACATTAGTGTAAAAATTGCTTATTCAAAACCATTCAAATTAAACAAACGCATAACAAATCAATTGGACAAACAAATAGAACACAAGAACAAACAAAAACATATTAAAGACAACAAGAAGATATATTTGGACAAATATAAATCTTGCAAAATAACAAAACATCATAAGGACAACAAAATAGAACTAGTGGACACACAAAGAAATAATATTAGCTGTAGTAATCTTTTAAAAAAGCAAAGAATGACATGGATATATAATTCATTTGAAAAAAATGCTCGGACAAGCAAAAATTTTTCTACATAACAAAACAGCACTTGGACATACAAATATACCATATGGACAAGCAAATATGTATATAGTGTATACCAAAAAATTTTAAAATAGGCACAAAGAAAAAATAAACTCTCTGGAAAAACAATTTTAATAGTTCTTCACACACGAGAAAATGTGTGTAGAGAACTCGGCACAGCACAATCTCACGCTTTGAGCCATCATCTCTTGACCATCGTTGCAGCCAACCTGACCACAGCGAAAGCAATGCGCCTAAAATACAACGTAATTCACGATTTCATATCCTGCAGCGTTGAACTGTAAAAGGACTACTGGTACTGTTACTGGTATACAAAACAAAGAAAAAAAAAATATTGTGTAAAATTTTATATGGCGGTCGTTACCTCCAATTTGAAAGCGCGCGCCAATGAAGTGTAACCGCGCGTTCACAGGCTGATACAGGGAGTATACTCACGATAGAAGTGGTAGGTATGGGATAATAGCACACGATGGTCATGTGAATAGATCAGCGCAATGTATGCAGCGCAATTTAGCAGTAGTCAAAAAGCATGAATGATGTCAACGTTGGCATAGCTATAGTCGAGATGGGAGCATGCGCCCCTTCCCTTCCAAATCAATGAATTGCATTGCATTGCATTTGGTCAGTTAACGTGTTTGCGGCCAAATAGCGGGAAACATTTTCGCGCGCGCGAGCGTTGTTCTCTATTGCAATGATTTGAATTTTAAATGTTTCAAATTTGCATTTCACGGAACAGCATCACTTTGTAGTCATCGTCAGTGGATAGTTTTGCAGTTGCAGCATCGTTAGACTGGAACAGAGGTGTTCGTGTGTGGTTTTACAGTCGTCACAGCAGTAAGGACATACCGCGTATCCTCCTTTAAACTGGCATCTATCATTTGTAGGCACTAGAGTATTGCACTGCAAATGTGCACAGTCGATAGTTGCTCGCTGTGTGGCTAATTGGATTATGATTGCTTCAAGAGTCCCGCCATGCTAACGAAAAAAAAGGCTCTCTCTCTATCCTGTTTTTTCGTTTTCGGCAGTTAACACCATCAAACATTGTGCTGAATTATAATTGAGTTTTGAAATATGTGAGGTCGTCGTCTGAGGTTAATTCGCAAGGTTAAAGTTCTGAAAACTTAAAATGACAAAGTACGAAAATTTTTTGGTTATTTCGCATTTTACAGTCGCATTTAGTATTTTTATTCTTTTGGAATATGAGCACATTTGGAAATTTAAAAAAAGGTCAAATCGAAAAATATAAAATACAAAAAAAAATACGTTAAATACACGTTATTAAATATTTCCCTCTTTCCACCTAATGACAATTACAACACAAATTAAGATGACAGAAATGTCGAGAATCTAGACAACAATGAAACTATGCACGATGATGTTTCTGGAAATTCTGAATTACATAGTAAACATTTTAGTTTATTTTTAAGAACAAAAAGTATCTTTGTAGTTTTGGAAAAAAATCGGAATTTAATACTAAAAAAGTTTAAATTTCTGAAACCGTGTAAGTATCGTATCAGCTTTCATATAATCTGAAAAATATTCAATTTAAATTCAATTGTCAAAACAAAAAATATTTTTTCAATACATTTATTTGACAACAATCGCTCTCGTAATTTTTCGAAGCCATTTACTTGCTGCGTAAACTTTTTTTCATAAAAATTTTTTAGTTTTGCTTACGAGAGTCAAAAGTTTTCGAAGTTAAGACACTTTTCGAGGCTTAAACGTGTTTAATGGAATCCCCTTATTGGGTAAATTTTTTTCACACACTATACATGAAGTAAAAAGAAAGTTCAGAAAAGTGAGCTAAAATCTAATTTTTTTTTCATAAATCATGAAAACTTTATTGACTCAAATATTTTCCATTCTTATTAACCACCTCTTGCCATCTTTCGAGAAACCATAATACCGTCTTTAAAGAATTCCTGGGGTCTGTGCTCGGAAAACCTGGACAAGACCTATTTACAATCCTCTAGGGAAATCAATTTTACGCCATCAAGATAACTCTGCTCATTGCAACAAATGGTAATTCGAAAGTGTTGACTAAATCCGAAGGTATTGACTAAATCTTGTTAATTGTTGACAGTTGTGAGGTTACAAGACACAAATCCACATGATGGCCACAGAATCCCGCACGGAAGCAAAAGATGTCGATAGCGAACAAGACGACAACGCAGGCGACTTGGACAAAAAGCCGAAAGCACCACAGGCCCGATTACAGCAGCAGCTATAGAAATCACAGAATCGGCAACCGGATGCGCATTAGCCACCATCATCGGGCAAACCGATGCACCATTGGTAACGGAAGTACGGATAATTGAAATTTCTTAGCAGAAGAACTTTAAAGATTTTATGGACTTCGATGTGCAACACATAAAGCAAGACACCGTAATGTGATAAACTACGACCGACCTATCAGGCAGTGTTACACTCCTTGAAACCCATTTATGCAGGCGATAATTTGCGCGGAGGTCGATAAGCTGTTAGCGGATGGATGTATTGAACCGTCACGCAGCTCGCACAGTGCACCCATCGTACTCGTGAAAGAGAAGTCAGGAGCTTGGCGCCTATGTATCGACAGCAGATCAGTACCCGACGCCTACCCATTACGATGGATCACCCAAATCTTGGACCGACTTCGCGATGCTAAATACATCAGTAGAATGGACTTAAGGAATGGATCCCTATGGCAGATAACAGCAAGCAGCACACGGCCTTCGCGGTTCCTGAGAGAGGATTGTTCCAGTGGCGAGTCATGCCGTTTGGCAGTCAATAGATGTCATAGTAATCAGCTGCTCACCACACTGAGGCGAGTTGGGATGGTTATAATCACAGTGTTGAGAGAAAATATTGTCATTCCATGGTAAGCATAGTAGTTAGTGGCATTACATTCACATAGAAATTAGTGGTGTTTAGTTAGAACGGTATTTAGCCAAGCCGATACTATGAGAGTAGTAAACATAACAATTAGGGGTATTTATTTAGAACGTTATTGAGCCAAGCCGATATTGTGAGAGTATGAAAACATTGTAACTAGAGGTAGGAAACAATAGTAACAAGGGGTATTCAGTTAGAACGGTGTTGAGCCAAGCTGATCCTGTGAGAGCGGGGAACATAGCAATTAGGGGTATTTAGTTGTAGCCGTATTAAGCCAAGCCGATACTGTGAGAGTGTGAAATCCTAGTAATTAGGGGTATTCAGTTAGAACGGTATTAAGCTAGCCGATACTGTGAGAGCAGGAAACACAGTTATAAGTGTTATTTAGTTGTAATGATACTGAGCCAAGCCGATACTGTAAGGACAGGACGTTTGAACCAAATTGTAATGCGCGCAAATATGTAAATAAGGTACCGTAATCTTAAGAAATTTGTAAATAAAAGAAATAAAAGAACGAAAACCGGTGTTTATATTCAATTAAAACTGAACTAATAATAATTGTTAACCGTTTCTCAGAAACAAAAATATTTTGTGTTTCAGAAAAGATTCACATACTGAAATGCAGTCAGTAAGATTTGTTTCACTCAGCGATATCGCGACTGCTTATGTGTCGGTCTTTGTTCACTTTCTTGGTGAATGATCGACCAGATTAAAGTCCGTCCTTTACACCAAAATTTCCAGAGCGGATTCGATCATACCATTTTCCAACAGTCTTTTCCGATAAAGTACTTTCTCTTTAATTCTAATCTGGCTGAAACGAACCAAATTCTAACAAAGCCGATTGTTTTCTTATATTGACATTAGGAAAATTGCCGCAAAATGCTATTCTACTACATATGGTATTTTGCGGCAATTTTGTTAATGCCGTAAAAGAAAAATTCATAGAATTCGTATTTATTACCCGATTTTAAACAATTATAGCTTGTTGGAAAGGTATTTCAATTTGCTATAAGATAAAGTTATGCTTTGACTAATTTAATTAAGTTTAAAAAAAATTTTCATTATTTTTTGCCTGAAACCTCAACTTGACCTTGACCGATCGCCGTGAAACTTCATAGTATTTGTTTTTATGACCATTAGAAGGATTTTAGGGGGCGGCATGAACGAAAATCAGAAAATCGTAAAATAAGCGCATGCCTAATGTACACTTAACCCAATCCCCGCCAGTGATGCCATACAGCACAGTTAAAACGCATTACCCGAATGTGCACCAAAATCATTTTGTAACTTTCTCGCGCAGGCTTGTTGTTTTTTATGTGCGTAGAAATGTTTGATCTATCATTTGATGCATTCCACGCGTATATATTTCATCAACTTTTCAAGCACGAGTGGAGAGGAAGTGATCATTGAAAAATTATTCGAAAAAAATCGATTATGGCATCGAGACGTCGGCGAGTTGCAAAAAATTATTTATTTGTACTTCGATTTCGAAAAAAGTAATTATGCCAAATTGAAGAGTAATGCAGTAGTTTTTAAAGTGCATTTATATTTTTCCATTAGTTGTTCCTTACTAAGTGATACGCCTGAATATATTTTAAGTGTGCCATATGGCATCACTGGCGGGAACCGCTTATGTAAAGTTTAGAGGTAGATTAATTTCCATTTATTTCAATAATTCAATTCATAAATAATTTATATGGGGAAAATATCTACCTGGGGGGGTTTGAACACCAAATTTATCTCAATAATTCAATTCATAAATAATTTATATGGGGAAAATATCTACCTGGGGGGGGGGGGGTTTGAACACCAAATTTATTTCAATAATTCAATTCATAAATAATTTATATGGGGAAAATATCTACCTGAGGGGGTTTGAACACCAAAAACCCAACCCGTGTGAATGGGCCTGGGTGTCATTAATTTTTCGAGCCTTTTTTATGAATG
Source organism: Calliopum simillimum (assembly GCA_951812925.1). NCBI lineage: Eukaryota > Metazoa > Arthropoda > Insecta > Diptera > Lauxaniidae > Calliopum > Calliopum simillimum. The sequence goes on from OX638371.1 coordinate 27,657,083, forward strand.
ACGTGCTGTAAATGATTGTGGACACATCTAACTATTGGGATTATGCTTATCTTTGGTTACAATGCTTGTAGTTAATCGTGAAGATTATTGGATCATTAAAGCCACGATTTTTGCTGGTAGTTCTCGAAAAAGTTTTATTCACTTTACACTGAAAAAACACATTGATCCCTTTCAAAGAGTTTATTCGAGCCAAACTTCTTCGATTTAGATTCATTGCATGGTGTCTGAACACTCTTGGAGGGTATTTGGTGTCCTTTGGTATTTACCGAGGAAAGTATTGTTGTATTCACTTTATGGCAGCTCTATTACAAATGATCAACGCCCTTCCTGACGACGTTTGTGCCCTCCTATTCCACTTTTACTTCGATAATTTATTAACTGGAATCCCAGTTTTAAATTATTTGCAAAGCCTAGGCTACAATGTAACGGGAACCATAAGAAAAAATTGCATTCCACACAAATGCCCACTTCCTGGAAAGACATCATGAAAAAAAAAAAAAAAAACAAAGAAGGCATATCAAATTAGCAGAAAACAAGGAATTTGACATCGCCATTGCAAATTGGAATGATAATAATTGCATTTTAGTTGCTTCAACTTCACATGGAAGAGATCTAAAATCGATAGCTACGCACTTCTGTAGAACAGAATGGAAGCGTATAATGGTCGAAAGTCTAAAGGCAGTCAAACCATATAATTAATGTATGGAAGGAACTAATCGAATGAATCAAAATTCACGTTTTGATGGAATCGCTCATTACTTTGGTGAATGTGATCGACTTAGATGTAAATATAGACCGTGCAAAAACCAAATCTGAAATAGGTGCACAAGATGCAATGTAGATTTATGCGTTAGATGTTTCATCAAATATCACACTTCCGCGGATTAGTATGCTAACTTACCATTTTTATTCAAAAAATATGTGTGCATACGTGTAAAAAATAGAGTCTTAAATAAAACTCAAAGTAAATTTTTTGCTAAGAGGTTCCCGCCAGTGATGCCATATGGCATCAGGGCACCATGGAAAAATGGGGCGTGGTCGCTGAAAAAGCTAACCGGATTTGAACTCAGGAACCTTCTTGTACCCCCCAAACAAAAAATCACCATCAAATTCAAAAAAATAAGTGCTGGCGGGGAATGGGTTAAATGTCGTATGTATGCATTACCAAGCTTTGGTGCGTTTTTATCTACCCATTATAAGAAAATAATCCTCATTGATAGATTTTCGGTCCATTTTATTCCGATTAGATTTTGCTTCAGCTTACCGTGTGCTTTTACAAATAAAGAGTTGGCAGATCGGACCAGTACTTATAGAGTAATCATACTTTAAGCTTTGCTATTTTACTTTTCTAAATTTTCTTTTTACTCAACCTTAGATAATAAAAAATAAAACACGTAGTTTTAGAGTGTTATTATTCCACAAAAAATCAACGTGTGAAGTCTGAAAGAAGTCCTAATTATCGAGTGATATAAGACCCCTCGATTTCCCAAATTTTATTTGCATGAGCCACGCACTTTGATTAAGAACTGAGTGTAAAGGCCCTTTTGGATTGTTTGCCGAAAACAAGACTTTAGAACATGCGTTAATTATAAAAAACCTAAATTTCACTATGATAACAAACACGAATTTGGTTATAAAGCATTATTTAAGAGTGATTGCCACCCATGATTCCAAATCCGCCATCAAAAATTTAAACCACCAATCATTTTACCATTATGTTGGCAATAAGAATGAAATCTTGTGTGCACTATCAAATATTTGTGCATTTTTGCACGAAATTAATTAATATCAATTTTGCTGTAATTTAAAAAAATATTGAACAGCACTGCTTTGCCTGTCCACTCCTTAGCACCATCAGTACGCAAACGGCTTCTTCAACTCCTGCTACTGCCAGGCAAAGCACAGCTGACGCATTTGCCAAGCCAGCTGACGACATTTACAACAAAAAAAAAATATAAATTTTAATTTAAAAAAAAAATCGCATTTCACAAACAATAGCGATGAAATAAATATGCTTTGCAACGGTAAATCACGTGCTCAAAAGGGATAAAAAAGTGTATACTATATAAAGGATAACGACAACAACGTAAAGAAAAAGAAAGAAAAAAAATCCGAGAGGAATATACGGCTCGTTTAATTTGTAGCGTAAAAAAAAAACCCCAGGAAGGAACAGCAAAATATGTCACATGACATGTTGCAGGCGCCTTCAACATATTCATGCATTTAAATATGTCCTTTCGTGCAAAATGACAAAGGATTTTCGCGCAATAGAAAAATGAAAGAAAAAAAAATTGCGCGACAGCAAACTAGGTGTGAAGCAGCTGTATGAATGAATGTCCTTTTTTTTTTTGCATGAAAAGTGTAAGCAAATTAAGGGTGCTTACAAACAGCGAAGGATAATGTAAGGATCAGACATTGAATGCCAAGAAAGCGCATGAATTTCGTAGAAGAAGAATTAGTGATTTTTTTCTTGATTTTGTTTTGAGTTCTTTGTACAGGTTGCTTTTGAAATTTATTTTATTTTTTTCTCCTGTGCGTGTTATTGTTGTTGCTATTATCCTTTTATTTTTTTGGCGAAGGAACTCGCACACTAAACAATGCGCCAACGCAAATAAATTGAAGATGATGATGTTGGTGTTGTCAGGCGATTCATTCTTTTTCTTCTATTTTGGCAAAGGGATGTAAATTTTTTTCGTAGTGCCCCTTCTTTTTTTTGGCTTGAAATAGTAGCTAGGCAGCGGCACATAATTCATGTCCTTTCAGTTAAAGTGCAAAATGCTGTCAGTTTAATCGTCGCATTAAATAGATTTCTTTTTATTTTGCAAATTGTGACGTGCAAAAATGAGACGCAGCTTTGCATTTTTTAAATAAAAAACACAAATTGGTGGGGATGTGCATATGGAAGGGGGGATGTAATGAAAAATATATGTGTGAATTAATCGCCCTAAAAAGATTAAAACTTTTAAATATACTGTTGTACGGATAAAATCAAGCGAAATATTTTCATTGAAATAAGGACTGCGTTCGATAAAATTGTCCCCTACAAAATTCAAAAAATCTCTGGAATTAGTAGTCCGATTTTAAAAGTTAGACTCATTCTTGAACCGCCATTTTATTACAACTTTTATAGCGGATCTAGAATTTTAATAATATTTTTTTTTACAATTTTTTTGTAACTTTTCTGACACTCCTTCCATTAAGGATTTTATGGTATTATTTGATAATTTTCTAGCTGCTGAAAACAACTTTTCTCGAAAATTTTTAGCATCCCTGGCAACTTATTTTATTGCCTTTATCTCCTTTTTGACCAAAGTCCAGTATCTTTCAATTGGCCAGAGTTCTGGACAGTTTTGAGGATTTGCTTCACGAGGCACCTAAATCACATTATTTCTTGAGTACCCCTCCAAGGCCAATTTACTATAATGACAAGATGCTAGGTCTGGCCAAAAGAAAGTGGAAACTTCATGCTTTCGTAGGAAAGGCTTAAACTTTTTTTCCAAGCATTCCTTAATATAGAATTCGGAGTTTACTGTTCCAGTGGTTACAAAAGAGTTGCTCCTTTTGCCACAACTGCAGTGTGCTTGCCAAACCAAGAACTTACGAGGAAATTTTGACTGCTTTTTGACTTAAGCTTTTCGTCCGCATTCCCCCGCAAGTTTACAGTGTAAAATTTTTGGCCAGGAAGCAGCGTAAAATCGGCTAAGACATACGTTCTGTCGTCCATGATGCAGCATTTGAATTTATGGGAAAAAAAATTAATTTTTAATTTTATGGCGTGGTGTTTTGCTTTCGTGTTCATCATAGCATTTCTGTCAGAAACTTTTTGTACCTTAAATGTCTTCAATTTAATCTTTTTTTTGGCCTTGCGAACTAAAAACTTGGAACACTTTACCTTCTGTGCCAGTTTTCTGCATGAAATGTTGGGGTTCTCTTCAAAATTGTGACGAAGTTCTTCTTTTTGTTTTAGTCACGAATGCCTTTTTCTTTCGCGGAACCTGGCTTTCGAAACACATCCAAGTCTTCCTTAAATTTTTTCAGAACTCTTGATACCAATTTCACATTGCTTTAGCTTTTCCGAGCAATTCTATTGGTAGTCTACCCCAGGTGGTCTTCAAAAATTTTTATTATAGGCTTTGAACTTATAGCTCGTTTGCCATTTTTAAGTAAATATGACTGACTAGGGACAAATTTTGAAAACCATAGTTTTGGTACATTCAATTCAAAGCCTACTGCGAAAAAAAAATTTGAATTAAGTAATTTGAAAACAAGTTATTGGATAAAATGTGTGGGACAATTTAATCGAACGCAGTCCTCAGTATAATAAGCTATGAACACCAAAAAAGTGAAGAACGGCTTTTTGGCTCTTTTTAATAAGGCTCTGCAACGAACGCAGTTCGAGCATATTCAACAGAAACTTCTGTTCGATCAGTACACCTAGCAGTTCGAGCGTTGGAACAGTATGTAGCGTTCGAGGCTCAATTCCAATCCGTTGCATATAACCGCGGCTGGATTAACAGATAGACCAAGAGGAGCCACGACAAGAAATTTTTTTTTTGTTAAGGAATGCTACAAAAAATACTTTGAGAAACGTTCTTTTAAAAAACCTAACATATTTTAAGGGTTGCCACCTGATTATTTTCTGAAATTTTGTTGAAATAATACTTTTTTTGACTAAATTCAAATTTTTAGTTTAAGAAACTCTCCGATAAATTTTTTAAAAATTGTACAAAAACTTTAGGGTTGCCACCTGTTTTTTTTTTTTTTGGAAATTTTGCTTAAGACATATATTTAAGAAAATAAAAAATTAAATTTTAGTCTCTAAGCGCTTATATAAACTTTATAAAAATACTATATATATTTGTAGGGTTGCCACCTGCTTACTTTTTAAAATTTTGTTAAAATTATACTTTTTGTGATTAAATTGAAACTCTTGGTTTCAGGCACAATAAACAACTGTGAGCTTAGTTATAAGCAGTATGAATTACACTGTGCAACATTTGTAGGGTCATCGAATCCAAACAACTTTCTGATTGCTGTTTCCAAAAGTTGATAATGTTCCCAGCAAAACAATTTTAGGATTATGGTTATTTGGCTCCATGTCTGATTTTATGGCCCTTTAAAAATTGGGTTCAAACTGGCTATTTTAAAGGTTTTTCGGCTATATCTCGTAAGCCGTTCAAGATATTTTTTTTTGGTCTTTCACAAAGTTTTAGCCATAAGCCAAAGAAAAAAAAGTATTCCACAAACTGAAGCAAAAAAATTGAATCTGGGGCCTTAAAATCATAAAAATATCAAAAAATTAAAAAAAAAAAAATATTTTTTCAAACTGATAAAACAAAATTTTAGCCATGACAAAACTGAAAAAGTCTTAAAAGCATGTCAATTGCATTCGAGTGCTCCTGGGTACCGTTTTGTGCCTCCACATCTACGAATATCTTCTTTTGTTATTTGAAAATTCACTTCGGATAAAAAAGTATTTTTTAACTCATTTACCGAAAACTGAGTTCAGATTCTTATAGGAAGGATCCCAAGTAACAAGAAAATGCATGCAAGGATCTGCGGTGGTTCAATTTTTTATTAAGTCCTACCCCCCGTCTAGTAAAAATATGGTTTTCCGTTTTTGGTGAAGTAAAAATTCCTAATTACGAATCTGAAACTGGTTTTCTTCTATCACGTCAGGATCCTGAGTTATCCTTGCTAAAAAGTGCAAAATTTACTGTTTTCAGGTCTACTTAAAGCTGCATAACAATTAAGTTTTTTCGCGTCAGTTTGGGAAACACTTGTTTTTCTTTAGCCTAAAGCTAAAAGTTTGTTGAAGACAAAAAACAAAATCTGGAACGGCTTACGAGATATAGCCGACCGAAAAAACTTTAAAAAAACCATTTTGAACGCAATTTTTAAAGGGCCATAAAATCCGACCTGTAGCCAAACTAACAAAATCAAAAAATTGTTTTTCTAGGAACATTATGAACTTTCGGAAACAACAATCAGAATGTTGTTTGCATTTTTCTTTTTGTACTGTGTTATTCAAACATTTAAAGGCAAAAATGGAGCTCAAAGCCGGTTTATTCACAAGAGGGAGTTGTTTTGATTAATTTTTTCGTCTTATCCTACTTAAATATAGCAAGTTAAAGAACAAAACCTCATCAAAAATTTTCAGTGCAAATATTTCGTGGTTGATTTAATATTAATAACTTAAACATACAAACAAAAAATGCGCTAAAGATGGGTTGTTCACGATATGGAATTGTTCCAATTTAATTTTCATATTTTTCAGATTCTGGACAAGTTTACAAAGAAAACCTCATTAAAAAAATTTAATTTCCAAGATTTCGAGGTCACTATGATATAAATAATTCAAAGAAGCCTCGAAAAAAGGGACCTAAACCCAGTTTATTCGCAAGAAGGTGGAGTCGGATTTTTAATTTTCATATTTTTATACCCTACACCCAGGGTATATTCACTTTGTCCTTCCGTTTGTAACGCAGAGAAGGAGGCGTGGCAGGTATAGAAAAGTATATATATTCTTGATCAGCGTCACCTCCTGAGTCGGTATAGCCATGTCCGTCTGTCTGTCTGTCCGGCTGGCTGGCTGGCTGGCTGGCTGGCTGGCTGGCTGGCTGGCTGGCTGGCTGGCTGGCTGGTTGGCTGGCTGGCTGGCTGGCTGGCTGGCTGGCTGGCTGGCTGGGTGGCTGGGTGGCTTTCTGTTTGTTGAAATACACTTTTTGGGAAAACTGAGCAAGATAATTCAATGAAATTTGATACACTGCCTCCGTCGTCAAAGTTTGCTCGGGATATTGAAAATGAGCAAAATCGGTCAACGGACACGCCTACCGCCCATACAAAAATTATATTCAAAATGCAATTTTAGGAATGTTTTTCACGACAATGCAACCACCATACACATAAGTACTACAAACTGTAAGCGCAAGCTCTGATAAAAAACTGAGCGAATTTGGACAAGAGGGCGTGGCACCTCCCATATAAGCAAAAGCTTCAAAACGGTAGGGGAGATGTGTGTACCTTGGACCGAGTGTACCTCGGTCCGAGTGCCGGTTGCCACTCAACAGTTGCACGTGTACGATAATGTTCTTCTATGGAATTTTCCACTCATACCGGTGACTCATATAAGTAGACTTCAGACCGTCAAGCTGTATGCATGTATAAAAAGCAACGGAAAAAGTGTTTTTTGTGTGTAAAAATTTGATTTTGGAGCAAGCTACGAAACGTTTTGTGAGAAACTTACTTGAAATATTTCAGTTTTACAACATCAGAAAGGAAGTTTATTTATTGTTTTAAGCTTTTAGTGTGTTTTAGATGTATTTTCATTAACATGTGATATGGGTGTTGACAGTTTTTAAAACATGCTGTTTGTGTGTACCTTGGACCTAGCTTATTGACCAGCGAGCCTTTTTCGACGGGCAACCATAAGCCATAATCGCCTCTCAATATAATAGTATTATTATTATTTACGCAATTGATGTATTTGTTTGCAACAATTTTTGTTTAATTAATTGTTTTTTACTAAATGCACTTTTTTGTGTTATAATTTTTGTTTATGATTAATTTTTTTTTTATTGAAAAAAAAATATTACTTTTGATTACATAATAAATGGTTCTTTCATAATTTATTGCCAAAATACAATGTATTCTCTTTTATTTTTAATAGTCCAAGGTACACTTGCATGGTGTACCTTGGACCGTTTGAGATTGTAACGGAAAAAGTAATATTTCTACTCAATGGTAAGACATAGAAATATCATTGTCACGTCATTTGATGCTGCAAGTATTGTAGAAATATAACTTAATCAAAAAACTAAAAAAACTTTTTTGGAAAATCCAGCACATTAAAAAACCTGAAAAGCGGACCAAGGTACACACATCTCCCCTATACTGAAAGCGTTTTATGAGATATTCGAACCAAATTTGACTCAGACACTAAGAATTATAAATAAAAGCTCTCAGCAAAAATTGGGTGAAATCAGACAAGGGGGCGTGGCACCTCCTATATAAGAAAAAGATTCAAAAGGCTATACTGAAAGAGTTTTTTGAGACAATCCAACTAAATTTCACTCTGACACTAAAAACTATAAATGCAAGCTCTGAACAAAAACTGGTTGTACTCGGACAAGAGGGCGTGTCACCTCCCATATAAGCAAAATTTTCAAAATACTGCAGTGTAGGGTATTTATTTTCTGGCCAGGCCAAAATTTACACCCTTACTAGTTCAACTTAGAAAAGTAAACCAATAAAACCACATCAAAAAAACTTCAGTGACTCCACTTCGAGGTTGTCCCTATTTTACCGGGAGGTGTGTAGGGGAGATGTGTGTACCTTGGTCCGAGTGTACCTCGGTCCGAGTGTCGGTTGCCACTCAACAGTTGCACGTGTACGATAATGATCTTCTATGGAATTTTCCACTCATACCGGTGACCCATATTAGTAGATTTCAGACCGTCAAGCTGTATGCGTGTATAAAAAGTGACGGAAAAAGTGTTTTTGTGTGTGAAAATTTGTTTTTGGAGTAAACTACGAAACGTTTTGTGAGAAACTTACTTGAAATATTTCAGTTTTACAACGTCAGGAAGGAAGCTTAGTTATTGTTTTAAGCTTTTAGTGTGTTTTAGATGTTTTTATTAATATATGTTATGGGTGCTGACAGTTTTTGAAACATGCCGTCTGTGTGTACCTTGGAGCTATGCTTATTGACCAGCGAGCCTTTTTCGATATAGAAATATCATTGTCCCGTCATTTGATGCTGCAAGCATTGTAGAAATATAACTTTATCAAAAAAATAAAGAAACTTTTTTGGAAAGTCCAGGGCATTGAAAAAACTGAAAAGCGATCCAAGGTACACACATCTCCCCTATTGCACAATTTTAAGATTAGATTTCCGTTTTGAATATTTTGCACTGAAATTTAAGATTCGCTGAAGCTTGTTCAGTTTCAACTACGTAGCGATGAAATCTATGATTTTATACGGGCTTTTGTTCTATAAGGTGTTCTTGGCACTTTAGGGTGGTGGAAACTGAGTTAATGTGTAAAACTAGTCGAAGACAAAACCTCAGATAAATGTCTTCTATGATTGAAATCGATGCGTTTAAAACGATAAGCTAAACTTGATGATCGGACGTAACATGGAGGAGCTACAGGAAATTAATTACACAGCTACTTATTTATAGGCCGGAAAAACTTTTTTTTTTTTTTCATAATGAATAATTTCAGATAAGCCTTCAATATGTGTGGTTTGCAGCGAACTTTATTTTGTTTTTGCATGAGGTTCGATACTATCTAATGTGCAACCATAAAAAATATTCAGTTGAAAATTAAATGGACACCCGGTTACCCTGTCAATCATATAAAGGCTAATTTAAAACAAATATATGAATGGGTTTTTTTGAAAGTGGAATAAGTCCACTTTTTCATAAACTGAGATATTAAAGGGTTTGCGTACGACTCAATTTAAAAATATTGGCAAGCGTTATAAAACCGGTGTTAAGTGTTTACCACTGTAAATTAATCAAATTTTGTTATGCTGTAAAAATTTTTACAAGTGTAATAGAAAATAGCTGAGTTTTTTTGGTCTGAATGGACTTATTCCACTTTCATTTATAATAAATTTGAAAATTTGATATACTTTTGTATGACTTATTCCATTTTTACTCACAAAATATTTTGTAAATTAAAGCAAAGGAAAATTAAAACTTAGAAAAATTTTACTTCAAAAACTGTTGTTGTTTCTTTTCGTTTCTTTTTGCTCAAGTAGGGCTCTGAAAATTAGTTACAACAACAACAAAAACAAAAAGTTCTTGTCGAACCTACTTTCGGAGATATAGACATCGGAAGATTGAGATATATCTTTATAAAAATTATTATAAGTTGGGAACCCCTAAGAGGATTTTAATAATGTTAGTGTCATACAAAAGATATGTTAACTTACTACAAAATCAACCTACAAAAAATTTTAATCCGAGTCGTGGTTTTAGAGGTATTGCAGATTTTCAGAAATTTTGACCATTTCTTTTTTTTTAAACCACTATTTCTCCAAAAACTGTATGATTAATGCATAGTTTTAGTAAAATATTACAAAAGCCCAATTTATTTGCTTTCATTTGACATGTAATTTGTACCTGATTTCCTGCATTATCATATGTTTTTAAAGGAAAACAAAAAAGTGAACCAAAGAAATTTCCATGAAATTTTGAAAAATTTTACAAGAACAACAATAATACCAACTACAAAAATAACAATAACAGCAATAAAAACAACAATAACGATGTTTTTAGATAGTTTTCGATTAATTCCGGTTCCTTTAGACTCTTTCGATGTTTTCCAATAACTTACTGTTTTGTTTTCCTATGAAAAAATACGTAATGCAAAAAATCAATTACAAATTACATGTCAAATGAAAGGTAATAAATTGAGCTTTTATAATATGTTACTAAAACTATGCATTAATCATACAGTTTTCGGAAAAATAGTGCTTTGAAAAAAAAAAATGGTCATAATTTCTGAAAATTTGCAATATCTCTAAAACCACGACTCGGATTAAAATTTTTATGTGAGTCAATTTTGTAGCAAATTACTATATCTTTCGTATGACACCAATATTATTGAAATCCTTTCAGGGGTTCCCAACTTATAATAATTTTTATAAAAGATATATCTCGATCTTCTGATGACTATATCACCGAAAGTAAGTATGACAAGAACTTTTTGTTGTTATTGTTGTTGTAATTGATTTCCAGAGCTCTACTTGGGCAAAAAAAAAAAAACGAAAAAAAACAACAACAGTTCTTAAAGTAAAAATTTTCTAAGTTTTAATTTTCCTTTGCTTTAATTTACAAAATATTTTGTGAGTAAAAATGGAATAAGTCATACAAAAGTATAACAAATTTTTAAATTTATTATAAATGAAAGTGGAATAAGTCCATTAAGACCAAAAAAACTCAACTATTTTCTTTTACAGATGTAAAAATTTTTACAGCATAACAAAATTTGATTAATTTACAGAGGTAAACACTTAACACCGGTTTTATAACGCTTGCCAATATTTTTAAATTGATTTAAAAGCAAAACCTTCTGTATAGCAGTAGATGAAAAAATGGACTTATTCCACTTTCAAAAAAATCATTTTTGTAAAAATGTTTTTCATGAAATGTTCTTTTGAGTAATTTTTTATGTAATCGTGGTCTAACGAGTCTGTAATTTTCAATATAAAAAGAGGACATATATAGCTAGCTATAACTACCATAAACTCAATTTTTCCGGAATTGGACTTATTCCACTTTCAAATAAACCCATTCATATCTTGCCAATTGAATAAAATCTTTTTACATTTCATTACAACAAAATATATATAAAAGTGTTATATTATAACACAAACATATGTCTAGCAGGTATTGAAAGCAATAAATAATACTGGCAACTGATATGTAAAAAAAAACACTTGATTCGATTCACAGCTGCTGAAGTAAAAGCAAATCAAATCTTGCAAAAAAACAACACATATTGCCAGAAAAAAAAAAAGTAGTAGAAAAAAGTGGCAGAAAAAATAGAATGCTTTTTATGCATTTTTATGATGTGTCAGTAGTTAAGAAAAGTAGCGTCTGTCGATCCTCCTACGCTACACATCGTGTACACCACCCAACAACAAATTCACACCCATACTGATGTTGCTTGCCATTAACAGGCAGCAACTGACAATGGTAACACAGCAATGCACGCCCATTGCTGCTGAGTGGGCAACTCTCTCTAGACAGTCTACTACTCTCCATTGAATGTGGCAAGTTGGCAACGCGAAACGGATACAAAAAACAAAAAAAAAAGACTAAATAGAAATGAACAAATGAAAAGAAAATTTCTGCATTTTTCTTGGACTCTAAATGTTTTGCTGTATCAGCAACATCAGCAGCAGCAGCAACAAAGCAAAATGATAAGTGTACAACAACATGCATGTTGGCAACTTTCACTGCCAACTGCTGCTGCTGCTGCTGCCTTACTATTTTCCATCTCATTCATATGCGTTGTTGTCTCTCTTTCATTTGCTTTTTGTGTTTGTTTGCTTGTCGTAAACACTAAAGAGGCAAAATATTGTGAAAATTGCAACAAAATTAAATTTTCGTCTCGTTATGTTTTCGTTTGCATATGTGACGAGCAGCAGCAGCAGCAGTGGCGGTAAGTGCCAAGAATAAAAGCAACAAAAATGCAAAATGCTTAACCGATTGTGAACACTTTTCAGAGTTATCCTCTCTCTACAATCAATTCTTCGAATCAAGAGATTCTCTGTGAAAGATGTCTGTGAAAATTCATGAAGACCTTTCCAGTTTGTCTGCCTTTTTTTCTATTTCCATATCACCCTTTTAAAAACAGTCAACAAATTTGACTACATCTCGTCGGTTCGAGCAAATTTTGCTTGTGGAAACCAGTAACTGATTTTACCGTTTTCGAATTTCAAAGTCTCGTTTTTATATAACTTTAATGTAGTTTAATGAGATGAAGTGCGCATAAATACTATATTTTACCTCGTATACGTAGGCTGCTCGATAAATTTCTGGCCTAGGCAACACTAAGTGTTGCCAGGTGCTATCTGACATTTCTATTGGAATTTTTTAACATAAACGTACTTAGAACGTTTTGACGTACGACCATCGTTTGTGTTGTTTACAACAACAAAAAAATGGAATTAACTCGTGAATATTTTCGTCCGATAATTTTTCATAACTTTCGACGTGGATTATCACGACAAGAGTGCATCGATGAACCTAAATCTTTGTATGGCGATGAAGCACCATCTTATAGCACTGTGAAAAACTGGTTTAATGAATTCAATCGTGGCCGCATGCAAAAGTGTATAAATCATGCTGGAGAATACTTTGAAAAACAATAAAACCATTTTTGATGATAAATATTCGCATTTTCATTATTAGGCCAGAAATATATCGAGCAGCCCACGTACATACAAAAAACATATGAAAAATAAAATTGCAATTTTTGTAAGCCGCAGCAGTACACAACTGGTTAAGCCAACTTTACATTGCTGCGAAAATACTTTGCATTGCTTGAACTTGCTTTACCGAATGCAGTGCAAGTTTTTTCATTTTTCTGAAATTCTTACAATATGACCAGCAAAAGAATGCAAAGGGTCTCGTGTAACACACAGTGAAATAAGGATATCTTAGCGCACTTGAACAGCTGTTGCCAGGACATTTTTACATTGAAGACGGTTTTTTTTAAACGTGTATGTTTTTGTGATTCACTTTTTTCTTTTTTTTTTTTAAGTTTTTTCAAGTATGTCTGAGAAGTTCTAATTTTCTGGCAGCACAACAGTTCGCCTTTTGTTTGGTGTTTTTGTTATTTTTTGTAAAAATCACTTTATATGAAATTGTTTGTTTTTTAAATAGTTGATACATAGTTTAAATTATAAAATGTAAAGAGGGTTCTCATGCCACATAAGCAAGTTTAATCCGATCGACCCGAAATAATGCAAAAATAAATTAAATTTGAAGCAAAAACAAATTAAAATTTAGCATGAGTCACAGCAACGAGCTTACAGGAATAGTTGTAAGTATATAAGGTAGTGCTTTCAGTAACAAAAAATTTTGTATTCACAATAAGCAAACCTAACCAGAAGGGTCTTAGATGTCGGGGAAGTTATTAGAATATCAGCATAAGTTAAAAGAGAATCGTAGGGGATTGTGGATAGTTAAAACACTAAAATTAGGAATCGTTCTGTCAGAGTAAGGGAACTCTATTCTATTCTAAGTACACGTAATATTTTTCCCTTTTCTATGATACAAAATATGTACTATTTAGGTACGATATGGCTAAGTAACGACTCCGTAGTTAATCTTCCCAAAAGGTATGGTAAGAAAAAAACTAGTAAGGGTGTAACCTTTTGAAAATTTTGCTTGTATGGAAGGTGCCGAGTTCACTCAGTTTTGCTTAGAGCTTGCGTTTGTAGTTCTTAGTGTCTGAGTGAAATTTGGTTGGATTATCTCAAAAAAAGTTTTCGGTATATCGTTTTGAAGCTTTTGCTTACATAGGAGGTGCCATACCCTCTAGAACGAGTTCGTCTAGTTTAAGCTTAGAGCGTGCATTTATAGTCTCTAGTTTTTGAGTGAAATTTAGCTGGACTATCTCAAAAAACTCTTTCAGTATAGCGTTTTGAAGTTTTTGCTTATATGGGAGGTGCCACGTCCTCTTGTCCAAATTTGCTCAGTTTTTTCGAAGAGCTTGCGCTTACAACTCGTAGCACTTGTGTGTATTTTGTTTGCATTGTCATGAAAATTACTCTTAAAGTTGCAGTCTGAATATAATTTTTGTTTGGGCGGTAGGCGTGTCTGTTGATCGATTTTCCTCGTTTTCAATCCCACGAGCTTACTTTGACAACGGAGGCACTGTTTTGAATTTCATTGAATTATCATGCTCAGTTTTCCCGCAGAAAATGTATTTCCACACACAACCAGCCAGCCACGCCTCCTTCTCTACAAAGGAAAGGACAAAGTGAATATACCCTGGCTGTAGGGTATGAAAATAGAAATAATGTTCAATTTAAATTTAAGAATTCAAAGCGAAACACCGAAAGTTCCATGTCTGACGAATACAAAGCTGTCTTTAACTTTAGGCGAAGAACATAATATTAACAGCTGACATCATGTTTAAGAAGAGGTTTTTTTAAGATAACTCGTAAAATCTGGCCCTGTGAGACCCCATTTTGCAGGCTGCAGTTTCAAGCCTGGTTGGCTGGTCGTCAATTGTCTTGACGACAAAACTGTAGCCTGGCTAAAGGCTTCAGCACCAGCTTTTGAGCCTTGGGAAGGAGCTAAGCTGAAGGTATTGGACGAGGCAGACGTGCCAAAAGCCCAAATCTTCATCGGCTACTTCCCGGGCTCAAGCAACTGGACAAACGAACGAATTCTGGGTCAAGTAAGGGCCCAGAATTCGGACGTTTGTCTGGGTGATTGGCGGGTGCTGAACAGAGTTCAGAAGGGCGAGCACGTGGAGCTCGCAGTTGCTCTGGACCCCTCATCAGCCGAAAAGGTCGAAAAGCTGGGACATAAAGTGTTCTATGGTTTTGGAACTGCCCAGCTGCGACCGAGGCTGAAGGGGAACAGACCAAAAGGGGAGAGTGCACAGGATGATCGCCCCTCAACATCAAAAGCCGCGAGTGCACCACCGGCTAGGAGTTCAACCGCTGGGCGAAGTACCACACTTCGAGCACCCGCAGCAGAGAAGGGCAACAGTGCCTCACGACCAAAAAAATTCTATCCTTCGGGTCGACTTAGAAAGTGGGAAAGAAACGACCCAGACACTCTGCATGCCACAAAAGGTGGCAAAGTTAGGAAGGGGACCTAATGTCCCATTCCCAACGTAATGCAGACCCCACCAGTTGGAGGCAAGTTAAGTGCCTCCAAATCAACCTCCACCGGGCAGCAGCAGCTTCCTACAGGCTCAGCGCCATGGTGGACGAAAAGTGTCTGGCTTTCGTAGCCATCCAGGAGCCATGGGCTTCTAAAGGCCTCGTAAATGGCCTTTCGACAAAAACATGTAAGTTGGTCTACGATAGTAATGTCGACCGTCCGCGGGCGGCTATCTTAATCAATAAACACTTTAAATTTCTTCCCATTTCAGAGCTCATCCAAAGGGACCTGGTGGCGGTGCAGGCAGAGGTGCCTAGTGCCAGAGGGAAGAAGAACATCGTCTTGGCGTCACTCTACCTTCCGGGCGACTCGGAGGAGGCGGTAACAAATGAGCTAAAGCAGCTCACGGAATACTGCCATAGCAAAAACCTCCAGTGGGTGGTGGGCTGCGACGCCAACGCGCATCATACGGTATGGGGCAGCACAAACACAAACAAACGATGTGAGTCCATCTTTGATTTCATTACTACAAAAAACTTAGTGGTAGCAAACAGGGGGAATGAACCCACATTTGTAAATGTCGTTAGGAGAGAGGTTTTAGATCTTACCCTATCTAGTACTTTTATTTCTAATAACATCTCTGACTGGAGAGTGCTGGATGAAGTCTCCTTGTCGGATCATCGTTACATAAGCTTTGATTTGAAGGGAGATACAGAAGACACTTTTGCGGTTAGAGATGTTAAGAGAACCAACTGGTCTCTTTATACATTCCATTTAGAGCAAAACATTGAATGCCTGAGTGGGAAAATAACTAACTCACAAGAATTAGATCAAGTAGTTAACACAATCACAAACAGTATTACTGATGCTTTCGAGAAAAGCTGCACACCAAAAGTTAAAAAACGTTCTCGCAATGTACCCTGGTGGAGCGGGGAGCTGGATAAGCTGCGGCTGAAAGCTCGACAACTCTTTAATAGGGCTAAATCCAACGGGGATTGGGCAGCATATAGAATTGCCCTAACAGACTACAACAAGGAGCTGAGAAGGTCAAAAAGGGCATCATGGAGAGAGTACTGTGAGGGGATTGAGTTACTCCCAACAGCTACAAGGCTCCAAAAGTCCTTTATAAAAGACCACTCAAACGGCCTTTCAACACTTAAAAGAGCAAATGGGGATTATACGGAAAGCCCGGAGGAAACTGGACAGCTATTACTGGACACACATTTCCCAGGCTGTGTTAGGTGCGAAGAGTCCTGCGAACCAACCAGAGATACAAAATTCCTGGTGGCTACCAGACGGAACTTCTCCTTAGCCCGTAAAATTTTTACCATTGAAAAAGTTAAATGGGCAGTCTCCACTTTTAACCCATTTAAATCTCCTGGGGCGGATAATATTCAACCTTGCCTATTGCAGAAAGGTATAGATATACTGGCACCTACTCTAACTAATATCTTTAGGCTAAGCCTAGAACTAGGAATAGTACCTGAAGATTGGACTAGAGCCCGAGTTGCTTTTATTCCTAAAGCAGGCAAAAAGGCGGACCACACGCCCAAAGCCTATCGGCCTATAAGTCTAACCTCGTTTCTTCTAAAAACAATGGAGAAAATTTTAGATCAGTATCTTAGAAGTGTGTACCTTGAGGCTGCACCTCTACACCCTGAACAATATGCCTACCAATCGGGTAAATCGACTGAAACTGCCATACACAGCCTCACGACTAAAATTGAGAAGGCTTTAGGGGACAAGGAAATAGCACTCTGTTCATCTATTGACATACAGGGAGCTTTTGACAACACGACTTTTAAGTCAATTGAGGAATCACTGATCAGGAAGGGAATACCCAAAATGATCATTGATTGGGTCCTCAACATGCTTAAAAATAGGACAATCATCTATGAAGCGGGCACAGAAAGGTTAACTGTAAGGACAACTAAAGGTTGCCCCCAGGGAGGTGTACTGTCACCGCTCTTATGGATTCTAGTCATCGACGAACTACTAGAAATTCTCGATGATCACAAATTCGAGGTCCAGGGCTTTGCTGACGATCTGATTATTATGGTTAGAGGCAAGTTTGACTCAACCGTAACTGAACGAATGCAACTAGCTCTCAACTTAGCTCTAGGCTGGTGTCGAGAGAAAGGACTCGAGATTAACCCTAGTAAAACCACACTGGTGCCCTTTACCCGGAAGAGGAAGCTAAACCTGAAAGCTTTAAATCTGGGGGGAAAGGTACTAACGGTTTCCGAGGAGATGAAATATCTAGGAGTAATTCTAGATAAGAGTCTAACTTGGAATAGTCATCTATCATACATCACAAATAAAGCCTTAAGAATAACATATGCTTGTCAAAGGCTATATGGTAAAACATGGGGACTACGGCCAAAAATGATGGCATGGTCCTATAAAACTATCACCGTACCAATGATCACTTATGCTGCATTAGCATGGTGGCCAAAGGTTGACCAAGTAGGGGCTCAGAATGAACTAAACAGGATCTTCAGAATAGCCTGCTTGGGTATTACAGGGGCACTAAAGACGTGCCCGACAGTAGCTCTAGGCATGCTCACGGGTCTCACCCCTCTTCACCTTATGGTTAAGAAAGAAGCAGCCTGTGCGGCCCTCAGACTACCTCATTTACAACAACTTAAAGAAGGCAATCTAACAGGGCATGTCAAGATCCTGGATATATTCTGGGACACGCCATGCCGTTCGGTCTCCGATAAGATAAGTAAAAAATTTGTTTTCTCTAGAACATTCAAAGTGGTAATAAATGACCGCGCTGAATGGAAGAGGAAGGACATAAATGTAAAACAGGGCTCACAGGTATGGTTCACTGACGGGTCCAAAATGGAAGATGGCAGCGCGGGAGCTGGAGTTGTGGGACCAAGATTCCAGAAAGCAGTTGCAATGGGAAAAACAGCTTCTATTTTTCAGGCGGAGGTCCACGCTTTAGAGTTATGTGCTAGAGAATGTCTAAGAAGGGGCAATTCTGGCACCGACATATACATTTACTCGGACAGCCAAGCAACTCTAAAATCACTAATGGCTTTTTCAATGCACTCCAAGCTTGTCTGGGAGTGTTTTGAACTTCTTCAAGCCCTAGCCAGGAGGAATGAAGTTACTCTAGTTTGGATACCAGGTCACGAGGGGCATGAAGGCAACAAAAGGGTAGACTGCTTGGCCAAGAGGGGCGCACTCAATACTTTCATAGGCCCAGAACCCTTCTGCGGGGTAAACAACAGTTTTAAAAATAACTTAATACGCGAATGGGAAAAGGAAAGCCTCTCCGATCACTGGAGAGCCAAAGAAGGTATGCGACAGGCGAAGAGGCTGATCGATCCAAAACAAGTTAAGGCTGAAGCTGTTCTAAATCTCAGCAGAAAAGATATAAAAACGTACAGTGAAATAATGACAGGTCACTGTAAACTTAATTATCACCTAAAAAAGATGGGTTTGGTAGACGATGACTCCTGTAGACTCTGCTTAGAGGACTTGGAAACAGCAGAGCATGTACTATGTGCATGCCCTGCTGCGTTTAGACGCAGAATTAAGTATCTAGGAGCTGAGATTTTAGATCCAGGTGACATAGGTAAAATTAATCCCATAGCAGTAACAAGATTTATAGATAGTCTGGAACTGTTTTGATTAGGGAAAGGGGCTGTACAAAAGATCTTTCAGGTCGCAGTACAATCTAGAGCCTTTAAAATAATAATAATAATAATAAAAATCTGGTACTTAATGCACAAGGAATTGCTAGAGTTCTTTAACAAAAATTTTCTAATGGATAAGAATATGATAGACTTAGCGAAGAACGAGCAGCACAACTTTCAGTAAAAGTGTAAGTCCTGTCATATAGTCTGAATGACCTAATTCTATGTCCCGTCTTATTTATTTTCATTAAAACCGTAATTTAACCATCATGTTGATTCCAATTTGATTTGTCACATTAATCACTCAAGGATCTGACCAGGACCCATACTTTTCCATATAAATTTCAATCAAAGATACATGGTACTTTTGGAAAATAGTTTTTTATAATTTCTCTAAGAAATAGTTGGTTGAGGATGTCATGAAATTTGACTCCGACATCTAAATTTCAAGTTCTAACAAAATTTTTAAAAAATTAAATGGGTCTGGCTGGACCACAGTTATCGTTTGAAGGTTAAACCATGTGATGATATTTTGGTGAGACTTATGCATCAAACCTCGAGCTATGGAGTGACGAATACATGCCTGGCGTTTGAGGTTAAATTATTCAATAAAATAAATTGTTTGAACCTTGCTATTATGTGTAGAATACAGCATCATTATCCCACAGATTGGATCCATTTGAGGAAATTTTCGATATCTCGTTAGTAGATATCGGGCAATGTTCAGTAAAATGAAGGATGTTCGTTTTGATATCGTCGCATGAGAACGATTCTTTGTGTAGCTCCACAAAAAAAAGTTCAGAGTTGACAAAATACGTTGTGTGGCTAAAAGAACCATTCTGTTGTTGTAGTCTAAACGTATTTTTCCAAATACTTGAATAAATACAGAAACTCAGGATAAATTCGACAAAAGGTTTTTAAATAGATTTTAGGAAACGACGTTCACCGGCTGGGAGGTTTTAGGATAATCTTCGGAAATACTTTTTGCACTAGTCACTAGGAAAATATGCGAGCTTTGTTTTTAAACTTCAGCAAAAGTTCGTTCAGATCGGGATCTAAATATTTCTTCAGTTTGAACAAAAATTTTGCTTCTACATTAAATGTCAGCAAATGAGTTTTGAACACAATCACGGCTAAACTACATACTTCTGGGATCAATAAGTAGAAAATTTTTCCCTCTACCATTCAATAGAGATAAGCACATATTATAATTTAAGAAGAGTTATGAATTTCATCAAAAGGAGTAGGGAAAACCTTCCACTTAAAGATTTAAGCCACCACCGTCCGCAAAATTTAAAAAGAACGCTCTGTATCTATGCGGATGTAAAAAATACTCGATATTTTAAATTGTAAAATGGTTACAAAATATTTTATAGACAATATATTGTAAAGTGTTGTAGCAGCGGGAGTTACATTAAATGTGCATGTATGCAAAAAAAAAAAAATTATATAGCGTTTTTTCAACATGGCCACACGCTAAAAACTGTGGCTGCATTGGGATAATGTTTGAAGCAACAAAATACCAAAATTCCCTTGGCGCCGCATGCATTTGCGCATTTAGTGCACATTTTTAGCGCACATGTAACATTGTGCACTCGACTTTGCTGCACATGCACACTATACATACATGTGTGGCATGCTGTGGTTCACATTAAAATGTCCTTCACCATACCGTTGATACCGTTGGGCCGCATGTAGAAAAAAATACGCGCGTACGCACTTGTGAGACGAGCGCTGAACTGAATGAACTTCATCATTATGATGTAATTTTACATTTAAATTGCTGCATGTTAAGGCCATGCTGCATATTTAGTGTCGTCGTAGCACAGTGAAGCAAATGCAAATGAAGCAAGTCTACCTTCTTGTAACAAGGCTTCAGTGCGATCTAATATAAAATGAATTAACACAGTACAGTACAAAGCAAGAAGTAGGAATGCTTCAAACGAGTTGGTTCGTGCACAGCAGGGGAAAAATTATCCTTGCTTTTGTTAGAATCTTCGAAAAGGTTCATCATAAACTTAAGATGTTGTTGAAGTTTTCCGGATGTTCCAAACATCGCCGGTAGATAAAGCGGTTCACTGCGATGACTTTCATCTGTGTACACAACATTCCCAATTCCTGGAATTCCTTTTCAACAATCTTTACCAAGTGACTTACAGTACATCCTCCTCTTCTACTTAAAAGTAGTGTAGGCAAACTTCGCTACTATATAAGTATGTAGTTTCCCGAGAGTATGTTCTATCTATGCACTTTTATTTAGTTTATCTCGTTTGTTATGGATATCTGGCTGCATTTTAGTTTCAAGACGGCACTTAAGATTTTGTGATTCAAAATATTGTTTTGGTGGAGATAATAAAAGATGATCCTTCAGTAAACGCTCCTTTTGCTTTTGAGATTTATACAGATTAGTAAAGCTATTAATGGTTTTAATACTACTATTGAAGTGACGTTATTTCTGGATTATTTTAGCTTAATTTGGATGCATTAATTTCATGGCTTGCTTTATGCGATTTCGGGACAAGTACTTGAACGATAGAAGTTAAATGCGCAGTCGATACCTTCTTATTGAAGATATTATGAACGATATAATGTTTTTCATTGACTTTGTGCCTGAACAGCGGAAATAGTACTGGCTCAAAGCCTCCTCTAAATAGACGAACCGAATGAAAATCTGAGACGTGTCGAGTTTGGAATATTCTACGAGCATAAGCTTACAAAACGTCCAGTCTCCAAAGGCTTCCAGAATTTGAACCAAAGGTATGTCGCTCTGAGACCTTGGATAAAACAGGGGCTTTGGCATCTATTCTCAGTAGATGGAATGAATAGGAACATAAGACAAGTCGGACGGGAAATATAGAAGAGGCGGTAGTTTTGAGTTTATTTACCGCGAGCGAAGACTGGGACTATAGAAAAGGCAAAGAATTAACGTCGCATTTCAAAAGATGGAGGCAGTATGGACTCAGACCTTTGAAAATAAGACAAAAAATGGCAAAGCGGAACGGAATATTAAGCTGTGGCAAGAGAGAGGCAATTAGTTCTCGTTTACTCTCCTCTCTACAGACATACGGAACCCAAACTTCTTGTACTTCGGACTGCGCTAAATGGAAGTGGCAGTCATACTTTTTCTGAATAGATGGACGGAAAACAGACCTTTGACATGGAAGCGTATGTGGTAAGTCGGTCTGAGGCTTTGGACAAAACAGTAACTTTGACAATGGACGTAATCAATAGGAACATTAGGCAAATCGGACGAGAAATATCGAATATGCATTGGTTTCAAGTCTATTCTCTACGACCGAATGAAATTTATACCTGAGACAATTAACACTAGGACTAACGAAAACTAGGAAGATTTGTGTTTGTGAGGATTTTAATTGGCACTACATAAGGCGAACTTCATTCATGTCTCTTTTTTTTAGGATCGAATGGAATTTGAACCTGACGCAGGTTGGATTGCGTCTATGGAAGAAACAGTGGGTTATCGTGTACAGAACACTTCAAATATAGACGGCAAATAAGTTGAACTGAAAAGAACGAAAGTGGAAATCACATCTGTTCTGAAAAACGTACGGAATATGAACCGAAGAAGAAATACTGAAGCGAAAGTGATTTCGAGCCTATTATACATGGGCAAATAAAACTTGTCTCTCAGAAAAGTAAGACTGGGACTACTAAAGAGGCCAAGGCTTTTACGCCACTTTTCAGAAGACGAATATGAGTTAAACTTTGGCGAATTTAGAATGAGACTTTGTTAGGCACAGATGATGCATGTTTCTCCTCAGCGCATGAACGGAATTCGAACCTGAGTCAATTCAAACTGGAATGACGGAAGAAGTAATGATTCTTGTATCTTGTTTTTCGCGATCGATAGACAAAGCTTAAACTTGAGGTAGGATTCAGAGATAATTCAGAGATAATTCGAGCTTCGTACAAGTCGTACTGGGACCATGAACTGAATATAGAGACACTTCTTGAACGACGGATGCTATTTGAACTTGTGAGATGACTTTATTTTGAAACAGTATGGTTTTGGACGTCACACAATTTTTTCCATCTTCAGGTGTTCAAGTTTGACCATCAGTTGGACTTGAACTGAGGAAGTAACATTGACTTCTTTCCTATTTTCAGAAGACTTTTGTAGATATTTCGAACTTAGAACAAGTAGAACTGGAACTATGGAATGGAAAGAACTTTATGTCTTTTTTCACCAAATTACAAAAAAAAAACCCGAATCAAGAAGAAGAGGAAATTTCTTCACGCATTCTAGTCAATGTTGCTTCAACCGTGAACTCGTACACTTTTTTACTTCTTCATTAAGCTCCTACATAGTGAAATTGTTAGAGTCCCTACTAAATTTACTCCATTTTGCTATCCTGTGCGCTGCTCCTGCTGCTATCACTGCGACGTCTGGCTGTCTGTTTGGTCATTGTTAATGAGATGTCACGCGTATTTTCAATAATTTTGGACTCAACTCAAACGTTTATGTAACACATGTACATACATACACTATTTTTTTTTTTTTTTGCTTATGTGTATGTGATTTGTATGCTGCAATATGTGTACGGCCATGTTGCTGCCGCTGCTGCTGTTGTTGTGGCTCAACGGTCGCAGCGCTCATTAAAATTCATTGCGAAATATTTTCGGTTTTTGTGTTCATTCATTCGTTCATTTAGTCATTTATACGTACTGTACGTAGTTCATGCTTTATCCAAAATGTCAGTTAAAGTCACAACCACAAGAGCGGTGGCAAGGGGAAAGTGCCGCTTGTTACAAAGATTGAAATTAAAGTTGGCCATATTTTGCAAATATTGAATATTGCAATAAAAGTAAAATTTGTAGTAAAGGAAAATTTAACTTCTTGAACTAACTGCCAAATGCGAATAAGCTTTAGGGGATTGATTAGGTTTTTAAGAAAAATTGTTGGTACAAGCTGCAATATTTGGACGAATTCGACCATGAAAACTAGAGCTTTCGATGAGGGTAACAAACGAAGTCGGAAACTGTGGCGTGAATCCAAAAGTAATCTTTCTGTAGCTACGTTGAAAAATGATAGAGAGTACCAAGAATAATAACCCTGCAGTTAATTCGACTAGTGCATGACTAGCCTTTGACTTCTTCCAAAGAGCACTTGTACTATTTCCACAACAAACAACTTTTCATTTAATGGACCGATGATTTTTCAATGTTGATGTCCTCCGAAGCGTCAATTGTCTCGCTCTGCGTTACCTATTCACCAGTCGAGAGACAGTTGAAAATTTTGAGAGTTTCGAGACACGAATTTGAAAATCTAAAAATTGATCTAACGAGTATCCAAAAATCGAGCGTTGTAATTAGCAGAAGAATGAGCGAGCAATGGCGGACTAGCTAATGCGCGATTTAAATAGCGAATAAAAATATACAATTTTTTCAAATAATCAATTTATAATGATTTATTTAGAGTCAATTAGTGCTAGATTTGAGCATCATAACCATTAAATTATGATTATTCTTTATACTTTTCATAACCCTGTATTTGTTTGTAATTCCGGACTAAAATTTTGCACTGAACCTAATTCTGTAAGCGTGTGCACCTTACTCCGTGCTATCTTAAAATTTGATTTATTTTCTGTAACTTAATTTTATACATTTTGAAACTTATTTATCTTTAATTCTGCTTACAAAATGTTTTTTTTTACTTTAAGGAACATTTTAAATAAAGTAGTCAATTAAATAAAAATAGCTACTGAATTAGGTTCACTTGCACAAATTTATGCACGTTATTACGGCAGTAAGAAATTCACAGTAATTCACTAAAGCTTGTTGGAGAATTTTCACATTGTACACAATTTTATAGTTTTGAAAGAGAAAATCATATGCTGTAATTACATTGCTCCATTCAGAAAAGTTTTCTAATTACGTAACAATAAAAGTTTTAAGTATATTTTACAATAATCACTGGTTTAATATCAGAAATTTAAAGTCCTTTATTTTCCTAGTAACGAGATAGTCACGGAATAACGTTCCATTAGATAAAATTATGTACCTAATTCCGGTACAAAAATGCGTTTAGTCTCCTAAGTTTTCAGCAAAAGGAAAATCTGACGGAACTACTTACTAGGCCTTAATTCGGTACACTTACCTTATTTCGGATAATCCAATGGCACTTCTTAGTTAATATCTGTGACATTTTGACAAAACAATCTAACTCGAAATTGCCAACTTTTCAGGAGAGCTAAAAAACTGTTTAGCTGCTTTTCAATAATGTGGCTCAATTTCGTTGCTCCAGCGTTGAATCTCCTCCGCTGGTTGCCAAGCGTTGTTAAATCCAAATCAGCAACGAAACGTGGTCAAAACACCACGAAACGTAGTAACACACAAATCTGCTACGAAATGTAGTCAAAATACTCAGGAACGTGGTAGAAGCTAATTTCAAAACAAATAGACTTTCAGTCAACCTCGCAATAATGATGGCAGTGACTGAGTTCGTTAACGTCCGTCTCTATCACACGGACTGGTTCCAGGTTCAAATCTCCCCAGTAGCAAATAAAAAATATTTATTTGAAACAAAAATTGAAAATTAAAAAAGATAATAATATCAGTTTCATTGTTGTTGAAAAAATTATATTAAAAAGCAGACCCTGAAATAAACTTTTTTAAAAGTTTTTTTTTAAGTTTATTTAGACTAAAAACTTTTAAATCATTTAGATAAAAGTTTTTAAAAACTTTAAACTTTTTGAAATAAAAGTTTTAAAAAACTTATAAAAAAAACTTTTAAAAATAAAAGTTTTTTTTAAAAGTTTTTAAAAACTTTTATCCTTAAAGAGTTTTTTATAAAAGTTTTTTGAAAAAGTTTTTAAAAACTTTTATCCATAAAAGTTTTTATATTAAAGTTTTTTCAAAAACTTTTATATAAAAACTTCTAAGCAAGAAGTTTTTCATGAAAGTTTTTGATAAAATCTGTCACATAAAAGTTTTTTTTTGGGAAATAAATACCTTGCAAAAAGCCCCTGTGTAAAATTACGGCCCAATTTTGTAAAAAAAATTGATTGCACCAATCGATGGGGAAAGGTTGAAAATACATTTTGGAGATGACCAGAGGAGTCCCCGACCCCTCTAAGTGACCGATTTGGGCCCATTTTGGTTAACAATTTTTATTGCACCAATCGATGGGGAAAGGTCGAAAATAGATTTTGGACATGACCAGGGGTGTCCCAGACCCCTCTAAGTGACCGATTTGGGCCCATTTTGGTGAAAGATTTTTATTGCACCAATCGATGGGGAAAGGTCGAAAATACATTTTGGACATGACCAGAGGTGTCCCCGACCCCTCTAAGTGACCGATTTGGGCCCATTTTGGTAAAAATTTTTTATTGCACCAATCGATGGGGAAAGGTCGAAAATAGATTTTGGACATGACCAGGGGTGTCCCCGACCCCTCTAAGTGACCGATTTGGGCCCATTTTGGTGAAAAATTTTTATTGCACCAATCGATGGGGAAAGGTCGAAAATAGATTTTGGACATGACCAGGGGTGTCCCCGACCCCTCTAAGTGACCGATTTGGGCCCATTTTGGTGAAAAAATTTGATTGCACCAATCGATGAGGAAAGGTTGAAAATAGATTCTAGACATGACCAAAGGCGTCTCCGACCCCTCGAAGTGACCGATTTGGGCCCATTTTGGTGAAAAAATTTTATTGCACCAATCGATGGGAAAATGTGGAACATACATTTTGGATATGACCAAATGTACCTCCGGCTTCTCCTGTGACCGTTTATTGCCATATTTTTAAAATTTCGTTAGTTGACATTCAAATGACAAAAAATAGAGCTTAACCTACTGCATCTAGCGCCGCTGTTGCTTTTGCTTTTATGTTTTGTTATTGAATATGTAAGCACATTCTTATTTTTCTTCGCATGCAAGTTCGGTAAAATCTGAATTTGCAAGTGATCATAGGTAGAAAAACATTATGCACATACATATGTGAGTATGTATAAGGAAAATAAGAATGTGCATACATATTCAATAACAAAAAATAAAAGCAAAAGCTACAGCAGCGCCAGATGCAGTAGGTTATGCTCTATTTTTTGTCATTTGAATGTCCACTAACGAAATTTTAAAAATATGGCAATAAACGTTCACAGGAGTAGCCGGAGGTACATTTGGTCATATCCAAAATGTATGTATGTTCCACAATTTCCCATAGATTGGTGCAATAAAATTTTTTTTATAAAAGGCGTCCAAAACGGTTGTTAAGAGGGGCCGGGGACACCCTTGAGTCATGTCCAGAATCTATTTTCGACCTTTCTTCATCGATTGGTGCAATAAAAATTTTCACCAAAATGGGCCCAAATCGGTCACTTAGAGGGGTCGGTGCAATAAAAATTTTTCACCAAAATGGGCCCAAATCGGTTACTTAGAGGAGTCGGGGACACCCCTGGTCATGTCCAAAATGTATTTTCGACCTTTCCCCATCGATTGGTGCAATAAAAATTTTTCACCAAAATGGGCCCAAATCGGTCACTTAGAGGGGTCGGGGACTCCTCTTGTCATGTACAAAATGTATTTTTAACCTTTCCCCATCGATTGGTGCAATAAAACTTTTTCACCAAAATGAGCCCAAATCGGTCACTTAGAGGGGTCGGGGACTCCTCTTGTCATGTCCAAAATGTATTTTCAACCTTTTCCCATCGATTGGTGCAATAAAAATTTTTCACCAAAATGGGCCCAAATCGGTCACTTAGAGAGGTCGGGGACACCCCTCGTCATGTCCAAAATGTATTTTCGACCTTTCCCCATCGATTGGTGCAATAAAAATTTTTCACCAAAATGGGCCCAAATCGGTCACTTAGAGGGGTCGGGGACTCCTCTGGTCATGTACAAAATGTATTTTCAACCTTTTCCCATCGATTGGTGCAATAAAAATTTTTCACCAAAATGGGCCCAAATCGGTCCCTTAGAGGGGTCGGTGACACCCCTGGTCATGTCCAAAATGTATTTTCGACCTTTCCCCATCGATTGGTGCAATAAAAATTTTTCACCAAAATGGGCCCAAATCGGTCACTTAGAGGGGTCGGGGACTCCTCTGGTCATGTACAAAATGTATTTTTAACCTTTCCCCATCGATTGGTGCAATAAAATTTTTTCACCAAAATGAGCCCAAATCGGTCACTTAGAGAGGTCGGGGACTCCTCTGGTCATGTACAAAATGTATTTTCAACCTTTCCCCATCGATTGGTGCAATCAAATTTTTTCACCAAAATGGGCCCAAATCGGTCACTTAGAGGGGTCGGGGCCACCCCTGGTCTTGTCCAAAATCTATTTTCGGCCTATCCCCTTCGATTGGTGCAATAAAAATTTTTCACCGAAATGGGCTCAAACAGTCGCATTTTATCTTTCAGCTCTATAGATAAGCGTGTAATTTGTAATATTCAGTCACTGGATTTTTTTCAAGGTATTTCTTTTTTTTGCCATGTTTTTTTCCAAAAAAAAAACTTTTATATGAGAAGTTTTTTGAAAAACTTTTATAAAAAACTTTTAAAAATAAAAGTTTTTAAAAACTTTTTCAAAAAACTTTTATACAAAAACTTTTATGGATAAAAGTTTTTAAAAACTTTTATAAAAAACTTTTATTTTTAAAAGTTTTATAAAAAACTTTTATTTTTAAAAGTTTTATAAAAAACTTTTATTTTTAAAAGTTTTTTTTAAAAGTTTTTTGAAAGAGTTTTTTGAAAAAGTTTTTAAAAACTTTTAAAAATAAAAGTTTTTATAAACTTTCATACAATAAAAGTTTTCAAAAACTTGCAATTGCAAAACTTTTATTTTTAAAAGTTTTTTTTAAAAGTTTTTTGAAAGAGTTTTTTGAAAAAGTTTTTAAAAACTTTTAAAAATAAAAGTTTTTATAAACTTTCATACAATAAAAGTTTTCAAAAACTTGCAATTGCAAAACTTTTTGAATAAAAGTTTAAAAGTTTCAAGGTCTGTTAAAAAGTAATAAAAAGGAATATTTTTATTTTTGTATTTTGTTTAGCAATGCGCGTTGTTAATTCACTCACGAACGTAGTTGAAATTCCTTTAGCAACGCGCGTTGTTAAAACTGCTATGAAAGAGCCATGCTTAAAATTTGGGTCGCAACGTTGTTAAAATAACCACATTTCTGACACCTTTTGACAGTGTTGTTTTCTCTGTGTAAGCATTGTTACTGCTCGATATGAAGTTGAACATTGCAAACGGGTGTCATAACCCAAGGAATGACGAGTAGACACTCTACCATTTAGGTGATTTTGTGTTAACCCATTAATGCCCAACGAGAACCACAGTAGATACGATGCTGAAATTTTCAGGAGTTAGCCTCCTGGACCTAAGCTATGCTTATGAAAAAAAAAATTTACTAAGTCTTGGTTAGGAACGTCTCAATGACTGGGTGCCGTACGGCACCGCTGGGCGTTCATATACATTTTTTTTTTTATATAACAGGGAAAATTTTCTGTTTTTAGTAAAAAATGTCCTGATATGTACTGCATTCAATTAAATTATATATTTTTTACCACTCACTAGTCAAAAGAAAGCTATAAACTTAGATTATAACATAATTATGGAGAAAAATAATAGTATGTTCGACTGCAAGCATTAAATCCTTCTGAGTCGGAAGTCTTGTTAGCAAATGCAATAAAGCATTCAAATGGTTCTTTAATTAAAACGTATTCCCTAAAAGTCAAATATAAAAAACCTAACACGTAGATTTTATACTATACAAATTGCGTTGTGATGAGAGTTAACACCCACTTACATACACAATTTATTGTTGGCAAATGACCAGCGGTGCCGTACGGCACATAGAGAAACAATAACTTTCGTGCTAGGTAATGCCCAGCAATGCCATACGGCACTCAGAATAAAATTGCTAGCCAGTGCCCAGCGGTGCCGTATAGCAGTTTGATTTTTCAAATCATCACATCTCGTTTATTTTAAAACGGATTTGGTTGATTTGTACTTCAAAATACTCATCAGTCTTTTTGAAATAAAACTGTTTACAAAAAGTTTCAAAATACAGTCGACGTCCAGTAATACGAATGCTCCGTATTACGAATGTCCAATAATACGAATGTAATATTTCTTCCACATGTGATTCTATAATACGAACAGCGGTAAATTTTACGGTTCGATAATACGAATGAGATTTTTTTCTTAGTAGGCTTTGCTTTTTTGTTAAGCATTAAATGCCTAGAATGCATGATAGAATACGTGAGAATTTTTTCAGAATTTTTAGAACGTTTTGAAATGCTTTTTTCTCTATATTTGGGCTTAGAAAAATTATAAAATGTTTAGAAAAATCTAAAAAAAAAGTTTTTTAATAAGCAAGCTTTCTTTCTTTGCAAAAATCGCCAATTCTGTGACCCTATATTTTAACAATAAATAATACCAGAGCAAAATCTTCGCGCATTCATAATGCTAGGCATCGGTAATACAACAATGCCAAATTTTAGCCAAATCGGTCACATCATGCTTTTTTAACTGGTACAATTGGCGTGCTTTACTTCAAATTTTATTTTTTATCAATATATTGTATTTTTCGTTTTTCTACCATATTTCTCAGAACAAAAATTCATATATTTCCTATTTTTCTTACAATTTTTTCAGTAAACTTATGTTTTCTCTTAAATAAAATATTCGAGTTAATGAGTTTTATCTCTAAACCGACGATATGTCTCAATATTAAAGAAAAAAAGAACAAAATTTCGTTGCGATAATACGAATTTTTCGATTTTACGAATAGGCCTGACACTATATAATTCGTATTATTGGACGTCGACTGTATATGACTTACTAACGATAAAAGGTGATTCCTTACCTCAAGTCATACGGTATCAAAATATTTTTCGTTTTTCTGCCAACAAGCAATCAAATAACGATTACTACCACGAACACTTGACATAAACAAACGAAAAAACAATTTCCAATAGCTGGAAAAGTGTCCAAATTCTTACTTTTTAATTTTTAAAAGTCGTAACTTGTTTTGATTAATTTTAAATCAGTTTTTAAGTTTACTTAGTTTTGGGTGCCATATGGCACCGCTGGGCACTAATGGGTTAAACCACTTGATTCAGATAAAGTTACTTATAGAGGATCGTTGCCACATTAAAGGTTGTTTTTTCCATCAACAAAGTGAACAGTTTATGAATAACATCGAAAAGTAACTCCAAAACTGTAAGGCCTTCACTTTGAACGCAGTAGGGTTCCGTAGGCATGCCCATTATTATCAGCCGATATTTTACATATTGCAAAAGTAATATCATAATGTAAATTGACTGCCGTTTTGTTAAAAATCAAAGAGATTTTGAGAATGTAGAATTGTTACGTATAATATTGAATTGTACAAATAATACTAGTCAAATGACCACCAGTTTATGAAAATTTGTGCACATTTGAGGACATTTTGAATTTCAAAACATCTGGCTTCAAATCGTTGACTTATTGTCAACTAATTCCTTATTTGTCTACAATATTATTGTCATATCACAATAGTTTTAGGCACCATTTGCAAAAAACTATGGCAAATTAGTATTGTAACATTACCATTGTACCACCTTGAATTTACTTCACTATCGACCAATTAAAAAAGTTGTACAACACTTGCATTTTACGATATAACTACAATAACAAGCGAGAAAAGGGTTGTTGAAAGTTGTTGCCCCCCCTTGTTAGTTAAAATTTAATTTAAATTTTATACGCGTCAATGATAAAATACAAAAACAGCACAAACAACAAAAAAAAATCGAATTAAAATCCATGCTGCACACGCATTACAAAAACACGATACACAATAAAAGTTGCATTTGCATACATACATATGCATGCATTAGTTCGTGTATGTGAGCACCCTTGGCAACCCTGGTGCGTGTAGTTATGTAAAAAACAAAAAACAGAAGCAGAAAACAATCAACAAACAACAACAAAATGTTTTAATTTATGTTGCTTAATTTGTAAGCGTGAAGTTGTTTTTGTGTTCTTTGGTGCCACAACAAGCAACAACAACAACGACAACTACACAGATGACATACGAATCCTTGAAAGTTCCTTTGAGACATAGACATTGCTTGTCTACCACAACAGCAATTTAAATAGTATGAGCACACAACAACAGCAGCAGCAGCAATTGCTGCACATTAATTTTAAACTGCAATTGCTGACGCTGTTGTTTTGTGCTTCTGTTGCTGCTGCTGCTTCACCTCTGTTGCTGGAACAAATTCAAAATTCAAATTAAAGACGCAACGTGCTGCGTGTGTTTTTGAAGGGGGGTTCCAATTTTTTTTGCTTGTGGGATAATTTTTTCCATGTAATGGAATAAAGTTTTAAAAGTCAATAACCAGAATTTGATTAAAATAGTACATACACTGTGAAAATAATATAGTTCCGTCAATCAAATTAATTTGGTTAAATATTATCGGAGATTAAGGATTTTTTTCGGGAGGGAGAGTAGATAAGATTTGTCATTTTTGTGCTCGTATCAAAATCATGAAATAAATTGTGCTCGTACGCCTTTTAAGAAGGAAACTGCTACTTGATGAGAAAATTTTAGAGAAAAGGGGCTTAGTCCAATGAACTCCCCCATAAAAAACACCTTCCGACAATATAAACCTTTATTTTAAGGATTAAGCATTGTTCATTGAGCCAAATATGCATGATTTAGGTAATGTTTAATTTAACTTCATATACCTTTCATATGATTCTTAAGATATTTAACGAAAATAATACTTACTTATGTGTTGCTTGCATGACATGTAATTAAGGCATTTATGATACCTTACGATATCTGGGTGAATCTCTGAAAAATGTACTAAAACATGCCTTATTTTGTTCCCATCTATTTTTTTCGTTTTTGTTTTATCGATTGCAGATATTGAATTTGACGACCTTAGTTTTTGAAACCTTTTTAAAAAATGCATATAAACTTTTAGGGTTGCCATATGTTTTTTTTTAAGTTTCGTTTAAACAATACCTATATGTATTTAAAAAATTAAAATAAAATTTTAGTCTCAAAACGCTTAAACAAACTTTTGAAAAATCCAAAATTAATTTTTAGGGTTACCACATTGTTTAATACAATTTTAGAAAAATTTATCTCTGAAAAAAAAAAATTTCAATTTAATCAAAGACCATAGGAATTAAATAAAATTTTCCAGTATAACTAGGTGGCAACCCTTTAAAAAAATTGATCTGAGCGTTTCTTAAACTAAAAGTTTCAGTTTAGTGCAAAAACATAAGAATTAAATACGATTTTCGATTATAACAAGGTGCCAACCCTTAAAATTGATGTCGGTTTTTTTTCAATAGTTACTCAAGTGTTTTAAGTAAAACTAAATTTTAATTTTTATTTTTAAAGCAAATGGTTTAAGCAAATCGGTTGGCAACACCAAAAGTTTTGTGCGATTTTAAAAAAGTTTATCTGAACGTTACTGAAACTAAAAATTTCAATTTAGACAAAAAAAGTTTGGATTAAATAAGAATTTTGAAAATAACCAGGTGGCAATCCTAAAAATATATGTTGGAACGTCCCGAGGCGTATGGAGAGCCTTTAATCTTAAAAAGGAATCTTAGTTGAACAAGTCTTATGAATAAACCATTAACCAACAATGTTTCAAAGGAGAACCATTCTCCCGGCGTAAGTTTGACGGGAGGGTTACTATATGGGAGAATGACAAAATGTTGCAGAAACAGTAATATCACAATGGATAAAGCAATTATTTTCAAAAAGTTGAAACTGGTGGATATCCACTCTAACTGTTTATTGATTAAATTATAAAAAGATAAAAGAATACGCATAGTAATATAAAAAAAACTTTTAGGGAGAATGACACACACTTCCGTTCTTTACAGAATTTTTAACTTTTTGAAAAAAAAACGCAAAAACCAAAACTGACTGAGCTGACTCAGCCTCCTCCTTCTCTTCATTTTCAGTTCTTTTAGAATAGTTAGTTAGAATAACAAAAAATGAGTAGAGATGGTCTAAAATGAGGAACCAACTTCTATGTCAATTCAATTTAAAAAAATTGTTTTCGAAGATTTGGCACAGAAAATAGTAACGGAAATATATATGTACATACAATGTCGTACAAGTTTTTTTTTTAGAAAATAACGTAATATGCGGAACGGGCAAATTAAGTGCACTAAAAAGCGATTAGGAACAGTAAGGAGAATGACTTTTTAACACTTTAAGTTATAATTGCATAGTAAAAAATTTAGAGTTATTTTTTTGTTCAAGCTATTCGTATGTTAAGTATCTGTATTAAATATCTAAAATATCATATTTTAAATTTAAATATGGTTTTCAGCGCCGGGACACTGAATGGTACATTTTTCGGAGAACCACTCATCTACATAAAAATGCAACAAATGATGCAAGTAGCAGAAAATGTTGTCTTCAGGCATATGGCGTAAATGTTTTTAGGTAACACTTTAATTAAATTTTGCCGAGATGACCACACTCTTCATCATTAACTTTTATCTTGAACTTTTCCAGTTGCACGATCTTTTTCTTGACAACGATAGCATTGTACAAAATATTGTTAAGAGAGAACTGAACTTCTTTTACCACTCGAAGGTTTTTAACTTTTTCGAATCGTTAAGCGCAACCAACCAATGGTATTGTAGATGTTTGCTGCTCTGGCAATATTTATTCAATTCTTAAACATTTTTTGACTTTAGCAACATTTGTGCAACATATTTTGACTATTTCAATATTTATTACCAAAATGTCCAAATTTGTTTGGTTTTCAGTATATTTTTTTGAATTGTAGGTTTTTTTTTAATTCTTCATTCAATGCTTTCAATATTTGAACAAGCTTGCGATTTTATAAAAATATTAGATTTTTGTAAAATTTTTCAACTTTAGCAACATGTTGTGAAGTTTTTTTATATCTTGGCAACATATGTATGTCGAATTGTTTATTTGTTTGGCATATTTTGAACGTTAGCAACGTTTTGTTATATAATTATTTCGACTTTTCAAATACATATTTAACCAGAATTTTCGTCTATCGGAACATCTTTTAAACTTTAAGAGTTTTCTTTAATTGACCTTTGCAACATTTTTCGAATTCCTCGACATATTTTGACATTTGCAACATTTTTTGACATTTGTAGCATATTCGAATTTTCGAATCATGCAACATATTATAAGTTTTAGATATTTAGAATTTTGCAACTTTTATCGAAATGTTAATTTTTTGTCAACATTTATAAGCTTTAGCAACATTTACTGCATTTTTCAACTTTTGCAACATGATTAAATTTTTTGCAATTTTTGCCAATATTGCAACATTATCCAAACTGTTTAATACTTTTGAAACATTTATCGAATTTTCCAAATTTTCGATTTTTTTTTTTAATTTAAGTATTTTCCAGCATTCTGTGACTTTAGCAACATTTTCTGAATAGTTTGGTATTTTTTAATTGTTACTCAATTTTTAATGCTTTGTTTGAAAGAAAAAGGTTCAAGGATTGATTGAGTTTTATTGGCAAAACGTGCATAAATATTTTTCCTTGTTGCTAATCAATACTATCCTTTTTGGAATTTCATGCCGATGCTGCTAAATTACTAGCGCAAATAATTTGTGCTTTCAGTCTTTCACTTCCTTCTTCTCGCTTTAAGCATCCTCCATTATACATCTGCCAGCCAGCAGCAGCCGCTATTGCCTCAGGCGCTGACCGGATATGGTAGCCAGTATCCGCAATGCTGTCAATTGAATCCTTTTTTTTCGTCTCTTTATCTCTGCTGCTGCTGCGTCACATCAATCGTGCGCGTATTTTTGTATGAGCGCCGCCGTGCGTCATTGACAAATGCTGCAAATTTAATTAATTTTCATTTTTCACTTCCGTTTTGTAAAGTTTTTCCTCAAGTTTTTAACAACATTTTTACAAAAAAATTTTCATTTTTTTTTTATATCTCAAAACCTTCCTGTCTGTCTTTCCTGTCCTGTAAGCAAATTAAATGTGGAAAATCCAAATGAATGAAATGTCCTTGCTTGCTGTCGCTCTCTTCATGTCCAATATTGCGCATACTTGAAAATAATTCGCGTTGTGTTCATTGGGATAATGCAGTGCGGGGAAGGTGGGGAGGGGCGTGGGGTGTTGGGATTGATGTAAACATTCTATAATGAAGGCACACGAAAATGAATGAGGAAGTAAAGAAAAGAAAAAAAGCAAAAAATTACGCGAAAAACTTTTGTCGAAAATTACTACGTGAGAATTTTCAATAGAACAAATTTTTTTTTTTTCTGTTTGTTAATGAAATGTTTGTCGTGCTGCACATCCTGCTGTACACTCTCTGCCCGATGGCAATATCTTACAAATCCTTTTTAGTGAATTTTTCGTTATTTTTAACATTTTTTTGTGCTGCTTTTAAATGAAATCAAGACAAACAAATTTTCTTTATAAAAACAACAGCTACCAAGTGGTACAAGAGGGGGTTAGCGTAGACTTTTCATTCAATTTGTCATTGTTGCTGGTGCTGTCGCCTTAATTAGATTTGCTTTAAAATTGTGTCGGGTATTCACTTCGTTTTTTTTTTTGTTTGTTAGTAATATAATACAATTTGGAGCTAAAATTTGTTTTAGTTCATTGAAATCAAATTTTTAGTTGCGATTGTTACTTGCTTTTGTATTCAACAAATGACAAAGGATTCAGAAAATTCGTGAGAAATCAAAGTGTCTTTGAATTTTCAAGAA
Organism: Calliopum simillimum; assembly: GCA_951812925.1. Lineage (NCBI taxonomy): Eukaryota > Metazoa > Arthropoda > Insecta > Diptera > Lauxaniidae > Calliopum > Calliopum simillimum. Next base: position 27,693,798 of record OX638371.1, read on the forward strand.
ATTTTGTGAAAATGTTGCTGTACAGGTACAGGTTTAAAAAGTTCATATTACCCAATCCTTGAAGAAACTAAGTTGCTTGCTAAGTTGATGACACATAGAAGTCTATGAGCACTCGCCTATGAGCAATGTCGACTAGCATCCTCTAAACTTTCATCTCAGTGAAGCTTATCTATTTGTGATTTGTTATATTGGCATAACTGATACCCAAAATACTTCGTTTTCTGAATTTAAACTTGATATATTCTTATCGTATGTGTCAAATAGTTTCACAGTTATACCGAAAAACGTTTTCGAGTGGAGTGACAATGCAAATTTTTTTAATATATGTATATTATTTGCCTCAGAATCCCACATCTATCACATTCCCGCAACTAGAATCACCAACTACAACTGTAGCAGTGACTTGCAGTAGTAGTCGAAAACAAACACAACCGCCTACAATCGATGAAATAGTGAAAGCTATCCAAAGCATGATAAACAACAAGGCCGCCGGTAAAGATCAAATAAAAGCTGAACTGCTAAAACCATGCCCATTACATCAGCTAAGATACTTCATCCTCTGCTCACCAAAATCTGGAGCGAAGATCGTCTGCCAGAAGATTGGTTACATAGCATGCTAGTCAAATTGCCGAAAAAAGGTGACCTAAGTGAGTGCCGAAATTATACAGGAATAATTTTGCTCTCAGATCCATCAAAAGTACTGACAAAAGTGCTTCTAAACAGTGTACGCGAAACTTGATTCGGCCATCCGTAGGCAACAAGCAGGATTCCGGCCAAACTGATCATGCGTGGATTAAATCAACACCCTTAGAATAATTGTCGAACAATCATGCGAGTGGCGTGCTGCACTTTAATTTGTCTTCGTAGACTACAGCACTGCCTTGGACAGTGTCTCCCGAGAAAATATCTGGGTTTCACTGCAACGAAGAGGTACTGCCGCAAAGGCCATAAACTTAGTAAGTGCACAATATGAAGGCTTTAAATGCAGTGAGTTACACAACGGGTTGTTGTTCACCACTAATTCAGGCGTACGGTAGGGGTGTCTACAATCACCATCTCTCTTCCTTATCGGCCTGACGATATCCTCGATAAAGCTCTTAATAAGGCCAAAAGTAGTATCCAATGGAACTTAACCGAACACCTAGAAGATTTCGACTACGCTGAAGACATTTGCCTCTTATAGTGCAAACACTCAGAAATGCAAAGCAAAATTGAAGACCTTGTCTTGGAATCACAAAAGGCCGGCCTAAAAATCAACGTATCCAAGACTAAAAGCATGAAGTTAAACGCAAACAGGAATGACATCACGTTTAAAGCTGGCAGTGATAACATCGAAAACGTCGATAGCTTCACTTATTTAGGCAGCATTATCTCCATGGACGGTGGAGAAAAAGAGGATATCAACTCAAGAAAAGCAAAAGCAAAAGGCACGTTTGATCAACTGAACAAAATATGGTCTTCTTCCGTTATATCCACTAAAACGAGAGTTCGCATTTTTGATTCGAATGTGAAATCGGTTTTGCGGTATGGGTGCGGAACATGGCTTGTTACTGAACAACTAACGAACAAGCTGCAAGTATTCGTCAACAAATGCTTAAGGCGTATACTAAAGGTTTGGTGGCCTCGCACTATATTAAATGCCGAGTTACATCAAAAATGCAACCAGAGGGCTATAACAAATGAGGTCAAGCTGCGCAAGTGGAGATGTATTGGTCACACTCTCCGGAAACCACACAGCGAAGTTTGTCACCAGACTCTTGAGTGGAATCCACAAGGCAAAATAGGACGTGGTAGACCCAAAATCAACTGGAAAAGGTCGCTGGAAAAGGAAATACAAGAACCAAGAAAGTCGTGGCAAGAGATCAAAGTCATCGCAAGGGATTGCAACAAATGGAGATGTTTCATATTGGCACTGTGCTCCTCCTAGGAGTTAAAAGAGAATACATACATACATACATTTGTCTCAGTTCCCTTTACATACTTACATCCCATCTTTATGCGTCAAAAAGTTTCGGAGATATGAGAGTTTTGTTTTTTATGGAGGCGTGTCACAGTGCCTTTTATATAATTATCACATCCAAGTATTTGCGCCAAAAACGTTCAGAGCCATGAAAAATTATGTTTATTTGGGAGGCGTGGCACTGCCCATTTTCACTTTCACATATTTTCACTTGATTTGGCTTAAGTAAATTACGCAATTTGTAACACAATTGTACATTCTTCCGTTTGATGAACATTTTTAGCGGAAAATGGCAATTTCAGATATTCCAATTTGTGACACTTTTATTGAGTATAGCCCAGGAAAAAAAGACATTTTCTGCGAAAAAATTCCCAGCGAAAATTTTTCGCCGGAATTGTGTTTATTAATGCATGATACATAAACTGTAAAAAGTCCATTACAAAGTCGTGTGCGCATAAAAAGTTATTAAGGCTCAAAGGTCGCTAAAATCATAGTTTTTTGCAAATATCTCGCTAATGCTAACTTTTACAGAAAAATGTTGGTCTTCAATTTTGTAGCACAGAAAATTTCCTACAAAAGTACGTTAAAAGTGTTTGCGTACGACTTCTAGTTTAGGAGATCACCCAATTTAAAAAGTTGTTAACAGTTATGATATGAAATACTGCCTATGAGTTCATATTAAAATATCTAACTTTTTAAATTGCAATAACTCTTCAATGAGAAGTTGTACAAACAAAATTAAAATGCCATTTTTCTATATAGAGTAGAACGGGGTAATGTCATGCAGGGGGTAATGTCGTGCACTGGCTGTTTTAGCCCAAAGAATTGAATGATTTACCAACTGTTCGTAAGGTAGGGACCTGCTGACCTACTGAGCTTATGCATATAATACTAGCAATTTTCACCAGTTCGTCTCTACAAAGTAACCTTTTTTTCAAAACGCACGCTTTCGGGACGATAAAAGTGTTTTTTCATCGGGTCAGAAAAATAATTTTCTTTGCGGGAAAATGTACCAGGTAAGTGTTTTCTGAAACGAAATATCCTGCCAAAGAAAAGAAGTTATCGAAGTTGACCTTTAAAACGACCATTGGGGTAATGTCGTGCACATTCACTTACACAAACACAATTTCTCGCTACACAAATGTTGTTACACATGGATATAACATATGAAATTATCTTTCGATCGGATGCTTACTCGTTGCATTCGCTTGAGATGTACGGATTTACGATTATGTCAAAGTTGAGTGCACGACATTGCCCCGTTCTACTCTACACAACATATTATGTACTTCACACTTGTATAATAATGAATAAATACATGATAATGCTGAATCTCCTCTAATAGAACCACTACCTATCATTTCTCACACATTTTGGTACCTTTACTATGCTCGGAAAACAATGCACGACATTACCCCACAAATTTTGAGGGGGGTAATGTCGTGTACATTTTTTTTTCTTCACTTACACAAACACAATTTCTCGCTACACAAATGTTGTTACACACGGATGTAACCAACGAAATTATCTTTCGATCAGATGCTTACTCGTCGCATTCGGTTGAGATGTACGTCTTTACGAGCATGTCAAAGTTGAGTGCACGACATTACCCCGTTCTACTCTACCGTACAAAATTTTTTTTTCGAACGTCTCATGACCTTAAAAATATTTTTTTCCACTTGGAATTTTTTCGCACAGAAGCTCTTTTTTCGTCTTATTTTACTGGGCTAGTATTAGTCGTAGATTCAATAATTTGCACTACGTTCTAATTTTACGTTTGGTTTTTTTAGCAAAAAAAAAAAAAAAAACTATGTCCTTTTAGTGTATCTTTTTTAAAGTATACTTTTCTAAGATTTCTGCATGTCATGAAGCACTTCAACAAAAAGATACAAAATTTGCAATTTCATATCCTTTCAAGTGTTCTTCAACCTTTCGGTATTATTTTAACTGCATTTTCACTTTTTGGCTATTGAAAGATCAAGTTATGAATATTTTATTTGAAAAATGAGTTCATCTGCTTTTTTTGTGAACAAAAAATATGCAACATGACTTGAAATTCAATAAAGTTAATAAAGAGAGTGAAAACTTTAAGTGAAAAATGTTGAAAGCAGCTTAAAGGATCGTTTGTTGTACTGAAGTTGTATGCTGTCGTCTTATTTTTCGCCTTACGTTCCAGTTGTAATTTTATGCACAGTGTTGCCAACTCATGCTACTCAACGAACGAAAGCGCACACTTACAATTTTGTGCTGTCGCACTACCTCTACTCCAACTATTTTTGCTAGCATTTTTGATGCACAGTGTAAAATTCTTAGGAGATATTGTTTATTGAGAAAACTAAGATAGGTTGCTGCAGAATATGTGTAGTTACATCTGACAATTCAGTGGCAATATCTTCGTTTTTCGAGATTTCTCTTGAATAATTCCTGGAAAGCATAGGAATTGCGTTCCTTATAAGCGAAAAATATAAAAAGAGCTATATAATGAAAAATTGGTTCGGCCATTCAAGGCTTGCTGAGAAGATAATATGTCTTGTCAGTCAAAGTGGAAAATTACCATATAATCACATAAGGCATAGAACTGACAAAAACGATATTCTTTCGTAAGCAATAAATCACTTAATGGTTTCAGAAGTTCATTGAAGTTGTACAGTTTTGGATTTAAGGCAAGGGTGTCAGCGCTTTCAAATCACTGAGCCAAGCGCAGTCAGCGCAAAATTTTCGCTTTTACAACAACTTCAAATTCAAGTTACAACAATCACAAAAACAATTTTTTGTTGTGTTTTCATGCCTCGTTTACAACAACAATAATATTTCAACAATTTTCAAATTTTCTAAGGACTAGGACACACAAAAAAAGTACGGGTAGCGTTGATGCGCAATGCTCTTGCGTCGTTGCGGAAGTGGGGTTTGTGAAAGTTTGAAATTTGTAAAACAACAAACACATTGCCGAAAATTTCGAACTACTTCTGCAATTTCTCAAGATGGAAATACAAAAACTAATTCTGTGATTGTTGTACAGAAATATTGATGTTGTTGGTCGAGCCAAAATGGCCTCACTTTTGTTCTACGCTGACACCCTTGATTTAAAGTGCTTTTCAAAGCATGCTGATGAGAGAATTTGGTCTTTTCAGGAATTTATAACTTTAAAGTTTAACATCTTACCTGGTAATGACATTTGAAGTCTTCATTTTTAGTAAGTTTTTGAAACGAAATTTCTAAACAAGTGAAAGGTTTAAGTGACTTGTACATGGGCTTTTGATGAGAGCACGCAAAGTGTTCTCCGAAACGTTAATTTTGCCTTAAGTGAATGTTGTAAATTTAAAACTAGCTGTAGTAAAACGCCCACTGTATGTGCTATTTCTTGCTCTAGTTGCGCTGTCATTACAAAAAAGCAACAACGTAAGCAACAATAATAACAACAACTACAACAACAACAACAATTCGTACCAGCAGTTTAAACAGATGCGCTGAAGGTGTTTTGCTTCACTTTAAAATTTATTACTTTTATGCTGTGCTGACTGCTGTAAACACGTTGCGTTTCACGCGCTGTAAACTTTGCTGGCTGCTGCTTTTGCTTGCTACCGGTGCTTCCTTTTCCTTTTGCTTTCATGGCTATTGTTGGTTGTTGTTATTGTTGTTATTGTAATAGTAGCGCGATGAGCGCGTATATTGCTGCCATTTGCAATTTACTTGCTTTTGCACGAGTTCTTTTAACCCATTTTGCTGCGATAGCTAAAAAATTTGAGTTTAAAGTAGGATAGCTAGGATATTGTTTATCAACAGTAATGATAGTCACAACTCCCAGGAAGAAATGTCAACCTAGAAGTCTATTACTGAAATTTTTTGGGTGGGGTTTTTATACCCTATACCCATGCTGTATTCACTTTGTCCTTCTGTTTGTACCCATGTACGTGTGTATGTCTGGTTAGATATTTGTCCGTTGATATTATTTTAATATTTTTTAAGATCAAGATAATTCCATGAAATTTGGTACACTGACTTTGTTGTCAAAGTTAGATCGAATAATTGAAAATGTGCGAAATCGGTCAACGGACACACCTACCGCCCATACAAAAATTATATTCAAATGCAACTTTAGTAATATTTTTCATGACAATGCAACCAAAATACACATAAATACTAAAGACGGTAAGCGCAAGCTCTGCACAAAAACTAGTCGGACAAGAGGGCGTGGCACCTTCCACACAAGTAAAAGTTTCAAAGTGCTATACAGAATGCGTTTTTTGATATAATTAAACTAAATTTCACTCAAGCAACTCAGGGCAACTGGACAAATTCGGATAAGAATACGTGGCACCTCCTTTGCAGGCACAATTTTCAAAATGCTATACTGAAATCATTTTTTGAGATAATCAATGAAAATTTTACTCAAACACTACGAACAGTAAGTGCAAGCTCTGAATAAGAACTAGGCGAATTTGGAAAAAAGGGCTATTCTGAAAGCATTTTTTGCGACAATCCAACCAAATTCACTTAAAAACTAGGGATAAGCAAAAATTAGTCAAATTAGTGCTTGCCACCTCCTTTGCAAGCAGAGGTTTCAAAATGTTATACTGAAAGTGTTTTTTGAGATAATCGATCCAAATTTGACTCATGCACAAAGAACAGTAAGTGAAAGCTCTCAGAAAAAACTATGTAAACTCAAACAAGAGGGCGTGGCATATCTCATACAAGCAAAATATACATAGTTCTGTAGTGCAAGCGATATTTGAGGTAATGAAACCAAATTTTGCACTAACGCTTGAATTTGGTAGTACAAGATCTGAGCAAGAAGTAGTTGGATTTGGTGAAGAGAGCGTGGCACTGCTCGTACAAGCAAAATTTTCAAAGTACTACAGTGTAGGATATTAAATTTCAAAAACTAAAATTTTTATAAAAATTCACAAAAAGTTCACAATTTTAGCTAAATTGATTGTTGAGCATTACAAGTCAACAAGGTGTTAATGCTTAATACACTTCACCACCCAAAAATATGCAACATCCGTACCCCTACTACAAACAAATTGAAAAAGTGAGAAAAAATTAAACTCGCGATGTTTCACGTAGCATTCGAAAATAACTACTTTTCGCTACTACCAAAAGGATAAATGAAAATGGAGCTTCACGGGGGGTGGGGAGAGGAATATTATGTTAAGATAGGGAACACACACTGGTCGTCGCAATGAGAAGCTTCTTCATTTTACTTAAACTGCTGTAAATACACTCCATTGCAATTTTCAACGATGGGAAGTGAAAATTTTATTGCCACAATTTGGCACGGGACGACATTGCAGAGTGGTAGGGGCTGGGATGTTTGGTGCGCGAATATGTAGTATGAGGTTGTACTTTACCAACTGAAAAAGTTTATGTTTAAGGTTAAAATACAAAATTCGCATTTAAGCGTTACAATTAGATTTTAAGTTTTAGTACGCGCATAAATTTTAGAAAGATACTCGCACGCGAAAAGGTGAAAATATTTTTTTCTTCTTTTCTCTCTTTGTATCTTAAGTGCCATTTTGAGATGTGAAGTTTGGTTGATATATTAAAATTTTACTTTTTGGGGTAATCAAGTGATAAAAATGCATTGAGAGTGCAAGCATAAGGAATATAAATTTAAGTTATACCTTAGAGTTTAATGGCTTACTATGAACTTTTCTATTTCAGACCGCGATTATTCACATTCTATAATTTCTCAATTTGTACTACAAGTGAGTGAAATGTTGATTCATCTATACCTTTCATGTCAACAAGGATATCCGCAGTAATATATCATTCAAATTCCCTAACAATGACAGAAAGGAATTCACACGAACCGTCGAGATGCTGTCATAAATAAGTTGCTCTGGCAAAACTGACACATTTCATGATCTACAGCAACAATTATTCTCATGCTCTGATGAGAAATACTGAAAAAATTTGATAGAAATGCAAAGCCTTTAGAAAAGAAAGTCTATAAGGGAGGATATAAACAGAACAGCAAGTACAAGAGTTTTCTCATAAGTGCCACGCCTTCTTGACTGAATCCACTAAGATTTAGCTCAGTTTTTGCTATTACTATTCCAAGTAAATGTACAAAATTTGGTTTAGAGGCGCCACGCCCACTTTTCGGAGTTTACTTGTTTTTGTGTAGAGCTTGAATTTATTTTTCTGAGCTTTCGAGTGAAATTTGGTCGGGTTATCTTTTAAAAAAGCTTGCAGTATAGCGTTTTGAAGCTTTTGCTTTTATGGGAGGTGCCACGACCTCTTGCCCGAATTCGCCCAGTATTTGCTCAGAGCTTGCACTTACAATTCGTAGTATTAACGTGTATTTTGGTTGCATTGTCGTGAAAAACACTCCTAAAGTTGCATTTTGAATATATTTTTTGCATAGGCGGTAGGCGTGTCCGTTGACCGATTTTGCTCATTTTCAATCCCCCGAGCTAACTTTATGTACAAAATTTGGTTTCATTATCTTAAGAAACGCTTTTAGTAAAGCTTTTTGAAAATTTTGCTTATATGGGAGGCGCCACGCCCACTTCTCGGAGTTTACTTGTTTTTGTGTAGAGCTTGAATTTATTTTTCTGAGCTTTCGAGTGAAATTTGGTTGGGTTATCTCTAAAAAAGCTTGCAGTATAGCGTTTTGAAACTTTCGCTTATATGGGAGGTACCATGCCCTATTGTGCGACTTCGCCTCCATCTTTTTCAGAGCATGCAATTAATGTTTTTATTGTTTTTGTGAAATTTGGTTCCGTTATCTCAAAAAATGCTTTTTTTTGAAACTTTTGCTGATAAGAGAGGTTGTTGTTGTTGTAGCAACTCCAACTCTAGGGCTGTAAATTGAAAAACAAGATTAATCCTTTCGTCTCCTAATAATTTGGGATGTGGGAATTAGAAAACAGGTTGAGCCTAGTCCAGAAGTCCCAAAAGTTGGGCTACCTCTGCTAGGCGGGACCATAGGTCAATCGTAGAGACGTTGGTGGGACGGGACGGACAGTTGAAAAGGTGGGAACTGTCGCGCGGACTTCCACATGATGGGCACCGATTCGCGGTGCCCTCAACGATCCGTGCTCTGTAGCTCATCAAGATAAGAGAATATCCTTAGCGGAGTTGAGCCAGTATGAACCTTGCCTCCCTCGAAAGTGATTTTTCACTAGAATTGATTTGTGGAGGGCGGCTATTGAGCACTATATTAAGTGCAAGTGATTCAATAGCCGTACTAGCAAGGTGCATATTAGACCGGTGCGTTTTGGGCGAAAGTTTAAAATTCGTCGCGCAACCGGCAGAATTGTAAAGTTTAACTATCGACATGAAGATTGCCGCCACCCTAGCTCTGAGAGATGACGGGAAGGGTTGTCGATATATTTTTGAAGGTTGAAAAACGTGGTTCCAAAATGCATGCCCATAGGTCCGAAGTGAATCAATTCTCAGCTTCGTAGTAAGTCGAAAATTGAAATCCAAGTCATAGATTCTTATGTATTTTTTTTCGCAGAATCGAATTGCATCATTACTTTTCTGATTACATGTCCATTTTTGGCGTTAAGTGAACTCTTCAGCTCAAAAAAGTCAAAATTTTTCGAAAACCCCCTGTTTGAGCACTCCACAATTGAGCAGAAAAAATCTTAGAAAAATTTTTAATGTAGATTTTTCTTAGGATTTTTCCTGAAAAATCCAGTGGTACCATTCTTTTTGCGCAACAACATTATTCTCATTCATGAAAAACGAATTTTTGATTTTTATTATCAAAAAATATCACGAAATCGGGCGTAAATATTTAGTCAACGACGGTTGCCACCGTCCGGACGGTTTTTTTTCCGGTGGCCTCTAGTAAAATTTTTTTAGAATATTTTTGGAAATTTTTTTAACCCATTGTAAACAAGTTTTTGGAAAAAGGGGTCAAAAAGACCCTTAAAAACGAGATATAATGGGTTATGATGTTGTAAAATATTGTTCCATGCCTGATTTTACATTAAGCTATGTGAACATCTTAACCCATTATATCGCGTTTTTAAGGGTCTTTTTGACCCCTTTTCCAAAAACTTGTTTATAATGGGTTAAAAAATTTCCAAAAATATTCTAAAAAAATTTTGCTAGGGGCCACCGGAAAAAAAAAAACCGTCCGGACGGTGACTTATTTTGCTCATTTTCAACAATTCGAGTTAAGTTTAACAACGAAGCCAGTGCGCTTAATTTCTTTGAATTTTCTTTCTTAGCTTTTCCTTGAAAAATATTTCCACAGGCATCCAGACGGACATGGGTATATCGACTCAGGAAGTGACGCAGATCAGGAATATGTATACTTTTCCATACCTGTCACCCTTTTTTCTCTGCATTACAAGCGGAAAGACAAATTGAATACACCTGTGTGTAGGGAAAAAAAAAAGAAGATAGAATTTTCCCGAGCACCGCTCATGAGCTATCGCATACGAACATTTCGAAAAAAATCGCGAAAATATGACTTAGTTACACACACGCTCTTAACGCGAGAGGCTCTTTTACGCTCTTTTAGAGAGCATAACTTTCATAAATCAAATACGTTGGACGTTCCTTCAAAGGTCCAGCGCGAGTTAATCCAGAAGACTCCATCAGATGGCAAAATTTTTAGAAAAATATGAAAGGAAATAGAAAAAATGTTTAACTTTGAAATAAGATATAGTTTAAGCTGTGATCGTTTAAGATTAAGTCTTTCATAGTCTATTACTCTTTTATCCATTAAATGATAATGCCAAGTGCTTGATATGGTTAGAGCTGAAACCTATCTAATGTCTCCGAATGTTTTTTATGTAACCTAGTGAGAAGAATTTTCACAGATTTAAATAAAGATCGGGTTCATAGACTCACCGGCGAATTTCAGAGATCCTTTTAAAATTGAAGATCACCACTATCTTTTTAACTTTTCCTTTTTTTTCAGGTTTGTCGCAAATTTTTTCTGAGGCTTCTAACTTTATTAATTAACTTTTTCTGGGACGAACTTCTTCTTTTTCTGATCCCATACAAACAGTTATAAAGTACAAAATTACTCATTAAGTAATGATCCCAGGATGACCAAAAAGTTGAGGAACACCGAATCGAAGTCGAAAATTGTTGTGTATTGACGAAATTAACAAATAACTCCAATTTTTTAAGCTTATTTTTAAAAAATAACTAACTAACCATTTATTTTCACAGGATTCGAAAACTTTCAAACTGGGGCAACTTAAGAGAAGTTTGAACTAAGGAAAAAAATCTCTCATTAAAGTCTTTACGTCACCAATACCCCACAGTCGGTCGCATAAGCTTCAAAAATTTTCAACTATTAAAAAGTTCGTAATGAAAATACTCAAACTCTTTAGAGAGCACCTAAATAACAAACCTTATCCACCACACTTATACACACACACACACACACACAAAAGGTACGTAACAAACTTAACCTACTATTCTCATCCTTCTCGTCGTCCTCAGCTATGTCGTTCATCGTGTAGACCTTTCAAGTTTTTAAAGAGCAATTAGTCGGTTAATGGCATGCAAATTGTTATTGTAATTTTGCACGAATATCCTGCTGTCGTATTTTCATTTCATTACGTTTAGTACAAGGACTTTACCTATATACTTATATATAGACGAGTACTCATAGTATTTGTAAAAGAAGTAGACAAAATGAACGAAAATGTACCATAGAAATGCACACAGCCGTGGAGTCACGCTGCTATGCTCTACTACTCAACAACAGAGAAAGGGAGACAAAGTGTAGAGCTGAATGAAAGCTAAGGATCCGAAAGGATATTCCTAAACGTTAGAAGTTCATTTTGAGTTGAAATAAAATTTATCGTTTTGATTTGAATTTTCATTCGTTTCTACGTGTAGGTAGCTAACAACGTAGGTACTCATTGTAACATTTAAAATGGCCATGAAGTGCAACAACTCATGACCAGCGGGAAATTTTACCATCATTGTGCAGTTAGAATTTTACGTACAAAATATTAAAATTGCAAAAGTTGTAGGGTTAAATAATTGAATGGTTGTAGAAACATGGTTCAAGAATTTAATTATAATTTTTTTGAACAGAACTTTTAGCGGGTGGCTGGCTATGAAAGAAGAAGAGTGATAAAGTCGAATAAAATCAATAAATGTCGAAAAATATTGTTATGGTCGAACGAAGCTGGAAGATGACGAAAAACTCTGGGGGTATAAAAAAGTTTTAGGAAAATTCCAAAATGTTGATAATATTGATAAGATCGAAAATTGTTGGCAAAGTCTACAAATACTGGTAATATCGGAAAAATTTGACAAATTGGAAAAATGTTGGTAGGTCAAAAAATGTTGACAAAATTGGAAAATGTTGATTGAGGCGAAATATTTTCATAAAGCCGAAAAATGTTGACAAAATCAAAAAAAGGGATAAAGCCGAAAAATATTGTTAAAGCTAAAAAATATTGACAAAATCCTAATGAACCCAAAAAATGTTGATAAAGTCAAAAAATTAAGAAGAAAAATGTAAATACAATCAAAAAATTCTGACAAAATCCAAAAAAAAAATTTTGATAAAGTCAAAAAATGTTGGTTAAGGTTTAAAATGTTGTTAATACTAAAAATATTGACAAAATCGGAAAATTTTGGAAATATCGAAAAATGTTCATTTGGTATAAAAATGTTAATGAACCCGTCAAATGTTGATAAGGTCGAAAAAATTTTATAAAGGCAAAAAATTCTGGTAAAGTTCAAACATTTTGATGAAGTCGAAAAATGTTGATATTGTCGATAAAAGTTGACAAAATCAAAAAATGTTGATGAAGTCGAAAAATGTTGATAGAGTCGAATAATGTTGATAAAGTCGAAAAATGCTGATAAAGTTCAAACATGTTGATAGAGACGAAAAATTTTGAATAATTTCGAATGATTTCTGTGGACTTTTGACAAAACAACCTAAGTCGGGAAAGACAATTCTCCAGGATTTTAATCTTAAATATACATAAATACGCTTCTATTGGTATCATCACCATGTCTCTATGAATTCTTGTTCCAGAGATAAAAGGGTGTCCCATAGTTCACGCAAGATTTGAACTTAGCGCCATTCGTGCGGTGAAGTGCTATGAACCAAAACAAATAATAATAATTTGACAGCCAATACTTTACGATTTATAAAAATGTATGAAATGAGGAGATTCAACGCTGCGTCAACGAAATTGAGCCACATTATTGAAAAATAGTTCATCAGTTTTTAGGCTCTCCTGAAAAGTTGCCATTTTCGAGTAAGGTTGTTTCGTCAAAAGTCCACAGATTTTATTGCAGTCTGAAAATGTTGAAAAAGCCGAAAAATGCTGATAGAGTTTAAACATGTTGACAAAGTCGGAAAATGTTTATAAAATCAAAATATGTTGATGAAATCGGAATATGTTAAGACAAAAAATGTTGTTAAAGTTCAAAAATTTTGATAAAGTTGAAAAATAAGCTATCGGAGAAACATTAAAAACAAACAAAAGAAATGTGGAGAAACTTGAAAAATATGAATAAAGTCGAAAAATATTGAAATTTTAAAGCCAAAATTTGTTGATGAAGTCACAATCCTTATAAACATGTTGATATTGTCGAAAAATGTTGACGAGAAAAAAGTTCTATGAACTGGACTTATTTTGACAATCGAAAAATGTTGAAAAAGTCCAAAAAAATGATAGGCATAGTAAAATTATTATCGACTGAGTCGAAAACAATTTAGTTCAATTTAAAAATATTGACAAAATCGAAAAATATTAATGAATTAAAAAATGTTAATAAAAAAGGTTTAACGAAATTAAGTGGTAGTGCCAAAAAGCAGGGATAAGATCGAATAATAATGATAACCAAACAATTTTGATTGAAACGAAAATTTTGTTGGAGTTCATCAATGTTGATAAACACAAAAGAAATGTTGGCATAGTTAAAAAAATGTTTATAAATTGGTCAAATTCTGCGAAGGTCAAAAAGTGTTTATGATTTCGAATAGACTTTTCTATACTTAGTCAAAAGATATTGATAAAGTCGTCTTAGAGAGCAAGCAATATAATTTTCAAAAAGGCCGCGAAACACTTACCGTCACTTTTCGTTACATGTCGTTGTATCACGGAAATTATAAAAGTTTGTTTGAAAAAATTTGCTAGAAAGGTACGCACCTTAACCCTTTCCGGACCGCTCCTGAACCGCTGGAAAGCTTATAATATTTTTTTGCAGATTCGTGCTATTCAATATGACATTGCTATTCAAAACTTAGTTTTTTCAATTCCAAGTGTAAAAAAAATGATGGGTCACATATTTCCCATTGGTACTGAAAGGTAAAAAATAGGTAAAATTTTTTGGGTAGCGTGAGAAGTAGGTATGCACAATTTTCCGGCGCCAGATTGAATTTTTCAGTTTCCAACATCATCTTTAGGTTCAATTATCCCGAAAATCACCTTGGTAGCATTATTTTTAATTTTTAAGTACAAATTTTAAAACAGTTTTATGGATTTTATAGGTTTCATGGAGATTAAAAGAAAAGAGAGGGAAAATGCATAAATTCGAAGTGTATGCTTGTATCCAAATTTAATTACGAAAAGAATGAGTCTTGTCCGATTAAAATCGGGTCATGTTCAACAAAGTAAGATAGGTATGTTTATTTAGTTTTGCTGGATGGAAATCAAAATGGGACATATATGTCCCGTTGATCCTGAATGGGTTAAAATTTAATGGGGGTGCGGTGTGGCATATCATTTTTTGTATAGTTGTGGCTGTGTTGATTCATAATGCAATTGAATTTATGGAAAATAAAATTTTTTTTTTCTCTTTATAAGCTTATTGCAATAACAATAATTTCTTATTAGCCACAAAAAATTTTTGCTGCTGATGCAGATTTTATTTTTATTTTTGAAAGCGGTTATTGCGTAGCTATAACTTACCCCACTGAAATGGAATTTGAAAAGCTGTAACGCACTTTTTAGGGGAAAGTATCTGCTGACGGCTGACTTACCTGCAAAGAAAAAAAGAATTATTAAAATTAGATAAGAAAAGCATGATTGTTGAAGGCAGTAAACAATTTGTATTTTGCTTAAATAAGTGTAAAATAGCAAGAACTACTACACTGAAAAAAAATAAAGATTTTAGAAAGACTTTGGTGAAATGTTAAATATTTTCAATTGTTGAAAAGTTTGAGTAAAAGTTTCTTATAACCAAAATTTAATATGTACAAATTGAGGCGAAGAAATGGTCCGAACCTCGCTACACATTCCTGAAATTCATTTGGCATCATTATAATTTTGCTATTAAGCAATCCATCACGTTTTAATTTGTTGCCTCACAAGACATTAATACAAAAATACTTCAGATTATTTAGATGCTGCAGAAACAGCTATAAATTGTTTTTTAATATTAACACATCCTGGCAAACCTTTAACGTGTGAGAAGAAAAAATTTCGCAAAAAAAAATATAACCTCCATACATAAGGAAGTTGTTACGTTTTGCATAAGAATGTGAAAGTTTTTGTAAAAAAAGCAAATTAAAAAAACAAAAAAAGAAAATTTAAAGAAGGACACAATAAGGATGCCAAGCAATAGGAAAAAAAAAATAAAGAGCATTCATACCACATACCAAGCTTCATACACAAACAGCCACCTTCAAAACAACAACTAACTACAGTGCCACAACAATAATAAAGACATTGACACTATGTAGCACATACATACTCGTACATATAGATAAAAATATAACGCAATACTGTGCGCGTGTGTGTATGTTAGTGCACACATGAATCAAAGGATAACGGCTAAAGGATCATGCTGCTGTTTGGTTGAAAGTGATACTAAGATCTTTAGCAGAAAATTGGAGAGAGAGAGAACGAGGGGACAAAATAAAGTTATGCAAACATTTTAAATGCAACAAGAAATCCTCCCAACTCATATGCAATGCAGCAATGCATGTTGTATGTAGATAAAGGATTAAGGCACAAGGATAAATGCCGTTGCTGCTGCTCCTGTTGGCACTAAACCTTTGGTAACTGTTGAACTGGCTTTGGTTTTGGTTGTTGCTATTTATTTTCACCGGCACATTTTTGCATAAAAATAGTATAATTTACAATTGTGTATATCCTTGCGATCATTTATCCTGTGCAAATAATAAGCTGCAACAATTTAGGTGTGTGTGTATGCGTTTGTGTGATAGCAAAGGCGTTAGATTGAGCTTGAATTTTGGTTCAATCGAATGTATGTATGTTAATTGGCTGAATCGATTCTTTCGTATTACAATCTAACAGGTCGCTCATCAAACTTTGCAAATTTTTTATAATAAAAACTGTTGGGATATTTGAAATAAAACTCTATAACCATGCAAGGGTTAAATTTTAAGAACGCGACTTTTTATGGCGACACGTTTTTTCGACTTTTTATGGCGACACGTTTTTTCGACTTTTTTTTGCGACACTTTTTTCGACATGTAATGTACAATATAAGGGATCGCTTATCAATCTTTATAAATTTTTTTGAATAAAATCTGTTAGAATTCTTGAATAAACGCTATGCTTATTTGCGACACGTTTTTGAGAGCTTTTTGCGACACTAATCTGTTAAATTTTTTTTGCGAGACTTTTTTTGACATGTTACAAACTAAGTGGTCGCTTTCAGCCTTTAAAATGTTTTTATAATAAAATCTGTTTTGATATTTGAAATAAAACTATTTAGCCATGCAAGTGGTAAACTTTCACGAGTTCTATACTTGTTGCGACACGATTTTTACGATCCTTTTTTTTCCGACACGTTTTGTTGATCTCTTTTTGGCGAATTTTTTTTCACGTCACAATTTAAGAGGTCACTCATTTTACAACCTTTATAAATTTTTTAAAATAAAATCTGTAAGAATTTTTGAAGTAAAATCTTTTAAGCCACGCATGGGGTGGATTTTAAAGGTGCATAAAGTGAGCTATGCAGGTGTGACGAATTTCGATGTTTTTTGTTTGGGAATTTCGAGCTATTTTCGAGCTTTTCAACAATAATTTCGAGCTGTCTGGGAATTTACCATTTTCCGGAAAAGCGGAAAAATTGTTCTGCATAGCTGAGTTTATTTTTTCAGCCAGACGAATCCGCGGGAAGAGTTAGCGATGAAATCTTTTAACGCAGGAATTTTGAGCTACTTTTGAGCTAATTTTGAGCTAGAAGCATTTTTCGGAAAACTCCCAATTTTCCCGGAAAATCCCAAAAATAATTGTTTTATGGCTAGCTTTATTTTTTTAAGCCAGACAAATCCGCGGGAACAGTAAGGGATGAAATCTTTTAACACAGGAATTTCGAGCTGACCTTGAATAAGGTATTTTCCTTAAATTTCCCCGGAAAATCCCAAAAATCAAAAAATTTTTCTTTTCCCTGTGTTATGTTCGCATATTATTATTATTATGTCCGAAAGTTTTTCGCGGATCAGCCTATAATATATCCAACACCTAGTTTGCTAGCCACAGTAATTTTACATAAGAGTAGGGGTAAGTGGGCGGCCTGCGGCCGCAGCTCAGGATATAAAACTCCCAAAAATCGAACACCGGCTTCGCGCGGATCAGTCGGTAATATATCCAATAATTTGCGGACATAACACCTATTTACGAAATGGGGATTATGTCATGGCACCGCCATAAAAAAAGATTTTTTGGGATTTTCCGGGAAAGTTTGGGGTTTTCCGAGAAAGTTTGGGGTTTTCCGGAAAACACTTTTCGTTTTTGATGAGCTCGAAACTAGCTCCAAATTCGTGTGTTAAATGATACGATCGCGAAATATTCTCATGGGTTCGTCTGGCTGAAAAAATAAAGCAAGCCCTTAAAAAATTTTTTTGGATTTTCCGGGGAAATTTAAGGAAAACACTTCATTCAAGGTCAGCTCGAAAGTAGCTCGAAATTCCTGCATTAAAAGATTTCATCCCTTACTATTCCCGCGGATTCGTCTGGCTGAAAAAAATAAAGTTAGCCATAAAAAGTTTTTTTTTGGGGTTTTCCGGGAAAATCGGGAGTTTTCCAGAAAATGTTTTTAGCTCAAAATTAGCTCGAAAGTAGCCGAAATTCCTGCGTAAAAAGATTTCATCGCGAACTCTTCCCGCGGATTCGTCTGGCTGAAAAAATAAACTCAGCTATGCAGAAGAATTTTTCCGCTTTTCCGGAAAATGGAAAATTACCCAGACAGCTCGAAATTATTTTTGAAAAGCTCGAAAATAGCTCGAAATTCCCAAACAAAAAAAATCGAAATTTGTCACACCTGCATAGCTCACTTTATAGACCTGGATTTTAAAGCGCGCAACACTTTTTTTGTGACACGTTTTTTATGACACTTTTTAGCGACATGTTTTTGCGACACTTTATTTCTACATGTTTTTGCTACATGTTTTTGCGACACTTTATTGCTACACTTTTTTCCAAAATTTTTTCGACACTTCTTCGCGAGATTTTCTGCGACACTTTTTTTGACACGCTACAAACTAAAATGTCGCTTATCAACCTTTATAAATTTTTTAAAATAAAGTGTGTTGGAATTTTTCGAGTTAAATTTATCTACGACAATTTCCAAGGATGCGACACATTTTTCACGACACTTTTATGCGGTACTTTTTTGTGATTTTTGAAGTTAAATCTTTTTAGCCTCTCAAGTGATGATTTTAAAGGACGCAAAGTTTTTTGTGACACGTTTTTAACCATGTTTTTGCGACACTTTAATGCGACACTTTTTTTAAAAATTTTTTTCGACATTTCTTCGCGACATTTTCTGCGACACTTTTTTTGACACGCTACAATCTAAAATGTCGCTTAACTTTTATATATTTTTAAAAATAATGTTATGCGGTTTTTTTGTGATTTTTGAAGTAAAATTTTTTTAAAATAAAGTGTGTTGGAATTTTTAGAGTAAAATTTATCCACGCAAGTATCAATTTTCAAGGAAGCGACACTTCTTCGCGACATTTTTTGCGACACTTATTTTGACACGTTACAATCTAAGACAGTGATTCTCAACCTATGTGCCGCGGCACTTTAGTGTGCCGTGAGATTTTTAAAATGTGCCGCCACTGCCAGAAAGCAAATTTGCCGACATGATTTTTTTTAGGTTTCTGAAAATTAAAACCTTTTGGTCATAATAGCATTTTACATCAATTTATAAATTGTGATGTTATGATGTACAAACTACCTCCTACCACACCTTCCTTTCCTGGTAGTACCTAAAAGGTATAGTTGGGTCATTTTAAATACGTTATTTAAAATATACACAGATGGGTCAAAATTGGATACAGATACAAAATCAGGAAATTTTTTCCGAGTATATAGAACTAACAGAATCGTTAAACAGCCAGACGACTGTACTGTCTTTCAGGCAGAGGTTTATGCTGTGATATTCGTGAGGACTTTACATAGTATGACACTTTGCTGGGTTCCCGGTCATAGTAATTGCTGATGAACTAGCTAGGAAATTTTCAAACCAGAATATTCTTTTGGCTGACCTTTCAATAAAAAAAACACATTAGCGTAATCAAGGGAACAATCGAAAGTAAATGTAGTCAGCTTGCTAATTCCAGACGGTTAGATCTACAAACTTGAAAGCATATTAGATCAATTTATTTGGCTTTCCTTAAGTATGAATCGATCTAAGTTTTTTTACAGCAATGGAGAAAAACAATGTGCGTTACTTAATTGCTGCTATTAATAGAAACTGTGGCATAGGAAACCATACATTTGTAGAAGTCATTTCTTTGGCCATTTCAATTTCGAACTGCTTGGCTCACTATCTGTATTGTGTCTTAAATCTATATGGTACGTAGTATATGTATGGATATTGACATGTATGTGGTTCTCCTAGAATTACTTTTCTAAAGCTTTCTGTGTCGGATACACAATGGGGTCAATTCCGAGGCCAAATTCAATGATGACGACATGGTCTTCTTACGGATTTTACCTAACTAAGCCTTCATAAATCAGTAAACTAACTGTCGTACCTAAATTGGAGCGTCAGGCGTTGCGTTATTTAACGTTACACAGAAGCTTCAAGCGCCATACCCAAATAAAGAGCGTAGCGTTAAATCATTTGTTTGTCAAAATCATATTGTTTCTTTTTTAACTTTTCTGCAGCTAACTTCTCTCCATAACGCTTTGTCAAAATTAGAATTTCGAATAGCTGAGCGTTGAGCGTTGGCAATTTCGGTATGCACCATACAAATTGTAGGTGCCGTGACATAATCCTCACGGACATAATCCCCATTCACGATATGGGGATTATGTCCGCAAGTTATTCGGACAAATTCCACAGTAATTTTACATAAGGGTAGGGGTCAGTGGGCGGCCTGCGGCCGCAGCTCAGGATTTAAAACTCCCAAAAATCCAACACCGGCTTCGCGGCGGCCTTCGGCCGCGTATCAGTCTATAACATCCAACACTATATAAATTTTTTAAATGGATTATTGCAAAAATTTTGTTCAATCTTAATTAAATTTTTCGGACATAACCCCCATTGGGATTATGTCCGAACAATTTGCGGACATAGCCCCCATGGCCAAAATGGGGATTATGACCGAAAAATGACCAAATTGTATGTACATAAAAAATTTTTCACAGTAATATAACGCTGACGCTCCAATTTAGGTATGGCAGTAATCAAAATTTTCTTCAAATTTTTGTTGTTGTTAGTGTGCCGCCAAATTTTGATATTATTAAAACTATGCCGTGACGAAAAAAAGCTTGAGAATCACTGATCTAAGAGGTCGCTTATCAACCTTCACCAATTTTTGAAAATAAAGTGCGTTGGAGTTTTTGCAGTATAATTTATTTATTCACGCAAAGAATCAATTTTCAAGGAAGCGACACTTATTTTCGACAAATTTTTTACAATTCTCTGTGATATTTTTTGTGACACTTCTTTCAACCCCTTCAATCTGACCTTTATAAATTTTTTGGAAATTTTTAAGTAAAATTTCTTTAGAAACAAAAGGGGGAAAAGCACAACACCTTTTTGCTACACGATTTTGACGTCATTTTATTGTTACTTGTTTTTTCGGCACTTTATTGTGACACTTTTTTAAGGATTTTTTTGCTACATTTAGGAACTTCCTAAATGCGGTTCAAAAAGCTATTTTCTTTGAAAAATAGATACATGGTATTTTAGGTGTTTTGTACTACTTGTTCAAAACATAAAGTATTGTAAGAATGCACCTTAAATAATTGAATTTTGAACCAACTCTAATGCAGGACATCAAAAAATTACCTTAAATGTTTACAATATAGCTAAATTATAAGTTTTTGTTTAAAATACAAACAATTAAGCAAAAAAGAGTTAAAACATTCTACATCTAAATTCAAAACCTGACAAAGTACTGCATAATATTGTAACAGCAAAGTCGAGTGGTGCAAAAACGCATAACAAAACAAACAATGGAAATTAAAACAACAAAAGAAAGTAAAAAAAAAAACAAAAAAAAAAAAATAAACACAAAATTATAAACCACTGCTGCAATTGCAAGGACAAAAAACAACAAAAAGGATGCCAACAAATTAAATCTAAAATACCTGCAAAAAAACAAATAGAACACAGACATACTCGTGCACACACACACATCGGTATGTACTTGAATGCATATGAGCTAAAAGCGGCAGACAAACAGCAAGGACATTTTATGGCAAAACAGCATAACATTAACTTTTAACTGCAACAAAAACAATAGAGCAATAACACTTGTCATGCAATTTACGGCAATAATTCAAATAAGATTTAACTTACACATAAACAGAGAACAAGTGTATTAGTGCAGTAATGGGGAGGAAAACGGAAAACATGGATAACAAGGATGTGTTGTCAAATCGTCGAGGGTTATGTCTTGCTGTAAAAAAAGCGCACTAAACGCTGCAACATTAAGCAGTAAAGCGTAGACAAACAAAGCAAAACCTTTTTAGTTGCCGCAAAGTATGCAACAATTTATTTAAATGTGTTGCTGCAAAACAAAAATACACGGCAATAATGCCAAAAATAAAGGGCTAGCCAAGTTCAAAGAAAAATTTTGTTACGAAAAAAAAAACAGACAAAGACCCAGCAAAGAGGGAAACTATACAGGTATGACTCCGCCAATGTTTCACAAGGCATGATACATATGTACTTATGCATATGGCTGCCAAGGACTATGTATACATTTGTAATTTTGTCTGCTAAAATGGTGCACCCTATAAATAAATATCGTTGTTGCTATTTAATTATATTACTGAAAATATAAAAAAGCGGCTGCTCTCGTCCTTTTCTTGTTGCCCTAAATTGTTTTTAATATACTATAACAAAGGGTTTTTGAGATATTCTTTCATAAAAGTTTAGAAAAATTATTTTTGGGGTTGTATAGGGGACGCGCGAGATAGTTTTGTTCCTTTCTACTAAATGCAAAAAAAAGCTATGAATTGGTCTTGTATGATGCGTTTTTAAAAGTTATGACCACTTTAAAATGATAAGTGAAACTGAATTGTAAATGGATTCTCATATAATTTTTCACTACATGATGACATTTTCAAATGATTAAGGAGAAATGATACCAATTCATAGCTTTTTGCGAAAACAAGGAATAGATGTCAGCGATGCATTTAGCAGAAAAACCAAAACAATTTCGTGCGTCCTCAATACATACGCGTATAACCCCAAAAATCGTGTTTTGATCTTTTAGATAGGATATCTCAAAATTCATATGCGATAAAGCAATTTTAAGACCTAATTCGGTTTCAGCACCGACAAGTTCATTGAAAATGACTATTTTGGTTTTGATTTATTTTTTTCTCAAATGCACCGTTTTTCGACCTCATTTTATAAAACGATCAGTTAGGATTTCATTTGGAACAAATTTCGACACTATGAAATGGCTGCAATAAGATGCCATGAACCGTTCTTTGTTTGAGGATAGGTGTGTTAAGGACTTTTTTGAAACTAAAGCAACTTGTTA
The DNA here is from genome assembly GCA_951812925.1 of Calliopum simillimum. Taxonomy (NCBI): domain Eukaryota; kingdom Metazoa; phylum Arthropoda; class Insecta; order Diptera; family Lauxaniidae; genus Calliopum; species Calliopum simillimum. Next base: position 27,716,642 of record OX638371.1, read on the forward strand.
TTGATTTCAATTATGTCTCTCGCAGGTTTTTTATAAACTCTCAAATTTTTAAAATCTGAGAATGCTTGTCTATAAAAAAAATTACTTTATCTCTTGAGACCGAAGCCTAGACCATTGTAGATATCGAAAAATTAATTTCGGACTAAGTTTTGTAGTGTTTGAATTAAGAAAAAAAAAAGTAGGTCCGGAAAAGCCCCTAATAGCCAGAAATAGTGCACTCATATTACACAGCGCAGCAAAAAAAAAAAATCCAAAAAACTTTTTGAATACCATTCCTGAAAGCACATGATGTTACTAGTAAAACCCTATCTGTGTTTCGCTTGTTTGGCTCCAGGTCGAATTTTATAGTATTATCGAAATTGCTTCAAAACTGATTTTTCAAAGTTGCCACGGCTATAAGTCGTAAACCGTTTGAGATTTTGCTTTGCAATCTTCAACGAAGTTGTAGACATAGACTAAAAGAAAGAAAATGGTTAAAAAACGGACCCGAAAAAATTGGGTTTTTGGCCATAAAATCACAAAAATACCGGAAAATTTTACCATTTTTGGTCATTGCTATAAAACCGTTTCGTATTTTGCCAATCAATTAAAACAAAATTTTAGCCAAGACTTAACTGAACAACTCTATAGAGCATGTTAATAGCACACGATTGTTCCTTGATACAAATTTTAATAAAAAAATATTGATGTATCAAAAAATGATTGGCGTCCTATGTGACCCCATCGGTCTCAAGGGGTTAATTTATCATTATTTTTACCGAAATTATAGCCCCTCGAAAATGACTTGACGTGAATATTCATATTCTACAGCTCGTCTGAGCACTGCTCTACGCGAAAGTCCTGGCAATTCTTGTTTTATGAGTTCTTTTTACTCTTTTTCCGAAACTGGCCTATAATCGGTTAAAGTATTCTATAAAAATATTTAAAAACAAATTTCACTAGAGGTCACCAGAGATGAGAAATGCGTTAATAATCCAATTTTAGACATTAAATGACTTTAAAGCAACTTCTGGTGGAGTATTAATTTTTAACACTTTAGTAAAATCTCCTCTGTGATACATTTCAAACGAGCTCAGTATCATAAAAAATTTTAAAATCATAAAACCTGACATGAAGCAACAAAACGGGTGGTATATTCGTGTTCAGGTGATCAAAATACACTAAAACACTTTTTAGACCTCTTGGAGTTTTTTGACTGATGTACAGTGTAATTGTTTGACCTCCAAGCTGAAATCTAGTGGACATGGGGTTCAAGGTTAGATTAATTAAACTCTCTTGTGACCTCCCTCTTCGACCCCCTTCCGTGCCTATACGCAAAAAATTCCGTATTTCTGACTTTTTTAGATGAGAATATTTCAAAATTCTGGTTTAATTCTGATGCCGGATTCGGATTTAGCATTTAAAAACACATTTAAAATTACTACATGGTGGCTGATTCGAACTGTTACCAACTTCAGATAGACTTATCTGACAGATGGAACATGACAGCTGTCTAAAAATTGGCATGATGTTAGTTCATTCTATTGTCAACAAGTAACCAAAAGCATTTGCGCGTCAATTTATTGAAAATAAAAAATTTTTGAAATGGAATTCAAACGTAATAGTGTGATTGCTCTTTATTTGGCTGGAAAATCGCAACCAGCAATTGTTCATGAGCTGAAACATTTAAAAGTGAATAAAATGTTTGTGTATCGGACAATAACACGTTACAATGGTACCGGCAGCGTTGCCAAACGACATGGTGGTGGTCGGAAAATAACTGCAACATCACCAGAAATGGTTCGAAAGGTGAAGGCCAGAATTGAGCGAAATCCGAGACGCGGTGGCAGACAAATGGCTGCCGAGCTGAAAATATCGCGTGAACGAATGCAACACATATTGTCAAACAAGCTTGGACTAAAGGCCCTCAAGTTCCAAAAGGCGCATGATCTCACTCCTGCTCAAAAAAAGTTAGGCTCGATAGAGCCAAGGAGTTGTTGCGCTTGCACGCCGCCGGAAATCTGTCCTACGAAAATTTGAATGTTCGTTTGGCCACCAGGACGCAGGCACCACCGCATGTGATGGTTTGGGCTGCAGTGACTGCTGATGGGCGCTCACCACTCGTTTTTTTGGTCGCTGACGTCAAAGTAAACGCCCAGGTGTATCGTGAATCAGTGTTGGAGGGTGCTTTACTACCGTGGACACGCAAACATTTCGGTCGCAAGCCATGGACATTCCAACAAGACTCGGCACCGTCACACAAAGCTCGTGTGAATCAAGAATGGTTAGAAAAAAACGTTCCTAGCTTCATTTCTGCTCAACAATGGCTCTCAAATTCGCCTGATGCGAATCCGCTGGATTTCTCAATCTGGGGTATGTTTGAAAGGAAGGTCTTGACTAAAAAATACCAGAGCGTTGATGCGCTAAAAGTGGCCCTTCAACGAGAATGGCGCAAACTTCTACAAAATCAAATTCGTGCAGCATGCGACTCGTTCTTCGACCGTCTACGGGCCATAGTTAAGGCCAAAGGTGGCCATATCGAAAATCTCAAGTAGATTCTTAAAATTTTAACATTTCCCAACAATTATAGCGTTTGATCAATAAAATCTGTGCATGGAAACTAAAACTATAGTCTTTTGAATTGGTAATACTTCGAATCAGCCACCCTGTATTTGGGCTCTTGTTTTTTGATTTTAGTCTTTTTACTTTTTCATTTAATATGGAAAATTTCATTTAAATTGGGATTTCTCAAAAACGGACACACGAACGATTTTATCGAAAATTGGGTATTGTACCAGAAGGTCCCCAAATACCAATTCAGAAGAAAACAAGCGGGTGATACCCCTCAAGACTAAAATCGATTCCACCTAGTCGTCTATGGCTTGCGGAATGATACGTAGTACCCGGAAACACATGCTGAAAAATTTTCCGCCTGATAAAACTATGAATCGAAGAGACATAGCCTATTTCACATTCAGCCTACTTTTTTTAATAAAATGGGTTGATAATCGTGCTGTTTTTGCTACTACTAATTTCTGGATCCAAGCACCACCTTCACTGTGAAGCGTAGACAAGCAGAAAAAATGAATGTGAATTGCCCACTATTAATTCAAAAATACAAGGAAATGGGCGGAGTCGATCTTTTGAATCAGAAAATAGTATACTATGAAATGCAATTAGCGTTTCTACATACGTTTGTTATTCGATTTATTTGAAATCTGCGCCTGCAATGCGTTCATTGTGGACGTATCAGATACCCGAAACATTCGTATCACGACATCTAAATTTTGTAAAACCAAAAAATAACCACAATATGGAGAAACGTGATAATTGGAAGCGTTGCGCGTACTGCACCAGCAATAAAAGTATAACCGCATTATTCTTTTTTGCATTCAATGCAAAGTATTCCTTTGTTTCGCGACATCCTGTGACTGCTTTGCGGAGTACCACAGTCAAGAATAACCTTTTTTTATATTTATATACTTAATGATAATAAAGAAAAACAATTAACAACTTATCGAGCTTCAATTCAATTAAAAAATATTGTAAAAAATTTTATAAAAGCACATAGGTAAAAAAAAAATTCAAAATGTTTCCTTATCACCCTTATTGCCAGCCTTATTGCTTGGGTGGAAGTTTTGCTTGACCCCTCTATATCAATTTTGACTGATTTTGGAACGCTGATCTCAAATTTCAACTCTATTTTGAAATCCTTACACGCGTTTTGAGCTGGTCGTTAAAGGGTTAAAGAAGATATTGGAAAATAACCAATTGGCAACTCTATTTTTCAGTGTAAACACATTTATACTCCCACATTTGTGTTAGTAATACTCTGCCAAACCCTGATCTTCAGTGAAAAATACGTTTAGGCAAGTAAATGAGAGGAAAAAATGCAAAGAGTTCATAGAAGTGCACGAAAATAATCGTAACAACAACGCCTTATACGAGAGTGCAAGATTATGGCTTGTGGAATAATACACTTTCATCGTGAGAAGCACAAGGATCATCACCATCTTAGTGTGGCTAGCAGAATAATAATCACATAAAGCTGTGCGGCGCTTTTTAAAAGACATCGCTTGAAAAATTCAGAAGATTTCATCGGATGTCAAAAATTCTCTTTAAAGTCCAGTAGAAGGAAGATTCAACGAAGTCGATTCATAATGGCATCATGCACCCCCTTGGAAGTATATGAAAAGGCGAAAAGAATATTATGGAAACAATGCAACAGCAAAAAACCAAATACCCAAAGTTATGCTAATTCCTTACAAAAAACACATTAAAGAGTAATATCAGTGATGGTTTTAAAAAGTATTTTCACGCTGTTGCATAAAAAAAAAATTATGCAAAACGTGTCGATGTGCTAACAACAAGCTTAACTTTGCAACAACAGCAGAGTAACAGCAACAACATAACTAACGAAAGGATAAAAAAATGGGGTTAAATTAAAGTTGGCTGGTGTTACTGCTGCTGCTGTTGCTGCTGCATGAAACTAATCTGTTAATAGAAACATTAACGAGGTATTGGAATGATTTCTCAGCACGCGACTTTTGCAAACGACGTCAGTCACTACTCCAGTCAGCAGTCAAGCAAGAGTCAAGCCATTCAAGCAGCCTGTCAAGCAGCGTCAAGTCTCAAGTTTTAAGTAGAAGGAAGTTGAAAAATAAAAACAACAAAATATGAGAAAAAAAACTATTTATGCAACAATTTCCAACAACGTCAACAAATGCCAGACTAGTAGTGTGTCGACGAGGACACAACACTTTGAGAGAAAAAAGGATATGTTGCAAAGTGTAAAATTTTAATAAACACATTTAACAAAAGTAAAGTCATAATGTGAATTGGCTGCCATTTCGAATAAAACTACATAAATTGAGTTTTGTTTTAAAAGAATATCTACACGGAAAAGGGGAATTAATTGCAGTATGCCTAAAGAATGATATCTCCTGAGCTGCTACACATTTGCGCTTGTTATAAGTCATTTTCAGTTGTTGCTCGCAAAATCTATGGCTTCAAATTGGTTGGCCTACTGCTAACTAAATCTGCATTTATTCACAACATAAGTAAATGTTGAAGTACAGTGATATTTAGTGCCATTTGCAAATATTATGGCAAGTTCTCATTGTAACATTATTTTTGTCCCACCTTAGTTAGTTAGAGCTAGCAAGGGTGTTACCGTTGGCCTGGCCAAACATTAAATACTCTACATTGTAGTATTTTGAAAATTTTGCTTATATGGAAGGTGCCACGCCCTCTTGTCTAGGTTCATCCAGTTTTTGCTCAGAGCTTGCATTTATAGTTCTAAGTGTCAAAGCGAAATTCGGTTGGATTATCTCAAAAAACGTTTTGAGTATAGCGTTTTGAAACTTTGCTTATATCGGAGATGTCACGTGTCTTGTCCGAGTTTATCCAGTTTTTCCTGAGGCCTTGTATTTATAGTTCTTAGTGTCTGAGTGAAATTTAGTTAGATAATCTCAAAAAAACTCATTCAGTAAAGCATTGTGAAACTTTCGCCTCTATGGGAGGTGCCACGCCCTCTTATCCGAATTCGCCTATTTTTTTTCCAGAGCTTGCGCAAACTATTTCTAGTATTTATGTGTATTGTGGTTGCATTTTCGTGAGAAATATTCTTAAAGTTGCATTTTGAATATGTTTTTTGTATGGGCGGTAGGCGTGTCCGTTGACCGATTTCACTCATTTTCAATCCCTCGAGTCAACTTTTACGGCAAACTCACTGTAGTAAAGTTCATCGAATTATCTTGCGTAGTTTTTGCGTAAAAAATATTTCCACAGACGGACAGTCAACCAGCCAGCCAGACAGACAGACGGACATGGCTATATCAACTCAGGAGGTGACGCTAATAAAGAATATACATACTTTTCAATAACTGCCACTCCTCTTTCTTTGCGTTACAAACGGAAGGACAAAGTGAATATACCCTGGGTGTAGGGTATAAAAATAGCAAAGCTTGAAAATAATCCCACTAAATATATAAAATCATGCACTGTGCCTCAACTATTTCACTGTTACAGTCTAACTTACTTCACTACTTATTGCAAAAGCAGCACGAATGGATTTTTGCCGGTTGACTTGTTTCGTAAATTAAAGGGTTGTGTAGTTTGCTTGTTTTCATTTTTCCGATTTTTCGATCATTAACCCTTTGTCGATGGCAGTCAAACGAAATGAAAAAAAAAAAAAAAAAAATCAGAGCGCCGGAAACACCCCTTCAAGTAGCTATACAACTTTTAGCATGTGTAAATCACTGTTGCATATGCCTTAATATCCTTGCAAAGGATACGTTCGCTACTATTTTGCGCAAAATAGTATGTACCAGTAAATAATTGCTTTGCTATATGGCTAATGCTGAAAAATTCATCGACTAAATACTTGGGCAACTATTTTGCACTGGTTCCTCCTAGGTACAGGCTAAAGGTTTTTCTCACATTCATACAAATGTACGTGTGCACAAACATACTTGTGGACATATCCCTGTTTGCGATTTTACTTTCGACAAAGCGAGTGTCTGGTTCAATTAGTGCTGGGAAAAAATACACATGCACAGTGGGCATTTTTTGTACAAAACTTGAAGTCGATTTTCATTGTTAAATAAAAGATTTTTTTCGAAATCTTTTGATAGAAAATTTTCTGAGCTACGAAACTGCTGACAAATCTTTTCTTATAGAAGTAATAGTTTTCGAGATATTTTCGAAAAAATGATTATACAGATCTTTGACCTTGAAATTATTTCGCTTTTTTTTTCTCCTAATTTTCCCGGATTATACATGTAAATATATTACTGACTCTTATACTAAGTTTATACTGGAGATCTATGAGTTGATTTATATCTATTTCCAGATTTAGCTCTAAATCTCGTTGTAAATCACGAGATTTGCCATGCAAAAATAAATTTACTTCTGTCGAAACTTATTTTAAACCTTTGTATAAATCTCAACAGGGTTACCGATTTTGGCATTTTCCGACCAAGTGGCACTCCTTTACTCTGACAATTGGCAAAAATTTTTTAAGTTTTTTAGTTAGGATATCTTCTTAACTATATGTCTTAGGAAAATATCTTCAAAAACTTTTGTATAAAAAATTTTTTGGTCTATAAAACTATTGACAAACATTTTCTTGTAGAAATAATAGTTTTTGGAGATATTTGTACCGGAGATTTATGAGCTGATCTATAGCAGCTTCGAGACTTAGCTCTCAGTCTCGTTGTGAATCACGTGATTTACCATACAAAAATAAATCTACCTCTGACGAGACTTATATGAAATCTTCCTAAGTGGCACTCTTTAGTTTTGACAATTGATAAATATTAAGAAGGAAAGGAAGAACAATTTTCATTTTCCTGCTTATGACATTTGTTGTCAAAAATAAACCTCTTTCAGTTGGTGGAAACGATTACGATGTAACAACGAGATTTACAATCTCGTCACAGCTAAATCTCTTCTTACAGTATTCAAAAAATGAACTCGATTTATACTCAAATTACAAAATGTTTTTTTTTTTTCAACATGAAACCTAATATGAAAAATTTTCAATTTAAACTATTCCATAGCAAATTAATCCCACTGTACGGCAAATTTGCACACTAGATGCAGCCATCAAAAGGCGACCCTAAATTAGTTTGCAATCGATAAAACGCTGCCAAACGGTGTAAAAATTCAAAACCACGGCAAACTTGAGGCCAACACCAAAAGCCAAAAAAATGGCCAGCAGCCAGTAGCGAAAGAGTGGCACCCCCGCTGTAATAAAAGTGTACAGGATTAAAGGATTAAAAACGACAGCAGCAAGCGCAGCGAATGTGTATGTACGTTATCTGTTGCATTGCAGCGTAAAGTTACAAAAACAAAGCATTAAATTAAAAAAAAAAAAATATATAATGAAATTATATAAAAAAAATAAAATAAAAACTTGCAGACTTTTTTTTTTCTTTGGATTTGGGCGCGTCAAGGTTCACATGTGTTTCATGTGAATTTACGATGTACAACGCTTTTCCTTTTCCCTCGCTTTATTTCAGCTGGTATAGTGGCAACGAGGAAAGAAAAAACAAATCATTGGTAAGGTAATAAAAAAGGGCACATAAAATTCGATTTGGTTGGGTTTAATTTTATTTTGTTTCTAAGATTTTTTTTTATTTTTATTTTCCTTCATTTTATTTTATACTACTTTGATTATTTGGTGATTATGAAATAGAAAGGGAAATCAGGGCAAAACAATAGCGTGTAGCAAAAGTAAAAAAGTAGCTGTATAACGGAAAACGCACCCTTTTTTTCTGAGGGTGCACGCCCTTTTTTGTGCCTCTTTTTTATGTTTGTGGCATATAACCTCTTTTTGTTTTGGTTGTGTACGAGAATTTATGCTTTTGAAATTCGATTTGTTGTTGATTTGCGATGTGTACACTTGAAGCAAAATTAATGTAATGCAAATAAAGAAAATATTAATATGGCCCTACCATGATTAAAAATGTTTTCTGAGGATAGCACTGCAATCAACCCATTTTCTTTCTGCCGCTGCAAATAAAAGTTCGAATCTAGTATTAAAAATTATCTTTCTAAAATAATTATGACTCAAAAAGCTTAATCCGTTGTCCAAAATTTATAACCCATTAGTGCCCAGCAATGCCATATGGCACCCAAAATTTACTTAACCCATTCGACCCGAAAAAAAACTGTGGGGTACACAATATTTGTGATAGGTTAATCTTAGAAACTTAATTTATGTAAAATGTTTGACCGTCTCTAAATTCAAATTTTCACCGCCAGAGGCGCTTCCGGTCTTTACTCCCAACAGATGTTTTTTATATGAGTTTTTGGGATACAATGTCCTTGGAGTGGTTATAAGAAAAAACAGTGGTTACTAAAAATTGCATTAATTTTATTAATTCATTCAATTTAAGTGACGTTAATAACCGAGTCATATATTTATTCAAAAATTTTTGGGGTATATTGTCCCAACCGGTGCGAAAGGGTTAACTTCAAACATTATTTAAAAATAATCAAAACAAGATACGACTTTGAAAACTAGATAAATATAAATTTGGATATTTTTCAAGTGTTTGTGGAAGTTGGCAGAAAGGTGATAAATATTTTGCTGACGTATGATCAGAGGCATAGAATCACCATTTACGTTGTTAAAAAGGCCAATGAGTATTTTGAAGTAAAAATCAACAAAGTCCATTTAAAAAAAAGCGAGTTGTGATGATTTGAAAACCAAAGTGCCAAACGGCACCGCTGGGTAACATCAATTTTTTTCTGGGATCCATATGGCACCGCTAGGCATTACCTAGCATGAAAGTTATTGCTTCACTATGTGCCGTACGGCTAAGCATTAGCTAACAAAACATTGTGTATTTGTGTGGGTGCATTATTACACCACAAAATAATTTGTTTATCATAAAATCGACATGTTCTGGTGTTATTTTTGACTATCAGGCATTAAGGCATTATGGCATTTTCTAACAAGAGTTGTTCTTCAGCAGGAAAAAACAAATGTATATAAATCTTCAGCGGTGCCATATGGCACCCATTCATTGATTGGTTTCTAAGCATGACTTAGTAAAGCAATTTTTTTACAGAGATAAAATGTAAGGCCAACACCCATTATTTTTGCCCCCTTAGTAATTTCTTGAACATATCAACCCATTAACATCTGCCCTTTGGGTGCACCCTTGCAAAAAAAATATTTTTTATGAATTTTTTTTCCTCATGACTATTTTGCCCGAACATTTTGCTCCTTCTTTACCTACAGATGTCATTTGGTGTTAGAATTGGCCGAAAAAGTAATTTTTTGAAAGCTAACTTAATTCAATATAGTATGTAGCATCAAGCTTTACTCACATCCCGACAAAGAAAAAATATCCATTGAAAATGACAAAATTTAATGTTAGAAAATTCAAACAGTGGCAAAAAATGTGTTCAAACCTCTATAATCTCTTTATTTTCGAATCATTTTATTAAATCTTCTAAATAATTTGGTTTACAAAAATATCTTATTAATTTTATATACGATTATTAAAAGACATTAAGCACACTGTAATCAAATCGATACTGAGTGTTACTAACACTCTGTTTACTATACGTATCGTATTACTATACCTTCTGCTCCCGACAATTGAAAGTTCGGGAATCCTTTCGATGTTTCTTATCGCTGTTTACAACCACACAATAATTCTGATAACCTACACCCAGAATATATTCGTTTTGTCCTTCCGTTTGTAACGCGGAGAAGGAGGCGTGGCAGGTATAGAAAAGTATTTTATATTCTTAATCAGCGTCATTTTCTGAGACGATATAGCCATGTCCGTCTGTCTATCAGTCTGGATGTTTATCTGTCTATCCGTTGAAATCATTTTAATGTTTTTTGGAAGCAAGATAATTCAATGAAGTGTAATTTGCTGCCTTTGTCGTCAAAGTTAGCCGTCTTATTAAAAATGAGCAAAATCGGTCAACGAACACGCCTACCGCCCATACAAAAAATATATTCAAAATCCAACTTCAGGAGTTTTTCACGACAATATAAACAAAACTCACATAATTACTAAGAACGGTAAGCAAAAGCTCTGGGCAAAAACTAGGTGACCTCGGACAAGAAGGCATTGGTGATACTCTAACTTAATTCCACTCAGACACTTAGAACAATAAATGTAAGATCTGAGCAAAAACTAGTCAATCACGATAAATTTTCTCAAAAAATTATTATATCACGATAAAATTGTAGCTAAACGATTTTGGAAGTCGCTGATTCCGAATTCTGTATCAATTTTTTGGAAAATGCGGAATCTAAGACGATGGACAATTTTCTTGAAGAAGGAAATGAGTTAAAGCAAGCATACTTTACAAGAGAGAGCGAGAATATTGCTCGAGTAAAAACACACAAATCAGGTGAGCAGCATTGGCATAAGTCACGTTCTCTTTAAACTTTTTCCATAACTTGTTTCAATCACTGTTTTCCTCAGTGTAATAGTACTAATGTGTTTATGTATTGCTGTTTTTGATTTAGAATATATTTTCTTGCTCTTCCTCAGAGTTTTCCGATTCTACACTTCAAAATATGTTTTTTTTTTTCTTTGGCTCCCCAACACTTTTTTCTTCAGTTTATCTTTCGATAGCTTTGTTTTTATCCCTAATGAATAATCGAATTGAAGAAAGCAAGAAAAAAATAGGGACTTTCTTATGCGCGTAAGTGTTGCCATGTATTTTGGTTTGCTTTCTGCACTTAGTACGCTATTTCATGGTATGGAATGGGGAGGGGGGTGTGTTATATACGCTACGCCTTACACATGCAAATGTAATAAAATAAAACGTTAAGGATTTCGTTGATATTTTCAATATGATTGAGTGGGAAATTTACACATAAAACTGAAAATCGTTGAAAATAAAGAAATAAACCGAAATTTGCTGTTTGTGGGGCGTGTGAAAAGCAGACATTGTTTTTGTGGCCATGTGGCTTACTTAAGGAATTTTCATATTTGTTTGAATTTTTTTTTACTCCTTTTTTTTGGAAGGAGATTTTGAGGTGTGTTTTGAGTTTTCAAAATTTTCATTCAATTAGTGTTATAAAAAAGAAAAAAAATGTATTATGTAGACATACAAATAAATGTCTGTTCATACATTTTATATAAATTTTTTTCATAATACATATGACTCGGCACTAAAAAAATCGCTTTTTTTATTACACTGCTTTCAACAACACACTGCATACACATCTATTTATGTTAAATCCTTTTGCATTATCCTTTAATACATTGCTTTGCATTTTATTAAAATGTGAAAAAACAAAGTTTTTTTTTATACAACTGTTGGCATAACATAGAGGAGCTTACAAAAAAAAAAATGTATTTTTCTCCTACTACCATTAGTGTTGTACAAAATTAAAGAAATAAAGTAAGTACATTCACGTATTCACACATAAATGAATGCATGAGGTGTCTGCATGCTAAATGCGTTCACTGTAAATGCGCATTTGTTAAGTTTTTTTCTCTCTCACAAATGTGTGTTTTTTATTTATTAAAATTCTAAAGAATAGGGGAACAAAATGATGTTTTTTCTGTTTCTTTTGTGTATTTGGAAAAAGCACTAAGTGCACAAAAATGTAAAACGCATCGTCGCCTTCGTTAAGTCGTAAGTTGTTTTTGTTATCTACTATATATCTTTACAGATGTAAATTTCTCTTAAAATTAATGAAGATTTTTTTTCTATATCTAAAATAATATTTAATTTTTAATACTTTTTTCCTTATTTTTTTTTTTTTTTTCAAAAAAGCATAATTAAAATAAAATGTAGCGCTTATTTCTTTATTTGTCTTTTGACCATGGGTGGGCGCAAGTTCTTTTGAAAGTTCAACAAGAGCACATTTGAGACAAACAAGAGAGCATTTGAGTTGGCGCATAGAAATGTGATCGCACAATAACGCTACAGTTCTACGACAGTTCTACATGGTTGTTGAACTACGAAGTTTTGCGTGCGTGTTGGTGGCCACCGTTGCTTTAAGCCCAAGAAGTAAAATTTCTAGCGCTTCTGATCCAAGCACTTCAAAAGCGCTTTTCCCTATAGAAATTAAGAGGCACTATCACAATGATTTTTTATAAGGCTGCACAGTAAGAACACCATGGGTTCGAACCTAGCCCGGGTGATTTTTTTTTGCTCTATTTTTTTTTTATTTTTTTTTTTATTAAAATATTTTTTATTCACATGTTTTATTTCACTTTTATATTTTATTTTCTCTTTTTTATTTATTTTTGTTTAACTTAATTGAAACTGATTTCACAATGATTCCATGTAAGTATGCAGTAAGAACAACGTGGGTTCGAATCCAGCCCGAGTGATTTTTTTTTTACTTTTTTTCAGTTCTTTTGTTTATTTTTTTTTTTAATATTAAAATATTTTTCATTCAACCTTTTTTTATTTAATTTTTCTGTTTTCCATTCTCTTATTAATTTACTTTTGTTTGATTGAATTGAAATTGATTACACAATGATTTCATGTAAGACTGCAGTAAGAACAACATGGGTTCGAACCTAGCCCGGGTGATTTTTTTTTGCTTTATTTTTTTTATTTTTTTTTTTGCTTAATTTTTTGTTTTTATTAAAATATTTTTTATTCAACACATTTTTATTTCACTTTTCTATTTCCTTTCTCTTATTAATTTACTTTTGTTTAATTGAATTGAAATTGGTTACACAATGATCCCATGTAAGGCTGCAGTAAGAACAACGTGGGTTCGAATCCAGCCCGAGTGATTTTTTTTTATTTTTTTTTATTTTTTTTTGTTTTATTTTTTTTTTAATAAAATATTTTTTATTCAACCTTTTTTTATTTTATTTTTCTGTTTGTCTTTTTCTTATTTATTTACTTTTGTTTAATTGACTTGAAACTGATTACACAATGATTCTATGTAAGGCTGTAGGAGCATTCGAATGTAAAATTCTTTTTGGACAACATTTTGTTCATAAACAAACTTAATACCATATCATCGGGCATTGGTGTAGCGGTCTAAAGAGTTGGTAAATGTAAGTAAAATTAATCTGTTTCTATCTATCACACGGAAGGTCGTGGATTCAAATCCTTACCGTAGCATTTCAAATTAGCGCTTCAAAAGGCTTTTTAAAGTAAAGCTGCGGTAAGCTTAAGTGCGCTTACATCCTATGACATGCAATGTTAAAAAGCAAGAATAGTTCGTACGAAGCGGAAGTGCTAATTGGTGAAAAAGATGCATTTCAGAAGGGTTTTTGAAGCCCTTTTTTCCCCTTGGGAGCCCACTAAGTATTCTTGTTAGAGATAAGCTCTATCTTGAGTAATGCTACTAGGTTAACCATCATTGAATACGGAAATAGGGGTGTATAGGATACACTCTCCGGAAATCGTCTAAAAATCAACATTACCAACTTTCCCGATTTCTTATAGCTTATGAGAATAATGATGCAAAGCAAGTTTTACCATCTGAATCAAAAAAACGAGGGAAACATTAAAAGTGCACAAAAGTATGCTTTAAAAACTATAATGCATTTTACTATGACTGTATGCTAGCACATAGCAACAGGAAATATAAAAAATTAAAAAATGTTTGAATGTGGTTTAACTGAATACTTAATTTTTTCAAATAGTATGCAGTGCTAAAACACCTAAAAGCATGCCAAAGGCTATTTGTATAGTTGAGACTGTGTTATTGTATTTTTTTGCAATAAATGCACAAGTGTGAGTAAGCCAATGCTAATAAATGTTGTGTTGTATGTACTTATGTTTTTTTCATATAGCCAATTTAGAGTAATATTTTATTGTATAGTTCAAGGTGGAATAAAATTTTAAATTTACGAGTCCTAATAAAAGTGAAATATTTGCTGAAGAAAATTATGTATAAATTTTATTTTTATGCTGACTAATTGTTTATAGGTTTAGTAATAAAAAATTAAATAAATAAAAATAAAAAAGAAAATATATAATGCTTTTTCAATTTTTAAGTATTGTACGTAGCTTTACAAAGGAAATTTTACAAGCAAAAAATGAATCAATTGTTAAATATCGTTAGCTAAATTTTATAATTTAATAATTTTTTCGTTTTTTGCTTTCCAAGGTAATATCTGCATTAAAAAAGTAAATTTTTTCGTTCCTGATTTTGTTGATTTTTGGACGCTACGTTAAATTTTAAGAAAACAAACTCTTTGGAATCATATCATTCATTTGCTGCAAGACAGTCAAAACTCAAAATACACCAACGTTCAAGAAAAACTTCTAAGCAGTTCAAATGAAAAATATTTCACAGAAATTTTTATAAGAAAATTGGGAATTGGCCTTGAGAGAAATAACTACATTATAGACAGGCAACAGTTTGAACCTCCTTCGAATTGTGTTGCTCTTGTTGCAAAGATAAAATCCGTGTCATAAATGAAATTATAATGATTTTGCTGATAAGCATGACGAGAACACTGTCCTGTACTTTGTATGGGTAAATTATCACCCATATACAAACGCAATGCTTTTGGTCCTTACGAACCTTTCAATTTGACTATAAAATGTCTTTGAGGCTCCCTAAACTGCACACCTTTTCTACAAAAACTATAAGAGTTTCAGACATTTCCTTTCATCACTTCCCTGTAGGACCACGGACTATTCCAAAAATAGTTTGCAAACTACTTCATGGGAGGAACCGAGAAAATTCTAGTCCCATCACGTATAAAGTTCTATTGTTTTACATTGCTTGGCATTGATTGTAACCAACTGTCTCCTTATGCACTACATTCGGACCAGAAAAAGGTCAACTGTTTCTTTATGCATTACATTCGGACCAGTAAAAGGCGAGTTTTTTTTTATTTTATTAAAAAACTTTAAAGAATTTAATTAACTATATAAATATTGCACAAAAATGTCAAAAAGTTTCATAGATAAATGTGCTTAATAGTTTGTTATATATTTCAGAGCATTGTGCTCCGGGTTTGAATCTCAGTGTGGATGAAATTTTTTTATTAACTTTTTTATTATTTTTTACCTCTGCTCTGTTGTTTCATTTTCCGCTCCGAAGACTCACAAGACAACTTGTGTACAAATTAATAGAAATTGAAAACCACAGAGTGGAGGATTTGTACCTGGGCCTCTCCACGCAGCGCAAGTCATTAGACCGAAACACTATCGTTTGCTCTTTTTCACAGTCGACATTTTGTCAAAAAGTACGTAGCCATTAACGTTATAGTTTCACTGACACAATCAATACACAGTTGGACCACTTTTGGTACTAATGACGGACTATGCATTACATTCGGAAAATTTTTGATACAAATAACGTACTTTGCATGACATTTGGCAATTGATAATTTTTTTGGACTATGTACTAATAACTAGATCGAAAATGGGACTATTGAGACAATTGTCTCCACCGGTTCTACAGGGAAGTAGTTTGTTCAGCTGTAGTTGTAATAATTACTTGTATGTGGTATTTTTAAAAAAATATTGGGAATCTAAACGAATGACTTTTGTTTTGCATATATTTCCGGCGCAATGGCCCAACAGGGTTCCTAAACTTTCTTTTGAAATAGTATGCAGTTAGTTCTTGTTTGACTAAGTTGAACAGGAGCGGACGAACAATTTCTTTCCTTTCACTAAGGCTATAAAAATCTGCCAAAAGGCAACTCGATGTGACTTGTACTTTTTCGTAGCTCATCTGAAAACTTCCAAGGGGAGTATAGGCCCAAAGTGAGACATGAAGATTAAATGTGATTCTTTGACTTCGATTTTGTGCACGACAGAGTGTTTCTTAGATTTCTCCAATGGCCTCTTCTCGATGAGTTTAGGTCTACCAGGATGTGGTACTACTGCCTTGTGAATCCTACTCAAAGGCTTGGCTTGAAGAATTTTAGGTTAGGTTATGATGGCGTCCTGACGCGTTATCAGCATATAAGCTGTCTTTCACTTAGGCTATTTTTTTGATCCATTGTGCTGCCTCTTTAGTGGCAGTACAAGCACTTCAACGCTACATATACAATAAAACTTATTACGAGTATTAGTTCCTTAGTCGCTAGCTGCCATTTTTGTTCTCTGGTCCCACGTAGATGTCTTGAAGAAGTCAAAAAGTGCTTTCTAGAGAAAACTATTTTATTCTTAAAAAAATAGTTTTGCCTAAGAAAGATCATTTAACATAAGGCCAGATAATTTGGCTTACGAATGGGAAGTATAGTTGAGGGAAAAACTATTTTTGCTAATAAAGAACCGGTTTGGCCTGCAAAATGCTAGTTTGGACTAGACGAAACTAGTTTGGCCTTCTAAAGACTAGTTTGATCTTTATAAAATCAGTTTAACCTGCGATATTTGGCTTACAGAGAAGTAGTTTGAACTTTAAAAATACTATTAGCAAGTCAAAATTGGTCAAAATTTTCCACAACGAAAATTCGATAAAACCTGGCCAAAATTCTGAAAGTAGCTGATAAGGGGTTTTTGATGATGCTGATTACGGATCCGAAATCCGTTTTTCAAAAAACAAAATGGCGGATCCATAATGGTAGACAAATAATGCTTATATGGATCTTTTATCACGAAAGTCGGTAATTTGTGGTTTTTGATGATGCTGATTACGAATATGAAATCCATTTTCAAAAAAACTAAAACGGCGGATCAAAAATGGTGGAACAAATACTGCTAAACTGCATCTGTTACCACCAAAAATGGAATATGAGAATGTTTTATGTTGCGTATAACGAATCTAAAATCCATTTTTCGAAATACAATACATTAATCAACAAGAAGTCAGAATATAGAAGTTTTTGAGGCCGCAGATTAATAATATGAACTAAATTTTCATTAAACAAAATGACGCATCCAAAATAGCTGCTAAAACTGCCAAACAGAATCTTTTTATGCAATAGTTTGGATTCTGGGATCATTTATTACGAATATAAAATACTTTACAAAAGTCCTAATAACCATTTTTCGGGCACCTTGGGGCAGCTAATTTTTTTAGGGAATTGCAGAAAAATTTACTTTTAATACGATGCATGTGGAATTTACATGGATAGCCGTGGATGCTGTAACTTTTATCTTATTAAAAACCACTTGAACAATTTCTTTCGTGTATTTGTTTTTATGAAATAGTTGTCTATTTATATAAACTGTGAACAAGATAGAACGCTTTGGATTTGGAAATCATATGAAATAAACCTTCACAGAGAGACGCCATGTTGCTGCATTGCAAAAAAATGAACCGAAGTTACTTTTTCCATATGTTTACTGAGACGCTTTATATAAAAAAAAAAAATAAAAAATTCTTCGCAAGAATAGGTAAACTTCAAACTCTAGTGAGAAGAGTTCTTTAGACACAGAGGTCTTTCTGACCTTTGAAAGGAACGAAGAGGATTATACACTACCAATTCCAACCGTTAAAAGTAAAAAAACAACAATTTTATTTTTTGAATTTTGACCAGCTTTTTTGATTTTTCGACCAGTGTGCAATGGTATTAAATAATTTTGGTACTTTTTGCACAGTTTTAGTACTTTTTTTGCTATTTGGTACAAAATAGAAAATCTTATTTATCATCCCTGGTATAATAACAAATGTGAAATGAAAAGAAAACAAAAAATATGAAGTCAGTATCAGTCAGACAAAAAGGTCTATCGCTTTGTGCTGTAGCCTCTTTTCAGCTCTGTGTGACTGCGTGTTGCGTTGTTGTTAATGTTGAAAAATTTGCATATAATTTTAACTCTTGTAATCGCAAAATATTAAAATAATTTTAATTTTGTGCATATTTACACACAAATACCTTTCTAATGGTGTATAATTCAAAGTCGTGCTCCATTTTTAGCATAGTAAAAAAGGTAGGAAAAATGTTTGTCCTGCATATTAATATATAGATTTTCCTGGATGAAGCCATTTAATTCATCCTTTGAAGGAAAAACAAAAGCTTAATTATTTAAAAATTTTAAACAAAAGGATTTCTTATAATTTTTTGTAAACTTTAATATATTTAGTACGAAAAGAAAACAAAAAACGCGCTATCTCTCTTAAGTTTTGCTTAACCTCTTTCAACTTTAACACTTCCCATCATCCAGAATATAACACTTTCGCTGCGCCTGCTAACTCTTTTACTGAAGCAATTTATTTACTTAAGTTTTTCTTCTTTCCTTCGAAGGCAGCAACATTTTCATCATCTTCATTGTCAAGTACTTTGGTTGCTGTTGCTGCTATGCTACTTCTTATGCTACACTTATTCTTCTACTTATTCTTCTATGGCTTCTTTGGGTAGCATTCAAGTAGTTTCTTTGTGTCGATGTTTGTCCCAAAAGTGATTGCTGCCATTGGTATCATGTGTGTGTGTGTATTTGTGCGTTCTCTTGTATTCGTTGTGATGTGTTAAGGCACAAATACACTCATCTGCACTTTTAAGTATTGTACTTCAAGTTAGTGTCTTTTATCCTTAAAGTAAAAATTTATGCGGGCTTATACAGCCAATAGGAAAAGTATGAAAGATGCTGTTTGAAATAAGGATGATTTAAAAGAGCATTCGTGTTGTGATCTATTATTATCATGGTTTACCGCTGTTTTTGTATACTATGATCACTAATCGTTCGATCAAAACTACACTGACACAAAATTTTCTTTAGGTCGATTAATTCATCACAGATATTTGTAATGAAATCTGGACTATGTGCTTGAGTTTTCCATCGCTGGATTAATTTTCTAGAGGGGTAACTTTGCGGTCTTACACACTACTGCTTCTTTGTATGCACACATTGTTGGTGGTGTGTGTTCATTATACATAGTCGTTGTGCTCGTCAGATTTCTTTATTTTTTAATAGAGTTTATGCCTCCGCAGACAATTGAAAGTGGTAGATTGTGTGACTTGGGGGGCATTTCACTTTGAAGTCGATTAAGAGACTTTTATAGCTTTTTTTCACTGGTAGTTGAATTTTTATATAGTTTTTTGTATCATTTTTGTTAGAAATTTTCAATAGAATATAAGTTGAAACTTTATTAAAATTTTGGGCAGCATTGAATAAGTGCCACGCCCAATTTTCAAATTTTAGAAGTTTAGATTCAGTATTACTGCATTAATTTTTATGAAAATTCAAGGTGTATTACCAATAAAGACAAATATTAATATGTGGTATATCGCTATATTATAAAACTCGTTGCGTGGGCATGGCACCGCCCACAAAAATATGATACGCTATAAAGAGAAAACTGTCAAAGCAATCTTTCTGAAGTTAACTGTAGAGACGAAACTTGCTATTAGGCACCTTTGACTTAAAAGTGGGCAAAATATCGCCGGTGGGCGTTTAACTTCCCACACAAGTAAACACGTTAAATATTACTAGCCGCAAATGGTACAAGTTTTTTTAATTTAATTTGGTTAACAGATATTGCTAATCAATGAATTTTAAGTAAACAAAATGTAAAAAGTGAAAAGTGGGTGGCATCAAAAATGTGTGGGAGTGGCATCTACTTTACGAGTAAAACACTTTAAATGGTATGTCTGTATGCATTTATAAGGTATTTTAATTTAGTTTGGTAAGCGAGTTTTGGTAATTACCCTCAGAAAAAATTATCTACCATTTACGCATTTGATTCAATGCAAATCAGCAATTTCTATTATCCTTTTTAACATCCACCCGTAGCAGAAGAAGTTAACAACCGCTTAGTTTGACAATTTATAATACTGCAAAGTGCTGATCAGATGGTGGTTGGCTTGTTCATTCTGTAACATTTCTGAAAACTCAGAAAAAAATAAATACAAACAATTTTCCAAGGAATGTCATAGAGTTGGCTCAAGTAGCACCAAGAAATTTGACTGCCCAATAAAAAACCTCCAACCAACGCGGTGCGTACTTAGGTTCTTCCGTTCCAACAATTGCCACAGAGCTACACTTTGTCGCATCCCGACATAAGGTTCATCTCGTTTGGGTATCCGACCATAGTGGAATTTAGGGGAATAAAATTGCAGATGAGCTCAATAGAAAAAGATCATCAACACCACTTATTGGACTCCATTAAGCGGCTTGTTTTGAAAATTTATAAAATTGAGCCCAAGCAATTGGCTGAGCAAAACAGTTGAAGGGGGTCGGGACGAAACCCTTGGCTAGAGACATTCAGAATCATTCATGCCAAGAGTTTCCAAAGCCGTTTACATAACATCTTCTATTGGGAACTACCTTCTTTTAAAAATTGGCATGTTTGAATAAAACACAACAAACGGATGTTTATCAAAATATTTGTACTTATATGAAAGTCTGAGTAGGTTTTGTATAACTTCAGCTACATGTTTATATTTTAATTCCCTACTTGTCGTAATATCGTGGATTGAATTTTAATCATCTGGAGTGTAACTTAACAAATGTTGCAATAGAAATCAATCAAATATTTCAATAAATTCTGACCGAAAATTCAAAACTCTTACACAATGCTATGGACTAAATCGTTTACGACAATTGGCGCAATATTTCCACCACCGGGACTACCGCCTGCTCGACCGGCACCATCTGCTTTGACGGGACTACCGCCTGATCCACCAGCACCTCCAGCTCCACCAGCAGCACCGCCTAAGCCTCCACTGCCGCCAGGACTACCGCCTGATCCACCAACACCTCCAGCAGCACCGCCTGCACCTCCACTGCCGCCAGCACCACCTGCTTTGCCAGGACTACCGCCTGATCCACCACCACCTCCAGCAACACCGCCTGCACCTCCTCTGCCGCCAGCACCACCTGCTTTGCCGGGGCTACCGCCTGATCCACCAGCACCGCCTGCACCTCCACTGCCGCCAGCACCACCTGCTTTGCCAGGGCTACCGCCTGATCCACCAGCACCGCCTGCACCTCCACTGCCGCCAGCACTACCTGCTTTGCCGGGACTACCGCCTGATCCACCAGCACCGCCTGCACCTCCACTGCCGCCAGCACCACCTGCTTTGCCGGGACTGCCGACTGATCCACCAGCACCTCCAACTACACCAGCAGCAGCGCCTGAGCCTCCACTGCCGCCGGGACTGCCGCCGGGACTGAAGCCGGGACTACCGCTAGGACTGCCGCCAGGACTGCCGCCGGGACTACCGCCGGGACTGCCGCCGGGACTGCCGCCTGATCCACCAACACCTCCAGCAGCACCGCCTGAACCTCCACTGCCGCCAGCACCACCTGCTTTACCGGGGCTACCGCCTGATCCACCAGCACCGCCTGCACCTCCACTGCCGCCAGAACCACCTGCTTTGCCGGGGCTACCGCCTGATCCACCAGCACCGCCTGCACCTCCTCTGCCGCCAGCACCACCTGCTTTGCCGGGACTACCGCCTGATCCACCAGCACCTCCAACTCCACTAGCAACACCGCCTGAAACTCCACTGTGGCCAGCACTACCTGCTTTGCCGTGACTATCTTCTGATCCACCAGCACCTCCAGCTCCACCAGCAGCACCGCTTGAACCTCCACTGCCGCCAGCACCACCTGCTTTGCCGGGGCTACCGCCTGATCCACCAGCACCGCCTGCACCTCCACTGCCGCCAGCACCACCTGCTTTGCCGGGACTACCGACTGATCCACCAGCACCTCCAACTCCACCAGAAGCACCTCGAGCTCCACCACCAGCACCATCTGCTTTGCCGGGACTACCGCCTGATCCACCAGCACCACCGCCTGCACCTCCACTTTCACCAGCATCACTTTCTTTGGCGGAAGTTCCTCCAACTCCACCTGCGCCGCTAACTCCACCATCTTTTCTTGCTTCTTCTGCTTCATCACCGGTGCCTGCACCACTATTTGCTAATGCATCAGCTCCAGTACCATCTACACCTTCACCAGCTTCATGTTCACAAGTTTTCGTTTGGTGAGAACCACCATATTCTTCAATAGCTTGAATGATTATATGCAATAGTGTCACACCATTACTGGGTATGATGGCAATATATGGCAGAGCAAGAGCAAACAACATCACATGTTGTACGTCGCTGACAGTCTTATACATCCACAGACTTCGTAACTTCTCCATTGCAAGCCACTCAGTGGGCGTCTCACCTTCAAGGGACATAATAACATTCGTTGATACTATGCGCTTATGGACTGATTGAGTCCTATCAATTCTAGTGACCGTTTTCTATTTCTTATCCTACACTTATGTCAAAAATCTTTTTTTTTTTTTTCTTTAAATTAAAATCTGTGTTGTATTTTTATTGAGAAAAGTATGTTCGAAACCTCTAATGGAAATATTTGGGGAGATTTTAGAGGAAAGTTGGAGTTTGGAAAAAAAATCCGTTTTTTGCAGTTTGACGTCTTTTTAAGCAACACTTTGAAAAATAAGGCATAAAAGTTTTAATTTATTCATTAAGAACATAAAATTTGCAATAAAAACCATAATTTTTTATCAAAATCAGACGAAATTGAAATTATAATTTCGAAATGATGAAAAATGCTTCCCGGATATTTTCCATTTAAAAGATATGTAGAATCCTGATTTAAAGAAAATGATTTTTGTGACCCCTAGCGAAATTTTCCGTAAAATATTTTCGTCGAACATTTTAACCCATTATGACCATGTTTTAAGAAATAGGTCTCAAAAAGACCCATAAAAACTCGACCTAATGGGTTATGATGATTAAAAAAAAATAAATATTGTACACAAAATTTTACTAAAGATCACTTAAAATTGTTTTCATTAAATCAGTTCTTTTTAGTTAAAAACTATATTTTCGAATAATGTATGATTTTATAAAAAATCGTAACATCTTCTATTTTCAAACAATTTTGATAAATATTAGTAAGTTTCATTTAGAATTGTTTGTCCTTTTCGAATAAACTAAAATACTTATATATGCCTTACGTTTCAAAGTGTTGCTTAAAAAAGACGTTAAATTAAAAAAACGAAAACCGTTTTCCCAGATTTTGACTTTCCTCTAAAATATATATTTCCACATAACTAATTCCATTGGAATAAAGCTACAGTATATAGTTTAAGATCGGCCATAAATTTTCTTTTCTTAGGGCCGGTTTCACAATGTACAGTTAAGATACTTTTAAACTAAAGTTTACTAACGGAAGCTATGGATATAAATTTTCCGTTAAATTATTTGGATTTCAATAAATTCCATTTTTTAACTTATGGTTAAATATATATTGTGAATAAATAACAAATTTCCCCTTAAAATGTTTTCAAAAAATGTAAACATTTCAAATGTTTTCATATGAATTTCAAAAAATATTTGAATTTATTTCAATCTGCCAGTTAAATTTTAACTAAAAAAATTGTGCCAGTTAAGTTTACTGAACGTTAGAATTTATTTTCCGTCAGTTAATAAATAACTTCACATTGAGAAAACAATTTTATGTCAAACTTACAGTTAAAGTTTCAGTTAAACGTTAACTGGACATTGTGAAAACGGCCCTTAATCAGTGAAAAAAGCAAAATCGGTTAAGAAAAACCTTTGCCACAAATTTTTCAGCGCAGTCACCCAAAAATAGTAACTTAGGATTTTGAGGGTGTTTTACAATATTTAGGTAAGGCAGATTAAGTACTCCACTATACCTGCAACATCTACTGGGTCTCTTTAGAAGTGTTTGAAATTTTTACGATTTTGTAGAACTGTGTTGTCCATTGAATTCAATTCTGTTTAGATTTTTGAAATTGGTATTATTATAGTTGAGCCCTATTTTCAGTGAAACCTTCAAATGGAGTAGTGTAGGTATTCTTCTTCAGTTTTAAAAGAATTTGGGGTAATTAAAAATAAATAAATAAAAATTAGGTAAATTTTAAGATAAAAAAGAGCATTTATTATGTCAAATAAATGTACAATAAATTAAATTAATTTTCAACAAATTCTGTCTCTAAAAGTGAACCTGTGAATGAAAATATGCAATATGCATTCTCTAATCCTTTAATAGAAGTATTCACTGTGCACTCATTCGTTGTAGAGTTATATTCTTCGACACGATCGTCGTAAAGTGCAATGACCTTATCATTGAATGTTGTGCATAATCTGCCAAGTACATTCTCACTAAAGCTACACATCATTGTCCATTTTTTGGTTTCGAAATCATAGCGTTCAATTGCTTTTCTTTCTTCACCACCCACTAAATATAACAACCCATTAGCGACTGTTAGCTGTATTTGATGAACAATAAAGAAGGAAAATTAGAACAAGTTTTTATATATTGTATCAAATTACTTACTCCAGGACTGGAGTAATCTTCATCACCAAGTGAACCAATTGATGTCCATTCATCTTCTTGTGGATTATAACATTCAGTGTCATCAATACCGTCAAAAACATAAAAACCTCCAACTGCATAAATTCTTTCATCATAGACTGTACAGCCAAAACAGTCTCGTGTACTTGACATGTCAGATACCATTTCCCATGTATTTGATCTTGAGTGCCATTGTTCTACGGAATCAAGTATGTCTCCAGCGACATCACCGTTACCACCCACTGCATACAAATAGCCATTTGTTACTGCCAAACCTAAACCTGCGCGGGTTTGATTCATTGGATTTACCATTTTCATGGTCATGTTTTTGAGGTTAAGACAAACTACCGTATTTACAATAGTATCTCTAATTAAACCTCCCACTATGAATAGGTCATTTCCCATAACTGCAACTTCGAATTCACTGCGACGCTCCAAATTTTTCCGCCACTTCATCCACTTAAGTCGTTTTGAACAGTAGTACAGAATAGCGAGATTTTTGTTTTCTGGTTTTATTGCCATCAGATATTCATCTGCTTTTCTAAATTCCCTTGGACATAGTCGTTTGCGTTTTGGCATATGACGCCAATCTCTAGCATCCGTATACAATTTGAGACTGGCAGTTGAATTACAAACTGGTTTCACGTGTTCAATTAAGAACGATGTCTTCATCAGTGGCATCCGCACTAACTTCAACATTTTATCCTTATGTTGCTGTCGTTTGGATGGATCATGTTGCAACCAAATCATCAAACTCTTAAAAACATGCTCCTCAGTTGGATCATGGAGTTTATCGTTGGCCAGCAACTGAGATAACTGCTCGGCGCTTAAATTCAAGAACTCTTCAGTTTTATAGAGCTTTCTAAAGTGTTCGAAGCAAAATTCTAAAGATTTTTTTGAAAGCGACTCACAATGATGCCTTTCCGCTAGCTGCACCATACCTAAACAATTAGTTGGGTGTAAAAGCTCTGCAAGAAAATTACCACAAGCGTTGACAACTTCGTCCAATAGCAGCAAGTTTGCAGTTGTAAGCAATTTTTCAGCTTTGTCTTCACTCATTTCTAAGCGTCCTGAATAGCAGAACTTCACTAGGTCCTTGAGTGTTTCACCATCTACATTGGGCAACTTAATCTTTTCTGCAGTACTTTCTTTGAATGGCGGCGTAAACATCTTTTTAAAGTACTCACTGGATGCGCACAAAACAGAGCGATGTGCGGATATTTGCATTTCTTCGGTATCACCGGGAATCAGTGTAACATCGCAATATTCTTTTCGTTCGGTTTGCTCCCACATGCGTTGTAAAACGTTTTGGGCGTGAACTTCATCAATAAATATTTTAGCCATGACGAATGCTAGTCAGTTGGAAAACGTTGTTTTAAAGATAACTATTAATATAAAGTGTAAAGGGAAGTGTAAAAACATGATTCATACTTACATTGAATTGTAAATTTTTATTTTTAATTAATAGTAAATGAACTTTCACAGCAACAGTACACAAGCTCCCCAATCTTTTACTCTGAGTAGTTTTATTTGAAGTGAACAAAATTTTACAATATGTCAAAATTATAAATACAAAAGTCAATACCTACTTTATTCGAAAAAAAAAATGACTAATTGTTATAAAAATGTGAAAGTGTAGTTCGGACTTTATCACTTGAATTACTTTGAACTAGAATAGCTCAATGGTCAACATTCGACCACAAATGTATCAAATAATTTTTTTACTTTTTGGACACTTGCACTTTTTTTGCTATTTGGTAGAAAATAGAAAAGCTCATTTATCATCCCTGATACATTCACAAATGTGAAACGTAAACAAAATTAAAACACGAACAGTGCTATGCTTTTTATACCCTACACTCAGGGTACATTCTCTTTGTCCTTCTGTGTGTAACGCAGAGAAGAAGGCGTGGCAGATGTAGAAAAGTATTTATATTCTTGATCAGTAAGGTGCAGCAAAATTCAAAAAAAAATTAGTGCATCAAAAATTATCATAGATTAAGATCTTAAAATAAAAACTGCATACTTAGTTTTGGTCAAAACTCCCGAAAAGGTGGCCCGCCCGGGGCTTGAATGAAGGTCTAAACGACAAAAATCATTGTTTTTTCGCAGTTTTTTTATTTTACCTCAAAAACCACGAAACTATTGGTAGTAATTCTTCTTAAATCTTTGAAAGGGATTAATTTTCTACATTTTTTGTTTTTTTCTCATTGCTCTACAGTGAAGTTTGCCCTATGGAAGTCCCGGAAGAAGTTAAAATTTTTTGATGCAAAAAACGGTTTTTTTCCTATACCTCAAGATACAAGAGACACACAAAAACTTTAAAGCTCAATAAATGTAGGAAATCTGCTTTCCTATAGTTTTGCTTTGAAATCTTGATTCCAAAAGTAAACGGTTTTCCGCTAGAGGCCGAAATTTATTAAAAATAATTGTGTATTATGAAAAGGCGACCTTTTATTGTTTGGTTTTAAAATATACCCGAAAATTTGATTAGAAACTAATGAAAAAACTAAAAGCTTCTACACATGGTCTTTAGAATGGAAATCGGATTGAAATTGCGCGAGATATGATAATTCTTACATACTTTGTATTTTTTGTAAAGTTCTGATTTTGGGTATTTTTGTTTCACAGTGTGTTTTGCATCCACAACTTAAGATTTTTTTATGAGTATTACTTTACTTTAAAAGACGATAAACAGCGCGACTTTCAAGACCAAGAATATCAAAATCAGTTTGTAGTTTCCTTGAGAATTTCAGCCTGAGAATTTGGATTTTTTTTCCATTTTTGTCAAATACGGCTTTTTTTGAGTATGAGCGACTGTATACCCTAAATACCGTAAAAAATGTGTACTATTATATCCCAAGAACTGTAGGAAATATATTTTGCTCCTTTTGGTCCTGATAGTCATCTTTCCACAGCTAACAGTTTGTGCCCTAGAGGCCGATTTTTGAGATAACAAAAATCGAATTCTTAGAAATTTTTATTTCGAAGCGACCTTTTGATGCTTTTGCTTTAAAATTTTCCCAAAATTTTTGTAAAAAATTTATGATAAGTTTAAAAGCTTTCAAACGTAGTCCTTAGAATAGAAATCGATTGAAATTTACGCGAGATATGACAGTTTTTATACACTCTGTGATACAAAAAAATAACCAAAAATCATATCTGCACAATAAAAAAATACTCTTATGTCTCTCTCTTATATCTTTTATATCTTGCGTAAATTCCAACCGATTTCGTTTTTAAAGACTACGTTTGAAAGCTTTTAACTTTTTCTTAAGTGCCCTTTTAAAATTTTTGGAAAATTTGCTAGCAAAAACATCAAAAGGTCACTTCGAAATAAAAATTTTTAAAAATTCGATTTTTTTTATCACAAAAATCGGCCTCTAGGGCACAATCTATTAGCTATAGAAAGATAACTATCAGGAGCAAAATATAGCAAATTATATTTCCTACAGTTCTTGAGATATAGTAGTACACATTTTTTACATTATTTAGGGTATACAGTCGCTCATACCCAAAAAAAGCCGTATTTGACAAAAATGGAAAAAAATCCAAACTCTCAGGCTGAAATTCGCAAGGAAACTACAAACTGATTTTGATATTCTTGGTCTTGAAAGTTACGCTGTTTATCGTCCTTTAATGTAAAGTAATAATCATAAAAAAATCTTAAGTTGTGGATGCAAAACACACTGTGAAACAAAAATACCCAAAATCAGAACTTTACAAAAAATACAAAGTATGTAAGAATTATCATATCTCGCGCAATTTCAATCCGATTTCCATTCTAAAGACCATGTTTAGAAGCTTTTAGTTTTTTCATTAGTTTCTAACCAAATTTTTGGGTATATTTTAAAACCAAACAATAAAAGGTCGCTTTTTCATGATACACAATTATTTTTAACAAATTTCGGCCTCTAGCGGAAAACCGTTTATTTTTGGAATCAAGATTTCAACGCAAAACTATAGGAAAGCAGATTTCCTACATTTATTGAGCTCTAAAGTTTTTGTGTGTCTCTTGTATCTTGAGTTATAGGAAAAAAACCGTTTTTTGAATCAAAAAATTTTAACTTCTTCCGGGACTTCCATAGGGCAAACTTCACTGTAGAGCAATGAGAAAAAAACAAAAAATGTAGAAAATTAATCCCTTTCAAAGATTTAAGAAGAATTACTACCAATAGTTTCGTGGTTTTTGAGATAAAATAAAAAAACTGCGAAAAAACGATGATTTTTGTCGTTTAGACCTTCATTCAAGCCCCGGGCGGGCCATCTTTTCGGGGGTTTTGACCAAAACTAAGTATGCAGTCTTTGTAATAAGGCCTGCTTCTGAGATAATCTTTGATGCAACTTATAATTTTACCATTATTTCGAAAAAGTGCTGCACCCTATTGATCAGCATCAACTAATGAGACGTTATAGCCATGTCCGTCTGTCTGGCTGGCTGTGTGTCGAAATAGGTGCCGTGACATAATCCCCACGGACATAATCCCCATTCACGATATGGGGATTATGTCCGCAAGTTATTCGGACATAGTCCCCATTTTTTCAATGGGGATTATGTCCGCAAGTGTTTCGGACATAATCCCCAGGAAAAAACGGACATAGTCCCCATAACGATATTTTGTTATTGACAACAAAAGCAGCTCAGGATTTACAACTCCCAAAAATTCCACAGTAATTTTACATAAGGGTAGGGGTAATTGGGCGGCCTGCGGCCGCAGCTCAGGATTTAAAACTCCCAAAAATCCAACACCGGCTTCGCGGCGGCCTTCGGCCGCGGATCAGTCTATAACATCCAACACTATATAAATTTTTTAAATGGATTATTGCAAAAATTTTGTTCAATCTTAATTAAATTTTTCGGACATAACCCCCATTGGGATTATGTCCGAAAAATTTGCGGACATAACCCCCATGGCCAAAATGGGGATTATGACCGAAAAATTTTCGGACATAATCCCCATTTACGAAATGGGGATTATGTCCGTTGGGATTATGTCCGGTAACCGTCGAAATACATTTTTTGAGAAAACTAAGCAAGATAATTTAATGAAATTTAGTACACTACCTCCGTCGTCAAAGTAAGCTCGTGGGATTGAAAATTAGCAAAATCGGTCATCGGACACGCCTACCGCTCATACAAAAAATATCTTCAAAATGCAACTTTAGGAGTATTTTCCACGATAATGTAACCAAAATACCTATAAATACTACGAATTGTAAGCGCAGGCTCTAAAATAATACTGGGCAAATTCAAACAAGAGGACGTGGCACCTTTCATATAAGCAAAAGCTACAAAACGCTATACTGAGGGTGTTTTTTGAGATAATTCCACCAAATTTCACTCAAATACTAAGAACTATAAGTGCAAGCTTTGAGCAAAAACTGGATGAATTCAGAAAAGAATGCGTGGCACCTCCCATACGGAGAAAAATACGTATAATAATTTTTACTATATTGGCTAGTCGAAAAATTAAAGTAATCAACACTAAATTTCAAGTATAAATTACCTTACGTATGAACTATTTGATGGGTCCGTAAAGTCATATCTACAAATAAAATGTAGTTAAAGAATAAAGGAATATTTACTACAAATTTCCTACATTTGACTATATGTAAGGTAATTTGCACTTTCAGAAAAAAAATGTGTGGTCAATTTGAATTTATAATTCTAGTCAAAATAACTTCAATTTTTTCACGCACAAAAATGAATATCATAATTTTCACCTTACGCGAGTAAGGTAAGTACCACCAAAATATAGAGTCATTTTGACTTTTATAATTTTAGTATCAATTTATATTTTTGGACAGACATATACAAATTTTTTTGCTTCTACATCATATGCGGAAGCAGCACAGTGGATATGTATCTGACTACCATTCCGAAGGGCCAAGGTTCGTATCCCGGCGCCGGTCGTCAGTTCATTTTTTTTTTTTTTTGTTGTTTGAACTATACAGTAAGGTAAATATCACGCCAATTTTTTCATTAAAATTACTAGACTGTGAGGTCATTCGAACAATCTGAATTGACTAAAACAGTAAGGTAAATCTTACTTCGGTGTAAAGTTGTCACTATTCTGACTTGAAAATCTGGTAAAATTTATGAGAAATAAAGTAGCAGGTACTATTTTTTTTCTCCGTGCATATAAGCAAAATTTTCCAAATACTGCAGTGTATGGTATTAAATGTTTAACCAGGCCAAAGGTAACACCCTTACTAGTTGTTTTTCTCTTTGTGCCTTGTTCTCTTTTCAGCTCTGTATGACAGTTTATTTCTTTGTTGTTTACATTGAAAAATTTGTATTTTATTTTGGCAGGCTTAAGGGCAACATATTAAAATAATTTAAACTCTGTGCACATTTACACATAAATACCTTTCTAATGATGTATAATTCAAAGTCGTTCTCCATTTCTAACACATTTAAAAAAGGAGGACAAATTTTGTCTTGCGTATTGATGTACAGAAAAGTTAATGAATAAAATTAACTTCACGTTCTTTATGTTTTTGGCAAATGAAATATGTTAGATGTCAATGCATTTTGATCTTGGATGGTAAGTAGGTCATTCAGCTAATTGCTTATATTTTTCATCCATAAAGCTTCTTGAGTAGCTGATGAAAAAGCAATTTATTCAGCTTCAGTTGATGAGAAGGCCACAGTTGGTTCTGATAACATGATATTTTACCACTTAAGAAAGTATATCTAGTAATGAATCTCCTTTCATCGTTATCTGCTGCGAAGTCTGAATCGGATCCATAGTTTTTGCAACATTTAAAAAAGATCTTTTCAATGTAGTTTTCTTGGATGATTTGAATTTTGTCGCTTTCCGTTTTTGAATTTTCATACCAAAGCAAAATTTAACTTTACTGTCATACTGAAATTGGAGCGTTAGTCAATCGTCAACGTGGGACAATTTCCCTACCATACCTGTTTAAAACCCCCGATGGGTTTTGCAAAGTTAGCTGCATAACGTATTTTATCGGAAAAAAAGAGCTCAAGATATTATTTAAAATAATTCTGACGGAATAATCGAAATACTTTATGGAAAAAAGTTAAATGATTTTTTGCAACTTTTAATACATAAGGGTGGCAAATTAGGATAAAACTGAGATCTGGTTGGTCAGTACTAGAACAAGGCGCTTGATGTCAAATACCTCTGGTGCAAAAAGAGAGGTCTCCTCGAAAAATTTTGCTTTTTTTCAAATTGCTTTACAAAATTGCTTCGGATTCGTGGGTGTACGATGGACTTTTTTATGATACCATGTCCATATAATGACAGATTGAAGAGCAGAATTTTTGCTTTATTTCTCCTAAATTCTGGATATACCAAATATTAGCAAATAAGAGCTAAGTTCAATGTGAAACAGAAAATAAGATGCTTATTGCAAGCAGCATACTTGCCCTACTAAGCTGCAATGGCCACAACATCAGTAGATATCAACAACACAAGATAACAACAATTGCCAGAAGCAGGAGCAGCAGCATAAACAAAAGCATAACGATAGCAAAAACAACTACAACATAAATATATGAAGTGCACAATTACAACATGTTGCCACTGTTAGTTTATGTGTTGCTGGTTTGCTGGTGCTATTGCAGCCATTAAACAGCAGCGATATGATGTTGCACGCTTTGTTGCACAAATACTGCGCGCGGCACACAACTATCATTAGAAAGAGTTGGTTTTTTGCAGAGTGTGCGCGCGTGAACGAGTTGGAAAATGCACATTTTATGAAGCGAACGCGTTGCTCGTTAGTCGAAGCAACTAGCAGCAGCAACATTAGAATAAAAACGTCATAGCAGTCTGGCGTTGCCATATTTTATAGTCACACACACAAATACATGCATCCTAGTAAATGTGGTGCAGAGAGTGTCGTTGCAATTGAAACGACGCTAGGTGGCGCTCTCAAACGTTGCTTTGGACTTCCGCATAAACTACTAAGTTACATATTTGCAGCAAAACAACTAGGGTAAAGGCGCAAGCAACTTATATGATGAAAAGTCATGTTTAGGAATATGTATAAAAATATAAAAAATCTCATGAGATCAAAATATCATACGATAATGAATTTCTGAGATCAAACTTGTACGTATTGAATTACAAAAGAAGTATTAAATACAGAATTAAGTCTGCTTGAATAAAAAACTCATGAGAGTAAAAATCTTGAAATTTTAAAGTACATATTTATGTGAATGTCTCATGGATAAAGTCCCATGCGATAAAAATTTTATGAGACAAAAGTATTATGAGATAAAAAATTTTACGGTTTTTATATTAAAGTCTCATGGATAAAATCTCATGGGATAGAAAATTGCTGAAACATAAGTATCATGGGACAAAAATTTGATTAGACAAAATTATCATGAGATAAAAATCTTTTTAGATCACGTTTCCACAAAATGCAATATAAGTTAATAGAACTAAATTCAAAATCATGCCTCCTGGGTACAAATCTCACGAGAGTAAAAATCGTAAGATTTTAAGGTACACATTAATATGAAAGTCTATTGGACAGAGTCTCATGTGATTAAAATTTGATGAGACAAAAGTATCATGGAATAAAAAGTTGATGAGACAAATGTATAATGAAATAAAAGTTTTCTGAGGTCATGCTTCCACAAAATGCAATAAAAATTAATTAAACTTAATTCAAAACCATGTCTCCTGGGGATATAAATCTCACGGAGTAAAAATCTTCAGGTATTTAAATGAAAGTCTCTTGTGATAGAAATTTTATGAAAAGAAAATCTCATGAGATATGAACCTCTTGCGATTGAACTTTTGCAAAATGCATATCAAATCCATCTATGGTGTTCTCTTTTTATGCCCTACATGTAGGGAAAGAAATTAGAGAACCCAAAAAATCGTGGAAAGAGATAAAGGCATCGGAAAGTGTCATTGAAGCCTCAAATTGTTGCAGAAATATAAGTTTACATGACAATAAAATGTACATTTTGCCTATAAATTGTAACTTTCTGAGTTTCAATAAAGATAGTTAAAATTTTAGTAGAAAAAAAAAAAAAAAAAACAAAGAAAGGAAGCAATAAAATAAAAAAGCAACAAAGAAAAAAAAAAATGTAAACAAATAAACAACAAAACGAACAACTCGTTGACAATTTAAAATGCCACGCATGTTGTTGCCTGCTGTGTTGTACTCTGTTTTTAACTCTATCGGTATTTATGGTATATATGTAGCAGTGTGCCACACCTTTTGCCCACTTCTGGCGTTTCGCTGCACTTAAAGGTAGCTTTGTATGACTTTATTGTTACTGCATCCAGCAACTGTTGCTGCTTCATGCGCTGCAATAATTTTTCCACTTCCCGTACGCATAACAATCGTAAATCATTTGTCGTGCTCTACATTTACTTCCCACCTTGCGGAGTCTTCACATAAAAACATACATATATATGGATGTATGGATGTATGTATGTGTGTCTGCTTATGTGACAATATTTGCACTACATATGTGTCCGTGTGCTGTGTTGATTTATTGTCTTGATTTTTGTCGTTACAATCGTATTTTTATTTTTTATTAAAGTTTATTTCTTATGGAACAAAATTACATCAAAATTAAAGTGTAATATACGTACATTACAAGAAAAGTTTATTAAATGCAAAATTCTGTCCGTTGATATACAAATCTCATGAGAGTAAAGTATTAAGGTTCTGTCAAAGTTATACAAAAATATCATGCATTAAAAATTTCATTGGATAAAAATCTCATGACATTGAAATTTTTTGAGATAAATATATAATGCGATAATAATCTTCCGCGCTGAAATTCCTTTAATTGCTTTGCAAGTGAAGTGTATTAAATGTAAAATCATGTCTGCTGAAATAAATATCACACGAGAGCAAAAATATTGAGATTTCGATTTACATATTTTTATATAAAAATTTCATGTGATAAAAATTTCATGGGATAAGAATATCATGAGATAAAAATTTAGTAAGATAAAAGTATCATGAAACTTAAATCTTCTGAGATAAAATTTTTCTGAGGTCAAATTTCCGCGAGATGTAGTGAAGTCAATTAAATGCAAAATCTCCTATGAAGGAAAATCTCAGAGTAAAAATATAGAGATTTTGTTGAACATCATGGAATAAAAATCTCATGTGATACGAATCTTCTGAAACACCATTCTTACGAAAGTAAAATTCTAAAGATTTTTTTGAATTGACATTAAAAGATTTCATGGGATCAAATGCTCATAAGATAAAAATTTGATGTAAGAAAAGTATCATGTAATAGAAATCTTCTGTCTGCTAAATTTCAAATCTCACGAGAGCAAAAATATTGAAATACAAATCTCATGAGATCAAAATATTAAGGTTTTGTTAAAGTTACACAAAAATATCATGCGATAAAAATTTTATCAGATAAAAATCTCATGACATAAAAATTTCATGAAATAAATATGTCATGCGATAATGATTTCTGAGCTAAAATTCCTTTAACTGCTTTGCAAGTGAAGTGTATTAAATATTAAATCATATCTGCTAAAATACAAATCATACGTGAGCAAAAATATTGAGATTTCGATTTACATAGTTTTATATGAAAATTTTATGAGAACAAAATTTTATGGGATACAAATATCATGATTTAAAAATTTAATGTATCTTCTGAGACAAAATTTTCCTGAAGTTAATGAAGTGAAGTGAATTAAATGTAAAATTATGTCTCCAAAGAAGGAAAATCTCAGAAGAGTAAAACTATAAAGATTTTAGTGAGTATCATGGGATAAAAATCTCATGAGATACGAATCTTCTGAGCCACAAATCTCACAAGAGTAAAAATATAAAGATTTTTGTGAATTGACATTTAAATATTATTCGATAGAAATTTCATGGGATATATTTCTCATAAGATAAAAATTTGATGTAAGAAAATCATCGTAAAATAGAAATCTTCTGAGATAAGTTTCTACGAATTTTATTACAAGTGAAGTGAAAAATCAGTGCTGCTTTGATATGAATCTCACGAGAATAAAAATCTTGCGATTTTGTTATACTAAAATAAATAAATGTTTGTATTAAAAATTAGCAAAAATTTCATGGAATAAAAATGTCATAAGATAAAAATTTTATGAGATAAAAGTTTCATGAAGCAATAATGTTCTAAGGAATAATTTTTCTGAGATGAGTAAAAATCTTGATATTTTGATGTATTTGTATGAAAATCTCAAGTGATAAAAATTCCATGAGACGAAAATCTAATGATATAAGAATCTTTTGAGACCAAACTTCCACGTAATGCTTATCCAATTCATTAGTATTGAACAAAAACGGCTCGAGATAGCAGAGTTCGACTATGAGAAACAGCTGTAATCATTGTTTTTGCCTGAGGCAAAAATAGGCATCAGTGGTGTTAGTTTTTATTTATTTTAAGTTGTTAAATGTTAGCATGTAGTTTAATGTCTAATTGAGGCTAATTTTATTTAATTTTCTTGCATTTGTAGCCATTAGTTAAATAATTATGTAGTTCCTTAGGTTATCACTGTCTAGCCGGAGGAGGTACTCCTATTAATACGGAGCTATTATGTTTTATGCACCGCATAAATAGGAATCTTTTTGGTGTCTTAAAGGTGTTGGTTTTTTTCAGTCTATTATATTTTTATGCCCTTTCACTAATTTGATCGGAAAATTCATTTCTTTATCAGTAAAATTTACAGCACCTGCATTTTTCATCGTTTTTGATATTTGCTTTACCAACCACAAACAACCAGAAGCAAGAACATATATTTTGACAAAATCCACAAATTAAGCCGTGCTGCCATAGTTTTCTCTTGTTCATTATTGTTTCAGTTAATCAAAAAACTATGAATTTGAAAAATTAGTTAAACTCTTGTCACAATTTTAGTTAACTAATTGGTTACATAATCTCTGTGAACTTGCGCCTGAATGAGATGTATTAAGTTGATAATCGGTTGGCAACTGTGCACAAGTTCTGATTTTTGAGCAAAAACTAACACTACTCCTCACCGGACTAAGTATCAGTACTGATGGTCCAATGATGTGGAGGTTTTTGCTATCAAATTACAGTTCACTTAAAATCGACCAAACTATTGTTAAGTTTTCTGAAGCTTTCTAATGGAATAGCCCCGGGATTGGTATCCTTCGGTTCTATAATATTGGGTTATGAAAAGACTCTCGGATAATGTGGCCCAACCTTAAATAAAGTCAGAGCAAATTTTCATAATTGATGTAGTAAGGAAAGAAAAATAAATATATGAAATGTAAGAGGTGTGTCAAAACATTTTGTTTCAATTTTCTCAACACATCTCCACTAACAAATTTCGGGTTTAATAAAATTATTCTGTACATTTTTCTACTTTATCGTATTTTTCAGAGTTTTCTACATTTCTTTTCTTGCTCGAAATTTTTCTAATTCCACCATTTTTTTAGTTATTCTTCACTTTTATGCATTTTAATACAATTGCCATATCTGTGATTTTTTTCCCATAAGAATTTTTAATTAAAAAATGCTCCAGATAATATTTTAATTTGAAAAGGATGCAAAAAATGTATAAGTAAGAATTTAACTTTGGATTGCTCAACCCCAGCATCTTCAATAAAATGTAACTGGCAGAATTAAGGACAACGACCGAGTTAACCAACAACCAACCAATCCAGCATCTTATCCAATATCACTCCACTTCGCGCCGTCAACGTGATTATTACAACTTACGCTTATCAACACAACAACGATCATATTTTCTCCATTGCTGATACAAGATACATGGAGTATTTCAACGCATTGATTACCATGCATTATCTGCACTCACCACCGCCTCCTCCACGCATCTTGAAGGATATATGAACTTTGTCGCAAATATACAAGCAAACTGGCAGCATTGCACTGTCGTCGTCGTAGTCGTCGTCATTGATAAACAAAATATGATATGATAGGATACGATGGTTTTGTGTCCTCAAGGAGTGTTCGCTTGCCCATATAATTTGTTGTTGCCATCACCACTTCCACCACCACTATGTTGTACATTACTTGTGTTGTTGTTGTTGTTGTTGTTGTTGTCTTTGCGAGTACGCTTAAATTACAAGCTCAAGACAATATAAACTCTGATGCGAAAGGGACTCGTTCAATCTTGTCCATTTGTGCGTTTGTAAGCGCCTGGCTATGCAACTTGGTAATTTCAGTGCATGAGTGGTTAATTTATGGCACCAACCACCAGCAACAAAAACAACAACAACAAAATAACCAACATAACAAACAAGCAACGCAACATGACGACAGCTTTTGTCCTGGAGCAGTAAGAGCAGCAGCATCAGTATCGTAGTCGTTATTGTCTTTTGGCGTCCTTCAGCATCCTTTCACATCGATTTAATATTAATTCTTTTTAAGTACAGTGGGGAAAGATAATATAATAATAAGATATTAAATCAACAAAAAAACTTGTTATTTTAAAAACTTAGCTTGTTATTTTGACAATAAAGTTTGTTGATTAAACTATGAAGTTGTTATTTTGACAATGAAGCTTGTTAAAGGCGAAGCTTTCTAATTTAATGTAAACGTTAGTAATTTCAACAAAAAAGCTTGTGAGTTTAACGTAGAAGATTTTTATTTCAACAATGTTACTTTTTATTTTAACGACGAAACTTGTTATTTTATCGATAAAGCGTGTAATTTTGACAATGAAGCTTGTTAATTTAGCGATGAAGTATTTTGACTATTGAATTCGATATTTTGACAATAAATCCTGCTTATTTATAGAAGAAGTTTGTTATTTGAAGAATAAAGCATATTACCTTAAAGATTTGGCTTGTTATTTCGACAATAAAGCTTATTATTTTAACTTTAGAACTTGTTAATTTAACAATTAAATTTGTTATTTTGGCAATATCTACGATGCTTATGATATGAACAATGCATTTCTTTGAATAAACTCAATGTGACCCTGTGATTTCCTTTACAAAAAATATTATTAATTTACGCCACTGTTTTCAGTAATTGTTTTTGTATGCACACACAACCAAAGTTTGCAATTAATTCCGTTGTAAATTTGTGTGCAGTACGCGCGCATTGTCCTCCATTGTTTGTTTTCTCTACTGTTTATTTTAGAGTGTTGGTGGTACTTAACACAAAGAACCTGATTATCCTTGAACCATGGTTTATGGACTTTTTTGTTTTTTGGTGATTTTGTTGTATTTTGTTTTAGTCCTTTTTTTTCCAAAAAATTCAATGTAAATTCATTATATTTAGAGGACTTCTTTTTTCGGAGTAACACAAAGCAAGCTCCTCTGTGAAAACACTAAACAAAAGCGAGGCGTTTCCAATGTCATATTGTAATTATGAATATTATTTTTTTAAATCAATGTATTTTGCTTTAGTATTTTTGCAGAAGTACAATCTCTATGATTGAAGAAATGTATTAGCTAGACAGTTAATAAATTAAAATTTATAGGATTCATTTGACTATCAAGCTGAAATTCAGACTGATCACTTTTGCAGTGAAATACATACTTTTTGTAAAAAAAATTTAAGTTTGAAGGAAAATTTAACTAAGAGGAATTTATCAATACAAAAATAGAAACTTAATAACTTTTGTTGATCACCAGCAATTTTGCGGAACATAGACAGTCCAGCTTGTCTGCTGAAAAATACAATTCTATATAAAGTCAGTAGTTCACCTCTACCTATTAACATTCGACTTGCTTATGTTATTTTTTTAGGGTAGAACTTAGTGTCTGGTCCTATATTCGCTCTCATGACAGAAATAACAGCAGCAAGTACTAACCAAATAGCTCATGCCGAACGAAAATCTTTCTAATTATGGTCAATCAGAAATTGGAGATTATTGTTCAGAAATAGGCTTTTGCATAGTCATTGAAAAAATGGTCATGAACTCAAAAATTTTGAACACGATATTTTGGTGAGAAACGATTAGCAAGTCAACAGTTCTTAAGATCCATAATCAAAATGTTGTGGACTTACTCCATCTCAAAGGCCAACTTTCAGCTAAAATACAACCAAGTACAGTAGACACCGCTTAATTGACTTCATGAAAAATGCAAACTTTTCGGTTCAGTTAACCGGGGAATCAATTAAGCGGGGCCCGGTTAATTGATCCGACTGATCAATTAAAAGAATCCCGGATAATTGATCGAGTAAGTCAATTAAACATAGAAAAAATTAGCATTCGGCAATTTTAGTTTCAATTTAATGGTTTTATATGTGATCAAAGCCTTAAGAATTTCTTTAAGTGATAAGCTCCATAAGGAGATATCAAATGTGTTTGTATATTGTACATTAAAAAGTGCATTAGGTACATAAAAGCAACTTCAATTCACCTTATAATAAAATAATGAAAATTAATACAAAATTCGGATATGTGCGTAGTTAAGTAGTAGACTTAGAGCTGAGCATATAAATTTGGAAAAACTAGGTGTAATAGATATGTATATGGGAATCGATAGATTAGGATATGTTTACTACGAGTCCATCAGTCTGCCGTGCTGAATCGGATGCCTAAGTACATGACCGGCCTGAAATGGTTGCGAAAATCAGTTTTTTTTTTTGCAAATATCTCGCTAACGGCTACTTCTATAGAAAAATATTGGGACAATTTTGTAATTGTGTGCGTATAAAAATTTATTGAGGGTCAAATTTTTAAATTTTTTTATAATTTCTAGTGGCATTAGATTTTGACTATTTAAAACCTTTAACGCCATCTGCTTTTCTGGATATAGTATGGTCTATAACTTAATTCGTGCGGTTTTTTTTTTTCAAAATTTGAATGTTTATTTAAGAAAAACGTACAACAGTATAATTCAAAATATTGTCCATCATTAGCCACTACTTTTTTCCATCTTTCTGGTAACATATGGATTCCGCGCCAAAAGAACTGCTCCGGTTTTGAGGCCAAAAATGAATCAAGCCAATTTGTGATACCCTGTTCTGAAGTGAAGCTTATCGCGGTGAGAGCTTTTTGCATAGACCGAAATAAGTGATAATCGGACGATGTAAGGTCCGGGCTATAAAGCGGGTGAGCCAAACTTCCTCTCCAATATTTTCCAAATAGTTTTTGACCGGTCTTCCAACATGTGGCCGAGCGTTGTCATGTTGAAAAATTATGACTTCGTGTCTGGTCGCATATTCCGGTAGTTTCTCGGCTATGACTGTATTTAAACGGATCAATTGTGTTCGATAGAGGTCACCTGTGAGCATTACAGCACCATGGATATTTGCCTTTGGCTGCGAAGGTCCTGTTTGTCCGGGCTTCACATATGAATGTTTGCGTTTCGGGTTGTCGTAATGGATCCATTTTTCATCCCCAGTCACGATCCGAAGCAAAAATGACTTCCGGCAACAGTTTTCTTCATATTAAAGTAATGAAGAAGAACTCCCCGCAAAAACACTTTTTCAGGCGCAAAGTTCGACATATTTGAGTGGAAAAAAAAAAATATTGTTGTTTACGCTTCAAATGAATGACATATACTAAAACAGACACAAAATGACAGTAGCTTTCGGAATATTGAAACGATGGAATAATAATCAAGTAACGCCATCTCTTAGCAAACCGCACGAATTAAGTTATAGACCAAAGCTCAATCCATTTTCGTCGGCGTTTAAAATATCAGTTTGATCAAAACCCTTTAATAATCCGGGAAGAACTAAGTTATTGAAATCATTTGCACCTTTTGCGTTTTCTGAAGATTTTTCTCCATGGACTTTACAAAAGACGACACCTTAGCGGTTTTGCCTATGCCATAGCTAGTTTGTAGGATTAAAATTTTTATTGAGATGTATTGAAAACTGTTAAGATTTTTCCGTCGTTATATTTTTTATTCTTTTGATATAGTTGATCTTTAAAAAGGGGTATTTTACATGTATTTTTCATTTGGAAACCATTTTCTTCCAATCAATTAACCGGGAAAACCAGTTAAGCGGGAATCAGTTAACAGGGGATTTAGGTTCCTTTTTCAATTAAAAGGGGGTCAATTAAGCGGAGTCTACTGTATCTATAGCAAATAAGGTCAAAACTACGCAAGAGGAGATGCACACTCCAGAAACCATACATCGAAGTTTACTTTCGAGCACCTTAGTGAAGTCTGCAGGTCGAAAGAACGATGTCAGGCCACAACTTCACCTGGAAAAAGTAACTTAAGTAGGAAAGAAATCGAAGAATAATTGGAGAAGGAATCCCATAAAACAAGAAATTAATAGGGTGAAATCAAAGTTTTTGCAAAGGATTGCATTTGATAGACCTTTAGACCTTGGCTCTCCCAAGAAACTTTCTTATTTAACTCTTTCAATACTTATTTTTTTTTTTTTTTAGAGATACAAATTGTATTTTGATGTGGAAAAGGGTCACTAGGACAAGAAATATGTACTCTGATACGGATGTCACATCAGTATTTGTTCGTGGAAATATATGTCCCAATAGTAAAGGTACTAACCATACAGCTTGGACACATAAGTCCCAATAGTAAAGTTGTGTACGTTATTATGGTGCGCTTAGTAACATTACTATTGGGATATATATATCCAAGTAGTTTATTATTATGATCCATATAAGACCCATATAAGAAATAATGAAACCAAAACATGGGAAAACTATCACATTGAATGCTAAAAACTGATGTGTTGAAAATATGTAGCAATTGATATGAATAATTTTGTTAAATAAAAGAGAACACGCAATGGGACACATATCTCCCCTCAGTGTTGAAAGGGTTAGGTGATAATTTTTTTCTTATTTACTGCGATATTAATGGAACAAGAATTTGACTTAATTATGGAAAACAATACTTCACAAGTGTTGGACTTTTTCTGCCTATAATATTTTAAAGACATTTCCTGTAACTTTTAGCAAAATTTCGTCCATACTGTTTTTTAGATATTCGATAGTTCTTGGCTTATTAAGATACATATAGCAGTGTTCCAAAAAAAAAAAAAAAAAAAAATAAAATAAACAGTTGAAAGTGGTTAAATTCGATGAATGATATATTTGCCAAAGATGTTCCGTGTAAGAAACATTATGAGTCCATCCCATAGGAACCATAATCGTGAATCGTTTTTCATAGCTGGCCTCAAAAAGTATTCCAACACCATTGACTGAAACAGTGTCACATTGTTCATTTACAAAAAAATATGAGCTAATGATTCTTTCGGACGATACACTTCATCAAACATTACTCTTAAGTAGGAGTAATTTTGCTGATAAACTGTTCTTAGAAACTCCGTTGGCACTCTAAGTCAAAACGATGGCTAGTTGATTTGAAAAATAAAGCTAAACGATTTGGGTTGGGTTTTCACCGTTCCACCGATTTTGCGCATACAACATCGATTGTTGTTTTCTGACACAGCAGGTACATTAATATTGGACGTCTCGTACATCCAAGTTCGATTTGAAAAACCGGCAAAATACGGTGCTCTGGATGGCGCTAGATCACAAAAAAGTCGAAATAACTTAATCGATATACGGCTGTTGAGATGCTCCAAGTCAAAAGTTCATGATATATTTTTCAAGTCAAAAACTCTCAAATGACAAAACAATCTGAGCTCGTATGCCATTGAAAACGTTTTACTTATGTCAGATGATAATATTTTTGAGTTTTTGAATAGTTGCTGCTATATGTTAAGACATAACAAGTACCCTATGTGAAATCCTCTAGGTAACATAAAACACTGCTAAAAACATCGTAGAAACGATCGAAGAAGAAGTTTTGAGATGGTCTTTGGGAAACAAAGTGTATGTAATAAACCAATGTAAGAACACTACTTCATATAATTTTACCATACAAGTGTTGAAATATATCAGTCTTTTCGCGTATAAGTACAAGAGCACTCCAACAAAGCTGACATTTTCTTTTGAAATTGGCCAAAATATGTACCAAAACTCTGCTCATTGTTCAGCATTTACTTTCTAAAAGTATTTTTACATAGCAAGGCTATGGTAGAAGAAGCAAAAAGGAAAACCTTCGACCAAGATAAAAGATAAAGGAACTTAAAGCAGAAACAAAAAACAAAAAACCAAAAAACTCCAGAACAAAAAAGAAACTACAAAATGCAAATAAAATAAAATAAAATTAACACAAATGAAATGCAAGGCACTGAAGCGACAAGTCCTGCAATGAGGGCTACAACAAAAAACTAAACACACGTCAAAGAAGTGTACGAGCTAGAGTGTAAAGCTTGAAATAACATACACATTTTTAGAGTACAAAAGTCCCTGGAGAACTAACTACACACAACTATGTACTTAAAAGACCGATTG
Source organism: Calliopum simillimum (assembly GCA_951812925.1). NCBI lineage: Eukaryota > Metazoa > Arthropoda > Insecta > Diptera > Lauxaniidae > Calliopum > Calliopum simillimum. The sequence goes on from OX638371.1 coordinate 27,760,510, forward strand.
CGTATAAAACTGCAAACATCATCAACATCAAGGATAATTTCCAGTGAAGCCATAGTTGGCTCACATATACTTAAGTATGTACGTACGACAAGCAGAGTACAAAAGTTTGATACTTTGAAAAATTTCAATGACATTATAATGACAACAACAACAACAAAAACAACAATAATAATAAAAAAATACACAACAATTGTACTCAAATACAATTGACAATGAAACTGAAAATGAAAACAAGCGCCGTAGGATTTCAAAACTTCATATATCCCCCACTCTTATTACTCAGAGTCAGTCATTCATTCATTCATTGTTGGCTGCACTTCATACCTTGCCATGCCATCATGCAGTCAGTAGGTAGTGTGTGTGACAGCAAATGCTGGGTCTTTTTCTATAAATTTTCATAGTAATTCCCTTGAGGGCTCTGGCTCTGCTGCTCGTTTGTCTATAAGTTGCAAAATTCCAATTGACTAACTTTGATTATAAGAGTTAAAATAGAGAGAGAGAGAGAGTGAGATAGAGAGAAAGCGAGATAGAGTGAGGGGTATATGATGAGCTGAAGTGTGTAGTACAGTATGATTTTTGGGTACTTGTCGCAGTCACGTTTGGTTTTGTTACTGTTTTTGTTGTTTTTTTTTGTCATGTATTGCCAAAGGTCAGGACTCATTTTGTGTTGTACGCCAGTAAAAGGCATAGCTCGTTTAAAGGTGGATCTGAATTTTTTGAATTTGAAGAATGTTAGTTTTTCTTCATTTCACACTATTTTCATGAAAGTGTAATGCCCCGGTTTAACTCAAAAAATGTTGGAATTGATGGGGCATCCAAGTTTGAATCCGTTCTGAATGAAAACATTTTCATGTGATATCTATAGAAGAAAATTAAGCACCCTGCGCTATGTTAGGTAACGGAACCTTAACGTAACTTTTTGACGCAGATGAATGAGATATGGTACATATTTTGGGTGTGCACAAGATGTCTTATTGGGGTTTCAAAACATTTCATTTCAAGAAACGTTATGTCTTGTACCCATTTTTTATTTGTCAAACACTTCACTTCAGTATCGCATACAAATGTCTTGTCAGTACTTGAATCTGGAAGAAAGAAAAATAAATAATGCACTTACCTGTCTTATTTGATTTGCTTTTGTTCAGTTCAGTACATATTCTGTAGTAGGTAGTGTATACTACTTACTTAAGTGACAAAATAAGTTTATTTTTGTACCTATACAATTTTTCTACTCACAATTATTTGTTTGGAAAGAAACATTTGTTACAGTCAAGTGTATTTTTGACACTAATAAAACTCTTCAATGTAATTCAGTGTCAAAATCATACCAGTTATGAAGATTTGAATCCTAAATTTTTTGGATCAAACATTTCAGTTCTGTTCATATTTCAAAATGTCTTGTGCAAGTTTCTAGTTCATTCGTAAAGAGACAAGCAAAAGAAATCTACTCATAATAAAAGGCGCTGCCACGCCTTAATATAACTAAATTCAACATATCCCAGAAACTTGTTGAATCAGATAGTCAAAATAGTTTATATTTATACAAAAAATGCCTGCATGAATAGTAGTCACCAGAAAAATGGGCGATGCCACGCCCCTATAAGAGGAAAACCAACATATTTCTGAATTTGTTCCGCACAAATTTATGAAATCCAGGATATGTATGTAAAAATGACTGAAACAAATAATAACGATCAGATAAAAAGGGAGGTGACACGCCTTATTTGTAGCAAAAATTAATACGTCTCCGAAATTAAATGGCACTGTTGCATTTTTGAAATTTCTTTTTCGGATACTTAGTAAAATACCGAAAATTTTTTCAGATTTTTCAATTAAAATGAAAAGCACAAATATTTTGCAAAAATTATACATAATATTTTCTTTAGAACTCTTCTAGCACAATTAAGAAGTCCAATTAGAACTCCTCTACGATAAAATTTTAGTTTTCAGATAATTAGAAAAAACCGAAAATTTTACTGATTTTTCGATTAAAATGAAAAATACAAAAAATATCTCTAGGAATTTCTTTAGAACTCTTTGAGCCCTATTCTGAACTCCAACCAGAACTCCTCAACGGATATTCCTTTTCAAATATTTGTAAGAGACCGAATATTTTTCTGATTTTTCAATTAAAATGAAAAGCACAAATATTTTGCAAAAATTATGCATAATGTTTTCTTTAGAACTCTTCTAGCGCAACCTAGACCTCCAATAAAAACTCCTCTATGATAAAATGTTAATTCTCGGATGCTTAGAAAAAAACCGAAAATTTTTCTGATTTTGCGATTTAAATATAAAGTACGAATATTTCGGAAAAATGTTACTTAGATTTTCTCAACAACTCTTTGAGCACTATCCAGACCTCAGGTCAGAACATTTTTTTTGCAAGAAACTTTTTTATAAAAAATTTTTTTCTTAAAAATCATTTCCCCCAAAAAAATTTAAGAAACCCAAGAACTCTTGCTTGTGAGCTCAAAACTGTTATCAGAACTACTCTACGTGAAAAACACGGTGCTGAGCAAAAAACGGTTCAAATCGAATTTTGTGAAAGAACTCCAGAACTATTCAAAACGGACCCAGAACTCTAAACAAATTTTCGATTATCGAAAATTACGAAGCCAACTTCACATGAGTGAAGTTTTGGTATTTTGTTATTGCAAATAATTAAAAGAGAATATATATAATTAAAGTTCCACTCTAAAAAATAAAGGGTACCCACTATGCATATTTTTTTTTTTTTTTTGTTTTGCTTTGTCGTATACCCTTATATTTGTTATTATTGTAAATCCGTGCCAAAAATGCTAGGTAATTAAATGGGCCTCGGGTGCAATGTCCTGGAAACGTTATTTATTTCGACGACGAGCTCGTTGTGTATGCAAAAATTCAGCTCTAGCGCGACAGCAATTTTCCACTCCAGTTGTTTTAAAGTCGCATTCATGGGGGAGAATGTTCTATAGCGCGTCAGTTTTTGGCTTTTCTTTTTTGTACTCTAAGCGTTAGTTGATGTCCTTAATTAAATCAGAAATAGATGATATTAATTATAGGAACTTAAAGTAGCCTTGAGTGAGAAGAAAAAAATATATAAATTTGCTTTCAATTGCACTGGAAGATTTCCAAAAATTAAAAAAATAAAATAAATTAAACTTTCTTTCAAATTCTTTTTATTGTTAGATGAAAAGTAGGGGCCATTTATTAAAGGCTTAGCGCCATGTTGACTTTTTAATTCAAGAATATAATCACAATATTTCTGTAAGATTATTGAAGATTTTTTGTCCCGGAGCTCTGTACATATTTATCAAATATCATTCATCTGCTTTAAATATTTTCAGAGATATGATGAAGTGATTTTTATGGCGGCGTGGTACCTCAATACATATTATTTGTCTTAGTGCTTTTTACATATGTACCAAATCTCATCAATGTACATTAAATAGTTTCAGAGATATGATGATTTAATTTTTGGTTCATGGTTAACATTTCCGTGGAAATACCCATATATGCTATCGCAAGTCAACTTTAGTTGCATATTGCATTTCTTAATATTTCTATTTCGTGCAAATAATGTCGCACGATATTTTGTTTCATGAGATTCTTATATCATGAGATTTTTTTTTTTCCAAAGATTTTTAGCACATTTTACTCTTCCCAATGAAATTTTTTATCTCATAAAATTTTTAACATATCCAAATGAATTAAGTTGCATATTACATTTAAATTTCTATTGCGTGCAATTTGTTTTGTATGATATTTAGTTTCATGAGATTTGTAGGTCATGAGATTTTTGTTCCTTTAATTTTTTCTACCTTCAGATTATATAACAATTTATTTTTGACTTAAATGATTTTTGTCTCATGAGATTTTTGACTTATGTAAGAGACTTAAGTTGCAAATAACATTTCATTCTATTTCGTGCAACCAAGCATATTTTGCATATCGACTTTATAGCACAATACATTTCATTAGATTTCTATTTCTTGATATTATCGCATGATTTTTATGTCACGAGATTTTCCTATTGTAAGATTTTAATACAATTTATTTTTTCCCCAAGAAATTTTTTGTCTCAAGAGATTTATAACTTATCCAAGAGACTTAATTTATATACTACATTTTATTAGATTTCTATTTCCTGCAATTGGTTTTGCATGACATTTTGTGTCATGAGATTTTTTATCATGAGATCTTTGTTCCTTTAATTTTTTTTGCCCACAGATTATATAAAAATTTATTTTTGACTTTTAAGATTATTGTCTCATGAGAATTTATCCACAAGACTTAAGTTATATATCACATTTCATTCTATTTTGTAAGACTAATATTGCAAGATATTTTGTTTCAAGAGATCTGTTGAGATATTATTTTATGAAATTTAAACCTTAAAAAATTTATGCTGTATGACGTTTTTTATCAACTTAATTTTTTAATTCAGGTGATTTTTATTGCATAACAATTGTTTTTCAAGTTATTTTTCAGTCTTGAGATTTTTATATTATGAAATTCTTATTTATTAAGTTTTTATCTCATGAGATTTTTAGATCACATAGTTATTTTATAAATAAGTTTTTATTTCATGAGACATTTAATATATATTTGGATAAGTTTCAAGACATGTAAGCTAAGAATGAAGATTATGCTTTATATACAAACATTTCTGAATTCACTATAAAAAAATTTTTTGGAAAAAAAGGAATCGCCTTGTTTTTAAAATTTAAAAGAATATTCACTAACATACTGCAATTCTTCAACTACATATGCAATGTTGCATCAACACTGCCATGAATTAGGAAAACAAAATGCCCTTAGCCAAACTAGACAACACTCACACCAGCGCAACAACCAACAACACTGTTGCTCATTTGTTGAAAGTCAACTGCGGGCATTGCAATAGCAAAAAGTAGTAGAAAAGTTAGTAAAAAATAAAACAAAAAAATAAAACACTAAAATCATTTTTGAAAACTAAAGGTAAGGAACGAATTCTATTTTGCATAAAATTGCAAGGTGGCAATGTTGCTAAAATGACAAAACATAAAAGTAGCAGCAACAACTTCATGTTGCCAACCACAATTCGAACGAATGCTGTAAAACCTCCGAGCAAGATGAAACATTTTGGATTTGCGTAATTTGCGCTTATTTTGCTTTAAGGTTTTTTCTTCTTTTTGAATAGTGTCTTCTGTACTCACGCCCAAGTGTATGCAATGATACATTTTTTTTTTTACTTTTTACTTCACGCTCTTTGATTTTACACTTACACTTGAGTGGAGTGGGGTGTGTGTGTTTGACTCGTTGTGAGATTAGTATGCGAAAAACTAACCGCAAATAATTTTACGCCATATCGATATTGAAGTATCGATGCTTATAAAGCAAAAAAATTCAAAAAATACTATTAGTAATAGTAACATATTACCAAGGCACTTAGCGACTCAGCCTTTTTAGGGCTTAAAATAAAATTTGGCGAATGACAATTTTGACAACTTCAAATTGCCACGCGATGAAGAATGATTGGCTAGATTGGACCATGATTATGTTCATTTACCATAAATGGTACGGTATGCATTTAAGCTATATTTGTCGTTATATTTTAGTTTCACATGGTTTGTCTTTCAAAATTTTATGTAATCTCAATTTTATTGCATATACAGTGCTGTGCATAACATTTGCAACCAAAAATACTTGAAACTGAATCACCAATTTTCGACCACTAAAACAGATGCAAATAAAATACTTGGCATGAGGTTTTATGTCACTTATATTATTGTTTATAAAACAGAAATAAAAAGTCCATACATCACTAATACAAAACTAAAACTTAAGTGCAATATAAAAATGTATCGGTATTGGCTGTGCAAAACATTTTCAACTATTAATCTAAATTAAAAATGAATAACTAAAAATCAATATTTAATGGAATAACCCTTGATTTTTATAACAGCAGTGCATCTTTTGGCATGGATGTGATAAAACTATTTTCAAATGAGTGCGGAATGTCCTGCAACCGTTTTTTAACTTCACTAAACAACTCATCCTGTTTTTTAAATTTTTGATTGCATAATAAGCAATGCATTTTCGTGACTTGACGATTTGTTTGGGTTTAGATCTGGCAACTCCGCGGGGCATTGAGAAACATCAATATTTTGGCATTTTACCACTTTCGACGTGTGCTTAGGGTTGTTATCATGCAGGAATATACATTTTAGTGTCATTTTCCAGATTGCATGTGGCATCATAGTATTTTGTTGTATGTTTTTATAATCATTAGACTTCATTATGCCTTCAACACTTTGAAGTGGACCGATTCCTTGAGCAGAGAAGCATCAACAGACCATGATACTACAACCTCTATGCTAGACAGTTCCTATTGTATTTTTCGGGCGTAGTCATTCTCTCCTTGGTCTTCTCACAAGACTTTTACCATTTTTTCTGACGAGTCCAAGTTTTATTTATGCGGATTGAGTGGTAACAGTTTTATAAGAAGACCAAGGAGAAAAATGCTAAGCCCAAAATATACAAGAGGAACTGTCTAGCATAGAGGTTGTAGTATCATGGTCTGTTGATGCTTCTCTGCGCAAGGAATCGGTCTAATTCAAAGTGTTGAAGGCATAATGAAGTCTAATGATTATAAAAACATACAACAAAATACTATGATGCCAAATGCAATCTGGAAAATGACACTAAAATGGATATTCCTGCATGATAACAACCGTAAGCACACGTCGAAAGTGGTAAAAGATTGGATAAAATGGCAAAATATTGATGTTCATCAATTCCCCGCGGAGTCGCCAGATCTAAACCCAATCAAATCGTCAAGTCACGAAAATGCATTGCTTATTATGCAATCAAAAATTTAGAAAACAGGATGAGTTGTTTAGTGAAGTTAAAAAACGGTACCAGGACATTCCGCACTCATTTGAAAATAGTTTTGTCACATCCATGCCAAAAAGATGCTCTGCTGTTATAAAAAACAGGGGTTATTCCATTAAACATTGATTTTTTTAGTTATTCATTTTTAATTTAGATTAATAGTTGCAAATGTTTTGCACAGCCAATACCGATACATTTTTATATTGCACTTAAGTTTTAGTTTTGTATTAGTGATGTATGGACTTTTTATTTCTGTTTTATAAACAACAATATAAGTGACATAAAACCTGATACCAAGTATTTTATTTGCATCTGTTTTAGTGGCCGAAAATTGGTGATTCAGTTTCAAGTGTTTTTGATTGCAAATATTATGCACAACACTGTATATATATGGGTAGTTCTTTTTCAAAAAGGCCACCCCCTCTGCCCATTTCAGTTTTGCAAAAAAAAAAATGTTCAAGCATATGAAAAAATCGGAAATTTTCTCAATTTTTTGATGCCGTCTGGCCTTTTTTGAAAAAATAGCTTTCTAACCTCAAAAAACGTGTTTGAAGAGAAAGTGCTACTAAAAAAAAGATAAAAATCGTCGAAAAATGTGTTAAGCTGCTAGGAAATCTCACCAACCGATTTTCTGGGCTGGTTTTTGGCATCTTTGAAGAAGAAACTGTTGTCAGACTATAAATTCAAAATGTCGGATCCAAGATGGCGGACAGTGTGACATCAAAAAATCAATTTCTATTGATGGATTATCACAAAATACGAGATATGGGGTTTTTTGTGGTTGCTAATTACGATTATCGATTTCGATGTTAAATTGAATTGTTAAACGGAATTGGTGCTATGTACCTTCAAAAAAGCAGCATACAAGGCAAGCCTTACAGCAAAACCATCTGAAGCAATATTAACTCCAGAAGCATTATTCAATTGGGCAAAAAAACATTTTAACAACATATCTATTATCTACTTTGATAAAGTATTTCATGAAAAAATGAGACGAAAACTAAACCAAAGATTCCTAAATTGCCAAAGTGTACCTGAAATTTCCAAAAATCATGGTTTTGTAGTTCAGAAAGATGGAAATCTTATAATCAAAAAATTTTCTAATGACATAAAAAAAAATGCAAACCACTGGCCACCAAAATAGAGTGAAAAATAATTTAATAAAAACTTAAAGATTTAAATTATGAAAATGATTACTGTGATTAACCGTAAACCTTGCTTTCTTTCATTCAACATAGAATAGAATAGAAAGAGGTCGGTTAGTGAGATTTCCTTCAATTGTTCCACTTTTTTTTTTAGCGTTTTTTGACTTTTTATTAGTTTTTTCTTTTAACTTACTCTTTTAACACGTGCTTTGAGGTTAGAAAACCATTGTTTTTTTGAAACGGTGAGACAGTATCGGAAAATTTAACATCGAAATCAATAATCGCAACTAGCAACCAAAAAAAACCCCAAATCTCGTATTTTGTGATAATCCATCAATGAAAATTGATTTTTTGATGTCACACTGTCCGCCATCTTGGATCCGCCATTTTGAATTTATAGTCTGACAACAGTTTTTTCTTCAGAGATCCCAAAAACCAGCCCAGAAAATCGGTTGGTGAGATTTCCTAGCAGCATAACACATTTTTCGGCGATTTTTATCTTTTTTTTTTAGTAGCACTTTCTCTTCAAACACGTTTTTTGAGGTTAGAAAGCTATTTTTTCGAAAAAGACCAGACGGCATCAAAAAATTGAGAAAATTTCCGATTTTTTCATATGCTTGAACATTTTTTTTTTTGCAAAACTGAAATGGGCAGAGGGGGTGGCCTTTTTGAAAAAGAACTACCCATATATGTTTTGTTTTGAGCAAAAACTGCTAAACAAAACTATTCTTAAAATCGTTTGCTCAACATTTTTTAATAAGAGTCCGAAAAACAGTGTACTTAAAAAAAAAAAAAAAAAACACAATGAGCCAAAACAACAATAGTCGTTTTCGACTTAGTTGTTGGTGGTGATTTCGAGTTCTGTCTCAGAATGGCTCCATTACGTATGGTTTTTGAGCTATTGTAACCTAAAAGGTCAAAAACATGACTTTTGACGTTATTTAAAGGACGCAAGGAAAGTTACACAGTGTCAAAAGTGGCAGAAACGTGGTTATTTTAACAACGTTGCGATCAAGATTTGGAGCAATCGTACCAATTTTTTACAACGAGCATTGCCAAATGAGTTTCAACTACGTTCGTGAGTGATTAAACAACGAGCGTTGTTAAATAAAATATTTTTTTTTTATTATTTTTTAATCTAATTTTTTCCTGTCAACAGCAATGAAACTGATATTATTTTCTTTTTTAATTTCCAATTTTTGCTTTAAACAAATATTTTTTTGTTTAGTCTTGGGGAGATTTAAGCCTGGAACCTGTCGTCTGATAGATGTGGATGTTAACGAACTTAGCCACTGCCATCATTATTGTGAGGTTGACTAAAAGTCTATTTGTTTTGAAATTAGCTTCTACCACGTTCGTGAGTGTTTTGACTAAGTTTCGTAGCTAATTTGGATTTTACTACAACCAACTTGGTAACCAGCGTTGCTATATAAGTTTCAACCACGATCGTGAATGATTTGGCCACACACCACACAAATATTTGTTAAAACCAAATCAGCAACAAAACGTAGTTAAAACACTCACGAACGTGGTAGAAACTCATTTAGCAACGCAAGTTATACTTTTTTTCTTCACTCTGTGTATGCACAAAAGTCACATCACTAGCGTCATGTCTAATTATGCCGTATCTCTACATGTCTGCATCGTGTGTAGGTGTAAGCCATTTAAAGCTGACCACTACCGGTCTTACCATGTGCAACAAATGTTTCCTATGCATATGCATGCGCTTGTTTTGGTTGGTTGTGCCGCTGCACAAAAGGGTGTCCGTTTTAAATCGCCATGGGTGGTCCATGTTTTTTTTTTGTTTTTGTTTTTACTGTCGCTTAAATTCTGTGGCACTTGACAGTCACAAGGTTTGCAATGGCAAAAACTCGACAGCATCAGCTTAGAACAACTTAACGGCAGCAGTATAACCAGTTGGCATGGCTGGCATTTTTCATTTGGCAACAACACACAGTTTCTCTGTACAAATTCGCTGCTCAAATGTCTAGGTAACTGTGTAGTTTTGGTTTTCTACAGTTTGCATAGAACTTTTGCTTTGGCCAAAGTGTCTCGCAGACATGACCTGAAGGCTTCATCAAAGCAACACTACACTAACAGTCAGTTTGTCAGTTTAATGTAAATAAAAATTTTGCTGAAACATAGAGGTTTTTTTCCAATTTTCTAATAAACTTAAAGCATAAAATTGAAAATATTTATGTCACCAACACACACGTGCACGTATGACACAAAAACAATTATAAAACATTTTATCAAAGGAAACTACAAGAATGTCAAAGGTATACTTCGTTGCAAATTAAAAGGTTCTGCTACTGCCTTCTTGTTCATTATTGAAGCTTTTGTTGTTAAGCTGCTTTTTAGTGGTGTGCCGTTAAAAGCTTTCACGCACCGTATAGTCAGTCGAACCATTAAATGAGTTTAGCCTTGGATATTGCATGAAAATATCAAATCAATTAGTATTTCCACGAAAAGAAAATAAAGATACATTTGATGCGCTACAAAACATTGTAATGGGGAATAAAACAAATCAAAGTCGTCTTTCTGTTCATCAAACATTTAAACAACAGTGGCAGTAGAGAAATCAAGACATTAGAGGCATCAATGGCAACAATCAATACACGTACACACTAAAGCATACATACACATATACACATGCATACTTACACACACATACATACGTAAATGTCTACTAAAAATAATTCCATTAGTTAAATAAATAAACAAAAGCAGGGAAAACGCGCGCACTATGAAGAAAATTGCGCGCCTGTCATGCACAGATTTCGCTGATTTCTAAAGAAACATTGAAGGAAGGCTCTCTGTACAATAGGCAGGCACGGCGCACACATGTACGATATACTATATCAACAAAAATAAACACACATGCAACGTGACACCCTATACACACGCTCGATGCCATGGTAATGTTGTGAGTGTCTGCTTTTCATTCACCTGTGGGATATTGATGCTTTTGTTGCGATGCGCTTCAATTACAGTGGGCTAGAGTGTTTTGTTTTGTGAAGTAAAAATTTGACTATATAAGAGTACATAAAGTTGATCACCGATATTGTTAGAAACGAATTTATCGTGTGTTGCACAATGTTTGTCCAAACTTTTTTGTCGTTCGCACAACTTTGTCTTAATAGATTTCAAGAAATGATTAACCATAGAAAAGTAAAATTGGCTCAGGCGAGTAGGAAACACTGATTTTACATTTTTGTTTCATGTTTGTAGAAAAATTATTGTAAAAAACTAATTTGTAAAAACACTAACTTCAATATTCGCGTTTGTATTTATTTCTAAATGGCAAACTATGATTTATTTGATAGTCCATCGAAAATTCGTATTTGTCCATTATAAAAAAGGAGCGCGTTTGATTGTCCTATTATCATTGACTCACATTCAAGTGATATTCAAAAAGCAAATTCATGTGTGTCCACTAGAAAATGTAACGTGATCTGCAAAAAGCAATATTAAGTTCAAATTTTTTCTAAATGGCAAATTATGATCTATTCGACTGTCCATTGAAAATTCAGATTTGTCCATTAGAAAAAAGTAGCGCGTTTGATTGTCCATACTATTTTCATTCACTCACCATCAGCAGATATTCAATAAGCAATTTTAGGTTCAAATTTATTTCTAAACGGCAAATTATGATCTTTTTGACTGTCCATCGAAAGCTCATGTTTGTCCACTAGAAAAAGTAACGCGATCTGCCAAAAGCAATATTAAGTTCAAATTTTTTCCAAATGGCAAATTATGATCTATTCGACTGTCCATTGAAAGTTCAGATTTGTCCATTAGAAAAAAGTAGCGCGTTTGATTGTCCATACTATTTTCATTCACTCACCATCAACAGATATTCAATAAGCAATTTTAGGTTCAAATTTATTTCTAAATGGCAAATTATAATCTATTTGACTGTCCATCGAAAGCACATGTTTGTCCACTAGAAAAAGTAACGCGATCTGCAAAAAGCAATATTAAGTTCAAATTTTTTCTAAATGGCAAATTATGATCTATTTTTGAGTGTCCATTGAAAGTTCAGATTTGTCCATTAGAAAAAAGTAGCGCGTTGGATTGTCCATACTATTTTCATTCACTCACCATCAACAGATATTCAATAAGCAATTTTAGGTTCAAATTTATTTCTAAATGGCAAATTATGATCTATTTGACTGTCCATCGAAAGCTCATGTTTGTCCACTAGAAAAAGTAACGCGATCTGCAACAAGCAATATTAAGTTCAAATTTTTTCTAAATGGCAAATTATGATCTATTTTTGAGTGTCCATTGAAAGTTCAGATTTGTCCATTAGAAAAAAGTAGCGCGTTTGATTGTACATACTATTTTCATTCACTCACCTTCGAGTGATATTCAAAAAGTAATATTCGGGTTCAAATTTATTTCTAAATGGCAAATAATGATCTATTTGACTGTCCATCGAAAGCTCATATTTGTCCACTAGAGAAAAGTAGCGCATTTTACTGCCCATACTATTTTCATTTACTCACCTTCAAGTGATATTCAAAAAGCAAATTCTGTTTAAAATTTATTTCTAAATATCAAATTATGAGCTATTTGACTGTCCACTAGAAAAAGGTAGCGAGTTTGATTGTTCATACCATTGTCACTCACTCACCTTCAAGAGATATTCAAAAAGCAATATTCACGTTCATATTTATTTCTAAATGACAAGTAATGTTCTATTTGACTGTCCGTCGAAAGCTCATATTTGTCCACTAGAAAAAAGTAGCGCGTTGGATTGTCCATATTATTTTCATTCACACAGCTTCTAGTTATATTCGAAATGAAATATTCAGCTTCAAGTTTTTATCAGAAAAATGCTCAGAATATTGAGTACTTAATTGACCATATTTGCCCAAGCCCAAATTTGTATTGTGTACCAAAATTGAGCTCAAAAGATATTGGAAAGAAAGAGATCAGAAAAAACTATAGATTTTACTTCTGTAATTGTGGTAAAATAACCAATTTATGCTGTATTCGAGTTTTAAACGAACGCTTGTGTTTGTTCAACAAAATAAAGCAGTGCGTTTGATTGTCCAACAATAGTACAGGTTTGTCCATCTTATTTTTGGTAACCTTAATTAATTTGAAAGTTATTTAAAAGAACATTTATTGTCAAAATTTATGTTAGAAAAACATTCAGAATTCCAAAATAGTGAATTTAATTTATTTGTCCAAGTTTTTTCGTTTGCCTAACTTTAGCTCAAGAGATATTCAAAAAAATTATTGTAAGGGTAAACGCCGGGATTACTTCCAATATAGATGTAAAGCTGACCATTTGTACTGTATCCGATTTTCCATGGAATGCATGCGTTTGTCCACCAAAAGAAAGTAGTAAGTTTAGATGTGCCTTTTCCAATCACCATGCTTTAATCGCGAATGATATTCCAAATTTTATTTGAAAAAGAAAAAAAATTCAAAATTTTTAAAATTTCATGTGTGTCCATGCTTTCTTTTTCAGCTAAGTTTAGTTTGGTATTCAAAAAGAATATTAAAGTCCAGATTAACAATGAAAAAATAAATAAATATTAAAATTAAAGAATTTTCAACTAGTCGTGTTTGTCGAATATTTTTCGCGTGTCCGCTCAAAAGACTGTAAAATAGAACAACTTAGTGTCTGAAGATGGGGTAAATGCATTCGATTGTCCATAAAATTTATATGTTTGTCCAACTATTTTTTCGTTCGCTTATTATAATTCTAATGATATTCAGGAGCTTGTTCCAAATTTCCGTAAGAGAAAAAAAAATTAAAACTCAGATATTTTCAATAGCACATGTTTGTCCAAGCTTTTTTCGAATGTTCAAGCACAGTTCAAAACATTTGATAGTACAAATTAAGAAAAATACGCCGACTAAGCGTTCGATTGGCCATTAAAATTCAATGTTTGTCCATGTCAGAGCGTTCATATGTCTTTGTTTGTCTAAATTTTGTTTGTAAGTATTTCCAGCATAAGTTCAAAAGGCATTTTAAATAATCCAATTTGGAGAAAAAAAAAAACACTGAATTGGCCTCTATAAAAGGTTCGATTCGCCAACAAAGTTCAATGTTTGTCCATGCACTCTTCAATGCAAGTGATATTTAAAAGGAACATTGAAGTTTAAAAACATTCAACTGTCCATATTTGTTCAGAACGTTTAGATGTCCATGTTTGTGCAAATTGTATTGGTATGTCCAAATTGTATTGGTATGTCCAACTTTAATTCGACTTCTGGAATAGAAAACTATAAATATTCCAATTTTATTCGAGTTTAATCAGGCGTATTGGTTCACTTAGATATATTACCAAATATTTTTCAAAGAAACCTTTCCAGCTATTACGTATATTTAGCAATATTTACAACATAACTCCTGAAAAATTGTCCCACCGTATGACTTTTAATGCTGGGTCATGCATAGAAAGTCACCATGTAACGGTCTGAAATGACTGACTGTCTCCTGGCTGAGTGTTGTGAGTGAGGAGTGTGTGACAAAATCTGGCAACGTCACTTTAATTACGTGAATTTTACATGAGCTTTACCAAGTAAATAGGAGACATCTTCCTGCTCTCCTCTACGTGTATTAGTGGTGCGTATATGTGCATGAATACCGGTGGTGCGTGTATGTGAGTGTGTGCCTTGCTAAAATTGTTGACCCAAATTTCAATGAAGGTTTACTTAAGCCAAGTTAGTTAGATTTTTTTTTTTAGTGTTTTTTGTTTTTTGGTTCTCGTCTCGGTTATACAGAAATCAAAGAAAATTTACTAATGGAATTTTGTATAGAGATTTTGATTGCTCTGCAGAGTTGCTTTCATGGTCTTTGCTGTGTAAATGAATTTTTGTTATTATTATTGTTGTTGTTGTTGTTGTGGCTAAAAGCGTACCACCACTTAATGGAATTAGAAGTGGATTTGAAGGGCTAATTGTGTAGGTGAACATAGCTTAAGTGGAAAATAAAAAAAAAAATCCAAAAATAGCAAAAAGAAATTTATGTACGCTTGTCAGCAGGTAAAGTCAGTATTTTGTGTGGATTTTTTGAGTGTATTAAGGTGAGAATGTAAAAAATAAAGAACAGTATTTTATTCAATGTAAAGTTCAAGGTTTCAAATAGTTCTGAAGCCGCTTAAGTAGATGTACTGGAAGGCAGACAAAGTTCTTTGTGCAAATTTCTATTAAAACTTGATGGTTATTAAAATCTGGCATATATAAAAATTATATTCAGAAAAATCAGTCAACAATGAAAAAAGTCGTATGTTATTTCAAAACATTCGCAATAGCGTAAAATAAATTAATTTTTGAGTGAGTCAGTGTTATTTTATTTTTATAGTGTTCCTTATGTACTTGAAGGCAGACGTTAATAATGATGTTTGCCTGGTCTGCCACCTTATTTTAACTTAATAATAATGTGAAAAAGTTGAACACAATGGAAAAAGTCACTGCCTCATTTATTTTTGCTATTTTAGTTCACCGAATGCTCTTGACAAGTTGGCAGATGTGTTAAAAGTGATGTAAGATGTCATTATCACTGATTTCTAAATGTTGAACTTTTGAATAAATTCAGTCTGCCTCTTAGCTTTTGTGTAAAATATCTTATTTTGTGATTTATCGTCAGTTTAACTCTATTATTGTTAAGCGACTGCCTGGAGTAATACTTTAGAATTTATACATAGTTAATTTAACACTTTACAGTTAAGAATTTGTAGAAGTATTTTTAAAATTAAATTTTTATACTAAGTCTGCTTGTAAGGAAGAGCAGACGTATTTAAATATTTTTATGATAATGTTATTCATGAAAGATTGGAAAAATGCCATGGCAGACGTATTAATTACAACTTTTGTTGTGTGCTATATTAGTGGTAAAACAATGTTTTTTTAAATGGTTGCAATATAACAACGGCAGACGTCAGTTATAAAATTAATGTTGATAATATTTTTATAGCAACAAATAAATTTGCAGTCAAAAAGGTTAAAGAGTGCTATTTTAAAAACTTTTGAAAAAAAACCAGATATGTGAAAATGTTAAGTTGCTTAAGTTTTTTACAGTTTAATAAGCAAGCAAGCTCCGGACATTGTTATTGAGACGTTTTGTTAATATCTATTGAACTTCTTTTTATAGAAAAAATGTCTGCTTTAAAAATTTATATACACTGTGAATTTTTTTCACTGTCGTGTTAGTGTTATGTTGGAATATGAGATATGCATATGATAGCATTTCATAAAAATAAACGTGGCAGACGTTATTGAATTTCAGAATTTTCTCAATTCAAAAAATAATATAAGTTAAAGGATGGCAGTCGTCCATTTTAATATTTGAATATCAAATTATAACACCATTACATCGCAAATAAAGTCTGCCATTATTTAAGTTTTTTGTTTTTAAACTTTTGAATTCTTTCAATTCTAAAATTAGATAAATTGATGGCTAGCAGAGTCCATTTTGGTATTGAAAATCTCCAGTTACGTCTGCCACTGCTATAAAACTTTTAAATTTCGTCAATTCAAAAAGTTATCTAAATTGAAGGTTGGCAGACGTCTATTTTACTATCAAAACTCAAGAAACAACACCATTATACTTTCGCCAACGTCTGCCACTGTTTTTATTGTTTCTGAACTTTTCAAAATTTTTAGTTCAAAAATTTTTGCAAGCTAAAGGGTGGCAGATATCCATTTAAATACTGAACACCATTTTAATATTAAATCCTAGTTTCGTTTCAACTGTTTTTGAAAGTTTGAATTTTTAGTTTAAAAAACTATATAAATTGAAGAATGGCAGACGTCCATTTCAATATTGAAAATCAAATTACAACACCATTACACCCAAATAAAGTCTGCCACTGTTTTAATTTATAATGGTTTTGAACTTTTGAATTATGTCAATTCAAAAACTTATGTAAATTGATGTATGGCAGATGTCCATTTTAATAATGAAAACCAAATTACAACATCACAACATCCCCAATAATGTGTTCCACTGTTTTAGTTTTTACTGTTTTTAACTTTTGAATTTTTTCAATTCAAAAAATTATCTCTTTGACTTTTAAATTTTTGTCAGTTCAAAAAATTATATAAATCGAAGGTTGGCAGACGTCCATTTTAATATTGAAACTCAATAACGTTTAAGTTTAAACTGTTTTTGAAATTTTGACTTTTTTGATTTGTAAAAATTTCTAAATTGAAGGGTGGCAGACGTCTATTTTAACACTGAAAACCAAATTACAACACCATTACGTCCTTAATAACGTCTGCCGCTGTTTCAGTTCTTACTGCCTTTGATCTTTTAAAATTTTTCAGTTAAAAAATGATCTAAATTGAAAGTTTGCAGACGTATATTTAAACATGGAACCCCAATAACGTCTGCCACTATTTTAGTTCTTACGGTTTTTGAACCTTTAAATTTTTTCAATTCAAAAAATTATATAAATTTTAATATTGAAAATCAAATAACAACATCATTACTCAGCAATTAAGTCTGCCACTGTTTTAGAACTTTTGAATTTTTCAAAAAATATCTAAATCGAAGAGTGGCAGACGTCCATTTTAATATTGAAACCCAATACCGTCAAGCTCTTTTTTGATTATAACTACATATATCTGAAATTTTTAATTTTTTTAATTTAAAAGACTATATAAATTGAAGGATGGTAGACGTTCAGTTTAAGATTGGAAATCAAATAACAGCACCATCACATCTCCAAAAACGTCTGTCAATGTTTAAGTTTTTACTGTTTTTGAACTATTACATTTTGTCTATTTTAATGGCAGACGTTTATTTTATTATTGCTTATTAAAATTCAAAATATTTGCATCATCACAAACGTCTGCCACTGTTTAAAATATCGACGTAAGATTTCAATTAGAAAATTTTAACTTCTTTTATTGTAAAATTATTGAATTAGTATAAATTCAAACACCCACATACAGATCAATATCAACATTTATCAAAAAAAAAATCAAATTGAAATAAAAGTAAGTGTCAATAAATGGTTGTCATCAAAAATTGAGGTTTGTCAACATCAAAATTTTCGATTGCGCTCGCAGTGTATGTGAACATTGATAATGGTTGCCAGATTGATAAAAATATTTAAAAAAGAAAAAAACGAAAATTGTCACGCGCCAACGATAACAATGTATGAATCAAAAATCAGACAATATGGCTTTTTTTTGCATTCTCCCTCTCTCTTTCTATTTGATGTATGTATGTAAATGTGCTCGAAAAAAATTCGAACGAAATTAAATGTAAAAAAAAAAAAATAACAAAAATATCCTTTTTATGAAATACCATGACGCGCGTTGCATTCAAGGCGCTGCTGTGACGTAAGTTAAAGTTTCACTGCTACAATTTTTTTAGTGATTTTTTTTTTTATTTTTAAGTTTATTTTGCCATTTTTTTTTTCGTTTGGTTTTTATTTATTTTGTGTCATTATGTCTCTCCGTCCTACGTGAAATTTAGGTCAGTGCTTGTTTGCCTGCGTTTTACAAATGTCGACAACGAAAATTGCTCGCACTCGTAGTTTTGATTTTTTAGTGGAATTTTTTATGTTTTTCCACTTTTCATTTTATTTTTTATTCTTTCGCTTTTTATTATCTATCAGCGTTGACATTGCACATTGAGTGCTTTACAATGAGGACGGCCTTGTTTTGTGTTACAGAAATTGCAAAAAATGTTGCATATTTTTCAGCGTATTGTTCAATTAGTGTATTATTTCTACATTTCCTGATTTCTATGGAAAATATTTTAATTTTCTTTACAATTTTATTTTAATCAATCAATGCAATAGTAAATTTCAATCAGATGTTTCAATATTGGAAATTTGACATTGACATTTTCAAGTCATCCTTTATCTATTTGTATAGGTAGGTACCTCATTTTATTTTCACGTTGTTCTTGTTCAGATTTATTACAATGATTACCATGAGATTTTTTTGTACTATCCTATCTCAAGCAATTCTTGCAATACGCAAAGTCATTTTCTTTTTCAGTAACAGTTCGCCCATAAAGAAAAACCGTAATTTTTACGGTTAACGTTCAGTAAAATTTATTAAATGTACAAAAATTTAAATAAATACCCTACAGTATTTCGAAAATTTTACTAGTACAGGGGATGCCGAGCCCTTTTGTACAGTTTCACAAAGTTTTTGCTCAGATTTTGTGATAACTATTCCAAGTGCCTGAGTGAAATTTGTTTGGATTACATAAAAAAAAACTGCTATTAGTACAGCATTTTGAAACTTTTTCTTATCTGGGAGGCGCCACGCCCTCTTATCCGAGTTCAACTAGTTTCTACTCAGAGCTTGCACCTTTCCTGGCATTTGTGTGTATATGTGTTGCATAATACATAGTAAATAATGCTCCAAAAATACCGTTTTAAATTTTTTTTTTTTGTATGAGCGGTAGGCATGTCCGTTTCTCGATTTTGCTCATTTTTAAACCGAAAAATTTACTTTAATGGCAAAATAAGTGTACTAGTTTGCATTAATTTAAATTGCTCTTAAAAAATATTAAAATGATTTCAACGGACAGACATACATCCAGACAGACGAGCATGGCATAATAGAGTCAGGAGGTGACGCTGATCACGAATACATATACTATTCTATACCATCTACGATTCCTTCTCTGGAAGGACAAAGTGAATATACCCTGGATAAAGGGTATGACAAAGGAAGAATATAATGAAAGGACTCTGTATGGGGCTTTACAACGAAATGTTTGGAAGTAACTCATAATTGTTTATTAGAGCGCCCATATGTGCAAAATTCTGATTTTGCTTGCTCCCCGTCCATTTCCTGAAATTAGAGGTAAAAAAAATAAGATCTCAAAAAAAAATTTAGAATCGGTAGTGGAAGAAACCCAGCCGGTTTTCGATCAAAGGTCGAAAAATTTACTAAAAAAAGGTCGCTTTGACTGCCCGTTACTTCAAAACTGAAGATTTTTTCATAGTATTTTCAGGACAACTTTTGAAGGGCATGACTTGGTCAACATTATCTTCTTAAAAAGTTTTGGTCCAAAATTAAATTTGTTGTTGTTTCGGTACAAAAACTTAAATTTTTTAAGAAAATTTTCATGATTTTTTTCCTATAAATTGGTTTTTTGTAATTTTCAAAGGGCGGAATATTTTTTGTAGAATTTTTATGTTGTAGGAAATTAAATGTTTACTAATTTGAAAGAAAAATTATTTAAAAATATTAGTTTTTAAGAAATGGAGCCCGTTTCAAAGTTAAGAAAAAAATTTATTTTTTTATTTTTTCTTCTTAATTTTTAATTTGGTAAGAAACCATTTTAGTAATCATATTTCCTAAACTAATTTGGGATCGCTGAATTCGAAAATTGCATTTATTTTCGTTTTAATGCGTTTTTGGGCTGTTCCAGCAGAGATAATCGAAAATTTCGAATTTCGTGCACGCCGCTCAGGAAAAAATTTTAATCAAGTTGCCAAGAACTGCACAAAGATGTGAAATTGCACCTGAGCATTTACTGAATAAGAAAAAAAAGTTTTCAAAATCGGTTCATGGCATGGTTTTTAAAATGAGGTCGAAAAACTGTATTTAAAAAAAAACGACTACAAACCAAAACCAAAGTAGTCATTTCAGATGTAAGTGCTAATGCTGAACTCGAAATTGGACGCGAAATTGCTGTATCACTTATAGTTTGTGAGATATCTCACCCCTAATGTTCAAAAAACACAATTTTTGAGGTTGTGTTGAACACGCACAAAATCGTTTTGGTCTGTTTTATTAAATGCGTCATTTAATACTGTTTTTCTTCTTCAAAATGAGTTACAGAATGGTCTTGTAGGATTTTTCTTTAAAAAGTTATGGCCATTTTAAAATAACATTATAAAAGATATAGTAATATGGCAATTGCTACTGAAAATCAATACATGATTTTTAACTTTCATGATGTCATTTTAAAATGATCATAACTTTTTGAAAAAAAGTCAAACAAACCCATTTCATAGCTCATTTTGAAGGCAAAAAGCAGTTCTAAATGAAACATTTAATAACAACTAGCAATGCATTTTGTTGCATCCAATAAAGTAGCGATTAAAAGAAAAAAATTAAAATATTTATTTTTTTCCAACATTTAGACCGGCTCCAGAACTTAAAACTTATTATTTTTAAATAATTTTTTTTTTGTTGAATTAATAAATATTTAATTCCATGCAATATAAGAATTCCGGAACAAATATTCCGCCCTGCCAAAATTACAAAAAACCAATTTATAGAAAAAAAGTCATGAAAATTTTCTTAAAAAATTTAAGTTTTTGTACCGAAACAACAACAGATTTAATTTTGGACCAAAAATTTTTAAGAAGATAATGTTGACCTAGTCATGCTCCACAAAAGTTGTCTTGAAAATATTATGTAAAAATGAGCAGTTTTGAAGTAACGGGCAGTCAAAGCGACTTCACTTTTTTTAGTCAATTTTTCGACCTTTGATCGAAAACCGGCTGGGTTTTTTCCACTACCGATTCCAAATTTGTAATGCACAGGGTGGATTATGTTCCTTTTAGGCCGAATGACCATGATAGGACCAATGTATACATTGTATACAAAGCTGGTAAGATGTAGCCAAGGCAGAAGCAGTCTGGTCGGGAGCCATTGAATCGCTAGCTTTAGTCGTTGGGGGGGTAAGCGACAAATTTTATTATAGACTCCCAAAAATAACTACTTTAACTTAACTGTGGGCCAATATAACTATGAATAATAAAACACTTATAACCCCTTCATAGCCATTTATGAGACAACAAAAAACAAGCAAAATGTATGTATCAATCTTTACTTAAAGCTATAGTATCTTCATGGTGTTATTGAAGATACGCGATCTATACCCACCCTTCCTGTGGTCTCATAATACGCATGATCTAAAGAGACCCCTAAATGTAGCTAACCCTATCACTCACATCTTTACATCAAGGAGAAAACGTTTGAATTTAGTTCCACATATTTCAATAGTTTTTATTATAACGTTATAAAATAGATTTCAAACATATTTGGCTTAAGCCAATTTAAGCTTTAACAAATTTTAGTTTAGAAAATTTTTCAATGCATTTGTTCTGCACATAAGTTCTTTTTCATTCTTACTAAACTATAGAATAATTTTATTTATAAGTATTTAGCAGTTAATTCATTTTAAATATAGTATAAGTAGTTAATTTTTAGTTTATATATAATTGCATGTAGAAAAATATTAGATTTTAAATAACCATAATTTGTGCATGTATTTTTTTTTTTCAATTTAATTTAAATTTTAGTTTAATAATTTTAATGTAATTTATGTTGCATGTAAATTTAAATTTTTATCCAAAGCTCAGGTAGAATTCAAAAATAAAAACAAAACTTACGCTTAGCAAACGCACAGCACTGACAATGCATTCAGATTGTTAAAAAGAGAGCAAGAACAATTTTATTGTAGAGATCTATAAGTCTCCACTTCTCTCACAGCATAGAAACACTTTTGTTCTCTGTTTATCTTTGCGGTTGTTGCCATGAATAAAGCTTTCGCTTTCATTAATTTTTAAATTGATCAATGTTTTTATTTGAAACAAAACAAATGCACTACAATAAGTATGGTCAACTTATACATACTTATCAATATAGTTTTATTTCAAAACTATATGAAAATAAAAAGTTAAATGAACTCACTTTGACTCACTGGCATCCATCGACGAAGGCCTCCATTGATGTTGCTGATGAGCTGCTGCGTTTTGTTGAGCTTTAAGCTAATTTATCTAAATGGCTAATAGATTGAGCGGATATGGCCAATACATATAACCTGATATTGAATAGGCTATGTATGGGTAAAATTAGTTTATATGTAAATTAAACATTAGCTAATGGATTTTAAAAGTGCAGAAGTTAAATCAGATTAAATTTATTTTAAATTTATTTTAGATTAATTAAATTCTATTTATTTTAAACAAAATTAATTGCATACTAACAAATTCACTAAGCATCTTTTTTATTTCTAATTTTGATTTTACTTTTAACTTTAATTTTAGTTTTGCAGATTTGAATTTATACTGATAGCTTTCTGTCACTTTTGCCGATCCATTTCACCTTATGTTTTGTTTTTTTAAATTCACTTTCTTATGCTTAAATTTTAGATTCTAACTTAAATTTTCTCTTCGATTCTTCTCTCTAACTTTAATTTCTGTTTTAGATTTGTTTGTTTTGTTGCGAACTTAGAGTATATACTAACTTTATGTACTACACGAAATTATTGCATGTATATGCTTTTTATATAAATTTTACACCGTTTCTACATTTACCGGACTTCAGCTATGTACTTATATGGTTTTTTTTTTTTTTTTATTTCTAAATATTTTAGCGAATTTAGATTTAGGTTAGGTAATTATTTTAGCGAATTTAGAAAAAGTATATACCATGCAAAAATTATGTACATGCATATATGATTTCTGTCACGTATATATATATATCAATTTTGAGAGAATTTAACACCGATTTCACATTAACGATTTTATACACTTTTTTTTTAATAATTAGTGATTTTATATAAATCTATGATTCTTACATTGATTTAATGACAATTCACATTAACCGAGTTTTAGACGTATGGTTTTTCTAGAAACTTTAACAAGGAAAATTTGATTTCATGATTGACGTTTAGGTACATATGTATACCACAATTCTACATTAACCGAACTCTAGTTGGATATTCTACAAATATTACAAAAACTGTTTATTATTTTCGATATTATTTTCCACAACTTATGTAGGCACATGAAATTATTGTTTTTACCGGTTTTTATAGGTATGTTTTTCTTTCTCTTTTTGTTTTATTTATAACTTTTTGGAAGCCTAGCTATCGCATTCAATACCGCACAGCAACTGAATTTTTGTTGAACCTTATGAAAGTTGACGACTTCTTTCAGAATTCGGTGAGAAGGTAGACCAAAAAGGAAAAATCGTCCGTCCAAGCTTGACAAAGAGATATGGTGTTAAAATATGTGTGCTCAGACGAACTTTTCGACGTTTGCAGGCAGTTAGCAAAATCACCATATGCCAAATAGATGTAACCTCGAATATTTTTGCAGCAGCTAGGACAAACTTGAATTCCTTTTCTTTTTATGATGATCTTAATAGTTTTTCTTCTCGTAAAACTTTGCCGATGAATTTCTGATTTTGCAACTAATTCGTTGGACAGTATTTTTGGTATATATACCAGAAGTTTTTTTGCCAATATCTAACCGAGTAAAACAAAATAATTGTGAGAAACGTAAATTTTATCCTATTAATTAATATCTTAAATTCTGAAAGGAATTTAAGGAAGGTTTTGTTGATTATAAAAAACTTACGTGATTTTATTTTTCGTGAAATTTTTAAGCAAACTTTAGTTAATCACGTTTATTCACCTGCAGGTCCAAGAAGAGAAAGGAAGTTAAGAAATTATCACTGAAGTTGCAGCTTTTGATAGCAATTTCAGGGCTGAAATATCATGATCGAACATATGTATGTTCAGTCAATTCAGTGCAATCAGTTTCAATTAGGTAGAATGCGCACCAGCTAGTTACACTATGAGACTATTTGGAAATATGAAAAAAAAATATGTGAAATTTAAAGATTGTTCATTACAAAACCGTATAATATATTGCTAATTAGCAAAGATATTAGATGGAAAATTTGAAAACTATTGACGAATGTCCTTAGCGTGATATGTTCCTACCAAATTTCCTTGTAAGTCCTCGAGAATATAATAATGACTTCCGAGCTTTTCCCGCACACGAGCCTTCAAGAAGACAGGACTGAGCTTGGCGTTAAACTGCTTTTCAAAACTGCTCTGGGTGAAGTTTCGTCGAAAAACCTCCTGACCTATTCTAAAAGAGACTGAACGCGATCTTAGATTGTACTGCTTCGCATTACTATCATAGGCTTTCCTAATATTTTTTTGTATGTCTTTTCTAAGCAAAGTAAGTTGATCATCTCTATTCAGTCTGCAATTAGATTCGCTTAGGAGATTCAGATTTTTCAAAAGTGAATACGATGATCCATGCGTGATCATATCAAACCCATAAAGAGCGTGGTATGGTGAACAATTTATGGCTTGGTGGATCGAATTTCTGAGTGCACAACTTATAGCGGTAAGATTTTCGCGATGGTCATTTTTTAAATACGCTCGAATGGCTGCAATTAAAGAACGATTTACGCGCTCTGAAGCATTTGATTGCGGGGAATGCACCGCAGTGTATATGTGGGATATTCCAAGTTTTGTGAGCAGTGCGTTAAAATCGTTTGCCTTAAATTGCGAGCCATTGTCGCTGACAATTATTTCAGGCACACCATAGATGTGAAAAATATTCTCAAGGAGATATTTTTGTATTGACGCTGAACAAAATTTTTTTAAGGGGCAAAGCCAATGGAATTTTGACATATGATCGACGACAATAAGCAGTCCAATGTAGCCATTTTTACTACGAGGGTATGGACCCAATATGTCTACGTAGAGACGTTGGAAAGGCCTAACTGAAAATGATTGAGATCCCATAGGCGGTCTGAGGCATATATTTGGTGCTTTTGTCATCTTGCATATGTCACAATTTTTAACATAATTTCTAACTTCACTTACTATTCCAGGCCAGTAAAAATTTCTTCTGATCAACTCTAGTGTTTTTTTCATACCACCATGAGCTGAGATCACGGACTCATGCGCTCGGGACATGACTTGGGACCGAAGTTTTTTTGGGATCCACAGTTTCCACGCATTTCGTTCCTGATCTTCCTCTCCACTATAGTGCTCAGTTCGAAAATATATATATTTATCCACAATTCTAATATCGGGGTATTTCTCTTGGTTTGCATTTATTTTTACTTTTAGTGCTTCATAGTCATCGTCTTCAAAATGCGGTGAGTTTAAGTCAACCTCTGGGCCTACATCTTCTAACGCTAAAATTTCGTCGCAGTGAATTCGCGATAAGGCATCTGGGACAATGTTTTCTTTTCCCTTGCGGTGGCTAACTGTGAACTTATAAGCCTGCAATTTCAAGGCCCACCTCGCAAGTCTCCCACTTAAGTCAGGTTGCCTCATCAACCAAACTAGGCTTGAATGGTCAGTGATAACCTCGAACTCCTGCATCTCCAGATAGCATCGGAAACGTTTTATAGCCTCTATAGCCGCCAAACATTCGCGCTCTGTAACGCTGTAGTTTCGTTGTGCTGTGTTTAATTTTTTGGACGTATAGGCAATTGGTTTTTCGGCTCCATCGTCCGAAAGTTGCACTAACACAGCACCGATACCGAAATTACTCGCGTCACAGTGCACATAAAACTTTCTCGAAAAATCAGGATTTGTGAGGACCGGTGCCGAAGTGAGTAAAGTTTTTACTTTCTCGAACGCCTTTTGGGCATCACTGGTCCACACAAATTTCTTTTTCGTCGACAAAGTCTCTGTGATTGGAAACACGACTTCTGAGAAATTTTCTACAAATCGCCTGTACCAGCCCGCAAGACCAATGAAGCCTCTAACTTGCTTCAAATTTTTCGGTACTGGCCATGACAATATCGCATTAACTTTCTCAGGGTCTGTAGCTATACCACCATTCCCAATTAAGTACCCAAGATAATTGACTTTCGTCACACAAAACCTACTTTTACCTACGTTAATAGTAAGATTAGCTTTCCTAAATTGTTCTGATATCCTAACTAGCACCGCTAGATGTGTTTCAAAATCTTCAGAAACTACGCACAAGTCGTCGAGGTACCCAAAAACACAATGCCGCAAGTCAGGGGGAATGATCTGATCCATCAAGCGAGACATGGTTTGTGCCGCATTGCATAAACCAAAGGGCATCACCACAAACTGATAAAGAGGGCGTCCAGGTACGGTAAATGCTGTTAAAGGTTTCAACTGCTCGGAAAGGCCAATTTGCCAAAAAGCATCTTTCAAATCTATCTTAGTGATAAGATTTGCTTTCGGCAATCTTGAAAATATGCCTTCGATGCTCGGCAACGGATACGCATCTTTCTTTGTGACATCATTGACCTTTCGAGCGTCTGAGCATAACCTTACCTTGTTTGGTTTGACGACTAACCTCATGGGTGAGCTCCAAGGACTCGCTGATGGCTCGATCACCCCTAACTCCAACATCCTGTCTACCTCTTTAAAGATCAACTCTTTTACCGCAGGCGAAACTGGGTAAAAGCGTTGTTTTATGGGTCTAGCTTGACCAACGTCAATTTCATGTTTTATTAAGTCAGTTCTTCCCAGACCTTGAGATTCAAAATCTGGAAAAAGTGACTTAACTGCATCTAATTGTTCTCGCTGCTTAGGATTCAGCGGATATAACTGTTCTTCTTCAAGACTATCGATTTTTAAAATTTCTTTTGGAATTTCATTGGATGAAATTAAATTTGGCGCTAGATTGAAACATTTCCAGAAATCTATCCCTAAGATTAATCTTTGCGATAATGCAGGGATTATAAACAATTTTAACTTTTTTATTTCACTTTTATATTCTAAATCTACCTTTATGAAACCTAAAACTTTTTGAATATTACCGTCTGTTTTAACCGTCGATTTAGTTTTGTGAAAAGCACAAATTTTCGAAAAATCTTCCAGCGCTAGGTCGGAACCAATACAGCTGATGTTTGCCCCTGTGTCCAATAAACCGAATTCTGTGCGATTCAAGAAAGAAACTTTTGCGTAAAATCGGTTGTCTTCGCTGCAATTGAACACAGTGGAAACTATCAACTTTTTAGTTCGACGTAACGCTTTCCAAAATGTTCGAAGTCTTAATGTTGACCTTTTAGTCTTATTTGACGAAAATTTTAAATTTGGGTAATCTTCAAAAATTTTATTTTTCAGAGCCTCATAATCTTTCAAACGCTCATGGTATGGGCGAATCGGAAATAGAATTGGTTTTGAACAACTATTAGGTTTTTTAGAAAAATCGTTGCGTTTTAAAATTTTTATTTTTGGAAAATCTAAACTATTGTATATATTATTGCCTCCATCTTTCATAGTCTCACCAACTGAACTAGCCGGTAATGTGATTGGTAATGAATTTTTTGGTAAATCTAGCGGGTTGCTGTTCTGCTGTTTCTGAAAGAACCCGCTTTCAAGTTTTCCGCCTTTCTACTAATGCATTTTTGGCATTGGGGTAAATAAGTATTCTTTTCCCCGCATCCATAGCAGAAAACTTTTCGCTCGCATAAACAATTTTGCCAATGGTGGCCCTCCTCTTCGCAGTTCCAACACTTTGATGGTTGTTGTTGTAAAGCAGCCACTGAAGCTGAAGCTACTCCATCAAAAACTTCTTCGATATTTTGATCAACAGGTGAATCATTGCATTCGATTTCAGAGACGTTTCTTCTTTGGACAAAATTGGTCTGCGAATTTCGCATTTGATTGCGTCTAAATATCTCTTCAGATAGAAGGTTTTCTCGTCTTTGGTACAAACTACGTAACTGGGCGATTGACGTTATTCTAACGTATAGCAATTCATGCCTAATATCCGGCCTTAGATTTCTAGTTACTATTTCTATTAAATCTGCATCTGAAATTCTCTCAGACAAACGATCAGTGATGGACAAAATTTCTTCATAAAAGGTATCAAAGGTTTCGTTTATCCTTTGTTTCCTACTGCGGATCTCCTCTCGAATATCAAAGTCCGTTTTGAAATCGCGATACTGTTCTCTTAATGCATCGCAAAAAGTGTCCCACTGTATCCCCTCATTCTGAACATGCTTATGGTAACGCCAATACCAGTCCCTGGCCTTACCAAAAAGAACGATGTGCAAGTTACCGCATAAAGCTCGAAAATCACTACCTAAACTCGAAGACGTTAACGAACGGATTCGGTATAGAAAATCTTCGACGCCTAAACCATTTGCAGAACCATCAAATTTTATATTCCAGTTTTGAATTATAGATGTAACTTTGTCTGCACTAAGGTTTGACTGAAAATTGTTTCGAACGCTATCAGGATTATGTCTCGGTATATTCTCTCTTGAATTTGAAATTGGGTTACCATCTTGAATTAAATTCAAATTGCCTCTAGAGGGCTGTAAATTCAAATCGCGCAGCATACGCTGCAATCTATTTTCAATAAGATTTGTAATCTCACCATAATCGAATGCTAAAGGATTACTGTTACGTGTATTGTTATTAGTGATGTTTGCTACATTTGGTGTTCTATGAGAACTATTATTTCTATTTGGCGCTGAGTTCGACTGTCTTGGTGGAAAATCTAGGTCTAGCAAAGGCAAAGTAAAATTTCGGTTATTATTTCTGTTAGCGCTAGCATGGCTTACATCCGGTTGAACACCATGGGCCTCTGCCTCTTCTACTCTACGTCTAAAATTTCGGGTATTGTGCCGTTTTGGGACTGCACCACGTCCACGACTATTATTGCGTCCGCGCGCTGAACTTATGTTTGGATTGCTACCTAAATTTTCTGTTTCGATAGCTATGGTTTGCAGCTCACTCACTACTGCAGATCGCCTGCAATTCGGACACTCTTGAGAGTCTACAAGCCAAAGCTCAATACATGCTTTATGGAAAACATGATTGCACCTTGTGATCATGCAATCAGATCCATTTGTCAATGGCTGGATGCAAATCGTACAAGACGATTCTACATGAGGTACCATCGCAGGTATATCCTCAGTACTACGTCGCACTGCCATATTATATTCGCAAAAAAAAATAGTGATTATAAACGATTAAATTGAATACGATTTAATTTAACGCGCAATGAAAATAATTTTTTAAGAATATTTAAATTTCGATTTATCAAAAACAAAAAATGTTTTTAAAGAAAATAAATTTGTAAATTTATATGTTAATATTTCTCCTCAATGATGATGATATGGTTCTAGGGTTAGTTATCTAAACTAGTAAAGATTGATAAAGGATTAAAAAATGTTAGTCTATGGATTTCAGAAATAACAAAAATTTCTCAACTGAATGCAAAATATTTTTAAGTAATTTGGCTAAAACTAAAAATTTTTGGACAAGAATATTTTTAAAACGCGATATCTTGTAATTCCAAAAAAATTAAAGCTAGCAATAAAGAGCTTTATATAAAAATCGGTCAAGAAATTGCTAGCAGCAATTAACTTGAATATCCAGAATTTAGTATAAGCATAACAATTCGATCACAAAAAAAAATTTTTAAATTTCCAAAAATTCGCTTGAAGGTGTTACAAAGAACAATTGATAATAGTAGGCAGTCTTGAATAAAATTATTATATGAGCACTTATCGGTCGATAGCTTTTCGGACTTGCCAAAAAGTCGAATTTCCAGAAAAGATCACATGATTATTTACCCACAGAAAACCTAACCAAAAGCTTCAAAAGTCTTTCTGCGAAATTAAATTTTGAAATTTACAATACGGATAAGGAACAGACTCATCAGAAGGACAAGCCTGCCCCACGTTGGGCGCCATTTTATGTGTAATGCACAGGGTGGATTATGTTCCTTTTAGGCCGAATGACCATGATAGGACCAATGTATACATTGTATACAAAGCTGGTAAGATGTAGCCAAGGCAGAAGCAGTCTGGTCGGGAGCCATTGAATCGCTAGCTTTAGTCGTTGGGGGGGTAAGCGACCACTTCGTCCTACCAGAGGACCCTATTACACAATTTTATTATAGACTCCCAAAAATAACTACTTTAACTTAACTGTGGGCCAATATAACTATGAATATTAAAACACTTATAACCCCTTCATAGCCATTTATGAGACAACAAAAAACAAGCAAAATGTATGTATCAATCTTTACTTAAAGCTATAGTATCTTCATGGTGTTATTGAAGATACGCGATCTATACCCACCCTTCCTGTGGTCTCATAATACGCATGATCTAAAGAGACCCCTAAATGTAGTTAACCCTATCACTCACATCTTTACATCAAGGAGAAAACGTTTGAATTTAGTTCCACATATTTCAATAGTTTTTATTATAACGTTATAAAATAGATTTCAAACATATTTGGCTTAAGCCAATTTAAGCTTTAACAAATTTTAGTTTAGAAAATTTTTCAATGCATTTGTTCTGCACATAAGTTCTTTTTCATTCTTACTAAACTATAGAATAATTTTATTTATAAGTATTTAGCAGTTAATTCATTTTAAATATAGTATAAGTAGTTAATTTTTAGTTTATATATAATTGCATGTAGAAAAATATTAGATTTTAAATAACCATAATTTGTGCATGTATTTTTTTTTTTCAATTTAATTTAAATTTTAGTTTAATAATTTTAATGTAATTTATGTTGCATGTAAATTTAAATTTTTATCCAAAGCTCAGGTAGAATTCAAAAATAAAAACAAAACTTACGCTTAGCAAACGCACAGCACTGACAATGCATTCAGATTGTTAAAAAGAGAGCAAGAACAATTTTATTGTAGAGATCTATAAGTCTCCACTTCTCTCACAGCATAGAAACACTTTTGTTCTCTGTTTATCTTTGCGGTTGTTGCCATGAATAAAGCTTTCGCTTTCATTAATTTTTAAATTGATCAATGTTTTTATTTGAAACAAAACAAATGCACTACAATAAGTATGGTCAACTTATACATACTTATCAATATAGTTTTATTTCAAAACTATATGAAAATAAAAAGTTAAATGAACTCACTTTGACTCACTGGCATCCATCGACGAAGGCCTCCATTGATGTTGCTGATGAGCTGCTGCGTTTTGTTGAGCTTTAAGCTAATTTATCTAAATGGCTAATAGATTGAGCGGATATGGCCAATACATATAACCTGATATTGAATAGGCTATGTATGGGTAAAATTAGTTTATATGTAAATTAAACATTAGCTAATGGATTTTAAAAGTGCAGAAGTTAAATCAGATTAAATTTATTTTAAACTTATTTTAGATTAATTAAATTCTATTTATTTTAAACAAAATTAATTGCATACTAACAAATTCACTAAGCATCCTTTTTATTTCTAATTTTGATTTTACTTTTAACTTTAATTTTAGTTTTGCAGATTTGAATTTATACTGATAGCTTTCTGTCACTTTTGCCGATCCATTTCACCTTATGTTTTGTTTTTTTAAATTCACTTTCTTATGCTTAAATTTTAGATTCTAACTTAAATTTTCTCTTCGATTCTTCTCTCTAACTTTAATTTCTGTTTTAGATTTGTTTGTTTTGTTGCGAACTTAGAGTATATACTAACTTTATGTACTACACGAAATTATTGCATGTATATGCTTTTTATATAAATTTTACACCGTTTCTACATTTACCGGACTTCAGCTATGTACTTATATGGTTTTTTTTTTTTTTTTTATTTCTAAATATTTTAGCGAATTTAGATTTAGATTAGGTAATTATTTTAGCGAATTTAGATTTAGGTTAGGTAATTATTTTAGCGAATTTAGAAAAAGTATATACCATGCAAAAAATATGTACATGCATATATGATTTCTGTCACGTATATATATATATCAATTTTGAGAGAATTTAACACCGATTTCACATTAACGATTTTATACACTTTTTTTTTAATAATTAGTGATTTTATATAAATCTATGATTCTTACATTGATTTAATGACAATTCACATTAACCGAGTTTTAGACGTATGGTTTTTCTAGAAACTTTAACAAGGAAAATTTGATTTCATGATTGACGTTTAGGTACATATGTATACCACAATTCTACATTAACCGAACTCTAGTTGGATATTCTACAAATATTACAAAAACTGTTTATTATTTTCGATATTATTTTCCACAACTTATGTAGGCACATGAAATTATTGTTTTTACCGGTTTTTATAGGTATGTTTTTCTTTCTCTTTTTGTTTTATTTATAACTTTTTGGAAGCCTAGCTATCGCATTCAATACCGCACAGCAACTGAATTTTTGTTGAACCTTATGAAAGTTGACGACTTCTTTCAGAATTCGGTGAGAAGGTAGACCAAAAAGGAAAAATCGTCCGTCCAAGCTTGACAAAGAGATATGGTGTTAAAATATGTGTGCTCAGACGAACTTTTCGACGTTTGCAGGCAGTTAGCAAAATCACCATATGCCAAATAGATGTAACCTCGAATATTTTTGCAGCAGCTAGGACAAACTTGAATTCCTTTTCTTTTTATGATGATCTTAATAGTTTTTCTTCTCGTAAAACTTTGCCGATGAATTTCTGATTTTGCAACTAATTCGTTGGACAGTATTTTTGGTATATATACCAGAAGTTTTTTTGCCAATATCTAACCGAGTAAAACAAAATAATTGTGAGAAACGTAAATTTTATCCTATTAATTAATATCTTAAATTCTGAAAGGAATTTAAGGAAGGTTTTGTTGATTATAAAAAACTTACGTGATTTTATTTTTCGTGAAATTTTTAAGCAAACTTTAGTTAATCACGTTTATTCACCTGCAGGTCCAAGAAGAGAAAGGAAGTTAAGAAATTATCACTGAAGTTGCAGCTTTTGATAGCAATTTCAGGGCTGAAATATCATGATCGAACATATGTATGTTCAGTCAATTCAGTGCAATCAGTTTCAATTAGGTAGAATGCGCACTAGCTAGTTACACTATGAGACTATTTGGAAATATGAAAAAAAAATATGTGAAATTTAAAGATTGCTCATTACAAATTTTTTTTTGAGATCTTATTTTTTTGACCTCTAATTACAGGAAATGGACGGGGAGCAAACAAATTCTCAACTTTGCACATTTCATATATCTTGTGGGCGCTCTATTGTTTATGAATATTTCAGCTTATATTCATAAGCAGAGAATTCAATCAAAACTGAAAACTTCCACTTGAGAACTTTGTAAAAGTGTAGCAGCACAAGAACGCTCTCACAATCAACGAATACGCATCTTTTTTTCATTCCTACTAAATGTACTACAGCTTAAAACGGAGTAGATTATTTAACACTACTTTAGCTATAATTGTGCTTTGTTATAAAGCACTAAAGCAAAGAATTACAAACAAATGAAGATAAATCAAATAAGTGCACAAGTAAAATCGCAATAAAGCACAACGAAAAGTGCTGACATTACGTAGGAAAAAAAGGTACAATAACAAGAAAAATGTGTATGCAATGCATTCAAAGCGGATTAATAATAGTAGTATAGTAATATCGTATTAAAAATGGGAAAAAATTGCAAAGTGCAGAAAGTACAGAACGCAGAACAAAATAATACTAAATAAGCAGAAATGTCAATACCAAAAAAAAAAGGTCAGTTCGGAATGACTAGAGAGAGTCATGTCACAATACTGATGACGCAAAGTATAAATCCCATGTTAAGGGAAAGCTGGGTCAAAATGAGAATTTCATGAGAAGTAACTGAGCTTATCAGAAAAAATTGTTTAAAAATGTGCATTATGTTGCACAAAAAATAGTTTTGTGAAAAATGTTCAAAAAGGAACGAAATAAGAAATTTACTCAATTCGGCACGTGTTACGCATCTCAGGCACTATCCTCCAGAAGAAAAGACATTGCTTTGGCTTAGCAGTTTACAAAAAAACTTATTAATAATTAAAATGGTTTATGTTGACTATATGAAAATTATACTAATTTTACGAACTTTAGTCATTATTTGCAAGAATCTAAAATTCTATGCATTTTTCAACTTAGGAAAGCATGACAATTAGGATTAGAGAAAAAAACTACTAAGCATGGCTATGGTGACATATGTTTCGGTTACCGCCACGTAACCATCATCAGACCAATTTATGTTTTATTTAATTTATTTTAAATTAAATGAAATAACAATTGAAAAATTTTTGAACTTTTTGTCTGAGGCCGGGATTGAACAATGAACCTCGGAGTCAATGTCTCTACATAGCGCATTTATCAATGGACTGCGCTATGTACCCTCAGAATAGTTGGTAGCTTAAGTGTCTATATTCATGTAGTGAGATTTTTGTTCTCTTTCCTTTTTATCATGACTCCTGTTGTTGTTGTTGTTGTTTGGTAAGGTCCAGCCATTGGCTGCGAAATCAATACCGGTTTGTCATGTGGCTACAACAACAACAGGAGTCATGATAAAAAGGAAAGAGAACAAAAATCTCACTACATGAATATAGACACTTAAGCTACCAATTATTCTGAGGGTACATAGCGCAGTCCATTGATAAATGCGCTATGTAGAGACATTGACTCCGAGGTTCATAGTTCAATCCCGGCCTCAGACAAAAAGTTCAAAAATTTTTCAATTGTTATTTCATTTAATTTAAAATAAATTAAATAAAACATATATTGGTCTGATGATGGTTACGTGGCGGTAACCGAAACATATGTCACCATAGCCATGCTTAGTAGTTTTTTTCTCTAATCCTAATTGTCATGCTTTCCTAAGTTGAAAAATGCATAGAATTTTAGATTCTTGCAAATAATGACTAAAGTTCGTAAAATTAGTATAATTTTCATATAGTCAACATAAACCATTTTAATTAATTATGGAGAACACGCCAATACATGTGCAACTGGCAACCCTAGTAGCCACATGACAAACCGGTATTGATTTCGCAGCCAATGGCTGGACCTTACCAAACAACAACAACAACAACAACAACAACAGGAGTCATGATAAAAAGGAAAGAGAACAAAAATCTCACTACATGAATATAGACACTTAAGCTACCAACTATTCTGAGGGTACATAGCGCAGTCCATTGATAAATGCGCTATGTAGAGACATTGACTCCGAGGTTCATAGTTCAATCCCGGCCTCAGACAAAAAGTTCAAAAATTTTTCAATTGTTATTTCATTTAATTTAAAATAAATTAAATAAAACATAAATTGGTCTGATGATGGTTACGTGGTGGTAACCGAAACATATGTCACCATAGCCATGCTTAGTAGTTTTTTTCTCTAATCCTAATTGTCATGCTTTCCTAAGTTGAAAAATGCATAGAATTTTAGATTCTTGCAAATAATGACTAAAGTTCGTAAAATTAGTCTTATTAATAATTTTAATAACTAATTTTTAACTCAGTATCCAGATGGTGCATGGTAGAAATATATTTTGTTCAAATTAGTCAGTTCAACTAGGTGCAATTGTACTATGAACCATTTAATAAAAAGCAAAAAATTAATTATAAACTAGTAAGGGTGTAACCTTTGGCTTGGCCAAACACTAAATACCCTACACTGCAGTATTTTTTAAATTTTGCTTATGTGGGTGGTGCCACACCATCTTGTCCGTGTTCAACCAGTTTTTGCTCAGAGCATGCATTTAAAATTCTCAATTATCTCAATAAACATTTTCAGTATAGCGTTTTGAATTTTTTGTTTATATGGGAGGTGTCACGTCCTTTTGTCAGAGCCTGCAGTTGAAGCATTTGCTTGTATGGGAGGTGCCACGTCTTCTTATCCCAATTCGTCTACTTTTTGCTCAGAGCTTGCCCTTACAATTCGAAGTATTTATGTGTATTTTGGTTGCATTGTCGTGAAAAATACTACTGAAGTTGCATTTTGGATATTTTTTTTTTTTGTATGGGCGGTAGGAGTGTTCGTTGCCCGATTTTGCTCATTTTCAATCCCACGAGCTCGCTTAGACGACGGAGGCAGTGTATCTAATTTTATTGAACTATCTCTTGCTCAGTTTTCCCAAAAAATTTATTTCCACACACAGCTAGCCAGCCAGCCAGCCAGACAGACAGACGGACATAGTTATATCGACTAAGGAGGTGACGCTGATCAAGAATATATAACCTATTCTATATCTTCCACGCCTCCTTCTCTGCGTTACAATTGGAAGCACAAAGTGAATCTAACCCAGGTGTAAGGTATACAAATAGTTAGTATGGAATATCAGAATGGTCCAACTTACAATTAGGTGCAAATAGGTACGATTGGATCTTGGATCATTTTTATTGTGTATATTATACATGCTGCTAGCTTTCGCAGCAATATACATAGTTGAAATCATTTCCAAAAAATTTGATAATTATCAAATTATAATCAGTATTAAATTAATCAAAATAAATATTTACCACGAAAGGCAGATCAATCAGAATGGTTCAAGGTACAATAAGGTGCAACTACGAACAATTGTACTTTTGACCATTTCCTTTATGTACAGTAAACATACTTTTAGAATTAACAACAATATAGTAGATTTAACTTCAAAAAAATATCAAAATAGTGCAAGGTAAAATAAGGAACAACTGCGTAAAATTTGCCATTGGACCATGTGATAATCAGTGAAAAACTAACCATAGTAATATTCAGCACCGAAAAGAAATCAATTTTGAACTGCAAATCAAAACGGTCTACGCTGCAATTAGGTACATCTAAGAAGGATTATGCTTTGGATCATTTTGGTATTCAAATTAAAATTGATCATTGCAAATATTCAGCACGGAAAAAGAGTGACCTACATTAAAGCCACACCAATATTTAGTCTCCAGAATAGAGGAAATTTGTCTAGATTAGCAGTTTTATATGTATAACATATATTTTTTATAATTTTTATACTATACATACTTCTAGATTTCTTAGAAATATAGCTGGATTGATTTCTGTTAATCATATAAATGATTCTAGGTACAATTAGGCACAACTGTGTACAATCAGACTTTGGACCATTTTGATAATCAGTTCAAAATTAATCATGTTAAATATTTAGCTTAAGAAGAGTGGCCTTTTGCAATTAGGTACAATTAGGTACAACTTATAACTCCTTCGAAACTAATTTTTATTAAAATATACAACCCCATTTTTTATACATATGTTTTTTTATAGCAAGAACTACTTAACAAAATTATTTTTAAAATGTCTTGTTCACCATTTTTCAAAAAGAGGTCGAAAAACGGCACACTTGAAAAATAAACACAAAAACCAAAACAAAAATAGTAATTTTCTATGACATTATCAGTGCTGAATCTGAATCCGGTCTCACAATTACTCTATTAAGTATGGTTTTTGAGATATTCTAACTTAAAAGTTCAAAAACATGATTTTGGAGGATATATAGAGAACGCATTAAATTGTCTTTCTCCATTGTTGTAGATGCATTGCTTATTGCTATTCTCCGTCTTCAAAATAAGCAATGTAGGTATTGGTCTCATATGATTTTTCTTACCATTTCAAAATTACACTATCTATTTGACCACTATGTATCCTCAAAAATCGTGTTTTTTAAACTTTTAGGTTAGAGTATCTCAAAAACCATAAGTGATAAAGCAATTCCGAGACCGGATTCGGTTTCAGCACCGACAATTTCATCGAAAATTACTATTTTTGTTTTGGTTTTATGTGTTATTTTTTTAAGTGTGTCGTTTTTCGACCTCTTTTTGAAAATCGGTAAACGAACGATTTACAAAATAGTTTTGTTTATCAGTTTATGCTCAAAAGAAAACATATACATATGCAATAAAAAATGGGATTATATAAAATTTTATCTAAAAAGAGTATTCGACACCGTGTTTATGATCAATTTTGAATTTTCATATCTGGGCCACCTTGGACCATATACAATAGAATATTAGATTGGTAATCACGAGCAAAATTGTCGATCTCAATGTGCTTAACATACTTATAACATATATAGCTGGACTTATTTGAAAAATTTTTTTAGTCTTTCTATGTCAGTAGCCCAGTTGTCACGCTGGGTCAGAGATAACTTGTAAACTTAGTACTTAGTTCTATGTTTTATGCAAATATTTTGCGAAATTAAAAGGAAAAATAAATTTTTCAGCTTTCATTGAAAACATCCAATCAAAATAAGATAAAAATTCAGTAAAAAAAAAATACCTTCAATAAAAGCCTTTGATTCTATTAAAAGGACCTCAAGTTTTTCAATAAAAAGTAAACAGTTTTGTGTAACGTTAATCCTGCTGGCACAATGACAATATTAACATAACTTATTTTAACACAAAAAAAAAAAAAAAAAAAAAAAAAACACAAACACCAACATTTAACACACACACACACACGAAAGCATCTGTGCCAATGTGTTGAAATCCATAGAAAAATTATAAAATAAAATACGTTCTAATAAAATAAAATTAAAAAAATAAAAATGACAGAAAAAGAAGATGAAGAGTTTTGCAAAAATTCCAACATGTAAACTGAAAGTAGAAATTCTTTTATTATTCTTATGTATAACGTGTGCCAGCACTTTCAATTTCAATTCAATTTCAATTGAATGACTGCTCAACCCTTAAACGTAAAAAAGAGTATCTAAGAATGATATGAAAAAACGAACAGATAATGCTGAAGCATACAAAAAACATTGAAATGATGTTGAAAAAATTGAATTTATTTTATTACATAGAAATTTTTTTATAAGAGAAAATATGGAAAAAAAATAATAAAAATGGGGAAAATCCAAAAGAAACCACGCAATCGTAAAATGAGTTATCTTTTTGAATGCAACTTCCAAGCAGAGCTGCAAAAGCGTAAATCAAACTATGAGATTAAGTTAGAACTTGGAGCACAAGTCATATTTTTTTATAAATTTACAATTAAGTTAGTCGATTCGACTATCACTTGGTAAAAATTTTTCCAACAAACCAGCAGTTCAGCTAATGAAGTAAAAGTTATTTAAATTTAAATGGCATTGTCATTCTTATTAATTAAAAAAAAAGAATATAAAAGTATTAAGTAAAAAATAAATTACGAGCAAAAATGGTAGTCGAAACGACTAACATTATCTTAAATGTATAAAAAAACAAGAAAAAAACTATTTTCCATACAAAAATATAATCTCACTTAAGCTTATGTTAGTCGTTTCGACGTACACTACTCTGTAGGACTGGCGGAGACTGTTGTCTCAATAGTCTCATCTCTGGTCTAGTTATATTGAAAGTATAACAAAATGGACTAAATCTAAAACTAAAATAAATGTACTTATTGTACTCAATTGTACCAAAAATGGTCCGAACGTAATGCATAATCCGTCATTAGTACCAAAAGTGGTCCAACTGTGTATCGATTGTGTCAGTGAAATTATAACGTTACTAAAAGTGACGTCGTCGATACATTTTTTTGACGATTTTGTGTACAGTTCTGATATTTAATTAAATTCTTTTAAATCTATAAGCAAAAAAAAAAAAAAACATTGGCTTTTTACTGGTCCAAATGTAATGCATTAGGAGACAATTGTACTTTTTCTGTTCCGAATGTAATGCATAAGGAGACAATTGATTACACCCAATGACGTATAATGTAAAACGTAAATAAGTAAATAGAACTTTATATATGTGACGGGACCAGAATTTGGACTTGTCGGTTTCCTCCACGGAGTAGTTTGCAAACTAGTTTTGGAATAGTCCGTCGACTGCAGGGTAATAACATTTAAATGTACTCAACATCTAAATTAAGACTCATACGAAGCCGTATTTTTTTGGACCAACTACGCAACAACTAAGCAACTAATGCAGCTTCAATCACGTGAAGCTAAAGAGAAGAAAAAAAAAAGTAGTGAATAAAGTCGAATATTTTTTACTACTTTTTAAATTGTTATATCTCCTAAACGAAAAGAAACATAAGACCTTTTTCGTATAAAATTTTTTAGGCTATAAAACTATCAGGTTACCGTCAACGAGTTATTTCGAAAAATAATTTTACATAACTTTTGACCCTGAATATCCTGAAATGATCGATCAGTCATTGCAGTTCAAATGATTAAAACTGCGGAATTTTGAATGCATAATCCAAACTAAAATTAAAGCAAGTAAGTAGATGGCTGAATACAAAAGAGATCTTGTGTCAACTTTTTCTAAGGATTACTTTGTTTCAGCGCCATACGCGCCAAAAAAGTTATATTTTACAATTCTGTTGCAAACACAGACACAGCTGACGAAATTTCAAAATAACAAACACATACACAAACAGACAATACACAAACATACATACATACGTGCACATGCAGACATGCAAATGAAAAGACACAAAGCCAGACATTGACATGCATATGAAAAACAGAAATAGAATTAAAATTAAATCACAATAAAGTGAAAGAGAGTGTTTGTGTGTTAACACACACATGCATGTGTGTTTGTAAATTTGTTGCTATAAGTTTATGTGTGTGTGTGTGCTTAAACATTTCACTGCCTGTAGTTGTTATCAAATTTATGGGATTTAAACGCGTGATATTCACAAACTGTCACGCAATTTCTGTTAAAAGCCACATGTGTTCACTTGTTTGTATGTGCTGCATTTGTATGCGTCGCTGCGCACGCACACTTGTCAAATTTTATTTCATTACTGTCAATGCAATGCGCGTTGCGGCACCACGTCACTAACAGCGTCAGCGTCACTCACGTGAAAAATGAGGCCACAGGTGCAAATAATTTCTTGCATTGTCAAATTTCTTTTTCACATTTTTTTTTTCTCTTTATTTT
Source organism: Calliopum simillimum (assembly GCA_951812925.1). Classification (NCBI taxonomy): domain Eukaryota; kingdom Metazoa; phylum Arthropoda; class Insecta; order Diptera; family Lauxaniidae; genus Calliopum; species Calliopum simillimum. Next base: position 27,801,818 of record OX638371.1, read on the forward strand.
CTTTATTATTGACATTTCAAGTGCACAATGGCAACGAAATACATTTTGTATTAAATATGCGAAAGAGATAGATTATACAATGCGGTCCTTGTCAATTTATGACATACAAGTTATTTCGATTGCATACTCTTAGGCGTTGATTGAATTAAATTCACATATGTGAAATTGCAAATTGTTTTTCAATATCGCTGCATGTCCTTCAAATAAAGACTTTTCAGGGAAAACAATAATTGAGTAACTTTAAATAATGGAGAAATTGCTTGTAAAAAGAGCACAACAAAAATATATTTTTTGAAATTTAAAAACTTTTACAATAATTTTTGATGAATGAGATGGCCCAATATAACTTATTACGCAAGAGCAAGATAGAAGTACTTATATTTTCTCAGATAAATTAAGAGCAAAGCGTTGAGATTGCGTCCAGAAACTCTTAAATTAACAATTCAATGCTGCAATTAAGCCATCCAACAGACAGAAATAGTTTTTGCTGAACTTTTGTAATACCTCGAAATTTTAACTTCTTCCAACGGAACTCAAAAACTTTGTGTCAATGATGAAATCATCTGATCATCAACAAGTTTTTTCGATGAATTCTGAAAGCTTTGGAGCATAGGACCATCTCCAATATAAAATGGTTCAAAGGTGATGTAAAAACACTTCCTCTTTTCAGATTAATGGCAAAAAATAAAACAAAAGTCCCACCGTATAGTATTGGATTGAAATCATCAAGGTAGTAGAAAACGTGAATATCCGAAGACATCATCACTTGAGTGCTTGAAAAGGAATTTTTGTGGAAGCGTTACGCTTCGAGGGAAGACACAAGAAGAAATCTAATTTAAGCTCTCAAAGTAAACAAATTTGAACACACTCTGATGAAAACTACGGGCGGAATTGTATCAGGATTGCATGAGCATATTGGCAAGTCAGTATTAGTACTACTGTATGACAAACTTTCTGGATACAGCTGAACTATTAGCAGGTCAAAACAGACTCTATCGATTCAATAGACTAACGAACTTTATGCTATAATGCGAACAGAGGTTTCATAATATTTCTGTTTTGATTTCGATGGAATTGCCTTGATTTTATTCGTCTCAAAGATATTGGTTGTTATAAAGTTATTTTCTTCGACGTTTGCCTTGCAAGAATGTAAGCAATTTTATTTTCTACATAGCCTATATAGGCAGAAATCAAACGTGTGTAAACAAAATCCTATTGACTTCATAAGAATAAAGCAGAGTTATCTATTTTGTGGTTCCAGAAGACACTCTTCTAATGGAAACTAAGTTGAAATATTTTAGTTCTCATAAGCCCGATACTTTAAATAACCTTTCAAAAAATACAGCTCTCTGGTGAGAAATCGCTTGATCTTGATGGCCGATTTATATAACTAAAAGTGCGCTTAAATGAATGGTTATGACGACCAAAATCCGTTCGCAATGTTCGAAACGTACATACTACCAAATCACCATTTTTTGTAGAAAGACAATTTTCGAATGATCCATATTGAGAAATGGCATAGATTAGACTTAATAAATGATACCTCAGATGACGTTTCTCTTTGACATATGGGCATATCTAAAAAAAAGTCAACCAAGAGAAAAATTATAAAGTTGCCATAACAGCGCATTTTGCCATTAGGTGAGTGGTATTGTCCACTAAATAACTAAAGGTTTTTAATATGCTTTCTAAGCGTTCATTCCCTATTCCGAGTTTCCTTAAAATTGGTGCACCGGCTTAGCCGCGGAAATGCATTTCGCCTTTAGGGGCGTCGCACCGGCAGCTATATAACAAAAAGTCCTTAGCAACGTAGCATACCAAATTTCATAAAAATTGATTCAGTGGTTGAGCTGCAACCGCATATTTTTATCATGAGATGCGGTGCCAAGAAAAAATTTTACTTCTTTACAACCTTTTCCACATATAAGTCAAGCGAAAATAATGTGTTTAAGTTAGTTGGAAAGGGGCTGCATCAATTTTCGTTAGCCTATATATATTTATAAATAAAAATTGTAACATTCGCAACGTAACGTGCGCAACACACAAAAGTAAAATTTTTGTACGAATGAAAGATTCTTTGATTCCCTCAAAAGCAGTTTCGATATGCTCAAATATATCTTTATTTGCAGGATTTTGCTTTTTTTTTTTTGCTGCAAAATTCGCTAAAAATTGTGAAATTATACATTGATCTCCATAACGACTTCTGTTTTTTGTAACGTTCGAACAGCACTTTATGCACGATTATAGTTTAACTGATACAAGCCAGGAAATGTTATTAAATACTTTCTGAAAGTACTGTCAAAGGGTAACATACCACTGCAGGTAAATTAAAAATTTAACGTTCGGATTCAGGATTTAAAAATATGCATGCGAATGTTACGTTCGCAACGCAGGATAAGCCCATATGCTACTGAAGCAGAGCCGTCACAAAAATCCTTTATTATACTGAAGATGATTACACAGGCCAACGAAAAAATTATTTTTTCACCGGCCTTGGTTTTGTGTATAACTTAAGATTCCCCAAGGTAATTCGAGTCTTAAGGTATAATTCAATTATCAAGATTGACTTTAGTTCTCGAAAGACTAATGCCGAAAAAAAAAAAAAATGTTTGTCTTTTGTATGGAGCTGAAATACCGTAACTCCAATTGATGATAACTCGGAAAGTAAGGCTCTTATTGAAAATGACAAAAGGTAAGGTATGGCTTTTTGATATCATTTTCAAAATATTATTACACTATGCACTGTAAGTATTATACTACATCAGATATGCAAATCAAGCCAGCTATTAATGCTCCTTTAAGCGAAGTTATCTGAAGAACTGGAGTTTATTTGGCAAATCTGATATTATTTTTATATTCAATAGGTCATGATTACTTGAAATCGACTCCGAAACCCTTTGCCGCAAAATCAGTGTTATTTTAAGACTTTGGTAAGTTGTATGTTTGTCAATGGAGAAGATGGCAGAGTTATAAGACTGTATACATTAGGCCGGGTCAAATTTTTTTGCGGCAAAGAGTAGGGTAAGCTGGGGTACATTTGACGCCGGGGCACATTTGACTTTGCCTTTTTCGGTGTGAACACGCCTTTTGAACCAAAAACCTGAAATGCAGAAACATAACTAATTAGAGTGGAAGCAACGTAATGAACTTTGGTAGTTCTCTTTCAACTTCTCCCGCGCTAATACGCTTTTTTAACTTTTTGTGTATTTTTTTGTAATTTTAAACATCTTGTTCGTAAGGGTTTTGCAAATAAAGTTGTATTGTTTTTTAAAAGTAAGTATGAAAATTTGGTAGCACTAACCTTTACAATTAATAGAATGAAAGTGTTTTTTATCAAGGTCAAATAGTTTAAATTTTAAAATATTTTTAATTCTTCAAGAGATATTGGGGCACATTTGACTTTTGTCGAAGGGGCACATTTGACGTTCGTTCAGATATATGTGTTTGTGTATTTTAGAAGATTTTCTAGGGTTATCTTTTAAAGATATGGTATACCATTATAAAATGAAGACGAACAGATGCGATGGCGATGAAAAAAGTTAAATTCGCTATTTCTAATATCGGAAACCAGACAGAAACTCCGACTTCCGAAACAGAATCCATTTCATTTGATTTAATATAATTTGTTACCATTGTTTTATCTACAATTTAAGATTTTTGAATAGGCCTTTCCAGGACCTCTACCACTTATTTTACTTAATTTGAAAATCTGGATGGAAGTATTCCCCATCATCATGTGAAAGCTCTGCAGATATCTTGACGATGGTGTTACCCAAAATCCAGACCAAAGAAATTTCCATCAAACTGGCTCTTACCTAACATTTTATGTTGATGTTCTCATTAGGGGTGTTGTTGGAAATTGTACTTTATACTTATATATTGTCCTTGGGAAATTTGGCGAAAAATCCAAAAACCCATTTTTTATGTGGGAGATATTGTAGAAGTAATTAGCTATACTTGATACAAGATCAGTTATTTGAGAAGAGTTTCACCATTAAATTGGGTTTTTATAAAACCGGAAGTGGAAGATGTTTGCCTGACTTTAAAGAGTGTAATTGAGTTTAAATTACCAACTCCAACAAGTCCAGCCTCAACTTCACGTTCACGCACTAAATACGTATTTGACATCGACTTCTCACACTAATATATAAAATAAGTCTTCGTTAGTACATACATAGGTACTTATAATTTGTATTTATATGAAAAAAATATATGTATGAATGTTTTGTTTAATGTTTCTGTGTTATTTTTGTGAGTGTCAAATGTGCTTTGTACCTGGGGCACATTTGACAAAATGACTTTTTTTGAAAAAATTTAAAAAAGGACTCTTAATGCACTTTTTTAAAAATTTTTTTTTTTCTTGGTTTTCATGTTAAATAATCAATGTTTCAGAAACAGTAAAGAGTATTAAGATCGTGTAATAATTTTCAAAGATACAGGTCTTTGAAAATTTAGTGTCAAATGTGCCCCAGTCTCCCCTATAGCAACAAAACTATCTACGAAAAAATCCAAGAAACTTTGCCCAAGAAACCGTGGGTCTAAAATCAATATCGAGCCGCCGTAAATTGCGTTGAAGTTTTGTATGTAGGGTAGAACGGGGTTAAACAACCACTTTTGTGCTTGGCACTCTGTAAAAGTTTTGTTTATGATAATAATTTGAAAATTTCATCTATTCCTGGTTCGTCGAACCCTTCATTACAAAACTCTTACAAACAGTTTTTTTCAAACTCGCATTGTTTATCCGGTATTTGCATTTGCACAAAAACTGAAACTTTCTTTTTATAAAAAAAGTGATCAACATTGTTATTTCAAGAGTTTTAATTTAATCAGAATTTTACAAAACGTTACAAAAGAACAAAATTAAGTTGAAAAAGTTTCTCTTGAGCTTCATTAATCGCTGGCGTCACTTTCCTCAACGTATACTCCTTTTCTTGGACGACTTCTTTTGGAGCGAGGAGTATTGTTTTTGGCTGCCGTGTCTTTATTTTTGCTCAGAAAATTTCTTTAGAATCTTTTTTTCCGACCATACCATGTTCGCCCATGCCTGTTTCTCCTTCTTCCACGTGCTTTTTTTTATTTTAAGACGAATAACTTTTTAACAAATTTAAGTTTTGTAAAACCAATAACAGATTCGGATTCAGCATGTAATTCTGCTTTTAGAAAAAACTTACCTTTTTTTCTGCACTTCACTGATTTGTGGAGTTTTGAACTTTTGTCGACTGAAAATATTGTGGCGAGGACGCGTCAAATCTTTCTTTCGTCAGAACTCAGGTTATAACACACGTGCGGTAATGGAACCTTTTGTCAAAGTTGCGTTGTATCGATCACTGTCTACTGTACCAACGGTCGTTCCATTCGAATTTATTAAAAAAAATTAGAGGCAATTGGTTGTTTAACCCCGTGGCGATTTAACCCCGTTCTACCCTAGTACTTTAAAATTCAATAAAAAAAAAACAAAAAATTCAAATACTTTGAATAATTTTATATGAAACAAGTAAAAAAAATTTGAATTTTTTATTTTTCCAGTTCGTCTCTACAGAGTAACCTTTCTTTCAAAACGCACGCTTTCGGGACGATAAAAGTGTTTTATCATCGGGTCAGAAAAATAATTTTCCTTGCGGGAAAATATACCAGGTAAGTGTTTTCTGAAACGAAATATCCTGCCAAAGAAAAGAAGTATTTGGTTTTCGAAAAAATTTTGGGCTTCACTGAGTTATCGAAGTTGACCTTTAAAACGACCATTGGGGTAATGTCGTGCACATTCACTTACACAAACACAATTTCTTGCTACACAAATGTTGTTACACATGGATGTAACCAATGAAATTATCTTTCGATCGGATGCTTACTCGTTGCATTCGCTTGAGATGTACGGCTTTATGAGCATGTCAAAGTTGAGTGCACGACATTGCCCCGTTCTACTCTACACAACATATTATGTACTTCACACTTGTATAATAATGAATAAAAACATGATAATGCTAAATCTCCTCTAATAGAACCACTACCTATCATTTCTCACACATTCTGGTACCTTTACTATACTTGGAAAACGATGCACGACATTACCCCACAAATTTTGAGGGGGGTAATGTCGTGCACGACAAAGTTGAGTGCACGACATTGCCCCGTTCTACTCTACTACATACAAAACTTCAACGCAATTTACGGCGGCTCGATATTGATTTTAGACCTATGGTTTCTTGGGCAAAGTTTCTTAGAATTTTTCGTAGATTATTTTGCTGCTATACCCTTTGCCAATTTTTTGCCTCCCGAACAAATTGACACGGCCTAGTTCACATACATTTACAGTTTCAACATTTTTTAAAATAATTGCAGCTTTCATTTTGATATTACTGTTTTTACAACATTTTGTCATTCTCCGTTTAGTCATTCTCCACCCGTTTTTTTCAACATTTTTTCATTCTCCACCTGGTATTTTTTTTTTAGTTTTACTTAAACCACTTATTTCAAAAAAATAAAAATTAAAATTTAGTCTTAAGACGCTTAAATAAACTTTTAAAAATGCAACATAAATTTTTAGGGTTGCCATCTGATTATTTTCGAAAATCTTATAAAATTCTTACTTTATTTGCTTCAACTGAAGTTTTAAGTTTCAAATAAACTTTTTTAATTTCGTACAAAACTTTCAATGTTGCCAGGTTTTTTTTCTTAGTTTTGTTTTAACCAAATTTCGTTTCGATGAACTTTTAACGATTTAAGTGTCGATCAATTTTTAAAGTTTTAAACTATTATTTTTTATTGTGTATTTATAATAGCAAACGTACAAAAAGGTAAGATTTAAATAAGTTTTCAAAATCAACCATCTGGCAACCCTTAAAATTTAATTAAATTTTAAGCGAAAATTTTTAAATAAAAAAAAAATATGGCAACACTGAAAGCTTATATTAATTTTTTAAGAATATTTCAGAAGTTAAGGTCATAAAAATAAGGTCATAAAAATTATTGGGGACAAGAAAAGAAATGTTCTGGTGTATTTTTTGAAGATTTACCCATAAATTCTATTAAAACTCTTCAAAAAACACAAAACGATGAGCGAGACAGTTTTATCTTCTGATAGTGAAAGAAACCAGAGATCTTTTTAAGGCATTAGAGGAAGACAATCATAAAGTACTTAGTAAGCAGAACTTTAAAAAGTGATGTGGCCTTAGCGATAATATTCATAGTATTCATTTAATATTAGTTAGTATTCATTAGATAGTATTCATTTAATAAGAATAAAATTACTGAATAATTTAAATAAAACAAAATACCAAACTATGTATCAACTACTACATTGTCGTCTTTAAACTTTATATCTTGTAGCAAGACTTCTCTTATGATTTAAAATCTAGACGGAATTTTCAATAGAAATCAATAAAAACAACCGCAGCAAAGAAAGTTTTCTGAAGTTGGCTCGATTTTCTTTACATTTTTTCTTTGTATTTATTCTTAAGGTTCTTTAGGATTTTGTTATTGGTTTTTTCTCTTTCATTTCTTTCTTTTATTTATTCCATTTACGTCTTGAACAAAATTAATCAAAGTAATTAAAAATTCCATTCAAGGTTTCTGCAATGAATTTAATTTAGTAGTTGCCTGCTGCAAGCAAACAAAAATGCTTCAAAACGCACACATACGTAGTGTTGATACAAAGGATATAAATACACACACACATAGGGAGTTCAGCTCAAGTTGTGAGTGAAAAATTCCATTTGAAATGTAACGGTTGCTTTTGTTTTCGAAAGTGACTGCTGCCAAAAAGTTGCCTAAAAAGTTTCCTTAGTTCTATGGTTTTTTTGTTGAACTTTTTATTTTTTATATAGTTTGGTTCCTGTTGTTTTTTTTTTCATTTTATCCACTATATCAATTTCCGTTTGGCCTCTGACACCAATACCTACCAATGATGAACTCCGCGTATATATAGATGTTGGCTACACACTGTTATAGTGCCTTTGGAAATCTTGCACGTAATACTAGAAAGTATTTTGTGGGCGGCTGATGTAAAGCATTTAAGCGCTTTTCAAACTGTTGCAAAGTTGTTGAAACAAATGAAATAAGCCAAGTAAGCGGGCGAACGTTTAGCGAACTTGGCTAAAATATTAAATGTTTGTAATTGTGTTATGTTTCAGGATTGTGTGAAATGCGTACTTCTTACATATTTTCAATCGAAAAAATTGATATGGATCGATAAGTCCAATATTGTTGGTTTAAAAGCATTAGGATTTTCGAAAATATAGGAAAACAGCTTCAGCAACAGAAAACGTCCAAATCATCACTATTGAATGCCATTTCAATAAATTATAAAAGTATTGAAATGTTAGGGAAAATTCATACATCTACAGAAGAAGAATATTTTCGAAAAGCATTGATGCAATGTATAGAATCCGAAAAGTATTGAAGGATTAAAAGCCACTTAATGGAATCGGAAAACTGTGACGTTCTATTAGATGCAGTTTGAATATTTGTTCTTCACGGAGTCCATTATCTCCATTACGAGCATCAATAAAATCTGTGTAGAGGTTCAGTCGCTACAACATATTTTCCAGTTAGGGGCTGTTCCATGCTCACATTTTAAAATTATTTATTTTATGCCGCATTTTAAAAGCTTTCTAATAAAGTAAAAATGTTGCGTTTGTGGCATCTAAAACGGGATTGAACAGTGTTGCTTAAGTCTATTTAAGTATGTGCTTAGGTGCAAGAACTATCAAAAACCACTCATTATCAAAAGGCTTTGACTTGAGATAGGGTTATTTAAGTTATCTATATATTAATACGCAAGACAAAAATTTGTCCTACTTTTTTTTACTATGTTCGAAATGGAGCATGACTCTGAATTATAAACCATTAGAAAGGTAATTGAGTGCAAATGTGCACAAAGTTAAAACTATTTTAATATTTTGTCATTGAACTATGTAAAATTAAATGAAAATTTTTAACAACGACAAAACACGCGGTCACACAGAGCTCGAATAAGAGGATACAGCACAAAGAGAAAGAGAAAAAGCTAACAGACACTAACTTCATGTTTTTTGTGTTCTTTTCGGTTCATATTTTTCATTGTACCAGGGATGATAAATTAATTTTTCTATTTTGTACCAAATAGCAAAAGAAAAAAAAGTACTAAAACTATACAAAAAGTACCAAAACTATTTAATACATTTGTGGTCAAATTTTGATCATTGGGTGATTATAATATGTTACTAATACTTCTGGTCTTCTTCCAAATCTTTGTTTTCAAAATTTTGTTCAAAAGTGGACATAAATGTAACGCTGGAAAATCACTAAATTACATGAATTATATATTGATTTATGGGTTATACATACTTCTCCATTTGTTACCCTTCTACGTCAGAAAAAAATCAGCTGAAGAGACTTAAAGCTATTAAACCAAAAGAATTTTATACAAAAACTGCTGCTGATCCAAAATACTTAACTTAAAAACTTAAAGCATTTGCTACAATTTTATTGCTTAAGATTAAGAACTTCTTTCAAAACTTCAAAGAAAAAGAAAAACCAAATATTTTCTACCAAAATTATCTTTGCACTCAAAGTTTCTATATCTAAAAGAAAACAAAAATTTGTATAAAGAAAATGCAGAAAAGTTTTTTGTCATTGCGCCTAAAACTAGGAAATAACCAGGCTTAGCGTTAAGTAAAATTGTTGGTCACAATTTAACTTACCCCAAAGCAACATCCCACTTGCTGCAGTTGTTCATGTTGTTATTGTTGGATTTCTTTATCTTCTTTTTGCTTCATGCAAGTTTTAAAGATTTGGTTTTTCTCTCTTTATTCTTTGTTTTCGCAAACAACAGTTTGCTCCAATTTCGAAAGCACTTAGCGGAAAGTGAGTAATTAGCCTAAAGCTTACAACAAATAAGAAAAAACGAAGTTGCAGCATTAAAATAGTAGCAGCTTTAGTAGTAGATGGAGTAGCAAGCCATGCAAATGAAAGTTTTGTCCTAAGCTTACAACAGAGCAAAGCTTACGGCTAAGGAAGTCGACAATAATGAAGTAATGAAGTTCTTGCAATATTTCTTCCGGTCTGTGATAAGTTTTTGGAATGGTTCTGGCCTGAATGCGAGCAGAGATATGAGTACTTACATATAGTAAGTATAAAGAACCAAGCATTGAAAGTAGGTCAAGCTTAACTCGTAATGCTGTCTGACGTTTTTCGAATTCCTTTCTTTTCCTTTAAGCATTGTAGGTCTATAAGTATATATATCATAAACACCTAAAGAATACCTATATAAATTCAAGAAAATTATTACATTTAAGGAAGTGAAATTTAAGCACTCTTAAGATTATTCTAATTATATCATTGATTTTGAATAATGTCCAGTTAAAGAGAGTATATTTGAAATAGCTCTGAAAAGTTGTGTGGTTGATAAAGTATTCTATGTTCAGGAATACTTTAAAGACAACATAAATTTCGAATGCTAGTCCTTAGATTGCAGGCCCATTAAAATTAATATATTAATATACTCAGCATTGCTAAATGCAGGGCCAGGAGTATGTTTGCCGTTTGTTTAAATTAATTTTTCTTGACTTTTAATTACGAAAGCCATTTGGTTTTTGAGACGGAAAGACTTTTAGTTTCTGTATGCTGTGCATCTGGCTTTTGGTAAATGTTTATTTTCTTTAGACCGACAAAATGAGATCTCATACTTTTTACATAAATTCCTAACTTTAACCTTCTATAGTAAAATGACAATCTATACAACTTTTCAATTAGATAAATGGATTTAAAAACCAATCCTTATGTGCAGCTCTTTGGTATCGTTGCCAAACACTTGTAAAATGACAAAACTTTAGGGTATGCAAAAGAATCCATGTATTATAATGAAGGCATGAAAACCGTGTTCCACCCCACCCCTCAGCGTACTTCTGCACGCACTCCTTCCCATGTCATTTATCAAAGCCACGGCTTATTGCCGTGCAAATGGCAAATAGTTATCAACAATGCGCCATCCTTGATAGCCAACCCTTCTGCACTCCAAAATCTTATATTTGCCTTATAGAAAGCTTGGAGAAAACCATTCTTGTGTGACTTTTCAAAAGAACTCAATGGGAAGATAGTACGCTCAGTCTAAATTTCAAGCCCACCATATACAGACTATGGCGTGAATGTAGGAGTCTATTTAAAAGATCTCAATATATGCCAATGCCTTTGTTTATCCAATTCAGCTAGAATTTTTAGGCAGAGGTTTATCCTATTCTCAAGGCTTATAGGTCAGTAGAGACTACTAAGCTCAGTTTCGAGAAAATAAGATATATTTTCTTGCAGTCAGGCCACTTTCAAGGAGCCGAACTAAAAACTAGGGGTTGGTATCGTATTCTCCTTTAACTCCAAGGAGGAACATAGAGCTAATATGAAATCTCTCCATTTGTCACGATCCCTTACGATGACTTTAATCTCTTGCCACGACTTTCCCGATTCTTGGATTTCCTTTTCCAGCGACCTCTTCCAGTTGGTTTTGGGTCTACCGCGTGCTCTACTACCTTGTGGGTTCCACTCAAGAGCCTGGCGACAAACTTCACTGTGTGGTTTCCGGAAACTAGAGGTTTACTTCGACCTTATCCTCACTCGTTTGGATGTCAAGGCCCCAGAAACATAAACTCAACAGCAAGACATGGCTTCGATGGGGATATTGAAGAGACGGATATTCTCTATTTTTCTCATAGGATCAAATTCCTTAGCTACTTGCAGAACTTTCAAAGCTATTAGACATTCAAAAACTGCCCTAATACTGCAAAAGTTCCTGCGGCTTATAAACAATGAAGACTAGGCCTTCGGCAGACTGTTAGCTGTTCTTGTTAACCTCTATAAGTTAACAAGAAAACATTCCTTGAAGACATTATCTAAAATTGTCTTGGCTTAAAGCTCTAGGTAAAATGTTTTTAAATGACCTCAGTGAATTCACTGATATTGATATTCCGTGCAGTTTATGCTTTTTAAAATATAACTAATTCAGCTCTTGAAAATCCCTCCGATACGTCAACCTAGTTCTACTTATAGCTTCTAGCTGAAAGAAAATGCGGGTCTTTTCAAGGCGTTTTAGGGTCATTCCTTAGTTTTCAGAACTCTTGAGGAGTTTGAGAGCTCCAAAGAAAAATCAGAAAAGAGTTTTTTTTTATGGCTCTAACGTCGTATTTACTTTCGAATAAATACAATGGGAAAAGATTATGTTTCCCTCTTAGAATTATATTTGTTTGAACATTCTAGAAAATATTTATTAATTATTAACAAATTTCGGTTAATATTAATGTGCCTTTGAGTGGACCTTGAAATATTGTTGATAGGGCCAAAAATGATATCTGTTTGATGGAATGTCAAATATTTGTTATAACTTAAAACAAACCATCTCTGGGATACGAATGCACTCCAAAACATAAATTAATTAAAAAAAAACTTTCTTGCTGGGATTTGAATCTGCTCCCCCAGGTTATTAGTCAAAAGTCTTCTACATTCAGCTGTAGATAGACTACATTAATTTTAAACAAAAAATCATACAAAAAATTCAGCAAATATTGAAAAACTTTAAAACATAGGTACCTACTGACATTATTTTCAAAACAACTATGTATTAAATAAGTGATAAAAAACAATCAATACTTGTTAAATTTTTTGTTTGACATTTTGTTTAGAATTAATTCAAAAAAACAATCATTACAATTTTGACAGAGTTAGCTGAATATTTGACTAATTACCTGGTTGAAAATGTTGCAATCCCAAACAAGAAGGTTTTATTTTTTAATTAATTATTTTATTTACTTTGATTTGTAATTGTCATGTAAGTTCCTAATTAATAAAAAGATTAATTATAATAAAGGTCTTTGGATTCAAACATATATTTGGTAATTATTATCAAATATACGATTGAACCAATAAAATTGCTCAAATATTCGATTCGCCTATATCAAATATATTACACAGTGCGACACATGAAAAGTGAATTAAAATCCGTTATAAGGCGTCGAAGTACTCGACGAAACAAGTAATTCTGCCAGAGCGTTTTGCAAAATTGACTCATATAAGGATTTTATGGTAATTTTTGCGATCTTAAGGCACTAGATGAATTTTTTTCGGTTAAGTTTGTTCGGCATTTTTTTTCTTCTTTACAATAGCTACAACATTGCTGAAGTCATCAAAACAACATCTTGGCTCGTTACCGAGATATAGCCATGTGAAAAAATCGAAAAATCGCTCAAAATCCAATTTGAGGCAAAAAGTTGCAATTTTCAGCATTATAATTATAATTATCCAGCTGAAAATTGCAACTTTGAGCGATTTTGAGCGAGTTTTCGATTTTTTCATATGACTATATCTCGGTAACGAGCCGAGATATTGTTTTAATGACTTCAGCAATGTTGTAGCTATTGTATAGAAAAAAAAAGCCGAACAAACTGAACCGAAAAAAAATCATCTAGTGCCTTAAAATCGCAAAAATGACCATAAAATCCTTATATGAGTCATTTTTGCAAAACGCTCTGGCAGAATTACTTGTTTCGGCGAGTACTTCGACGCCTTATAACGGATTTTAGTTCACCGTCAATGACTTGAAAAATGTTGCACTGTGTTATTTATTGATTATAACAAAATTTTGATGTACTTATATATTCAATATTCATACTGTTTTCTCAGTGTAGAAATGAGAGAACTTACAAAAAAACTCACAACTCCTATAGACTCATAATAATTGAATTGGAAAATAAAACAGGCCAAATTTAAATTTTTTTTTTTTTCATTTTCACTGTTTTTCGTTTCATCATTTCCATATACGCAAAATGAAAGCCTGCAATAAATGAATTCAAAAAGTGATTTCTTTATATTTTTATTAACCAAATTGATGTCATAAATAAAGGCGCACATCTTGTGAATCAATAAAAAAAAAGCAAATTTCTACCTGTGGGTGTAAAATCCACTAACAACAACACAAAAAGTCATAAAGTGATGAAATAATAAAATGCAATATTTTATGTACAAATAAGTGATTCCTTTATATTTTTTTATGAATACGACACCCGATATTGCGTAACAAATTTAAGAAGGCAAGGGCTTTGTGAAGAAAAAATTAAATGGGCACTTAAAAAATCATTTGGAAGAGAAAGCGAAATGAGATGAAATCAATGTAAAATCGTCTAAATGAAGTGAATTTTTAGAAAAATATAAACTCAATATATAAGCAACAACGTCTGAATAAAACAAAACCCTTTTCTATTAAGCGCCTAAAAGATGCAACTTAAATGCAGACACAAAAAGCTTTGCATTTTAGTATAAGATTTTGTTGCATGCTTTTAGGACTGTCATTTTTTGTTCTGTTTTGGTTAAATCTTGTTCGCTCTCACAATAAAAATCAATACTTTCAATTTTAACTTTGCATATTTAATACAAAAATTCTTTCCACTCATAGTCGTAAAGCTGCCATTATTTTTGGCTTTTTTGTTGCACATTTGTGCAAGCAAATCCTTTTCAGCGCCAGCAATCTCATACAAAAAAATTACAATTTTAATGCATTTTATGATAAATTATGGCTTTAATAAATGACTGCAACACTAAGTTATTGCCAACCATGTTTTGCCACATGGAAAAAATGGGAGTGTAAAAATTGTTTTATACGCATAATTTAATCGAAATTTATGATATGTGGGGTAAAATACGAGTCGGTAGTATAAAATATATATAAAGTTGTAGGAAGTTAATATGACGAGATTTAAAGAAAATTGTTAAAAAATATCGCAAAAAAGTTTAGCGCTTAAATTGTAATTTAAATTTAAAGAAAATAGTCTGGAAAAGTCGGCTTTTTGTTTATGACGTAATCAGTTGAAGTTAAACAATGCGTGTTACAATAACGTGAAATTTATATGCCGATACAAATTCTTATTGCATAATTTTAGGTAGCAAAATATTTGCAAACTGTGATTTTTAGTAAGCAAACACTTTCAATTTATATGTACACGGCGTTGTTATACACCTTGTTCCTTTTCAACTGACCGTCTTATGTACAAAACGGCAACGCTTCACGAATATTCTACGAAAATCTAGTTTTTTCGTTTATTTCTTATTTTTGACAATGGGAATCAGTCTCCAAGTGTTAATAGTTTGTTTAAAGATTTCAAAATATTTCCAGGCTTGATAACAAAATTCCCGAAAAGGATTTTAAACTTTTTACTGCTTTTAATTGCTTTATATATGAACAGAGATAACTATCAGCGAAAAAGACAGCAATAAAACATTTATGTACTAAATGACCTCAATTATTCCTGCAATATTCCTCAAATTTCAAACATAGCCTTATTTGAGGCTCAACAACTTTAATGCACATCTCTCACCAAAGTGAATCTCTATTTATTATGCTATTTTAGAGTGACTGAAATTACAAACCTAATATTGATTGAGAAATTGGTATTTAGGTTAAAAGGGTTACCCTTTTCTCCATAATTCCCTGTAGACGTAACTACCATTTACATATGCGTATTAGATAAAGTAGAAAAAATTCCAAAATTTCTTTGCCACTTTAACATGAAAAATTTCTTATTTTTCTATTTCACTAACTCAATATGAACTTTGAACTTACAATTTATATCATGCTCTTATGTTCAGACATCTTCGAAAAAGCTAAGTAACGCAACGACAGTTCCTTATCCCCCCACCCATGGTAAGCAATCAGGCTTAACGCATTTCATTACCTGAGATTTACCATATACGTGCGTAGCTAACATGGTGACCGAAACCAAGCGACTTCTTCATTTCCCAAATTTACCCTTTGCGCCCAAATAGACACCAAAATATTTAACATACGAGCGAGCATTGACAATCCCCAAAATTAGTATTGACTTGCTGTGGTGCGTAACGCACACTGGTAACACTCAGCCAGAAATGGCAGAAGCATACGCATTAAAGTCTGTAAATATGAGTTACAGCAGCAGAGGTTTATCTTTTGAGTTAGGGTGTTATTTAAAAAAGAAAACTGTTTCCTTGAAGTGAAAATGTCAATCTTAATGGAAGTTTTTATGTCATTGTCAATGTTCACTGATCAATGCTCAATGCTCAATGTTCAATGTTCAATGTTCAATGTTCAATGTTCAATTTTCAATGTTCAATGTTCAATGTTCAATGTTCAATGTTCAATGTTCAATGTTCAATGTTCAATGTACAATGTTCAATGTTCAATGTTCAATGTTCATTGTTCAGTGTTCAGTGTTCAGTGTTCAGTGTTCAGTGTTCAGTGTTCAGTGTTCAGTGTTCAATGTTCAATGTTCAATGTTCAATGTTTAATGTTTAATGTTCAATATTCAATGTTCAATGTTCAATGTTTAATGTTTAATGTTCAATGTTCAATGTTCAATGTTCGATGTTCAATGTTCAATGTTCAATGTTCAGTGTTCAATGTTCAGTGTTCAGTGTTCAATTTTCAATATTCAATGTTCAATGTTCAGTGTTTAATGTTCAATGTTCAATGTTCAATTTTTAGTGTTCAATATTCAATGTTCAATGTTCAATATTCAATGTTCAATGTTCAGTGTTCAATGCTCAGTTTTCAATGCTCAATTTTCAATGCCAATGTCAATATCAATGTCTAAAAGCCAACGTTAAATGTCCAATGTCCAGTGTACAGACATTTTACAGTTTCCAATTCAACTTTTTTCAAATCTTCTAATATAAAGTACACCTTAATTGTGCGTTTTTATGTGTTATTGGTAAACTAAGTGAATGCCATCACTGAGACGCACCGGATATTAACGCATACAGAACACACACGCACACAGAACATACGCAAATCTATGTACATATGTATGCATATTGAAAGCGGGTTAAATGCCGCCGCCACAGGATGTCGTTGCAAGGATTTATCGCATATTATATGAGCCTACTGATGAAGATGATGTAGTATGGTTACATATATGTAATAGGATAACAGTGGCATATTCGAAGGATATTGAAAGAGCAAAAAGCTAAGAGATTCAAATATCTTAAGCCATGCGAGGATATGTTGTACAACGACGACGTCTACGACTTATTATCAGCAATGTCATTGAACAAAAAATTTGTGCTTAACGAAAGAGAAAGATAGTGAATAAATAGGGATAGCCAACATAGATAGTAACAGCGTGTACAAAAAAATGAAAAAATATTGAAGCCACTATCCCTATGAGCACAATTTCTTTCATAGCATTATGCTATCCACCAAGGACGGATTAGAACATGGAATACATAGAATTTGTAATATCTTTAGTGAAAAACAGAGTGCATTTATGTCACTAATAGAAGTGGTTCAGAAATTTTCTGCAAAGCATTACTTAAGGGAAGGTGTAAGCCTTCAAGGCTCTATAAAACTATGACTTAAGGCATTGCGTTATCTTCTGTCAGACGGAAAGCGATGATGGAAGTTACAATAAGAGCGGGGAGAACCAAATCAAGAAAGTAGGTACTTCCGAATATTTCTCTCGCTCTGAATGTTTTGGAAAAGTAAACGTATCGTTTGAAATTTTGTCATTTTGAGTTGCGACATTATTGTTTAAAAAACACAGCTTTCTGTGGTTTCTAATTTGAAGAATTTGGTGCCTACTATTTTATAAAATAACTTATTTGAGATTCTCCACACTCTTTTATTTTGTGTTCCAGCTTTAATTTGAGGATTGATATTATAACAAAATGAGTGTTACTGGGACAAAAGAAATGTTGTTAAAAAGGACAAACTCTCCTGAGATGTAATTTTGTGTTACGATAGTCTCATAAGAAAAAAATTTAATAAAAAATATATCGCGAGACGAAAATTTCATCAGGTAAAAATATCACGATATAAAAATATCATGATATAAAATTCTTAAAAGATTTAAAACCTTATAAGAAAAATCTTACGAGATATGTATTAAAAACGACATTATTAAAAAATAAAAATTTCATAAAAAATTCGTCGCGAGAAAAGATCTCATCAGATAAAAATATTCGTGACACAAAAATATCATTAGATAAAAAACTGAAGAGTTTAAAATATGATGAAATAAAAACAAAGACAGCTCTGTTGTTCCTGACTTCAAGAATACTATGTTGGGGATCATTAACACCGTTCTACATATAATGTATCACTGCTGTCCCCTACAAAATTTGTTGCTAAGATTGATATTAGAATAAAATGAGTGTTACTCCATGAATATATTTGGGACAAAAGAAAAATACACAAAAAATATCGTGAGATATAGTTTTGAGTAACGATAGTCTTATAAAAAAAAAATTTCATAAGAATTATATTAAGAGAGAGAAATTTCATCAGATAGAAATATCTCGATAAAAAAATGTCATGAGATAAAAATGTGTAACGATAGTACAACAAGAGAAAAATTTTATAAATGTTATATCGCAAGACAAAAACATCAGTAGATAAAAACTAAAGAGATAAAAATCTGATGAGATAAAAAATCTCAAAAAAGTAAAACAAAATTTTCATGAGGCAAAAATCTTAGGAGATCAAAAATCTCATGAGATAAAAAATTTTATGAGATAAATATGTGAACGATAGTTTTTGAAACTGAAAATAAGAGATGAAAATCTGATAAGACGAAAAAAAGTTTTATAAAATTATAATGATACAATAATCCTAGGAGATCAATAATTGCATGACATAAAAAATTTTTTAAATATAAATGCGAAACGACAGTCTTTAAAAATAAAAGTTTTATAAAAAAGATATTGCGAGAAAAAATATCGCTACACAAAAATATCTTAAAACAAAAAATTGAAGAGATAAAAATCAGATGACATAGCAAACCTCATGACACAAAAAATAATAAGACAAAAATGAAAACGGTAACCTCATTAGACAACATTTTTCTCAGAAATATATCGCGACATAGAAATATCTTTAGATAAAAAACTTAAAAGAAGAAAGTTTCATGAGATAAAAATATAGTGAGCTAAAAATGTAGAACTACGGGACTTAAGACAAAATCATCAGAAGACATATATCACGAGACAAAAAAAATCTCATCAGGTAAATGTAGCGACACGGAGGCGAGTTGTTTTCGCTACATAAAAATATCGTATGACAAAAAACTGAAAAAAAAACCCATGAGATAAAAATATAGTGAGTTAAAAATTAAGAACGACATTAAGACAAAACCATTAGAAAAAATTTATCGCGCGACAAAAAGTCTCAACAGATAGAAATGTAGCGACACGAAGGCGGGTTGGTTTCTGGCCTGTCAACA
This sequence comes from Calliopum simillimum, assembly GCA_951812925.1. NCBI lineage: Eukaryota > Metazoa > Arthropoda > Insecta > Diptera > Lauxaniidae > Calliopum > Calliopum simillimum. The sequence continues at coordinate 27,821,023 of OX638371.1, forward strand.
AAGAAATATTATAAAGCTTCCATTATTACAACAGCAATACAATTTTTGTGTAAGTTCTATAAAATTATTGTAAATTGAAATCTTCAAAACGATTTTTATGAAATTTTCGATTTTGAGTTATGATATTCTTGCAGAAAATAGTCATTATGAACTAGGGTGATTCAAAAATGGTTGCACACAACGCAATTTTTCTGATGTAATGCCAGAGCATTGCGGATTGAAGAAAACTGAAGCACAAAAGTAGTAAAAGTGAAAACAAAAGCCTAGAAACAAATCTTGGAACAATGTACTAGCTTTGTTTTTAGTAAAATTTTTGTGTGCTTCTAGGACATTTTACTGTTATCAGCAAAGCCAGACAAATCAAAAACAACATAAAATGCTGCATATGAATATAATACAATCTAATGGGTTTTCACCAATTTATGGTTGAATATCTAAGCGAATAAATTTTTTTTTGCGATGGTATAACATACCTACCGCTTACTACATTTACATGTACCTACAAATATATTTATGCATTCATATGTGCTTGAAGCACATATAGCGATGTGTCCTTGTAATGCCAACAAATAAATGGATATTTATTTCGTTTAATATTAAAAGGACACAATGAAAGAAATATTTTAGTGTGAGAGAAAGAAAATCATGCATGACAATACCATTGCCACTGACTTTGAATGTGCGTTTGCTGCTTGACTTAAAAAAGGACAGGATGAACGATATTTATATGGAATATACCTATTTGAATTTTTTATATAAAAAAGCAAAGTAGAAGTTTCTCCCCATTTTAGTTTTGTTTTTAGATTCAGACAGCTGTTACGCCATGTAAGTAAAAGTGAAAATATTTTGTAGCATACATTTGAGCGTTCGTTTGTCGTCTTGTTATTGGCAGGTTTATTAAATTTGCGCATACGATGATTAACTATACAACATGTGCGAAGTCACATAAAAAAAGAGCAGCAGCATCAAAGCTGAAACTTTTTTTGTATGGGTTTCTGTTATTACTTCAAAGCCCAACCCCTCCCCTTTTTCTTCTACTCATCCTCCTCCTAGCATGTTAGTTCCCGCAGGGTGAACAAAAAATAGTAGCAAAGAAATTATTAAGTTTTAACCTTTATTCAATAAATAACTTAAGGTCAAAAACTTTGCAGTCGAATGCGCAGCAGTCAGGCTTTTTAATATTCTAAACAGTGGTTAAAGGAATAATTTTTGTTTCTTCCTTTTTACTTTTGCTATGTAGTATGTTAAACAAAGCAGCAGCTCGCTCACCGCAGGATATCAGTTTTACCCCGCATATTTATTTATTTGTTTAAATTGTTTTTCTTTTTAGTTTTCCGTTGTTGTTGCTCGGTTTGGTCCTAACTTATGAACCCTTACCCATACGCACACACTCAGAGTCACAAACACATGTTAACTAACTAGCATGTCCTTCAATGTATCCTTTTCAAGTTGTTGTATAACTTTTACATTAAAATAACAAGAACTTGGCAACTTCTACTACTTCGTCTACATTCTACATACAACCACTGTTGCTGTCTTTCTAATCACTCACCATCAAACGCATTTCCTGTTTCACAACGTCTAGGCTGGATGACTGGCTGCCGTTGAAGGCATGCATGCATAAGGAAACTTACAACGGGAGTATACCAGTGTGGGAACATATTTTTTTACTAAGTAAAAATTTTAGAATCTTCACATTCTGAGAATAATTTTTGCAAATCATTCATATCTACATATATATAAATAGGCAAACGAAATCGGTTCAGTCCCTGTTTCTATACCTAAATTTCAACCGATTTGCTTTAATTTTTTTTTTTTTGTTGTAAAATTTGTGTGCATAGGACTAAGGCGCGCCCAAAGCTTAATCAATGTATCGATTCTTACGAAATTTGATATGGAGATAGGGTTAGCACTAGTGAACGATAATTTAGTTTTTCAGTGGGTGGTACTGCGCCTCTTAATGGAAATAAAGCGATAACGTCTAAGCACCTACTTTATAAAATTTTAGCTAATCGTCCAGGTGCAAAAGTTGGAAGAAAGTCTGTAGAAGGTCTTGTCGGTCTAAGGTTTAAGCTTATAACCTAAGCGCAATGAAATTTATATAAGTACTTTCTCAGAAGATTTGTAGAAAGATATACTATAGTCTAGGGAGACAACTTAAAGTGCAGAGCGTAAAAACTTTCCTCAGTACTTTTGATGACATTAAGCGCGATCTGAAGATTTTTTAAATTGGGCACTCGTGTAGAAACCCCATATCTGAGGGGATGTCGAATTTTGGCTGACGTCATAGAGAATAATTTTAGCAGTTGCGGCTGTGAATTGATCGATTATGGCTGCATTATTGTTCTTTATTTGTTGGATAGGGAGGATATAGTCTCGTACCATTTTTTAATTACCAGTTAAATGCGACAAAAAACTATTAATTCAGTATTCCCGTGATCATAGCTTATTTTCAACATAAGAAGCGGTAGAAAATACACTATCGGTCTTACTGCTTGTTGGAGCGATGGTCACCAAGTGTAAGTGTAAGGTGTAAAGTGTAAAGTGTAAGGTGTAAGGTGTAAGGCATAAGGTGTAATGTGTTAGGTGAAATGTGTATGATGAAAGAAGAAAGTTGGAAAGATAAAAGGTGAAGGTGTAAAGTGTAAGGTATGACGTGTAAGGTGTAAGGCGTAAAGTGTAATGTGTAAGTTGAAAGGTGAAGATATAAAAGGTGAAGGTGTAAAGTGTAAGGTGAAAAAAGTAAAGTGAATAGTGTAAAAAGTAAAGTGTTAAGTGTAAAGTGTAAAATGAAAAAAGTAAAGAGAAAAGTGTAAAAAGTAAAGTGCAAAGTGTACAGTTTTCAGTATTAAGTGATAAATATTAAGTGTTGAGTGTAAAGTGTAAGGTGTATAGTGTAAAGTGTTAAGTGTTAAGTGTTAAGTGTTAAGTGTATAGTGTAAGATGTAAAGTGTAAAGTGTAAGGTGTAAAGTTTAATGAGGAAGGTATAAGGCGTAAGGCGCAAGGTGAAAGGTGTAAGGTGTAAGTTGTAAGGTGTAAGTTGATAGGTGAAAGATGAAAGATGAAAGGAGGAAAGATGGAAGTGTAAGGCATGACGTGTAAGGCGTAAGGTGTAATGTGTAAATTTAAAGGTGAAAGATGAAAGGTGGAAAGAAAAAAGGTGAAGGTTTAAAGTGTAAGGTGAAAAAAGTAAGGTGAAAAGTGTAAAAAGTAATGTTTAAAGTGTAAAAAGTAAAGTGTTATGTAAGTATTATGTAAGTGTTATGTAAGTATTATGTGTTAAGTGATAAATGTTAAGTATTAAGTATTGAGTGTAAAGTGTAAGGTGTAAAGTATTGAGTGTAAAGTGTAAGGTGTAAAGTATAAAGTGTAAAGTGTCAGGTATAAAGTGTTAAATGTAAGGTGTAATGTGTAAGGTGTAAGATGTAAGGTGAAAGAAGAAAGGTGCAAGGTGTAAGGTGTAAGGTGTGAGGTGTAAGGTGTAAGGTGTAAGGTGTAAGGTGTAAGGTGTAAGGTGTAAAGTGTAAGGCGTAAGGTGTAAGGCGTAAGGCGTAAGGCGTAAGGTGAAAGGTGTAAGTTGTAAGGTGTAAGATGTAAGGTGCAAGGTGTAAGGTGTAAGTTGTAAGGTGTAAGGCGTAAGGTGAAAGGTGAAAGGTGTAAGTTGTAAGGTGTAACGTGTAACGTGTAAGTTGATAGGTGGAAGATGAAGGATGGAAAGATGAAGGTGAAGGTTTAAAGTGTAAAGTACTAGGTGTTAGGTGTAAGGTGCTAGGTGTAAGGTTTAAGGTGTAGGGTGTTAGATGGAATATGGAAGGTGTAAGTTTCAAGGTGTAAACTGTAAATTGTAAGGTATAAGTGTAAATAATTTATTTTGATGGAAATCGTTAGAGATATTTTGTTTGCCTAGAAATGGAATTAGGTTTTCCTACTGATTTTTTTTTAAATCTCGGTTGGACAGGTGTATTAGAGCTCTAGAGATGACTGTCTGTACATCAGAAAAATAGTTTTCGATCAATATTGTTGGCCCTAAGCGTAGGTCTTTAATTAAACGGTTTAGATATAGTTTGATGTACAGTATTATGGGATACCTTCTTTATAGCAAAAATGAAAAAAATATATTAATACTCCGGGCGTATCACTGACTTCCATACTGTAATGTTCCAAAGGTTTGGCTACACATTTTTTTTACGAATTTTATTTGTTTGCTGCTTATTAAAATTTCCTTATTGCCAAGTCCTTTTTCCAGAAAGTCCCTATTTTCTATTACTACACTTTAAATATTTTTGTTTTTTTTTTCTTAGTTTTCTTTGCAGCTTATCATAGACATCAAACGATTTGCTCAACGTTTTCTCTTCAGTTTGTTAGTTAGCAATTTCGTCTTGCATACTTTTAGGCATATGTCTGGCTGTCGTAAGCAAACATACGGTACAAGCAGGCAACATTGCAATGCGATAGGACACTGATACTGACACCACATGATGTAGCAACTGCTGGCATAGGTCTTTCATTCTCACATTGTGTACATGTGTGTATATTATAAAACTGCATTTAAAATTTTAAATTATACTAAGTGTGAGTGTTGCATGTGCGTGTGTTTGTTGTATCAAAGTAACTTAACTTGGCTATAAAGTTTTTCCCAAGTCTTAACTATAATTTTTCTTAGTTTCAGTTGTTGTTGTTGTTGTGCTTTTTATTGCTGTTGTTGTAACTGCTTTTTTATAAACTAGCAACTACTTGGCATCAACGAATGCGTTGCATGTGTATTCGTGTTTATGTGTGTGGTGCGCGCCTTGATGTATGCCTCATTTTGATTGAAATATTGCTGCGTTGTGTTGCGTTGATGGGGAAAATTTTACAATTACAAGTAAGCGGAAGTTCATTTGAAAAACATTTTCTTTCAGTTTTATTTTTATTTTGCTAGCATTTCTTTCAAAAAGAAGAAAATTTTTCAAATACATTTATAGTATATTTAGTTGCGCGAAAAGCGGTTTTCTTTAAGCAAAAGTTGAACGTTTAATAAGCGCATTTCTTTCATGTTATTTTTTAATGGGAACCCGATTCATATCATTTTATTCATAGGATACGTATATATCTTTATCAAGAAAAGGATGAAGAAAGTTCTTCTGTCGACAATAAAGAATCAAGACCACAAAAATCGTTATTCTTCCTTTTATCAAAACTCAAATAATTGGATTTAAAGGATTGAATTTTTACAATTATCATGAAAAATGTATAATATCCATAATATAACAATTTTCTTTTATTCTATAGAATATCAGACGAAAACTCATTATAAAATAAAAATTGCTATTAAGATGACAAATTGAAAAATTTCCATAATAAATCTCAATTTTCAAATTTTCCTCAAGACTACCGCGCCAACAGCCCTATGAACTTATGATACGAGTAGCTGCAGTAGCATACAAGCAACTTGTTAACAATACAAAAAAAAAAAAAATAGAAAGAGATAGAGAGAAAATTAAATTAAAAGCAAAAAAAAGTCCCTTTCCAACATTATTATGCAAAAAATGAAAATATTATGCACAAATCCTGCGAACAATAAACGACAAATTCAATCGATTACGCGACTTAACTTATCAATAGTGATAGCGCAGCACAATGTTGCTGAAGCCTCCCCTCTTCAGAATACATCACCTGCTATCTCACCTTAATTGTACCTTCTTCTGTGCTTAGTGGTATGTATCATAAGCCACCATTTGTTGCTGCTGATTTCATTCTTCTCTAACTTTGACTTTTACCTTGGACGCTTAAAAGTATGCAACGACCGTTGTTGGAGTTGTTCGAAGGAGCAGCAGCAGCAATCAGTGTCCTTTTCATTATATCTTTATAATATGCTGCTTAACAACATTTTGCGCTGGCTGTGCGTGTACTTTTTTTCATAACTACTTCCTTTGGGAATACAAGTTAAGGTACACAGGCAGCAGCGTTGGATATGCTAAGCCCACTCAAGTCATTTATTGAAAAGTTGTTGCTTAGCACTAGCAGCATGTCATCGTCTCATTGTCATAGTATGCGATTTGTTGATTTTGCTGGACATTAAACTATAAAGACGACAATTTTCCCAACAAAAAATTTTTTTTGTGAATTTTTTTAGTTTTTTACACAAAACATTTAACAGAAAACTCAACCCAACATTTTTTCTGATATACCATATGCAAATTGGCAGGTGTGAAATGAATACCACCAATAGAGTAAAGCACTCGGCTATGACAACGTCCCAATTGAATCATTTAATGTCAATCGTTTATGGATCAGCTTTTTACAATGGAACTATTTTGTCTGTGTTTGTCCGAAACCTTTTGTTTAGTGAAAAGCATGTCCTAAATTCTTTTTGAAACCATTTTAAAAGAAAAGTGGTTCGATAAATCCTTATTATTGAGGTCGTCGCCTATTACTTATAATATCAAAAGCGTACATAAGCCACTTTTAAAACAAACTTTAGGAATTATGGGCCGAAATAAGCCAGTTTAGTATGGCTCCTATCATCTTTGGTAATTCAGACAACTTGAATCTCTCAGTCATTCTTCGGTGATTTGTCAGCCAATTTTAAGAAAGTCTTTTGGGCACATAGGATTGCCAAAACATTCGAAGTACAACAGTTCTTATCTTCTACGACTATCAAATCGTAGCTATATTAAGAGACTAGAAGTAAGCTTTTGGAACTAGCCATGTATAAACGAGCTACCATTGTGCTTCTGCACTAATGAAATACATATAATGGGAATTAAGTTTTTGAGGGTCTCATTATGCATTACTTTATTCCTTAAAGCTAGTGTTCGTCGATTCGACTAACACGAACCAAAATTGCTTATTGCTGTACTAGAAGTTCATCAAAAAGACAACAGTAAAATATTAAGACTGGAAAGAGTATCTGGCAAAGCAAAGATGGTAGTCGAAACGACTAACTTTATCTTTAATCCATAAAAAACATTAAAAACCACAGTTTTTCATACAAAATTAATGTTAGTCATTTCGACGACACACCTTATAGAGCCAAAATGCTTGTGCACGTGACTAACGCTCTGATAAGAATTAACCTAATACGAACGTATGTGAGAGAAGAGAAAAAACTTAAAGTGTAGAAGATGTTCATCGGTTTGATCAAGGGATAATGAAACTAAAACTTAAGTGTAATCACAAATTTTTTTGAAAGCTACTACGCAGCAAGATTTTTCCAACTTTTTTTTTCTTAAATATAATAACAGAAAGACAAGATCCCTGTTAAATCAATGTAGGAATTATCTTAAAGTCATGAATAAGAGATGTACCTACTAAAATGGCTTCAAATCTCCTCAATGATATGAACTTCCTTAGATATATTACCTGCAAACTTTGATTTTCAAGATTATTAAATCTATGAAAAATTGCAAAAATGACTGTTTAATTAGTTCAATATAAAATTATCATTAATCTATGTGAATTTCTTTACAAACGCTCTGTCGTCCTGAGAGGGACTTAAAAAAAATTTTTCCTATCCTTTTTTATCGATTTCCACGAGCTAAAAAAAAGACCCCCATTCTCGTACGGCCAAGGCAGCACCACCTATCACGCTTGGGCGAATACTAAATCTCGATTTTTTTTTACTAAAATTTACACACGTAATCTAGAGAACCTAACGAACATTTTAAGTCTTGAGCCTCTAAGATTGGAACACCTTTGGTTTTTTTGGGTCAGTCTAATATTCAACTTTCATTCATAGCACACAAAGTTTTAAGGATTACATCTGCTTGCCATGTTGTGTGGTAAAATATGGCAATTACTCCTAAGAATGATTACATGGTCTTAAAAAACTGTCATTGTGCTAATGATCACTTATTCTGCATTTGCCAAAGACAGACCAAGTAAATGCCCATAAGGGACTTAACAGGATTTTCAGAATAGCCTGCTTTAGTGTCATAAGAACATTAAGAATGTGCCCGACACTTGCTTTAGGAACTCTTACGGGACTTACTCCTTTTCACCTTTTCACCTCAGACTACCTTGCTTACACCAATTAACAGAACATGTCAAAATTCTGGATGTGTTCTGGAATACGTCATGTCATATATTCTTTGAGACAGTTTGGGGGTGTTTTGAACTTCTTCATGCTGAATCCAAGAGGAGCAATGTGACTCTAATCTGAATACCAGACAGAACACGAGGGACATACAGACAATGATAAGGTAGATTGCTAAGGCAAGAGAGGCGCAATCAAAGCTTCCCCAGAACTTTTGCGGAGTGAAAAATAGCTTTAGAAACAACTTAATTTGGCGTTGAGAGGAAAACAAACGTATTAAAGTGAAAGCTATTTTAAACCTCAGCGGAAAAGATATTGAAATTTATAGTCCAATAATGTGAGGCCACTGTTAATTACAAGCCAAAAATAGGTGGGTCTGGTAAACGATGATTCCTCTACAATCCATCAAGAGGACTTTAACCCTCATTCGGCTGACTGGTCACCCGGGTGACCATTTCAACTTTCTCATTAAAAAAAATATATTTTCATTCAGTTTAGGGAACCCATCTTCAAAGAATGCCCAAATTAGTTAATTTCAAGATTAAAAACTGCAAAAATAAAATTTTAATTTTTTTAATTGATCACTTTTTTTGTTGTTAAAAATTTGTATTCTTATTTCGGCTGACTGGTCACCCGGGTGACCATATAAGAAAATATAAGAACTTATGAAAATAAAATTTTATTTTCTTATTCTATAATAAAATGACTAGAACTGACTAGTATAAAATAAATAAAATAATTGTAAAAATAGGCAGGGACATTTGGCTTTTACAAGTGAAGCATTTAACAATGGACTGTGTGTGCTTCTGGCATACAGGTTGATTGCAAATCATGCAAGCAAAATTTGGCATTTTCCTTTGATTGGCGTTCGTCCAGCGTTATCGCGGAGCTCTATTTGGTGTCCAGGTTCAATGATAGTACTCAAGCGAATATTCAAGACTGCCTCAATGACAGTTCGGACATACTTAGTAATGCTTCAGAACGGCAGGATTTAACGATCGATGCTTAATGTTACTCAAAGCTCGAAAAAGCCCGTTTAGATATGCGCGGCGGCTGATATTGGCTCGAATCTTTGGACATTCGTTTTCCTCATCGTTCTCACTGTCGAGCTCGTCCACTTCGTCCACTATATCACCTAAGTACCTCGGCATCCGATGCAACTTCTTCATCTGCTATTCACTTATCATCTTCATTTTCCAATCCATTGCTAGTTTCAAGACCTTTGCGACCGTCAATGCTCTATATATTCAATATAAAGAATTAACATCTTTTACTTTCATATATGCACATATTTATGTATATTTTATGCATTGTATATCTATTATATTTAGATTATAAATAAGAGTTCAGCGATAAATATGAGTTTTAGAGGGCAGCACCTGGCTGGTTCTCAAACCACGGAATCGGCTGCCGCTGTCTTAACATTACCTGCACTAACTCCATGACCATTGTTATTTGTTTCAGCTTTATTTGCATTATTTTTCCACTTTAAACGCTTCGCACATTCCATTTTCACGATTTTTTATCAATTGAATTAAAACAATCATTCACTTGTCAATAAAGTCAGCTGTTGCTGTTGCCAGATTGTCAATAAAGTCGGCTGTTGGTGTTGCCAGATAGCTATTCCGAAATGACCAACATTTCCAAAAATATTTTTTCTTATCAAAAACTTATAAAAACTATATTAGTAGTAATTTTATTCATTTATTACAATTTAGTCACACGGGTGACCAGTCAGCCGAAATCAGTTGTAAAAATCTTCAGCCGAATGAGGGTTAAAAGACTAGAGCATTCCACAGAATGTGACGAGATTTATAAATATTCTAGCACTATTTTTTATCTTTAAGGTCGGAACAATATCCATAGTCTTCAAATAGTACAATAATAACACAGCACAGCAATGGTTTTGTTGCAGGGTAGCTGAAGATAATTCCCTAAAGATTTTTTTGGGTAGAATTCAAATTCAAAGTTAGAATTGGCCCATCAGCTCTAGATTTTGAGATATTTGAGGTTAAAAATACAAGCACGGTTATTTTTGAGGTTAAATGCAGACCGCAAAAATCTTTTTTCTTTTATTTTTACCTTAATTCGTTATTCTGTTCAAAAGAGCTCTTGAAAAGAGTCGTTCGAGCTTTCTTCAAAAGTTATGGTCGATTTTAGATGATATCACAAAATCCGTTTAGAGCTGGTCATAATATAGGATTTCAAAACATCATCTTAAATCATACAAAACTTTTGAAGGAAGCATCGTTTGATACTTTTCAAGAGCTAAGTAGTTTTTAAGAGAAAAAGTAGCACTACGTGATGAATTAAGTAAAAAAGTAAATCAGATTTGTGGAGTAAGCATCTAACCTTAAAAATAACCATTTTCGGGTTCTTAACCTCAAGTATCTCAAAATCTAGAGCTGATGGGCCAATTCTGACGATAGATTCGGATTTTACAAAAAAAGTCCTTCAGGAATTGGCAAACAACTAGCATGCAACAATTACAAACCCATTATTTGTTGTGCAGTGTAATGAATCGTTAATTTCTCATTACAAATATATTTTTGGTATAATCTTTGTGATATCTAAACGATTTCCCTAGTAAGTTCAAACTTTACTGTCGGACGTTTCGATAAGGAGCAAGCTATCAAATTTTATTGCTTTTATTTTTTTGCAATTTTTTTAATTTACTGTAGGGACCGGCTTTAATTGACTTTAAAACTTTGCTTGTTTAGTAGCTTCTTTATATTTTAAAGTTTTGTAACTAAAAAATTCTATATTTTTGGAATGGACGTTTCACATAATGATACTAACAGCTGTATATTGGTATTTTCATTAGTTCCTTTGCAAAATGGAAAGAGAAAGAAATTTTGTGTTTCAACATGATTTTTTTTTTTTTTTTGGATTTGTCCATTCAATCCAGTAAGTAAACTGAATGATTCTAAAGTTCTATATCTACTTCATAGCTTTAGAGAACAGTTATAATAATTTAGGCACAAGCGTCATTTTGAAATTGCTATCCCACTGAAATAATATATGCCACCACTGTGCATTATGTTATCAACATTGTCATTCTCAATTGAAAGGATTACCCGAGATATGTATCTTCATAATGCTGCTACGACTTGTCCTTTCCTTTGCTTTTTTTTTTTAATTTTCAACTTACGAAAAACTGTCCCTTTTTTAAATTCACCTGATGAAGTTGTAAAAGCAGACATTACAACAACAATAACAGCGGGTTTAACGACATAAAGGAAAATAAAACGAAATCTAATAATCTGCATCCTTTTGTTGTATTAATTTAAATAAGAAGCAGCAGCAGGAGGCAGCACTGACAGCAACAGCAACAGACATTGAAAAAGTAAATGAACAAAACGAAAGAAAAAAAAAAAAGTAGTAAAATTTATATAAAAAACCTCGACGCTATCAAGGAAGTCAGCTAGAAAGGATACAACATTTCATTATTATAATTCATAAAGCAGAGTCACAAAAAACCGCAACGACAATTCCAAGCGCAGGACTCCATACCATTACCACTAATACCCTTGTTCTCTTGCTATTTGAACAATTTTGAAGTTGAGAAAAAGTTGCACGGAGCAAGGAATTTACTGAATTATATGCGTTTTTGCGACGATTTCAGAAAACGATTATTTCGATGATTTTTGGAAAATGTTTTTATAAAAGCATATAGGTTTCATTTTGGAAGTTTATATGTTTCGCCGGATTTAGTTCAGATATCAATAATTTCTAAAGCAATCTTGAAATTTTAACCGTTTACTTTCAATGATTTCATAAAAGTAATCGGTTCTCCAACGCATAAACCATACAACACCACTTTTCACAAAAATAAATCTCCGTCCAAATCATACGCAGTGTATATGAAGTGAAACTTTTTATCAAGTCAATTTTTGTTGGCAAAGATTTCATGAACCGCATAAAGAATGACAAGAAAAAAGTTGCAACAGAATGTACAACAAAAAAAGTAGCAAAACTAACCAACAACATTGGCAACACGCTATAGGATTATAATATGCGCCTGTATTGCTGCTGCTGTTGTGTCTGCGCTGACTGGCTGGCAAGGATAACGGCAACAACGCGACTAGACGACGCGTCGAGAACTTTGAAAAAAAAAAAACGAAAAATCCAGTAAACTGAAACTAAACGCAAAAAAACCAGAACTCGATTGCAGCTCAATAGCGGCAATGACGCGATGTCTGCTGCAGGCAAACAGGATGCCAGCAGTCGTCCTTTGAATGAAGCTGCTGCTGCTTCTTACTCGCTCTTCCGCTCTCTCTGGAGAGTAATGTAAACGATGCGACGCGACAAGACGCAATATTGCCAGGTTTTATGTGCAGCATCAGCAACTCAAAATTATGATGAGAAGCCAATGAAGTAAATCATTTGAAAAAGTTTGTCCGTTAACGGAGATGAGTTTTTTTTTATAATTTTTTAGCCATAGTTTAGGGTGTACTTTAGTTTTCGCTTCTTGTTAAATTAATTGCTTTATTTGATATTCAGAAATCAGATCAAGTCTTAAAAAATTTTTACCCAAATGGTTTTGTATATACTTCATACGTTAAGGATAATATTAGTCGATTCGACTAACACGTGCTAAAATTGTTTGTCACTAAGACAACGACAAAAACTAAGACCGACAAAAGTAGAGAGCAAATCAAAGAGCAAAGATAAAATGGTAGTCGAAACGACTAACATTATATTCAACGTATGAGGACACAAATCGGAAGCCTCATTTGCGTCCACATCTTTTTGATAATTACTTGTATTTAAAGTATTAAGTAATGAATTTTAAGTTAAATAAGTCTAGAGTTAATTTGAAACTAAGGATTATTTAGTAAGTAGATAGTTTTAGGACAATCGCATCCAACAGACTTAACAAACTATCGTGCAACCGCTAGACAAAGAGTTGAACGAGAATTGCATGATTATCGCAGTAGCAGTAGCAACCCTGGTACCGCAACAGTGAGTGCCAACTGTAAAATAATATCGATAAAAGGAAACAGCTGATCGAGAATGAAAATGAAATGGTGGAATGCATGTTCCGGTGATGGTAACCCAACCGGCAACGAGGTAAGACGTATTCTTCAAATATTTCAACCATCCGTGGACGAAACTCAGACTTTCAAGCAAAATCCAGTATATAAGTATCAGTGGACAGTGACTAAGACCGTAGTCTTTGTTTTCTGGAAAATTTCCTGACCTGACTCGAGAGTGTGGCGGGCACTCGTGATCAAACAAGACAGACAAGAACAGGTAAGTAGAAGACAACGGGGAGGCAGCGGTGCCACGACTCCTGGATCTGTTGTTATTCACGACTAACAGATATCCTCACTACCCATACTAACCCCATTTGTCACACGTATTACTAAGCTTGTATTTTAATATATCTAAAGAGTGTTTTTCAGGGAAAATATAAACAAAAATAAAATTGTGAAGTAACACCCGGAAATTGTGAAAAGTGTTTCTTTCCTTGGCGGCGAAATAAATTTTTGTATACGAATCCTGGGCACCGAAGTCTAGCGGCAAAAAGGTTCATTACAAATGTATAAAAATAAAAAAATTAAAAATACAGTTTTACATACAAAAATAAAATCATGTTAGTCGTTTCGACGAATACGATTACAAAAAAGCACACTAACAAACTTTACAGAGGTAAAGCACATGCGCACTTGACAAAAGCAAGAGGTCAACTGATGCTATGACAAAAGATGACTGAATAAGTACAGTGAGAGAAGAGAAAAAATCAAAAGAGTAAGAAGTGTTCGTCGATTCGACAAAGCATAACTATCCAGTTTTAAGAAGACTTCCACTTGTACAAGTTTTGCTCTTGATAATTCACAGCGTTATACTACATTTTCAGCGGCGATATATGAAGTGAATTACGGGTTTTTCGTGATTTAGCTCTAAGTCTCGGTGTAAATCACGTGACTTACCACATAAAAAAAATAAAATAAAAAATCTATTTCCGACTAGATTTATTTTAAATCAGCATACAAATCTCAACAGGGCTGCCAATTCGGTCTATTTTGGACCAAGCGCCACTCATGTATTTTGATAAATGGAACTGTATCACATTACAAAAAAAAAGAAAATAGAAGATACATATTAAGAAGAGATGGAAAAAACATCTCTCATTTTCCCGCTTATAACATTTAATGTCAAAAAAAAATTACTTCGGCCGGTGGAAACGGATTAGATTTACGAAGAGATACGTAGATCTTATCACAGCTTTGATGAAAACGTACCTTTAAATTTATTCAAAGGTCAGAGGTCGCAGGAATCAGAAATGTTTCTATTATCTCGTTTACGGTTACTGCTAATGAATAATTTCGGTCAAAATTTTTGCTGCTCTGGAAATAGTTTATGAAAAACATGTCAAAAATGTAAATTTGACCTAGTTTGGCTTATATATCAGCTAAACTATAAATCGCAAGAAACAAACAAAATGATGAGCAACTATTTTGTATAGAAGTCACTATTAGCTTGAATAGCTTCTCTTGCGCACATGATTTTGCAATGGGCTTTTTACATCTTATTTTCTAAATAGTACTTTTACTTTAATATAGAACTAAATATTTACATTTTATGGCTTTTAGTTAAAATTTCATATTTTGGATTTTTGCACAACACGTCTCAACATTAACTTTAATGTGGTCTAGGTTGACATATTAATTGTTAGATAGTTTGAAAATATATTTCACCGAACTGTTACAAACTGCAACCCGAACATTTCCGAACTTGAAACTCAATTATCTTTTTTGATCTTCAGATTTAAAAAAAATGCTATAACTTTGTCAATTCATATAATATTTGGACCGTCCAAATACGACGGTTTTTTTGTAAGTCGATTCAGAAGTTTACCTTTTATCTGGAAAGATTAAAAATATAATTTTGACCTCGTCACACACATTTTATATATAGATAACTTTGGTGAAATAAATTCAGTTGGATGTTGATGATATTAAACTTTTATTAAATCTAGATATATACATAGTTCATCCTAATACCCATATAAAAGATACATATACTTAGACATTGAGTTAAAGATTAATGCCGCAAAACTTGAGTAAACTGTTTTTTAATAACCCAATATAAAAATTCATTAAGCATCCAAAGAGTTTACAGAGTTCTCTTGCAATAACTGTATCTATTCTGAAAATTATTGCTAATAATCTTTTATGAGATGCTTTAACTACATTTTAACAATCTACTACTATTTTGAAATGTCATTATTATTATCACTTTAATATGTATAAGTGAATAACTTTTTTTCTTACAAAAGCATCATTTCTAAGGACAAAGTTGTTGGCAAAACAATATTGCTTTATTTCACGGTGCTCTTGAACAGTCGATAGGTTTTTTGAATATGTGGAGAAAATCTGTGAATGGGGTTTCATTTGTATTAGTTTAGTGGTCTAAAATATGCAAACTCCGAAATCGTAGCTGATCATCCCCGCGAAATATCGTAAAAATACATATCCCATATAAAATAAAAAAAATTCAGAAAAAACAACGCAACAAACAAATATAAAAATAGTTATCTTGAATGTATTTTACAATGCTGAATCTGGCCTTAGAATTGCTGTATCTCATACGGATTTTGAGATATCTTAGCCTAAACAAGGAAAAAAAGCCGATGCTATGTTTTTTTGCTGTGTTTTGGAGCTATATAACAGGACGTATATACGTAAATTCTGATGCAGAATGGAAAGCTCTAATCAATCTTCTAAACTTAATTCAAATAGTGTCGATATCTTTTTTTTTCTAGGAGATATTCTAACCTAAAAAGTTAAAAAAGTGCAAAAAACGTGTTTCGTCATTAATTCAGTCTACGATATTTTGGAGAAAAATTAAGCTATTGACGTAATTTAAATGCGGTTTTAATGAAAACTACTAAGGGTGCTACCTTTGGTCTGGCCAAACAATAAATACCCTACACAGCAGTATTTTGAAAGTGTTGCTTATATGGGAGGTGCCACGCGCTCTTGTCCAAATTCACCCAGTTTTTCTCAGAGTTTGAATTTATAGTTCTTAGCATTTGAGTGAAATTTGGTTGGACTATCTCAAAAAACGCTTTCAGTATAGCGTTTTGAAGTTTTTGCTTATATGGGAGGTGCCACGCCCTCTTTTCCGAACTGTCCTGATTTTTGTTCAGAGCTTGCGCTTACAATTCGTAGTATTTGTGTGTATTTTGGTTGCATTATCGTGGAAAAAACTCAAAAAGTTGCATTTTGAATATATTTTTTGCATGGGCGGTAGGCGTGTCCGTTGACCGATTTTGCTCATTTTCAATCTCCCGAGCTAACTTTAACGCCAAAGGCTGTGCATCAAATTTCATTGAACTATCTTGCTTAGTTTTCCGAAAAGTGTATTTCCACACACAACCAGCCAGCCAGCCAGCCAGCCAGACAGACAGACGGACATGGCTATATCGACTCAGGAGGTGACGCTGATCAAGAATATATATACTTTTCTATATCTGCCATGCCTACTTCTCTGCGTTACAAACGGAAGGACGAAGTGAATATACCCTGGGTGTAGGGTATAAAGATTGGATCTTTCAGATAATGTATCGAATTCTGCGTATGAATGTTTTATACTATAGTTAAATAGCTTCAAAATATAGCAAAAACGGTCTTTTTTCCTTGTTTATGCTAAGATGTCTCAAAAACCGTATGAGATATAGCAATTTTAAGTCCGGATTCAGATTCAGTATTGCAAAATACATTAAATATAGCTATTTTAATATTTGTTTGTAGCGTTTTTTTTTTTTTTGAATTTTTTTTATTTTATATGGGATATGTATTTTTGCGATATTACGCGGGGATGATCAGCTACGATTTCGGGGTTTGCATTTTTCAGACCACTAAGCAAATACAAATGAAACCCTATTCACAAATTTTCTTCACATATTCAAAAAACCTATTGACTGTTCAAGAGCACCGTGGTTTCAAGAGTACACACTTGTTTGTTTGGTATAAAAAATTAAACATTTAAGTAGATATATTTACGTAAGACATTTTTCTGAATTAATTTTTTTGTAAATCTATCTACTTACAGTACTGCAACTCAAGCTGAAAAACAAAATGAGCTACCGGCAACTAAAAACTAACTAGCGGTTACTTTCACAGACAGAAAAAAAATAAATTTCTGAGAACAGTTTTATATTAAAAAAACATTTAAGGGATAAGGAATTTGTATAGTTTTTATGCACTTAAGAACCAACCAACCAAATTTAGTAACACTTTTACAGTGTATTAGTATCCAAAAATGTTAGAAAAATGGGCCGTGGCACTCCCTCAAAAAATTAGTTCATCATATCTCAGAAACTTTAAATCTTTTCAGATTTGACGCATGTGTAAAGAGCACCAGGAGAAATAATATTAAATGAAAAATTTGGTGGTGCAACGCTCGCACAAATATTACATCATTAATCACTGAAAATTTATATCGCACATGGATGAGATTTTACTGGAAACTTAGCGTTGTCACGCCTCTAAAAACAAAATTCGTCAAGACAAGGAGAAGCACACCGGGAAGTGCTAGTTTTTTATGAAATAAAAATAACATTCAACTTTCGAAGATGGCAGTATGCTGCAGTATTGTAGGTAGTACTTGAGTGTTGCGAAACCGATTCGTAGCCTTGTAGAAATATATTTTTTTTAATCACTTAAATGTCATTCTTCTGGCGAAATATTGGTTTTTTAAATAGAACATACGGTCATGCTATAAAACAATAAATTCGACAATATTTTGTTTGAAACATTATACAGCTATTTTGTATAAGCTTCACGTAGCAACAGCAACTGAAGTGACGAAAAATTTTGACTCGTTGTAAAAAATATATAAAATGTACTCGAGGGAATACAAAATCCTGTATAGAAATAGAAATTGCAACAGAAAAATGCAATAAAGAAACGTTTTCGCCTTCTGCACTTAATATAAATGCAATATTTTACAAGCAAACATACAATTGTATTAGGGTGGTTTTTATATTATGTTTCATTTTTCAACTTTTTTATATATTAACATCCTTATGTTATGTATTCATTTTAATACCCTACACCCAGGGTATATTCACTTTGTCCTTCCATTTGTAACGCAGAGAATTAAGCGCGGCAGGCATGGGAAACTATATACTTTCTTGATCAGCGTCACCTTCTAAGTCGATATAGCCATTTCTGCCTGTCTGTCTGTCCGTTGAAATCATTTTAATATTTTTTGGAAGCAAGATAGTTCAATGAAATTGGGTACACTTTCTTTGCCGTCAAAGCCAACTTGATGTATTGAAAATGATTGAAATCGATTAACGGACACGCCTGCCGCCCATGCAAAAAATATATCCACAATGTAACTTTAAGAGTATTTTTCACGACAATGCAACCAAAATGCACACAAATACTAAAAAGGGTAAGCGCAAGCTCTGAGCAAAATTGGATAAACTCGGAGAAGAGGGCGTGGCACCTCCTATATAATCAAATGCTTCAAAGTGCTATACTGAAAATGTTTTTTGAGATAATCCAACTAAATATTCACTCAGACAATAAGAACAGTAAATGCAAGCTCTGAGCAAAGACTAGGCAAACGCGGACAATAGCGCGTGGCACCTCGCATAAAATCAAATGCTTAAAAATCCTGAAGTAAAAATGTTTTTATGCTTTAAAATGATCAAATTGGCCTGAAACCTTAAAAAGTTTTTTGAATATGAACCACTCTAAGAAAATACCCATAGAAGTTTACTATAAAAAAAGTATACGTGAAATAAAATAATAATATATCTACACTATGGACAACATTTGTCGCGTTATTGTTGCCGCTGCTGGTGCTACTACTGCTGACTTGTAAAATTATTAATTAGACCCAAAGGATATATGAAGTCAATTGCAAGGAGTAACACAGCCAAACAACCAATTGTCATAAGAAATGTGTTGTGCGTATTGCAATTATTATTGTTCGTTCGTTTGGTCCTGTCGTCATTTGTTGTTGTATGCCCGCAATTGTTTTATTGTCTTGTTGTTGTGTTATTGTTGCAGACAAAATTGCAAGAAACATATAGTACAAACGAACAAAAGGTGGAAAGTTTAATGACAATAAGGCAAAAATGTACTGCAGAAAGGACAGCTGTTAAAGTTATTAAAACTGCAGCAATCATTATACGAATTAGAATACATACATACACAAGTAAAATATGTCAAATGAGTTGGGTTGTAGTGTAAAGGAAACGGACAATTCTCAAGGCATGTCGACAGTTTTATAGTGTATTGAAAGGTAGCAATTTACCACTTAAGAAATAAAAAAACTTCAATTTCTTAGCGTCTAATTGTAAGTATTCGTTTAAGAGCCACACACTATATATTATTCTTCTGCATTTAGCATAGCGTAAGACATAGTAAAAATTGCTTTGATACTTGAACTGAAAATTTGAAAATTACTGTAGTTTTTGTTTTCCATATGGGCAAATCCATCTTGTAGGACGTGTCATTTGTAAAATAGTGCCCAAAATTATCTTAATATTTAAAAACTGTTACATTTCGCATAATCTTCACCCAATTTCTATTCTGAAGAGCATATTCGAAAGCCGTTGTCATTCTCATTAACTTTTTATCAAAATTTTGGACAGCGAATGGACCAAACTTATGGTCGACCATCATTGATCGCGCTGAAATTTTTTGGCATAGTACTTTACTCAATTTTACTAAACACGGATTTTTATATTTTGCCTGGAGCCCGTTTTCTGGTCATTGATGGGATTTTCGTGTTTTCAAACTTAATAAAAAGACGGGTTCAGCCAACAGTTCATAACTTCGGTTGTTGTTAGCCAATTGTAACAATTCAATATGTTCTATATGACATAAAGGGCTGTCGTCGAGTAATATGGAAAACTAGCGAAAATCGTTTTAAATTTTTGATAGACTTGATAAATGTGTGAAGAGCGCCGGTACAAATAATGTTACTGGACGATACCATGCCCCCCCCCCCCCAAAAAAAAAAAAAGGAATTACTAATCAGATTTGGTACATATGTAAAATGGATCGAAAATAACACCCTTTGGAATAATTGGTGATGCCACATCAACCTCACAAGATAAGGTGAAGCAACATGCAGCGGAAAACCCTGGTTATTTATAAGACTTTCAATTTAAAATTTGTATACAAAAAAAAAATGTCCCATTTGTGATTAAAATTAAAAAAAGTAAACATAATTTACTTATGAGTCACATTGAAAGATTGCTTGGGGTTTTCTTAAACCTGCGCTTAAATTGTTAGCCGCGAAAACCACTTCCGTTTTGTCCCGTGCGAATGCCTTTGTTTTTTTGCAATTATATTGAAAATGAAAAATTGGCGCAAAATCAACCCTTGCACAATAAATGCTATGAGTTAAGGCTATTGGCAAAATAAAAATATGCACTTTTTTGACCTTTTTTCACTTTAAATGTTTTCGACGGTCACGTTCGACACCATAGAAATACCCACATAAAGGGTGATCCAATATGAGGTCCCTTTTCCAACTGGGTTATTTTGACAGCTGTTATGTATAAAATGGCTTGTTCATATGACGTTTGTGTTTAGTATTCAATACGACTCAATCATGTATAGACTTACTCCTGAACAACGGTTATTAATTGTGAAAACTTACTACCAAAATCATTCATCAGTTAGAGAATTTTATAGAGCTCTTCAACATTATTTTGGTCGTTATGAGCGTCCAACTGAGCGCACTATTCGTAACACCATCTCCAGATTTCGAAGCAATTTTACACTATTAGACATTCGTCGGGGTGTTTACTATCACCATCTCTCTTCCTTATCGTTCTTGACGATATTCTAGATAAAGCTCTTAATAAGGCCAAAAGGGGTATCCAATGGAATTTTACTGAACATCTAGAAGACCTCGACTACGCTGACGACATCTGCCTCTTATCGTCCAAACATTCAGATATGCAAAACAAAATTGAAGACCTTGTCTTGGAATCACAAAAGGCCGGCCTGAAAATCAACGTATCCAAGACTAAAAGCATGAAGTTAAACGCAAACAGGGATGACATCACGTTTAGAGCTGGCCGTGATGACATCGAAAACGTCGATAGCTTCACGTATTTAGGCAGCATTATCTCCATGGATGGTGGAGCAAAAGAGGATATCAACTCAAGAATAGCAAAAGCAAAAGGCGCGTTTGCTCAACTGAACAAAATATGGTCTTCATCCGTTATATCCACCAAAACGAGAGTACGCATTTTTGATTCGAATGTGAAATCGGTTTTGTTATATGGGTGCGAAACATGGCTTGTTACTGAACAACTAACGAACAAGCTGCAAGTATTCGTCAACAAATGCTTAAGGCGTATACTAAATGTTTGGTGGCCTCGCACTATATCAAATGCCGAGCTACATCAAAAATGCAAACAGAAGGCTATAGCAAACGAGATCAAGCTGCGCAAATGGGGATGGATTGGTCACACTCTCCGGAAACCACACAGCGAAGTTTGTCGCCAGGCCCTTAAGTGGAATCCACAAGGCAAGTAGAGGACGTGGTACACCCAAAACCAACTGGAAAAGGTCGTTGGAAAAGGAAATCCAAGAATCGGGAAAATCGTGGCAAGAGATCAAAGTCATCGCAAGGGATCGTGACAAATGGAGAGATTTCATATTGGCCCTATGCTCCTCCTAGGAGTTAAAGGAGAATACATACATACATCGACATTCGTCATTCAACCAAAATGCATAGAGCTCGTAATTTAAAGAATATTGCTGCAGTAGCAGAGAGTGTTCGTGAAAACCGTGAACAATCTATTCGTCGCTGATCTCATGTTTTGGGCATCTCTTATTGATCATTGTGGTGTATCTTGAGGCGTGATCTTGGTCTGAAGGCCTATAAAATTAAAGCCAGCTGATCTTGGTGTACGTTCTAATTTCGGTTTAAGGACCTTACAACAACTTCAAATTGATCCATTATTTTATCAAAAAATTGTGTTTAGCGACGAAGCTTATTTCTGGTTGAACGGCTACGTTAACTAGCAAAATTGCCATATTAAGGCAGATGAACAATCAGAAGCAATCCAATAGCTTCCAATATATCCCGATAAATGTACTGTTTGGTGTGGTTTATGAGCAGGAGGCATCATCGGACCGTATTCCTTCAAAAATGCGGATGGAGCCCGTGTTACGGTCAGCGGTGCTCGCTACAGAGCAGTGATCAATGAATTTTTGTTGGTTTCAGCAAAATGGCGCAGCATGCCATACAGCTGGAGAAATAATCGCTTTATTGAGGGAAACGTTCAATGAAAACATTATTTCAAGAAACGTTCCTGTAAATTGGCCACCAAGATCATGTGATTTGACGCCATTGGATTACTTTCTTTGGTGATAAAAACACTGACTCTTGGCGTTTAAGTTTTCATTAAAGCCCCGAAGGCATCTTTTTGTGAGTTTTTATTCAAACCAGGTATAAAGCCTTTGATATAAGACGTTTATCTAAAATAAATTGTTCGTTTTATATGCTAATATTATACTAAATGAATAATAATATTCTTTTTTGGATGGATGCATAGATGCTTATATTGTGAATTCACCTTGAGAAATATCATTCCTAAAACAAAATTCTTTATATCTCTGAAACTGTTCGGCGGAGATGGATGAGATTTGGTACATATGTGTGTAAAGAACATCGAGATAGGGCGAACAAAGTCATTTTGCGTATTTTATAGATATCTTTACAAATGTATCAAAAAGCTAAATTTTATATTTTTTGCTGCTTAAGGTCGTTCAAGATATGGATTAATTTTCAAAAAAGAACTCATCTTAAGTTTGTTTTTGAAATATGTATATCTTCTTTGCTCCAGGTTTGTATTAATAAAATGTATATTTCAATACGATTTTAATTCTCCATGTCAAGTGAGATGGCAACTTTTTGAGTTGTACGAGTACATAAAAATGTTATCAATTCTGGAAATTGTTGTACGTATCTTCTGTATTGTAGTTTTGCTACAACCTCATATGTAAGTATATTGGAAAACTTTTCTTCAACTCCTTTTTGTCTAATCTGTGCAAATCCTTTTGAATATTCATTTACGAAATTTTCACACACGTCCATTTAACAATTTTACAACTTTTTCATGACATTCAAAGCATTAAGATTCACTAAACTGGCATTGAAAACCCAAACTTGATACCAACAAAACATAAAATCCACTTAATACCGACAGAAACTATTGCTAACGCCGTCATTACCCTACAACAGGTGTTGTGCGAAAAGTAGCATGAAAAATTAATTGAATATTTTAAATTTAAAACGAAAATCACTAAAGTAATCAATAGTTAAAGTTTCTACCTTATATGTAGCATCTAAATGCAAATTAGGGTGTTGTAAAAATTTTTTTTTTTTTTTCAAAGATTTTTAAAAAATTTGCAAAATTTCATTGAGTGTATTAATATTTAGTGATGACAATTTTGACAGCTTGATTAATGTAGCTATGCACGAGTCTCTTCGATTTTCCCGCTGCTATATAGAATATACTCAAAGCCTAATACATACCTTCTCATTGTTTCGTGTACTAAAATTTCGCAATGTTTCCAGCTTTTGTTTCGTACTGTGCTGTTACTGTTTTATGTTACTTGGTAGTGTTTAATCAAGTTTTATAAATTTTATCTCAGCAAAAGTATTCGTAATATAAAATTTATGCACCACCCTAAATGTTAAAAGTTGGGCAATAAGATGAACAAATAAAAGCAGCATAAGAACACTTCGGCAGACAGACTTTCAGCCAGCTTTGCGCAAGAAGTCAGGAGTTTTAGCAGAAGTACAACACCATCCTTAGTATGCCGAAAACGATGACAACAACGAATTGCATCAATTGAAGGTAAATGAATTGTACCATTTGTCTAAGTTCGATTGAAATGAAAATGAGAGAATATATTGCTGGAAAAAGACCAAATATAAAACTATATGGAGATAGAAAGAGAGTTAGAGATAGAGAGAGAGATGGCGGGAAAAACCTTTTGAATGAATGATAAGGTTTAACGATGAATATATTGATATGTTGCTTGTGGGTAGATGGAACAAGTACAAATGCATCATTTATTGTTTTGCTAAATTTTACAGTTATGTATTACTTATGGTTAAACAGCTTTTAAAAGCTTTTCAAGTAGACTTTGTGTGTACAATGGAGGGGGTAATTGGGAGAAAAGTTCATTTTTTAAACTCGATCATTATTAGTGTACAGGTGCTAATTTAACCTGCTTTTGACAGGAATCTCCTTCATTTGGTGTTGTACAGACATCATTCCCATTTATCCTTCTTTTGGCAGGATACTACTACTTTTGCTTAAGCCTGTCATGTAAACTTATATGCTTGTGTTTTTATTTAAACAACATTTTTTTTGTCCATGAATAGGCTTATGTTCGAAATTACTTACAGAAAAATTTCTCTATTTCCTGTCATAAAATACTGTTTTTTTTTTTTTTTGAAAACATGTCAGATAATAGTTTTTGGTAAGTAGCCCTGTTTTTCGGTCAAAAATAGATGGACTCATTATGTTTAGAAATATAGGAAAAATCTTAGTTATTATTATTATTATTTTTATTGCACTCTTTTTGACATTCCTGTCAAATATACTGTTTTTTTTTTGGTAATTTTTTGCCATTTTTCGCTAAAAAAAGTTAAATTTTTTAAGTACAGAAAGATGGAAAAACCTTAGTTTTAAGCTATTTAGTTTACTCTCCTATTCACTTTCTTGTCGACTTTGATTGGAGTTTCGATGTTTCATTCTTATTAAAGCTTGTCGGTCAACTTAAATTTGATTTTTATCTGCTGTTATCCTAGTGGAAGACAAATGGCTGCTGATTTATTCAGTTGTCGACTAACAAGTGAGCAGTGCGGTTTAAATGTTACGCCTATTTTTCATCAGCGAATACTCCGATTTCGAGGTTCATGTCTAATTACCTGTTAAGTTTTTTTGTGTATTGTCCTGATTTACTTATTGTCTCAACTCTCTAGATAGTGTTAATAATGAATAAGATGAAATATTGCTACTTTTGTAGCAATATGTCCGTTATTTCGGCAACCTTTCTGGAAGGACGTCAGTGCAATCCAAGTTATAAAATTTTCTTTTTCTTACTCAGAAAACTGCTTCCATTGGAAAGAATTTCGGAAGTTTTGGAAGGAAAGGATGATAACATGGGATATAAAGGGGTCAATTTTGCTTTATTACCACCAAATGATGCCTATGGAGACCTTACTCAGAGGGTTGATACCAATTTGCGATGGGCAATACATATGCCTAGACATCTATCAAAATAACAGCCTGAATAGCAATGACCTTTTTCCGAGTTTAATTCCCGCATGAACGAGATACGTGTATGTCATACTTGTACCTTTCTCACTTGAAAACATTCAGTCGTTGAGAATATGGTCCCATCATTCGAAAGTCATGGAACCAAGAAGTTCACAAGAAAAATGCCGATCAGGTATGGGAACAAATTTTAGTTGGTGGATCATCTTAATATCCAGGTTGGATTCCTACTAAGGCGGTTGTTTCTTAACGGATAAGGGCTCATCAAATTGAAAAGGCAGTGAAATTTGGGTGAATTCGGTAAGAATTGTTCGCTTCAGAATACAGAAGAAGACATAGGATTAAGTACTTTTCGGTCAAAATGAGATGAACACATTATGTATTGGCAAAGTTAGCTGAAGAATAGGGGAAATCTTAATTCTAAGCGATTTAATTTGCTACCTTATAAATTTTTCTGTTAAAAATCCTGCTTTTTATTTTTCTAAAAAAAAAACTGTCATATAATAGTCTTTAATAAATAATCCCATTTTTCGATCTAAAAGAGATGGACTTATAATGTACAAAATAATTGGACATAAATTTGTTCTCTTATTTATTATCCAGTCAAAAATCCTATTTTTTTTCATAAGCAAAAATTTACAAAAAACTAACCTTTTTTTTACTTTTTGGTTTGAAGAATCCAAGTTTTTGGTAAATAATCTCATTTTTCGGTCAATATGAGATGGACTCTTAATGTACTTTTCCTGTCGAAATTTTTTATATTTATTTTTATTTTTTATACTTTTCTAAAACGGGCCGGTCAAGAAAATAACGTAAACGAATTTTTTGTCCGGTTGAAAGAAAAATGAGCCTAGGAGTCTGAGAACTTAATAATTTTATTAAGCGCTGTTTGTTAAAAACTAATTATTTTCACTTCTAAAGATCTAGTTCTTTAAGTTTCCAGGATGAGGCCAGGAGCCTGAGGTTTTTCTTTTTTCAGTCAATACAACGGTTAAATAATAGATTTCTACATTAAAATGCTATGGATTTGTAAACTAAAATGAATTAAAAATTTTCTACGATATAAGTATATTTCTTTTCGAAAATACTTGCCAGGGCGCTGAGGAGTTGACTGACTCCAACACAATTTCACACACAAAATTTGAAGAATCAACTAAAATATCCACGATCCGAAACGAATCAAATCGATTTCAAGATAAGTTTACTTTGTTCATTCGCATCAATAAAGCAGTAACGGAATAGATACGCAAATTTATCGAAATCTTCAAAAAGTATTTATATGCCAGGAGGCTGAGGCAAAAGTCGAGTGACTACATAACATATTTTTTAATAAAATTTAATATTAATTGCAAAATTTGACAGTTACATTGGAAGACTATTGATAACTTATCTCATTTCTATTGAATTTTGAATTTAATTTACCAATAAAACTTTAATTTTGGAAAAACAGATATGCCAGGAGGCTGAGAATTTAAAATTTGATCTTTGTATGAAATATCTTTGGGATCGAACTAATCTAGCGCGTTTAGTCTCGATTATACATCAGTGAAATTTTGTTACAAAAATATGTAAAATAAATTGAACCGGATAATATTCCCTCGTAAATAGAAATTTTCTAAAGAGCAAGGAATACTGTCTTAAATGATATTGCGAAAGAAGTTTTTCTCTATAGCCCAAGTTGTATTTAAAATGTTTTGCCCTCACCCCAGGGGGAGAAGTGACCTTATAAAGTAAAAATTCTTAGCCCACATTATCTTCCCCTTAATTTTTCAATAGACATAATACATATTCTTGAAATTTTAAAATTTCCTCGTAATCTGATGACTTTAATGTACCCATCGATTGATGCTGCCTCTTCGAATGTTTCGCAACTTATGCGTTGCAAGTACATCAAATAATCGAAATCATCCCCTGATTGAAATAAAAATAAAAATTACAAAACTCAGTTCATGTCTCAAAGGTGTTAATAGTTTTTCAACACACAAGGGCAGTTAAGAACATCAGATTTCATATGAAATTTTAACAGTGTCTCGAATTTCAATTCTGATTAAATCATATAAATTATGTTGCAACATTTTGTTTTTTTTGGGCTGTTGATGTACATCATATGCTACAGTACTTTTGGTGTTTCATATTTTATTAGCTTGATTCTTACTGACAGATTTTATTACATTCGATAGATATTGCATTCAGTTTTGTGGTTGTGTTGCATTGCATTTCTGATTTTAGAGGGGTTGATATTTCCAATTGTTTCCATTTAGTTAAACCGCAGCAGCTTGTGGCATCGTGGAGTGTGATGCAACATTTCATATTGTATATCATATTTCATAATATTTCAACAAATAAATGTGTAACACGCGTTGTTTTAAATGGGTTTTTATGATAATTTTGTTCGTTTTCGATGCTGTCTGAATGATATTTAATGTATTGTAAAGGAGTGATTTGGGTGAATGCAGAAATTTTATGAAGGCAAATATTGATGATTATAGTTGAACATTTCAAAATCGATCAACTGATAAACGGGTCTCGATGAAAAAATCTCAATTCCTGTGTATTTTCTTATTCCAATTACTAACAAGGCAAAAATAATTTCATTTTACCTGGAAAGGTTATTTAATTACTTATTCAACGATATGCGTTTTACCTCGATCAAGCTCTTTGTTTGGATATCATAAGGATTTCAGTGAAACCATCTCTGGAAACATAAAATGGTCTACAGGTAAAATTTACAACTGTGAAAAAAAAAAAATTGTTTGTTCTTAGAAAATCCCATTCTATCAAACCACATTAATTTCATTCTTTGTATTTTTGGCTGTAAACCAGTGTTATTGTTTGGCGCTGCGTCAAACAATGTATACACTTTTTCTTAAATGCATTCATCTCAAGACTTTTTTTTTAAAAAGCGTTTTGGTTGTTTTTGTGCCGATATATCACGATTTCGACGTTTTCATTCGCAAACTTTTTTTTAGCTATTTCTGGAGTTATTATGGAACTTTTGCGACCGGTCCCTTTTGCAATTTTAAAGCTTACAGTTTACTAAATTCGCGCTATGGTACGGCACAAAAACATTTTGCTGACTTTAGGATTTTTCAACTCTTTTACGATCTTACTGGGATTTGGTTTTTAATGCCAATTTGGGGCTAATACTAGCCTTCTCTACCCGCTACGTTAGGCATGTTTGTTTTGTTTTTTTAATTCCCAAAAGTTTAGAAGATAAAAATGTTAATTTACACCACTGCCACGTCACCAATAAAAATTTATGTACTATGGGAAAGTTCATTTCATTTCAAACCATGTTAAAAATTCCCAATAGCATAGCTAGGGTGTCCCAGAAACCCATTAATTAAGTCATTAAATGTTTTTCCTCTAGTACACTTAGATATTCTTCGCTTTGACTATGAAACCTTCGGATGATCTTCGAGAACCATTGGATATTCCAAAAAACTATCAATTGAAGCTTGTCGATAGTTCGCCATAGATTTTTTCCCTCTTGTATACCTAGATATTTTTCATTTTGACTATTAAACCTTCAGGTGACCTTCGGCAAACTTCGAGTGAACTAGGAAACTATCAATTAAAACTTGTTAAAAGTTCGACGTAGATATTTTCCCTCTAGTGTACCTAGATATCGTTTTGACTATGAAACCTTTGGATGGTCGACAGAAACCTTCGTATATAGCATAAAAACATTTTCATACCTGAGATACACTCATTTCCAAAATTTCAGTTCATTTGACCAAGTAGTTTCAGATTGATAATGCTTCAGATATGCAGACACACACGCAGTCATTTTTATATTGGGTGTACAACTTAAAAACCGGAATTTGACGGTGGATGTCCGTACTAACAAATATCGTGAAAGCTCGAACTTTATATATATGTCATTTTGAAGGTACATTTGACAGCTGTCAAAATCAGTCAACAAAACAATTTTATCTTGTGCGCATCATTATTATTTTTCCCGATGAATAACTTCGAAAATTGGAGAAAAAGACAGCATTTGCGGGAGGTTCTGTTGGGTCATTTTTTTGCAAAGAAAACTGCTGCCAAAAGTCATTTTTTCATCAGATCGTGACTGGGGATGAAAAATGGATCCATTACGACAACCAGAAACGGAAACATTCATATATGAAGCCCGTACAACCAGGACCTTCCCAGCCAAAGGCAAATATCCATGGTGCAAGGTAATGCTCTGTAATGCTCACAGATGACCTCTATCGAACACAATTAATATGTTTGAAGCGTGCCATCATCGAAAAACGCCCGGAAAATGCGACCAGACACGAAGCAATAATTTTTCATCATGACAACGCTCGGCCGCATGTTGCAAGACCCGTGAAAAACTATTTGGAAAATAGTGGATGGGAAATTTTGACTCACCCGCCTTATAGTCCGGACCTTACTCCGTCTGACTTTCATTTATTTCGCTCGATGCAAAACGCCCTCACCGGAATACGCTTTACATCAGAGCAAGGCATCCGAAATTGGATAGATTCATTTTTGGCCGCCAAGCCGGCGCAATTTTTTTGGGATGGAATTCATAAATTGCCTGAAAGTTGGAGAAATGTTGTAGCTTCCAATGGACAATACTTTGAATAAAATATATTGTAACATTTTCCACAATAAAGCATCAAACTTCGCTAAAAAATTCCGGTTTTTAAGTTGTACACCCAATATATTTAGATATTAATATTTTGTAGAATAATTTAACCCATTATAAACAAGTTTTTGGAAAACAGACGTCTAAGCGACCGTTAAAAACGGAATATAATGGGTTAAGATGTTTTAAAAAATATTGTTCCTTGTTTGAATTCACGTTAAGTAATCGGAACATCTTAACCCATTATATCGCGATTTTAGACACCTTTTTCCAACAAAATGGGTTACAATGAATTAAAATGTTTTACAAAAATATTCTGAATAAATTTGACTATGGTGCACCGAAAACAAGTACCATCCAGACCTTATATGGTAGCGCACATGCATCAACGACTTATGATAAACACAGCATCAAACAACTTCAAATTTGCAAAAAAAAAACAACTTCTGACTCAAAAAAGGGTGGAAAAAAAATACCAAAATTTCGAATTTTGACTCATATTTAAATCATGAAAAAAATTTTTATGTGTTTGGAATATACGGATTTCTGACAATCAAATGCCAAAAAACTCGCTTTTCGTAACACTTTAATAAAACACAATATATTGCTCAATAAGTTAACACTTAAGCCCAGATTCACAGTCATTAGTTAACTATTGATTAAGTAATGACTGAAAATAAAATTTTTGCTGGTTTAACCCTCGTCATTAGTTAACAAACAACTATGAATACGGGCTTTAGTCACAAACAGTTTTTATTCAAAATCATCATATGACATGGTTCCTCGTTATTTATTTTCAATAAAACATTGATAATACCTCCGGTTACTATCTTCCTCATTTTCCAAACCTCATACGACAAGGTACCTTTTTATCATTTGGGCAAGTATGACGTTCATCATCTTGTACAATTAATAGCAGCACTAAGGCTTTAAGTTGTATCATCGTTCTTGCTCAATATGAAATCAGATTTACTCTGTAGAATTCACAATTTTCCCTGGCCTTTTATATTCAAAATATGTTCAAATCTTTTAGAAATTGCTTGTACCTTTTATTCTTTTGTTCAATTCAGGAATTCAATTTCTTTAAATATTGAAATTTTTCATGTCATTTCAGAGTAATTATACCCTCAAAACGTGATCATCCATTAAACCTTTATGCCTTCATAATTGTGTTTTGGTCTTTTATTTTAAGAATATATATTAATTGCGGTCAAAACAATAGCAATTTAAATAATGCTTGTTTTATAATATTTCCCAAACACGTATTACAAAACGTAAAAAAATTTTTTAAATTAGGCACGCAATGATTGTTCTGAATACTCTTCCAAATATATTTCTGTACCAATAAATGTGCCAATATCTATCATAATCTCTGGAATAAATAAGGTCACATGTTACCCTAAAGTTCTCTTTTAAAAATTCTTTGTTCCTTTTGTTTTTCTTTTATCACAATAGGAATGTAATTTTCTAAAATATTTCCATTATTTGTTTCAATCAAACGTCTGTTAATGTTATTCAAATATCTTCGGAATATTATATTGAGCAATAATTTACTATATCTAGTTCCATGTGAGTTGTGTTTTGAAACATTTACTATTTAGCCCTTATACGAACGGTACACCTAAATGTTTCCTATGCCCTGATGGAAGCAACAATCATGGCATGGTAGACAAAAAATGCCCCGGATACCAAGCAGCTTGTAAAAAGATGCGTGCATTCAAATTAACCTAAATCATTGTGAAATGGCCCAAGATCTGGTAACGGAAATCGCTCGAGAAGAAACAGCGGATATACTTTTAATTTCTGAGCCTTATATTCTTCCGGACTGGGATGGTAAATGGATAAAAGACAGAAGTGGCAAGGCAGCAATAAACATATGCAGACAACAAACATTTGAGATGGCAGATAGCAATAGACATATAGGTTTTGTAGTACATGCAAAAGTGGAAGGCATCCATTTCTATAGTTGCTATGCGCCAAAAAATGACTCACTGGATGATTTTAAGAACATGCTTGACTGTCTACACATGGATGCAAGACAAAAATCTCCACTGATAATTGCAAGTGATTTTAACGCATGGGCTGTCTCTTAGGGGAGCACAAGAACCAACTCAAGGGGCTTTGCGCTGCTGGAGGCATTTTTCACGCTTGATTGAGTGTTGCTTAATGACGGTGCATGTCATACGTTTGATAATGGCCGATTTGTATTGTCAATTGATTTAACGTTTGCTAGAGGACCAGTAGCCAGAACCTTTCATTGGAGAGTGACCGATGCGTACACTGGCAGTGACCATCGCTTGATATAATTTGAAACCATAAGAAACAGACAACAGACTAAAACCCACCCAATAAGAAGTGCTCCTGGTGTCAAAAAAACTTGATGCAGAGATGCTGCAATACCTAGCCGAAGATATGCAGCTTAGAGGGAGATCGATAGAGCATAAAGCTAGAAACGTGATGCTGTCAATAAAAGCTATATGCGATGCTTCAATGATATGCAGAGGGAAAAGGAGACATCAGGCATCAGCACCTTGGTGTAACGAAGATATCAGGCGCCTTCGTGAGGAATGTCATAGGCAACGAAGAGTACAGCAGTGAGCCCGAGGCAGTGACAGTTATGAACAACGGAATTATATCTATAAGCAAAAGCGCAAGGAGCTTCGCAAGTCAATAGGAAGTAGTAAGGCACAGTTGTAAAAGTCTCTTATAGACGAAATTGAAGGAAATCCGTGGGGTAGAGCATATGCTGCGTGAAATAGTGTGTAGTTTATTTCCGCAACGTGATAATGATGAATGGTTACAACCCGAGATTTATTCAGAAGTTGACATAGTAACAGAAAGTGAGGTACTTGCTGCCGCCAACAGCATACAATTGCAAAAATCACCTGGTGTAGACGGTATTCCAAACGTTGCATTGAGGCTTATCATCCAAAAAAGACCGGAGCTATTTTCAGAATTATACACATCTTGCCTTAGAGAAAGAGTTTTCCCAAAAACAATGGAAAGTACAGCGCTTAGTGTTTATACCAAAAAAGGGTAAGCCGCTACATGAGCCATCATCATATCGGCCACTGTGCATGCTTGACACTGCAGGCAAAATATTAGAAAAAATTATTGTTGCAAGACTGGAACACTGCATTGAAGGTCACAATGAACTATCAGACATGCAATACGGATTTAGAAGAGGCCGCAGCACAATCGATGCTATTTCAAAAGTATGCAGCATAGCCCGGCAGGCACTTGAAGGAACACGGTGGAGAGGAGGCTCGAAAGAATGCTGCGCAGTAGCGACATTAGATGTTAAGAATGCTTTCAATACAGCTGAGTGGAATGCTTCAATAGAATCTCTTATAAATATGGAAGCACCCACTTATCTAATAAATACGAAAAGGATCCTCGTTTGTGATTCGTAGGATGGCCCAAAAACTTACCCAGCGACAGCAGGAGTAACGCAAGGTTCAGTACTGCGCCCTACTCTATGGAATTGCATGTATGATGGGGTTTTTGGGGTTGAAAAACCAAGCGGAGTGGACATTGTTTGGGTATGCTGATGATATTGCAATTGTAGCAGTGGCTAAACACACCACTGAACTTGCTGAAAGTGCAACACCACAATATTAAATGTTCAAGCATGGCTACAATCAATGAGCTTGCAACTGACTGAGCACAAAACAGAAGTGGTACTTTTAAGTAGTAGGAAAAAGGTTGAATCGCTGGAAATTCATGTTGTGGCTCATATTATAGTGTCACGTCCCACAATCATGTGCTTGGGAGTATTGCTGGACCACAGGCTTTATTTTAGAGAGCATCTCATAGCAGCTGGTAACAAGGCTATACGCATGGGATCGGCTGTCACAAGACTTATGTCAAATATTGGTTGGCCAAAATATACTGCCAGGAAATTTTTGGCTTCAGTTTCAAGTTCAATTATGATGTATGGAGCGCCAATATGGTATTCATCAACTAGTCTTGCATCGTGTATGAAAACAATGGTAGCAACACACAGGCTAGCCTCATTGCGAGTTTGCAGTGCTTTCTGAGCAGTGTCTGAAGTAGCCTCAAATATGATTGTGGGTCGACATCCGATTGACTTGCAAGCAGAAAGATCGGCGGCATTACGTGATCTGCGTCGGCAGAATTGCTTTGACCAAGATCGCGTAGCAGCAGTAGATCTAGAACTATACACACAGTGGCCACAAAGATGGCAAGCATCAACAAAAGGGCGGTGGACTTACAATCTGACAACTTTGATTGAAATGTGGCACAAGCGGGGACATGGAGAGCCAAATTATTATCTCACTCAGTTTTTCACTGGATATGGCTGTTTCAGAGAGTATTTATACAAGTACAAGCACGTGAATTACCCCTTTTGCATGCTTTTTGATGAAGCTGTAGCAAACGCCAACCACGTATTAACAAGTTGCGTAAGGTTCAGTGCGGCTAGACAAGTACTAGAGAATATAACGGGTGAAGAAGTAACTTACACAAGTATTGTACTACATATGCTGCTGAGCAAGGATTCCTTGGATCAAATTAATCACGTCATATCAACAACTATGCAGCAACTGAGAAGAGACGAGCAACTCAACAGATAAGACAGCAAGACAGAAATTGAGAATTAGAGCCTGATACTATAGCCCTGCCCAGCGAAGAAATTCCCTGACTGGTGGTACCGCTTGGCACTACAAGGGCAGTGTCATAAAATGAAGCTAGGATTTAACAACGTAGGCATACTGAACATGTTTTTATAAACATTTGTTTGTGTAGAACTGAGTATCATTTTCTATACAAACTTATGTATATATCTATGTACATTACATGTACTCTGTACATGTTTTGCGAGCCGGCATATTAAGATCAATATCCGTGCGTTGGTCCTGAATGCGGTAAACCAGTAATTAGTATGAATCGTGTATCTTCTGGAAGATTTCCCCTTTAATAGTTACAAAAAAAAAAAAGGTACGCGAAAAACTTGACTCGGCCATCCGACGGTCATCCGAAGGCAACAAGCAGGATTTCGGCCAAACCGATCATACGTGGATCAAATCAATACTCTTAGAATAATTGTCGAACAATTATGCGAGTGGCATGCTGCACTTCAACTTGTCTTCGTAGACTACAGCACTGCCTTCGACAGAGTCTCCCGAGAAAACATCTGGGTTGCACTGCAACAAAAAAGTCTTGCCGCAAAGGCCATAAGCTTAGTACGTGCACAATATGAAGGCTTTAAATGCAGTGTGTTATACAACGGGTTATTGTCACCGACATTCAACACTAAATCACGTGTACGGCAGGGGTGTTTACTATCAACATCTCTCTTCCTTATCGTTCTTGACGATATCCTAGATAAAGCTCTTAATAAGGCCAAAAGGGGGTATCCTTCTATCGTCCAAACACTTAGATATGCATAACAAAATTGAAGACTTTATCTTGGAATCGCAAAAAGCCGGCCTAAAAATCAGCGCATCAAAGATTAAAAGCACGAAGCTAAACGCAAACAGGAATGACATCAGGCTTAGAGCTGGCAGTGATGACATCGAAAACGTCGATAGCTTCACGTATTTAGGCAGCATTATCTCCATGGATGGTGGAGCAAAAGAGGATATCAACTCAAGAACAGCAAAAGCAAAGGGCGCGTTTGCCCAACTGAACAAAATATGGTCTTCTTCCGTTATAATCACCGGTTATTTCTGTTAAGCCTTATAAATATAATGTCTAAGCATGCGTTAAAACGTGTGGGTTGTACAAGCGCAATATCGAAAACAAACGAAGCCAAAGCCGATAAAAAACTATGTATATCACGGGACTCAGATGAAATATTGATATTAAATTTTCCAAATATGTTGAAAATTCATCTTAAAAGGCACTTACAGACGCAAATGAAAGTATAGTAAACATCATAAACTCTGCAGCTTATACTAATAATGTCACCACTATTCATGTTAACTTTTTTAATTTCAAATTCTTCCATATCGTTTTTAAAAAATACTCCGACACCGCCAGCTGAATAGGAGTTGTTGCAGGTTGCTTCAAATTTCAAATTCGGTATTTCAAAACAAGAAATTTCATCATCATAAATCCAGACTTCAAAAACAAAAATTAAATCTGGCAGATGATTCAGAGATGCTAAATGAGCGGAAAAAGTATCAAAATTCGTTCGCATACTGCGGATATTTTGGTGAATAGCAGAAAAACACACAGATTTTATTAAAACTTAAAATATTAACAAAAATTCAAAAATCCATGGTTATTCGTTATTTATTGCCCATAAGACATTGATGATACCATCGGTTTCTAGTCCTTACAATCTGGTCTTTTATCAATTCTGCAACGTTCAGGACCTTGTAAAAGTAATAGCAGCACTAAGGAATGCACAAGCCAAGCTTTAAGTTGTAACATCGTTCTTGCTCAATATGAAATCAGATTTACTCTGTAGAATTCACAATTTTCCCTGGCCTTATATATTCAAAAGATGTTCAAATCTTTTAGAAATTGCTTGTACCTTTTGTTCTTTTGTTCAATTCAGGAATTCAATTTCTTTAAATATTTAAGTTTTTCATGTTATTTCAGAGTAACTATTTCCTCAATACGTGATCTTCCATCAAACCTTTATGCCTTCACAATTGTGTTTTTGTCTTTTATTGTTAGAATATATATTAATTGATGTCAAAACAAATTGTTTGTACCTTTTGTTCTTTTGTTCAATCCAGCAATTCAATTTCTTCAAATATTTTAATTTTTTAAGTCATTTCAGAGTAATTATACCCTCAATACGTGATCTTGCATTAAAAATGTATGCCCTCATAATTGCGTTTTGGTCTCTTATCGTTAGAATATATAGGTACTTAATAATTGCTGTCAAAACAATAATAATTTAAATAATGCTTGTTTTATAATATTTCACAAGCACGTATCATCAGATTACTCTGTAGAATTCACAATTTTCCCTGGCCTTTTATATTCAAAAGATGTTAAGATCTTTTAGAAATTGCTTGTACCTTTTCTTCAATTCAGGAATTCAATTTCTTCAAATATTGAAATTTTTTATGTCATTTCAGAGTAATTACACCCCCAATACGTGATCTTCCATTAAACCTTTATGCCTTCATAATTGTGTTTTGGTCTTTTATTGTTGGAATATATATTAATTACTGTCAAAACAATATGTAGTAATTTGAATAATGCTTGTTTTGTAATATTTCTCTATTGCGTATTACAAAACGTAAAATAATTTTTTTAAATAGGCACGTAATGATTGTTCTAAATGCTCTTCCAAATATATTTCTGTACCAATAAATGTGCCAATATCTATCATAGTCACTGGAAAAAATAAGATCACATGATGCCCTAAAGTTCTCTTTTAAAAATTGTTTGTTCCTTTTGTTTTTCTTTTATCACAATAGGAATGTAATTTTCTAAAATATTTCCATTATTTGTTTCAATCAAACGTCTGTTAATGTTATGCAAATATCTTCGTAATTTTGAGCAATAATTTATTATATTTTGTTGTGTTAAGATACTTTTATTATTTATATAAAGAACCTGGAGACCGATCTCTTCTTTGTCGGCAATCTGATTTAATAATTTTGCTCTTGGACATTGAATCTTGGTTTTGGTTTTGATAAAAAGTCTTAGTGTTGATCTTGGGTATTAAGTCTTGGCCTCGATCTTGGTCTTTGTCTTAAAAAAAATTCTAAAGATTGTTGAATATTCACATTTTCAAAACTTATTTTTTAGAAAACAGTTGGGTTCTTAAGAATCCAAATTTCGAATTGAGAGATGATTTCATGCTTGGCAGGAGCGTGACACACCCATTAACCCTGTCACATGAAAAAAATAAATTATATTTAAATAATTAAGAAACCGATATATGTAATTTTGACATTTATCAGTTCCTAAACGCTTCCTTCATTCCCATTAAATCTGGCAACACCATCAGAAGCACCGTTATTTTTGTATGATCATTCAAATGTGACAGTTTGTGTGGTGCACTATTGGTATACTTTACAGTAGAATTTATAGGTGTTAAAGTATTTTCGATCATATTATAGTGTGTAATAATTGTTGTCAGGTAAGTAAATTGTTGTTTTATACATTAATTGAACCATTACTTAAGTCTAGTATATTGATAAATCATAAAATTCAAAATGGGACACCGGTGTCCCTATGGTCGTAAAGGGTAACTTTTCAACTCACTTTTGTACTACAATTTTATCAATTTTAACCTGTTAGTAGACATATGTACTGTAACGTAGTTTTTGACACTGAATTCGAATCCGAGGCCAGAATTGCTCATACACCTCAGGATTTTGAGATATCGGTGCTTGAAGCTGAGAAAGCGCTGTTTTCAATCTTACGGTGTAGTTCCAGGAGATGGTTTATTTTTATTATTTTGGTGGCATCAAATAGCCTTAATCTTACCTATCAAACCATACCTTCAAATTTTTTCAACTGGACCCTTACTTTCCGAGTTATCACCCTTTGAAATAAGGGCATATTTTCCCCATATAAAAATGTATGGGAAAAAAGTCTCCCTTAACGACCACAGGGACACATATGTCCCAGAAAATTCCTGAAAAACCATTAAAATTTTTTGAATTTTTATTTTAAAATATGTTTTCTGGACGCCCAATACACCATTATAAATAGCTAACATGGTTGCATAAGCTCCCAATTCCTTACGGTACTGAAAGGGTTGACTGCAAATTACCAAAACCGAAAAGCAGTCTTGATCTCGATAGTCATCGTGACCAAGACAAAGACCATAGCAGTCTTAATATTGGTTTTGAAATAATACGTAGGCTGCTATATATATTTCTGGCCTAGGCAACACTAATGTCAATAGCTAAAATCTGGCAACACCATAATAAAGTCTGCCATTTTTTAGCATAAACGTACTCAGAACGTTTTGACATATGACCATTGTTTGTGTTGTTTACAGTGACTTAAAAAATCAATTTGGCAAAAAAATGGAATAAACTCGTGAACATTTTCGTGCGATAATTTTTCACATCTTTCGACGTGGATTATCATGACAAGAGTGCATCGATGAACTTAAATCTTTGTATGGCGATGAAGCACCATTCTATGGCACTGTGAAAAACTGGTTTAGTGAACTCAATCGTTGCCGACGCTCGCTCAAAGACGAATTCCGTGAAGGTCGTCCAAAAACGGCCGTTGTGCCAGAGAACATTGATGCCGTGCGTAAACTGATAATGCAAGATCGTCATGGGACATACCGTGAGATAGAAACATCCTTGAGCATTAGTTTCGCTCCAATACATTCGATTTTGCGTGAACACTTAGTTGTAAAAAACGTTTATTCTCGTTGGAAACCCCATAATTTATCAATCGCTTAAATTATAAATGGAAAAATTAATTTTCTTAACTCACTGTAAGCAAAACAAATAGCACTTGTACATCAGAACGTTGTGAGTACGTTTATGCTAAAAAATGTCAAACTTTATTATGGTGTTGCCAGATTTTAGCTATTGACATTAGTGTTGCCTAGGCCAGAAATATTTATAGCAGCCCACGTATTAGAGTCTTGGCCTTGTTCTTAGTCTCGAGAAATTATCATGGCCAAGACTAATTTTGCTCATGACTAATCGTAAACAATAGAAAAATATCAAAAGTTCGAAACATTAAAAATTCAAAATTTCGTGCAATTTCATCCTTTTGTGGGGGCTGAAATATCTTTTCTTCAAAGGATCATAACTTGGAAAGTAAGAGTCTTTTTGGAAAACTCCGATAATATATTTTGATAAGAAAGAATGTGTCTATTTAATGCCATTAATAAAAAATAATTAAGTATTTTCTTGTAGCTATGCTTTAAGACTGAACACAGCATTTTCTTCAACTTTAATCAAGGACATTTCGAAATCTTGCAGAAAGAATGAAAACTCAGCTCATAGAGATGGACTTAACGTCAAAAACAACGTACATATAATGCAAGAAATAAAAAGTTTATTCCATATTTTTTTTTTGTGCCTGAGTAATTAAAATTTTTACTTTGGTAAAAGATGTGCGCCATTTGCGAAAAATAATATTTAATGTGATTTACTTGTGTGGGAGGTACGACGCGCACCGGTGATACTTCGCCCACTTTCAGGTCGTAGGTGCCTAATAGTAAGTATACTGCCTACAGTTAAATTCAGAAAGATTGCTTTAGTAGTTTTCTTTTTATAGCGTACTATATTTTTGTTGGCGTTCCCACGCCGTTCAAAGAGTTTTCCTACATAACCAGGGGTAATATTTCCTAGATTTTTATCAAAATTGTTAAAGTTCGTTTTGAGTAATATTGGATCAAAGTTTTCAATTGTTTAAAAGTGGGCGTGGCACTTTCTCGAGTTCGTTTACTACCCCCGCCTACCAAAATTCATTAAAATATCGTAAATGGCTTATGAGTTATGACAAGATTAAATTTAAAATTTAGCGTGGTGCCACGCCCTTTCATGAGTGTCTAGAGGGTAAAGGCCTAACTAATTCTTCATACACAAGTTTCATCAAAATCGTTGCAGCTGGTTTTTGAGAAAAATGTTGCCTTTACATTCAAAATATCCTTGAATGCAGTGCATGCCACATAAACAGCAAATCTTCTACGGAATTTGAAATTCATTTTCACACAAAAAATGTGATGACTAAAGGCAACGCAGTCAGTACTCAGTCCTTTCTATTCAAAACAAGCTAATCTTTTAAAACCTAAGGAAAGAAAACCTGCTTTGTCAGTGCTAAAGTGGAGTCTATAGGATTTGCATTGAAATGCGTCAATACCTTTAGGAAATCAAAAGGGGGAACAAAATTTGCAAACTGATAAGAACATGTGCTTACGGTCACATGCGTTACATATGATGCAGAATGGCAAACTTAACTAGTTAGGGTGCTATCTTTGGTTTGGCCAAAAATCAAATACCCTACACCGTAGCATTTTAAAATTTTTGCTCG
The DNA here is from genome assembly GCA_951812925.1 of Calliopum simillimum. Classification (NCBI taxonomy): domain Eukaryota; kingdom Metazoa; phylum Arthropoda; class Insecta; order Diptera; family Lauxaniidae; genus Calliopum; species Calliopum simillimum. Next base: position 27,861,875 of record OX638371.1, read on the forward strand.
TATGGAAGTTGCCACGCCTTTTTGTCTGAGTTCATCAATTGATAGCTTGCTCTTACTGTTTTAAGTATTGGAACGCATTTTGGTTACAATCCCGGAAGGAATTATCTGAACACAGCGATGATAGATGTATTTGCTAACCGATTTCGCTCATTTTCACTCTCGCAAGCTATATTTTATGAGCCAGCAGACGAACCGACACACGGATATGACTTTATCGGCTAAGGAGGTGTTGCTGATAAATAAATTTACTTCTACATACCTGAAACTCATCCTTCTCTAATTTACAAATGTAAGGATGAAGTGAATATACACTAAGTGTAGGGTATAAGAATTCTTACACCTTTACCGAGTGGTTGTATGTTAAGTTTTACTCTGCCACGCGTTCTTGACTGAATTGACTTAGATTTTGCCCTAAGTACTAATTCCAAGTATCTGCACAAAATTTGGTTTCATTATCTTAAAAAACGCTTTCAGTACAGATTTTGAAACTTTTGCTTATATGAGAGGTGCCACGTCTTCTTGTCCGATTTTCCCTAATTTTATCTCGGAACTTGCGATTAATGTTCCTAGTGTTTGTGTGAAATTTGGTTGGGTTATCTCTAAAACCGCTATCATCACAACATTTTGAATCTTTTGCTTACATGGGAGGTGCCACGCCCTTTAGTTTTAATTTGTCTAGTTTTTGGGCAGAGCTTGCAATGAATGTTCTTAGAATTTGCGTGAAATTGGGTTGGGTTATCACTAAAACCGCCATCAGCATAACATTTTTAATCTTTTGCTTATATGGGAGGTGCCACGCCCCCTTATCCTAATTCGCCTAGCTTTTGCACGGAGCTTGTGTTTACTATATGTAGTACTTATATGTGTTTCGCGTGTGTTATTGCAAACAATGCTCTTATTATTGTGTTTTGAGTATATTTTTTGTATGGGCGTTAGGCGTGTCCGTTGATCGATTTCGTTCATATTCAATCCCACGAGTTGAGTGTAAAGTATAAAAAGCAGATAATAAAACTTTTGAATAAATTTGAAGCCCTATATATTTTGGGTAACCAATACAAAAAATTTTTTCGATTACTCGACCGATTGCATGTAAACGAAGATTTTACTTCCCTGTAGGACCACGGGCTATTCCAAATCTAGTTTGTAAACTAAGTACTTCATGGGGGCAAACGACTAGCCACCCAACAGAAAATTTCGATGCGCATCCTCAAGCTGCAATAGCGATGCGCGTTCTTTTTGCATTTAAAGAGCTGATGTTAATGCGCATATTTTCTGCGCTATAGGAAGGCAATAGGCGGCTTTATTTTTTTGTTTGTTTTTTTTTTCATATTTTTTTTTTTTTGTCATCCAAAAAGTATCCAAAGAGCAATTCCGGTGGGGAGAATAAAGCTCATCCAAACAGCATTTCTGGTATCGAGAACGAAGCGCATCCAAAGAGCATTTCTGAATGCGAGAGCGATGCGCTTCCAAAGAGCATTACTGAATGCGAGAGCGATGCGCATCCAAAGAGCATTTCTGGTAGCGAGAACGAAGCGCTTTCGGTCACGTATTTACGCACAAAACAAAATATGTGAATAAGTCGGCTTTGTAAGAGCGCAAAGATGGAGCAGTGGTCTAGCGACTGGCACTGCGATTGAGAGTTGTAGCAACCGTGAGGTCCTCGGTTCAACTCCGGCCCAGATCAAACACAAAAGTTTTTCAATTATAATTAATTTAGTAAAATAAAAATAGCTAGTTACATCAAAATGATGAGTATTTGTGGCGAAAGACGTAAAATTTCAATTAAAAGTTAATATTTTAAATATTTTTATTATCATCCAAAGAGCATTTCTGGATGCGAGAGCGATGCGCATCCAAAGAGCATTTCTGGTAGCGAGAACAAAGCGCTTCCTTCCAATGACATGCCAATGTTAATTTCAGAGCTTTTGAATGCGAGAGAGATGCGCTTCACTGCTACTTTAGAGCGCTTCAGAAGCGCTATTGATGCGCTCCATTCCCCATTTTCTTTAATTTAATACACAAGTTTTACACAAAAACGTCAAAAGGTTTTAAAGACAAATGTCCTGAAGACTTTGTTATATAATTCTCAGCTTTGTGTTTCGGGTTCGAATCTCAGTGCGGATAAAATTTTTTTTTTTAATTATTTGATACCTCGGATATGTGGACACATGTTTCATTTTCCAAAGACACTTCAGACGAATTGTATGCAAATTAATGGAAATTTAAGAATTGGAACTAAGAATCAGCGAGTGGAGGATTTGAACCCAGGCATCGACATGCAGCGAAAGTCTTTAGACCATCGTTTGCTCTTTTTCACAGTCGACGAACTTTCAAACAGTATATTCAAACGCAGTCAGTAACATTATAATTTTACTGAAATACTTTTTTGTAATTTGTATATATCAGAAACTATTAGCTACAGGGAAAAATGGTCATAATGCGAAATGTAGATAACTAACTTTTACAGTAGTACATTTTTCCTTATGTGCAATTTGGCTGAGGAATTAAAGTACACTTGTGAAGACTAATATGAAAATTCATTAAACATGCCATTAAATGAGAATAATAATAAGTAGTTTATTAATTTTAAATATATAATAAAATTCCTGCTAATAACTTGATAGTGTTCTATGATAAAACTTTTGCGAAAAACAGGACACGTAGAAACAAGTAAACAAATGAAAGCATCTTAAGACTCAAATGAGTCCAAGTAAGAGAAATCTTTAATTCAGAAAGTGAAAACATAAGTAATTGAAATATAGTGAAAATAATTTCAGTTAATAAAGAAGTATAAATAGTTCTATATAAGGAATATATATTAAGAAAGAAATATTTTATAGAATTTAATAGAAACAAATATGTATTGCAAGTATTGAAAGCAATAAAAGTTTAAAGAAAAAAAGAAGAAAATATTTAGGTGGCGGCTAAAAAATAAGTTTAAGAACTTTTTTTTTCAAATTTAAATAGTTTTTCCTTTAAATAAGCAAACAGTTATAATTTATATTAAAGTTATATTTAAGTATAGTTTTGTAGCATTTTATACTACATATATATTTTGTTTCAATAATTTTTTTTATTTTGTTTTTTTTTATATAAAATGCAACACTGCAAACCAGCATGCTTGGCTAATAAATTAAATAAATCAAATAGAAAACAAAATTTTAATACATTTCATATATATTTGAAAATCTTTTTTGTTTTATTTAGTATAGAGTTTTTTATGTTTTGCTTTGTTTACGATCGAAAGTTTTTGCTTCGGCACACACTTTTAATTCATTTACCAACACTGTTATGCACTTTTTTGCGTAGTCACTTGAAAAAAAAAAATGAAAATCAATCAAGTAAAAGAAATTTTAAGACTATTTTAAAATAAAGGAATGACTTAAATTTAAAAAAAAAATAAATTTTTTAAAATAATTTTTTTTTTAATTTTTTTTTAATTTTTTTTTTTTTTCTTGAAAGTGTCAAATAAATATGACTAATGCACGTAAAAAACAAAAGAAAATTTAAGTAAAAGAGTAGAAATTTGTTTGCAGTGTTTTTTCTTTGCACATAAATTTAAAATTTAATAAAATCAAAACATCTTTTTTAAATCTTTTGGTTTTTTTTTTTTTTTTCTTATACAATTTACATAAAACAATTGTACAACAATAAAAAAAGCATTTACCATATACGAGTATGTAAAAATATATATTTAAAAGAAATTTCATTTGTTGTTTTTGTTTTTGTTAATATTTATATCATAGAAAAATATATTTAAACAAAAAAAAATATATATATTATATATAATGTTTCATTTGTTTACTTGTTTTGTTTGAATAGAATTTTTTTTGTTGTTGTTTATAGAAAACGTTTAATTTTATATATTATTTTATAAATGTTTTATTTTGAAATAGGAAAATTTGGCTGGGATACGGGGATTAAAGTTGTTGGTGGAAAAGTTGGCGTTTAACAAATTGTTATTTATTATGTAACGTTATGTAAAGATTTGCATAGAAAAAATTTAAATTTATGTACAAGAAAAACATTGAATTTATTTTTCTGTGGGGTAACAAAAAAGCAACAAATAATACAAAAATAAAAATTAAAGAATTAACATAAACTTTATTATTTGTTATGAAAAAGAAAAATAAAAAAATCACAAAAATTATTTAAATATTTTAAACGTTCTTCAACACTGAAATTCATAAAGTAGGATTTTATTCCAAAAAAAAAAAAAAAAAAAAACATTGGGAGTTGACAACACCAAACAATTGGCCTCAGTTTTGGACGGTTTCAATTGGAATCATTTCCAAATTACACCAAAACCCGTCCAAAACTAACGCCTTTTGTAGGTCACAAATAGATTTGCAGAAAAACTTTATTTAATATGTATTCAAACAGTAAATTTTCGAAAAAAAAAAAACATATTCCACTTTAAGTGTTAACTTTTTTAACGTTTTCTTTTTTATTTCGCTTCAAACTGTACACGTTTCCTGTTTTTTCATATGTTTATTTTATTTTTATTTTTTATTTTTATTTTTTTAAATACTTTTTTTTTAGAATTTTTTATAAATTTAAAGAAGCTCAATAACTAGATAATATATGTTTTATTTATTAAAAAGAAACATGCATTATTATGTTAGATAAGTAAAATTTAATAATTATGTGAAAAGAAAAAAATTTCTTTGGGGATGCTTAGGAACAAACATGCATGAAATTTTATCAAAAAATATGGTTTTCTTTTTGGGCTTATTATAGAATTTTTTACTAATATTTTGATAAATTTAATTTTTGGTTGCTTTTACTATTCTCAATTTTATTGTATATTTCTGATATATTTAGCCACATATTTTTTAATGTGTACATCAATTTCAATCAATTCAATTTAATTCAATTCAATGCATTAGTTACACATTAGTTGTCGTTTTGTTGCAACTAAATCTGTTGACGAATTCATAAGTTGAAGCAAAGCATCAGTTTTTGATCAATCGCAGTTAATTATTTCAACTTGTACAGGGGAGGGGGCTCCAAAATGTACCCCAGAGGAGTTATAGGGTTAAAATAGATTTTCTGATTTGTTTAACAAATAAAATTTCCTTGGGTCATCCTAACGTTTTAGAGAAAATTGTTTTTGTACAAAGCTTAAAGCTAATAGTATGAGCTTTCTAATAGTGTAATAGAGGGTTTAAAAGGATTTCGGAAAGTTCTGGACCATTAATTTTTTTTCCTATTTTTGGACTTTGACCAATTTAGTAAATAAAAGTCCTATTAACATACTTTTTTTATAAATTTTTTTTTTAAATTCTCTTTAAATTGTTTTTAATTCGGTACTGCATTGTCATACCAGTTTTTTAATTTGCGGTAAAAAAAAAACAAAAACACTTTTCGGAAATAATTCGTTTGAAGGCTCTGCTAGATAAATGTGACCATCTTACCTACAGTTATAAATTAAATGACACCTCGATCACTGTAAAATTCCAAAAATTGACTGAGATATGGCATTTTGAAATCGTAAAATAAAAAACTCAATTTTATCAATTAAATTTTGTCAATTATCAAATTTTACAGGGTAGAGATTTGATATGACCGCTTTTATTGGTATTTGTAATCGACCTCAAATCAATTATAAAATGTTCAGAACATGTCTATGCACTGAATTTCACCTTAAACTTTTCCCGACAGCTCCTGAACCGCTGAAAATTTTTTTTTTTCAGATTCGAGTTAAGCGATATTACAATTCTATTCAAATGAGTTTTCAAAACTTAACTTTTTCAATTCCAAGTGTGAAAAAATAATGGGACACATATGTCCCATTGGTCGTGAAAGGTAAAAAAAATAGATAACATTTGTTTTTTTGGGGTGTGAGGGGTATGCACAATTTTCCGGCGCCATTTTGAATTTTACAGTTTTCCAACATCATATTCAGATTGAAGTTGAAAGACTGTTACACTTGCTACTTAAACGCTTCATATCGCTTATGTATCAGTATTCAAGATAAAATTTACTGAAAATTAGTTAAAAAAACAAACTTTTTTAGATGTGGGATCACCTTGTGTGGTCCTGAGGATATAAAGCTCAATTTTTCTGACACACTTGAATATCTGTTTCTATTTTCTATCGACGAAGACCTGTCTGGCTCTAATCGCAAAGAAAATGCGGGTCTGACATTGAAAAATTCAAATGGGACATATATGTCCCGTTGTTAGTGAACGGGTTAAGCTGAAAACCGGTAAAATTGAGCCTAAATCTTATTTTTGCTGCACCGCCAAACTTTTTGAGTGAAGACAATGTTCTTTTTCCACTGGACGGTCACAAATGATAGTGCGAATCAAATGCAACGCAGCGAATACTAGTAACGCGTGTTTGTTACATAAAAGTATTTTTTCTGATCTCAAATCAGAAAATTAAAATGACAAATGAACCACTGAATTGAAGAAAATTTAACGAGAACTCCAAAACAAATTATAAGAGGGTATATCAATGGGACCTTTTTCTTAAAAAAATGGCCGTCAAAGTCAAAAAATAAGAAAAAATTTTAAACATAAACTCTTAAGGTACAAAACTTTGCGAAATCCTTTCAAACTCAATAAACCAAATCCATTTTTAGAAAGTACAATTAGCTAACGATGATCATCATTTTAGTCATACGAATTTATTGTTAATAGATGTGTCACGCTTTTCTCAATTCGAAATTTGACATCTTAAAAAAAAATACCAATACCAAGACTGAGACCAAGATTTAATGACCAAGATCAAGACCAAGAACAAGACTCAATATCTAACCCAAAGCCAAGATCAGGACTCACTGTGCAAGATCAAGACCAGGACCAAAACTGCTATGGGCTTGGTATTGTTCATGGTTTGCTTATCGCTAAATTTAATTTTGATTTTCCAAATTGCTTGTGCATTTAAGTTAGTGGTTGGAAAATTAAAGAGAGAGAGGGTTTATGTTTGAAAATTAAGAGCTCAATTGAGCAACGTAATGCCGATCACTGATTTATGCTGGAATTAGCCAAGAAGTATCGTTTCGTAACGTAACGTCACGGTTGCTTGTCAACGTAGCATCGATTAGTGAAAACGGTAGGCAACGTTCGAAATGTCACCTTACAACTTAAAAATTACTTGAAAAATGCCAGTTTTTGTAAACAAGTATCCATTGTCCATTTATCCATTTATAATATCCAAATTTAATTTATTTTATCTAACTACGTAGCGCGACGTTTGAAAATCTCAACGTTGCGTACCGCTTTTTTACGATTTCACAAATCGCTTACACGCTTCTGCCATTTGATAGATTTTGACAGACGTCACGTTACGAAACGCTACTTTTTGGCTAATTCTACCATTAGATCAAAGGTGTCAGCGTTGAACAAAAGTGAGCCAATTTTGGCTCATCCGCAACAACCACAAAATTTCAATTTTTTGAAAATTTCTCGGAACTACAGCACTCACGAAAAATTGTTATTGCTGTTTTTTTTTTGTTTTTTTGAATCGTCTACAAAAAACAAAATATTTCAATAATTTTTAAAATTTATCGGAACTACAGCACCCATGAAAATTTGTTTTTAGCAATCCACGGATATGAACGAAGGAAATTGCACCAACCCGCAAAAACGTTTACAAACCAATTGATCGATTTTAATGAAATTTTCAGAGGATGTTAGTTTAGATCAGGGCCTGGTGCCACGCCCCTAAAAAACGAAGATCATCATATCCCAGAAACTTTTTGACGCATATAAATGACATTTTGCTTATATGTAAAAGGCTTTCAATCAAATAACATGCATTGGACAAATAGGCGGTGCAACTGCCTTAAAAAAAAAATTTGATATATCTCAGAAACTGTTTGTTTGACACATAGGAATAAATTTTGGCACATATGTTATAGTCAAAAAGCCAAATAACACTAATGGAATAAATTTATCATAGATATGAAACTATTTGACGCATATGAATAAGGTTTGGTTCATGTGTAAAAGGCACCGGGACAAAGGTCAGGCAACGCTCACCTGATAATATACGTAGCTTACTATAAAATTTTGCAAGTTTTGTATTTTATTTTTTTTCAAATCTCGAATAAGTAGTAAACTATTATTAATTTTACCTGAAAATGTTTATCTCCAATATCAGATCAGAATCATGGACTTACCTGAAAGTAAAAGAAAGTATATTTTAATAGAGTTTTTGTGTTTTGAAAATAGCTTGTGATATGCATATGTATGATATACTCGTATATCATATAAAAAATATTAAAAGTACCACTCCCATATATTTTATAACATTTTCTCTAATGTTTTCTATACGAAAATTTGGAGGTAATGTTTACAAAAATTTTCTGTTAAAACCTTATAAGGTAATTTCTAGCAACATCCATATGACCCACGTGCACTTAACACTTAGTGGCACAAAAAAAAAAAAAAAACATATGTGTATAAACAACCTTTAAGAAAAACATCTGTTCTTTCAACTAATTCTCATCAGCGCTAAAATAAATATTACATTTAATAAATAAACAAATAAATTAAAAATACATAAACGCAGAAAATTTCACATACGTAAGTATTTACATCTTTTATAGGGTGGAAAACAAGGACGTATATTTCTAGTAAAAGCAATTTTCAAGTTGAAAATCAAACAACTTCAACCCATATTTGCTAACATAGAGCCACAGGGCTTATTACTGTGTGCTCTATTTATGCTTACATTACAATGGCATTTACCCATACATATTTTCTTTATTTTGTAGACAAGATGTAACAATTTTTGATATTTTGTAAACGATAAATATTTTATTGAAATGTTGTGCAAAATGAAAATATCATTGGGTATATATTAGAGTGGTCCAAAATCCGAAAGTGTTAAAAAGTCAAGGTGCGCGCGACTTTTCTGAATCCTTGGATCCTGCTGATTACAAAAAAGTGCTTTGGAACCAAAAACAAATTGCGTTTAGATATTCCGCAACGAGCTTGAAGGTACTCTTTTGGGAATTTTTGAGTTTTTGAGTTCTTTTTTTAATTTAAACGCTATACCTTTTGAACCTGATAAAGTATTTGCAAAAATTAAATTGCATTTTGTTAGGAATATTTTGGGCCATGTTCTGCATCAATAATAATTTATCTACTTTTTGCCAATTTTTTTTAGCAGCACTTTAAACTTAAAAATTTGTTAATTTTTTGAGGTGCTTGCACTTTCAACAACCGATTTTTTTCTTATTTTGCTCTAGCAAATTTTTTTAAACATTTTTATATTTTTATGCATTAATTTGTCTTTTAAATAATTCCAACAACTAAGCTATTGGTAACACTTTTACACACTAAAAACTATTAAGTATAATTAAATTAGACTTAAAATAAAAATTCATTTTAGTGTTTTCAAGGCATTAAAATAAGATATCTTAATAGGATGACGTAAGGTACCACTTTTTTCTTATACATTCATTAGTTCCTAATCTTCTGAGTAAAACAACATTCTTTGCAAAATCGAAATTTTTACACTTCATGTTATTTTTGGCAAAATATGTTAACAGATAGTTTTCATAGATCTTCAAAAAAAACTAAAAAAAATATTAGTCAAAAATAAACAAAAATAGCCATTTTCGATGTATTTGTTAATGCTGATTTCGAATTTGGTCTCAAAATTGCTCTATCTTGTATGGTTAAGGATATATTCAAACATAAAGGTACAAAAAACACCGTTTTTGCTCTTTTTTAAGTGATATTACAAGTCAAGGTTACTTTCAGCCACAAAACATGGTATTGTGTTTAAAAGTGACAGTATGTTTCTTTAAAATCCAATTTAAATTATACGGATATCTTTTTTATTCTCGGAGTTATCCTAACTTAAAAAGTTGAAAAAGTGCTAAAAAAAACGTTTTTTTATTATTTCTGCTTACTATATTTCAGAGGAACAAAAAGATATCGATTTAATTTAAATTGGGTTTTCAAGAAAAAAGCCGTCACTTTTATTTTCAATACCAAGCTGAAAGTTACCATGTCCATATAACAGCTTCAAAAATATCAAAAACGGTGTTTTTTGCATTTTTAGGTTAGGATATCTCTAAAACCGTACAAGATAGAGCAATTCTGAGACCAGATTTAGAATTCTCATGAACAAATACATCACAAATGACTATTGTTGTTTCTGTTTCACCATGAAAATTTTAAACTCAAAGTTTTTTTTTTGGCCAAATTTGATTAAACTTTACGGTTTTTAGCAAGTAAAGTGAAGCTGGTGGCTTAGTCGTTGGAGTCAGTTGATAGACAAATTAATGCGTAAAAAAATAGAAATATAAAAAAAAATTCGCTAGAGCAAAATAAGAAAAAAATCGGTTCTTGAAACTGCAAATACCTCAAAAAATTAACAAATTTTGAAGTTTAAAGTGCTGCTAAAAAAAATTGGGAAAGAAAAAATTAATTATTATTAATGAAAAAAAAGGCCCAAAATATTTTTAGCAAAATGCAATTTAATTTTTGCAAATACTTTATCTGGTTCAAAATATATAGCGTTTAAATTAAAAATAGTACTCAAAAACTCAAAAATTCCTAAAAAATTACCTTCAAGCTCGTTGTGGAATATCTAAACGCAATTTTTTTTTGGTTCCAAAGCACTTTTTGTAATCAGCAGGATCCAAGGATTCAGAAAAGTCGCGCGCACCTTGACTTTTTAACACTTTTGGTTGTTCCATACTAAATTTGGACCACTCTAGTATATATATTGTGATATATTTTCTTTATAATACTTTAAAAAATAGTATCGATACTTTCCGTGCGTGATGCATATTAACTCCATATTTTACTGACTTTGTGTTTGCATCCAACATCATCATCATCCATCGACAACACCGTCAGACTTCAAAGTCTTTCTCGCATACTTGAAGTTGGATGCTGTCGCGTGTGTGTGATGTTCTATACATTGATACCCCCTGCAAAATGTTCTGCAATTGTCTTGCAAAAACATATTGACGTAGGATTTCCATCAGCATTTTCTCAAGAAATTTACAAAGCCAAACCGTATAAACGAACGCGTGTCTTTATTTGCGAACAAATTTTGTTTGCAATTTTATGTAATGTTTGTTTAATTAGAACTTTGGTATTGAAAATTATTATTATTTCCAGCACTTGTGTGCACATTTGTATATCTTGTTATTTATATGTGTTTGTTTCATTTACTTTGAGTGTGTGCTTGTGGTTATTAATATTTGCTTTAAGAGTTTTGAATAGCAAAAATTTAAAATCTTTTTTTAAGTGGTCAGCCAATTTTACACAAATATAAGTAAATTGCAAAAAACAATGTTTTCGAGCTTATGTCACAGTTTCTGGAAATAGTTTAATTCATTCTATGGCATCAGATAGCCATTATCTTCCTTTTCTAACAAGACCTTTAAATTTTTTAATTTTTTCGAGTTCTCATTCACTGAAGTAAAGGTATTGCAATTCCGAACAGATATTATTACTTTCAAGTATAATATCATTTAGTTTTTTTACACCCTACACCTAGATATATTCACTTTGTCGTTCCGTTTGTAACGCACAGAAGGAGGCGTATTTAGTCATATTCCTCTGACTGTCTGACTGGCTGGCTGTGCGTGGAAATATTTTTCACGGAAAAACTAACCAAGGTATTTCGATGAAATTTAGAGCATTAGTTTTGCCGCAAAAGCTAACTTGTGGTATTGTAAATCGGTCAACGGACATGCGTACCGCCAATACAAAAAATATTTTCAAAGCACAATAAGAGTATTATTTGCAATATCAAAAGCAAAATGCACATAAATACTACGGATGGTAAAAGCAAGCTCTGAGCAAACACAAAGTGAGCTCGGACTAGAGGGCGTGGCGCCTCCCATATAAATAAAAGTTTCAAAATGTTGTACTGAAAGCGTCTTTTGAGAGCACCCAACCAAATTTAAAATTTTTCCGCAAAAAAAAATAATGAGAAGTCTCTTAACTGAGCACTTGGGATAGCTCTGTAAATTTTTATAAAAATCTGAGATCCCTACAGCAAATTTCGAAAAATTTGAGATGGAAAGCGTCTCAAAAATTTGAGATGGAAAGGGTCTTAAGTGGTTACGAAACAGTTTGTAAAGTTGAGGTTTTTAAATTTTTGCAGTTTTTCAGCTATATGTACCCGATATCTGAACGATTTGAAAAATTTGTATATATTTTGTGTAAAGGCTCATTACTTTCGTTGAATAACATTATCAAATTTTTTCTAAAGAAAAGTCTTTGTTAGAAAAAAAACAACTGAATCAGAGGAAGTTCTTTCAAAATAGGTCCATAAAGGTATATCCCTTTATCCTCTAAGCGAACTTAAAAAAAAAAATGCCCGGTTGTGGCTGAAATATTGTTCTTTCAAATCGAGCCCTAACCGCCAAAAAGACCTAGCCGACACGATTTCAGATTTCGGTTTTTTGATAGAAATCGATAACTCGCGTCCAAATTTGTCTCTCCTTCAAATTAAATAACTGTAAAAAGTACCGTAACGAAGTTATAGCGAAAGCAATGACACCTTGCTTATTATACATACCTGCAAGTAAGGACAATGGATATAAGCAGTGTTTCTTGGAATTCATATCATAATTATTGTGTTTTCCCTGCAATCCCTTATGATGTTATTAACAGATTTAAATAAACACAAAACACAGGACAAATTTACTAAAAATACTTGTGATGCATCAAAAGGGACATGCGTACCTGTCAACGCGCGAATGCTTTTGTATAAGGACGCAGGTACAAATACCGCTCATAGGCACATGCAAACATATTAAATGTAATGCAAAATTCGTGCTGTTGTCAGCAAATGAGAAGCACCCTATGGATACATAAGCTCTAGAACAAAGTATATAAATACATTAAAATTCAATCCATACTCAGTTAATCGGCGACAGTCATTGTGAAGTGATATTTATTTTGGCATCAAATAAGTAGTCTTTCCTTAGTTTGTTCATAATACAGCATCCAATATGTCTAAAACATTTATTAAAGATGGTCACACTGATAGAATTCTACACAAATTGTGGAACAACTGCGAGAATGAAAATCTTTGTGATGTGGTAATAATCGCTGGTACCGAAGCAAAAAGAATTCCAGCGCATCGCCTCGTACTTTCAGAAGCAAGTGAATATTTTAATGAAATATTCTTATCATCACTACGTGAATGTACATTAAGAGCAGTGGAAATGCGGAATGTAAACGGTGATGTATTGAAAAGTTTAATTGAGTTTTGCTATAAAGGATGTGTAGTTATAAGTCAGGACATTGTTGTTGAATTGCTTAAAACTGCGGACATGCTACGCTTGAGAGATGTAGTCACAGCTTGTGGAAATTTTCTGGTAGAACAGCTACGACCACACAACTTCTTGGAACTATCACTTTTGGCGGAAAAATACCAATGCGAGTTGCTGCTGCAAAAGACTGAAGAATATTGCTCGGAAAACTTTATTGAAATTTCCAAAACAGAAGAATTTTTAAAATTGAATGCTAACAAAATGACTCAGTTGCTGGCTTCCGATGATCTTCAAGTTGTTGCTGAAGAAGATGTTTTTAACAGTTTAGAAAAATGGTTAGAGCACGATCCAATCGAACGTGAACAACACAAAGTTGAAATGTTGAAATTAGTGCGAATGCCATTACTGAAACGTTCGTTTTTAATTGAACAAGTCAGTCCAATTTGTACTTCAGTTGAGTGTCTTCGAATTTATATGAAAGCTTTAGAAATAGTTATATCATCCGATAGCACTGAACCTAGTGAGAACAGTTCAACAAAACCAAGAAAACCATATAATTTTATAATGGGCATAGCAACAAATTTGCTGTTAAACAAAATGTTTATTCATTATTACTGCCCACAGCGACAAAAGTGGATGAAGTGCTTAAAAGAATTGGAATGTCGTAGAGCGTTTGCTGCAGTTTCACTTAAGGATTGTCTATATATTATAGGAGGAATCGACGCTAAAGATAATACTTTAAATACCGAAATTTCTTTAAATCTAAATTCTATGACAATAACAGAAATTAAACCAATGATTCAAAATCGTAGTTATTGTCAAGCAGCTGCATTTAATGGTTTTTTGTATGCTGTGGGCGGGTATAATGGAAGAAATGAAATCACTTCAGTAGAAAAATGGAATCCAGAAACTAATAAATGGTGTAATGTTGGTCCTATGGCAGCTAATCGGCGTAATTTCGGTATTGCTGTGTTAAACGAAAAACTTTATGTTGTTGGAGGTTGTTTCAATGGCGTAGTACTTAGTTCAGCTGAACGCTATGATCCATTTCAAGATGTATGGCAAAGTATTGCGCCGATGCGTGAAAGTCGTCAAGTACCTGGAGTAAGTTTTTTGCAGTTTAACTAAAAAAAAATTAATTGATATTTTTTGAAATTTAATTTAAAGGTTGCAGTTGCTAATGGATTGCTATATGCAGTGGGTGGTTTTGGTATTAAAACAGCAGAGCGTTATGACCCTCAAACTAATGAATGGACTTCTATATGTAGCTTACGTGAACAAATATTTTACTTCCATTCATGTACTGCTCTTAACGATAAAGTTGTTATTTCTTGCAAAGATGGCTTCGATGAGTATGACCCTGAGAACAATGAGTGGAAGGCGATGAAGTCTGTTAAATATCCAAACAATTTTAGTCGGTTATTTTCATATTCGGCAAAACTGCAAACATCACAATTTGCCGAAATGTAATTAAATGCCATCAAGCGAGAACATTTGTTTAAATACATCAAACATTATCAAATACAGGATGTTTTTTTTTAATTTGTATAAAGTTGCAGTCATGATTTATTACGATTATTAAAATATTTTTCTGACCCAAAATTAGTAATATACCAATCAATTGGAAATTTTTCTTTATTTTTAATATAAATAAAAATTACAAATAAAAATTACAATAAAAGTTATAAATAAAAATAATAAACAAAAATTATAAATAAAAATTATAAGTAAAAACTATAAATAAAATATTAATAAAAATATCCAAAATGTGCAAAATATAATCTTAATAATGACTTACATACATATTAGGGTGGCTTCAATAATGCCACACATAGACCGCATGGCATAGGACATACATATTTTAGAAAAAATCCGAAATGTTGTAACAACATTTGAAATTTTTTCTAAAGAGTTGTCGAAAAACATCTTAAAACTTCAAATATTTTAGATCTCAAAGCGAGTTTTGGTATTTATTATTATTATCTAAAGGCTTTGGATTGCACTGCGACCTAAAAGATCTTTTGTGCAGCCTCTTTCCCTATCAGAACAGTTCTAGACTATCTATTAATCGTGTCACTGCCGTGGGATTAATTTTACCTATGTCATTTGGATTTAAAATCTCGACACCAAGGTATCTTAATCTGCGTCTCACCGTGGCAAGGCAAGTATATAGTACATGTTCCGCTGTTTCCGAGTCCTCTAAGCAGAGTCTACAGGAATCATCGTTTACCAAACCCATTTTTTTTAGGTGATAATTGAGCTTACAGTGTCCTGTCATTATTTCACTGTACGTTTTTATATCTTTTCTACTGAGATTTAAAACAGCTTCTGCCTTAATATGTTTTGGATCGATCAGCCTCTTTGCTTGTCGCATGCCTTCTTTGGCTCTTCAATGATCGATCAGCCTCTTCGCTTGTCGCATGCCTTCTTTGGCTCTCTAGTGATCGAAAAGGCTTTTTTTTCCCATTCCCGTATTAAGTTATTTTCAAAACTGTTGTTTACTCCGCAGAAGGGTTCTGGGCCTATGAAAGTATTGAGTGCGCCCCTCTTGGGCAAGCAGTCTGCCCTTTCGTTGCTTTCATGCCCCTTGTGCCCTGGTATCCAAACTAGAGTAACTTCATTCCTCCTGGATAGGGCTTGAAGAAGTTCCCAGACTCCCAAACAAGCTTGGAGTGCATTGAAAAAGCCATTAGTGATTTTAGAGTTGCTTGGCTTTCCGAATAAATGCATATGTCGGTGCCGGAAGTGCCCCTTCTTAGACATTCTCTATCGCACAACTCTAAAGCGTGGACCCCAGCCAGAAAAATGGAAGCTGTTTTTCCCATTGCAACTGCTTTCTGGAATCTTGAAGCCACAGCTCCACCTCTCGCGCTGCCATCTTCCATTTTGGACCCACCAGTGAACCATAACTGTGAGCCCTGTTTTACATTTATGTCCTTCCTCTTCCATTCAGCGCGGTCATTGATAACCACTTTCAATTTTCTAGAGAAAACAAACTTTTTACTTAACTTGTCGGAGACCGAAAGACATGGAGTGTCCCAGAATACATCCAGGATCTTGACATGGCCTGTTAGATTGCCTTCTTTAAAATGTTGTAAATGAGGTAGTCTGAGGGCCGCACAGGCTGCTTCCTTCTTAACCATAACGTGAAGAGGGGTGAGACCTGTAAGCAAGCCTAGAACTATTGTCGGGCACGTCCTTAGTGCTTCTGTAATACCAAAGCAGGCGGTTCTGAAGATCCTGTTTAGTTCATTCTGAGCTTTTACTTGGTCTACCTTTGGCCACCATGCTAATGCAGCATGAGTGATCATTGGTACGGTTATAGGTTTATAGGACCATGCCATCATTTTTGGCCGTAGTCCCCATGTTTTACCATATAGCTTTTGACAAGCATATGTTATTCTTAAGGGTTTTTTTGTTATGTATGATAGATGACTATTCCAAGTTAGACTTTTATCTAGGATTAGTCCTAGATATTTCATCTCCTCGGAAGCCGTAAGTAACTTTTCCCCCAGACTTAAAACTTTCAGGTTTAGCTTCTTCTTCCGGGTAAAGGGCTCCATTTTGGTTTTACTAGGGATAATTTCGAGTCCTTTCTCTCGACACCAGCCTAGAGTTAAGTTGAGAGCTAGTTGCATTCGTTCAGTTACGGTAGAGTCAAACTTACCTCTAACCATAATAATCAGATCGTCAGCAAAGCCTTAGACTTCGAATTTGTGATCATCGAGAATTTTTAGTAGTTCGTCGATGACTAGTATTCATAAGAGCGGTGACAGTACACCTCCCTGGGGGCATCTTTTAGTTGTCCTTACAGTTAGTCTTTCTATACCAGCTTTATAGATGACTGTCCTATTTTTAAGCATGTTGAGGACCAATCAATGATCATTTCGGGTATTCCCTTTCTAATCAATGATTCCTCAATTGACTTAGAAGACGTGTTGTCAAAGGCTTCTGTATGGTAAGTACGAGTATTGCCTTAAAAAAAATTGTTAATTTGCAATAACGGCTTTAAAATCTAAAATATTTGGAGTTGTAAGACGTTTTCTGCATTGCCTTGAAAAAAATTTCAAATGTTGTTACGTCTTTTTCCGGTAACGATATCGATATAATTTGAACAGAGTTTTGATAAAAAAGATTGGGGCTTCAAGCCTCATTATCAGGTTTTGTGGCTTAGGATTTTCTTGTTCAGAGGCCGGATTTTTAATAATAAATGAAAATTTTCGGAAAAAAAAAATAAATGCTATTTTATTCCCTTTTCTATGTTAAATCTATATATTAATACGCAAGACGAAAATTTGTCCATCTTTTTTTACTTTGTTAGAAATGCACTTCAACTTTGAATTATACACTATTAGAAAAGTTTTTGTGTGTAGATGTGCACAAAGTTAAAATTATTTTAATTTCTGCATTTTAGCCATATAAAATTAAAAACAAATTTTTCAATATTCACAACAACAAAATACATGGTCACATAAGCTAGAAAAATGTTAAAGTACAAAGAGAAAGACGAAAACTGACACATGTTTTTTTTTTTTTTTTGCTTTGCTTTCGTTGCGCTGATGACACCAGGGATGACACATGTGATTTTTTATTGTGTTCCAAATAGCAAAAAAAGTACTAAAAGCTCCCAAAAAAGGACCAAAACTTCAACAGATCCAAGTTTTGCATTAAAATATAGTTTTATGGATAGAAAACAGATATTTTGTACAGAAGTGTGAGCAAAAATATTATTAAAAAAAGGTCAGTGCGCACATCTTTTTATGGCCAATATGCATCATCTTCTGCAAAGAACGATGCGTCGACTTATCTCTAAATATTTGTTTACAATGCAGTGGCATACCTTAAGAGGCGAAGAGGGCCATCGCCCCATTCAAAATGGGC
The DNA here is from genome assembly GCA_951812925.1 of Calliopum simillimum. NCBI lineage: Eukaryota > Metazoa > Arthropoda > Insecta > Diptera > Lauxaniidae > Calliopum > Calliopum simillimum. The sequence continues at coordinate 27,879,963 of OX638371.1, forward strand.
TTATAAGCGGTGGCATTCAATTAGATTAATTTTTCGAGAGCGAATTTGATAGACTTTATCTTATTTTTTTGTTTAAAACCTTTTTTTTTAGACATATGGTCGCTAAAAGTTGCCACAGCCACAGTGCGAAGAGAAAATTTATCTAAAAATGCTGATTTGGTACCAACGTGCTTTTTGGCATTAAAAACGATGACAGTAATTCATTTTATGAAGAGCGTCACTGACGGACTTAATGGGGTATAAGTGCTTCGATGGAACAAATAAAAAAATATTGTAATACTTTATAAAGAAGAAAAAATAACTTATGTTAAGAAAAGAGTGCAACAACTTAAAACAACTTCATCCATTTACATTAACGGTATCTGTGTTTTAGATGACAGCTTAATTAAGTACTCTCTGAGAAACGTATGGGAAAGCAACAACTAAAGTGTTTAATTTAACACTGATAAGATTGCGGCAGTGGCATTAAATTTAGAAATAGAGCTAAAGGGCCGTTCACATATTTCGTAACGCGCCAGGGCGGAAGGGGAGTCGAACGATTTGTTACGAAGTGTTGCATGGGGGAGGGGTCATCAACTACGTTACTTTGCGTCGATTTTGTAAATTTTATGCGACGATAAATTCAAATTACCAAAATTAAGAATTGATACGTAACTAGGGGGGAGGGGGTTGTCCGTTTTGTTACAACCGGCGAGGGAGGGATTTGAAATTGGTCGAAAATCGCGTTACGTAATATGTGAATGGCCCCTAAACATGACAGTACTGCTTACTGCTACTGCTCTTATGTAATTGTGTTACCATTGAAACACACTGCTTCTAAAAAACAGCTGATCGCTGCCACTGCTACTGCCGCATTGTGTTTCAGCTAAAAGACAAAAGGCAGAGCAGCGACTTTTTGTTTTTGTTTTGTTTTGCTGACATACGTTTCGCTTGAAATTGACTCACGGGATTTTTTAAATGGTACCAAATAGCAAAAAAAGTACCAAGTGTCCAAAAAGTACCAAAATTAATTAATTTATTTGTGGTCGAATATCGACCACTGGGGGATACTAGTATTATATAAAAAAATCTTTTTTCTTGAATCCTTTTATATGTTTAAATATGTTTAAGGTGGCTCACTTGAGTAATTTTTGGCCTTGTGACTATTTTAGATGTTTTGAAACATGATCTTGCTAATGCTGTCAAAATATATCAATCTGCTTTAGTTTCTGAGGTATGTTAATTTTTTTTTTTTCGTTTAGGGGCGTGGCACTGCCTTTTTTTACATGTTAAACATATTTCCATGAACACTTGGAAGCGAATTTGTGCGGTTTTCACATACAATAGAAAATCAAAAGATATATGCAAACATTTCTCTGAAAACTTTAACATTACACAGAATCGACAGTAACACCCAAAATGACGATAAGCCTAATTGGTACACCGAGAAAACAATATGAATATATGTGCGAAAATTTGGTGATAATTAGCAAATGATATACTTATTTGATACATATGTATGTGCGAATTACATATGGATGTGATATTGTTTAGTGAACGGCATATTTAAGCAATTTGGTTGATTCGATCATATATTTGTTAATAATTACCAAATATATATTTGAGTACAATATATTGCTATATGATTTTACAGATATATAATTGAATCTAACGATTGTTTATAAATATTAATCCTTATATTACATTGGAACTACCATCAAAAAACATGACATTAGATGCCATTAATTTTTTATTCAAAATTCTATCAAAACAATAAATCGACAGTCAGATTTTGACACATAAAAACAGCGCAATTTAAAGACATAGCTTGAAGAAACTGAACTTTTGTGTAATTACGTCCACGTCATATCGGCGCAATCGGTAAATTTCCCATCGTTAAAAATTTATAGTCAAAAATTGTTGTGTATGCGCCAAAATGAAAGCAAAACTTTCACACAATTTAAATATACGCATATACGAGTACGACTTCTAAATACATGCAAAACGACAGCGCTACGATAGACAGTTATGTAGTTCGGAGAGACAGACAGACGGTACATTCAACAACTGACAGTTGGGCGGACATGCATGCAGTCACTGCAAGAGAGAGCATATGCAAAATTGTTGGCACCACTTATGGTCTGTTCTATCCCCACCGCCCTTTCCATATGAAACATCCCCAATTAACCCTTTTCAAAGTTTTGGTTGATTTTAAATATTTCGTTATATTTTAAGCAAAAAGTTTTTGATGCCACCACCTTATCACTACCACCAGTGTTGCAAACACCGGAAATGCAACCATAAAAACAGAAAACGCATGAACGAACCATTATAACGGTAGGTAGGTACTTGTAGTACCCTGCGAGTGGCGTAACAGCAAATGAACGTGAAAGCGAAAGAACGAACGTCACCGGAAATCAGAAAATCAGTTTAATGTACGCCATGTTGCGCGCCATTACAACCAGATTTTTTTTATTGTTTTTTTTTTTTGTTTTTTTTTTTTACTTTTACAAGCGTCAGCTGGAGTTTTAGTTTTTGCGAACAGAAGAAATTGTGTTATGTAAAATATTAAATTGCAGCAACGTAGGGATCAATTTATATTTAATTATTGTTGCACTTTTTAGCGTTTTCAATATTTTTTGATTTTTCTAGAATTTTCTAAAGATTTTTAAACTTAGTCACTTATCTTCGGTTTTATAAAGATTTTCAAAATTTTTCAATATTTTCAAGCTTTTGCAGAATTTTTTACACTTCAAATATTATTATTTTATCAACGCTATTCGAACTTAAATAATATTTTTCGTTGTTTGAGAGTGTTTCATTTTGTGAAAAAATCCATTTTTTGGTATTTTCAACATTTTTTGAACCTTTGAAAGTGTTTCGACCATTTCAGACTTTTTCAATAATTTTTCGATTAAGTCAAAATTTTACGATGTTAACAAAGTTTTTTCGACTTTTTGAACGATTTTCATACTTTATCAATATTGGCAGAATCTATCAACCTTTTTTCGAGTCTTTCAAAGTTTTCGATTTTTATCAACAATTGTTGAATTTTTAATGATTTTCGACATGGAACATGAATGATGACAAAGGAGTATAGAGAATAAAACCTCACTACATGCATATAAGCACTTAAGCTATCAATTTTTCTGAGGGCACACAGCGCAGTCCGTTGATAAATGCGCTATGTAGAGAGATTGACTTCAAGATTCATAGTTCAATCCCGGCCTCAGACAAAAAGTTCAATTTTTCAATTGTTATAAATTTAATAAAAAACATAAATTGGTCTGATTATGGTTACGTGGCGGTAACCGAAACATATGTCACCATTGCCATTTTTAATAGTTCTTTTCTCTCCTCCTAGTTGTCATAATTTTCTAAGTTGAAAAATGCGTTAGTCACACTGAGATTGAGGAAACTCAACTAGATCTTAATACTTAGTTCCCAGGACCATTAATAGCATTTACAGATCATTTCTATGAATGGAACAAAGATTATTGAAGTATAACTGAATAAGTTTGTTCAGAGCTGCGATTGATATGAGCGATCGGTCACGTGAAAGTTTAAACTATTAAAAACATCATGTGGTTACTACTATACACTGAAGAGAATTTCTTCAAGAATGGACTTTGGAGAATTATCAGAGATAACATAGTCCCATGTTTACATACCAAGAAAGAGTGGCTTACATTACGATGATAGAACAGAAAAATTTTCTTCTCCCATAATTCTTGAGACAACTGCGCCTGGCTGACTTAAGTTAAGTCTGAATAGAAACCTTACTAAAGGGATATACGTAGACATTTACCACATTCACCTGAAAAGCAATTACCGTTTTGCCACGGTTAATCCCCACACTCCTCCCTGATTATTCGAAAGTCACGAAACCGAAGCTGATCAGCTATGGGTACAAATATAAGCTAGTGGATTATCTTCATCTCCTGGTTTGAACCTTATCATAGTGGTTGTTCTTTAACCCCTTGAGACCGAAGCCTTGACCATTGTAGACATCGAAAAATAAACTTCAGATTAAGTTTTCGAGTGTTTAGATTAAGAAGAAAAACTCAAACTGTAATTTATTTTATTTATGCATATGATGTTACCTGCAAGTAAAACCCTATCTGTGTTTCGCTTGATTGGCTCCAGGTAGAAATTAAAAGTACTATAAAAACTGCTTCAAAACTGCTTTTTCAAAGTTGCCTTCCTTGATACAAATTTTAATTAAAACATTGATGCATCAAAAAATGCTTGGGGTCCTATGTGACCCCATCGGTCTCAAGGGGTTAATGGATAAGGGCTATTCAGATTTATAAAGTTATTCATGACATTTGGACCAATTCGACAAGATTTCTCCACTTCAGAATACAGAAAAGTTGAAGCAACAAAAAACCGACATTCGGGAAGTAAGCAGCGAAAAGCTTGAGGTTGAACTTTCATTTTCAGCATTCCAAGAGTCGAGCTATTTGGGTTTCAAAAAAAAAAAAAACTTTTTGTGAATTTCTACTATTACGCCCAAAAATCTGAAAACGTCAAAGAAGTAAGCTGAGATTTCTTAAATTTTTTTGAAGGTCATCTAAAGGTGATGCAAGTCAATTTATGCAAAATCTTGACTTGATGCGGTTTTTATTTTATTACGATCTTAAAAGTGCTCGCCGTGAGTCGTACGATATATCAAATTTTTGTCTTGAATCAAGGAAGGTATATAAAAAAAAATAAAAATTGGAACCCAAAATATACGATATATTGTTTTTTGGTCAAAACACCATAAAAAACATTTTTTTTAAACTACAAACTGCTGTAAAACTCGAAATCTTAATTTTGGATGAAAATTGTTGTTCCAAGGTCATAATAAAATCACGTGAGGAAAAATTTTTTAGAATGTCTTAACCCATTGTATTCTATTCTAATGTGACTTGTTGACCCCTTTATCAAAAATTCTGAGCTAAAATGGGACAAAATGTACCACAAAAATATTCTATAAAAAATTTCATAAGAGGTCACCAAAAACGAGATATGGTTAAAGCTTAAGCTTTACGTTAGAAATCAAAACTGCAAAAGAATATAAGAATCCACATTGCACCATTATAGCAGCCAAGCAAATATTTAACAGAAGAAATCGGAAAACAACGATTAGACAGACATATTTTTTTGCAAAAAGCCTAGGAGAAGCCAACCGCAACAACTCGGAGTGTGTTAAACGACTGGAAAAGCGCTGTCAACAATGTATCCCACTTTACTCTTAGAAGACGATTTTTTGAAAATTTTCTTGAGTGCAAGAGGCCAACAAAAAAGCCAAAATATGTAATTGTCATTTCCTTAACTTTTTCGCTGAGTTTAAGTACATTGAAATGTAATGCTCTTTTCATAACCATTCAACGATCATTTCAACCATGAAAATGCTACTTAACTCATTCATATAAATTGTTATTTTTTTTTGGAAACTTTTCCACCTATTTTCAAACAGGTTTTTATTTTTTTTTTGTCGCATTATTTCATTTAATTCCAGTCGAATTTCATTTAATTGCAAAGTTGCGAAAAATTCCAGGAATAAAACAATGAAAAATGCTAAATTAAAACTTTTGTATTTGAAAATTGCCGGAACAATTATAAACAACTACAACAACTGAATAGAAAATAACAACATAACAACGCAAATGCCAAACAGTTGAAAGGATGTTGTCATACATAGAGATGTTGTTGTCGTTATATGCTTGGCAGCAAATTGCGCAATCACGTTAGCAGTAGAAATGTTGCTAGCGAATACAAAATGTAAAATTGCACTAATGATGCAAAGAAAATGAATGAAATTATTTTCTATAAAATATCAGAAAGTTTTCGAAAAACTATGACCCTTGTTTATCTGCTAGATTCATTTTATCTTTCAATATGAAACCAAAATTTCACCAATAAATTAAAGTAAATTTTTAATGTGCAGCGCTTTGTTATTTTAACCACATGTGTTTTGTGGAAATAACTACATATGTATGAGTGTACACATTAATACAATAATGTTGCATATTTTAAGGCATACTATTAATTATACCCATATCACTTTTCACTTTAAATGATTTGTATGGAAAGACCACCAGTACAGAACTTCTACATTGTCGCATTTTAATTATTGCACCTTAACGTAGGTATGCATTTTTAATACACACCCTTCAACCCACTAACTAACATACTCTGTGGCACCCTACAACCTACATGTAAATGTACAGTAGATATGCAAAATGAAGCGAGAAAAAAATATCACAGTTTTGCATTGTGTTGCATATGCAAATAAATTAATTATGCATTTGTGTCGTTGCAATATGTTGCACAACCGCAACAACTACACACAGATATAACATAACAACAAAGTACCTACATAGATATGTATGTCTTCTAAATACCCATAAGGGTGCATTTGTAGAGCGCCTTTGGTAACAAACGTGTTGTCTCTGATTTCCATACAAGATATTCGCAAGCAGATATGAATGTGACCCAGTAGGTAATGACATTTTTGCTGATGATTTGATTTGCTACAAACTATATGGAAAGCAATCAGTCAGTCATGCTCTGTAATTTTAAGCCTGAAGATTTCGTTGCGAGTATTTTGTCATTTATAAGGATTTTTGGAAACAAAGGTAATAAAGACCTTAATATTTATAAGTAGATTTTATTTAAGACTCTGCATCTTTTTGTATGCTGGACATTTGTATTATTCTAAGCAATGTGAACATTTGTAGAGTTTTCATGGTATTTTTGTAAAGATTCGAGACAACTAAAACACTGAAAACTTTATTATAGCAAATTTTATAAGAAACTTATTGTATGCTGAACTTTTGTAGTAAGTATTTAAAGCAGTGTATACATTCGAAAAGCATTCATGGTAATTGTTTTATTAAAGCTTCTATGCAACTGAGACTGAAACGAATTTATCAAAGAAGATTTTATTTGGAACTCCAAAACTTGTACTGTACTGAACATTTGTAGTATTTTAAGAAGTGTAAATATTTGTAGAATTTAATAGTGTTTTTTTTTTCATTTTTGTAAAGATTCTGAGCAACAAAGATAAAGCAGACTCGTTTTGTACTGGAAAGTAGTATTTTACGCAGTATGAACATTTGTAGAGTTTTCATAGTATTTCTCCTTTTTGGTTTTCATAGTATTTCTCCTTTTTGGTAAAGATTCTAGGCAACAGAGATAGAAACCTGCTACATATAAGCAGTTGCAGATTTCATTTGAAACTCTGCAACTTGTTGTATACCGGACTTATAAAATATTTTAAGCAGTGAGTTTTCATAGCATATTTCCATTTTTGTAAAATTTCTAGGCAATAAAAACAATATTAGATTTATAAACGAAGATTTTATTTGAAACGACCCAACTTGCGCTATACTGGACATTTGTAGTATTTTAGGCAGTGCGAACATTTGTAGAGTTTTCGTAGTATCTTTCCATTTTTGTAAAGCTCTTAGGCAAAAAAGGTACATTTTATTTGAAAGTATGCAGCTTTTTATGTACTGAACATTTGCAGTACTTTAAGCAGTGAGAACAGTTGAAGAGTTTTCGTAGCATTTTACAATTTTAAAGCTTCTATAATAAAGACTAAAAGGATATTGCTATGAAAGATTTTATTTGAAACTCTGCAACTCTCTGTGTTTCAAACATTTTGAGCAGTGTGAACATTTGTAGAGTTGTTTTTGTATTTTTCCTTGTTTGTAAAGCTGCTAGGCAAAAATCAAAAAAAAATAATAATTATTGATCATAGTAGATCTCCTTTTTGTAAGGTCAATAGGCAAAATGTGTGCACTTACGTGTTAGTGTAACTGATTGAAGCTATGATATTGTTGTTTCTGTTATATTACTTATCTACACCATTTCCTACTTGGGCTCTTAGAATACAAATATTCCCTTTCAAACATATGTACATCCACAATGTACATTTCCAAGTTTCGAAGAAGCTACGATACATCTTTGCCAACTATGTAAATCTTCGTTTGAGCGATGGTGAGTCAATGACTGATTTAGAATTCCCAGAATAATAATACTCGTACTCTTGTTTTGGATTTCGGTATTTTTCCAAACATATTTTCTTGCCGTTTCTCATGTTGAAGGCCTAGTTCAGATATATATTTAAAAGACATTTGTTGTGCAATTTCCTTGACATTTAAAAAGAGATTTTAGCGATGGTACTGATTATAATTTTTCTGCAAATGACTCGTAAATTGTAAAAGATTCCATGGACATCGCTATGAATGATCTCAGTTCTAGTGACATACAGTGGAAACTTAAGACTGAGATTTGTTTCATGCTTCACTCAATATCACTTAGCAATCTTTGTACAAACTACGAGCTTATAACTAAAATTTATCTTTGTTTAAGCAATGTCAGAACTAGAACTTGAAGCACTTCACTAATGTTGGCGGATTTTGCGTCAAATACCAAAAACCTTTGATTTACATTTTTGTAGTCTGTACTGGTCAAAATAATCACCTACTTATTAAATGAAAATTATTTTCAAGCACATCTTTATATATGAGTACTTTCCTTGAGCAGCAATTGTAGTGTTCATTCTGCTTGTTTATCTAACTGTTAAAAGATGATTAATGACCAGAGAATCGTATTCCCATCATCATTATTATCATCAAAGATACAACAAACGAGACACAGACGAAAGATGTTGCTCTTGAGAAGTTGTCATGTTCACTTTTTGCTGCCTCTGTTGCTCATTTCGCTGGCTGCTCACTCGCTGATTTGTTGATGACCTAAGCAGAGTAGAATCTATTCTTCTTACACACATTCACATATGTATACGGCTGAGTTAGCAAGCCAGGAAAACAGCATGGGGTGATATTACGTATTTTGTCATGTGGGGTATTTTGTATTCCTTTTGAATGCGCATTTTCGAATCATCAACACCAATTGCAGCATATCTCCGCAAAATTTACTAATTATCGTTTGTACATGGTGAAAAATTACAGAAATTTTAAAATTAATATATACAGTATAAAAAGGTGGGCATTTTGCAGTGTAACTTACTATATAGTTCTTACTGTACTGTACCAAACTTAATCATTTCATATTTAACCTTACTGTACTGAAACAATTGTACCGTAACCTACCTAACCGTACCGATTAATATAATACTGTGCCGTACTAAACTGTTTCAAACCATACCTACGATTACCGTATCTAACTTTAACTTACCGCACAGTACCTAATTAAGTCGTATCAAAACTAATATTGCCATACTGTATCTACTCCTACCATATCATAATACACCACCTATCTTAACTAACTGAACCGTATCTTACTTTATTGCATGTATTATCTAACTATCCCTTCAGTATCATATATTTGTATGATAGTACTGTACAGTTCCAAACCCAACGTAACCGTACCCTATCTAACTTAACCTTATCATAAATCACCGTATCCGTCCAAACTTTACGGACCCATACTGTACCTTACCAAACCGTACATTATCTTACTACAAAGTATTAGACACTACAGTAGCACAACTAATAAACCGTAGTTTTCTAAACCGTACCTAATCTAGTTCTTCTGTACCATACACTACCGTACCTACTTGCATAGTATCGTTCTTTACCCAACCGTACCGTATCTTTCTTAACCGTATCGTACACTACCACATCGTAGCTAGCTATACTGCACCTTACCGAATATAGCTTTACTGTGTCTCAAACTAGTGTCATATCAATCAGTACCTTATCGTATAACACCAAACTGTATTGTACCTAGCTAAAATGTACCTGACTGCACAGTGCCATATGTTACCTGACGTAATTTATTTAACTTAACCATATATATTTAACTCAACCGCGTCCTAGCTAACTGCACCACACTGCATCTAACTTTTTCGTCTCATACTTTATCATGTCGTTTCTAACTGTACCGTACCTTACCGTACGTTACCTAGCCATCCATGATGACTTTTGAACCAAATTTTGTTATTTTGTGAAACAAAAATAGTCCAGGTAAACTAGGCAAGCATATCTAATTGCGTTGAACATGACCCGGTCATGATCGGTCACGATACAAACCAATGCTTTGGATTTATTCGTTTTCCCCTTCTTTTCTTTTAATCCCCCATGAAGCCCTCAAAAACCTATAAAATCTATAAAACTGTTTTAAAATATGTACTTCAAAGTAGAAAATAATTTTACAGAGTTGATTTTCAGGGCACATGTATGTGCCCCATAATTTTTCTTGCTTGAATTTAAAAAAATTAAGTTATGAAAACACTTATCACGAATCTGCAAAAAAAATTTTTCAGCGGCTTAGGAGCGGTCCGGTAAGGGTTATATTAGGTATGTTACGGTAGGGTAAAGCTAGGTGCAGTGGTAGTGTATGAAATGGTACAGTACGATATGGTATGGTTGGGAAAGGTACAGTACGACTCTATAGTAAAAGAAACAATACAATTAGAAACGGTACGGTATAGTTAGGTACGACCAGGTATCATACGGTAAAGTTACATGCGCTATGATTGTGTACCTTGAACGATTTCTGCATCTTTTTTTCTTTAATTTATTTCAAATAAATTATTTTTGTCAGTATTTTATGTAAAAAAAAAAAATAAAAATAAGAAATTTTAGTGAAAAAAAAAATACCTAATGTTTTTCCTTTAAGGTCTAACGGGACACCTTGTAGGAAAACAAGCCGGTGAATCAAAAATTCCTTGACATTTCTAAAAAAACTGAAAGTCTGTTACACTTGCTACTTAGACGCTTTATATCGTTTATTAAACAGTATTCGAGACAAAATCTATTGCAAATTAGTTTAAAAAAACACAATTTTTCGAATTTGAGATCACCTTGTGAGAGCCTGAGGATATGAAGCTCAAATTTTTGGATATACTTGGATATCTATATCTATTTTTTAACGACGAAGACCTGTCTGGCTTTAATCGCAAAAAAAGATATGGGTCTGACATTGAAAATTCAAATGGGACATATATGTCCAGTTGATTCTGAAAGGGTTAATGTATCATATACTATCGTACAGTATCATACCTGACTGTACAGTGCCATATCTTACCAGACCGTACTGTATCTAACTTAACCGCACTACCGCATCATAGCTTGCTGTACAGCAACGTATCTAGTTTTACCGTATCATATTTTATTGAGTCGTTTCTAACTGTGCTGAACCGTACCGTACCATACGTTTACTAGCTTTATCTTATCTAATCCTCCTGGTCGTACTGTATCGTACCGTACCTTACCCAACCGTACCATTTCGAACTTTACTACATCATATCTAAACTTATCAACAGTACCCTACTTACATGTGTTCCTTACCATACAATAAATCACATGTTCGATTCCCTTAGAGCTTCTCCAGTTTTTAGCTAAATATATTTTGCTTTGTGTAGCCATTGCACATGCTGTAGCATATTCCACAGTGTTATGGATGTTATTTGTTGCTGCTGCATTTGACAAATGGTCTCCAAGTCATGAAATATCTTACAGTGCTTCAATTGTTGCTTCTGCATAATGATGATGATGGTAATGATGAAGATATTGGAGATGTTGGCAGCTACCGTATCTGTTGCTGCTGCTGCTGCTACTGCAACTGTTGCCTGCACTTTTTGAATTTTTGCATACATATGCTAGGAATACAGGATTGTGCGAGGTGAAGAGTTGCATATAATCGCACTAAATTTAATGGGAAGCACGTGTGAAAAACGCATTTTGTAATGCAATCAAATAACGCGCCGCATTTGCCGCTTTGCGAAGAAAACATAAAACTATTTGTCTTGATATTTTCTTTTTGCAAATAAGTATTCATTCCCTCATCATTTACAAGATTTTATGATCTTTTGCGCTGTGATTTTTTGCTATCTACTAATGATTTAGTTGTCGTCTTCAGTGGCGGCGACATTACCAACGTCTTCTCCTCGAGCTCAACGTTGTCGTCTAGTAAATCATAATTAATTTATTTTTCGTGGTTACAGTGCAATTCTGCATCATGGATTTGATTGTGGATTTTACCATGCGTCATTTTAATTCGTATGCGTTGCATTTATTTTGCTATTTGCTCAGCTACACATGTAGTAGTTATTGTCGTTGTGTTGTTTTGTTCATGCTGTTTCTGACATGCCCAACAAATAACTCAACTAATGAGCAATGTTTGTTTATGACCGCATGAGTGATTTATGCAACTAGCAGCAACATCTTGACTTGTCACTCACAAGATGCAACATAGAAAAAACGAACAAGAAGAGTTGTGACGTGACGTGACGTTTGTTGGTTGCTTGACGTGTTGCGCTTGTTATTCAACACAGAAGCTGTGTAATCTTTCGAAGGACACTTTTATAGTTGTAATTTATAGCAAAATTCTTTAATGGATTCTTTTCTAGTTTGGGCAATTATTATTTTGTTATTCTAGGTAGAGTACTTACAAAGTTAGGTAAAAGTAAAGTCATAATCTGAATGTGCCATAATTTTCTACAAATTTCATCATAATCATCCGAATGAACACATTCATTCGCTCTTTTGAGACATTCACTCGTAAGTCAAATAGTTCAGTGTCATGCGCACTGCTTAGCAAGTATGCATGAATAACGCACCCGAAAATCATTGCAGTGAAGCTGTAAACATTGAAACTATTTGGCTGTGTTTTGAAAACTTAGAGTTAGCTGCCGAGAAAACGGAGGAGAATCTGCTGAGCACTTGTAAAGCACGTGAGTTCTACAGTTTTAGAAACGTCGATCAGAAGATTACCTCATAGCCAACCTTGGTACTGATTGACACTAGAATATCCTTTACCTGGCTGCTGTTGGTGAAAAAGCAGGAAAAGCGAATGTAGCTCTATAGCGTATCAAGGGAAATGTAGATGTACCATGTGCAAGTAGGCGGAAGCTACTAACACATATATCGCAGGCATAAACGCATCAAAGGCGAACGAGAGAATACGCAGCATTCACGAGTTGCAGCAAAAGTATGATACATCGGAGAAGAAGAGATGAAAGTTTTCCCGAAATTCAAATATTGGAGCATGGATCGACCGTAAACACGGAGATATTGAATTTTACCTAACACAACTGCTCAGTAGTTCATGTCAGAGGCCTTTGCCAAGCCTTTCACAGTGTTAAACCTTGTGCAAAATGTGTGTGAATCACCAAAAAATTGCTGGTGATTCAATCATTTGCAGCGAGATTGATGACAAAACTCCGGATTATCGAACTTGGAAGAGCTGTGAAAGGCAGATCCCACTACATCAAAGACAGGTAGGGACTAGACCGACCAACTGACAGATAAAATAGCAGTAATGCTTTGAACGGCCTGGACGGTCCAGACGTGAGTTGTTTTTTAGTGGTTTTGAGTCACGCACGCTGGCTTTAGATGCTTTTACTCCGCGTTATAAAAAAAGAACTACACGCAAAAATATTTTCTACACTGTGTCTACTCTACACTGTATAGATTATAACGAATACATGTTCACTAGAGTGAGCGCAGTAGTAACATCGAATATTTTCAAGCTGAAGTGAGTGCAGTAGTGTCATCGAATATACACATGAATAGTGATGAGCAAATCATGGGAGTCATGGACATTTAGTCTTGGTCTAGTTTTTGATATGAAGTCATGGTCTCGATCTTCGTCTTGTTTAGCATTCAATACAGTTGGGTTTTCGAAGATGCCAAGTTTGAGAGCCAAGCGTGGCTGCATCAAGGTAGTCCTGGATATATCAGACTACCTAAGAATGAACCTAGATAAAGGTAGGGTTAACTTTTTAATACTGCTAAACCATTCTAAGGCATTTGACAATGTTAACCATCTAATCTTCGTCCATAAACTCAGAAATTATTATAATTTTTGGTCCCTGGCTACTTGCTTTATATCATCATATCAGAATGGAAGATCATAGTGTCTTTCTTCCGGATCATCAACTTATCACAGCTTTCGAGGGATAGGGGGGTTTCACAAGGCTTTGTTCTTGGCCCTTTTCTCTTTTCCGTCTATACCAACGATTTCCCTTAACCCATTACTATAGTAGAGTTCAAACGCATATGTATGCTGATGATGTCCAAATTTGCTCTTCATGTAACCATAGCGATATGAATAAATGCATAGCACTTCTAAATGGAAACTCCAAAAATTAAGTCAATGGGCAGCTGATAATAAGCCATGAATTAATCCAAAAAAATCCCAATGTTACTTCCAGCATAACTATAATTAGCACTAATATTATTGAATATGTACAAAATGCAAAGAACCTGGGAGTAATATTTAATAAAACACTTCCTTGGAATGATCACATTACTTGAAATGTTGGTAATTTATACGGCTTACTAAAATCGTTATGGGACACCCAGTTTTATCTACCAGTAAGCATTCGGATATTCATTCATTTAAACTCATCGAATTCTGATTCAGCACAGTAACGTAAGTTAAAGGTTGTTGCATATTATAATATAATCCAGTACGTCTATGGTCTTAAGCGGTTTGATCACATCTCCATATTTAAAAGCAATCTGTATGGCTTTAGCTTCGAAAATTTATTACGTTCTTGAGTTATTTTGTGTCTAAAAAAGATTATCTGCACACGTGAACCCAGCTATCTGTTTGATAAATTACATTTTTTAAAGTCTGAGCGCAACAATGATCTAATTTCTGCCAGGCACTCAACTTTAACCTCTGAAAGACAGTTCTCTGTTTATGCAAAACGTCTCTGGAATACTCTTCCGAATAATATAAAGGGCATAGTTAATGCGGGTCGATTTAGGAATATACTTGAAAAAAACTTAAGAAAGAACAATAATTAAAACGTATAGTTAATATGAAAATTAACAAAATAATAAAATTAAAAAAAAAAAAATTTTTTTTTGCAAAAGCTAAATCAATATTTGTATGTAAAGGGTGATCCAATAAGAGCTTTCTACTTTGTTTTCTAAATAAAATACATAAAAATCATTGTATTGATGCAAATCTTTACTTGGAACAATAGTTCGGTTCCTACAACTCAATGTTTAAAAATCATTTCGTTCAAATATTGCCCACGACTAGTTCTTAATTGGTTCATTCAGTGGGTCCAATTTTCGACAACTCTCTCAAGCATATCGGCCGGTATTCCTTAAATAGCACTAACACAATGTTGGTTTCCAAAGCGTCAATAGTTTCAGGTTTGTCGACATAAACTAGTGATTTAACAATTGGTGGCCAATTAACAGGAGCATTTCTTGAGATGATGTTTTCATCGAACACTTCCCTCAATAAAGCGATTGTTTCTCCAGTTATATGGCATGTTGTGCCAATCTGTTGAAACCAGAGGTCGGCGACACTAATATCCTGAATTTTTTGCAACAAAAATTCATTGATCATTGCTCTGTAGCGAGCACCATTGACCGAAACATAGGCTTCGACCGCATATTTGAAGATATACGGTCCGATGATGCCTCCTGCCCATAAACCACACCAAACAGTACTTTTATTGGGATACATTGGAAGCTCTTGGATTGCTTCTGGTTGTTCATCGGCCCAAATGTGGCAATTTTGCTTCTTAACGTATCCATTCAACCAGAAATGAGCTTCATCGCTAAACACAATTTTTCGATAAAAAAGTGGATCAATTTGGAGTTCTTGTAAAACCCATAAGCCGAGATCAAAACGTACACCAAGATCAGCCGGCTTCAATTCTTATACGAGCTATATTTTATTATTTTATAGGCCTTCAGACTAACATCACGCCTCAAGATACGCCACAATGCTCAAAACCTGAGATCGGCGACGATTGGATTGTTCAAAATTTTCACGAACACTCTCTGCTACTGCGGCAATATTCTCTAAATTACGGGCTCCATGCACTCTGGTTGAACGATGACTGTCGAATAGTGTAAAATTGCTTTGAAATCTGGTGATGGTGTTATGAATAGTGCGCTCAAAACGACCGAAATGATGTTGAAGAACTCTATAATATTTTCTAACTGATGACTGATTTCGGCAGTAAGTTTCCACAATTAACCAACGATGTTCAGAGATAAGTCTATTCATGATGGAGTCATATTGAATAATGAACACAAACGTCATATGGACTAGCCATTTGACACATAACAGCTGTCAAAACAACCCAGTTAGAAAAGGGACCTCGTATTGGATCACTCTTTACATTATTAAAAATTTTTAAAAATCTGTTGCAAATTATAAATGATCAGTGACAAATTATGAGCTTTTTCTTAAGTCTTATGGTATTGAGATGTGTAAAATATAAATAAATAAATAAATAAGTAGCGAAAACTTTGATTTTGTAGACACTTTTGGACAACAGTTTATTTACTCTAATACATTTTTTAAAATATTTTTGATTAAACAAATGTAAGAACATAAAAAGATGTAAATATTCAATAGGATCTTAACTTGCAAAAACCACATTCCCTTGCTGATTCAAGCAACGCTTTAGTTTTTCTTGCAATCTTAGATTTAAAAAAAAGCATTAAGCGGTCTGAGGACATAACTTGAAACATAATACACTTCCTAATACACCACAGAATGTCAAACAAAATTATTTTTTGATAACATGCCATAATCAATAAAAACTCCGTTTAAAAAATAAAATAAAAAAAAAACAAAATGAACTAAAACTATTACAATAAATATGAAGAGTCCCCCAGCTGACACTTTAAAAAAGAATACACACACTATCAGACGGAAATATGAAAGAAAGAAAAAAAATATTCTTAAAACTGCCAAGGGTTGCCAGCTATTTTTCCAACTGTCATTGACATATTTGACGCCATCAAAATTATTAACTGTTCATTGACATGTCGTTGTTGTCGTCGCCGTCATCATCATTGCCAGCCAGCCAGCGACAAGCGCGTCCTTTCCTTACATACATAGATATACTCGTAGTATAAGGATATTCTAACGGTGTAGACAAACGTTAGTATGGACTCAACTTGGTGGTATGGCTGGTTCAAAAAAAATTGCTTAGCTGTCAATACAGTAACAGCAGTAACAACAACAACAGCAACAACAAGGAAAAATAATAAAAAAGTAGCCATATAGGGAGAAATGATAAAATGAAAAGAAACGAAACGAAAAAAATGAAGGAAACAAATTGAGCTAATAAAATTTTATATTGTTTTTTTTTTTCTCTATACTTTCTTGCTTTACTTCTTGCCGAACAAGTGGAAACTTTTTGCGCACAAGTGTCCTCTTCTTCGTTGTTTTTTTCATTCGTTTTGTCGAAATGAACCAAACGAAACCATAAATGGACAAAGTTTAGTTAAATGTCCAAGAAAATTATCGACAGGGCAAAGTTTATGGGAAATTATATCAGGTGGAATAATTGTCAAGTCAAAGTTGCAAATGGACAAGTTGCCATGAAATATGATGGTACATTTTTTGCTGGATTACTTTTTTTCGTTTCTTTTTTCTTTCGAAATTTGACTTTAGCAAAGGTTTCGCTTAAATTGAATTAACATTTCAACAGAAACATTTCGAAAGTTTACAAGAAAGAATTATTTTCGTTAAAAATAAATAAAAGGCAAAAACAGCATACCTAATATCGAGGGAATACAGTAAGAACAAACTACATATTTGCTCTTGCTAGCTGCCATTAAGTTCGAATTTGGTTACATAGAGAGCGTGGCATCGTCTATTGCAGAATGTTAATAACATTATCTATTTGCGTCAAATAGTTTTAGAGATATATGTATTGACTTTTGATGTGCTTGCCGCCCGCTGCCCATTTTTCCGTTGAATGTTATACCTTTGACGTCATTCACATGTGTACCAAATATCTTGCATATTCGTTGAACTGTTTCAAAGATGTGTTAAATTTTGTTAAAGGATGTGGCACCCCAGAGATATGGCACCTTTTACAATTTCAATGCTTGCAACTTTCATAGCATTAATATATGGACACAGTTTAATTCAGCTGCGTGATAGACTTCGTGGTGAAGAGTTCGTTTAGATGTAAGTAGTTGCAATAATTACTTGTGTGTAGGATTTTGAAAAAATATTGGGAATTTAAACGACTGACTTTTGTTTTGAGTATAAGTATTTCGAGAGGTAGCGTTTGATACAGCCTTATGGTCCATACGAAGCAAAACACGCCAAGTGCACCAGGTGAAAATTTGTTTGTCTCCATTTCGCTCAAATTTAGCAATATGGCAAAAACTCTTTGTTTACTCAAGAGGAAGGCATCTTGCGAAAAAAGCGCATTAGACATAAAATGCTTAGAATCGTTCAAGAAATACGTGAGAATTTTTTGGAATTTTTTAACTTTGTTTTTTTCTTAATTTTTGAAAAAAATTATTAGCTACTCAGAGAGCTAACTGATAAACATACGAATGCGCTTGCTACTTCGTATTGTCGCGTCAAAAAACTTGCAAGCGAAGCGCTATACAAAAATAGTATAATATCGATGACTCACAACGGCAAGGCGATGCATAGAATGGGAAAAACAAAGAAATTGAAATTTTTGCATGTGCTGTAATTTTCTTGTAGCTGTGATTCTCGTCTTATCTATGACAAAATTTAAATAAGGTATGCTTGCAGAATTCTATACGATGTCGGCAATGCGTCTGATGAGGAATTGACTTATTATAGTCAATTTTGACCGGTGGTGGGTAACGAAACTAGTAACGCAAAGCAGCCTTCCGATACATTTTTTGGCTTTTTTATTTATGTGCATTTTTGCCATGTTTTTGTATTTTTATTGGTGTTTTACTCAAACACACCATCAATGTATTTTCATTGTTGGTAGCTAATAATGTAAATCATTATCTGCCCGAAAAACAATACAAAATTTTTTTGGACATTCCAAAAAACTCCCAAAAATTTCACACGTAGATATTTCTTGGACGATTCTAAGCATTTCGTGTCTAGTACACTTTTTTCGTAAGATGCCTTCCTCTTGAGAAACAAAGAGTTTTGCCTGCCGAGGGCGTTCAAAAGCCAAAAACTCTGATCTAGCGACCGAATCCCATCTTGAGTCATACATCATTTTAAAGCTTATAAATTATGCTTTAATTCAAAGTACTTTTAAAAAAATTAAAGGGGTTTTTTTTAATATAAGTTCAAAAGTTAAAAATATTGGTGAAAAAAAAACTTTTCACCAAGTAATATTTTTTTATAAAAGGAACACTTAAAGGTGAATGGGATCAGCTACTAACATATATTAATTTACAAACTCTAGTGTAAGCTATTGTATAAATTTTTTAAAAACACCCATTCCATGAAAATGACTAAAAACGACAACTTCAACACCCTGTATTTTAAAAACAAATGGTACTAGAACCAAATCCTCCCGGATTATTGTTCTTGCATACCGGATCTACCATATTGCTAAATTTGAGCGATATCGGAGATGAAAAAATTTTCAGCTGGTACACTTTGCGTGTTTTGCTTCATATATCAAAACAAACAGATTTACATGTAATTTTGTTTTCGAATGAATACGAGTGCGAGTGAACATATTTATTTGTTTCGTGGCATTTTTAATCGGTATATACCGAAAAGGGGAAAGGGCACCCCATTGCTTCGGTAGGAGTGGTTCTGCTGTCATATCTCCATTTGCATTTAATATTTGGGAGTACAACAATTCTTACTTAGGGCTTAATCTTTTTCTTTGAGTTTTCCATAGGGCTCAATAGATTGCTCATCATGGAGGAAAGCGATCTAGAATAAGCAGCATTTAATCAGAGAAGCGGTTGAACATGGAGTTGTTCTTATAAAATACTTGCTACACATACACTTCTCATAACACACTTAGTTAATTACACTAGTCTACATATAGACTAGATCTACAAATGATTAAAAAATTTATCCCCAGTGAATGCCATTATTCATTTTATATGTAAAATGGGCTGCTGATTCCGAAAATCTCATTATTTTTTTTTATTTCGTGTCGTTTTCGAGATATCGGTCATTTTTGGTTTTCGAACCAAAAAAAAAAAAGATAGTTCCATTTAAATACAAATATCTCAAGAACTAATGTTTGTATTCAAACGTTGTGTATCATGTGTACAGTAAACTGATTCAGGATATTGCGAGGAATATTTTTGTAGAAAATTTTAACCCTCTAAGACCCTTACATGTGGGTCATTTTGACCCCCCACATTTAGGTTAAAAGACCTACATGTGGGGGTTTCAGAGGGTTAAAATGTTCTACAAAAATATTCCTCGTAATATCCTGCATAAGTTTACTGAACACATGACACACAAAAAATGTAAGGATCATATAGTTATTTGCATCGATTTAACGCAAGAATGCGTTATTTTTGTTTTTTTCATGTACAGTGGATTAAAAAACTTCAAAAATCGATTAAAAAAAAAATCTGACGTGCTGGGGAAAAACGACGAGACACGGGTATTTTGTTTTAACGCTTACCTTAAGAATTTTTTGGATTTTCTCATGTGTTTTACAAAAAGTTTCAAATTATCGACAGTTTACTAAAAAAAAACCGAAAAAAATAGGCAAAAACGGATTTTAGTAATTTATCAATGAATTGTATACAACTTTTGCATTTTTCCATCGATTTTTTTAAGTGGTATCTTATTAATATATGCAGCATTTAGACAAATCGTGGAATTTTAGTCAGGTAGGACCTCCAATGATTGTTTTTTCATTTTTAATTTGATTAACATGAGGTTTTCTCTAGAATACCCTAAAAATGTTTTAAGTGAAATAGCGAGGGTAATGACATGGAAAAGTTTGAAGCCGATCACGAGAAAACAAATGGCAAAAATTTTGACGCCTCCCGAAAATGTGGTCAAGCAGAAATCAACAAATTTGAAGAGAAAAACACAGCCACAGAAGACTTATAAACGGAAGTTGGTAGCCAGCTACGCTTCTTCCGATGAAGTTGATGAAAATATTGCAGTGCATTGGGCCTGGTGATGAGCAAACCAAGACCAAGTCCAAGTCTTAAATCTTGGTTTTGGTCTTTATTTTGATATTGCGTCTTGGTCTTGGTGTTGATCTTGCTCATTAAGTCTTGGTCTCGGTCTTGGTCTTCGTCTTGAAAAAATTTTCAGAGACATTGAGTATTAAAAATTTCAAGACCATATTTTTCCAAAGCAGTTGGGTTTTTAAGATGCCAAAACACAAATAGAGAGATAATTTTATCTTCAAAACGGGAGTGAAACAACTTTTAACCATAAATTACAAGACTAAAAAGCAGTCTTGATCTTGACGATTATCGTTAGCAAGATCATAGCAATCTTGGTCATGGTCTTGGAAAAATATCAGCATCTTGGCTTGGTCTTGGCATCGCAAAATTACCAAGACCAAGAACAAGACTCAAGATCAAGACTAATTTTGCTCATCACTAATTAGGCCTGAAGATTCAGGCGAAAGTGAATGCTTTAGATAAGGAGAAGAATATGTAAAAACCACTCACAAAGACTGTGCTGTATGTGGAGGATACATGAAAAATGTACATCAAATGTGAACATAGTGAACACATGCAACAATTGTGTCAACAAAAACTTAAAAGCCACTTAGGGTACCAAATCATCCATGATATGGTGCCACATCACAATTAGTCTCGTGTGATTTGGCACTCTATAGCATTTTTTTATAATGAAGAAAAAACATATTTGCAATCATTTTTATTCTGGTTAAAGCAAAAATTCATATTTAATTCCATTAAAAATCTATTCCAAATTTCGTTTTGTATGAAAAAAATCACATGTATTTCTTGAACGATTTTAAGCATTTTTTGACTTCTACACTTTTTTCGCAAGACGCCTTGGTTTTGAATAAAAACTGTTTTTCCGACCGCATAAGCAAAATTTATATGTTTTAGTGGCCATATTTCGGTCAATTTTTGACATAAGAAATTTTAAAGTAAACTATTTTGAAGGAAATTTTACACTCTAAGAAACAAATTGCTTACCACAAGTGATATATGTATATGGAACTACTTTAACACTTGTTGCAAATAATAATAATCTTTTAAATGAAACTCTTTAAGTCTTTGACATTAAAAAAAAGTTATCTAATATGACCGCACCAAAGTTCGAACCTAGGATCTTTCGACTGATAGACTGGAACTTATCCTCTACACCACTGATGTATGTTATAAACAGGTATACAATTTGTGTATACACGATTTGATATTCGAATGCTTTATTGTATATTTAATATCAATTAAATTAAACAAAAGTAAATAGATTTAAAAAAAAGGAATATAGAGAAGTGAACTAAGAAAAATGTAAAATAAAAAAAAACAAAAAAAAAATTTTCAAAAAATTACCCACATTAGGATTTGAACCCGTGCCTATGGATGCCAAATATTTTTATGATTTGTCGCAAGCGATAAAAAGATTTGGGTGCAACAGTTCATGAAATGGTTCGTACAACATACAGAAATATTTGCGACGACTTATTTTTAATTTTTTTGTTGTTTTGAACAGATAATGATTTACATTAACCAGCTACCAACAAATCACGTGTCAAGAGGTTTTGTGGTGTGAGCTTACTGTTCTATGTTTTTGAGTAAAACCACCAACATTACAAAAACAAGGCAAAATGAATAGGTAAAAAACCAAAAAATTTGGTAGGTTGGTTTTCGATACGTTTAATCCATAACCATATGGAATCTTCAGTCGAATTCACCTACAAACCAAGAACTTATTTTTAATTTGTATCATGTGAATTATTTTTTCTAGTATTTGCTGCAAATACTAAAATTCTAAGCCTTTGGGATTAAAGATAAATGTTTGCTTGAAATAATAAATGTTTATTTTAAATATTCAGTAATTTGCCGAAATACTTTCCAAACAATCTTTTTTTTTTTTTGAGTGTATCTCCTTTTTTATATCAAGTTATAAAGTTAAAATTTTTGGAATAAGCTTTTTCGATGGCAAATTCAATTTTTTACAAAAAGTTTTCTTAAAATAATATCAAAATTTTGCTTCGTTCACTAGATATGTATTTTGAAAAAACTGTAAATGGTGCATTTCCACCACTCCACATTTCTAAGATTTCCACTATCTTATTTCATAGCACTGCGCGGTTTTTTCATCTTTAATGAACAATTGACCGAATTTTGTAATAAAAACACGTGAATGTCTTACTTCCTTTTAAAATGACCTAATCAATAGACTAATATTGCTTGTTCGCTGATGAGTGAATGGTGGTTACATTCGAAACTACTCTGTAGCTTCAGCTACCATATTTTCTATAGCATACAAGTCTAAATTGTGCTCACATTTTGCATATCACTGAAACACCTCCTTACAAAAATCATTACCCATTTACATCATTGAGCTATGGCACAGCCACCAAAAGCAGCAAAGCATCAGCAAAAATACTGCATCATCACTCCCACTTTCAAATTCGTATGGGTCGTAACCAGCATATTTCTGTCATCATTATTTCGATTATTTCTTTTGTCAACTTTTATCATTGGCAAGAGTAAAATCAAATGTATGTTTTACTCCTCAATTGGGAAAAAAATTTGCAAACTTTTGCTTACATTTCATATTGTCTTGCCAAAAACAAAACACAAAAATGTTGCACATCCGAAATGTAGAGTATTTTTTACTTCTTTTTCTGATTTATCATCAATTAGGCATGGATTCCTTTGAAAAATTATCAATGAAATAAATCGAACGAGAAATTACAAAAATATAGAGTAACGCTGTATCTATGTATCTAGCTGGATTTGTACTATAAAAATACCCGCAGTATTTTCTATTTCGAAGAATGCCAATATTTACACGTTGGATGCGAGGAAATGCCAAAATTCGTAGTATGAGTGAGTGTCACTGATGAGTGGGCGTTTATTCCTATGGTAGAATGAAATTTTTGGGGAAATGATTGTAGAGGGCGTCACATCAGTCAGTTTTATTTTTCAAAGCGTACACTAGAAAAAATTCTGTTTGCTTTTATTAATTTACTACATACAATACAAATATACATCAAAAACCACAAATATCAATAACATTATGAGTGCTTCACATATAACAAATTCACTGTCAATCCAAAGTCATAAGTTAACTATTAACAAGGGTTCAACCCAAAATATTTTATTTGCAGTCATTAGTTTATCATTAGTTAAACCAACACGAGAACCATCTTTCAAGGTCGATTCGTACAAAATTCTGGAACTTCAGACACATTTCTGATTGTGCTGCTTTGTCCTAATTCCACGACCAAACCCAACCAGCCCCATCTGATCTACTGAATTTGTAATTTTTGGTTGTTTTATAGAACACACAATGATAAACATTATTAGCTACCACACAAGCATGGGTCAAATGACATTGTTTTAGTAAAATACATCAACATAATTAAAAAAATAATGCAAAATGTGTAAAGGAAAACAAATAAATCAAACCATCAGACGAATTCGTCGACATCCAAAAGAACTCGACAAGCATACTACTTATATTCATCACTTCGCATAGATTTGTTCAGAATCACAGCTAAAAAGTAAAAGCCATGCGCAATGCGCTCGTATTTGGCGAGATGCGCAATTCTTGTATTTTGTATATTGTTTTGGGAGATTTTGCAAATTTTAGTTGTTCTGAATTATGGCGGAAATCTTTTATGAACGACGTGGGAGGATATAACTGAAAATTAGGATAGATTCTCTGTGGAATGTTCTCTAGATAAAAATTGACATCATACGATTTTACATTTCTCTCAGTGTAAATAAACTGAGAAAAAAAGGAATCATCAAAGACAAACATCCCCCTGATTTTTTTCCGTTTTGTTAATGTTGCCATACTGGTGATTGTTACTGCACCCCTGCGTGATATTCGCTATTGTTGCCGATGTCGCTACTGCTTTTGTTGCTGTTGGTGTTGTCGGCGCAGCTATTGCTGCTGCTAGTGATGATGATGATGATGATTTTTCATTGCTCAGTTTTAATTTTACACTTGAGTTGATTTTTCTGTTCGCTTCACAGCTGATGAGAAAGTTTAATGTCGAGCAGCAGTAGCACATAAAAAAAATAAAACAAAAATACCTCTATAGAATGAACAAAAATTCCGTATAAGCAGGATATACTCGTAAGCTATTTTCGTCATGCATTGGCAGCATTCCTTTGCTACTTTTATTTCCTTTCAGCAATTTTTTTTTTTAAATTTTTTTTCTTCATTATCTCTGCTCTTTTTCTTTTGAAATTAAAATTAAAAGGTGTCTAGCATGCAGCTGTAAGCCTTAGCTAAGCAAAGCTGGGCAATTTCAGCGACTGTCTGCAAGTTCTTTTGCTCAAAATGCCATCAAATGTGTTGCTACTTTTGAGCAACATTTAAGTTATATTGCCACTTTGTGCCTCACTTTAAAAATAAACAAATTTTTATTAAAATTTTAAAGTTCTCTTATTAGTTTTTCCAAAAAGAAACAATTGAAAATATTGCCAGCAATGTTGCCAGCATAAAACCAAATAGACAGCTTAGTACCACTAAGTAGTGGCTTTTTGAAAAAAATAAAAATCACTGCAAAACTAAGCGCTATAAATTAAAAAATTCAAAATGGCGAAAAAAAAAATGCATGCCATTATTAAAAAACGAGAAATTCGAATTTGATGAAAGAATTTTTTGCTGATGTTGCTTGAAAAAAATGCCAGTAAATCCCTATACCGAAAGTAGACGCAGCATTTGACGTAGCGTACAATCTCATCGTATTAACTGTAGGCTAAACGCAAATATTAAACACAGCTACTTAGCGTAGCAAGCAGCAGCATCAGCATCAGCAGTGTTTAGTTTACATTGCATTGCATTGCGAAGAGTTGAGTCGTAGGGGAAGAAAATCTGCAAATCTTTACAAAATACCCACATATATACTCGTACACTGAGTTTTAACTAATAATAACGTGCGTAATTTTCCAGGATTATAGTGTGGATTTTCATGGCAATTAAAAAAAGCTTAGCTATGGATGATGCCCCTCTCACCACCAACTGTTGTTGATTCAGTTGCTCATGGCTGAATGAGAATACTGTGCGCGACGAAAGCCAAATAGCTGGTTGCTAACTTCCTGACAATATCAAAAAGGTTAAGTTTTGATTTTTTATAAAAATTCCTACAAGCAGCTGGTTTTTTACACAAAATCGCAAAAAATGCTCTCACGGTTAAGCCACAGCATCAATTGTTATGAAATTTGGTATGGAGATACAAGACATTTTAAGAAAGGATTTTAAAAACGGTTTGTTTTGAAGTGGGCGGTGCCACGCCTCTTAATGAAAATTGGCCATAAGTCAAACCCTAAGGAAGAAATTTTGAAACTTTGTGTTGTATAGCATCTTTTTTGTTGTTTTAAAGAAGGCAGTGCCATGTCCCTAAAGACAAAATGCGAAGACATGGTTACTAATGAGAGTTTATTGCTTGAGCTTACAGTTGCATGGCCTTTTCAAAGTCAAATCGAAATGGTCGTGTTTCTACCACAAGGCAAAATCTAGCCCAAATAAAATCTCCAAATCAAATTAAACTTAAAAAAAAAAAACTTAAAATTATATACCTCAGTTTTATGTATAGTAAGTTGTTTACCAACCACGTTTGGTCGTATTTGTATGGGCTAATGACCAATGTTTGATTAATCGAACACTTGATTTTTCATCATTACGGTAAAACGAGTGGGGGGTAAAAAAATATGTTGATGTAGGATTCGAAATCAGGGGGTACCAATTACTCTTAAAATATACTTTATAAAAAAATAAAAAAATTTCGGTTGAAAATGGGTTAAGTGAAGGCTTCACTCAGGCTAGCTTAAAAAATGCTCGTTACAAATAAGAGAACAGATATACATAGGTATAACAGTCAATGCTGTCACTGCTCAATGCCATTAGATTCTCCTTAACTGAGCTAGACTCTTAAGTTCCTTAGACTAAATTTCTGGCTCTGGCGAACCTGTCAAATTTTACTTTGCAATAAAATCTTGTACTTGCTAGAATGAGAGATTCTTTACCATCATATTATTGCCCACCTTCATGAACAATGCGTGTAAGCCAACTCCAAAAGTTTTCCATAATGTTCAGGTTCGGCAAATAAAATGGTCAGTTAATAAATTCAGCATTTTGGCATATAATCAAGGCCTTAACGATTGATGCGTTCTGAATAGGAGCGTTGTCCTGTTGCGGAATACATGGAAGTGGTTGAAAAATTTGGAAAATTTTCGGAAAATTGATTTCAGAATTGTTTTATACAAATTTCCGGTCATAGTCAAATGAAAAAAAAAACATATTAATCGTTTCATGGTTGGTAAAACACCCCAAACTATTACAGTGCCCTCTCCACTGTGATGCCAGCTCAAAAAAAATTCTGTTATTATTATTTTCACGGCGTTAGGAAATAACGCCCAAGGAAATAACGCCCAAAAAAAAAAACGAAATAACGTCCAAAAATAAAATGACGTAATAACGCTTAAAATAAAAAACGAAATAACGCCCAAAAAATATAAAATAACGCCCAAAAACAAAAACGAAATAACGCCCAAATTATTTTCATATAAATTTGGGCGATAATCATTTTGGAAATAACGCCCAAAAATTTGGGCTTTATTTCGTTTTTTTGGAAATAACGCCCAAAAATTTGGGCTTTATTTCGTTTTTTTGGGCGTTATTTCGTTTTATTTTTAAAAAATGAAATAACGCCCAAAAACGAAAAACGAAATAACGCCCAAATTATCTTCATACAAATAAATTTTGGGCGTTATTTCCAAAATGATTATCGCCCAAATTTATATGAAAATAATTTGGGCGTTATTTCGTTTTTGATTTTGGGCGTTATTTCATATTTTTGGGCGTTATTTCGTTTTTTATATTGGGCGTTATTACGTCATTTTATTTTTTGGGCGTTATTTCATTTTTTTTTTAAAAAAAGGAAATAACGCCCAAAAAAAACGAAATAAAGCCCAAATTTTTTGGGCGTTATTTCCAAAATGATTATCGCCCAAATCTATATGAAAATAATTTGGGCGTTATTTCGTTTTTTTTTTGGGCGTTATTTCTTTGGGCGTTATTTCTTTGGGCGTTATTTCCTAACGCCTATTTTCACGATATGATACGCGAAGAACTGTTTTTGAGCTGTCATGATTGCGGAGAGGGCGGTGTAGCCATTTGCGATGCTATTTCTCATTTAAGCCTTCAAGAACGCCTGGACTCAGATGTCGCTGGATTACCTGAACAAATGGTATAAGCCGCTCAGAGATAGAATTATTGATGTTATTTCAAAGAATAGAGGCAGACAAAACATTAATGATCAATGAATATTAATCTCCTGCAAAAAGTTGCGTTTTTTTACAATTTTAATGCTTTTTCGACAAATAAATGTATTGTACTTATTCTAATGATCAATGTTAATTAGAGATTTTTTAATCAAAGTAACGGTAAATAAATTTGAGAAAAATAAGGTCATAAAACCTGTTCTAGTTATCATTGTTTTATACCACAGCAGAAAATAAAACGGCCACCTTCAGAAGTGATGTTGCTAAAAGAATTGAAAAAACGAACTACTCCTTTTTGGATTGATTAAGAAGCTCAATGTACACAGTGTTTTCCCTTGATTTCGAGCTTATTTCAATAAACGACTACACTCGTATTTTTATTTTCATTTCATAATTTTTCCAATCGAAGGTATAAAATGATATTCTGCTCAGATTGCGCCTCCCAATCGAAGGAATAAAATGATGTTTTATCGCAAAGAAATTCAAAGATACACATTCGTTTCCATAGCCAAAAAGAAGAAATCCGATCCCCTACTGTTCCGATTGCACCTTCTTGTAGAAGGTAACAAGGGAATGATACCATTCGCGGCCAGCGCTGAACAAAAGGAAAGTGTTTTCAGAATTGGCAATAGTATGATTCGAACAACGAAAGGAACGTGCCAAAAAGCTATGTTTACATGATCAATCTTTCTGCTGGGATGTTTCTTTATACTTTTCTCTTTTCTTTAATAAATCAAGAAAAATATCTACTTTTGTATCAGTAACAAAAGTGGCTTTATCCTATTGAACAGGAAGATACTCTCCGTAGCCGTATGTCATCGATTATGATATTATTGTCTATTTGAATAAAGACAATATCATTCAGTTCTTTATCGTTTGGAGACTCAAAGTCGTGGCCGCACATTGGTTCAAAATCCGTGAAAGCTGGCCAAAGGTCGAAATCATTAAAGTTTCGAGACGAAATTTTTTATCTGGGTATTTTTGAGGTCGGTGATTACGAATTTGATGTTAGATTTTTAAAAAAGAAAATGGCGAATTCAAAATGGTGGACGAATTGCATAAATATTTAACCAAGTCCAACAAAAAAATTTACTCGGGGGTTTTTGGGGTCACTGATTACGAATCTGATGTTAGGTTTTTAAGAAAACCAAATAGTTGTTTTGAAAAGGAAAAAATAACACTTGCACAGTTTTTATATCTAATTTAAAAATTTATTTCAAAACTTTAACTTTGATAGAGTTGTGTGCAACCGCAAATTAATCTACATAAAAATGGGTTTAAAATTCCGTTATCACGTAGTATAAGCTGTATAATAATATAAAAATTTTTTCTATTTTAGGCGAGCAACACATATTGACACTTGGTAAGCAATATGAGTTAAATTTTCCTATGGGTGCTTCAGAAAAAATCGCGTCAAAGAAAAAGGGCAAAAAAAGGCACCTAAATTTTTTCATATGTGTTAGAAAAGGTTTCAATCTTCTTAAATCCAAAAAATCTTGGTGGTATGACGTGGTATAAATTAGTTCTGCGCTTTTTTCATTACCATTGCGTACTGATTTTGTGAAATAATTTGATTTTAAGTTAATAATAATTACCGTAAAAGTATAAATTATTGCAAGTTTTGAATATAAAGGTTCGATAGTATTTCCTTGTACAAAGAGATTCCATATTCAAACATTAAATTCGGTTCAGTTTTACAGTAACCACATAATTTTTACAGTGCACACTTAATTTTTACTTTTAACTCACAGAATTTTGTGTCTGAGAAGCGTACTTTTGGAGAGATCCCAAGAGCATTGTAGGAATACCTGGATCTTTCTTACAAATTTTTTGAGGTCTATGAATATCTGTTAGACAATACGTTTCATAAAAAGTTAATATAAAAAAAATTTTTTTTTTTTGACTTTTGGCCACCTTTTAAGGATTTTGAACCAGTGTGGGCCGGTCTGCAATTAATTATTTCTGCAATGATTTTAAATGACCGTGTTTTCTGATGCTTTGGATGTTTCACTTCAAGACTTGACGAAAAACTTCCGTTGTTAATTTTCACAGTTTGTGATACATACTTACATTTTCTTTTTCGCCATCTAATTTGTATTGGGAATCAGGTCTAACAATTCGACATTGAAGATATTCCTAGGTCCCGAATATTCAAAGCCTGAAATCAAATTTGATCAAGCGGTTCAGAATTTTAAGATATTTTTGATTCAATGTGCAAAATTCGCTGTTTTGGGTCATACGGAATATGAAATCCTGACATGATAAACCAAATCTGATTTTCGATTCGAATTTTTTTTAAATTACTCTAACTTAATGCTTTGCACTGAGTTTATGTACCTTCATTTCAATAGATAACTTAAAAAGTGTGAATCCAATTGGAAAAGTTAAAAGGTAAAGTTTAATGACATTCAAAAAAATTATTTAAACTATTTTCTGAAAGAGTGCAACAGTCTCAAAAACGCGATTTTTGATTTTTGAAGCAACGATATCTCAAAATTCTAACTTGAACGACAAAATCTGATTTCGAATACGAGTTCAGTGCCAAAAGGTATGTAAGTAATTAAACTTCATAAACTTCATGTCATACCCCAGTAATTTCATATTTAATTAGATGTGTTATCTTTCATTCGGAGAATGGCTTCTGTGGTTTTTAACACTATGTGATTCCTTAGTGTCTTTTTTTAAAATTTCCCATAAATAATGTATCCTCTAACTTGTCTTCATGACCTTTTAACCCTTACTTCTATGAGAATATTGGTTTTAGGTTAATTTTAATAGGAAAAATGCAAAATCTGTTTGCTGATAGTTTTTTCCTTTTCCTAATAAGGTAAAAGAACACCTGTAGACAATCTTTCGATAATGAAGTAAATATTGCCCGCAATACTAAAGAAGCATTCGCTAGTTTGACTGAAGAAAAAAATCGTAGTTTACAAATTGATTGGGTTTTAATGAAGACCTTCAATAGACGGTCTTACTGCTTTAGAAGTTAAAATCTACTAAACCTTGGGGGAAATCCCCTTAACTAGTAACACTGAAAAGAGCAACTCTGTTCTAGTTAATGTTAAATGGTAAAGCAATTGATGTACATATAAAAAGTAAAGGTAAAATAATGAAGTATCGTGCCCCATTTCTTTTAATTCATCCGTAGTAATATAATGAAAATAAAAATTAGTTTTGCCTATGTCACACCTATCGTTCACTTACTTAAATAGAAAAAACTCCCACAACTTTTGTACAGATTTTTCCTGCTTGACCGTTTTCTATCACTAGCCACCAGATATCGACATACTTAATAACCTTATCGAATCAATGAAATGCTACAGAAATGCCATTGGCCTTGATTTCCTGTTGTGCAAAACAAGGCGCAAAGCAAAAGAACCACAATGCCCCTCCCCATACATTTTGCTTAAGTCAAACAAATGCAATCTGACAGGCGATCCCCCACAAAGATTTGGAAAAATAGCAAAAAGAGTCAACTTTCCGGTTTAACATCAAAAAATGCATTCAATTAAGCATTTCATGCGTCATGACTCAAATACAAACGCACGCACGCACTTACGCACACAGGGAAATATCAGAGAAACAACAACAAATAGTGTCGGAGCACTACTAAAGTGTAAGTAGTTGAGGATTTTGACCAAAGCAAAGAGAGAGAGAGAAAGAAAACTTGCAAAAAAAAAAAAAAACACAAAGTTTCATTGTCGCAAAATCATCTCAAAAAATCTTCTACAAAGAAAATTTTCACGCATCCTTGCACATGCATTAAATTGACACTTTACGTGTCATGCTGCCTGCCTGTATGTCCTTCGTATGTTTAAGTTAAAGTTTTATGTGGCCGCAGTAGTATGGGTATAGGGTGGCTCATTGGCTTTACATGCGCTGCGTGTTTGTGTATTTTGAGATTTTCAGCTGTCAACTTTTGTTTTGCTTTTGTCGTTCTCCTGATGCCTGCTTGCCCGCCTTCCTGCTTCTTTTGTTGTATTTAGTACGCCTTGCTGTTATCCTTGTCACCGAGTGGATATGCGTGTGTATGTTTGGCGCTTATCCTTTATCCTTGCAGTAATAGCAGCAGCCACTAATAAAGACATCTTTGCTTAAAAATGTGTGATGTGAGCGCAAAGTTAAGCAACCTTCGTTTTACACCAAAAAAAAGAAATTGGGTTCTTTTTTGCACTTAATGTCACTAAACTTAAGGGTTGCCAACTTTAACTTTCATTTATTGACAATTATAATTGTTAAGAACTTATGCCTTGTTCCCACTATCTTAGGTAAACAATCGTGCGCATTCCAATACACGCCAGTCGTTGTACTCCTTTTAACTTATGTACGTGTTACAGTCCTTTGGCTAACCTTTGTCCACCAGATCAACGAACTATAAGTTCAAAACTTACTTTGCGGTTAGATCATCATCCTCTGGATCTTATCAATAATATTATCAATTCAAGTCAGCTTGTCATGCAGCAGTACTCCCAAATATCTCACTTTCTTAGAAATATTTGCAGTGATTATGTGTAAAATATCGGTTTAAAAATTAATAGTCATGTTAGTGTAACAAGAACCGACAAATACTGTTAATATATAAATATATCGATAAATACTATCGCTACTATGTCGATGCATTCATTAATTGATACTTTAAAAGCCGATAAATACCGTCGATATATAAGATTAACGAAAAATACTCTCTTAAAAAATATATCGATAAATTTCAATATCGATAAATATGACCAATAACCAAACATATTAAATATTAAATTTAATATTAAATAGTAATGTATTAATGTACCAATAATTTCATATAAGAGAACCAGAATTCAGACGTATAGATAATTTATATCGAGTGAAAATTATTATCGCTTTATAAAAATATCGATATTCATAAATATCGATAAATTAAATTACACTGTGCAACACAAGAGACTGAATTTTAAAGTCTGATTCGAAAATTGATACGCAAATTTTTATAACAAGAGCCAATATATAAAAATATCGATAAATACTATCGCCAGTATGTCGATGCATTTATTTATAGATACTTAAAGAACAGATAAATATTGTCGATAAAAGTATAAGAACAAAGAAAAATATTAACGTACAAAAATATATCGATGAATTTGAATATCGATAAATATTACCGATAATCAAAAATATCGATAAATTAATATGTCAATATTTGCAGATTTGTGTACCAGAACTCAGACGTATAAGATAGATAATTTATATCGAGTTTCAAATAAAAAAATTACTGTCGCTATTTAAAAATATCGATATTCATAAATGTCAATACATTAAATTACACTACGCAACACAAAAGTCTGAATTTGAACAGGTATAACTCTTTTTGACAAATTTACGGATGCTGATGCTGAATCTGGCTACCGTTTTCTTTTCCATATCACATCTGAGAACCGAATTATCATTCGTTTAAAGTGCAGAAAATGCAATTTTCAGACACATTGCACGCCCATCCAGGCAAAAGTGTAGCTTACTTTTGGCAGCGTCGTTGAATAACCTTGATATTTCTCTGTAGGCAAAATTTGAGCTTTTCCAATTGGATCATTAAATTCCGAGATATCCGTTGAAGTAAGGGTATACAAATTAAATACAGTCCTTTACAAGGACCTACGCAATCTATCCTTCAATGAATGATATCTTGGAAAGAAATGATCCAGTTGGAAAAGTTAAAAATATGGCTTGAAGAGGAGTAGTTTTCGCACAATTCCAGTTTCCTCCCAGCCAATGAGGCAACCCTACATCCTTCTCATGCCGTTTTCCGCTCGTAATAGAAACCACAAAAAGGGTTTCGTTTTTCACTACGTTTCACTTTGTCACTCATACACTCAGTCATTTAGAATTTTTGGCAACAAGGACGTGAAAAGTGTATAGATAGATAGTGAAAGAGAAGAAAGCAAGTGAAATGACAGAAATTGAAAGAACAAAAAAAAGTAAAATCCCGGTACCATTGCGCCATTGTTAAAACCAAAATCATTGCACGGTCACGTGTCAATCTTTACTGATTGTTAGTCTCCGTGTGTCTGTCCTTTTTGTATTTTTTTTTTTTCTTTCTTTCAGTATCTTCAGTCTTTGTATGCATATGTGTATGTCCATGTGTTTTAAGGCCAAGTTAAAGTAAAATAAACGGAGCTGCGCTTCTTCTGCTTCATCTTCTTCAACGAACACGCCAGCCATCGACATCGATGTCGAGTGTTTAGTGGCTGTCATTGAATTCAAAGCTCTGCACAGTTGACATTTTAGTTGGGTTGACAAAACTACACTAACGAGTTCGTTAGAATGTGTCATGTGATCACTTCAATTTCTATGCGGATATGTCTGTCTGTGCCAGTGTGTGTGTGTCCATTAGGATGTGGGCGTTAGCGTTTGGTTGGGGGCAGTGTGTGTGTGCTAACTTTGAGTTTAATTGATTTTGTCTTTAAAGATTTTTGAGAATTGAATACTTTGAAAGATTAACAGTAGTTGGTTTGTTTCTCTTTTCCCATTTTTTGACAGTTGGTCGACATATATTTGCAGCGAAGCTTATGTTACATCAAAAGGCTGAAGAGAGTGGGATAGTAAGAAAACTCATTGGTATTCCAACTAAGTGAAAGTGATTGAAAATATATTTAAAGCAAGTTATTTTGATTAGTCAGCGTATAATAATTTGTAAAAATCTCAGGACTTAAATCGTTCGGGAGAATTATACCAGAGAATTTCTAAGCTCAAAAACTTGATTTTGAAGAGATCTCTCTACCTAATCGAATACGACTGATTCTATGAAAAAACATACCAAATTTCAGGTTGAACAATACCGATCACGCTTAAACTTTGGGTAATGGTACTTTAGTCGATTTGACTGGACACGTATCTATATTGTATCTTATCCTACTGATAAATGAGCTCAAGGTCAAGCCTTACAAGATCCAAAAGGCGCATGATCTCACACTGAAGAAGCACCAAGTGAGACTTCAGAGAGCGAAGGACTTGCTTCGCTTGGCCGAAAGCGGTCAATTTCCGAACATTGTGTTTTCTGACTAGAAAATTTTTCCAACTGAGCAATTCGTTAACTCTCAAAACGATAGGGTTTACTTGACCGACCGTTCATACAAGAATTTGAGTCATCGATTGGCCACCAGGAGGCAGCACAAAAATTTGGGTCATTGATTGGCCACCAGGAAGCAGCATCCGTCGCAAGAAATGGTTTTGGCAGCTGTTACCGCAAATGGGCGCTCTCCAATCATTTTCATCGAGCCTAGCGTCAAGGTAAATACGAAGTATTATCAGGAAAGTATTCTGGAGGCTGCTTTGAAGCCATGAGCAGCCAAACATTTCGGTGGCAGGCTATGGACGTTTCAACAGTACTCGGCACCGTCTCACACAACTCGAGTGAACCAAGAACGGCTGAAAACCAACGTTCCAAACTTCATTATGACCACACAATGGCTCTCAAATTCATGAGATGCAAATCCAATGGATTATTCTCTCTAGGCCATTTTGGAGAGCAAGGTCTGAACTTGATACACCAGTCTTTAGGTGCTGAAGACAGCCATTGTCCGCGAGTGGGCTAAAATACCGGATAGCTTGCGATTCGTTTTTCGACCGTCTCAAGGCCATAGTCAAGGCAAAAGATGGTCATATCAAGCAAAAGTGAATTGATTCTGAGTTTTGTATACTTTTCACATATTCTGTACTTTGAAATAAATAAAAGTAATATTCCAAACTGAATTTACGGCCTTTTAAAATGGTTACACTTCGAGTGCTGGACCCTGTATTTTTACTCGTTGGACGGATTGCCATGCTATGTGTTTGAATTATTTTGAATTTGATGCCTAAATCCTCCCAAGTTGAAGGGTTTTACCTGCAAGTCGGAGTGTTTTGTAGCACGAGGACATCGCATGTTCAAAAATGGCATAGAACTGGAAGCAGCAGGCATTTTGTTGAAGGACAAAGTTAAGTGGAAACAAAACTATAGATTCTATAAAACCAAAGTTATTTTCAGCATTTCTATAAAATCAAATTTATTTTCAGCTTTTCTTATTAAAGACTAAGAAAGCTAAAAACAAATAAAAGAAATCAGAGAATAAGCAAACCACAAAGTAAATAGCGATTAATTTCATAGAATTTCAGTTATCCAGAACAAAGCCTTTGATGGTGAAAAAAAAGGCCCGAAAAAGCAAATAACAACTGTAGAACCAAAAAGCAAACTTAAAAATATAAAGAACAAATAAAACTGAAAGGAATACAAAGAGAGAAAAAATGTATGAAAAAATACTGCACACTACTACATACTATGTACATAAATACTAGGTACACTAACAAATGAAAAAGTAGTGAAGCGAAGATGCTGAACAGAACTGAACTGAATTTAACTCAGAATTGCGCGCACCAGTTTCGAATATTAATGTCGAAACGTGATGGCCATAAAGTGCAGCAGTGCGGCACATTGCTAACATCAACTTTCGTCTCTGTTTTATACCGCTAGCCTCACCTTCTAACTCTCCTCTATCTACCAGCACAACCAACCAATAATTTTTCTGTTCATTCATTTACAGAGCGGTGCGCCAACAAACACAACGACGACGTTCTGTTACCAAAAGCAACTCGTGCTTTCACATTATTCTTGCTTCTCTGTTTGCTGTTGGTAGGTACATAATAGTTGGTCCTAGAGTAAGCCAATCTTTTACAGCTGCTACCAGTAGTAGGTTCTACTTGCTAGCAAGCAACAAAAACGAAAAGTCACAACAACAAGAAATTGGAGTTTTTCTTAATTTTCTTACAGAAAGAAAAATCACATTTGGAAAATTTCAGTAGAAGAAAAAAACTCTAAATATGCAACTCTATAAAAATATTACTAAAATAGCCGCAAAGGACAAAACTGAAACATAAACACATAGCATACATACATATATGAAGAAAAAGGATATTTGACGCTTACTTGTAGGAAATTGACCTCATTTCAATTCAGAAGTGTTTGGAGCAAAATTTGGCTCCAGATCAAAATGTCCATAAAATAAGTGTACAAAATATAAACTAGTAAGGGTGTAAATTTTGGCCTGGCCAAAAAATAAATACCCTACACTGCAGTATTTTGAAAAGTTTGCTTATATGGGAGGTGCCACGCCCTCTTGTCCGAGTACACCCAGTTTTTGTTCAGAGCTTGCATTTATAGTTCTTAGTGTCAGAGTGAAATTTAGTTGGATTATCTCAAAAAACTCTTTCAGTATAGCATTTTGAATCTTTTGCTTATATGGGAGGTGCCACGCCCCCTCGTCTGATTTCACCCAATTTTTTCTGAGAGCTTTCATTTATAATTCTTAGTGTCTGAGTCAAATTTGGTTCGAATATCTCAAAAAACGCTTTCAGTATAGCGTTTTGAAGCTTTTGCTTATATGGGAGGTGCCACGCCCTCTTGTCCGAATTCGCTCAAATTTTTATCAGAGCTTGCGCTTACAATTCGTAGTACTTATACGTATTGTGGTTGCATTGTCGTGAAAAATACTCCTAAAATTGCATTTTGAATATAATTTTTGTATGGGCGGTAGGCGTGTCCGTTGACCGATTTTGCTCATTTTCAATCCCTCGAGCTAACTTTGACGACGGAGGCAGTGTACCAAATTTCATTGAATTATCTTGCTCAGTTTTCCCAAAAAGTGTATTTCAACACACAGCCAGCCACCCAGCCAGCCAGCCAGCCACCCAGCCAGCCAGCCAGCCAGCCAGCCAGCCAGCCAGCCAGCCAGCCAGCCAGCCAGCCAGCCAGCCAGCCACCCAGCCAGACAGACAGACGGACATGGCTATATCGACTCAGGAGGTGACGCTGATCAAGAATATATATACTTTTCTATACCTGCCACGCCTCCTTCTCTGCGTTACAAACGGAAGGACAAAGTGAATATACCCTGGGTGTAGGGTATAAAAATTAAAACATCTTG
Source organism: Calliopum simillimum (assembly GCA_951812925.1). NCBI lineage: Eukaryota > Metazoa > Arthropoda > Insecta > Diptera > Lauxaniidae > Calliopum > Calliopum simillimum. Next base: position 27,917,998 of record OX638371.1, read on the forward strand.
CCATTCTCAGGTATACTTTGTCTCCTGACAGAGTATAGGATATTCAGAAATACCCTATAAACAAGTTACATAAATTTCCTTTAATATTTCCCTGGTGCACCGATTTCATTTCTCAGCGATAGTTTCAGACAGCCATATACTATATATTTGAGCGCTCGTATTGCCCCTTAGATAAGTTATTGATCCTAACCGCAGCACCCCTTGTTTATTTAATGTATCCGAGGCGCAGTCTTTTTTAAAATGTTAATACTTACATACCAAAAAATGATAGTCTACTTTTTATACTTTTGATTTCCTATAGTGATTTTAAACTTTTTAGGTATTAAATTTTTTTCCAAAAAAGTTTGAAATTTATTCCAAAATAGTTTAAAATTAATAGTTATTTTGGCATTGTTCTAAATAAATACGTTTTGGTTTTAAAATGAAACTAAAATTTTTACTTTGTATACACAGGTGTGTTTTTGTTTTAAAAATCTGTTTTTATAATTATCAAAATTTTCAATATATAAATGTCATTAAGTAACACACTTAAAAATTCTTAAAATGTCATCAAAATGTTGATATTCGGAATTAATATATTTTTTTTTTTCTGATTAAAAAAACATCCTGTCGGAGATCCTCTTCTTTTAATATCTGTCAAACCTGTCATATATAAAGTTTTAATAATTTTTTTGTTTTCATTCAAGATGTCAAAAACCTGCTTTTCCTAATATGAAAACTGTATTCAAAAAGAGAAACCCCTTAAAATTTATGTTGGGGTGTCACGAGGCTTATAGACAGCACCTAATCATAAAAAGGAAACTTAGTTTTTCAAGTCTAATAAATTAGCCAATAACCATTCTACCGAAATAAATTTGACGGGAGAATCGCTATACTGGAGAATGACAAAATGTTGCAAAAACAGTAATATCACAATGAAAATAGCAAATATTTTTAAAAGAGTTGAAACTGGTGGATATCTACTCTAATTGTTTATTAATTTAATTATATAAAGATAAAAGAATATGCACAGTGATATAAAAAACTTACAGGGAGAATGACTCATTCTGTAAAAAACTTTTAAGCTTAACTCGAAAACTATCTAAAGACCTAACTGACTAACTAACTGACTGAGCTAAAGATAATTGAGTCTCCTCTTTCTCTTCACTTAAAGTTTTCTTTTTACTCAATATTTAAAAAATTTACAGTTGGAGTAAGGAAAAATCAGCAAAGATAGTCTAAAATGAGGGACCATTTTCTACGTATGTTAATTCAATATAAAAAAAAAAAAAAATTTTTCGAAGAGTTAACACAGAAAAACAGTAACTGAAATATGACGTAGTTTTTTACGTTAGATGCGTAACGGGCAAATTAAGTGCACTAAGAAGCAATTAAGAACAGCAGGGAGAATGACTTTTTAACACTTTATGTTATAATTTCATAGGAAAATATTTAGAATTATTTTTTTTTTTTTTTAAGTTATTCGTCTCGACGCTCTTTTTAAGTATCTGTATTAAATAGTTAAACCATCAAATCTTAAATTTGAACATTCTTTTGAGCTCCTGGACATTGAATGGTATATTTTTCGGAGAATGACCCACCTAAACGATTTATTTATTAGTGAAGAGCTTTCTATTAGGTCTTTATGAACTTGACAAAAAGATTAGGCTTTTAAAAAAAAAAAACACAAGCAAGACCCCAATCGCGTATTATATTCTTTCTCTCAAATTTAAGTCCTTAGAGCTACTTTTCTTCAAATATTTGATCATTACCCATTGTCTCGCTTTAAAAGCAAAATATTATAAAATTCTGTTATTTGAGTTAATTTTTTCAATTTACTAGCTGCACATCTTTTCACATGGAATTAGAATCCAGAAATTACAAGTCAAAATTATAGAAAAAATTTTTTTTTAACTAATGAATTTTGGGCAATTTTTCTATAGAAAATTACGCTTAAGTGTAATGTCCTTTTATGCTCACTTCTCCTTTGTAATAAACATATACTATGTAAGTATGTGTATGTATATTGCCAGACTCGTACTTAAGAAATATAATTTTCTTTATTTATATGAAAACTATGTGCAGCGCAGAGTTCAACACCGTAGCTCCACTATGAAACGTTTGTTTATTTGTATATGGCGTGTATGTCGTTTCGCGCGTTGCCAACTTTTCACACTAAGTTCAGCAAATGCGCGAAGTGTGGTGCATTTTTTCGTTTATCCTACATTTTTCTATGTAAAAAATAAAAAATAAAAGAAACTAGATCTTGGTAAAACTTAAAATACAGGACAAACGGACGTTCTTTCGGTCAACGTTTTGCCAGCGTTGCCAAAGCAGGCAGCAGCAGTTCATATTTTACTGCAAAATCAAGCGCGAAAGAGTGCTAGGGGTATTACTCTATTTTCTTTTCTACAATTTTTTTTTACTGGAAAGTCGAGTGCCAAAACAAATATTTATCAGCTGCTTTCATATGAATTAAAAACACGCGCGCCATCTGTAATTTGCTGTGAGTGTAGAATTTAAATTAACTTTATAAAGATTTATTTTGAATTGTTTTGTAGCCGTAGCAGGAAAAGGACAAAATTCGGCACACAGAATAAAAAAACGGAGCAAGGTATATAATAAATGACTTTAGAAAAATTCAAATATTGGTCTGGAATGCATAGTGATTAAGCTTGTATTAGGCAATAGCTTCAACCGAGCTAAGAGAAATTACAACTTGTGTATTTAAGGTCAAACAGGACAGCTTAAGTTCAAAGTCACTGAGTCGTTTACTTTAAAAACTATGTCAATTTCATTTATCATTTGTCTCAAAAATATTTTCATAATGATGAAGTTGACAGCTCTAATAAATTTTGATTCTATTTCGTCGAAAATTCATGTTGCAGTTTACAGTAAATTCTCTTTAATTTCTTCTACTTTTTCTTATCATTAACACTCTGTATCATAGCCAATTGCTCCCAAGATGTTGTCTGATTTTATATACCACAACCCTACCTACCTATATAATTTCCACTGAAAAACATCATTACCAAAGCGCACACCTGTTAACAAAAAGGAAAACTAACTGTTGCCACACCCCTTCACTTATACATGCACACACCAACTGCAATCAAGTTATATTTTTGCAATTTGTCTCCACTGTAATTAGTAAAGATTTAAATCGAGTTTTTCCTTTCATGATTTCTTTCAATTTCTTCCTCTTCTTCACTTGCTACACTTTTTCACCGGCTTTTCAGACAGTTAGGGAAAGCATGTCTAGCACGTAAGGATACTTACGTTTTGCTGCGTGTGTTCATTGGCAGTAAATGTAAGTATATGAGTGTTGCTGTCTACATAGGTACCTATGTATGTACGTATGCATAGCTATAAGTGAACTTATACCTTTGTGTACTGTTTTTGCGCATAAGTGTCATCAATATACTATTTGTACCTATATAGCAAGGCAGCCGGTTAACTATAAGTTAAAATGTACTAAATTTGTAAGTGTTAACTTCTAAAAGATCTGAACTCTATTAGTGACCATACCGAACTATAAGTGAACGCACAATATTAGATGAATTGAAAGAAAGCTTGATTTTTGTGAACAGTCTATAAATTAATGATAAGTTTCCTAATGGAAACTCATAATCATAATCCAGGCCCGGGGGTGATTATAGAACGGGTCCCCTCCACTACTAGATTTTTATTTTATTCGAGATTGTCACAACGTCGAGTGAATATTGTTTTTCCGTATATATATATGATATATGAAATGTGCAAAGTTGTGATTTGAAAAATGTAAAAAACGGCAATTTTTTTTTTAAATCCCGTAACTTCGAAACAATTTGTTTTTTCGGAGATGTCTATAAGTCAAACTTTGTAGAAAATATCTAGGCCAACATTGTTTTCTTAGAAGATTTCGGTTGTTTTGATACAAAAATAGCAATTTTTTAAGAAAATGTTCATGCCTAGAAAATGATTTTTTGGAAATTTTAAAGGGCGGAATATTTGTTCTGGAAATCCTATATTGTGGGAAGTTAAATGTTAATTAATTATTGGGTGTACAACTTAAAAACCGGAATTTGACGGTGGATGTCCGTACTAACAAATATCGTGAAAGCTCGAACTTTATATATATGTCATTTTGAAGGTACATTTGACAGCTGTCAATATCAGTCAACAATACAATTTTATCTTGTGTGCATCATTATTATTTTTCACGATGAATAACTTCGAAAATTGGAGAAAAAGACAGCATTTGCGGGGGGGTTCTAGTTGGTCATTTTTTTGCAAAGAAAACAGCTTCCGAAAGTCATCGCATTCTTGTAGAAGTTTATGGGGACTATGCTCCAGCTGAATCAAGCTGTCGTGATTGGTTTCGACGGTTTAAAAGTGGTGATTTTGATGTCGAAGACAAAGAACGTCCTGGTCAGGACCAGCTAGGTGTGATCCATTATGAGCTGTTGCCAGGTGGCCAAACCATTAATGCTCAACTCTATCGTCAACAATTGATCCGATTGAAGCAGAAAATCCAGGCAGAGCGGCCAACGTATGCGACCAGACACGAGTCAATCATTTTCCACCACGATAACGCTCGGCCACATATTGCTGCCCCAGTCAAAAATTACTTGGAAAACAAAGGATGGGAAATCTATACAAATTTTGCCTCACCCGCCTTATAGCCCAGACCGTGCACCATCAGACTACCATTTGTTCCGATCAATGCAGAATGCCCTATCAGGAATACGGTTCACTTAACTTCAAGATATCGAAAATTGGCTCGATTCATTTCTGGCCGCCAAGCCGGCGCAATTTTTTTGGGATGGAATTCATAAATCGCCTGAAAGATGGGGAAATGTTGTGGCTTCCAATGGACAATACTTTGAATAAAATATATTGTAACATTTTTCCACAATAAAGCATCAAATTTCGCAAAAAAATTCCGGTTTTTAAGTTGTACACCCAATAAATAGAAGAAATTAATTAAAAATTTATTTTTAATGTATAGAGCTATTCTCAAAATTAGAATTAGTATTTTAATTTTTTCTAATTTATTGGAAGCAAGAAATATTTTTGCTAGTTTTATATGAAATAGTCTTGTATGATTTTCCTTTAAGTCTTACAAGACTAATTACTAGCACATTTTTTTTCTTGGCCCGCGGGGTTCTACTTTCCAGCAGCGGGCTCGGTCTTTCTAACCTAAATCTTTAGAGGCCCGTGAAGGCCCGTAAATCACAAGCAAGCTTAGAAGCACAAACTTGGAAAAAATTATGGAAAATAATGTACATATACCAGGTCATTTATATTATGGCAGTTTTTTTGTCCCACTTTTTACTAAAAAATAGAAACCAAAACCAGTGGGATCAAAAGTAAAAAGTTTACAACTTTGATGAAGTTCGACATTGTCAGTCAAAAGTTTTCTTACCAGTAACCAGAGTTACCTTTAGATACTGATAGTGAGCAATGATTACTGATTATTTTAATAGTTATCACTAAATAGAGTTGATATTAAGGAAAAACTTTTTATATATTAGTAGAAATTATATTTCGTAAGTGTTGATGATAATAACTATACAGTGACCATTAGTGTTAACTGTTTGCACTTGTGGAAAATAAAAGTCTTAAAAATTTGTGTGTTTATTAGTTGTAACTGTTATTCATAGGAGTCTTCACTAACTGCTGATGATGAACAGTGTCCAGGGACTGTTATTGTCGCTTATGTGCAATAATCTTATTCATACAAAAGAAATAATAAACAACTTCTAAGCAATAATCATATGTGCTTCTTAGTGCATTTCCATAAATGCTCAAAGCACATTTTTGTTAGGAGGATACAAAATGGGTTAACGAATACTTACCAAACTGTGACTCAATACAGCATTGTGGGTACCTATTTTATTTGTATTCTATATATGTACCTATGTGTGTATTTAAGGCGCAGTTAAATTGCATTAAGAAGGACTCACACAATCATCATCGTCATCATAGACAACATCCTCAACGTCGTCGTAGTCGTCTTTCGTTAAGTTTTCGTTAAGCGCTTCAATTAATTTATTGCCATCATCTTCTTCCACTTTTACTTAAACTTCTATTACAGCATTAAATGTCTGCCATAGAGTGTATGTGTGTGTATGCCATTATACGTATATTCTATATACGTATACAAATCTTTGTATGTAACAGTGTAGGTGTACGTTCACGTTTGCGTGTGTCAGTCAGTGTAAGTGGCAGCGTAATTAGTTGAAGTTATTAAGTTTTAAGTTGTGAACAATTTTCATTTTAAATACGAATCGTCCTTCTTTCTGTGTTTTTGTCCTACTCCTTACTCTATGTCACTGCCATACTTTGTATTGTTTTCACTTCCTGTTTCCAAGGAGATAGGATTTTTTTCTTAATGTTTTCTATCCATTTATTCTTTTGTATTTTTACAAAAGCGAATGAAGTGAAAAATAATTATAACAGAAAATGAAAATGAGCGCACAATAATGATGTCTTGGATATTAAATGAATTATACGCAGCATGAAAGGATATCTGCGAAAATTACTTACTTTACTTATGTAGACGCGTATTAATGTCGCATTGCCTTAATCGAGACGTTAAAAGTTTGTTTCGTAAAATTGTTGAGAGTTGGCACTTACCTGAAATGAAAGAAAATGAAAGAAATAATTAAATATAATTGTAAATATTACTATTTCAGATTTTTGTCTTTGTCATTGCCATCGCTTTATAAAAAATTCCACTTTTTGATATTTCGCAATACCATAGTTGACAAATCTACATATTAGCACTTTCAGGCATCAATAGTCAAATCAGGTCTGAAAATTTTTCTCAGCAAAATTCTTTTGTTTATTCCCAGACAAAGGAATATTGATCTTTCTGTTGATCGCCAAGATCTACAAATCTGCATTATCTTGAATTGGTCAATAGGTGCTGGAAGGCTGGGCAAAATTTTCTAACGATTCATATAGGTTTTACGAACTTTGGATTTATTGCAAGACTCAAATCTAACTTGACTGGTCTATAGGAAGTTTGTAAAATTATGTATTTTTAGTTTTAAACAGACTTTACTGCATTTAATTAACTATTAGTTCCTTGGAAACCACCTTACGTGCCTGGTAGTCGAATCGACTAACATTATCCTAAACGCATAAGAAATATCCAGGGTTAATATTCCAACTATTACGACCATAATTGAATTAAATTTATTTGATTGACTTCAATAAATAACTCATAATACAAACGAACGCAGTAAATAAAACAAAAATACACTCACACACAATGTTTGCACAACTATATAAACAATCGCGCGCGCAATATTTACTCGAACAACACAACACGTGCAGTGGCTAATATCCTTTAAAGCAAATAGTTAGCAAAAAATCCTCAGTCAATATGACGCACGTGTGTGAGTGTACTTGAAAATGGTAATATTAAATCTATGCATTTGCATATGCATGTGTAGTACCCTACAGTCATACTATAAATAAACTTATTAAATATTTGAAACGTTTTCACAAAACTAGACCCAGCGTAGGCAGAGACTGAAAAATCATTTAGTCTAAAAAAGTGGAAATATTTTTCACTGATGGAAAAGGCAAACTGCCTTTTGTTCAAAAAAAGAAATCAATAATTTATTGGAAGCTTCTACTGAGTGTATTTGCCCTATCAATATCAAATCAATGAACGAACGAAAACTCTTCCCTCGAATTCACAGCATAAATTGGAAACAAAAATGACCTACTCGAATATCGCACGATGAGCCTCGGGAAACCTCACCTCAATTAGTTGCTGATTACCACAGATGGGTCCAAAATGAAAGAGTTTACGCTGGTGTGTACGAAGTTCGACCCCATGAAAAGATATTTGCATGGATGACCCAAAAAAACTCAGTGTTTCCGGCAAAAGTACTTGCAATTAAGCTTTTCCTAAGGGGTATAAAAAAATATTCTATTCTATATTCTATAAGATAGCAAAGTGGCACTTATAGCCTTATAATTCTTGAAAATTATTTTGGTGTTAAGTAGTTTGGCAGTGCCTTCAACTACTAATCATACCCGCCTTTCGAAATAATGTTCACTTGATTTGGATACCTGGGCATAGTGCTATTGCAGGAAATGAAAGTGCAGATGAGCCAGCTAAAAAATTATTATCAGCATAACTTATTAACCCTATTTTTATAAAAGTTAACCCAAAACAAGTAGCCGGACTGAAGAAGTTCAAGAAGTTTGCATTTTCATACTGGACAATAAATAACCAAAAACATTGACGCTAAGTGTTTTCAAACAAAGAACAACGAAGTTCCATACTTATGCTGAATAGGAAAGGTCTTACTGACTATTGCTCTGGATTACTAACGGGACACTGCCCAGTCAAAAAATATCTCTTCTGGATGTGCTTAGTCCAATATGAATTTAGAAGATTCTGTAACAAAGAAGAGAAAACAGCAGAACATGTTCAATGTCACTGTTAGAGCCTTGCAAGACACAGACTTTGCCGCTTCTCCATTATATACCCCACTGCTTCTGAAGTAAGCGGATTACCACCATGGGATATAATGACATTCATTAGTGACATGCGCATTTCTAATTAGGTCTTATTAGAGTTTGCACAATTGCTCTTTTAAGCCACGGTGTCATATGTTTACTAGATCCAAGACCATTTTTTAGTTCTAATTTCAACTACATCGACATATCTGAAGAGTTCGTGACTTTGCGGTAAAAGGGACAATGACTTTCGTAGCTATATTTTTCACAAACACTCCTTACAGTCATACAATAACATGCAATATTTTTAAAATAAGAGCGTCAAATAGAGTGTAAATTATTTGTCATTAGGGGCTTTTCTACTCCAAAGCGCCTCTGTAACTAATCTTTTTTTTTTATTACTAGAAAAAAAATCTCTGCTAATCTATTTATTAATACGCAAGACAAAAAATTGTCCTACCTTTTTCACTATATTAGAAATAAAGCACGACTTTGAATTATACACCATTAGAAAGATATTTGTGTGTAAATGTGCACAAAGCTAAAATTATTTTAATATTTTGTCATTAAACCAGGTAAAATTAAACAAAATTTTTCAATATTAACAACGAAAAAATACGCGGTCACACAGAACTGAAAAGAGGATACAGCACAAACAGAAAGACAAAAAGCTGACTGACACTGACTTTATGTTTTCGTTTTCTTTTAGTTTTACATTGTACCAGGGATGATAAATGAGCTTTTCGATTTTGTGCCATATAGCAAAAAAAGTACAAAAACAGTCCAAAAACTACCAAAGTGATTTAACACATTTGTGAACATTGGGCGATTCTAGTCTTATTAAAGCTACAACTTTTCTTCAGATTTAAACATTACAATAATATATATATTTAAATATAAACAAACATTTAAGAGTTATCAACAGTGTTGCCAGCTCTTTTAGTGAGTATTTTCCCATGGTGCAATCACAAGTGATTTTTGGTATTAATAATACAGCCCATCCCCATCCAAATACCGCTAAAAGTCCACTTTAATTACCCGCAAAGTCATTTCCGTAAAAGGAAGCTAGTGTTTACATTTGCAGATTCATACGTACGAGAGTTTGCTATTCATGCATCCGGAAAAATTATAATTGTTTAGATGGGATGTAAGAGTTTATTCACATTGTCCTTCCGTAACACAGAGAAGAAGGCGTAGCAGGAATGGAAAGTATATATATTTTTGATCAGCGTCGCCTCCTGAGTTGATATAGCCATGTCCGTCTGGCGGGAAAGCTCGATTTATTCAAATGAGCGATTTATTCAAATGAGCGAAATAGGTCAACGGACACGCCTACTACCGCCCATACAAAAAATATGTTCAAATTGCAACTTTAGAAATATTTTCCACAACATAATACACTTAAATACGAAGGATGGTAAGCGCAAGCTCTGACTGAAAACAAGACAAAATCGGATAAGTGGGCGTGGCACCTCCCATATAAGCAAAATTTTCAAAATTCTGCACAGAAAGCGTTCTTCGAGATAATCTGACTAAATTTCACTAAAATATTAAAGACTAAAAGTGCAAGTTTGGAGCAAAAACTAGACGAAATCGTGCAAGAGGGCGTGGCACCTCCTATATAAGCAAAATTTTCGAAATGCTTTATTGAAAACGGTTTTTGAGTTAATCCAACGAAATTTCACTCAGGCAAAGAGAATAGTAAATGCAAGATCTCATCAAAAGCCATGTTAATTTGGACAAGAGCTCATGGCACCTCCTGTACTAGCAAAATTTTCAAAATACTGCAGTGTAGAGTATTTCATGATTGGCCATGCCAAAGGTAATACTCTTACAACTTTTTTTTTGTTTTTGAGATTGCAATATTGTCTAAAATTAAAGCCCAGAAATGGGTGAAAAATTATTTTCAAAAAGTAATTCTCTACTCATCGTGCCATTTAATGCACTTCCTGTGAGCTTCCGGAAGATCTCACGTTCGGAAATGATATTTTATTCTCGAGATGCACAAAAAACTTTTCGGAATCAGTTCTGTTTCTTAAGATGTAGGCATGAAAATCAACATTTATAATGACATTCATACAAGAATTAGAAAAGCATTCTCAAAACCTTTACATCGAATGTTCCTCTTATGAACGTTTGTGAAACGTGGTATCCAAAGAGCACTTTAAAGATTTGGTGCCCCAGCACATATCATTTTCCATTCCGGATTGTCAAAAAGATGCCGGAAAAATTACATTGTAGTATAAATCTGACGGCAAAAATGAAAATTGAATAGTCAGTCAAATAGTACGAAAACCACCAAAGGATATTTGCATAAGAGTCAAATGCTCAAGAAAGCAGGAATGTGTTTTTCTGAATACATCGTTGGAACAAAAAAATGTGAATCGAATAAACTTGATAGGGAATTGAAGGTACAGACTTGTCACAAGGCAAAGCAGAGCAGCAAATGGAGCCTCCGAGCTTCAGGATTAGATAAAATACATAGGAGAAAGATATGTCAAGCGAAACTATTGCTTCCAACACCGGATAGATAAATAGTAATCGACATATACAGCAGTACTGCCGCTCTTGAGCGAAAGCAGCACTAAAGTGAATAACGGTAAATATATATTTTTTCTCCGTTCCCGTTGTTTACCAAAGATTTCATTTTGGCGCTTCTGGCAACCGTCACTTCTTATCATATTTGTATGGCAGCGATTGCGTTTGAATACCTCATTAACAGGATCAGATTTTTTTCCGCACCTTCCAGAGTTGGGTGCTACGTCTTTTCTTCTTCTATAGTGTTTTTCTTCTTGTTTATTCCTTTTTTTGAGATACCAATAATAAAAACAGCAACTGGAAAGTAAAAAACCACACTAAAGCCACCTTGACACTGCGTGACAGCAGGTGATTTAGTGGATTTATGTTGAGGGTAACAAATACGATGGAGGACAACGACGCCAATATCGCCGTTGAAGACAGTGAATAGTTGAGAACACACCGTCATTGAGTAGCATGTGGCCTCTGCATTTGTGGGTGGTTTAAGCACAGCGATGATTAAATCAAAAGAGTTACCCCGCAGAAGTGTCAATATTTATAACAATTTATGTATCCATTTGGTTTTTTGGGAATCCGAAAACTTTCATATTTTTCCTGATACTTTCGGCAATTTATCTGAGCCCGCTGTCCTGAACAATGGTAAGTAAGTAATAATATGAAACACTTAAGTGTGATGTTTTGGAATAGAGAATTCTTCTCGAATTCAGTGCTGTTATTTTTATTATTATGTTTTGTTATCATAATGTGCAGAAGCTCTCATTTATTTGTTTTTACTATTCTTTAACAACGCGACCTTCCGAAGACGCCGTGAAAACGATCACTGTTATGAGGAATATGTGAGTCGAGGATATGTTGAATAAAATTTGACATTGATGTAAAGTTCACTGTGACAAATAACTTCAACTAGAAAAAGGGTCGCACAGTGCGGCAAAATCCAATAATCCCGGCCAAAAGTCAAAAAACTTTAATTCCGGAAAGTTTTGGTAAAATATTTTTAAAAACAATTGTCCAGGATATATGGTTAGTGTACATGAGATAGCGCTTTTTTTCTCTTTTTATACTCTAATTTCATTAAATTTAAACAATTTCTGATGAAAAATGTAAGAGTTATGATCAAAATTCATTTTTGATCATATGGGAGGTGGGCGTACATGATTTTTGATCACGCCCATTTTTTTTTTTATTATTTTTTTTTAATATAATTAGTTGTTGGTATACTCTTATTTTACCAAATCTTAACAACTTCTAATTAAAAATGTAAGAGATGATCTAAATTGTTTTTGGGTTATATGTCGGTCAATTTCGCCTAAAATTTACACATATTGTTAAGGAATCTTTAAGATCATGTTGGCCTTGTTTGAAAGTTCAATCGTTATATATTCGACTTATGGCCAGGAAATTGGCATTTTGCCGCACTGTGGGGCGGTGCCACATATCCAAAAAAAAAAAAAAAACTTAAACTCTTTGAAGCAGATGGTTGTAATATGTTGTATTTATATGGGGCACCGGAACAAATAACATGCAGTGGAATAAAAGTGTGGTGCCACGTCCATCGAAACACAAAATTCGTTATATCCTTGAAACTGTTTGTCAGGGAGAGGGAGCTTTCGCACATATGCAAATGTCAATGACATATAACATCAAACAAAATTTGTCTAATCCTTGAAAATATTTGGCCACAGTTGAATGAGCTTTAATAAAAATTAGAATCGCCTAGTGGTCAAAATTCGACCACCAATGTATTAAATAATTTTTCTACTTTTGAACAGTTTTAGTACTTTTTTTTGCTATTTGGTACGAACTAGAACAGCTCGTTTATCATCCCTGGTACAATTCAACAAAATAAAAAACATGAAGTCAGTGCTTCTTGTCTTTCTCTTTGTGCTGTATCCTCTTTTTAGCTCTGTAATATCGTGTATTTTGTTGTTGTTAATATTGAAAAATTTGTATTTAGTTTTACCTGGCTTTAAGTCAAAATTTAAACATAATTTTAACTTTGTGCACATCTGAATACAAGTGCCTTTCTAATGGTATATAATTCCAAGTTGTACTCCATTTCTAACATAGTAAAAAAAGGAGGATAAATTTTTGTCTTGCGTATTAATACCTATATAGAAGGGTGGTCCCTATTTGTCGACTTTTCCATTATCACCCCGGCACTTTATAATTCGATAATAAACATTTAAACACGAAACAGTTTTTTTTCTTGTAATTTTTTCTGACGATTTAAAGGTCGCTATCAGTTGTCAAATTTGAACATAAAGCGTTGTATGGCCGCTTAAATTATGCTTTCACTAACGTTTCATTTAAGTGTTTATATCACTTTTTAACTTTTTAGTTTTGTATTTTTTATGTCCTGATTTATAGATAAAAGGATCCAACATATGTAGATTTTGAGTTTTTTTTTTAAATTCAAGCCTTAGTAGCGATCCTTGAATGTCATTTTAAAAATTAAAGAAAATTACTGAAATACCGTCCTATGGTACACAATCAAATTATATGGTGCTCCGTGAAGTTAAAAAAAAAAAAATAAATTTTTCTTAGGCATAGGCACCACCCTAATACATATATGGATATGTATAAACAGAAACAGTATATTTAAAATCCATTTAAATAGTATGAGTACTATACTACAACTGGAAACGGTAATGCTCTGAAACGACTTCTGTAAGGCTTCCAGGGAAAGGAAAAAGCTACCTCCAATGCCATTCCCACTGTATGTATTTTTTAACACAGCATGTCATTGCGGAGAAGCACTTCTTGCAGCACACATTTGGAAGTATGTATATAAAATACAACTTATAAAATTAAGTTTTCCTAAGGACTGAAAATAAGATCACAAAGCATGGGTGCTTCTGGGGACTACTTAGAACTCCATCAACAAAACTACTTTGGGTCGACATCTTGCAGATTATGGCTGTCTCATTACAAAGACGTTTGCACATCAGACTTTCTCAATAAGTCAAAAGTATCCTCGAATCTTATGGTTCCCAATAAGAACGTGATTCAGCACATCAACCATCACAATTAGAACATAAGAGGAAATATCAGTCAACCCTTTTGCACTACTGAAATTTTCTCGACTCATTAAAAAAATATATAAAATTTATAAAAACCTAAAATTTCTAAATGCTGCCAACAATCTGGAGAAAAACTTGGCAACAAATGTTGTATTTCACATAGATAGATTTTTTTAACATTTTTATCTTAAATTTTACTACCTTCAGAGAGGGAGAGCACAGCTTTTTTTGAGTTTTGTGTAGCAAAGCAATAAACTTTGCATACGTGACAACTTTAGTTTATTTCTTAAGTTTTTTAAGTTTTTTCTGTGGAATTTCTTTATTTCTATGCAAAAGTTTAGCTGTTGGTGTTGTATGTCATATTTACAACGTACAACCGCCCCCGCCCCCTTAAGCCGTGCTTCTTTTGAATGTTACATTTTTTTAACACTTTGTTGTTGTTGTTGCATTAAATGTCATTGTGTCGCCAGTGTATGTTTGTCACTTTTATATATGTATTTTGCGCTATGTTGCTCCCCTTTTTGCACGGTTTTCATTTCTTTATTTTTACTTTTGCCTGGCTTGTGTTGTTTGTGTCACCCTGTTTCTTTGTTTGCGTTATATAACCTAGATTTGTTTTGACATAAAATTATTACGAAAAATGCTTATTACTCGTTTACGTTTGAGTGAACGCTTTGCTACGTGTTGACAATTTGTTGTCCCGGTTTTTGCTGCATGCAACTCTGTGCTGCTCGTTTGTGTTGTTATTGTTGTTATTTGTTTAGATAATGTCACATCAGAGCAATGATGGAAACAACAACAAAAGCATATATTCTGACAGCAACAACAGAAAAAAATATAGCAGCAAGTTCACAAAGTTCAGCAGCAGCAGCATCATTCTCTAGGGACGTTTTTTTGCAATTGTGTTCCGTTCCCTTCATTTTGATACCCTATACATGGGTTATGTTCACTTTGTTCCACCTTTTGTAACTTAAAGAAGAATGCTTGCCAAGTATCGAAGAGTATACATGGAACATTTCATGTAAAACCGAGCATCTCCGATTTTGAGAAATTGAAAAAATTGCAAAACTTTCATTAATCTTGAAAAAGAACTAAGGATTTCCTAAACGCCGGGAGAGGAAAAATGTTCACCGACTACCACTATTTTTTCATCCCCAACATTTCTCCCGAACATGCTATCTCAATTTTTCTACCTCTAAGGTGGGGTTCGATATAAAGTTTAGATTAAAAAAATTATTTTTAAGTTCTAGCTATTTTTGTCTTTGATATGCCATACTAAAATGTTTGTAGAATATTTTCGTCGAACAACTTAACCAATTTAGCCCAAGTTTTAAGAAAAGGGTGTCAAAAAGATCTAGAAAAAGGAGCTAATGGGTTAAGAAGTTCTAAAAAATTTTCTTTGTGTGATTTTATCATGTGTTGTAGACTACAAAACTCATTCAAAATCTTGCTTTAGGAATATACAGTAGAGTCAAATTTCAAAAATATGATACTTCTGGAAATTTAAGCTAAAAAAACAATATACCTATGATATAGTTTGAGATATTATTTTTTAATATAGATGGAATTATGCCAAACAAATTTCAGGGATAGTTATGTAATTCCGAAAAATTAGATTTTTTTTTTTTTCGAATCAGTCCATTGTACCTATAGTGTAGGGTACTATATTTTTGGCAAAGCCCAAGATAACACCCTTTCTGCTACTTTTTGTTTTATAAGAAATTTAAACAGAAAAATAAGAAAAATCTTTTTAGCATGGGTTTATAGCTTTATATTTTTGAATTTTTTATTGTATGTGCCCTCAAAAAAAGGGTTGCATACTCTTAGGCGTAAGAGTAACGAAATAGAAATGCAGCCAACGCGACATCAAAACAAGATGAACTCCTCTGTTATGATGTTTGTATACGAACAGTTTTGTTGTTTCTTATGTTGTATGTGAAAAGTACAGGCAATTTAAACTTGATTTGCTTGATGAGCATCAAAATCCTTACATTTCTAAGTAAATTGACATTAAAACTCTTGAAATTTGACCGCAATTGCCATCATGCAGTTTTTCAACTTTTTATACTGTAAAGAACGCTGCAAGTTTCTTACACGGACACAAGAAAGCAATGCTTCTAGTACGAAATAGTTTGAGTATTGAAATTTTGGTTCTAGAAAAGCCAAAACCACATGGACAAACTTAAAAAACAATTGGATGGTTGAACTTACTCATAATTAAAATCATTAAAGACAGCTTGAAAAACGACAAAGTTAACTGGACAAACAAATAGAACAACTGGACGAGTAAATAAAACAACTGGACAAACAAAAAGAACAACTGGACGAATAAATAAAACAGCAAGACAAACGAATAAAACAGAAAAAATAATCAGGCATGTCCTGAAATCCGATTTACTTCCGCAATATTCAATTATCCACATTTCGATAATTAACACCAACTCAGATTTATGTTTTGATAAATCGGATAACAACCATAAGCAAATTTTATTTGTTGAAATACAAAACCGATTCCATCTTATTTGTCGCAATGCAGAGCTCTTAAAGATTGCTTTCATTTCGATTCCAAAGAGAATTGGATTTCAGAACATTCCTGAATACTAGAATTTTCGTTCAACGTACCCATACCTTTGTTAAATCTGCTAAAAGTAGGATTGCCAGATGGTCTCAATTAGTTTGAATTGTCAAGACTTTTATTCAAATTCAAGGTAAATATTAATGTGGTCAAAAATTTTGGACATGAAAGAAGCGTCTTAAGTTCGGTCATAGTCCTGCGTTATATATAATATTTTCCAATATTTTGAACATTCAGAACCACAGAAAGTGCAGAAAAGTGTTGATAGCAAAATTTATTTCCCTATTAATTAGACGATAGTCATATGACATGTTGAACTTGATTAAACAGGAAATAATTTTGAAATGGCAATAGCTTTTGAAAATAATAAATCACACTCTTTTTCAACACCTAAAATATAAAACTTTCTTCTTTTAGGAAAAGCTACTTTCTACTAAGAACCCAAACTGGCTATCAAACAGTCTTGGTTTTGTTATAGAAAAATTACCACGGCCAGCGCCGAGACTCATGACCAAAACTAATTTCGCTCATCACTAGTGGTATCACAATTGCCAACTTGCAAGCAACTGAAGAACTTCAAAAGTATGCAAATAATTTTAAATATGCCTACTCTACATCCTCCGCTCCTTATTCGACCCATCACTTGCACACAATACAAGCATACAATACAATACAATTCAATACAACAATATAAGTAATAGCGACGGCAGCAGGAGCGCACGTCAACAATTTATCAATTTGCCAGCATTTATTTGTCAATTTAATTAATGTCCGGCCATTTGCGACAGACAATGATTTTTGGTAGTACCAGGACATACGATATAACAACAACAACTACAACAACAACAACACAATAGCACACCAGTAACATGAAGGACAATAATTTGCTGCCCAACTCCCTGAGGCATATTAAAATTAACCTCATACCTCCAATACCTTATTGACTACGATGCCAAGCACCAAGTGACTGACTTAACAAATGGCGCGCTCATTGCATTGACAGTTGAAAATGAACGTTTCGTTGAGAACGAATGGCAGTTAGTAGCTGTCAATCATGTCACACCATCTAAATGAGTATTCATCAGAGAATGAGCGTAAATGACAGATAGTGAGAGAAAGAGAGTGAGGAACATTATGCGATGGAAGCAAAAGGTAAGCGAGCAGTAACTAAGTTTATTAGAAATGTCGATACATGCAAACGATGGAGTTGATGGCAGCTAATGTCATTTATTGTATAGACGCTCTTTTGTCTCTTTTGCTAGCAATAAAGCACGCTCTCTTGAAAGAAAAAAAGAAAAAATTTCGAAAAAAGGAACAAAATGCCACTGTTCGGTTACTCCTTAATAACACTTTGTCATGCAAAACATTTGAAAATATTTTTCACATGACATTAGAAACACTGATTGTTAGGGAGGAGAAAAGGAGCGTACAGTAGAACTAAAGTTTTCAGCAGAGTTTAGATATTTTTGAAAACCAGTGGATTTGAACCCAGGAACCTTTTACTTAAAAAACACTTCGCTTTTTTTGTAACAAAAACCACGCATATCAATGTGTTCAAAGAATGCAAACTGCATTCTTTTGAGTTGCCTTGATTTCTAGGTAGTATCTCATCATAGGAATTGATGGAGTATGGTTGTTTATGAATTTTGAACAGTAACTCTTCATTTTTCAGTACTTCTGTAGCAATTGCTACTCTCGGAATCGAATTTCATAAAATTCTTTGTAATGAAAATGTTTCGTACAGATTTAAGAATTTTGATTTTTTATATCTAGAGCATATAATTTGATCTTAGTCACAAAATTCATTAGCCAAGATAAAAGGAAATTTTTGAGTTCTATGACCCTCTTAGAACTATTAAAAAACTCCCTATGTGTGGAGTTGTTATACGTATATCGAATTTGACATTCCTATGGAAATCAACTTTATTGAATTCTAATCTGGAAAAATCTTTTTTCTTAGATGGAGCAATCCGTTGTCGAATTTAATGTTTCCGAAAAAAATAATACTGCTTGAAGAAAAGTTGTGCAATAAGAAGCTCAGCTTGAAGCATATGTTGATCCTAACTATTCGCATATAAAGAAATGGTGTTTTACATGTGATGGGATAAATAACTGAGATAACGAGTGTCCTGGTTTGTCTCATTCACTCGATTGCTAAGACAAAGAGACATTCAGTCTTTCTGCTGAGAAGCAAAGTAGCCACCGAGAGGAACATTACTACTCCATATACAAGCATTGCACTGCAAGTCTTAAAGTATAATGAAGATATCATGCAAACGATCGCTGCAAAAAATAATGTAAGTTGGGGAAATGATAGAGAGAACTAAATTTCTAGCTAATCACCAGTAATGATGGTGTAGGTTTCGAGAAGCAATATGCTCTTAAAGAATTTAAAGGACACACGAAGAAAATTTGAAAGAAAACTACTATGTCATAGCTCAGATTCCAATATATGTATTGCCCTATTATTTTGATTCGATTATAGATCAGAGAAAAACTTCTATACTCCGGTAGATCGCAAGATGACATCCACAGGGATGGAGTTGGATTTTTGCTAAGTAAAACTGCAGTAAAGGCAGTAATGGAATGGAAACCTGTAAACGAAAGACTCATTTGGTGCAGATTTCGAACCCCCGCAAGAAATATTACCATCTTCCAAGCATACGCGCCCACAGAGTTGGCAGAGAGAGAAACCAAAGATGAATTCTACAGCCAGCTCGCTGCAGCAATAAACAGTGCTCACAAGAACGACATCATAATGGTTGTGGGCGATTTGAATGCCAAAGTAGGCTCAGAAAACCTTAAACTAGAGCACGTGATTGGAAGACATGGCTTGGGTGCGAGAAACGACAATGGAGAGCTTCTCATTGACGCCTGCAATACAGCCGGTCTTGTCAATGGAGGTACGCTATTCCCACACAAAAAATGCCATAAAGCTACTTGGGTGTCTCCAAACAACACCACTGAAAACCAAATCGACCACTTCTGCATTAGCAGAAAATGGAGAGGGAGTCTTCTGGACGTACGAGTAAAGAGGGCCGCTGACATAGGCTCCGACCACCATCTTCTCGTCGCGGTCATTCGACTAAAACTTGCCGCTAATAAACGTCCCAGCGAACAATCTGTAGCAAAAAAATTCGACGTGCTTAAGCTTAAGAACGACGAGGTACGCAGATCTTTCGTAGAAGAACTTAAAACAGTTCCGTTCGATTGTGGTGGAAGTATTGAAACATCATGGAGGGCCGCTAAGGCTGCGTTCTTAAACTCCGGTGAAAAAATACTTGGGTTTCGACCCTCGAACAAGAGCACTGGATGAGCGAGGAAACGTGGGGTCTTGTCGAAAAAAGAAGAAGCGCGAAAAAACTGAGAGACGATGCTAAAACTAGAGCGCAAAAGAACGTCGCCGAAAAGGTCTTTAACTCTCTCAATAAAAAAGTCAGGCGATCGTTCAGACAAGACAAAAGAAGAATGTATAACGACCTCGCGAGCGAAGCCGAAAGCGCTGCAAATGCTCAAAATCTCAGGCAGCTTTACGATATCACCCGCAGATTATCAGGCAGAAAACTCCAACAGAGCCGCCCTATCAAAGACAAAAACGGAAATGTCTTAACATCTGCAGACGACCAACTAAACAGATGGAAAGAGTATTTTTGCGATATACTGAATCCCATGTCTACCACATCCCTGCAACCAGAATCACCAACTACAACTGCCGCAATGACTCGCAGTAGTAGTCGAATACAAACACCGCCGCCTACAATTGATGAAATTGTGAAAGCTATCCAAAGCATGAAAAACAACAAGGCCGCCGGTATAGATCAAATAACAGCTGAACTGCTAAAGGCATGCCCCATAACATCAGCTAAAATTCTCCATCCTTTGCTCAACAAAATCTGGAGTGAAGAGCGTTTGCCAGAAGATTGGCTACATGGCATGTTAGTCAAATTGCCGAAAAAAGGTGACCTAAGCGAGTGCCGAAACTATAGAGGCATCACCTTGCTCTCAGTACCATCAAAAGTACTGAAGAAAGTGCTTCTGAGCAGGGTAAGCGAAAAACTTGATTCGGCCATTCGAAAGCAGCAAGCAGGATTCCGGCGAAACAGATCATGCGTGGATCAAATCAACACGCTCAGAATAATTGTCTAACAATCATGCGAGTGGCGTGCTGCACTTCAACTTGTTTTCGTTGACTATAGCACTGCCTTCGACAGTGTCTCCCGAGAAAACATCTGGGCGTCACTGCAACGAAGAGGTATTGCCGCATAGGCCATAAACTTAGTACGTGCACAATATGAAGGCTTTAAATGCAGTGTGTTACACAACGGGTTGTTGTCACCGACATTCACCACTAATTCAGGCGTACGGCAGGGGTGTTTACTATCACCATCACTCTTCCTTATCGTTCTTGATGATATCCTAGATAAAGCTCTTAATAAGGCCAAAAGGGGTATTCAATGGAACTTTACCGAACATCTGGAAGATCTCGACTACGCTGACGACATCTGCCTCTTATCGTCCAAACATTCAGATATGCAAAGCAAAATTGAAGACTTTGTCTTGGAATCACAAAAGGCCGGCCTAAAAATCAACGTATCCAAGACTAAAAGCATGAAGCTAAACGCAAGCAATGACATCACGTTTAAAGCTGGCAGTGATGACATCGGAAACGTTGATAGCTTCACGTATTTAGGCAGCATTATCTCCATGGATGGTGGAGCAAAAGAGGATATCAACTCAAGAATAGCAAAAGCAAAAGGCGCGTTTGCTCAACTGAACAAAATATGGTCTTCATCCGTTATATCCACCAAAACGAGAGTGCGCATTTTTGATTCGAATGTGAAATCGGTTTTGTTATATGGGTGCGAAACATGGCTTGTTACTGAACAACTAACAAACAAGCTGCAAGTATTCGTCAACAAATGCTTAAGGCGTATACTAAAGGTTTGGTGGCCTCGCACTATATCAAATGCCGAGCTACATCAAAAATGCAAACAGAAGGCTATAGCAAACGAGATCAAGCTGCGCAAATGGGGATGGATTGGTCACACTCTCCGGAAACCACACAGCGAAGTTTGTCGCCAGGCCCTTGAGTGGAATCCACAAGGCAGTAGAGGACGTGGTAGACCCAAAACCAACTGGAAAAGGTCGTTGGAAAAGGAAATCCAAGAATCGGGAAAATCGTGGCAAGAGATCAAAGTCATCGCAAGGGATCGTGACAAATGGAGAGATTTCATATTAGCCCTATGCTCCTCCTAGGAGTTAAAGGAGAATACATACATACATACATAAATCAGAGAGCAAATATTGACATACTAGAGATTTAGCATTTAAATAAGTAGTTTGTGACTATTGATGGAAAATTTCCAACATATTCCTTTGAAACTGGTGATATAAGGAATTAAAATTTGGATGCTACGCATTAGAACCTGAAACTATCATATATGTAAACACTTTTATTCAAAAGCCGTTAAAAAAATGTCTTGCCAAAAAATGTCAAAATGTGACGCCAAAAAGTGTCGACAAATGCGAGTCCAAAAAATTATCGAAAAATGTGACACCAAAGGATGTCAAGAAAAGTTACGCCATAAAAGTATCGAAAGAATATGAATTGAAAAGTGTCGAAGAATGTTTCGCCAAAAAAATGTTCAAAAATCAAATTTCCAAAAAAGGTTGAATAATTTGATACCAAAAATTATCGAAAAATGTGACTTCAAAAATGTGCCAAAAAATGCGACGCCAAAGTGTTTAAAAGCGATGTGCCATAAAAGTGTCAAAGATGTGACGATGAAAAACAGTTGAAAAATGGACGCCATAAAGTGTCGAAAAATGTCACTCCGAAAAAGTTTATTGACACCAAAAAGTGCAACAGCAATGGGAACATTGGAAAACCGTTAGAATCTCGCATTTCGATCGTTTAATTTGAGATCATAATTGTGCGCCAAAGGAAAGAAAGAATATTCAAGGAAAACTATTCCAAATTTATTACTATTTTCGCTAAGTAACAATGTTAATTTTCGAGATATGTATATTTTAGTATCATGAAAGTTGACCTGTGTTTTACAACTTTTTTAATTGAAGTTTTTTGGAAGATTTTGATTGCGTGCAATTTTTTTTCTTATGCGATTTTTACCTCAGGTGATTTTTACCTCATGCGATTTTTATCTTGACATTATTATTGCATGAAATGTTTTACCTATGATATTTTAAATGCCTGAAATTTTCATAATTTTCTCACTTTGTACTTTGATTGCATACAACTTTATTGCATGCTATTTTCATTACATGGATAAAAACTCCATAATATTTTCTTTGAATGTGGGATTTTGTCATATTAAATGTTTGTTGCTTGAGATTTTTGTCGCAACTTATTTTGATTGCATGCGAATATTATTTTGGTTAGTTCATATTTAGTACTCCATAATATAATTCAGTGTTTGCGACTTGAAAACTTGCATGCTATATTTCTCGAATAAGATTTTTAATTATTACTACAATGTAAATTTATTGCATCAGATTTTTACTACTTGGTACTTTTATCACTTGATATTTTAAACAAAATATTTTTGAGAATTGAAATTTTTATGATATATTTGTCGCACTCGATTTTTTTTCTTATGCATAATTTTAAACAGCTTTCCAATTTTAACTTTTTGAAAATGTTTGAGCTTCAGCCTGCTTCATGACTTAAGTTAATTTTATTACCTGAAATTTTCGTCTTTTACCAAACTTATTGCATGCGATTTTTCACTCTGTACTTTGAATGTTTGAAACTTTAAAAAAAAAATTTCAAAAACAAATGTCGAAAGAAAAATTAAAAATTTTCAAACACTTTAAAAATTAAAAGTGACGGTTAAAAATATAAAAAAAAAGTTCCACTGTTTCATTTATTTAAACACTTCTAAATGACGTCACTCACACCTGTCGCTGCTGCCGCGACGGCAAGCTCCAAACAAACAGCGATTTTTATCTCTGTGGTGTAAACATGCAGTTAACTGACAAAAAAAAACAGAAACAGCACCTAAAACTATGCAACAAAGGTGATTTTTTTATTTAATTAATAATAACAGGCTTACAACGACTCTGGTGTTAGTTGAGTGTGTGAGGAAAAAACGTAAACTAACAATATAGTGACACAGCCATTAGAATGTCATTAAACTTAGTGTGAAATTAGCTGCTGGTCAATTGAAGTACACATACATAGTAATTAATATAGTAATTATGGTATAATTGAAAAAAAAAGAAGCATTGCATATTGTTAGGCACATTTGTATAAAATATAATTAATTTTTATCCACTTATCAAACATTTTTCACATAATCATAACAAGCAGCATAGACAATGAATGTGAATGAAACAAATGGAAATTTTATATCCTTTGGGAATTGCTGCCAGTCGTAATGCGATTGTTCGCAATTGTATGATATTTGTTATATTTAGACCCCTGCGGCCTTGTAATAAATACGATATGGGCATAATTTTTTTCACATTACCTTTGTTTTGTTTGCTTTTTTGTTCTGTCAGGACGTTTAATAATTTGTGTACATTTTTTATTAATGTTTTTCTATTGACTTTTATAATTGAAACATTAACTATTCAAATGTTTAGCAGACAGTCTCGTTTTTTTTTTTTTTTGATTTTTTTGCCCCTTTTTATCTATTATTTATTTACATACAATGTTGTTTGTTCTGAGCTATTAACGTATATGTTGACGGTAGCAGAATCATTAGCTCTAGGCGGATTTTTTTGAGCTAACAATACGCATATTCTGCTATTTAAAAATTAATTATTTTGTCATTTGGTGTAATAAAAAATTTTGCAGGATTTTAGGGAATAAAAGCTATTGTACGTAATAGTAACTCATTTCGAAAGAAAAGACTTCAGCCAAAGTTATCAGCTCTCCAAAATTTTACATGAAGTGATTGGATGGAATATTGGTTAATTGGAATGTAGATCAAGTTACGACTCTACCAAGTGTTGAATATATTGACGCATCGCAATGCCATTGAAAGTACTGACAGTGATTCTAAACAGAATAAAAGAAAAAGTTGAATTGGTTATCTAAAAGCTTTGTGAAAATATTCTCTTTCTAATCGTACTCGAAAACATCTAGGACCAAAAGCCCTCGAAAATCCTGAGCATCAATAACTCACTATTACAACTAACTAAATAACTAAGTTACAAACTAACTAAGTAACTAACTAACTAACTAACTAATTAACTAACTAACTAACTAACTAACTACATTAAAATGTGAAACCAGATTTTACGTTTTAAAATTATCTTCAACGTTTTGGTTAGGATATTCCATCCTTCAGACGTGGTAGAGCGATTCTGTGACTGGATTCAGATTCAGCATCTAAACGGCAAGTTTTACATATGTTATTTTTTTTGAGGGTCCCATAACTTTGAAGGGTCCCTTCAAAACAATGAGCTTGATAAATAACGGACACCCTAATATATATTGATATGATCTGTTTACAAAGATCCGTTGACAAGCCGCTATTCGTAGACAGTTATTTCAAAACCTTCCCTTCCCTTCCCTTCCTTTCTAGTTCAATCGACAGTCTAGACAACTATGTAGAATACTGATGGGAGGTGAAAATGTTGGGTGCTTTTAAGAGGCGGAGAACTTTAAATTGATACAAAACACTGAAAGAAGTTTCGGAAACCCATAAAAAAAATTTATTTCAAAAATAATTTCCCGACGTTAAAGTTTGAGAATATGATTTCTGAAATGTGGCTGCCGGGCCTGACACTTACATAGCATAATCTGGAGGTCCAATCTTCACACACTCTTCGCAGTAAATCAGACTGTATTTCAGCAATAATACTACGAATGTTTGCTTCCTTATGCTCAATTGCTTCTAATGGCGTCAAATCGCATGAACGAAGTGATGGGTTCACAGCTCCATTTCGTGAAATAAATCGTGCGTCAAATGTTTCTTTCAGTAAATTAATTGTGTCTGGCATAAATTTTGCTCTGTTTGCCAACGATGTTCCGGCGTGAGTCTATTCATGCTGAATTGTCAAACCAAACTAAGGATCGAGAAATTTCAAATCGGGTGTCATAGAAAACAGTGTTGCCAAAGTTCTCCTCTTCTAAAAAAGACACCATTTACTTCTATAGTACCTGTGGCATTTTATTCCTCATAAGTCTAAAAAAGTTCAGGCAATTTAGGTAAATCGGACCCATTTTCTGGAAATCATCAAGAACTTATATAAAATATATAAGGTAGTAGAAATACACTTTATCAAGTATCTAGAGGTGCATTAAGAGTACCATCAGTAATTTTCTGAAGTAATTATCCCAAAGTACCTTTTGCTTGACATCAAAGTAAAAAAACCGACATAGAAATCGACGCATTCCAGCTCATTAATATAAAATTTGCAGTGATAGCACTGAAAATGCCAACAGCTTAGAAGCATTATTTCTATAACTGTGGAGCATTAGCTTAAAGACCTTAAAACCAATAGTTTTGTTTGCTCAGTTTAACAAATTCAATTTCTCGTCCATAGCAAACACGTTCAAGCTTCGAAAGTAAGAATTGATAGACTACACTCGCCGGAAATTCTCCAATGGTATTTGTTTCCAATTTCTTAAGTGATATCCTCAAGGTAGTGAAGTGCCTGTAAAAGGTCGATGGACAGTGAAATCAATAGAACTCATGGCAGTTTTTATTAGCATTATGCTGCTGGAAAATAGAGGCTATGCTAATTGTCCAACATAAATTTGTTGATCAAGTAAATAGCACTTGGACAAACAAATAGCACATGGATAAACAAATAGCACATAAAAAATTTGATAGACCCATATAGATGGAATTGTAAAAACTATAAAAGTGAACAAAAGACAACAGAATCATCGCAAAAAAAACACATTCTATAGAGGCTGTATATTTTTGCATAATATTTTGGTACAGGTAAAAAGAAGGACTTCCATTTTTCGCAGAATCAGGTAGGTACATGTAACAAAGATTTATTCTTTCTTCCTTTTTAATTTTTTCCAACATTATTAGGCATTAAAAAAGAAATGCAGAAAAAAAAATTAAAAATTCTAATTCATAATCATCTGTGGCAATTTAGCCTAATAACCGTAGGTGATATAAAAATTAACGTCAAATTAAGGCATTCAACTGAATGCGCTTGGCCCTGGCAGGCTGACACAGCATCATCAATGCAAAAGTAAATTTTCCACAACGCTAAATTTATGCTTTTGGGTTTTTATTTTCTTTATTTTATTATTATTTGAAACATAATTTTTGTGCGCTTTTTTACCGCATGTGTTATTTTAATTTTATACTTTTTTTTGTTTTACTACATATGGCAACGCACCGTTGCAGCGCAGCGTTTTTTTTTTTGTTAAATTTTTACCATGCATTACGCGTAACAGTCGAGTGATGCCAGAAGGCTCCTTCCTTAGCTGTCTTGTGTTGTGTTGGTTATAAGGGGTATCAAGTGGGCTGAGAGGCAAAGTAGCGCTACATTTTGTTACACTGACTGACTGACTGTGAATGTACGCTGTGTGCTGCGCTTCGTTTCAACGACAGCGGCCTAAGGGCATCAATTTAAGCCACAAATACGAGATTTCATAATTTCCGCACTAACTACGCAACAAGAACATACAAAAAAAAAAAAAAACAGCGATGAATACAATACTAACACTAACATACAAGGGTGTAGATTGGATTTTTTTTGAGGAGGAGGCCCAATAATATTTTTGTTCTTTGGAACATAGTAAAATCAGTTATGCATACGTCTTTTTGCGAGGTAATTAGAGCATTTTCGGGGGTCAGAGCCCTCTGAGCTCCCTCATAAATGCTCCCCAGCCTGTATGTATACTTGCCTTAGCATTCCAAGTGGGATACAACGCGACCACCGCATGTGGCATGCATGAATTCAAGTGGCATATCATTTGATTTAAGGTGTATGGACACTTTATTTTGTTTTGCATTTAAGTTTTATGAACAAATGAGTTAGAGATTTGAGATAGAAAGAGAAACAAAAGCTTGCTCATATTTGCATAAGTAATTTCCATTTTTGTTTTCAATTATTTATTTTTTCGTACAAACGATTTTTGTTCGTCCGAACAACTTTTGTTCGTCCAATTCATTTTTGTTCCTTCAAACAATTTTTGTTCGTCCAAATAATTTTTGTTCCTTCAAACAATTTTTATTGGTCCAAATAATTTTTGTTCGTCCAAGCCATTTTTATTCGTCCAAACACTATTTGTTCGTCTAAATATTTTTCGTTCGTCCAAAAAATTTTGTTCTCCCAAACCATTTTTGTTCGTCCAAACAATTTTTGTTTGTCTAAATAATTTATGTTCGTTCAAATAATTTTTATTCGTCCAAATAATTTTTGTTCGTCCAAACAAATTTTATTCGTCCGCCGATGATTAGTTTGTGCAACGAATTTTTACCTTGAGATTAGGTACTGTAGAGAATACGCTGGACTAGCTACCCGATCAATACCTACTGTCAAAAGACACTAAACGTCTCCAATATGTGTCTTCTGAGTATTATTTAGAATATTCTAGACAAACTACTCTAGTGTACGTGCGGCCACAAAACAAACTACGTATCCATTATGTCTTTTAAGATAAATATATGGAATAATCTGGACAAATCAGAGACTTGTGCGACCACAAAATACTTGTTTCAGGAAGTTTTACTGTATGATAACATTTGAATTAATTATCCTTGTGGTCAGAAGACACTTCACCACGTATCAAGAAGGTGTTTTTAGAGTACTATTTGAATTTTTCTGAAGTAACTAACCAAGTGGTCACATGATACTCAACGTACCTTTGGCATGTCGTCAAGGTACAAAAAACCGACATAAAAATCGATGCATCCAAGCTGAGAAACATAAAACTTGCAATGATGACACTGAATACGCCAATAGCTTGGAAGCATAATTTCTATAACTGTGGAGAAAAAAAGCAAAAGTTTTGTTTGCTGAGTTGAACAAACTCAGCTTCTCGTCTATAGCGAACGCGATCAAGCAACGCAAATGAAAATTGATAAGTACTTACCAGAAACTCCCCAACGATATTTGTATCGAATTTCTTAAGAGAAATTCTCAAGGCAGTAGAGTGACTGTAAAATGTCGTTGGATAGTGAAATCAAAAGAACTCCTGAAAGTTATTTTTAGCTTTACGCTGCTGGAAAATAAAGGCTATACTAGTTGTCCAATATAAATTTGTTGGTCAAACGAATAGCACTTGATCAAACGAATAGCACTTGATCAAACGAATAGCAAATGGTCCAACAAATAGCACTTGAGCAAACAAATAGCAAATTTGCTTTTAAAAATTATACCATAATATTCTATGAAATTGCAACCTTGTCTTCAAAATAAGGGAAAATCTCATTAATCTCTAAATTCTTAAGAAATTGAAGAGAATAAAAAAGTCTACTATCGCCATCAGAGGTAACTTAGTTCGACTTAAGCTATTTCGTATAAGCATGAGCTACATAACTACACATTTTGTATACGAAATATGCATACATATTAGTATATTTTTATTTTTTGGTTTTTGAATGCTTTCTCGTGTTGGCGTTAAATTAAGTGATGCGTCACTGGGAAGATCATCCTCATCGTCGTCGTCGTCATCATCAGCATCAAGAACCATCGACACACCAACAACAACAACATCATACACGTTCATTGGAGACTTTTTGAAAGCTCATTGCTTGATGCCAATGGTAATGCCACTCTTATGCCAAGAGAAGAAGCACCAAAGCAGTAAGCAGGGGGACAAAACAACATTTCATGCGTGAGTGATTGAACGTACGAATGAACGCGCGCGTTGAAGCTGAGCTCTAACTTGATGATGCCTTCGGGGATTTTTCAAGTGTTGCATTTCGTTTTTATTTGCGGTTTTGCTTCTTTTTTTTTTGTGGGTATTCTTCCCGTTTACTTACTTTTTTCGCATTTTTTCCTTGTTGCATGCTACTTTTTTTAAGTTTTTTTTTTTTTGGGTACAAATTTATGCGCTAATGAACAGCATTAGGAGGTGGAGACAAACCAAAAAAAAGGCAACAATTTTGAAAGCAGCTCATGGTAACTTGAAACTTAAAAAAAAAATCGATTATATGTTCTTACTACATACAGCTTGCATTACTTTTTCGCATTGTAGATAAGTACGAATATACCGAAAAAATTCACTTTTGTCTTGAAATTATTTCCTTTAGGACCTCGTTAGGCTTGCAAATTATAGAAGGCATCTTTAGTGTAAATTTATGCAATTTGATTTATGCGTAAAATTAGGAATCATTGAAATTCACAGTTGCTGTAATTTGGTACCTTTTTTGATATCATATTTTTATTTTAATTAGAAAGAATCAAAGACATTTTACTGTATCAAATATATTTGGTCAATTTCAAGAATTAATGCTATCAGAAAGAAAAATGACGTGTCCCAATCTAGAAGTTCTGATGACAGGTAGAGAAATTATGTGACTGGCAACTTCTGACATTCTGATTAAGTCGGTTCAGACGGATGTTAGGTGGACCATTCGAACGATGAAGGAAATACTTGTTCCTTCCGACTATTTTCTTCTTCTATATTATTCATTGGATTCTTAATTGACTGAGCTGGAAACTGGTCCCAAAGGTATGCATTAAATCAAAACTTTGTGAAATAATTAATCTGTAGCCGACATTCTATCTAACTTTCTTCCCTCTTAAGTATCACATTTTCTTAGCAACGACAGGTTCATTCGATGATTTGATCCAACAAACAATGAATACACCAATGACAAGTTCAATATAATTTGACTCGGGGTCCATCACTACGAGAGGTCTTCTAAGTAGTGAGAATAAAAGCCGCATTGGCAAATCGGAGATAATTCCTTGAAATTCAATTGCTTAAAAATGCCATATAATCACTACTGGTGAGATTAGGCAGCAAAACAAAGCCACAAGCATATGAGTAGGTAGCACTTAAAGTAAGGACTCCCCGGCTGAAGACATAAAGTAAAATACCGAATTTCAGCTGGATTCCACAATAAAGCGTGGGCATTCAAATTACGATTGTTGCCAATTATATTGCTGTTATTGCCAGAGTTGCTGCAGTCAACAAAGGCAATTGTCAAATACGTAAGGAATACAAAAAAAAAAAAAATGTTCATCCTGTGGACAAAAGTAGTACAGTGGAACAAAACTCATTAAAACCTTATTAAGTTTATTCCTCTAAGTATGTCATAAGCTTATGTGTGAAATGGCAATTAACGATCGCTAACCGTATGTATAGAGCGAGAAAATAATCTAAGCTACTCGATGACATTAGTAAAAGTCGGCTTTGTACGAGATTGCACGAGAATGTTTATCATCAGCTGCTATAAAAGTTAACTCTTGATCTCTATCTGTGAAATTAGGGAGGATGCAAATACAGATTCGTCGTAGATTGTATTAGAATACATTGAATTTGATTGGATTGAATTGAACTAAGTTGGATTAGATTCATTTGGATTGGACTGTATTAGTTAGCAATAAATTGAATTGTACTGAATAGGATTGAATTGAAGTAAATTGGATTGATTTGAATTAGATTGGTATTGATTGGATCTAATTGATTTGGATTGGGTTCATTTGGATTGGATTCATTTAAATTGGACTGGATTGGTTCGCAATAAATTGGATTTGAGTGAATAGGATTAAATTGAAGCAAAATGGATTGGATTGGATTGGATTGGGTTGGGGTGGATTGGAATGAATCGGATTGATTCAGGTTAGGTGGGAATAAATTGCTTTAAATTATAATGGATTGAATTAGACTAGATTGGTTTGGATTGGATTGGAATGGATTAAATTGGGTTTGGCCAAGTTGGTTTGGATTGGATTAAGTTGATTTTCATTGAATACTGTACTGTACTGTACTGTACTGTACTGTACTGTACTGTACTGTACTGTACTGTACTGTACTGTACTGTACTGTACTGTACTGTACTGTACTGTACTGTACTGTACTGTACTGTACTGTACTGTACTGTACTGTACTGTACTGGATTGAATTGATTTGATTTGGATTGGGTTGAATAAAATTGAATTGAAATAAATAAGTGTGGATTGGATTGGATTTGGATGTATTGTCTTGGATTGTGTTTCTTCGGTTTGGACTGTTTTGCTTTGAATTAAATTGAAATGACTTGTGATCGGATAGAATTTGTTTAGACTAAATATGGTTGAATTGAAATAAATCGGATTGAATTTGATTGGTTTGGATTGAATCGAATTGGAAAAGATTTGATTGGACTGCATTGCGTTTGATTTATTTTAATTGAATCGGTTTGGATTAGATTGGGTTGTCTCAGTTCGAGCTAAATTGAATAGTTTTGGATTTCCGTTTGACTGGCTTGGGTGAACTGAATTGGATTGGACTGTATTGTGTTGGAATTAACTGGACTGGATTCGGCTAGCCTAAATTTAAGTCGTAGGTGCATAAGAGTACTTGACCGCATACGATCTATTTTTTTAAATATCAGTCCCACGTTAAGCATAAGTAGCAATAAAGTGGTTTACTTTCTTTTATAAAACTTACTGCAACGCTCCAAAGAAGGAGCTCTATATTGCATTGTTGCTTCAGTTGTCGTTGCCCAAAATTATTGTTCAATTCAAAGCAATTGCCGGCGGCTGCAACAACAACAACAGAACTTATCAATGCAGCAATTCGAAATTGCAAACCTAATGTTCTTGTATGTAGTTATCGGTGCTGCTATTAATATTGCTTTGGTACGTTGAATTGTTGCTTTTTTTTAAATTGCTGTTGTTGCTTATATTGTTGTGGTTAAGTTGTTGTTATTGCTATTGTTATTGTTGTTATTGCTATGTTATCGTTCGTTATTGAGTTCACTTTTGGTCAACATAATCAGCAGTTGACAGCAAACATTGAATTGCCATTGTTGTTACTCTACTGTTGCTGGTTCAGTAAGGTAATCGAGCAATTGAATTGGTAGCCAAATGTTGGCTCCATTACAGACAAGTTTGTACTGTGCTGCTTTGCTTTTCATGCAGTCGCACAATGCAGTGGAGTTTTAAGCAGCAGCACTTAAATTTTTTATTCATAATTTAAGTTTTATTTTAAGATGTACCTAAAAAGAGCTGAAATTATGCATACGCCAAATTTGGATGTGGATAAAATTGTTTGAAGTATTATTAAGAAAAAGTTATGGATTAAATTTTTGGCCTATCCCTTGAATGGAATTCAGGCAGCAGAGATCATGGTAGACCAAAAGTCACCTTGAAAGTTCATAATGTAAGAATCTGAAATGTGATCAAAGTTAGCGCATAGGAACGTATTGTATGTATAACATTCGTCTTACCCTAAGTTATAGTATACAGGAAACTTGATACATTAAATGATTTGGCCACAAAAATGTTTAGGGTTTTCAGACACAACTTAAAGCGTTAAGCCAAACCACATCAAGTCATAAATTTATTCATATTTTTTAATAATAAATGCAATGTTAACAAAATAAATAAATAAATATGGATAAAAAAAAACGAAAATATAAATATATTTCCTTAATTAAAAAATACTTCTTCCTGTCAGCAGTACCTGTGTACTTCCTTAACTTCCATCCGTTTGCTGCAGGACAAACCAAGGTATAAGCGTTGTGTGTGTGTGTGCAGTACGCAAAATGTAAGTCAATGAAATTAAAAATGCCAACCAACTACAGAAATGGGAAGGTGGCAAAGTATAAAGGATTCAGTAGAAATAAGAGTTGTCGATACAGGTGAAGGTTTTTCAACATGAAGGCCACACACAGTAATATTCGACTGAATCTACGATGCGAGAAAAAACTGCATCAATAAAGCTTAAATATATATCAAGCAACAACGATAATCAAGTTGACGATGATGTCAGCAATAATAATAATGTTGATGATGATGTTGTTGGTGACTGTGACATCATAGCATACTACAGCGACGATACCAGAAAAACCAATACCACCAATGGTATGACATCGATGCTTATTCCAATTATTGAATTTTCTTTTGCTTTCCCAGCGGGGAATGCAATTTAAAAAAAAAAAATTAAAAAAAAAAAAAAAATGATGAACACAATCGGGATGAAAGGGCGAAAAAATCAGTGACACTTACGATACATACAGTGAAGTTCCAAAGAATGCATTAAAATTTTGTCATGAATTTATTGAACTAAGCAGAAATAAATGAACGGTGGAAAAAGATACTGGTTTGGATTGGTTTGGTTTGGTTTGGTTTGGGTTGGGTTGGTTTGGTTTGGTTGGGTTTGATTTGGTTTGGTTTGGTTTGGTTTGGTTTGGTTTGGTTTGGTTTGGTTTGGTTTGGTTTGGTTTGGTTTGGTTTGGTTTGGTTTGGTTTGGTTTGGTTTGGTTTGGTTTGGTTTGGTTTGGTTTGGTTTGGTTGGGTTTGATTTGGTTTAGTTTGGTTTGGTTTGGTTTGGTTTGGTTTGGTTTGGTTTGGTTGGGTTGGGTTGGGTTGGGTTGGATTTGGTTTGGTTTGGTTTGGTTTGGTTTGGTTTGGTTTGGTTTGGTTTGGTTGGGTTGGGTTTGGTTTGGTTTGGTTTGATTTGGTTCGGTTCGGTTTGGTTTGGTTTGGTTTGGTTTGGTTTGGTTTGGTTTGGTTTGGTTTGGTTTGGTTTGGTTTGGTTTGGTTTGGTTTGGATTGGTTTGGTTTGGTTTGGTTTGGTTTGGTTTGGTTTGGTTTGGTTTGGTTTTGGTTTGGTTTGGTTTGGTTTGGTTTGGTTTGGTTTGGTTTGGTTTGGTTTGGTTTGGTTTGGTTTGGTTTGGTTTGGTTTGGTTTGGTTTGGTTTGGTTTGGTTTGGTTTGGTTGGGTTTGATTTGGTTTGGTTTGGTTTGGTTTGGTTTGGTTTGGTTTGGTTTGGTTTGGTTTGGTTTGGTTTGGTATGGTTTGGTTTGGTTTGGTTTGGTTTGGTATGGTTTGGTTTGGTTTGGTTTGGTTTGGTTTGGTTTGGTTTGGTTTGGTTTGGTTTGGTTTGGTTTGGTTTGGTTTGGTTTGGTTTGGTTTGGTTTGGTTTGGTTTGGTTTGGTTTGGTTTGGTTTGGTTTGGTTTGGTTTGGTTTGGTTTGGTTTGGTTTGGTTTGGTTTGGTTTGGTTTGGTTTGGTTTGGTTTGGTTTGGTTTGGTTTGGTTTGGTTTGGTTTGGTTTGGTTTGGTTTGGTTTGGTTTGGTTTGGTTTGGTTTGGTTTGGTTTGGTTTGGTTTGTTTCGGTTTGGTTTGGTTTCACTTAGTTTTAGTTTGGTTTGATCTTCTTAATGGGCGGTTGAATCAGATTAGAACTAAAATATTTGAATTGATTTAAATGCAAGGAATACAGAAAAAGGATAAAATCTTTTCAAAAATTGTATTTGCAACAATTAATCTGACATTCACGGAAACTCTGCTTTCTTGAAGCACAACATTGTCAAAGATTCAATTTCTTGATTTTTGTGCAGTAGCTGCTGCTAACCTACACAGTTACACGGCGAAGGCAAATGGTATAAAAATTGAAAATGCGGGCAAAAAGAAAAAAATCCTGCTGAGCGATTCCAGAAAGGAATCAAACCAATATAAAAAAAAAATGGAAAATGCGCTTTCAACTGATTAAATAAGGGAACAGTGCAAGGATTTTGTTAGCAACAGCAGAAAATTGCATTTTCAAATTTGTGTGTGCGCTCTAAGCAGTGGGGGATTTTGGAAAACCACACATTTTTGTTAACAAAATAATTTTGCTGCACAAAATCAAATTTTCATTTGTTCGAGCAGAGTTTTATTTACAATTTTACGCTAGTAAGGGAGAAAAAACGATAATATTTTGACACTAAAACCACAAAAATCTAATGTAATGCCACGCTGGGTATGGTGTCATGTGCTTTTTTTTTTTTTTTGTTCAGAAATTGACAGCAATACACTGTCATTTGATAGTGTGTATGTGTTTAAATAACAGAAAAATAGATATGTGCTTACCTTATTCACATACTTGTGTAGTGGAATTATCTATGCCAATAGAAATTATAAATATGATGTCTTCGCATATTTCGTTTTGTGGAAAATTCTTTCTTATGCATATAGAATTCACTGGAAATCGATAAGAACTCGTTATTTTTATTATGTTATTCTGCAACTTAACATCAACCAGAAGAAGTCACCAAAGATTTTTACAAATAAACGTCTATTTCCCTATTGGGTCATACGCTACGCCATCGCACGCTATGCTACCAACAGCATACTTCCGTTTCCGTTTACATTCGTTCATTTTTACTGATGCTTGGCGCTACTTCGCTCACACATTTTTTTCGTGAGGTTTCGACTGTGTTTCATTCACGTTCGTTCGTTTACTCCTGTGCGCCAAACAACACGTTGTTTCATGTTTGGTCGAGGATTACGGATTTTCGTCAATAAAGGTAATTTGCGGAAGATTTTGTCTAGAATTTCAATTAGATTGACAATTTTTCTTTTGATTTTTACTTTTTTTGTTCTAGATATTTTTTTTGTAGTTTTTATATATTTTTTTACATATGCTCGATTCTTATATGATTAAGTATAATGATGATGTTACTGTAACATTCAAGTTTTTGTTGCAAATCTTGCTTAAATTTATTGAAGCTTTTTATGCGTAATGAATATAATTCGTAGAAAATATTTGTCGTATATAAGGCTGCCCGTTCCATATATGTGAATTATGGTTGTTTCCAACATTTTTAAACATTTAAGAATTTTCAACCAATATTTAGCCATGTTTATAATCTATCTGGGAGTATATGTCTGTCCGAACTATGGTTGATAATGAGTTGTAATGTCTATCGAATACTTATGCTAGTTAAGTTTCTTCCTCAGAAATAAAAATTTTTTTGTAATGTCAGAAAAATGACAAATGGAAACTTTATTCGATTGTTTTCTAATTGTCCATATTTGTCCAACCATTTGGGACAAGTTTCCATTCATCTTTGTTATATATGTATGTACTGGTTTGTCCAACCTTTTTTATTCTTTTGATTGTCCAGCATTTTTCGATTTATTTGTTCCTTTAAAGCACATGTTTGTTGAACCTTTTTTTTCTCTTATTATCCAGCATTTTTCGTCATTAGTCATTCATTTGACGCACATTTTTGTACTTGGGATTGTCCAGCTTCTTATCGTTTTATTCGATTGTTTTCTGATCGTCCATATATGTCCAACCATTAGGGAAAGTTGTCATTTGCCTATATAATGTATGCATGTTCTTGTATTCCCAATCTATTTTCTTCCTTCTGATTGTCCAAATTTTTCGACCTTCTTGTTCTTTTGATTGTCCAGCTTTTTTCGATTTTATTCGTCCATATAATGTATGAACATGTTTTTCCATATTTTATTTTTCTTTTAATTGTACTGTTATCTTTTTTTTTTTTTGCTTTAATGTTTGCCCAATCGTTTTCTTTCTACTCATCGTCCAGTTTTCTTTGTTTTTATTCATCCGTCTACTGTTTGTCCAACTATTAATTTCATTTGATTATCCAATGTCTTTTTCCCTTTTTATTCGTCCATCTATTGTATATGTTTCTTGTCTCTCATTGGAAGCAAAGTTAGGCAAACGAATTAAAAAGGTTGGACAAACATGGGCTTTCGTTGGTCAGTTCTATGCCGCTATTCATTTTTCAACACATTTGTATTCCGGATATGTGTATAAAACAAGTGTAATATTGAAAAGATTTGATTTAATTTTGCCACGCCTAGTTCATTTAAATCATTCTTCATCATATTTTGACAATTGATATATTTCTGTATCCAAATACGAAAACTGCTCTCATGTAATAGCTTTGTCTTTGCTCTGAGTTTTTTTTTAACTTAAAGCATATACTTATTCATTATACATAAGTTTTCGGCATTATCTTTATTTAATTCAATTATCAAAAATTGTATGTGTTATAACTTATATTTGTAAATATTTTAATGTAATCAACATTAACAAAATTTACGAATAAACAAAAGGAAATGTATTTAAACAACATACTCAACAAATGTCCTTTATTTATAATGAAAGGTTCTTTAATATGTATCCTTTGGGGTTTTGTCTAACATCAAATACGAGTTCACCATAGCCTTTAGTCATCATAGAACAAAATGCTTATAACTGAAAATTAATTGCTGGCTGTTAATTTTACATAAAACATGAACGAGCTGTGGAAATAGAAGGACAAACTGCATGCACATACTGTTTAGAAGGACATCATTAATATAAACACGTACTATAAAGCTAAAACATTAAGCACATACGTACTTGCAGTTTAGATTTTATGGCATTCATTGAAAGATGCGATCTGCAGTTTCATAATAAACAGATTTAGCCAAACAATAAATAGAGTAATTTAGGGTAATGTGGACTATGCGGGTAATGTGGTGCACCCTTTTATTTCTCATATTAAAGACTGCACAACAATTCTGGTTATTTGTGCACAATAAAAAGCGAAAAACATATTCTTTACGCTCTTTGGCTTTTCTATAATGCTAATTATTCGTGTGAAATTCTTAGCATATGCTCTGAGGTCAAGTTGACTTATTTGTAGTACTTGGTGAATAACTAATTTACTTCCTCAGAACCAGTTTTCTAAATTTCAAATAAGTCTAATGCAATTGTGGATCTATTATTCAACGAAAAAATGCATTAGCAAGTCTGATTTTACATTTCTTTTATATAATCAATGATTATTTCAAAAACGTGATGTATGCGGGTAATGTGGACTACCCCATATTATATACCGTATATCAACTTTGACTACTATTACACCTTAAAAAGCTAATTGCATGTGTAGGATACCCGAGTTTGAGTAATGTGGAGTACTATTTTACGTATGATTCGATAACCCTTCTTACTTATTCACATGTTAGTATGAATTTGGTTTATGTTACCAGAAAATATTATTTAATAAGAATATAAAGCTATTTCATAGCAAATATAATCTTAAAAATTACTACTCAACAAAATTTGCGAATAACGGTACTTCTTTAGGAAATGGACAAGGTGATCCACATTGCCCTACACGTATTTTTCTTAGCTATTTTTAGGTACTTTCAATTTAACTGGCCTCACGCTTGAAAATGTTAATATTTTAGTATACAAATTATCAAATAGTAAAACCAATAGAATAACTAATACAAATAAATTGACCAAGCTTACCTACTACCATTACTTTGGTAGAAATTAGTAAAAAAGAAAAAGGTAACCACATTACCCTAAATTACTCTAAATTGACTCTTGTTTTTACACAGTTTGCGTCAAATATCACACAGTTTTATTAAGGGCGTATGGAGAGGTAATTAAATAAACCTCTTAAGCATTTCCGCACTTAGGGCTCATTTATAAAGTATATACGGCACATTAAAAGCATACCTAACAAAATTCCACACACATACAAAAGTATTTTGTAACAACATGCAAATTATGCAACCAAAAAAAAATGTGGTATATACATTGGGATGCGCGTTATAAAAAACGTCATGAACGTCGATCCGCTCTAAATTTCAAAAAGAAAAAATTTACTGATTTTTCCAGATTTTAATGTTGACTTCATACTGTCTGTTGAAATTGCAATCATGGCCAAATGTATAAGGTTACATGCACAAAATTTTGAACAAATAATAGTTAAGGTCGTAATCTGATTGGGACTAAAAATGGGCATGATCGGTTAACGTAACACTAATCAGACTTAGATCCTTAATATTATCTGTACGAAATTTTATGCATGTTTGGCCATGATCGTTGCTTTAACAAACAGGCGGACATGTTTACTATAGTGCAAATCCATGCTCTGCAGGGCCCGTGGGAACTCGACATAAAAATCTGAGAAAAGAAGACCGAAAAAGTTGAAAAATCCAAATATTCTTTGGCATGTCAAAAATGCTAAGAAACTGAAAAATGTTGCTTATATTATAAAATATTGCAAATTTTGAAAAAGTTATCAATATTCGAAATAAGTATGTTAAATAAGTTGAAAGATATAGACAAAAATTTTAAATGTTGCTAAAATCACAATTGTTGCAAAAGATGAAAAGCTGAAAATGGTGTTATGGATAAAAAATATAAAAAAATACTATAAAATTGAAAAATATTAAAAAATATCGGAAGTGCCGAGGACTAAAAAAATGTTGCAGAGATCTTAAAATGATGACAAGATCGAAAAATGTTGCTGTGGCAAAAGCAAAAATCTTGTCTGAAAGTATTGCAAAACTTTAGAAAATTTATCAATATAGATGAAAAATGTTATAAAATTAAAAAATGTTCAAAGGCCAAAAATGGAGGTTAGTAGACTGTTGCAGAAGCCGAAAATGTTTGTTTAATTGAAAAATGTTGCTAAAGTGTATAGTTTGACAAAAATAAATATTGAAGATAATAATATCGTAAAATGGTACTGAAATCGCAAAACCATAAAGTCGAAAGATGTTACTGAAATTGCAAAATGTTGCTAACATAGAAAAATGTTGCAAAATTTGGACTGAAAAGAAAACAACCTGTCGAAAATTTTAACGATATCACAGACATAAAATCTGAATTAAGATTTATCATACAAATTTTTTCTCAGTATTCTTACAAATAAACAGAAAACTTATCATG
Organism: Calliopum simillimum; assembly: GCA_951812925.1. Taxonomy (NCBI): domain Eukaryota; kingdom Metazoa; phylum Arthropoda; class Insecta; order Diptera; family Lauxaniidae; genus Calliopum; species Calliopum simillimum. The sequence continues at coordinate 27,958,149 of OX638371.1, forward strand.
CAACGTAGATACTTACTCAGTCGGCTGTTTAAACAAATTTTAATGCGTTAATGCACTGCACAAAATTGTCGTTATTGTTCTGGCTATGTTCTTGTTATTATTGTTGTTGTTGATGTTATTGGTCAACAATGCTGCTGCTATCATTGTATATATCATTTTATATTCCAGACTGCTAAGCAGTAGATAAACTGACAACAACAAGGTAGCATAGTTACAGCAACATACATCAGATATGAGCTGATATTTATTTTGGTACTAATAACTGCTGCTGCAGCACAACAAGAACAACAAAAACTATAAAAGCAACAACAATGCGCACAAAAGCAAAAACAATATTTGAAATCTACAACATCTATAGCAATGACATCTGCCAGAATGAATACAAATTATTAAAATACGCTAGTTGTATGTATATTGCAGCAACATTAGTTGCAGCAGCAGCAAACAGTGGCAGCAATAAATAAAATTAAAGCTCGTAGTGTAGTTGGTGCATTTTGTGGTTTCTGTTGCTGCACTGCTGCTGTATCCGCTAACTTGTTGTAGAGTAAACATATTGTACGTAGTGAGTGTTCAATGTTACGGTCGAGTTCATGGTGATTGTGCGAATTTTTCGATACTTTTAAAATCAATTACATACTTCATGTTCATGTTCATGTTCATGTTCATGTTCATATGTTCATATGTTCATATGTTCATATGTTCATATGTTCATATGTTCATATGTTCATATGTTCATATGTTCATATGTTCATATGTTCATATGTTCATATGTTCATATGTTCATATGTTCATATGTTCATATGTTCATATGTTCATATGTTCATATGTTCATATGTTCATATGTTCATATGTTCATATGTTCATATGTTCATATGTTCATATGTTCATATGTTCATATGTTCATATGTTCATATGTTCATATGTTCATATGTTCATATGTTCATATGTTCATATGTTCATATGTTCATATGTTCATATGTTCATATGTTCATATGTTCATATTTTCATATGTTCATATGTTCATATGTTCATATGTTCATATGTTCATATGTTCATATGTTCATATGTTCATATGTTCATATGTTCATATGTTCATATGTTCATATGTTCATATGTTCATATGTTCATATGTTCATATGTTCATATGTTCATATGTTCATATGTTCATATGTTCATATGTTCATATGTTCATGTTCATGTTCATGTTCATGTTCATGTTCATGTTCATGTTCATGTTCATGTTCATGTTCATGTTCATGTTCATGTTCATGTTCATGTTCATGTTCATGTTCATATTCATGTTCATGTTCATGTTCATGTTCATGTTCCTGTTCATGTTCCTGTTCATGTTCATGTTCATGTTCATGTTCATGTTCATGTTAATATTCATGTTCATGTTCATGTTCATGTTCATGTTCATGTTCATGTTCATGTTCATGTTCATGTTCATGTTCATGTTCATGTTCATGTTCATGTTCATGTTCATGTTCATGTTCATGTTCATGTTCATGTTCATGTTCATGTTCATGTTCATGTTCATGTTCATGTTCATGTTCATGTTCATGTTCATGTTCATGTTCATGTTCATGTTCATGTTCATGTTCATGTTCATGTGCATGTTCATGTTCATGTTCATGTTCATGTTCATGTTCATGTTCATGATCATGTTCATGTTCATGTTCATGTTCATGTTCATGTTCATGTTCATGTTCATGTTCATGTTCATGTTCATGTTCATGTTCATGTTCATGTTCATGTTCATGTTCATGTTCATGTTCATGTTCATGTTCATGTTCATGTTCATGTTCATGTTCATGTTCATGTTCATGTTCATGTTCATGTTCATGTTCATGTTCATGTTCATGTTCATGTTCATGTTCATGTTCATGTTCATGTTCATGTTCATGTTCATGTTCATGTTCATGTTCATGTTCATGTTCATGTTCATGTTCATGTTCATGTTCATGTTCATGTTCATGTTCATGTTCATGTTCATGTTCATGTTCATGTTCATGTTCGTGTTCGTGTTCATGTTCATGTTCATGTTCATGTTCATGTTCATGTTCATGTTCATGTTCATGTTCATGTTCATGTTCATGTTCATGTTCATGTTCATGTTCATGTTCATGTTCATGTTCATGTTCATGTTCGTGTTCGTGTTCATGTTCATGTTCATGTTCATGTTCATGTTCATGTTCATGTATGTTCATGTTCATGTTCATAATCATGTTCGTGTAGTGTAACACATTGAGAATTAAGTTTTTCAAAAATTTGAGCACCAAAAAACCTTGGCACTAAAATACCAACTACCTTATTACTTTAAACTTGGAAACACACAACGCTTTTACTGCAGCATCCATATGGCAAATTTACAGTCAGTTTGTTTGTCCATATTCAAGTCGTTTAAACAAAAACATTTAAACACTGGATTTACAATACAAACTCATTGTCAGCAATAAATGATGCTGTTGTTTTTTTTTTTGCTGCTGCTGCTGCTGCTGTTGCTACGTGATAAGAAGCGAGTTAGGGATGGCGATTCAAACGCTTGTCGGTATTGTTGCTTACGTTAACAAATACACGTGCACATTACCATTAGGATTGCATGACATTAAATGATATTAAATTGATTGCAGCAGAGAGAATTTCTCATTGCTTTGTCCGTAATGATATACCGTTTAACTGTATGCAGTTGAAGAATATGTACACATGCAAATAAGTAGCTGTCAGTGCGGTCCTGAATTTATGAAATCAGTGTTTAAGGATAATGCATTAAGTATTGATATTTCATTTTTATATTTCCTGCAATAGTTCTTAATATTTTAAGCGTGGTTCAAGAAATTTTCGGTAATTTTAATTTTCGTCAATTTATTCGGCTCAACAGTATTCGAATATTTCAATATTTTTCAACTTTTTGAAAGTTTTTCACAATTTTTGGACTATTGCAACATCTCTCGACTTAATCAAATTCGAGTTTTTTAAAATTTTTGTACAACAGCTCCAACAAGTTTATCGAAAATCAGCAGTTTGTTTTGGTTTGTTGTTTTTTTCGATTGTACCTTTTTTCGACCTCTTTTTCAAAAAGCAATCGATGAACCCGGTTATTCAAAATATTTGCATTGTAATGGAGGAAATTTGAATATTTTTCCCTTTTTTAGACCATATTTGTGTGCATATTTCGCCAATTTTTAAGGCTTATTTAAGAGCTTAAAATTAAGTTTTTCGTGCTTGTTTTTGAAAGCCCTAGTATTAAACAAAAATGCATGTACTAACATTCTCTTGTATTTGAAAAATGTTTTGCATCTAGCCAGCGCACATAGGGGTATCTGAGCTGAAACTACTAGTCCGATTTTGGAAATTGTGGTGCCATTTTATTCAGATTATTCAGATAATCAAATCAATTATAGACTCGTTTAAAAAAAAATTTCAAAAGAGGGCGCTGAAGACAAGTCATTGTATCTCCTGTATAACTGAGCCGATTTTGGTTCGATTAATCGCACGTTCGATTAATCGAACACCTAAATTTGACTCATACCTCTGTCATTCAGGTGTCAACAGCTGTTGATTTTTGAGTAACAAAAAATAGTTTGGTCCTTTGGCTATAAAACCTCATCATCAAATTTTTTTTTCTATTATTATTTTTAAGTTTTAATAATTTTTTCAAAAAAGGTCTGTTTACAAGTTATTTTTCAACCACCCCCCTCAAACTACTGGAGGAAGGTGGGGAAAGGGTAATATAATATTTTCGAAAAGCCAAAAGACCAAAGAAAGATGAGGCACTAACTTTTTTTCTGATATCATTTACTTTCATAGTTTAAAAAATTATTGAAAATGGGCAATTTTACTGTTCGATTAATCGAACACCGGCCGAAAATGGGTTAATAAAATCTTACCTGTTTGAAGTGTAAAATGTTTTTGTTTTGCACTTTACCCTGATAAAATGTTGCTTTTTTCATATAAGAATAGAACGAAAAAATTTCAGCCTCGTCACAAATTTAATTTTTTTTTCACAATTGTGACATTTGTTTAAAATCCCAGTTGGGCCAGTCCACAAAAAATCATCAATGACGGGTGCACGACCATATGAAATCTTTGATGACGGATATGTATTTTTGTATGGCAGTCGTTAACGAAATTTCCATACAAGTGTCCCATATTTCATCAACGACTTAAAGAGTTTCCCTTACGTTGTCATTGATGACATTAAGAACGACAAATTTTACATATGTTAGTCAACGAAAACATCAGTGACTGTGTCCAAATATTGAATATTCAATAAAAAATTCTTAATTGAGTTGAATGTTTGCAAATAAATAGAAAACCCAAATGAAAACTTTCAATAACTTTTATTTTTGAAAATTGAATGGCCAAAATTTTCATTCTACTGTTTGAAAAAAAAGGTAAAAATGTTACAGTTTTGCCTATTCAAAAGGCAGAATTTTTTAGAAAGAATATGAAATTTTAACAGCCTTCGAAAGGGGCAGAAAAAGTGTTCTGAGAAAATATATAACAAATCGTACGTCTCACCTGAAGCATTTTTGAGATCATATTAAAATAAAAACCGCATTAAGGCATGGTTTTGCATGAAATGGCATTGAACAATTTAAAAAAAATTTTCAGCTGACTATTTTAGGACCATCTTTCAGAATTTTTAGAAAACCTTATTTGTTTTTTAATAGGTCCAATGTACCTCCTATGTTATAAATCCAAATTTTTTCATTATAAATATCAAAATATGTGTCTTTTTAAGTGCATTTTAAACGCACTGTTTAATATAATTTTAAATACAGCGCAACTCATTTACAGTATTCATTTTTCCCTCCTAAGAATTGCACTACAATATAGAAACGATATTCTTTTGTACCAGACTTGCTCATCTGGAGAAAAATTTCAAAATTTTAGCCCGCGTAAGAAAAGCATTGGCTCCATGTCATACTGAAAAACAAAGTATAGTTTTTGTTTCGTCAATAAATCAAGATTTTTAAAAACAACATCAATAAAACAAGGATTTTTGGTGTGGGGTTTTTTAATTTACGTATATGTTGTACATGTATTGCTGGTTGAAATTTGAGTATCCTGTGTAGTCATGCAGTGTTTGTTGCTGCTTGTGCGCTCGAAATTTATTTCTTTATGGCTTGAGTGCTCGAAAAACCGCGCATAAACTTTTTTTTTGCATTTACCTGTCTTACTTTCTGTATGCCATTTACATTCGCAATTATGAAGTTTTGCATTGGCCCGCGAAATCTGATAATTATCAGTTTTTTCGCCCATGTAGAAGGTCTGCATGCACATATCTGTTTTATACAGAGGAAGACTGCTACCACACTTAAATGCCTGTCTAAATGAGTCATTTCGTATGTCTGCCTGTGTCTTGGCATCGACTTACTGTTGCTCCTGTTTCTACTGTATATACATTTGTTGCAACACATGTTGCGTAGGTGCCGCCTCTGTTGCCAATGCATACCCTGCAATTGTTGCGACACTTGAGCCGGCACAGATGATCTTTAATTTTTATTGCAATGAGAAGTCGAGGAAGCGGATGCAAAAATTAAAAACGAAGAAAAAAAAATAAAAAATTAAAATGAAATAAGTGGGAAGAAATACAAGAAAAGGAATGAACAATAAAATTCAGTAGCTCAATTATGGTATCAGTTAATGGTAGCAATTTGGCTCACGTTAGCAATAATTGTGTGTTGTGTTAATAAGGCGTAATAATGAAGGAGAAAATTCATATACTAGCATATGTTTGTAGATATGTAAGTATGCAAATATATGTGATGACATAGTTCCTTTTTTGAGCTTAAGATTTAGACTTAGTAAATGTGTTGAAATCGTTTATAAAATGATTAAATAGTTGGATTTAAATTAATGTCAAAGAAGTTTCTATTCGACTTGAGAAAGTAGTACTTGGAGGTCTACGCATGATACAGCCGTACTAAGTCGTATGCCTTCATAGCTTTTTTTTTATTTAATAAAAAATAAACATTGTCAAAGTAATAGGTAGAATTAAAGGAATCGGGTATAACTAACGTGTTCATGTCTTTTTACAAAAAACATGAAAAATTTACGAAAAACCTACATTTGAAAAGTTCTCATTGTTGAAAAAAAAATCAAGTTTTTCGAATAGAAAACGAAATGTAGAGCACCTAAGGCTGTTTAAAGTTGTTTCAGCTCTTAACATTTTGGTGACCATAAAACGGTTTTTGCTTACAAAAGCTCAGGAAAACCAAGTCAAAAGTATTATGAATAGAAAAACCAGATATCCAAAGTAAGCAAAATAGGCCAAAAATTAGAATAATTCAATGAGAAGACCCTTTTGTTATAATCAAAATTGAAAAGAATGCCAAAACAAATAAGTATAATAAACAATTAGTTCGAACAATAGTGGCTGTTGAGACAATCCGGAGAGTCTATATGTAGTATCTACATGTCAAGTTGGTAATAATATATGCACAATACTATTATTCCAATCAAAACAATGTATGGATTCACATATCGCCGGTGCTTACGAAGACTATCTCTTCTTTAAATGCGGACAAGAAAATCCTTTTTTACAAACTGCGGCGAAAAAGATCTTTTTTGTGCGAATGCGGACAAGAAAATCACTTTTTACAAAATGCGAAAATCTCTTTTTTAAAAATGCAGCGTAAAAAATCACTCTTTCGATTAGTAATGCAAATTTTTTCGAAAAAAGGAATAGGAAAAATTTCTCTGAAAAAATTATTTTTTCAAAATAATTTCATAATAATTATTTAGAAATTGAGTGATTTGGTCAAATGATGCTGCGCGGCAGAGCACTACGACACTTCAGGAAATTTAGCCCATAAGGGACTAGATGAGTTTATTCTCATCGCGCTTCATTCTTGCGATTTTAAGTGAAATGTTTATTTTCGTAACTCGTCGAAAAAGTAATCACTAAATAAAGTGATTTTCTTCGCCGCACATTACAAAAAAAAGATTTTTTTCGCCGCAATTTCAATAAAAAAGATTTTCTTCGCTGCAACTTTCTGTTGGAAGATTTGCTTTAAAAGCATCGGCGATATGAAGAAAAATCCGTGTCATAGTTTTAACTCCACTCGAGTAGTAAAAAAATTTAAGTTATTAACACTAAATTTCAAACATACATTACCCTACCTTATATAACGATTTTAACTTTACAATTCTAGTAAAAATATTTATGTTTGGCCAGACATTTGCTTAATATACAAATTTGCTATCACACGGATGGACCCCGGTTCGAATCCTATTGCGGTCAGTCCGTATCTTTCGTTTTTTTTTTTTTCTTGTTTTTTGTTTGAACCTTACAGTAAGGTAAATATCACAAAAATTTGTAACCATCTTGACTTCATAATTCTTGTAAAAATATTTATGTTTGGAGAGATTTTATATACAAATTGTATTCTACTTTATCTTAAAGGTCAGTGTTGTAGAGGTCTAACAAGTTTGTAATTGTATATTAAAATAATATTTTTCTTTTTATCACACGAACGGTCCCCGGTTCGAATCCTAAAGCAGTCAATTCGTCTTTTTTGTTGTTTGTTTTTTTTTTTTTTTTTTGGTAAAATTAGAAAACACGAAATAAAAACCCTATTTCTGTACGTAAACAGAAACATTTATTCATGTGTCATAACATACATGTCGATAGACAGGTGCACTCGATTTGGCTACGAAATAAAGGTGTCGTATACCCGGATCATGATGTGTCCCATACCCGGAATATAACACTATTTCAGCAATGCCAAAAAAGAATGTTTAAGCCATTTTTATTTGCACAAACCCATATAGTATCATAAAGTAGTCATAAAAGACTATATGCTAACGCATGGCACTTTCCGTTTTCAATTGGTTAAAGCAAAAATATAGCACTTTAAAACAGATCAAAAGAAACTATTCACAGTCGAATTAAGACACGAGTAGTAAAACTATAACAAGCAATAGAACTTTGTTGGCTTAAAACTTGGTCATATCAAGGCGATAATTCGACAGTAGTCAGAATGGTAATATTAATTTTGGATGACAGAAGAAATCCCCGTACCCGGAGGTGGCCCACAAACATTGACTCTCCCCTGCACATCAGAGAAATTCTTAAGGCAACCAAGACAACAAAAAAAAAATTTTGATAATAAAGAAAATTGTAAAAATGGATGGATGCAGTCACGATATTAATAATGCTTAAACTATGAAAACAATCAGCACCACCCAGATAATAATGACAAATAAGATCGAAATAAGTTACATAGCAAAAATATAATGATAATAACGACAATCCGAGTGATTAAGGGAATAATACTATTTAAGGCTGGGAATAGTATAGAGTCAGTAGAGACGCTTCAAATAATCAACGTTATCTATTGTAGATAATCAAGGTTGTCAGAAAGATCATGAACAGTAATATCACTAACAATTATATAATCAAATCAATCAGAACGATCAAAAATAATTCAGAAAATAAGAAACACAATAGATACAATCGACTCAAATAAGGCAATTAGATTAATCAAAACTTCCAAGACTATCAAGGTAACAAAAGCATTCATAGTCAACTAGAAATTGATTAAGGCAGTTGAGGAAATAGGCATAAAACAATAATGGCAGTGACAATCAAATATGAGAGTTAAAACAATCTTATAAATTAAGACAATCAAGACAGTCAGGACAATCAAGGCAATAGCGCTTATTCATAGAATTGTTTTAATCATTTCTTTCGAACAGCTTACCTCAATGTAAATATTTACAGAACGTAATCGTACGGAAGTAAATATGTTTTTGCAATTTAATTAAAACAGGAAATCAAACAGCTTAACTTACTTAACGGCTCAATGAATATCCATGGAAACCACATAAAATTTTTTATGAAGACCAACTGCTAAATTTTTTTTTTGTTTTTTTTTTTGCAAATTTTGAAAACATTTCCTTTGCTTAAATTTAAAGAAATTTTCGACTTTCTTTGAGCTAGTTTGAGCTGATTCTAATTGGGTCTCATAAGATTGTGTTTCGATTTTTTTTATTTTATGTTCTATAGAAGGGTAACTCAAGTTTGCGCTTCTTTTACACATGAGACAATTTAAGTTTTTTCACTTCAGTTCTTTGCTTCTCCTCTTATCTGATTATACGAGTCAATAAACTTGGCTAAAAGCATATAAGAAATATAAATGGACAGAGATAAAGGCAGCATATAAATACATGTTAATAAAGTGACCGGAACTTTGTTTGAAGTGGTTGTCATGGGAAGTTTGAGCTCGTTATTTTTTTTTTAATGCAAAAAGTAAAGAAACCCTTTTAAGGGTTGCAATAATTTTTTTAATGATTTTTAATAAAATTTTCTTTATATGCTTATTTGAGGCTGTAATGAAGCGTAACGTATGATTAAATATAAAAACAAAAATAAAAAAAATAAAATACTTGTAAGAAAAAATAAAATTTTGGTCATTCCATTATTGATAGTGATGAGCAAAATAAGACTTGGGCTTCATTCTTGGCCTTAGGCTTGGTAGTTTTGCCAGATTAAGACCAAGACCAAGACCAAGACCAAGACCAAGACCAAGACCAAGACCAAGACCAAGACCAAGACCAAGACCAAGACCAAGACCAAGACCAAGACCAAGACCAAGACCAAGACCAAGACCAAGACCAAGACCAAGACCAAGACCAAGACCAAGACCAAGACCAAGACCAAGACCAAGACCAAGACCAAGACCAAGACCAAGACCAAGACCAAGACCAAGACCAAGACCAAGACCAAGACCAAGACCAAGACCAAGACCAAGACCAAGACCAAGACCAAGACCAAGACCAAGACCAAGACCAAGACCAAGACCAAGACCAAGACCAAGACCAAGACCAAGACCAAGACCAAGACCAAGACCAAGACCAAGACCAAGACCAAGACCAAGACCAAGACCAAGACCAAGACCAAGACCAAGACCAAGACCAAGACCAAGACCAAGACCAAGACCAAGACCAAGACCAAGACCAAGACCAAGACCAAGACCAAGACCAAGACCAAGACCAAGACCAAGACCAAGACCAAGACCAAGACCAAGACCAAGACCAAGACCAAGACCAAGACCAAGACCAAGACCAAGACCAAGACCAAGACCAAGACCAAGACCAAGACCAAGACCAAGACCAAGACCAAGACCAAGACCAAGACCAAGACCAAGACCAAGACCAAGACCAAGACCAAGACCAAGACCAAGACCAAGACCAAGACCAAGACCAAGACCAGGACCAAGACTAAGACCAAGACCAAGACCAAGACCAAGACCAAGACCAAGACCAAGACCAAGACCAAGACCAAGACCAAGACCAAGACCAAGACCAAGACCAAGACCAAGACCAAGACCAAGACCAAGACCAAGACCAAGACCAAGACCAAGACCAAGACCAAGACCAAGACCAAGACCAAGACCAAGACCAAGACCAAGACCAAGACCAAGACCAAGACCAAGACCAAGACCAAGACCAAGACCAAGACCAAGACCAAGACCAAGACCAAGACCAAGACCAAGACCAAGACCAAGACCAAGACCAAGACCAAGACCAAGACCAAGACCAAGACCAAGACCAGGACCAAGACCAAGACCAAGACCAAGACCAAGACCAAGACCAAGACCAAGACCAAGACCAAGACCAAGACCAAGACCAAGATCACGACAATAACATGTTACCATCTTAAACTTAAATATTTTGAAGATATTTTGATAAGAGCAAGCTTCATTTAGAAACTATTTTAGTTAAAGTAAAAAGTCCTATTACACGGATGGAGTTAATGGGAAATACTTAAAAGCTGGAATGGCTTTATTGACCCCAGCTACAAGCATACGTGACGTAATAAGACCGACCATCTTTTGCAAGAAGTCAAAATATAGATTTGATCCTATTAAATAAAATGCTAAACTATTGATGTTAAAATCAAAGCCAAATGCTGTTAGTATTGAATCAATACTATTGATATTTCGTACAAAAATACTGTTTTTTCGATGAGAAATTTTCATGTGATTTATAATGTAGCGATTTTGAAAAATAGGATTCGAAGAAGGACTGAGATTAATAAATCGCAGTTTGATGCAAGAAATTTGCACACGAGAAAACTTTGCCGCAAATGCATATACTCCTACACTTTTATACCCTACACCCAGGGTATAAGTATTCACTTTCTTCTTCCATTTGTAACGCGGAGGCAGGGCAGGTATGTAAAAATGTATATATTCTTGATCAGCGTCACCTCCTGAGATGATATTGCCATAACCGTCTATCTGTCTGGATGTCTGTCTGTCCGTTGAAATCATTTTAATATTTTTGGGGCGCAAGATAAATCAATAAAATTAAACGTTCTTTTTTTGTCGTCAAAGATAATTTCTCTTATTGAAAATGAGCTAAATTTAACAACGCGCAAGCCTAAAATTGACAAACAAAATATATTCAAAATGCAACTCTATGAGTATTTTTCACGACAATGCAACGAAAATACACATAAATAATAAAGGACACATAAATAATAAAGGTAAGCGCAAGCTCCGAGCAAATACTAAGCGAACTTGGATAAGAGGCTGTGGCACCTACCTCATAAGAAAAGGCTTTGAAATACTATACTGAAAACATTTTTTGGGATAATCCAACTAAATTTCACTCAGGCAGTATTAATTCTGAGCAAAAACTAGGCAAACTTCCAACAAGAGGGCGTGGCACCTTCTAAATAACCCAAAGCTCACAAAGCTATACTGAAAACGTTTTTTGAAACACATTTTCTCAGACTCTAAGAATAGTAAGTGCAAGATCTGAGCAAAAGATGTGTGAATTCGGACAAAAAGTCGTGGCACCTCTCTCGTAATAGGGTATTGAATGTTTTACTAGGCCAAAAGTAACACTCTTACTAGTTTTTATTCAAATTATTCATTAAAAGGCCCCGGTTCAAACTACGTTTTGAAATATTACGGATTTTAGCTATGGATATATTGATTCTTTTAAGCAACCGCGCGCTGTAATTATTTTTACACACTTTTGTTTATCTCCGATGACGTTACTTTGCGGCCTCTTTCAAAGCTTTACACATCAATTCGCTACAGCAGAACACTTTTGTTTTTTGCATATAGGTATTCCTTTTGTAATTCCGCCAAAAGTTAATTGATTTTTTGTATAAAAAGGCTTTAAGAGAAAAACCAAATCATCAGTTCTCAGGAATAAAGTTTTGATTTCAAATACCTATTACTAAATATTTCAACATGAAGTTCATCGTTTTGTTGGCATTAGTCGTTGCGGCTGTGGCATTACTTACTACTACAGTAGAGGCAACACCATTAGGTCTTACTAGTAAGACAGATTTCATGGAGGACCATACAGAAGGAAAATGAAGAGCGTCCATATTTTAGGTTTCCAGATCCTGTATATAATTAAATTGTAATTCATTAATAATTTAAATTATAAACAACAAAAACAGCAAAAAAAAAAAAATATTTAACATGTATAATTGGGCGAAAAACGAAATCATTTTGCAATAAAGCATGCAGCATATTAAGTAGTGTCTCTTTTTTTCTGTAACCATGTGACCTAATAATATACAAATATTGGATTTTAATGTATCCTACACCTAGGGTAAAATGTAATTTTGCGTGCTAGGTAGAGATAGAAAACTATATACAGGGTGGTTGGCGCTTAGTAGAACACCGAAAAATGTAAGATTCCTGAAACAGTTCTGAAAAACTTTTTCAGTTCCATTTTTGAAATTCGCACAACTGACGGAGATATACCCATTGGAAGATCGGGATATAGCTTTATGAAAACCGGTATAAGTCCGGAACCCCTTGATGGGTTTTAATAATATTGGTGTCATGTGAAAGATATTTTAACTGGCGTACAAAGGTTTAAAATCCGAGTCATGATTTTGCAGTTATACTAATTATAGTTGATTAGAAAAATTATAACTAGTAAAGGTGTAACATTTGGCCAGGCCAAACATTAATTACCCTACACTACAGTATTTCAAAAATATTGCTTATATGGAAGGTGCCACGCCCTCTTGTCCGAGTTCACCCAGTTTTTGCTCAGAGCGTGCATTTGTAGCTTTTAGTATTTGAGTGAATTTAATTCAATGAAATTTAGTGCTTTACCTCCGTTGTTAAAGTTAGCTCGGGGGATTGAAAATGACCGAAATTGGTCAAAAGACACGCCTACCACCCATACAAAAAATATATTCAAAATGCAATAATAAAGAGCACTATTTGCAATAACAAAAGCAAAATGCACATAAATTCTAGGAATAGTAAGTACAAGCTCTGAGCAAAAACTATGCGAATTCGGGCTAGAGGGCCATGTCCTCCCATACAAACAAAAGTTTCAAAATGTTTTTTGAGATATCCCAACCAAATTGCACTCAAAAACTCAGATAAATAAGTGCAAGCTCCGAAAAAAACTAGGCGAACTCGGATAAGAGGGCGTGGCACCTCCCATATAAGCAAAGGTTTCATAATAACACTTAGCCGAATTTCACTCAAACACTCAGAACAGTAAATGCAAGCTATACGAAAAATCTAGATAAGCTTGGAGAAGAAAGCGTGGCACTTCCCATATAAGCAATTTGATCTTGTACTCTCCTAGGAGTTATGGAAAAATAAAACAATTTATTTTAATAAAAACTTGTAAGTAAAAGAATACTTAAAATGCAGCGTAGGGTATTCAATTTTTGACCAGGCCAAAGATACCACCCTTTCTAGTTTTTTGATATGATCATGATCAAAAGACCCATAAGGACAGGATTAAGATATTTAAGAAAATAATTACTTGCGTGATTTCATGATGACAAGTTTTATCCAAAATGAGTATTAAAAGATTTACAGTTGGGTGGTAAACAATATAATGTTGAGCTTTTATGTTTTTTTTTTTTATATGTCAAGACTAAAATTCTCATTCCGAGAATTCTTGAGATCATAACTAAATACAAACCGCAACAACCCGAGATTTTGCATAAATCGATGCGTCGAGTTTCATAAGTTTCAAAAAAATTTAAAAAAATATCAACTTACTTTTTTGACAACCTTTTTCAGTTTTTGAGCGTAATCGTGGAATTTTGAAAATTTTTTTTTTTTTGCATCAGTCTAATGTATGTGGGTAAATCTCCGAAAATTATACTACAACATTCCTTTTTTTCCCCACCTGCTTTTTATTTTCTTATTACTTGAAGGTATACCATGACTTTAACTTCTGGGACATTTTGAAAAATCCAACATAAACTTTTAAGGTTGCCACATGGTTGTTTTCGAAAATTTATTTTAATTATAACTTTTTTTTTACGTTCGCCATTATAATTAGACACTAAACAATAATAGTTAAAATCGTTAAAAATTGATCGACGATTAAATCGTTTAAAGCTCATCGAACCGAAATTTGGTTTAAACTAATAAAAACTAGTAAGGGTGGTATCTTTGGCCTGGCCAAAAACTAAATACCCTAAACTGCATTCCAAGTATATTATTAGGATATTATAAGAACAAATTGCTTATTGGGGAAGTGCCACGCCCTCTCCTCCGAGCTTACCTTAATTTTGCGTAGAGCTTGCATTTACTATTCTGAGTGTTTGAGTAAAATTCGTTAAGGTTTTCTTAAAAAAATCTTTCAGTTAGCATTTTGAAACTTTCGCTTATATGGGAGATGCCACGCCCTCTAATCCTACTTCGCCTACTTTACGCTCAGAGTTTACAATTAATGTTCTTCGTGTTTGAGTGAATTTTGTTTGGATTATCTCAAAAAACACTTTCATTATATAATTTTGAAATTTTTGCTAATATGGGAGGTGCCACGCCCTCTTGTTCGAGTTTACCTAGATCTTGCGTATAGCTTGCATTTATAGATCCGAGCGTTTGAGTCTCATTTAATTGGGTTATTTCAAAAAACGCTTTCCGTATAATATTTTGAAACTTTTGTTTATATGGGAGGTGCCACGCCCTCTAGTTCGAATTCGCCTAGTTGCTGCTCAAAACTAATACTTACTTTTTTTAGTATTTATGTGTATTTTGCTTCTGTTATTGCAAATAATGCTTTTATTATTGCATTTTGAATATATTTTTTGTATGGGCGGTAGGCGTGTCCGTTGACCGATTTTGCTCATTTTCAATCCCCCGAGCTAACTTTTACGACGGAGGCTGTGCACCAAATCTCATTGAATTATCTTGCTCAGTTTTCCCATAAAATGTATTTCCACACACACCCAGCCACCCAGCCAGCCAGCCTGCCAGCCAGCCAGCCAGACAGACGGACATGGCTATATCAACTCAGGTGGTGACGGTGATCAAGAATATATATACTTTTCCATACCTGCCCCGCCTCCTTCTCTGCGTTACAAACGGAAGGACAAAGTGAATATACCCTGGGTGTAGGGTATAAAAATGGTTGGCAACCCAGAAAACTTATGATGAATTTTTTAAAAGTTTATTTAAGTGTTTTAGAACTAAATTCTAATTTAGATTTTTTAAATAAATAGTATAAGCAAAACCGGTTGAGGGTTCCTAAACGGAGAATGATGAAATGTTGCAAAAAACTACGGAGAATGACGAAATGTTGCAAAAACAGTAATGAAAAAAGCAATATTTTTTTTAAATTCAAAATGGTGGTCTCTCTAATTGTTTATTGACTTAATCAGCTAAATTTAAAATAATATTTGAAGTAATATAAAAAATGATGCACACTTTTTATACTTAAAAAAAAACACTCACTATCGAAAAACAAAACTGACAAAGCAGAAAATTTACTGAATTTTCTCCTCTTTCACTTCACTTTTAGGTCAGTATTTAAAAAATTTACGGTGGGAATAAGAAAAACTGAGCGGAGATAGTCTAAAATGAGGGACCAACTTCTATGTATGTCAATTCATATAAAAAAATTTTTCGAAGAGTTAACACAGAAAAACTGTAACCGAAATATGAATATACACAAACAATGTTGTATAAGTTTTTTTAGAAAATAAGTGTACTAAGAAACGGTCATGAACAAGACGGAGAATTTTTTAACACCTTACGTTATAATTTCATAGTAATACATATATAAACAATTATTTTTTTGGCACGGTTTTCGTTTAGAAGCTTTCGTTAAGTATCTGTATTAAATTTGTAAAATATCAAATTTTAAATTTATACAAAGTTTTGAGCCCCGGGACATTGAATGGTACATTTTTTGGAGAATCTCCCATGTACCTATTGGTTAGAGTGGTCAAAAAATTTAAAATTTTGTGAAATTATGCTCTTATGGCACCAAAATTTTCTCTTTGATATAAAAAAGCACTACGTAAAATTTGGTCCATTTCAGCGAACCAGTTTAAAAACCGAAAAGTGGTCTTTCATGTAAAAAGTTGTGTTCTCTTGAAATTCAAACAGTTAAACACTTTATATGGATATTGAGCCACTTAATCCAAATCTGCAATTTATTTTTCTGTAAGTCCTGTAATTTTGAAGATATTGTCTATTCAATATGGAAAATTAAAATACGAAATGGCCAACGAACAACGGCCAATATCTCCAAAATGACTAAACTTATTTACTTAATTAGTAACTTCTTCGAAAGGAAGCGAATATACATATCTCATAAGCTTTTGGAACAATATCGATGATGAAAATATATAAAAAATAAACAAACTTAATTTTGCACAACTAAATGTTAATTGTTTGAATAAAGTCAGTTTGTATGTGTAACTAATATACAGCAAAAGCATTACCTGCCAGTTCTTTCAGTAATATACATAAGAACTTTTCTAACTAAAATTACTTACTTTTCAATGAAGCACAAAAGTTGGTAAAAAGTTTTAAAATTTTTATTTAAAAGTTAAAACTTTATCTAAAACTTTTTCTCTAATTTTCGATTAATTAAAGCAACGACCATAATGATGCTCAAAACTCAAATGACAAATTTGAAACTTACGAAAATTGTACTTTGCAAATCAAACAAGAGCAGGTAACTACCACAAATGAATGTGAATGAATCTCGGCAACAAATCAAGCAAAAATGACACAATAACACAAACAATCAACAACATTATGTTGTTGCTCTTGTTGTTGCTGCTGAAATGTTGTTGATACGAGTAAAATGCTGCAGATGTTGTGCTTTGACAAAATTATTCAATTAATGACAAACAATTAAAGTTAATTAAATCAAATATGTATGTGTGTGTGTGTGTGTTTCGTTTCAAGTTAAAATGGACATATTAGAAATCCTTAGAGAGTAGAATATCCTTTTGCAAACGTTGAGAGTGAAGAGTTCAAGTTTGAATTATTTAAGCAGCAGAAGCAACAGCAATGAATGAATCGAGATTATATTAAATCAAATCAAATCAAATGAAATGCAAAGGTAGCTAATGACAGTAACAATAATAGACATAACAACAACAATTACAACAACTACAACAACAACAGCAACTGCAAATGAGCACAAATATTTGGCATCCCTGAAGACATTGGGGGTGGATCTTTGAAGTGGATACATGGTTTTGGGTAAACCAAAATAAATTTACCAAATTTGATTATTTTGAATGCACAGAGTTACACAAAGGTGTTTGCTTAAATGATTAATTGTTAGTAGCCACACATGGAAATACACTGCAAAAAAACCAAAAAAGAAACATTAAGAAAAATAGAATAAGAAAAATGTTGAAAGAGTAAAAAACTGGACACGAAGTACATATAGATAAAGCTGCAAAGTAAGGAAGGAAATCTATACATTAATACACAAGATAACAATTTGTCCTACCTCTTTCACAATATTAGAAATGGAGCAAAATTTTGAATTATACACCATTAGAAAGGTATTTGTGTGTAAATGTGCACAAAGTTAAAATTATTTTAATATTTCGCCATTAAGCCAGGTAAAATTATATGCCAATTTTTTAATATAAACAACGATTTAGTGTTTTATGCTTTCTTTATGATACAATATTAATTTATGGAAATATAAATGGTTAAAACATCCTTTTTTTGGCATTTCTGAAAAAGTGTCGTGATTCCGGTATGGGATCCATCATGATCAGAGCATAGGACACACCCTTTTTATACCCAAATCGAGCGCAACTATCAAATATCGACATGTATGTAATGATACACGAATGAAAATTTATCTTTATGTATTCGGGAATGGGACACTTTTTTTTCGAATCAACATCTAGTGCAACTGTCAAATATCGACATAAGTGTTACGAAAAATGTATAAAAATTTTACGTTTACGCACAGTCATTGGGTTTTTATTTCATATTTTCTAAGTTTCAATGCATTTTTCTAGGTGTCCCTTAACCGTATACCAATTTATGAAGAGCAAAAAAACATGTCTTTTAAAAATTTAACATAGCTTTTGCATGTGACGAAATAATTAATCGTCTTTTGCGTAAATTTTGCATATGCCTCTTACCAGTAACGATATATAGAACATGGTTATGGTGCAAAAACAAAACCTATTCCATACCCGGTGACTCTCCCCTTTTATATATAGCTTAGCTTACCGAAATTTTGAGCATTTTGCTTATAAGTTGTTTGAAAATATTTACCTGCAAAGATAATAAAAATAGAACAAAATTAGTTCGGTATTTTTAGCAAAAAGTTTACATTCATATCTATTTATTAATACGCAAGACAAAAATTTGTCCCACATGTTTTACTATGTTAGAAATGGAGGACGACTTTGATTTATACACCATTAGGAAGGTATTTGTGTGTAAATGTGCACAAAGTTAAAATCATTTTAAAATGCAAATTTTTCAATACAATTTCTCAACGACAAAATAAGCGGTCACACAGAGATGAAAAGAGGATATAGAACAAAAAGAAAGGCAAAAGGCTGACTGACACTGACTTCATGTTTTTTGTTTTCTTTTCATTTCACATTTTTCATTGCACCAGGGATGATAAATGAGCTTTGCTATTTTGTACAAAATTGCAAAAAAAGAACTAAAACTGTCCAAAAAGTACCAACATTTTTTAATACATTTGTGGTCAAATTTTGACCATTGGCTAATTCTAGTATATCTAGAATATCTCCATATTGAAGATATATTGCAATTAACCAAAAATAAAACAAGAGTCAAAGAATATTGCTAAAGGCAAGAACTGTTGAAAATTCGAAATACATATAAGTATGTCAATAAATAAATAAATATCTATTTAGTCAATAAATAGTAGAAAAACCGAAGAATATTGCAAAGATCAAAAATCTTTTAAACTTCAATCTTAACTAAGTCGAGAAATTTTGAAATATTCGAAAAATACTGAAGTCGAAACAAATATCTTGAATTTTAAAAAAATGTATTAAAAGTCGAAAAATTTCGGCAAAATAATAATTCTGGAGCGATTGCTTTTAAAGTTAGAATTTTTAAGAAACTTTTGCACTATTTTGTAAAAGTTTCCAAATTGGTTCCATGAAAATTTTGCTTTTCCAGAGTTGTTTTTCTTTGGAAATGTCTTCGTTAAAATTTTGCCCACTTTTAATCAAAACCCATGTTACAGTCTTATTTACTCTGTGTAAATTACAGATACACCAAGCATCCAAAAGCAGCAACAGCAGCAGTAGCAAAAAAGGATAATGAGCCCACATCAAGCATGCGTTGTTGATGTTGTCCACAAAGGATGTTTAAAAAAAATTCAAGCAAAAGTAAAATGCGTTACTCTTTCAGTAGTAGGTAAGTAGGCGGCATTAGTAGTTAAGTAGAAGGTAACGCAATTTTATCTAATGAGTATTCATTAGAACAACTGGACCTGTATCGTATAATTGAGAAACAGAAGAATGACAGCAAACATGTGCTACTTGCTATTCCACAATTCATATTAGTGCTGGGTCAGCTGTTAATTGGAAGAAGTGGGATAAGGGGCTAGTTTTGCAACAAAGTAAAGCAAATCTGTATGCACAGAGGGACAGAAAATTTAAAGATTTAACAAACATTTTTCAAAAGGTTTAAGTGTAACGTGAACGTCTTTTAGAGAGATGAACATGTATGGAATTCGGAGAGATTCGGACAACCCGGTTTCTTAAATGCTTGAAATTGTGTGAATGGAGAAAACTACACTAGAAAAATTTTTAGAAGATATCACCTCTGAAAACTGCAATCAATACGTAATGTGCCATTATGATGGGATAAATCTTTGAAGGATGTGGTGCCGTCCACAAAAATATAACACGTTGTCATAAGAGAATTAAAATGTTTCTGTAAATAGTTTTAGGGGGCCTTCTAGCTATTAGGCACCTTGAATCCATCCTTCTGAACTACCAAATTTTGACAAGAGATGTTGAAACTTTGCACCACTGTACCACGTATAATCAAAAAAGCCAAAAGAATAAAATATACATATGTATGTATACCACTTTACTTTCACTTAAATAAGATGTATGTTTGTCTGCGCCGTAAAAGTGTATGTTTGTAGGTAGATAACCCATCATCGTTGTATGTTTTATATGGTAATGAATTTAATTAATTAGACACCTGTGCTGTGGCCTTTAATGAACGATAAGCAAAAACTTAACTCGAAAAAAATAGGTCAGTCTAATGATAGAGGTGTCAGAGTTAAGTGATTCCTTGCAAGACAATAACTTTATTTTCCATTCTGAGTTGTTTGGGGAAACATTTTAAATGAAGATTGATTGAAAATATATAAATACAAAAATCTGAGGTATGCATTTTTAAAAGATGTTTGTAGTTGAGTTGACAAAATACACTTGGCTAAGCAAATGATTACAATTATTTAACTTCAAAATCTTGGAAAGTCAAAAGATTTTGAAATCTTTAAAATGTTAAAAAATCAAGTGCACATACATAAGTATCGAAAGAGTTTTTATGTTAGCAAAGCAAAATTGTCGAAAAAAACGAACATATTTAAATATTATGTGATACGTAATACAAAAATTTGTCCTACCTTTTTAACTATATTAGAAATGGTGGAGGACTTTGAATTATACACCATTAGAAAGGGATTTGTGGGTAAATGTGCACAAAGTTAAAATTATTTCAATATTTTGCCTTTAAGCCAGAAAAAATTAAATGCAAATTTCTCAATATTAACAACGACAAAACATGCAGTCACACAGAGCTGAAAAGAGGATATAGCACAAAGAGAAACACAAAAAGCTGAATGACTTCATGTTTTTTTATGCAATTTTAAAAAATTTTAAAAAATTCAAACCGCCTTAACCGACTTCGCTATTTAAATAAAAACAAATCAAAAAGTATTATTTTTATAATTTATTGTAGAGTCTTTAAATTCGTTTGACTGATGATGACCTAAAAGTCGAAATGCATCTACAATAAATTATAAAAATAAAACTTTTTGATTTGTTTTTATTTAAATAGCGAAGTCGGTTAAGGCGGTTTGAATTTTTTAAAATCTTTTAAAATTGCATAAATTAAATTAGACTTCGCGGTATTGTCCGTTTTATTATTAGTATACGGCTAATAATAAATATAATTCATGTTTTTTGTTTTCTTTTCAGTTCACATTTGTCATTGTAGCAGGGATGATAAATGAGCTTTTCTATTTTGTACAAAATAGCAAAAAAAAAGTACTAAATCTGTCCAAAGAGTACCAAAATTATTAATACATTTGTGATAAAATTTTGACCATTGGACGATTCTAATTAATTTAGATCACTAGAAAATGTTGGGGGGATTAAAGATCACGGCACTTGGAATTCGAACAAATTTTTGGAATTTCATAAAAATTTAAGTTCAACAAAACTGAGAAATACTAGAAAATAGGACAATTGATGAGATTATAAAATCCAAACTAGTAAGGGTGTAAAATTTGGCTTGGCCAAACATTAAATACCCTACACTGCAGTAGTTTTAAAATTTTGTTCATATGGGAGGTGCTACGCCCTCTTGTTCGAGTTCACCCAGTTTTTGTTCAGAGCTTGCATTTATAGTTTTTAGTGTCTGAGTGAAAAACGTTTTCAGTATAGCGTTTTGAAGCTTTTGCTTATATAGGAGGTGCCACACCCTCTTGTCCGAGTTCCTCCAGTTTTGGCGTAGAGCGTGCATTTATAGTCTTTAGTATTTGAGTGAAGTTTGGTTGGATTATCTCAAAAAACTCTTTCAGTATAGCATTTTGAAACTTTTGCTCATATGGGAGATGCCACGCCCCCTTGTCCGATTTCACCCAATTTTTGTTTAGAGCTTTTATTTATGATTCTTAGTGTCTGAATCAAATTTGGTTCCAATATCTCATAAAACGATTTCAGTATAGCGGTTTGAAGCTTTTGCTTATATGAGAGGTGCCACGCCCTCTTGTTCGAATTTGCTCAGTTTTTTTCAGATTTTTCGCTTACAATTCTTAGTATTTGTGCATATTTTGGGCGCATTGTCGTGAAAAATACCCCTAAAATTGCATTTTGAATATATTTTTTGTATGGGCGGTAGGCGAGCTATCTTTGACGACGGAGGCAGTGTACCAAATTTCATTGAAATATCTTGCTCAGTTTTCCCAAAAAGTGTATTTCAACACACAGCCAGCCAGCCACCCAGCCAGCCAGACAGACGGACATGGCTATATCGACTCAGGAGGTGACGCACAGTGGTCCCAAAGTGTGTTTTTTATATCAAAATTTTTTGCCCGCTTGGGGACGCACTGTAGAAAGATTTCAATGATGAGGGTTTATAGGTAAGTAAACAAGGGCTCAAAGTCGAAAAATCGAAAACCGAAAATTTTCAGAACTCTACCATTCGAAAACCAATCATCCGATTTTTATGATTTTTTTTTATTGGGTAGATATCTTGCCCGTTGAGGTTTTAAGAAACTTAATTTTTCAAAATTCCTTCGGCTTCGTCCGATATATTAAAAACCTTAATAACTCAAGAATTGTTGTTCCGATTTCAATGAGTTTTTTTTTCTGGATAGGTATGTTGCTTAGTAAATTCCTGTTATAAAATTTTTTCAAAAGTCTTTTGGCTACGTCCGGGATATTAAAAATCCTAATAACTCGGGAAACACTGAACTGATTCCGGTGATTTTTTAGTTAATGGTTAAATACGTTGCCCGGTAAGGTATTATAAAATTCATTTTTTCAAAATTCCTTCGGCTTCGTCCGGGATATTTAAAACCTTAATAACTCGAGAAACATTGAACCGATTTGGGTAAATTTCTTTTTGGTGGATACATACGTTTTCTAGTAAAGTTTTATAATGTATCCTTTTCAAAAATACTTTCTGCAACGTCTGGGATGTCAAAAAACTAAAAAAGTTTTTATTAATTTTTTTTTTAGTATGCAAATATCGTATTCTATTGAATTCTTTCCTTTATTCAAACCGCCGTCACTACGAAACGTGCCGAAAATTAAGTAATGAGGTGTAATTTATTTTATTTTTTAATATCGCTGAAGTCACCGAAGGAATTTCGGAAAAAAGCATATGGCATGACCTTACTAGGAAATATATCTACCTATCAAAAAACAAAAATCATTCAAATCGGAATAATTGTTCCCGATTTATTAAAACTTTTCAATATACCGGACGAAGCCGAAAGAATTTTGAAAAAAAGAATCTTGCGAAACTTTGCCGGACAACGTATCTACACATTAAAAGAAAATCACCTAAATCGGTTTAATGTTTTTCGAGTTATTAAGATTTACAATATCCCGGACGAAGCCGAAGGAATTTTGAAAAAATAAATTTTACAATACCTTACCGGGCAACGTATTTAACCATTAACAAAAAAATCACTCGAATCAGTTCAGTGTTTCCCGAGTTATTAGGATTTTTAATATCCCGGACGTAGCCGAAAGACTTTTGAAAAAATTTTATAACAAGACTTTACTAGGCAACATACCTATCCACAAAAAAAAACTCACTCAAATCGGAATAATAATTCTCGAGTTATAGAGGTTTTTAATATACCGGACGAAGCCGAAGGAATTTTGAAAAATTAAGTTTTTAAAAACCTCAACGGGCAAGATATCTAGCCATTAAAAAAAAAAATCATAAAAATCGGATTATTGGTTCTCGAATGGTAGAATTCTGAAAATTTTCGGTTTTCGATTTTTCGACTTTGAGCCCACTGAAAAGGGGTCGAAACGATTTTGTTTCCAAAAACCGGTGGTTTATTTTTTTCCTTGTTTAATAACCTATAAGTCCTCATCACTGAAATCTTTCTTCATTTCGTCCCCAAGCGGGCAAAAAATTTTGATATAAAAAACACACTTTGGGACCACTGTGTGACGCTGATCAAGAATATATATACTATTCTATATCTGCCACACCTCCTTCTCTGCGTTACAAACGGAAGGACAAAGTGAATATACCCTGGGTGTAAGGTATAAAAAGTGACCAAACATATTTCTTATCTCAAATGATTGATAGCAAAGACTCTTGGAAGTTGAACCGAAATATTCGGTAAGTATAAGCGCCTGCACAAGATGTCTTGAAATACAGTGCAATTTTTTACTATCACATGTTACACTAAACTAATGTATTTGATAAAAAAAAAACTCAAAGTTCAAATTTTCGCAGTTCACCGATTTCATTTTGACACTAAAATACTCTGTTTTGTATTATCAGCGTAAAAAAAAATTTCCTGACTCTAACAACTACTTCAGTGTACTGTAATTTTTTACAAACAAATACTACAGGTCAGTGTAAAACGTGCGAGTGGAAAAAGTACAGTATGTTCACTGAACTGCAGCAAATCAAACAAGACTGGTCTGTGCAGTATTTGGTTATTTTTCATTCATATCCATGTATTGTCAAGACATTTGCACGCGACACTGAACTGAAGTATTTGATAAATATATAGCAAGGACAAGACATAAATTATCTTGATGTGTCTTAAAACTCCAAAAAGACGTCTTGTGCAGACTCCTAGTTAAGTAAGGCATACCATCAGTCAATTAAAACTTTGTAAATAAGTATAGGGTCCAATAATAAAGAGCTTAACCTGCGAGATCATTTTATGTCTAATAAAGGGTTCACTGTAGGAACTACTTATGAAGGAAACAATTGGGAAAATTTTAAATTTTCAACTTTTCCAATGAAAATTAATTGATAATTGAAATTTACAAAATTTCCAAGAAATTACCACATGGAAAATTTCACTTTTTATTTTAAAATAAATGCACATAACTATGCGTGCAACCAAAATTGCAGACAGCAGGGAACATGCACATGATTTTTTGGCATAAAATTTAATTTCTGTAGAAAACTACTACGTGTAAAATTCCATTGAAATTCATCAAATATTAAGCAAATGTAATGAATGAAGTAAAAATAAAATCATCACTGTAAAATATGAGGTAAAACACTTTCCACCTGTCTGTCAGTCACTGACTCACCAGCATAGACAGAGAGCAGCTCCAGCTGACTGACAGTATCAGTGAGTCAGTTCTGCTGGGACAGGGACAGAGTATAAACAAAGTGCATACAGGAGGCATGAGTGACAAGTGAAGGAAAGCATTAGTTGCGTATGAAATAAAATTTAAAATTCATAAAATGTAAGAAATAAAAAAACTAGTTGTAAGGGTGCTACGTATAGCCTGGTTTAAAGTTAAGTACCCTATAAGCAGCAGTTTTGAAAATTTTGCTTATATAGGAGGTCCTACGCCCTTTTTCAAAAGTACCCGGTTTTTGCTCAGAGCTTACACTTTTAGCGTATCAACGCTCTGGTATTTTTTAGCCAAGACTTTCCTGTCCAACATACCCCAGATTGAGGAATCCAGCGGATTCGCATCAGGCGAATTTGAGAGCCATTGTTGAGCAGAAATGAAGCTAGGAACGTTTTTTTCTAACCATTCTTGATTCACACGAGCTTTGTGTGACGGTGCTGAGTCTTGTTGGAATGTCCATGGCTTGCGACCGAAATGTTTGCGTGACCACGGTAGTAAAGCACCCTCCAACACTGATTCACGATACACCAGGGCATTTACTTTGACGCCAGCGGCCAAAGAAAGGAGTGGTGAGCGCCCATCAGCAGTCACTGCAGCCCAAACCATCACATGCGGTGGTGCCTGCGTCCTGGTGGCCAAACGAACATTCAAATTTTCGTAGGACCTCTCTGTCAAGTAAACCCGATCATTTTGTTTGTTTACATATTGCTGGATACAGTAATTTTTCTCATCAGAGAAGACAATTTGTGACAGATTTCCGGCGGCGTGCAAGCGCAACAACTCCTTGGCTCTATCGAGCCTAACTTTTTTTTGAGCAGGAGTGAGATCATGCGCCTTTTGGAACTTGAGGGCCTTTAGTCCGAGCTTGTTTGACAATATGTGTTGCATTCGTTTACGCGATATTTTCAGCTCGGCAGCCATTTGTCTGCCACTGCGTCTCGGATTTCGCTCAATTCTGGCTTTCACCTTTCGAACCATTTCTGGTGATGTTGCAGTTATTTTCCGACCACCACCATGTCGTTTGGCAACGCTGCCGGTACCATTGTAACGTGTTATGGTCCGATACACAAACATTTTATTCACTTTTAAATGTTTCAGCTCACGAACAATTGCTGGTTGCGATTTTCCAGCCAAATAAAGAGCAATCACACTATTACGTTTGAATTCCATTTCGAAAATTTTTTATTTTCAATAAATTGACGCGCAAATGCTTTTGGTTACTTGTTGATAATAGAATGAACTAACATCATGTCAATTTTTAGACAGCTGTCATGTTCAATCTGTCAGATAAGTCTATCTGAAGTTGGTAACAGTTCGAATCAGCCACCCTCTAATTCGACTATCTAATGTATGCTTGTGAAATTTAGTTGCATTATAGCCAAAACGTTTTTACTACGACATATTGAAAATATTGCTTTTTTGGGTGGTGCCACGCCCTATTTTACAAATTCATGTAGTTTTTATGTAGAGCTTGCTGTAATTATTTCGAGTATATTGGTTGCACTGTTGTGAATAATATACTTAATTTTGCATTTTTGATGTTGATTTAATATGGGCGGTAGGCGTGGTCATTTAATTTTCAACCCTCCAGCTAATTTGCTTAGTTTTTTGTGAAAATGAATTCCATGGGCATACAGATAGTTGGCTTTAAAGACTCAGGAGGTGTCGCTGATCAAGAATATATATACTTTTCTATACCTGCCACGCCTCCTGTTCTGCGTTACAAACGGCAGAATAAAGTGAATATACCCTGGGTGTAGGGTACAAAAATGTTATGAAGTGCTGCATTTTGTGCATACTCCCACACTTGGCTGCACACAATTTAAGCTTGTCACACGCAAAAATAGGGTAACCCAAATTTTAGAAAAACACAATCATCGTACATTACTTTATAGAGTTACTTATATTCATCAAATGAGGTTACTTCGGTTTGAACCACCTCACCACAGTGACATATAAAAGCCATTTGCTGCTGTTTCTGCTTCTTGCTTTGGTTGAGATGTCTCAACTCTTGGATTTACATGAAAACTTTTGGCATGGCATAAGTAAAGTTACTGCTCGAATTCAACTCTAAACCTGATGGTATGATAATATGCAAGAATATCTGATTTTAAAAATTTTTTTTTTGTGTTTTTGTAAATTTCTCAAATGCAACTGTGCGTTAAATTTGACTTCTTGTTTGAGTAATTTTTCATATTAAGTTCATTTCTCTTTAATCATTATATCGAAGAATTCCTTAAAATTCAATGTTCGTAAATCCTTATCATATATATACAATGTATCTATATGTTGTATGCGAAAGTTGGAATGTGTGCTTGAAATTTTTTTTTAATTTTACAATATGTTTTCTCTAGCGACGTATAACCTAATTTTGTCAAAAAACTATGCTACGGAAACTGAATTAATTTTTGTATGCCAGTTTTTGGTATGCATGCATCATTTATTGGGTCATTTCTGCATTCATATACGCGTATATGTAGTATCATGCTTTGATAATAAAACTTTTAAGTTTAACTTTTGTTTGAAAAATGGAAGTATGGAAAAACTCTGTAGATATTGAACGAGCCTGCTTAATGTTGGAAAACATCTATAGGGGAATGTCGTCAGGGTTGGGCCACTTTTTAACTTTCCTCTGTATCTTTTTTATATATTTGAATATTGCCAAATTTTTTGTCTTATTTAAAAGTTTGGACCCATATCTGTAACATACCTTTAGGACAACTCGCTTCGATTTCGGAAAAAAAAAAGTTATTGACGAAACTTAAAAAAAAAAGTAGTCAGGGTTGGGCCACTACCAAATATCGATGAAATATGTACTAAATAGTGTGCAATGAATATGTATGAAACTTTTTATTGTTTTTTATTTGATTATACAAAATTTTGATGAGAAATCTACATAATAACATTAATTTGAATCACAATTTGGGCATCATAGTAACTTTTTGTGTGATTGACGCACTTTACGTGCACGTCTCGCATGCGATTGAATTGTTTCGATTCAGTTTCGCGTGCTTCGATTCCAAGCATATAATGCAGAAGTCTTGATCCACATCTTCGTCGGAAGAGGATTTTTTTGTGCTTTTTTCGATGGGCGACCTCGTTTAGCAGGTGTTGTGCGTTCGATTTTTTCGCGTCCGATTTCGGACGTTTTTTAGGCGTTTTCGAAGCATCGCGCATATCTTGCTTTTTACATAACTCTTCGCGGTTCTCTGGGGACGGTAAGACCGTGCTTTTCATCGGGCGGCGCCCCCGTTCAGATTTCACTGTTGTCGCGACCACTTGCAGAGGCTGGACTTATGTTCTTTGTTCCGAAAAACCGATTGGGTAATGCTATTTTACTGATTCGAAATAAAAGTTGATGTGGCCCAACCCTGACTACAGAGGTGACCCAACCCTGACGACAAGCGTGTTTTTCGATCGCTCAATACTACATGCGAACAGGTAAAGGAATCGAACTTTCCCTTTGGGAATTTGTTAATGGTTCACACCTTAATGGATATATATACTTTCTTTTGCGGTGGCATTGTTCTTTTCCAAGTTTTGAGTCGTTTTTCACTGCTGTTACAAAATTTTTTAACTGACGAAAGCAACATAAAGGCACAAAAATTTTTAATGACAATCACGGTAACAAGCAATGCATAAAAAAGTTTTCTGGCATCGGGAACAATAATTCGACTCTATAACACAGATCGCAGCTCGTGTCATATACGAGAAATAGCAGTGGCCCAACCCTGACGACATTCCCCTAAATATATATTGGAAAATCGAGAATTATTGGAAAAGGTACTCTTCCTTACATATATGTGAAATATTTAAATATTTTGAAGAACTGAGGGATATAGAAACAAAGTAGAAAATCTCAGACACGTTCATGGATAAAGTTAAGGTTTTCACCTTTGTTCTTTTACTGGTTACCTGCCGCACTTTAAAAAATGTCCGGAATACAAGCAATGTTCAAATTTTTTTTCAAAAAACCGAAATAATTTTGAAAGAGTTAAAATATGGGCACTTCCCACATGATGAACGTTGTTGTCTCACCCATTTAAAGTAAAAAAAAAAAATGGAAAGTATACGTGCTCTTAGGTAGAACTGCAATTAGTGCCAACGGTTATAGGAACCGCAATCTTTGTTCCAAGATACATGCATAAAAAGACAAAAAACAAACTGGACATTAATAGTAGTAATAGTAGTAATTTTAGTGGCTATTCAAACAAAGTCAGAATCCTTTGCAATAATCTTACTTTAAAATTTGTTTTGTTTGATTCAAAGTCAAAGAACTTGTACCCTGTTCTGGTGGCAAGTGTAAAATTTGCTTGTCCGAAAACTGCAACAATTTTATTACTTTTCTTTGCATTGTTCTTAAGTTTTGAACATTTCTTGTCTTTGGAACACTTTAACCCTTTGTAAAAAAGTGTCAAAAATACCCATATAAAAAGGTGTTAAAAAGATCTAAGAAAAAGTTCTTTGTATCACTTTATTAAGATCTTGGGCCTACAAGATTTACCCAAAATGTGGTTTCACAAATACGTTTCTTTTGAGCTTAAAAATGACGAACGTGACCATCTTTAAATTATATTTTTTGAAAAAGATTTTTTTTAATTGTGTGTACTGAACTATATTTGCACTTAATTTTTAACATATGGGCATATCCGAAAAAAGGTCAACCAAGAGAAAAACTATAAAGTTGCCGTAACTGCGCATTTTGCCACTAGGTGAGTGGTATTGCCCAATAAATAACTAAAGGTTTTTAATATGCTTTCTAAGAGTTCAATCCCCATTCCGAGTTTCCTAAAAATTGGTCCACCGGTTTAGCCGCGGCAATGCATTTCGTCAATAGGGGCGTGGCACTGGCAGCTACATAACAAAACGTCTCTAATAAGGTTGCATTCCAAATTTCATAAAAATCGATGCAGTGGTTGAGCTGCAACAGCGAGTTTTTAACGTGAGATGTGGTGCCAAGAAAAAATTTTGCTTTTGTGTGCACTGCACTTCTTTACAACCTTTTCCACAAATAAATTAAGCGAATATAATGTGTTTAAGTTAGTTGGAAAGGGGCTGCATTAATTTTAGATAGCCTATGTATATATATAAAATAAAAATTGTAACGTAGGCAACGTAACGTGCGCAACACACAAAAGTTAAATTTTTGTACGAACGAATGACTCTTTGAGTCCCTCAAAAGCAGTTTCGATATGCTCAAATATTCTTCTTTCTTTGGAGAATTTTGGTTTTTTTCGTTTATACAGGAAACTTCGCAAAAAATTTTGAAAATGTACATTGATCTCCACAACGACTTCTGTTTTTTGTAACGTGCGAATAGCACTTTATGCACGATTATATTGTAACTGATACAAGCTAGGAAATATTTTTAAATGCCTTCTGAAAGTACTCTCAAAGGGTAACATACCACTGCAGGTAAATTAAGAATTTAACATTCAGAGCGTCTTCAGGATTTAAAAATATGCGTACAAATGTAACGTTCGCAACGCAGGATTAGCCCATATTTGCATATTTACACTTAATTTGTGGAGCAATGCTGACAAGTTATCTTTTTCAATGATGAACCGGACAGTAGAAAGTGGACTAAAGCAAATAAAAAAAAAAAACGCAAATCGGGATTGCATTTTCTCTTTTAATTTTTTTTATCACTAATGTTGTATGAGATATTTTGATATTTTTTTTTATAAAACAAAAAGAAAGAATCATTCCATTAAAAATAATTTTACAAAAAAGAAAAACTACATTTGTGCAAATTTGGAGTCGGTTTGATCATCAAGGTAATTGCATTTATGCGTAAATTTCTTACATAAGAAAAACTAAAATGTTTCTCTTTGATAATATCATAAAATTATAAGTTCTTAATTACTTTTAATATTTTGGTCATGGTGGACGTTATGTTGAAAATGCCCACAACGAAAGATACTGAAAACACTGAAAATTT
The DNA here is from genome assembly GCA_951812925.1 of Calliopum simillimum. Classification (NCBI taxonomy): domain Eukaryota; kingdom Metazoa; phylum Arthropoda; class Insecta; order Diptera; family Lauxaniidae; genus Calliopum; species Calliopum simillimum. The sequence continues at coordinate 27,989,414 of OX638371.1, forward strand.
AAATCCAAAAATCTTTGTTGAAAAATTGGAACTCAACGTGTTCAAGATCTTTGAAAAAGACGAGAAATGTTATCTGTAATATGTAGTGATGAGCAAACTAAGACCAAGACCACGACCAGAGCAGTCTTGGTCTTGGTATTGCAATGATATCAGCATCTTAGTCTTGGTTTTGAAAAATTACCAAAACATCAAATTACATAAGTACATGAAGCAAAATACGCCAAGTGTACCAGCTCAAATTTTTTTTGTCTCCGAATTCGCTCAAATTTGGCAATGTGGTAGATCCGGTGTGCAAGAACAACAATTCTGGTGGATTTAGTCCTAGTACCTAGTTTTTAGTAATTTTCATGAAAAGGATGTTTTTAAAAAATTTATAGGTGACACTAAAATTTGTAAATTGATAAATCAAAGTTACTGGTCCCATTCATTTTGAAATGTTCTTTTTATAAAAAAATATTTTTTGGTGAAAAAAATTTTTTCAGAGTACTTTAAATTAAAGCATAATTTATAAGCTTTAAAATGATGTATGAAGATGGGACTTGGACGCTACATGGGAGTTTTTGGCTTTTGAATGCCCGGGCAGGCAAAAATCTTGAAAAAATTAAAAAAAAAAATTTTTAAAAATTCCAAAAAATTCCAGAAAAAATCACAAGTATTCCTTAAATGTTTCTAAACATTTTTCGCTTCATACACTTTTAACGTAAGATACTTTCCTCTTAAGTAAAAAAGATTTTTGCCTGCCGCGGGGGTTCAAAAGCCAAAAACTCTCATGTAGCGTCCGAATCCTATCTTGATTCATACACTATTCTAAAGCTAATAAGTTATGCTTTAAATGAGAGTACTTTAAAAAAAAAATCTAAGGGGGGTTTTTTTTAAAAAAAATTCAGAAGTAGTTTTAAGTGAAAAAATTTTGGCGAAAAATTTTTTTTTCACCAAGAAATATTTTTTTATAAAAAGAACTCTTAAAAATAAATCGGAGAAAAAAATTTTGAGCTGGTACACTTGGTGTGTTTTGCTTCACATAGGGGAACTGATGCTATTGTGGCATAGTTTTTCAATGTGGTATGGTCGTATATCTCCGATATGGGAAAGAACCTGCGCACGTCACTGCCTTTAACCCGTCAGAAAACATGAAAAACCAGGGATGTGTTGCTGTCATGGGCCAAACAAAATTTTTCCGATGTCAGTTGAACGAAAAGTGTGGTCAATTTTTTTTCCGCATTTTTCGCAAAAAAATTTTGTTAAGGAAAAGTTTTATTCTGTGGAAGTTTTATTTATATTCAATTAAGATAAGTGAAAAATATTGCGAAGTAAGAGTTTAACTGCGTAAATTCACAAAGTTTCCAACATAATTTTAAAAATTTTGTAATTTCTAAAAATTGGCCAGTGTGGTATAGTCAGGCTTCGCTAATGTGGTATATGAACATTTCTTGATATTCTTAAAATTATTTGATTGCTGTTTATTTTTTAATAAGAACTATGAATTTGAGAACAAATGTAAATGTTATTATGAACTTAAGTATACCACATTACCCCACTAATATGTACCACATTACCAACCCACTTTACAAGTACTGATTAGTATACATACCACATTGCGCCACCATACATACCACATAACCTGCCAACTTTTTGAAAACAGCTTTTTTGACTTTTTTCAGAATTTGCTCAATAACTTTTTTTAATAAAATTGCACACATTTTATTGAAATATATTCTGTAGCCAATACTTCAATGATCAGAATAAAAAAATCTTGGCTGAAATTGATCTAACGGTTCTCTTTCAAATTTCACCTAAATATTAGCTATACCACAGTAGCATCAGTTCCCCTATATAAAAGCGGAAAAATATGGAAGAATTCGAAAAAAGCTGAAAATATTTTTCCTTGTTATGCAGCAATTAGGCTTGAATGAGTCAAAATTTTCCATCACACAACTAACTTCATAATTTTGACACTTAAAACCGCCTGCAGTCTGTAAGCATTTGTTTTTATTTCTGTATTTGCAATGATAAAAAACCAAAAACCCACCTCATGTGCACGGAGCTGTCCTTGGATCCATTTCAATTTTCTTTGTTTTATTCAGCGTAGTGGATCCACACATTCTCTACCGCAAGGGTTCTTAAAGCACAACTTTCCGACGTTCTCTGTGTGCCTATTGATGAAACGTTATCTTCCCCCCTAATCTGTGGGCTATCACAAGTGTTGCTTTGTCAAAGTTATTCCATCAAATTCTGCTTTAAGGTTTAAAACTTTCAACTCTTTAAAGAAAAAATGCCACAAAAAAATATTCATTCATGTTAAGTTTGCACCAACGACACCCTTTTGGCAAGGTCATTTAAGGATTTTTTTTTTATTTTTTTTTTTTCATTTTACTTAATTTAAATTTCGTTCCTTCATTTAATGTTTTATATTTCTTTTGTTTTCTCTTCATTAACGTTGTCGCTGCTGCTGCTGCTGCTTTATTTGACTGTTGGGTGGATTTCTCTCTTTACCCTTATATTTCAAATATCCTTTTGCCACCATTGTGTTTGTTTTCGGTTGCTGCTGTCAAACGTTCATTTCCCATTCTCCCACTGCCCCGCTTCCCGTTCGCACGCTGCTATTTAAAACTTTCACCACAATTAACACATTTTTCGTGCACTCATTATAGCGATAAGTTTAGGCTTGGTTGCGCCTAAAAGCGTGCTGTCATTAGTCAACCAAAAAGCAAATGCAAAAGCAGCAAAATCAGTTAGTGCCCCATGCTGCTTGAGTGAAATCTCTTTGGTTTTGCGCCACACTTTGATATGGACCTTGGCCTCGTCTCTTTGACAACTATGACCGCGTTTCTATGACGTGGCGTTTCAAATTAATTAGACTTTAACTGAATTAGGAAAAAAAAAGGAGAAGGCTGCAACCAAGCTTTTCAAAGTAACTATTTTGGCATCTCTTTCACTTTCCTTCCTCGCTCTCTCTCTCTCTCGAGAAAACTTTCTTGATTATCCTTGATTTGGTTGTCAATAATTAAAATTTTGCTGAATTTGAACGTACGAAAAAAGAATAAATTGATTTGATGACCTTTTTGCCCATTAGTTATTAAATATTTTTATGGGGACTGTTTTCTAATTAGCCATAATTTCTAAACTGAATTGATTTAATTGAAATAAATGACCCACTTTGAAAATTAGAAGCGGTTTTGTGTCAAATAAAAAAAAAAAAAATATAGCGAATCTTAAATTCCAAGTACTACTATTAGCCAAATGTACGTAACTATAGGTTATGAATAGAAATCTGTAAACTAAAAACAATAGACTTAAAGTAGTGATATTAAAATCAAGAGAAAAAGGCAAATAATCAAGTCTGCAAAATATCATAGACTTCAACTAAGAAATAATGTCATATGTAACTTGAGACTTAAAACTCTAAGGAAGTATCAAAACACTAAAGACCTATATAAATATGTAGCCTTGAGATTTAGATCGAATGTAGACTTAACTACTAGGACTTAGACTTCTTGTACTAACTATTCAAAGTACCTGTGCGAAATTTGTTTTCGTTTCTTCGCCATAGCTTCTGGTATCAATACTTTTTTTAAAGGGTAGACAGACGATAAGCATAAGCAAAAGCAGTCTCAATCCAAATATACTTGTCATAACGCCCATCTCAATGCGCATCAACTCCAATACTAATGCATGAAATTAAATTGAATTATTTATATCAAAAAACACTTTCAGAACAGCATTTTCAAACTTTTGCTTATATGCGAGGTGCCAGGCCCTCCGATCCAAGTTACCCTTGTTTTTGCCCAAAGCTGGCAGCTATCACCTCACAAAATTCGCTTTTAAAACTTTTCTTTGTATGGGCGGTAATCGTGTCTGTATACCAATTTTACTCATTTTCCATAGCATGAGCTAAATTTTACGACAAAGGCATTTTATGAGTGAAAGTTCATCTAGTTATGTTGCTTAGTTTTCTTGTGAAGAAAATTTCCACGGATAGACAAACAGCCAGACAAGCGGACAGATATGGCAATAGTGACTAAGGAGTTGACGCTGATCAAGAACTTATACCTATACATTTCCATATCTGTCACGCCTTTTTCTCTACGTTACAATCGGATGGACAAGTGAATGAAGAGCATAAAAGTATCTTGAGGCCTAAGAGTTTCACCTCTAAGTTGCCCGGAGAGATAAGTTTCACTTCAAGAAGATCACACATATAATTTATTCGCAAGTATAAAGTTTTGATGTTTGCGATCAAACTCATGGCGAACATATATTTGTTAATTTTAGAATCGCTCAATGGTCTAAACTTGATCACAAATGTATTAAATATAATAGTATTGGTACTTTTTGGACACCTTTAGTACTTTTTTTTGCTGTTTGATACAAAATAGAAAAGCTCATTTATCATCCCTGGTACAATGACAAATGTGAAACGAAAAGAAAACCAAAAAATATTTTTGTCTTTCTCTTTGTGGGTTAAAACCACATGCGATGCTCAGTTGAAGCATCTCTTAAATGTAACGTGTTACACTATTGTGGAATAAATAATATGTCATAGATTAAGGCATATCTCTTGGTTGACTGCGAAGAGTTCAACCATGATATATGATGCATTCCGACCTCCAAGATAAAATAGTGAGATAGACATATCCTCTGTGTGACCGTGTATTTTGATGTTGTTAATATTAAAAAATTTGTATTAAATTTTATCCGGCTTTAAGTCAAAGCATTAAGATAATTTTAACTTTGTGCACATTTACACTTAAATACCTTTCTAATGGTGTATAATTTAAAGTCATACTGCATTTCTAACATAGCGAAAAAAAAGGACAAGTTTTTGTCTTGCGTATTTATATATATCTAGATTGCGTATTGCACTCTTAAAAAGAATATGTAAAATTGACTCAAGCTGTGTTAAGAGGGTACCATAAATTTTACACAGAAACTGAGTACACTTTATCCTGGAATTAGAGAGAATGTGAGGCCCTTTTTTCACAGATTGTGTAAGTATTAATAGAGTATGGTGCTGAACAGGTAGAAAAAAATAATGATCTCAGCTAATGAAGGAGATTTTGCTTGACGTGCTTTTACTGGTTAATCGTCTTCTTGGTAAGACTTACTTCAAAATTATTTTTACGATTTCAGACAACCAAGACGTCTTTGATAGTTAAAATATCGACCTTGACAGTTTTAATACCTAAGTGACGAAGGGCGTTGTTTTTCCTGACGAACAGACTGGTTACTGTTTTTTTAATGTTCTTTGACATTGTCCGGTTCTTGGTAGACATGAAGAAGAACTTGGTTCTTGTACTGACTATAAAGTTTATAGTTTAAACTTTACTCTTGACTTGCACTCTGAAGACAATGCTCTTTTCTCAAAATGCTTGCTATTATGCTTTTAAATTGTAGTATAGAAAGCTGTTTATTAAATTTTACTAGTTTTTGTCTTGAATTTTGATTTTACTTCGTTCTGGTATTGATGTATGAAATGTAATGGAAGTAAATTATCTTAATTCTGAACTTTGTACTTAATATTTCTATCTTTCGATTTGATTTTCGACTGTTTTTTGACTTGATCATTAGTGTGGCTTGATTTAGTCGTTGATGTGACATATTTACACCCCAATTGTGTATACAAAATAAAATTTCATGATTTTCAAAAATGTAATTAACAGCTTATAAAAATTCAGAATTCTATCAATACCGAGTAACAAAACTTATAAAAACTTTCAATTAAAAAATTACGACACACAATATCGATGTTGCCAAGTTGTGTAAATACACGGTATGCTGGGGTAAAAATAATGAAAAAATTTCAAAACAATTGAAAAAGCGAATAAAAAGCATTACAGCATCTCATTGAAAAAGAAAAAAATAAACAACACTGGTAGCAATAAAAATTGCCAACAACATTTCAATGGTTAATGGAAAAACTGTTGGATCAACGAATTAGTCTGGGAGAAATTGGAAAAATTGTATAAAGAAAAGTTTTGAAAAAAAAGGTTGTTAAAAAAGCGCTAATTGCTAGTTTTGCAATTTTTCCCCCAACGCTGATTTTTTTTTTTTCTGCTTTACGATGCTATACTGTTTTCCCTTTTTTTCACTTTTCAATGTTTTTTTTTTTTTTTGTTTTTGTTGCTACGTTATTTCTGCTACCTTTACAACTTGTGGAAAATAAATGCAAATTGCAAATAATAAAAGTTGGTTGGGTTGGTTTGCAAAAAAAAAAAAAAAAAATCAGAAAAAACAAGCAACATCACAAAAAAAAAGGGGAAAAACTCTGTTAAGGGAAAAATGAAATTTTAACTGTTATGGCGCGCAGTATAAAAATAATTGGCAAACATTGCACAATAAATGCGAGAAAGTTATTAGAAATAGAAAATAAAAATCAAGCAATAAAAGAGAGAAAGTTGAAAATGGTGGGGAAGGGAAGGGAAAACAAGTTAAATTGTTAATTAAAAACAACGACGAACTAAATCAGCAAATTATTCGCCAGTTGAACTAAAAAGTGGCATTTATTGACATAAAGAACTATATTCCTGTCGGGGCTTGCGAAAGTTTAACTAGTTATTTAACTGGTTACATTATAAAAACATTTCTTTTTAAGTTAGGAACTAGTATCCCTAAGCCAACTGCGGTTTTCTGTGCTCAAATTATTAGCAAGTTGAACGAAAAGAGACATTAACTACCCTAAAGAACTAAATACCTATTGGGATTAAAGGAAAGTTAGGTAGGTATTTAACCAGTTATTTTATGAAACTATTTGATTCCAAGTCAAACTAGTTTTCCTTGGCCAGTTGGGGTTTTTATGTGGTCAAATTATTTCCAGTTAAACAAACGAAAGGTATTTATTGCCTTAAATAATAAAATTCATTTCGAGATTGAAGGAAGTTTAACTCGTTATTTAACTAGTTATTTTATGAAAATATTTTTTTCTAAGTCGCTTGGGGTTCCCTTTACTCAAATTATTCGCTATTTGAACTAAAAAAAGACAACAATTGCCATATAAAACTATATTCTTGCGGGTATTACAGGATTCAAAGAAATTTAACTAGTTATTTAACTAGTTATTTTATAAAAATATTTGGTTCCAAGTCAAACTAGTTTCCTTAACTCGATACGTGATTTGCATTGCTACAACTAGTTTTTCTGGCACAATACAGTTAATCTAAAGCATCGCAACGTAGTTTTATGGACGAAAATAAAGAACTTAAGCCTTAAGCCTAAAATTATGCCCAAAATTTAACTTGAAAATTCATGCGAAATATTTCGGCTACTATCACATAAATATATAATAATAATTTTCATTTATAAATCACCAACAGATGGTAAATAAACAAAATCACATAGAAATAGTTAATCTTTCATATCTGTTTATCATGCACATATTCTTTTCAACATTCTCAAAGAGCATTGAGGTATTAGTACCTAATAAATCTGCAAGTAATAAGCATCACTCATAAAAAATCATTCCATCAGATAATGGTGTTCAACTTCGATAATTAAAAACACTCAGCATAATTTGTGTGCAACAATTAAATGCCAGTATATCAAGCGTATGAAACAAATCACTCAAAAATCTACTCTTGCATACAATGAAATGAAACACTACACACTATGACAAAGTCTTGTGTGCTGTCATTTATGACATTCTCAGCAACAGTGATGGGCAACTAAAACATTTGGACAGTGAGTGTAGCGATAAAATTCTATCATCATAATAACACACCCATATACTTATGTACATAAATACCAAAGATTGTGCATTGTACTTCAAAATAAATTTATGTGAATGTGGCATTTGTGGCTTATGCACTGAGGCAAAACAGGATAGGAAACTAAAAAACAAAAATTTATAATGAAATAATTTATAAAACAATTGTTTGCAAGAAATTTTAGTCTAAACGGTTTGAAAATCGTTCGCGCCTGTGCCAGTTGTGTCGATTTTTATTAAACATTCTACCGACTAAAACACCCCCTCTTTAAAGTAGCTCCCCTATGGAAAATCGTTTTTTGGCATTGCACAAGAAGGGTTTTCTTCTGGAAGTTTTCGCACCGCTATCGGTTTTCCCCCTTCTTCGTTATTTCTTCTACTGCAGTGGGCACCTTATTTAGTTTTTCCTTGGGCTTCCTTCTTCTGAATATTTGCCGATCAACCGTCAGATTTTTCTTTGGTCACTTTTTGTCCTTTTTGGATATCCGGAGCAGCTGAGCTAGACGCGGCCCTCTACGTGCAACTTGTTAAAAGCGTGTTTCCGCCAACTGCTATTGAGTTGTATGACTTTGCCTTTTCAACATCTATGGTCTCGGCTCATTTATTTTCCGCTGTCTTTCAGATTTTTCTGTAGCACTCAATAACATCCAATAGCTTGCTTAGTTCAGACAACACGTCTTTGATGTCTAAATTGATATATCTGCTTTTCTAATGCCATTATCATTTTTCGAAGTTTTTTTCTGCATTCTGACAGCGTTTCCTCATCGTAGCTTCTGATTTTTCAACCGAGAGAAGCAATCTTGGCTTCGCTTTTGGAAGGCTGATACCTATGTCTTCGATATCTCTGACCTAATGGGCTTTTGGGATGTGAAGGATGTTCCAATATTAGGTATGGTACTTTTTTATCGATTAAAATTTGCATTATCGTTCTGGTCCGCCATAATTTGTGTCATTTTATCGTGACAGTAAAGGATTTGAGCTATGGATCGCTTCACGGAAGAACAATGCATTGAAATCATTGAGTTTTGTATCTTAAATTCCAAGTACTTAAATTCCAAAAAATCCATAATTCAAAAAAATTATCTCTTCGGAGGAAGCTCATTTCCACCTCGGCGGCTATGTTAACAAGCAAACCTGTCGTATCGTGTAATTGTGGAGAGGCCAATGCATCCACCGTGAGTCGCTGTATGGCGCGGTTTATGGGTCGGGCCGTTTTTTTTTTTCGAAAATGAGGACGGAAACACCGAAAATTTCAACTCTGAGCGGTACCCCACTTTGTTGGAGGACTATTTTGTGCCGGAAGTCAAAGCTCAAGCTCTGGACAATATGTGGTTTCAAGAGGACGACGCTACACCACACACAACTTGCCTCAATTTGGAACTTTTGCGTCGCAAATTCCCGAACCGTGTAATTTCGCGTTGCGGTGATGTAAATTGGCCACTCAGATCGTGCGATTTGACGCCGTTACTTTTTTCTGTGCGGTTACATGAAGGATAAAGTCTATGTGAATGATCCAAAGGCGATTCCAGAGTTGAAAATTAACATGACATCGGTGATTTGGGCTATTCAGGAGGCCATAATGCAAAATAACATCAAAAATATGCCCGAAAGAGTGAGATATCTACGGAATAGTCGCAAAATAATTTTCGACACAAAATTTTTTCGAGCGAAATCAAATGCTTGGAAAAATTCTGAACTGTCTACGTTTTATTCAAATTCAAAGTTTCGCACGACTTAATGGAACACCTTTTACTTTTCACTTCTACGTTGCCGGATAGACTTCGTTCTTGTTGAGTTACTTCTGCAGAGACCCAGTAAGCAACAGCTTCCTTAAGGAGGGGTTTTGACTCCTTCTTGCGTCTTCGTCGTTGAGTTTTATTGGGGCTAGATATACGCTTGAAAAATTTTCCACTCATCGTGCGTAGGGGCGCGTACCACAATAGCCTGGAACGGATAAGCCCTCGGGGAAAAACCTCTTGCCACAATCTCCTTAGGCCTGAGCTACACTTTACTAGTTCCGAAATACACGGCCGGACTAGCGATTGCCCGGAGAAATAATGACTTTTTCCCATTGGCGTAACCCACGAATAGACTGAGCAGCACCTTCGGGAACTCCCAAAGTGTCGCAGCACATAGCGGTCATCGGGTAGACTAAATCGTCATCTATATTTGTTCCGCGTCGTCATTGTTTGAATTTTGTTCGCCTCTTACGACAGGTATACCTTACCCGGGAATATTCGAAACCCCTATTCAGCAGGGGGAGATGATTGATGATTCATTATTGATTAATGATTATGGATTATTTATCGATTAAGATTTCCTTACTTATTGCTTTTCTCTATGATGTAATGAGCTTGCCTTTTATCTATCTGGAGTTTTGATTTTTCTCGAAAACATATCCGAAATTATTTACCGTATGCATAAATTTTGGCTTCAGAGATAATCTTTTTACATTTTTTTTTTTTAGTGTACATTTTTTTGATCCCTTTGCATAACCACTCTCACTAGAAATACTTAATTTTTCTCTTTATTGTCTTCTTTTGCAGGAATCCAAAAAAGATGGTTTTCCAATGATGTCAAATACAATAGGAGTCAATGCATAGTAGCCATAAATATGCTTATAGTTTTATGAATTTTCTATATATTGCAAGAAGTTTTTTTACGAAATTTTATTACATGGAAAATTGCTTTTTATTGCTGAACATGAATTTTTTATTACTGCGTCAGTGTACTATGTTGTTATATATCCAAATTTAGATTTTCCTGTGAAGGATTGATTTGAGTTTATGGCATTTAATAAAATTTGTTAATACACAAAATATCTGTGATTTATATTTGATAAAGACTAAAGTGGGACATTATGTCAATAAAATAGTTTAGGGAATATAACACAACATTCTTTTACAGAACTCGACTCTTCATCTTTAATTCAAAGAACATAGTTGAGTGCACGAAAGAGTTGGTTATGGGAATTGTACGAGTAGTGCTTTAAGAGTAATGATAATGAAAATAAGATAATTAAAAAATGTATTTATGTATTTTACTATAAAGTGTTCTTCCTTTAGAAAAAAATCTGACCCTCAACGCCATCACTTAGTTATCGGTTCAAATATATTGTCTCAGAGGTGTTCCTTGAGACGAGAAAAGAGGTAGAAGTCATAGATCTGGTGAATAGGGTGGATGTTTGGGCAGCTGAAATCTCTTTTCTTTTAAATGGAAGCCATCGCAACTGCGACTTTGTGAGCTTTTTATTTTGCTATTCGGTAAACATTCTCTCAACGCGTAGACCCTTCTCCATATGCAAATCATTCACAAGTATTTTTGTGCGTTGGTTTATGAGATCCCTGTGACCTTAGCTACATGCCTGATGATCATATTCATGATCAATGTCTTCGAAATTTTTGCGATATCTTTATTGACGGGCGTGGAAGGTCGTCTTTCGCTCTGTTCTTTTTCAGCGGATGTTATGCCCATGTAACGCTCCTTGACCCAGCGTGGAACTCTGGAATATGGAGGAGCAGAGACTCCTTATATTTTAACAAAGTCTCTATGAAAGATATTTTTCTTCAACAGGTTTACTGCTCTTATTTCGTTTTCCTCCATTTCAATATTATAATATCGTACCTATCGTTTATATTCAAATGAATGGCCTCAATTAAAAAATTGGTATGAAAAATGCACTACTGAATTAAAGGAAATTCTACAAGGATCCAAAAAAAAAAAGTTATAAAAAGGTATAGTGATAGGAACTTTTTTGTACTCAAATGGCCGCCAAATTCAAATACATTCTTGGAAACCTCAAACAATAAGCTAAAAGATTTCTAGAGAAAAAATTTTTTCTAAAACGCTAGGGTGACCCAAGAACTTTTTTTTTTTTTAAAACAAGTCAGAAAATTAGTTTTAACCACATAGCTCCGCAGGGAAATATTTCAGACCCCCTCAGATGCAATTTTTTGTAAGTCAAGGCCTCCCCTTTTTCCTCTCGAAGCTACGTTACCTTATGCGATACACCCTACATAATAAATTCTGTATTAATAAATAAAGCTAATGCGAAACTTCTATATAATTAAAATTAAAATACTTTGACAATGAAGAAAACAAACAAACATTTAGTTCCTTCGGATAGATGGTATAAGTAAGTTTACACTAAACAACTATGCTTTAACGTAAGACAACAACAGATAGATAGCAAAATTACGTTATATCATGACGTTACGTTATTTAATGGAATGCACATTGCTGCAAAAGGATAACAACAGGAGCAACAACGACTACGATGTCGAGGCGATGACTGCCATAAGCGCGGATTATCACTCTACAAAATTAATGTTAATTACTGATAAAATATATGGGTCTACGCCAGCTGACAGGCAAAATGGCAGCAAGAAGAACGTTAAGCTATGGAAATGAAAAAAAAAAATAGAAAACTCCAAGGACCTAACGTTAACCAGAACTATGAAGCTTAAGCGCGCAAGAAGTGTATATGACGTAACATAATGTAATGTTGCTCCGGCTCGTATTTTATTTAAATTTATATTTTTGTTTTATTGCGAATTTTATTTCATTTTATTTATGCCAGTCGGTTGTTTATGACTCTGCGCAAAGTGTAGCCGAGGCCGAGTTCAGACACGGCTCATTTTGACTCATTCAGACTGTAAGTAAGCATTTTACCAGACACTGCATTTACTGCATTTGTGGCCAAGTAAAATTGCAACATGAATAATAATAAAAAAATTTGCATAAATTAAATGTTTAGTATGAATAAATATATAGAGCCATGAAGCGAAGCAACATTAGTGCTGAATCTCTAATGTCGGGATAAGAATCAGAACTATAAATTATTAAAATACTTATAAACATAAAAGTCCGCTATTTTGCCCAACAAGTTTTTCTGTGTCTTTAGAACGAAACTAACGAATGAAACAAGAAAATAATGTTGGCAGCTTTGTTCGAATGATTAAGTTGGAACGAATTCACAGGACGAATCAAACAAAGTAACTATCTTCATAAATTATCTACGGGAACCTGCCCATCTATCATTAAAATTCTCCTAAGTGTGAGAGCCTACATTGAATGTGGATAATAAATCCGCCCTTGTAGGTTTTAATTGTAGCTTGCGTAGCATGTCTCAAAACCAGAGTGTGTTACCAACTAAAACAATTAGCCATTTTTCACAACAGACGGCGCCATGTATGATCTATACAAAGAGCGTTCTTGTACGGTGGAATTTGACCTTGGCGTTGGATCAGTTAGCTATTTATGTATGTATTCTCCTTTAACTCCTAGGAGGAGCATAGGGCCAATATGAAATCTCTCCATTTGTCACGATCAGTTAGCTAAGCACCGCATTTTCTTTCGTTAGAAACACCAAGTCAAAGGTTCGAATATTAGCTTCTAACAAGAATTAGCTAAAACTGATCTGATGAGGCTATATATTTACATGTATAAATGTAAAAATATATAAATATGTATGTGGAAATAGCCAAAACATATTTAATCAACTATTACCTAAGAATAGTTGAATTCGAGATTTTGTTCGGATGAGTAGGTAAACTAGACTTTCTGTTGTGAATTTCGCGAACTATAATCTATATAAAACTGTGTGAAATTTCACTAAGCAATATGTAAAATTCTCTCAGCAAAGTGAGAAATTTTATTCAAACATGGATGGCTCTCTCATTGCAGATTTAAAGTTTTACTCAGTTTTCACAAAATTTCAAGACCAAATAAAATCAGCTTCAGACTTTAAGTATTTGTAGGAGAAAAAATACTGCACCACATCAAAATAGACTAATACCCTACAGGACCACAGACTATTCCAAAACAAGTTTGCAAAGTAGTCAATGAGAGAAACCGACTAGTCCAAATTCTGGTCTCATCCCATATAAAGATCTATTTACGTTTCACATTGTTTGTCATTGAGTGTAACCAATTGTCTTCTTATGCAAAACATTCGAACCAGAAAAGGTCAATTGTCTCCTTATGCATTACATTTGACCCTGTGAAAGACGAGTTTTTTTCATTTTGCTTAAAAACTTTAATGAATTTAATTTAATATACAAATTCTACACAAAAACGGCAAAACATTTCAAAGACGAGTGTGCTAAATAGTTTGCTATGTATTTCTGAGCATTGTGTTCCGGGTTCGAGTCTCGGTGTGAATGAATTTTTTTTTTTTAAATTTTTTTGATATTTTATACCTATGGGCACATTTCTCATTTTCCGCTCCGAAGGCTCTTCAGACAAATTAAGTATTAAAAATTGGAATTTAAAATCACCGAGTGGAGAATTTGAACCTGGGCCTTTGTACACAGCGCAAGTCTTTAGACCAATACACTATTGTTTGATCTTCTTTACAGTCGACGTACTAACAAACGGTAGGTACCACTTTTGGTACTAATGAGGGATTATGTATTATATTCGAACCATTTTTGATAAAAATTACCAACTTTGCATTGCATTTGCATCATTTTTGGTACAACTGATAATTTAAGTGAATTTATTCTACTTTCTTTAGGTCTAGGTGTAGTCTGATTTGGTCTACTCACCAAATAACTAGACCAACGATGAGATAATTGAGACAATTGTCTCCGCCAGTCCTGCAGGGTATCTGCTATTTATTTGAAATAAACTAATTGCTCAATATACTCAGAACTAGTCTGGGAGTGTTTTAAACTTTAAAAACCTCATCCAGCAGGAATGACGTGTCTCTAATCTGGATTCCAACTAGTAAGGGTGTTACCTTTGGCCTGGCCAAACATTAAATACCCTACACAGCAGTGCTTTGAAAATTTTGCTTATATGGGAGGTGCCACGCCCTCTTGTCCGAATTCACCCAGTTTTTTCTCAGAGTTTGCATTTATAGTTCTAATATTTGAGTGAAATTTGGTTGGATTATCTCAAAAAATGCGTTTTGAAGCTTTTGCTTATATGGGAGGTGCCACGCCCTCTTGTCCGATTTTATCCAATTTTTACTTAAAGCTTGTATTTATAGTTCTTAGTGTCTGAGTAAAATTTAGTTCGATTATCTCAAAAAACGCCTTCAGTACAGCGTTTTGAAGCTTTTGCTTATATGAGAGGTGCCACTCCCTTTTGTCCGAATTCGCCCAGTTTTTCCTCAGAGCCTGCAATTCAAAATTCTTAGTATTTATGTGTATTTTGGTTGTATTGTCGTGAAAAATACTCCAAAATTTTCATTTTGAAGGTATTTTTTGACGACGAAAGCTGTGTACCAAATTTCATTGAATTATCTTGCTTGGTTTTCCCAAAAAATGTATTTCCACACACAGCCAGCCAGCCAGCCAGCCAGCCAGCCAGCCAGCCAGCCACCCAGCCAGACAGACGGGCATGGCTATATCGACTCAGGAGGTGACGCTGATCAAGAATATATATACTTTTCTATATCTGCCACTCCTCCTTCTCTGCGTTACAAACGGAAGGACAAAGTGAATATACCCTGGGTGTAGGGTATAAAAATAGAGGGATACAAAGGCAATGAAAGGACGGACTCGTTAGCAATATGATTTGCATTCAATAGCTTCGCAGTCCATGAACCATTCTCGAGAGTGAACTATAGCTTTAAAACCAATTTAATTTGAGAATGAGAGGAAACTAACCTCATCAACTACTGGAGAGTTCAAGAAGGGGTACAGAATGTCATTCTAGCGGTTCATAATCTTTCCAGTTTATTTGTAAGAAAGAAGATGTTTGCTAGTATGTTTTGAATGTCGCTGAATCCGAATCAAGAACCTGTTTTCTGAAAAACTAAATGGCAGAAAATTTTCTTAAAAAATTTTTTATCTTGACAATGTTGCGGTTATAGGGGATTTTGAGGTCGCTGCATCCAAACAGGAAAGAAAAATCTCAACAACAAAATAGAGAATCCAATTGATGAACAATTTCCTCAAAAAATGATTTTGTTTTAACCAAATATTGGTGTGGGGAGTTTCCAAAATCGCTTATATAATTTCCGGAATGGTGGAAGATTTTTTTTTTAAATGCTTCATCTCGACTGAATCATATTTCTTAACCTTTTCAGGACCGTAAGGAATTGGGAGCTTATGCAACCATGCTAGCTATTTATAATGGTCTATTGGGCGTCCAGAAAACATATTTAAAAAAAAAATTCAAAAAATTTTAACGGTTTTTCTGGAATTTTCTGGGACATATGTGTCCCTATGGTCGTTAAGGGAGACTTTTTCCCCATACATTTTTATATGGGGAAAATATACCCTTATTTCAAAGGGTGATAACTCGGAAAGTAAGGGTCCAATTGAAAAAATTTAAAGGTATAGTTTGATAGGTAAGAGTTGGGCTATTTGACGCCATCAAAAGAATTAAAATAAACCATATCCTGGAACTACACCGCAAGATTGAAAACAGCGTTTTTTCAGCTTCAAGCAAAGATATCTCGAAATCCTTAAGTATATGAGCAATTCTGGCCTCGGATTCGAGTTTAGTGTCAAAAAGTACGTTAAAGTACATATGTCTACTAACAGGTTCATTAAATTTTTTTATTTTGATTGCCTGTGAAATTGGTAAAATTGTAGTACAAAAGTGAGTTGAAAAGTTACCCTTTACGACCATAGGGACACAGGTGTCCCATTTTGAATTTTATGATTTATCAATATACTAGACTTAAGTAATGGTTCAATTAATGTATAAAACAATTTATTTACTTGTCAACAATTATTTCACACTGTAATATGATTAAAAACAATTAAACGCCTATAAATTTTACTGTAAAGTATAGCAATAGTTCACCACACAAACTGTCACAGTAGAATGATCATACAAAAATAACGGTGCTTCTGATTGTGTTGCCAGATTTAATAGAAATGAAGGAAGCATTTAGAAACTGATAAATGTCAAAATTACATATATCGGTTTCTTACTTATTTAAATATAACTAGTATCGCCGGTGGCCAAAATTTGGCCTTTTACTTTGAGTAAGATACACTTCTTCCGAGTACCATTTGGTAAAAAACAAAGCCAGAACATTGAGTATTCATTAGTCGGAGCAGTATTTTTTATATGCAGTAGGCTCAGTATATCTTAAAACCGAATAACATAAAAACTGGTGTAGTGCTTGTGCCAAAAAATATCGGAAAACATCCAAAATATCGAAAAGATCTCAAAAGTATCGACAAACATCATCGGTATGTATATCAGTAATAGTCCAAAAGTATCGAGAAACATCCAAAATATCGGTAAAAGTCCAAAAGTATCGAGAAACATCTAAAATATCGGTAAAAGTCCAAAAGCATCGAGAAACATCCAAAATATCGAGAAGTATCGAGAAACATCCAAAATATCGATAAAAGTCCAAAAGTATCGAAAAACATCCAAAACATCGGTAAAAGTCCAAAAGTATCGAGAAACATCCAAAATATCGGTAAAAGTCCAAAAGCATCGAGAAACATCCAAAATATCGGTAAAAGTCCAAAAGCATCGAGAAACATCCAAAATATCAGTAAAAGTCGAAAAGTATCGAGAAACATCCAAAATATCGATAAAAGTCCAAAAGTATCGCGAAACATCTAAAATATCGGTAAAAGTCCAAAAGCATCGAGAAACATCCAAAATATCGAGAAGTATCGAGAAACATCCAAAATATCGATAAAAGTCCAAAAGTATCGAAAAACATCCAAAATATCGATAAAAGTCCAGATGTATCGAAAAACATCCAAAATATCGGTGCAGAACGTCGACAGAGCGCAACGAAACAGGTTTCGTGCAAGCAAGGGAAAAACAACAGCAACAAAATTTCTCTCACTCCACTGTGTCATTCACTTTCTTAACAACACAGCAAAACATTGTGCATGCTGTTGTTGTTGTAATTATATCGGAAACTTTGATCCTGTTTTTGAATGCCTTAATGGCAACTTATGAAGATAATTTTTGGATTCGTGGATTCTACACCACAGTACCTATCATATAACAAAAAAAATCCAAAATCGGTCAAATGGTTAGCTCGCAAAAGGGAGACAAAAAAAACTGTTCACGTACTTATATATAGATTTATTTTTGTCTTGGGACACATATGTCCCTATGGTCCTGAAAGGGTTAAATTGATTTTATGGAAAACAAATTGACAAATCCGAAATTTCGGTAAAGTTTTACAAAAAAAAAATTTCTCAATAAAATCTTGAATAAGAGTTTTTTTTTTAACTTGGTCCTTCATTCCTTTCACTTGACAACTTTTACGATATTCTAAAATTTAAGTATCTGCTGTTAAATTCTAAAAGTTAACGTATCTGATTAACCGTATCGGGGCAAAATTTTAACACAGTAGCCGTGAATTGATATTTTTGGATTCCTGAATAATAGAAATAATTGACAAAAACTTTGGACCGTAAATTCGCAATAAAATTCTTCCGATTTATTTTGTGCCCACATAATCAGATCCTCTCTTGGGTATTTTAGATTTTGAACTTTTAATCTCATAAGACTAAAATCTGCTTTAGGTACTAGGCAATATGTGTTTTTTTCTAATCAACTCTAATATTGCTTTTTCAAGTGATGAAAACTTTTTGTTTTTTCGTGCAAAAAAAAAACTTTCATTTCATTTATTGTTTTATGTCCTTGTTCGACCTCATACCTGCTTGGCTTTGTGGTCTATTGCTTGCCTACACTGTGTGCATGTGAGGCGCGCGCGCAAGGACACTTCATTATGTCAATCATGATTTTGGCTTTGGTTGAGTTTTTGGTAAAACTTTTAAATTATGTTGCGGAAAGTTTACGGCACTTCCTCTACAATCAACGTGATCATCATCAAAAACATCATCATCATCATCCTTGTGGCAGCAACAACAGAAAGTCAGAAGAATCTTGATTATTTGGTTCGTGAGTTGGTCGGTTGTTGCGAGTGGTGTTGACTGTTGGCATTATGGCTTACGCAAGGATAATGCAACGCAGTAGCATGAACGATTTTGCAACCTTTTACGGTTGATGAATTAATTTGTCAAGATTGTTTGGGTGCATCAATCATAATTAGAAGCACCAAATAGCAAACAGCATGAAGTGAAAGGAAGGCTAAAAGCACGTAATAAAACAAAAAAACCGTATTCCGATGTATGTTACACTTGAAATAGTTTAATTTGATGTCGTGCTATGAAATTATAACTGCGTATCTTGTGACCAAATCCATCAAGATTTACATACATATCTATTTTGACGCCATCAATGATACCAAAGGCATATAGTCACCTAGATTATTTTACTAATCTCCACATCCTCGCTTCCAGAATCATTCCTTGCAATTTTTTCCGATTTATTTATCCTGTTAGCCTTAGATCCATTGATTATATCCCAAGGCATACACAACATAAAACAAAAAAGTAAAATTAGGGGAAGGTGGGGTATCGTGGGCCACGTTTTTATTTTGTTAAATATCTTCAAAAAAAATAAAAAATTTCGCAAATTGTAATATGGTATGTTATTCTACATGAAGTTAGGTAACTTTTGACTATTACACTTTCTAACAATTCTTTTGATTTTTCCGACTTTTCGTGGTTTGAAAAAAATTAGTGTTTTTGCAATTTTCAAAAATGGTGGGGAATCGTGGGCCACCGCCGTAATTAAGTAAAAATCAAACAATTATGATGCAAAACTTTATTGAATTAGTTGAAATGACAAGTAAAGTTATTTTAATCGACAAAATGAAGAAGAAGGGTTATGCACGATCAATCATATACGCAATTTGGGAAATAGGAAAATTTGATACAAAATATGTATTTATTGTTTTATTTATTGATTCACAGCCTCCATTTTGCACAAAACATGATAAACACAACATACAAATGTGTACTGATACGAAAATTGTCAAAACACGGGTGGCCCACGAAGTGGCTCACGATTCCCCACAAGCTACTTTTTGCAAAACAACGGCGTGTAATTGACTTGTTGAAGTGTCATGCAAAATTACTTTTGTATGTTGAAAGGCAAAGGTCTAACGATAATAAAAAACATATTTACCTGTGTTTTGTCGTAGCAATTCGTCCAAAAATGATGGAAATCAAACACGCAAAAAAAGTTTTGCAGATACTTTTTTTTGGGCGAGTATTGTACAAAGCAAATAAAACGCGTACGTTTGTCAACAACCAATGTAAAAATAAGTTGAGGCTAAGAGAAAACGATTACAGTTGCATTTAACTATTTATCTCGACATACTGCCAAAAGGTGGCGGTGGCTCACGATTCCCCATGGCCCACGATTCCCCACTTTCCCCTACTTTTCACTATAATTACCATACATTTTTACAGTTGTGCTCAGCTATCGCAAATATCAATTTTTATGTCGACATAACAAGTAGCGCATGGTTGATCGGATCAATGACACCCTCACGTCCATATGGCTCGAAATTTTAAATTTCCTATATTTAGGAATATTTCAACTACAACAATAATATTTGATAACTGATATATAATTCTTAGCGTCTAGCTATTAGTTGAAAATAAACGTGTTCGGATCAAGGAGACTACAACCATCCATATAGTTTAAAATTTTCCGCCATTTTGTATTTGGAAATTTGTATTTAGAATTTAGAAACAGCTGACTCCCGATTCCTTCGTGCTATTTTGACGAAACATTATGCAGATGTTATTTTGGCTATGTATATTCAAGTGGTGATTTTATTTTTTTTACCTTGCCTACCTGGGCCTAAGGCCTATTGGTATTTTTCTACCCATTACGCTGTTAAGGGGTTTTATTTTTTATTTTTTTTTTCAATATGATAAAAACCGTTTTTCCGCGATAAGAAAACATTTCATTTGTTCGCGTAGACCATAAATTCAAACCGTCTTATGATTTTTTGGTAACAGTTCCTGAAAATTGTCGCCGTACTTTTGGCAATGATGATATAAATGCACAACAGATGGTGAAATGCATGAACAAACTTGAGCAATCGATTGAAAATTGGTAAACCACGCCAATGTAAGCAAAGCAGATTCACACCCAAAGAACTTTTTTGCCCAGTTTCATGATGGTACTATAAGAGAACTCAGCAAAATCAAATAGACTTAAGGACATAGAAATTCATTGATTTTGCGTCGCAGTGTTTCGGACTTAATTTCGAGATATCATGATCTCCTAAATACGAAGATAGTACCAGATTCTTTGAATTGACTCTGATTCTCTATATATAAAAGTGCAAAAATTTCTGTTTTCTGCCACATTTCAAATTATATCACACTTACAGTAAACAGTGTAATTCAATTTTGTTAAAAGCACGCGATAAACATTATCATCTTCAATCATCTTTATCTTCGTTATTGGATCACTACTTTCCAAACAAACATCTACCAAAGAATAGTTATCTCAAATCCATACAAATAAAATTTGGTCCTTTTTATGTAGTTGAGACATCGTTTGAATAACGCTTTTCACTGTAACTGTAGCATAGCTTAAATGTGCTTACAATAGCAATTTTTGCACTTTAAGCAAGAATATTTTAAAACTAGAGTCAGTTCAAAGAATAAATGATACACTGGGTATTTAAATACCCATGCCATGAAATCGTATCTGTGTCCCAGAAAAGAAGTCCGACCAAGGTGAATTTAATTATGTAGGATAGAGGACACCTTAGGCAATAAAGAACCAAGAGCATTTTCTGATTTTACACTCCTACAATATTCCAGAGTCAATTCCGTCAAATTTTGCGAATTCTGTAAACTTGCTGACCTTTGCCACAAAAGCCACCCTCCAAGACATTATGCAATATGACTCAAAACTGTTTCTTCAGTGATCTTATCCTTCCTCTACAAGCACCTTAAAACTAATGCGTGGTATCTTTTACCTGGAACTAGCCAGATTTTTTCTGAAATTACTCTATTCTTTGGTATTTTTCGATCCAATAGCCGTTAATGGGTATAATAAGTTTCTGAGAAAATTATTCGCCAATTTGGAGACGCTTCTTTGTTTTCGTAAACTTTAGTGTCCAACGAGAACAAAAAAAAACGCCTCTTGCTACAATTTTGTCATGATACTATCCTCTTGTATGACCATTCGTTATGAAAAAAAAGGAAATTCACATTCAAGGCAGAGTTGATGTTATTTTATCCGATCTTCTTATTTTGATGATCTTGAAGTTTTGAATTGATCCATGATACAGCCACTTTCTGAAATTCAATTCTCTTCGGAGTCAAAATTTAATCAAACTTGTGATGTTCCGCATAAAGTTCACTTAGTTTTTTACCAGAGCCGACCAATACTATCCTTATCATTATCTCAAATAGCACTTTCAGTACTGTGGTTTTAAAATTTAGTTTGTAAGAGGGGTATGACGGCCTCTTATCTGAACTTGCTCATTTTTCTATCAAAGCTCCTTATCCTTCTGTGCGACGTCATTACCAGCTGACCTAATGATAACTTGTTTGCGGATTATTTAAACTTTACTGATCGATTTCTTATGCAAACTTTTTTTTTATTATTTCAGTAGTTCTGAAGTTTATTTTTCTTTTTTGATTGCAGTTTTCTTCAGAACTCGGTAAAGTGATTGAGTGGAATGGAATGAAAAGTAATTTGTCCTACCATCTTTAGTATGTTAGAAATGGTGCACGATTTTGAATTATACACCATTAGAATGGTATTTGTGTGTAAATGTGCACAAAATTAAATGAGATTTTCTATTTCGTACCAAATAGCAAAAAAAGTACTAAGACTGTCAAAAAATTACCAATATTATTTAACACATTTGTGGTAAAATTTTGATCATTGGTTATAATAATAGTACGGAATCTATTGACTTATTTTGATGGTAACAAATATGGTAAATATATGTATTACTATTAAAGCCTCCCCCTTTCTTTGTTATAAGTATAGATAATTATAGAAAAGTTCTTGATAGAAAAATGTAAATTGCCAACAACATTCAAAGCTTTAAGTTGCAATAAAAATTTTATACCTACCACTCAATTCGAACAACAGCAATAACAATATCGTCAGCAATATGAATATAAATTTTGCTATTTTTAAAAATGTGCAAAGTTTGCACAAAAGATATTACTAAGACAGCAATCGTCCAGCCAACAGCAACAACAACAACATTAACAATATGTAAGACAGTATACTGTCCACGTTGTGCCTGTGCCTCAGCAGCTTAATGCAAGCAATAAAAAAGGTAAATTTCTTCTCAGAATTATGTAAAATAAAAAATGAGGATAAAAACTTTAAAAAAGAAAAATTGTGAAACATATAAAAAAAAAAAAAAATATTCGCCAACTTTATATGGCCGACTTAAGTATGCTACGGTTTGACAGTGGTTTTCCAGCGCGCTGGCCGATAAGCATGTTGCCAGATGAACGTGAAAGAACGCAAAAAAAAAAGAAGAAAAATAAATGAGAAACATAAAAAACAAATGAAAATAAAGAAAATTTGTAAAAAAAATACATGAAACTTCTTAAAAAATTTTAGTATATATTAATTTTCCAGCGTGGAAATCGTAAAACTGCAAAAAGTTTGCGCAATAAACATTAGAATATATATATGTATGCATGTACTCGTAAGTATCTATAGTACAATCTTGTGTTTTTTCCACTTGCATTTTTCTTTTTAAGATTTTTATGACTAATTTTTTTTTTTTTTTTGTGGTTGGTGTTTTATCGGGAGGTTTGGAAAATTCAAAATAAAAATCCAAAACAAAACAAATAAGGGAAACAAAAGAAGAAATCACAATTTTTCAGGTAAATGAAAACAAAAAAAAAAACACAAAAAACTTTGAAAAGTTTTTAAGGCCTTTCTACGGCTTTATAGCTTAAGTTTAAGCACAAACAAATGGGGAATTTTATGACAAACAGGCAGTAGTGACATAAGTCGATGCCCTATGCAATATAACCACCCCCATTACATGGCTTCCTAAGCATTTTTGTGGAACATACTTATCCCCTATGTTCATCCCCACACCTAAGGGGCATAAAAACTAACATTAACATTTTCCTGATACACTGATACACTCGCGACCTCTACAAAAAATCATTTAAGTTGAGCGCCCCGAACATTTCGAGACTTTCAGTTTTTTGTGTCATTTACTATACATACTTTAGGCTACCTACTTAAACATATACTATCAAGAAGCATAAACTTCAGGAAAAGGGACAAGATTTTATTTGGTTTGAAATATCTATCTTTAAGTAGCTAGCATTAAAATATTTCAAAAAATTTTGGATTCAGAATACTATCTCAAAACTAGATCTACTTTTATTCTTCTTCTATGCTCAGAGCCTTCACAAAACAACTCTATCCAATACAACGTCTGATTCTCCACATTTTTCCATATCAAATATTTCTTGATCCAGCATTCGAAGCCATGATGTCTACAGTGATGAAGAAAACCAAGGCAAAGACTAAGATCATAGCAGTCTTGGGCCTGGATTTTGTGTCTTGGCCTTAGCTTAGGTCATTAAATCTACTGCAAAATTGCTGAATTCTATTGATGCCCAATTCCGTATTGAGAGATGATTTTTATCATCGAAAGGGGCGTGACACCATTTTTAATTACACAGGCTCACAAAAAAAAAAAAAAAATTTACCCTGCGCGAAAGATCAGACCACCTGATTTTTATGTTTTCGGGGTCGCTGAATCCGAATATGGTGCCAGAATAGCAAAGTTGGTTCGCGTTTTTTCAGAAATCAACAATAATGCTGAAAATTACAGATTTTTGCTGGTTTCTGAAAAAACGCGAACCAACTTCACTAATCTGGTACTATATTCGGGTTTAGCGACCTCGAATACATAAAGTTCCGGTGGTTTAATCTTTCGCGCAAGGTACTTTTTTTTTTTGGTCTGTGCACAGAACCACAAAATCAGAAACAATGCTGAAAAAAATCTCAAATTTTCAGCGTAATTGCTGATTTCTGAAAAAACGCGAACCAACTTCGCTATTCTGGCACCATATTCAGATTCAGCGAAACTGACCGTATTTGAAACTGTAGGGTACAAAAAAGCAACCGCCAAAATAAAAAGAACATTAAAAATTAACTAAAAAAGGAGACAACAATGTGATAAAAAAAAAATAAAAATAAATAAAACTTTTGACTGTTGCCTTGATACATTGTGTACTTTTTGGGTACCCCTCACTATAAATTTGTTATCAACCAAACTGCAGTGCCCTTTGCAGGTTCAATCAAATCAAGTCAAGTCCAGGTCATTTAAGTCAAGTTAAATTTCATCCCTCCACTTAGTTGATATGGTCTTGCCTTCTACTATACTTGAGCCATTCAAGCCTAAAACATTGAAGAGACCCTTTTGTTCAAAATTCTTACTTTATTATTGGTGTTCTTGCTTATTATTGTATTTCGTATATTTGGCTTGTCTGTTGATGTTCTTTTTCATATAAAAAATAAAATTCTTCCAAAAAAACTTTTTTCATAGAAATTTGTTGAATTTCATTATTCAATACTTGCTGCATTGGTAAATTTACTCTATTGTGAATTACTTATAATAAATATGTCTGATAAAGTAAGTACTTTCCTTTTATGTTCTTTTTGTGTGTATGAATCCTTGAGACAGCAAGCGCACTTGATAATGTCTTAGTACTATTATGATACTAATTTGCTTTATATAAGTAAGTAAGTTCTCGTTCTAATTTGAAAAATAGATTGATATATCGCCTCTATACAAGTAAAATGCACTAAGTCAATTTTTCCTAGTTTTGAGTTTTTTGGTATTCCTGGTCCAAAATATTAAAGCCTTTAATGATAAGACCCATTTAGCCATGTCTCTGTTAAAAAGTTGTATTTTTATTATAAAAGTAAAAGCAAAATAACGATTTCCACATAGTAAACATTTTAGTTTAATTTTAACACCAAAAAGTATTACTTTTATAGAAAATGTGAAAAAAAAAAAATATTAATTTTCAACTATTTGGAATAAATTTCAAACTTTTTGGAAAAAAATCGGAATTCAATTCCAAACAAATTTTAAATTAATACAAAAGAATTTCAAAACTAAGAAAAGTAAACTATCATTTTTTAGTGTGCATACAAAAAAACTAGTAATAGTGTAACCTTAAGCCTGCCCAAAAACTAATGTACCCTACACTGCTGTATTTTGAAAATTTGGCTTGTACGGGAGGTTCCACGCCTTCTTGACTGAATTCATTTAGTTTACGCTTAGATTTTGAAATAACTATTCCAAGTGTCTGCACAAACTTTGGTTTCATTATCTTAAAAAACACTTTCAGCTCAGCTTTTTGAAACTTTTGCTTTTATGGGAGTTGCCATGCCCTCTTATCTTAATTCGTCTAGTTTTTGTTCAGAGCTTGCAATTAATGTTTTTGGTGTTTGAGTGATATTTGGTTGCATTATCTTTAAAAACGTCTTCAGTATAGCATTTTGAAGCTTTTCCTTATATGGGAGGTGCCACGCCATCTAGTGCTAATTCGCCTATTTTTTGCTCAGATCTTGTGTTTATTATGTGTATTTTGCTTGCGTTATTATAAATAATGGCTCTTATTATTGCGTTTTTGTATATTTTTTGTATGGGCGGTAGGCGTGTCCGTTGACGGATTTCGCTCATTTTCAATCCCACGAACTTTAACAACGAAGCTAACACACCAAATTTCATTGAATTATCTTGGTTAGTTTTCCCAGCCACCCAGCCAGCCACACAGACAGACATGGCTATATTGACTCAGGAGGTGGCGCTGATCAAGAATATAAAAACTTTTCTATACCTGCCACTTCTCCTTCTCTGCGCTACAAGCGGAAGGACAAAGTTTTTTTTTTTTATTTCCACAATTACGCCAAAAACTCTGAAAGAGAGTATCATAAATGTGCGGTGAGATTTTTTTCAATATTTTTGAAGGTCATTTAGAGGTGGCGCGAGGCTAATTTATGCAAAATTTCGGCTTGTTACGGTTTTTATTTTATTATGATCTCAGAAATGCTCAGAATGAGTCGTAAAAAAAATAAAAATTGGAGCCTAAAATCAACGACATATTGCTTTTTTCAGCTAAAATACCCTCAAAACAAGATTTTTTCCTAACTTAACACTACTGTAAAAATTCTAAATCTTTATTTTGGATAGAAACCTTTTGTTTCATGGTCACCATGGAAATTTATTCATTATTTTTATTTGCATCAGTCTAATATATCGTCGGGTTAAAACTACAACTAGGCATCTACATATTTCATGTTTCCAGAAAAAAGCGTTTTAGGTTTTTTGAAATTTGAATTTTGTATGAGATTTTGTAGTTTTCTGTTTTTTATTATTTACATAAAATTGGATGAGAACTACATTTCAAAAAAGCGACTAGACTGAGGCGTAGAGCCGTATTTTCTGCATGTTTCTGTATATTTAACTCAAAACGTCAAAAAATTTAGATATCTAGTTGTAGTTTTAACCCGACGCACAGTGGGGCAGATACTCCCAATACCTGGCGATAATTCAAAAAATTAAATGTTATTTCAGGATATTCCTTTATATTGGTTAAGTACAATATTAACCAACGTACTATTTGCCATTTTTCAAATGACTTGTGACAAATCCATTTCATCACTACAGCACGCTAAACTTTAACATTGTGGACTGAAATAATTTTTATAAGTTATTTCCATATTAATCAAAGCAGTTTTTTGCTGAAGTTTATTAACATTTAATGTTATTTGACCATGGAGCCTTTGTCCACAGGTATGTACCCGTATATAAACATGTGTTTTTCCTTAAAAATTTTAACACATTTAGGTAGGTAAGTTAAATAAAATGGAGAAGAAAAATTTTACGAAATTAAATAAATAATAGAGAATTTAATTATGTTCCAAGCCTTTCCAAGCATTTGTTATAATTCAAAAATATTCCGTTTAGTATTGACTTCTAGAAGCGACAAGAAAATTTGCTACTTTTTGCTACTTTAAAATTTACATCGATTTTTAGAACGCAACCTAAAATAAAATATTTTTTCTTGCATTGCCGATATTATATAAAATTTCTAATTTTGTTTTACAAATGGCCTCTAACTTATTATTTGTCACGAGACAAGAACTTATAAACATTATGTATAGTTCTGGACAGGATAGTTTTGAACAGCAATTCGGTTTTTTGTTAAAACAGATGGAAAAGAGGACAGGTGGTCATCACGACCATTTAAATAAGAAGTTATCTCATTTCAAGTCCCAATATTGGTCAAAATACCTGAAAGCGTGTCTCTTATTTTCCTATCAGAGCTGACCTTTACTATTCGTAGCAACTGTACCAAATTTGCTTCGATTATTTCAGAAAGCACTCTCAATATAGAGTTTTTAAGATTTGGCTTGTATGGTAGGTGCCACGCCCTCTTGTTCAAATTCAACCAAATTTTGTTGAAAGCTTAAGTGATCCACCCTTAGTATGTATAAGTAATTTGGTTGCAGTGCGTAGCTCCATTTATTTGATGCCACATATGAGAGCTCTTTGCCCCACTGTATGACGATATACCTTATCCGATAAGTGGAAAATAATTTAGGAAGTTTATGAACATGTTCTTAACCCATTAAGGGCTATTATGTGGTTTAATACCTTCGAGAATGGAAGTCTTAAAAAAAAGTAACTACGTATTGGTATATCTTTTTATTATATACCAATATTTCAATAGTATATTTTGTAGTTGGTACCATTTATTTCTATAATTTTAGGTTTATCACCGCAAATTATACCTTTCCACACATATTGTTCTTTTTCCAAATTAAATTAAACTTTTTCCAAATCAAATTGAACTTTTTCCAAGTCAAATTTACTTTTTTCCAAATCACTTGGTCAACCCACTACACATTTTGGAAGGTATTTGGTACACACAGTATGTACAAAGTTTCATAAAAATAGCTGCAGTAAGTACAGCATATCATTTTAAGTGTATTTTTTCATATGATTCAAAAAAGGTAAATTTGATTAGAAAAAGGTTAACTGTTAAAAAAAGTTATACCTATTTGATTTGGAAAAGATTTTACTTGGAGTAGAAAACAAGTAATATGCATATTATATACAGGGTGGCTGATTCGAACTGTTACCAACTTCAGATAGACTTATCTGACAGATGGAACATGACAGCTGTCCAACAATTGGCATGATGTTAGCTCATTCTATTGTCAACAAGTAACCAACAAAATGTGTGCGTCAATTTATTGAAAATAAAAAATTTTCGAAATGGAATTCAAACGTAATAGTGTGATTGCTCTTTATTTGGCTGGAAAATCGCAACCAGCAATTGTTCGTGTGCTGAAACATTTAAAAGTGAATAAAATATTTGCGTATCGGACCATAACACGTTACAATGGTACCGGCAGCGTTGCCAAACGACATGGTGGTGGTCGGAAAATAACTGCAACATCACCAGAAATGGTTCGAAAGGTGAAGGCCAGAATTGAGCGAAATCCGAGACGCAGTGGCAGACAAATGGCTGCCGAGCTGAAAATATCGCGTGAACGAATGCAACACATATTGTCAAGGCGCATGATCTCACTCCTGCTCAAAAAAAAGTTAGGCTCGATAGAGCCAAGGAGTTGTTGCGCTTGCACGCCGCCGGAAATCTGTCACAAATTGTCTTCTCTGATGAGAAAAATTACTGTATCCAGCAATATGTAAACAAACAAAATGATCGGGTTTACTTGACAGAGAGGTCCTACGAAAATTTGAATGTTCGGTTGGCCACCAGGACGCAGGCACCACCGCATGTGATGGTTTGGGCTGCAGTGACTGCTGATGGGCGTTCACCACTCGTTTTTTTGGCCGCTAGCGTCAAAGTAAACGCCCAGGTGTATCGTGAATCAGTGTTGGAGGGTGCTTTACTCCCGTGGGCACGCAAAAATTTCGGTTGCAAGCCATGGACATTCCAACAAGACTCGTGTGAATCAAGAATGGTTAGGAAAAAACGTTCCTAGCTTAATTTCTGCTCAACAATGGCTCTCAAATTCGCCTGATGCGAATCCGCTGGATTTCTCAATCTGGGGTATGTTGGACAAGAAGGTCTTGACTAAAAAATACCAGAGCGTTAATGCGCTAAAAGTGGCCCTTCAACGAGAATGGCGCAAACTTCCACAAAATCAAATTCGTGCAGCATGCGACTCGTTCTTCGACCGTCTACGGGCCATAGTTAAGGCCAAAGGTGGCCATATCGAAAATCTCAAGTAGATTCTTTGAAATTTGAACATTTCCCAACAATTATAGAGTTTGATCAATAAAATCTGTGCATGGAAACTAAAAATATAGTCTTTTGAATTGGTAACACTTCGAATCAGCCACCCTGTAAGTATATCAAAATATCATTAAATCGTTTCTGAAGAATTTTCGGCGTCTTACCTTAGTTTGATTTAAAATTTACATACCTGAAAAATAAAAAAATATATGTATTAGTAATATGTTTATTTTATATATTTTGTTTGTTAATTCAATAATTTGCTTATTCATTATTCTCTCGCTAAACTAAATATAGACATGTTTGTATTGCCTAA
The DNA here is from genome assembly GCA_951812925.1 of Calliopum simillimum. Lineage (NCBI taxonomy): Eukaryota > Metazoa > Arthropoda > Insecta > Diptera > Lauxaniidae > Calliopum > Calliopum simillimum. The sequence continues at coordinate 28,019,532 of OX638371.1, forward strand.
GGCTGCGGAATGTTGTTCAAAGTGTCAAAAATTACAGTTGTTCCTTTCTTTATATATATAATGCAGGTTATATAGATAATGCAGGAATACGGGAAGTCGCAAAAAAATCTTTTTGTTGTTACATTTATTGAATTTGGTTTCAGCAAAGTCCGAAAACATCAAGTGTCCATCTTGCTATCTACGTTAGACATGGAACTGCTGATGGTTTTTAAGCAAGCATTTGCCATTACTTAAACTCTTTACGTAAATTTTTTCATGTCAAAAATAGAGTCTGAAAACTAACAATATTGCAACCCACATGACTATCAACGAAAACCAATAATTTTCTAAAAGAAAAAAAAAATTCCTACAACAAAATTTTTATAGCATTAATAATTTCAATCTAATCTAGGAAATAAATATTCATAAATTTGCTGTAAGGAAAGAAGAGGAATAGGAAAAAAAAGTCTGCTACCCAAAACCATTAAATGCGCTGAGGCAAACGTGGTAAATCAACAGAAATTGGCCTGAAATTTTGTACTCCTTTTGCTCCTTTTTTTTTTTGTGGGTCACTTATGCTGCAGTTATGAAAGTTTTGAGGCATAAAAACAACTCAATCTTGGTGCGTTCGCGTGCTCTATCTCGAAAATGTTTTTTTTCTCTTTCGCTCTCTCGTGATTTTTTTTTTTTTTCTGTTTTTTGGCAGGAGCTCTATCAAACTTCATGGCAGGCAATTCACTGTATTTGAAACATAAATCATTGAAACTGACATTTCAACAATTTGAAAATGATTTTTTTTTTTCTCTCTTGTGCTCCTCATACGACCGTAGCAACCAACAGGCGAGCGAGTAATAGTAGGGTATTTTTGGACCAAAAAAAGGACACGCAAATGGGCCACTGACTAATGCATGCATACAAAACACATATGTACGAGTATGTAGGTGATGCTAAACGTATGTGTGTACTATGCTATGCTTTATGTATGAGTGTGTGCTCTGTACGGGAATGGAAATTTAATGTATAGGGTGTGGGAATAAAAATTCCCAACTGACCCACATAAATCATTTTGCAATTGAAACGTATGAGCAGAATTGGAGCAAAATACATAGAAGAAATAGAGGAAAAGAAAGGAAATGCAAAAAAAATCCATAGGTAGTAAAAAATGTTACCACAGCAACGAGTGCGTCCAGATTTAGTAACGTTGTCGTTTTTTGGACTTTTTTTAAAAAAGCATCTACACTCAGAAAAAAACGTGAAAAATACTGGAACTGATGTTTCTACTGGAGCTTGAAATAAATTTTTTAAGAAATTGATCTCAAAAAACATATCACACTAAAAAATTAAAGCTTACTTTTGTGACTTTTGATTCCCTTTTGTATAATTTTAAAATATTTTGATATTAAATTCAAAATTTTTTACAAAAAAGTTTGAAATTTATTCCAAAAAATATGAAATTTATTCCAAAAAAGTATGAAATTTATTCCAAAAAGTTTAAAATTAATATTTTTTTTTGGTATTAAAATTAAACTATAATTTTTACTGTGTAATTATTCAGGTTATATAAATTACTAACAAATTGAAAAAAAAAATATCTGCAAACTGGCCAAGTGAATTGAGGAAAACTGATTCCTTCATAATCTGAATTGAGTAGATACATTTTCTGAATGCATAAAAACTATGAATCCCTCAGACTCACATTATTTTCTTCCATAAGGATTAACTTAGGCTTGCACGGGTTAAGAATAAACCGCGTTATTACTGGGAAACATTTATCGGAGTATTGAAGGGAGAAGATCATGTACTACAAGCAAAATAAAGTATTTGAAATATTGAACTATTGTGCATACTATTCTAAGCCGTTGGCAAAAAAGTGTTTAAGCTCTTGAGCAATTGTCATGAGTGTCATGTGGTAAAAATTGTAAGTACATAATTTGAATACTTCGTAACTGTGAAATTTTCATTGTTTTCAGATGATCAGTTATATTATTATGATAATAAACTTTTCTGTCAAAAAGTCGTAAAATCAACAAAATGTTATAAGTGTCACGTAACTTACCAATCAATTATTTTGTTTTAAATGGGACTTTATTCATATATTGTGGACCACACATTAAATTCACTCGTGTACTGAGAGTATAAAAAGTTAGCAGCGTTGCAATCAAAAATTTTAATAGGGCGCACCATTGAATCAAACCGACATACCACTAAATGAACAGATTGTCATTTAAGTAAATATTTTGTGCAGTACATTAAAAAAACTAAAACATTTATTAGGTGATTTGGCACTTATACACTGCAAAAATTCTCAGTAACTAAGAAAAAGGAACTTTTGTTCAAAATAACTTATACTACCTCAGATATACTGAAATATTTATCCTTTTTACATACATGTATAGATATAAATTTTTTCGTAAAGTTGCGTCAAATATTTCAATTTTGCTGAGTGTACACAGTATGTCCTTCAAAATAATTGGGCAACACTTGAGTCTAGGAATTGTGGCAGGAAAGCAGTTTTTTCTCCATTTTTTTTGGTTATTTTTATTTTTTTGTGCATCGAGGTAGAAAGTAACGCATTGCGTTACCAAAACTAAAATTGGGTCTATGGTCGTATTGTGACTGGGTGTACGACGTAAGAGTGCGGTAGCACACATAATAAACAAAAGTAGTAGTGTTATGGGTGAGGAGGCAGGAGATTCAATGCATGTGAGCCAAATTAGTTCAGAATTGCCTGGTCATTTGACCCATTTTGACAGAAAATTCAATGTGCGGTAGTTGAGACCAATTTGTTGTGTGATTTTGCTGTGGAAAGCATCGTTAAAAAAAGTACTGGTAAGAGAAAATACAGGTTTTTTCCGAAAATGCTTTTTAATAGCTCTTTTCTCTGCTTTTCCTGTAAAAAAAAAAAAATAATTGTCTCCAAAGAATGTGATAGTTTTGAATTTACTCTTTGACTTCTTCGTGTTTTGAATTTCCTTTTTAAATTTCTCAACGAGTTTTGTTTTTCTACCATGTTTTTTATCATGTTTTTACTGGTATTGTAAAGTTATTCAGTTGGAGATATCGGGGGCTATTGTGAATAAATATTCCTGGGGAATTTTTAACAGACTGCAATAGAGAATGCACGGCAGGTGAATAAAACACAGCATGTATTGCATTCTCCTGCATTACTGAGGTGGGATCATACGGCCAAAATGAATCATCATCTCCATTGAATGTAACCTTTTGTGTTTACTTTGATCTCTATCTGGATTTTCCAGATTATTGCATTTCTATATTCAATGACCTTTTGCAGGTGATTTTTGATGTTCCTAGTCCTCTGCTGCCTTGTGAATTTCCCTTATGGACTATAAGCAACCATCGGCGTAGGAGATCTCTTTGAAAGATGTGAGCTTTTATTTTATTAGTGATTCGTTCAGCTGAGGAAATCCGTCTATTGTTTTCAAAAATCCTCTATCGTTCTTTGAGATGATACTGCTTTTATAACTAATGATGTTAACGATTTCAATGTCATCATTGATATATGTAGATGGGTTCAGTTTGAATTTATCAGTATTGAATGTACTGTTTTTTAAACCGAACTTCTGCCATTCCACGAAAATATTTTACAGTTTATTTTGTATACTTGAATATCTGAAATAAAGTAGGCAAATACTATCGGTGTAGTTGGGATTTAACTGTTCGTTAAAGTTCCGTCGAATTACTCATTTGGCATAGTGAAGGCTAAGATCCTGCTTATTTTTTTCAAATATCCAATGTTACATCTTTAGAGATTTGCAGCGAGCTAAGTTAACCGTTAAGTTACTTTTTCTTCGATCAGAGAAAGGTCGGAACATGAAATTTTAGCTGAATTCAATAAAAAAAGCTTTTATCAGAACAGCAGTAAATTTGTTGAAACTAGCGACTAGATCAATTGAGGAGTGGCCGTACCAAAGGGTCTAAGTACCATTTCGAGGCAAAAGTAATGTCATACTTTTTATGTGCCTTATAGTCGGTTATTTGACTGCTATAATTTTTTTAACATAATGACATCAATTTCACACTACCTATCAAGTAAATTTTTGGTGAAAACAGAAAACAATTTTATTAATTTCTAACAAAATGTCACCCGTTTCATATTATGACACTACTTTTGCCACGAAATGATACTTAGGCCCTTTGGTACGGCCACTCCTCAATCGTAGTGATGGGGGCTAACTATACACTTAATTGATATTAAGCCGCAATCTGTGTACTTAGCAAAAAGATAGATAAGCCATCGCCATTAGGGTAAAAAAGGAAAAAAAACAATTTTCGCACGAGCGGCACATATCAGCGACAAGACCAAGATCAACAGTTTTTTGTCTCGGTGGTATAGCGCCCCCTCTTTTAATTTTTCCCATGTTGATAAAAAGATATCACATACATTCATGTACCAAATTTTATCATGATGAAGGTACATAAATAGAATATTTCAAGTATTTTTGTGTAGGGGTTTAAAGCCCCCATATTTAACCCTCTTCTTTCGTATGGTATTTTTTAAATAAAGTACACGTTTTCAATTGAAAGTTTTGTAGTAATTACTGCTACAGGTGCAAAGATATAGCAATTGATGTGTTTTTTTGTATGGGGGGTGCAACGGCGCCTTGCTAAAATTCCTCCAATTTTTGCAAGGTGTTTGGTGAAGGCAGTGTACTTCTGTATACAAAGTTTTGTAATGATAACTACGCAAGTGCAGAGGTATAGAGTTTTGTTCATAAGCCCGCCAAAATCACTTTGTCCTATTTCGAGAGGTCAGTAGACATATTTTAACTGTTATGCATAGTAAAAAATGCACTTTGAATTTATTATAGATTGTATGAAGCAGAGCACTGTACGCCTCTTTCAAGGATAAAATCATCTCTTAATTTAAAATGTGGAATCTCAAAAACCCAACTGCTTTGTAAAAACAAATTTTTGGAAATTCTGAATACTCAACAATCTTGAGAAATTTTTTTCTAGACTAAGACCAAGATCAAGACCAATACTCAATGTCAAAATCAAGAACAATACTCAATGTAAAAGGTCAAGGCCATGAATGCTAAGTTTAGTGATGATACTCATGAAGAAAAGGTCGGTTGTGTGGCAGGCGTCAATAAGAAATTCCCAACCTGACTTAAAATCACTTCCATTTTTATCCAATGCTAATAAAAATTGTCTTAAGTATGATCAAGGATGGATTAATTTTTCTTATTCGGAAACCCATATGGAGCGTACCGTTGACACTCAACAGATCTGGTTCCGATCACAGAACGAATAAAGTTATTGGATCCGAATTTCAGATTTTGATCAGAAAAGAATGTAGGGATGATTAATTCATGAAAACTTTTCAAAAAAAAATTGTTGACTACTTGCCGTTGAGAGCATTTATAACGCTGGTTCAAAAGAGTTTTCTATTCCATAACTGACTTTGCCGCATTTCTACTTAACAAATGGTTCAATACATCGCGGTAAATAAATGTCTCTTTTTTGTAGGGTTTTTTGTGACTTTGTGTATTTTGTCTGATACGAGTATTCTAATTTTCACAATTTTCCCTAATTAAACTACCGATATGGGCAAATAGTGCAATATATGAAGAAAACTAGAGAAAAAAAAAACGCCAGTTTGCTCTTAGGGCACTATCTTTTTCAACAATCTACTGGCGCTCTCATTCTGTCAATTTTTTGATTTGACATTTCAAACAAATGACATGGAGAAAAAAAAAAAGAAAAGGAAAAAACTTAACAAATGTATTTCGCTCTCACTTGCACGCTAAGGGATTAGTTTCGCTTTCTAAGCTGTCGCACTTTTTTTCGAATTATAGGCCACACAGCACCATCGCTCATGCTCTTCATAGGCTGGCATTTTGACAATAAATGGTTTTTCAAAATGGTGAAAAAAAAAACTGTTAGAAATAACAGCAACAACAACAGAAAAACATTTGACATATGAAGTTTTAATTTATGAAGTTTGCAAGAATTTTTTCGGCCTCTTCGAATATTTTTGTGGTGCTTCAGAGAAAAACATACTGCCGCGCATACCTTATTTTGCCTTTAGGGCAGTTTTTGTATTGTGCTGTGCTGCTTGTCGATCGGTTATGGCGCTTTAATGTCTACATTTTTAAATATTTTTTTTTTGTGCCAATTCCTGTCCCATACCTACTCTTCCGACAAAGCGCCCACCCAGTGCCCGGTGCAGTCAAGTAAAACGTCGACGACGATGAGCAAGCAGTAGAAGAAGAAAGAAAAAACTTTGATTAATGTTTGCTTCCGATTTGCATAAATCTTGCTTTGGTTGTTGTTTCGTCGTCGTTGTTTCTTCTGCTTCTTCGCAATTTTTTGCACGTAACCAACCAGAGATGCCAGCATAGTCATTGGATTTAACCGGCAGCAATCTTGAGCAGTTTTTGCTTGGTTTCTGCTTAGGCGCAACCATTTCGAGAACGAGGCAGTTATAAATTATCGCCTCAAACGTGTTCTTCATGCGCTTAAGGTAACTATGTACTTGGGATGGGGTCGGCTGGTGTTGCGTGGTTTTCATAGTCTAAGGATAATGGCCAGCAATAGTTTTTGCATTTGAAATAGATCTATTAACATAGAAATTCATACCGTTTTAAGTAAAGTTTGTAGTTTCTCTGAGAAATTGAAGTTAAGAAAGTCAGACAGTAAGGAATAAGTGTAGCAATAGTTAGTCTTCCTGAAAACTTTAGCTTTCAGGTAAGGCTCAATATAGAGAGGAGAAGAATTTTGGATAAACAAATTAAAATATACACAGAAGGAAAAAATTGTTAAAAGTAACAAAAAATCGGTAAAATTTCCACAAATGTCTCTTAATCTTTCGATATTACTCTTCCCTCACTGTATTTTCGTAGTCGTTTCGAATACCAGTTATGGTTTCTCTTTGATTTCCTCGCAACTTTTTTCTTTCTATTGTATTTTGTTTATTTTTTGAGACCAAGACTAAGGCGCAAATTTGATTTCAAGAAAAAAATTAAGTATCAGTATCTAGGACACGCCCTTTTCAAGCATTTAATCATCTTTTATTTTGAACATTAAAAACCTACTGCCTTTAAACAATGCGGTTCAGAAGTCTAGAATACTTAAACAATACCAAGACTACGACTTCAACTACGACTACGACTTCGACTTCGACTTCGACTTCGACTTCGACTTCGACTTCGACTTCGACTTCGACTTCGACTACGACTACGACTACGACTACGACTACGACTACGACTACGACTACGACTACGACTACGACTACGACTACGACTACGACTACGACTACGACTACGACTACGACTACGACTACGACTACGACTACGACTACGACTACGACTACGACTACGACTACGACTACGACTACGACTACGACTACGACTACGACTACGACTACGACTACGACTACGACTACGACTACGACTACGACTACGACTACGACTACGACTACGACTACGACTACGACTACGACTACGACTGCGACTACGACTACGACTACGATTATGACTAAGGCTAAGGCTGGGATCAAGCCCAATATATGGCGCAATGTCCCAACAGATTGCTTACGAATAAACAAGTGCTCCTTGAGTGCTGCTGGAGTGGAATTAAACACAAAATAATAATTTGTATTAGATCCCTACCACGGACTTTTACAAAACTAGTTTGCAAACTACTTCACGGGAGAAACCGACTAGTTCAAGTTCTTGTCCCATCACTTATAAAAAATTCTATTTACGTTTTACATTGTTTGTCATTGAGCGTAACCAATTGTCTCCTTATGCATTACAATCGAACCAGAAAAAGGTCAACTGTCTCATTATGCACAACATTCGGACCAGAAAAAGGACAATTTTTTTTTATTTTATGTACAAATTTCAGCAAATTTAATTTGAGATTCAAGTTTTATATAAAAATGTCAAAAAGTTCCATAGCCGAATGTGCTAAAGAGTTTGTTATATATTTGTGAACAATGTGTTCTGGGTTCTAACCTGAGTGTGGATGAAATTTTTTTTTTTTTAATTTTTTATTTATTTTATGCTTCAGCTATGTTTCATTTTCTTCTTTAAAAAATCTTCAGACAAATTGTGTACAAATCAACAGAAATTTAAAACTTGTAATTGAAAATCACAGAGGCGGATGTGAACCGAGGCTTCTCCATGTAGCGCAGGTCTTTAGACTGATACACTATCGTTTGCTCTTTTTTCCAACCAACGAACTGCCAAACGGTACGTATTCAGTAATGTTATAACTTCACTGATACAATCGAAACACAATTGCATTACATTTGGTTTCATTTTTGATACAATTGATCAACTTTGCATTACATATGAACCATTTTTGATATAACTGATAATATAAGTGAATTTATTCAAGTTATAGGTGTAGTCCATTATGGACTACTTAGAAAAAAACCAGACCAAAGATTGAACTACTGAGACAATTGACTTCGTCGTTCCTACATGGATGCTTCTTCTCAAATACAAACACTACCTATGGGATACAATAAACTTCAACTCGGTCAATATGCATACAAGTGTGTATTCATTAAGTAATTTATTTTCATTGCAAATATTGCAGCAGATAAAACAGAAAGCTTATGTACTGATTCTAATGGAAAAGCAAGCAAAAACACAAATGGAAATACAAAATACACACAAAACATATTGCCAACAAATTAAGCTGAAATTGATACATTTAATCATATTAGAATTACAATTATAAAATTGTGACAATTTTATCAATGCTAATGACACTAGTCTTAGTACAACTGTAAATTGAACACAACGTGCATACAAACGTACACATAGTTGGTTGGTTGGTTGCCAATACCACAGTAGCAACAACTGCAGCAACAACAGTAGGTCATTGGGCATTTACCCAAAGGACAGTTTGACATATCAACCGACATACAGTCATTTGGTCGATCAACATGGGTATAAAATAAAATCTCACTTTAAATATACGGAAATACAAATGCAAATAAATCATTGAAAATGGAAACGATTCGTTGTGAATCGATGTCAATCATGATGTTGGCAATGATGGTAAACCTACCCAGAGTCAGTGTTGGCGTACCAATATTGTGCTGTTGCTCTGCAGTGTTGATGATGAAAGCTCTCTTTCAATGCGGATTTAATTGTGTAAATACCATATAAAAGAATTGTATAAAATATACTATATACAATATATAGCAATTGTGTCAACATCGTCAATATCACGTGACTGCAGTAAAAAGTAAGTAAAATAAATGCAAACATAGAAGACGTGCTATAAGAAATAACAGAAAATCAGTTGAAATGCAACAATTTGGGGAGGGGAAATATTGCACAAGTCAGCTTTAGACCACAATACGCTGGTTGAATCAATTAAAAATGTGTGAATTTAATGTAATTCAATATAGAATTGGAATAAAATATAGTTAGAATTAAAAACAAGTGTTAAGAAGAATCAATGACAACTTTAGAATTAGTTTTGAATTTAGGTATCCATTAAAGAGTTAAAGATTTTCAGAACTTTTGAAATGTTTATAGCATTTTTAAGAAGTATGAGACATTGAAATCAGTACAAACAATAGAGGAAATGTGGACGGTCAATACACTGAAAGAAGATCAAGTTAACTTATTTCATCAAATTATGATATTCCATAATTTCATGTCAAAAACAACTATCAGCCGAAACAAGACAATCAGAACGACTAATGCAATGATAGCCTGTGATGACGACGGAGACAGTAAAACTAACAAACTGTGTAATCATAAGCCATTGTGTGTAATGTCAGAGCTTTATCTCCTTGATCAGTTAAATATTATAGTTCCAGATTTTCAAGACAGTGAAAAAAACAGCGCAACCATGACAATAAGAAACATAAAGCTTACAAATTTAAATAAATTAATCAATACAGTCAAAGATAATGATGAAAATCTACAAACATAGATAGAAGTTCAATACAATTAAGGCAATTTAGTACATCAAGGTGATCAAATTTTGGCATTTCATAGTGGCAGTGAAAACAAAACATATCAGTAGAGTGATCAAGACAATAAAGACAACTAAGACAATAATCTTATTAAAAGAGTTAAAATGTTCAAACGTTATTTTAATAGAAATCCAGTAAGTAAGAAAGACCAATTAAGTAAAAAAGTCAAAACTAATAAAAACAAAAGCCAACTAAGTCTACATAAGACAATCAAGCTATTCTGAATAGTGAAGACAATGCAGGCAATGAAGAAAATAAAAGCAAATAATACTTTCATTCAAGTTTATGTAGGCATTTCGTTCGACTTCGTGCCATATACTCATATTTGCACTTAATATTCATTTTTGTGCTACTTATTTTCTCACATTAAATTCCCTGACTTACTCTTAGCAACATGTTGACATATTCATTAGAAAATTAAAGGAGCAACGAAATATCGCTTGCATAATGCAGAAACTGTCAACGCTAGATGTTTAAAATAAAGTAGCAACAAATAAGTATAACGACAAATATGCCAAACGAATGCTGCCAAAAAATGTTTTTTGTATTATGCAACATGTCAGCGACAACATGACAGGTTATACGGATACATAGAGATGTAGGCATGGCAGCAACACCGACATTTTGTGTTAGCTGAAGAGAACGAAGAAAATAGAGCTGCATTTGGCGTGAATCATATAAAAAAATTTATTCCAAATATTATATTAGGCCGGATCAAATTGTTCGGGAGGCAACCACAACCTAATTTTATTGATTACACTAGTTTACAAATGATTAAAATTTTTTTTCCCAGCGAATGCCGTTACTCATTTTATATGGAAAATGGGCTGCTGATTCCGAAAATCGCATTTTTTTTTTTTTTATTTCGTGTCATTTTCGAGATATCGGTCATTTTCGGTTTTTGGACCGAAAAAAAAAGATAGTTCCACTTAAATACAAATATCTCAAGAACCAATGTTTATATTCAAACAAGTAATATGCCATATTAAAGGTAATTAAATTACCTACAAATGATATCCACATCACTTTTTGGTTGGTTCGTTAGTTTCGATGAAATAAATTGATTTCTGAAAAAAAGAGTATATTTTTCCGAAAAAATTACAAAAATGTCTAAATCAAGTGCATATTTTTACAAGAAAAAAAATTTTAAAAATCATTTTGTATTTTTATATCATAGTCTATAAATTTGTTAGGCAAATAAAATACTATTTAAGAAAATCGATGGAAAAATGCAAAAGTTGTATACAATTCATTGATAAGTTACCAAAATGCGTTTTTCCCTATTTTTCCGTTTTTTTGTAATAAACCGTTCGAAAATTTGAAACTTTTTGTAAAAGAAATTAGAAAATCCAAAAAATTCTTAAAGAAGGCATTAAAAGGAAATACCCGTGCCTCGCCGTTTTTCTCTAGCACGTCAGATTTTTTTTTAATCGATTTTTGAAGTTTTTTAATCCACTGTACATGAAAAAACAGAAATAACGCATTCTTGTGTTAAATCGATGAATTTAACTATATGATCCTTACATCTGAGGTGTATCATGTCTTCAGCAAACTTATGCAGGATACTACGCGGAATATTTTTGTAGACAATTTTAACCCTCTAGAACCTCCACATGTAGGTCTTTTAACCTAAATGTGGGGGGGTCAAAATGACCCACATGTAAGGGTCTTAGAGGGTTAAAATTTTCTACAAAAATATTCCTCGTAATATCCTGCATAAGTTTACTGAACACATGATACACCTCAAATGTAAGGATCATATCGTTATTTGCATCGATTTAACACAAGAATGCGTTATTTCTGTTTTTTCATGTACAGTGGATTAAAAAACTTCAAAAATCGATAAAAAAAAATCTGACGTGCTAGAGAAAAACGGCGAGGCACGGGTATTTCCTTTTAATGCCTTCTTTAAGATTTTTTTGGATTTTCTAATTTCTTTTACAAAAAGTTTCAAATTTTCGAACGGTTTATTACAAAAAAACGGAAAAATAGGGAAAAACGCATTTTGGTAACTTATCAATGAATTGTATACAACTTTTGCATTTTTCCATCGATTTTCTTAAATGATATCTTATTTTCTTCACAAATATATAGTCTATGATACAAAAAAAAAAATATTATAAAAAAGTTATGTCTTCTTGTATAAATTTGAAGTTGAATTTGATTTTTTCTTAATTTTTCGAAAAAAAAAATTTTTTTTTTTAGAAATCAATTTATTTCACCGAAACTAACGAACCAACCAAAAAGTGATGTGGATATCATTTGTAGGTAATTTAATTATCTTTAATATGACATATTATTTGTTTAAATACAAACATTGGTTCTTGAGATATTTGTATTTTAATGGAACTATTTTTTTTTTTTGGTCCAAAAACCGAAAATGACCGATATCTCGAAAACGACACGAAATAAAAAAAAAAAAATGCGATTTTCGGAATCAGCAGCCCATTTTACATATAAAATGAGTAACGGCATTCGCTGGGAATTTTGGCTGTAAACTAGTGTTATTAGCAGAATATCAGTCAAATCATATTATGACATTACTTTTGTCTCTATAAGAATTTTTAAAATTTAGTATGAAAATAAAAAAAATATTATATGCAAGGTAAAATTTTCGATTATGTTGCAAAATTTGCAAAAAGGAACTTTTTTATATTCCAAAAGTCTGGTGCAGATGCTAAAGTTTTTTTAAAACAAAAAATTCCGGTTTCGGCAACATTTTTTTGATTTTATGGGGATTTTTTTTTTTATACCCTACACCCAGGGTATATTCACTTTGTCCTTCCATTTGTAACGCAGAGAAGGAGGCGTGGCAGATATAGAAAAGTATATATATTCTTGATCAGCATAACCTCTTGAGTCGATATAGCCATGTCTGTCTGGCTGGCTGGCTGGCTGGCTGGCTGGCTGGCTGGCTGGCTGGCTGGCTGGCTGGCTGGCTGGCTGGCTGGCTGGCTGGCTGGCTGGCTGGCTGGCTGGCTGGCTGGCTGGCTGGCTGGCTGGCTGGCTGGCTGGCTGGCTGTGTGTTGAAATACACTTTTTGGGAAAACTAAGCAAGATAATTCAATGAAGTTTAGTAAACTGCCTCCGCCGTCAAAAACCAGCGAAATCGGTCAACGGACACGCCTACCGCCCATACAAAAAATATATTCAAAATGCAATTTTAGGAGTATTTTTCACAACAATGAAACCAAAATACGCATAAATACTAAAAATTGTAAGCGCAAGCTCTGAGAAAAAACTGAACGAATTCGAACAAGAGGGCGTGGCGCCTCCTATATAAGTAAAAGCTTCAAAACGCTATACTGAAAGCGTTTTTTAAGATATTTGAACCAAATTCGACTCAGTCACTAAGAATCATAAATGAAAGATCTCAACAAAAATTGGGTGAAATCGGACAAGGGGGCGTGGCACTTCCCATATAAGCAAAAGTTTCAAAATGCTATACTGAAAGAGTTTTTTGAGATAATCCAACCAAACTTCACTCAAATACTAAAGACTATAAATGCACGCTTTAAGCTAAAACTATACAAACTCGGACAAGAGGGCGTGGCACCTCCTATATAAGCAAATGCTTCAAAACGCTATACTGAAAACGTTTTTCACTCAAACACTTAAAACTATAAATCCAAACTCTGGACAAGACCTGGGTGAACTTCGGACAAGAGAGCGGAGCACCTCCCGTATGAGCAAACTTTTAAAAATACTGCAGTGTAGGGTATTTAATGTTTGGCCAGGCCAAATTTTACACCCTTACTAGTTTTATTTTAATATTGCAGCAATATTTTGTTGATCTTTTGTCGAATAATGTTATTTAAATGATTTCAGCAACATTTGGTTGAAGGCGGATTAAATTATAAGTAGTAATGATTGCATTTCGTGAACTTAAGGCGATTTTTAATATTTTTCAATATTTCAGCAACATTTCGTGGATTTTTAGGCGATTTTTGTTATTCAAATGGTTTCAGCAATATTTTTTAATGTATTTTTATGTATTATAATAGTTTTAGCAACATTTTATAGACTAGGTATAATGCGATTTTTGTTATTTTAATAATTTCAGCAACATTACATTGGTTGTAAAGCGCCTTTTGTTATTTTAATGTTTCAGCAACATTTTGTTTTTTTTGGCGATATCCATAATTTAAATTGTTCCGGCAACATTGCGGCAATTTTTGTTAGTTTAGTAGTTTAAGCAATATTTTGTTTGCATAAACCCAATTTATATTGAAACCTTTAATGGTTTCAGCAACATTCAACAATTTTTGTTATTATAATAGTTTCAGCAACATTGTGTTGATTTTAAGGGAACTTTTGATACGTTGTGTCAGCAACGATTTGTTGACTTTATGTAGGTTTGAAGGTTTCATCAACATTAAGAGTTGTCTTCAAAGTGATTTTTATTATTTTAAAACCTTTAGCGACATTTTTTTGACGTTGAGACGATTTTTGTATTTTAAAGTTGCAGCAACATTTTTGGGACTTTTATGGAATTTTCGTTGTTGAAATGGTTTCAGCAACATAAGTATTACTGACTTCAATTGAATTTCAAAAAGGTCACATCTCCGAAGTATTTCGATATTGACTTTTTCACGTTTTTTCAATCTCCTTTTATATGACCCAGGTTTTAAGAAATTTTTTATTTCATGTTCATTAACCAACTGTGAAGGAATACAGTCCTAGACGTACAAAATGAAATTCTCAATAGGTGAACAAAAAAACTTCTACTCGAGAGGGTGTCAGGAGGTCGTTTTATCTAAAAATTTTGGGAAAATCGAGATTTCCGACAATATACTGGAGAGTACATATTCCAGAGGTAGTAGGATATGTTACGGGGCACTTTTCCAAATATTCTGGAGTAAAATTCAGAAAAATCGTATGTGGGTCGTTGCGACAGAATGGGTTAAAAAGTCCAAATTGCTCTTTACGCCCACACAACGTTTCCTAAAATTCTGAAAAATTCAAGCGAATTCCCTGACCAAAAATAAATCGACTTTGCTTATGATATTTTTTTAATTTAATTCCCCCATATCGAGCTAAAAACGAATAACTCTAAATTTCACATTCCGCCAAAAATCACGTTTTTTACCCAAAACTTAGCGTTTTTCGTTTTTTACTCGGCATGCGGGGCTTAAATCAAAAAAACATCATAAACAAAGTCGCTTTATTTTTTTGTAAGGGAATTTGCTTGAATTTTTTCAGAATTTTAGGACTTGTTATGTGGGTGTAAAGAGCGATTTAGACTTGTTTTTCCTATAAAGGGAAAGTACACAGTCACGGTTAAACCGCTGCAATACTTTTAATAAAATTTGGAATTGAATAACACTGAACAAAGACGAAAGATACTTAAAACTTTTTGCTTTTTAGTAGGCAGTGCCACGCCCCCAACTAAGCGCTGCTTATGCTTAAGAAACTTTACCGATTTTTATGAAATTCTATTCTGAGATAAGCCTAAAACTAAAGGAAGATAATAAGAACTTTGTTTTTGTGAACGGTACCACGCCTCTAAATTTGTAATTTATCACACCCTCATGGAAGGATATAAAAACATTATGTTTCATAGTAAGAAGTGACACGCTTCTTAAGAGAAATATGGATATATGGTTACTAATGACTTTGCGCAAGCTTAAGTCATTTCAAATGGCCGAATTTGTGCCACAATGCGAACACTAATTTCAATAAAAAGACACCCTGATCAACACAAAATAAGATAAATTTATTTATTTAAAGCATTTTGACATTTTATGAAGAAAAATTCATGTTGACAGATATCGAAATTCAATGATCAAAATATTGAAAAATCTCAAAAAAAATCTGTACAAAAATACGAAAAACAGAGTTAAAAACAAAAGGACGCAATGAGAAAAATGTTTAAGTAACAAACCAAAGTTGTAAATGAAACGTCTAAATAGCGTTACAGAAACCTAAAACCCCCAAAACGGTTATAACGTAAACGCAAACGTAAGATGCAAAGCAACACGGAAATAAATTACGGGCACAAGTTTACGAAGTACGGAAAAAACAAATGAATAACCGACGACGATAAAAACGACTTGCGAGCAAAACTTTAACATTTACGGAAGCGCTATGATGGCGGGTGGGGTCTGAGTGAATGGGCTACTGCTAAAATGCTTGCAGTAAATACATGGCACACTGAAGTTGCTTGCACAAAAGGTGCAACATTGTTTGCAACATAACCTCAAAACTAAAAATACTCGCATTCGGTGCTGCTCTGCAGAGCGGTCGGGCGGGTGAAGTTGAACAGCAAATGTCTTACTGGCAACTGCAAATTATGACTTGATGACGCTACTGATGGGGGTCGAGTCGAGTTGGCTGGTTGTTAGTTCAAAGTTCCAACGCCCGAAATAAAGAAAAAGTTCAGAAAAAAATGAAATGAAAAACAACCCAAAGTAGTTAAAGTGCAAAATTGTACGCTTTATCGAATTGCCCGCCAGCAGTATACCGTACATACATACATAGGTATGAAGATATTTGCCTTACCTTACAAAAGTTTTACCTACGACGCTGGATAATTTTTTGAGAGAGTTATTGCATGTTGCAAGAGTTGGGGGGGAGAGTGGTAATGTTGTGAAAGAAAGGGTCGTTTGGCACTTGCCATTTGTTGAGTGGTCTGAGCGCTGGTCCGACAGGGTTAAAAACTTCATTTAAGCTGCTTGGAAAAGCAAAGATTATCATGTTTATGGTGAAAGTTATTTACACGAAAATGCGCTTAGATTTCGAAAGCCAAAAAAAAAAAAAGGAAAAGAAATTAAAAATTTTTTGAGGTGAAATAGCATTAGCAGCATTTCTTTTTGTAATTAGAGTAAAATGCTGTATATTGTCCCCTGCAGTTGTGAACTGTTGGGGAAATATTTCAATGAATAAATGGGTGAATCTCCGAAAAATGTACCAAAACATGCGTTATTTTGTCCCCAACTTTTTTTTTTAATTGAAGATGCAGAATATGATCACCTTAACTTCTAGCACCTTTTTAACATATGAACGTAAACTTTCAGGGCTGCCATGTTTTTTTTCTAAGTCCCGCTTTATCAATATATTTAAAAAACCAAAATATAACTCTAGCCTGAAAACGCTAAAAATAAACTTTTATAAATCTAATATTAGTTTTTAGGGTTACCAAATGATTTAAGCAAAACTAACAAAAAAAAAACCGCATAGCAACACCGAAAGTTTTTGTACAATTTTATAAAAATTTATCTAAGCGTTTCTGAAACCAAAAATTTTACAGAACGTAAAAATTATATAAAGTTTTTGAAAATAAACAGGTGGCAACCCTCAAAGTTTTGAAAATTGGAGGTGGCACGCCCTCTTGTCCAAGTTCGTCTATTTTTACCTCAGAGTGTGCATTTATAGTCCTTAGTATTTGAGTGAAATTTAGTTGGATTATATCAAAAAACTCTTTCATTGTAGTATTTTGAAACTTTTGCTTATATTAGAGGTGCCACGCCCTCTTTCCCGATTTCACCCAGTTTTCGTCCAGAGCTTGCGTTTATAGTTTTTAGTGTCTAAGTAAAATTTAGTTCGACTATCTCAAAAAACGCTTGCAGTATAGCGTTTTGAAGCTTTTGCTTGACGACAGAGGCAGTGTTTCAAATTTTATTGAATTATCTTCCTCAGTTTCCCCAGAAAATGTATTTCCATGCACACCCAGCCAGCCAGACAAACGGACATGGCTATATCGACTCAGGAGGTGAAGCTGGTCAAGAATATATATACTTTTCTAAATCTGCCACGCCTCCTTCTCTGCGTTACAAACGGAAGGACAAAGTGAATATTCAATGGGTGTAGGGTATAAAAACCGGTTGACAATATTGAAAGTTTTGCAAAATTTTAAAAAAGTTTATCTGAGCGTCTTTGTAACCAAAAACTTTATTTTATTCAAAAGAAGGAAGAACTAAACCAGATTTTTGAAAATAACAAGGTGGCAAGCCTAAAATTTTATGAACAGCCTCTAAGGAAAATTAGTTCAGCAAGTCTAATGAATTAACCAATAAATAACAATCTCTCGTAAGAGCCATTCTTCTGGAGTAAATCTGACGGAAGAATGACTAGATGGGAGAATGAAAAAAAGTTGCATAAACAGTAATATCACAATGAAAATAGCAATTATTTTGACAAAACTTTAAACTGGTGGATATTAACTCTAATTGTTAATTGATTTAATTATAAAAGGATAAAGGAACATGTACATTAATATTAAAAAAACTTACAGGGAGAATGACACAAAAAACACACTATCGAAAAATCAAAGCTGACTAAGCTGTAAAAAAACTGAATCTCCTATTCCTCATTAGTTTCGGTTCTCTTTTTACTCAATATTTAAAAAATTTACAGTTAGTGTCAGAGAAACTGAGCAGAAATAGTCTAAAATGAGGGACCAACATCTATGTACATACCTCAATTCAATATTACAAATTTTTTTTGAAGATTTAGCACAGAAAAACAATAAGAGAAATGTAGCAAAAGTTTTTTTAGAAAATAACATAATATGTGAAACGGTCAAATTATGTGCACTAAAAAACAGTTTTGGACAGCAGGGAGAATGACTTTTTGACACTTTATGTTATAATATCATAGTAAAATATTTAGAACAATTTTTTTTTTTTAAGATATTCGTATGGAAGCGTTTGTTAAGTATTTGTATTAAATACTTAAAATATCAAATTTTAAATGTAAACATGTTTTTGAGCCACGGTACATTGAATTGTAAATTTTTGGAGAATCACCCATGTCTTTATAAATAACATTCTCGAATCACCCTAGCGTCGCAAAATACATTGAACTCTATCACCTTGAAATAATATCCCACATTAAGTTTTCTGCTTTATGAGAAACAATTTTTTATTTAACTTATTCCAACTTATTCCTAATTTGAATTTCGCATAGCATAACAAAAACAAGACCAAATTATATATACATAATATATGCATATCTTTTGTCATAAATTTTACCAAAAGCAAAGCTGTCAGTATATGCAAAAAATATAGGTTTATTTCAGATTTTTTGTCAACATTTTTTTGTTTTTTTTTTGCGCCAAACAAGTTGTAGTGCTTCATTGGAAACATTTTTTTGTTTTTTAACATCGCCGTTGCCTTACATTAATTACAAGCAACACATACGATCAAACAGACAGACAGGCAGACAATCTGACATACTATAGGTACCAAGAGGAGACTGTAAAAAACGACATATATTGCAACGTTGTACAACAAACAGGACATGTTGCACATGCATAATTAACTCTTTCAAAATTATTTCCTGTCTTCATCATCGTCGTCGTCCGTTTTGTTCCCTGACAATGTTACACACACACACATCAACTGTCAGAAATTCTAAGCGCACGATGTATGGGTTAAAATGTTTACACACACCCCAACAGGAAATCAAATCATTCGTGCATAGCCATAATGAGCAGAATGTTTGTTTGTCTGTCTTTTATGAATTTGAAAAGTGTGAAATTGATGTTGACGAAATCTCCACAGTTTAGGTATTGGTAACAATCAAAAAAAAAAAGTTTTCTGTGGGAAACAATGAGCGGCGCTACGTCCCGCAAATACGAAATTCGTCATATTTATATTTCTTAAACTATTTGACGTAAATGAATAACATTTAGTAAGTAAATACATATGGGATAATATTGACAAAGTGAAACGTCTATTCGTATATTTTTTATTTAGAAGACTGGATACAATTTACTTAAAAACAAATTTGATTAGTGATCGCTCGAGAACTATTTCTGTATTTTCATAACAGATGTTTCGCTTTTTTAAGATTTGCTCATAAGGAAAGAGCACCGGAACAAATAAAAATCATTGGACAAATGGGCGGAGTTATGCCCTTTAAAAACTAAATTCCTTATATCGCTAAAACATATGTAAATAACACCAGATCAAATAACATCCACTGAAATAATGGATTTGATAAATTCATTTTTTTATGGCCCACCGTTTCGGTGATATTTTTCAAAATCCGTTAAATTTTTAAAATTGTTTGATTTTCCAAATATATCTCCTACGCTATAAGTCGTACAAAAATTATTATTTGCATAACGAGTAAATTTCTATAAGAATTTATTATTAATTTAAACCTGCGACTCATCATTCATGAGCTATCAAAATATAAAAATCAACATAACAATATACTTTACATATTTCTCTCATTTTTAAATTTGAATACCTCCTAAACTATAAATCGAACGACCATTTGATTGGAAATTTTATAAACTACCAAATCGTATACAAACATTTGCTTCTACAAGTAACGGTTAACGAGATATTTGCAAAAAACTGATTTTTGTTACTTTTGACCTTGGTGGTGTATCTAAGACTAAGACCTGTACCTACCTGTACCTACCGGTTTTCAGCTTTTCCCCATTAATTGCAATTTCAAATGTAAATTTGCCTGGATTAAGGGAAAAAAGTGTTGCTTTGAAGCTCTTAAGGAAGCTCACGAATTTCTTGATTCTTGGATATCCTTTGGCAGCGATCTTCTGTATATGGCTTGTAGAATGTTCTCTACATTCATAACCACCTTATGCGATTGTGTGAGATTGTTTACTATCGAGACTTATAAACGTAAATCAATCCCATATGTCACCCCTACACACAAAAAAAAAAACAACATAATATTAATGAAAAATTCATCGAATTTGAGCCGAAAACAGTTTTCATTGACTAAATGAATCATTTTATTGAAATTTCAGAACTTTTCATATTTCGAAAAATAAAAAAAAAAAATTTATGAATTTCGTTCTTATATTTTATGAAAAGTTCTGAAATTTCAATAAAACGATTTATTTAGTCAATGAAAATACTGTTCTCGGCTCAAATTCGATGAATTTTTGTATGTTCTATTTTTTGTGTGTATTCTATAGTATGTGGCGTAATCCATTGTTGAGGCCTTTAGTGGAAATTTTATCTATTTAAATAAAAATTTGGGTCTTGTTGGACGCATTTTTGCACTACTTAGACAAAATCCTTCAGTTCAGTACAGTTCATTTTTGTGAGTGATTTATCAACGTATGTAAATATAGAATTAACTTATACAATTTATGAATTACTCGCCAAGCGATAATTCATAAGAGGCACACAACTCACAAGATAGTTCTAGAAATATTCTTAGTGTATTGGTACACGTGATATGGATTTTTGGCTGGTGATTCTGCTTACTTATCACTTACGAACTTTATAATTTATTTTATTACAAAAAAATAATATTAAATTTGATAAGCTTATAAAATTATAATTTATCTAATACTAGTTAGCATAATATACTAAGTTACATGTCAATTGTTTGAGTGGCTTATCAAAAAATAGTAAAAATTTTAATTAACTTATCCAAATATGATTTACTTTCAAACCGATAAGTGGGAAGAGGCACGCCAGTTACGGATTTTTCTAGCATTATCTTTAAAAAGTTAGTTTTATATACTTGTGATGGATTTTTGGCTAGTGATTCTGCACACTTATCACTAATAAATTTCATAGCTTATTTCATTTCAAAGGCTATAATTGAGTTTGATAAGTTTATGGAAACTATATTAAATACAGGGTGGCTGATGAAAGCTGCTACCAAAAAAAAACCAATTAATCTCTTCCATTTTTTTTTATTTTACAGATTAATCTTTAGACTTAACGAAAATGGAGGAATGGGACACTGAGACAAGGATTTGGATTGTCCGCCGTTATCTCGCATTGGAGTCCGTAGTTTCAGTACAAAGAGAATATAAGCGCACGTTTGGGGGCACTCCCCGAGCAGATGGACTATAATGAGGCTCGTAAACAATTTTGCCGAGCACGGGACAATTAAAAGAAGGCCTTATTATCGAAACGCTTCAGTTCGGACGCAGGAAACTATCGCTGCTGTAGCTGCTGCCATACAAGCCAATCCCAGAATTTCGACAAGGATCTTATCGGCTCAAATGAGTATCAGCAGACAGTCACTGCAGGCAATTATGCACAAAGATTTGAACTTGTTTCCATACAAAATTCAAACGTCTAATAAAATGAATGCAGCAGACTTGCCGATTAGCTTAAAATTTTGCCAGACGATCCTTCAAATGGCGGTAGAGGACGAAAACGTCTTAAACTGTATATTTATGTCTCACGAGCCTCATTTTATTCTAAATGGCAATGTTAACAAACAAAATTGTCAAATATGGAGTGATTATAATTCCCACATACTCCATTAGACGGAATTGAATCCACTACGTGTTACAGTGTGGTGTGCAGTTTCATCAAAATGCAATGTCGGGCCATACTTCTTTGAAGAGAACGGTGCTACTGTTACGGTCACTGCAGACCGTTACTTAAAAATGTTAAAAGAATTTTTTTACACAGAATTAAGCCGAAAGAAAATCTCTATCACATCTGTGTAGTTTCAACAAGATAGTGCAACTCCTCACATTGCCCGGCCTGTTATGACAGAATTACAGCGAAAATTTTCAAATAAGCTGATTCCCATTTCGTTGGCCTCCCAGGTCTTCTGACCTTACTGCACCTGATTTTTTCTTATGGGGTTGTTGCAAACAGGAAGTTTATAAAACAAAACCAGCAAATTTGAACGATTTAAAGCAATCCATTCGAACAATAATTGCAGCGATTCCTGCTGCAACTCTTCGCACAGTTATAAACAACTTTTAACTAAGATGCCGCTCATGCATCACCGAGCGTGGAGGCCATTTAAACTCTATAATTTTTAAAACTTCTTAATTAAACTAAATAAAAATGTATTATCTTTCAAATAAAATAATAAAACATTAACTAAATCAATTTAAAAAAAAGTTATTTAACTTTCTTTATGTAGCAGCTTTCATCAGCCACCCTGTATTATGACGTTTGTGAGTAACTTATCAAAATAAGCTAAAATTAAAATAAGCTTGTCCAACATTTGAATTACTTGCCAACTGATAAGTGCTAAGATTTCGGCAGAAAAGTAAAACTAGTAAATTAACAACAATTTTCTCATCAATGATGCTTGTCTTTCCTATTGGGCTATTAAACAGTTACATACACACATATGCTGATAGTTGACAGTTATGCAAATGCCGACACAACATTTTTTTCGTTTGTGTGTGCTGCCACCACAATTTTTTTTATTTTCTCTTTTTAGTCTTTTCTTTCACGTCATTGTTTTGTTTGTAGTTGTTGTTTTCGTCTCTAATGAAAGTAAAAATGCACGCATTAATTTAATACCTTGTTAAGAGTAACAGCGGTAGTGGTAAAAGTAAACACACACACATTAATGTTTTTTCTAAACAGTGTTACCATCAGTGCGCTCTTTTCAACGACATGTACAATTAAATTATGTTGCTAAAGTGAAAGGAGCGAACGCAGACACAAAAAAAAAAAAACAAAAGAGGAACACTACCGCATGTTGGAGGTATATGGTTTGTCCCGCGTCATCTTTGTATTGTGCTTACTATGACAGCTCATGTGACAAAGGATATATTTTTTTGTTTTTGTTTTTTCTCGCTGCTTGTTTTGATTCTTTCATTATTTCCTTTTGACTTTGGCGTTGGCAGACCTGTCTCGTCAATATGTTTTTGTTTCGCTTTCTTTGTCTGTTGCTTTCATTCATCCTTTTCTTTTTGTGGCGCTAGAGTTGCCAACTAAACAATGCTGCTGCTAGTTCTTTCTGGTAACATTTTAGCAACATAAAAAAATGAAATTATTCGAAGCGCATTAAATGTTGGTATGAAAGCATGTGTCAAGCAACACTGGCAACATTTGCAGGTAATACGAGACGTTAACGTCACAACTTTTAATTGGTGGACTGATATAAACATGGATATATAGAAAAAACAGATAAGGTTTTTGCACAAAAACAAAGAAATTTGATATGTTTGTGAAATATAAAGACGAGTAAGATTTTTTGTTCACATTGCTGCTAATTTTTGCAAAAAATTTAGAAAAAAAAAATTTAAAAAATTTGCCAAAAATTTTAACAATTTCAGTTTTTTGTTTTCTTTTTATTCAGAAAATATCTATGTCTTGCAATACTACTTTTTAATGCAGACATGCGCCCGCGGGCCAGTACTTTAATACGCGGCCCAAATTTAGAAACTTTTAGCCATGTCTGCTTAACTGCTATATAAAATTTCAAATTCCAAAATAATTTTGCTATTAAGTATAACCCCTCGAACGTACGCTCTTTTTGGGGGGTGTTTCTTTAGAAAATTCTTTGGTTAAACAGTGGTCCAGTGAAATTCTACACCTAAAACTGACATAAATTTTTGGCGTTAATATTTCGTTTACAGACAAAACTTAACCATTAACATGTTCATAATATGTATAAGCTATTGCATATCTTACGCATATCATAAAGTTTAGTAGTATGTATGTATTTGCGAAGTAGTATTTCACTCAACAGCACCAAGCAACCCAACTCCGAATAGCCATCCAGTCAGCCAGACAGTCACGACTTTTATATGTACTTAATGCCCATACCCTGTCATTACGCATAGTTCGCTTAAAGTTCGGTCAGATTCAAGTTACATTGCCGTTCACATATGGTCATGCATATTAACAACCTACTATTTCACTTTGTTATACAACCATCCCCATCCTCCGCAAATTTCCTTTAGTTACTCTGCCAAAAACTCATATGCCATGACTAAGTGTATGTATTCGCCGCATCAAATATCATAAAATTATATGTAGTACTGAGTGTCCGAAAGTCGTTTAAATTGTCTCCTAAGGATACACACAGCCTCGAACATATTAAATTAAGAAACGAGGGAGCATATTAGAAAGGGCATAGTTTTTGAGTGTTTTTCCATTAAAATAGCCAACATATGTTAAGCTAAATGTCGGAGATGATAAAATTTGAATGAAAAAAAGAAAGTTATTTTCGAGTGTGATAAAAAGTCAAAAAAAAAAAAAAATAAATCAATATGGTATTATAATACTTTTCTTCAATTTCAAAAAATGACTAGATAATTTTCACTCTTGATCTTATTTATGCGTAATATGAAGTTCTTATAAAAATAACTTTTTTTCTTTTTTCTGTGGTTTTAGAGGAGAAAATATTTTTATATTTTACAACGTTTTACAATAGTTTTATCAATATTAAGCTTTTGCTGCGCTTAAATTTGGAAGTTAGTTTTTTTAAAGAGGGGATAGCAGGTAAGGGGTCGTTGTCATTTCTTAGCTTGGACATACCATTATGAAGCATTGTACCAAATCTCACAGCTTACATCAAATGATTTTAAATATATGACAGGTTTTTATTTTATTGGGAGTGGCACCGCCCACCTTTTTACTGAAAATAACTCACGCCCTTTGTATATGTATCAAATTTTATCTATCTGCGTAAAGCATTTTTAAAGAAATGATAAATCAGCTTTTAGGAAGGCGTGCCACCTCCAATTTTTTTAGTGAAGACTATTTCTTTTTGAATGGAGATGAAGATTTTTTAAGACATTGCACTCAATTTTAGGCTAAAATACAGCTAAACACGGTCAGTTACCTGGTTTTACCGCAAAAATGGAGTTACCTGGTTTTTCCAAAAATATGTTCTATTTTCAATGTATGAGAATGTTACAACCCAACGAAGCGCTTCGAGTCAATAACCTACCTATGTTAATTTCTGTGCTATTGGATACGACAGAGATGCGCTTCACTGCTGCATTAGAGCGCTCGGAAGCACTATTGATACGCTCCGCTCCCCATAAGGAAGGTTAATGATAAAAGTTTGATTGTGAGGAAATCGGCAAGGTTGCAGCAAATCAGCCATTTGAAATAAATCAAACATGAAATTTTTTATTTCCATAATATGAATCTGTAATTTTGAAAAGGTCACATCTCCAAAACATCTCCAAAAGTAATATCATAATATTAATTGGCTGACATTTTGTTAGGAATGAATAAAATTGATCTCTGTTTTCACGAAAAATTTACTTGATGATGTTGAATTAATTACATCAATCATAACCGATCATTATGGCACATAATTTATATGACATTACTTTTGCCTCGTTTTGGAGATGTGACCTTTTCGAAATTACACATTCATATATTCAGGTTACTATTTGCCAATATATATGTACATAAATTGTACTTGGATTTCTGTTGAATTTTCTAGTATGGAGTTACCTTGTTTTTTCCAATAATGTATCATTTACGCAATTTTTTGTTTCTTAATAACTTGGAAATTATATGCATTATTGAAATTTTGCTCTGATAGAACTATTGTAAATCAAAAAACATTCCATTTTTCATGGTTTTTCCATTTTCCAAAAAAATGGAGTTACCTGGTTTTTCCACGCGACCACAGAACTAGACATCTGCATGTACTGACGTTTTGAGTTAAGTATACAGAAACATGAAGAAAAAACGGATCTATGCCCTAGTTTTGTCGGTTTTTTGAAATGTAGTCCCCATCCAATTTTAAATAAAGAATAGAAAGTAAGAAACTGCAAATTCCCATACAAAAAACAAAATTCAAAAAACTTAAAACGTTTTTTTCTCAAAACGTGAAAAATGTAGATTGCTAGTTGTAGTTTTAACCCGACAATATGTACCAAATTATATCTATCTGCGTCAAATATTTTCAATGAAATATACCAAATTTCTCCCAATGACTTTTACATATTTACTAAATATTATCTATCTGTGGCAAAAAATTTTGAAGATATGATTAATTAATATTTCGGTGGGGCGTGGCACCACCGACTATTTTAGCATATGACTCAGCTTTTTTTATACTAACATATTGTGAAAACTTCTTTAAAAACGATCAGATAGTTTCCGAATCAATAGGGAACAATTACACAAACAAACAAAATATCATTTTCATAAAGTTTATTGTAGTTTTTTATCCATAACTTCAAAAGTGTTAAGGATAGCGCACAATTTATAACATTTTTGAAATAAGCATCGACAAATTAATGCAAATTGATACCAATTTTGAAAAAAAATTTCGACCACGCCCAAACTTTATACGTCCGTCGACCGATTTTGTTCATATTCACAGATTTTTATTGCCATAAGAAACATCTGCACCAAATTTCAGCAGCATAGGTCTATTATTATCATTTATGACCACCGTTTCACACAAACCCTCCCACTACAAGTCGTCTTGTCTGAGTTTTAAGACATTTCGTTTCAAGATTCCTCTTGTCTTGTACCTGTTTTTTATTTATCAGATAATAAAATTGCTTTTAAATATCTTAGCGGTACTTGGATATGAAAGAAGAACAAACAAATACCGCACAGACCTGTCTTGTTTAATTTGCTTCATTCAGTTCAGTGCATGCCTATACAATAGTTGTAATATACACTACTATACTGCGTCTTTATTCACAAAAATGGTTGTTCGTTCTGTTCTTGTGACTAAGTTTTGTTAACGATCTCTCCCCCACTCGAGAAAATGTTAGAAATTTACTACAATCCTGGGTAACCAATGCGTTGCAACTTGCAAATTTTACCATATCATAAATTTTACTGTAGTTTTTCTACTCGGACGATTGATACGGACCTGAAGTATTTTTATACCCTACACCCACCCAGGGTATATTCACTTTGTCCTTCCGTCTGTAACGCAAAGAAGGAGGCGTGGCAAGTATAGAAAAGTATATATATTTTTGATCAGCGTCACCTCCTGACTTGATATAGCCATGTCCGTCTGTCTGGCTGGCTATCCGTCTGTGGAAATATTTTTTACGGGAAAACTATGCAAGATAATTCGATGAAATTTAATACAGTGAATTTTCCGTAAAAGTTAACTCGAGGGATTGCAAATGAGCGAAATCAGTTAACGGACACGCCTTCCGCCCAAAATATATTCAAAATGCAACTTTAAGTGTATTTTTCACGAAAATGCAACCACAATACACATAAATACTACAAATGGTTAGTTTCACAAAGTTTCACAATGATATACTGAAAGAGTTTTTTGAAATAATCCAACTAAATTTCCCTCAGACACTAAGAACTATAAACGCAAGTTCTGCGGAAAAACTGAATGAACTCGGAAAAGAGGGCATGGCACCTCCAATATAAGCAAAGTTTCAAAACGCTATACTCAAAACGTTTTTTTGAGACAATCCAACTAAATTGCACACAGACACTAAAAACTATAAATGCAAGCTCTGAACAAAAACTGGGTGAACTTAGACAAGAGGGCGTGGCACCTTCCATATAAGCAAAATTTACAAAAAACTGCAGTGTAAGGTATTTAATTTTTGGCCAGGCCGAAGGTAACACCCTTACTAGTTATTTTTAAAATTCAGTACACTGAAGTACTTTTTTGTTAGAATCTGTTTTTTTTTTTTTTTTTTAAACTGATAGAACACGTCAGATGTCATGAAAATGAAATCAGTGTATAGCAAACCTTTGAATATGGAATTTCTTGTATAAAATGCTTAAGTTCAGTGTAAACTGTGCGAGTAAAAAAAAGTACACTTTATTACAAGATGATCTATACAAAAGCTTAGAGCTTTCTACAAGGCGGTGGATGAAACTGATATAACCAGTTATAGTAATTATTCTTATGCTATTTAGGCTTTGATTGCTTTTTCAGTAGTTTTACAACAAGTGCACTTTGTTTTGTTCTATGTGTCTCTGAAATTCCACAACTCTTTTTAGTATTCAAATAAGTGTATGAGCTTGGAAAATCATAAGACACATTTTCTTCACTTGTAAGTCATTACACACTTCAAAGGATATGGTAATTTAATTCCCAATCATCTTGCCTTACATTTTTAAAGATTTTTCGTTTTTAATTAAAAACCAATTTAATTTCCCAAGAGCAAGAATGTATGCAAAGAAGAAATATGAATTTTATATGGGTCAAACTTAACACATACGAAATTGAACTATAACACGTTTCAAGCTACACATTTTTAATACTTATTCTTACCATAGCTTATATTTTGTGATTTAAAATGGAACTGTGAGCATTTCAATATTTCAATTTATAAATTTAACATGCAACAAAAATGTACATATATTCTCAATGAAAAAATCAAAATAAAAAAATAAAAAATAGGAATATTGAAGAAATTCATTGCACAATTCAAACACTTATGCAAATGTGTTTGTACGCACATATGCATACATACATATACAAATATGCATAAATGTTAGTATGTAGTGTTTATATAAAGGGTGTTTTTTTTAGAGGTTTGTTTTTCGAATAGAGATAAAACTGGCATTTTATGGTCAAATCTGGCAACTCTAATGTCATTTATGTTCAGTTTGGTTTGCCATTTCATCATGAACAGGTTGACAAAAGAACAACGCTTGCAAATCGTGCAAATTTATTTCGAAAATAATGGTTCAGTTCGCGAAGTTTACCGCAAGCTCCGTCCATTTTATGGTCGACATAATCGTCCATCAGAGCAATTAATTCGGTTAACCATGGATCGTTTTCGCACTACGTTTACTCTATGTGATAATACGCATCCGCGGAGACGTCGAACAGTGCGCACCGAAGAAACAATTGCCGCTGTAGAGCAAAATGTTGAAGAGGACCCGAATGAATCGATTAGCCACCGTGCACAGGAATTGGAGCTTTGTCCATCAACTTTATGGAAGATTTTGCGCAAAGATCTTGACTTGCGACCTTACAAGATCCAGCTTGTGCAAGAATTAAAGCCGCGAGACCATGCAATGCGTCGTGATTTTGGTGTATGGGCCGAAAATGAGATTGATCTCGATGCTGATTTTCATCGCAAAATTTTGTTCAGTGATGAGGCTCATTTTTGGTTGAATGGCTACGTCAACAAGCAAAATTGCCGCATTTGGAGTGAAGAGAATCCACATGAGACCCTTGAGACGCCATTACATCCACAAAAACTGACTGTTTGGTGTGCTCTATGGGCTGGTGGAGTCATTGGGCCATACTTCATCCGAAATAATGCTGGAGAGTCAGTTACCGTTAATGGAGACCGGTAAAGAGCCATGATAACCGACTATTTTGTTCCCGAATTGGATGGCATGAATGTGGATGAGTTGTGGTTCCAACAAGACGGCGCTACATGCCACACAGCGCACGTCACAATCGATTTATTGAAGGAAACATTCGATGAGCGCATAATTTCGCGGAATGGACCTGTCAATTGGCCACCAAGATCGTGTGATTTGACACCATTGGATTATTTTCTTTGGGGATATGTGAAGTCGCTCGTCTACGCCAACAAACCAGAAACGTTAGGGGACTTGGAAGCCAACATTCGTGGCGTTATTACCGACATACGGCCCCATATGCTCGAAAAAGTGGTTGAAAATTGGACCTGTAGAATTGGCTTTGTTCGAGCCAGCCGCGGCGGCCACATGCCCGAAATTATATTTAAACATTAATGGCATAAAATTATCCTTCCAATAAAGCCAAATTGACGGACATTAAAACGATTTTCTTGTGTTTTATTTCAATTTGAAGTTCTATACCTCTAAAAAAAACACCCTTTATAAGTGTATCTGTACGTATAAAGTTTGTCGATATTTATTTAAATTTGAATTGCCTGAATTTATGCAAATAAATAGTATGTGCCGTGTGTGTGTGTATTTATGTTTGTATATTGTACGTATGTGGCTTTTGCATTTTGCATTTTCCCCATTGTTTTGTATACATACAATACAGACAGACGAACAGACAGAGTCACACTGCAGTGTTTATGTGTGTATTCATCTATGGCAGACAAGCTCATCTAGAGTAAAAATTTCAAAATTTGGCCCGAAGATAAAAATTGCGGGCCCAATGTGGAGCTGAAAAAATATATTATTTTTGCTTCTGCAGTTTTCTAACATTATTAAAAACAACAGAACCAACCAATAAGTTATTTTTTTCTCAAATCAAAACTACAAAAAAATCACATATTCGTTGATACTTGTGCGCTCGAAATTATATATTTTTATGTGCTGTGTGCTTTAAAGATTTGCCACCGCTACTTGTGTGTCTCTTCTTCATTTTCAATAATTTTGTTTTTCATTGGCCCGCGATATAAGATAATTTTCATTTTTTGCCCCGCGTGTGCATGTCTGCTCTATATATTGATACATAAAGATTTGGCGCTTGATGTGTAGTTGTCTTTTTATCAGGTTTTTCTGCTTGGTGAGATATAGAAGGAGTAGCTTCTAAAATGAGATATGGAAAAATTTAAACTTATAGCTTTGATGGCTGGGGTATAACGAATCAAATAAAA
Organism: Calliopum simillimum; assembly: GCA_951812925.1. Lineage (NCBI taxonomy): Eukaryota > Metazoa > Arthropoda > Insecta > Diptera > Lauxaniidae > Calliopum > Calliopum simillimum. The sequence goes on from OX638371.1 coordinate 28,050,647, forward strand.
GTGTTCAAATTCGAAAATGCTCTGATAATAGAGTAAACATATTAGACAATAGATGTGTAAAACAAAACGGAACAAAAAACTAGCATGGGTGTAACCTTTGGCCTGGATAAAAAATAAATACCCTTCACTAGAGTATTTCAAAATTTTGTTTATATGGGAGGGGCCACGCTCTCTTGTCCGATTTTAACCAATTTTTCCTCAGAGGTTATAGTTCTTAGTGTCTGATTGAAATTTGGTTGGATTATCTCAAAAAACGTATAGTGTATTGAAGCTTTTGCTAATATGGGTGGTGCCACGCCCTCTTGTCCGAGTTCGTCTAGTTTAAGCTCAGAGTCCTTGGTATTCAAGCTGCAAAAAAAGGTGGAGAGGCACAACTAAAGAAAGAATTTCCGACTATCTTCTTCCGCTACAAAGATCTCTTCGAGAGAGCTTGAATACTGATTCCTGAATCGTACTATTAAACTTAAATGATTAAAGTCTGGTAAAGAACTATTTCCACCGTGGTGATTGTGGTTTATACCTAAATGACGGGGGAGTGTATGGAGAGCAAGCCAGGACAAAGATCATAGAAGTTTTGACATTGAGAGTCTTGGTCATTAAGTCTTGGTTTTGGTTCCGAAAAAATTGTTTGATAATGTTGAGTTTGCAAAATTTCCGAACCTCATTTTTTCAAACCACACTTGTGTTTTCAAAATAAGAGTATTGAGAGTCGAGTTTATTTTTGAACAAGGCATGACATTCATTTTAACTACAAATGATCAAGATCGAATAATAGCCTTGGTCTTGATGATAATCGCGACCAAGACGAAAACAGTCTATGGTCTTGGTCTCAAAATCCAGACTGAAAACAAAGATTGATTTTTCTCATCACTAGGAGTGATAAATTTAGTACCAAGCATTTGCTAAGCGCTTAGCAGTACCGAAGTGACAACGTTTTATAGAGCAAGGGTGTCAGCGTTTTCAAATCACTGAGCCAAACGCATGTAGCGCAGTCAGCGTTGCTTTTACAACAACTTTAAATTCGAGTAACAACAAACAAAAAAACAATTTTTTGTCGTTTTTTCATGCCTCGTTTACAACAACAATAATACTTCAACAATTTTCAAAATTTCTAAGAACTAGGACACACACGAAAATTATGGGAACTCACTCGTTGATGCGCAATGCCCTTGCGTCGTTGCGAAAGTGCAATTTGCTAAAGTTTGATATTAGTAAAATAATAAAAATATTGCCGAAAATTTCGCACTACTTTTGCAATTTCTCAAGATGGAAATATTCACATTGATCGTTCAGGCGTCAGTGCGTAAAAGACTTGCATTTTCGCAACTGCGCATCAACGCATTAATACCCATATTGTTTGTTGTTTTTGTTTTTGATGCGACGTAGTCTTTGTTGTTGTTTTATGTTGGTTCGAGTTCGATTTTGTGTGTACGCAAAAAAAGCAAAAAAAGCAACAAAAACGCGAAATTTTGGCGAGCGTGAAAAAAAAAACAACAAAAATTATTTCTGTGAATCTTGTACAGAAATATTGATGTTGTTGGGATTGTTGTACAGAAATATTGATGTTGTTGGGTCGAGCCAAAATTGGCTCACTTTTCTTCTACGCTGACACCCTTGTTATAGAGTGTCAAAGAATAATAGAGGAGATATGTTTTCGGAATAAAAATGTGCTAACGATCTCTCTGAATGGAAGGGAGCTTCAAAATAGAATGATCAACTGATATATTTTTGAACTATATTGCTTTGGAGACCAAACATTCTTGTGTCTTTATATGTATAGATAGAAATAAATCTGTCTGTGAAGAGGAGATGAGTATTTCCTGAGGTTAAAGTAGCTAACGCGCTTGCTGCTAAACATTTTTCGGCTTAATCAATACTTTTGGAATGTTCCAACTTATTTCGGCATTCTTTGCGGTTTCTGACTACCACAATATTTTTCGGAGTTGGGGGCTGTTCATAAATTACGTCACACGAATTTCACGATTTTAGACTCCCACACTCTGTCACATTTTCATTGACCCTCTCCCTATTTGTGGCATTACTCTCTGACCTTTTTTAACTTAAAATTAATTGAACGTTTTTTTTTTTTTAATTTGTGGTTTATTTACGCATTCTATTTTCAATACGTCAACTATTTTTTCTCAATCTTGTTTGTTCTTTGTGCACAAAATATGCTTGCAAATATTGAAATTTTTTTTTTTGATTTGAATTGTGTGACATCACAGTTTCCAAGACCCCCAAAGCCCCCTCTGTCACACTTTGTCACAAATTTGTGAATGCCCCTACTCCCCTAAAATTATGAAGTAATTTATGACCAGCCTCTTGCAACAAATTTAGAGTTTTTAAACATTTATATATTTTGACTCAAGTGATGTAGATCTTGAGCGAAACTGAACAGTGGCTTAGTTCCGATCAGTCAATCCCTAAACTTAAATATAAACAGATCTTTGGGATAAACTTGTGTCCCTAGCAAAGTTTAAAAAGAAAATCATAATGAAATAATAAAAGCTAACAACTACAGCAACAACAAAAACGGTTCAGAAAAATTCGATGGAAAAAAAAAAATTCAAAAAATAATAAGAAAGGATTTTCCATTCAGCCCTCAAACGAATTCGCCGTTTTGAACTCCCATGGGAACTATTGTTGTTATTGTCTGTGTGTGTGTTTGTTCATCCAAAGGTGTATGTGTACGCGTACATTTGAATACACGTATGTGTCTGTGCGTATTGGCTTTTGTATGTTAAATGTGCGGAAAGGTAATAAGATGGAATAAAACTTGAAAATTATGCGCATTAGTTTGTGTGTGTAGGATGAATGGAATAAAAGCGAAAAAACCCCCCAAAGAAATCAGCAGCTAAGAAACTGCTGTGAAGTTAGAGATGAGCGAAACAGCGACTCTTTTGTTAAAGGTGACTTGATGAAAGCAATTTTTAAATCAGATTACATACAGAGTGTTAACGTTTTGGTTGGGGAAGTGATAGAGAAGACATAGACTAATAGAAAATTGTATGAAAAGGAATCCAAAATGTTCCTCTGAAGAGTTACATATAGGTAGAGTTAAAACTAATTTTGTGACTTGATTTCCAAAAAGTTTTTCTCGCTTCACCACAACGTCTTAGAAAAAACTTTTAGCCAATTGTACGGGGTTTCCAACGGTGAATTTGTTTTATAAGGTTTAAAAGAAGTTTGCAAAGTTCTGGGCAATTAAATATGAAATTAAATTTTTTTTTCCAATTTTTAAATTTTACGGCCATTTTAGTACAAAAAAAGTCCTACTAACATACCCTGTTATAATTTTTTTTTTTAAATTCTCGTCAGATTTCCTTTAATTCGGTAGTCCTTTCGTTACACCAGTTTTTTGATTTAAGGTCAAAAAAAAAATTTTTCAAGAAAAATACGTTTTATTCGTAAAATGATAAAGTTCTAAGTGGGTGAGTCTCCAAAAAATGTACCATTCACTAACCAGAGGCTCAAAACTATGTTTAAATTTAAAATTTCTGTATTTAACTATTTAATAGATATTTAACCGGAGCTTCTATACAAGTAGCTTAAGAAAAAAAAAAAAAAAATACAATAAATAAAATTTTAATATTTTTTATAGTAAAATATTAAAATTTCATAACACAAAGTGTTTAAAACTCATTTTCCGTCCTGTCCCTAACCGCTCCTTAGTGCACTTAATGTGCACGTTTCGCATACTACGTTATTTTCTAAAAGACACTTAGACGACATTGTCTGAAAAATATTTCAGCTAGGTATTTTTTTTCTGTGTTAACTCTTCGAAAAAAAAAAATTTTATATAGAATTGGCAACCATGGAAGTTGGTCCATGCTTTTTATATATTGAGTAAATAGAGAACTGAAAGTGAAGAGAAAGAGAAGATTCAGTAAGGGAGTTTCTCCGGGGATGAAACGGGTTTTGTTTATGAGCCATAACTTGTTACTGGTTAAACCGTTTCAGGTGTCTTATATATCGTTCGAAAGGTAAGAAATACACACAACTTTCTTTTTAAGGACGTGGAAAGTTATTTCATCACATGCAAAAGTTATGACCAATTTTCTAAGTACGTGTTTTTTTGCAATTTAAAAATTTGTATCCGGGTATGAGACACCTAGCAAAATGTAATAAAATCAGAAAATATAAAATAAAAACCCCATGACTCTGCGTTAGCACAAACTTTTTTTAATTTTTCGTTACATCAATATCGATATTTGATAGTTGCACTAGATTTTGGTTCGAAAAAAGAAATGTCCAAAGTTTTTTTAACATTACTAAACATATTATTTTATCTTTATATAAGTAATTCAATAAACAATTACAGGTGCTATCCACTAATTTCAACTTTTGTTTTTTAAAAAAAAAAACTGCTATTTTCATTGTGATATTACTGTTTCGTCATTCTCCGTTTCATCATTCTCCGTCGTTTTTTTGCAACATTTCATCATTCCCCATTTAGTAACCCTACACTTGGTTTTTGTTTCTTTTGCTTAAAAAATTTTTTTAAGAAATAAAAATTTAATTTTAGTCTTAAGAAACTAAAATAAACTTTTCAAAAATCCAGCATAAATTTTTAGGGTAATTTTCGAAAATCTTACATAATTCTTACTTTTTTGGACAAAATTGAAATTTTTGGTTTCAGGTTTTTTTTATTTTTTATGATAGTTTTGCTCTAACCAAATTTCGGTTCGATGAGTTTTTTACGATTTAGGGCCAGTTTTTCAGTGTAAGCTTAACTCATTATCTGGTTTGAGCTAAGTTTGAACTGAGGAATGAGTTTTTCTATGAATATGAAACGTAGTTTATACTTAGTTTAACTGAACGATATTGGCCATTTAAATTTCGTTTAACCTAAAATTTTATTTTGACAACTTTTTCTAGTTTTTACTCAGAGCTTTCAATCAATGTTCTGAGTGTTGGCGTGAAATCTGGGATATCTCGAAAAACGCATTCAGTATAAAATTTTGAAACTTTTGCTTATACGGGAGGTGCTACGCCCTCTTATCTGAATTTACCCTGTATTTGCTCAGAGCTTTAACTTACTATAATTATACTTATATGTAGTTTTGTTGCTTTATCGAGAATAATGCTCTAAATATTGCGTTTTGAATACATTTTTTGTATGGCGATAGGCGTGTACGTTCACCGATTTCGACCATTTTCAATCTTATGAGTTTACTTTTACGACGAAACCAATATATGTTATTTCATTGAATTATCTTGGTTAGTTTTACCGGGAAAAATGTTTATACACACAGCTAGCCAGACGGACATGGCTATAGCGACTCAGGAGGTGGCGCTGATAAAAAATGTATGTACTTTGCTAGACCTGCCACGCCTCTTTCTCTGCGGAAGGACAAAATGAATATTCCCTGCGTGTAGAATATAAAAATTGGTTTGACAAATCTACCTAAAATCTATCAAAAAAAAATTACATTCACACTAAAATGACCGCCAATGTCATAAAATAGGAATAAAAAATTTAAAATTTCAACTTTGCAAAATCCTTTTAAACCTAATAGAATAACTGCACCGTTAGAAAGCTCATTCATTTGGCTTAAAGTTTTTTCCAGAAAAATTTTCACTAAGCAAGAACCCTTTTTGTGAGAAAATTGGTTTTTTCGCTATAACTCCTCAAGGATTCAGTTTAGACCTCCACTATTATATAACTTCTTGTCAGTTATCAACTCTTAGTGACTTCTAAAATCTGGTGTTATACTAATCGTCAAAGTCTGACATTGGTACAAATCTATTTATGTTATCGCCTACTGTTTTATAGCTCTGTTTCGCACCTAGTTACCAAAGATCATCAAAATAGCTTGAACATTTTGCGAGATATAAGAAGCTAAAGCTCCGGCGATCAACGCCTCAGTAAGCGCTTAACACTTTAGCGGCGAGTAATCTTTCTTGCGTTATATATCGCAAACTCTACAGACTATTTTGATGAAATTTGCTAGCCTGATGCTCAACACTTATAAAAAATTTAGCACAATAATAGCTCTCGCAGTGACCGAGTTACCTATATCATTATTATTGCTCATCTCTATTGAGATGTTTTCGTTGTTGTTGGTGTATTCGTGCTTGGCAGCTTTAGCTCTAAAGGTAGAAAACCAATAAAAAGCAAAAAAGTATGCAACGAAAAAAAATAAACCAACTAAAAATTTGCTTGTTTTCAATTTTAAATGCAATAAATTTAAATAAAAGCGCAGAATTTGATGTGTGAGTGTGCGTTGGAATTTTATGCAGATAAATCAATTTTTATTTCTATGCCAAAAAATTTATAGATTTAAGCGTGTTAGGTGGTTTTTTTATATTTTTTTATTACAATAATAAATAATATCTATCGTTTTATGTAGTATGTGATGAGGCTTAGCTTGGTTATAATTTAAACTATTTTACATTGCATGCTTTAAGGCTTAGAACTTTCTCCAATATATCGCTACACCTCAAAGTCCAATCGTTTTCGGCACTGGGCAAGAGCAATTCAATTCATTTTGTAAAACTTTCGTATATTTCTCTTTCGAACGATGCACCGAATACCGACTAAAGAAAATAAAAACGCCAATCATAGTACCCAGTGCGCCTCCCGTCAAAACATCTGCCCAATGATTCTCATTATCACTAAGATGACTAAGCGACACAAATGTAGCGATCAGCAGGCAAAGCAATTGTAGCACTGGTCTCAGCACCCGACTAAAACGTCCATGGAAGCAACGCTGCAGATAGAGCATCAAAAAGACCCAGACATAAAAGCTAGAAGTTGCATGTTCACTGGGGAACGATCCAAATACATCGTCCAATGCCAATTTATTTACGCCCACGCACTTGTATTCCCAAATAAAACGTCCACGATTGATATCATCAGCGCAAGTTGTATTATTCGGCATTTGTGGCTGGCAGACATCAAAAAAATATGGACGTAAGCTACCAATCGTATGTTTGCCGACGGATACAAAAAAACTTGCACAGATGTCACCCAACATGAAAGTGTAGAACGCTCGATAGATTTCTCGCAGGAGCTCAAATTCTAAGGGCAGCGTTGGAGTTGTACCGTCCTCATCCTGAACTTTTGCAATCCGACTTTGAGTTTTAATGCGAAGGTAATGAAAAAACTCCATTGTTATGATCGTTGCCAGCGGTATATACATTCCTTCGATTAGTTCCGATTTTAACGATACTGGAAATTTTTGGTAGGGAAATTTTAAGCTGTCATCATCACAAAAGAAACCATGTTGTATTGGCGCTGCTTTAGGCCATAAATATTTGTGATGTTTTGTAAGAAAGCAAAGCGCTGCTAGTAGTAATATCTCAAATAGTTCAAGCAGCAGTCGTGAAGATTGCATCACACCCTTTGCCGCCATTTTACAAAGATTTTTCAATTTGCAGCGGAACCTAGAGATTTCAACTATACAGTTCATTAACTTTTGTCCGAGAAAATTAATTTTTTGTAGTGCACTCGCATGCAACTTAAACACGACTATGGACTGTGCACTCAGTGCAAAGAGCGAGACATGTCTACTTAGATGGGTTTTATCTTGGGAGTGAACATTTTAGAAATTTACCACCTCGTACTTAAAATAGTTGTTTTTTCTTTGTTTATTTTTTTAGATGATTTTAAGTCTAAAAATCATCGTTGTACTTTTCTTATTTCCTATGGTCGCCTTTGTAAGATCACTGTCACTATTAAAAAACGCGAATTATGCTAATATTACTCACAATGAGAGTGTGTTTATACCCTAGCCATATTCTCGCAATCTTCTAAAGGGTGTTTTTTTTAGAGGTATAAAACTTCGAATTAAAATAAAACACAAGAAAATCGTTTTAATGTCCATCAATTTAGCTTTATTGGAAGGATAATTTTATGCCATTAATGTCTAAATATGACTGCAGGCATGGGGCCGCCGCGGCTGGCTCGAATAAAGCCAATTCTACAGGTTCAATTTTCAACCACTTTTTCGAGCATATGGGGCCGTATGTCGGCAATAACGCCACGAATGTTGGCTTCCAAGTCCCCTAACGTTTCTGGTTTGTTGGCGTAGACGAGCGACTTTACATATCCCCAAAGAAAATAATCCAATGGTGTCAAATCACACGATCTTGGTGGCCAATTGACAGGTCCATTCCGCGAAATTATGCGCTCATCGAATGTTTCCTTCAATAAATCGATTGTGACGTGCGCTGTGAGGCATGTAGCGCCGTCTTGTTGGAACCACAACTCATCCACATTCATGCCATCCAATTCGGGAACAAAATAGTCGGTTATCATGGCTCTATACCGGTCTCCATTAACGGTAACTGACTCTCCAGCATTATTTCGGAAGAAGTATGGCCCAATGACTCACCAGCCCATAGAGCACACCAAACAGTCAGTTTTTGTGGATGTAATGGCGTCTCAAGGGTCTCATGTGGATTCTCTTCACTCCAAATGCGGCAATTTTGCTTGTTGACGTAGCCATTCAACCAAAAATGAGCCTCATTACTGAACAAAATTTTGCGATGAAAATCAGCATCGAGATCAATCTCATTTTCGGCCCATACACCAAAATCACGACGCATTGCATGGTCTCGCGGCTTTAATTCTTGCACAAGGTGGATCTTGTAAGGTCGCAAGCCAAGATCTTTGCGCAAAATCTTCCATAAAGTTGATGGACAAAGCTCCAATTGCTGTGCACGGTGGCAAATCGATTCATTCGGGTCCTCTTCAACATTTTGCTCTACAGCGGCAATTGTTTCTTCGGTGCGCACTGTTCGACGTCTCTGCGGATGCGTATTATCACATAGAGTAAGCGTAGTGCGAAAACGACCCATGGTTAACCGAATTAATTGCTCTGATGGACGATTATGTCGACCATAAAATGGACGGAGCTTGCGGTAAACTTCGCGAACTGAACCATCATTTTTGAAATAAATTTGCACGATTTGCAAGCGTTGATGAAATGGCAAACCAAACTGAACATAAATGACATTAGAGTTGCCAGATTTGACCACAAAATGTCAGTTTTATCTCTATTCGAAAAACAAACCTCTAAAAAAAAACACCCTTTATAAGGCATGCTTGCACTGTTTCATGAGAATTCCCTCGTAGGTACTTGTTTGATTCATTTTGCTTCCCTGTAGACTTTTTATTTTCTTTGGATCATGGAAAGATCTCAACGGTTCAAGTGTTCTATTTTTATTATTATCCAATATTTCTCAATGCACATTAATTTTGCTTTCACTCCACATTTCTTATTTGGCTTCATATGTTTCGAAAGTATTGTTTTTGGAGAGAAGTTTTGTTCTCCGATTTAATTTTTGAACCCTTTTTACCAATTTGTTACAATATGTGACAAACATCTGAGCCAGCTCTTACCTAGTATCGCTAAAATGTTTCGACTGATCTCTGTTTCTTCAAATGTTTGTCCGATTCATTTAAAACTGCATGTTTCGTTTGAAGGCCAATAACTTAGACTGCTCAAAGTTTTTCATGTCCTCGGAATAAAATGGGTTTAAATTAATTCATTAAAGTTTATTTTGCCACCCTGGACAAGAGCAATCTTACTGCTTAAATTAGTTTTGAAAGCACTCTAAGTAATGGGCAATATTTTCTTTTGTCTATGGGGCATTTCTTTTGCATCCCCGATCTTTTTGAAACTTTTTTGTCTTGAAGTACTAGCTGAGGTTAGCATTTATGATTTTTTATTTTTTTTTCAATTTTTTGATCAAGTCGTTTCAGAGGTATAAATTTTCAAAGAACTAAAAAAATTGCAAAAACAACATTTGTTAGATTTTTGAAATGCTCATAACTCCGTCAATAGGCAACCAAATCATAAAATTTTTTTATTTTAAGGGTTTGCTTTTTAAGGAGATTTTTATAAAAAACAAAAATACTTTTCGAAATAATTTTTTTATGAAATTTTCAACTTTTAAAACTAAATTGCTATATTTTCAATGATAATACTATCCCAGCAAACAATGTACTAGATACAAACGGCGTCTCCCTGCAAACAGTGTACTAGATACAAACGGCGTATGTATCGGGGACACAAACACGTATTTTTTTTTTGTTTGTTTTTGAAAATCACATAGAAATTGCCGTACTCTTTCAATAACGTTTACATTGCTGTCGGGAAAAATACAGGTATTGGTTTTGCCGTACCAATACTGGTATTGTATCTGTTTCTCGTCCCTGAATAAATACTTAGATACGCATACCGGTACTATATCTGTTATACGTATCTGGAATAGTACAAGTACGTTTCTAAATATGCGTACAGGTACTATACTCGTACGTATCTACAATAATCCCGGTACGTTTCTATGCAAGCGTACTCGTACTGTGCCTTGTATGTATTCTATTGAAAATACTATTTAAAATCCCAGATAAAAACGAAAATGTAATAATTCCATGCGAAATTTTATTTTCCAATTGAGATGATTTTGTTTTATCAACCTTGAAGTCTTAATAATTACAAATTTGAATAAATTAAATGAAAATTACCATATAGTAAAAACTAGCCTTAAGTTAGTTATTGGCCAATCCAATTCTATTCCGGAGAGCTTGCTCATAGTTCTTTAGACCTTAGAAGACCAGTGATTACAAAGACTTTTCTTTATCTAATATCCACCAATGGTTATCGACAATGTATTCTGCACTTGAGTTAAAATATTCACATTTAGATGGTTCTTGTTATAGTTATATATGGTTCCTGTGGCTACCATTGTACCTATAGATTGTATTAGGAAGTTATTTACAATTTGAAATAGATTTAATTTTAGGTACAAGACTACTATATTTACATTAGTATACCCATGTGATATATGAAATGAGCAAAGTTGTAAAATTTTTACTTTCGTAAAAAAAGGTAAAAAACATAAGATTAAAATAATAGGAATCTGTTTCTAAAGTGGACTTTAAAAGGCAAATCGCTTTTACTGTCCATATCTTTTTAACTATGGATTTTTTTGTTAATTAGTTAAGGCATCTTTTGTAGAGAATAAGCAGAAAAAATACAACTTTGCACATATGAGCATTGTATAAAACACTCACCATTATAAGACGGTGCGACTGCAAGCTTAAAGCAACATCTGGGGATTTTGATTGCAATTCTGTAGCAAAAAGTGACTAACTCTATTCCATAGCCGCCCACGCGTGCCATCGCAAAGTGCCATTATTTGAAAATCACTTGATCTCACGTGCCACAGCAAAATTTAATTTTTGAAAATGAAAATCGCACACGCAAGTAACGGTATATGTGAAATTTTTAAGAATTGCGATCGACCACCAGCAACAACATATGCGTAAATTTTGTTGTTGTTTTTTGCGACCGCACAAGACTGTGTTTTGTTGTTGTTTTTTCGTCCACACAGGACTGTATGTTTTGTTGTTGCAACAAAACGCAAGGGTTCCTATCGAAAAGAAAAAAACAACAACAAACAATGGCAACAACAAATTTGATCATTTTATGAACTTTCAGGATTTTTAGATTTGCGAAAAAAAAAAACACTCGCACAAGTAACTGTTAATTTAAAAATCTTTGCTGGTTGTTGTTTTCAATAATTTTAAAAAATTTATGTTTTCTTTTTTATTAATTTTACATGGGGGCCACGACTTTTTATGCGAGTGCCAAATTTTTATAATTTTACTCTAGACGGGCAGCTATGCTCTATTCTATAGCTTTGCTGTCGTTTTCCAACAGTCAGGCTATAAATTTCCAGCTCGCGAATTGTATCGACAAATTTTATTAGAACTGTACGAGCCACCGCTAGTGAATTTCGTACTAACGATTCTGCAGTTTTAGCTGCATTTTCCCTAGCATCAGACGATTGAAAATGAAGTTCCTATTTTTTTTTATTTTTTGAGTGGCATATAAAACAAAACTGTCATTCAAGCTATAAAAATTTCACACATTGAAAAAAAAAAAAAACAAATGTTTATCTACGAATACCTGCGAAGTACGGGAAATGTATCAGATACTTGTATGGCATACAAAAAATTTCATAAAAATGTAAAAAAATTCAAAGACAACCGGTACTCATTTTTTGCAGGGCTGTATCGGGGACACAAACACGTATTTTTTTTTGTTTGTTTTTGAAAATCACATAGAAATTGCCGTACTCTTTCAATAACGTTTACATTGCTGTCGGGAAAAATACAGGCATTGGTTTTGTCGTACCAATACTTGTATTGTATCTGTTTGTCGTCCCTGCATAAATACTTAGATACGCATACCGGTACTGTATCGGTTGTACGTATCTGAAATAGTACAAGTAGGTTCTAAATATGCGTACAGGTACTATACTCGCTATATGTATCTGCAATAATTCGGGTACTGGCCTAGTATGTATACTAACGAAATTCCATAGTAAATTAATGTATTATTTATTTTTATTTTAAATAAAGTTCACAATACATTATTTTTTACAATTGCATTTGGTCTAATGCACTTTCTACCATTAGCTGCTCCGTTGAAATATTTCAATCACCTTCTCTGGAACTATCCAGTTGGCAAGTTCTTGCACATTAAATAGGGTGGAATAGGATGGATTTCACCAATTCTTTTGATCTTGACATTATCGATGAGATGCTCTTCATAGCACATCCGATAAAGTATACGCTCCGATGAAAACTGTTTAAGTAAAACAGCAATAAAAAATGCATAATATTCAAAAGCGCTGCTGAATCATTTACGTCCTTTTGCTGTCCATGTGTGTCTGCAGTTCTAATTTAGCTTTATGAATTTAAGGCAATATCAGCTTTGCAAAGCAGACGCTTGAAAGTGCATAGGATCACAGCAACTCTGAAAAATACAAATGTAAAGTTATAATATTTTTTTTTTAAATTCAAAGATTTACATCACCTACTACTACTTACCATGTATTGAGATGATCGCTCAACGGTATATTATATCGTTGTATTGACGTGAAGCAGCAGTTTCGATTTTTTAAACAAATTTTAATTTTGTTTTTAAAATTTGAATAGTCAAAAACTGACATAAAACTACATGTTGGAAAAATAGCGGTACGAATACCTAGAAAATACAGGAAATGTTCCAGATACTCGTACGTGAAACAAAAATGGAAATAAAAAAATAAAGAAATGTAAAAAATTCAAATACAACCGGTACTCATTTTTTGCAGGGATTCAATTTTTTGTAAAAAAATTTCTAAAAAAACTCGTAAATAAATTTGAAAAATTCCAAGACTATTTTTAGAATGGGCAAACGATGGGATCTATTTTTTTTAAATTTTTTAATTAAAAAAGGTGCGTCAACGTGCAGTAAAATATTCATCGTGTCCGGGAGAAGGTAAAAATATTCATCGACCTCGATTAATTTTTCCTCTCCAACATTTCTCCAAAATATTAAAAAAATTCCTCATTGCCGGGAGTAGAAAAAAATTTTCACAAGCCCTCAATAATTTTTCCTCCCATTCATAATTGAAATTTCTATGAAAATTTTGTATGGTAGCCCCGTTAAAGGGTGCAAAAAAGAGAATAGTTTGTTCGAGAAAATTTTAAAGGAGGAAACATTAATGGGGTTCCGTGAACATTTTTTTCCTCTCCCGGCAATGAGGAACTTTTTTTTAAATTTTTATCTAAATTTTGTATGGGAGCCCCTTAAGGGGTGGAAAAAATTGGTTAGTATGTTTAGGAAAAATGTTGGAGAGGAAAAATTAATTAATTAATTAATTTCAAAAAAATTGGAGATGCAAAAGTCAAATGCTTTCCGAAACGGTATGTAATGCCCCCTTGGTATATATTTATATACAGGAAAAAAATATCTGGCCCTTTTTTACTAGGTTTACACAGTTTTCTGGAGCCATTTTGAATTTTTCAGTTTTTCAACATCATTTTCATTTCATTTCGGAAGCATAACTTTCTATTTTAAAGTATATATTTTAAAAGTTTAATGGATTTTATCGGTTTAAAGGGACATTATGGGGGACTAAAAGAAAATAAGTTGAAACCGCGTAAGTCCAAAGTATAGGTTTATATTTAAATTTTAGTAGGAACAAAATGAGCCATTTTTGATCAGAATCGGGTCATGTTCAACAAAATTACAGATGTTTACCTAATTAGTTTGGATGGACTATTTTGATTTCACAATATAACAAAATTGGTTCAAAACTCACCATGGATGATTTTTGTATAGTTTTCCTCTAATTTATTTCGAATAAATTATTTATGTCAGTATTTGATGTTAAAAAAGCAAAAATATGAAATTTTACGAAAAGAAAAAAATTACTTAATTTTTAACCTTTGAACAAAAAAGCAAGGCAGTGACTACATGTTTTTTGTTTTGTTTACGTTTCGTTTTACATCGTACCAGGGATGATTACTATGTTTTTCTATTTTATCTCAAATAGAACAACTAAATACTAGGTATTCAAATTTATTTGTAGTCAAATTTTTACCACTTGTCCCTATTAATGTCTAATATATTATGACCAGACTTTGTACCTCCTTAGCAAAAAGTTGTAAGAAAAAATGTTTAAGCCAAGCTTCAGAAAAATTGCCAAATATCTTTCTACAGAAGTAACTGTAAGTGTGATACATAATTGCGGAAAACTGTATACCTATTTACAAAACAGATACATTTCAGATTTTTTTTCAAATGGATCTTGATTATTAAAGATTTGTCGAAACTAAGTATTACTTAAGCACAGAAGCGAAAGGTCAGGTAATATGATTTTGAATAACATTTTGTTTTCATCATCATTTTTTTGTTATATTTAAAAGCAACGATTTTTTGCATTAAAAAAAATATTTTCCAAATATTAATTTCTGCTGGGTAAATTTCACAGGTTTTCACTCATGACCTATCTGGTATGTGTAACAGTTTAATAACTGGAAAAAAATATAAATTAAAGCGAAGAAGAACGTTATCATTACAAATAGTTTTCTTAAAATATTGTCACAAAATAAGTAACAAGATGCAGCTATAGCGCAAAGGAAATCAGGCGTATAAATTGTGTAATGAGTATTTATAAGTTATGTCATTACAAATAATCTATCGAGTTAGTTCGTTAGTCACAGACGTATGTATGTCAGAAATTCGTAAGCAATGAAATATTTTAGTCTATTAGGTGAATGTTATATTCTTTTAGCATTCAATTAATCATACATACATATATTTGAAATGAAAAAATTCGGCGAAATTATTTTAAAATTTTTATTATTAATAGCAATAAGCTGACCATGGAAAATGAGCCAGAAACATATTTCATATATAAAAACGCTTCAGCTTTTTATCAATTCGAAACAAAACTATGCAAGGTTATCAAAAGCTATAGTATAGATTTATGTTTTTCTTTCTTTACTTCTCTACTTCATTCACTCTGTAAACAAACTTTACTTGCATTATATTCATTACTTTCTTAACTTGCTTTACTTCTGTTACTTACAACCATTGGATCAATTTCAGCCAAATTTTGTTATGCTGATCATTGAAGTATTGGCTACAGAATATAGGTATTTCAATAAAATGTGTGCAATTTCATTAAAAAAAGTAATTGAGTAAAATCTGAAAAAAGTCAAAAAAGCTGTTTTCAAAAAGTTGGCAGGTAATGTGGTATATAAGGTGGCGCAATGTGGTAAATATACTGATCAGTACTTGTAAAGTGGGCAGGTAACATGGTACTTATAAGTAGGGTAATGTGGTATACTGAACCATACAACCAAATATAAAGTTTGAAAGGCATGAAATAAGTTCATAATAACATTTACATTGGTTCTCAAACTCATAGTTCTTATCAAAAAATAAACAGCCATTAAATAATGTAAAGAATATTAAGAAATGTTCATTTACCACATTAGCGAAGCCCGACTATACAAAATTGTAAAAATTAAATTGGAAACTTTGTGAATTTAGATAGTTAAACAAAATTTTTTTGCAAAAAATGCGCAAAAATACATCGACCACACGCGATTTACGTTTCGTTCAACTGACATCGGGTTCTCATCGGGCAAGTTTTTTTCCAATTCGGAGATATGCGACCATACCACATTGAAAAACTATACCACAATAGCATCAGTTCCCCTACCTTAATAACAGAATTAAATTATTTTTTATATTATCAAGGTCTGCACAGTTACCAAAAAATTACTTGTGTAAGTACTCATTCAGTTTTCGGTTAGATTAGTTATGCGTGCAATTCTCTTAAGCGAAATAGTGAATGAAAAAACGATATATGTGTACGTATACGTACTACGTAATCCAACTAAATTATCGGTTTTATGTATTGGATAAGAAAGAGAGAGAATTTACTTATACGCAAAAGCGTCGCCAGAAGGTGGTAATTGTAAAATAGATTGTAAATAAAAAAATAAAACCAGACCAATCGATAGGAAAAGCTCCCCGACCTTTTCCCATCGATTGGTGTAAAAAAAATTTTTCACCAAAATGGGCCAAAATCGGTCACTTAGAGGGATCGAGGACGCCATTTGTCACGTCCAAAATCTATTTTTGACCTTTCCCCATCGATTGGTGCAATACAATTTTTTCACCAAAATGGGCCCAAATCGGTCACTCAGAGGGATCGGGGACGCCCTTGATCACGTCCAAAATCTATTTTTGACCTTTCCCAATCGATTGGTGCAATACAATTTTTTCACCAAAATGGGCCCAAATCGGTTACTAAGAGGGATCTGAGACGCCCCTGGTCATGTCCAAAATCTATTTTTGATCTTTCCCCATCGATTGGTGCAATAATATTTTTTCACCAAAATGGGCCCAAATCGGTCACTTAGAGGGGTCGGGTACACCCATGGTCATGTCAAAATCAAAATTCTATTTTTGACCTTTCCCCACCGATTGGTGCAGTTAAATTGTTTGACAAAAATGGACCCAAATCGGTCACTTAGAATGGTCGGGGACACGCCTGGTCATGTCCAAAATCTATTTTCGACCTTTCCCGATCGATTGGTGCAATAAAATTTTTTCACCAAAATGGGCCCAAATCGGGCACTTAGAGGGTCGGAGACTCCTCTGGTCATATCCAAAATATATTTTTTTACAATAAAATTTAAACAATGACAACCAAATAAAAAAAATTAATTTCTAATTTTGGCGGAATTGTCACAAACTGGCAACTTTGCCTACAATCTCAATAGCTATAATTATAATTGTTTACGCATATTATGCGTACAGCTAGCTAGATTAGTAGAGAATTGAATATCGAAGTAACTGCAGTACGTACGAAAAAAAAAAACGATTGAGTTTTTTAACGTAATCGATTGCCTTCGGTAACAGTTTTATCCGTTAATGATTTAACTGATGCAGACCTTTATTATATTAGTAATCCTTGCTTTTTTTACATCTTTCATTTCCTTTAATTGCTTTTATTGCTTTACGTCCCTTGCAAACTCTTCTCAGCTTTAGACAAAAGGCAATCTTCTCTGACAGTCAGGCCGCTATCAAAGCGCTTAACTTAGTAACAATTAAATCAAAACTAGTTGAGGAGTGCAGACAAAATTTAATCGAACTAGGGCGTCGATCAGAACTTACCCAGTGTGCCAAACGGACTCGTTTCGGATCCGTAACGGGTTCATATTTTCGTTCTTTTTATCCGTTACGGAATCCGTTAAGTATCCGTTACTGATCCGTTTGCGGGAAGGATTCCTAAAAAAAAAACGAATCGTTTTTTCTTCTTTTATGGATCCGTTTCGAACCTGTAACGTACATCAAAAACGAATTCAAAACGGGTTCGCTTTTAATAATGTTAATGCTGCTTATAAAAAAAAGAAAACAGGGTGAAGCGCTTATTTTTAATTAAAAAAAAACAAAATAACAAAAAAAAAAAAAAATTACTGACCCGGCCGGGAGTCGAACTCAGGCTCCCGGGATATTACTCTTTCATACACGAGACGTTAGACAACTAGGCTACTGACCGATATGATGTTAACTTAACTGATGTAGACTTATTTGATGTTGAGATTTAAAGTTTGTATATAAAACAAATTTCTGTTGTTTTTTTATAAGTATTCTGTGTTGTTTTTCTTCCCTTCTTTTGATAAAAAATGTTATATACTCAAATTTGGAATCAAAAACATTTTTTCAAACAGAGTTTGAAAAGTTTACAAAAAATCACGCAATAAAATAAAAAGAAAAAAAAAAACAAATCAAAAATATTTTTTTTATCATAAAAATTAAATAAAGCAAATCCGTTTTGAGTTCGTATTTGAAGTATTTACGGAATCAAAACGGATTTGCCCAGGTTCGAATCCTACCAGAGGTGGATTTTAACCCTTTATTTTTCTTCCTATTTTTTCTTTTTATTATTTTTTAATTGCTAATAGGCGCATCAAAACGGTTTTTTTCTGTAAATATACAGCATTAACATATTTAAAAGCAAATCCGTTTTGAATTCGTTTTTACATAAGTTTCGGATTCGAAACGGGCCCGCACTGCGGAATTAAATTTTTTTTTTATTCGCTAATAAGCGCTTCAAAATGTTTTTTTTTTTTATCTAAACAAAGCGTTTTGAATTCGTTTTTGATGTACGTTACGGGTTCGAAATGGATCCGTTACCGCGGATTACGTTTTTTATACCTTTATGAACTCGTAATGGATTCGAAACGGATCCTCATCCGTTTTTGTGCACATTGGGTACTCTTTGTTTGAGTACCAGGTCTCAAGAATATTAAAGGTAACGACAAGGCTGATGAACTACCAAGATATAGCTGCTCTCTAAATAGGTAATATTATGAGCGTGTATACACTCCGATAGATCTGGTAAAGAAAGGGACTTTCTTTCATTTCCTCACCACGGCGAGTATCAGTTGGAAAGCTTTAGAAACATGCAGGATTTCCAGCACGATCTGAAAAGTATATACATTCTTGATCAGCGTCACCTCCTGAGTCGATATAGCCATGTCCGTCTGTCAGGCTGCCTGGCTGGCTGGCTGCCTGGCTGGCTGGCTGGCTGGCTGGGTGGCTGGGTGGCTGGCTGTGTGTTGAAATACACTTTTCGGGAAATCTGAGCAAGATAATTCAATGAAATATGGTACACAGCCTTCGTCGTCAAAGATAGCTCGGGGGGTTAAAAATGAGCGAAATCGGTCAACGGACACGCCTACCGCCCATACAAAAAATATATTCAAAATGCAATTTTAGGAGTATTTTTCACGACAATGCAATCAATATACGCATAAATACTAAGAATTGTAAGCGAAAGCTCTGAGAAAAAACTGAATGAATTCGGACAAGAGGGCGTGGCACCTCCCATATAAGCAAAAGCTTCAAAACGCTATACTGAAAGCGTTTTTTGAGATATTCGAACTAAATTCGACTCAGACACTAAGAATCATAAATGAAAGCTTTCAACAAAAATTGGGTGAAATTGGAGAAGGGGGCGTGGCACCTCCCATATAAGCAAAAGTTTCAAAATGCTACACTGAAAGAGTTTTTTGAGATAATCCAACCAAACTTCACTCAAATACTAAAGACTCCCTACTATGCGCGCTCTAAACTAAAACTAGACGAACTCGGGCAAGAGGGCGTGGCACCTCCTATATAAGGAAAAGCTTCAAAACGCTATTCTGAAAACGTTTTCCACTCAGACACTAAAAACTATAAATCCAAGCTCTGGACAAAAACTGGGTGAACTCGGAAAAGAGAGCGTAGCACCTCCCATATGAGCAAAATTTTAAAAATACTGCAGTGTAGGGTATTTAATGTTTGGCCAGGCTAAATTTTACACCCTTACTAGTTTTTTTTAAATTTTATTTTTTTTTTTTTAAATTTTTTGATTTTTCGATTAAAATAAAAACTATGAATGTATTGAAAAAGAATTGCAGCCAGAACTCCAGAATTGCAGTCAGAACACCTCTACTTTAAAATTTTCATTATCGGATAACTCGAAATAAAAATTAAATTTTTCTGATTTTTCAATTAAAATTAAAAGGACAAATATTTCGGAAAAATGTGTGTAGGATTTTCTTAAGATCTCTTTGAGCCCTATCCGGAACTCTAATCAGAACTCTTCTACGGATCTATATCCAACGGACACAGAATTCTAAAAAAATTTTCTGCTTACGAAAATTCTGGAGTCAACTTCACATGAGCTCTCCATCGTGCAAGACAAGTAGTCCATTTAAATAAGACTATCTCGAGATCTTTATATGGTAATGACATCGTATACTAATCTTATTCAGAGCAACATTTTCTTTATAATAAAAATGTAGTTAAGACGGTTACTCACCTTTTGCACAGTCAATTTCATTGTACATCTACAAAGTGGCAACGTTGTGGAAGCATTTGTTCTTGACGTAAGTCGTTGATTTAGCACTAATACACTTCTTGACGGGTGGAAATTTCAGTTACATATAAAGTGATAATAGACGTATAGGCTGGGATTTAAACGAAAATGGGTTCAGCATTGAACATTGGAATAAATCAAACTACTTTATGTATTTTATTGTATTTAGTGTATTTAGTTTGTATAAAACTGAAAATAAAGTTCAAATCATATAAAATAAACATTTTTTATAATTAGCTGCTTGCGAGAGTCATAGACCACTTGAGCCTAAGAGTCATTAATGTTGACCCCAACTAAGTAAAGATTTATTTCCCTATAATTTCAGAAAAAATTCAACTGTATGGATGCTTCTTAATGTGTTTTGGTACATTTGGTACGGAAATCGTTAGGTCGGAAATCAGTTGGTAATAGCAGACCAATCCATTGTCAGTTGTTTCTGGTATTACGAGCAGTGATTCGGCAACACCTTTACACGATATTACCCTATTCGCCATAAAATGAACAATAACGAATAATCTTGTTCGTGGTTTATATAAATTTAAAAAATTACTATAAAGAACTATTGGCAACGCGAATGTAACATTAGGAATATCTTGCGTTTGGGACAAAACAGTTGGATGATTATTTTGAAATTGAAAAAACTTTCCACCACAAAACTCATAACAAAAAACTTATAAAAATGAATACATTAAAGTTGATTATTTTTTGAAGACCACTTACCACTTACTCAAATAAAACAAATATAAATAGAGCAAATACAATATATTTACGAAAGTTAAACCGCTCTAAGCCTATAAATATGCAATAGCAAATGTTAGTTTTCATCGAACAACTATCACAATACATAAGTACATATTAGACAAAATTTTCATAGCATAATTTTAGGCGCTTAAAGAAAACAATTCCCTAATATAACAAGTCAAAATTACATAAAGAAAACTGTTGCCACGATAGCAAGAACATTTTTTTTTATACAAAATTTATACATTTTCCTCTTGAAACACCGCCCTTCCTGTACGACGTGATTAAGGAAATTTTGCACCATTAAAAACGCCGAAAATCACAACATTTAAAGCAATATTGCTGTCATAAATAAAACAATAAAAAAGTATCAATGACAACATGAGCGAGACGGAGAGAAACGCATATGAGACGACAACAACAAGGACAACAGTGAAAATATAAAGAAAAATACAAAACAAATCAAAATCAAAAGATAATAAAATAAAAATCAAAATCATTGAGCACCAACATCGACGACGAAGTTGCTTTTGCTCTGTGTTTGTCGTGTTATACAAGTTGTTATATATTTGATTGCTGACGAGGCATAAACATGTGTGTGTGTGTGTGAGTGCGACTGTGTGTAAAAAAGCAAGAGCAACCATAGCAAATTATGAAAACAATGTGCTTGCGTACATGTGTGTGCTTCTATGTGTCGTTGTGTACAAGAAATATGAAAATTGAACGCACTTTTCTATAAATTTTTATGAATTTGAACTAATTTTGATTCAAATTTCCTTTGACGATATAATTCGCAACAAGCTTTTCGGTTTTTTTTAGCAAAAATTTATAGCATATTTTCAGGCTTAGTGTTAGAATTGCGTTGCCGGCATTTTTTTAAACACACGCGTGTTGCTTATTTATCAGTTTTTCTATATATGTTTAGCGCCACTTTTTCAATTAAACTTTCTTCTATTTTTATTTTTTGTATTTCTTAAATTTTATTGTTTTGCTTTTTCAAACGCTAGAATTTTTATTTTTTATTTCATAATGGATTAAAATGCCGCAAAACTTTGCATCTCTCACTTTGCAAGCAACGATTGTTGAACGAGCGAAATACTCGACTCGTTGACGACTGAAAATTTTGCCTGCAAATCCATAAAAGATGCGAAAATTGCAAACACACACTGGCACACACAGGGGATAACACAAACACACCGATGGAAACAGTTGAACGCACAGACAGACAAACGAATGAACGCACATATACACAGAGAGGACGACAGCACAAACTTTTTTGGTTTTATTATGCCAACAGTAACAGCAAATCCAGCAACAGCAGTATTTTTGTTGCTCAATTATTTGAATTTTGCAGTAGCAACACAGCAACAATTCGCGCTTTTAAATGCGCTCTTTAAAATGGTGGAGGAAAGATGCAAGGATAGAAAACATCCTGTGCATTTCAACAACATTTCTTAAAATTTTAAAAGCAGGTAGCACCGTAGAAAAAGCTTTTGGCTGCTGAACGAGCGTCGCTTTATCATATCCATTTTGCGCATTTCATACTCAGCAATTGTGCAGTGGTGCCTAAAAATATGCAATAAATTTTATATGTTAACTGTGCTGCGGCATTAAGCTTTAGCCAAGCTTTTTGTTTTATGTTGTCATTAGCCATAGCTTTGAGCGCGCAACAAGCGCAAAGCAAAAAGCATGAGCTTTCGCTTGCATAAAAGCTTTGCATTTAAGAAAGAGACAACTACTTAGTTGAGTTGTTCTAATGACAAAGAGCACCTAAGTGGATCTTAAGAGAAATAGGTGTGCAGTGCATATGGCATGAGGACTTTCGTGGTGCCTTTGAGCTTTAAGTGCATGATTGAGTAAGCATGTTAAGCTTATGTTTGAGCTTTGAAAGCTGTTAAGTGTAGGGAGTTAGGACACCTCAGCGCCGTAAGTTTCACGCTATGCACCCAACAATTTTAGATTCATACAAATTTTCTTTCAAATTTCTTCTGACGCTAGAATTCGTAACAAGTGTTTCGGCTATTTTTATTAAAAATATGCAGCATATTTTCAGGCTTAGTGTAACATTTTCGTTGTTGTCAGTTTTGAGACACGCTTGTTTCAAGGTTTGGAGTTTTTCAAATTGTCTAAACTTATTTTTGTTTTTCTTGAACTACCGAAGGTTTGTGCTGGAACTTTTTAATATCAAGTCGGTACCTTGATCGAACAAACACGAAAAGCTCGTTGATTTTAAAAGCTTCAATCAATATATTTTTGCAAAACTTTGCGACAGTAAAATAACATTAAAGTAACATAAAACGAAATATCAACCAGTAAATTAATAGAAACGCTTTTACAGCAAAAAGCTTTATATAACAGCAATAAAGAGAAATTGTGAAAAGACTTTCAAGGATGCTTCCTAGCCTACTGCTGCTTCAAAGAGGACAATAACCCACTTTAACTAAACAGTAAATTTAACGAAATTTATGCATCCCTTGAAAGCCGAAGAAACAAGAGAGCTGTTAACATATTCATGCAAAAGCATAAAATAAGGAGAAAGGATAAAAGATAAAAATAGGGGAAAACTTAACGAAGGGTTGTTAGCATTGCGAAGGAGAAATGCACACGCACAGCACATGGAAAGTTGCACAAGAAAGCGAAAAACAAAGCACTCACGCAATTGAGCAAATGTGAGAGAGCGAGACTTAAATGCGAGAGTACTTTCGTTAAGTTTCCTTGAAACTACAGCGTGAAGTTTAAAGGAATTTTTGCAGCCACAAAGGCGCTTCATGAGAGAGAGAGTACAATGTCCTGTTGGTAAGTAAGGTTATGCAGGAAGTTGTTGAAGTAAATTTATGCATGAATCAAGAAATTTTGCACGACAAAATTATGCAAAAAATTGAGAGAGAGAGCGAGTGGAGGAAATCTAGTGTGAATATTGAGCAGAGAGATTTATATTTTATTAGGTGCTATATCTGCAAATTTTATGTTTCAAAAAAAAAAAAAACATAAAATCATAAAAAAAATTGGAGAATTTTAAGGTGCCAAGGCAATATTTTTATATTATTAGCATTTTTATGACAATCAACTCAAATTATTGAAGAAAAATATAAAAAAATCAAAATTCTCATATTTAAAGAAACATTAGAGGCTTTCGAGAAAAAATCTTTTTTTCACCAAATAAACCACTCATTTAAATACCACCTAACAGCGTTAAACAGCGCTTCGCCTTCGAAGCTTTCAAACTGCCCTCAAAAGCTTTTCGAAGCTTTTTAAAGTTCAAACTAACATATTGTTGCAGAACTATTAAGAAAC
Source organism: Calliopum simillimum (assembly GCA_951812925.1). NCBI lineage: Eukaryota > Metazoa > Arthropoda > Insecta > Diptera > Lauxaniidae > Calliopum > Calliopum simillimum. The sequence continues at coordinate 28,074,917 of OX638371.1, forward strand.
TATGCATAAATGCTAACTCCTAACATAATTAGTGCCTCAAAATTAAAAGCTTTTGCATGCTCGTAGTTCTGTTGAGCTTTTGCACAAACATTTATTAAAATTTTAGTTAATATCAAAGTCGATGTAAAACTTTATGCTGCAATTAAATAAGAAAATTGCAAAAAATTTCTAGAAATTCTGACTTTACGCACAGCCTCCGTTAATAGTACATCCCTCCACCGTCAGACACTTCCTTCATTCATTTGTCTATTTGTGCATTTGTCCGTCTACCGTCGTCTTTACGTACGCACGTACCTCCTCTTTCTATAAATATTTTACGACGTCCTTCAGTCATTTATTTTTATTGCAATATTTGCTCACTCAACGTTTATGATGATCACTTTAAGCCATTTTTATGAGTGGTGCCTTTAACACACACAAAGACACAAATGTAAATATGCGCATGCAAACAAATACACAGATACTTTTCGCTAAAGCTTTGAGTACTAAGCGTAAGGTAAATGGACTTAATGCCGAAAGTTCATTTGGTTGCAAAAATTTGAGTGTCGTTGCAGATGGTAATTGAATGGTGAAAAAGAGTGTTTGCCAACCTGATTATTAATATAATCCAATCACTCTAAAATATATCATTTTAACCTTAATAATCGAATAAAATCCTGAAAATATTTTTCCTCTTCAATATTTTTGAAGATTTCTTCCAACCACATGCTAATTTTGTCTTCTAGTTTCTTTTGGTTGAAGATAATAAGTTAGCATATCATTCTCAGCTATTCTCGCTGTTTCTTTTCATCACATGCTGTTTGGTTTGTGCACATACTTTGATTACGTACAGGGTGTACAAAGTTTTATTTTTGCTGTGGTTTTGATATAAGCTTTTGCAACTAAAAACAGCCTCCTGAAGGTTCCAGCATTAGCTGGAGATGATAAAATGTTTATTTTCACTGTTTTTCAGAATAACAACACGGCTACAAATTCAAAGAAATTTAAAAGTTCTGGTTTCTTACATAGCACTTCGCGTCTGGCACTCAAAAAAATAATTTTCAGCATACTCGGTTCTTTTTCGTCACCTAAGGAATTTTTTTTTTTTTTTGCCTGCCGAAAGGTCATTTAATACCAGAGAAGAAAAAAAATCATAGCTTTGAAAATCATCATTTCTGTTTTTTGTTTGGAAAGGAATTTTTAAGCACTTTTGACAACAAATAAAAATATATAATTCCGAAAATTCGGATTTTGACTTGAAAAAGAGCATGAGCGAAAAAAGTGATGATATCAAGCATTATATCATCCTGGGCTAAGTCATTATTTTATCCAAATTTTGAAAATTTTTTTAAGAACCAGCAACTCTAACTTTTCCATCAAAATCAAATATATGAAATTTTGTTCAAAAATAGCTGACCTGTTTTCGCCTCTAAGTAAAAACCAACTTTCGGCAAGCCTAAAAATAAATCTTTGGGTGATGAAGGAAAACCAAGTGCACTCAAGTTAATTTCGTCAGTTCGAAAAATTTCTAATGACACTTGGTTGCCTTATCATATTCATTCTTTATGGGGGCTCAAGACGACCGTGATAATTTGTTTTTAAACATACAAGCGACTACGAGCGTTTTTCTAACTTAATTGAAATATCTTCCAATTCTTTGGGAATTTTACGAAATGTTTTGAGGGCTTTAGATATGGATACAGTTATACAAATGACAGAAATCATCATTTCGGTTATATAAACAGTACTGAATCCGCCACTAGTGCAATACGAAATTACGTACGATTACCCTATTAAGAAAAACATGGAATGCAGCAATTTTTTCTTACACGTGTACGTATGAATAAGTATATCCGTTTATATGTATGCATAGCAAACGTTTCTTGAAATATGTTTGTTAAGCTTTTTTTTATGTGGTGGCAAAGGGTCCACCTTACATTTCAACACCTTAACATGCAACGTACTGTTTTCTTCTTTTTTTCGAATACTTTCACTATGACGCGTTGGGTTGGGAGGGATCATAACTTCTCTCACTTCCCCCCACTTTCAGCCTAACGCTAGTAAAATTTATGAGCATGAAACCCCTCTGTTGAAGCATCGTTAATTTAGCAAAATATGTCATATTCGTCGACATAGTGAAAAGATGTCGGCTGACGTGAGGCGAAAAAGCGCAACGATGAAAATGAAAATCTGGAAGGCCACTATTTAAAGTAGCAGATGCTTTGCTTTTTATTTCATAGCAAGGATATTCCATTCAGGCTTTTGATGTAGCACTTTATCGTTTTTTTTTTTTTGTTTTTACTTTAAATTTCCTACATTTTGTGGCATCGTTGGAAAGGTGTAGCCCGATATGAGACAATCAAAGTATATAGTGTTTAAGAGGAGTATCATGTCTTTAACTTTCGTTATTGCAGAAATCCGCTGATCCAAACTAGACGGCTCAACTATCCTTAGACTCAACTATCAACTATCCTCAAAAATATTAGAATCACTGGCATAACCAACGTCAGGTCGGTTGAATAGATTACACTGTGCAACAGCAAAATTTGGGACAAGACTTGGCTATACTGGGACAATAGCCTTACCATAGCTGAGTAAAACTCCCGATGGGTTTCGTAAAGTTAGCTGCAAAACGGTTTTCATCAATCTCTAAAGTTTTTGTAAGAGACTTTTCAGTTTTTGATCAATAGCTCCTGTACTATTCCAGAACACACTATGTCAAAAAATTTAGGGGTTATTATGATGTAAAATGTTCGGTCTTTTTTAGTTCTTCGACCATATTTCTCAAAATATCAATTTTCACAAAAACTTTTTGGTAAGAAATTGTACCAGACGATAAAATACATAAATTTTTTAAATATTCAAGTTGGGATTCGGCCATTAAATGAGAATTTTTGGCTAATACTCAAAAGTGAGGAGTCATATGAAAAAAGTGTATAAGACATAAAATGCTTAGAAACGTCTTAAAAGTACGTGTGCATTTTTCAGAATTATTTGAGACATTTTAAAATTTTTCAAAAATTGAAAAAATTTAAAAAATAAAAAAAATTAAAAATAAGAAAATTTAAAATGTCTCAAAAAATTTTGAAAAAATTCACACGGATTTCTTGGACCATTCTAAGCATTTTATGCATTTCACACATTTTTCGTACGATGTCTCGCTTTTGAGTAAAAAAAAATTGGTTTGCCGATCAAGGACGTTTATTAGCCGAAAATGCTCATTTAACGACCGAATCCCATCTTGAGTGCTTAACAAATTTATTCAATTTACAATCTAAAACGATTTTGCAAAAGAAAGTTTTATTTAGAAACTGATATCTTGTAAGTTATGATCGAAAAACCAAAAAAGACCGAACATTTTACATCATATTGGGCGTTGGAATTAATTTTAAAGGTTTTTTTCGGTTTTTGAGCATTTATTTAGAAACAACGGTACAATGTATATTATTCAAAGTATTGTCCATCGTTAGCTACAAGATTTTCCCATCTTTCTGGCAGCATATGGATTCCGCGCCGGAAGAACGACTCGTCTTTTGAGGCAATCCACGAATCGACCCATTTTTTGGTATCCTCGTAAGAAGTGAAGCGCTGCTCAGCCAAGCCATGCATCATCGATCTGAATAGGTGGTAGTCGGAAGGGGCTATGTCTGGGCTATAAGGCGGGTGGGGTAGCACATCCCAAGTCAGCGCCTCCAACGTTTCCTTGACGGTTCTTGCAACATGTGGCCGTGCGTTGCATGTTGAAAAACCACTTTGTCGTGTCTTTTGGCATATTCCGGCCGTTTAACCTTTAATGCTCGGCTCAATTGCATCAATTGTTGTTGGTAGCGTTTTCCAGTGATGGTTTCGTTAGGTTTTAGCAGCTCATAGTACACGACATCCTTCTGATCCCACCAAATACACAGCATAAGCTTTGCGCCATGAATATTCGGCTTTGCCGTCGATGTTGATGCATGGCCGGGTGGTCCCCACGATTTTTTTCACTTAGGATTATCGTAATGGATCCACTTTTCATCGCCAGCGTGCGTGCGTTGTGCTTCAACCACTTTTTTCTTCAAATGGAAGCACAAAAGTAAACCTTCCCGCAAATTGCGTTTTGTTGGAACGAAAGTCGACATGTTCACAGAGAAAAAAATATATGTTGTTTACACTTCAGTGGAATGGCACATACTGAAAAATGAAGCTTAGACAATGTGCTTTGAAATGAATATAGTCACAGGTGTGCCCGATGCGTTCTATTGATAGTTACGCCATCTCTTAGAAAACCTTTAAAACTAATTCCAACACCCTCTGTATAAAACTTTTTGTCAAAGTATGCAAGGGAAAGTTGCTTGCTAGACATTTGGCTACAATTTTAGTAAAATAAAATAAAGGCTTCTGGAATAGTACAGGAGCTACTGATCGAAAACTGAAAAGTATCTAATAAAAACATTGGAGGCTGATAAAAATCGTTTTGCAGTTAACTTTGCGAAACCCATCGGGAGTTTTACTCAGCTATGGTAGGGCTATCGTTCTACTATAGCCAAGTCTTGCCTCTATAACATTTTTTTTTTAAATTGTTGCACAGTGTTATCTGGGAGCCGAGCTTCAAGGAGTCTAAAGGGTCTGGTGTTCAGTTCTTGACCGATTTGCAGACAAAAGAAATATCAAATTCTATTTTCATGTAAGTAATCATCTATTTCAAAAACATCCCTATGAACGTTAGCTGATCAATGAATTGTTGGAAACATAGAACTCTACTGTAAAAGACCTCATTACAGCACCGGAGAAATCCATTCTATACCAGAACCTTCAATTTCAAAATCACATCATCGTACTGAAAACTAATCGAGACTTGGGCATAGACTAAATCTTGTTCTCAATGATGGCAATACTAACCGTTCAAGAATTCAATTCGTGGCAAAACTAGAACAGTCTTCAAATACTGCGATGTAGGATTAGGCGAAGTACTTGAAGTAAAATAATTGAAGCATAATACACTGTGGCACGAATGTAAAAAAAAGGAAGGGTGGTTGGGTAAATTGATCCAAATTCCGCCTATAAATAGAAACAAATTTTCAATTCATACCTAACTTATAGGCAAAAAAGGGCGCAGAGAACCAACCTTACTTTAACAATATGGAGTTTACTCGAACCGTCGAGATGCTCTCATCAGATGCTCAGCCAATATATATCGTTATAAAGAAAAATACTCTAAAGCCTTTTCAGAAATGCAAAGCCTAAGGAGAAGACCTAACGTTGAGAAAAAAAATAAACAGATCAACAAGTACGAGGATAAAATCATGAAGCTATAACATTACCAATCTTTTCAAGAGAGTGTGGAAATAAAGGTTGGATACCCACACATCTAATCAGAAGAACTGATTTGCACAACTATGTTACGATATTTAAAAGAGAATCGGGATCATCACAATGCCAGTGTGAATAGCTCAATTATGAACACGTTGAACAGTTTGGCGCCTCTTAAAAGACCACGCGTAAGAAATCCAGAAGACTCCGTTAGTTTTCATTTAACTAAAGTGCTGCACACTGGGGCTATAGAAGTGATTTGGTTCAAAACCACCCAGACATCGCAATTTTCATCAAAATATACAAATTTTTAAAGTGGGATATTCGCTTTGTCATACTGAAGAATGGTACGAAGCTTAATTTCCTAAATGTGACTTTATCAATTTGCCGAGTGACCTTGAAAAATGTAATTCAATGTTCGAAAAATAGAGATACCACTAAAAATCTTTTTTTACTCAATTGGAAAGCATCTGACGAAAAAAGTGTACTGGGCAAAAAATGCTTAGAATCGTCCAAGCATTTCGTGAAACTTTTTTTTTGAATAATTTTTGAAATTTTTTTTTTTTGAAAGTTTTTCAAAAATTATTCAAAACAAAAGTTTCAAAAATTCCAAAAAAATCATACGTAGTGCTTGGACGATTCTAAGCATTTTATGCCCCGTACACTTTTTTCGTAAGATGCTTTCCTCTTGAGTAAAAAAAGATTTTTGTCTTACGCGGGCGTTCAAAAGCCAAAAACTTCCATTTAGCGTCCGAATCCCATCTTGAGTCATATTAAGGAAATTAAGCTTCGTACCATTCTTCAGTATGACAAAACAAATATTCCACTTTAAGAATTTTTATATTTCGATGAAAATTGCGATTTGTGGGTGGTTTTGAACATGTAGTCCCCAGTGTGCGCTGTGGAGAATAAGTGTTCTAAGTGAATGCTTAAAATTTCCTGACAATATTTATGTGAGTGATTTGTAAAAACTGTGAAAAATAAAGTAGGTATATGTGAAAGTGTCTCATGAATCATGACCCAGAGCTTTGTCTGACTGGAAATAAAGTTTATACTGTCAGCTTGAAATTAAAAATTTTGGGCTCTATAGAGTTCATAATAATTAAAAACTGAACTGACAGAGAGAAGAAGTTTCCTTAAATCTTGAAAGTACTTACAGTTGAGGAATTTTCTCTTTCAACTTAAGTTGACCTTAATTGTGCAAACTTAAAATTTATGTCAAATTTAAGAATGCACTGTAACTATCAAACATGAGTTATTTTGGGTGCACAATATTGTAATATTTTATTGCTATCAACTGAGGCCACAAGACGACATATGAAGTAGTTTCTCAAGTCTCACAAAAACTACTATGAAGGGGAATGAAAATTGTAAAACAATTTTTGTGAATTTCAATTAAAAACTATAACAATTCAACAAGAAAGGAACATGCGTAAAGTGCAGGATAACAAAAAAAAAAAAGACGAAAAAGGAAATGTCCTCTTTTTTGGTATGCTGGGCTGGCTGTTCCTTTCTGATGTTGTTTGTCCTCGTACATGAATTATTATATTAAATATACATTTTGAAGCACAGCAAAGAGCAACAGAAATGAAAATGCAGAGATGTCCTTTTTTCATATAAAGCATGGAAGTGACGTTACAACGTCCCTTTAAAAACGGAATATGCCAAAACTGACCAAGTAGTTGATTATTACGTTGCTGGGTCACAAGAATTTGCATTGATGTTGTTGCTGTAGTGTGCATGCTTAAGTGGCTAAAAACTACCTGTAATGGCTTTTCCTTAGCAGCAGTAGGTGACAACATTTTGCAGCGTGGAAGAAGGGTATGCCGAGGAGGGTATATAGCACCTTTAAAGATGAAAATACTGTAAATGGTAGCTTTTAAAATTAAGGTTATGTTTGAGTGCCACCACTTGTGCTCTGATTGAAATTAAAATTTTTGTTAAGAATTTAAAGCATATAACATTGTACAGTGGGGCCAATGTGGCAGTAGGTTAGAAATGTAAAATGATGCTGAGTTAGATTGGTGAAGATCTGTCGGAAAGCTGAATATAATGAAGTATAATTGAAGGAAAAAGGCGAAAATCGAAGAAAAATTCAAGTGAAGTTGAATAGAAGCTAAAGTACAGCTGAAATGTAGCTGAAGTAAAGTTGAAGTGAAGCTCAAGTGAAATTAAAGTGAAGCTGAAGTAAAATTAAAGTCAAGTTGAAGGAAACATAAAATGAAATTGAAGTGAATGAAGTAAATTTGAAGCGAAATTGGTGTGAAATTGAAATAAAGTTCATAAAAAGCTCAAATGAAATTAAAGTGAGGTTGAAGTGTACTTGACGTAAAATTGAAAAACAAAATTGAAGTTAAGAGAAAATTAAGCAAGGCTGAAAGTGTAGTTGAAGTAAAACTAAAATAAAATTTTAGTCAATTTGAAATCAATTTGAAGTGAAGTCGAAGTGAATTTGGAGTGTAATTGAAATTTAGTTGATGCGAAGCTCAATTAAGATTCAAGTGAAGTTGAAGTGTAGCTAAGGTAATATTGGAGTGATGTTGAACTAAAATTGAAATGAAGATGGATTGAAGTTGAAGCAAAAATAAAGTAATGCTGGAGTTGAGCTGAAGTGTAATTGAAGTAAGACTCAAGTGAAATTTAAGTCAATCTGAAGTCAATTTGAAGTGAAGTTTAAGTGAAATTGAAGAAAAGTTGAAGCAAAACTAAAAGGAAATTGAAGTGAAGTTGTAGTAAAGTTGAAGTAAGACTTAAGTGGAATTTAAATCAATTTGATGACAATTTGAAGTGAAAGCGAAGTGAAGTAAAATTGAGACTGAAGCAAAGATCAAAAGAAACTGTAGTGAAGATGAAGTGGCGCTAAAATGAAGGTGAAATAAAGTTGAAGCAAGCATAAATGAAGTTGAAGTGAAGCTAACGTGAAGTAAAGCTGAAGTGAAGTTGAAGAGAAATTAAAGTGAAAATGAAGTAAAGTTGAAGTACAGCTGAAGTGCAGCTAAAACAAAGTCAAGCTAAAACGAAGTCAAGCTAAAGTGAAGTTGAAGTAAAGCTGAAGTGAAGCTAAAATGTAGTAATGGTAAAATTGAATTGAAGCTTAAGTGAAGCTGAAGTTAAGTTGAAGTGAAATTTAAGTAAAGCTAAACTGAAGAGAAAATATTACGTTGTAGTGAAGCTTAAGAGAAGGTGGAGCTGTAGCAAAGCTGAAGTGAAGTTGAAGCAAAGTTGAAGCACAGCTGAAATGAAGTTGGGGTGAAGTTGAAGTAAATTGCCACTATACATTCTTAAAGGTAAAATTCAAATTGAAAGGATATGAAATAACCATTGTTTATAGGTAGATATAATAAAATACAGCTGTATTGAAAAAACGCGAATCAAATTTTACACTGAATGTACTTTGGAGAACACTTTAATTTTGTTTCACTGTGCATTCTTTGCAGCTGCCAATTTCTTATTATTTAAACTACCTATGACCATACAAAGTGCTCAAAAGTGCCTCAATAAAATTTGTGGAATATTTTTACATAAATTGCATAAAAATCATTTTTTTATCATTCTCTAGAAAAGTTTCGTAAAGTGCAACTTGTTGGTATTTTTTAAAAGGAAATTTGTTTAAAAAGACTTTAAAAGTCATAAGCAAGCAACATACACTTAAAAAGACTTTTGAAAATATGTCAGTTATTTGTTCAATACTCTACTTGTTTGCCTGCTTTGAAAATTGCACTTAACTACTTTCTAAGTACGGTCTATTATTTCGAATTTATTACATTTTTATTATTACATCCATTTGATTGCATTTCAGAAATCTCTGTTATTTTACAGCCCTTTTTCCCAAACTTTTTAGTTCTACTTGTACTGCAGCCAAAAATATTTTTTATTTTCCAATTTTTATAGCTGTTCCACTTAAAAGTTCTTTTCAGTTTAATATTTAATAACATATTAAGGTGTTTGGAAAAATTTCGCTAGAAAATGAAAAGTACGTGTAACGATTGTTTTGGTACTGAGCTGAGGTAGGCGTCAGCGGTGTCCAGGGTCAGACTAAAAGACAATCCAAAACTTTTAGTTTACAAAGTATTGTTTTATTTAGTGTTCTTTTTCAGTTACAATTCATTTATTTTTCATGTTGTTTATTAATTATAATTATTTAAAATTTATATTAGATTTAATCCCTTTGATCGTGCGACTGGCTGAATCTCCTTTCGGTGAGTGCTGTCCTTGCTTGGATTCCTTGATCCCTTGGCCGGATCACTGATGGAAGACTATTTCCAAAGACTTATATATCGGTGACTACGGGTACTTTATGGATACTATAATAAGTGTCCAGCACCGTAGGTAAATACTCTGGTCACTTAAAGTGCCAGGAGGCCTATGTGGCAGATTATAATAAATCTTCCAAGCCACTTCGTGTTAACTAACTACTCTAAGACTACGGCTACTATAAGGATACTATCAAAAGTGTCCAGCACCGTAGCTACTTTACTCTGGTCACTTAAGGTGCCAGGAGGCCTATGTGGCAGATTATAATAAATCTTCCAGGCCGCTACGTGTAAACTAACTACCTTTAAGACTACGGGTACTATAAGGATACTATAAAAAGTGTCCAGCACCGTAGCTACTTTACTCTGGTCACTTAAGGTGCCAGGAGGCCTATGTGGCAGATTATAATAAATCTTCCAGGCCGCTACGTGTAAACTAACTACCCTAAGACTACGGGTACTATAGGGATACTATAAAAAGTGTCCAGCACCGTAGTTACTTTACTCTGGTCACTTAAGGTGCCAGGAGGCCTATGTGGCAGATTATAATAAATCTTCCAGGCCGCTACGTGTAAACTAACTACCCTAAGACTACGGGTACTATAAGGATACTATAAAAAGTGTCCAGCACCGTAGCTACTTTACTCTGGTCACATAAGGTGCCCAGGAAACCTTAGTGGAAGACTATAATAAGCCTTCCTGGTTGCTACGTACACTATATGGATACTATAAAAAGTGTCCAGTGCAGTAGGATAATGTCTCTGTCACTTAAGGTGCCAGGAGGCCTATGAGGCAGATTATAATAAATCTTCCAGGCCGCTACGTGTAAACTAACTACTCTAAGACTACGGCTGCTATAAGGATACTATAAAAAGTGTCCAGCACCGTAGCTACTTTACTCTGGTCACTTAAGGTGCCCAGGAAACCTTAGTGGAAGACTATAATAAGCCCTCCTGGTTGCTACGTACACTATATGGATACTATAAAAAGTGTCCAGTGCAGTAGGATAATGTCTCTGTCACTTAAGGTGCCAGGAGGCCTATGTGGCAGATTATAATAAATCTTCCAGGCCGCTACGTGTAAACTAACTACTCGAAGACTACGGCTACTATAAGGATACTATAAAAAGTGTCCAGCACCGTAGCTACTTTACTCTGGTCACTTAAGGTGCCCAGGAAACCTTAGTGGAAGACTATAATAAGTCTTCCTGGTTGCTACGTACACTATATGGATACTATAAAAAGTTTCCAGTGCAGTAGGATAATGTCTCTGTCACTTAAGGTGCCAGGAGGCCTATGTGGCAGATTGTAATAAATCTTCCAGGCCGCTACATGTAAACTAGATACTCTAAGACTACGGCTACTATAAGGATACTATAAAAAGTGTCCAGCACCGTAGCTACTTTACTCTGGTCACTTAAGGTGCCCAGGAAACCTTAGTGGAAGACTATAATAAGTCTTCCTGGTTGCTACGTACACTATATGGATACTATAAAAAGTTTCCAGTGCAGTAGGATAATGTCTCTGTCACTTAAAGTGCCAGGAGGCCTATGTGGTAGATTATAATAAATCTTCCAGGCCGCTACGTGAAAACTAACTACCCTACGATACCTAGTATATACGAGGCCTTTGCACAATTAAACAATTCTTCGATTGCTACTTCTATCAAGTGCTTGGCAATTGATGTGTTCGCATCGGTTGTCTGGCTGTGACTGCCTGCCTTCTGTGTTTGCATTCGTGCTTTTATAGTCGCGAGCCGCGAGTAGCCGGTTTGTAATTTTCATTGTGTGTGTGTATGTATGTGACAACAATGTATTTGTTGTTGCCTATGAGCACGTGCATTTATTATTGGGGATTTTTGTTATTGTTTTTTTGGTTTTATTTTTCCTTTGTTTGTGTTACATTTATATTGAATATGTATGTATATAATACTATCATATTATATTGTGACGTCACTCGGGACGTTACATACGTAAAAAATGTGCTATCTGGAATATCTCGCGAAATCGCTTAAAACACAAAAAATACTTGTGGATCCTGGAATCGCTAATAGTTTAAGAAATTTAATTGGTTTAGCTCGTCAAGTTCTTGCACTATGTATAGCGAGGTTTGGAGAAGGTCCTTTGCATTGAGAGCATGCAGAAGTAACAAAACATATGTTTCTTAGATTGTGTTACAGTTTTGTTGGTGAAATTTTAAATTTAGTTAATTCTGTATGAAATTCGATTATAATAACGTATGTACTGGGAATATAGTCATCATCGTTAATTAACCCAAGTCGAATAAACTCATTACAATACGAAGCAAGAGCTAGAATTATACCGAAGAGCTACTTAGCCAACCGAATACAATTAATTTCTTCAGGGAAACCATTTGCAGAGATTGCAGTTAAAATAATAAAATCGCTGTTCACATCCCAATGGAGTGACCAGTGCTCTGCCCTAGTAAAAGAGTACCTTTGCGACAGGAGCTTCTACCTCATTACAGTCTACCAAACTGGCAATCAGAAGACTTTCTCTTAGAGCCCTAGAACAACTAGAAAACTTAATAGGCTTCAAAAAATAGGACTCTTACTGAGATCGGCTAATCTGATAGTTCTGCTATCATAAATCTAGTCTTATCAAGTGTTATTACTAGAGTTATCGAGAAGGTTCGTGCATATTTCACATAGCTGTTGATTGAACCATTCGGAAGGTACCAATCATCGCAGGCAGAGTAATAAACTGCATCAACATGTACGAAATTTTCTTATCTCCCTTATGCTGCATACATATCTTTGAGTTTTTATAGGTCAGTCAGGAAGTCATTTTTGTTGCACTCAAGCAATCATATGCAACATAAACAGGATTTTCGGGTGGCTGATATTCATGAGTCCAAAATGTTATTCTACATATTGTCTTTTTATAACTTATTTCTTTTGTTTCAGCAAATGCTAGCATTTTGTATGAAGTTGTGCCTTTCCCAAACTAAAAATGGATTGGTATGATGAACATAAAGGACTTAAATAATAAGAAAGCGTTATTCGAGTAATGTAAAAATATTATATAGTGCTTTTGTAACTCAAAGTACTGTGTGTGTACTAAGTTTAGTTTAAACAGGAAATATAGTGCTCACGGCAGAGACTTTTTAATCCCAGCAACATTTATGCCTTGGGGTACGAATAATGAATTCAAACTGCTGTAGCATTTTTAAATTACGATTACGAATATTTCCCATATTGCGCATGTTTGATAGGATTACGAACAAGACTTTTCGAAACAAAATTCGGTTAAATCAGACGAAACTTTTCAAACAATATTTTCAATCACATGACACTCCCAATGATCTACCAAATAAAACAAAAATCAACTCACACCAATTGTAATCAAAATGGACCCTTACAATTCATTGACTTTTATTTTAAATTTTCGCCAATTGTGCAGATCTTTTCAAATAAAAGCTTTAATAAAGTAGAAAATCTGTAAACAATATACAAACTTTGTAAAGATTTACAATGAAAAATAAAAATAAGAAAAAATTACGAAAGGATTTGCAAAAATGCGCAGCATTTGTTGTTATTTGCAAAAACATTAGCGCAGGAAATGCAAAAACAAATAGGGAACAATGAAAACAAAATCGAAAAAACATTCAATACAGATATGGACACTAAAATAAAATGAAAGAAACAGGACACAAGCTGGACAAAACAAATAACAAACAGGATAATGCATATGTTCAGTTTGGGCATCTACAACAAAAACAGAAAGAGTCAAATAGTGAGTGCTCACGCAAAAAAAGAACCCTTCAGAGTTCGTTTAATATTAAAACAAAATAAAACAAAAGGATAATACAAAATGAAAATAAAATAATAAAAATAATATAAAATAAAAACAAAGCGACAACGCTTATCACAACTGACCCATCATCAGTTGGTTAGTGGGCGCCGAAAAGAAAAAAAAAAGAATCACCCCTTCTTTTTTTCTTTGGATAGACAATTGACTCAAGTTTCTCTTTCCCCCTATTTGAAGTTGTGTCATTTGATGAACTTAACTTATGTCAAAATATATGAACATATACATATTGTATTTGTATGATAAATAATCCTTTTTTCAGACAGCATACATAGTCTTACAAACCTTATACCTCTTATTAACAGGAAAAAAGGGACCACAACTTGCGCAGAGTTTACGTAGTGACCCTTTAGTCCCTGTGCTTTGGTTTAAGCTAAATAAATAACATTTTTTGATTGCTCCATTTTAACCCATTTTATATGTTGGTACATACTTATATTACAGTAAAAAAAAAAATTTCACCGGTTTCAAACTACGAACGACGAGTTATGTACTAAACATAATAATTCATTACAAATAAAAAATTAACAAATACAAATTCCGTATTCTTCTGATTTTCGGGAACGTTTTAAACAACATTAAAAAAATCAGCCTTAATAAAGCCACCTTAAATTGAAACTTGAAAACTCAAGCTTCAAAAAGAAACTATACTAGAGTTTCTTGACAATGCTTAACCCATATTAGCCCGCAGGGGCTACCGTAGCATGTCTCAAAACCAGAGTGTGTTACCAACTAAAAACAATAAGCAATTTTTCACAACAGACGGCGCCAAGTGAGTTCAATCTATAAATAGAGCATTCTTGTACAGAGAAATTTTACGTCGACGGTGGCTCACATAACTAAGCACCGCATTTTCTCTCATTAGAAACACGGAGCCTTGGGTTCGAGTGTGGCTTCTGATAAAAATTAACTAAAAGTGATATGATGAAGCTTTATCCATATTCATACTTTAATAGACAAAACGAAGAATATTTAGGTACGCTAGAGGAAATAAATCTATAGTGAACTATCACCTTGCCTTAGCTTATAGTTTTCTGGTAAGCCCGAAGGTCAGCCGAGGGCTTCATAGTCAAAACGAAGGATATCTAAGTAAAATAGAGGGGAAGCATCTATGACAAATTATCAACTAGCCTTAACTGATAGTTCTCTAGGAAACTCTAAAATTTCCGAAAGTGGTCTGAAGGGTTCATAGTCAAAGCGAAGGATATCTAGGTAGGGGAGGGGTAGAGGGCTAGTGTGGACTGGGGGCTAGTGTGGACAAATTCAAATTCTCGCGCCGTTTTGAATTTTTTGTTTCTGTTTTATAGTTTTCAAGTTGGTATTTGCACTCTGCATCACCAAAAAAAATTCATTTGTTGACAGTTCAGCTTTCCATGATAACGTGACCGAACGTGCTTTACGCAGCAAAAAGTAATTTTTTTGTTGTCTTGTAATTTCAGTGATACTTTTAAACTAATTATTCTTCTGCTGTAGTGTTAATAGATAATACAACTTAAAATATGGTTTATTTAAACCATTGAAATTATTTTTGAAGAACTTTACCGTAAGATTAAAAAAAAAAATATTTTTATTTAAAAAGACATGAAGGGGCTAGTGTGGACAACTGAAATGGGGCTAGTGTGGACATGTCCGCAGCAGCTGAAATGACTCCAGAAATCGTCAGACCATTTCTAAAAGCCGTTCCAAGAAAGTACGTTACTAAAAAGAACTAGTAAGGGTGGTATCTTTGGCCTGGCCAAAAACTAAATACCCTACACTGTATTTCAAGTATATTATTAGGAGAGTATAAGAACAAATGGCTTATATGGGAAGTGCCACGCCCTCACCTCCGAGCTTACCTTGATTTTGCGTAGAGCTTGCATTTATTGTTCTGAGTGTTTGAGTAAAATTCGGCTAGGTTTCCTTAAAAAATCTTTTAGTATAGCATTTTGAATGGGAGGTGCAACGCCCTCTAATCGTACATCGCCTACTTTACGCTCAGAATTTACGATTAATGTTTTTCGTGTTTGAGTGAAATTTGGTTGGATTATCTCAAAAAACAATTTCATTATATAATTTTGAAACATTTGCTTATATGGGAGGTGCCACGCCCTCTTGTCCGAGTTTACCCAGATCTTGCGAATAGCTTGCATTTATAAATCCGAGTGTTTGAGTGTAATTTGGTTGGGTTATCTCAAAAAAAGCTTTCCTTATAACATTTTGACACTTTTGTTTGTATGGGAGGTACCACGCCCTCTAGTCCGAATCCGCCTAGTTTTTGCTCAGAGCTTATACTTACTTTCCCTAGTATTTATGTGTATTTTGCTTCTGTTATTGCAAATAATGCTCTTATTATTGCATTTTGAATATATTTTTTGTATGGGAGGTAGGCGTGTCCGTTGACCGATTTCGCTCATTTTCAATCCCCCGAGCTAGCTTTTACGACGGAGGCAGAATACCAATTTTCATTGAATTATGTGGCTCAGTTTTCCCAAAAAATGTATTTTCACACACACCCAGCCAGCCAGCCAGCCAGCGTTACAAACGGAAGGACAAAGTGAATATACCGTGGGTGTAGGGTATAAAAATCGACAGATTCACGTATCCCGATTTACCGGATACCAGCGAAATTTACCGAAATGAAATAGTGGCAAAGCTGCCACAACCACAACAACTGTTGGAAACATCTCGATCAGCAAGTTATAAGAAGTTTGAAACAACATGGACAAAAAGTATTTTATATTGGCCAAATTGTCACGATCCACGGTTCTCAAAATTTCGACATTACGTTTCTAAAAAGAAAGAACGATAGATTACGTATCCCGATATACCGGATACCAGCCAAATTCACCGAAATGAAATAGTGGCACAAGCAAAACAACTGCCGGGAACATCTCGATCAGCAAGTTATATGAAGTTTGATATAAATTTCTCCAAATATAACATGGAATAGCAGTTAATTTTTTATTTGTCTTTTTATTTGTATTACATCATTATTTTCTTGAATAAACATGTATCTGAACTCTTTTTTAACGTTTTTGTATGAATTATCAAGTTTCTTATGGTGTCCACATTAGCCCCCAGTTAAATCAGCCCTTATACGGGGCTAGTGTGGACAAATGTAAGCTCTTTTTAAAATAATTTAATAAAGCATTTACGAAAATAAAAAGTCATAACTATTGATGCAATTATGAAGGCAAGAGGTATAGGTAATCGCTAAAAATTACTTTTTTACAAAAATCATATATTTACATATATAATTTTGTAATTATATAAAAATTGTCTACACTAGCCCTCCCCTCCCCTACACTAGTGGAAATTAATGTATGGTGAACTATAATATTAGAGGAAAAACATCCATAATTGATATTTTTCGGGGACAGCTGAAATGTATTCCAATATTTTTCGATACTTTACGCCTTTTACCGATTTCCTCGATGTATTTTAATATTTTTCAATCCTTTTGGATTTCTATCTTTCATCTTAACTTTAACCGATATTTCAGATGTTTTTTGATATCTTTGGACTTTTACCGATGTTTTCGAAATTTTTCGATATATTTGAAATTTTACCGACTTCTTCGATGTATTTCAGTATTTTTCGATACTTTTGAAATTTAACCGATATATTTGATATTTTTCGACTTTTGTCGATTGCTTCAATGTATTTCAATATTTTTCGATACATTTTTTATACATTTTTACTTTTGGATTATAATCGACATTTAAGATGATTTCCGACATTTTTGGTACAATATTTTACCAATATTTTTTGGAGGTAACCATTTTATAGAATTAAATAAAATAAATATATAGAAGCATCTGCTGTTGGAACATTATTTTGTAAAAAAAATTTTCTGTATTAGCTTTCTTTAGTGCTTTCTTGCTTAAAAACATATTTTTATTAATAATATTTGTGGAATAAGTAACATAAGGACATTTGTAGTTTTTTCTGCAAATAACCCAGTGAAAAATAAAACAAAAACCGAGCAATGTCAGGTAAAACAGCTTGCACATAAATATATATGAAAATATATAAATATGTAAGTAAGAACTGTGTCACAAGCCTGAAAATCTTTTAAAAAGAAGCAACTGAGATTTTCGTACTTACAAATAAAACTTGAGTTGAAGCCTTCCCGAAGATTTCAATTATGAAGTATGTATTTTATTTTTGAATTCATAAAAAAATGCTTTTCTTTTTGGACTTCGATGGGGATAAGGTATGGTTAAGGTTCGTATTAGTAAGTTTAGAATTGATAACACTCGTCAAGGTACAACGTTGGAACCATTGCGAGAATTTCGAAAGTCGGGGAAATGTTCGAAAGTTTGAAAGCACGTACTAGTCATTCAACGTGCTCAATGTAAGAGCATTGCGTAAAGCCTATGCTACAAGAGGAGGCGAAGGATACAAGAAGAAGAGATCTCAAAACTTATTTATTTCATTCAAATTTTGTCCATACATCTGATTGTATAATTTGAGCTCCACAGCAACAACAGTACAGAATGTGCTAAATTTTCAAATATTCCAGACATTTTACACACCATTGATAACGAAGAATTTAGTGCTAAGCCTATTTATATATGGGACATTGTTTGGTATCCTGCTGTTGTTGTCTCCCTACAGTTGATTAAAATTTTGCAACATTCAAATGGGGGCGATGTTCACAGTACAAGACTCTCAATTAGGATAATCTCGTATGACTGCATAAATATTGGCATTGCTGGGGAAGATGGTCAAAATGCAGGCGGCTGTGTCTTAATTGAGGGGTGTTTTGCAAATTTGTGTATTGGCAGCAGACTAAAGTCATCATGATGGTCTCAAGGGAATGTTTGCTATGTTTTTCTTTGAATTATCTTTGCTTGACCAGAGGGATTTTCAACATCAAATGCAAAAAGCAAAACAAATCGTCCCCAATGCATTGAACTGAGATAAAATTCTTTAAGTATTTCTAATTGAATGATTGTTAGATGCTTCATTGCATGCTGATAGTTACTAAGTTTGTTAAGGGGTGTTGTACGAGTAGTTGATTCAAATGCCAATGTTGCAATTTAGCAAGAAATTGAATAAAGAAATTAATATCATGCATCTATTTTTTCTTGTTTTTATAAAAAAATTGTTTAATTTTTATAACAAGAAAAACGCTTCATACTTATTGAAATTGTCTAAGAAATCTTGCGAACAAGGCCACAACCACAAGTGCCATAATTTAGCACCGACCACCACAATAACAAATCACTCCCTAGAGTAAGACATAAAAGCAGGAAAAAACGCGCCAAAATTAAGTATGAAAAAAAAATTGAGAAAAAAAAACTTCAAAGTTAAAGAAACTTAACGGCCAGACACAGCAGGAGGATCTTCACACAGCAACAGCAAAAGGATAATGAAAAGCAGTTAAAGCCGTGTGCAACAGCGTCGAATAGGAGTAGCGGCGTCTACCAGGATGAAAATGTTGAAGCAATAAAAAAAGAAAAGAACAGCGAAAGAAAATATGAAGAAAAAATATTTAGTACGGCGCATAAAAATCATCAAGGATAAGAATAACAACATAAACTTAAATCACGATTAAAAGTGTGATTATCCTGGCGGCGCTACAAATCGTTTTCGTTTTTCTTTCTGAGCTTCGCATATTACAAGTTATTGTGTTTTATTTCTTTGTTCATTTTGTATTTTTTAGCAAACAACAGTGAAGTATTTTGAAGAATTTTGAGCAACATAATGCTTATACTGCCAAAGAAGAGATTTTAAAGAATAATCGGGATTTGACTTAGTAGCTGACATTCTAAGCTGTTGAAAGCAGGATTGGTGGGATTCTGGATATTTCTACGAAGAAACACCGTCTCTACAAACAATATTCATAATGAATACGAAAACTTAAACTTTCTACTCCAATCTACTTTCTACTTAATCTAAGCATTGCTAGCTAAGTTGACTTAACTCATCCCAGCATTCACTTAATCTTACAAAGCACTACATTACTTTGTGCAAGTCATAAACCTGAAAAACCTTTCTTATTTTAGTTTCTTTCACTTCCTTTAGGAGTACGTATAGTTGCGTGTTTGGCAATAGTGGCATCCACAAAACTACTCCATTCTATATTGTGATTAGACAGTGCCTAAGATTCTTTCCAACGTTTTCGCGGTACATGTATTCTTAAGTGGTTAAAGCGTTTGTCGCCACAATGTCTTTGGATGGCCATGTTTTGTGTAACATTAAAGGTCTTTTTTCAATATTGAACATACCTTGGCGATTTTCACAGAGTGTTACCTATTCATTTTTATTTTTGACAAGTGGTTTATAAAAAGAAATAATACCCAATTATTTCGACATTGGAAATTGTTTTAGACCACAAAATTTTTAGAATTCATCGAAAATCAAGTAGAGCGAATACATAGGCATAGGCAGTAGAACCGTTGGACCAAGCTTCAAAGGAATTCATGACCCTAAAAAGTCTTTCCGAGCTTGTAAGGACCTTGATAAATGAAGTAGTTTAAATCTAAGGCAGTGAAGTCAGACAGCAGAAATGTTGGACCAAGCTTCAAAGGACTTCGTGACTATAAAAAACCTTCCCGATCCTGTGAGAACCTTGGTGAAGGAAGTTGTTTGAATTTGAGACAATGAAGTCAGGCTGTAGAAATATTGGGCCAAGCTTTATATGAATTTGTGACACAATAAAGTCCTTCTGAGCATGTGAGAACCTTGTCAAACCGAGTAGTTTAAATCAAAGATAGTGAAGTCAGGCAGTATAATTGCTAGACCAAGCTTTACAGGAATTTGTGAATCTGAAAAGTCTTTCTGAGTCTGTGAGGACCTTTTTAAACGGAGTAGTTTAAGTCTAAGACATTGAAGTCAGGTCAGAACCGTTGGACCAAGTTTCACAGGAATTTATGAACCAGAAAAGTCTTTCCGAGCCTGTGAGAACCTTGTTAAACAAAGTAGTATAAATCTAAGACTGTGCAGTCAGGCAGAAGAAACGTGCAACCAAGCTTCAAGCTTTGTGACCCTAAAAAGTCTATTTAAGCCAGTGAGGACCTTATCAAACGGAGTACTATAGTTTAAGTCTAAGACAGTAAAGTCTGGCAGTAGAATTGTGGGACCAAGTTTCACAAGAATTCGTGACCCTAAAAAGTCTGTGAGGACCTTGTCAAATGGAGTAGTTTAAACCTAAGACAGTAAAGTCTGGCAGTAGAATTGTTGAACCAAGCTTCACAAGAATTTGTGACCCTAAAAAGTCTTTCCGATTCTGTGAGTACCTTGCCAAACTGAGTAATTAGACTATAAGCAAAAGTAAGGGCTATTATTTTCCTTAGGGACGTCGAAGTTAAGATAGGGAAACAGAATTGGCTAGGGAAAAAAAATTAGCTAGGAAAAAGGATTAGCTAGGGATTTGAAATAAATATTTTCTAGTGCACCAGGAGACAAAAAATCAACAGAGAAACAAGGTGAAACTGAAACTGCTGTGTTCTTATCTGCAAAAACCATGGACACCGGCGAGTTTAGTCCCAGGCATAAGTAAGGTCCGTTACATTGTCATTAAGCTAAATAAAGGTATTAAAAGAAACGAAGGCAAAGTAACATTTGTAGAGTGAATGCGAAAATAGTGGTTACGTACACTGCTCAGCAATAACAAGAAAAATCTCGAATTGTTCGAAAACTTCTCATGATCTACGACATACAGTTTGAGAAAAGTTATGGGAAAGTAAATAAACAGAAATAAGGATATGCTTATGAGCACCACTTAAGCATACCTTTTAAGAGAGTGCAAAAATATGGCTTGCATATCAAGACACTCTCATCGCGAAGCTTTTGCTTAAGCCATGCTCTCTAAGTGAGAACTGGGCTTATTGCTATTTCAGTGAAGCTACATAGCTCAATTAAGCACACATAAAACTATTTGATGCTTCGTAGAAGTCATTGTGCAAAAAATCTAGTACATTTCATTAGATGGCAAAACATTTTATAAAAAAGCGGGTAGGAAACAGAAGAACGTTTCTTAGTCTCCATTGCCCCAGGTAGCACAGCGACAGGACTTTCCGCAATTCTCTCCAGTCACACCTACACCTACTAAATCTGGTCAAAACTGCATTTCATTCGATTAAACATCGCAATATTCTGTACTACCAAAATGTGCCAAGCAATTTTTTGGCACATTGAGACCATAAAAAGTTCTAAAACTACCCATAGTGACTTTTAATATGCCTGTTATTGTACCATTTTTTATTTCTATTTTTTTTCATTTTGCTTATTCCTTGGTATATGTATTCTCTAGCGCACATCTTTAAATGGATTATGTTGTGATTGTAATTGTTGTTTTTGTTGCACCAACACCACCAACAACAAGAGCAGTTTGTGAAGTGCGCGTAGCTCGTTAAAGCGCGTGTTAGGATTCACGCGCAGTCTGTTGTAATTTGTAGTGTCTTCCTTTTTTTCTGGTGTGTGGTATAGCTCCAACAAGGACATGTGTTGCTGCTCTGTTGGTACTTTTACTTGCGTTGTCATTGCCATTGTTGCTTCCTTTTTTGTACTACAGCTGCCAGCCACTGCAATGACTTCATTGCATCATAAAAAAATAAATTTTGTTTTTTTTTTTTTTTTGCTTCATCAAGTGTTTGTGTTCGCTGCGTACATGCGAGTATGATCCTGACACAAATGATCCTTATGGGAGTTGTTGCCACTAAGTTGAATTTTAGTTGTTTGGCCTTTTTTTCTTTTTCTTCTTCTTCTACATCATCTTTTTAGCCTTCTGTTCTACTTGTTATTTTATTGTTTGTATTCTAAGGACATTGAGCTGTCAAGCGAGCCACAAATTAAAACATGAAGTTGTTTACGACACTTTGTTGAAGTGCGTTATGGGGATAAAGTTGCTTACTTGCACATAAAGAATTGGTAAGAATTTATAAAAATTAAAGAGTAGAATATATTTAATTCGTGAAATTCATTCATTAGAGTTTAAGCCTAATGGAGTCGAAGGACATTGAGTTAAAATGGTCTAATAGAACTAGATACTGCGAATTGTGATCTAAGGTCATCTCAATTTATTTTTTCAATGCATTCTTCATGGTAGTTGTGATCTATCAAATCGACTCAGTACAAAAAATTTTAAGAAAGTTCAATTTATCAATTTATTTATTTTTATAAAGGAATGGTTCTCAACAAAGAGTATAAACATACAGGCATGGTCAAAAGTATAAGGCACCCCAAAAAATGCATAATGCATGTTTTTATACCCTACACCGAGGGCATATTCTCTTTTCCTTCTGTTAGTGACGCAGAGAAGGAGGCGTGGCAGATATAGAAAAGTATATATATTCTTGATCAGCGTCATCTCCTGAGTCGATATAGCTATGTCCGTCTGGCTGGCTGGCTGTGTGTGGGAATTAATTTTTTTTTGGAAAACTGACTAAGATAATTAAATGAAATTTGGTACACTGCCTTCTTCATTAAAGTTAACTCGTGAATTTGAAAATGAGCGAAATCGGTCAACGGACATGCCTACCATCCATACATTCAAAATCCAACTTGAAGAGTATTTTTCACGACAATGCAACCAAAATTAACATTAATACTAGGAAAGATTAGCACAAGCTTTGAGCAAAAACTGGGCGAATTCGGACATGAGGGCGTAGCACCTCCCATACAAGCAAAGTTTCAAATTGCTATAGTGAAAGAATTTTTTGAGATAAACCAACTAAATTTCACTCAGATACCAAAAACGGTATATACAAGCTCTCAGCAAAAACAGGGCGAAATCGGATAAGAGGGTGTGGCACCTCCCATATAACAAAAGAATTCAAGATAACCAACTACATTTTACCCAAATACTAAGGGCTATAAATGCACGCTCTGAGCAAAACCTGGGTGAACAAGAGGGCGTGGCGCCTCCCATATAACAAAAATTTTCGAAATAATGCAGTGTAGGGTATTTAATGTTTGGCCAGGCCAAAGGTTAAGCCCTTACTAGTTTAAGGAGTGAGGAATCTTTAATTATTTTTTTAAGTTTCAAAATTTTTTAAGTGGGTGTCATTCTCGCTGTAAGTTTTTTTATATTACTTTACATATGCAACAAATTCAACTTTTTTAAAAACAATAGATATTCTTATATATGAAGCACTCCACGCCAAGTGTACCAAAAAAATTTTCACCAACATTTTTTACACTTAAAATTTCGAAATTTTTTTTAAAAAAAGCCCCCTTCGATTTTTTTTAGAGGTACTTTAAATTAAAGCATAATTTATAAGCTTTAAAATGATGTATGACTCAAGATGGGATTCGGACGCTACATGGGAGTTTTTGGCTTTTGAACGCCCGCGGCAGAACAAAATCTTTTTACTCGAGAGGAAAGCATCCTACGTAAAAAGTGTACAAAGCAAAAAATGCTTAGAATCGTCTAAGAAATGCGTGTGAATTTTTTTGGAATTTTTTAAAACTTTTTTTTTGGAATAATTTTTTAAAAATTTTTTTTACGAAAAATTTCTGCAAATAATATTGAAGGGAAAAAAATTTTTTTTTTTTGCTTTTCAAAAAATTCCAAAAAAAAGTGTAAAAAAATTTGGTGAAAAAAAATTTTTTTCACCATGAAATATTTTTTTATAAAAAGAACATTTCAAAATGAATGGGACTATTAACTTAGATCTATCAATTTACAAACTTTAGTGTAAGCTTTAAATTTTTGAAAAAACACCCTTTTCATGAAAGTGACTAAAAACGCCATCTTCAACACCCTGTTTTTTAACAACAAATGGTATTAGGACCAAATCCTCCCGGATTGTTGTTCTTGCACACCGGATCTACCGTATTGCCAAATTTGAGCGAAATCGGAGAAAAAAAAACTTTTTTTGGTACACTTGGCAAATCTTGCAATAAAAACGTCTGCTACTTTTGTCCACTATTGTTAGAAAAGATGTTTTTTCTTGCTAAAAATACTTTTTCCATCGAGAGTTTTTTCTCCGTTTATTTGGAATACGTGGGCTGTTATATATATTTCTGGCCTAGGCAACACTAATGTCAGTAGCTAAAATCTGGCTACACCATAATAAAGTTTGACATTTTTTAGCATAAATGTACTCACAACGTTTTGATGTACAAGTGCTATTTGTTTTGCTTACAGTGAGTTAAGAAAATCAATTGATAAATTATGGGGTTTCCAACGAGAACAAACGTTTTTTACAACTAAGTGTTCATGCAAAATTAAATGTATTGGAGTGGAACTAATGCCCAAGGATGCTTCTATCTCACGGTATGTCACATGACGATCTTGCATTATCAGTTCCCGCACGGCATCAATGTTCTCTGGTACAACGGCCGTTTTTGGACGACCTTCATGGAATTCGTCTTTAAGCGAGCGTCAGCCACGATTGAATTCATTAATCCAGTTTTTCACAGTGCTGTCAGATGGTGCTTCATTGCCATACAAAGATTTAAGTTCATCGATGCACTCTTATCGTGATAATCTACTTCGAAATTTGTGAAAAGTGATCGCACGAAAATGTTCACGAGTTAATTCCATTTTTTTGGCAAATCGATTTTTTCAAGTCACTGTAAGCAACACAAATGATGGTCGTACGTCAAAACGTTCTGAGTACGTTTATGCTAAAAAATGTAAGACTTGTATTATGGTGTTGCCAGATTTTAGCTTTTGACATTAATGTGTCCTAGGCTAGAAATTTATATAGTAGCCTACGTATTAATTTGGCCCTTGTTTCCACAGATTTGTAAAATATTACAGGCTAAACAAGCCATGTGTTCCTTTTTTTGATGCCTACTTTTTCCACAGAGAGTTTTTTCCCCGTTTCGAAGTTTATTTGGAATAGGAGGATAGGGAAATGAGAAAAAATTCTCGAGAATTTTAATTTGGAATAGAAGAAATAGTAAAAGTGAAAAACTTCTCGCAGATTTTCAATTCAGAACTGGGCTGAGTTTTTTTTTTCAATTACACAGGGCTATACTGATTTTGTGGCGTTGTTACACTACTTCAGTTGCAGTTTTAAGCAAGGCTATCTTAAAAACTAGAGCCAATCCTGACAATCAAATTAAAACCTAGGTATCGGATGACCTTGGAGAATATAGATTTACTCAAAAAATTAGGGACGTAAAAAAAATGTTGTCCTTTGTATGGATTATGAAAATACCATTACTTCAATATATGATAACTCGGAAAGTAAGGATCTGATTGAAAAAACGTCGCCTGAGTATTACTTTGCCGTAAACGCCAAAACACGCATTTTCAACTGAGGATGCAGTTTTATGTTTCCGAGTACGCTCTTTCTGAATAATTTATCCATTTTGTCCTATCTCTTTCCAATCCAGAGTTATAGAGTGTGACTTTTGCCGTATATCCACAAAAATAGCTAGTTGAATTTTTAGTTTGCCGTAAAAGCCAAAAATATGGATATACGGCAAATTTTCCATATATTTTCAAATTTTTTTTTAGTTATTTTTGTTTTGCCGTATATGCATATGAATCATATAATAATTCACTATTGTTTTAATGCAATGCATTACTAAGCGTATAAACTTAAGCCAATTAGTGGATTAGTACATCAACCAGTGGTATACGAACGTTCTGTTAGTATTTTGAAGAGCCTCCGCTCTCAAAACTAACTCCAGCTTTACTACGGTAAGTTTGTTTTAAATGCAAATGTAGATTTAATACTATAATATAATTTATAGCCATACACTTTATACTTGTTATATTTGAAATAATTTCCCACATGAAAATAGCTTTTAAATGTACCTATTATTACGAAATTTTCAAAAATAAAATTATATTTTGTCTAAGATTCACTGCAAGCATATTAACAGCATTAAGTTTAATAACTTTTAAAAGACAATGAACAAATTTGCTAATTTTATTGATCGAAGTCATTTTCACATTTTAGCTCCGATTTTCAATATATTCAAGTTGACATATTAGTTACATGCAAACTTGACCCATTTTAATATATTTCCCATAAATGATCTATGGTAAGTTTTAAAAGTGCATGGTTTTGTCCTTAAAATGGCGAAAATATGGACCATTTATCGTTATATTTGCAACGGTTATAGCCATTTAAAAACTATTTCCTATGCAAACATGCACCACATGTCATATGAGTAATATTTATTAATATGGAAAAATAAAGACTCATATCAACATTTCCTGACATTTCTGCCGCCACAAACTCTCTGTAAGTTAAAAAAAAGTGAGAAATATTTCATGAAATTTAAAAATTTTGCCAAACTACCTGAAGAAAAATTAATATAACTTAAAAAATAGAAGGCGTAGGATCCTGTAATTTGTAAAAAACCAAATAAAATTATTTACTGAAAGTATTTAAGAAAAAAAAATTAAGTTTGATCGGTTAGTTTGTTTGTAATTCCACCTCAAACTTAAAAAAGTGATTTCCCAAAAAAGTGAAATTGGCGTTTACGGCAAAGTAATACTCAGGCGACGAAAAGTTAAGAGGTGAGATTTAATGAAAAAGGTCGTAGCTCTTCGATATAAATTGGTTCAGACACTGTTTCTAAACCTAATCATAATTGCTTGCTTTTTCTCTTGTTGGAAAGATTGTGAGGTGGGGCAGTGCATAGAATTTTCTATTTTTTAAAGTGGGCGGTTCCACGCCCCCAAATCAAAAAATTGTTCTCACGACTAACCACTTCATCGATTTTTATGAAATACAGTACGGAGATAGGGCTAACACTAAGGAACGATAACGTGGCTATTATGTTTTAAAGTGGGCAGTGACACGCCCTTTTATTGTAAAAACGCTTTCATGGCTAAACCGCTACATCGATTTTACTGACATTTGGTATGAAGATAAAGTTAATGATAAGGAACAATAATATCAGCATTATGTTTTTAGTGGGCAGTGCCACGCTTCTAAAGAGAAAATACGTAGACATGGTTACTGCTGAGAATTTTTTTTCTGAAGTTAACTGTTGGGTGGTTCTTTTAAAGCCGTATCGAAATGGTAGAATTTCAGCCACAAGCCAAACTCTAGTTAAAAAAAATTAGTTACACTGTTAACTGTGAGTGTATCCGTATACTCTTCAAATATGCCTCAAAACTGCGATTTTTGTAATTTTAAGCAAGGATGTCTATAGAACTGGAGTCAATCCTGATAAACAAATCATAGCCTTATTACCGGATGACCTTGGTTATTCCGGATTTACTCACAGAACTAAGAACGCAGAAAAATATTGTTTTTTGTCGCCCTGTGTTACTTTTATGATAAATCTACAATTCCATACAACTACTTCAAAAGTCTTTTTACTGTTTAACATAAATCTTCCACAAATTAATCTTCAAGGACATTCTCCTTTTTGCGTTTAATCTCATCACAGGTGCAAATTACGAAAATTTCTTTTCTTCATCATTTTTATCATTTTCTGCTGGAAATTTATTACATTCTTATCCTTAACATATTCACAAAATAATAATAATAATTTTCAATTTTGCTCCACACCACTTACCGTTATGAACGAGAAACGCGTTTTCCGCTGCTGCCTCTGCTGCTGTTGTTGTTATTGCTGCACCAGTGTTGCCGCACTGTTCGTTGCTGTAATTGTTATCTGAGCTGCGTTGTGAAGAGCTTGAATTGGTTGTTGTTGGTGTTGAGTATTCGTATTGATTTGAATTGCTGTTGGTGTTGCCAATGTTATTACCAATATTACCAAGTGACTTGTAAAAGTGTTGATGCTGTTGTTGTTGCTGTAATTGTTGTTGCAATGTTCCAGCTGTTCCTGCTGCAACCGCTGCTGTCGTACGTTGCAATTGTGGTGGCGTATAAGGATTATTATATATATTACGTCCGCCAGCTAAGCCAACAACAACAAGGGAGTTATCGTTTTGTTGCTGAAGTGTATATTGTTGCTGTTGCTGCGCTTGAATATTGCTGCCACTTAGGCCATTGAGTGGATAGTGGCGATTTTTAGCTGCAAAGAATAAGAAGAAAATTGGATTATCATTTTGAAATGATTTAGAGATGTTGAGGTAAATCGTTTGCTTAAAACTTTTTGAGAAAAAAACTGTTTAAATTATTATAAATCCCATCGTTCACTTTTCTCTCACATAAAACATCATTGCCGCCGGAAGCGGAAATTGCCACAATTGCTTATTGAGGCGAGAAAGCGCCGCCACGTTTTGTGCCAGCATCACTTCTTCTTTTACCATGTGACAACCCTTTCCGTAGCAGCAAGCAGTAAGCCCACACTTCCCCTTCTCCCCCCAACAACACAACTTTCAAATGACACTTAATGCCAATGCCAATGCATGACTTACGCTTAACCGCCCCTTAATAAGGTCATAAAAATACAAAGCGCATGTGAGTGTCAAAGACATTTTGAACTCGCATAAGTCACAGAAGGGTTAAAAGAAAAACTTTTGGACCAACAACAAAAAATATATCTAAATTGCCTGATTTAGTGTAAAGTTAAAAAAAGAAGAAGCAACCCAAATATAAAAAACACAACAATTTCGTATGCCTTAGCGTTAGAGAAGAATGGATTGAGTTTTTTCTTTTTTCAGCCATTCACATTATTATATAGCATACTTTTCTGGGAGCTCACATAAAAAATTGTCGGCTAATAAAATTTGCTTAAATGCCTCAATTTGCATGGAAAAACGCTTTTATTTGTTTGTGTTTGTGAAGTGAAAATTTAGCCCCAAATTGTTTATGGGGTTAACAAAAGAAAAAAGAAATAACGAAGCCTTGCTATCAGCAAAAGGATTTACTCAAGCTCCCTATATGTACATATGTATGTTTTTTATGCAATTTGAAGGCCAAATGTTGCATATTTTATGGCGCAAATATTTAAGTGAATTGATTCCTTTTTTTTGTAATAAATATATTTGTTATAAAAGTATTTTTTCAGATATCGAGTTTATCAAATGATTTGAAAATATTAAAAGTATGCGACTTTAAAGCATGGATATGAATATGTGCATTCGTATGAAAAATATTCAGCTATGATATCTGATATATTTAATTTTATGAAAAATATTAATCTTGGTAATTCCAAAAATACCTCCAACATCATGCCTGGTACGTGAATTTCCTGTGGCTTATAATCCTAGAAGTGTTTTATAGAAATGCGATCAGTGAAGTAATGGCTAGGGCCTCTTAAACTTGATAAAAGATACAAACCGCCCGCAAAGCAACGATGGCACTGAAATTCTTCTAAATGTTGACAGTGAATACCGTGGTGTAACACAATTGTGATTAAGGTACATTTCAGAATATTAACGATTATCTTTTGAACCAAATAGCAATGAAGGCACTTAATTGCACTTGAAAAACGGAAAAAGTATTTTTTTCAAACAAAAATTTATTCAGATAAATTTGCAAAAAGCAAAAAAAGAAAATTTTGAATAGAAAGGTGAACAAGGAAACAAACTTCTTGGAGGAGAAACAAATGAGGTACTTTTTTAACCCTTTTTTGGCCACACTGTAAAAATTATTTTATTTTTTGATATAAAGCATATTTTTGGAGTAATTGGAAGCCTCTGAATCTAAATCCTGACCGTTAGCCCATAAAAGAAGGTCCCATATAACTATGACTAAGGTGATTATTGCCATAGAATCTGCCAGCTGGAATTTAAACATCTTCAATTTCAGTTGAAAGACGGCTGCCACTTATCCACTTTCCCTCTCCCGCCTCTATATGAAGATATTTGTGTACTCCCCGACCATCACAAAGCGGGAGGAGGTAGTAAATTTTTATGAATTTTAGCATCATGAGGCTTATGGGCACCCCCTTTTAAACTGGCATCAACGATATTTACCATCCGACTGAAGGATTATAAGGTGTTCACCAACCATGTTCGGTCATATTTGTATGTGATTTTGTGAAATCAGTCAAAAGCCATCGTTCGATTAATCAAACACTAACTTTGACTCATACCTGAGCATATCAGGTATTGGAAATGGTTGATTTTTAGATTGGAAATGATAGTTTGAACTTTTGGCTATAAAACTTAATCATTTATTGTTTTATTATGATTATTTTATATTTTCTGTGGACAAGTTATTTTTAAATCACACTCCTCAAACTACTGGAGGGCGTGGGAAAGTGGTAAATAATATTTTCAAACAGCCAAAAGATCAAACTAATATAAGGCACTTAAAATTTTTTGATAACATGTACTTCTAAATTATAAAAAATTAATGTTACTATTCGATTAATCGAAAAGCTGCCGAAAATGGGTTAAAAATAAACTGAGTATGAAACTTCATGAATCTATATAACAAATAAGGTACTTTGATTTAAGAACGCGCGATTATGTACTATTCAAAACGTAAACGAAATAAAGCACCTTTTTGGACTAAAATAGCGTTTAACCCTTTAAGACCGATGGGGTCACATATCACCCCAAGCTTTTTTTATTCATCACTGCTTTAATTAAAATTAGTATCAAGAAGTATTCAAATGCTATTGGCAAGCTCTAAAAAGTTGTTCAGTTTAGTCTTGGCTACAATTTTGTTTTAACTGTATGACAAAATACGGAACTGTTTTGCAGTTATGACCAAAAAAGGTACAGTTTTTCGGCATTTTTGTAATTTTGAGACCCAAAACCCAATTTTTTCGTGTAAGTTTTCTGAGAAATTTCTTTCCTTTAGCCTATATTTACAACTTCGTTGAAGTTAGGAAAAAAAACCCCAAACGGTTTACGAAAAATAAATTTTAAACCCAATATAAGTACTATAAAATTCGACCTGGAGCCAAACAAGCGAAATAGAGACAGAGTTTTGGTTGCAACATCATGTGCTTTTAGGAACAGCATTTAAAAAGTTGTTTAGATTTTTTGGGTGCACTGTGTAATATAACTCCACCATTTCTGGCTAAAGGGGGCTTTTCCGGATCTACTTTTATTTTTTAGTTTTAACCCAAGAAAACTGAATCCGAAGTTCAGTTTTCGATAAAAACAAGGGCCTAGGCTTTGGCTCAAGGGGTTAAGAAATTTTTTAGACGTGAGTGGGATAAGGAACATTTATAAAATAAAATAGCAATCAAGGTACTTTATTGAACTTGGGCGAGATAAGGTAAATATTTGAATCAAAAATTGAATAAGGCAACTTTTTGAATCCAAAAGAGAAAAAAATAACTTGAGGACTAATAATACGAATAAGGCTACTTTTTGAAAGAGAAAGCGAATCAAGTAAATTTTTCAACAGAAACTATAAAATATACTTACTTTATTTAACGTGACCGTAAAAAATCAAATAATGTAATTTTTAAGCAAAATAAGGCGAATAAGGCAACTTCTTGTAGTAGAAAAGGAGCAAAAAACCTTTCTAAATAAAAACGAGATAAAGAAATTTATTCAACGTTATCAAAATAGGGAAAATTTTTGAACTAAAATAGTAAATAAAGTATTTTATTTTTAACGAAAGCGGTATAAGGCAAATTGTTGAGTTCAAAATCTTATAAGATGAATAAGACAATGAAAAAATATTCTTTGAACCGAAATGCTAATAACTTATTTAAACAACGACGAAATATGGTATTTTATTGAACTAAAATAGCAAGTAAGGTACATTTTTAAACGATAAAGAGATATGATACCTTTATGAACCAAGACACGATTAAGGCACCGTTTTGAAGAAAAAGCTACTGAAGCAAACCAAGACCAAGAAAAAGACCATAACAGTCTTAATCTTTCGAAATTTTGCATATCGCCAAAAATAGTGATTTTCTTGTTCATTTACTGGGAATTTCATTTTACGTCTATATGCCACCACATTTGGTTATAGGCTATTAAAAAAAAAAATTTTTCCAAGACCTGGTAAAGAATAAAGTACATATTTTAAAGTACCTTTTTTAAATAATTTTTTTTTTTTTTTTTCAAATTGTTCGTGAAACAAAATTGCCACAAGTTCGGTATATTGCCCGCGGAAGCTGCTTTAAGATAAAAATTCTATTGTGGAAAATCTTAGTAGGATTTTAACGCTCGAAATTCCATTTGCAAATGAAAGAAACATTCAGAACTTTCCACATATTTACAACGAGATATAAAAGCCCCACCAAAATGTTCACATTTGCAGCCTCATTAAATCGCAACATGACAATCACCGCCGTCATCATCATCATTACCATCAACAACTTTTCATTTCAGCTCATCATTTCCTTTTTGATTATAATGAAAAAAACTTCTACCGGTATTTTATAAATATATGTATATGTGCCTCATACAAACAAATATTTGTACATATTTACATACCAAGCAATAACAAAAGGCACGCAATGCAAATTGTTTAATTGCACAACATTTACATATGTATTTGCAATTAAGAAATGGTGAATATGTGGGTATTCTACATATACTAGCATATTCTGGTATTATGTATGTAGGTAGTTATTAGTGTAACGGTTTTATTCAACATTGTAGGAGATGTGTTCAATAATGTCGAAAAAAACAATTTTTTTTTTTTTTTTTTTTTTAAATTGAGCATTGTCCTTTAACTCCAAGAGGTGCCCAGGTCCATACTAAATTGTCTTCATTAAATGCGATTCTTAAAATTGATCCTGATCTCTCTCCATGTGAAATGCATTGGACTCTTTACTATGGAAATAATAATTTCGGAACTGTTATTTTAATAGTATGTTCAATCGTGAAAATCGTGGCAAGAGATCAAAGTCATCGCAAGGGATCGTGACAAATGGAGAGATTTCATATTGGCCCTATGCTCCTCCCAGGAATTAAAGGAGAATACATACATACATACATAACTGTTCTTACCATTGAACTAATATTACAATACCATTAATCCAATAGTATATCCTATAATTTGTACAATTGAATGTGATGATACCATTTATCTACTATGTGTAATTTATGCTATAGATTTAGAGTGATAATACCATTGATTTAATAGCATGTCCTATATAAATGATGTGAGAAAACTACTAAATAAACTGAAAATGTAGTATACTGCTATCCTAAGCAAGAATACCGGAGCTCCAATTTTCTAAAAAAATTAGTTTTTGGTGTTTTTTGGGTCTGTCCGTCAACCCACAAGGCCAGGTTGCAGTATACCTTTATTTTCCTTATGATATTAACTACGAAATTTGCCGTAACTTCCAGCCGTAAACAGTTTACTAAACAAGAATATCGTATCTCCAATTGCTAAGCAAAAACACCGTAACTCCATAAAAATGTATGTAGTATCATACATTTTTAAAAACGTTTCGTTTCCCTAAATCATTTCAAAAACAAAAAATTTTCTTTTTGAAACACCTCGTGCACTTAGAAAATATCGATTATGGCCTCTGAACAAGTCACTGAGAATGGGGAAGCTCAACTGAATTCTTCTCTAAGATCTATTTTAGAGTATGGTTCCACAGAGGACAACTGTAGGAGCTCAGATAAATTAATCAGTGATTCAAGTTGGAAATCACAACGTAAGGAAATTCAACACAACATCGTGGACAACGAATCAGACCAAAAACCTCTTACAAAAAAATTAACTGTGCTTAGGCGGAAATATTACAAAGACACTGCAGAACAACGGAAAATAGCTTGCCAGGAAGAAAAAGCCAATAGACACAAAATTCGTGAGTTATGTAACTCCATATTGGCCAGGCCCAGGCCCAATCTTAAGGAAATGGTTGAAGTTCGAGTTCAACGCGGAAGTCACACTTTGAACTACAGAACGGATTTTGACGAGGAAATGAAAGGAATTAACTTTTTGACTAAAAAAACAACGAAAACCTCTATTGAACCTCCGTTTATCCCAAATCTTCGAGAAATTTACCCAGATCACAAAAATCAAATTGTCGAAAACCTCCTTCCTCTCATGCCTGAAAACCGACATGATTTTTGAAAAACCGTGCCATTAAACAACAAAAAGTGTAATTGTTAAAAAATTTCGATTAGAGTATTGATCTTGGACACCAAGACACACTAAAAGTTGTCTTTACGGCATTTTTGATTTGTATTAGCTTCGTCAGAAGTAGTGCAATGCAAAACATATAACCATAACTCCATTTTTGACTAAAATTTGCTGAATTGGCTATTTTCACTATTGCCATCATGTAGATTGTGAAAAATCCTTTAGGAATGAGGAATCAAAAATAATTTTCCTTACAGCTGAAAGCGTTGAGGAAACGAAGCAGCAAGAAACACAAAAACTCATTTTACAGAAATAAACATTTATTGGAGTTTCGGTATTCTTTCTTAGGACGGCAGTATACATGATACAGTTGAATCTGTAATTTTTAAAAGGGGATATGTGAAGAAATTAAATCTTATGGCAAATTTAAGAAAAACCCTCATAAGTTTAGTTGACCTTATTTTAGTGCAATTTTAGTGATGGGAGTTAACTAACAATAATAGTAAGCAGTAATCTGCGTACTTGGATAATAGATAAACCAACCGTTGCCGTCGCCACAGTGGCTAAAAAGCAAAAGAATATTTCTCTACCGAGCGACACATATTAACCGATTCAATTAATAAGTTAACACAGTTCTAGAAGCCGTTTCTTGTAACTCTTTTCTTCCAGGGACTATGGTTAAATCAATTAGCAAAAGAACAACAAATTTTCCGATTTTGACATTTGTCGATTTAATTGGTTAATTTCGTTCTCCCTCTTATAATTGTATTCTGGTGGTATATAGCCAAAAATTTCTCAATTGATACACCTACTTACGAAATTGAATTTCGAAAAAATTATGCTTAGTAGTCTAGTAAAGATTTTGTAAACAACATTTTTTTTTAAGACGTTAGGCATAGACCAAGGTAAAATGGTGTTTTTTTCTTTGACTAACATTTTTCATTAATTGTTGAAAATCATTATTTCTAAAAGGTGCATAAAAATTAAGCAACTTTTCCGCCTCTGAAAAAATTATAAAAAATATATGGGTACTTTCCACATGTCTACAAATATATCCCAGAAAAAAAATTGGGGTAATCGATATTGTTTCAAAAGTAATTTACAATAGGGGAAGACGGGGTAGATTCGTACGCGGGGCACCTTCGTACAGTGGCTTTATTTCGAAAACTATAGAAGTTAGCATGTCCGCTTCTTCATATGCAATATTGATGCTTTTGCAGACATTTAGCTTGTAAAATGTGGCAGTGGTACGATAGTTGACTTGGTCGAAAAAAGACTTTGTATGTTTTTCCAGTGCAAAAGTAATTTTCTTATCTGACTTTAACTTCGTTTATATGCTAAAATTTTAAAATGCTTCTGCTGGTTCAAAAACAGATATGCTATTTTGCTGTTTGTTTACTATTTTTGCGATTTTTTTAATAGTTTTACTAGAAAAAATAACAATCTATATTGATCAGTTCGGGGCACATTCGTGCATATAGTTATGGGGTACATTCGTACACACGAATTTACCCTTATGAAGCGTAATTTTAGTTTATTTAGTATACCAAAAGTAAGAGCCGGTGTATAATTACCAATTAATTCATAGAATTACTGAAACACATCCAAAACCAAACGCAATACTCCAAAGATAACCTTAATATACAGCTAGTCTACAGCTATGAAAATCTTTCCTCAATAGATGCAGTTAATTATGCTTGGGGCAACGGGATAGTTTATTTCTTACTCCTATCACACTTTACATACCGTCTTCAACCAATAGAGGCTTGATTGGTCCTTTTTATTGAAAACTGAGAACTGCATTCAGAGATTGGAATGTGAATAACCATGGAAAATTTCCTATTATGAACAATATTCCAAGTCTGGCTAAAGTTTTCGACCATGCCATGGTAAAAATATTACAAGTGCATTTGAAATAACAAGAATGTGGCCATTTAATAAACGTTTGTGCAGCGACGAAGATTTTGCATCTGTTGGGATTTACCAGTCAAGTTCTATGGCAGATCTGCATGCGCAAGATGTTCTCTACGTTCAAGGGGATACTCTTTCATTCGAGCCACATACAATTTCATCGCCTTAACTGCTGCATCCACCGTTGCACGTATACCCCAAGTTATGTACGAATGTACCCCGTATATGGGGCACATTCGTATGTTTTGAGTATCTTCAGAAAATCTGTCATTGCTCCTAAATGATAAATCGGACCGTCTTTAGCTTACACTACATTAAAAGCTTAATATTGAGCTCATTTAACTGCATACTAGTTATTTTGAAAAAGCTGGTAGCTTGCTTTATTTTTACCCATAAAATAAAAATTGTACGAATCTACCCCATATTCCCCTACGGTGTGCAAGTCTTTTTTCAGCAGCAGAGAAAAACAGGGCATCTTACGAAAAAAACGTATATGGCATAAAATGCTTAGAATCATCCAAAGACTATGTGTGGGTTTTTTCAGAATTTTCTGAGACATTTTGTAAATTATTAAAAAAATGGTCCGACAAAAAAAATTAATACGTTCCAAAAAACTCCAAAATAACTTACACGTATTGCTTAGATGATTCTAAGCATTTTATGCCTTATGCACATATCATCAGACTCCAAGTGACCTAAATATTCAATTTATAAAACAAAACGTCCAGGCAATCCCGCGTACTTACATATACGAGTATGTGAGATTATATCAATATATTAATAATGCTTTATTAGTACTAATCCAAAGTTTTGCCTAAAATTGGAAGAGAAAAAGTGCCAAATTGAAAGTTTTTGCAGTATTTTCTAGTTTTTATTAAATACTAGAGCTCGCCTTGTGGCCGAAATTCGACCATTTTGATTTGACTATAAAGCAAAAAGTTTTAATACCCTTCCTTGATCGATAAAACACAAAAAGGTTATAATATTCTTCCTTAGGGTTCGGGTTATCTGCATGCATAAAACTCGGTGCAGCAGCAATAGCTTGCTTTCTATTTAGAGGCGTGTATTTCCTACTAAAGAGCAAAGAGTTTTTGATATATTTCCGTCCAGTTTATTTTATTCCCATACAATAATTCATAAAAATCAATGCCGTGATAATGGTTATGTTATCGTTCTATAGTGCTAACGCTGTACCGAATTTTTATAAAAATCGAAAGAGCGATTTTCCACTTAGGGTCATGGCACCACCCACTAAAAAACATAAAGGTTATTTTACCGTTCCTTAGTGTTAACCCTGTCTCCATTCCAAATTTCATAAAAGTCGATGCAGTGGTTTAGCCATTTTTTCCATTTAGAGGCGTGGCACCGCCTACTTTAAAAAAAATACAATCCTATGCGCTGCTCCTTCTCACAACCTTTCCAACAAAGTCAAGCAAATCGGTTTAGATTTAGGTATAGAAAAAGGGACTGAACCGATTTCGTTTGCCTATTTATTTATATATAGATATCCAAATGATTATTGAGGTGTGCCAAAATTATGTTATAAGTGAACAAGATTTCGAATTAAAAATTTGAATTTTTTATTTTTCGATTTTTTAAAATTTGAAAAACTCTTTGGCAGGGACTTTTACTCATTAGTTTTAATGAAGCATGAAAATTTGTTGTCAGTCCTTGCCTTTTTCTAGCAATTAGCTTACAAGTGTGGAAAAGTTTTATTTTTTAAAGAAACTTAACCCAATTAACTGCTGCATTTAAACACTTAAAATAGAACTTTTTGGTGTAGAAAAAAAATGAGGGTGAAAAAATAGTTATTAAAACCTCATATCACACGCAGCTTATTAATTAACAATTCTTATGTAGAGACTGAAAGAGATGAGTTTTATATCAACCCTTTTCCTGAAAGTCTAATTAACATAAAAAACAAAAATATACAATATACCTACCAAAATAACCGCATATTTCATATAAGTATGTGTGAAAGGGTTACAGAAAGTGTTAAATATCTCATACCGGAAGCAAACATTTCCTCATAGTGTCACAGCTAACTGTGGTAATCAAAAGTGATTTGAATTTTTAATGTTAACAATTTTCATATGGAAACTTTTGTGGCAGTAGGGGGAGAAAATTAAAACACTGATATTAAAACAGTTGTGCTGGTTCCCAAATAAAACTTCAATTCAAATTGATTTAAGTTGTTTGAAGAATAATTGAATTATATGCATGTGCTATTTTTGGAAGGGTGCTACAACATTTAACCTAGAGTTTAAATTGAAAGTTTTGAGTAATTCCCCCAAATTTAAGAAATGTGGAAAGCATGAACTTTTTAAAAATTTGAAGTTTTGAAAAGTTTTCTTACATTTCTTGCGAAAAATAAATCTCTTTAAATTTAGGAAAACTTGAAAATTCTTATAAAGTATCATGTTTATCATATCAATTTCATAACCTAAAAATGTTGAAAAAAACTGAAAATCAATTTATCTCTCCATTCAAGCGCAAAATCAAGGCATTTTGTAGAGCAGCAGCTTCATGTTAGATATAAATGAATAAAATCAGTTCAATTTACAAAAAAGAAAAAAGTCCCTGCTATCGCAGAAAGTAACCATATAATAGCAGAAAAAAGGATAATAAAAAAATCAACGCGACAAATGTTTGCACGAATTTGCTGACATGTTTGACAACAATGAACAACGCGGCGTGGTCCTTTTTCTACTTTAGGATTTACGAACGCTAAGCTGATGACAAATTTTTACCGAATTGTTATTCATTAGGGATTTTATTTTATTTTTTTACTTGCACCACCACCAGTAATGCTGACACTCAAGGCAATATAACGTTGACAGGATTTTCTCCTTTTTTTCGGTTGCGGTTTAAGTTAGATTTATTGATTGCTTTGATAGCGTAAAAAAGTAGACTGGTAATTGAAAGTTGGGCAAAAAATAATAATAACGCGGATATTGAACTAAACTAACCGCAACACACATTTTAAAAGTGGAACAGTTGAAATCAAATGCAATCTGTCAACAATTGAAGTTGAATTCAGTTATATTTGTGTCACAAGTACATAAGCAAAATGGTAAAGACGTGAGTTTTAGGATGAAAGAATTTTTAACCAAATCACGTCCAAAAATTTAGTATTGAAAAAGGACTCGATTTAAAAAAATAAAAAATATCTCGGGGAGATTTTTTAAAATTCCTTCAAATTTGAAACCATAATCCGTTAATTTCTGAAGAAAATGATACCTCATTTGATACCTTTCTTATCAAAATCTTATACTTGAGACTTTTTTGCCTAACGTAGCGATCAGACAGCGCACTATGACCAAAGTTGCGCTCAAAGCAAAGCGTGGCGAAGATATAACAATCACAGTGAGTGCTTGGAGCAAAGCGTGAAGCGCCGCTTCAATTATATCTCTCTTCTACACTCATTACAGAGAAGAACCATTCTTGGTGGAAGTCCCCATTTTGTACTGAAAGTTTTCTTGCAGGCGTAGAAGTCTATTCAGGCCTTCTTGCATCACAGTTCGATGTTTTCTTTCCAAATTAGCTTTGGATATAGTCTTGAAAAGAGCCAGAGTATGCCCATTTATCCGAAGAAGGTTGAAGTTTGGAATTTTGGTTTTTGTGCTAAAAGGCATAAGATCCGTTTCTGCTGCGTTAACTGTGGCCCATGAGCTTAACTTTTGAAAGGGGCCTGATACCAATATTTCCACATCATCTGCATTCGTCTTTACCTTGACCTCGTTTTTGTTAAGCTGATTAAGGACAATGTTTATAACCAGTGCAGAGGTGAGAGAACACCACCCTGAGGTGTTCCTCTGCTAGCTGATTTTATCACTTAACTTGTACCAATACACGCCTGAATAATTCTTGCTTCAAGCATGGATACACCTCTACCCAAGCCCGATAGGACCATCCTTAATAGCTTCGATACGTACATTATTAAAAGCACCTTCAATATCTAGAAAAGCTGCAAGCGTCAACTGAGTGAAATAGAAAGATTAGCCGTACGTACGACTTCTTGAAGAGCTGTTTCAGTAGATCCTCGCTTGAGGTATGCATGCTGTGTGGTGAAAGAGGAGGTGCTGATTAGCGACTCCTTTATGTAGACATCTAGTATTCTTTCTAGTGTTTTAGGGCAAAGGAGGACAGAATTATTGGTCTAAAATCTTTTACTGACTCATTACCACATCTGCGTATCTTTGGAATAGAGATTAACCTAACTTTCCTACAACTAGAGGGGACGTGGTTAAGAGTTTTACCAGCAATGAAAATTTAAGCAAACAATACTTTAATATGAAGAAAACTACTGCCGAAAGTCATTTTTACATCGGATCGTGACTGGGGATGAAAGATGGATCCATTACGGCAACCCGAAACGCAAACATTCATATGTGAAGCCCGGACAACCAGGACCTTCCCAGCCAAAGGCAAATGTCCATGGTGCCAAGGTAATGCTCTGTAATGTTTACAAGTGACCTCTAACGAACACAACTGATTCGTTTAAATAAAGCAAAATCCGGAACATGCGACCAGACACGAAATCATAATTTTTCAACATGACAACGCTCGGTCACATGTTGGAAGACCGGTTAATAATTATTTAGAAAATATTGGATGGGAAGTTTTGGCTCACCCACTTTATAGCCCAGAAAAACAAATTTAAATGAAAAAAAAAAAAAAATTATATTGCACATGCGCTTAAATATTTTTATCCGTGACAAAAATATTTTTCAGGATACAAGAAACAAGTTTTTCCCTGATCATCATGCCTTGAAAATGCACTCATTTCAAGTTATTCACACCTGAAAATCATAAAAAACGGGAAAATTGGTCTACACAATAATCTGTTTAGTGGATATATTGGGTTTGGCGCAACCGTTCACCGTAAAAATTTGAATGGGTGATCGAAAGCACTTGAAGGACACATTTCCAGGGTAAGAATTGATTTTTATTTTTCGTGGAAAAATTTTGTATATAAACAGCGTGGTTGGTAAACGGTAGAGGAACACCGAAGAATATAAGATTCCTGGGACTATTCTGAACAAATTCGCAAAACTGACGGAGATATAGCCGTAGGAAGATCAGGATATAGCTTTATAAAAACCGGAACAGGAAAATCGGAACTCCTTGATGGATTTTAATAATATTGATGTCATATGAAACGTATTTTAATTGGCTATAAAATTGGCTTACAAAAGTTTTCAGTCCAAGTCATGGTTTAGAGTTCCAGTTCCTGTGTTCTACTGAATACCAACCACTCTGTATGAAACTGGTATTTAAAGCTATAAAATTGTGCAACGTGTTCTAAAAACGATATATTGACAGAGTTATACAGATTTTTGGACTCTCTTGCTAATTTTTTCGGTAGTGACATAGGGCATTTAGGTTTTGGAAATGCTATAAATAACGCCATTAACTTAAGTTTGAAAATATTTTATTACGTTTTATTTTTTTTGGATTCAACTGTTTACTTTATTTTAATGAAACCAATGCAATATGTACCTTTCTTTATTTTCCAATTTAATTTGATCCTTGTAACATTAATTGTCACAAGTTTTTCTGCTATTGTTAATAATGA
This sequence comes from Calliopum simillimum, assembly GCA_951812925.1. Classification (NCBI taxonomy): domain Eukaryota; kingdom Metazoa; phylum Arthropoda; class Insecta; order Diptera; family Lauxaniidae; genus Calliopum; species Calliopum simillimum. Next base: position 28,116,545 of record OX638371.1, read on the forward strand.
TGTTTTTGTTATTTCCCTCAAATCTTTGGTTTTCGGAAAAAAAACAGATTTTTCCCCTTCCAACGCGTATCGCGTGTGCATATGAGATTTTCATTTGTATTTTACTTTGTTTATTTGAATTGGTACAGCAAGGATAACAATGTATGGGTAACAGGATAGCAATAAAATGGTATCTAAAGCAAACGAAGCGGAAATATTGAATGCAATGATGTCTCATGTATCCTTGTTGCAATAGTAGCAGCTCAAGTGTTGCTTGTTTAATTAGTGTTGCTTTGAATTTTTTTTGACTTTGTGTGGCGGATTTTTTTCGATGATTTTTATGGTTATTTTCATTTGGTGTTATTTGATTTTTTCCTTAGTTATTTTTGGTGTGATTTTTGTGTGGTTTTATTCTTTTTTAATATGCTCACTGAGGCATTAATATGGGAAAATTTTTGTTTTTAACATATAGCACATATTTTCGGTAAATTTTCAGAAAAACTATAAATTTTCACAATTAAGTAAATGGTTTGGAAACATACAAGCCTTATGTGAGAACTGTTACCTTCCCACAAAATCTCCTGCATCTTACAAATATTTAAGTCTGCTCCAAAAATTTCACTTGCTTTTACAAAATCTCTGTGAAGACGCTTTGCCAAATAACCCTCGCTGTCGCGCCAACACCATATTGTCACTTACCGTCGAAAAAAAACAAATTATTCTTCAATTCCTGTTTATCCCAAAAGTATGACATATCTACCTATCGCTTTTGTATGCGCATAACTCATACCTTGAAAATCCTCATCTCAAACCAACCTACTCAACGGGTATTAAATTCAAAGGATCGCATTAGCATGATGCGCTACTTGAACAGATGTCCTTGCATTACAAAATTCACAAAACTAAAAGCATTTGCTGACTGACACAAACACGCACAGAAGAACAAATAACACAAAAAACTTAACTTAGGTGCGAGCAGCAATAGAGACAAAGAAGACAATACAACAACAACAACAACAACAACCCAAAAAGGACACAAGAAGTGACAGTTGTTGTGCGCACAGCACAGAAACCAGGAAGCTGCATAATCATTTCTAATACCAAGTGTCACTGATTTCCATCCATCCATCCACCAACCATCCACTCAACGGTCGACACCGACTGACTGCGTTAGTCAGTTAGCGTTAAAATCCTTTATCCTTTCTAGTCAGTGATGCATTCAAAATCATTTTGCGCTTGGCTTAATGGTTGTGGGTTTGGGTAAGGAGCCATCTGAGACAAACAGCAAGTGTATTTAATAAATTTTCGGCGGAAATAAATACTGGAAAATTTTAAGCTTATTGTTTAGAAATCTTAGGACATTTATGAAACATAAAGTAATAACTTTTTTCTGTAGGGCTTATTGTCCGTTAGATTTTTAAAAAGATATCTGTGAAATATCAGTCGCTAAGTAAAGAAGAAAAAAAAACATCATCCAAAACCTACAATCCCACAATGCCGTCATCAAGAGATTTTATTGACAAAAATTAAAAAATCCATTAAACTTGACCCAAAAAAGGCTTCTGATCTTAAAAATTAAAACCACCTTTTTTTAATCGGTTTATTTAGGTGTTTTAAAACGGCAGCGATATTATTTAACCCATTACTAACAAAGTATGTTTCAAAACTTTTACTCCCACTCGTATTACTGTAATGTCGATTGTAATCGAACGTTCTTAGTTAACGCATATCACAAGATCCCAAACAAATACGCCGAAACGTGGTTGATGAGCACTGTGCAGGTCGTCACCCGGAAGGTAGATATCGTCAAAGAAGGTTGAAAGGGAGCTTCCCATAAGCCTCGTGACGCTACCGTCACATAGGGGGGAGATGTCTGAAAAAAAATTTAGCGAAGGAATCGACGATATTTTCCTTCCGACTGTAGGCTGTGACGTGTTCACCAAAGACGTTTATTCGTATTTGTATGGTGTTTTACGGTATAGATTAACAACCAACGTTCGACTAATCGTACACCTCATTTTGACTCAAACCTGTGTCATTGCAAAAAATAGTTTGGTCCTTTGGCACCTCATCATTAATTTCTTTTTTTGTCATTACTTTATATTTTTTTATAATTAAAACAAATATATTTTTCAACCACACCACCCTCGCTCCCCCTCAAACTACTGTTGGGATGAATATTATATAATTATTTCGAATCAAAGTTATATGAGGCACTAACTGTCTTTCTGATATCATTTTTTTGTAGTTTAAAAAATTATTGAAAATGGACAGTTTAAGTCTTCAATTAATCGAACAGCAATTGGAAATGGGATAATGTCGAATGAAAAGTAATTATTCTTCAAAAATCGCAAAAAACAGTTTTTTTTAAATATTTAACAAACAGTTACCCTGCAGGACCACGGACAAATCCAAATCTAGTTTGCAAACCATTCCATGGGAGCGATCGACTTGTCTAAGTTCTGGTCCCACCACATACATATTAAGTTCTATTTACGTTTTGTATTGTTTGTCATTGGAGGTTCCGAATTGTCTTCTTATGCATTACATTGAGACCAGAAAAATGTCAGTTGTCTCTTTATGCATTACATCGGACGAGAAGGCATTTTTTAAATTTTTTTTTTACAAATTTCAAAGAATCTAATTTAATATACAAATTTTACACAAAAACGTCAAAAGGTTTCATTGATGAACATACTAAAGACCTTGTTATATTTTTCTTAGCATTATGTTCCGGGTTCAAATCTCTGAGCAGATGAAATTTTTTTTAATAACTTGTTTATTATTTTATACGTCGGCTATATTGGTCACAAGTTTAATTTTTTGCTCCGAAGACTCTTCAGACAAATTGTTTAGATACAAATTAATGGAAATTTCAAAACTGAAATCAAAAATCACCGAGAGGAGGATTTGAACCCTAGTATCTCCACACAGCGCAAGTCATTAGACCGATACAGTATCGTTTGCTCTTCTTTACAGTCGACAAACTTCCAAACAGTAAGTAGTCAGACACAATCGATACAAAATTGGACTACTTTTAGTACTAATGAAGGATTATGCATTACATTCGGACCGTTTTTGATACAAATGACCGACTTTGCATTAAATTTGGACCATTTTTGTTACAATTTATAGTTTAAGTGAGTTTATTTTAGTTTTAGGTGTAGTCTATTTTCGTCTACTTAGAAAATAACTAGTCCAAAGATAGGACTATTAGGGCAATTGCTTCTAGTGGTACTACAGGGAACTTCTACGGAAAAATATTAGTTCAAAATTTAGTAGCTCTGAAAATTTCCTATACAAAAGTTGTGAAAGTTGGTTACAAACGAATTATATTTTAGGAGTTATTGTCCAATGGTTCGTAAGGTCAATATACGATCCATCAGGGTGAAAAAGTGCCTATTATTTTCGAAAAAGGACTGTTGGCACTTTGTTTTTCTTAAAAAAAAAATAATACCAAATGAATTTTTCCATTAGTGTGTAGTATAAAGAATAAAAATAACCCTTAAACTGTTATCAAATATTTATTTTCTATAAAATATTGTAATTTTTTCTTAAGGTCCTTTATTAAAATTTGTACAGTAGCTTCGTCGAAAGTACCGTGCAACCTTCTCGATTTATTTTTGCAACAATCTGTTGATTTTTTGCAATTTTGTTGGAGCCCAATATCTCTCAAAAGATCGAAGCTCTGAGCAGTATAGTGGATTCGCCCTTTTTGAAACAAAATATTCATTCTTGTACCACTCTATGGTAGCTTTAAAGAAGTGAGAGGTGGCTAAATCGAACCAGAATATTACAGTACCTTCGTGTTCACGAATAAATGGCAAACAGGTGCATATGGCCATATAAAGCTTGGGAAATTTTGTGATTTGCTTTCCTCTAATTTTGCTCTGCATCCGCTCCTCCTCCACTTTGATATAAAATTCGAATCCCGAAATCTGTTTGAATTCTGCCTTAACGTATCAAATTTAGTCACGAAGCTTTCATCTAACTTTCGGACATGCTTTTAGCCACCAACTACTTTTCATCGGAATGATCTAGTACATTTTGAACTCTGTAAGTCTTCATCAAGTTTAATTTTGTAGCCTTTGCATAGTAGTTTTCGAGGTACCTGCCCTTACAGCAATATCTCGTATTGAAGTATCGAAAAGTTGTTTCATCTTTACCCACCAACTCTGCGCCGAAGCCAGGTGTTCTACTTGAGATATTTTTTGTACGATAAGCATACTTTTTCTGTAATTCAAAATAACTTTTTAGACAGTAATTTTTAATGCACCTTTTTTAATTTTTCCTTTGGCTGGATATTTTAATTCTCGTCTTTTCAAAAGTGTGGACAAAATCAGTTTTCGAATTTTTTATTTTTTTCTAGACATCTGTTTCGAGCGATATTGCCAAGTGTTTTATATACATATTTTTAAAGAGCGCCTATATCTCGATCAACACCATGGTCAGGTTAATCAGAATCTTAAGAAACAAAAATTTTTTTTTCTGAGACAGTCCTTGTGTAACTCCAACTTTTCGCTGACTCTTGTGCAAAAGTTTTTTGTCAGCATTTTAGATATTGTTGAAAAAATCATGATAACTCAACAATCCTATATTACTACATCAAAAAGTTTCCCTCATTATCATTGACACACACAATGTGGCAGCAAACGTTGTTGTGGCGTTACATTTTTCCAACAAAGCCAAAATAAATCATGCAATTGTCAATTTTTTAACAATTAATGTCATTTGTGATGATTTCATGCTTGACTTGTAGAACAAACTGTCATTTTCTTTTTTTGTTGTAAGGGGTTTCGATTTTCCCAAACAGCGTCAGTTGATGATTTCAATGCTGTAGAATGAGTCATGCCAGTATTTCAGCGAATTTGTTTGCACAGCATACCTTGCGGCTACATTTTGATTTCTATAGTTGTTAGCGACATCCTTTTTATACTTTACTGCTGTCGCATGCAACATTCATTTAGAACGCAATTATTTTTGCCACATGATGTGTTGTTGTTTGTTATATTTATAGGTAAATTTTTGTTTGATACAGGACAAGGAAACAAAACAAAAGTTTCATTGATGCCGATTTGTAGTATATTGACGTATGGCCTCAAGTACTTGAGGCACAAATAAGGGACTTTACGCATGCTACACATTTTTGATGATTAGGACGTACTGAATAATGTCCGCCACTATATACACATAAGTATATAAAAAAATTCACTGCATAATATTTCGAACCTACAAAGTAAAATTTTCCGAGGATACCTATTCTAGAAATTATAATTTTTTAAAAGTAAAGGAGCGATGACAAACTTCCATATAGCTTCTCAAATCCCATCAAGTTAAATTACCCTACGAGATTTATATTGACTGGTATAGACACATCGACTCAGTAATAAGGGGTCCTTAATGATGCTGATTACGATTCCGAAATCCATTTTTCAAAAAACAAAATCGCGGATGAAAATGGTTAACCTATTACTTTTATATAGCATGTTTTTCAATCAAAGTCGTTATATGGAAGTTTCTGAAGTTGCTTATAATGAATCTGAACACCATTTTTCGAAATAAAAAATGGCGGATCCAAAATGGCGGACAACATATGTCAAACAGCATCTTTTTCTACAAAAATTTTTTTTCTATGATCATTTATTACGAAAATTGCAAAACATTACAAAAGCTCTAATATCTTTTTTCGGGGCACCTCAGGGCAACTAATTTTTATACAGATTTGTAGAAAAATGTATCTTGAATACAATGCATGTGGAAACTAGAAATGATACTACGGGATCCTTAACATTTGTCGTATTTAAAACCACTGCAACATAATTTTCTGAATATATATTTTCACGCAAATATAAACTGAGATATAAACGAGATTAAACGTTCACAATTTAAGAAACATATTGAACGAACCTATACTCAGAGGTTCCATTTTGTTGTATTGCAAAAAGATGAACCAAAGTTATTTTTCCACTTATTTACTGAGATGTTTTGTAACTATGAAGAAAAAACTTGTTCGGAAGAATAGATAAACTTTATACTCAAACGAAAAAAATTTTTTTAGGAACAGCATTTTTTTGACCTCCGAAACGAATGAAAAGGATTATAATCTAACATTTCCAACAGTTAAAATTGTAAGCACAACACGTTTATTTTTCGAATTCTAGTTAGCCTTTTTGATTTTTCCACCTCAGAGCGGCTGTACTTTTATGAAATATTAAATCGAAACCAATTCTCTAGGATATTGGATTTTGACCCAATGCTCTTCTAAGGAGTTAAAGGAGAATACATACAATACATACAAGTTTTGGATATAAATTTGTTAGTTTGAACATACAAAAATTAGTGAAAAAAATATATAAAGCATCAGTTTAAAAAAGCCCAAAATAATAAATATATCAATAAATAAACTTTTTTGAAAAAAAGCGTTCGGATGTTTCAAAAACATTTAAGCTGTCAAATTGAAACGCTTTTATTTATTCTGCTAGTTTTTATTTATATTACAGACTGAATCAAATTCATTTTAGGAATATGATTTCTTAATGACTTTTTAATCTTTTACAGTTTTATCGCAAACAAATTCAATAAATTCGTGTCGGACGTTTCGCATAATGAACAGGCTACATAAGCATAACATTAATATATTGTTTGCTTCCAGAAGAACTTATTCAGGATTTGATCCAAATAGCTGAGAAATTCATGAAAAAAAACAATAAGTAAATAAAAATCTGTCATATTAATATTTCTTTATTGTCTCAGTAAGAAGTCGCACCGTTTAAATTGTAAGTCTCATGAAATCATTAGCAAATTAAGGTTTCACAAAAAACAAAAAGTGCTGGTTAATTGCTGTTGTAAATCATTGTACATTTTATCAGTGCACTTTTCCCACAGTTAAAGTGGCACATTAAAAAAAAAAAAAATATAAAAATATTTTTTTTTTTTCAAAAATCTACCATGCAAAAAAACTCCCATGCAATTATTATTTTTTTTTTTTTTTCTTTTCATTCTATTTGATAGATGATGTACGCATATTTTTAATATAAAACCCCAATATGCCATAGAAAAAAGTTTAAGCTCACGGAAGCGTCCCCTAATGATGTTTCATATTTCGTATTTTTTTTTTTTACTAAACCATTGTGATGCAAAAATTACACATACATAGAATGCGACATTTGACATATTGTATTGTGTCAAACAGCATCCGGTGATTGCTGCGTTGACGTCCTGTCCAGAACGCAATATCGCATCATTATGAGCGCATGCATTGTATGTACGTCTGTAATTGTAGCGGTGGTTTTACCCTATATATTGTATATATTTTGCTAAAAATCAAGCTAATAATAAACAACAAAAACAGTCAGACAAAAAAAAAAAAAAAATAACATACATAAAAGTGCAGACGAGTGAATAAAAGTTGAAAATGAGAAGAAGAAAGAAAAAAACCCATACTGACAATAAATGAAAATGATGATGATGTATAGGGTCGGCCAAAAAAAGAAAAATTGCTACAAAAGGCAACACTAAACGCGCCCGTTATGTCTACTAGGGGTTGAGGGTTGTTACTTAAACGCACAATTTTCATTTTTTTGCTGGTGCAAAAAATAAAAGAAATCAAACCAAAGCAAAAATCTACGAGATTTGTAGTGCACACAAAAAAAAATGTACCTTACATGCGAATCAAAAGAGGGTTCATTAAAAATGAACCATCATTATACATACTAGGTATACGTGTTTAGTTGAACTGTGCGTCTTCCAACGCGCGTCATCACATGCTGCATGCTGCAAAGGTTACAGGCAGGCACAAGTCGTAATTATTACATTTGAATTGTCGTTGATGTTGTCAACACCCCGCCGTGTGCGTGCGATTATGTTTGAAGCACGTTAGTGTTGTGAAAAACTACATACCGAGTATTTTGGGTAGTTAGACATATTGGCTACTAAAATCAAGCGATCCCTTTAAGAGTCCTATTGTGCCGAAGTGCATACATTCCAAAGAAATTCTGAAATCTTTTAAGCGTTTTAAATCTTTGATAAACTTTTTGGGCTGTATTTTACTGGACAATAAAGAGAAAGGACTTTATGAATGAAGAATACTCTTATGCTAGAGTTTTATCATCTTCATGACTGAGCATTAAGTAATATCCGTTGAGATTAATTTCATCTTATAATGAAAAAAGTCATTAGAGATAAAATTATGTATAAACTGAAAAAAAGTTTAATGAAATAAATATCTCGCGATATAAAAATAATACGTGAGAAAAAATCTCATGTAATAAATGTTGTAAGGGTAAAATCGCATGCGATAGAAATTTGATGCAATAAAACTGGTATTTACTTGGTTCTACTTAATTTGAAAAGTTTCAAAATTTATAATTAAATGTAGTTAATGTATCTTGAGATTAAAATTATTAGTTTTATGAAGTAAAAATTTCATGCAACAAAAACCTGTCGGACGAAATATGTTGTGTATGCATGGTTTCATATGGCTATGATTTTAAAAATTTTAAAATGAATAAAAAAATTAAAAATAATTTATTGCATGATATAAAAATCTCATAGCATGTCGATGGGACTCACTTGGCTATGATTTAAAAAATTTGATGATTAATTATGCATAAAAAGATAAAAAATAATAAAATTTTGTATATTGAAAATCTCATGCGACTTAATCTCATGGAATTAAAACCTCGCAACTAGAAAATCAATAATAAAAATTAAAAATAATTTAATGTAGCAATTATATCATGAGATAAAAATAATAAGCGACGAAAATTTATGGAATAAAAATCTCAAAAAATATAATTTGATAAAAATCTCGTACAAAAAAAAAAAATCACATAGAATAAAAATCTCATAGTATATGAATTTTATTCTTTTTTTGTAGCCCTACAAAGGGCCTCGTCAATGACTGACAAATTAACTTAAAGTGCTAAATATTGACTGGATAAGTGACAGCTCTCTAGTTTTATAAGATTGCTGTATCGACTAAAAACTCCTATCATGACTCTCATATTATTTCTGTTTTATTATTCCAGAATTTTGCTCTTCACAAGAGATTTGCTGGATCAGGTTCAACTAATATTTTAGAAAACACTCTTTGCAAGACAGCCAAAATTTCATTCTGTAAACAGCACATTTAGCCCTTTCCATAATAGTAATTATACAAATTATTTTTTTTAAGTGACTTGGTTAACTATGGCTTAAATAATGTACCATAGGGTGGATTTAGGAAAATGATTACCAGTACAAGAAATAAGTTCTGGGACATGATGTGACACAACAATTGTTCGTGGAACATACATTTATGTCCCAATAGTAACATAATTACGAACTACGGGTACTAAGCGTACCACAATAATATACACAACGTTACTATTGGAACATACAAGACCCAGAGACAACTAATGCTGGGACACATATGACCCATATGGGTGATTCTTAGATAACTGTGCTTTTTCGAGTTGTAAAATTGGCAAATAATTTTTTTGGATTTTTGCAAGTTTCTTCATGCTTTCTTGTGTAAACACACTCTTAAAACTCACCTTTTAAGTAGATCAACTACAAGTGTGAATTTACGGCTTTGAGGTCGAAATTAAGAAATTTTGCTGCCAAGTTTGTGACCAAATTGCCACGTTTGTGACCTTTTAGCCACAGTATGGAAAAATCATGGTTTTGAAGCGTTTTGATGAGAGATATATTGCATATAATGACAAATTTACACTTCAAGACTTATTTTGCAACAGTGTCATGTCTCCAGTGGTCCATTTTTTTAAACCCTATCGCCCTAAAGATCAACAATGGTTTCCTGTTCTCTGTTTTTTTGTCCGTTTATGGTGGATTAGGATCTCCTAATTACGAATCTGATCTTGATTTTTTTCTATTACACCAGTATCCTTAGTTATCCTTGCTCAAAAGTGAAAAAATCACAGTTTTGACACCTACTTAATAAAACCAGCAACAAGTAAAATTAATTTTTGTCCATGGATTTAGACAGCCGAATTTATTATCAACAAGACATAATTTACCGTTTTTCAATTGGATTCCTAGATTCCGAGTTATAAGCCTTTAAAAAAAGGATACCTCTTAATAACACACTAAGGATTTTCTGGACCGAAAAATTAACAAAAATGGTAAGTTTTATTATTTTTATCAAAAATATAATTTATCACAAAAATTTTAAGCCCTTGCAGACTAAAATCGGATGAAAAAATAAGGCTCTATTGTAGATTTAGTGAATGAACAGATGAAATTTTGATTCTGTTAATTTGCAAAGCAATAGTTTAGTAGGGTCATTCACTAAATCTAGCACAGAACTGTCATTTTTTATGCGATTATGGTCTGCAAGGTCACGAAATTTTTGTAATTAAATATCTTACTGATAAAAATAATAAAACTTGATTTTTTGTAACTTTTGGGTCTCGAAAAATCTTTTGTATGTTATCGAAAGATGTCCTTATTTTAAACGTTTATAACTCGAAAGCTAGGAATGCAATTGAAAAACGGTAAATTATGTCTTGTTGGCAATAAATTTGGCTGTCTGAATCCATTAACAAAAATTAATTTTACTTGTTGTTGTTTTTGTTCTATAGCTTTAAGTAGATGTCAAAACAGTGATTTTTTCACTTTTGAGCAAGGATAACTCAGGATTCTGATGGTGTAGAAAAATTTTTGTATTAAAAACATAATTAATAGCCTTCAACTTAACATCTGTGTATTCAAAATTCTATCGAAATATGTTTTTTGCAGACTGATAAAAAGTGCCACGTTTGTGACATTTTTGATGCGCCACGTTTGTGACATTTTTGTAGTTTATTGCTCATTGTAAAGCACGCTTTTGAGTTCAAGAATTTTCCGAAAGAATTTGGGGTCATGTATGCAAATCCTACAAAAAAATTGTTTCATGCATAAAATAAAATGTACTACCCGGGAGTGCCGAGTGCCACGTTTGTGACCATAATTTTTAAAAAAAACTGCTTTTGTTTATAAACTGCCCTATAAAACGCAAACAGATTTCTTTTTGGACTCGTCTTGACACGATGACCTTTGGGTGATGGATAGTGATCAGAACTAATGCATATATATTGCAATCTATGGACTGAAACAGTAGTACCATGCAGTAGTAGCATAATGCTTTCAAGAAATTTTTTTTTTCCAAAACTAGGGGACACTTTTCAATTCGAAATTGTGCCCTCTAAAAATTATTTAAAACTGCAGATGAGCTCAGAATATTGTAGCCTTAAGTATTTACTTAATATGTGTAGTAACTTGTTTTCTGTTCCATTTCCGTTTTTTGGTCGTTTTTTATCGTTTTGTGTATAAAAAGTAGGGGTGGGACATGCCACGTTTGTGACATTTGGGGTACATTAGCAAACTTTCAAAGTAGACCAATAAATATTTGGTGGTAAAATTGATACGCTCTATTAGAAAAGCATAGTTTCTAACTTATAGCGTAATTTTTTGTGAAAAAAAAGCCTACTATATAGCCAGAGGACATTAAAAGTACAGTTATCTGAGAATCACCCATATAAGAAATAATGGAACCAAAACATGGGAAAATTATCACATTGAACGTTAAAAGCTGATGGGATAAAAATATGTTGCAAAAGATATAAGTATTTATGTTAGTTAATGGAGAACAAAAAATTTAACACATACATATGTCCCGTCAGTATTTCTAACTAATCCTGTAAGCTTAGGTTTGATCGCCGAGTCAAAAGTTTTTTGCCTATCAAAAGAGGTAAGGACTGGTTTACTTTAAATTCTTAATCCAAGATCCCAGTTTGGTGTAAACAGTGAAATTATTCAAGAAGGACTAACAGTTGCAAGAAAGGCGATTTACTTAAGACCTCGAAGCATACTACTTCAACAATTTCTCATACCAGGTAAGTTCACAGCTAAAACAAAGGAAGTCTACATGTCATTTGGAAATATAAAGCATTTGACAAACAGAGAAAAAAAGAAAGAAATTCGGCTCCTTTCAATGAAGTCTTTATAGGTTTCTCAGCGGAATTAAGTTTTAAATTATTTTTGAATATTCTTGCAGAGCAGCAGAATAAAAAACCGGTTATTATAAACTAAATTTGGCTCTTTTCTTTTTACAAAATTTTATAATATCTTTAGATGTGACAACGAAACAATTGCTATTCACTTTTTAGGGTAAACAACTGCGGCAACCCTAAAACATTGTTGGTCAAGTAGAGTGTGATTTTTTGTGTGGAACGTTTGTGGCATACTGGAAGCAGCATGTCGTCCATGGTCTCACGAGGTGCGCAAAAATGCCCTTTGGTGTTTTTGCTTGTAAAGATAAATTTTTGACACATAGAAGCCAAAAAAAAAAAGTTTAACAGACTCGTATCAATGCAAAAAGTCCGTTAAGTAAAAAAAAAACTTTTCTTACTTTTAAGTTTTTGTGCAACGGAAAAATGTTTCTTTAATACTTTAATGAGCTTAGCAACTACAGCAACACAAGTATACATTAAATCCGACCATGGTTTCCTTTCATGATATGAGACATTCATTAGTGACCTTAATCTGAAACAACGAAAAAAGTGTAAGTTTGCTTTAACCTAACTTTTTTATAAACATCTTAAGAATCATAGAAAACACCAAAACAATAAAAACAAGATAGTGGACTCATAGTTAGTCAACCAAAATCAACATAAAATGATTAAAGATTGTGACAATTTGTTCATACAATCTCAATAGTAGCGTCTCATTGTAGACGGATCCGGCATAGGTTTAAAATTTTAATTATTTGAGTGGTGCCAAGCCTTTTTCTCAACAAATTCTGAAAATTTGTTGTCACAGAACCATCTGCAATATCAAATTGCTAACCAGACTCCGACAAGATCTTGTTTCCGCACAAATCTTATGACGAAAATGGAAATTGGTAATTTACACGAACAACCGCAAGCAGAAAACATCTTCGTACGAGGACATCGTTGTTCGCTGCAGCACTATATGAGTGAACCGAGAGAAATATTGAAGAGAATTGTAGACATTATCTTGATATTAATAGAGAAGTTTGTTGAGCCCTATGCTCCGACACTAGATAAACTACACAGGAAACAATGAAAAAAGTTCCTCAGGAGTAGTATACTTATTCTGCATACCACTCAAATTGGTTTTGTTGGGGTTATTTTACTTTGTAAATTTTGACAAACTACCTAAAATGAAAATTATTGTATTTTCAGATCTTCATATCCAATTTAGTTTCGTATCATATTTGACCCTATTTACAGCTTTAACTGTTATGGTTTATTTTTATCTTTTTTGATGAGTTTTATCCAATTTTTATTTACATTATCATTTTTCCTTTTTTACATACATACGTATATATGTGTGTAAGCAGAAAATTCGGAGACAAATTATGCTGAGATTGATTTTTTATTTAATTTTAATACGACAGACAGACATACAAGCAAACAGACTTCTACTAAGTAACATACACAATCTATGATTATAAGGGCAATTCCAAAAACAAAATAAACTAAATGTGTCCTATGATGAAATATAAAAGTTTTTGATAGGAAAATCAAAAAACCAAGAGCTTACAAAATTGAGCGAAATAAAAATAATTTCGGATATTTTTATCAGAACGAAAGTTTGCGTTTTTGATTTGGATGGGAAATGTCCCAAACAGCACCTAAAACGGAACCAGATGTCCACAGCAAATGAGATAAAACTGAACAAAAAGGGTTGGATAGGACAAATTCAGCACAAACAACACAAGGATGATTATCGACAAGTCCTTCTATAGATTTCAAGAGGCAGTAGAAAATGTGGTAGACCAAAAGTCCCAGAAAAAGAATAATGAAGAAAGTCGTGGAGAAAGATCAAAGTAATCGTATTCAAAAAAAATAATTCATTTTGGCATTTTTTTAGCTTTGGGAGTTATAAAAGAATACAGATCTACATACAAGAGGAACAATGGAACTGCTTTCTGTAGAAACTTCTAGGATTCTTGATTTTTAAAAGAATAATTATAAATCAACGAAAATATATGGAGTAAAAATCTCAGGAAATAAAAATTTCATAGGTAAAAATCCCATGACATAAAAAATTGTATGCGATAAAAATCTGATGGTATAAAAATCTCATAGTTTATGAATTATATTCATTTTGTTTATTGATTTTAAAAATTTTAAGATCAACAATATGTACCACATAAAAACTTAAAAAATAATTGAATGCAGTTTTTACAAATATCATGAGATTAAAATGATAAGCGACGAAAATTTCATGGAGTGAAAATTCCATGCGATAAAAATCTCATGCAATTTAATCTAATGGAATAAAAAATCACGCATAGGGAGATCAATAATACAAAAATATAAAAAAAACTTATGTATATCATGATATTAAATTAATAAACGACAAAACTTTATAGAGTCAGCTTTGGCGAATTTTTTCATGATATTGCCCCTATACAATTTACTCTGGTCGTTCTACATAAATGGATCATAAACGAGCTTAAACAAAATTCGTATAAAATGCCAAGAGCTGTTCAATAATGGTGCTGACAGGCAAAAAAGAAGAAAAAAAAAAGAAAGCAAAAAAAAAAAAACGACATGTTAATGGAAAAAATGATTATCCTTTACAGCTTCCAGAGTTGCAGTGGCATTAGTCAAGACCTTTATTATAGAAGAGGAAATTAAGGTATATGAAGCCGATATACATCATACATATGATGCAATCGATTTATAGCGCTACTACAAGCTGTTATTCTTGTTTGTTTTTGTAGCTGTGTTATTTGATTGACACATATACTTGTTTTATCACAACTAGGAGCTCGTCCTTTGCATACGTGTGTATATCTTGCATAATACCGACTACTAATCAACTTGTTTGTATTGAAAATATTTTCCTTATACATATTCAGTTTGTCAACAATCAGTGTTCATATAGTTAAGACAGCTGCATAGAAAAACTTGTATGTATGCCCTCTTATATCCTTTTTTGTATGTAATCCTTACGTTATTTGTCAACTGCAGTGAAAATCAATCACTGATTTCATCCATCAAATATACAGACAAGGTGTAAAGATTGCTGTCCGCTAATATTAATGTATAACGTTATAGACTATTTTGAAGGTTCAGCGTGGAGTTTTCCTCTACCGATTTGGGACTGTTTCCGCTTTAAGAGATTATCACTTAATGCACTAGAATTTCATGCTGGTATGTTTATATTTATGTTTGCACTGTTAATTCTAATTGATACTTTTTATATCCAGGAATGCTTGTCATACACTTAAAAATGATAGTTTACTTTTCTTACTTTTGATTCAGTTTAGTATTGATTTTAAACTTTTTCGGTATTAAATTCCGATTTATTCCAAAAAAGTTTAAAATTTATTCCAAAAAAGTATAAAATTTATTCCAAAATAGTTTAAAATTAAAACTTTTTTGTCTTTGTTCTATATAAATACTTTTTTGGCACCCACCTGCATTCTTATCACCAAATCGTCTTTTTATTTTTATTCCAATGTCTTTCTTCATTATTACTTTCAGCCAAAAAATAACTAGTAAGGGTGTAACATTTGGCCTGGCCAAACATCAAATACCCTACACTGCAGTGTTTTGAAAATTTTGCTTATATGGGAGGCGCCACGCTCTTTTGTCAGAGTTCACCCAGTTTTTGCTCAGAGCGTGCATTTGTTGTCCTTAGTATGTGATTGAAATTCGGTTGGATTATCTCAAAAAACGTTTTTAAGTACAGCGTTTTGAAGCTTTTGCTTATGAGAAAGGTGCCACGCCCTCTTGTACGAGCTCGTCTGGATTTAGCTCAGAGCGTGCATTTATAGTCTTCAGTATTTGATTGAAACCTAGTTGGATTATCCCAATAAACTCTTCGAGTATAGCGTTTTGAAGCTTTTGCTTATATGGGAGGTGCCACGCACTCTTGTCCGAATCCGCCTAGTTTTTGCTCAGAGCTTCCGCTAATAACTCGCAGTATTTAAGTGTGTTTTGGTTGAATCGTTGTGAAAAATACACCTTAAGTTGCATTTTGTACATATTTTTTGTATGGGCGGTAGGCGTGTTCGTTGACCGATTTCGCTTATTTTCAATCCGACGAGCTAGCTTTTGCGACGAAGCCAACGCACCGAATTTCATTGACTTACCATGGTTGGTTTTCCCGTAAAAAATATTTCCACGCACAGCCAGCCTATATCGACTCAGCAAGTGACGCTGATCAAGAATATATATATATACTTTTCTATATCTGCCACGACTCCTTCTCTGCGTTACAAGCGGAAGGACAAAGTGAATATACCCTGGGTGTAGGGTACAAAAATGATTTGTTCATAATATGATATTATCACCGCATAAGACAAGCAGACATTCTGCTTAGAAATACAGGGAAAAATAACATTTTCAAGATTCAAATTAATAACTCCTTAAATAGGTCACTCGTCAAAATAACCCTTCAAGTTTTCGATAAAAGATATATATACCTACGTTGGTTTTTTCACTCTCAGCTAAACCTTTTTAAAATCACGCTTTAAAATGGTATATGACTCAAGATGGGATTGGCCCGTTAAATAAGAGTTTTCAGCTCGGTCTGCATTTTAACAAAGTATAATTTGTTTTGGAAAGGTTTAGTTTGATTTGGAAATGATCATTACATCTTAGAGAGGATATCCTGAAATACTCAGGTATATCAAGATTGCATTAAAAGACTCAAATCGTTAATTTTTATTTAGATGCTTTGGGACCATTCAAGTTTTATGTAAGCATATCTATATATAAATAGGCAAACGAAATCGGTTCAGTCCCTGTTTCTATACCTAAATCCCAACCGATTTGCTTGATTTTTTTTTTGTTGGAAAGGCTGTGAGGAGGAGCAGTGCATAGGACTATATTTTTTTTAAAGTGGGCGGTGCCACGCCCCTAAATAGAAAAAACGCTCTCACGGCTAAGCCGCTACATCGATTTTAACGAAATTTAGTATGGATATAGGGTTAGCACTAAGAAACGATAATATGAACATAATGTTTTTCAGTGGGCGGTGCCACGCCTCTAAATGGAAAAAACGCTCTCACGGCTAAACCGCTGCATCGGTTCCAACGAAATTTGGTTCGGAGATAGAAATGGTACAAAGGAACGAAAATATGACCATTATGTTTTTTAGTGGGCGGTGCCACGCCCCTAAATGGAAAAAACGTTCTCATGGCGAAAATACTGCATACGATTTTTATGAAATTTCGTATAGATATAGAGTTAGCACTATATAGTACGATAGCATAATTGATATCAAAAACTGTGTGCTCTTTAGTGGGAGTTACACGCCTCTAAATGGAAAGTACGATATTGCAACTTAGCTGCTGCACTGATGCAGATAACCCGAACCCTAAGGAAGAATATTAGAAGCTTTTTGTGATTTATCGACCAAGGAAGGGTATAAAAACTTTTTCCTTTATTTTATGGTCAAATCAAAATGGTCGAATCGAAATGATCGAATTTCGGCCACAAGGCAAACTCTAGTTTTCAATAAACTCGCACAACCAAAAAACCATACCACGCCCAAAGGCGGAATTGCCTGTTCTGAGGTATTTTCTGTATTTGTGTACCACTTCTACCGTACCTACTTATTGAATAACTACACAGGTTTACAAAAAAAAAATGTCATGGCGTTTTGATCAGACTATGTGTTTCCTAGAGGCTTTGACGTCCTGAAGCCTTATCCGGGGCCCGTTTTTTTCCAGAACGTCTGAGAAAAAAGGATTCAAGGTCATATGGAGGTCAAAATGGTATGTGTTGTTTAGTGATAAATTCGCTAAAATTCTGAAACTAATTTTTTATCACTAAATTCTTAGTTCTTAAAAAGAATATGTGATCAAAAACGGTCTCTCGGACCTAGTTTCGGAGATATAGCCATCAGAAGATCCGGATATATCTTCTATGAAAACCGCTATAAGTTCGGAACCACTGGATGGATTTGAAAAATATTGATGTCATATGAAAGGTATTTTGTCGTTGTTGTTTTTGTTGTTGCTGGTGTTGTTGATGTATTTGTTTTTGTAATTGAAAAATTTCAAAAAATTTCATATTTCCAAAACTTTGAATCCAATTTTTTAGGTTGTCAAAATACCTTTCATATGACACCAATATTTTTCAAATCCATTCAGGGGTTCCCAACTTATAGTGGTTTTCAAAGAAGATATATCCGGATCTTGCGATGGCTATATCTGCGAAACTGGGTCCGAGATACCCTTATTGATTACACATTTTTTTTAAGGACTAAGAATTCAATGATAAAAAAATAGTTTCAGAATTTAAGCGAATTTTCACTAAACTACACACGCACCCCATTTTGACCTCCATATGACCTTGAAATCTTTTTTCTCAGATGTTCTGGAAAAAAACGGACCCCGGATTCGGATTCAGGACGTCAAAGTCCTTAGGAAACACATAGTCTGATCAAAACGCCATGACATTTTTTTTTTTGTAAACCTGTGATATCCGTAAATGCTAAATTTATGATTATTTTATTTGATAATAAATATGTATAAAATAATTCTAACGCGAATTTATGAAAAGCTAAAAAAGGTACGATGGAACATTTCATATCATACCATTAAATTTATACAATAAAAACGAGGATAAAGCAAAATCCGATAGTTCAAAATTAGACCAATTTACTTTTAGAACACAATGCTCTCATTGCCATGCATTTCAATCTGTTGCAACCATTTTTAATCCCATTTTAAATATTCATAAATGAAAAATATTAAAGGAAAAAAGGATTATTCACAATTTTGAAAAGTCCATTTTATAAATCGCTTTAAAATTAATACTGATAACGCAACACAGGCCAACAAACATGCCATACTCGCCAATATGTAGCAGCAGCATATCCGCCGATGAGGTGATATATGAAAATTTAAATATCATAAAGTTTCCAATGGAAAAAATGGGCATATGAAAGCAAAACTTTTTTTATTTTTTTGAAGGGAGCTCAACTTTTGGCGTTGCCACCACAGCAATTAAGCTGCTATTAAGAAAAAAAAAAAAAATATAAAAATGAAGCAACAAAAATTGTCAATACCAGCAAAACTAGTTGTAAAAAAATGGAGTTATGGTATTATTATGAACAGTGGTATTGCACGGAAACAGACAGAAATATCTTCATAATTTCACAAATTTTTTGCAAACATATTTAATATGTCAATTTTAAGATGGCTAGGTTTGTTTCAAGATATTTCATGAAATTTATCGAGATACCTTCTTATATTGTTGTGATAAACAAAAAGAAAAAAAAGATGAATCAGAAGGATAAAGAAATAATAATCATTAAATGTGGGAAGAATATAAAAAGTGATAACTTAATGTTAAATTTTGCAAAATAAGTTAAAACCAGAAAGAGGAAATTTATCAATGATTAGTGATAGAAATCCGTTGAAATTTGTTTATAAGGCAAGTGATAATAAATACCTAGCACATGTTCTAACGAAAAGCTAAGTGATGGAAGTAAAAAAGTAAATATACGTAGTGGAAAGTGATAAGTGAAAATGGATAAACTAAAAGAAGACTGTTGCAAAAATTAAAACGTGCTAAGAAAAACTATGACAACAAAAAATATTAAGCAATAAATTGCAAGAGTAAAAAAATACATAAAATGATAAGTGCAAAGTAAAAACTGATAAGTGAATACAGAAAAGATAATACAAAATTGATTACTACTAACACTGGCACACAAAAAACATAAAGTAGTCAGGTTGAAGATATAATTTGATAAGGAAGATTGTGGCTATTCGACGCCATTGAAAAAATGAAACTACACTTTTTCCTAGAACTCCGCTACATGCCTGAAAACAGCGTTTTCTGCAAATTCAAGCAAGGATATCTCGAAATTTTAAGCATAAATGTGCAATTCCGATCTTGAGTTCGGATTCAGAGCACCAAAATATATCTGGTCAATTGTATAAACCACTTCTATTTTTTGTGTGCGGGTGTAATTGTTGCAACATTGAAATTTAATATGCGGGATACAAATTTATTTTAAGAATTTCCTCGGGGCAATTTATTTCCAAAATATTTTTTAGTTTTTGTCGATCCACAACACTGCTACCAACAGCAACTCACTCATTCGCTCTCACAACAATTTGGCGTTGCCAGACTAAAAAACTAAAAAAAAAGAGGAACCCAGAAAACAAACTTCAATTTACTGCACAATAACAACAACAACAATTCCAACAATAGCAACTGCAATTTTAAGCCATTTGGCAAAGACAACCAACGGTTTTTTAATTAATCGATCGGATTAGAGCAGCAGCTTTTCGCATAGCGTTCAGTTGCTCGGTGGTTGTTGATGGTGCAATCAACCTTTTGAGCGTTATATGTTCATTGTTGGTCAGGTTGGCTACAGAACAGACAAAAACACAAAAAAGAAAAGATTGCAAAAGAAAAATCAACCTTTACTCCTTTCTTTTCTGGTTTTTGTTTTTCATTCTATGCCTTTACTATCGAACAATTGACAAATTATTATGTAGATATTGAAGCTGCCATGGCTGCTGTGACTCCTGCCATGATGATGATGACGATGATGATGAACTCTTATGTTGTCATGTCATATGGCAAGAATAGCACAGATCGTATGTGCACGCATATATGTGTGAGATTTAAAGTTCAGTGAAAAAAAAATCAATTTAGAGGGATTTTCAAAAAAAAAAAAATTACATAAAAAGCTCCTATATGGCTTGATATCAAGGCAAAAAAGTGCATGCTAAGACGATTGAGTTGTATTGATTTCATTGAAAATTCAATCATTTGAAATGAGTTTTTCATTCGAAAACTGGACAAAAAAAAACAAAAAAAATCGACGAAAAGGTAGCATTTAATATAGTTCAACCTTGAATACAAAAAATCAACTCCTGTATCTTTAGTGAGTGACTGAAAATTACTCAAAAATAACAGTCGATTGAAGCCTTTATTCACAAAATCACTGTCAAAGCACTGAAATCTTTTGTCGAGTCGAAATGTATGAAAATTAAGCAAAGCAATTTGATGAGATTGAAAACTATATCTGAAAAATTTACCGTGAGAACAACCAAACTTCAGGTCACCATCGCCGATCGCTTTGATACTTTAAGGCATGGCGCATTGATCGATTTGTCTCAACACATTTTTTGTTTTTTGCCTGAAACCGGGTTTCTCGACATATGGATTAAGTCACAAAAATTATGGGACTTTCCTGTAAGGTCTATTTCGTTATCTTGTATAGCAAAGAACAATTTTGAAAATAGAAGCCTGCACAAGATATCTTTAAATATAGTGCACTATTTTTTACTCGCATATTTTACACTGAACTGAAGCATTTGATCCAAAAAATTCAAGCTTCAAATTTTCACTGCACATGTGTGCACACTGATTTCATTTTGAAACTCACGAACACAGAAGCATTTTATTTATCTGTGTCAAAAAAGCAAAAACCTGATTTTAACAAATACTTTAGTGTACTGTACAAATACATCAGGTCAGTGTAAAACTTGCGAGTAGAAAAACAACAGTAAAATTTATGGTATAGTAAATTTCATACATTTTCTTTCTCGACAGAGAGCGTAAACAAAAAGACGATCAAAGAAGAGAGCGGAAAGCTACTTTTGTCACTATCAGCGTTGCCAGTTGGTTACATTTTATACATTTTGCGTAACTTTTTGGCCTCTCACGTAACTTGTAAGTAAAATTTGCATTTTGGCAATTTTTCGTAACTTTTTTGGATTTAACCCATAATGCAACAGTAGTCGCAATCTCCCTCAGTTTATGGCCATTAATACCTTCCACTAGACACCGAATCGTGTGAACTTTATATTATGTTTCTTCGGGAGATTAAACTGTGGCAGGATTAATAAATCTAGTCTTTAAATCCTACATGTTTCCAGTGGCCGAAAGATATTCATAAGCGGGAAATAAAGTTGTTATTGCTTTTCTTCTGAATATTTATCTTAACAATTATCTTTTTTTTAATGACATTTGATGCCAATTGTCAAAGTTGAGGGGTCGAAAATAGCCAAAATCGGTAGCTTTGTTGAGATTAATACTTTTTTTTTTGAAACAAAAATTTATTCTTTGCAATCTTTGCGATCTTGTTTCCAAAGTAAATAAAAAAAAATCTTCAAAAATCCATTTTTTTTCCAATTAATGAGTAAACATTTTTTCTTCAATTTGAATTTAAGGCAAAAAATGTGCATCTTATTAGCTTTCATATAAAGTGTTTGCAAGATTTAATTTTTTTTTTAGAAATTGACACATTTTAGCACCAAGTTCGTAACTTTTTCAAAAACTTCTGGCAACACTGGTCACTATAGTTGCATTTTGTAGTATACACTATAACTAAAGGTCATATGTATGCACTCAAATGAGACAAATCAAGTAAGACCACCCTGCAGTTAATCGGACTAGTGCATGACTAGTCTTTGACTACTTCCAAACAGGACTAGTACTAGTTCGACAACTAACGAATTTTCATATAATAGACTGACGATTTTTCAATGTTGATGTCCTACGAATCGTCAATTGTCTCCCTCTGCATTACCTTTTCGCTAGCCGAGAGACAATTGTCTCCCTCTGCATTACCTATTCACCAGTCGAGGGACAGTTGAACATTTTGAGAGCTTCGAGACTCGATTTCGAGTATCTAAAAATTGAGCGAACGAGTATCTTAAAATTGAGAGATGTAATTAGAAGAAGAATGAGCGAACACTGACGGATTAGCTGATGCGCAATTTAAATGGCGAATGAAAAATTTACAATTTTTTTCAAATAATCAATAAATTAACACAATTTCAGATAATCCAATATATGTAGATGTGAAACAGTGCGTCGGTTTTGATATCAAAACATTTTTTTTACTTTAAAGTAACAT
The DNA here is from genome assembly GCA_951812925.1 of Calliopum simillimum. NCBI lineage: Eukaryota > Metazoa > Arthropoda > Insecta > Diptera > Lauxaniidae > Calliopum > Calliopum simillimum. Next base: position 28,139,381 of record OX638371.1, read on the forward strand.
ATTTCCATGAAAATTTATTAAAAAAACGGAACACCAAAAAACGTGACTGTTCGTACATATTACTTTCTCACTATACTACATTATCTCAATCAGCGGCACTTCTCAGTTAATAAAAGAGCAAACAAAGACAAAGAAAAACATGAAAACTGTATTTTTTCTGTCAACTGACGATCTGTGCACTACGTGGTAACTAGAACAACGCTAGTACCTTATTGAACAGTTGCCGAACTAGTCACTCTTTGGGACTAGATCCAAATTTAACTGCAGGGCAGTACTGGGCACCACTACATGCAACTTACTTTTTGTCTCGTTTTATCCTATACGAAAAGATACGCAAAAAATCATCTCTTTGATACGAAGCTGCTCTAGGGCAACGTTTTGCTCACCACCGAGCAAGACATATCAGTGCAGTATTTGCTTTGTTTTTTCTTTCATATTCTTGTCAAGACACTTCGCGACACTGAGCTGAAGTAATTAATAAATTAAAAACGGGTACAAGGCATAACGTATTTTGAAACGAAATGTCTCAAAACTCCAACAAGACGCCTAGTGAAGATCTTCAATTAAAGTATTGTACCATCCCAAAAAGTTGCAATGCGATTGGTGATGGTTGGCCTGGAAGTTGGATCTACCATATACGATACAAATTCAAAAGTCAAAAAAAAAAAAAAAAACAACCAGCTGTCACTAAGGAATAAATTCTTCGTTGCAGCTTTGCTTTCAGTTGTGAAAAATACAAGATTTTGTAGTAAAATTGTTAAATTCCTATTAAAGTCCACATCTCGCTTTAAAATGGGCTTATCTAAACTAATAAACTTTAAGTCCATGCTGACATTGATCCAAGTAGTTTAATTTTCTACCAACTCAAGTATTCACCTTGAAAGGATAATGAAAATCCGCTTTAACACCATGACAACAATGATGCTTGTGTGCTCTAAGCAAATAAAATCCAAGTCAGAAACAGAGTAAGAAATAAAATTCAAATTTTCACATAAAATGCACACAATAAATGACAAAAAAAAAAGAATTTAAAAGTGTAGTAGAGGGGAAAAACGTAGGAGCAAAAGTGTAGTAGAACTTATCAGAAGTAGGAGGACGAAGGACCAACAGCAGCAGTCAGTAGTTGAGTACAAAATGTTAATTTGAATATTTTTCCAATTCTAATTGTGTTCGCAAAATATTATGCGAACGAACGAAAGCGAACGATCGCAAATTAATGCGCAACGCGAACAAGAGTGCGAACGACGAAGCAAAGTACGATTCAATGGAAAGAATGAACAATGGCAGCCAAGATGGCGACCAACGACGACGACGACAACGACGAAGATTAGCTGTGCAATGGTAATGACACAATGCTGCCAGACGGTAAAACAAGCTGTGTAAGAATCTCGGCCGCACTTCCCTTTCCCCCCTTTCAGGGGAACAAATTCATTTCGCATTCGTAATGAAGAATGAATTTGAATAATTTTTGGTTTTTCGAATAAAGTGGGGGGCGGGGGATAGAAACTGACAACAGTCAAAGTGTGGCAAACGCAAAGTTTTATTAAAAATTCAAATAGCCTCGCTTATCGTTGCCGTTGTCGTCGTGGTCGTGTTGGTTTGAAAACTTGAAAGCCACAGCTTTTTGTTTTCAATGTTGTTGCTGTAAATTCTTTGCAGCACCAATGCAATCAAATTTTTTTACTTTTTAACTTTGCTCCCCTATGATTTTTTTTACTACTATTACTACCAATGCTACCACTACTTACTTACTACCTTTTTTTTCTAAATGAGATTATTATGCAATTGTAGGGAAACGCAAAAAAAAATTCCATTGCCAAGGATATCAGCCGCAGGACCAAATGAAAATTAAGTAAAATTAAAATATCGCTCGTTCGTATTTACCTGCTCCTTGTGGTGGGTGCTTTTCTATGTCTGTTGACTTAGCAAATAAATGATAAGCATTACATTTGATATTCATTATTTGATAAAAGCAACAAAAAGTAAAAAAATAAAAACGTAGGGAAATATGAATACAGAAGAAATAGAATGCTTGCGGTGCAGTGGGACAAAATTATCAGAAACGGGCTGTGAAAGACGTGCAGGAAACACTAGACAGCAGGTTATCATTTTATATAAGGAATGACTTAACTTCTGTAATAAAATATATATAAAATTTAAAGAAGCTGCGTAAAAATTCCGACTAAATTATTCTTATGTGACCATATGTCATAAGCCACATTTTTTCAAGAAAATTTTACGGAACAATACGGTAGTTTTTGATAGTTTGGAGTTTCAGTCAACTTCGTTATAACGATGGCAGTGGTGCAGATGGCTTAAGAGCGCGTCTATCAGACTATTGTGCTCACACGACTTATTTCTCTCGATTCAAATTCCGACGAATTCTAGACACAAAAATATTTTATGGTATCGGATAGCTATTATCTTCTTTACTAAACAATACTTTCAAACTTTTCCGAAGGGACCTTTTTCTTTGCAATGAACGTTTCTCAACCGCAAAACAAAGGGACAGATTATATTTGTATCGGAAAACTGAAACAAGATCTTCCTCTGATTTGAACTAACACATTCCATTCTCTATAGTAGATTTGAACTCATTTTAAGTATTTTTTGTTTTTTTTGCTACCAAAGGTCAAGACAAAGGATTTCATCATGGAATACTAGAATCATATATCATATAAAACCCGTGTCATAATTCTTACTTCACTTGGGTAACAAAAAATTTAGAGTATTTTACAATAAATTTCAAATATAAATTACCTAACCTTATATGTAAAACAATTTTGACACTATAATTCTAGTAAAAATATTTATGTTTGGACAGACCTTTGCTTAATTTACAAATTTAATACGTCATCATCATATAGGTCAATGGTGTAGATGTCTTACGAGTTTGTATTTGTACGTAAAAATAATATTTTTCAATCAATCACGCGGACGGACCCCTGTTTGAATCCTAGTGCGGTTAGTTCGATTAGTTTTTTTGAACTTTATAGTAAAGTAAATTTCATAAAAATTTTTAACTATTTTACTAAAAATTCTAGCAAAACTATTTATGTTTCGACAGACATTTGCTCAATATACAAATTTCTTACCTCGTCATCATATAGGCTAGTAGTGCAGATATACACATGTTTCTACCTATCACACGAAAGGACCATGGTTCGAATCCTAGTGCGGTCAGTTCGATATTTTTTTTTTTTTTTTAGTTTTGTTTTGGGAGACAGCAATGACAGGAGTAGTAATGACATGTCGCACAGTTTTGGGCTTTTGTGGCAAAACGGCATAGTTTTCAGTATTCTGGCTTGACGAGTAAGAAAATATATCTAAATATGTACACAGTAAAAAGTGATAGTTTACTTTTGATTCCATTCGGTATTGATTTTAAACTGCTTTGGTATTAAATTCAAAATTTATTCCAAAAAAGGTTGAAATTTATTCCGGTAGGTTTAAATTTTATCACAAAAAATATTTACTTTCAAACCATTTTGTTTTTTAAACTTTTTAATACCAAAGTGGCTTTAAAACAATCCTAAAATAGCTTTAAATTCAAAAAACTAATCATTTTTACTTTTAAAATAAGTCCAAGAAAAACATTAAAATATTCTCTGCGCCAATTTTAATACTTTTGGTTTGAAACTAATGCCATCAAAGTTTTAATTTAGCTTGGAGAGACTTTTTAGTTTCAAAATTTGAAAAACTTTATTTATCAAAAGAGCATAAAAAAAAGAACGAGAACAAAATAACAAAAAAAAAATTTTCTTTTTCAATTGTTTAAATACAAATTTCACACAACTACGTCAATACGTTTGATAGCCGAGTGAGCTAAAGACTTCGTAATTTATGTACACAAGATGTTGTACCCTTGGTTCGAATCTCAGTATGGATGGTTTGTTTTTTTTTTCCAATTAAATTTAAATTTTTTTTTTTTTTTTCTCTCTCTTTTTATTTATTCCAAAACAGTTTAAAATTAAAACTTTTTTTGGCATTGTTCTATATAAATACTTTTTTTGGTTTTAAAATTAAACTAAAATTTTTACTGTGTATCTAGCTTGCCTAAAAGTGTGGGAAAGGGACGCTTTTTTCTGTCCTTACTCCAATTTTGCATAGTTGATGATATAATGCTCATTCACTATGTTTCATATGAACAAATCCCAATCTACCGAAACTATATCATCAGATTTTTAATAAAACAATAGTAAAGATCACAAAAAACTTTTTCTAAAATTGTTTTGCTAAATAATACGAAATCTGTGTCATTCTAAAGGTACAGTAATGATATAGGAACAGGACAGTTATGACAGTTTTGCATGTATTTGCGCTGTTATTTATATTCTAGAATTAATTTTTATTGCAAAAATATTAAACATGGTTTCAAAAATTTCAAAATTTCAAAAATTTTAAAAATTGCTTTGGAAATTTTTTTTTTTTTTTTGTAAAGGGATATCAACAAAGTGAGAGAAAAAAGATTGTTTGGAAAGTAAGAATTTGTGGCAAATTACCGAATATTTGTAACAAGCACTTATTATTTCAAGCATACATTAATCTTTTATCACAAGTGATTAGTATTTGCAGCAAACACTACGAAAAGTATTTCACTTGATACAAATAAAAAATAAGACATCGCATATATTTTTATAAGTTCGACGAACCATTTCATGAATTGTTACACCCAAATATTTTTATGGTCTACGACAAATCATAAAAATATTTGGTATCCGTGGGCACAGGCTCGAGTCTGAGTGTGGGTGATTTTTTTTTTAAATTTTTTTATTTTTATGTTATTTTTTTTTTATTTTATATTTTGTTAGTTCACTTCTCTATTTTCTTTTTTTTTAATATCTTTACTTTTTATTTTATTGAATTAAAATTAAATGCAAAATGATTATTTGTAAGTATGCAGGATAAATTTGAATATCATATTGTATACCTGTCTATAACATATATCAGTGGTGTAGAGGATAAGTTTCAGTCTATCATTTGGATGGTTCAGGGTTCGAAACCTGGCGCGGTCGTCTCAATTTTTTTTTTCAATGTCAGGCATTTTAAGTGTTTGATTCAAAAGATTATTATTATTTACCGCAAGTGTTAAAGTTGTTCCGTCTATATCACTTGCGATGAACCATTTTTTTCTTAAGATTGAAAGATCTAACAAATGATCGATACAACACAAATATAACTAAGAAAAGCTACGACCTAAAGTGAAATTTTCAAATGATCAAAATTAGTTCATGTTGGAGAGAACGTAGCTACAAAAAAACTTCTAGGCATTCCCATTTGAGTTCAACACCAAATATATACGATAGGAAATAGCCACAATACCCACAGTAGATAACGCTTAAAAGAAATGTTGAAAAAAATTAACTAAACAAAACAAAACTGTTACGGAAACGGAAATGAAAATGCGTTCGTGACGTAAAAATCGCGCATTTACTGCTACAAGTTGCTGCTCGGATTAAATGTTTACTTTAAGCAAAATATGTTTAGACTTAGGATAATATTGTTGTTCTTGTTGTTGTTTTTGTTGTTGTTATTAATATTTTTATCATTTCTAGAAACATAGCAAAATCTATATAAAAGAAAGAAATGATTTATGTATCCCCAGTCTAGCGGGTGTAGAATTAGTAATTCTTAATTCCATTCATAGGAAGTTGAAAAGTTGATTAGAATTATCTTGCATAAATTAAAACATTCCGTTGAATATTGTATCTTTTAAAAAACCGATGAACATGCAAGTATTTTTTCTCTTACCGTTTTAACTTTTCCGAAACTCCATTAATGCGTCAAAAGGGAGGAAATTTTAAAATTTTAACATTTTGGAACACTTAAATTCCACATGATACATACATTTATTGACATTTGGATTGAGTCCAAGAAACTGCAAAGCGACTGCACTAATAAAAAACTAAATTACAGTAAAAATATTTTTCACAAACATTGCATATTTTTAGGATTACAGGCGTTATACCTCAAGTTGCAAGTGCAATACTCATACACACATCCTAATGTCTATTTATAAAGCAAATTCGCGGTTATATCTTGAATTCTTTATCAATTTGCTATTACTTTACTTGCACTTTTTCTTGAGAGTCAATATAAGAAAAAATCCATACTTTACACAAGTAGGGAAAAAATAGGATGAAAAAAATCTTCCCACAAAAATAAAGTGCAAACTTCTCTTTGACTATTTGTCTTTGTATTTTCGTTCTCAATGTGGAGCAAGGAAGGAGTTTTCTGGGGAGAAGGGGGCTTTTTGCGTTATTGTATGTATTTTGGGCGTTTTTATACCAATGCCAATATTGTGTAGCATTTATTCAACTGGCGCGAGCTTTGTTCATAGTTGTTGCAGTATGGAACGTATGGTATGGTATAGTATGGCATGGTACATTCTTAAGATGTTGCTGATGATGATGCTTTATCCGCGATTTTTTCGCACTTGAGTGGATGATTTTTATTAGTTGAATTCTTGCTGGTTCTTTCTTCTTTAGGGGTTTTCTTTTTTTTTTATTTATTATATACTTTTAAACTATTCTTCGATTTTATGTTTTATTAACTTTTCTGTATTTTTTTTTTTTTTTTTTTTGGATCTACTGTGGTATTGTTAGTTTATATTGGCATGCAGTTGAAAAAGGGTTGCCAACTACAAGTTGTTTGCTTTTAAATATTGCCTTTCATATGAGAATAAAGTGATCATATATGATTCTGCGAAAGAACGAACCAAGTTTCAGATTAACCATCACCGATCGCGTTGAAACTTTCTGGTAGCAACCTTATTCGAACCGGTTTTCTCGGTTAGTGAGAAATATGACAGAAATGATAGGATTTTCATGTTTTCGAGTTTAAAAGACGACGGGCTTATTAAAATATCGGTACCGGTTTTGGGCAAAATAAAAAAATATGTACCTACACTCAGAAAAAAGATTGTTTCGAAAGTATTTGCGGCAAATTACCGAATATTTATAACAAGCACTCATTATTCCAAGCAAACATTTATCTTTTATCCCAAGTGATTTGTATTTGCAGCAAACACTACGAAAAATATTTCATTTGATACAAATAAAAAATAAGCCATCGCAAATATTTTTAAGTTATTAAGTTCGAAGAAAAATTTCATGAATTGTTGAACCCAAATCTTTTTATCGCTTGCGACAAATCATCAAAATATTTAGCATCCATGGGCGCGGGTTCAAATACTAGTGTGAGTAATTTTTTTTTTTTTAATTTTTTTATTTTTAATTTTTTTATTTTTAATTTTTTTTTTAGTTCACTTCTCAATTTTCCTTTTTTTAATTTGTTTACACTTGTTTTATTAAATTGATATATTTCTGGCCTAATAATGAAAATGCGAATATTTTTCATCAAAAATGGTTTTATTGATTTTCAAAGTATTCTCCAGCATGATCTATACACTTTTGCATGCGCTCAAACCAATTGTCGAAGCACTTTTCCCACTCCGATTGAGACACCTCCAAAACATTGTTTTTGAACGCTTCAACAGCATCTTCTGGCGACGAAAATCGTTGACCACGCATTTTTTTTCTTTATGTGCGGGAATAAAAAGAAGTCATTGGGTGCTAAGTTCAGGGCTGTACTGCGGACGACCCATCAATTCGACGTTTTGACCGGTCAAAAAGGCGCTGGTTTGAGCCGATGTGTGAGAGCTCGCATTGTCATGGTGAACAATGATTCGTCTTCTCTTGTTCGTTTTTCGAATTTCTCCCAAGACTTCAGGCAAATAAATTGTTGTGTACCACTCAAAATTGACCGTCCAACGTTGCTCAAGCGGAACAGTCGCCACATGACCAGTTTTGCCGAAGAAACAGGCGACCATTTTCTTCGAAGTGCTTCTTCCACGAACAACTTTCGTTATATTTGGCTCGTCTTCGAAGACCCACACGGTCGATTGCTGGTTTGTTTCGGGCTCATACGCATAGATCTATGATTCGTCAGCTGTGACAATCTTATAAACGTCTTTTGAAGCACCGCGAACGTATTTTTTCAACATTCTTTGCACCAATCGACACAAGCCTTTTTTTGAGCGATTGTCAAATTGTGCGGGATCCAACGAGAACAAACGTTTTTTACAACTAAGTGTTCATGCAAAATCGAATGTATTGGAGTGGAACAAATGCCCAAAGATGCCTCTATCTCATGGTATGTCACATGATGGTGTAGCATCTTCAATATACTTTGTTATATACATACTTTGTTTTTATTTAGACTCAAATTATGTATTCAAAACAATTTATGTTTATTTGAGTTTTAAAAATATTTCTATATTCATTCTAATTTGAATTTTATATATGAATGTTTACTTGATGTTCATGTTGAATTTGAAATAAAGATATAAATTAATTTTATTAAAATATTAACTACAATGGTCTTGCATTATCAGTTCACGCACGACATCAATGTTCTCTGGCACATCGGCCGTTTTTGGACGACCTTCACGGAATTCGTCTTTGAGCGAGCGTCGGCTACGATTGAATTCATTAAACCAGTTATTCACAGTGCTATAGAATAGCGCTTCATCGCCATACAAAGATTTAAGTTCATCGATGCACTTTTGTCGTGATAATCCACGTCGAAAGTTGTGCAAATTGATCGCACGAAAATGTTCACGAGTTAATTCCATTTTTTTGCCAAATTGATTTTTTCAAGTCACTGTAAACAACGCAAATGATGGTCGTACGTCAAAACGATGTGAGTACGTTTATGCTAAAAAATGTCAAACTTTCCAATTAAAATGTCAGATTGCACCTAGCAACAATTAATGTTGCCTAGGCCAGAAAAATATCTTGCAGCATACATACCTCAGTGGTATAAAGGATAAGTTACAGTCTATCGGTCGGAGGGTTCTAGGTTCGAACCCTGGTGAGGGTCATTCGATAACTTTGTTTTTTTAATTTCAAACACTTAAAGTATTTGATTTAAAAGATTATTACTATTTGCCGCAAGAGTTATAGTAGTACCATCTAATAACTTGTGGTAAACCATTTCTTTTAGAGTGCAGTTAAAACCAAGTAAAGTACCATGCTAAAATGATTCAACACGATCGGTGATTTCCGACTTGGAAATTGGTTCGTTCTCTAGTAGAAACCGGTTTTTTTCAAAGTTAACAAATTTAGAGAAATACCTATTTCTTGAATCGAAAGTCGTTCGAATAAAGAGTTACAATATATTTTGTAGAGAATACGATCTTCTATAACCAGAAGTTAATATCTTTTCTGTTCGACAAATAGTTTGAGTTTAACAAATTGCTAGATATTTACAGATACGTGATATTTATATGTCCCAAACCTTAAGTTTTACGCAATAAAACTCTTTAACTTTTTGCTGTAGTAAATTTTCCTAGCTACATAACTGAGGAGTGGCCGTATCAAAGGGCCTAAGTACCATTTCGAGGCAAAAGTAATGTCATAATTTTTATGTGCCTAATAGCCTATTATTTGACTGTTATAATATTTTCAACATTATGACATCAATTTCACACTATTAAAAAAATTTTTAGTGAAAACAGAAAACAATTTTATTAATTTTTAACAAAATGCCACCCGTTTTATATTATGACACTACTTTTGCCTCGAAATGGTACTTAGGCCCTTTGGTACGGCCACTCCTCAATTGTTTCACAAAATTTTTCAATGGAATCAATAGTTAATAAGATATTTGCAAAAAATTAATTTTAATTACCTTCGACCGTGGGAATACCATGAAACGGCTGCACGTAAGATTTTCTGTAAATTGGATTGTAACCATGGAAGGCTTCCCGAAACTACACAATGCAAAACTAAAACATAAATAGCCGTTAGTAAGATATTTGCAAAAATGCGTTTTTATTGACCTTTGACCTTGAGATTTCTCGAAAACGGCTGCAGTTAAGATTTTCTGTCAACTGGATTATAACTATGTACACCAAAGGCAAAAAAATGACCGTTAGTGAGATAACCTTTGACCTAGCAACTTCTCGTAAATGGTTGTTCTTAAGATTTTCTGTCAAATGAAGTTCAACTGTGGAAAGCATCGCAAAACTAATGCGAACTAAAAAAATAACCACTTTCTGAGATATTTGTAAAAAAATGGATTCTGGTGATCTTCGACCTTGAGATTTTTCAAAAACGGCAGCACTTTAAATTTTCTAGCAAATGACTAACTATTTAACTATGAGAAAATAAAACAGATGATATCACGTGCACTGTCTGATTTTGAATTAAATTTTTGAAGCCTTTGACTTTTTATTTGCTTAAACCTATTGTCAGTCTTACAAAATTTCTAACAAAAGTTGGCAACCCTCAATGCAAACAATTCCGATTCCTTTTATTGTTATCTACCAAATAGTTTTCACGTGATGCACTCTGTACAAATTTCGTCTTTATTGGTAACTTTCGTTTTGTTTTTTTGCCTTTTAAAGGTTCAATACTTTACTTCATATGAAGAAGGTGGATGAACAAAAATCCACAAAATATTCCACCTTCTACAAGCGCGCCTTACTGGCTGCACGTCTTCAAAGTGATGTTTTTTCGCAGGTTTTTTGCTTTGTTTCTTTTTTTTCTCGTTTTCGTTTCCAGATAGAAATCTTTTCTTTGAGTGAGTTTTCTATTTTGAAGATACTTGGGTTGTTTTGTTTTTGATTTGAAGAAAACTATTCACTTGGAAGAATATCTTCATTTGGTAACAATTGAAAAAGTTTTATTTGTTGTTGCATTAGAAATCTCATTTTTTTGTGGGTGTGGATTAACAACAAGTTAAAGTTGAGCGCAGTTAAATGTAACATTTATTGTTGTTTTTGCATTGTTTATCACAAAAATTTCTTTATAAATACTTAATGGTTTTATTACTTATGGCAAGAAGTCCTTTGTTCTTTTATTTAAAATTGATTGCTTCAAAGTTTCATAAATATTTCGAATTTTTTTGTCTTAAGTTAACAGTGATACTATTTAAGTTTATATCACCTCTTTTGGCAATAATCTCCCAGCTTAATTGAAATATTCACACAACCATGCCATGGCTCATAGAATATACTCATACCTACAACAAATGAAAGCTTAACAAGGTTTCGACACCGTATTAAATGCATTAAAACCAAAATCATCAAAGCTGCACTCATTCCACGCGCTTTCTTTACTGTAAAGCATCCGACAAAATAAGGACACTTTCAAATGAAACCAACAAACAACTGAAAAAAAAGGATAATACTAAAAAAGCAGCAAATCAAAGTCGATGCTTAAGACAAAAGGAGTATACAAAGGATCAAATAAGAAGCAAAAAACAAAAGGAGACAAAAGGAGTATACAAAGGATCAAATAAGAAGCAAAAAACGAATTAAGAAATGAAGGCAAATTGCAGCGCCTTGGCTCACTTAAGTTTATTGGATTTTATGTGAAAGTACTTTGGCACATGGTGAGAAAAATTTGCTCAAAATTACTTTGAAAAATTTATTGACAACAATAAAAAAACTTTGAATTCATAAATTTATTTCTTGGAGATTTTTTTCTTGAAAAGTTTAGCAAATTTTGGATTTAGCGAAAATGTATCTAACATAAAAATTTCTTTTTATCATAATATAAAACTGTCAACAACAATTAACTCGAACCTGAATCAAATATTCGATATTTAATAAAAAAAAAAACCTAATTTTGTTGAGGAATCAATAGAGAATTTCCAATTAAATAAATGAATCGAGTTCAGTTTTGCATCAGAAGATTTGGATTGACCATCGGATTTCGCTGAAATTGAATACATAGCTTCGTTTATGGCCAAACCCAATTAAAATGGCAAACAGTTTTGGGTTGTGGAAAAAACACAAACAATCGGGAAATAATGCTAAAAAATACTTCTCATAATTGTCCATAACTTGAAAATTTCTAAGCCGATTTTCACGTTCAGACTATTTTTGGCAAATTATTGAATTTTTCAGAACTAAGTTTCCAAAAAACGCTCAATGATTTTATTTTCTGATGTTTGAAAATGTTTTCATAAAAAAGAAAACAAAACTTCCTTTCATATGAACTCAAAAACAAGGTGGTATCTCGAACGTATTAGGAGTTGTGATTTTTTAAAAATTTCAAAATATAATTCACTAGCATTTCCCGGTGTGCGTTGCTACAGCTTCTCTTGTACATAAGGCGGGGCATCTTCAATTAATTTAAACCAAGAATGTAAATTGTCCCGATGCAAATTATTTACGTACTAAAACTGATATATGTGCGTTAAATAGCTTCAGTGATATGACATTTTTAAGGGCATGGCACGGTAGCCATTTTTCTTCTGGACATTATTTGTACCGATACTCTTAATACATATTCCAAATCTCATCCATGTCCGTTATTTTAATTTTCAGAGATATAATAAATTTATTTTTTTTAGAAACACGAAAATAACGAAATAAGGGTGTTACCTTTGGCCTGGTCAAACATTTAAAACCCTGCACTGCAGTATTTCGAAAACTTTGCTTGTATTGGAGGTGCCACTCCCTCTTGTCTGAGTTTAGTCAGCTTTTGCTCAGAGCTTGCATTTACAATTCTTAGTGTCTGAGTGAAAATTAGTTTGATTATCTCAAAAAACGTCAAAATAGCGTTTTATTGCTTTTGCTTGTATGGGAGGTGCCACGCCCTCTTGTTCCAGATCGTCTAAATTTTGCCCAGAGCGTACATTAATAGTTTAGGTGCAAATGGGTTTTATTATGTTAAACATCGTTTTTAGTGTAGCATTTTAAAACTTTTGCTTATATGGGAGGTGCTATACCCTCGAATCCGAATTCGCGAAGTTTTTTTATTCAGAACTTGCTCTAACTGTTCTTAGTGAAATTGGATTGTCTCAAAAACCGTTTTCGGTACATTATTTTCAATTTTTTGCTTGCATTAACTATTTTTTGTATTTAAGTGAAATTTGGATGGATTATCTCAAATAACGCTATCAGTATATCATTTTGAAATTTTTGCTTATATGGGAGGTGCCACGCCCTCTAGTCCGAATTCACCTAGTTTTTGCTCAGAGCTTAAGCTTACCGTCATTAGTATTAATGTGTGTTTTGCTTGCGTTATCGTAAATAATGCTACTAATATTGCATTTGGACATATTCTTTGTATGGGCGGTAGGTAGGCGTGTCCGTTGACCGATTTAGCTCATTTTCAATCCCTCGAGCTATTTTAAAAACAAAAGCAGAGTACCAAATTTTATTGAATTATCATGCTTAATTTTCCCGTAAAAAATATTTCCACAGACGGATAGCCTGCCAGCCAGCGAGACAGACAGACAGACATGGCTATATCGACTCAGGAGGTGACGCTGATCAAGAATATATCTATATACTTTTCTTTACATGCGTTACAAATGGAAGGACAAAGTGAATATACCCTGGGTGTAGGGTATAAAAAAACTGCATATTTCTTGGTTCCGACATCTAATGGGGGACCCTTGGGAGAAAAAAACTACTTTCCACTAAAATTTCGTAAAAAGTCATAACACGTGTAGACAACATGAAAAACACGAAAAAAATATTACTTAAAAATTTTTGGTTCCGATTTCTTGAAGGGAATTCCTTGTTGAAAAAATATTTTTTCGCTAAAATGTCTTAAGAAGTCACAAAACGAGTAGAAAACACGAAAAAAAGAAAGGTTTTCATAATTTTTTGGTTCCGACTCCCTTGAGTGAAAAAAAAAAAAAAAAACACGCAGTACCCAAAAAAACCATAGGTAGGGGAGGGGGGGGCTAGTGTGGACAATTTTTATATAATTACAAAATTATATATGTAAATATATCATTTTTGAAAAAAAGTAATTTTTAGCGATTACTTATACCTCTTGCCTTCATAATTGCATCAATAGTTATGATTTTTTATTTTCATAAATGCTTTATTAAAGTATTTTAAAAAGAGCTTACATTTGTCCACACTAGCCCCTTATACTAGCCCCTTATACGGGGCTAGTGTGGACAACCATTGATTTAACTGGGGGCTAATGTGGACACCATAAGAAACTTGATGATTCATACAAAAACGTTAAGAAAGAGTTCAGATACATGTTTATTCAGGAAAATAATGATGTAATACAAATAATAATGCAAATAAAAAATTAACTGCTATCCCATGTTGTATTTGGAGAAATTTATATCAAACTTCATATAACTTGCTGATCGAGATCTTCCCGGAAGTTGCTGTGCTTGTGGCAGCTTTGCCACTATTTCATTTCGGTGAATTTGACTGGTATCCAGTATATCGGGATACGTGAATCTATCGTGCTTTCTTTTTAGAAACGCAATGTCGAAATCTTGAGAACCGTGGATCGTGACAATTTGGCCAATATAAAATACTTTTTGTCCATGTTGTTTCAAACTTTATATAACTTGCTGATCGCGATGTTTCCGACAGTTGTTGTGGTTGTGGCAGCCTTGCCACTATTTCATTTCGGTAAATTTCGCTGGTTTCCGGTGAATCGGGATACGTGAATCTGTCGTATTTTTTTTTTTAGTAACGTACTTTCTTGGAACGGCTTTTAGAAATGGTCTGACGATTTCTGGAGTCATTTCAGCTGCTGCGGACATGTCCACACTAGCCCCATTTCAGTTGTCCACACTAGCGCCCTTATGTCTTTTTAAACAAAAATATTTTTGTTTTAATCTTACGGTAAAGTTCTTCAAAAATAATATCAATGGCTTAAATAGACACTATTTTAAGTTGTATTATCTATTAACACTACAGCAGAGGAATAATTAGTTTAAAAGTATCACTGAAATTGCGAAACAACAAAAAAATTACTTTTTGCTGCGTAAAACTCGTTCGGTCACGTTATCATGGAAAGCTGAACTGTCAACAAATGAATTTTTTTTTGGTGATGCAGAGCGCAAATACCAATTTGAAAAATATAAAACAGAAACAAAAATTCAAAACAGCGCGAGAATTTGAATTTGTCCACACTAGCCATCCCCCTCCCCTATGTATAAATTTTCACGGATTTACTGAAAGACAAGCATTTGCTTTTATATACATTCATGCACCAAAGAATACAAAAGGCAGAAAAAGACGGTCATATAATTTTATGATATTCCGGGAGAGACCAAAGACATTTTTTAAAAATCTACGCTAAAGCTTTATTGGACAAATTATCCATGACTGGAAAAGATCAGCCATCCGGTAGAGTAGTTCTCGTATTATATAGTTTCTAATACTCCGGGGAAACCGGAATATCGAATTAGTGGTTTTCTTAAAATTTCACCGGATAACTTGTCTTTGAAAGAAAAAATTTATGAAAGTCGGATAACTAGATTTCGAGTTATGTTATTTTTTAAGATCCCGGCCAAAGCCGTGGGTATTTCGAAACAACATATCCTAAAACCTCATCAGGGAAAATATCTTTGAACAAAAAAAAAAAAAAAAATCATTTAGTCTATCATTTGTTTAAAAGACAGATTATACTCTATCCATGGAAAATATTTTAGGAGAACTAAAAGTTAGACTATGGAGCGTTTTTATTAATTTTTGTACAAAAAAAAATATTTAAAAAGTTACTTTCATTTAAGAAAGAAATCAAATACAATTTTTTCTCTGTGCATGCAAGTTTCTATTCCCCATAACCTGTAAACGTCCAACGTAGCAGTCGAAGGATAAAATAAACACAAGTCGAACGTCGACGCAAAGGGTTAAAGCGGCAATAAAATTTCACCAAAAAGGTAAAAGGGCGCCTTTGTATCAGTCATTCCTGTTGAGACAATAAAGATCTCAAGCTGCTGCTGCGCTTCACCAAATTAATATCTCGCTCTGTCACGACTATGTGGAGGCGGTTGACTTTTTGAACAGAGAATTGTCAGCTCAAATATTTGTGAAAAAGCGTAAGAATAACATTTTAATGAGGAAACTCCTTAACTCTACTGCCAAACAAAAAAAAACAAAACACCGCTTTAAATATTATTTCATTTCTTCGCTGAGTGTGGGTTTATGTTTCTTTAAATGTTTCAATTTAATTTTGCACGTTTGAATTAATTTTTGCGTCTACTACCTTATCTACTACCTAAGTACCATTTTGATGTTGTGTAGAAAATACTTACGAGAAGAGAAGCGAGCAAATATTTCTTGCATGAAATTTAATTAATTTTTGACTTGATTGCGTTTGAGTCGCAATGGAGCACGAAGCGCTAAGGGGTCGTCCTTCGCTGTGTCGTGCAGAGAATGTGCCCCAAAATAAAAAAAAGGGTTTCTTCTACTGCCTCAAGCAGGCATAAGTAATAGGTATCCTTAAGTTGCTACTGACTTTTTGAGTATCCTTGCTGTTGCTCTTCAATTTATGGTTATTGCGGCTAAGAATGTGTTTTACCATATTTTTCCTGCCACCACTACTTTCATGGTTGTTTATGCATTTTATTATTTTAATTTTTCCTTCAACTATTTATGTGTTTTTTGCTCTTGGTTTAAGCATATTAATTTTACAACAAGTGGTTACCCAGGATACAGTGCCAAGTATCTAATTACTTTATAAGTTTTTATATCTTTTGATAAATTTTTTATTGCAATTAGCAATAGGAAATTGAAGAGATCTTTCACAGAAACTTACCCTTATTTGAAAGCCTTTCCAGGTTTTGTTCTTTTAAGCCTGTAATGAAAGTTGTAAAATTGAGTTGATTAATAAATCTGGCAAAAGATTTATGGTGTATTTTGAATTTTAATATGCATATTAAAGAGAATATTAAGTTTAATATGGCTGTATTTGATTAAACAATTGCTGTGCCAAGAATGAAAATATGATATTCAAATACCAGCAAATTAATGCCGTTGCTTGCAAAAAAAAAAAAAAAAGTACTTCAGTAAAATGTATATTACACTATACAACACCTCTTCGCCAAAACTTGGCAATAATGTCTTCAGAAAAAAAAACTCCTATTCACGGAGGATTGAACCCATAACTCCATCCCTGTTAGGAAACATTTTAACAAGCTGATCTAATGAGCCAGTTAACCGTCGAATGCCTAGATTTTATTTAAATACATACGAAATTTTCAGCAAGATTTTGCCGGTGCAACCTGCCTTTGACCTGCACATTTTAACAGACTATCCAGCAAAAATAATAAAGTAGTTTAAATGGTTCCGAACAGTTTTGCGCTTCATTTCCATCATTTATTTATGTTCTGATTAACAATATAAGATCGACGAAAGGTTTATATAGCCAAGTGCGTATATGGGCATATCTGGAAATAATATGCTCTTAAGGAATGAGATTGAAAAAATCTGAACACACGTTTTACCTAATAATTTTTTTGGGTGTAAAATTTAAAAATTTCTTTGATCTATTTATCTTTGAAAGATATGTCAATTATTATGTGAGTTTGATCACAATGAGTGAAGAAAAAGAAGTATGTCTTAAAAATTTACAAAAAAAATCCAAATTGGTCCTTCAAAAAATTGCCAAATAATTAAAGGTCTACCGTCAAACTGTTTCCAATATTAATTAACCAAATCCTCGGCCATCGATAGGAAACCTGGAATGGGAAGAAAACAAGGACCACATGACATTGGGAAAGCCCCGAAAATTTAAAGCATATTGAGAAGATCTCCAAACACATCTGGTAGAAAAGCCCAGTTCTCTGACTATTTGGTGCAAAAAGTTAAAGCCAATGCAGGTTTGAAAACATACAAAGTCCAAAAAGTTCCAGACAGGAATGCTGCAAAAAATTAAGACGCCAAAAGTAGGGCACGGAAATTAAAATCGAATTCCATACAAAAATATTCATGTTGTATAATAGACGACAAAACGTATGTACTGACAGATTTTATGCAGCTTTCGGGTCAAAATTTTGATGTTGCTGATGCTCGAGGAAATGTCCAAGAACAATTTAGAATCCAAAAGCAGACAAAATTTCCTAAAAAATTCCTGGTACGTAGGTTTCCTTTTATATTTCGGGATTGGGCAACCCTAGTGTTGCAATCTGGCAACTGCCAGCTCTATCGTAAAGTTTGACATTTTTGAGGTTATACATACTCAGAACATTTTGACATACGAGCGCTATTTGTGTTGTTTACAGTAACTTAAAAGATTCATCTCGCCCAAAAAATGGAATTAAATCGTGAAAATTTTCGTGCGATTATTTTTTACAACTTTCGACGTGGATTAATTCAACAACAGTGCATCGATGAACTTAATTCAATTTTTGGCGATGAAGCTCCATAAAGGACCAGTATTTATCAATGGTATGGTGAATTCAACCGAGGTCGTAGTTCACTCCAAGACGAATTTCGTGAAGGTCGTCTAATATCAGTTGTTGTTCCGGAAACCATTGATGCTGTACGCCAACTGATATAGCGAGATCGTCATGTGACCTATCGTGAGATTGAGACAACCTTAGGCATTAGTGGGACCAGCATACATTCAATATTGCATGAACACCTGGCCGTAAGAAAGGTTTGTTCTCGTTGGATACCCCATAATTTATCAATCGCTTAAATTATCAATGGAAAAATTGATTTTCTTAACTCACTGTAAACAAAAAAAAAACACTTGTACATCAAAACGTTGTGAGTACGTTTATGCTAAAAAATGTCAGACTTTATTTTAGTGTTGCCAGATTTTAGCTATTGACATTAGTGTTGCCCAATCCCGAAGTATAAAAGGCAACCCTCGTATGGCAAGCTATATGCATTGGTGGCAACAGAAGCAAGTCATTTGTTACAGTGGGCTCTATAAATACCAAAATATACACGCAAAGAATGTTTGAAAAAAAGACTTCTTCCTTTTATAAGTGAGCACAATGTGTTCACATATTTTTGGCCCGATTTGGCATCATGTCACTACGGCAAGAAAGCTCTGGAGTGGTACCAAAGTAATAACATAGCTTTTGTACCAAGAGAGGCCAATCCTCCAAATTGTCCGGAGCTAAGACCAGTGGAGAGATATTGGGCTCTTGTGAAAATAAACTTAAAGAACACAAAAAAAGGTGTCCCAAATATATCGAAGATTTTAAAAGGAGATGGGCAAACTGTTCCAAAAAAGGTGTGTGAAACAACTATCAAATCTCTAATGGAAGGCTTACCAAAAAAGGTCAACGAGTTTATAAATAGTGATTACAACTATAAAAGTTATGTTTTTCTGTAAATAAACAAAAAATCAAAACTCTAAGATCAACCGTATAAAAATTATTGAATTTTATATACCTATGTTAAAATTTTTTCGATCTCACTCCTTATATGAATCAGGTTTTAAGAAAAATATAAAATACCTAACAAATATTCTGGAGTAAAACTTAGAAAAATCGTATGTGGGTCGTGGCTACAGAATGGATTAAAAAGTCTAAATTACTTTTTACGCCCACTTCACAGGTAATAAAATTCTGAAAAAATTCAAACAAATTCCTTCACGAAAAATTAACCTACTTTGTTTATAATGTTTTTTTGATTTAAGATCCCCATGTCGAGCCAAAAACGAAAATCTCTATATTTTGCATTATTTTCAGTTTTTCGTTTTTTACTCGGCATGGGCGCTTAAATCAAAGAAACATCAGAAACAAAGTCGATTAATTTTTAGTCAAGAAATTTGCTTGAATTTTTACAGAATTTTAGGACCTGTTATGTGGGCCTAAAGTGCGGTTTAAACTTTTTAACTCATTCTGTTGCCACGACCCACATACGATTTTTCTGAATTTTACTCCAGAATATTTAAAAAGGTGCCCTGTAACATAATTACTACTTCGGAAATATGTGCTCTCCCGTATATTATCAGAAATCACGATTTTCCTAAAATATTTAGATAAAACGACCTCCTGACACCCTCTCGGGTCGAAAATTTTGGTTCACCTAATGGGAATTTCATTTTATACGTCTAAGAATATATTCCACCATATTTGGTTATTGAACATAAAAAAAAAAAAAATTCTTAAAACCTGGGTCATATAAAAGGAGACTATTTTCGGACATGTCCATATGTCTTTGCAGTCACTGAATCCAGTAGCTCAAAATTTTTTTTTCACTGATTTTGCTCAAATTTGGCAATACCGTAGATCCAGTGTTAAAGAACAACAATCTGGGAGAATTTGGTCATAGTACCATTTGTTGTTAAAATACAGGATGTTGAAGTTGTCGTTTTTAGTCATTTTCATGAAAAGGGTGTTTTTTCAAAAATTTATCGCTTACATCAAAGTTTGTAAATTGATAAATGTAAGTAACTAGTCCCATTCATTTTTAAGTGTTCTTTTTATAAAAAAATATTTCTTGGTGAAAAAAATTTTTTGTCACCAAAATTTTGTACACTTAAAAATACTTTTGAATTTTTTTGAAAAAAACCCCCCTTAGATTTTTTTAAAAGTACTTCAATTTAAAGCATAATTTATAAGCTTTAAAATGATGTATGACTCAAGATGGGATTCGGACGCTAAATGGGGGTTTTTGGCTTTTGAACGCCCGCGGAAGGCAAAAATATTTTTTTACTCAAGAGGAAGCATCTTACGAAAAAAGAGTATCATCAAGAAAAAAATTTTGAGCTGGTACACTTGGCGTGGATTGCTTCATACATAAAAGTCGAGTTATATATAATAAAAAATTATGGGTTTTCCTAATAAATCATATTGTTTATGATTATTTATACCTCAATAGCACGATAGCCAAAAGTAGATTAAGTAAATTCTATTGATCAGAAAAATTATTCTTGGTCTTGGTAATTTATCAAGACCAAAATCAAGACTGCTATGGTCTTGGCATAGGTCCCGATGATCATGAAGCCCTAGACTGCTTTTCAGTCTTAGTAATTTTTAGTTAATAGGTATGTCACGCTACTTTCAAGCATAAAATCATCTTCAATTCGAAATTTGGCATCTTAAAAACCCAACTGCTTTGTAAGAATAAGGTTTTGAAATTTTAAATACTCAGCAATCTTAAGAAATCTTTTAATACTTCTGCCGTAAAAATATATAAGGCCGCAACTTAAGTTACGGCCTTTTTAACTTTATTTCCCCATCGGATTAAGCAATTTTTTATTTATATTTTAGTCCAATCGCCAATTTTTTACGTTTTCTA
This sequence comes from Calliopum simillimum, assembly GCA_951812925.1. Classification (NCBI taxonomy): domain Eukaryota; kingdom Metazoa; phylum Arthropoda; class Insecta; order Diptera; family Lauxaniidae; genus Calliopum; species Calliopum simillimum. The sequence continues at coordinate 28,160,370 of OX638371.1, forward strand.
CTTCTCTTGCAAATTGTAAACAAAGAAATTACACACAGTTTTCATATTTTTCATAACTAAAATCATAAAAAGCAGTAACTCCATACAAAAAGATGAAAAATGAAATAGATTTTATAAGAAAGAGAAGTTGCTGCCTTTTCTGAATAAAATCAAAATTTCGATTTTCTCAAAACTATGAAAAACGAGTTGCATCTTTTTATAATTTTACGGCAGACTTGACCTGTAAGATTGAATGTTTTTACTCAGAATTTGTCATACGTAATTTCTCAGATAGTCAAGCTAGCATTTAGTATGCTCAGGACTAGCATGTTTTGTTTCAACTTCAATAAACCCTAAGCAGGATAAACCCAAAAAAAGGCACATGGAATATTTAAGAGGCCCTCTTATGGGTAAACAATTGTTTGTGGAACCCATACAGGCAAGCGATAAGGTAAATCAACCAAGAAATGATTAAAACTACAGGTTAGATAATGCTTCACCAGATTGAAATAGTCCCCATTCTGAATTTGTGGTGTGCTTCATATTTGGTAAATCATCTTAGTCGGAACGTCTCAGGTGCTCTCCTTCATTCCGAAGTAAAAATATAGATGTTTCTAGATCAACATAGGGATTTGGTGTTCTTCCCTTTGCTAATGTAATGTTTTTATTTCTTCAGATTGCAAACTTTTATTTTCTTGACTTTTTAAATAAGGATGCAAATGTTTTAAGTTCTACTTTTAATAGGAGTGTAGTTAATGCCATAGTTAAACAAATCATATTCATTCACTTAATTCCTATGCTTATAAACTAAATTAAGTCATCATAAATAAATCCTTTTAATAACGATAAAATCCCACATGTTAATCATCTAAACACAATAACATACGAAACTCCCAATCAACTCTTATTAAATGCAAGTAAAATACCGCAGCCAAGAATCCACAAAAAAAAGGACATTGAAATGAAAAGCCGACGATAATTTATCACTGCCAACCATGTCGGGGATATCAAACGTTAATCCAAATTAATTTCATGTAATTAAAATCACCTTTAAGTCGAACGATTTATTTCACTGGTGGTTTGCTCTCACTCACTTGTAGACGCTCGTTTAGCTGGTTTATCTTCAAAGCATACATACAACAACAATGTAAGTAATGCATGTGGCAGGATATACTACTTACCACTACCTTTGCCACTATTTCAATTCAAGGACTACTGCTCTAATGCACTGCCACCAACAATTCAACGTCGGTCGCTGTATCGTCCGTGACAACACTCGAAGTGCATTCGAGAAAATTTACAAACTTTGTGCCGAATCAGTTTTTATGGTGCTTTAAATGGGATTCGAGGCGCTACTTAGTTAGCTATCTGCGTTGCACGTAACTTCAAGGATGTTGAATATTTTTGTTGGTGTTATCGGATTTGAAAAAGGATTTGCGGGTAATTTGTTGAAGACACGCAAGTAACAAATCGAAAAGCAGTGGTGGTATAAAATATTTTATTTTTTTAAAGAGTTGAAAAATAACATAAAAATGGCTTATGATGAAGTACTCAATACCAGAGGAATAAATTTGATTTGAGTTTTTCACTTAAATCTTTTCATTTTCAAGAATATTTTGTAATATTCTGGAAATTTATATTTAGGAACGTTGATTCAAATTAAAAGTTTTGGCTTGCAGTATCTTTTGTTGCTATCATTAGGCAGTTTCGTCGGTTTTCGATTACGGAGTGTATTTCATCAAACTTACTAGAATCTTAAAGAATTTTCTCATATCAAAGGAAAATTGTTCTATTTCAGAGCGTACTTCATCGAACTGCTTACTTACTAGAAACTTCTAGAAATTTCTAGTTTTTCTTTATTTAGTTCAATTTCTAGAAATTTATATTTTTCTAGTGAGTTAATAGTTCTTAAAAGTATCTAAGAAAAATGTTTCTATTAAGGAGCGTATTTCATCAAACTTCTTGCTTACTAGAAACTTCTAGAAATTTCTAGTTTTTTTTTATTTAATTCAATTTCCAGAAATTTAAAATATTTTTAGTGTGTCAGTAGTTCTTAACAGTATCTAAGGATAATGTTTCTATTTCAGAGTGTATTTTATAGAACTGCTTACATACTAGAAACTTCTTGAAATTTCTAGTATTTTCTATTTCAGTTAACCCATTAAAGCTGAAATTTTCAGGAGTTATTAACCTGAGCTCAAACTATTTTTTTGAAATGTTACGAAGCAAAGTGGGTGCCATATGGCACCGCTGGGTATTAATGGGTTAATCTCTAGAAATTTCTAGTATGTTAATTCTTATCAATTATGAAATATGTAAGAATCATTTTTTTACGTATTTCTTCGAAATACTAATATATGTAGTATAAACTTCTAGAAATTTCTAATGTTTTCTATTTCATGTAATTCCTAAAAATTTCTAGTACGTTAATTCATCACAATTATAAAATTTTTAGGATGTACCGCGAGGCTTAAAATTTAAAGCAAGAATATATTAAAACAACTGATTAGAAAAAACCTTCATCAAAATCTTACTAAACCGCCACTGCCTTTCAAACTGCACAGGAGAAAATTAAAAAGTAAAAAACACCTTTTAGATCCAACTTCAGAAGCAACAAATTGCCGAAGCGTGTTATGTACGCGTCGTGTTGATTTTATTGTAATAAACGATGTATTTTCAAGCGCGCTGCAACTGCAAGGACGCTGTTGCAGTGACAGCCCAGCACAAGGACAACAGCACAATTTCGCAATGTATGCGAACAAACGGAAGTGAAAACAAAAATGAAAATTGTCATTCATCTTCCAAAAAAAAAAAAACAAGGAAAGAGAAAATTCTCTTCGAAGAGCAGCGCCAGCGAGCAAACTGTGTAATTTCATACGTTTAAATTGATTTCAAACGCTCGACTAACTGCAAATGGATTTTATAAAATATTTATATACCAAATATATATTGCATTGCCGACAAAATATATATCAAAGGATATACATCTCGAACAGGACAATGAGCTGTGAACTGAGTTGAAGGCTAAACAAATTGAATGTGGATTTTGTAGCATGACAGCATGTTGCTTAGTAAGTATTGTGAGGTATTGAACTCAACTTTTTGTTTCAAAGCAATGGAAGTTCTGGCACTGATTTTAAGTATTTTGTTTCGCTTCCAGGTTAAATTTAAATAAGACAAATGCAATTCAAGTAAAATGAATTATGAAAACCAAAGTATTATAGAGAAAAGGTATCATAGCAAAAGCTACTCCGGTTTGACAAAAAAGCTTTCCCATATAAGACGTAAACAAAAAACATTTGTAATGCTTCAGAATTTTTTTTTTTAGGTCTAAGTTGCTAGATTTTTCTAGAAGGTTCATAATGAGTTGTTCAAAGCTGATGGTTGTCTTGATATCATCTCAGAAGGGTATATGGGCAAGTTCTGGTTTACCAGAAGTAATAAATTTGATATTTTATTATTATTATCTGCAATGAGATAAATCCGATTACTAATATATATGAAACTGTTAATGGTAACAGCTTATTGCACACGTTGTAAAATTAACGACATAAAAACATAGAATTACCTCGCGGTCGTACTGTAAAATGTGGAGAAGTTAAAGTACAAACGTATATTTTTTGGTGAAATAATACACATTAGACAAAGGAGAATTAAGAAATACATACATATATTCTTGATGAGAAATCTCAGAGCTAATATATCTTTCAGAAACTAATTTGAAGTTTGCTCCGGAATTTTGGAAGCCGATAATTTTTTTAGAGTTCTGGATCCGTTGGGAATTGTTTTGGAGTTCTTTTACAAAATTCGAAATAGGTCTGTGGAATTGGACCAAAAATTGGAAGTGTACCGTTTTTTGCTCATATATATTTTTTTTGTTGGTGAAATTTTTCAGAAAAAATTTTTTATTGTATAAAAAAAGTTTGTGCAAAAAAGAGTTCTGATAGAAGACGTGGATAGGGGCTGGCCATAAACTCCGTGACGCTTCTAGGGGGGGGGGTGGTTCGAGCAAGCGTCACTTTTTGTTCACAGGGGGAGGGGGGTTCGAGCAAGCGTCACAGGACGGCGTTTACGTAACATATTTTTCAGAAGAAAATTTAAAAATTAAACTTAAGTTATTCAAAGGTATAAGAAAATCTAATTTTCTTAATTTTTTACGATTTGGTTGTCAGAGAAGTATCGTTATTTGATTTAAAAGGCCGTTTTGACTGCAAACTTCGAATTAACAGTCGCAATCTTTTAAATTCAATAATAGTACTTCCGTAGTTCTTACGATTATCGAATTTACAATGTAGTCAGTGTTAGGCCTTATTATAGAAATAAATGTACAAAATGCACAAATTAGAATGTTAGGGTATATAAAAAGAAATTTGAACTTGTGTTTAATGTAACTCAATCATTTTAGTTCTAAAATTTTTTATAAAAGCACTGAGTTTGTCACAGTTTTGAGAAATTTAAAAAAAAGTTAACTTTAAATTTTGTTAAATTTGGTTTAAGGGGTCATTGAGAATAAATTTGTAAGTTTGTCAAAATTCAGTTTCATTGGTTCAGGGGTTACCTTTATCCTTTGCCCGACCATTTAAATTTATTTATGAAAAATTATGAAATTTTAATAAACGTCAGTTATTGGAAAGTGAACGAATGATATATTTTTAAACAGTGTTCTTAACTTCATTTCATGAGCTTTTCCACAGTAAAGTTTAATTTCATGGAACTCCATTTGAAAAAGAGGCCTAAAAATAAGAATGCTACACGAGTTCCGCGTGACGTATTCTTAAATTTCGGTACAACTGAAAGGACTTCTTTAAATATGATTTTTAACTGCTACATCTACATACCCCATCAATTTATTCGGAATAGAGGCTTCAACAATTAGGTTGAATTAAAGTACGGAAATAAAAACTAACTTTAATGATTGATTACCCACTGACTTTAAATTACAATTTTAAAAATATTAGTTTTGTAATTTTTGAATACGAAAATAATGACTAACAATTTATAACACACTTTCAGTGTGAACTGAGGAATATTTTGAAAACATAAACTGTTATTCTTTAGAATCGTTAAACGCCAGCGATTTACTGAAGAACAAAAGCTGTTATTTATATATATAACAAATTACAGTTAATCAAAAAATACTTGTGCTAGCTTTTGCATGCAATGAACGAATTAAGCACAGAAATTGATAAAGTTTTTTTGTCTAAAAGTGACTCCATTTAAGCTCTTCCTTTGACTTTTAGGTTCACGTACTTTTTCTCTTCCCTGCTTTCCACTAATACAGCAATTTTGAAACAATTACTCGCCTTTCACAGCTTAAACGGAAATGAGTTTCAGCTTTGAGCTTTTGTTGGAGTTTTCTTTTTTTTTTTTTGTTTTTTGCGCACAACTTTAGACTTCTTTTTTCTGGCTTTTCCGGTAAAACTTTATTTTCATTTACACTATTTCGACAACAAAACCGAAACAAAAAAAAAAAATACAACCAAACAATGAAAAGTAATGATAACACGCCAAGTTAACTATAACAACGGCGCACAGTGGTGTATAAGAGAGCGCTAGCCGGTCATAACTCCGAAAATTTTTGTATTAAAAGCAATATTTTTTTTGAACCAATTTAAAGTTAAATATCTAGATAACATATTTCAAGTACCAGAATAGCAAGAAATAATATCATTTTTGGGTTTTCGCGTCTTAAACTCCCCCATCACTCCGCTTCATGGACTAGGATGAGTTTTTCTTCAGCGACTTTTCTGTATTTTTGCAACGCTCCAGTTTCGTAAAACTAATAACAACCAAAGTAACTGAAGTAAAATAATAAAATTTGATTTCTGATATGGTATTAGCAGTATCTATTTATTTGTTGAAAATGGGCGTGTTCGGGTCAAGGACACGCCCACCTCCTATATAACCAAAAATTTAAAATCGCTATAACTTCGTAAATGTTTCAAGTACAAAAATAATTTTTAATATCTGAGTTAGTATAGATATCATTAAGTCATTTGGTGAAAATGGGCGTGATCAAATCAAGGACAAGCCAACCTTCCATAAAGGCCAAAACTTTGTCGTGATATAATCAATTTTTTAGAAAACTGTCCGCCATTTTGTTTACAAAAAAGATGATACCGAATTCATAATCAGCGTTCTCAAAAACCCCTTTAGCCACAATTTTGTCGTGATATAACCAATTTTATAGAAAATTGTCCGCCATTTTGGATCCGCCATTTTGTTTAGAAAAAGATGATACCAAATTCGAAATCAGCAACCTCAAAAACCCCCTCTACCACAATTTTGTCGTGATATAATAAATTTTTAAGAAAATTGTCCACCATTTTGGATCCGCCATTTTGTTTACAAAAAAGATGATACCGAATTCGAAATCAACGACCTCAAAAAACTCCTAAGCCAGAAAGTTGTTGTGATATAGTCAATTTTTAAGAAAATTGTCCGCCATTTTGGATCCGCCATTTTGTTTACAAAAAAAAGTATACCAAATTCAAAATCAACAACCTCAAAAACCCCTTAACCACAATTCAGTCGTGATATAATCAATTTTTAAGAAAATTGTCCGCCATTTTGGATCCGCCATTTTGATTTTTAAAAAATCTTTTTCAGATTAAGAGTCAGCGACCCCCAGAACATAGAAATTGATATTTTTTTTATAAAAAATAACCAGGAAAGAGTTATGACCAGCTAGAATAGCAATCTAGACCACTGTGCGGCGTGAACTGCAGAGCAGCCCAAAACTATGCAACAGCGTCTAAAATTTCAATAAAAGTTCCACAAAAAACCAAGGCTGACTTTGAAAAGTCAATTGTTTTTCTGACTTTTTTTTTTGGATGGCTTTGTTATAGTTTCGGTTTTTGTGCAACTCTTTTTTACCAGTCTTGCAATTAGTAAAAAAACACATTTTTGTGTATGTCATCATAGGTTGAGTTTCAAAATATTTTGGTGTCAGCATAACAAATGCAGCGCCATCTGCTTGTCAGTCAAAAAGGAAAAAACTGTGTGAGAAGATTTGAAATGCTTTTTGGCGCATTTCCGCCAAAAAAAACATATTGAACAAAATTTTAAAAACAAAAGCCCAAAAATATTGCACACTTTTTGGCAAAAATCAAAAGGGTACCTCCTTAGAGAGTTCCTTAATTTCTATAGGAAGCGCAGGGCAAAATATATCATCTCATTTGCAGACGACATACTGAATTTACTCAACGACTTCCTGATTCGTAGACTATCTTCTCCAAGTACATTTTTGAGCAGATATTTTTGCTTACCATGCTTTCTATTCATGAGCTTGTGGGCAAAGAGTGTCCTATCTGAATATAAATTTCCAAATTTCAAACATTACTACCATTTTCAACTAATTTAATATTTAATTCATACAATATCATTGAAATGCTTAAAAGGTCCTTTAACTTTGTCCTTTTTTCTCTGTCTATCTTGTAACTCCCACTTAATTGCGGTTAATTTAATTGTAGTGGACATGGGTCGACATTTAATTAATTTCCACTTATCGCTTTCCGCAGACACTTATACGAGGACATGCACTAACACATCAGTGGGCACTTTTATAATATTAGTTACAAGTACGTGTGTGCATTTTGGTCAGAAAACGTGCAGTTTTCTTTGTGTTTCCTTGCTTTTTTTTTTTGGTCTTATCTTTTAACATATATTGAAACCGCAGACAGAATTCGCCAAAATGTCTGCAATATTACACTAGAATTTGACTTTTTATGGGAATTTTGGCATTTGGAAATTAATTTTCTAATGCTGGAAAATAGCAGTGTGAGATGTGTAGCGCTGCATGCATTTGGATTTAAGGATCAGTAACAAAATCTTTTCATTGTTTTATAATTGATTTGAAATAGATGGTGTCTTAAGTATAGACTTAATATAAATGAAAATGTTTTCTTAAATTTTTTCCTTTATGGACTACAAATATTTTTTTAAAATAAAACGTATCGTTGATGATGGACAGCAGGCCTGTCCGAAATGCATACGGTCCAAAATAAAATAAAAATTTTAATTTAAAAAATTTTCGTGTTATTTTAAAAAAATATTTGTAGTCCATAAAGGAAAAAATTTACGAAAACATTTATAACTTGACTACAAAATTCGGTTCTTGCTATATAATAAAAAATAGCATTGTTTTAAATTAATATAAATGGTAATCGACGTTAACTGGATCGGGTTTGAATTATCAGAGATTACTCCAGGCAGGAACTGCGGACTATGAAGAAAAGTTCATAAAAAGCCCATATTTTTTAATTGACATTGTGAGCGAAAGAAAAGGAGACATCATCGAGCAAAATAAGTCTTGGTCTTGACCGTTGGTAATTTTGCAAGACTAAAACGCTGATATCATTGCAGTCTTGGTCTTGCTCACGATGATCATCAAGAACAACACTGCTTGGTCTTGGGATTGGTCTTGGTTTGCTCATCACTAAATCGGAGCAATTGAAGAACGTAAAATGGACGCTTGCAAAGTTGGTTCAACTCTTGCAGTCTCAAGCTTAACTTCCTTTATTGCCGCTCTGGGCTACTGCTCCCTAAAATCATGAAAAAAAAAAATACAATTGGCAATTGGCAAACCAAGACTGTTATGATCTTGGACATTGTGTCTTCGGCTTGGTTTTCTTATTGATTCTTGGTCTCGGTCTTGGCCTTGGTATTGAAAAAGTTTCTAAATATTGTTGAATTTTCAAAACTTCCAAACATTATTTTTCTAAAGTAGTTGGGTTTTGAAGATGTCAGATTTCGAATTGAAAGATGATCTTGGTGTATCATCGTATTGGTCTTGAAAAATTACCAAGGCCGTGACAAATTTTGCTCATCACTTGCAATTGGTCTTGTAATGCAGTAATTTTAATCAACTTATAACGGCTGCGAGCTTATAATATTAACTTACCCATATAAATGCATTCTCCTATAGATCGAGTCTAAGGAAATGGAATTGGCTTCGGGGTATTTCTGCAGATTTTTTAATAGAGCAGAAGGAACAATGGCAAACATTTTGTGCTATTGCTTTTAATACTCTGTGAATGAATTCTGGCACTCTACTCATCATCTTTATTTTTGGAGAAGGAAATTTTTTTGTGCAGTGGACGTGCGCTCTCGAATTCAAACGATCAATATTAGCACTAAGAAGTTAAGTACAACACAGACATTGCCACACAAAAGGATAAGTACAAAAGAACTTATTTCGCAAGCACTGATTCCTTAAAGCAGCCATTATCTGCCTTGATTTCCCAAACTGAAATGAATTCCTGTTCTTTTTTATTCATGAGGAAGAAATCTATTTGATTTTTTAGAAATGATGATTACATCTTCAGAATTTTGGAACTTTCTTGACAAACTACTCTGACAAACAAGTCTGATTTTTTCTGCACCATACTCGATCTTTATTGGAGCCCTACTATGCCCACGCTATTTACATATTATTATTTGAAGGCTTTGGATTGCACTGTGACCTGAAATATCTTTCCTACAGCCTCCTTCCTTATAAGAAAATTTCCAGACTATCTATAAATTTTTCCATATTTCATAGTTTACAGTGACTTAACATTATTTCACTCTATGTTTATATATCTTTTCTGCTGAGATTTAAAACAGCTCATACTTTTATATGTTTTGGATTGATTAACCTTTTCACTTGCCGCATGCCTTCTTGGGCTTTGCAGTGGTCAGTCAGGATGTTTTCTTCCCATTCTCAAATTAAGTTATTTTCAGGGCTGTTGTTCACTCCACAGAAGGGTTCTGGTTACATGAAAGTATTGATTGTGCCTCTCTAGGCCAAGCAATCTGCTATTTGATTTCCTTCATGTCCTTCTTGCTCTAGTATCTAGAGTAGAGTAATATCATTCTTCCTGGATAAGACATGATAAAGTTAAAAACACTCCCTGGCAAGGTTTGAGTGTATTGAAAAAGTCATTAATAACTTTAGAACCGTTTGATTGTCCGAATCAAAGTTGGGAAAATTGCATTATTTTTTTAATGCATTGAATAAGTAATGCAAATGCAAAAAATTATTGCATTGATTTCTAGAATTAAATGCAAATGAAAAATCTATTGCAATGATTTTTGAAATTTATTGCTATTGGACTCCAAATAAATGTATATGTCGGTGCTGAAAGTTCTCCACCGCAGACATTCTCTCACGCCTGGAAATTGAAGGTGTTCTTCCCATTGTAACTGCTTTTTAGAATCTTGTTTCCAAGACCATTACTGCCATCTTCCATTTTTGACCAATCAATGAACTGTGAGCCTTGTTTTACACTTACATCCTTCCTCCTCCATGCGGGTTTCAAACTTAACTTCCTCCTCCGGGTAAACAGTACCAGTGTGGTTTACTAAGGTTTATTTCGAGTCTTTTCTCTTTGCACTAGCCTAGATCTAAGTTGAGTGCTAGTTGTAGTCGTTTAATTCGTCGATGACAAGTATCCATAGGAGCAGTGATAGTTCGCTTCTTTGGGGGTATTCTATTTACATACTATAGGTCTGTAGTAGTCCTAGGACTCTAGAAGAGTTCAGAAACTTTAGCTATTTGTATTAAGCTCTACTGACTGTAAGTAAGAAGTAATTTTTTATCCAAAGGGACTGTAAATTTGTGTTTATACTCGTAGGTTAAGTCATTCGCACGATAGAGTCTGAAATTAATAACCATGGTTAGACTAGTTTTATTCAATAGTTCCACATAATTACTTTTAATTATTCTGATTAAATTTCTTCTATTTACTTAAATCTTAATTATCTACCGGAATTGTGTTCCTGTAGAATTTTTTTAACTAAATCAAAGTTGAACTCAATTTGAAAGCAAAATTTAAACCATTAAAATAGTAAAGCAATGCAAAGAATTTAGTACCGACCTTAGCATAGAAGTCAAATCGTATAACTTACTAAAATAACAATTTGTATGTTCATTGTTTTTGTTGCACTGGTTGTTTGTAATTGCAAATATTGCAGCAGTATATCCTGTATATTTACATGTGCATGTAATTCTGTTTTTACTTGAATATACATGTATTTGTGTGCCTGCATAATGTAAATTTTAACAAAATACTAAAACAAATATTTGTCGCAAATACACTTGATAAATTTTTTTATTTTGCTTTTTTTTACAAATACACAATTGCAATATTTAAAATAATATTTATTTAAAATCTTTAACTTTTGCGATGGCAAATTAATTTTTTTTTACATTTTTCATATTTTAAAACTAAAAAAAGTTCTTACCAATTTAAGGTTAAAATATATATGTCGCATGAAACAGAAAACGTTGTTACGAATCATAAGATCAATCGCTTACCAACAATAAATGTTAATAATTACAAATTCTCATCAGCAGACTTTAAAGCGCAAATTCCCAAAGATATTACAGTAATTCCCACTTAATTGAAAAAGCCGAAATGCTCAAACTATTGCGCTATCAACTGAAATCCTGTTTTTCAGTTAAATTTTCTTCAACAATTTCTTTCACTGTAGAGCAAATAAGTCTCGCACATACAAATAAATGTCTCGATAACGCACATACAAACAATTGACTATGAACGGCGCACTTGTGCTTAGACATAAGTAAACAAAAACATGGCACATGAGCAGCATGCATTTAGTATGCGTATGTATGTTCTAAATATAAAGTCAAAAGGATACGTAAAATAAAGGATGACAACAGACAATCACAAAATAAAAAACTGTTGCAACAGAATGCACTTCATTCGAGGCATTGGAAAAGTGTCGTCCGTCCTCACCCTTTAATCTTTCCTGTGGCAGCACACAAACTGAAAGATAGGCACAAAAGTTAAATATTGAAAATCCATTAAAGATGCTGTCTAGGATAAGAACAATAGACCATATTCTATGGCTATGTAAGAACAGGGTTGCTTTTATTTTGGATTAAAAATAAGCAAAACTTTTACCCAGCTGCATTTGACATTAGTGACAATTTGACTGCTAGGTTTACAAAGTAAATAAAAATTAAAATAAATTTTTTGTTACAAATAAGAAAACAAAAAAAAAAAAGAATTTGTTTTGAGGACACAATTTTTTGTACTGTACATCAATAAAAATTTGCTATCAATTTACAAAAACAACAGCAATGAAATGCAGGATGTAATATGGAGAGGCAAAAGCAAATATTCAATAAAAAGGAAATCAAATTGCAGAAGAAAATGCATAAAAAATAAGTTAAATGCGAGGAAATTGAATGGTTATTTAACCTCTGGATACTCCTAAAACTTAAACTTAAATTGAGGTGTGTTCATGTGCATTTTCAGTGTTCAATCTTTTATGTTCATTGTTCAATGTACAATGTTCAATGTTTAATGTTTAATGTTCAATGTTCTATGTTCAATTTTCAATGGTTAAAGTTCAATGTTCAGTTTTCAATTTTCAATTTCAATGTTCAATGTTCAATGTTCAAGTTTCTATGTTCAATGTTCAATGTTCAAAGTTCAATGTTCAATGTTCAATGTTTAAAGTTCAAAGTTCATAGTTGAAAGTTGAAAGTTCAATGTTCAATGCTCAATGTTCAATATTCAATGTTCAATGTTCAGTGTTCAATGTTCAATATTCAGTATTTAATGTTTAATGTTCAATTTTCAATTTCAATGTTCAATGTTCAATGTTCAATGTTCAATGTTGAATATTCAATGTTCAATGTTATTTGTTCAATGTTTAATGTTCAATGTTCAATGTTCAATTTTTAATTTCAAAGTTCAAAGTTCAATGTTCAAAGTTCACTGTTCAATGTTCAATTTTCAATATACAATGTTTAATGTTCAATGTACAATGTTCAATGTACAATGTTCAATGCTCAATATTCAATGCTGAATATTCAATATTCAATATCCAATGTCCAATGTACAGTGTTCAATGTTCAATGCTCAATGCTCAGTGCTCAATGTTCAATGCTCAATGTTCAATGTTCAATGTTCAATGTTCAATGTTCAATGTTCAATGTTCAATGTTCAATGTTCAATGTTCAATGTTCAATGTTCAATGTTCAATGTTCAATGTTCAATGTTCAATGTTCAATATTCAATATTCAATGTTCAATGTTCAATGTTCAATGTTCAATGTTCAATGTTCAATGTTCAATGTTCAATGTTCAATGTTCAATGTTCAATGTTCAATGTTCAATGTTCAATGTTCAATGTTCAATGTTCAATGTTCAATGTTCAATGTTCAATGTTCAATGTTCAATATTCAATGTTCAATGTTCAATGTTCAATGTTCAATGTTCAATGTTCAATGTTCAGTGTTCAATGTTCAATGTTCAATGTTCAATGTTCAATGTTCAATGTTCAATGTTCAATGTTCAATGTTCAATGTTCAATGTTCAATGTTCAATGTTCAATGTTCATGTTCATGTTCATGTTCATGTTCATGTTCATGTTCATGTTCATGTTCATGTTCATGTTCATGTTCATGTTCATGTTCATGTTCATGTTCATGTTCATGTTCATGTTCATGTTCATGTTCATGTTCATGTTCATGTTCATGTTCATGTTCATGTTCATGTTCATGTTCATGTTCATGTTCATTTTCATGTTCATGTTCATGTTCATGTTCATGTTCATGTTCATGTTCATGTTCATGTTCATGTTCATGTTCATGTTCATGTTCATCTTCATGTTCACGTTCATGTTCATGTTCATGTTAATTTTCATGTTCATGTTCATTCCAACATTAAATGCTCATGTTCATGCTCATTTTAATTTTAGCAGAATTTACTTCAAAGGGTCATCACGGATTAATAATACTGGCAATTGTTGAATCGGATAAAATGAATCAACCACAAAATTTATTCAACTACAATATGGTGGAAAATGTCAAATTTTATGTCATCTCAACGCAATTTGCATTCGCTGCCTTGCAAAGTGAAAGAAAAATCAACTAAGGGATGATGTTTAAGGAACCCCACTTACATTTGGCATTACAGACCAACTTCCACGGTGAAGTTAAACGAATGAAAAAAAAATACAAACGAAATTGTCTCTTGCAAGCAATGAAAAAGTTTTAATGTAAAAATTTCATTAAAAATCAAAACAAACAGCGTCATCAAATAGAAAAATAAAATCAAAGATAACTGCAATCAATTTTTTTGCTTTTCATTTAATAAAAAAAAAATCAAATAAATTAAATGAAATTGAATATTTATGTAGTATGTATGTTTTGATTTTAATGACTTGTTTTAAGTCATTAAAATAACATATTTTTGAAAGAACAAAGTAAATATTTTAAAATGGTTTTATTTAACAGAAATTTAAAAAATATCATATTTTTATACAATACATATACCTATGCCAATTAATGCCCCAAAAAATGTGCAATAGCAAATGTTTCTGAATTAAACTCTATGACTTAGTTTTGGATGTTTAAAACATAGTTGGGGCTTTACGGCTCAGTTAGAAGCATTTGTTAATTTTTACACATGATGTGATTTATGCCAGTTAAGTGAACTCTACTTTGTATCTCTTAAGTGTCCAAGGGTATGCACTTATAATGGATATCGAGTGATAAGAAAATTTTATGACAACATAAATAGGAACATAGTTTTTATAGCATGTATGTAGTTATTAAATTATAAGCATATAACATTTACCCTTACATGCCCATTAGTAATTTGATAGCCATTAACCATTTCTCCCATCTTTCATCCATATTTGTTAAATAGTTTACGATGCAAGGGAAAGTTTTATAGTATGATGTAATATCATTATATATTTCATGACAAATAAAACAAATTTATCTGTGATATGCATACATGTGAGGGTGAATCTCCGAAAAAATGTACCAAGAAACATGCGTTATATTATCCCAATCTATTTTTTTATTAATTGAAGATACAGAATATAATAACCGTAACTTCTGGAACCTTATGGAAAAATGAACATTAGCTTTGTAGACTCAAAACGTATTTAACTTTCTAAAACTCTAACATAAATCTTTAGGGTTACCATATGGTTGTTTTGGAAAACCGACGGAAACGGAACCAAAAATCTAAATTTAGTCAAAGCAATTAAGAATTAAAAAAGATTTTCGAAAATAACCAGGTGGCAATTCTTAAAAATTAATTTGGATTTTTTTAAAAAGTTTATTTAAGTGTTTTAAGAATAAATTTTAATTTTTCTTTTTTAAGAAAATGGTTTAAGCCAAACTAACAACTAAAAACTGGAAGGAAAGACCGAGAGTTTTTGTAAAATTTGAAAACAGTTTATCTGAGCGTTGCTGAAACCAAAATATCAATTGAGTAAAAAAAAAAAACTAAGAATTAAATTAAATTTTTAAAAATAACAAGGTGGCAACCCTAAAAAATTATGTTTGAGTGTCACGAGGTTCATGTATAACCCCTAATCATAAAAAGGAAAATTAGTTCAACAAGTCTAATGAATTAACCAATAAACAGCAATCTTTCGTTAGAGTAAATTTGACGTGAGAGTGACTATACGGGAGAATGATAAAATGTTGCAGTAACCGTAATATCACAATGAAAATATCAATTATTTTTATAAAATTTGAAACTGGTGGATAGCAACTCTAATTGTTTATTGATTTAATTATCTAAAAATAAAAGAATATATATAGTAATATAACAAAAACCTTACAGGGAGAATGACACACACTTCTATACAAGATTTTTGAACTTAAAAAAAAATAACGCTATTTCGAAAAACCAAAACACAAAGAGCTGGAAAAGAACTGAGTCTTCTCTTTCTCTTCACTTGCAGTTTTCTTTTTTTACTCAATATTAAAAAAAAAAAACAGTTAGAACAAGAAAACCTGAGCAGAGATAGTCCAAAATGAGGGACAAAACCTCTTTGTATGTATGTCAACTCAATACCAATACATTTTTTTTTTTTTTTTTTTTTTTGAAAAGCAAACACAGAAGAACAGGAAATAAAATAAGTTTTTATAGAAAATAACATAAAAAAGAGTTAGAGACAGCAGGGAGAATGACTTTTTAACACTTTATATTATAATTTCATAGTAAAATATTTAAAACAATTTTTTTTTTTATTTTAAGCTATTCGTACAGAAGCTCTTTTTAAGTATCTGTTTTAAAAATTAAAATATCAAATCTAAATTAAAGCATAGCTTTGAGCTCCGGGACATTGATCGGAGAATCACTCATATACGAAATAGAAAACGGTGTCAAATGAAGATACAAACTTTAAAGAGAAAAAAAATAAGTATATTCAAGTAGACTAGAAACATGTTCCAAGCATTCGTTTTAGATGCAACATCAGCACGTGATTGTCTTTTATTGCTAATATGCTCCAAAACCTATCATACCATATCTACAAACACAGTTCTGGAAAACCATTTTAAAATGCTTAGTTCCGAAATATGACAAGACTTGATAAATAACTGCTTGTAGCAGTGATAACCCTTATTTATATAAATTTCTAACAAACTGATTAATCCTCTAAAACCAATGTCTCATTATATTGTGTATGTAAATAGCTAGTGATATAAAATGGACTTTTTACCATATGTTCGGAAAAATACAATCAGTGAAAGCATTCCAACCAATTAAGTGTAAAATTTTTTGCATGCCAATATGTAGCTCAAATGAACAAACCAAATTCGCGCCATTAATGCAATTACAATGTTCGAGGCCGAACAAAACAGAAAATTTAAAACAATAAAAAAAGAGATCCTTTTGGAAGCGTACAGCGAACAAAACACTTCAATTAAATGTTTTACAATCCACGTTGTAAAATTTTAATGCGGCAACAGCAGGAAAAGTGGGCGATGTAAATACGCCCACAATTACAAACATTTTGAGAGTTTAATGGATAAATGACAGTAGGATGGTTAAGAAGCAACTTTTTGCTGAGATTGAGAGTTGCAAATACTGGGTATTGCAATTAACTGCAACACAATGAATAGTGGGTGGGTACGGAAACAATTGTGACAACAATAAGATAAGTAATAGTTTTTGGAGTCATACTTCAATCAATACTAAACATCGATACAAACTCACAACAGCGGGAGTAAATAATAAGGATTTTCATTAATGAGCTACAAAAACCAAGCCACGACTAATATCAAAACAAAGGCAATGATCAAAATCAAGAAAAAACCAAGAACAGAAATAAAAAAAAAAAACCAATCCAAGACCACGATCCTAGGACCAAGATAAAAATCAAAACAGAAACCAAGGCCAAGGCCTAAGCCAGGACCAATATCAATACACCAAAAACAAAACCAAGACCAAGACCATGGCTCATTTTTGGCCAGTTCACGTCTTGTTTAAATGCAACGATATCTTCAATTTCTCTTAAAAAAATCGATATTTTCCCAACGATATATTAAATTTTCATATCCAAACTGCTTGCCTACATTCAATGCTAATTGCGAATGTTGTTGTCGTAAACTATACGCAGCTGCAACTACCTTCTTCACTGTTGTTTTTATTACTCTGCTTCTCTGCATTGCCAAACAATTTATGCATTGCACCACTTTTGTCCCCAAACTCAAACAAATTGACCAACAACAACAAAAACCCAACGAGCAATCGGCCAACAATCGACGGCTTCTTGTCAATGCCACCCTTTCGTTGAAAATTTTGAAAAAAACCGCAACAGCTAAATGCAATCAGTGGCAGTGAAGCGCAGCAGAAAGTGCAGGAATTGAGCCGATCTGAGCTGAGAGCTGAAACATTTCAAGCTCATCGTCATCGTTGTTGTAGCTTTTTGTAACGTGGCTCAAGTGGATAAATAAATGACGGACTTTGAAAATCAATTAACGACATCAAATAAACCAAATGAACGTGTAGACACAATCAAACAAATAGACAGGCTGACAGATAGACATACCGACAGACAGACAGTCAGGCATACGGTTCAATTGTTACCGATTTAACAACATCGATGAAGGGACAATTGAATCTGTTCATTGCATAGATAAAGAGAAACGCATGATGCAGCAGCAATAGCAATGAGGACAACAATTTCATCAACGCATCCAATGTTGAGTGATGTCGTCAGTCTTTCTATAGGGACAGTAGGTCGATTTACTAAAGAAGTAAAATCGGAATTAAGATGACTTATATAGCAGCAATACACACGAAAATCAAAAACAAAAAAACAAAGATGGGTCACTCTGTTCCAGGAGTAAGCGAAGATCTCATAAAAAATTTTAAATGTAAACATTTTGTGTTATTTTCAGAACTAAGCAAGCATTTTATGTTTTTATACCCTACACCCAGGTTATATTCACTTTTTCCTTCCGTTTTTAACGCAGAAAAGGAGGCGTGGCGGATATAGAAAGCATATATATTCTTGATCAAAGCCACCTCTTGAGTCGATATAGCCATGTTCGTCTGTCTGGCTGCGTGGCTGGCTGCCAGGCTCTCTGTGGAAATACATTTCTTAGGAAAATTGAGCAAGATAACACAGTGCGACACATGAAAAGTGAACTAAAATCCGTTATAAGGCGTCGAAGTACTCGCCGAAACAAATAATTCTGCCAGAGCGTTTTGCAAAGTTGATTCATATAAGGATTTTATGGTAATTTTTGCGATTTTAAGGCACTAGATGAATTTTTTTCGGTTAAGTTTGTTCGGCATTTTTTTCTTCTATGCAATAGCTACAACATTGCTGAAGTCATCAAAACAATATCTCGGCTCGTTACCGAGATATAGCCATATGAAAAAATATAAAAATCGCTCAAAATCCAATTTGAGGCAAAAAGTTGCAATTTTCAGCATTATAATTATAATTATCCAGCTGAAAATTGCAACTTTGAGCGATTTTGAGGACTTTGAGCGATGTTGTAGCTATTGTATAGAAGAAAAAAAATGCCGAACAAACCTAACCGAAAAAAATTCATCTAGTGCCTTAAAATCGCAAAAATGACCATAAAATCCTTATATGAGTCAACTTTGCAAAACGCTCTGGCAGAATTACTTGTTTCGGCGAGTACTTTCGACGCCTTATGACGGATTTTAGTTCACCGTCAATGACTTGAAAAATGTTGCACTGTGTAATTCAATGATATTTGGTACACTGCCTCTGTTGTCAAAGTTAGCTCGTGGGATTGAAAACGAAACGAGCGAAAGCGGTCAACGGTAACGCCTATCCCCCATTCAAAAATTATATTTAAAATGCAACTTAAGGAGTATTCTTCACGACAATGAAACCGAAATACAGACAAATATTTACTACGAACTGTAAACGCAAGTTTTAAGAAAAAACTAGGTGAATTCGGACAAGAGGGCGTGGCACCTCCGATATAAGCAAAACCTTTAAAGCGCTATACTGAAAGAGTTTTCTGATATACATAGTCCAACTAAATTTCACTCAGACACTTAAAACTGTAAATGCAAGCTCTGAGGAAAAACTGGGTTAAATCGGACAAGAGTGCTTGGCACCTCCCACATAAGCAAAAGCTTCAAAGCGCGATACTGAAAGAGTTTCTTGAGATAGTCCAACTAAATTTCACTCAAATACTAAAGACTATAATTGCACGCTCTGAGCTAAAACCAGGCGACCTCGGATAAGACTGCGTGGCTCCTCCCATAAAAACAAAAGCTTCAAAACGCTATACTGTAAAGGTTTTATGAAATAATCCAACCAAATTTCACTCAGACACTTTAAACTATAAATGCAAGCTCTCAGCAAAAACTAGATGAGCTCGGAAAAGAGGGCGTGGCACCTGCCATATAAGTAAAATTTTCAAAATACTGCAGTGCAGAGTATTTAATGTTTGGCTAGGCCAAAGATTACACCCTTACTAGTTTTTTTTTTTACTTTTGGGAGGTATTTGTTCTAATTTTATTTTTTCATCAACCTGCACCCACTGTGCCACATGGGTCAAACTGCTGCAAATCAAAACAAATATGACTGCAGTGTTAATTTATTGTGTTTAATGACATACAACGATGACGACAACAACACATGTTGGCATGCAAAATAAGGTAAGTCTACATCTAACGTAAGTAATGTAATGACATTACATTACGGCTGTCAAAATAACCTGTGTGTTACAAATTAACATTAATTTATTTAACTGAAATGTTATCGTTAGAGCAGTTTTTAGGGATGGGTTAATGATGGATAGCAAAATTGAGTTGATTTTCTTTCAATTAACATCAAAGGGATAACGTATTGAAATATAGAAAAATGAATTCATAAATAAATGAATAAATGAATTAGTAATTGAACGAATGAATGAATAAATGAATTAATAATTAAACGAATAAATGAATTAGTAATTAAACGAATAAATGAATAAATGAATAAATAAATAAATGAATAAATGAATAAATGAATAAATGAATAAATGAATAAATGAATAAATGAATAAATGAATAAATGAATAAATGAATAAATGAATAAATGAATAAATGAATAAATGAATAAATGAATAAATGAATAAATGAATAAATGAATAAATGAATAAATGAATAAATGAATAAATGAATAAATGAATAAATGAATAAATGAATAAATGAATAAATGAATAAATGAATAAATGAATAAATGAATAAATGAATAAATGAATAAATGAATAAATGAATAAATGAATAAATGAATAAATGAATAAATGAATAAATGAATAAATGAATAAATGAATAAATGAATAAATGAATAAATGAATAAATGAATAAATGAATAAATGAATAAATGAATAAATGAATAAATGAATAAATGAATAAATGAATAAGTGAATAAATGAATAAATGAATAAATGAATAAATGAATAAATGAATAAATGAATAAATGAATAAATGAATAAATGAATAAATGAATAAATGAATAAATGAATAAATGAATAAATGAATAAATGAATAAATGAATAAATGAATAAATGAATAAATGAATAAATGAATAAATGAATAAATGAATAAATGAATAAATGAATAAATGAATAAATGAATAAATGAATAAATGAATAAATGAATAAATGAATAAATGAATAAATGAATAAATGAATAAATGAATAAATGAATAAATGAATAAATGAATAAATGAATAAATGAATAAATGAATAAATGAATAAATGAATAAATGAATAAATGAATAAATGAATAAATGAATAAATGAATAAATGAATAAATGAATAAATGAATAAATGAATAAATGAATAAATGAATAAATGAATAAATGAATAAATGAATAAATGAATAAATGAATAAATGAATAAATGAATAAATGAATAAATGAATAAATGAATAAATGAATAAATGAATAAATGAATAAATGAATAAATGAATAAATGAATAAATGAATAAATGAATAAATGAATAAATGAATAAATGAATAAATGAATAAATGAATAAATGAATAAATGAATAAATGAATAAATGAATAAATGAATAAATGAATAAATGAATAAATGAATAAATGAATAAATGAATAAATGAATAAATGAATAAATGAATAAATGAATAAATGAATAAATGAATAAATGAATAAATGAATAAAAGAATAAATGAATAAATGAATAAATGAATAAATGAATAAATAAATAAATGAATAAATGCATAAATGAATGAAAGTCTTAACATTTCTTTGTGGCTGCCAAAATTGACGTTGACATTTTGAGCATTGTTCGACCATGTACAAGTAAAATTATGAACTTGATATGAAAAATCACAAAACATAAGTCTAAACGCCCTCTATGAAGTTGCAAAATAATTTCCGCTTTTATTGAATCCAAGTTACGCGCTAACAAATTTAAACTTTTAACCCCAAACTAAAAGAAAACACCAATAGCAACAACAACAACAACAGTAGCAACGAAATGTGTTGCATACATTGTGGCATGTGGCCTGTTTGGAAAATCATTTATTGTGTGCACTTGTCGCATACAAAACGTACACATACACTCGCTGCTATTACATGCATGTATTGTATTTCACTATGTTTGTATGGCACCACACTATAACTTTTTTACCAACGGTAAATGCAACAAAGCTGATTTCTGTCGGCTGGCAGCCATATGTAAAAGCTGTCAAGCGTTACAAGTTCACTTCCGGTTTGAGTGCGGCATTAAAACGCGTCGAGCACAGCAGCAGCTAAAATATTGTTGCAACAATACAGCAACAAATTTCAATCGTTGGCGTATGTGTTTTTGTTTATATGAGTTGATAGGAATATGTGTGTGTGTGACATTTAAATATTTGCTTGGCTTTAGTGCAACAACGGTAACAACAATAAAATGAAATTTAACAAATTTCCAAAGTGTAACAATTTACCCAATGACATTTTTCTGCAATTTCACAAAAACACGACATGCAACATTTCGTAATTGTGTTGGCGGTTTAATGTTTTTTTTTTTTATTGTTTTTGCTTTTTTTTTGAAAAAAATTTGTCTATAGAAAAATCATGGTGGCTTTTGTTGCGTGAATTATGCGCACTTTTATGATGTAGGTGTTTCATTTCTATACATATATGCATTTATGTGCTTTGATACATAAAAACATAAAAACACTAATTTGCTGTGGATATTTGTTGATATTTCAATCCTTTCCTCTTTGAGAGGGCTTAGCTTTTCCTCCACAGAAAATCGTGAATATTCAAACATATTCAAAAATGGGTTAACTTTATTGTCTTGCTTTATTTTCTGTCAAGCTGTTCTTGTAACAATTTATAAATCTTTATGCGTTTTGCTTTTGTGAAATAAGTGTGGGAACGAAGCTTAACTGACGACTTGGCAACACTGACAAAACGAACGAAACTTGAACGAAACACACACGACGAAAAGATTTTGAATAAACGAACAAACGATAGTTCAACTCAGTTACTGTTGAAGAGTCAATAGAAGAAGACGGTTGTCTGTGGATATGTGAAGAAGTAAAAGAAAAAGACATTGAAAAGAACAGAATTAAAAGTTAGATTGATAAACTTTAAAACTAAGAAGAACTCAAATGTAAATAATAATAACTATTGTAAATCAAATTACTAAGAACTTAAAGAAATGTGTAAATAAAACTGTAAATAGAAACTGGAAAGTGTTGTGTTGTGTGTTTTTTATTAAAAGTAAGGAAAAAAACTAAAAATTCCACATAATATAAGATTTCCCTCAATTTTCTCCTATTTCATTACCGTTCCTATGTAAATATTTGCTCCCCGTCCTCTTTGGAAGTACCGTTACCCCGAAAAGTTTAACCTATGTATAAGTTGATATCTAATTTTTTGTTTCATTTGAGGTCAAACAGTTTTGAATGTTGAGTCAAATACCAATTTTTCAATAACAATACTGAGAAAATCCTAGGCATTGAAGATGTCGTACTTAATTTCATCTCAGCAGCCTTAAAGAGTTTCACTTCCACAGCTCAAAACACCAAAATATGTACTCCGAGCAATCATAGTGACCTATATTCCAGTTTGCGCTACTTCATCCTAACATGTTCACAGGATATCAGACATCTACGTCAAATAGCAACGGATATATAACGAATTTGGGTTTTTTAAATGAATGGAACCACCGATTTTTTAAGTGAATAATATTTGTACAGGGGTGATACTCACATACGTACCAAATTCCATGAATCTGCGTCAAAAAATTTCATAGGTATGAAAAGTTAATTATTTGGGGGCGTGGCATTGATAATTTTTATAGTGAACAATTTTTGCCCCGATACTTTTTGCATATTGTCAACAACTAGAAATACATTTTATGACATTTTGAGTTAAGTGTACAGAAACATGAAGAAAAAAAGCTCTTCGTCCCAATGTAGTCAGTTTTTTGAAATGTAGTACCGATCTAATTTAATACCAAAAAACAAAATAAGAAAACTTCAAAATCTCATACAAAAAACCATTTTCAAAATCACTAAAACTAGTTTTTCACAAAACCTGAAAATTGAATGTCTAGTAATAGTATTAACCCGACAATATGCTGTGAATTACATCTATCTGAGGTAGTAGTTTTAGAGTTATTACTTAGTTAGTATTGGGAGGGTGTGACGCCGCACAATTTTTAAATCAGTGCTTTTAAATTTCTCTGCTTTGAAAAACAAACAATATCTCATTTTTATTTAGTATAAGATCAAACAATAAGCACAAACACAGTTTTAACAAGTTATTCACCAACAATCTATGACAGAAAATTGTTTAACACTTAACTGGAACACTTAAGTGGAACACAGTTTATAGGTAACCATTTAGTTAACTAAAATAGTGACAAGAGTTAACAAATTACTGTGCCTTGATCTTCAGAAAAAAGTATTTGAATAATAACTGAGGCTTTACAGGTTCCTAGTGGCCTTTTTACCTATATGATGGAGCCTTCTGAATTTTTCGTGCGTTGTCCAGTTTGTTTCCCTACTCAGTGCTTACGGCTATGAATTAAGTGTTTTAATGGCATCTGATGACTGCATCTCGACTTTTCGTTTATTTCCCGTATTCCTTAACGTAATATTCAACGGAAACTCTAGTTTTTCATTAAAATTTTAAACTACGGAAGTGCATGACATCACAAAAATAGATAGTGCTTTGATTAGTTTGGTTTTTTGGCTATTCAAAAAGATTGTTATATTATTAAAAGGCAATGGTTGAAAAATACTTTGTCGATACTCGACTCGAAAGACCTTTCTTTTATTATAAAAGACCGAGACAAAGACCATAACAGTCTTTGACTTGGACTGATTTTCAAAACGATTGTAAGGGTTAATGGTTCATGTGCATAAAGTTACAATGATTGAAACAATTGAATTGAAATTCCACAGTTCAGTATCTATAAAAGTATTAGGATCGCACTGGATTTCCATTTTATTCTGGAGCTAAGCAAGAACTATTCTAAAATGAGGCACATGATGTACAACTAATTCACGGCAGTAAAGATTTTCATATATCAAAATGTGATTAAAAAAGGTTCCGCTCCTTATGCTTAGGTATTACGTAAGCTAATTGAAAAAACGATACTTCACATTTGAAGTGAGCAATATGCGGCCAAAGTTCTTCAAACTTAAACAGCCACGTTGAATTTTGAAGCAGCAACCTCACTGACAATGTTATGTAGAAACAAATATATCGACTAGCACACAACAATAACAACCAACAATAATATTAAGAACAACAACAGCAACAACAACTGTCGAGCGATATATCACACAGTAAACATGACTTGACAACATTCCGCTGCCAAATATGCCAACAACAAAAAATAGAACAACAGCAACAACAACAAATATCACAAGCATATGGCTTACAAAATATGTATGTATGTTGCTGTTGTTTTTGTTGTTGCTGCTGCTGCCACTGTCGTTCCAAGCACAGGTAAAATAAATGACGCTTTAAATCGAACTTTGTACAACAACAACAACAACAACAAAACAAGTTAACAGTCAAATAAGCACGTTTAAATTATGCTCAACCACAACAGCATGAGGTGCAGGCGGAAGATCCTTGTTGTATGTTGTGTGGTAAATGTAGAGGGTGTTGTTGCCCACTTATTAAACATTGCTGCCAAACGTGCGTTGCAATTTACAAATTATAAATTTTACCTGCACTGGGTAGTTGAAATGTAAGTTTTCATCATTAACAAACCAGCGCGTGAACGGTGGAACAAAATTAGCGAATTCATTGTTACAATATAATATACAGCCATTCCAGGTATAGCGTAACAACATTTGCAGTGGGCCAAAAATTTCTCAAGCGAGCCAATTAAGAATTTATATGTAGCAACGTAAAAAATGCCTGGCTGGCTGGTTGGGTGGCTGGCTGGCTGGGTGGCTGGCTGGGTGCTGTGTGTTGAAATACATTTTTTGGGAAAACTAAGCAAGATAATTCAATGAAATTTGGTACACTGCCTTCGCCGTTAAAGATAGCTCAGGGGATTGAAAATGAGCAAAATCGATCAACGGACACGCCTACAGCCCATACAAAAAATATATTCAAAATGCAATTTTAGGAGTACTTTTCACGACAATCCAACCAAAATACACATAAATACTACAAATTGTAAGCGCAAGCTCTGAAAAAAAAAAACAACGAATTCGGACAAGAAGGCGTGGCACCTCTTATATGAGCAAAAGCTTCAAAACGCTATACTGAAAGCGTTTTTTGAGATATTCGAACCAATTTAGACTCAGATACCAAGAAATATAATTTTAAGCTTTCCGCAAAAATTGGGTGAAATCGGACAAGGGGGCGTGGCACCTCCCATATATGCAAAAGTTTCAAAATGCTATACTGAAAGAGTTTTTTGAGATAATCCAACTAAATTTCACTCAAATACTAAAGACTATAAATGCACGCTCTAAACTAAAACTAAACAGACTCAAACAAGAGGGCGTGGCACCTCCTATATAAGCAAAAGCTTCAAAACGCTATACTGAAAACGTTTTTTGAGATAATCCAACCAAATTTCACTCAGACACTAAAAACTATAAATGCAAGCTCTGAACAAAAACTGGGTGAACTTGGACAAGAGGGCGTAGCACCTCCCATATGAGCAAAATTTTAAAAATACTGCAGTGTAGGGTATTTAAGGTTTGGCCATGCCAAATTTTACACCCTTACTAGTTTTTGTTTTGCACTAAAATTTTTCAATTATTATTGAAAATCTCTATTTCAAATAAATAAAAATTTAAGCAACTTTTCCGCAACTGAGAAAATTATGAAAAATTTGTGGGCACTCTCCACATGTCGTCTAGTTTTAGCTTAGAGTGTGCATTTATAGTCTTTAGTATTCGAGTGAAATTTAGTTTGATTATCTCAAAATATTCTTTCAGCATAGCATTTTGAAATGTATCTCAATATGGAAGGTGCCACGGGCTCCTGTCTGATTTGACCCAGTTTTTTCTCAGAGCTAGCATTTTTAGTTCATAGTTTCTAAGTAAAATTTAGTTCGACCATCTCAAAAAAGACTTTCATTATAGCGTTTTGAAGCTTTTGCGTATAAAGGAAAAACACTCCTAAAGTTGCATTTTGAACATATTTTTCTATGGGCGGTAGGCGTGTCCGTTAACCGGTTTCGCTAGTTTTTAATCCCACGAGCTAGCTTTATCGATGAAGGCAGTGTACCAAATTTCATAGAATTATCTTGCTCAGTTTTATCTTAAAAAAATATTTCCACGCACAGCCAGCCAGCCACCCAGACAGCCACACAGACGAACGTGGCTATATCGACTCAGGAGGTGACGATGATCAAGAATATATATACTTTTCTATATCTGCAACACCTCTGTAGCGACACCCTGTATTATAAAAACAAGTTGAAAACAAATGTAAAACAAAAGAATTACAAAAGTGTAAATCCACGTTACTCAACCTTGAATTCATATATTTATAAATATGTTATACATAAGTACCGATATACACGAAACGAAACAAGAAATAAAATATGTAATTGAAACATGAAGTTTAATAATTTTAAGTTAGAGTAAGCCGAGGAATTTTACGAAGTTAACATATAAAATAAATTAACGTAAGAAAACGAAAAACTCGTTTTTGATTTTTTTTTTTTTTGTTTTGGACTCATGTACGTTCTCTGCGTTACAAATGAAAGGACAAAGTGAATATATTCTGGGTGTAGGGCATAAAAATCGGTCAGTAATGAAAAAATACCGCTTTACAAAATTGTCCATATATTATTTTTCTAATATAACTTTTATGTTAGAGACATTTTTGGAAAGAAATCGAAACCACGGGTCGATTGAACTCGGATACACCTCCAGGTCCTATTACTTTAGATTTTTTATGGAACCCAAATATGTATACAAAAAATTTTTTTTTTTTAAATTGTTCAACGAGCTGATCGATTTTCAGGGTCGAATTTCGGTAACTAAATGGTCTTGACATTGTTTCTGTATCAAAAAAGTGAGCATGTAATTAGTTTCAGGTTTTTTGTAGATTTAAAATGGTTTTTTTTTTTTAAATTCTAGCTGAACGAGTTAACGAGATTTTGTATTTTTAAGAATTTTTTTTAAACCCTTTTATAAAAAAAATGAGTTTTTTCATTTGTTTATAAAATTAATTTAGCAAGAAATAAAAGCAACGAAAGCCATTTTTAACGTAAACTTTTATGCTGAATCCAGAATTGCTATGTCTCGCATGGTTTTCGAGGAATGACAAGCTATAACAGAACAAGAAAATCCTAATTCAAAAACCTGATAATGCGGCCTGAAGCCACAATCTTTTTCTTCAAAACTCTTTTCAAATTACATATATCGATATCTTGACATGAAATCTAAAATAGCGTAACAGCATTTGAAATGTTTTCAAAGGCTTTACTAAATCTTGTTTTGAAATCTAAAACATTTGGAGTCTTAAGACGGTGTTTGCAACGCTTTTGAAAAAATTTTGCATGCTGTTGCGTCTTTTTAGATTTCAGGTTAAAACATGTAAGTACAATATGTACTAAAATTATATTTTGAAAATAGGTAGTGTCACATTTTGAATATTTTTACTCATTATTTAAAATTTTTATTTATAATTTTTAGTCAAATTTTTATTTATAATTTTTATTTATATTAACAATAAACAAAACTTTCGCATTCATTGGTAAATTACTGATTTTCGGTCAGAAAAACCTTTTTACAGTCGTAATAAATCATGACTGAAACTATATAAAAATTAAAAACAAAACATGCAGTATATGAAAAAATATTCTCGTTTGATGGCAGTTAATTACATTTCGGCAAATTGCGATGTTAGCAGTTTTTCTGAATATGAAAATATCCGTATCGCGTTGTCAAGACGTTTGACTGAATTCATTGCTTTCCACTCATTAGTCATAGTATCATACTCCTCGAAACGACCTCCGCAAAAAATTACAACTTTATTGTGAAGAGTAATGAATAAACAGCAAGTTAATAATCCTAATCCTTCGCGTGAGCTACATATAGAAGCCCATTTATTAGTTTGAGGATCATAACGCTCAGCTGTTTTAATACCAAACACACCACGCACTGCATATAGCATTCCATTAACAACTGCAACCTTTAAATTAAAGAAAAAAATAAATATCAATTCAGTTATTTTTTTTTTTAAACTGCAAAAATCTTACTCCAGGTAATTGACGACTTTCACGCATCGGCGCAATACTTTGCCATACATCTTGAACTGGATCGTAGCATTCAGCTGAACTAAGTGCTACGCCATTGGAATTACCTCCAACAACATAAAGTTTTTCGTTTAAAACAGCAATACCGAAATTGATTCGACTAACTGCCATAGGAGCAACATTACTCCACTTATAAGTTTCTGGATTCCATTTTTCTACTGAAGTGATTTCATTTCTTCCATTATACCCGCCCACCGCATACAAAAAACCATTTAATTCAGCTGCTTGACAATGACTACGATTTTGAATCATTGGTTTAATTTCAGTTATTGTCATAGATTTTAGATTTAAAGAAATTACGGTATTTAAAGTATTATCTTTAGCGTCGGTTCCTCCTATAAAATATAGACAATCCTTAAGTGAAACTGCAGCAAACGCTCTACGATATTCCAATTCTTTTAAGCACTTCATCCACTTTTGTCGCTGTGGGCAGTAATAATGAATAAACATTTTGTTTAACAGCAAATTTGTTGCTATGCCCATTATAAAATTATATGGTTTTCTTGGTTTTGTTAAACTGCTCTCACTAGGTTCAGTGCTATCGGATGATATAACCATTTCTAAAGCTTTCATATAAATTCGAAGACACTCAACTGAAGTACAAATTGGACTGACGTGTTCAATTAAAAACGAACGTTTCATTAATGGCATTCGCACTAATTTCAACAGTTCAACTTTGTGTTGCTCACGTTCGGTTGGATCATGCTCTAACCATTTTTTCAAACTGTTAAAAACATCCTCTTCACCAACAACTTGAAGATCATCGGAAGCCAGCAACTGACTCAATTTGTTTGCATTCAATTTTAGAAATTCTTCTGTTTTGGAAATTTCAATAAAGTTTTCCACGCAATATTTTTCAGTCTTTTGCAGCAGCAACTTGCATTGGTATTGTTCCGCTAAAAGTGATAGTTCCAAGAAGTTGTGTGGTCGTAATTGTTCTGCAAAAAAATGTCCACAAGCTTGGACTACATCTCTCAAGCGTAGCATCTCCGCTGTCGTGAGCAATTCGACAACAGTGTCATCACTTATAACTACACATCCTTTATAGCAAAACTCAATTAAATTTTTCAATATATCACCGTTTACATTCGGCATTTCGACTTCACTTAATGTGCATTCACGTAGAGATGATATGAATATCTCATTGAAATATTCACTTGCTTCTGAAAGTACGATGCGATGTGCCGGAATTCTTTTTGCTTCGGTACCAGCGATTAGTACCACATCACATAGATCTTCTTTCTCGCAGTTTTTCCACAATTTGTGTAGAATTCTGTCAGTGTGACCTTCTTTAGTATACGTTTTAGACATATTGGATTGTACTATGAACAAAATGAGAGAAGACTATTCAGCCAAAATGAAATATCACTTCACAGTGATTGTCGCCGATTAACTGAATGTGGATATATTTTTTCAGTATTTATATACTTTGTTCTAGAACTCATGTTTCTATAGAATGCATCACATCTGCTGAAAACAGCAAGAATTTTGTATTGCATGTGTGAGCGGTATTTCTACCTGTATCTTTATATGAAAGCATTCTTGCGTTGACAGGTAAGCATGTCTCTTTTGATGCATTCCAAGTATTTTCATTAAATTTGTCCAGTGTCTTGTGTTTATTTAAATCTGTTAATAACACCATAAGGATATGTGTTGTTCTCGGGATTGCAGGGAAAATTCAATAATTATTATATTATGATGAATTCCAAGAAATACTGCCAATGTCCAAAGTCCTTAAATTTTTATAATTTCAGGTATTTGTAATCAGCAACATGTCATTTTTAAAATTTTTTCAAGATTGATTTACAGTGCGATTCGCTGGACTAGAGGTAATATTTTTTTCGGATAGAATGCGTGATAATACCCGCTGTGTTTGAGCTAGCAAATTCAAGAGCAAGCTCTGCTCTCTATAAAAATATCAAAAGTTTTTTAAAACTAACGGTAGTTCGTAGAAGTAAAACATTTGAAGCTGTTATAGTTAGGTTTTTTTCTGGTTCATTAGGTTAGACTCAACCAGTATTATTTCATTATTTGAGGGGTGAAGAAGTTTATTTAGGGTTATTTTTTTACAATGGCTTCTTTGCGAGCTAAAATGGGTAAAACTTTTCTTAAAATTGGGAAAAATTTAATTGCTTAACGGACCGAGGGAAAGGTCAAATCAACATTTTGCGCCCTGACAGACTTTCTAATCGCCTAGCCTAAATGCTGTTGGCCACTAGGTGAGGATAGGTGAACCATTTGGTAAAAACTATAAAAGCAAAACTGTTGGGGCCTCAACACCTAAAGAGCAACGCAAAATTTTTAGTATTGCATCCAACTCTGTCGTTTTTAGCCCGAAAATAAAAGTATGGGCTAAAGAAACAGTCCACAAATCAACTGTTCGACGGACAATTTTAAAGGCACTGCGCTTCAAATTAAAAAAAAAAATACGGAAAAATCACTTGACTTGTAGCTCAGTAGAAACAAAGAAAGAATGATTTTTGAGACGCAAAGGCGTTGTTATGGCTTAAGAAGCAATTTCGTACTATGGTGAGATCTAATTTAAAGTCGTGGAATAAAAAAATGGCGTCGAGAAGTGGTTCTATCCGATCTTTTTTTTTTTAATTTCAAGTGCAGTGAACAATTGCTCGTCGAACAATTGAACTGCAAACTGTTACTTTTGCTTTTTATTTATTTTCGCAATAGAAGTGGGAGAGTTGGATGCTATCCACAAGACTTTGCATGTCTCTTTTGATGTTAAGCCCCCAACAGTTCTGTTTTAATAGTTTTTACCACATGGCTTACTTGTCCTCACATAATGGTCAACAGAATTTGGACTTGAACCAATTTTTTTTTTTGGCGGTTAAAAAGTCCGTCAGAGCGCAAAATGCCGATTTGACCTCTCTCTCAGTCCGTTATAGATTCTTTTTTCCAATTTGAAGAACTATCGGAATTTTAAGCTCGCGACGAAACCTTTGTAAGACAAACCCTAAATGAACTCCTTCATCCCTCATATCGCCGGTGCTTACGAAGACTATCTCTTCTTTAAATGCGGACAAGAAAATCTTTTTTTTCAAACTGCGGCGGAAAAGATCTTTTTTGTGCGAGTGCGGACAAGAAAATCACTTTTTACAAAATGCGGCGAAGAAAATCTCGCTTCATTCGCTGCGATTTTAAGTGAAATGTTTATTTTCGTAACTCGTCGAAAAGTATTTTCTTCGCCACATTTTGTAAAAAGTGACTTTCTTCGCCACATTTTATAAAAAGTGATTTTCTTGTCCGCATATTACAAAAAAGATTTTTTCGCCGCAATTTCAAAAAAAGATATTCTTCGCCGTAACTTTCGGTTGGAAAATTTTCTTCGTAAGCACCGGCGATATAATGAAATAATACTGGGTACCTCTAGTCTTATATAATTTTTTCAAAACCAATTTTTGCTAGCTCAACATATTCTATACGAAAAACAAAATATTACCTCTAATCAAGTGAACCGCACTGTATTACTTTAAGGTAACGATTAATTGAAAGGCCATTGATTCAGACATAACCGAGCATTTATTTTCTATTTTGTCATACCCTAAACTCTGGGTATATTCACTTTGTCCTTCCAAACGCAGAGAAGAAGGCGTGACAGATGTAGAAAAGTGTATATTTTTGATCAACGTCATCTCCTGAGTCGATACAGACATGTCCGTCCGTCTGGCTGGGTGTCTGTTTGTGCGTGGAAATAATTTTTTTGGGATAACTAACCAAGATAATTCAATGAGGTACACTGCCTTCGTCGTCAAAGTTAGCTCGTGGGATTCAAAATGAGCGAAATTAGTCAACAGACACGCCTATCGCCCATACAAAAAATGTATTCAAAATGCAACTTTAGGAATACTTTTCACGGCAATGCAACCAAAATACACATAAATACTATGAATTGTAAGGGCAAGCTCTAAGAAAAAACTGATCGTATTCGAACAAGAGGGCGTGGCACCACCCAAAAGCTTCAAAACGCTATACTGAAAGCGTTTTTTTAGATAGTCGAAATAAATTTTACTCAATTAAAAAAGACTGTAAATGTAAGCTCTGAGCAAAAACTAAGTGAACTCGGACAAGAAGGCGTGGCACCTCCCATATAAGTAAAGGTTTAAAAATGCTTTGCTGAAAGCGTTTTTTAAGGTTATCAAACCAAATTTCACTCAGGCACTATGTATAGTAAATGCAAGATCTCAACAAAAACTAGGTAAACTCGGACGACGGGGCGTAGCACCTCCCATATAAGTAAAACTTTCAAACTGCTATACTGAAAGCGTTTTTTGAGGGAATCTAATCAAATTTCACTTAGACACTATGGACAACAAATGCAGGCTCTGAAAAAAAAACTAGGCAAATTCAGACGAGGAGGAGTGGCACTTTCCATAAATTTCAAAATGCTGTACTGAAAGCGGTTTTTTAGATATTCGAACTAAATTTTACTCAAACAATAAAGACTGTAAATGCAAGCTCTGAGCAAAAACTTGATTGATTCGGACAAGAAGGCGTGGCACCTCCTATACATACAAAGTTTTCGAAATGCTGTAAAGAAAGCGTTAATTGAGGTTATTAAACCAAATTTCGGATAAATGCTTGAAATAGTTAGCGCACGGTCTGAGCAATAACTATGTGAATTCAGAAAAGAACGCATGCCATATACCTTACAAACAAAATTTTCAAAATGCTGCAGTGTAGGGTATATAATTTTTGTCCAGGCCAAAGGTAACACCCTTACTAGTTTCTTTTTGATTTTTATTTTTTACCTAAAAAAAAGAAAAGATTACCAAACAGAAACAAAAATTGTAAATTTTAATGTACTTGTCGAAGCTGTTTCCGAATTCGGTCTCTGATTTTATCTATTGAGATATCCTAATCTATATGAATTGATACCACTAGTCGTCATCTTAAAAACTTATTTTGAATTATACCGATATCATTGTTTTTTTGTCTTTGAAATATCTTAACCTAAAAAGTTGAAAAAGTGCATGAAATAAGCGTTTTAAGGAGATTTTTCACAACAAACAAATTTTTATTTTGGGAGACTTTTTCTCTTGCCAATTTTATCTTATTAATGTCCTGAAAACCTCTTTTTGTAAAAAAAAACCTGTGAGTTCTATTTTATTACGTACTATTTCATCTACCCCCTCTTTCTCTACCGTAGGAATACTTCAGTGGCTTCTGAACTAATTACTGCAGTATGAAAAATTACTCCTTGGTCATGGGACATAGGGTATGTTTTGACTTAACTTTTTCCAGAACAATTCAATGAGTCACTTTCATATTGAACTCAATGGCTTTCTGAAACCAATTTTATGAGCAATCGAAAAATAACAAAACACTCATATTGATGAGATTCAAACTGCAGTTATTGCCACTGTTCAAACACCCACTAAAACAATATAATTCTGAAAGAATCTTCCGATGGCAGTGGTGTAAGCACCAACGTGTTGGTAAATGATGGTAGTCAACTTTGGTTTTTTTGGTTGCTATGTAAAAGGCGGTTCAAAGAGCTTTTTAAACAATCCGACAATTGAGCGTCGTTTCCGCTAAAAATTAAGCAACAACGGCAACAGTCTGAAAACTCTATTAAGAGAGTTTTCAAACTACAACAAAAACAAAACAGCAACAACAACAATAACAATTACAGCATAAAGCAAAATGTTGCGTTTTTGTGCAAAATTTTCAAATGCTTAGTAAATTTTGTGCTTCACATTGTTTACATGTGGTTGTGTACATTACTTTACACATGTAGTAATAAATATATATATGTATACCTATATATGTATGTATGTTTTCATGTGGTAGTATACATTTCCAGCGCTCGTCTTTATTGCTACGTGCATAGTTGCAAGAGGAATGTTAACAATAAATGATGTTGCTAATAAAATTTAAATGCTGCAGTTGTTGCCATTGTTATAACTTTTGCTACCTATGAATATACATATGCGTATATTTACAGACATGTGTCTCTATGTGTGCCGAAATGTTCTATTTTATTACTACATACATACATGTGGTTGTTGTGTCTTTTGTTGTCAATGACGTAGTGTATTGCAATTGAGATTTATTGGCAGCATAGTGGAGTGCCAACTTTTACGAAAACTTTAATTTCGTTAAGAACTGAAAAATGTTTCTTTAAAATTCAAAAAGGATCGAATGTGTCGAATAATCGTTAAGTACCTGGAGACCGATCCCTGCTGGGTGTACAACATAATCCAATCATTTCGAGACGATGTTTTTTATGTGATGCAATTTGTAGCTTAAAATTATTTGTGGTAATACATCATAGCGTTTCATTGAAATAGTTGCAGCCGTTTTTGAGTAATATTGATAAAAATTTTTCATTGCTGAAGAGTATGCCTGACAGTTTTTAGATCCCGCCTTATTTTTCTTTATTACAAGGTATTGATGGTCGGCATGCTTGTAACGGTTTTCTCAAAATATCTTGTACAGTTTGCGGGACGTTATATTTACCGTGTTTAACTTGTAAGGGAGGTGCTACGTCCACCAGCGATATTTCGCACACTTTCAAATCACCGCTGCCTTATAGCAAGAAGACTCCCCAAGGTTAGTTTCAGAAAGATTGCTTGATTAGTTTTCTTTTTACAGCGTCTTATATTTTTGAGAGCGGAAAAAACTGCGCAATGTCACAAAAATCGAGTTTTTCTCGATTAAAGTTACAAGAACGAGCTATAGGTTATCAGTCAAACGTCTTATATATTCAGCAAACTCTATCTACATTTGTATTGATTTTAATTTTGAAATAATATTAAACAAAATGTTAAACAAAAATTCAACAATGTTTGATAGCATTCATTCCAAGTGTTTCCAATCAAATGACCAAACAGTTACTTATGCTGAACAGGAAAGGTATACGAACTGCTACAGGATTTCTTACGGGACAGTGCCCAGTAAGGAAGCACCTTTTCAACATGGGTTTGGTCCAGGATGAACTCTGTAGATTTTGTAATGAAGAAGAGAAATCAGCTGAATACATCCTGTGTCAATGTAACAGCCTAGCAAGACACAGACTTCGTTACTTATGTATCGCGTTCCCCTCTACTTCAGAGGCAGGCACATACCCAAGGGACATACTGGCATTCATTGGTGCCATGCGACTCTGGACTGACTTCTGGTTATGGGATCGCAACCCTTTTCTAATTCTAGATTCAAACATATATTTGGTAATTATTGACATACATACGATTGAAGAAATAAAATTGCTCAAATATATGACGCTCATTAAATAATATCAAATAATCAATATATGCGAATCAAATATATTATTTGTTAATTATTACCAAATTGTGATGTATACAATCACACTGCTTTCTCGGTGTATCTTCGATTAGCTAATTGTTTTGATGGAAGGAATAAGTGTTACATTTGGTGCTGCGCTGTGGTGACATGACTACATCGATTTCCTGTATTTCCTGAGGATCTATTATGAAAAATTTCAATGTATTCAGTGTCCATGGTCCATGGCTGAACTTTTTGCATTCATTACACAGGCACAATAAAATGCCAAGACCCAGAAGGTTTTCCCTATACATATCTCGCTTCAAATTTCCATTTCTAAAGTTTTCGACTTCTTGCTGCAAATTTTTCAAATGGTAAATAAGTTCTCTTCTACTCAGTCTTTATCTTTAAACTTTTCCAAACAACTTTTCTTAGGTTTTCGACAATTAGTTTTTATCGAAGTCAATTTCCATTATCAACCCTTAAAAAATATAAGCAAATTTTTCTTATCATTACAATAAAGTTCAATTGCAGAAAAAGTAATTACGTGTGTTACATTTTTTTTTACCTTCAACTACCTAGTAAGTGCTGTCAAAAGTAAACGCCTCCCCAAGCGCTGAAAATTATGCAAAATAATTATGTCACAAACAAACCCAAAGGCAAGAAAATCCAGAAAAATCGCAATTTTATCGCTAAGCGCTTAACACCACCACCACCACCAGTACCATTCAAAACGCCCACCTCTGCACATTTTGTATACCACTAAACAATAATTTCGCTTTGGGGAAAAAAAAAATTCCCTAGGGTGGGTAAACTTTGCTAACAACCACGCAGAAATGCGTAGCACTTAAAATTTTCATTGAAAATGATTTGCGAAATATTTACGCGCCGTTAGAAAATGAAAATCGAAAGAAAAAAAAATTGAAGAAAAACTGCGGAGAAAATTGTAGGTTTTTCCTTTCAACTGTCATTTTCGAATTTTAATTGCTATACGGTGAAAATAAGTTCAATAGATAAGAAAGTCACGTCGACGCGTGTTGTCTGTTTTCCAATGTCTGGCTGCTTCAGGCGCGCTGGTTCTCCCACGCACAATCAAATTGACAGCGTATTTGTGTTGTCGCAGGTAGCAAGTGGTAGATTGCTTCCGATAAATTTTTGAAAACAATGCTACTGCCTCCTGTGCAAATAAAACATTTCAATTGTTGATTTTTAATGAGCTCACAAAGAAATTTTGCGTAATTTTGATAACGAAAATCGGAGAAGAAAATTGTCTTTGACTTACTTATGTACACATTTAGAATATTGTAGAGTTGCGTTGGTGTATTTCTTCAATTGCTTGGCAAAATAAAGTTTTTTATTTGAATTTATCGAAAGCGCTGTAGGATAGTAAGCACAATTTTATTTAACAATAGAGATTGCACAATCTCATTTTACTGTGTTTTACAGTACATTACCAAATTATTAGTTTCAAAAGTGCTGTTGAAATAAAAATAACAATCAGAGCAACCATTTCCCAGAATTTACTGCCATAAAACATTAATTTAACTTTAGGGTGTGTACAAATTACTTATCAAAAATAATCTTGTAATATCAATCATTTCTTTAGTCTCTAGACTTAGAGCAAAAATTCGTCACTCCGTGTTTACTATTTTGCATACCAATTACCTGGAAAGTGGAGTTAATAATTAAGTATATAAGTACTATCCATTCTGTAATTCCGGAATAGCATTGGGCCTGAACAATATAACTAACTGCAACTATTTCGATCTCTGGGTCTCTGTTCTTTATTATGCCAGTTCGTTCCGATTTACGACTACCGAGAATGTAGCAGAGGAATCTTTATCTTATCCAAGAGTTAGATAGTAACTAAAGCCCTACATTCAACAATAATTATTGAAATTTGAACGCAGTAAATATGATTTTTGTTTGGAATGCCAATTGTAATTGCAATACTTGATTTATGTAAAAATTTGATTTTTTCAAAATAAAATAAATAACTTTGTTCCGTTATTTTTTTTAACAAAACAGTCCTACAAAATAGATTACTTAGGGCCGTTTTCACAATGTCCAGTTAACGTTTAACTGAAACTTTAACTGTAAGTTTGAATAAAATTATTTTTTCAATGTGAAGTTATTTATTAACTGACGAAAAATAAACTCTAACGTTCAGTTCACTTGAAATAAATTCAAATGTTTTTTGAAATTCGTATGAAAAAATTTGAAATGTTTACATTTTTTGAAAACCTTCAAAATGAGCTCATGGATGGTTTTTTTTTTTTAAAATATGCTTATTTGAAGATGATATCGTCCCTATACCAGTGAAAAGTACTAAGTCAGTTTCCTCGAGGTTTGAGTTATTTGGTATTTCTGGTCAAAAATATTAATGCCTTTAGCCATATCTCTGTTAAAAAGTGGTTATTTTCATCATAAAAGTAAAAGAAAACGAAAATACAAAATATAATTTTTTGTACATTAAATATCTAAAAACTTGAAAAACTGACTGAGTACTTTACACTAGTACAGGGACAATAATGTTTGTTGTCGGAGAGGTTTTTGAAACTCATCTGTTTCACCCCAAATTCTGAATACGGAGGCTGTCGAGGTTACTGATCACGAATCCGGGGTCAAATATTAAAAATCAATATGGCTGATATAATATGGCGAAGAATATTTTCAGATTGTATACAAGTTTGCCAACATTCAAGAATGGAAGGGTGGAAAATGGAAAAGAAAGGAAAGAATAGTTAGTTAAATGGAAAATGATGAAAAAGTTAGTAAAAATTAAATAAAAACTAAGCCTAACCTCAAAAATAGTCATTTCTTGCGTAAATAACCTCAAATATCTCATAGTTCAGACGTAATGAGCTAATTCTTCGCATAGATTCTATGCAAAAATCTACTTCAGCTGTCCAACAACAATCACAACAACATTATTTACAGATTTTTGAATATTTAAAACGTAATAGCTAGTCGGCTCCTCCTAAACAAAATGCTATCTACGCCACTGCTGGAGGGGGGGTTTTTTATTTAATAAATACAGTATTTGTAGGAGTCGATAACCAAAAACTTTGGAGACTCCTATGTTACTTTGAATCCAGAACTCCAACAAATACAATTTTTTTGATACTTTTTTTGCATAAAAGTTTGTAAAAACTTTCAATATAAAAATTTTTTTGGAACTCATAAAAATTCATAAAAAAAACTCCAAAAAGTTTTTAAAAATAAAAATCAGAATAAAATTGAAAAAAAAAAATAGTTTTTTGGAATATTTTCTACCGTAAGAAAATGAGTTTTTTTTCACAATTTTCATATCTTTGACATATGGGTCAAAACGGAAAATGAGAAAAAATTAAATTTAGTCCGATTTCCTCCATTTTGACAAAAACATAATGTAAAATGATAATTTTATATTGAACTAATTAAACAGTCATTTTTGCAATTTTTCAACAACAGACGAAAGCTAATGTGAGCAGAGGAAATTGTAGCTAGCGTAGCATGTCTCAAAACCAGAGTGTGTTACCAACTAACAATTTGGCAATTTTTCACAACAGACGGCGCTAGTGAGCGTTATGATTTATGCATAATGGCGATCCTGCTCAGAGAGTTTACTCGTGACCTATAGCATAATTGCTTAAGCACCGCGTTCTCTTTCATTAGAAAACCGGAGTCACGGGTTCGAGTACGGTTTCTGGCAAGATTTAACTAAAACTGATCTGATGAGGCTATATACATGTTTATATATGAAAAATATATAAACATGTATGTGGAAGTAGCCGAAACATATGTAATCAATTTCCATGTTAACACTTGCTTTCGTCTGTTGTTGAAAAATTGCAAAAATGACTGTTTAATTAGTTCAATATAAAATTATCATACTTCAATTTAGAAAAAGCGCGTTGGTACTTTCATTAGTACTATACAAGCAATAAAAAAACAGTCAATAAACTAACTTCATAATGTAAAATGTTCATAGTTTACTTATCTCCAAAAAATTTTTTTAAAAATTATAAAAGAGGACATTTTCTAGCATATTTATCTCAATTCGGCTTAGTTTATATTG
The DNA here is from genome assembly GCA_951812925.1 of Calliopum simillimum. Taxonomy (NCBI): domain Eukaryota; kingdom Metazoa; phylum Arthropoda; class Insecta; order Diptera; family Lauxaniidae; genus Calliopum; species Calliopum simillimum. Next base: position 28,200,664 of record OX638371.1, read on the forward strand.
TACTTCATAACACTGTTTGACACAAAAAAAAAAAAAACACATCAGAAAATCCAAAAAATTCTTCAAGTAGACGTTAAAAAAAATGCCCTTGTCTCGTGGTTTTTCTCCAGCACGTCACATTTTTTTTAGAGATTATTTCTTAGTACATACTGACTTAATATTCCCCTGTTTTAGGTGTTATTTTTGTACCTTTTTAAGAAAAGGGCAAAAATGACCCACATGTGGGGGTTGCACAGGGTTAAAATTTTTTACGAAAATATTCCCCGCAATATCCTGCATCAGTTTGCTAAACACAGGATACACCTCAGATGTAAGGATCGTATAGTTAAATTCATCGATTTAACACAATAATGCGGTATTTGTGTTTTTTTCATGTACAGTGGATAAAAAAACTTTAAAAATCGATTAAAAAAAAAATGTGACGTGCTGGAGAAAAACCACGAGACACGGGAATTTTTTTTAACGTCTACTTTAAGAATTTTTTGGATTTTCTCATGTGTTCTACAAAAAGTTCCAAATTGTCGAACAGTGTAATCAACCATGAAATTTTTATTTCTTATAAGACATAGTTTTTTACTTCAAAACTTATCATTACGATATTCTGTGCCAATAAGGAGTAGCAGCTTGGGCCGATTTTTGATCAAAGACCAAATTAGTCCAAATTTGATTTATGACCACATGGCTTATGCGACTTTGATTTGTGACCAAAGATCGTCTTAAGCAGTTATTGCTTAGTACAGTAGACATCACTAAAACATCAAAAATTTGGTTGGTGGAGTCTAGAATTCAAAATGTTATATTTTCTTCATCAAAATAGCAGGCTTTTATTTTAAAGTCTTCAATTGTAGTTACATATTTCTTTAATTGCAACATAAAAAAAAACACAGAAAATAGCAGTAATTCGGCTAAAATTCTTCCTTGAGTTAATAAATGAAAAAAAGCGTTCCGTTTCATGTCCTATGAGTCACACTTATTTAAACAACAATTTAAGACATAAAGCATTAACTTTTTAAAATTTTCTTATACTTTGTTAAAGAAGGGTTCTTTAGTTATTGTTCAAGACTGTTTTCACAGTTTTAGGGCTTAAAATAACTTAGTTATGACCTAAGTTTTGTCATTATCCATAGGAAAATGTCCAATGAGTCAGAATGGAATGCCCCATTTAATTTTCTATCATTTCAGGCAAAACCGTCATTTTCTTCGAGATTGAAAAGGCCACAAAAAAGCATTGGGCTCGTCAACAATATTTTCAACAACAAAATCAAACCTTTTAAAAAATTCATTAAGCTCTCTGGAAGCTAGTTGGGTTAGTTCAATTTCCTCTGCTCACATTAGCTATGAATTTAAGGAAATTGTTGACCGTTGACCTTTGCTGCAATGAAAAGTTATCTTTGGAGCTGCAGTTGCTTTTATTCTGGCAGTCTAGCAAATCTAAATGCAGAAGACATGCTAAAATTCATGAACTTGTCTGGACATAAGTAATTCTAATATAATCATGTTCGGGTCTTTATTATCTTCTGACTTCCTGTAATTTCCACTAAAGCGTTAATTGACAAATCCTTTACCTTTAGATAATTTTTCCAATTTATTGCCATTGTCATAAATGGCAGGTAGGAAAATGAAGATAGTATGAAGAAAAATAGTCTTTCCTGATACACTTATATATAAAAAATAACATTTTGTACAAGAACTTTGTAGAATGATAATTATCCTCTTGAATAATTTTTTGGCTTGATTTCTATCTGCTGTTAATATGGATAGCTTGCAATATTTACACAAACACTAAAAGTGTGTTACCAACTACTTATTTTTCAAATTAATTGAAATCATTTTTTATTTTGTATGCGTTGCATTGATTGAGCTTAGATCAGTCAACGCTGGATTGTCGTTTCACTTTCTTTAAAAAAAAAAACTACGACACTCCAGAGACCTTTGCTGTGTACTTAGTTAAAATGTCACGTGACGCCTTACTACATCAGATTTACCACTGTCATTTGAGGCGTGACATGTGCGGTTTTGTTATTGATTAAACTAATTGACACATGTTCGATTTTTAAAGTATTACACCAATGTCACGTGATACTTTTTTGTTCTAAGCCCGCATGCTTTTGGATGGGACTTAAAACTTTTTGCTACTTTTCAATGTGTTTATTTATCTTTAGTGATTTTTTTCTTTTGCGATTTTTCTTCTTTCAGCAAACCCATATACTGCTTACTGTTTGTCTTTCTACTTTGTGCAAAAAAACTTTGTCCTCGATCCCTTGCAACATCGCTCTCTCTGCTCATCATATGAAACGTCAATATTTTCGCTACGTACGCTGAAGGTCAACATCATCAACATGTTGTCGTCGTCGTCATCATCTTCGTCGTCAGTCAGCATTATTATTTTCAAAAACTTGGCCACTAGTATATCTGCTGGTTTGGTCCTTTTTCGTCCTGCGTACGCTTGTTACATTCGAAGTAATGATAATTCTTAAAGTTTTACAACTTAAGTCGTCAAAGTCAAACACACTCTGGGGAAATTACAAACGCATCTTGAAACGCTCGGACGACGACGACGACGAGAATGTCGAAATGAAGTCAAAGTTTTCATGTAGGTGATATATACCTCATTCGCATTGGCAGGGATTGTTCGCAGTTTTTTTTTTTTTTTGTTTTCATCCACTGATATGCGTGTTCTTCTTTTTAACAACTTGAGGGTGTCATTTTTACCCCTGTTTTTTTTTTATTTATTTTTTATCCACTCTTACTTGATATTTACCTCCGCCTTGATGATTTTGTTGTTTTTCTTTTTTACTAGGCCTCAGGGTGGAATTAGCTTTGTATTTCTTACAGTGCAAGTCGAGGACATCGCATATATCCTGCTCTTGCACTGTGTACATTAGCATAAACAAATACGATTAGTAACGTAATAAAGGTGAAAATGAAGTTGTAATGAGCGCACAAGGATATAAATGGATAAACTGCATGAAATGCGTAGTGCTGGAGTGCTGTTGGTAGTGTTAGCCAGCGACGGTGGCATTCTTCAAAATGAAGTTTTTAATAAAATTTATGCTGGTAGCCGTTAAATTAAATTTTATGCTGATGTTGAATTTTATTTTCATTGGATTTTAGAAAATTTCTTTTTTGCATTCTGAGTTAAGTGTTACAGCTTCTAAATGAAGTTACTTACAGAAAGTAAGTAGTACAATTTCTTGAGAAGAAAGAAATTGCTATACTTTGTCCCATATCTGCCAAGTGAGTATTCGATGATTTTTGGTAGTATAAAAATAACGAATTAGAGCTAAGTCAACATTAAAGTTGTAAAAATTCCAAATACCACGATGGGCTTTCAGAAATTTAAATAACTCTGACCAGTGCCTATAAGGATTCTTTCAAATTATAGTTTTTCACCAACAATCTATTGAGAAATAGATAACTCTAAAAAGAATTACTGGGCCCGTTTTTTTTTTAACCTTGATTTTTTGAATAATTGACTCGAAAACATGTGATTCGTATGCTCCATCAAGTCAAGATTTCGAGATATTTTAACCTAAGAGCAGATTAGGTAAAATTATTTTTCGGGACACTGAAAAATTTTATTATATCCTGCACCCAGGGTATATGCACATTGTCCTTTCGTTTGTATTGCATAGAAAAAGGCATGGTTGGTGTGGAAAAGTATATATATTCACGGCCAACGTCTCCTCCTGAGTCGATATAGCAACATCCCATAGTAGACGGGTTTGTATGGAACGGCGGTCATATATGGTAATAATATAACTAGGCTGCTAGGCTCTTGAAATTTGGTACCTACAGATATTTTTTTAACATTAAAGTAATAATAATTTGTGTAAACGAAACAAATCCGCCGAACGACACGCCCACCTTCGATACAAAGCTAGGGCGTGGTTGAAACTTTTTTTAAAATGGGTATCAATTTCCATTAACTTGACAACGCTGATATCAAAAATGTTACAAATTTTGAGCTGTCTTCTACAGTTTTCAAGTTATGAGAAAATAACAAAAATCAAATTTATAAAAACGAGATTTTGTTTGTTTGTTTTATTGTCTCTTATGGACTTGGAAACTAACTTACCGTTAGAAAGAAGATTTTACATTGTGTTAGTTTAAAAAAGGCTTAGTTATGGGCTAAAAATGTGGGCGGTGCCAAGCCCTTCAAAAAATTATCTATTCATATCTCCGAAGCTCTTTGACGAAGATTTGGTATATGAGCATTTCTCAAGAACTTTTAACTTGAATGTCAAAAGTGTAAGTTGTAATTACTCAAAATAGTAATGATTTTTTGTGAATATTGGCCCGTGCACATATTGTTCAAACATCAACAAGTATGTGGACGGGCCAATATTCACAAAAAATCATTACTATTTTGAGTAATTACAACTTACACTTTTGACATATATAGGTTAAAGGTTCCTGAGAATTGCCCATATATGTAAAAATCATTTGGGAAAATAATTTTCACAGGAAAAGGGGGCGGTGCCACGCCTCTCTTAATAATGACTCATCATATCTCAGAGACTGCTTAACGCAGCTAGATAAAATCTAGTACGTACGCAAGACATTTAGAGAAATAATTTTTAATGGAAAATTGGGCGGTTCCGTGCCCTATGAAAATATTATTCTTCATATTACTGACACTACTTGACGCAAATTACAAGATTAGGTACAATACTTTGCTACAAGTTAAGAGAGAGACAATTTCCATGGGGGCTTAAAAGGGGGAATATACCCCTAACCTACTACCCTTTCTTTAAAAAACTGTCTTCCGAATTTAAGCAGACTGTAAGCCACATCTAGTGATGAGCAAATTTAGTCTTGGTCATGCTCACGATGATCATCCAGACCAAGACTGCTTTTTCGTCCTGCGAATTTATAGTTAATAGATGTGTCACGCCCCAAGCATATAATCATATCTCAATTCGAAGAGTTAATGACCAAGATCAAGACCAAGATTAAATGTGCAAGAACAAAACCAAGTTCAAGACTGCTATGGTCCTGGTCTTGGCTAAATATTATCTGACGATTTTCATATAATTTTTTAAATCCAAACCTATTTTAAATGTTACCAATTTATGGCCACGATCTGCCACTGTATAATAAGAGCATTATTCTTCATAACGTAAGCAAATACACATACATACTAAGAATAGTAAGTATTTACAAGCTCTGAGCAAAAGCTAGGTTAACTCGAACAAGTGGGCATTTCAAAATGATATACTGAATGCGTTTTTTTAGATGATCAAACCAAATTTTATCCATGTACTAAAAATTAGAAGTACAGTATGAGCTCTGATCAGAAACTTGGTTGATTCAAGCAAGAGAGCGTGACACCTCCCTTACACTGAAACTTTTCAAAATGATGTAGTGCCAGCGTTATTTCAGGTAATGAAAGCAAATTTCACGCAGATAATAGGAACAGTTAGTGGAAGCACTGGGCGAACTCGGAAAACGTTGTGGTACCTCCCATACAAGCAAAAATTTTGTCATACACGTATTTGCTTTTTTATTAAAGAGAAGAAGGCAAATCAACAAATAACTAGAAAATAATGTAAGCAAAAGTGGACATTTTTTTTTTTCTTTATCAAACACCATGAGTTTTTTGCAATTTTTTACATTCAGTTATGATGCATGATTTCATTTTACTAATTCCTCTAATATATATATATTTTTTTATATAGGTACCTATAAGTATTAAAAAAATTAATTCGCTCTCTAAACTTAAAGATGTATCTCTAAACTACGCCGTTTTGTCAAAAAAATAATTTACATCTTATACGTATGTATATTTATTGTATCATGAAAAAAGTAGATTCCATTCCAAAGATATTACTTTTGAATATTTATCAAAATCAGGAAAAAATTACCCTTATTTTTAATAAGCTGTTCAGTTACATGACAAAAAAAAAGGGTGTCAATTGAATTTTTTCTTTGTTTTTTTATCTGTCACTGCTGTTGCTTCTTGTCTGTCAAGTCAATATGCTACAAAAGAGGATATTTCCGGTAGAGATTATAATATTTAAGGTAGCTGTAATATGATGCGAAAAGTGTGTCACCTTTTTTTGTTCTTTTAAATTGAAGAAAATTGATTGAACTGATTGGAATGTTAATGCTAAATGCATGTAAGCGAGTTTGATATTTTGTAGGGGAAAGTTGGTTGAGTTTGGGAAAAAGAGAAATACAAGTTTGGGGTGCAACATATTTGGATTATGAAAACATACATACCACGGGGGTTCAAAACATTTTTTAAACCTCAAGTTGCATCACTCGGAAAGTTTTTATATTTTCGTGTTCAGGGTACTTTCCTTATCACATAAAAAAAAAAATTAAGAAAATCCGTCGGGCGGTTTTTTTTTAAATCGAATTTTCCGTTTTTGGCAATGTTGAGTTAAGTCAAAAATACCATGCGAAAACTAAAATCAATAAAAATGAACACGAATAGTCATTTCTAACTAATTTTTAGATGCTGAATTCAAATCCGTTAACAAAATTGATCTATCGCCACAGAACTTTGAGATATCCTAACCTAAAAACTACCAAAATATAAGATTTTTCGTGATTTTTTCCTACTTTTGAGGTTATGTAACACGACAGTGTAATACTTTGCCATAAAACCTGTTATATTAGTTAAAAGTTCATATCTTTGTCTACAAAACTCTTTTTAAATTATATCAATATCTTTTTGTTTCTTGCAGTTATCCTAACCTAAAAATTTAAAAAGAAACAAAAACAAGATTTTCGACTACTTTGAAGGCTACATAGAGAACGCACGAAATTTTTCTGCTCTTTTATACTAACGGAAATAATTACTACAATCCCTCGTCTTCAAAATTAGCCATCGAGTGGTCACCTACGGATTTTCCCTTCTTCGTCACAACAATTTTAAGCAAACTAACTTTTTAGCTTCAGTGTATTACTTGTTTTGGCATAACGTTTTTGTGTTTCTTGATGTTATATTAAAGAGCTCATAACTTTGTATGGAAAAATCGCAGATAACTATTTGATAGCTCATTTTGAAGCCAATAAATGATTTTAAGTGATGCAGTTTAAATAAAAGACCAAAAAAATTTCGTGCGTTCTCTATGTAGCTTCCAACGTAGTCAAAAATCTTGTTTTTGTTTCTTTTTAAATTTTTAGGTTAGGATAACTCCAAGAAAAAAAAAGATGTTGATATAATTTGAAAAGAGTTTTGTACGCAAAGATATGTGCTTTTGACTAACATAACAGGTTTTATGACAAAGTATTACACTGTCGTGTTACATAACCTCAAAAGTAGGAAAAACTCACGAAAAATCTTATATTTTGGTAATTTTTGGGTTAGGATATCTCAAAATTCTGTGGCGATAGATCGATTTTGTTAACGGATTTGATTTCAGCATCCAGAAGTAAGTTAGAAATGACTATTCGTGTTCATTTTTATTGATTTTAGTTTTCTCATGTTAGTTTTGACTTAACTCAACTTTGCCAAAAACGGAAAATTCGATTTAAAAAAAAACCGCCCGACGGATTTTCTTAATTTTTTTTTATGTGATAAGGAAAGTACCCTGAACATGAAAATATAAAAACTTTCCGAGTGATGCAACTTGAGGGTTAAAAAATGTTTTGAGCCCCCGTGATACATACACGGCTTAAAATTTTAAAAAATACAAGTTTTTCTTTAAATTTTTGTAATTTCTTGTAGTTTTGGCGGGTGCTTGGTAAAACTTGGTCTCAAATATGTAAACAGCAAAATATGAGTTTGCTTAGACGATCAAAAAGTGGACATTTTATTTCATTTCTAGGCATGCTCTCCAGAAACCACTTAACGAAGTATAATTCCACTGAGTAGAATCCGTAAAGCATTAAAGCATGTAGTAGACCAAAAGTCAATTGGAAAAGATCATTTAAGAAGGAAACACATGAATCGGAATAGTCGATCAATGTCATCGCAAACAATTACACTGCATGGAATATAAGTAAGAAGTTTCAAATTTCTTCCGATATAATAATATGCATTCTGAACGGACAAAAATAATAAGCGACTATAACTATCACAACTTTTGAAAGAAAAATTATGCAAGACTAATAATTAGCTTATTTTGAAGACGAAGAATAGTACTGAGCAATGCGATTTGAAGAAAAGACCAAAACAATTACGTGCGTCTTCTGTATAACCTCAAAAATTGTGTTTTTTATTTATCAGGTTACAATATCTCAGAAACCATTCGTGACAGAGCGATTCCGATACTGGATTCAAATTAAGCATTGACAAGTACATCCAAAATGACTATTTTTATACCCTACACCCAGGGTATATTCACTTTGTCCTTCCGTTTGTAACGCAGAGAAGGAGGCGTGGCAGATATAGAAAAGTATATATATTCTTGATCAGCGTCACCTCCTGAGTCGATATAGCCATGTCCGTCTGTCTGGCTGGCTGGCTGGCTGGCTGGCTGGCTGGGTGGCTGGCTGGCTGTGTGTTGAAATACACTTTTTGGGAAAACTGAGCAAGATAATTCAATGAAATTTGGTACACTGCATCCGTCGTCAAAGTTAGCTCGGGGGATTGAAAATGAGCAAAATCGGTCAACGGACACGCCTACCGCCCATACAAAAAATATATTCAAAATGCAATTTTAGGAGTTTTTTTCACGACAATGCAACCAAAATACGCATTAATATTAAAAATTGTAAGCGCAAGCTCTGAGGAAAAACTAAGCGAATTCGGACAAGAGGGCGTGGCACCTCCCATATAAGCAAATGCTTAAAAACGCTATACTGAAAGCGTTTTTTGAGATATTCGAATCAAATTTGACTCAGACACTAAGAATCATAAATGAAAGCTCTCAACAAAAATTGGGTGAAATCGGACAAGGGGGCGTGGTACCTCCCACATAAGCAAAAGTTTCAAAATGCTATACTGAAACAGTTTCTTGAGATAATCGAACCAAGCTTCACTCAAATACTAAATTCTATAAATGCACGCTCTAAGCTAAAACTAGACGAACTCGGTCAAGAGGGCGTGGCACCTCCTATATAAGCAAAAGCTTCAAAACGCTTTACTGAAAAAGTTTTTCACTCAGACACTAAAAACTATAAATGCAAGCGCTGAACAAAAACTGGGTGACCTCGGACAAGAGGGCGTAGCAACTCCCATATGAGCAAAATTTGAAAAACACTGCAGTGTAGGGTATTTAATGTTTGGCCAGGCCAAATTTTACACCCTTACTAGTTTTTGTTTTGGTTTAGCCTTATCAGTTTATTCGATTTTGATATGCAAAAAGTTTCGAATTTAATTCTGGATATTAAAATATATGATAGCATAATCTCGATTCGATTTACATAGTTCGAATCAAAACTCAATTACATGGTAAGGGTAAATATTTGTTATTTACTAAAACTATTTTATCGTTTAAATTACCTATTAAGAAATTTTGTCAAAAAAATTACTAATGAAAAATAAAACAGAAAAAAAGGACTGCAGTAATGATATTTTCTTGCTTTAACCCTTGATCTATTGACTACGAAGTGATCTAAGCAGATCTAAATCAACATTACGCAATTCATGTAGTAGTTTTTTTTATAAATTTTTTAATATAAACTATTGCATTTAAAAGAACTTGTATTCTTATATGCTAACAAATTGCATCAAATAAATGAAAATGAAATGAAATAATATGAATATGACCAGACCATACAAAACAATATCTACTGGGTGTCTTAAAATTGTACGGAAAGTTATTTTTGTAGCATTGTGTTATATAATGTAGTTTTTATAGTTTTTTTTTTTAAAAAAAAAAGTTATATTTCTTGAACGGAGTTGGGCAATTTGGGCATTGATTTTAAAAATTTAATGCAAATAAAAAATCCATTGCACTGATTTTTGAAATTAAATGCAAATGCAAAATCTATTTCATTGAACAATAAGAACTAGTAAGGGTAGTATCTTTGGCCTGGCCAAAAACTAAATACCCTACACTGAATTTCAAGTATTGTATTAGGAGAGTATAAGAACAAATGGCTTATATGGGAAGTGCCACGCCCTAGCCTCCGAGCTTACCTTGATTTTGCGTATTGCTTGCATTTACTGTTCTGAGTGTTTAAGTAAAATTCGGTTAGGTTTTCTTAAAAAAGTCTTTCAGTATATCATTTTGAAACTTTCGCTTATATGGGAGGTGTCACGCCCTTTAATCCTACTTTGCCTACTTTAAGCTCAGAGTTTACAATTAATGTTCTTCGTGTTTGAGTGAAATTTGGTTAGATTATCTCAAAAGACACTTTCATTATATAATTTTGAAACTTTTGCTTATATGGGAAATGCCACGCCCTCTTGTCCGAGTCTACCTAGATCTTGCGTATAGCTTGCATTTATAGATCCGAGTGTTTGAGAGTAATGTGGTTGGGTTATCTCAAAAAACGCTTTCCGTATAACATTTTGAATCTTTTGTTTACATGGGAGGCGCCACGCCTTCTAGCCCGAATTTGCCTAGTTTTTGCTCAGAGCTTATACTTAATTTTCCTAGTATTTATGTGTATTTTGCTTCTGTTATTCCAAATAAAGCTGTTATTATTGCATTTTGAATATATTTTTTGTATGGGCGGTAGGCGTGTCCGTTGACCGATTTCACTCATATTCAATCCCCCGAGTTTGCTTTTACGACGGAGGCAGAATGCCTAATTTCATTGAATTATGTTGCTCAGTTTTCCCAAAAAATGTATTTCCATACACACCCAGCCAGCCAGCCAGACAGACAGGCGGACATGGCTATATCGACTAAGGAGGTGACGCTGATCAATAATATATATACTTTTCCATACCTGCCACGCCTCCTTCTCTGCGTTACAAACGGAAGGACAAAGTGAATATACCCTGGGTGTAAGGTATAAAAACTTGTTTCAAAAAGTTTTTAGATGCAAAAGCCTAATGGTGTACTGATAAACATGAAAGTTTCCATAAACTCGTACAATTTTCACGCCCAATTAAAGATTTGACATGGTTATACCGTATTAGAAATATTGAAGATAAGATAAGAAACTATACTAGCAAGTAGGCATTATTCTATCGATCTCAAATTAATTTTCTATGCTTAATTAGACAAGATACTTTTCTAGATTTAACAAGCTTTTGCACAGTGTGGTTTTTCAGTGGAATAACATTTTTTTTTTATGATATATTTGCAGAAAAGAATTGTAAGGGTTGCAAATAATTCCTTTAGCCAGAATAGTTCAAATAACTACTATTGAAAAGTTGGTAACTTTAGCTGAACGACGAAATTTATAAATAAACGGCAGAACAACCAACTTGCAAATATGCGGCAGCCAAGATGGCACTCCGAGCATTTCAAGCAAACCTTAGCGTTTGATGTTCAAAATATCTATCGAGAAAATAGAATTAGAATGAAAAGAAGAAATTAATGATTACCCACATGAGAACAAAGAATGTTCAAACTGATAAGCAGCCTTCAAAATAAGTACTTCATTGATATTTTCCGGTGTACTCTTTTAATAAACCATTTTATCGTTGATCGATTTCTCTCTTTTGGATTCCTCCGAGTTAGTAACAAACATTAAAATGATATGAATGGTAACATCGACTAGGAAGAAGCCGCTGATCAAAAATATGTTTATATACATTAGGGCTGTTCAAAAAAAAAAAAATTTTCGAATTTCCAAGATATACTTTGGCATCACGATCTACATCATGACAGAATATCCCAAAAAATTTTTCAGATTTTTAAATTCATATTTAAAGGTGGCTCAAAGCAGATATATATTTTTACTATTTTTTTTTTAGCATTAATTATAAAATGTTGTCAAACAATTTGAAAAATTTGTTTTAGAGTAACTTTAAAACATTCATTTTATTTGTTTTTTAATGAACTTTAAAACCTACGTTGTAATTTTGACAAAAAAAATTGTACACTTCTTAAAAAACGAAAAACTGCCCTAAGAAGGCGAAATTTTACGGTTTTTCAAAGAAAAAAGTCATCGTGCTTTAAACGAAATGAACATTTTTTAATTTACAAGATCTCATTCAAAAGAGCTTTTAAAAACCGTCAAGACAAGACATGTTAAGACTTTTTTGGGCCAGCAGGCTCGATGACATAACGTTTGAAACATAGTAATGCAGCCCTGTGAAAGGCAAAACGCTTTTCACTCAAGAGGGAGGCATCTTACAAAAAAGTGCCATGGCATAAAATGCTTAGAATTATCTAAGGAACAAGTGTGAATTGTTTTTTTTTTTTTTTAAAAAGTTTATTAAAAATGACGTTAAAAAAAATTTTTTTCTAAAATTCAGTAAAAAAAAAAAAAAACAATTTACACTTGTTCCTTGGATGATTTTAAGCATTTTATGCCATCGACACTTTTTTGTAAGATGCCTCCATCATGAGTAAAAAGCGTTTTGCCTTTCACAGGGCTGCATTACTATGTTTCAAACGTTATGTCATCGAGCCTGCTGGCCCAAAAAAGTCTTAACATGTCTTGTCTTGAAGGGTTTAAAAGCTCTTTTGAATGAAATCTTGTAAATTAAAAAATGTTCATTTCGTTTAAAGCACGATGACTTTTTTCTTTGAAAAACCGTAAAATTTCGCCTTCTTAGGGCAGTTTTTCGTTTTTTAAGAAGTGTACAATTTTTTTTTGTCAAAATTACAACGTAGGTCTTAAAGTTCATTAAAAAACAAACAAAATGAATGTTTTTAAGTTACTCTAAAACAAATTTTTCAAATTGTTTGACAACATTTTATAATTAATGCTAAAAAAAAAATAGTAAAAATATATTTCTGCTTTGAGCCACCTTTAAATATAAATTTAAAAATCTGAAAAATTTTTTGGGATATTCTGTCATGATGTAGATCGTGATGCCAAAGTATATCTTGGAAATTCGAAAAATTTTTTTTTTTTGAACAGCCCTAATATACATACTTTTCTACATTTGCCACGCCTCCTTCTGTAAATTACAAACAGACAGACAAAGTGTATATACCTTGGGTCTAGAGTATAGTAACTATGAGCTATCACAATCCAATTGAAAGCATTTTCAAGTGAGAACGGAGTTTATCACCATCGCAGTGTAAGTTAAGCTGTTTAGTGAAATCGGGAATTAGGTACTGTCGTCTCAGTGTGGCTAGCTCAAGTACAAACACATAAAGTTTTTTGACGTTGTTTAAAAAACCTATGCAGTTTTAAAGCTAAATTTCGTAAAAATATAAAGAACACAAAATCGAATTCGGCTAATGAATAAGAAAATCTAGTCTTGGATTGTCGCTAAAATGTATTCAGCGACACACTGTGCATTAGTGAAAACACGAAACATCACGATGAATTTACTTCCACACTAAGTGCTGAGTAGCAATTAAGCAGTTTGTAAGTGAACACCATACAGAAAAAGACTGCATAGTTAGCGAATTAACATAATATAGGTATTATTAAAAATCCAGAAATAAAGGATAATGGATAAAAGAACTAAGTGTGCGAAAATTGTGGTGCCAATCCTACGCATACAATTTGAGCTACTTGAGTTGCTGATAATCGTTGGACTATTCCTTTTATCTAGGCAATTCAGAAGCTTCTGGCCGAATGGAGTGCCCGTGCAAACCGGTTTCTTTTGTAATGATTTCACTTTGCAATATCCAAAACAAGAAGATACAGTACCAAATATATGGATAGCTTTCTTAGGATTTTTTATTCCTCTATCATGGATCATTAAAATCGAAATGTCTCGTTATATGCGCTTCAAATGTCAGAACCGTAACAAAAAACGCAATAGCAATATTGACGCAGCTAAGCCTGCAAAGTCCGATTGGTCAGCGGAACTGAAACTATTGCGAGAAATATATCATGTAACTTGTACACTTTCCTTGGGTTGGATCGGTTTAAGTTTCTTCGTGGCAGTGGGAAAAAATACAATTGGTCGCTTGCGCCCACATTTTCTTGGTACCTGTCAACCACAACTGGCCGATGGCACTACTTGTGCGGATGTCATCAATCATGGAATTTTCATTACGAACTACACCTGCCTTGGTTTAGATGAAGAGGATATCAGTGATGCATATCAGTCATTCCCCAGTGCACATGCTGCCTTTGCCTTTTATGGCATGGTATTTTTGGCGCTCTATCTACAACGCAGCTTCCATGGACGTATAAGTTGGGTGCTAAAGCCAGTGTTTCAGTTGTTTTTACTGCTAATTGCATCATTTGTCGCTCTAAGTCGTATTATGGACTATATGCATCATTGGTCCGATGTGTTGTTTGGTTCAATAGCGGGCACTTTGATTGCAATTTTTGTATTTTTCTGTCGAAATTGGAAAAGCATTGGAAAGGTGCAGTATGGAACAATTGAACAAAATGACGTAGAAAGATCAAGTGCAGCTCCAAATCAGTTAACATTATCAAGTGAAGTGATGAATGAAGCCCCAACTGAAGTGATAAGTGAAACTCCAACTGTCGTAACTAAGTAATTAATAAGTATGAAAATAGCTGCATATAGTATTTGATAATCCGTATTTTAATTGCTGAATATAGAAAATTTTTATTCAAAACAAAATTGTGTTTTTGTTTTTTGACGATATGGAGCGGGGTCTCAAGTAGACATTTGAGAGCTTTTTATAAAAGTGAAGAGTCTTGCGTTCGGCAATGCAATATCTCAAGGAAAAAATTCACAACTTCTTAGAGCAACTCTGATAAAGCGAGTCTTTATCGTTTCTATTACGTCAGGTTTACTAAGTTTTGTCATATTTTTGTCATATCAACCGACGGGACAGTAAAAGTAGTGGTAAACCAAAAGTCACCTCGATAGGATCATTCGAAAAGAAAATTTAACTATGTAGTAAGGGTAAGTAAGTTTGACCTGGCCAAACATTAAATACCCTATACTGCAGTATTTTGAACAGTTTTTGGGAGGTGCCACGCCCTCTTGTCCGAGTTCAGGTCTTGCTCAGAGCTTACATTCATAGTTTTTAGGGTCTGAGTGAAATTTGGTTGGACTATCTCAAAAAGCGTTTTCAGTATAGCATTTTGAAGCTTTTGCTTAAATGGGAGGTGCCACGTCTTCTTGTCCGAGTTCGTCTAGTCTTAGGTCAGAGCGTGCATTTGTAGTCTTTAGTATTTAAGTGAAATTTAGTTGGATTATTTCAAAAAGCTATTTCAGTATAGCATTTTGAAACTTTTCCTTATATGGGAGGTGCCACGCTTACAATTCGTAATTTACAAAAGTTTCATTTTGAATATATTTTTTGTAAGGGCGGTAGGCGTGTCCGTTGACCAATTTCGCTCATTTTCAATTCCACGAGCTAACTTTGACGACGGAGGCAGAGTACCAAATTTCTTTCAATTATCTTGGTCAATTTTCCCAGAAAATGTACTTCCCCGCACAACCAGCCACCCATGCAGCCACCCAGACAGATGGACATGGCTATGTCGACTCAGGAGGTGACGCTGATCAAGAATATATACTTTTCCATATCTGCCACGCCTCTTTCTCTGCGGTACAAACGAAGGACAAAGCGAACATACCCTGGGTGTAGGGTATAAAAATCTAATAAGCCGTAGATAGAAATAGAAGCCACCGCAAAGAATCGTGTTGAAAGCAAACATTTCATTCAGGCCTCATACTTCCCTTACCAGAGATTGCATACATGACCAATTCTACGAAAGAACAAACAAACTTTCAGGGCGAAAATCACCGATAGTGCTGAAACTTTCTAAAGTACCATATTCGATTTGACTGGACATTTGTTTTTTATGTTCCCTCAAAAAAAAAAAAAACGCAAATTTTCGTTAGTTTTCCATATACCTGGTTGGTTGGTTCACATATTTTAAAATTTTTTTCCTATTGTACTACCCGGGAAATTCTTCTAAGAAACTTTTGGTTTTATTTTGATACCCTACGCCCAGGGTATATTTACTCTTATCCTACAGCTTATTACGCAGAGAAAGAGAAGTGGCAGGTATGGAATAATATACCTATATCTGTGGACATTTGACAAAATAACCTAACTCGAAATTGGCAACTTTTTAGAAGAGCCTAAAAACTTATTAACTACTTTTCAATAATGTGGCTCAATTTCGTTGATGCAGCAATGAATCTCCTCTTTCATACATTTTTACTAATCTTAAAGTGTCAGCTGTCAAATTATTGTTTTCTTTTGGTTCATGACACTTCACCGCACGAATGGCGCTAAGTTCAAATCTTGCGTGAACTATGGGACACCCTTATATCTCTGGAACAAGAAATCATAGACACATGGCGATTATACCAATAGAAGAGTGTTTAAATTTAATATTTAAGACTAAATTCCTGGGGAATTGTCTTATCTCCACTTAGGTTGTTTTGTCAAAAGTCCACAGATATATATTCTTGATCAGCATCTCACCTCCGGAGTCGTCTACCGTTCATACAAAAAAAACGTTCTGAATGAAACTTGAGAAGTATTTTTCGCGATAATGCAACCAAAATACAAATTAATACTAAGAACGCCAAGCGCAAACTCTGAGCAAAACTAGACGAACTCGGACAAGAAGGCGTGGGACCTCCCACATAAGAAAAAGCTATACTGGAAACGTTTTTTTGAGATAATTCAACATAATTTCACTCAGACACTAAGAACAGTCAATGCAGGTTCTGAGGAAACTATGCAAACTCGGTCAAGAGGGCGTGGCACCTCCCATATAAGCAAAAGATCCAAGATGCTGGCTTGAGAGCGTTTTTTTGAGACAATCCAACCAAGGTTCACTCAGATATTGAAAACAGCAAGTGCAAGATCTGAGCAAAAGTTATGTGAATTCGGACAAGAGGTCGTGGCACCTCTCGTACAAGCGAAATTTTCAAAATACTGCAGTGAAGGGTAAGTAGTGTTTGGCTAGGCCAAAGGAAATACCCTTTCTAGTTTTTTCCTTTCTCCAACTACTGAGGAATGTTCGGAAATGAATGTGAGACAGATGAGTGCTTCCTGTAAAAAAAGAACTTTGGTAGATATCGATTTAAGTCCTGAAACAAATATATATATGATATCTACCAAAAACTAAACAAAACATGAGAGGGATTAGAAGAAGGTTTTTGAAAATCTAACTTGCAAAAAAAAGAGCCACCGGTTTTTGAAAAAATTTTCGTTTCTACACCCGTTCTTAGGAAAAACTCTTGGGTGGATATGAAAAAAAAAAAATTCCATAGCCCGAGAACTACTCTCCCAATTTCTATGATTTTATTTTATGAGTAGATATTAGGGGCCTGCACAAGACACCTTGAAATATAGCAAACTTTTTATTACTCGCACATTTTGTACTAAACTTAAGTATTTGATCCAAAAAATTCAACATTCTAATCTTTCCTGTACCCTGATTTCATTTTAATATCAGTGTCCAAAAAAAACTCATTCTAACAAATACAACAGTGCACTGTATTCAACACAAGCAAACACTTCAGGGCAGTGTAAAACGTGCTAGTAGAAAAACTAAAGTGAAATTTATGATATGATAACACTAAAACATTGGTAACTCTGGATTGTAATAGATTTCATATATTTTCGCGAGAGAGAGTAAGCAAGAAAGAGGCACAAGAAAAGAGCGAAAAGCTACTTTTGTCACTAAAGCAGCATTTTGTAGTGTAGGGGAGATGTGTGTACCTTGGTCCGCTTTTCAGTTTTTTCAATAAGCTGGACTATCCCAAAAACTTTCTTCAGTTTTTTGATTAAGTTATATTTCTACAATGCTTGCAGCATCAAATGACGTGACAATGATATTTCTATGTCTTACCATTGAGTAGAAATATTAATTTTTCCATTGCAATCTCAAACGGTCCAAGGTTCACCATGCAAGTGTAGGTAATGAATTATGAAAGAAACATTTATTATGGTATCAAAAGTAATATTTTTTTCAATAAAAAAAAAATTAATCATAAACAAAAATTATAACACAAAAGAGTGCATTTAGTAAAAAACAATTATTTAAACAAAAATGGTTGCAAATAAATACATTAATCACGTAAATAATAATAATAATATTACATTGAGAGGCGATTATGGCTTCCTGGTTGCCCGTCGAAAAAGGCTCGCTGGTCAATAAGTATAGGTCCAAGGTACACTCAGACAGCATGTTTTGAAAACTGTCAACACCCATAACATATATTAATGGAAATAAATCTAAAACACGCTTAAAGCTTAAAACAATAACTAAACTTCCTTCCTGATGTTGAAAAACTGAAATATTTCAAGTAAGTTTCACACAAATCGTTTCGTAGCTTACTCCAAAAACAAATTTTTACACACAAAAAAACCCTTTTTCCGTCACTTTTTATACACGCATACAGCTTGACGGTCTGAAATCTATTAATATGAGTCACCGGTATGAGTGGAAAATTCCATAGAAGAACATTATCGTACACGTGCAACTGTTGAGTGGCAACCGACACTCGGACCGAGGTACACTCGGACCAAGGTACACACATCTCCCAGGTTTGTGCAGTAGCTGTTTTTCCTTCTTTTATAACCAAGTACTGTCAAAATATTTGCAGGTGACACTAAACTGAAGTATTTGATAAATAGAAAGCGGGTACAAAGCATAATATATCTTGAAACGAAATGCCTAAAAACTCGCAAAAACTCCTTAGTAGAAAAGTTTTCCTATGAGGCTTTGTGATATTTTTCGTAGTTCTTTCGGCTTCGTCCAGGATATAACTTAATGATTCGGGAACTATAAGCCCGATTTATGTGATTTTCTTTAAGTATAGAGATGTCATTTTTTATATCCTGTTTCAAAATTCATTCACCAAATGCTGAGATATAAAAAAAATTTTCAAATTATAATTTTTTTTTTTTTTATGTTTTTTTATTCAATTCCGTAGTATAGGTATTAGGCTGACCCAAAAAAACTAAAGGTGTTCCGATTTTAGGTGCTCAGCACTCAAATTGTTCGGTATGGTCTAGAAACTACGTATGTAAATTTTGGTAAAAAAATATTGAGATTTAGCACTCGCGCAAGCTCGATAAGTAGCGCTGCCTTGATCGTACGAGAATGGGGTTCTTTCAGCCCGTGGAAATTGATAAAAAAGGATTGGAACAATTTTTTTTTCTATCCTACTTTATGTTTTCAAGGTTGCTGAAGACAATGGCATTGCCAGTTTTTGGAAAAGATTCCAAGATTTCAAGATATTTAAGATATCTCTCGAAAAAAAAAAAAAAATTTGAGATTTTTGTTAGATTAAATTGCCATTAATCGTAGGAACATTTTTTATTTTTGTTTCTCGGAATGAAGTCTTGTAGCCTAAATTGTGACGAACTAAATGAGTGGTCGCACAATATTTTTTGACAAAATCTTCTCGAGATATCGGCCACAGACTGAACCGCCGTCCTGCCGTATTGCCGGTCATTGGGGATATCTGCCGATTTCACGCTATTTTCATTGATTTTTGAGATCCTACCTTGTACTTTCGACGTCGCTGGAGATGCGGGAACATTTATTTTCACGATAAAATGCAAGTGTTTCAATACATTCAAGATATTCCTATGATAAATTTCCCTAGTGGGATTTCCAATGAAAAGCAGAACTAGCTCTAAAACCTCGACATAATTTTTACGCGCATGATTCATCTGGAGCTAGTGATTGATGTCCATCGCGGTTTTCTTCTGGAAAGGTGCCAATATCTCCCAAATTTTTCAGTGGAAGATAGAAAAATTACTTCAGTGGAAGATAGAAAAATTTGGGAGACATTGGCACCTTTCCAGAAGAAAACCGCAATGGACATCAATCACTAGCTCCAGATGAATCATGCGCGGAAAAATTATGTCGAGGTTTTAGAGCTAGTTCTGCTTTTCATTGGAAATCCCACTAGGGAAATTTATCATAGGAATATCTTGAATGTATTGAAACACTTGCATTTTATCGTGAAAATAAATGTTCCCGCATCTCCAGCGACGTCGAAAGTACAAGGTAGGATCTCAAAAATCAATGAAAATAGCGTAAAATCGGCAGATATCCCCAGTGACCGGCAATACGGCAGGACGGCGGTTCAGTCTGTGGCCGATATCTCGAGAAGATTTTGTCAAAAAATATTGTGCGACCACTCATTTTGTTCGTCACAATTTAGGCTACAAGACTACATTCCGAGAAACAAAAATAAAAAATGTTCCTATAATTAATGGCAATTTAATCTACCAAAAATCTCAAATTTTTTTTTTTTTTCGAGAGATATCTTAAATATCTTGAAATCTTGGAATCTATTCCAAAAACTGGCAATGCCATTGTCTTCAGCGACCTTGAAAACATAAAGTAGGATAGAAAAAAAATTGTTCCAATCCTTTTTTATCAATTTCCTCGGGCTAAAATAACCCCATTCTCGTACGATCAAGGCAGCGCTACTTATCGAGCTTGCGCGAGTGCTAAATCTCAATATTTTTTTACCAAAATTTACATACGTAGTTTCTAGACCATACCGAACATTTTGAGTGCTGAGCACTTAAAATCGGAACACCTTTAGTTTTTTTGGGTCAGTCTAATAGGTATGCAAATCCATATATTTTTTCCTCTAGATTAAAAAATTTAGTGCAACAATCTACACTTAGGATCACAAGGAAGAAGGAAAGAAAAAACTCAGTTTAGTCGTTTTTCATAAATCGATTTGGATAATTCTGAGGTAAACAATAAACATCTACAGAAGTGGCCCTATATTACAAAAGATAAAATTTTAAGCCACTTGTGTTTTTGTGTTTTTTTTTTTTTTTTTTATTTGTTTTTCTATTAAAACTCGTTGGGAATAGTTCGAAAATTGATCCTGGACATTACCATGGTTTTCTCCGTTACACAGAAAGATATACTTAAGACAGATTTTTTCACTTCTTCAATTGAATGAATAGATGTGAACCACTGAAAAAATATAAACAGTGAAAAAGCAAACCTAAACATTAACCCCCCATCATATGTTGACATAAAAGATAAGCACTAAATCAAACCCTCCATCAAGACAAGGCACACTTGCGCTTCAAACTACAACAAGAAAAAAAAAAGGATATGATGCATTACGCAAGACGCATTGTTTGCAATTTCCTTATCAATTTTGATTATCGGCAAACAAACAAAAACAAAAAAAAAAAAACAAACAATCAAACGAGAAAAATGAAAATCAAATCTGATTAGGCAACAAAATCTTGTGCAAGCACGTGGATATCCTTACAAGCTGTCACACTCGCTGATGACATGGCATCATGTCAGCCAGCAGAAGCTGATGGAAAAACACCGTCAAGGATATTTAACACAGCACGGTTTTCTCTTACTTTCAATGTCATTTTGTTGATCAAATCAAATTTGATAGCAGCAAAAATCTCTCACGCAAATTCCATATTAAAATTCATCAAATATTTTGACGCCATATTTTCAGAAATTCAATTGAATTTCATTTGCCAAATCGCTATTCAAGTGTAAACAATATCGAATGCATTAAATCGCTGTACAACACTGGCCAATAAGTCATGCCACATACACACACGCAAGGCAGGCAGCCTGTATTGGGTCGTTATTGCGTGTTTGACAGACGTTTGATTTTTGATTTTATTTTGTTGATTACACCGCAAAGAAGTCGAATGTCAATCGTTGCCACCAAAGTTAATTGAATGATTTGGGTTAGGGAAAATATTATCCGGAAAATGTTTGATATTTGCGTAATTTTACTGTTGCTGCAATTGTTTTTGTGAGGTTTTTGAAATTAATAAGTAACATTTTGGCACAATTTGTCAATTTAAAAATCTGCTTAAATTTAAGTTGAATTTTCTTTTATTTTAGAGCACTTCTATTAAACGTTGCCTTCCACTCCCAACATAGTGCTGTCAGCCTGACAATATTCCAACAAACATCTTAATGATGGCACATAACTTTTGCTTTCGAAGGTTTGCTGGAAGAAAGAAGACATTCAGTTGTTGTTCTTTAGCACAAGTCATTATTCAACGCAATCACACATAAAATTCGTATCCTAAGTTGGGCGCTGCTTATGTACAGTGGAACAATAAAGCCAAAAAGTTAAATGTTTTATTTCAAAGCCTTAAAATTATTCTTACCGATGTTACTTTGTTTTGTTGAAAAAATTGCTTATACTGACCTGAAAATAAACAAAGTAAAATTATGTAGTTAGGCATATGCAAAAATTAAGTAAAAGTAACAGAAAAAGGTTTTTATGAATTTTTAAAGTTTTTTTTATACCCTGCACCAGGGCATATTCACTTTGTCCTACCATTTGTAACCCAATGTGCACAAAAAAGGATTTGAATCCTTTACGAACCCGTAACGTACATCACAAACGAACTCAAAACGGATTTTCTTTTAATAATGTTACAGATAATGATGATTTTGTGCAATTTTTTGTAAACGTTTTTGATTCCAAATTTGGGTAATATTTTTATCAAAAGAAGGGAAGAAAAAGAACACAGAATTCTTTAAAAAAAAAACAACAGAAATTCCTTTAATACACAAACTTTATACCTCAACATCAGGTCAATAGCCTAGTTGTCTAAAGTCTACTGTTTGTAAATTAATACCCCTGAATCCCGGGTTTGCCTCCCAATTAGTAGTACATTTTTTTTTTCTTATTCTTTTTTTTATTAATTAAAAATATGCGCTACATTTTTTTTTTTTTTTTTTTTTTTAAACACCATTAATATTATTAAAAAAGCGGATCCGTTTTTAACTCATAAACTCGAATTCAAAACGGATTCACTTTTTTTTAGGAATTCATCCCGCAAACGTAACGGATTCCGTTACGGATAAAAAGTACGAAAATATAGGTATAGAAAAGTATATCCGTAAGCCGGGTAGCAAAAGCCAAATTTGCAAAAGCCAAATTTGCATCACCGATTTTTTGTCAATTGAGGAGTGGCCGTACCAAAGGGCCTAAGTACCATTTCGAGGCAAAAGTAATGTCATACTTTGTATGAGCCTACTCCTCAATTGTTATTTCTATCTTAATTTTGTATGGGAGGCCCCTTAAGAGGTGGAAAAAAGAGAATAAGTAGTATGTTCGAGAAAAATGTTGAGATAAAATTAATGTGGTTTGATAAACATTTTTTCCTTTCCCGGCAATGAGGAATATTTTTTCACATTTTTATCAAAATTTTGTATGGAAGCCCAAGTAATTAGTGGAAAAAAGGGCTTATATGTTATTATTGGAAAAGAAAAGTTAATGAGGGTCGGTGAACATTTTTTCCCTTTCCCGGCAATGAGGAATTTTGTTAAATATTTTTAACAAAATTTTGTATGGCAGCTTTTTTAAGGGGTGGATAAAAAGGGAAATTAAATTCAAAAAAAATTGTACAAGATGAAAAATTAATGGGGGTTGGTGAAGTTTTTATTTTTATCAAAATTTTGTATGAGAGCCCTCTTAAGGGGTGGAAAAAGTGAGTAGTTTTTTTGAAAGAAATATTGGAGAGGTAAAATTAGTGGGGCTCGGTGAACATTTTTGCCCCCTTCCGGCAACGAAGAATTTTTTAGTGCTCGTTCACTGACCTTTTTGTTAATTAAAAAATGTAAAAACAAATAGATCCCAACGTTTTCTGGGCAAAGACTAGGCGAATTCAGACAAGAGGGCGTGGCACCTACCATATAAGTAAAAGTTTCAAAATTCTTTACAGAAAGCATTTTTTGAGGTAATCCAACCAAATTTCACTCGGACACTAAAGGCAATAAATGAAAGCTCTGACAAAAAACTAGGTGAATTCCGACAAGAAGGCGTTGCACCTCCCATGCAAGCAAAAGTTTCAAAATTATATATCTTTATACTGAAATCGATTCAAATTTCCAATTTTGCTTTCATATTGTTTTTTAATCGGATCAGTGATTTGAATGTGATGAAGCAATACATATAAATCAGCAATGTCGATTTTTTGGGCTAAAACTAAAATCGAAAATTCACTCTATAGTCATTGCAATACTATAGAAAATATTTTATATATGTCCAGTTTCAAATTGCTTACAAATTGATCACATCTATAGAAAATACATAGAGCAAGGTATTTATAGCTTTTCATAAGCACCGGAATTATTCGCAACTGCGTAAAGATACCAAAATCGAAATGTTACTCTGTTTATGTATTCGCAACATTATGAGTTCGCAACATTTTTAAAAAATAGATATTTTTACTGGACAGTTTAATTTTTTTAATAGGTTTTGTGCTGACATTTCTCATATATTTTGACCCATAACTATTAAAGTACTGAAGCGGCTAGAAAACGGTTTGGAAAAAAAATGGAAATTTAATTACCTTTAGTTTAATACATTTTGACACTAAATCGTATGTACCAAACTCGAGATATGGCGTTAATTGCAATGCTATTTCCACGAGAAAAAAAGCACAAAAAAAAATTCATGCCTTGAAAATTTTTACATTAAAAATATAGTGACAGTGATGCCAATTTAGCGATTTATCCGCAAAAACTAAAGACTTTTTGACCTCTTCAGCATAGTATATTTTGAATTTAGGAATTAAAAAATCAAAGCGTTTTACGGCATTTTGAATGTTTTCTCGCAAAACATGTGATTTCAATTAATTGCCTTATGTCAGCTAGTTCTAAGTCCGGCTACAACATAAACGTCAAAGTACAGAGACATATGATGACATTTTCAAAAATAATGGCATCCCTTTTGGCCAACTTTTTATATTTGTAAATCTTTTCACAAACGAGGCTATTTTTCAAGTTTTTGTCCCACTGTTTGCCTACTGGTAATTTTAACCAGTGTACCATTCCCCTCAAAGCTTTTAATTTACTTGCATGCGTCCGCTCACAAAAAACCTTGTACAACAATAAAACCAAAAACAACACAAACACAGCCGTGGCACTGAAAAATAATAAACTTTTCCATGTCACTTTTGGTTGGCGTAAAAATATGTTGTAAGCAAAAGTTTTCAACAGCAGCAGCAGCATCAGCAGCATCAGCAGTAAAAACGACAGAAAAGAAATCATGCAAAGTCCTTGCTGCAGCAACGGCTTTACGCTACGACAGTTGGCAATGTTGCTGCTTCTGCTTTATTGTCTCCTTACCAGCAGCAGCAGCAGCTGCAATGTTGTACTGTAAGCTGTAGCCAAAAAGTCAAAGTTCCGTTTAGTTATGGCGTTTTAGCGCCCCCAAGCAATTTGGGTGTTGGCATAGCCGGATGCCGCATATGATGCGACAGGATTTCCTACAAAAATTCTTTACGTACAGTGTAAGTGTGTGTGTGTTTTTTCTATGTTTTTGTTTTTATTGTTACTCTGCTAAGAACTCAAATGCTGAATTAATGAAGTGATTTTCCAACTTTGTAATGCGTTGTTTTTTGGATTGTCATTTAGTTTTTATTTTTATTTTTTTTATATAAAAGTCCTTGAAAACAACAAGCATTTTGGTGGCGAAAAAATGCCAAGTGTTTTTTTTATTTTGAAAGGAGGTGAATCTTCTTACATACTTATGAATGTATATTTAACAATTGCTTCACCCACGCACGAATTTTAATGATTATTTGTTATTTTATTGTCCCTTGCCAAAATTTTGCTTATATTTATAATGCTAAGGATATCTAATCTAATGAACAGTCTTTGTCCGATTTTACGGCTCCCCCTCTCTCGGTGAAGACGATCTTTTATGAATACCTCCTTATCATCCCATTTAAACTTTTTATCTTTCTATTATAAACCACTATTCATCTGAACGGCGTAACAACAATCGTAGAACGACTCGATTTTTATTCTTATTATAGAAAGGAAGGCTCCTGGGCATTTAATAAGCAGTATAAGAGTTAATCAGCCATTTCGCTCGATATTTGGAGCAGCAGCTTTAGAAGAAGCAAACTAATTTATTCGGATGAAAGTAGTTCTTAATTGTGAAGAATTGTGTGTTGACTCTTTTAGTGGTAGCCAGTTGTAGTTCTCTACGTTGTTGGTAAAAGCCAGAGAATGCAATTGACGGTACTAAATTAGGCTATATCCTCAAGATGACACTTTAGAAGAGAAGTTCGGGAAACATCAGGTTTTGAAATTGGTTACCATGACTAAGGACTTTAGATGTAAAAATTTCCGTTGCTTTTCCGATGAATTCTGTAGAAGGTTTGCTGCTGTGCGCTTAGCATTTTTTCGCAGTTATTTATGTCAAGAAAAAACAGGTTAAACCTAGTTTTATTAAAATTATTTGAAGGCTCTAGATTGCACTGCGACCTAAAAGATCTCATTTAGTGCTTTTTTTCCCATCAGAACAGTTCCAGACTATAAATAAGCTTTGTTACTGGCGTGGGATTTATTTTACCTATATTATCTGGATCTGAAACCTCGTCACCTAGGTACTTAGCTCTGCGTCTCACCGCAGCGGAGCAAGCACATAGCACATGCTCCGCTTCTTACAAGTCCTTTAAGCAAAGTTAACAGGAATCATTGTCTACCACACCCATCTTTCACTATATGTTTTGCTGAGATTTAAAACAGCTTCTACTTTAACACGTTTTGGGTTGATTTACCTTTTCGCTTGCCGTACGCCTTCTTGGGCTCTCCAGTGGTCAGTCAGGCTTTTCTCTTCCCATTCCCGAATTCAGTTATTTTTAAAGCTGTTTTTCACTCGGCAGAAGGGTTCTGGGCTATGAAAGTATTAAGTGCGCCTTTCTTGACCAAGCAATCTGCCCTTTCATTGCCTACATGGCCCTCGTGCTTCAGACTAGAATAACATCATTTCTCCTAGATAGGACTTGAAGAAGTTCAAAACACTCCCATACAAGCTTTGAGTGCATAGGAAAAGACATTAATGATTTTAGAGTACGTGTCGGTGCTGGAAGTGCCCATTCTTAGATAGTCTCTAGCGCACAACTCTAAAGTGTAGACCTCAGCCTGATAAATGGAAGGTTTTTTTCCCATTGCAAATACTTTTTGGAATCTTGGTCCCACGGCCTAGCATATAATGAGTTTAAAAGGTAGGATACAGTAAATGATTGTTCCATTGTCCTATAAAAGTAGTAATGAAATAAAATAGAGCCAAAGTCAAGCTATAAAACAATTGAGCCTATACATAATTACATGATCTTACATAGTCTAGAATTCTAGAATACAGATATCGTCAAAGGTTTTCAGCCATTTTTACTACGAAATAGATACTGCTTAACGAGGAAGCTTGAAAAAAATAGATGAAAATGTTCAACAATCATTTCACATGTATATGCTCTTAGCTTGAGCTGGCTAATTTTTTGATCTCGGTTGGTTGTGAGGAAATCACTCCGTTAAGTTTAGGAATTTGGATGGTAAGCTGACTTGGAATGATTATACTAGTAAGGAAATATAGAAAATAACCGGGATCTATATCAGTGTGTTCACTAGATCCATACATTGTACGGTTTGCTTGTTTAATTTCCTGAGCCACGCAAAAGGCTTGTGGAACATGAGTTGAAAGGAATACCATGTCTGGGGTGTATTGAAATCAGCAGAATAATTTACAGGCTATTGGAATTACTTCCAGTGGACACATGCGTTATGCAGGCAGTGGCATTACAGCAATAAAAGGTCACAATAAATCTTGTCACTCCCACAAAGCGGTGTGAGGGAATTGGAAATGCTCCTGGACAAAGCATCAGCAGGATGAAAGTGATAGATCCTACAAAAAACTCATTACTGACGTCTTTTGAATGTGAATATCTGCATATTTCTAGATGAATCACTGATGAAAGGTTAAATTGGGGCTGGGATATTCTTTAGAGAATTTAACGTAGCATTCTCTCCACACCTTGGGAGGAACGAGTAGGCTTACTAAGCAAAAGTGCCGGGCCTTATACTGGAAGATTTTGATTGCAATGGACAACCAAACAGTGAATAAGTGAATGCAACTGACATCTTTAGATTGGAAATAGTAACCCAAATGGGTATAAAAACTTAACAGATGCTCCCATGTAAACGATGGTGCTTTGATGTGGGTAGAAGGAAACATCTATACGGAACTGAATGTGATAGCAGATACCTTAGCAAAAAGGGTTCCAGCTGAGAATTTACTGGGATCTGAACGAAAAAATGTTTTTAAAGGATTTTGTAAGCAACTGAATTGACTCTTAATATCGCAGAAGAAGGAAGGAATTGACGGTACACTTGTGGATGACGATGATTCTAGGCTATGTCTAGAGGATACTGAGACAGTGGCATACATAATATGCCAAGCAGA
Organism: Calliopum simillimum; assembly: GCA_951812925.1. Taxonomy (NCBI): domain Eukaryota; kingdom Metazoa; phylum Arthropoda; class Insecta; order Diptera; family Lauxaniidae; genus Calliopum; species Calliopum simillimum. The sequence continues at coordinate 28,228,778 of OX638371.1, forward strand.
AGGATGAACATTTTTTGAAGAGTACAAACTAGACTCTATATGTTAAAAAACACAATGACATATAGATCGAAAATAGGACACAAAATGTGGTCTGTTTCAACTTATTCCATAAAAATATTTATTTTTAAGTAGGTCCCAAAATCAAACAGCCATTTCAGTAAATATGGATCTTTCAAGAGTAGCTTAAATCTCTGGCAAAACATTCTGTTGCCATTGCTATGTGTTAAAGGAATCTTCAAAGTTTTTTGAATAAATTCACCCCTTCAAATGATATACACCACCACTTTACTTGCCAGACGACAATGACAACTAATTCGCCTAAAAAGTTTTGCCAATAAACGAAAATGATAAAATCATCAGCTTTACTTTTGTATCTCGTACTTCCGAATAAACAGTAAATGTAAAAGCATATTTTTAGGCGAATAAACTGAAATGAAATGAGTACGCATGGAGTGTTCGTGGTTGGGTGGGTGCACTTTGCACAAAGATTAATTGTGATCCACTAAACTGATTGTCGGGATTAAATTGCCATATTGGCAGAAAATTGCGATGGTGTCAAAACCAATTCCAATGGGAACATCAACAAAAATCACTAGACGTTAGGGAGACAAAAACAACAACAAAAACAACAGCAGAGCATCAATTGCAACAACAACAGTAACCATATAAAATCGAAAAGTTTTGTTATTTGATAAGCAGCAATTATAATTGGATTTGTGGGTACGATGGTGGTGAGTATAAAGATACTATCACACTTAAACATCATGAAAAGGAAGTATCGCATCGTCTCGAATAATAGTGTGAGTGAACTTGCAGGTAGAAAATTGGATATACCAATAAGTCTACGAAAAAAAGTTTTTATATTTTTGCCAATCGATGGAGTTAATGAAACGTAGGATTTATTCGCCTGGTGCTGTTAAAGATGAAGTTGAAAAGTTTGAAAAGAAAAAAATAAATTTTGGGGAAATGCACGACTTACGCGAATGTGGGTAAAAACGTAAGTGCTTAAGTACAAGATAATACAAATAAAGTCTTCATGACTAGACGTATTTCAAAGGGAGCATATAAATGCTGAAACGATGATAAATATACTCCAGAGCATTAATTTGGAATTTAGAAATTGGAAAATAAATACAGAAGAAAGAAGTAAGCAATGAAACAGTTGAGATAAGACATGATGGCAATAAGAAAAACAGTGAGTTTTGTATTGTGAAATGTAATTGTAACAGTTAAGATTGGGGTTTTATTTGCTGCAGTTAAGATTAAAACAAAAAATTGCTTGAAAAGGGATGTTGCGGAAAGAAATGATAAGGACAATAAAAGAGAAGGGTCAGTGTAATCAAAGTTTGACAATTTACAGTGGTTTAGTGTAAAGAAGATCAAGAAAGTTTATCAAATGAAGAAAGTAATAAAGTGATTAGAAGTTTACGAGCTGGGCAAGAGTTTAGCAGATGAATAATGTTGAAAGAAGTTCAATTTTGGAAGGTGTAGCTGTAAGTGAACTTCATAATTAATGGCCGGCTGAACGAAGCATAGATGAGAATTTAAAATTCATGAAAGCAAGTAAAAGGTTCAAATGGCAGATTCCATACGATATGAGCAAATCAAATCAAATCAAATCAAATCAAATCAAATCAAATCAAATCAAATCAAATCAAATCAAATCAAATCAAATCAAATCAAATCAAATCAAATCAAATCAAATCAAATCAAATCAAATCAAATCAAATCAAATCAAATCAAATCAAATCAAATCAAATCAAATCAAATCAAATCAAATCAAATCAAATCAAATCAAATCAAATCAAATCAAATCAAATCAAATCAAATCAAATCAAATCAAATCAAATCAAATCAAATCAAATCAAATCAAATCAAATCAAATCAAATCAAATCTAATCAAATCAAACCAAATCAAATCCAATCAAATCAAATCAAATCAAATCAAATCAAATCAAATCTCAACTCAACTCAACTCAACTCAACTCAACTCAACTCAACTCAACTCAACTCAACTCAACTCAACTCAACTCAACTCAACTCAACTCAACTCAACTCAACTCAACTCAACTCAACTCAACTCAACTCAACTCAACTCAACTCAACTCAACTCAACTCAACTCAACTCAACTCAACTCAACTCAACTCAACTCAACTCAACTCAACTCAACTCAACTCAACTCAACTCAACTCAACTCAACTCAACTCAACTCAACTCAACTCAACTCAACTCAACTCAACTCAACTCAACTCAACTCAACTCAACTCAACTCAACTCAACTCAACTCAACTCAACTCAACTCAACTCAACTCAACTCAACTCAACTCAACTCAACTCAACTCAACTCAACTCAACTCAACTCAACTCAACTCATTTCAACTCAACTCAACTCAACTCAACTCAACTCAACTCAACTCAACTCAACTCAACTCAACTCAACTCAACTCAACTCAACTCAACTCAACTCAACTCAACTCAACTCAACTCACCTCAACTCAACTCAACTCAACTCAACTCAACTCAACTCAACTCAACTCAACTCAACTCAACTCAACTCAACTCAACTCAACTCAACTCAAATCAAATCAACTCAACTCAACTCAACTCAACTCAACTCAACTCAACTCAACTCAACTCAACTCAACTCAACTCAACTCAACTCAACTCAACTCAAATCAACTCAACTCAACTCAACTCAACTCAACTCAACACAACACAACACAACTCAACTCAACTCAACTCAATTCAATTCAGCTCAACTCATTTCAACTCAACTCAAATCAAATCAAATCACTGTGAACTCTTTAAGATTTTGATAACGGTGCAAATGGGTTAAATTACTTTAGTAATATTTTTTTGCTTTTGAAAAATATCAATAGTTCCAAACAATTCTTAAGAAAATACATAATTATGTGTACATACTTTATTTCCCCATTGTCAAAACAGCAATGCATTAAATTTAAAGGAAAAAGCCTTTAATGGAACTTTATCAATACTTCTTCTCTTAATTTATTATCACATGTGTCAACATAATCTCACACTCTGGAGTTGCAAGATCTTAACAAAATGTGCGACTTTACAGATTATCAACTTGTGTGTTGTTGTTACCCTTTTTTGCTTTACAATCAAACTCCGTCTTAATATGTTCTGCCCTAGCAATGTCTGCGAAACACCCACATAATTAAAACTCTACATCATCATTTAAATCTACCAACACTCAGCGTGACAGGCATTTATTTATTTTACTTGTGGCATAAAAGACAAAAAGGTATGTAGGTATGTCGGACGGGACTGGAGGTTTTTAATAATCAACCCTGTGACGCACACAAAGCTTTGGTAGACCGTAAAACAAACAAACAAATTGTAAATTTTGCGTAAATAATAAATTTTTTTTGTAAAATTTATTATTTTTCTTAATAATGCGACTTTTGTTGCTTCCTCTTCAATTGTGTGTGTGTCTGCGCACAAGTCATAATGGCAAAATGTCCTGAAGACAAGTTAAATGAACTAATTAAACATGTAACAAGGATGTGATTGTTTTTTCAAGGATTTTGGGTTGTATTCTTTTAAGACCAGATTTTGTCGCAGCTTACAGTAGTAAGAATGGATATGGGAAGCTAATATTTTTCTTCTATTAATTATATTACAGAGATTATAAGGATCCAGAAGTAGGTGATTCATTTTTTCATATTCGAACTCGAGTTTTTAGATTCACTCGTCCCATACCAGCAAGGAACCTGAAGCTCATTTGGATATAGATAAATGGTATGAATCAATTGATTGTTACAGTTTCTGCTGAAAAGCAGGTACAAAATGAGCTTCTGAAATAACAATATAGTGAAACCTCTAACCTTACTTAACTTAATGAACTAGAAGTTGTAGTAAAATGACATGCTATCTTGTTAGACTAACTAGTTTAATTTTTAATTGCTTAGCTTTGTTTTAAAATTAACAAGATTACTTGTAAAATAAAGAAGCTTCTTGAAAAAACTAAGAAGCTTCATTGTCAAAATAACAAATTTTCATGTTAAAACAACAAGCTTACAAAATTCCGATTGATTGTGTTTTCGTGTTGACTTTTTTTTAATGGAAAAAACAATTATTTTGAATGACATTTGTTTCGGCATAAGGTGCTTTCTACCTAAAATTTTCCTAGTAATATCTTCCTTTGAGAATTTCATTTGTTCTTATATAAATGTAGGAAATGAAATTGATTGTTGAATTAAAATTGATTTTATTTCCAATAAAATATTAATAAAAAAATGAAGTGACTTGAAAAACTATGAAACGATTCAATCTGTATTTTCTAGACGAATGAAAAAATCATTTGAATAAAGTAAAGGCTTCCTTTTGACAATAATAAATACTTAAAACATAATACAGCAAGTACTTTGGGAGTACAGTGTTTGCACAATTCCACATAAATAATGATTACACTTAAATATATCTATTCAAAATATACTCGAATCTTTTAGGAGTTGAAAATTTTCACTGAATCATCAACTTCATTAAATTACATTTTCCAAAGGGCGCTTCACGTAAATCTCTTTTTAGTGACCCTTGTACGCCCTTTTGTTATGCGATGCTCTAACCCAATATTTATATAATCTCCCCTTTTTGGATTTGTCTTCAATTAATTTCAAGGATAACTGCGCATATTGATGGCCAGCTAAATAAATTGAAGCTTCACATTTGTATGGCAGATAACTGGGGTTTTTTCTTGTACAACCCACTCCCCCTCTTATATTTTGTTTATTCTTTTTTGTATCGTCCTCGTTGATTTCGGGGGGCCACGCGTGTTATGTCATTTTATTGCAGTTACATCATCAGGTCCCAACTTCATGCCAATGCACTTTGCTGCGTCACTTTCCAATGACTGCGGCTGCCAACAGTATGAGTTTATTATCGATGGCTGTGTATTGTATTTTATTTTTTTTTTAAGTCATTGTCATTGTACATTTTATAATGCACTGAAGGAATAAAATACTATTTTGATTCCACTGAATAATGTTAAATGAAATGCCCACACAATGTTGTGAAATTTGTCTTAAAGTATGCAAGCATTTGTTTTGGGGATTAAACTTTAATTTGAACTGAACTCGAATCGTATCGTGTCGTTTTTTCTATAAATTTTATCATAAAGTACTAAACATTTTCTTTCAGTGTAACAAGCGTAGATATAAAATCGTTTTTAACAGTCATCCTGCAATCAGGATTTGTACTATTTATCGTGACTTATATGGAATAAATTTACTTGTTTTTGTTATTGTTGTTATTGCTACAGTTAAACTGAGATTATTTCTGTTGATTATGTTGTTAGTTGCTTTATTTCCTTTTTTATGTTGTTTTTTTTTTTTTTTCTTGGTTTCTTTTTTTGCTTATTTTATTTATCCGTTCGGCTTAACCTGAATATTTACATCTGAAAAATATGGGATTGGAAAAATGGTTCACGAATGACCCGCACTTCTTTTGCTAAAAGTTTAGTTTTTATGCTTCACTAGAGCTTAAAAGGAAAATGATAAGGACGAAAAATTAATGGTTGTCTTATAATATTTATTTGCATCTTTCAAAAAAAAATAAAAAACAACACATTTAAGGATTATACAATAATATTAAAATAGAATATTATGTAGAAATATAACTATATAAATATTCTCGATATATCTTAATTTTTCGAACATTCCGTACGTAGTGTTTAAAATAATTAACCCATTATAATAATTGGAACTCGAGCTAATCGAATTATTTAGTTTACTCAAAATACTCAGATAAATATCCGGACTCGAATTATTTAAACAATTCGAACCATTTCAACAAAGTTGTTCCAAATATCGAAAATAAAAGGCGACCGATTAGAATTAGAAAACAAAAGAAATCGTTTATTAATATGTATACGCGAAAAAAATACAGAACTAATGTAATTCAATGAAGGTTAGAAAAAAGACTGAATAAAGTACATAAGAGTGATTTGACAGATGGTCCAAAAATTTAACAATGTTGCCATGTTACTAAAAATACACTTTTTTAACAATTTGTAATATTAAAAAATTTTAGATTATAAAAAGTACTACACAAATTTATCGACTTTTTGAGTTTTTCTACAAATTCAAACATATTGAAATTTTTCAAACTAGGTAATGAAGTAATTATTCGAATTATTTGAACAATTCAAACAAATTAACTCAAATAACTTTTAAGCTAGTTGACATTAAAACAAGAAATATTCGTATTTCAACAGAAATCTTATTCATATTTACTTTTATTACAAATATATTAAACTTTGTTGGTTTTTTATGAATAAATTGATTTTTGCTGAAATTTTCCCATTCAACTTTTAATCGAATCTTTAGAGATTTGTTTACTTGACACGTTTGGTGTTTTCAGCAGCCTGTTTTGTGTTCTTCGTAATCCATTTTACCAGAGCCCAATATCTTTCGATGGGTCTGAGCTACGGGCAGTTAGGAGGATTTGCATATCTAGGTACAAATTCTACATTGTTCTTTTCATACCATTCAACTACTGATTTGCTGTAATGCCATGAAGCCAAACCTGGCCAAAAAAAGTTGAGATCTTATGCTGTCTAATAAATGGTAACAGATGTTTTTGCAAGCACTCCTGGATGTATATTCCTTTGTTAATCATCCCAGTTGAAACAAATGAACTGCTTTGCCTACCGCAGCTGCAGATAACCTGCCATACCAAAAACTTTTTTGGAAACTTCCCCCTTTTTGGGGTCTTAAACTTTTCTTGAACATTTCGTTTATGATTTGCAATCTAAAAATCGACACCTGGAAGCTGTGAAAAGTCATCCAGTACGTAAGTCTCATCGTCTATAACGAAACAGTCAAATTTTTTAATGAATTCTCGGTGAAGTATTTTGGCTCGCTTTTTTGCCTTAACGATCTTTTGGAATTTCTGTCCGGAACTTTTTGGACTTTAAATAATTTAAGCCCTTCCTCTTTTTTAACTTTTCTGAAAAAGGCCACAAAGCATTGGAATTTTACAGCTACTTATCTTCCCGATATATTGGGATTCTTCTTAAGAAGAGCTATCATTTCTTGGCAGCATTAGCATTATCAAAATCTCTCTTTTTTCCACTTCTTTGCTTTCTACTAACGGTCAGGCGTTCTTTATAGGTTTTAATAAGACACGAAACGGTATTCCGCGAAACCTTAGCTTTTTTAGCAATTACTTTGAAAGTCCAATTTGGATTTTCGTTAAATATTTCACAAATTTTTTCAAGCATTTCTATTTTGCAGCTCATGGTGAAGCCATAAATTAACGGATGAGTACAAAAAGTAGAATAAAGATTTATACATTAGGGCTGTTCAAAAAAAATTTTTTTTTTTTTCGAATTTCTTAGATATATTTTGACGTCACGTTCTACATCATGGCAGAAAATCCCATGAATTTTTTCAGATTTTTAAATGCATTTTTAAAGGTGGCTCGAAGCAAAATTATATTTTTATTATTTTTTTTTTTTAGCATTAATTATAAAATGTTGTCAAACAATTTGAAAAATTTGTTTTAGAGTAACTTAAAAACATTTGTTTTGTTTGTTTTTTAATGAACTTTAAAACCTAAGTTGCAATTTTGACAAAAAAAAAATTTTACACCTCTTAAAAAACGAAAAACTGCTTTAAAAAGGCGAAATTTAACGATTTTTCTTTGAAAAGAGTCATCGTGCCTTAAACGAAATGAACATTTTTTAATTTACAAGATCTCATTCGATAAAGCTCTTAAAAACCTTCAACATGTTAAGACTTTTTTGGGCCAGCAGGCACGATGATATAACGTTTGAAACATAGTAATGCAGCCCCTTGAAAGGCAAAACGCTTTTTTACTCAAGAGGGAGGCATCTTTCAAAAAAGTTCACATGGCATAAAATGCTTAGAATCATCCAAGGAACAAGTGTGAATTGTTTTTTTTTTTTTTGAAAAGTTTATTAAAAATTACGTTAAAAAAATGTTTTTCCCAAAACAAGTAAAGCAGCACTAAGTACTATTTTTCGTCTTCAAAATATGCTATGAATTCGACATGTATTATTTTAATTTTCGATGTTATGATCATTTGAAAATGACACCATTGAGTGAAAAATCGTATGTGGATTCTCATAGGAATTTTCACTACATGGTGTTATTTTCAAATGGTCATAACTTTTTAAGAAAAATCATACAGGACCAATTCAAAACCCATTTTGTAAACAAAAAAATAATACTTAGCAATTCATTTAGAAGAAAAGAGCAAAAAAAATTCGTGCATCGTCTATATAACTTCAAAAATCGTCAAAAATTACGTTTTTGAATTTTTAGATAAGAATATCTCAAAAACCATACGTGATAAAGGAGTTCTGAGACTGAATTCGGATTGAGCACCGACAATTTAATCGAAAATGTCTGTTTTTGTTTTGGTTTGCTGTGTTTTTTTTAAGTGTACCGTTTTACGTCCCCTTTTTAAAAAAATAGCAGATAGGTTTTCAATTCCAACGGGGTTTTAATCGGAATAACATTACAAACAAAGGGGTGCTTTCTTTTGTTGTAGTCATAATCATGAAACCTATCGATCTTTCAGGAGCAGTGTGTACTTAAACTAATTGAAGTCGTCAGAAATATTGGATCGTTCGAATTACTTGATTTATGTGGCAAATTTGAATTATTCAAGCTATTCGAATCATTTAGACTATTCAAATATTTTGAGACACATGTTAATTGTGAATTATTCGATTTATTCAAAATAATATAAAAACTATTTGAACTATTCCATGTATTTACTAAATAAATTGTTCGAACTAATCGTTTTCTTTAAAATATTTTAGCTAAATCGAATACCTTGAACTTCTCAAACTGTATTTCATATTTTCTAGTCTAATCTTAGCATTTAAACATTTTTTTTGTTTTCACAGAACACACCAAAATCATAGTGCCAAAAATTTATAAAAAAGTTATAATATGAAGAAAAAGGGAAATTGAAAATTATTGAGTTAAGGAAGGTTTGAACTCCGAAAAGTATTGAAAACTTTGAAAATTATAGAAAATCAACAAAATATATCGAAATTTTAGAAAAAAGCCGTAAAGACTTGAAAAGCAGAGAAAGCCTTAAAGAATGGAAACGTTAAAAAGATACATAGTAGCGAAAAGTGTCAAATAACATTTCATAGGCGGAGATAATGGGAAAAACTCGAAAAAATATGCAAATGTATTTTTTATTTTAGCCCGCCACTGTGGGTATGGAAAAAAACTATATCAAATCAAAGGAACTTTTAGGCAAAAGGAAAATAATACAAATGCGTGCACTAATCTGAAACTATTCACGTTTTGTAGGCAAATGTTTTTGTTTCCAATATACTGTGGGTGATCACCAACAGCACCCATATAGGTATTTGAATGAAATTTCACAAAAAAATGGATGGCTTTTAAAAGCATGAATGCCTTTTAGCAAAATTCTACCCTCATTTAATGTATGTAAATTTTTGAAAACCAATCAAAATTATAATAATAATAATTACACTGTCAATCGATGAATTTGTCAAACCGCAACAATTGGTAGAAAATCGATGCTAAATGATATTTTATTTATTTAAACTCATATGCGTAGTAATTAAATCGACATAAATGCTCGGTACGCCATATTCCAAATGGCGTATATGGAATGAGAACTTAATGCCAACGTAATGCACATTGCAATGCAGTGTGCAAATTCGAACGATTTACGAGGCACGCATTATTATAACGTTTAAAATTGCCCGTAAACCTCATTAAAAGCCACAACAATGGTAGCAGCGACAACAACAATGCAAACATTGAACACGAACAATTAAAATATTATAATTGTTGCAGCAGTAAGTAGCAACAACAATTGGCAACGCCGCGCAACATCATCGATGGAAGAGCCTTCCTACCGTTGCGGCGACGCGTCCATCATTAACAATTACAACAAATCCACTTGAATGCCAAATGCAATAAGAGTGAGATGGCATAATACACTGAAAATAATATAATATATTGTGACGTAAATGTAAGAAAGATTAATTATTCATCGCACCATTCTAACTTTAACTGTTAGATTGACTTTTAGAATTTCCACTTGCAATCGCGATATTTCCTTTGTCCATGTCTTATTCATTGCCGAAAAACTTTTAACGGATATCTAAATATTTCATCCCTTGAACTCCACCTTATTTGTCTTCCATTGCTTAATTTTGGATTCATTACAGTGATTTTTTGCGTGGCGAAATTGTCTGTGCAGGATAAAATTATCCCTCAATTCGAAAGTTGGCGTCTTAAAAACCCAACTGCTTAGGAAAAATAAGGTCTCGAAATTTTGAAAACTCAACAATCTTTGGAAATTTTTTCAAGATCAAAACCGAAACCAAGACTTAATGACCAAGTTCAACACCAAGACCAAGACTCAATATCAAAATCGCGACCAAGACCAAGACTCAATGTCCAAGATCAAGACCACGAGCAAGACTACTTTGGTCTTGGTTTGCTCATGAATACATATAGACTAGTCAAATTAGCAAAAACAAAATGTGTAAGCCTCAGAATGAGAGATAATAAGCTGAAAACTCGTATAAAAATCAGTTTTTAGCAAATATCTCGCAAAAGGTTACTTCTGCAGGTTTTTAGGGAATTGTATGCTCTATAACAAGGGTGTCAGCGTTTTCAAACCACTGAGCCAAACGCATGCAGCGCAGTCAGCGTTGCTTTTACAACAACTTTAAATTCGAGTAACAACAAACAAAAAAACAATTTTTTGTTGTTTTTTCATGCCTCGTTTACAACAACAATAATACTTCAACAATTTTCAAAACTTCTAAGAACTAGGACACACACAAAAATTAGGGGAACTCACGCGTTGATTCGCAATGCCCTTGCGTCGTTGCGAAAGTGAAAGTTTGATATTAGTAAAATAACAAAAATATTGCCGAAACTTTCGCACTACTTTTGCAATTTCTCAAGATGGAAATATTCACATTGATCGTTCAGGCGTTAGTGCGTAAAAGACTTGCATTTTCGCTACTGCGCATCAACGCATTAATACCCATATTGTTTGTTGTTTTTGATGCGACGTAGTCTTTGTTGTTGTTTTATGTTGGTTCGAGTTCGATTTTGTGTGTACGCAAAAAAAGCAACAAAAACGCGAAATTTTGACGAGCGTGAAAAAAAAACAACAAAAATTATTTCTGTGAATGTTGTACAGAAATATTGATGTTGTTGGAATTGTTGTACAGAAATATTGATGTTGTTGGGTCGAGCCAAAATTGGCTCACTTTTCTTCTACGCTGACACCCTTGCTCTATAAATGATATGCAACGTATGCACACTTACAATTAACCGTTTGGGAGTTATTCAATAAGAACCATAAAAAATAAGGAAAACGTTAAAAAAAAATCTGTTTTTATTGAATAACTTCTAAACGGTAAATTGTACATATATGAAGCCACTCCATGCCAAGTGTACCAGGTTTAAATTTTTTTTCTCCGATTTTGCTCAAATTTGGCAATATGGTAGATCCGGTGTGCAAGAACAACAATCCGGGAGGATTTGGTCCTAGTACCATTTGTTGTTTAAATTCAGGGTGTTGAAGTTGGCGTTTTTAGTAATTTTCATGAAAAGGGTGTTTTTTCAAAAATTTATAGCTTACACTAAAGTTTGTAAATTGATAAATCTAAATCAAAATGAATAGGACTCATTTTGAAATGTTCTTTTTATAAAAAAATATTTGTTGGTGAAAAAAAATTTTTTACACTTAAAAATACTTTTGAATTTTTTTTTAAAAAAGCCCCCTTCGATTTTTTTTAAAAGTACTTTAGATTAAAGCATAATTTATAAGCTTTAAAATGATGTATGACTCAAGATGGGATTCAGACGCTACATGGGAGTTTTTGGCTTTTGCACGCCCGCGGCAGGCAAAAATCTTTTTTTACTCGTGAAGAAATCATCTTATGTAAAAAGTGTACCAGGCAAAAAATACTTAGAATCGTCTTAGGAATACGTGTGAATTTTTTTGGAATTTTTTAAAACTTTTTTTTTTTGAATAATTTTTGAAAAATTTTTTTTATTAAAAATTTTTGCAAAAATTATTGAAAGGGAAAAAAACTTTTTTTTAACTTTTCAAAAAATTCCAAAAAAAACCACACGTACGTAGGGCCTAACAAAAGTTCGCTTAATTGGTGTCAAGTTATAAATTTTTAGTAAATCAAAAAATTGCGTATTATTTGTTATAATATATCATTTTAATTTTCAGAAAGATCGGTCAAAATGGAGAGAAGAAAACGTAAAATTCGTGAAACAATGTCAGCAGATATTCCAATGCCAACGCAGCAAGTGATTCGGTTTGCTATTCTTTTTGGATTTCGACGTAAGCTCAAGCCTATGAAAATATTTAATCAATGCCAAATAGCATTTGAAGTTAATGCGCCATTCCTCGTGACTATTTCAAAGTGATTCCAAACAGGTCATTTTTCTATGGAGGACGAACCTCGAGAAGGCCGCCCAAAAGCTTCGAATGATTATGAATGTGTAGCGCTGGTTAAGTCTAAAATTGACAAAGATCCAAGATTGATCCAGGAAATCATTGCTGAGAAACTGGGCTTGAATGCCATGGCTGTATCGCGAATATTAAAAAATAATCTTGGATACACGAAGAAATCTGCACGATGGGTTCCTAGAATTTTAAGAGATGCGCAAAAAGAGGCACGTGTGCGTTTTGCTAAGTATTTTCTTAAAAATTTCAAAAACGGAGAATCTAAAACTTTCACAAAAATAGTAACAAGTATTGAGGCATGGTTTTAGAAGTACGACCCTGAAACCGAACAACAATCTATGGTATGGAGCCCAGAAAGTGCAACTCCACCTGTTAAAGTAAAGCAAAAAAAGTCAGCAACAAAAGTAATATGTCAGTTTACTTCACCAGAGAGAAAGTTGTAGCTGCTATTCCTTTGGAAAAAGGTCAGACAGTTACTGCTTAATGTTATAATGAAATCTGTTTACCAGAAGTTTTCCAAAATTTATTGGGAAAACGACAAAAAAGGAGCTACGCCGCTACTTTCTACATCACGATAATGCACCAGTGCACACTGCTGAAAAAACAACCGATTTTGTTGAGCTTTCAGGGATCGAATAAATTCGTTCCGCACCATATTCCCCAGATCTAGCGCCTTGTGACTTCTGGTTGTTTCCAAAAATAAAAAAAAAATTTGAGGGGGAGAGTCTTCAACAGCAATGAGGAGATAATAAATGCGGTTAATGATGAAATTGCAAAACTGCAAAAAGCCGATTTTAAAGACTGTTTTTCAAGATGGATTTATCGACTTCAAAAATGTATCAAAATAAATGGCGATTACGTTGAAAAAATACAAATAGATGAAGAATAAAGTTATAAATTTAAAAAATTAAATTCAAAAGTTTTTTCAATTCAACTAAGCGAACTTTTGTTAGGCCCCTCGTAGTGCTTGGTCGATTCTAAGCAATTTTTGCCTAGTACACTTTTTACGTAAGATGTTTTCCTCTCGAGTAAAAAAATATTTTTCGCAGCCACGGGCGTGCAAAAGACAAAAACTCCCATGTAGCGTCCGAATCCCATCTTGAGTCGTACATCATTTTAAAACTTATAAATTATGCTTTAATCTAAAGTACTTTAAAAAAAAATCGATGGGGGCTTTTTTTAAAAAAAATTCAAAAGTATTTTTAAGTGTAAAAAATTTTGGTGAAAAAAAATTTTTTTCACCAAGAAATATTTTTTTATAAAAAGAACACTTAAAAATAAATGGAATCATTAACTTAGTTTTATCAATTTGTGAACTGAAGTGTAAGCTATAAATTTTTGAAAAAACACCCTTTTCATGAAAATGACTAAAAACGTCAACTTCAACACCCTATATTTTAACAACAAATGGTACTAGGACCAAATCCTCACGGATTGTTGTTCTTGCACACCTACCATATTGCCAAATTTGAGCGAAATCGGAGAAAAAAATTTTTTTTTTTGGTACACTTGGCGTGGAGTTCTTCATATGTGCATACATTGCTTTCCACTTATAGGGAATACAATTCCCTATAAGCCGAAAGTTTTCACGTCATTTATGAGTTATGGCACTTTAAAAATGAACATATTACTATGTTCACTTAAATGCTGCATGTGTGCATTACCAAGCTTTGGCAATTTTTTAATTGGAATATCTCCCAAACTATTAGTCGTACGAAAACTCCGAGGGTTTTTCTATACAACATTTTTAGGGCTACAAAATTATCCAGAACTAGGTACTTTCCGAAAAAGTAACCGCGTGATATTTGCAAAAAACGGATTGTTTTCATATTGACCTTGAGTGACTCTTTATGCGTACAAGATGAATTTTTCACATTTTATTTTTCATGCATAAGTAAAGATCATTCTGAAGGGAAAATTTAACTTGGATATATTTTGCAAAAAAATCCGAATTTCTCTGGGCTAATTCCTATTTTAACGATATTTTTTAAATACAGAATTTTTGTAATCATTTTTTTCAGTGTTTTTTTGTTAAGGAATATAATTTTTTTATACTACACAAAACATACATGATATGTATATTTATATTTTTTATTATTCGTTACAATATTGGGTAAAATTTAATTTTCATATGTCGACTAAAAATTTTTTTTTTTCATTCAAATTTGAACGGTTTTTTGCCATTTTTCGAAAACCGGTCTATCGATTTTTTTTTACTCAGTCTTTTATTCTTCAGAATTTAATATGCTTTTATAATATATGACCTGGTCAATTTTTTGCAGATTCGCATAAATTGACCTTTAAAAGTTGTTTTCCAGTTGTTTTGAAAAATTTTTTTTTTTCGCACGTAAGACCCTTTTTCATAGACCAGGTCACACATATACACATAACAATCATTGTTTGTTAAAATAATAATACAAATTTAATTTATGTTTATTCCAATTTTACCGGGTTTTTTGGCATTTTTTCAATAACCGCTCTAATGAATTTTTTTAAAAATGCACCAAAATATGCAGAATTTAATTGGCTTTCATGATATAAAATAACCATAGAGGGTTTTTGTTATCGTCATTTAAATTTTATTGTAAAGAGCAGAGAGCGAAAAATTTTTATATCACTATTGGGTACAAATTTCTCAATGGATGCACTTCAAAATCGATATATGTTAATTTTGATGATTGATGAATTTTTCTACAGCTTCATTATAAAAATTCATCTATACTCAAGAAAAACTTCTAACAACATTTCTAATGATTTTCGGCATTTTTTTTTGACTTTCTCAAAACTAAACGATATCTAAAATTTTATCGAATTTTTTAGCACACTACATTTTTTCAGTTTCTAAGTTCTCAAGTTTTATATTCGTTATTTTTCGCATTGTGCAACCTCAATAATTCAACCTCGAAAGAGTTTTTTCAAATATTTCAAATTGAAATTTCAACCTTTTTTTTAATTTACCAAGTTTTTGCACTTTCAGCCTTATCGGGTTTTAAGGTCAATTTAAAATTAAAGACTTTGTTTTAAATTTTTTATTTTTAAATTATTTATTTCCGATATTCCGATTGCCACTGGCAATCATCCTCAGAGACTATAAAACATAGTACATACATTAATTACAAAACTTAAATACGCAATTATAAACAGATTATCTTAAAACTTAAAATAAGCTACTAATTTTTTAAAAGGTCACCTTTTTCCAGTGTAATTCACACTTAAATGACGCTGCCAAAATATGCCGCACACCGTTTCATGCCTGCCACTGCTACATATTGGTTTGATGGGTTTGAGTCAAGGAAACCTCATTAATTTTAAATTTATTTAATCGCATTCGATATAATTAACGCGTGTAAATTGTAACAATCGAGCTTAATTAAATTTATTCAGGTGAAATTTAAACAAATGAGTTAATGATAAATTATTGTTAACGATTGACATTAATTGTGATGTGTGATGAAGATTTTGTGATGTATATGAGAGTGACTTAGAATTTTGAATAGGATGATTTTTGTGAGATGAAAAATGATGAAAAACTGAAGGCATATTGGAGAGATCAAAAAATGCTAAGAAACGAAGAAGTGTAAAATAATGATATAAGTAGGGGAAGAGTGACGCCAGCGGGCATGGTTCGAGTGTGGGCACCCACTTTTGACAGAAAACAAATGTGGCTGTTCTGACAAATGCTAAGCGCGTGTTATGACAGCACAAAGTTTTTGTGCATTTACAGGAGCAAACAGACGCATTTGCTTTGTGCTGAAAAGAAAATAATTTTTGAATAAGTGAAAGTCAACTCAAAAGTTTTTTTCAATTATTTTCCAAGTGCGATAAATCGAAGTGAGTCAATCGAAAAGTTGAATGCAATCTATATTTAAGTAGTAAATTTATTTTATTTTGTGATTCAAAACCGAATGCAACCAAAATGTTCGCACAGCACAATTTGCTCATTGCTTTTCAAAGTGACTGTCAAAGTCGAGTGTGGGCCCCGCATTGGTTCGAGTGTGGGCATCCCTCTTTTTTTATTTAAAGCGTGTGTTTTACTAAAATATCGTCGTGGATGTCAACGTTTTTTTAGTACAATGAAAAGAACCGCTATAGGCCTTTAAAGATATCGCAGAAAAAAAGTAGTTTTCATTAACTGTGAACGGTAAGGTATTGAGTTTCCAGACAAGTGGACCGACGAGCAGATGGCGGGCATAGATTGGTACAAAAAATTCATGCTTGGCGAAAGAGCAATGTCAACAAGGGCTAGAAATGAGGTCACAAAGCCGGCTTAGTCTGCAAAACAATTGATCTGGCATTGACGCCGAAGACAATAAAGCCTGGTTTAAGGGCAACCGGCATGGTGCCATTCGATCCAGACGTTTTCAGTGACGCTGATCTTGTTGAATCCGTTGAGCAGAATTTGTTGAATTTGTGTGAGTCAATGTTTCCAAAATAAATTAATTTTGCTTTTTTTTTCATTTGATTGCGTTTTACTTCATATTTCGCCGATTTTATAAGGGTGCCCACTGCCGAACCAAACATTTTTTTTTATCAAAAATGATTACTTCACTATTTTTTTACATACATAATTTTTCCCACTGACGAAATCAATTTATTTTATTCATCAATGGTTAACTAAGGTCTCTAGCTTTCCTTTGATTTTTATATGTCTGCATAATATACATTTGGTCAAAAGTTATGAGTTGAAAACCAAACGGTTCCCACACCCGGTACTCTTCTCCTACATATGATATTTTGCCAATGTCTAGAAATGTTGGCAAAGTTGAAAAATATATAGTCAAAAAATTCACGATTTTGGTGAAATTCGCATCAGATAATTGTTCTTTATACAGTAGGAACAAAAACTCAATTTTGAACTCTGTCAATTTATGGTACATTTTGCCATAAATGTATTGCCAGAAGTTGAAAGTGCAAATAAATTTGAAGAAGCCAAAAATATTGAAAAGTTGAGAAATGCTGATAACTTCTAAAAACTCAGAAAAAGCCATAAAGTCCACCTAAGAGATATCAGAACTTAGGAAACAGTCAACGAAAGCCGAGTATGACAAGATCATTAATGTCTAAAATTTCCAGCATATAGAGTAGAACGGGGCAATGTCGTGCACTCAACTTTGACATGCTCGTAAAGCCGTACATCTCAAGCGAATGCGACGAGTAAGCATCCGATCGAAAGATAATTTCGTTGGTTACATCCATGTGTAACAACGTTTGTGTAGCGAGAAATTGTGTTTGTGTAAGTGAAGAAAAAAAAAATGTCCACGACATTACCCCTCTCAAAATTTGTGGGGTAATGTCGTGCATTGTTTTCCGAGTATAGTAAAGGTACCAAAATGTGTGAGAAATGATAGGTGGTGGTTCTATTAGAGGAGATTTAGCATTATCATGTATTTATTCATTATTATACAAGTGTGAAGTACATAATATGTTGTGTAGAGTAGAACGGGGCAATGTCGTGCACTCAACTTTGACATGCTCGTAAAGCCGTATATCTCAAGCGAATGCAACGAGTAAGCATCCGATCGAAAGATAATTTCATTGGTTACATCCATGTGTAAGTAACAACATTTGTGTAGCGAGAAATTGTGTTTGTGTAAGTGAATGTGCACGACATTACCCCAAATTTTTTTTCGAAAAACAAATACTTCTCTTCTTTGGCAGGATATTTCGTTTTAGAAAACACTTACCTGGGATATTTTCCCGCAAGGAAAATTATTTTTTTGACCCGATGAAAAAATACTTTTGTCGTCCCGAAAGCGTGCGTTTTGAAAAAAAGGTTACTCTGTAGAGACGAACTGGTGAAAATTGCTAGTATTATATGCATAAGCTCAGTAGGTCAGCAGGTCCCTACCTTACGGACAGTTGGTAAATCATTCAATTCTTTGGGCTAAAACAGCCAGTGCACGACATTACCCCCTGCACGACATTACCCCGTTCTACTCTACAAGATTTAAATTTGAAAAATTCACAGAAAACACAAACTTTAAGTCTGAAATACAGCAAAGGACATATAATGGCGTCGGATGGAGAAAACAATGTAAAGTGTGGGGAAAATGTTAACAACAAAATTTACAACATTTTAACTTGACAAAAGGGCGTGCAGTTTTTTTGTTGGTGGCCAATTGTTGTTGTAGAAGTTGTTGCCGCATAAATTGCATGAAAACATTTTAGCAACGATGTATTCTGGCGTGAATCCGGCTGTCGGAGAAGTTGCCAGTAGTAGCTGATGTTGCTGCTGCTGCTGCTGCAACTGTTGTTGCAGTCAAAAAGAAGTTTTGTGTGAAAATCACTCAAAATTGTGTTTAACTAAGCGTAAAAATTATAAGCAAATTAATTTGTAAAAAACACATAGAAAAGTTTTTGATGCGCTCCACTGCTGCTGCTGCTGTTGCAGCCACTACTGTGGTAGCAACAAAAATGCTCGAAAAAGCGCAAAGCAGCCAGCAAACAAAAACAACATAATATCAACAAAAGCAACGCACAAACGAAGCAAAAAACTCTGTTGCTGTGTGTAGGCGACTGTAGGGTTATATGTTGGCTGGTGGTTGGCGTTCAGTATGCGGCTGGCTGATTTTTGAAGAGTTTCCAGTAAAACAAAAGGAAATAAATGATTTTTTTGCATGATTTTGAGACTCGTATTTTTAGAGCATTTTAAGTCGTTTTACTTCAGTTACAATTAAAGTGCATTTTACTTAAGATATATATTCTTTTTCGCCGCTGGGATAGGAATAAAAAAAACAGACGTAAAAAAATTTAAGGACTTTGTGCGAAATTCATTATATTATTATTCTTGTATTTTCCTTACAATCGCGAGCACAGCATATATCCTTATGGTGTTATTAACGGATTAAAATAAACACAAATTTAACGCAGAAAAAGGGATTTGCGTACCTGACAACGCACAAATGTTTTTATATAAAGATATAGGTAGAAATACATACTCATACCTGGAAACACATGTAACACAAAATTGTTGCCGTTGTCAGCAGATGTACTGTAACGAAATATGGGTCTTAAAATAAAGTATATAAATACTGAAAAAATCAATCCACAGTTAGTCGGCGACAATCATTGTGAAGTGATATTTCATTTGACATCAACTAAATACTTAGTCTTCCCTCATTTTTTTCATAGTACAATCCAATATGTCTAAAACGTATACTAAAGAAGGTCACACTGATAGAATTCTACACAAATTGTGGAAAAACTGCGAGAAAGAAGATCTATGTGATGTGGTACTAATCGCTGGTACCGAAGCAAAAAGAATTCCAGCGCATCGCATAGTACTTTCAGAAGCAAGTGAATATTTCAATGAGATATTTATATCATCATTACGTGAATGCACATTAAGAGAAGTGGAAATGCCGAATGTAAACGGTGATATATTAAAAAGTTTAATTGAATTTTGCTATAAAGGATGTGTAGTTATCAGCGACGATATTGCTGTTGAATTGCTTAAGACAGCAGACATGCTACGCTTGAGAGATGTAGTCACAGCTTGTGAACATTTTCTGGTAGAACAGTTACGACCACACAACTTCTTGGAACTATCACTTTTAGCGGAACAATACCAATGCGAGCTGCTGCTGCAAAAGACTGAAGAATATTGCTTGGAGAACTTTATTGAAATTTCCAAAACAGAAGAATTTCTACAATTAAATGCAAACAAATTGAGTCAGTTGCTGGCTTCCGATGATCTTCAAGTTGTTGCTGAAGAGGATGTATTTAACAGTTTGAAAAAATGGTTAGAGCACGATCCAATCAAACGTGAGCAACACAAAATTGAAATGTTAAAATTAGTGCGAATGTTATTACTGGAACGATCGTTTTTAATTGAACACGTCAGTCCTATTTGTACTTCAGTTGAGTGTCTTCGAATTTATATGAAAGCTATAGAATTGATTATTTCATCCGATATCATTAAGCCTAGTGTGGGCAACTTAACAAAACTAAGAAAACCATATAAGTATAAAATGGGTATAACAACAAATCAATCCATTGACAAAATGTTTATTCATTATTACTGCCCACAGCGACAAAAGTGGATGAAATGCTTAAAAGAATTGGAATATCGTGAAGCGTTTGCTGAAGTTTCAATGAAGAATTGTCTATATATTATAGGAGGATTCGATGCTAAAGATAATGTTTTAAATACCGTCATTTCATTAAACCTAAATTCGATGATATTCACAGAAATAACACCAATGATTCAACATCGTAATCGTTGTCATGCAGCAGCTGTAAATGGGATTCTGTATGCGGTGGGCGGGAATAATGGAAAAAATCAAATCAATTCTGTAGAGAAATGGAATCTAGAAACTAATGAATGGTGTAATGTTGCTCCTATGGCAGTTAATCGGAGCAATATCGGTATTGCTGTTTTCAACGAAAAAATTTATGTTGTTGGAGGTTATTCCAATGGCGTAGCACTTAGTTCAGCTGAATGCTACGATCCAGTTCAAGATGTATGGCAAAGTATTGCGCCGATGCGTGAAAGTCGTGAATTACCTGGAGTAAGTTTTTTGCAGTTTAACTAAAAAAAAATAATTGATATTTATTTTTAATTTAATTAAAAGGTTGCAGTTGTTAATGGAATGCTTTATGCAGTGGGTGGTCTTGGTGTTAAAACAGCTGAACGTTATAATCCACAAACTAATGAATGGACTTCTATATGTAGCATACGTGAAGAATTAGTTCCTGTCCGTTCATGTACTGCACTTAACGATAAAGTTGTTATTTCTTGCAAAGATGGCTTCGAGCAGTATGATGCTGTGAACAATGAATGGAAAGCGATGAATTCTGCCAAACATCCTCACAACATTGTACGTATATTTTCATATTCAGAAAAACTGCTAATATCCCAATTTGCCGAAATGTAATTTACTGCCATCAAACGAGAGCATTTTTGCAAATACTGCATAATTTACTACGATTCTTGTAAGTTTTCTGATAGAAAAATAGTAATTTACGAATCAGTTTGAAAGTTTTGTCTATTTATAATGTTTTGATTATATAATACATATATATTTACATAAATCAAAATATTTTATTTAAAAATGGTTCATTGTTTGAAAATATAATCTTTGTGCGTACACAGAAATAATTAACTGGTTCTAAAATTAAGTGGGAACGTAATTGATTTCAAAATATGTTTGTTTTTAAATATAGTCTAAGATGTTTTTGAATTAAAAACTTCATAAATTTAACAACTTTGTAATTGATTTAGAAGATTTTGTTGTAGAGTTTAAAACATTTGTATTCGCTCCATGTTTATATTTGAAATTGAGGTAAGATTAATAACTCATTTGCTCAGTAAATGTTTATTCATAACTCTCTCTCTCTCTTATTCTCTCTCAAGCACTAGTGCCAACTCTTGCCGTATGAAATATTTTCATGCATTACTATTGAAAACGGGCTTAAAAACACAAAAAAAAAAAAAAAAAAAATACTTTTGAATTAAAATCGAAAGATTTTAATTTGAAAAACAATTTTTTTTAGCTTGAAAATAGCCCAGGAAAATAAGAATATTTCTGCGCAAAAGTTCCAAGTGTGCATAATGAATAATGTGTAAAAAGTCCATTGAAGTCCATTGTACGCACAAAAAGTTATTCAAGCTCAAAGTTCGCTAAAATCAGTTTTTTGCAAATATCTCGCTAACGCAAACATTTACAGAAAATTTTTTCTATGTAAAGATGTAAAAAATGTTTTTGTATAGCTTATAGTTTAGGAGATAACTCAATTTAAAAAGTTGTGCACAGTTTTAATATATTTGTGAATGCTGCGTATAAGTTCATTCTAAAATAATTTACTTTTAAATTTGCGAATACCCTTTGACGAGGAGTCGTACAAAAAAAATTAAAAAACCGTTCAAAAGATAATTGGATTCTGTAAACACCGTATTAAATTTTTTTTGGAGCCAAATTGTGGAGAAAAATTTTTCTGTAAGTGTTTGCGTTAGCGAGATATTTGCAAAAAACCTGAATAACATTTTATGCGCACAATGGACTTCAATGGACTTTTTACACATTATTCATCATGCTTTAATAAAGACAATTGCGGTGAAAAAATTCACTTGGAATTATTTCGCAGAGCAGCTCTTTTTTCGTCTTATTTTCCGGTGCTAAAATAGATGTTTTCGAATTTGAATCAGAAATTTTCGATTTAAAATACTTCTTTTTAATATTTAGGAGCTTTTTTTATTTAAAAACAATTGTGTTTGATATGAAAATGATTGCTTTAGAATTAAAAACATAGTTTTAATATGAAAACGTTTTTGGGATTTTAATTTTAAAACTCTTGTTTTTGATTCAAATTCAAACGCCTATGGCGTCCTTTTGTATCGGAAAAATTTTGATTCAAAAGCATTTGCTTTTGATTTTAAAATAAATAAATAAGTACATTTGTAGCGAAATCAAAGTTCCTTTTGTTAAATTCTTTTTCAAATATAAATACAAAATTGCACAGTGCAACAAATTAAGCAGAAAAAATTCTGAATGAGATCTCTATAACTTTTTTTGACTAATTTAGGGTCGCTGATTTCGAATGTGACAACCATTTTTCCTATCAGGTCGGAGCAAACACCAAAAATTGAACTCTAGTGTATTTTACTATTTAACCCATTTTGAACATTTGTACGATTTTTCGTACAGCAACTTTAAAAATTTATAACAAAATAATGGGAAATAAAAACTGAAATTTTTATTCATTAAAGTTAAACTTAGTTAATTATTTATTGAAAAAAATTGCATTATTAAATTTTTCCTATTTTTTATTGTAAAATTTTACCATTTGAAAAATCTCCTTTTTTTAGGGGTTCATGATAATGAAAAAATGATAATTGAAGTCCAAATTTTTTTAAACATTTAAGCTTTGGTTTTACTAACAAAAGAATAAACTACCTTTTTACATAATTTTTTTCGAAAAAATAACTATCCGTGAAAAACTGTAGAAGCTGCCAGACTAGTGTACGAAAAATCGAACGCTGGTCCATTTCTGCGGAAACGTCACTGTTGGTTTTCATGTGAAATAAATTGTTCCTGCTACATTTTTTAGTTCCACTAATAAAAATTTCAAAAATTTTAATAAAAAGAGTAAAAAGAAAAGTTATTATATTTGAACGCAGCAGAATTGGACCAAATAATTGAAAATTAGAGTGATGATAAAGTAGGCCAGCAACTCAAGCGGAGTACAGGTTTTGACGCTGATATAAGGGGTATTCTTTTGATGTCCGGTTATAAGAATGTCCAAGCTATCAATGGTTATAAGAACAGAAAGCCTTAACAAGGCCGGCCTACTTTTTTTAAATGCAAATATGAGACAAGCCCAAACGAATTCGTTATGTTTTCGACGGTGCTTTTGTTCATCTGAAGGTTATAGGAGTATGTACCAATTCTTTCCATATGGAAATGGTGGTGGCTATAATAAACAAATTGGATTATTGTCTATTTTTGAAAATCCCTGAAATTTCTTCACTACAGGCACAGTTAGTATACATGGTGCCGAATTACGCACCGATAAAAATATCCAAAAAGATCTACTGATTACACAGGCCCACAAAAAAAAAGTACCATGCGCGAAAGATCAGACCACCTGAACTTTATGTTTTCGGGGTCGCTGAATCCGAATATGGTGCCAGTATAGCGAAGTTGGTTCGGGTTTTTTCACAAATCGGAAATAATGCTGAAAAAAATCTCAAATTTTTCAGCATAGTTGTTGATTTCTGAAAAAACGCGAACCAACTTCGCTATTCTGGCACCATATTCGGATTCATCGACCCCGAAAACATAAAGTTCAGGTGGTCTGATCTTTCGCGCAGGGTACTTTTTTTTTGTGGGCCTGTGTTATGTTTCTGAAAAGCGAAATAAAATTTTGCTAACAGGTTGGTGCCACAACTAAGAAGTTACAGTCCTCACAAACTATCAACCTATAAACCCAATGGCATGTACAGCCCGATATGATAAGGAACAAACAAAGAAGGTCCTAGTAGAAATAGCACAGTCAATATCTCATTACAACCATTACATGGAAAGCGTGGATCTTCACGATAATGCGATATCAAATATATAACAGAAAAAAAGCGGTGGTGGCCATAATTTATATCCAGACATGAAACCGCTTTAATTAACTCATGGAAATTGCACTGCTTTTTTTAAAAAATAATGGCTTCATATGGCTATGTCCTGAATAGACTTTAGAGCGATGATATGTGAAGAACTTCTTCTCATCCAAGAAGACGATGAAGTTCTGCACCCTACTGGAGTACCAAAAATGAAAGCATTAAGTCATTAGGGATGCAGATTCGAAATATGTGTATATGTGCAGAAAGTGTGATAAACATACTACTTATATCTATCAAAAATGTTTTGACAAATACCCACCTCATGCTCAGCATCTGCATATCTCAAGTGCGTGAGGTAGTGTGGGGAGCAATGGCGCCAATTCAGACCAAGCCATATATGTATTATGTACAAATTTCGAAATCAATTCGAAATATATGAAATTTAAGTATATGCGAGTACCTTGTAGGGGCAGAGACCCACTTGCCCCTACCAATTGTCGCCACTGGTGGGGAGGGATCTTAAAATTTCGGATAGAGGTTTTCGTTCTCAACTTTTGATTATTACTTGCATATTTTTATAAAAATATGAATTTTGGGAAGGGGTTTCAGCCCCCAAAATACCCCCTGCCTACGCCACTGATAAATATGTATCTTTTTAAAATATAATAAGGAAAAAAAAACATACTTTTTTAATAAATTATCGATTTTTTCTTCAGAAGTTTAGTACAAATATGATTTTGCAGAAATGGACCAGTGTACGATTTTTCGTACAGGGCGTAACTTTTAAAGGGGCGGGAAAAATTTTTTTTTATTTCACTTTTGAGGTGAAGACGCTTCAACTACTAATTATTCAAAAAATCTTCAAAAAATTCCAAGCGGTTCTGGTACCTGTTCAAAATGGGTTAAAAAAATCCAGAAACAAAACAAACTGTAAATCTATATAAAATTGCTTATATGAAAACCCTATGTAACGATTTGGTGCGAAATATACCGAACCGATTTTAATAATTTTTTAAAACGTTCTACGTGTAATAAGGAACACGATTGTATGCTTATTTTTTTTGGTTTTTATAAGATAAACCTTTTTTTTAGTATGAAGTTGTTGAAAAAAAAAATTCAATGCTTGCATAAAAATTATCGCCATGATTTATGTGTTGTTGTTGTCTTTTCCGTCTCTTTCATTTATTGTTTTTTTTTTTTATTCTTCATGTTGTGTTGTTGATGAGAGCAAAAATGAGAGTGATTTCGTCAGTGATGCCAACTCAATATTTTCAATATTTTTGGACTTTTAACGATGTTTTACATGTTTTTCGATATTTTTCAATTCTTTTTGACTTTTTTCGATATTTTGGATGTTTTTCGAAACTCTTGGACTTTGACCGATTTCTTCGATGTACATATTTCTCTATTATTCGAAACTTTTGATTTTGTTTCGGTATATTAGATGTTTTGTTTTTAGACTTTTGCCGATTTCTTCGATGTGTTTCAATATTTTTCAAAACTTTCGGACTTTTACCGATATATAGGATTTTTTTCGACTTTTTTGGACTTTAACCGATATTTTGGAAACTTTTAGACCCTTTTCGATGCATTGAATATTTTTCGATATATATAAATATTTGAACTTTCACCGATTTCTTCAATGTTTTCCAATAATTTTGGAATTTTACCGATATGTAGGATGTTTTTCGACGTTTTTAGACTTTTACAGATATTTTGTATGTTTTCGAAAATTTTTTTTTTTATTTCACTATTTTTCGAAACTTTTGAACTTCTTTCGATATATGTATTGGATGTTTTTCGATATATGTATTTGATTTGTTACCGATATATAGGATGTTTTTTGATAAGCTTGGACTTTATCCGATTTCTTCGATGTGTTTCAATGTTTTTCGAAACTTTTGGACCTTTTTCGATATATTGAATGTTTTTCGCTATATTTGGACTGTTACTGATTTTTTTATATATAGTATTTATTGATTTGAATCGTTCGCATAGAAGAACTTAGTCTTTACCATGCCACTTATCATAATAATAACAATCAAGTATTATTATTTCTTCGATGTTTTCCAATACTTTTGGACTTTTATCGATTTTAGGATGTTTTTCGACATTTTTGGACCTTTACCGATATTTTAAATGTATTTCAATATTTTTTGAAACTTTTGGACTTTTACTGATATTTTGGATGATTCTCGTTATATTTGGACTTTTACCTATACTTTAGATGTTCTTCTATACTTTTAGACTTTTGCCGATATTTTAGATGTTTTTCGATACATTTGGGCTTTTACCGATTTCTTCGGTGTATTTCGATACTTTTGGACATTTACCGATATTTTGGACATTTTTCCATAAACTTGAACTCTTACCGATTTCTTCAATGTATTTTTTAATATTTTGCAATACTTTTGGAATTTTACCGATAAAATAAATATATCGGAGCATCTGTTCGTGGCACATTGTTTTAAAAATTAAGAAAAAGTTTTCGTTATTAGTTGTTATGTACAATATGGCTTTTTATAAAAACCCGTGCAACGCCGGGTAAAACAGCTAGTTATATTAATGTTTTCGTTATCAAAAATATCAACAGCAAGAACTTTTTTGTTGCAAGTACAAAAAATTACTTTTTGCCTTAAAAATGTGTCAAATTATCTGTAGTGGAATTCTTCAAACGAAAATAAAAAAAATAAAAGGACTAGCCCAAATCCATACAATTTCACGTTGTTATCATTGTAACAATTTGATTGAAGTATTTTCTGTTTATGTAACTAAATATATAAATAAAGTTATGAATGCATAAATACAGACAATAAATAAGTTGCAGAGAAAAAAAAGGGGGCCAAAAAAACAAAAAAAAAAACTTTAAATGAGTTTTTCCCATATTTTTTTTATATATTTGTTTTTGCTCCAAGCTCCAACCTGAATTTTCTTGCCAACCGGAGTTTTACAATTTAATCTGTTACCAAAGAAAAGTACAAAAGCGTCCCTTTCACATAACGACATTACAATTTTTCTGCTTGATTAGACTTTGTCTCTTTTACTCATATGATTTGGTCCTTTTTTTCTTAACTTTTTCATCATATCCCTTATATCCTTTATAAAAATGAAATTGTTTTTGTATGTCTAATATCGTAAATAAGAAATCTTGTACGTGCGTATGATTTCTTCCTTCCAAAAAGTTAGCTTGCTGTGTGTGTATTTGCGTTACTTCATAAATAAATTGTAACCCACAGCCTAGCAAATAGTCCCCCACTATGCCAGCTATGTGCTTATCTCTGCAGACATATGTCTGCTTTGGGTGAACAAAAAAAGTTACATATTGAAAAGCGCTCAAAGTCAAAGCCTATTTAGGGGTTAAGAAAAGTATAATTTATAAAATATTTCATACCCGAAAAAAGTCATAATTTTTGTCATTATGATAGAGGCGGGTATGTAGTAGGCAGATTCTTTTACCTTAAAAATATGTAAATATTTTCTTATTTGTTCCAACTTTTTGTTAGAATTTTAAATGGTTTTTGAGAGAGGCTTTCTTGAAAGCAGTTGGGGTATTCTACACAAATTTCTTTTTCTGCATTATCCCTTAATGAAAGTCTATTACATAATTGTTAAAACGGTGCATTTAACAATCAAAAACTCCAATAAGTTCAAGTAAGTATTCATATTAAGTTTTCAAGAACTTTTCAGCCGCTTGAAATCTACAACTTCTCTGACAACATCCAATAAATGCTGGTTTTACATATTCTTCATCGATTGCAACACTTGACCAATGAACCATACAGTTGACGCTATATCCACTACTACTACTCTCTATGGAATCCAATCAAAAGTGGATTTCCGCTTATTTTCCAATTGAACGACGTAGTACGTACATATGTATGGCTCATTCATAACGAGCCATGTGAGAGTAGTCCACTCAGCCTTCCACTAATAACGTAGATACCTTGAACAAGTGTATCCTTGCATGCTTCCGTTGATACTTCGTTCATTACTTCGTTATCAGCAAAGTCAGCGCGCTGTTCGATATGCTCATATATATGTATACTGTATGTATGTTTATGTATATGTATGTACCTTTATTTGCACTATAACGTTCGTTAAATCGTTTGTCGATAACAGCAATTATCCTTTTATATCCTTGCGCTTCACGATGACCGACCAACTGTTGTATGAAAATTATGTTACGATATTGCTGCGTTGCAGCATTCATTTAATAGTGTTGGTGGCGACTTTTATTTCTATGTATTTGCTCAATTAGGGTGGCACTAATCTAAAAAGTCATACCTGGCGTGATTTTCTCTTTCCGACTGAAAAACAAGAATGGACCTAAAACTGCCTTTTGACATTACATATTATTATTTTATCTTATCAAGAAACAGAAAAAAAGGAACAAAAACTGGCTTTTGATATGTTTGACATGTTTCGTTTGAAAAAAAAAAAACAAGATTTTTGACAGAAATGTTTTTTAGTGAAAGTAGAATGATTGAGCGCCATCATACACTGCCTATCTGTCAATATCATCCCTTTCGGACCAAAAATCAGGAACAAAATAGACTAGAATCTGCCTTTTGACAGGTTTTAATAAAAACAAACAGAATTTTTAAAAGGAACGATTTTTTAGCGAAAAAATAAATGAGTAAGTGCGACCACACAGTACCATGACTGACGTGATCACCTATTTCAGCTCGAAAAACAGAAAAATATGAGGCAGGAAGGAGATTCAACCTCAGTTCGAGGTAGAGAAGCGCAACTCCAGAGAAAGTGTTCAGTAATATATTCTCAATGCAACTCTGACAGAATTTTCTGTGAATACATATAATTTCTTCAGCATGTTTGCTTAGTGTAAATTGTATTTCAAAAGATTTTTAAGACAGTAAGTCAAAGAATTTTGAATTGTACCTCTGGATATTTTGTAAGTTTGTAATGCTTTCCAGTTTATGTTACCAAATACGAGAACAGTATATTTACCTACCCATTTTGAAACAGATCAGTTTAGATTGGAGCCGTGCTTTGGTAGCTCGTCAACCTTTTGCCACCCTCGATTTTCCTATCGCTTGGATTTTCCTATATTAGAGTAAGATCGAAATTTTGAACTCATTTGACTTATTTTTCAAACATTCTTCTACAATCTTTTGCAATCTCTTACTGAATTAAATATGCGAAGGGATTGAGATAGTAAAAGATTTTCTGAAGAAATTCCAACAGATGGTTGAAGTCCTTGATATTTATAGTGGTTAGAAAATTTTGATTGGGAAAACCGCTTTTATCTTAGCTTTCATGGATGACTAGCGTGAATTTTTTCCTCAGAAAAATTAAGTTTGTTGGATAACTAGAAAATTCGATAGATATTATCAGGCGTAAAGGAGTGTCCTGCTTTATTCAACAGCCAGCTTTTCTGAGCCTGGAACATGTATTCTACTGTAACTTCTAGAGGGAGGATAGGGCCAAGCCTACTATTTCAAAACCATCCAAAAATGTTGTCATTCGTGTTGTTCAACTTCTATTGATGGCTAAAGTATTTGGTGGTAATTCAATATCAATAAAAGCTTTAGCATATCACGATCAATCTACAAAAATCTGACACTTCTTCACTTTGATTCACTTTGAGATTTGAGAAAATAACTGAGTAGTCATAAGCCTCATTATAACCCTGTAGCTTACACTATTTACGAAATGTTTATTTTTTAATTTTTAGAGTTTCTGAAGAAGTTCCCTTGGCATTGCTATTTTTGTTAGAATTTTTCTTACGCTAGATAAACTGGTAATAATATATAAGTTTTTAGGTACACCCTATTTCACATATGTGCAAGCATTGCTAGTCAAAGCAGTTTCAATTAACATATAAATTAAAATTAATAGAAGCAATAGGAACACAAAACCAATATACAACAACAACAAGTAAAATATGTTACAGCAACAAAAAGTGGAAAATTGCTCACTTATATCAATTTCTACATATCAAGCGACATTTTTGTTCCACAGTGCAAACAACAGTGCAAACGAACTTGTTAAATTGTCACTTGTCCGTCTTTTTTGGTTTGGCTTCGGTCGGTTTTTGCATGAACTACAAAGGGGGTGTGTGGTGTTTTCTGCACTTGTACATATGTGTAAATGTTTGCATATATGCGGTTGTTGGCTGCACTAAAGTTTACAATTTAATGCGTATCCATGTTGTACTCTCATATTTGCTGTCACTGTTGTGGAATGTCCTTGTTATTTCTATACTGTTACATTCACCGCGCGTGTGACATTATCAATGAATTTATTTATTGTGGCAGCAAATTTAAATTGCACCCTTACAATGTGTGTTAAATGGGAGATTTGTATATATTCGCAAGAATAACCAAACTGGACCACACCGATTAAAAAGGCGCCGGTTTTGACATGTGCTCCACTTTTCAGTTTTTAACAGTGTACATTTCTGAAATGGTATTTCTCGAAAACTATTTTATGCATTTTTTTGACACATTATTGACAAAACTGAATTAAAGTGTTCCACAAAATTTCATTTAGGATAAGAAAAGCTTATAACTTAAGAATAATGGAACGCATTAACCCATGATAACAGATTTTGTAAAAAAAAAACCATTAAAACAGTATATAATGGGCTAAAATATTTTAGAAAATTGTTTATTGCGTGATTATTCAAAATTAAAATTTTGTTATTAGCTACCATCCAAGTATGTGTTAAATGTCATTGGTGATTGGAGCGAATTTGCCGACTTCCAAAAGAACCCGACAAGCATGCTTTAATTAGCCTTTTGCATAGACTAGACGAGAATCATAGCAAAAAATGAAATGCAGTACATGCAAAAGTTCTAATTTTTATTGTTTTTCCCTAGTTATCGTCCAATCTATGCAAAGGGCTAGATAAAGCATGCTTGCAAGTTCTTTCGGATGTCTGCAAATTCGTCTGATGATTTGATTGTGGAGATCAATGAAATAGTAGGTAACGGAAACCTGCCTTTCGATGAATATTTTTTTTGTTTTTCTCTATGCATTTTGCTTTGTTTTTTGTAATATTGGTATGGATGGTAGCTAATAATGACAGTCATTATATGTTAAAAAAATTTTTTTTTTTTTGAGTTTTGCACTATGATGAAATTTCGAAAATACGTTTATTGTGAGTATTTTAGCAAAAAAATTCAATATGTTGTATTATTTTTTTACATATCTTGATTAAAGGTGGAAAAGTTTATTTACTGCACAACCCATTTCGAGAATTTTTGAGATCGCAGTAAAACAAAAACCGCATCAAGTCGCGATTTTGCAAAATGACCTATTAAAAAATTTAAAAAATTTTTAGCTTGACACCCTCTTTCAGATTTTTGGAAATAATCATGGAATTTAAAAAACAACGCGTGTTTCTAATCCGTCTACAATTTTTATGAAATTTGGTGTGTAAGTGTGAATCATAAATACCATAAACTATTTGAAAACTGGATGTAATAAATTTAGTGCCGCGCCTTTATTGATCCAACACTTTTGTACGTTAAAGCTCGCAAGCTACACAAACTATTTACATGATATTTTTCAATTAAAGGCCAATTGCGAGTATCACGCCCTGATCGAAAAGTGGGCATAAACAAATAATGCCATCAATTTTCATCAAATTTGGAATGTAGTTCACAAACATGATTACTATACACCTATCGAAAGATGAGCGTAATCAAGTAAGAACGCCTATATTTTAAATCGCTATGTTTCGGAAGCTTTCAAGTTATTTTCACAAAATTTTATAAGTATGTATTCGCCAAATGTGAATACCTTTTTTTCTTCCTCCACTTGTAATGAGTTGCACTTGTATTTTTTCATATAATTTTTGGAGTTTTACTTGACTATTTCTCTTTAACCATAAATGGTACGAAAGCAGCTTCTACTACTTTTCTATTGGAAATTTCATGAGCTTTAACAGTAATGCCCCAAACAGACGGCAGCTCTAATGCACATTACATTACGCAATAATGTGAAACTTTTTATTGTATGATTTTAGGCATTTTTTAAATACATATTTCATAGACATTGACTAAAAGTATAATATAAATAGTGAGTTAAGCATCAGAGAAGCTAATTAGAATTTTTTTGGCCCTGAATTGGGAAATTTTCTTTTACTCAATGTCTATGAAATATGTATTTAAAAAATACCTAAAATCCTGCCATAAAAAGTTTCACATTATTGCGTCTGTAATGTACATTAGAGCTGCCGTCTGTCTATATCATAAGCGAAATTACTGCAAAAATCTGAATAGCTTTATATGTGGCAGTGATTTCGCTGACGATTTTTAGCATTTTTTTAAGCAAATAATTAAGGATCTATTTTTTTTTATCAAAAAGTCGTATTTAACTGGATAATTTCGGAACTTTTTAAAAGTTTTTTTAATAAATTAGTAACAAAACTTTTTCTTAAAGGCTTTAAAGTCTTCTTATGCCTTTTCAACAGTCTCATCTTGATTCTGTTGCTGAAAACTTTCGCTCTTTACATATTCGTTTCCCAACACTTTTCTCCTCTACTACCTACCACCACAATTGTTGTCGCTCATTTAAAATTCAAAACATGCCAGCCTTTCGTTTCAATTTGATTTAATTGAATCATGGCATCCTTTTGTGGACGTCGCAGTTTTTTATTTCACATTCATTTTGTTTTTTTTTTTTGTAACGAGAACTGCAAGTTTTCGAAAGGAAAAAAATAGAATTCCCTAAAATTTTTCTTCAATTCGGATTTTTTATTTTTACCACAACGAGGACGAGTGTTCATGTAGGACAATGACACTAAACACTGAGCCTACCACACACACATACACGCACATGCTAACAATTGCAGACAGAAAAACGGCAACACAAATACAATCAGACATTTGCGCATACAAACACAAATATTGTCACTGTGAGTGGCTTGACTGCCTATGTTCAAACACTAATTTGGTATTCCTGTCAAAAACTGCGTTCTGTCTCTGTCTTTTGGTCTATACGAGTAGGTTGTCTTTTTTTCTTTGTTCTTTCTGTGAACAATTTTGCACCATCGACAGAATACGTTTTTTCTTTTGTTTTTCTGTTTACGTATGTGTCGGTATATTTTTCTGTGTGTGTGTGAAAATACGTGCAAATTGTTTAAAACCTCAAAAATGTTGCATGACGAAATGCAAGAGTCAATTTTGTGGTGCAGTCTTTTAGCCTGTTGGAACGTGATGCTTTAGAAAAAATCACTGAAGTTTTTTTTTTAAATAACAAATTTAAATTGTTTAGAGTAGCAATTTAGGCAATTTTAATTCTTAAAATTTAAGGACATATAGAGTGTTATGTTGCAAATGAACTTACCTTTTTGATAACTCATATTTTGCTACGAAAATCCTTATACAACCGCAAAGAAATAAAATTTAAAAACATATTGCAATTAATCGTTACAAACAAACGATTATCGTATACACTTTGAACATCACTATTGAATTTACACAAATTTTCACAATATCACTTATTGCGGGAACCACTCAACACTGAATCTGTAAAGAGAATAGAAGAGAAAACATTTAAGTTATTAAATTTGCCTGATTTTGTTTATTTTATTCAAAAATAAACATATATTTGTTCTTAACTATTAAAGGCTTAAGAAGTTTGGTCTATGGATGGGATATTTTATAAATGGCTGAAGGATGTTCTGAGCAGGACTGTACCATCTCAAAGCAATAGCAACAGGCTCGAGATTATTTCATGTTCGAAATGTACCTTTGTTACTTACAAAGTATTTATATCACAAATCCGGCTCTGCCCTTCTTTCAGAAACATTAGGGAAGTCTAGTTGATTACCTTCTTAAGGATAAAAACTTAGATTAGGTAACCAACTTTTTCCAATTTACTTTGACTAAAAAGTAAGGGAAATATCTATCAGAGTACATGGCTAGTACACTTTTGCACTCACATAAAAATAAAATCTTAAATTCGGTTTTTCCCAATTGTCAAATGAATTCAGGACTACAGATCAATGAGCATAAAACAGACGTGTGTAGTTTTCTTTAAAAAAACATGTGATAATTTTACTCTGAACCTCAAACACTCGACGTAGTTTGGCTTGTACTCTATATGTATTCATCAAATACATAATTTGGCAAGTAGAACAATAATAAAAGGACATGTGTCTATATGGCAACACGGGGTTTTACCAAGGGTTGTTTTTTTCTTACAAAACGTATTCATTCGGTTCCACTTTTTATCAGAGTAAGGTTTATCGACCACCCACGCAAGAACAGTGCTCTCAAAACGAAGTGCTGCAAGATGTCCTGGAACCGACTTCTTCGAATACTATCACTAACTAAGTAAATTCTGGCGTTAGCTGAGAGACCCAACAAACGTAAAACACATTTTGGAGCGATAGCTCTCAGACCCACGCACACGGTGGGATTTGAGGGTTTAAGCCCCCCAGGAAGATCTTTTACCCATGTATGCATGCATATTTTCTCCTTTAACGCCTAGGAGGAGCATAGGGCCAATATGAAACATCTCCATTTGTTGCAATCCCTTACCCATACAAGGTAATAAATTTCGGTTTAAATTTTTAACTTTAAATTAAATTTTAGGGTTGAATATTGAATGAATTATGAAAATCAACTTTTTTAGTTGATTTTTTAAACTTTTCTGAGTTGAGACCCTTTTGTTGATACAAAATTTTGAGAGGTCAAACGAGTTCTTAAGTACCTAATTTAAATTATTTGTTGATTTTTCAACTTTCTTTGGATATCTATGCACACAAACACATCTTTATTCGGTCTTGCTTGAAACTATAGATTTTAGCTGTCTCTTGCTTGCCGATTTCTTCAATTTGTTCTTCGGCAAAGTACTAAAATAGTAGAACTTTTGTTTTTGATGTAATTTTTTGTCGCTGTGATTCGTAACCAGTCTATGCTAAGGAATGAATATAGGTAGTATGCTTGAAACTTTTTCACAATGTTGGCAAATGTGTCACTGTGGCGACCTATAATGGGCTCGTAAAGCAAACCATCCTTAATTTTTTTTTTTTTTTTGTGGACTTGTATTTTTAATTTATGAGTGATTTGTACAGTTTTAATTTAAAAAAATTCCTAACTCATTAAGTACAATTTTTCATTTCATAGGGTTGACATTTTTTAACTTTTTCAGTTTATTATTTCAATCTTCTG
This sequence comes from Calliopum simillimum, assembly GCA_951812925.1. NCBI lineage: Eukaryota > Metazoa > Arthropoda > Insecta > Diptera > Lauxaniidae > Calliopum > Calliopum simillimum. The sequence continues at coordinate 28,264,470 of OX638371.1, forward strand.
ATATGAGGTCTTTTCAACTTTCCATTAAGCATCAGAAACGCTAATTAGAATTATCAGTAAGTAGTGCCGTATTATAGACGCAAAGAAACTTTTTATTGCATGATTTCAGGCGTTTTTCAAATACATATTTTATAGACATAGACTTCCCAATTCAGGGTCCAAAAAATTCTAAAACATCAAAAACAAGATTAATAGTGAGTTAAGCATCAGAAAAGGCAACTAGAATTTTTTGGACCCTGAACTTGGAAATTTTCTTTTAGTCGATGTCTATGATATATGTATTTAAAAAATGCCTAAAATCGTGCAATAAAAGGTTTCACATTATTGCGTCTGTAATGTGCATTACAGCTGCCGCCTGTCTGGGGCATTAGATAATCTAAGTAACCTGCACAAACAGAAAACAGCTTTACAGAGCCTTTTAATGTCTAATGCACTCTTTTGAACTTTTTTCCATAGGGGACTTTTTGAGAAACAATTACACAGTGCGACACATGAAAAGTGAACTAAAATCCGTTATAAGGCGTCGAAGTACTCGCCGAAACAAGTAATTCTGCCAGAGCGTTTTGCAAAATTGACTCATATAAGGATTTTATGGTCATTTTTTGCGATTTTAAGGCACTAGATGAATTTTTTTCGGTTAAGTTTGTTCGGCATTTTTTTTCTTCTATACAATAGCTACAACATTGCTGAAGTCATCAAAACAATATTTTCGGCTCGTTACCGAGATATAGCCATATGAAAAAATCGAAAAATCGCTGTTTCGGCGAGTTTTTTCGACGCCATATAAGGGATTTTAGTTCACCGTCAATGACTTGAAAAATGTTGCACTGTGTTATATAAACGATTGTGGGGTTATGCCCCAGACAGATGGCAGCTCTAATGCACACTACAGACGCAATAATGTGAAACTTTTTATTGCATGATTTTGGGCATTTTTTAAATACATATTTCATAGACATTGCCTGAAAGAAAATTTCCCAATTCAGGGTCCGAAAGTTTCTAATAAGCTTTTCTGATGCTTAACTCTCTATTAATCTTGTTTTTGATGTTATAGTTTTTAGAACCCTGAATTGGGAATTTTTTTTTAATCAATGTCCATGAAATATTTATTTAAAAAAGCCTTAAATCATGCAATAAAAAGTTTCTCATCTGTCAGTAATAGGGCATTACTTTCTGATAATCTGAGTTATATAAACAATACAAGGATATGCCATGGGCTGCTATTAATAAAATAATCAAAATGAGTGTTGAAAATAAGTGGTTTATTACTTTCAAAGGGTATTAAGAAGGAACAGTTTTTATCTACACTGAGAAAACAGTATGATTATATACATCAAAATTCGGTAATAATTAACAAATACTTAATATATTTGATATAGGCGAATCGAATATTTGATATTATTTAATGAGCGGCATATTTGAGTAATTTTTTTGTTTCAATCGTATATTTGTTAATAATTACCAAATATATGTTTGAGTATAAAGACCTTTATTATTTTTTATTTAGACCTTTATTATTATTAATCTTTTTATAAATTAGGAACTAACATGAAAATATTTACTAGGATCATGGCGACATCATAAAATATAATATTTGTTATAAATAAAAAAAAACTCTGTTCTGAAATTTGAATGCACTCGCCAAGTTGCAAGAAAAGTAAAAAAAAAAAACAAAAAAAAAATCTTGTCTGGGTGGTGATTGAACTCATTCCCCCAGGGCATTTTGTTCTTTGTTAGATTCTACCATATATTTACCAACTACATTTGTAGCCTTGGTTTATTGCAATCTTAAGCGAATTGGAACCATGCCGCGCGTATTGAATTCTTTAAGCCTCTGGACGCAATGACCGAATGCAAATTACTGAATCTTACAGCTTAACAATCAGAACTATATTATAACTCAAGATGTTCTACATATATAAATTTAAATACGAAAGAGTTATAACGAATCACAAAATCAATCAAAGTGAAGTAAAAAAATAAAATAATTATTAAAAAAAAAACACTTTCTTGTCTGGGATTCGAACATACACCCCCAGGATATCAGTTAAGCATCTTATACATTCAGCTAACTCTGTCTACATTTGTATTGATTGTTATTTTGAATTAATTTTAAACAAAAAATTTAACAAGTATTGATTGTTTTTTATTACTTTTTAATATAAGTTGTTTTGAAAATAATACTTTTGAATTTTTTGTATGACTTTTTGTTTTAGTTTAATGTAGGTAGAGTTAGCTCAATGCATAAGACGTTTGACTGATAGCCTGGGAGAGTAGGCTCAAATCCCAGACAAAAAAGTTTTTTTTTAATTATTTTATTTTTTAGAGTGCATTCGTCTCACAACAAGGTTTTTTTTTAAATTATAGCAAATATTTGACATTCCATCAAACAGTTAGGGGAACTGATGCTATTGTGGTATAGTGTTTCAATGTGGTATGGTCGCATATCTCCGAATTGGGAAAGAACCTACGAACGTCACTGCTTTCATCCTATCAGAAAACATGAAACACCAGGGATGTGTTGCTGTCATGCACCAAACAAAATTTTTCCGGTGTCAGTTGAACGAAACTTAAGTCGCGTGTGGTAGATTTTTTTTCCCGGATTTTTTGCAAAAAAATATTGTTAAGAAAAAATTGCTTTTTAGTGAAGTTTTATTTATATTCAATAAAGGTATGTGCTAAGTATTGCGAAATAAGTGTATAACTATGTAAATTCACAAAGTTTCCCATTTTATTTTTAGAATTTTGTAATTTCTAAAAATTGGCCAGTGTGGTATAGTCGGGATTCGCTAATGTGGTATATGAATATTTCTTGTTATTCTTAACATTATTTGATTAATGTTTTTTTTTTTTTTATAAAAACTATGAGTTTGAGAACCAATATAAATGTTATTATAAACTTATTTCATAACTTTCAAACTTTATATTTGGTTGTATGGTTAAGTATACCACATTACCCTACTTAGGTGTACCACATTACCAGCCCACTTTACACTAGTATCCGTATATATACCACATTGTGCCGCCATACAAACCACATTGCCTCCCAACTTTTTGAAAGCAGCTTTGTTGACTTCTTACAGATTTTGCTCAATAACTTTTTTTAATGAAAGTGAACACATTTTATTGAAGTATATTCTGTAGCCAATACTTTAATGATTAGCATACAAAAATTTGGCTGAAATTGATCTAATTGTTCTCTTTCAAATTCCACCTAAACATTAGCAATACCACAATAGCATCAGTTCCCCTATCATTTTTGGCCCAATCAACAATATTTTAAGGTCCAATTAAATGCACGTTAATATTTACCGAAATTTGTTAATTATTAACAAATATTTTTTAGAATGTTCAATCAAATATATTTCTGTGAGGGAAACATACTCTTTTTTTCAGTGTATGGTTACTGAACTAACGTGAGAAATGAGAAATTTATACAAAAAATACGAATTTTTTATTATTGAAAAAAATTTTTTTTTAAATTTAATTTTGATAAGTGAAGTAGAAACATATGCTCCGGAATATATTTCATTTGTCCATTTTAAAGACTACCGTTCCATATTCCTTCTCGCCTTTAAATCTTTACATAAACTTGCCACAAAAATTTGATATTTACCACCATAATGTGCAAGGATCAAAACAAAAAAATACTCCTTACCATGCAATTACAAATGTTTTCGAACGTATAACATGAAAATGCACAAAGATCAAGAAAACAATGAGAAGACAAAAATAAAAAATAAAAGAAACAGCTAACAAGGTTGAAAACAAAACCGGAAATCAACGTCAGCGACTCACTTTCAACGCAATCAGGATAATTAAAAGGATAACTGTATTAAATGTTTGCACAGCAGCAGTAAGGAGCATTGACAACAACAAAAACAAAGACAAAGACAAAACGTATAAACAAAAACTGTTTTCCTTTAAGTTTACAAAGCTTACTTCATACTTATGCAGTAACCACCGTTGTCCTTTGAAACCTCGTTAAAATGTGTCTCTCTTTAAATAGTAAATATGAATGCTGAGGATGCACGCCGCATTCTGCGGGTTCCTCAGCAGTGGTGCCAGCTAATGCTTTAAACTGGAGTTGCTTAAGTTTACAAATTTTTTAAAGAGATGATTATTAATTCCAATAAAAATTTTATAAATTTACAAAGCTCAAATATACATTTTTGCCAAAATGTGGCTAGTATTGAAAATGGATAGGTTACATAATCTGTCAACCAACAATTTATCACCACCATTGTCCCATAGAGTGAAACACTATAGAAACCCTTTTTGAGGGTTTAAAGGTTAAGAAAAAAATAAAAAATGAACTACCTACAGTTTTAGATAAAACTTGAGTTGACGTTATTCTCGACATTACTGTTTATTCCAAATCTTTCTAACACAAAAAATTACCGATATGTAAAGCCTTAAAGTAATACAACGTTTTCACTGGTGATTTATGAAGTGATTTACGGCTGTTTTGATATTGAGCTCAAGTTTCGGCGTGAATTCCATATTTTATCACGCAATAATAAATCTATTTTTACCGAGATTTATTTTAAATCTGTGTCTCAGAAGGGCTACCGATTTAAGCTATTTTTGTCCAAATAGCACCACTTAACTTTGACAATTGGCATTAAGTGTCATTAAAAAAAAAGTAAATGGAAAATAAATATTAAGAAGAAGAAAAGAAAAACCACTGCCATTTTCGTGCTTATGACATTAACTGTCAAAAATCAATTTCTTGGTAACTCGTAGGATTTATCAATGAGATTTGTTGATCTCATCACAGCTAAACCTCCGGTGAAAACTTAGCATAAGAGTTTCTAAAATGAGCGAGCTGAAATTTAGATAGGTATGTGTTTCGCACACCTATCCTCAATCAAAAAGATGTTTCATGAAAATGCGTTATGAAATGATTCACGGCATATTATTCCAGTTATTACAAAGTTTCAAAATCTATTCCGATTGAAATCTTAGTTGATTGCCTTTTTAAAATGAGGTCAAAAAACGGTACGTTTGCAAAAAAAAAACACATCAAACCAAAATAATTGTTTTCGATTTGTAGGTGCTGAACCCGAATCCAGTCTCAGAAATCGCTCCATCACACATGGTTTTTGAGATATTCTAACATAAAAGTTAAAAAACACTACTCTACTAAATGCATCGCTTATTACTGTTCTTTGTCTTCACAATAAACTATAATGTCTGTATAAATTTAGCAGAAGCTGCTATCACACAAAAATAACAAAATCCGGTTTTTCAAGTTGTTTTTCTTAGGAACTACATACAAGTCCTAGAGCAAATCTGATTTTGCCAGCTCGTAGATCTCACCAAAAACAATTTCCTGGATTACATAACACATCTTCACAAGAACTGCTCGATAGCATCTAAATATTAAATTTTATTCTTCTATGTGTCAAATAATAATATATCGATTGGTGTTTTATTGACTGAAAATCATGTAACTTAAATCAATAAATCAAATTACAGTTGAATATTTACATTTTTTGATATTTTGAGTTAAATATAAACAATAAATTTAAATATTATATTAAAAGCTAAGAAATTTTTTCAAAAGTACAAATAACACAGTCCTGCGATGAAATAAAGTATGAGATCAGTGTATGTGATTTTTGCTTGCTGAATCCGAATATGGCATCCAATTTGCTCCATCATGTCTGAAATCCGAGTAACCCTTGATTTAAAGTGCAGAAAACGCTATTTTCAAACATATGGCGTACATCCTTAAAGTAGTCTAATTCACTTTAAACAGCGGCATTAAATAGTCCTGAGCTTCTTCTTTAAAGCGTATTTTTAACTTTTCCAATTGGATCATTAGTTTCCGAGATATCATCCATTGAAGTGAAGGTATACAAATTGATTATAGTCCTTTGCAGAGATTAGCGATACCTTTACTTCAATCGATGATATCTCGGAAACTAATGATTTAATTGAAAAAATTAAAAGTACGCTTTAAAGAAGAAGCTCAGGACAATTTAATGCCGCTGTCAAAAGTGAACTACACTACTTTCGGGATGTACGCCATATGTCTGAAAATAGCGTTTCTTGCACTTTAAATCAAGGATAACTCGGATCTTAGACGTGATGGAGCAAATCGGAGGTCATATTCGGATTCAGCGATCAAAAATCTATAAAAATCACCTACTCCCATTCATACTTTTTTAACTTTTTCAAAAACGCAGGACTGTGTAATTCTTCACAAATTTAAGTATTCTGTTAAGCTTTAATTAGATTTAAGATAATTTTGTTAAAATTTATTTTATGATATTGTACAAATTTTAAAATTATGGCACCTCTGACAAAAAATGATATTATATTCAGCCTGACCGAAAATTAAATACCCTACACAGCTTGGAATTATATTTTTGATTAATTCTACCAATATATCGTTTTGAAGTTAATGAACGTTCCACTCCCTCCTGTGCAGATTTGACAGGTAAAACTTTACATTGGGCTTTTACAAGCAACTTCCTTTATTTGTTTAAGAATTTGTTTGTTTTGATTTTATCCAATCATAGTTTCTGTGAAATGTTTAGTTATTTTACACAGAAATTTCTTTTTAACAATTTGAACGGTTTAAATTGCACTAACAAATACCTATAGTTGCAATTAATTAGAGTATCGTTTTCCTATATGAGAGGTGTCTGGTACGATTTCGATTTCCGTGGCCCCTCACATAAAATTACCCAAAATAAGACAAAAAAATTATATAAAATTTTTCAATATCTCACTTCGTTTTCGAAATATCAATGTTTAAAAAATACGAGAATATTGAAGAAATTTCAAGAAATTTAGATTTGATAATATTTTCACAAAAACCGAATCAAAATAAGTCGAAAAAATTATATAAAACTTTTCGATATTTTCGGTCGTTTTATTTGAAAACATTGTCGCATCGTACTTTTCTTGAGATTTCTTCAGATTAAACGTATTCGTTAAGCCTGGGTATTTCGAAAACGAAGTGAGATATCGAAAAATTTTATTTAATATTTTCGACTTATTTTAAGACGATACCTATATAAAAAAAAAAGCCATATCAAATCGAGGGGCCATTGAAATCAAAGTATACCCTTTTGTCTGAATTAACCAATATCCTTAGTATCAGGTTGAGAAATTTGGTTAGATTATCTCAAACAACGGTTTCAATAAAGAATTTTAAAAATTTTTCTTATATGGCAGATGCCGCGCCCTATTCCCAAAATTATCTGAAATTTTGCTTAAATTTTTTTTTTTTTGTGTATTAAGGTTACGTTATCGGAAATAGGAACTAAGTATGTATATTGTATTCAAAAATCATAAACACGATTTCCACAGACAGACGGATACAGCTATATCGTCTCAGAAGGTGATGCTGACCAAGACTTTGTTTACTAGTTCTCTGCGTTACAAACAGAAGGACAAAGTGAATACATCCTGGTTGTAGGGTATAAAAACAACTGAGAGAGAAAAAGTAACTGAAGCTTAGAAGAGAGCAAAAAACGAAAGAAACTGAAATAAGACCAAGGCATACACAAACTAAAAAGACATAAACAAAAAAAAAAACGAAACGAAATTTAGCGCAATGGCAACATTTTCATAAAATTAAGTTGCACAAGGCACGATAAATAAAACACAAATAAAAACGTAGTTAGTAGTAGGGTAGTAGGAATGAAATATAACAAAATGTGTTGAGATAAAGTAGAAAACTTAACAAATAACGTCAGACGAATGAACGTCTTTAGTTGCGTTAAAATTGCGAAAGTACTGAACTCATCGAGAAAGTCAAATAAATCAAAATCAACATCAGCATCATCAACATAAACGAAAGCAACCGTCATCAGCATCAGACATCAACATTTTTGATGGTGGGGTACTCTAAAGTTTTGTTGTAACTTTGTTACAGCTGATGACTTGAATAGCGGAAATTTGAAAAATTTTGGCAGAGTAGAGGGTTTTTTTTTTTCAATATTTTCTTTAATTAAAGTTTCAAGGCATTTGAATTAAACATTGAAATTACGAAAAACTGATTTCTTTTCCCGAACTAAATCGTTGATGGAGCCGACTAACTTCTCCATGTGGGATAATTTCAAACAGAAATTGCTTTTAAATTTAAAAAAAAAAAAACTTTTCTCACCACTTTTTTCACTAATTTCCAATATTGGAGGGAGTTGCCCTCCGTTTTTTTATATTTTCATTTATTTTCAGACATTTTATTCACCAAATTTTCACTTATTTTCACTAATTTTCACAAGCTTTAATCACCACAAAACTTTTCTTCTTTTTGCACTAAAAATTTCATTGTTTACTTGGCACAATAATAATGACGACTGCTGCGACGAAGACGATCATGACATTTCAAGCAAACGGTCGTTGCAGTGACACGATGCACACACGATGCACCACTAATGTAAGCAAACGAACATATGCTAAATGCTAAGAGACACCCATTAGGAAAAATAACATTTCGCAATTGAGAGAGTGGCAAATGAACATTTATTGAAAAAATAGTAAGGGCATTACTGCACTTGGGAATAAGATAATAAATTAACTTTTGGGGCGTTTAGCATCTGTAGAGTCCATTTATAAAAAAAAACCGGTTAACAAAATCAGAAAACCCATTTATAAGGCATTTAATCTCTTGCATGGAGTTACATTTAGGGGTATTATTACGGGACTCCAAAATTCCGGTATCCCGAACTTTTTTTATTGGTCCCGAAAATCCCGGTATCCATCACGACCAGTCCCGAGATTTTCTGGATTTTTTAAGAGAATATATTCAGTCAGTTAAGTGCTTTTTTTGTAAACTTAAATTATATTTACAAAACAAGTTACCCATTTTTTCAAGCATTTGAATGGTTTAGAAATCATTTTGTCCATATTATAAAAGGAAGAGTCTTATTTTGAAATTGCCTAAAATGTCAACAATAAGGCGGCCAACTTTCAAAGAAGTCAATGCGGGACAATATTGTGGTGTTGGTGGGGGAGGGGGGTGAAGGACAGATAGAAGGAAGTTCACTTAAATTAGGAAAAACAAACGTAATGCACGGATGACAATATTAGGAAAAACAAACGTAATGTTCTGATGGCAATATTTTTTTGAAATCATATTTTTTTTTCAAACCTGTATACAAGTTTTCGCAACTGCCCATGTAGCCCAGGCAAATTAACATAAAAATTGATGTTAAATAACAATAATTAGGGGAAAGCTGCAAATCGGTACAGACTTTAGAAACACCATTACAAATGATCTGTCAAAAGTCCCCATTGATCCCTTGTGAGCTAAAAAAGTTATTCAAGGTCAAAGGTCACAAAAAATTGTTTTTTGGAAATATCTCGCCAGCGGTAACTTCTAGAGAAAAATTTTTTTCTGCAATTTTGTAGCTTTTAAAATTTCCTATAAAAACGTTGCACATTTTGTTTTCATGCGATTTATAGTTTGGGAGATATCCTAATTTAAATTGAGGCAAAAATTATTAAAATATGTGTGCCACTTATGAGTGCGCATAGTGATGTGTTGAGCTCTAAATTTAATTATCTCATGAACGATGAGTCAGACGTTAAAAGTATAAATATTGTTCATAGGGAATTTCTTGCTTTACAAACTGTATGTTGTTTTTCTTTCATGCAATGCATAGTTTAGGAGATATCTTTCGACAATCCTGAAATTTAGAAAAAAACAATTTTTTCAAAATATCTCGGAAACGATGTGCCCTAGGAAAAATTTTTCTTCATGCATTTTGTAGTATGTGCGATTCCCTATGACGGTCTCTCCGAACACTTTTTTCGTCTGACTAACCGTTCATGAGATATCGCGATTTGAAAATCATTCAAAAATCAACTTTCAAATTATTTTACAATGCACCTATTGACGATATCGATACCTTAGAGCGCTATAGTCCTATCTCCATTTTTTCAATTGTTGGGAAATGCAAAAAGAAGATTTCAAACAGTGGATATTTAGAATTGGCTGCTATTTTGATATAACGATGTATGCAGTATTCTTACCTATAGTATATTTTAACATAATTTAATGTTTCTAACCAATTTTATTATTTTCTAACGAAATCCCAGCGAATTTATAGTATGTCATTACTTTTGTCCTTATGTAGAGTTCCACTACTATTGAAAAAAACGACGTATTTAGCACATTTTTTGAATTTTTTCCACTAAAATGTCGTAAAAAGTCATGAAACGAGTGGAAAACACGAAAAAACTAATTTTTTTTTTTTTTTTTTTTTAATTTTTGGTTCCGACAAACAAGAGTGGAGCCTTGGGTGTAACCAAATTTGTCCACCAAAACGTCGCAAAAAATCATGAAACGCGAAGAAAACGCGAAAAAACGAAGAATTTTTTTAAAAATGTGACTTATTTCAATATTCAGTGGAGATAGGACAGAAGCGCTCTTGAAAAAATTACAGTTTGGAGATAGGATTTTTCTTAATTATCGAATATTTTGGTATTTTAGTGGTATTTTGACATCACACAGCTTTCCACACGGTAAAGAAGCCCACAATGATGCCATAACTGCAAAAATCTCAAAATCGCAAAAACTGGAGATAGGACTATAGCGCTCTAAGGTATCGATATATTCAATTGAATAGATGATATCTTGGAAATGCTAAAAGGAAAAGGATGTTAAGCTATTCGATTCCGTTTGCGAAGGTCAACTACAGGACTAGGGAAAAGATAACTCGGGTCATATATCTGATAAAGAAAAACAGTTGCAATATCGGAATCATAGACTGAAAATCAACCAATAAAACATATTACATTAAAAATTTTGCGTTGCACATGTTATGAACTATTTGAGCGTCACGAGACTTACAGATAGTCCCAAAGAGATATAGACTTCTAGAAAAATTTTGAAAAAGCAGCGGTTTTTTGCCCCCATTTTGAAGTTGACTAAATAAAGATTGCTCAAAATTGAATTTTTTCACTTCCACCTCTTTGCTTCTAGCCTCCTCAATGCTTATTGTTCCCATAAAAATAAACGCTATGCAACGTTTTCTGTGTCCATAAACCTCGGAATGATAAGTCTCGCCAAAAATTCACCACCTCTCCAATATATTGTGTGACAAGGCCGCTGATATGTTTATTTGGTATCTTACAAGGCAGATGAAAAAAATCCATAACTTAAGAAGGAGATTTAAAAGTCACTTTAATTTTTTAAAGGAATAACTCATAAAATAGCTTTTAAGGGCCGGTTTCACAATGTACAGTTAAGATATTTTTAAACTAAAGTTTAGTAACGGAAGCTATGGGTATAAACTTTCCGTTAAATTATTTGGATTTCAATAAATTCCATTTTTTAACTTGTGGTTAAATATATATTGTGAATAAATAACAAATTTCACTCTAAAATGTTTTCAAAAAATGTAAACATTTCAAATATTTTCATATGAATTTCAAAACATATTTGAATTTATTTCAATCTGCCAGTTAAATTTTAACTGAAAAAATTGTGCCAGTTAAAGTTAACTGAACGTTAGAGTTTATTTTCCGTCAGTTAATAAATAACTTCACATTGAGAAAACAATTTTATTCAAACTTACAGTTAAAGTTTCAGTTAAACGTTAACTGAACATTGTGAAAACGGCCCTTAGTCAAATTTAATTTTATTTATTCGAACAAATTTTTATGAAGTAATTTTGATCGTGGAAACAACACGATTGTAAGTAGAGATTTGTCCCTATTCCTTAAATGTATAACCTGGGACAGAGAACAACATTCCAAAAACCTTTGAAATATAGTACATTTTTGTGTTTGATTTTCCTGAATTTTTGTTTCACGTTATTTAGCCATACAAATATTGTGATTTGGTACAAAAAAAAATTTTGAGCAGAATTAAAGTTTTCACTAGATTCAAAATATTTTGTGGAAATTCTAACGATAAGCCACGGAAATTATTTCAATGGGTTTAAAAAAAAAAAAGTTATATTCAAACATTACGGCAGCCGCCTTGCAAACGATCTCTTCGCAAAAGCTTCATGCGGATTTTTTGTAAAAGATTACAAAATTTCCTCATGGGCAAATGACTAAGCAAGCGAAAGAAGAAAAAAAGACTACGCTAGTAACGACGTTAGTTGAAATGACAGCTGCAGTGTTAATATGAGCATCGCACAGTGGGATGTTGAGAAAGTTTTTTTTTAGAAAAACTAAAAAATTGCATGTATTCCAGTTTTATGGTCATTCACATTTGTTCATGTTACTGTTAATTTTGAGATGTTTTGAGCTTTAAGAAGAGATTGGAAACCACCCAACCCCGATGAGTACTTCCATGCTTCCGGGGTTGAATAGATATTTCGGCAGTGATGTTTTTATTATTTTATGAAATTTTTTCGAAATACTTTTGATATTTATTTGATGTAGGTTGACATTTATCGATAGAATCATTATTTATTACAAAGGGCGACCAATGACCTGTTGCCTTAGTTTTGTTGGTAAGTCCAGATTTACTAAAGTCACCTTATAATAAACAGTGTAATTAATTTTTGTTAATGACGTCAAAGAAAAACAACCTCTTTCCCTAAGCCTTACTTTTACTAATTAGTTCTTTATTTTTCGAGATATCATCATTGAAGTAATGTTATTTCAACTCCATACAAACAAAACAGCTATTTTCGGTCTTTTGAGCAAGGATGTCTGAAGAACAAGAGTCAATTCAGACAAATAAACTACTCCCTAAGTATTAAAAAACCACTCAGAAAATTTCGATTTACTTAAAAAAACTAAGAACTTGTAGCTTTATAATGGTACTTATTTCATTACAAGCTCTCGCTTAGATTAAATGCTTCTCAAAACTTTTTTACTAAAGATTTCTTTGTAGAGCTAGTCTATTATTTCACAGTTGACTTACACACCGAACCAGAACAAAAACTTGTGAACCCAGACTTGATGGGATTGGCACAGTAACACTTTGAAAGGAAGTAACAGTAGTTCAACGTCATCTACCTAACAAATTTTATAGAATGTAAGGAAAGGTATCGGAAAAATGACTCGCGACTTTGAAATTTTACATTTAAGTAGTTTTACTTCCGAAAAATTTAAATGGTCTCATATTTTAAGTGTTGAGAAAAACGTTCGGCCTTTAAAATTTTCGAGTAATTTCCAATTAGTTCATACAAGTAGTTCCGAAAAAAAAAAAACATTATTTATGGCTTTCAGATCCTTTTATCGATTCCAGTTATGGCTGACTCCTGTATGTTGTTTAATCTATATGGTAGGACCAAAATCTGCTAATAATTCGAGGCCAAATAGTTTAACATTTTCTGACTGCTTCGGTTAGAATTTTCCTCCCTTATTTTTCGCATATTCAATTTTTTAAAGGTTTTTCATAAATTGTATTTTCATAAAACTTCTTTTAAATAATTTTCTTTTCCACAATAGCCGAATTTTTTGTGGACAATTTATGTATGCTTGTGCAAGCACATTCTGATAATTGCCTGGGAAAGCAACAACAAGTGTGGTTAACTTAACACAGATAAAAATATCGTTAATATTGCGAAAAACCCCCAGACTGGGAAGCCAGTAATTGATGTAACACCAGCGCCTCTCAAATTTGTGACCTAATAAACAAACATACAAAATTTTATTTTGAGACTCAAATCTTTTAGCTCTGCTACAAACAATTAAAATATTTGCCCACTGTGCACGAGCTTCGTTAAAAGCACGATAGGGAATTTGAGCATAGTCGTTGTTGCTCTCCACGACATTAATTAAGTTTGTAACGACAAATAATAACAACAACAACAAGAATAACAAAACAATGCTCCACAATAATGACATGACAATGTTAATTTCATAAGCTACAGAATTTCACACTTTTTTTTGCCCCCATAGAAGTACATGATTAGTTTTGGCAAATTCTTTTGCGGTACATATGTATGTATATACAAATTTAAAAATTCAAATAATTTAGATTTTCGAAGCAAATGACTTATTTTTGCATGTTAAGAGGAATTCTCTAACTATGTAACATTCCCGCAAACCACATAGGTCTTAAATACTTACGAACCTTGTTGAAAAGTTTGGGAATTTGTTTGGAACACAGTAGGTACAGTTAGGTCCTAAAAACTTTTTAGTTCAAGAAAAGTGTATTTCCAAAAATTAGCTCGAACATTTTTTTCAGTTTTACATGACTAACGAGCTATGGTAATTTAAAAAACTCCTTATTGTTACATTTTATAGCAAAATTATTTATTTTAAGCAATTAAACTACACATTAAGCTGACGATAACCCTTGTTCAGATAAAAAAAATTTCTAAACCTTTAACAATTGAAAACTTTTAACAAACTCCAACAAAATTTGTACATAACTGCAATTCAATCCCTTTCTTTTTATTCGGTTTTTTTGGGTGAACTTCAACGATTATTAATTTATTCAAATTGAATTAACGTTAACTCGTAAAAACTTTGCGTAAAAAATTTTGTTTTATTTTGAAATTCGTTGTTTTTTTTTTATTTTTTTCTTAATTTGATGTCATTGACAAAGTTTTGTGGTCCTTGGTATCGTCATTGAATGAACGATTTTGTCGTATCCTTGTAATGCAAATCAAACAAAAAATGCAAAAAGGAAAACGAAACGAATCGAAAGAACTTTTGCACAAAATTTTCAACACAAACAATTAACATCTTTAGGGTAAATAAAATTTTGCACACAAAATTTTTGCCAACAATTAAATTGTATTTGTTGTTGCTGTTGTAGGAAAAGTTTTTGCGTATTTTAAGCACGTAATTAATTGATAAAAAAACTAAAGGAGAAATCGTTATTACGAAAAAAATCTAATAAATGTTTGAAAAAAATTTATTTAGTGCATTTAAAGTGGTTTGTTGAAAGATATGGATATTTCCACAGAAAGGTAAGCCACGAGCGAAAAAATTAAATCATCATACCTCTGAAACTACTTAACGAACATAGATGAGATTTCGTACATATGTAAAATGGATCGGGACAAATAACATTCTTTGGAAAAATTGATGATGCTATGTCAACTTCACGAAATAATGTGGAGCAACGAAGACTGGGAAATCCTGGTTATTTGTTAGATTTTCAATTAAATTTTAATGAAATTAAAAACATATCATAAATAATTTGTAGGTAAAATCAAAACCATCAATGCAGAACATTTTAAAACTTATTTCATTGATGAATTGCCTTAGGTTTCCCTGAAATTGTCGTTTGGTGTATTTCTATCTTGAAACGAAAAATTGCCTGAATTATGGGACACCCCTATATCTTTGGAACTGGTAAACACAGAGATATGGTGATTGTACTAAATGTTTAATTTTCATATTTATGACTAAAATTCTGGAATTGTCTTATCTCGAGTTAGATTGTTTTGTCAAAAGTCCACAGATATACATACGTGCTTGTTTTGCGGCATTTTGCTCGCAAAAAATTTGGCTACAACACGATTTGCTTCTCGTTAACTAATGCTTTTTTCTCACTGTCTTGGTAAACCAAAGTGAAATAAGAAATAACCATAAGCATAAAAAGCGTTCAAACTATTTTTTTATAAAAAGAGTATTCTTTAAAACTTGTAAGCGTTTCAAAAACCTCGTAAACTCATAACACTTAGTTGTCAAAATTAATACAAACTTTGAAAGTTTTACAAGTTTCCGAATCATTTACACGCTTTAAAGAATACCCTAAATGACTTACAAACTCTTTCTGAGATTAATGAATGGAAGAAAAATGAAACAAGAAAACAAATAAATTTTTTTCGTACTATTTTCCATGAAAAAACCGCAAAAATTGAGCCTCAAAGTTAGAAAAATTATATGCAACATTGGGGACGAAATAGCTAAGGTTGAAGTGATGTTAGAGTTAAACAAAAACACGAATCATTGATGGCCGTGAGCTTGCGTTGGTTGGGGAGACTTTTAAACCCAAAAAAAAAAACTTATGTGATTATGTATAATAAAAAGGTCATAAGCGGCCATCTAAATGGAAATAATAATTAAAATTTGGTACCTTAAAGTCTATACATTATTTAATAATTAAATAAATTTATTTACTTCAAGTCAGGTAATAATAAAATGTGACAAAAAACAAAAGCGCGCAGTTTGCGGCTTTTCGCCCCATTATATGACCCTGCATGCGAGCGCTCCCTAACGGTGCATAGAATTCCATTTTTTTTTTTTTTTATTCGATCCTCTCTGCTGTATTTTTTTGGGTCGTTTGACAAAACAACTTAAGTCTCTCTTCGTTCAAAGAGTAAAAGCACAAACACAAGTAATTTGCTTTTGCTTTTTTAACGAAGAGAGACTTAGATTGTTTTGTCAAACAGACACAAATATGTTGTTCTCTCAGCAACAATGTTGTCAGCCTAACGTATTGAGTATCATTTTAATCATTATTGGTCTTAATAATGTTGTTTGGGCAAAAAGTAAAATTTTTAGATCCATCTCAAAATTTGGATGCGTAATTTATTTTTGATGATGAATCGAGTACTGTGATGTGTTTTTGATAAGATGTACAGGAAGATGGGTTCCAGTACAAAAAGTAGTCATTTGATTGAAAATAATCGATTTTTATTTCTTTGTTGACACTCCTGCAGGTCGTACGATATCTCTTAAAATTTGCATTTGTAAGTTGTTTAAGACCACGAATCGAGATCTATGGTGTTTTCTGGAAAAAAATGTATCGTTAGATAGGCTCCAGTACAAAATTGTACGACTTTTATAAACAAGAGCGATATAGGCACCTAGGAATTTATTTTTAAGTCGAAAAATTAAATTTTCTGAATTGTATTTCCTTCTTGTTTCATAATTTGAGTGTGGAATTGGGTGTTTGTTTTTGGATACACACTAATGATTATGGGGCATTACAAACCATCCCGGATAGGGGTAAGTACATTAAAAAAAAAATGTTGAAGACGAAAGATCAATGGAGACCGGTGAACACTTATTTCGCCTCCCGGCAATGAGGAGTTTTTTTTATATTTTTTTATCAGTGGTGGATAAAAAGAGCTAGAATGTTCGAAAAAAATGTTGGAGAAAAAAATTAGTGGGGATCTGTGTACATTTTTATCCTCTGCCGGCAACGAGGAATTTTTTTGATATTTAATAAAATTTTTGTTGGGGAACTCCCTTAAGGGGTAGAAAGAATTGAGTAGTATATTTAAGAGAAATGTGGGAGAGGAAACATTAATGGGGGTCGGTGAACATTTTTACCCTCTTCCGGCACATAATATGTTGTGTATCGTATAGAGATTTTATACAAAATTACAGAAGCTTTACAACTTCGCATGAATTTAAAAAAAACATCAACTTTTCAATTAAAGCTAAAAATAGATCCCATCCTATTCTAAAAATAGTTTTAAAATCATTGAAGTTTTTTCCAAATTTTTTTTTTAAAAAATCAGAGAGTAGGTATAGTCATTGTAGCCCAGGAAAATTTAAATAGCTGCTGAGCGAAATAATTCCAAGTAAATTTTTTTCACTGGAATTGTCTTTATTAAAGCATGATGGATAAAAAGAAAAACGTTCATTAAAGTCCACTGTGCACATAAAAAGTTTTTCATGCTCAAAGGTCGCTAAAATCAATTTTTTGCAAATATCTCGCTAACGCAAACTTTTGCAGAAAAATTTTTCTCTACAATTTTGTAACACAGGAAATTTCCTATTTAAAGATGTAAAAAATGTTTCAAGCTACACTTATGGTTTAGGAGATAACCCATTTTAAAAAGTTGTGCACAGTTTTTATATGTAAATGCTACGTATAAGATCGTATTAAAATATCTTACTTTTAAAATTGCGAATAATCTTTTACGTGGAGTCGTACAAAAAAAATTAAAAATCCGTTCAAAAGATAAACAAATTCTGTTACACCGAATTAAATTTTTTTTTGGAGCGACTCATGGTTCAAGAGATATTCTTCAAGGATATCTCTGAAACGGTAAGTCATACGATAAAAAGCAACGGCATCAATTTTGTAGAAAATCACAAAATCTACAAAACATGAGCCACATGTGTACACATTGAAGTAACCGTTTAAGAGATATTAAAAAAAAAAACCTTTAAACGGCAAAAAACCGGATTTTATTGCATAGCTTCTAAACGGTTACTTCAATGTGTACACATATGGGATTCTCTACAAAATTAATGCTATTGCTTTTAATCGTATGACTTACCGTTTCAGAGATATCCTTCAGAAATCAGTATTTTCGAAACCTTAACGGTTTTTAAAGAATATATTTTAGACTATGAGTGGCTCCAAAAAAAATTTAATACGGTGTATACAAAATCCGATTATCTTTTGAACGGTTTTTTAATTTTTTTTTTTGTTAGTAGGGGAGGTGTGTGTACCTTGGTCCGCTTTTCAGTTTTTTCAATGTGCTGGATTTTTCTAAAAAGTTTATTTAGTTTTTTGATTAAGTTATATTTTTACAATGCTTGCAGCATCAAATGACGTGACAATGATATTTCTATGTCTTACCATTCAGTAGAAATATTACTTTTTCCGTGGCAATCTCAATCGGTCCAAGGTACACCATGCAAGTGTACCTTGGACTATTAAAAATAAAAAGGAATACATTATATGTAGGTAATAAATTGTGAAAGAACCATTTATTATGGGCGACTTCCTAAACGTCCGTTGCTATGTGTTGAAACAGCATTTTCGTAAAAAAAATGTCGCATAATTTTAGGAATTAAGAGCAAAGTTTACAAAAAGCATCAACTTTGTTACTGATGCGCTGATTGCTATGCATTGTCAACGATTTGTAGTTAGGCGTTATGAAATGCATGAATGATGCAGTAAAAAAATAAGCTCCTAAAAATATGCGACATTTTTTTTTGGAAAATGCTG
This sequence comes from Calliopum simillimum, assembly GCA_951812925.1. Classification (NCBI taxonomy): domain Eukaryota; kingdom Metazoa; phylum Arthropoda; class Insecta; order Diptera; family Lauxaniidae; genus Calliopum; species Calliopum simillimum. Next base: position 28,283,272 of record OX638371.1, read on the forward strand.
TTTCAACACAAAGCAATGGACGTTTAGGAAGTCGCCCTATTTAATCAAAAAAACATTTTTTTCAATAAAAAAAAAAAAAATATTCATAAACAACAATTATAACACAAAAAAGTGCATTAAGAAAAAAACAATTAACTAAACAAAAATGGTTGCAAATGAATACATTAATCACGTAAACAATAATAACAATATTATATTGAGAGGCAATTATGGCTTCCTGGTTGCCCGTCGAAAAAGGCTCGCTGGTCAGTAAGCATAGGTCCAAGGTACACACAGACAACATGTTTTAAAAACTGTCAACACCCATAACATATATTAATGAAAAGACATCCAAAACACACTAAAAGCTTAAAACAATAACTAAACTTCTTTCCTGATGTTGTAAAACTGAAATATTTCAAGTAAGTTTCTCACAAAACGTTTCGTAGTTTACTCCAAAAACAAATTTTTACACACAAAAAACACTTTTTCCGTCGATTTTTATACACGCATACAGCTTGACGGTCTGAAGTCTACTAATATGAGTCACCGGTATGAGTGGAAAATTCCATAGAAGAACATTATCTTACACGTGCAACTGTTGAGTGGCAACCGACACTCGGGCCGAGGTACACTCGGACTAAGGTACACACATTTCCCCTACGCGTTGAAACGGTATGTAGTCTAGCTCCCAAATGACTTCTACGCCCACTATTAAGCTTGGCAAGAATTATCTATTCGCTATTGGCTATTTTTAGAACAAAAAAAAATTCCAGTTTTAGATCCACCTTTTTTCCAAAAAAAAAAAATTTTTTTTTGAAATTCCAAAAATGCACTAAAAAAGGTCATTAATTTATGTTTAAATACGACTGCTTTATTTATTTTATTGAAGTTTTTTAAAATTAGATGACGGAGTTCGAAGTAATGCATACCTGCTGATTAGTCCAATTTTTAGCCCTCTAACTCGTTAACCAGACTTCATACCGTAAAAATATTTTGTATTTGGATCGAAGACATACACACATAGTATATAAGTATAACATAATTAAATTTTTTCTAAAATCGGAAACATCCATTTTTTACCAGGTCGCATCACTTGGAATGCCCCATAGTTAAGACACTTTTTCTTGTGGACCATCCCACATGAATTCGAAAAACTTTAAATCGATTCCGGGAGAGCGCATACTAAGCACATTAAGTTTTTTCAATTTATGAATTTTGCCCTGGTTCTTTAAATTCTAAGTTGACATCATTGATTCAGCCATTTTAGTTTTCGGAATTATTTCGTACAGATCAGTCGGTTTTCTTAAAGTTGAATTGAAAAATATTAAAAAAGTGAATTTGTGTATTAAAAAAGTGTATTTTGTTTTTAAAAAATATTAAAAAAAAGTATATTTTGTGTAAAGTGTTTAGTGAAAAGCATTTTTTGGCAAAGCAAATGTGTAAAATATGGCATCGTTTGAAGATGCTTAGCTACAAAAGTGCTTTTGTCTTTGTTTGTCTTAGAGTTGTTTAGAGTTGCCATTAGTGCTTTATATGGGAGTAAAGTCAAAAACAAGGAATTGCTGATTATGGGGAGAAATGCAGGAAGTGTAAAAAGTAAGTAAATTTCAAATTTTATTCCTCGCATTAAATTGAGAGAAAGAGAATTCGTGAAGGTTGCAACGCCAGTTCCTGTAAAAAACAGTCCATAGCAAACTGTTGGTATTTTCATTGCACTTACAGCTAAACTGTTGTAAAATTGTTCAGCCTAAAAGTATGCTCCATATATATTTATTTAGAAAATAAATTTCTTCGAATTTTGTCAATCCCTTAACGCAAGGGCATTAGACGTGAAAATGAATAATGAACGAATTGAGGATTTTGAAACTGGTCCATATTCTAAAAGTGCATGAACGCACATACTAAATATTGATGGATATAAAGTAGGTACTATTTTTTTTTTTTTTGAAAACTGTTAACGGAAATAAAAAACGTATTACCCAAATTATTTTAATGATGTTTTGTAAATAAAACTCAACGCTTTTTTCAACTAAAGTAAGTGTATAGGGTCAACGTGAATCGGTAGAACACCGGAAAATGTAAGACTCTTGGGACTATTCCAAACAACTTTTCTCAGCTCTATTTTTCGAAATTCGCAAAACGAACAGAGATATAGCCATCTGAAGATCAGGATATAGCTTTATGAAAACCGGTATAAGTTCGGAACCCCTCCATGAATTTTAATAATATTGGTGTCATATGAAAGGTATTTTAATTGAATACAAAATTGGTGCAAAAGTTTTAGATCCGAGCCTTGCTTTTTGAGTTTGTTAAAGCACTTTTTTTTCCAAAAAATATCTCACTATCCTATAGCTTTAGTGACAAATTATGTAAGCCTAGTCTATTTTCTTTCATTTGATATGTACCTGATTTGTACCTGATTTCTATCATTAGCACATTTTTTCTACAAAAAACCAAAAAAGTATTGTAAACAAAATAAATTTTCATGAAAATAAACAAAATATTACAATAACACCGAAAATTCGCCATATCTCAAAAGTCGTGACTAGAATTTGAAACTTTTCAGCAACGACTTTGTAGCCAATTAAGTAAAATACCTTTCAAAAGACACAAATATTATTAAAATCCATCAAGGGGTTACGAACTCATACCGGTTTTCATAAAGCGTAATCAAGCTTCTTTTTGGATTTCATTCAAAATTCGTGGAACGCATATGTAATATGCAACCCAAGCCATTGCAAATATTTCTTGAGTCAATCGTGGATCTTCGTGAATGATATTGCTAAAAATTACTTGGTCTTGTTAAATATATCTTTATATTAATACGCAAGACAAAAATCCGTCCAATCCCTTTTACTACGTTAGAAATGGAGCACGACTTTGAAGTATACACCATTAAAAAGGTATTTGTGTGTAAATGTGCACAAAGTTAAAATTACTTTAATATTTTGCCATTAACCCAGGTGAAATTAAATGCAAACTTTTCATTATTAACAACGACAAAATACCCGGTCACCCAGAGCAGAAAGAGAAAGACAAAAGCTGACTGACACTGACTTCATGTTTTTTGTTTTCTTTTCATTTCACATTTGTAATTGTGCCAGGGATGATAAATAAGCTTTTCTGTTTTGCACCAAGTAGGAAAAAAAGTACTTTAATTGTCCAAAAAGTACCAAAATTATTTAATACATTTGTGGTCGAATTTTGAACATTGCGCTATAGATCAAAAGGCACTCTTTTCTGGCCAATACTAATTTTTTACAAGTATTCCTATTGAATTTTTGTTGGAGAATACTTAAAAATAAACAAAAATGTTTTTTATTTGCCGTTCTTCAGCAATGTGTAAAAGTTGATGCAAAATTATGGCCAGAAAAATGTGCTTTTTAAACCATAGTGCATTGGGCGATTTTAGTGGCCTCAAATATGTATAACAAAAAAATATATCTGAAAACCCTGACGTGGTTAATTCATTCTAAGCCCGGAATCAGATTTAGAATTAAAAACTACATTGAAAATAATTATGTATTAAAGTTTTTGATTGCTAACCCTTTTTGGTCAAACGTTACCACTCCAATTACCTTACCACCGATCTAAAAACCAATGATGCTCTTTATTAAAGAGTATTCCTCTAAAAAATCTTTCTGAAATTCGAAAAAAACATTACATAGTGTGATTCGGGTTAAATTTACGCTGTAAATAATCGCAAGAAATAAACTAGCACCAGTTCATCCAACTTTTGTATGACCCCTAAAAATCGCTTTGTGCACTTAAGTTCTGAAAATACTACTATCGTTGACTACAACAAAGCCTTTCAGTGCCCTATTTTTAAAAGGAAATACTTGTCGTTCGGCCTAAAATTGCTTTTTGTTTTTCATTTTGTGGAGATGGTGCTTATTGATGTATCTTTTCTCCAAGTACGCAGATTACTGCTTAACATTAATGTTAATTAACTCCCATCACTAAAATTGCATTTAAATAAGGTTTACCACACTTATGAAAGTTTTTCTTAAATATGCCACAAGTTTAAATTTTGTCATATGTATATCCCCTTTTAAAATGACAGATTCAAGACTCACGGTGCTTGTGGGAGAATTTAAATCAAATTTTGATGTACCTCGGATTTTTTTATAAATTCTTGTTATAGATGTCAAAAGAAGTTATTCTATGCAAAAAAAAAAAATTATAGAGGTGGCGCTTTTTTAAAAAAACCATAAAAAGCCCTGTGATAGGAAAAACGCTTTTTTACTTAAGAGGAAGGCATCTTACGAAAAAAGTGTACATGGCATAAAATGCTTAGAATTGTTCAAGGAATACGTGTAAATTTTTTTTTTTTTTTTTTTTTTTTAGAAAAAATTTTTGACCTCATTTTTAATAAATTTTTCAAAAAAAATTCTACATCATGACAGAATATCCCATGAATTTTTTCAGATTTTTAAATGCATTTTTAAAGGTGGCTCAAAGCAAAAATATATTTTTATTATTTTTTTTTAGCATTAATTATAAAATGTTGTCAAACAATTTGAAAAATTTGTTTTAGAGTAGCTTTAAAGCATTCATTTTGTTTGCTTTTTAATGAACTTTAAAACCTTTGGTCTAAAATTGCCAAAAAAAAAAAATTTACCCATCTTAAAAAACGAAAAACTGCTTTAAAAAGGTGAAATTTAACGGTTTTTCAAAGAAAAAAGTCATCGTGCTTTAAACGAAATGAACATTTTATAATTTACAACATTTCACTCAAAAGAACTCTTAAAAACCTTTAAGACAAGATATGTTAAGACTTTTTTGAGCTAGCAGGCTCGATGATATGGCGATTGAAACGTAGTGATGAAGCCCTGTACAAGGAAAAACGCTTTTTTACTCAAGAGGAAGGCATCTTACGAAAAAAGTGTACATGGCATAAAATGCTTAAAATCGTTCAAGGAATACATGTGAGTTTTTTTTTGGAATTTTTTGGAATTTTTTTTGAAAAATTTATTAAAAATGAGGTCAAAAATTTTTTCCAAAAAAAAAAAAAAAATCCAAAAATATGTACACGTATTCCTTGAACAATTCTAAGCATTTAATGCCATGTTCACTTTTTTCGTAAGATGCCTTCCTCTTGAGTAAAAAAGCGTTTTTCCTATCACAGGGCTTTTCATGGTTTTTTTAAAAAAGCGCCACCTCTATAATTTTATTTTTTGCAAAGAATGACTTCATTTGACATCTATAATAAGAATTTACAAAAAAATCCGAGGTACATCAAAATTTGATTTAAATTCTTCCACAAGCACCGTGGACTGTCTTGCAGTAATAATTTAAACATTAGTTCACATAAACTTATTACGAATTAAGAAATATTTTATGTGTGACACATATTACTGAGTAAGATTTTGCTAAAAAATTGGACTAGGTACAGTAGATTCATCCTTTTTAGATATATGTAGGTAAGTTGAATATTATATGTGTACCCAGAAAATTTACTCGTGTAATCTAGATGAGCTATCTGTTATTTCGAAAATATCCAATGATTTTAAAAGCTTTTATTGCCATGTTCAATAAATTTGAGGTATTCTCAAAAGAAATAAAGGGCAAAATTTCTTAATTTGGTGTGCTGTGATTTCTTATTTATATTTTTCGAGCAACTAACGTTTGGAACTCCTTAAAACCTCATTAATTATACAATTTAAGTTAAAATGTATATTAATAGTACCCATCTCTCCGCTGCAACCAACAAAATGAACACTTAAAAAATTCGTATTAAATAATAAAACACCTATGTACATACGCGCCTGAAGTTATGCAATGAGTATGTGATGAAAATTAAGCACAACAGCTAACACCAATCCCTACAATATAATGGTCAAAAAGTCAACGCATGACCCATTTTACTTATTTCCATACAAGGATCTACTACTTAGTAGATAACGTGTTAGAATGAAATGAAAATAGGCGAAAGAAGGCAACAAAAACAACAGCAAGTTCACTTTTTTTTTATCACACTTTTTGCAACTAAATTAGATATAATAGTGTACGATAGCATACTTATAGGAGGGATTGTAAAGCTATTATGGCATATGAGCTTCTAAATGTGTGTAGCTGTAGCAGATGTTGTTGTTGTTGCTGCTGCTGTTGCTGTTTTTGTTGCTGTTGTAGTTGTGGTTATTGTTGTTGTTGCTGTTAAGGTTGTGCTTATGGTTATGGTTTTTTCTTTTTGGAAAATCTCCATGTAGTTTCATATGAATGTGTATGGATTTGGTCAATGGCCCATAAAAGCGCCTAAAAACGCAACGACCCAAATTTAACAGGCTTTGAATTTTGCAATGAAATTACTTTTATATTTTTTGGCGTAGATTTTAATGAAGTATACTACTATACACGTATGTGTGTGCTATAATCAAACGTGTTGGGTTAGTAAGGACCCAAGGGGAAAAGTAGTGCTTCAAAAACCCTTCTGAAGTGCATCCTTTTCACCAATAAGCGCTTCCGCTCCGTAAGAACAATACTTTCTTTTTAACATTGCATGTCATAGGATGTAATCGAGCAAAAGCTTACCGCAGCCTTACCAAAAAAGAGTTTTTAAAGCGCTTATTTGTAATGCTGCGGTAAGCGTTTTTTCAATAAAATTAAAAAAAAGAAAAAAAAAGAAAAAAAAAAAAAAACTGGCCGCGCCAGGATTTGAATCCACGACCCTCCGCGTGCTAGATATTTTTTTCTTACATTTACCAACCCTTTAGACCGCTCCACCAACGCCTGATGATATGAAGAGGTATTGACTTTGTATATTAAGCAAATGTTGTCCTGCAGCATTACAGAGAATCATTGTGCAATCAGTTTCAATTCAAGTAAGCAAAAGTAAATAAAAATGAGAAATTAAAATAGAAAAGTGAAATAAAAAAGGTTGAATAAAAAATATTTTAATAAAAAAAAAATAAAGCAAAAACAAATAAAAAAACGGACAAAAAAAAATCACCCGGGCTGGGTTCGAACTCACGTTGTTCTTACTGCAGCCTTATATGGAATCATTGTGTAATCAATTTCAATTCGGTTAAACAAAAGTAAATTAATAAGAGAAAGGAAAATAGAAAAGTGATATAAAAGATGTTGAATAAAAAATATTTAATTAAAAAAAAAAAATAAAGCAAAAAAAAGTAAAAAAAAAGTAAAAAAAAAATCTCCCGGGCTGGGTTCGAACTCACGTTGTTCTTACTGCAGCCTTATAAAAAATCATTGTGATAGTGCTTCTAAATTTCTATGGGGACAAGCACTTTTGAAGTGCTTGGATTAGAAGCGCTAGAAATTTTTCCTCTTGGGGATATACAAGAAACAAAAAAAAAAAAAGAGTGAAATAAAAATGCTGAGATATTTTTTGTATGAATTTAATGAAAGGAACTAAAACTGATTTTAAATAAAAGTTTTTTTTCCTTCTGCTTCTTATTTATTTTGTCAAATTTTTTTTTTTTTTTTTATGAAAAACTTTTTCTGTTTTGTTTATTTCTCATATACGCAGTAAAGTATGCTACAATTTTGCTCACTTTATTTTTTACTTCATACGCAACACAGTCAAATGCATACGCACATGTATGTACGTCTACACCTGTGCTGTAGCAGCACACATTTGCTCGTACACATGTCCTTCTGCGCTGAATTCCTTTCAAGCTTGCTATTCCTGCCAGCAGTAGCAGCCCCCTTACAGTTTTAATTCTTTTGTAAATATTTTTTTCACACAACTGCATTTTCCATTCACGCTTTACTACACAAAGAAATTTTTCTTTTATTTTCATTCGTTTTTTCAGTTTTTTCTTTTATTTTTGTTTTATTTCTTTGTTATGTTCTGAAATGTATGCTACAAATATGGCGCGGCTTTTATGTGATTTGCTTTTTTTTGCGGTTGCCTGCATTTTTTGTCGAATTTCGTCTAAAGGTAGCAAAAGTATAATTTCGTTTCTTTGAAATATCTTAAATTGAATTTTATTTGAATTTATGAGCATTGCTCAAAATTCTTTGTAAAATAAAATCAGCTTTAAGTATTCAAGCAAAACTTGAAAAAATCTCAGCAATCTTTAAGTACTTGAGATAATCATTCTTTGAATATAAGGCATATCCTGCAATGCCGCTAACCATCCTTAAAGTAAATACAAGTAGTTTCAACTTTGCTGTACTTTTGCTCATCACAGACGACTTTTGTCTGCACTTTGTGTAGACCTTTCAAGCAGTTATCATCAATCATACAAAATTCGGTCAAATGTTATCTAAGTGCTTAACAAATATCCCCAAACAAGTAATATAGACCACAGAAATTTTTGTGGTAATATTGCAAAGTCATTAAGAATCATATACGAGTTTATACGGTGATCTTTGGGGGTTGAAATGACTATTACGCTGCTGATGCTATTAACTGTAATGAATTTATAAGGCATGGGTATAATTTATTTCAAATGATTTTTAATTTTGTTCAACAGAATTTGTAGTGAAATCAAAAGCGTTTGCTTTTATTTATTTGTAAATAGTTTTACAATTTCAAACTTTAAATTTACACTGTGATTCGTAATAACGTTTCCTTTGCTGTACTTGCTTTACTTGCTTATAAAACAAAATAAAAATGATACAGCTTTAGAAAAAAAAATATTTTTGATTCTTTTGCTTAAGATGCATTTGTTTTTGATATAAGTGTATTTTCTGTTGACGCCGCACATTTGGTGATTTTTGTGTTCTTAAATCATACCTCCCAAGCAGTTTCAGATAAATGCTTATTTTTTTTTTTTATAAAAAAAGGAAATATTTACTTAAAATGAAATAAAAATATATATAAAATTATAGGGCGTTTATTAATTTAACAGGGTGTAAATTTACAATATTCTTAAAAGCAGAACAGCAAATAATTATCGCAAGTAAATTGAGCCAATAACATGTGGCCATTAACACCCCAGGGCGAAAACTAACTAATTTGTAAATAAAATTAATCTTAAAATAACAAATCGCCGGTGCATACGAAGAAAATCTTCCAACCGAAAGTTGCGGCGAAGAAAATCTTTTTTTTTAAATTGCGGCGAAAAAAATCTTTTTTGTAATATGCGGACAAGAAAATCACTTTTTACAAAATGCGGCGAAGAAAATCACTTTTTACAAAATGCGGCGAAGAAAATCTCTTTATTTAGTGAGTACTTTTTCGACGAGTTGCGAAAATAAACATTTTTAAAAAAGAGATTTTCTTCGCCGCATTTTGTAAAAAGTGATTTTCTTCGCCACATTTTATAATAAGTTATTTTCTTCTCCGCATTTTGTAATAAGTTATTTTCTTCTCCGCATTTTGTAAAAAGTGATTTTCTTGTCCGCATTCGCACAAAAAAGATATTTTTCGCCGCAGTTTGAAAAAAAGGATTTTCTTGTCCGCATTTAAAAAAGAGATAGTCTTCGTAAGCACCGGCGAAATAATGTCAAGTTATAGAGCAAAAATAATAAATAAGGACAGTAAAATAATAACAACAAAGGTTAGTGTAAATTTATGTTTACAGGGTATTTTGTAATAGCACTGGGTGTTAATAAACCTATATATATATATATATATATAAGAGATTATCTAGAAAATTTCAAAATATTCGTGTTATTCTGTTCCAAAGGCGTAACAACAATTTTTTCTATCCAGATCGACCTTTGAATGACCATGAACCCAAAGTAGTTGTAACAATTGACAAAAGAAATCGTATTTTTTCTGCCCCTTCAATGCTCATTTTGCTGCCCTCTAGAGCGGGGGTGGTTGCCCTTTTACCGCCCTTCCGCCTATAGCTACACTACTGGAAAGTATTATTGATATTTTTAACGGTTCACCTGTGTCTAAAACTAGAAAAATACGTATGGAAAGAATATTGCAAAATTAATATTAAGTCTCTATTTTGATCCATTTGCAAAGTTTTCATAGTGTCAAATAAATAAATTATAACAAACTAGCATTCTCCTGTGTGCGTTCCTCCACCTTGTCTTTTACAGAGGGAGAGGCATCACCAATTTTTTTAAACGATGTAAATGGTCCCGATGCATTTTATATAACTATGTACCAAATATTCATGTCCGTCAAAATTTTGAAGATATGAGGAATTAATTTTTTTGGAGGCGTGGCCCCGTTTACTTTTTCACTGAAAATAATTTATCCTAATGCTCTTAAGTCACATATCAAAATTCAATAACCTATGTAGAGTAGTTACAGAGATATAACGAATTTATTTTAAGAGGGGCGTGGCAGCGCCCACTTTTTTGGCCTACGATCAAGCTATTTTAGTTCTATGTAAGGTACTGCGAAAATTTTATTCAAATCGGTCAGTCAGTTTCCGAGTCCATAAGTAACAAACATACAAACAAACATAATTTCATTTTAATATATTAGTAGCTAGTAGAGGTAGTAGATATATTAGTAGATAATATCCTTGCCATAATGTAAAGCAGTGTGGATAATCTCCGTGCGTAAAGTTTATGCAAAACTTCTTATTTTTCTACTTAATTATATTGTTGCTGATTTCAAATGGGTTATTAAAACAAACATTTAAGAAAAAAATCATCAGAATCGGTGTTGACTCCTAGATTTTAAAAGTAAACACCTTTTTTGACACGAATGTAGTAAAAAAAAGCGAAAAAACAAAAAAGAAGGCACTTAGAAGTAGATGAATTTTATCAGGTCTGTTAGTCTATAGCACATGGTATATCCTAGAATAGTCGGTATCAAGTTTCAACAAGTTCCACATTAATCGTATACAATCGTTAATATTCAAATTTAAAAAATAAGCGAAATAGAATTTATTTTTGAATTGCATAGCATTTTGCAAAGTGCAGTCTTACACAAACTTTTAAGTTCAATGATCCTTTCCTAGTATTCTATTATTAAATTACACTTGAATATTTTCATAATTTGCGAAAACAGATTTTATAACATATTTTGGTTTATTCACACCACTTTGGCGGTCTTCTCTGTGTCGTGGAATTTTATATATATATTTATTTTTTTTTTTTGATTTGAACCCTCTGTAATGTTTTTAATGAGGATTAAAAAATCATAAAAAATAAAAACTCATTTTTCTATTATCTAGCGCAAGGTCCGACTTTTAGCCGACTGGATGACGTTTTATGCCGAAAATCTTTTAATTCAAAAGCATTTTCTTTTGATTTTAAAATTCTTCTTTTCATCGTTGTGCTTTATTTAATTCTTAACAAAACCTTGGTGTTACTTCACGTATCCTGTTTATCTAGTGATTATTATTATAAAATTATGTCATTGGATACTACATAAGTACAAGTATTTTGTCAGTAGTGTGCTATATGGAAAGCGAAATTAAAAATAGAGTTGTTGAATTATTTATGCAGTTAAATTAAATTAAAATGTATTTTTTGAATCAAAACTTTTTAAAGATGTTTGCACAACACTTGAAAAACTAGATATTTTTCCGCAAGAGAGGGAATTAAAAAGTTTTTTTTTCACTAAACACCCAACGAAAGCTCATAATGAGCACTTAACCCTCAGAATAACTATGGTTGAAATTTGCGTACCCTTGCGCTGCTGCAACATCTGCGTTGTTTCGTTTTTTTTCTTATTTTAAAATGTGTGTAATTTTCAACATAGTTGGCAACACTAGCAGGTTGTTGCTAGAATTTGATGTGTGTAGCAGAAATGGAAAGAAAAAACAGCGGGCAAAAATAAAATTAAAAAATAAAAACACACGTAAATAGTGAAAATGCGCGGAAATTTCATTTTGAAAAGAATGCAACTCTCTGCCGCATGGATAAAAAAGACAAAAATATACCGCTGATGGACGAGAGAGTGGGCGTTGAAAGTAGGAACTCATTAGGGTTAATAATAAAAGAAGGAAGAAAAAAAAAGATCCTGCGGGGAAGTAGAATTGGGCTGAGTCCTGCTGGTGTTGGGCAGCAACGTAGTAACGCAATGTAGAGAAGCAAGCGTATTATGTAAGATTTTAATTAAAAATAATTACATTAAGTGCAACGAGTAAACAAACCAACAAACAGACAGACAGAGAGACAAACAGACTGACAAACGGACTGACAGGCGGTTGAACCGACAGACACAGAGAGCGGCAGCATTCTACTTTCAGATACAGAGGCAAACAAAGTGTTAGACGGGCAAACATGCAAACAAATAGGAATGATGGAGTACCAGTAAAAGAATAAGTGATGCCAACGATGTGGAATAAAATTTTTTTGATTGGTTTTTGCTGTAATTTGTAGTTTAAAGTGAAACAAATATAAACAACAACAAAATCAAAATTCTGTATTTAAAACGTTACTAATTCTTACTAAAATGTATGATCTTCAGATTCCTATATTTTAAAATGCAAAAGAGCATTTCGTAATAATACTACATACGTTACAAAAAAAAAACAAAATTCCCGAACTAAGATCCCACTCATTAAACTAAACAATATCCTATAGATCAAGACAAAGACATCGCTGACAGTGATTTGAAAACATATTTCCGTGAAAGCCCTAGGAACATCCATGCTATAATACCTACGGAGTTCCTAACAATCTAAGTAAATTGAAGTGAAACTGTGCTTTAAGCTTATTTTGGCACAGTAACTTCGTTGTAAAAACTAGCTCATGGGATTGAAATTGGGTGAAATCGAGAAACGGAAACGCCTACTGCCCACACAAAAAATATATTCAAAATGCAATGTTTAGAGCATTATTCGCGATAAAGCAACCAAAATACACATAAATAGTAGGTATAGTAAGCTCAAGCTCTGAGCAAATTCGGACAATAGGGTGTGGCACGTCTTATATAAGCAAATGTTTCAAATACAACACTGAAAGCATTTTTTGAAGTAATCCAAAAAAATTGCACTTAGATTCTAAGGACAGTTAATTCAAGCTCTGATCAAAAACTAGGCGAACTTCGAAAAGAGGCCATGGCATATCCCATACGAGCAAAATTTACATAATTTTACAGTGCAAGCGCTATTTGAGGTTATAAACCCGAATTTTGTACAGATGGAATAGTTAGAGCAAGATCTGAGCAAAAACTAACTTGAAATATGATATGTATGAATCAAATATTTATTTAATTGCTATGACATTTGCTTCATTCAAACAAATTGTTTTTACAATGTAGCCGTGTGCTCACTCCAACTAATATCAATACCTTTTCAATTTCACATATGAGCGTATGTGTTTTTCATTAATAAAAAAGTTCAATATTAGCCCTAATTAAATTATGCACCAAAACACATGTATCAGCAATAGATTGGCTGAAATGAAAATTCTGTGTCTATTTTTCATATGCAGGAAATCACTTCAACCGTGAAGTGCTTCGCTAAATTGCGGTTTATTGGAGTTTTCTATGTTGACTGACAGCTTCAAACAGAGTAAGCTTTTAAGGATTTTTTTCTAAATATTTTTTTTTTTTCTTTGCAAAACTTTCACAGTTTTCAGAGTGAAATTTGAAAAATATTTGAACAAAAATAAAAAAAAAAATGCATTTTCAAATTTTAAAATTCAGTGTTGGCACTTTCACATAAAATTGTTACGTCAACATTGGCTGACCCTTGTTGAGGAAAAGTAAAAACATTGGAACAAAAATATTTTAGGGTGACTTCTAAAATGAGACATAATTTTCAGCCTTTTGAACAAAATTTTGGAGCGAAAGTTCAAAACTGAATAGATAACTCAGTTTTTGAGTTTCAGCACAAAAAGAATAAATTATCAATTAAAAATTTCTACAAATTCGGTATTGCGAAGATGTGGCAATTATTGAAATCGATGTTTTTTTTAAAGAAAGTGATAAGTTCATTTTTGATCTAATTCATTACCAGAATTGGGCATAATGCATTTCTTTTTCAATGCATTAAATGAGTATTATTGCATTATTGCTAATAAATAAAAATAATGCATTGATTTTTGAAATTTAATGCAAGTGCAAAATCCAATGAATTGACTTTTCAAAATTCAATTTAAATGAAAAATCTATTGCATTGATTTTTTAAATTTAATCCAAATGAAAAATCTGTTGCATTGCATTAAGTTTTTTGGGCCCTTTTACCAAAAACTTGCCTATAATGGGTTAAAGTATTCAACAAAGTCTATGCTTAAACGAAAGACTTACAACTTAAGAAAAACGCATGAATAATATAATTAATATAAAATGAAAGAGGTCTTGCAGAGGGTTAAAGTTTTCTGCAAATATATTCTTCAAAAGGGACCGTTCATAAAGGACGTCATGGCTTGAGGGAGAGGGGGGTCTTGCAAAATGTGACCATTTGTGACAGGGAGGGGGAGTGGGTTCATGAAAATGTGACGTCCGGAATAATAATTCCAGTTGAGTACCTTTCCAGCCGAAAACTTTTCTATTCCATACGATTCATTTCGCCTTTCAGTTTAAAAAGATCTGGATTTGAAAATTTGTCAATCATGCCCCATATATTTTGCTTGAAAGTTATGCTCCAGAAACACATAGTTTTGCACAAGACTGACAAGAATTCGAGTAACGTTTTGTCGAAAATTCGACCCATCAGAGTTGCAAGAGATCAAGTGGATTGGCTAGACAAGGACTATTTAGATTTCACAAGTTAAGCAGATATTCCGAAGGAAAAGGACGACAACGGAGAATTGGAAACCATTCCGATAAATTCAGCTGATATACATATGTTTTGAAAATCTGTGGCAAGAGATTTGAAAGAAAATTCTTCCGACTTGATTTTATTGTTATTTTTAAAATGTTATCATAAATAAATGTTTATATTAATTGTTATGAATTCTATATGTTTTTACAGCTTTTTATTTACCACATGATATTGACGATATTAACCGCAACAATGTGTATTTTTTGATTTTAATTTTGTGACGGGAGATAGGGAGGGAGGGGTCTGGAAAAATGTGTTCATTTGTGACAGGGGGGGTCAAAAATCCTTTGAAAAACCATGACGTCCGTTATGGACAGCCCCTAATGTCCTGCATCAGTTTTCAGAAAACGAGATACACTTTAGAGATAAGGATTGCAAAATTTTGTGTGTCGTTTCAAAACAAGAATGTAATATAAAACTTCAAAAATCGTATAAAAAAAACCGACCTAGTCCAGAAAATCGGAAAGACATATATTTTTAGTCATATTTTCAGAACATATTGGATTTTTTCAATTTTTCAAATTATTTTACTTTTAAGACAATTTAATGCTGACTCTCAATATTTCACTATTCAAAATGTTTACTTTTTGATAAGTTAATTATTTCAAATCAAAGTTGGATTTCGCATTGAAGCCTGGATAATACTTCAACGTATCAGTTGAAAAAATGTTTTTCTTGATACATGTCTAAAAGTTAATTTTACACTTAAACTTACATATCACATATCAAGGGAAGAGTTTGGTGCATATTTGCAAGTTTCTTATACTTATACCTTGTAACTATGATAAATTAATTTTGCATAAAAATTTATTTAATGACTATCTACGAGTACTATATACATATCAGGTTAATAAGTTATTTTTTAATTAATAGGTCCATTTGACTTCTTTTAATTTCATAACAATTTGAAAAATGCAATTTTTACCAAATAAATATTTAATAAAGTTTACTTATCATTTAATATGTTTTTTTCTATTTATTCTGAAAAATTATAATTATTTAAGTTTTTCTAAAAATATGGACAGTGCTTTTTAAACTTTTGTTTTATTTAGAAGAGTGCGAGTTTTTGGAATTTTTAAAGTAAATTATTTTCATGATAATAAGGCACATTTTACTTTTTATGATTTAACTGCAGATTGCAAATGAACTTATGTAATTTTTTCTCAAAGCTAATAATGATAAGTTTAAAATATAAAAGCTTAAACTGGAAATATGAAAAGTGCACTTTGCATTTATTGTTATTTTGAAAAGTTTCAATACTTAACAGTTGACTGTGTTCATATAAAACTGATAAGTATATTATTTGTTTGATAAGTAAGTACATTTGACTATGATTTCACATTTTTAAAGTCCTATGTCATTTTTATGTTTTATTTTAGAAACACCTTCATCCCGAGCATAGCTCTGTGTATATGTATATAAAACATGCAGACGGGTGCAAAATTTTTCGCTGTTTCAATTTCAATTTCGATCAAGTTATTACCCGTTTATATTGTTGTTGTTGTTGTAGTACAGACTCTATCATACGAATGAGAGTTTTGTTTGTGAGAAAACCATTATATGCTCTGTATATGAATTTTCCCTGACGTGCGTCAAAATTTTTTTTTCGATTTTAGCCACCTACCCCACTCATATGCACTATCGGCATTTCCCACCACCGAACTTATCCATATTTTTCGTAATGAAAAATCTTGTTAAAAGCTTTGCTTTGTTGTTAATTTTGTTGAGTTTTCAGCAAAGCAAAATGGTCAGCATAATTTTCATAATGGATTTATTTGATAGATGTTTTAGAGTAGCTAGCTATGATATGGCAGATATGTGCTCATAAATGTGTGTTTTATTGGCAGAGGAGACGGACAGTACATGTTCAGCATGAAAGTGTGTGTAGAGTTGTTTGTTTGCTCATCTGAAACCTTGTATCGAAGGTTGTATGACTCTTGGCACTGCTCCTTTGAACTTACATGATGAAAGTGCACTGTTGTGAATTCCTGTGGTATCTATCCACACCAAAGGGATAATTTCTACGTATCTGGTAAGGGATTTTAAATTTTTGAAAATCGCAAAAAATGTACATCCTTAATTTAATATAAAAAGTTTTTAAAGTATTTAATGAAAAAAAAAGATGAAATGCATGTAGCTAGTCCTTATAAGATGGAGCAAAGGTATTGTCATAATGTGAGTTGGCTGCTATTTTGTAAGAAAACGAATAAAGTTGAACTCTGTTTTTTTGGAAAGTTTATTTTAAGGTGTTATATTGAAGAAATTAAGTGAAATAGTTCTATCGTCATATGAACACCTTTTCTAATAGTTTTATGTCATTTTCAATTGTTGCTCGCAAAGCGTTTGGATTAAATTTCTTGGCTTATTTTTAACTAATTCTCTATTTGTTTACAACACAAATGTAAGAAGGTAGTCGGTTTGTCAGCAGTAGTCAACAGCCGTAGTTATCTTTTATCAGAATTGATCAATTCTCAGTAATCATCGTGAGTCAGCAGTCAGTCGTTTTTTAACCATCGTCGTTCGCAGTTGATCCGTTGTAAAGTAGTCGCAGTTGTTATAACTTAAAGACTTTGTATTAAAATTCGATTGTCAGTTGCTTTAGTTTGAAGTTGTTTCAGTTGCTTTAATTTAAATTCAGTTGACTCAGTTGTTTTTCTTAATTATCTTTAATTTAATTATAATTCAATTTAATCGCTTTAATCTAAATATTATAATTTATAACTTGAATTGAATTGAACTTGAAATATTATTTTCCTAAAAATACTCTTTAAATAAAACTTTTTGAAATCATCATTTAGTGTTTTAACACACTTTACATAAATGTGCAAGTTAAATGACATTGGCACTTTCACAGTATTACATTACTTTTGCTCTATACATACAGGAAGAAAAATCAGTGTCATAATTTTTACTCCACTCGGTAATAAAAAATTAAAGTGATCTACACAAAATTTCAAACACAAATTTCCTTATCTTATTGGTCTAGAGGTCTTACATGTTTATAATTTTAAGTAAAAATAATATGTTTCTATCTATCACACGGACAAACCACGGTTCGAATTCTAGTGCGATTTTTGTTTTTTTGCCTTTTTTTTTTAAAGTTTGTTGGAGTTATTACAATCCTAACTTAAAATTATACAGGCATGTTCTGAAATGCGATTCACTTCGGAATCAGAATGAAAGCAATTTTCAAGAGTTCCGAATTTCGATAATTAACATCAAATCGGATTTATGTTTTATTTATGTTTTGGTTAATCGAAAAAGAACCATTAGCAAATTTTATTTGTTGAAATACAAATCCGATTCCATGTTATTTGTTGCAATGCAGAGCTCTTGAAGATTGCTTTCATTCCGATTCCGAAGTGAATCGGATTTCAGAACATGCCTGATAGTAAAATTTTCGAGAAATAAAGTACTATAATTTTTCTCCGTGTACATTAGACTGGGTCGAAATTTAGATTCGTACAGAAACCGACTCAAAAGTTAGAAGGTTAAAAATGCTATCTGCATGATTTTTTTCATTCCGAGAAAAACCAATGGACCACTTTTAATTCTACTGAAGGCCTATCTTGGCTAAAAAAATCATGTTTTTTGGTCATAACTTTTTTCTTTCATTGGAAAATGGATACAAAAATTTTAGCGTTTAACAATTGATTTTTTACGTTTTTCAAAAACGAAGTCGGAAAAAGGATTTTTTATTGAGAAGCAAGGCATCTAACGGAAAAAGTGTGTATGGCAAAAAATTCTTAGAACTGTCCAAAAAATACGTTTGAATTTTTCAGAATTTTTTGAGATATTTTATGATTTTTCAAAACTTGGTCAAAAAATATAAAAAAAAAAATAAAAAAATTCGGAAAAAATTCACACCAATTCCTTGAAGGATTCTAAGCATTTTACGTAAGGTTAAACTTTTTCTTAGATGGCTTGGTGTTATGTAAGCCCAGAATTTTGCTGACAAACGTGAGCTAAACAGCTGAGAACTAAATTTGATTAAATTTCTAAAAAAATGCACACGTATTCTTTAGACAATTCTAAGCATATTTTGCAAAATTTTTTTTTTTTCGTTGAAAAACGTTAAAAAATCAGTTTTGGGATGCGAATATTATATTATCCCCATATATCCCCAAAAAAAAATTTTATAATTTTTAAGCGCCAATATTTTTGTAAGAACATAGTCTTTATTTCTGAAACACCCTTGTCTATCCATTTTGTAATGAAAAAAAGTTATTTACAAAAAACATGTTTTTTTACCAAAATGTGCCTTCAGTAGAATCAAAAGTGCTCCATTGGTTTTTCTCGGAATTAAAAAAAAAAAAAAAATGATGCTGACATCGTTTTTAAGAGTCCCTTCAACTTTTGAGTCAGTTTCGGCGTGATTTTATTTTGCTTCATACGAAATCAAATTGCAAAGGAGCTTCAGTTCCGTAATCATGAATACCATATTTGGACATTTATTCTTAAATTGCAAAGGATATTTTTAGTATACAGTCATCTTTTATGAGCAAAAATTTAGTTCAACAATTTAAAAAATTCACTTATCTCTGAAACTTCCACATGAATTGTTCTGAATTAAAAAAGCCCCTTTAAGTCTTGCGCCGGAAACTATGTATCAAACTGAAATTGAAAAAACTAACAGACATAGAAAAAAGTCACTAAGTTTTGCAAAGAATCTGAAATGAAATCACAATAACAACACAAAAGTCAAAAATAAAAATCTAATGAGTGCAATAAAAATGATTTCTATACAAAAGTCAGTTTGCTTTACAACACACACAGACAAAGTTGTACTGCAATACATTACACAAACACAACAACGAAACGGGGGCATTACAATACATACAACAGCAACAAAAAAAAGCAACACTTTAGTTTACATAACATTTAACAGCCCAAAGAACAAGTAAAATGGAAGGAAAAGACTAATGTTTATTGTGAATAGCAACAACCAGTAGTCATAAAACACAAGTCCTAACAACAAAACGCAGGCCAACACAATAAGACGGACTCTGAAGTAAGGCATGAGACTGGCCTTCGTTTTGGTCTTAACTTTGCAAAGAGTCAAGAACCTTTTTTGTTTCAAGCAAAAAATCAGATTTTTTTGCTTTTCTTTTAGACTTTTGCTCAAAAAATTTGCAAACACAAAAAAAGCGGCGGTTTTTGCACAATTTAAGGATATAACAACAATAAAATATGCGAATATACATAAATAGAATTCAGTTCGTGCAGTGTAAGGTGTACAGTGTAAGATTTAAAAAAAAAAAGCTGGCTCCACAGATAAAGTAAAATTTTTCTAAATGCTGCCCAAAGACGGTGCTATATAAAAAACAAAATTGCGTTGGCTGTATTTACCTACTCAAAAAATTAATATATACATAAGCATTTTGTCGAACAAGCAATTCCTTAAAAAATAGTTTTTTCTTCTAACGTGTGATCCACCGTTAATGAGAAATTTTTGGACCAGATTTGATTCATTGATGTTGTATTTTTTTTCTGAAATAAGATTCTTGGACGGAAATCAGGACATAATTTAAGTAGTAGGTTCAATCAAGAGCCTCCTGATAAAATCAGTAGAGTTGGCTTCTTTAGTAATAACCCACAAACACATCATCCTTCAGTAATTTATTAAAGATGAATATTTTAGAAAAATACTTTAATTTTTATAGAATTTCCGTAAATGGACATAATAATGGACTTAAAAACTTAAATGTTTTCTTTTCTCTTTACAGATTCAGTGTTTAGTGGTTCTCAAAAGAAGTGATATAGTGTAATTTTATGTAAATTCTAAAGCTTTGTTCGAAGTGTATACGATAGTCGTTTGTTTGTAACGATTAATTGCAATATGTTTCTAATGTTAATTTCTTTGCGGTTATATAAGAAACTTCGTTTCAAACTATGAGTTATTAAAAAGGTAAGTTCTTTTGTAAAACTAATTTCAACATATCTTTTAAATCTATAAAATTTTTGGTTATCTTGTACTTTAAAACTGAATTTTACATATAAACGTATCTTATTCTCCACAATATCTTAAAATGAAATTGTTCTTTCGCGAAGGACAGCAACGTTACTTTTTATTTGAAATAACCCAAATAAAAAAACTTCCTTTAATGAGCATAAACTTGTTAAGGGGTTTTTAGTTTTCTATTGAGCGTATCTATGATATTTTGACAATACAACTTTATTTGAAATTGGCAGGTTTTCAAAAGTTCTACATAAACAGTTTTCTGCTTTTTCGTTGGCATCACCTTACCGCACAAATGGCGGCAAATTGAAATCTTGCATAAGTTATGGGACACTCTTTTGTCTCTGGAAGATAAAATCGTAGAGAAATGACGACTACTCCATAACAAGCGTATTTAAGTTTTATATTTATGACTTAAAGCCCAGAAAATTTTCTTATCTTGAGTAAGGTTGATTTGTCAAAAGTCCACAGATATTATCGGAATTTGTCCGCTTAAATTTAAAAAACCTGTCACTGTTTAACAGGTAGAATGCAAATTTCTCACTACAAAAGGAGGAGTTGCCGAACTACTGCTGCTATTTAATAATAACGTCCGGTACGAATAATGTGGAAACTCTTCGTTAGTTCGTTGACGGTCGTCGTCGTTGTCGGCGTCTTCGTTTTTTTGTTTGAATCTCCGGAAGTGTGCAACGAATGAATAAATGTTATTTCCGATTTGCATTCATTCGTTAGTTTTAAATAACGAAAGTGGAGTTGAAGCAGTTTTTGTTTTGCTGCTGCTTCTTCTTATTCAACTTGGACTTGCAAGTAGTTTCTTGTAGTGTCTTCCTTGTAGTACATAATATAGTGTTGTCTCTTTTGTTTTGTTGTTATGTTCTTTGGTTTGCTAAGTTTTTATTGCAGTTGCAACTTTTGCGATGTGGTGGGTATGAAAAGTAGGGTGCCTCCAAATTTCAATTTAAAAAAAAAAACTAATTTGTGGTAGACACTGGTCCATACAGACGCTACTGTATCACATTTAGATAAATAATACAACGTTTAAAGTCTTCAAATCTTGCAAAAACTAAGGAAATTAGCGATTGATCTATAAACTAGCTTGTTCTGTAGAGTTCAGGACTTCTAGATGATTCTTTAGAAGAACCATCGAATAATCGATCAAATTGGCGACAAAGTTTTTCCCTCGATATCTATTCATCTTCCGTACAACCAGACACACATAACAAAAGATGAGGAGTTTCCCAATGGGGAATGGAGCGCATCAATAGCGCTTCTGAAGCGCTCTAAAGCAGCAGTGAAGCGCATCTTTCTCGTTGCCAAAAGCGCTGAAATTAACATTGGCATGTCATTGGAATGAAGCGCTTCGCTCTCGCTACCAGAAATGCTCTTTGGATGCGCATCGCTCTCGCATCCAGAAATGCTGTTTGAATGCGCATCGCTCTCGCTGCCAGAAATGCTCTTTGGAAGCGCATCGCTTTCGCATTCAGAAATGCTCTTTGGATGCTTTTTGGATGACAATAAAAATATTTAAAAAAATTAATTTTTAATTGAAATTTTACGTCTTTCGTCACAAAGACACATCAGACTAATTTTTTTTTTTTTTTTTTTTTTTGATGTAATTATAATTATTTTTATTTTACTAAATTAATTCTAATTGAAAAATTGCAAGTTGAAAACTTTTGTGTTAGGTCTGGGCCGGAGTTGAACCGAGGACCTCACAACTCTCAATTGCAGTGCCAGTCGCTAGACCACTGCTCTATCATCGCGCTCTTACGAAGACGACTTATTGATTTATTTTGTTTTGTACGTTAATACGTGACTGAAAGCGCTTCGTTCTCGCTACCAGAAATGCTCTTTGGATGCGCATCGCTCTCGCATTCAGAAATGCTCTTTGGATGCGCTTCGCTCTCGCTACCTATAGCGCAGAAAATATGCGCATACAAATCAGCTCTTTAGATACGAGAAGGACGCGCATCGCTATTGCGTCTTGGGGATGCGCATCGAAATTTTCTGTTGGGTTCTTTCTCACCTAAGTTCACGCAACTTCAATAGGGAGTATTTCAAATTTTACACAATACCTTTGCGTGAGGTCCTATCCACTAGTGCATAGTGAGTTATTTTAGACATCTAGCCCATGTTCATCTCAATTTTTGCGAAATTTGCGGTTGGGTTCTCAGATTTTTATAAAAATTCACAGAGCTGTTCTATGTGCTCAACATGGAGACCTCTCATTTTTTTTGCAAGTTATGGGCATGAAACTTCAGAGTGCCCAAGTAGTGTTTTTGCGAAAAATCGCTGCAATATTTTTTTCTTAGTCTCGCCGTTTTGTCAAAAAGAAATTTTTAAAATTTTTGGTTCTGGATTCTTGTAGCATTTTAAACGTTATTTTAATTTCCATTTTTAAGGTCCTTTACTATAAAAATTTTGGGAAACTTCTTGTGTATCTTAAGGCGATGTTTTCCACAAGTCTCCTTGCACACAGAGCGCTGTTAGGACGAACTCATAATCAACAAAGTAAATGTAAAGGTCATATCATACTTAAAGTTTGAATCACCCAAAATTTTTCCTCAGGATGGTTCTTCATTATGACTCATTTAAGGTAGACGCATTCATTTGGCGTACTTTCTTTGCGAATGTACTCTATCGTTTTTCCCAACCATCCATTTTTGTTGTCTTTTGTACTTTGCTAAAATTTAGCACTGTTGAATTTTCCCGCAAGTCATTAAGCTTGCAGTTGGCCATTAGCATTATTTCCCACCTCATTTCAGTTTTATTCCACATTCATTGGATTTCGCCATCTTTTTCTTCATTTTCTTTTACCAACTCTAACAAGTTAACTCGTTATAAGAAATTATTTCATTAACATGGCACAAACAGTTGGTTGTAAGTACATCGTAAGTTTTCATGCTGTTTGTTCGCTTACTTAGAGTGTCGGTTGGTAAAGGTAACTTGGTCTTGGCATAACAATGTATTGGACTAATTGTAAATTAAGTTACCCGACATGAAATCAACTCATGTATTTGTGTGTGGGTGGTAGGGAATTTTCTATATCTTAAACTTTATAAATATGTATCATTTCTTTATTCGCAATTCAAAAAGAAATATATTCATTTACATTTAGTGCTTCTTCTTTAGCTGAAGCTTCTACTTGCTTGAGTTGTTAGCACCTTTAATTCTATCCGACATTTTCTGCTTTAAGTAGGTATTCCTTGTTACGGTCATCTTTTTCACAATACTTTTGGACGGACGCATTTCCAATTATCTTGTGGTCTCCACTTCTAAGCCTACAAATAAAATTCTGTCATTCCTGTATTCGGACCACTTTATCTTCACAATTCATCAGAGACAATTATGGAACCAGGGGCCAGAAGGTCTTAACCTGTCTTGCCTTCTTAATAAAGAACTCTACCGGTTTTTTTAAGAATCTGCCCAAATAATAACTTTAGTCCACTTTTTTGATGCTGAACTTGTCTATCAAGAGTTTTTTATGCTGGCACCAGCTGGACAGACGATTATGCGCTTATCTCATTCAGCCCTACATCTTTCAACTTAAAGCTGTTAAACTTCTCCACATTTAAATTGATTTTAGGGCCTATGCCTCCCAAATTAGATATGATAAGTTTTATCATATTTATGCTGATTTTCAGGCCTGTGTATAAGGGTTCCGTTCACATAATACGTAGCTCAATTTTCGACCAATTTTGACCCCTCCTTCCCCGGTCATAAGGTAACGTAACAAAACGTACAAGCCCACCACTCCCCTATTAACGTAACAAATCTTAATTTTGGTAATTTGAATTTAAATTTTTTGTCGCATAAAAATATAAAATCGACGTTATGTAACGTAGTCGATGACCCCTCCCACCCCCATGTAACACTTCGTAGCAAATCGTCTGACCCCCCTCCTCCTGATTCGTTATGTAATATGTGAACGACCCCTAACTTCCAAGTTAGAGCTGATTAAATTTATCATGTTTTCTTTCGAAATAAAACATATGCACTTTATCATGCTTGTATTGATTTTCCGGGCTACGTCTTTCGAAATGGAACGAATAAATCTTATCCTATTTATGTATGTATTTTGATCATCAAGCATAAATCTTATATTAATTTGCAGACTTAAATCTTCTGCCCGCAAGGCAGAGAGTTTTGTACATATTGAGGAGGTAAACGTCATCTGCGTACGCGAGATCTCGTAGATGTTCTTTTAAGGTCCATTAGATACCAAGTCAAGAGTTTTGGTTAAAACATTTACCAGACTATCAAAATAAAGATTGGTAACAGCTTTATACGATTTCGTTAGTATTTAAGATAGCGTTGTGAAGCCCATCGCAAAGTAAATATAGTTATACGGCAATTTTTGGAGTTTTGAACATACCTCCTATGACTCAGACTTTTCGCACTCCTCAGTTGCCCTGTCACATACAGTTTTTTTTTGAATTTTCAGTAAGGTATATATGTATGTGCCGGCCTTTGTTGTACTTATCCTTCACAGATTATTTGTACTTATTTCCTAAATTGTGTGAAAGTCTCCGATTTCTTCAGCCTTCGTGTAGCTTTATAAATTTAGTAGCGAAAATCGATTAAAAATTACTGAACTTTTTTTAATCTGCGTTCATTTAACGAATCTATTAAAAACTGCATTAAAATTTAATAAAAATTGTAAATGTCCTCCTAAGCAATATTTCAATATTAGCATAGTAAAAATTATTAAACACGACACTAAAAATTATTAACAGGAATGCATTTTTTCATATCCAACATTCCGGGACCAAGATAAATCAATGAAATTTGGTACACTGCCTCCGTCGTAAGATTAAGCTCGTAGAATTAAAAATGGGCGAAATCGGTCAACGGCCACGCCTACCGCCCATACAAAAAATATATTCAAAATCCAACTTAATGAGTATTTTTCACGACAATGCAACCAAATCACACATAACTACTAGGAATAGTTAGAACATCCCATATAAGCAGAAGCTTTAAAATGCTATAATGAAAACGTTTTTTGAGAAAATCGAACCAAATTTCACTCAGACACTAAAAACTATAAATGCAAGCTCTGAGCAGAAGCTGGATGAATTCAGACAAAAGGGCGTGGCACCTCCCATATAAGCAAAAGTTTCAAAATGCAACTAAATTTCACTCAAACACTTATGACTATAAATGCACGCTCTGAGCAAAACAAGACGAACTTGGATAAGAAGGTGTGTCGTCTCCCATGTAAGCAAAAGCTTCAAAACGCTATATTGAAAACGTTTCTTGAGATTATCCTACTGAATTTCAATCAGACCCTAAGGACTTTAAATGCAAGCTCTGAACAAAATTTTCAAAATAATGCAGTGTAGGGTATTTAATGTTAGGCCAGGCCAAAGGTAACACTACTAGTTTTAATTTTATTTTAAATAGTTTGCATTAAAAAAAGAAAAACAATTAAAATAAAGAAGACTATTATTATTAAAAGAAAACTATTTTTTTTTGTGCTTTGAATTGGGCGAGATTTAAACCTGGAGAACTATGTAGTATGATTAATGCACACAGTCATTAGCCATCTGCACTACCAACGTCATTATACATAATAAAGTTGACTGAAACTCTATTGACCTTCTGTCATATTATCAAAATTTGTCATATTTTTCAATAAAGTTTTATAGAAAAGATGTGGTTTATAACTGAAACAACTATCAATATATCCGGTTGGACATATAAAAATTATTGAGTCTGAATTTTTTACCCAGCTTTCTTTAAACTTTTTATATGATTTTTTATAGAATTTAAATCATTTATTATAAAAATCAGTAAGTGTTTCCTGACCTGACTCACAAAAATACCTAATTCTATCGTTTGTACGCATTTACAGCCCATTTTTGATCATTTTTATGTATTTTTTCTTTCTGTGTAGAGGTCTTTGACATTTGACGTTTGTCTTTACTGATAATGGTTTTTTCATTTCTAATAAAATTGCAGTCAATGCAAATTCCGATTCGGATTTTCACTTCAATTCTACCTATAGAGTTGCCAAATATCTGCAAAATGTTAATCAGAACTTAAAGGAAAAATTAATTTTCCTATTTTTTGAATAATGATCATTGAAGAAATTTAAACAGAAACATAATGAAACTTTAAAATGGAAGTTATACAGCAGATAGATACCCTTAAAAACAACACATTCATACATACATATGTTTAAAAATATATGTGCGTGTGAACTCATTGTGCAAAGGCTAAAAGGCTTGATTACACAAAGTGAAAATTACGTTGAATCATTTCCTCTTTTCACACAGCAAGCAACACTAACACAAATCAAAAAGGACTTAGCAAAAGAATAACGAACGATTGAAAAAAACAAAAAAACAAAAAAAAAACCCAGCAGCTGCATAAGGATCTGAACGGAAGTATTTGCTGTAGTAAACAAGCAAGTGTGAGTAAGTAGCAGTATAATATACATACCTATATGTGTGTATATCTGTGTATATGTTAAAGATGGAAGCTTTCAGAGGGATCAAGCAAAAATAGTGGCTGACAAAAGAACAATAACACTACTAGCAATCAAGAGTACAAAAATTTGCTCCTTTTTTGCTCGCTTTCACTCCCTTTCTCATTTTCTGTTTCTCTCTCCCACTGTCGTAACCCCCAAACTCATAAAACAAACTAAACTAAATGAACATCATCATGCAAAGTTTAAAAAGGACCTCGACCCAAAAATTTATTTATGTGTGTGAAAGTGTTTGGCATTGTTGTTGTTGTTGTTGTTGTAACCTATAAAAAGGATTTCAACGCTAGATTTTCGGGTGACAAATTTTTAAATTAAGCGCCATAAATTAAATTTAATTGGAAAATTTTTTAGAGCGCGCTCTGACACTTGTGACAACGATAATAAAAGGATTTAAGTGTAGGTGAGGATAACGAGTGGGGCGTGATATGTTATGGTTTCTGTTAGCAGGTTGATTTTTTTTATTTTTTTGTAGGCTGCAATGAAAAAAAAAAAAACACTGAAGTGGTTTGCATTTTAAAGGAATTTCAGTAGTTAGGAGTAGAGCAGCTCTTACACTAAGTAGTCTTTTGCACAGTGTGGGATTTGTGTAGTTAATATGAATAAAGTTAGTGAAAAAAGGTCTATGGTGAAAAAAAAAAAAAAAATGGGGCGAATGTGAAATGTATTTCATTCAAGAACCGTACAAATGAGTATGTCATATGCTGGACAGGTTTTTAAAACAACTAAATTATATTTATCTGGAGTTAAGGTGTTTTTCCTTCAATAGACGATAACTCGAAAACTAAGAATCCAATTCGAGGAGTTGAAGGGTAAAGTTTAATGAGAAAGATTTCAGCTATCCGACGCTATCAGCAGAAATGAGTTACACTATTTCCTGAAATTGCGTCTTCAGCCTTGAAGCAGCAACTTTCCACTTTGAAGCTAAAAGATCTCGAAAAGCTTATGTGTTGGAGCAAAACTGACGACAGCATAGTTTTCAACTTGCTAAAAACCATTAAAATTAAGTAAGGAATCCTCATTGGTCTAAAAGTGTTTGGTTCTGGTCATCCTGTAGCATAGGTGAAAGTTTTCAAACCGGAAGAGAATCTGGCATATTCCGATCAAACCGACAAAAAAACTGCTACAGTAGCTCAGCTTGTTAGAGCGTTGCCTATAAGCGCAAGCGTCGTGGGTTCAATGCCACCATGCACGTGTAACTTTTTTTTAATTTTAATATTAATATTAATTTAAAAAACTTTTTGGAAGAACACCATAATATTCGTAAAAATAAATCTGATTTTTTATGAATATGGCGTTATGGCAAAATCGCTGCGCAATTTTTTGATTTGTCTTAAACTTCCAAACGCCTTTCAGCTAAATGTTAAATTGTCACTTTTAAAAACAGTTTCTTCGAGCGACATTTTGAAATACACGATTTCATAGATCTAAATTTCAAAATCAATTCTATGTCTTTATGGTGTTAATATTTCTACCTATAAACTATAAACGTATTAATGATGCGAAAAAAATATATTTCTTATAGCACCTACTCCTTCCAAACTCCTCAAATTTCTTCTTTGAATTTTTGGCAAAGAAATTCAGCGTGTTTTTCACCTTGTTTCCGTTGAAATTTTTATGTTTCCATGCATCATAAATTTTATTGGAAAGGACTTCCGTTTGCGCTATTGCTTGCCTCATCTAAATGTTTGCGCTACATCGAAAGAAAGGGTTTTGTAAATGAGCAGCAGCACCTTAACTATTTGCATGTTTAACGTAACGTTGTTACGTTACCACCAACGTAATGGCTTCCTTAGACGAGTACATATACAGACAGACTGACTGGCAGGCTGTTACGTGTAATATGTTTCCAAATTGTATGGAGGGATATGAAGCTTTTCGCAAAAATAACTTGCACCTCTAAATCACTTTAATGAGTTGATGTGAGAATCAAATGAGACTTTTGGGTAGCAATAAAATTTAGTAAAATGCTGAATAATTTAAAGTGTTGGTAAGAGTTAAAGTAAAGATTTTGTAAGCTTTAGAAGCAAATGTTTTACTACAAATCACATATTGTAAATAGATCAAACGACTAACCAAACTTTAGCTGAAGTTTATGAAAATGTCTGAAAAAAGGCACTGAACAATTATTTGCGGTTTTTCCCAACATTTTTTTTTTTTTTTATATTAATTCTTATCGAATTCCGAATTTTTTTTAGACTCAAATTTTTCTGAAATTATTTTTGTATTGACTGTTGTTTGGACCTTAAGTTCAAAAGCTTAGTGTGATGTTTTCTAGAAAGTTAGAAAAATCTAGGTACCAAAAACTTATGATCTAGCCGCGTGACATTTACAATGCAGTAGCTGACTCCAGTATTTTTTTACAAAGATTGTCGAAAACTAACATATTTGGACTTACTTTTTCTTACTACTTAAATTAGTTGCCGCACTGAAGCACAATGATCTTCAATTGGTATTTGAATTCTCTATCCTTATTTGAGATAAGTCACATATTACAGTATTCTGTACCATTTTCTAATCTAATCTGACTAACCCAACCAAATAAGGAGACATTATCATAAGAAATCGTTAAGTTTTCTTCTACTATACTCGTCAAGATTTATGCTGATCTTTTTTTGTATTTTGTGTTTTTCTGTTTTTCCAAAACAAGGTTCAAAATGAATCATCTTCATTGTATGTAATTATTTGCATAAGCAATTTTTAATATCCTTTTCCAGCAATCTTGCCCAACTGACTTTGGGATTATGAAATCCTCTACCATAACAAAACAGTAGATTTTTTTACTACTATACTCGTAAAGACTTATACCGATCTTTTTTGTATTTTCTATTCAAAATTTTGAATTTTCTTTCTTGATTTTAAATTCTCTACCACTTTGTGGATTCCACGAAAGGGACAACTTCTTTTGGTAGTTTTCAGAGAGTGTGTTCTAATCATCTCAATTTGAGTAACTTGATCTTATTTGTTATAAGCATCTGGTTTTATTTTAAGTGTAAATTAAGAGTCATGTGAAATTGGCTTCGAAATTTTCGAAAACTGAACAAATTTAAGAGTTTTGGATCCGTTGGGAATAGTTCTGGAGTTCTTTCACAAAATTCAAAATGGAGTTTCTTTATGCGAACAAATTTTTTTTTATTTTTTGGCGAAAAAGGTTTTAGAAAAAATATATTTTAGAGAAAAATTTTGTATAAAAAAATTTCTGGCAAAAAAAGTTGTAAACAAAGATCTGGATAGTGCTTGAAGAGAAAATCCTAGTGACAATTGTCCAAAATATTCGTACTTTTCATTTTATTCGAAAAATCAGATAAATTTTCGTTTTTATTTTCTATTTATCCAAAAATTTAAAATTTCATCGTTAAGGCGTTCTGATTGTAGTTCTGAATGGCACTAGCAAAGTTCTAAAGAAAATCCTTGAAACATTTGTCTAAAATCTTCGTGCTTTTAATTTTAATCGAAAAATTAGAAAACATTTTCGGTCTTTTTCTAAGTATCCGAAAAGGAGTATCCGTAGAGGAGTTCTGATTAGAAGTCTGGATAGGGCCAGAAAAGTTCTAAAGAAAATCATATTAACATTTTTCCGATATATTCGTAAAGACTTAAATTTACGGTTAAATTTATAATTTGTGGAAAATGCTGAGAATGTTTTGTAGAAACAAGATTTGTACCTTGTTCCCACTTGCTTCGTTAGCCGAACCGCTATAAGAAAACCAATCGTTAAAGTTCAGCGTTTCCACTGTGTAGTTTGGTTTGCTCTGTGAGCATTGGATTGTTGCTAAGCATTTCACAATATTATCTACAGTTATTTCACTAATTTTTTGATCTAAGCATGAATTTTGTGTGTTTTGTTTTAATTTTTTTTTTCACGAACATTATACATGTGGCGAAAAAAGTTTTATCATAATTTCCCTAGTTAGCTTGAAACAAACTAAAATTTCACTTGCATATTGAAATGCAAAGTATGGCAAACTATTCATGTTTGTGTATAACTAAACATAAACTAACTAAACTGGCTTAACCAATCAAGTGGGAATGGGCTAAAAGCTGACACAAAAGTTAATTTTCGTTTTTGTTTGTATTGACAGACGTTTTGTCAATGTGTTTAATTAAAAGTTTTTGAAGAACAATAGATATTTTTGTTGAAGTCTTTTAATTATGTCTTAATAAGTTTATGTAAAGCATTAAACTTATTGAAATAGTAGTCATAAAAAAAGTATAAACATCAGATTCTTCCGAAAACCCAATACTTTTTGGCTCAGCGTGGAAGTCATTTCCTTTCCTTAGAAAAAAAAGGCTATTTGCTTGCCTTTATTCAAATAAATTGAGTTTTTTGTGGTATATAAAATAAGTATAAAATATAATCAGATCTCGTATAGAAAATCATACAAAGGCGACAAATAACTTAACCTTTTTTTTCGCAACAATTATGAAAATTTAAGTGCATTGTAGCCATTTTTCAAATTTATTTTTTTCACCATTCTCAATGAAGTATCCGAAATTAAGATCTTTTTTTTCGCCATTGTAATCATATGGAAAAGTTCAACTTGGAATTTTGTTAAAAGTTATGAGAAAAGTTTTATATTGTATTACGAAAAAAAAGACGAAATTGTTGATGCAATAAGATAAAAAAGGGCAATTTAAAAGGTGATTTTTTTTTTAAATGACAAAAACTGTATGACAGATTGTATGGGTTATTTTTAATGGTTCAATATACAATCCTTGTAAATGGGGGAGAAAATATTTCACTGAAAAAAGAAAAAAAAAAGAATAAATTGTTATTGAGCGAAAATTGAAAAATCGCTGTTTGGATTTTGGCCATTGTATATAAAATGTAATTTTTTTCAATATATGTATAATATGAATTCTATTGATATTTTTGTATCAAAAAAGAAAAAGTTTGCAATATTGTTGTGTCCGCTTTCTGAAAGATTTTTGAGCACACTGTACATTTGTCGACATAAACATGCTAACGGGCTGTAAAGCTTTAATTTGTTTGGTTAAGATATTTTCCTTGGTTTGTGCTTAGTTATGCATAAAGCAAATTGGTTTGTCATATACAGAGCTTTTAAAGTTGTTTAAAAAATGCGAGTTGGTTTCAAATAAACCAGATGAATAACTTAATGATAATGCTGAACAAAGGAGTAAATTAAAACAACAAAAAAGAAAATTACCATGATTTCTGAAAAAATTAAAGTTCTAAGCTTTGTTTTCACAAAATTCAGTTAAAATTTTACTTCCAGTTAAATAAATTAAATTTTATGTTTAAAACCTAAGATTTGTATATTACCCAAATCAAATTAAAACCAGAATATAAACCAAGCAAAACTGTGGGAGCTTTTAGTTTTCAGCTCTGGTTTATCTTATTTTAGAAAATATCGGGTAAGCGCAGGAGAGCTCCCTTTTCGTTAAACTGCTTTAAAACCTGGATCAAAAGAGATTTTAAAAAAATAAGCACAAATTTATTCTCTTATTAATTTAAAACAAAAAAAAAAATACTTCAACTAGAATAAAAATTATTACAACTATGTTTTATTCCATTTAAAAAAAAAAATGCCATAAAGTGCCAAATCACCCGAGAGTATGGGTGATTTGGCACCTTAGGTGACTTTTAAGTTTTTGTTTCCAAAGATGTTGCATCTTTTCGTACAAGTTGTATATGTTCCATGTGACCACATGCGGCACATTACGCATTGGATCCAATCATCTGGTTTAGTGGTTTGTGCATAGTCTTCTCCACATCTCACGCAGATTTATCTTGAAATCGGATTATTTTCTTCACCTTCATCGGAAGAATCATAACTACTAACCACTTTATGTTGATAATACCTCTTCTTTGGAACCACCATAGTAACGCTGCACTGTTTGTGTTTTCCACTTCAAGATTTTCTTTTTCTGCTGTACTAAATAATTTGAATTCTTGTGGTTTATTTTCTTTTTTTCACCTTAGGGTTTTTTAAAGTCATTAGTACGGGCGAGATTTCACTGAACATCATTTCTGCGGTGTGTCACCTGTATTCAAAGTTTTCTCAAGTTTTTCTAAAATATGAGGGAAACCTCAAATTATCAGTTCAAAATGTACTGAAGGTCCAGCAGAACCATATCACCCGTAGTAATGGGGTACCATATCACCCTTTCGGTATATACCGAGTAAAAACGCCACGAAACGAAAAACATGTTTTCTCGCACTCGTATTCATCCAAAAACATAATCACATTCAATTCTGTTTGTTTTGATATATGCACCATAAAGCTGTATCAAATACTCACCGCTCTGCTGCCTCTCGAAATATATGCAAAACAGAAGTTGGTCGTTAACATTCCCAAAATTATTTTAAAAATCCCACACACTAGTGATAATTGCAACTAAAGCTAGACGATTTACTCACCGCGAAGTCTCTCGTGTAGCTGAATTAAACTGTGTCCTTATTTAAATGCTATGAAAGCTGCAAGTATTGAAACTGATAGGGGTGTCATATCACCCAGGTGTGCCACATCTCCCGCGTTTACCCTAGTGGAAACAATGCATTTAGTTTTAAAATTCTTTCTGCCAGATTGCTCAAGTGTAACAAAAGTATATTCATAATGATAATGGTAGAATAACTATAAAAAAATATCCATTTAGCAGTGAAGAGCGCTAAGGGGGAATGTTGAAGTGTGGCATGACTCTACCTTTCAAACATAGTATAATAAAATATCTTAAGAGTCAGATATTTGTAGAATTCTCCTGCAGTATCATAAAGTTTAGTTAAAATAATTTAGAAGGATTTTTATTGGCGGCAAATTCGCCGAGTTCACAGAAGAAGCTCATAAACTTAAGGAAGGTAGTTTTAAAAGATTCTCTCTCGTCTACATTCAAATAACTCCCGACAGAAAGTTAGATGCCTAGATTCTCATTAGAATTGCCAATAAGTTTATCAGTTTTTTCGTTCCTCCCAATGTTCTACGGCCTTGAGTTCAGAAAAGAGTAAAATCGAGCCATTTTAAACTTTCCTTCTGATTTCAATGCCTAAATATATCTTAGAGCCTGAAGTTTTTTTTTTTTTGAATTCCTTTGGAAAATTACATGAAAAAGTTTTCTCAAAACTGATTATAAGATGAATGGTTCGTTGGTGAGCTGAAAAATTTGAATGATATTGTATGGAGGATGAAGATCTTCCCATACTGCTTTGAAATCCAGAAAACGGATTCTCTGTGTATGGTCGCTGGTTAGAAATACTTCATTTGACTATTTTTTATAACGTTAAAGGAATAGCAGTTGGATTGAGTTGGATCATTCGAGTACACTCTTACGATAAGACGTTGAAACAAGTCAACGGAGGCACATCTTTCGGATCATATGAGTTCAAGCGTGGAATTCATATACGACAGAAAGTCGAAACTTTATCGTCAATACAGCGGAAAGCCGTCTTTAAATATAATTCTTAGTTACTGAATAAGGCATTATTTTAACAATACAATGAGAGACTATTCGAATAACTCTTCAACATATAAACCGAATCCATCAATATGCACTTTAAATGGGGCCAACCCAAATGACCAGCTTGGGCGGACTACTCTCGTGGCACCAGAAATAAGACACTAGTGGATCCTCATAGTTGAACAAGCTAGACAACTGCTGTTGTATTCACAGATCACACAGAGACTGCCAACCCTTCCGTAGAAGATTAAGTACTCTAGTCATTTATGTAAGTTTAGATCTCAAAACGACAATATGACATTGAGGACGAGACGGTAGAATCCATAAAGTAAAGGATTTTGGCTGGCGATCTGTAAATAGAAGAAATACTAATCAAAAATTTGCTATGCTCTCTTCTGCTTTGGCGTTTTCCTTGAACTTCCTTTTTTATGCAATTAACGTATAGTATAAAACTTAATTAACAGAAAAAGTACTTAAAATTAAAATGAAGTACTGTATTTTGGATTTCAACACAATCCAGATGTTGTATGCTTAAAAAACAATGAAAATTAAAGGACTATATTGCAAAGATATGTATCTGCTAATTTTTTTGTGGGCTAAATATATTTGATATAAATTTTTTATTTTTTTTTTCTTTTATGCAGCTCTACCATTTATTGTTAGCATTCAATAAAGAAATTCTTCACCCTGCCATAATTAATTATTCTATGCAAATTAATTTCTTATATAAAATGCAAAAATTTCTCAATTGTTCACAATAAAAAAAAAAAAAAAAAACGCAAGTTAAGGCAACTTGTGGAAATTTTCCCTCTTTTCATTGATTATATCCAATAACAATTTCGCTTTTTTTCCCAACCATTGAGTTCAATTTTCTTCTACTCCACTGCTATTGCCATCAATCAAAAGTTTATCGTTTGTTTGTTTGTAAACCAGCAACTTTTGCAGGTAATATTGACGCATTATCAGTGAACGACAACAACAACTTTGTATACCACAACATCATCATCATAGACGTCATCCTCGTAGTCATCACCAGCTTTGGCATCATCTTTAGCAGGCTTCTTTCTTAAGAGTTTCACGTCAGTCGCTCGCTCGCTCAGTTTGTCTGGTCTACTTAATATTCATATTTTTTCTTATACCAACGTGCAGTCAATGTAACCACCCTGATATATTCTTTTCTTTTATTCCACCCTCGAAGTTTATTTATGGCAAACTTTCTATGCTACCACCTTCCCCACTCCCAACTCCAAGTCGATACGTCAAAATCCACTTAATTTCAAACTCAGTCCACTTATATTCCTATCAATTGCTCATTATTCAAGTTTGGCTTCGTTTTTCCCAGATTTTTTTTTTTTTTTGTTGCTCCTCATATATTGTTGTGAATTTATCTCTGGTCTGGTGTTGCGATTGGAAATTTACGCTTTAATTTGTTCGTGATTTTTCATAGCGCGAATTTTGCCGCAAGATATGAAAAAAATTATCACTACCTACAACAAATTTTGTGTGCATAAATTTTAAAGGTTTGGTGAAAAATAAAATTTTACCCACGAATTAAAAAAATGAAGACAACATTTCATAGAAATTAAATTAAAACAGACATTACCTCCTAGGAAAAATAGCACAATGTTGGATATGTGTTTCCAAGAATTTTTTTCTTCTTCACAGTCAACAGCTCTAATTGAGTCCTTAAATAAAATACATTTGTCAAAATTTTTTTTTAAATGACATAGGTACTTTTTGAGCAAAAATGAGCTAAAGCTAAGAAAAAATTGTTGTCACTCCAAGAACATTCATAGCTCAAGCAAATTTTATAATACTAAAGCCTTTTAACAAAAAGTGGAAACGGTCTTTGGACGATTCTACAAAAACCTTAATTTTGACTAAAAAAAAAAATAAAAAAAATCTTACTCCGAGGTCGCGAATAGTTGAAACATGTTGATCAAAATTCTCACAATAAACTTTATAAAACTTATAAATTCTACAGTAAAGGGTTGGAACGGCAAAGCCTTTTTGCGCATTATTAAGCGTAAAATGTTCGAATTAAAGTTTTAAGTTTGTTCCGCCTAAGGTGTTGGCTGTATGTGTGGAAGACATATTTTTGAAGTAAAATAAAAAGAGGGATTTATTTCACAGTAAAGGCATAAATGTTTTTGATAAAATATGCAAATTTTATACCCCTTCATCATATGAGTCGGTGGTGCAGAGGATATGTTTTCATCGATCAAACGGACGGACAACGGTTCGAATTCTAGTACGGTCAGTGCGCTTTTTTTTTTTTTTTTTGTTTGTTTTTTTGTTTGAACTTTACATTTCTTGTATGGCTCATAATTTTTTTTTTTTATTTAGCTTACAGTTAGGTAAATATCACTTAAATTTTTTCAAAAAAATTGCTAGAATGTAAGGTTTTGCAATAAATCTGAATTGACTAAAATAGTATTGTAAAATTTACTTCAGTAGGGAGTTGTCACTATTCTGACTTGAAATTCTGATAAAATTTATTAGAAATAAAGTAACACGTAGGTCAGGGGTCGGGTGTGGGCACCCCCGTAACTTTTGACAGAAAATAAAAACGGCTGTTCTGACAAATGTTAAGCGCGTGTTACGACAGCACGAAGTTTTTTTGCATATACTGGAGCAAGCAGACACATTTGCTTTGTGCTGAGAAGAAAACCATTTTTGAATAAGTGAATATTAACACAAAAGTTTTTTTTTTAATCATGCGATAAATCGAAGTTAATCAATCGGAAAGCTGAATGCAATCTATATTTATGCAGTAAATTTATTATATTTTGTGATTCAAGACCGAAAGCAACCAAAATGTTCACACAACACAATTTGCTCATTGCTTTTCAAAGTGGCTGTCAAAGTCGAGTATGGGCCCCGAATAGGTCCGGGTGTGGGCACCCCTCTTTTTTTATTAAAAACGTGTGTTTTACTGAAATATCATCGTGGATGTCAACGTTGCTAATCTAAATGGAATTCTTATGCCATTTTACGCTTTTTTAGTGGAAAGGAAAGAACCAATAGGCTCTTTAAAGATATCATAGAAAAAAAGTTATTTTAATTAAGTGTGGGTGTTGAGATGGCATAACACTTTGCAAAAAATTTCAGTATTGAGTTTCCAGCCAAGTAGACCAAGGAACAGATGGCGGGCATGGATTGGTACAAAAAAAAGCATGCTTGGCAAAAGAGCAATGTCAAAAAATGCCAGAGATTACGTCACCTAGTTATCTTAATTTGCAAAAAAATTGATCTGTCATCAGCCGAAGATAATCAAGTCTGGTTTTGGGGCAACAGGTATGATGCCATTCGATTCAGACGTTTTCAGTGACGCTGATTTTGTCAAAGCCGTTGAGCAGAATTTGTTAAATTTTGGTGAGTCAATGTCTCCGAAATAAATTAATTTTGCTTTCTTCTCCATTTGATTGCTTTTAGTTTCATATTTTGCCATTTTTAGCCGATTTTCTAAGGGTGCCAACAACCGGACCTAAAATTTTTTTTTGGCGAAAGTTATCACTTCACCATTTTTTTTGATATAATTTTCCAAGTGACGAAATCAATTTACTTTCTCCACCAATAGTTAGCTAAGGTCTTTAGCTTTCCATTGACACTTATATGTCTGCATAATATACATTTGGTCAAAAGTTATGAGTCGAAAACAAAACGGTGCCCACACCCGGTACCCTTCCCCTACCTTTATTTTAACTAATAAGTATTATTTCACACATTTAAGAAATTTCAATTCATTGTCTCCATTTGACATTAAAATGTATTTAATAGTTTCTGAGAAAAACATTACAAAAAAAGATGGTTCTATAAAAAAAATGCTGCTTCAAAAATCATAGCATTACTTCGTCCAAAACAAAATATTAAAAAATACGTAATTGAGTATATTTATTAAGATTAAAATAAAAAAATTATAAAAATAAATTTTAATAAATTTCTATAGTTAAAGTTCTAACTTAATTTTGAACATATGTTCTTGTTTGATAGTGAAAAATTAATTTTCAACAAATTGTGATGCTGGCAATTTGCCTGAATATGAAAATATCCGATACAGATTGTTTGGTGGACTAACTGACTTCATCTCTTTCCACTCATTGGCCACAACGTCGTACTCCTCGAAACGACCTCCACAAAAAATGACTACTTTATTGTTGAATGTAGTGCACAAATATTTGTAGGGTAGCTTATCACGTAAGCTACATATAAAAGTCCATTTATTCGTTTGAGGATCATAACGTTCAGCTGTTTTTGTACCCGAACCACCTACTGCATATAAAAGTCCATTAGCAACCGTAACCTGAAAATAACAAAAAGTAAATATCAATTAAATTTATTTTTATATTAAACTGCAAAAAGCTTACTCCATGTGATTGACGACTTTCACCCATCGGCGCAATGCTTTGCCATTTGTCTTGATCTGGATCATAGCATTCAGCAGAACTACTGTAACCTCCAACTACATAAAGCTTTTTATTTAAAACTGCAGTACCGGCATGGTGTCGTCCAACTGACATAGAAGCTACTTCAACCCATTTGCTAGTTTCTGGATGGAATTTGTCTGCACAATCTAGAAACTCATAGCCATTCCATCCACCCAACACATACAAAAGGCCATTTAACTCAGCTGCACATAAACCGTCACGACATAAAGTCATTGGTGATTTTTGTATTAAAATCATCGAATCTAAGCTTAGGCAAATCAATTTAATTGAAATTCTGTTATTTTCAAAGACTTTTGCTATCATATATAAGCAGTTCCCTATAAAAACTTTACAAGACCACGGATCCAAATCTTTTAACAATTTCTTCCACTTGTTTTGTTGTGGGCAGTAATGTTGAATAAACCATTTATTAAACTGATCGCGGGTTATGCCCATTAAAACTTGATTTAATCTTTTTGGTTTTATTAGATTGCTTCCACTGGGCATAGCACTATCATACGATGGATGGTATTCTATGGCTTCCATATAAATGCGAAGACATTCTAGTGAAGTACAAATTGGCTTGACATGCTGTATTAAAAACGTTCGTTCGAGCAATGGCATTTGCACTAATTTCAACAATTCAACTTTGTTTCGCTCGCGTTCAATTGGATTGTGTTCAAACCACGTTCTTAAACTGTTAAATACATCCTCTTCGGCTACAACGCGTTGACCATCGCAAGCAAGCAATTGACTCAATTGCTCTACGTTTAATTGTAGAAAGTCAGCTGTTCCAGAAATTTCCATAAAGTGCTCCAAGCTATTTCTTGAATGTAAATGTTCTATCAGGAAATTTGCACAAGCCGTGACAACGTCTCCCAGTTGCAGCATGTGTGCTGTCTTAAGTAATTCAACAACATTGTCCTCACTGATCAACACACTTCCTTTGTAACAATATTCAGCCAGACTTTGTAATACACCACCATTTACTTCGGGCATTTCCACAAATTTTGATGTACTTTCACGCTGCGATGATTTAAACATCTCGCAAAAGTATTCACTTGCTTCCCTAAGTACAGAGCGATGTGCTGGAATTCGTTTTTTTTCGCTGCCTGCAATTAGCACAACATCAGAAAATTTTTGATTTTTACGTCTTTTCCATAATTTTTGTAGAATTCTCTCAGCGTGGCCTTCAGTCGTAAATGTTTTAGACATATTGGAAGGAAAGAAATATCACTTCGCAACGAAAGACGTCGATTAACTGAATAAGGATTAATTTCTACAAATGTTTATGTACTATCTTTCAAGACTTAGATTTGCATATAGTTTATGTGTATTGTGTATTTTATTAAATATGCAGGTATGGGCAATAAATTTAAGCATGTGCATTCGCCCTTTCGGCAGGTACGCAGGTGCATGTACTGACTTTCCCCACATTCCAAGTATTTTTTGTATATTAGATTACCCAAAAAGTTTTTGGCAAAAACTTCAGGTAAATTGCTCGGTGTTTCAAGCAAAATGTATAATGAATTGCTGTGATAATGAGTTTTCAAGGTGCTTATAATAAATCAGCAACCTTTTTCGCGAAACTATTCGAATGCATAAAATACTTAACACCATGATGCGTCGAAAAAAATCGGTATCAACAAAGATAAGAAATGCTGGAAATTTTAGAATAACTCGTAAGGAATGTAATAAAAATACAATAAATAAGCAACATAAAAGGTCTTCATCACTTTAAGTATGTTATTTAAGTGAACTCTGTTCTAGTTTTATTTCATTTTCTAGGATTTATTCTTGAGTTTTAAGCATTTTTTGTCCTTGGTGACCCCTAGCTTAGTTATATTTGGTATGTACTTTAACCCATTATAAGTCAGTTTTTAGAAAAAAAAAAAAAATAAAATGGTCAAAAAGACCCAAAAAAACTGATGATACGAATAAGTGTGACTTTTTCCCTGCTAAGCAGTTCACTTGAAGATGGCAAGCTTTTTATATATACATATATGACGAAAAGTTAAGAATCTCGAAAATTATAAAATTGGGATATGAAAACAATAAAAAAACAGATCAAATAATTGCTTTAAACGCAACTTAATTTGGGCATGGGAGATAAATAACCTTATCAACTAAGGCATGTACTCAAAAAAAAGTAGTCGACAAAAAATGGGTATAAAACGTTTATTTTTTGACCAAAAAAAAAGAGTGTAATACATATTTTTAAAAAATTAAAAGGTTTGCTCAATTGGGTAAGATATACCACTTTGTAAAAAATCTCGGTATTGAGTTTCCAGACAAGTGGACCGTGAAGCAGATGGCTTGGTACAAAAAATACATGTTTGGCAAAAGAGCCATTGTAAACAAGGGCTAGAAATTATGTCACCAAGCCGGCTTATTTGCAAAACAATTGATTTGACATTGACGCCGAAGACATTTAAGTCTGGTTTCAGAACAACAGGCATGATGCCATTAGATCCAGACGTTTTCAGTGACGCTGACCTTGTTGATGCCGTTGAGCAGAGTTTGTTTAATTTGTGTCAGTCAATGTTGCCAAAATAAATAAATTTTGCTTTTTTCTCCATTTGATTGCGTTTTACTTCATATTTTCCCATTTTTAGCCGATGTTCTAAGGGTGCCCACAACCAAACCAAAAATTTTTGTTTGTCAAAAATGATCACTTTACTATTTTTTGATATAATATTTCCAACTGACAAAATCAATTAACTTTCTGCACCAGTAGTTAATTTAAGTCTCTAGCTTTCCATTGATACTTATATGTCCACATAATATACACTTGGTCAAAAGTTAGGAGTCAAAAACAAAAAGGTGCCCACACCCAGTACTCTTCCCCTATATATTAGCAAAAGAATAATTTTTGCCCGAAGCGTCGCCTAACGATGATTAAATTATAAAATCGAATAAACGCTAGAGTTCATTTTTTTATATTTTTTATCAACAAATTCCTAGTTACCGGAAGAGAGAACAAATTTTTACCGACCAATTCATCAATTTTTGGTTACCTTGAATTTTTAGTTCAGTTAAAGTTACCGATGGTGCATAACCTAAAAGTGAACCACTAAACATACCGATTTTATAATGAGTCTGATTTCAGATTACTAAACATGACCCAAGCAGGGTCATATTGAAAGTTTTATTCATTCAAAACTAACGTGTAATTAATGATTACCAATATAATAGCTGTCATCTATTTAACTTCCACTCTTTTAACGCAGGACTTCATGTATCACTCGCTTACATTCAAAAAGAAAGGAAGTCATTAAATCTTGAAATGACGACGAGAACAAAATACCAA
Organism: Calliopum simillimum; assembly: GCA_951812925.1. Taxonomy (NCBI): domain Eukaryota; kingdom Metazoa; phylum Arthropoda; class Insecta; order Diptera; family Lauxaniidae; genus Calliopum; species Calliopum simillimum. Next base: position 28,325,450 of record OX638371.1, read on the forward strand.
GTTCCAACTTTTGACTTTCCGTGACCAATGTGTCGTTGTTTGTATATCAGCCTGTTGTTGACAGCGCGAAAACTTTACGCTGATCAAAAATTTTGCTCGTAAAGCTGAAATCTTTATAAATGTAGACATAGTCGGACGTTATTTACTATGTTTCAAATACGATTTACTATACGGATCGCTGAAGTCATTCAATTTGATTTCCCCCTTACAATTTGCCAACAGTTTCCTCATATGCTTGCAATGAAATTTTTCTTTCTTTCTCTACTTCTTTCATCATATACTTTACACATATCAAACCAAGAGTTCCTTTTTTCTATTATAAGATGTCTGCTATTTCCGTGCGACTGTCATCGTTAACCTGCATCCTATATCCTGTCAGTGTATACATGTGTACGCGCGTGTATCCTCCCAATAAAGTAAGCGCGTAGTGTGCATGAAGTGATGCCAGCAACGTGCTGCTTCCAATGACTTCCTGTGTGAGTTGTTTCTATCGAATACAGAGCTTTGCAAGATGACTATCTGACTATGGTCTTGGTCTGTCTCTCAAAAGATGTGTTTCGTATCGAAATCAATTTTGTAATTGGCGAGACGCCATATTTGATTTAATACATAAAGCAAAAAAGCTACTCAATTCAATAAGCTTTGTAGATAAGATTTGAGCTGTCTGTTTCAAAATATCCTTTATTTCTATTCTAAAACTCTTGCTTGAATCAACACTGCTTTAAAATCTCCAAAAAGCTTGAAAACACTTTGTTATTTTAGCAATTAAAATAAATTGGCAATCAAAGTGGAAGTCAAAAAGCGACAACAACACAGAAACAATTCTCTAACTAACTTGGCTGGTAATAATAACAATTATGTTGGTTGTTGACTTCAACAAGTTTATACCCCGACAACTTTACAAAGGAAACTTAACCTCAATTTCTGCACTGTTGCATTTTTTTTTTTTTTGCTTTTATGATTTTTTTCGTTTTCTTCTGCTGCTTCAGTCGTCAAAGTCACAAAATTTACGCGAAATTTTGTTTTTTTTTTAAACGCGTTAGTATTATGACGGTTGAGACTTCACTCATTGTTGCTTAGGTTCATTTTGTCGGCATCATGTTGCAGCAATTAATTTAGACTTTAAAAATGTCAAAAATTGCAATTTAAGGTAATAAAAATGTCCATTACTTTAAGGTTATCTTATAAATAGTTTCTCTCTACGGCCACAGTACCATTGGTGCGGGTGCTATGAATCTTAAACTTTTTTTCGTCAATCGTCAAATAATACTAAGTTACGAAAAATTAAAACATGAAAGCTTAAAATTTTCTTTGGGCTTTGTAACACAGTGGGCTCAAAGTTAAACTTCAAACAGCAGAAATGCTCCATAGAAATTTTAGTACCAGCGAATGCTTGATAAAACGCTCTAGTTAACTTGCTTAAAGGCATATTTCCGGAAGTATATTGCTTCTACTTTATAAAAAAAGATGTTTCTCTGCGATTTTCCGGGAAAATTTATAGCTTACCAGAAAACGTTTTTAACTAAAAATCAGCTTGAAATCAGCTCCAAATTCCAATGACAAAAGATATTTTCATCAACTATTCCCAAATATTCGAATGACTGAAAAAATTAAGCTAGCTACAAAAAGAGGTTTTTTTTTGGGATTTTCCGGGAAAGTTTATGGTTTTCCGGAAAACGCCTTACGCTTTAGAATAGCTCAAAACTAACTCGGAATTCGTGTATCAAAAGATTTTGTCAGCAATTCTTCCCGTGGGTTCGTCTGGCTGAAAAAATAAAATAAGCCATGTAAAAGTTTTCTGGGTTTTTCCTGGAAACTTTTGAGCTTTCTGAAAAACGCTTTTCACTAAGGATTAGCTCAAAACTAGCACGAAACTTTTCTATCGTAAGAATTCATAGTCAATTATTTCTGTGGCTGAAAATATAAAGTTAGCCATAAAAAATGTTTTTTGGGATTTTCCGGGAAAGTTTTAGATGTTCCGGAAAACACTTTTAGTTTTTGATCAGCTTGATACTCATGTGTCAAAAGATATGGTCGTCAAGTATTCTTATGTCTGGCTGACAAAATAAAATAAGCCATATAAAAGTTTTTTAGGATTTGCCGGGAAAGTGTAAGGTTTTCAGGAAAACACTTTTAATTCAAAGTCAGCTCTAAACTAGCTCGAAATTCATCCGTTTAAAGATTTCATCACTAACTCTTCACGTGGATTCGTCTGGCTGAAAAGGTAGAGTTAGCCGTAAAAGAAGTTTTTTGGGGATTTTCTGGGAAATTTAGGCCAGCTTTTTGTGATTCCAAGACAAGGTCTTAAATTTTGCTTTGCATATCTGAATGTTTGGGATGATAAGAGGCAGATGTCGTCAGTTCCATTGGATACCCCTTTTGGCCTTATTAAGAGCTTTATTTGGGATATCATCAAGAACGATAAGGAAGAGTGATGGTGATAGTAGACACCCCTGCCGTATGCCTGCATTAGTGGTGAATGTTGGTGACAACAACTCGTTGTTTAACACACTGCATTTAAAGCCTTCATATTGTGCACTTACTAAGTTTATGGCCTTTGCGGCAATACCTCTTTGTTGCATTGAAACCCATATGTTTTCTCGGGAGACACTGTCGAAGGCAGTGCTATAGTCAACGAAGACAAGTTGAAGTGCCACTCGCATGATTGTTCGACAATTATTCTGAGGGTATTGATTTGATGCACGCATGATCGGTTTCGCCGAAATCCTGCTTGCTGCTTTCGAATGGCCGAATCAAGTTTTTCGTTTACCCTGTTCAGTAGCACTTTCGTCAATACTTTTGATGGTACTAAGAGCAAGGTAATGCCTCTATAGTTCAAAGAATAATGACCCGAAAAATGTATTAAGGTGCCAAAAGAATGTTTTGGAAAGGGACAAATAGATTTGTATTTTTATTACTACACAGTAAAAATTTTAGCTTAATTTTAAAACCAAAAGGTATTTATAAAAAAAGTATTGATTTTGGAATAAATTTTACACTTTTTGAATAAATTTCAAACTTTTTTGAAAAAAAAAAAAAAAAATATCGAAATTTATGACCAAAAAAGTTTAAAATCAATTATCATATTTTAATATGACCTCTTAAGTTTTTAAGTCCGCCGTATGGGGTACGGCGGACTTGAAAAATTCCCCTAATATATACTACATATTTTAGAGTAACTATTGAAGAGGTCACTAGAGAAGATAATGAAAGTTTTCAAATATGTAGTATATTTCACATTAAACAATAATGTGTGTCGGTTATTGAGTTCTTAAAGTAATTTACACAGTTTTGAGTTTGAGCACTTTTTTGGGATCTTCTTAAAGTCGTTTTCATCGTTTTGGGATCTGCTGACAATTTCTTCTTATGCTTTTTGTTCGTTTTTTAATATCACAAACTAATATTTTTGAAATGGTAAATCCAGAATTTGAAATGTCAAATACGCTACACACATTTCAATAAAATCTCATAATATTAAAGTACCTATACAATATAAAATTTGCTTGTATTTGCATAATTGCAAATCATCAATATTCATTAGCTATACAACATAGTACAATAAAAAAATTTTCAATTTATATAACAATACCAATTGGAAAATTTTGTAATTTCAATAACTCTAATTAATTGTGCAAATATTTACGTTAACATAACCTCAATTTATCGATAATAATATGGTATATATCATAATTTCCAAAATGATGAGTACACGCAATAGCACTAGAGGTGGTTGCAACAAAAATCGACCACATTTGAAATGAGTTTTCAAATTAAATTTAATTAAAATGCATTTATGTAAAATGAGTTAATTAAAAGATTTTAATTTATTGGCACAATGACACTTCAGAGAGAAAAAGAAAAAAAAAACTTAATTTGTTAAACGTTCGCAACAATCAAAATTGAATTTGATGTTACCACGAATTGATGAAAAATGTACATACATTAAAATCAATGGCCAATGCGCCTAAGAGAAGGCAGTACAAATTTACTTATTGCATAAAATGAACTCGTGTGATTATAGCTCTTTGTCGTTTTATAAAGTAAATAATCACTGAGTCGCTTGTCGCCCGAATTTAGTTGTAAAATTCCAAATCAGTACAAATCTGGCAACACTTTCTATTGATTCTTTTATGCGGATGACTTGCATTTTATAGGAATCGGAACAGTGGCATGATTAACACATAACTTGACATTTTCATTTGATTAGCAGTAATACTCGTATTAAATTGATATTATACTGAAAATCTAATTAAATTGCTATAAATATTGAAGTGTATCGATCAATATATAACAATTTGGCAACAATTTGTACAGTCAAAAACAGCAATCCGTATAAAATCATACAATAAACTTCGTATATAAAAATATGCTTAAATTTTGGATACAAAAAATCGTTGCACCATTTAAAGTGCATTCGATGAACACTTGTTTTTATGCAATCCACGAGATACAAAACAAAAAAAAAAAATCCCCACCAAAAATAATGTTATTCCAATTTAAGCACTGGCAACATAAATTTTAACTTCTGTATCGTAATATTGTATAAAAATCCGAAACCGAGACAACAAAAAAATAAAAATCGCAACTGACTATAAAAACTACGCATATCCTGTAATGCTGAATCCTTGATAGACCAACAGCAGTTGAAAAAATGAAAAAAACAAAAATAAAATTAAATGAACAGCATGAATTCTATACAGTTGCAACAAAATTGGACATATAATTTTTTTTTTTAAATGTTTCCATTAAGTGTCTGCCTGTGTCTGTGTTTCGTGTCCTGTGTAATCGTTTTTGGGGGATTCATTCATTCTCATATTGAAGCTCAGCCTGCTTATCCAATTCGTTGCTCGACACTGGATGCTGTCGTGTACAATTAATTGCGGCTCATTAAACTTAATACGTAGCGGCAGGACAATCCACTTGTATCCTTGCCTACATACCAACCATCATCCTCTTAATATTAAAGGCGGAGGCAATGCAATGATATTGAACTTTTTTTTTCTTGGGGCGTTTTTTACTTTTACAATTTTTACCATATTTAATTTGTACTCCCATTTACAGGCGCGTGAAAAAGGCGTTTATTTGGTCAATCGGTACAAGGCACAGGATTGTGCTCTTTAAGTGCAAAACATACAGTAAATAGTGCAGGACAGTTTACATACCCATTTCTGAAGATTAAGTTCTCAAGAAAATCTCCCTTCAATTAAGTAGTTAATTATTTCGCCAGTAGCATGTCTTATCTTCTCAAACAAAAATTATAATGATCATTTTATTGTTCCTCAGTACTAACCCTATGTTCAAACCAATTTTCGTTCAAGTCGATGCAGTGGTTTAGCCGTTAGAGCGTTTATTCCAATTTAGGGGCGTGGCACTGCCCACTTTTGAAACAAATATAATCCTGGGCACTGCTCCTCCTCACAACCTTTCCAAAAAAACAAAAAAAAATCAAACAAATCGAACAATCAAAATCAACAAAACAAATCTCCTTTTGTATGACCCAGGTTTTAAGAAAACTTTCTTTTTTCGTGTTTATTAACCAAATGTTGTGCAATATATTCCTTGACGAATAAAATTAAATTCGTCGTTTTATCTAAAATTTTTTTGAAAATCAAGATATCCGATAATATACGGGAGAGCACATACTTCAGAAGTAGTAGATATATTATGAGGCACCTTTCCGAATATTCTGGAGTAAAATTCGGAAAAATCGTGGCGACAGAATGGGTTGAAAAGTCAAAATCACTCATTAGGGCACTATAACAGGTCCTAAAATTCTGCAAGAATTCAAGAAAATTTCTTGATAAAAAATAAATCGATTTTGTTTATGTTTTTTTTTTAATTTAAGCGCCCCCTGCCGAGTAAAAAACAAAAAACGTAAAATTTTGGGTAAAAAATGCGATTATTAGCGATATATGATCGAGCACACCATAGCGACACATAGGGCAAGATAGCGGAATGTCTAACAAATATTCCGGAGTGGCCGTAATGACTGATATAGACTTTTTACCCATTCTGTCACCACGACCAGCTCACGATTTTTCTGAATTTTACTCCAGAATATTTTGCCCCGTCACACATCTATTCAGGGAAACAGAAACTGCTTCCAACGCTGTTCTCACTGCTTAGATTTTTTAACACAGCACATCGTCGGAAGCACATGTAATACGCTTTCGTGCAAGTTGAGTCTAAGCACACATAATTTTCTGAAACATGTTTTGAGAAAAAGTCAAAAAATACTGAGCTATTTCTTCTCTCACTTAAGGCAGATTTTTTAACTTTTAACAAGAAGTAATAATGAGCATCGCCCATTTTCCTAGGCAACATTATTTGTCCTGGCGTTCTGTATGCATACATAGCAAATTTCATCCATTTACGTAAAATAGTTACAGAGATATGATGATTTCATTTTTTGGCTCACTGTGGACCTTTCGGCGGAAATGCCGATGTGCTACCAGAGGCTTCAGAACACTTTCATTTTTTCCCGTTGGGTAAGATTAAAAATAACAGCTGCAAAGGAAACTTATATGTAAATTTTTTGGGCAAATTTTATATTTTTATTTAATTTTGTAATAAACGTTTACATGTCTCTTTAAACTAACTACACTTAGGACCACGATGACGCAATATAAATTAAGAATAAAAACACAATGCAGCTTAATAAAAGTATGGTACGATGTTTTCCAAAATTTCCCCGATTTGCATCGACTTCTGCAGCATAATGTAGCGCTGACTGTGCAGATGGCTTTGGATATTCTTCAACTTTATCTTTGTTCATATGTTTTGGATTATCAAAACAACGAGTAATCAAATTATCTACAATTGATACACGAAAATTTAAACAATATACTATGGAAAAAGGTAATGGATCCAACTTTTTATTGTCACACTGAATATCGTTGGTATCGGCAAAATTAATTTCCTCGCATTCATGTAAAGGGGACTTGCCAAATGTAAGGAAATATTCAGCATTATTTTCATCGGATTGAAATATGGAAAAGACTGTACCATTTTTGACTCTTAGATCTTTATATTTGACGATAAGTTCCTCTGGATACCCCATGCCCGTACAAAAAACTTTCAGTGCCTTTCCTTTTATGAAATCACATTTCTTTGATGCTGCACCTACAATGGGATTGCAGTGGAGCATCAATAAAAGCAGCTGTTGCAGCAACAGCTGTGCTGAAATAAAGCCTAATTGAAGCTGCATCGTCGCTTGGTTTGTATATTATGATTTTTTTTTTGTCTTATTAAAAAATGGTGAAATTTTTATTTTTATTTTGAAAATTTTAAGATTGTTTTGTTTCCTTATTTTTTCTTCTATTTATTGATTGATTGAAAAGGGTGCTTCAAATTTATTCAAAAGTTTTATTGGGTGTTTTTTTTTATTTTCTAAAAAACTGCATAATGAGCTTTAACTCAATCAGAGTGGGACTTAAAATACAAGCACTCGGTAAGAGCATTTAATATTCACTCTTATACCCTACACCTAGTGTACATTCAATTTGTCCTTCCTATTAAAAAGATAGCACTCCAACTGGTTATGTTTGCCATTCTGCGTCATATGTGACGTATGTGTTCGCATATGTTCTTCCGTCGTCAAAGCTAGTATGTGAGGTCGACGAATAAGCCTATCGACCATACGAAAAATTTATTCAAAGTACAATATTGAGAGCACTATTTATGATAACGCAAGCAAAATACACATACACGGTTAGGCGCATGAACTGTTACCTAAACAAATTATCATAACTTTTTGTGTGAAATTATTTTTTATTGATTCAAATGACAAAAAATGTGTGGAAATAATCAAAAAACGAGAATCCGGATACTTTTGCCTTGACTATGGCTTTCAAGCGGTCAAAAAATGAGTTGCATGCTGCACGAATTTGATCTTCCGGTATTTTGGCCAATTTCCGTAAAATGGCTTTCATCAGCGCATTCATACTGCTCTCTAAGATGGCCTAGATAGAATAGTCCATTGGATTTGCGTCTGGAGAATTTGAGAGCCATTGTGTGGACGAAATGAAGTGTGGAACGTAGTTTTTTAGCCATTCTTGGTTCTCATGAGCTTATGAGATGGTGTTGAGTCTTGTTGGAAGGTCCATGGTCTGCGACCAAAGTGTTCGCGTGCCCACGGCTTAAAAGCAGCTTCCAACACATTTTCCCAAAAATATGTCGCATTGACTTTGACACCAGACTCGATAAAAACGATTAGAGAGCGTCCATCGGCGGTCACAGCTGCAATTTCCCATCTCAAGTAATGGTATGGGAAACTACTTCGGGTGGCTGTTCGTAGGCTCAAATTCTCATAAGAGCGTTCGGTCAAGTAAACACGATAATTTTGAGAGTTTATGAACTATTCAATCGGGAAATTTTTCTCATCACAGAACACAATGTTAGGAAATTGGCCATATTCGTGCAAGCGTAACAACTCCTTTGCTCTTTTGCGTCAAACTTTTTTTTGGTTTGGTGTAAGATCGTGTGTCTTTTGGAACTTGTAAAGCTTTACCTTGAGCTCATTTCGCAGAATGCGTCTGATGCTTCGCTGGGATATTTTCAGTTCTTTGGCTATTTGATTACAACTACGACTTGGATTTCATTCAAGTCGAGCCTTCACTTTCCGCACCATCTCAGGCGATGTAGCACTTTTTTTTGGTCCACCACCATAGCGTTTGGCAACGCTACCAGTATCATTATTACGAGTTATGGTACGACACACAAACATTTTATTCTTTTTGAGATGTTTGAGCTCACGAACAATAGATGGTTGTGATTTTCCAGCCAAATCCCACTATTTCGTTTGAAATCCATTTCGGAAAACTTTTGTCTTGTAAAACTGAGACGTAAATGCTTTTGGCGGCTTGTAAACACTTTTACTGGTATGTATTTGACACAGCTGTCTTTATCAGTTTGCCAGACATATCGGTCTGAAGTTGGTAATATTTCATGCACCTAACCCTGTAAATACTAGGAATGGTAAGTACAAGCTCTGAGCAAAAACTAAGCGAACACAAGAGGGTGTCGCACCTCCCATATAAATAAAAGTTTCAAAATGCTATACTAAAAGGATTTTTTGAGATACTCTAACCGAATCTTACTAAGAAACTAAAGGCAGTAAATGCAAGCCCTGAGAAAAAAATAGAGGAACTCTGAAAAAGGGAAGAAGTTATCATAGAAATTTCGAGCTAGTTTCAAGCTTATCAAAAGCGTAAAGCGTTTTCCGAAAAACTCTTAACTTTCCCTGAAAATCCCCAAAAAACTTATTTTTAAATCGAATGCCCGGAAAAAGTTGAGGTCAATAACTTTGAGCTGATTTGGAGTAAAAACTGTTTTCTTAAAAATATATGAACTTTCCCGGAAAATCCCAATAAAACATTTTTTTTTATGGATAGTAGGGTGCAGCAAAATTCAAAAAAATTTAGTGCATCAAAAATAATCATAGAAGAAGATCTTGAAAGGCTGCATACTTGGTTTGGATCAAAACACCCAAAAATATGGCCCGCCCAGGGCTTGAATGAAGGTCTACATGACAAAAATCTGTGTTTCTTAAAAGTTGTTTTGAACTTATTTCAGAAAATAGCCGAACATAGACCAAAAAGGTCCATAGTGTTGAATCAATCTCGTATTTATATTAGTTCTCGAGGAAAATAAAAACATTTTTTATAATACTTAGGTACTTTTTATCAAAAGAGAGCAAGAGAAAGCAAAAAATTTGCTTAACATACAATTTTTATATGTTTTCAATACAGACGTCTATAACCAATTATTTTAAAAAAAAAATTTACTAAGTCTTGGTTAGAACCGGTTCAATAACTGGATGCCATAGGGCACCGCTGGGCATTCATATATATTTGTTTGTTTTGTTTATGTAACCGGAAAATTTTACTGTTTGTAGTAAAAAATTTCCATGTACGTATATGTACTTCAAAAAACAATTAATTTAAATATTGTTTAGCACTACTTAACTAGTCAAAAGAAAGATGAAAACTTAGATTATAACATGATTATGGAGAAAAGTAATAGTATGTTCTACTGCAAGGTTTAAACTCTGCTGAGGCGCAACTCTTGTAAAGCATTTGAAGTCCTCCTTAATTAAAATTTAATCCCTAAAATTCAAAAATAAAAACACAAACTGTTGATTTTATACTAAGCACCCTATTTTGAGATGCAAGTTATCACCCACTTACATACTCAATGAGTTGGTTGCTAATGCCCAGCGGTGCCATACGCCACATAGGGAATAACTTTCGTGCTAAGAAATACCCAGTGATGCTATATGACACTCAGAAAAAAAAAATGACAGCTAGTGCCCAGCGGTGCCGTATAGCGCTTTGGCTTTTCAAATCATCACAACTCGTTTATTTTGAAATGGATTTTGTTCATTATTACTTTAAAATACTGATTATTTTTTTTTAATAAAACTGTTGCAAAAAGAATAAAAATATATGACTTAATAACAATAAAAGATGATTCTTTACCTCAGATCTTACGGCATTAAAATATTTTCACTTTTCAGCCAAAGAGCAACTGACACGAATACTTGATATAAACAAACAAAAAAACAATTTCCAATAGCTAGAAAATTATCCAAAGTCGTATCTTGTTTTTATTATTTTTTAATCATTTTTGAAGTTATGATAATTTTGGGTGCCATATGGCACTACTGGACACTAATGGGTTAAGGATCAATGGACCATGGTTGCGCTTCAAAACGCCATTTTCGGTAGTCTGCTGAAAGCATTCAAACGCTTACACCCTAAGACATGCAATGTTAAAAAAAAGAAAGTGCATTTCGGAGTAGTTGCTCTTATGGCTAAAAAAGTATTACTTAAGAAAGCATTTTGAAGCGCTTCTTTCTCCTTTGTGTTAGAAGCCTCTCTTTCAATTTGTTTTCATTTCTTGAATATACTGTGCATTGTGCTAACAATTCTAAGGTTGTCACAATATTACGTTTAAGGTTTATCTACCATCAATTTAATTGCAAACCTAAACTACAAATTGTTTTGGTATGATTTTCCATTGATATTTAATACTAACAGAAAAATAGCGGACTTTTTTACAATCATTTTATAGCAAATAATTGCAATTTTTCGACAGATATGTAAAAAAAAATCGTTTTTGTCTCTATTTCAATTCGCCAGTTGCCAGTTTGATATTTTTTTCCGGCCATTTCTCGTATTGCCTTTTTATTATTGTATCTGGTAGGTAGTGCATTGTCATTGTTGTTTTGCCTGGAGCGAATTGTTTGTTTTTGCATGAACGCCATCTGCAATGTAAAAAAAAAATGGCTAAAAAGGAAAAAAAAAATAAAAAATTTACAAAAAAATAAAAATGTTGGAAAAAAATTATAAAATTCTATGACATCAAATTGCAGCGCTTCGTTTAAAATCAAATAATCGATGTTGATCGCAGAAACGCGAAAAAAAAAGTTTTTATTTAGGAAAAAATCAAAATTAATTTTTGTACTACTAATGGGCTTACGAAGGGTACTAAGGGGGCTTTGCTCTTTCTCTCGAAATTCGTAATTATCTTGCAAACAAACTTAAAGGTAACATTTATTTCGCAATCTTAATAAGTGCACAAAAACAAAGAGCTAATTTGAGCTCTCCTTCGGAAAAAAAAATCCTATCTACGTCATTGGCTATACTTCTTTTTTGTATTCTGTGTATTTATGCAAACTTTTGATTTTGATTGGTGTAGTTTTTCTGCCAAAGCTTTAGTTTGTTTATTTGAATTATTTTCACTGACATATTTTAACAGAATTTGTTATTTCTACGCAGCAAATAGTTTGGGTGTAAATTTCAAACCAAATTGGAATCATTGCAAATCCACACCAAATTTGGTATAAAATATCCCAACAGAAAGAAATGAAGCAGCTTCTAAAAAGAGCGCAATAGAAGCACATCTCTGGTAGAATACAAAATTTTTCAAGCGTATTCCATATGCTTCCAAATGTGTGCTTTCACGGAAGCGTATTTGAAGCGTATTTCATGTGCTTCTGAAGATGTGTTAAAAAAGATAAGCAGTGAGAACAGCACTGGAAGCAGCTTCTTGCTTCCATAGAAGCGCAACTGAAGTCGTTTCAATGCGCTTCCATTTCCCGATGGGATATGCTACAAATTGGTATACAAACCGTTTATGCTTGTTTGTATAAAATTTATCAAAATAAAGTATTATTACAATTTCAATTGAGAAAAAAACAAACGACCGCAAAAGGATTCTAACCTACGACCGTCTGTGTGATAGATAGAAACATTTTATTTTTGCTTACTAACTCGTTAGAACTCAACAGCATTGACCGATATGTTGAAGAGGCTTAAAATTTGTAAATCAAGCAAACGTTGCTCAAACAGAATTTGATATTTGAATGCTTCTTACAGCCTTACAGAGAATCATTGTGTAATCAGTTTCAATTCAATTAAACAAATGTCAATAAATAAGAGAAACAAAAATAGAGAAGTGAAATAAAAAAAAGTTAAATAAAAAAATTGTAATAAAAAAAAAAAAAACAACAAAAAAACGTTAACAGGAGGATACGAACCCACAACCGTCCGTGTGATAAAATTACAAACTCTTTAGTCCTCTACGCTATTGACCAATATAGTGAATTTGTATATTAAGCAAAAGTTGTTCAAACAGAATTTGATATTAGAATTATACAATTTTGGTATGAAATTTATAGAATTTAAACGTTTTTGGTTTAAAATAACTTTATAAAAAAAAAAAATTTGTAAATTATATCAAAAAATTGGAACACATAAGCTTATAAAAACAAACAGTATAAATAAGTTTATACTTTATCTTTAAACTTTTTGCTGCATTAAGCTGTGCAACGATCTGTGCTGTTTTGATTAAAATCGTAGCTAGTAAGTTTTTCAAAAAATTTTAGCATCAAACCAAGTTCGTTAGGTTCAACTCCGCCTTATTTATTTGAGCGGATTCGGAAACAAAAATTTCAATTAAGTCCGGATAATATAATTTAAACAAAAAATTTTGGAACCATAAAGTATTTCCGCCAAAATGTCCATCATGACCAAAATAATAAAAGTTTTTAAAAACTTATCATTTTATGATATTATCTTAAAGAAACATTTTGATTTTACTAATTTAAGCAACTAAGACATAAATTCATTCATTACCTATGATCATCAAGCCGACTTCAAATTTGCACGAATGTAGTTTTTCTTATTCAGCAATTTTTAATTGGATGTGTTTTCTCTATAATTTTCACTAAGAGGCATAATACATGATAACAGTTTTTCCACAAAATCTCTCTTACAACATTAATACGTAGGGCCTAACAAAAGTTCGCTTAGTTGGTGTCATGTTATAAGTTTTTAGTAAATCAAAAAATTGCGTATTATTTGTTATAGTCTTACGATATATCAATTCAATTTTTAGAATGATCGGTCAAATGGAGAGAAGAAAACGTAAAATTCGTGAAACAATGTCAGCAGATATTTCAGTGCCAACGCAACAAGAGATTCGGTTTGCTTTTCTTTTTGGATTTCGACGTAAGCTCAAGCCTGTGGAAACATTTGGTGAATGCCAAATAGCATTTGAAGTTGATGCGCCATCCCTCGTGACTACTTCAAAGTGGTTCCGAAGATTCCAGACAGATCATTTTTCTTTGGACGACGAACCTCGAGAAGGCCGCCCAAAATCTTCGACTGATTATGCAAGTGTAGCGCTGGTAAAGTCTAAAATTGACGAAGATCCAAGATTGATCCAGAAAATCATTGCTGAAGAACTGGGCTTGAATGCCATGGCTGTATCGCAAAAATTAAAAAATTATCTTAGATACACGAAGAAATCTGCACGATGGGTTCTTAGAATTTTAAATGATGCTCAAAAAGAGGCACGTAAGCGTTTTGCTAAGTATTAAGTTATAAATTTAAAAAATTAAATTTAAAAGTTTTTTCAATTCAACTAAGCGAACTTTCGTTAGACCCCTCGTAATATAAAAAAATTAAAAAAATTAATGCAATCCCGATTAACTGTCAATTTTTAATTTTTTTTCAGTCCAATTTCTACTGTCCAGTTCGTCACTGAAAATGATAATTTGTCATCATTGCTTCGCAAATCAAGAGCAAACCAAGCAGCAAGTATTTCAAAAATTAAGTGCACTTAAAAAAAATAAATCTTTTACAAAAATAAAATTTAAAGCTGGTCAAGTTCGTTACCTTTAGCTCGAAAGTAACGTATTTTTGAGATTTCATTCTACTGTAAAATTCTAAAACAACGCTGTGGATAAATCTTCTTATCCTTAGGTCTGTGTATCCTGTTTTATGGTTTTTTTAACACCTTTTTCAAAAACACTTGCTTATAATGGGTTAAAGTGCTCTGCAAAATTATCCTATGTAACTAGTGGCAGCGTGCAAGATTTTTTCGCTACCAAAACTGAATTTGGCTAAAATCATCCTTACTATTGTAAATAAACTTAAAATACATAAATATGCATATCATTACCTGATTGAATTAAAATGGAAAAAATGTCACGTTCATATTTTCACGTATCGATTGATATTATGATGAAAACTAAGAAAATTACAGAAGATATTTGAATCAAACAAAATACATTATTAAGTACCATTATTTCATAAGATTCTAAAATAAGTCGCACTAAAAAGTTCTGACTTATTTTGCTGAATTTTGACTTTCTTTGAATAGGCACGAAAACTACTTTCATTTTTGTCACGTTCGTTTTGTGTCTTTTTTCGCGTGTATCTTGGAACCTGGACTTTGCCTGCTATTAACTTTGACATTAATTAAAGTGCAACCTAAGGGATAAAATGTAAAGTATAAACTAAAATAAAAATAAGTACTACTCTAAAATTTTCTGCACTTTAAATGTGTATGGCTAGTTATCTATAAAGTAGGAACTGAAAAACTATCTAAGGACTTTACCGAATAGAAATAGGACATTTTGAAATATATTTTTCTGGAACAGTAAGCATTTATTAAAAACAAAGAATATTCCGTCAGAAATCATGATCCCCACTTTGTAAATGGGGATTTTAACCGAAAAATTTACGAAGTGGGGATTATGTCCGAAAATTTTTCTGTCATAATCCCCATTTTGGTATTGGGGGTTACGTTCGCAAATTTTTCGGACATACGTATATTCCCAATGGGGGTTATGTCCGTGTCAATAACAAAATAATCATTACCGATATTATGTCCTTTTTTTCTTGGGATTATGTTCGAAAAATTTGTGTCCCCATTTCCTAAATGGGGATTAAGTACGAATAATTTTCGGACATAAATGGGAGTTATTTACGAAATCAAGACTATGTCCATGGGGATTATGTCATGGCACCTTAAAGTTAAATCATGAAAACTGTTACGAAACGAATGGACTGTACAAAATATAGACGACGAAATTTTGTTAAATTATTACAATTTATTGATATGTGTTAACTACACGTTCGCGTTGCTTTTTTCGACTAACAAAATTACATGAAGTTACATTCTTTCTAACATGACAATAGTTTTAAGCATAAAGACAAAAACTAACGGGATTGTAAATGCAAATAGGTACGTATGTAAATCAAATAAAAATTCTCTCTCAAAAACAATAAACAGTAGAAGACTGTAAAGTAAATTGGTCTTACTGTGACAAAGCTAAATAATATAAATTAATATTTTTAAACATCAAAAATAGTACAAGCGTTCTAAAACATCCCGCCCCCCCTGAACGGCTGTTCAGCAATCCGGAAGCGCAGCTATTTTAGTTATCGGACGGACATATTCTCCTTTACTGGTGGTAACAGAAGCCACTCGAACAATGCCATCAGCACCCATAGTAACGTCTTTAACACGACCAAGTAACCATTTTGATGGTGGCAGATGCGGCTCCTTAAGCACAACCATAGTTCCCTTCTTTAGGTTTGCATGTTGTTGTTGCCACTTGTTACGTTGTTGCAAAGATGTAATGTACTCAAGGTGCCAACGTTTCCAAAACCCTTGGACCATAGCTTGCAAATGGCGCCAATGCTGAAGACGATTTACATTTGTATTCAATAAAGATGGCTCTGGTAGGGCTCACCAATGAGGAAATGGGCTGGTGTAAGTGGATCCAACTCACTATCGGAAATAGAGCCCAGTGGACGCGAATTCAATATCGATTCAATTTGAGCAAAAACTGTGGTGTATTCTTCAAAGGTTAAAATACTGCTGCCTATTACTCTTCGTAAATGTAATTTGATGGATCTCACCCCCGCCTCCCACAAACCTCCAAAATGTGGGGCAAACGGGGGTATGAAATGCCATGTGATACTGTCACTGGCCAACGATGCAGCAATTTCAGCAGTAAATGATTGTGATGTAGCGAATTTCTGTAGCACGTCCAAAACTCTTTTAGCACCTTGAAATGTAGTCCCATTATCTGAGTACATGTCAGTGGGCTTACCTCTGCGAGCAATGAACCTTCGAAATGCAGCAAGGAAAGCTTCAGTTGTTAGATCGCTAACGAGCTCAATATGAAGAGCTTTGGTTGATAGGCACACGAAGATAGCAAACCACGCTTTGCCAATTTTTTGCATTTCTGAGTTTAGACATTTTAATGGAAACTGGACCTGCATAGTCAAGGCCACAGTGCAGAAAACATCGGCTAGGTTGAACGCGTGGTGATGGGAGATCACCCATGAGTTGAACGCTGTTTGCACGCTTTAGCAGAAAACACATTTTACAGCCAAAAACTACCTTGCGGACTAGATTTCTTCAACCAAGAATCCAAAATTGTTGTCGGACAAAAACAAAAGTAGCTTCTACGCCTGTGTGAAGATGAATGTCATGAATATATCTTACTATAAGTAAAGAAATAGGAGAAGTTTTAGGTAATAATATAGGAAATTTCATATTATAATTTATATTTGCACGTCTGATACGGCCTCCAACCCTTAAAATGCCGTTCTCGTCGATGAATGGTGTGTATCGTATCAACTTTGACTTTGCATGTATAGCCTGTTTTTGCTGTAGTTGTTGTATCTCCACTCCAAAAAACTGTTGTTGCTCTCGGATAATGATGGTTGTTCTTGCCTGCTGCAATTCGATTGCGCTTATGAATGATGAAGATGGTTCGTTGCAAGGAAAACGCGCTCGACGACAGTTGCGACCGAAACGAATGCAAAATGCCACGATCCGCGTTAGTCTCGACCACGAAGATATTTTACGAATTAGTTTATCAAGCGAGTTCACGATTTCAGTTGAACACAAAGTGATTTGTTTCACTGTCCTTTCTTCACGCAATACGCTCATGTCTGATGCTGACAAATTAAAGTGTTTTTGTTTGGGCCAAGCAGTCTCTGGCAAGAGTAACCACTTTGGACCTGACCACCATAGTTTATGTTTAGTTAATAAGGAAGGTAAGAGCCCGCGCGACGCACAATCCGCCGGATTGTCTTCGGACCGAACATGCTGCCAGCATTTTCGAGAAGTAGTGTCTAAAATTTCAGCTGTGCGATTACAAACAAACGTATTCCATCGACGAGGAGGGGACGATAGCCAGTGTAGGACTATTTCAGAATCTGACCAACACCAAATATTTGAAATATTTACCGTCAGAGATGCTTTGACTACATTTATTAGTTTAGCTAGCAAAAGGGCTGCATTTAGTTCCAGCCTTGGTATCGAAACAGGTTTAAGGGGTGCGACCCTAGTTTTTGACGATACTAATGTAACAATGTATGTTTCGTTCACTTTAACGCGACTATAAACAACAGCGTCTGCAAACCCATGTAATTCAATACTTCGCGATTCTGACGAAATATGTCTTGGGACTCTGATATTTGAAAGCTGAGGTAATTCTTCAATATACCTATACCACTGATTACACAAATTTTTATGGAGCTTATCGTCCCAATTAAGTCCATGAAACCAGGTTTCTTGAAATAAAATTTTAAACAGAATCACTGTAGGTGCAACAATTCCTAATGGATCGAATATTTTAGAAGTTTCTGATAACACGACACGTTTTGTAAGAACACCATGGTTAGAAATGGGAGAAATTTTTAAAAAATGTTCATCACTACAAGGGGTCCACTGTAGCCCTAATATTTTAACACACGATTGAAGCGATTGATCTTCTTTTGCGATTGGGTTGTAATCACAATCTTCCTTTGGTAATGATTCCAAAAGAGGCCAACAGTTAGAGCTCCATTTTCGTAGTTTGAAATTGGCTTTGCTCAACAAATTAACAAGCTCAGTTTTAAGCGCTAAAAGCTCTTCTACTGTGTAACAGCCTGTCGGAATATCATCCACATACGCATCGTTTTTCAGAACACGTGCAGCGTTTGGAAATTCGTGCCGGTAGTCGTCAGCCAGTTGTTTAAGTACGCGTACGGCTAAAAAAGGCGATGGTGCAAGTCCATATGTAACTGTGAGCAATCGATAATGTTCAATGGGTGAAGATTCGTCTTCTCTCCAAATAATCCGTTTGAAATTCGTATGATCGGATGACACCTTTATTCCTCTAAACATCTTCGCTATATCCGTAGAAAACACGAAACGGTGTTGCCGAAATCTTAAAAAAACTCCAAATAAATCTCTTTGGATGGGAGGACCAATGTGTAATCGATCATTAAGAGAAACTCCAGATGCATCCACACATGAACCATCAAAAACAACTCGACATTTTGTAGACGAACTCTCTGGCTTAAAAATAGCATGATGAGTCAAATAGAAGGAGTTTGTATCATTGATTTCAATCTCATGCGGTGGAACTAGCTCCATGTGTCCCAATGTTAGGTACTCCCTCATGAATTGAACATATTGCTCCTTTACACATGAACTTTTGCGAAACCTCCTCTCTATTGAGGTAAGACGATTTATAGCTGCTGGTAGCGTTGAATCAAAGGGTTGTATGCTATCTTTAAATGGATACTTAACAACATAAGTCCCAGTTTTATCTCTTGTATGAGTGTTGGCAAAATGAACCTCTGCTGGGTCTGCCATATTAATTTTATTATCAGATGTTTGGACCGATTCTAAATCCATGAAAGATCTTATTAAAGAATCAAGATCAAGTAATGCGTGATTCGCAATGACGTAAGATTGCAGGTTTGCACTTGGTGAAAAAGAACCAGCTATCACCCAACCAAAATGTGAACTTAAGGCAATAGGCATGGAGTTGTCAAATTGTATACGTTCTCGGACCTGTGACACCAAACGATGGATCTGCTAGTGGCAGTTTGAGGACTTGTGCCCAGGTAGAGGCAGAAAGATCAACCGATTGAGTTGGAATTGATGATGTTAAATGAGATAAGACTAGTGCGTCAATGTCAAAATGAAAATTCGAAATACGTGAACTGAGTTTAAGGTGAACACGGCCACGCGTAACCCCTGCATTCGAGGACGATAATCCTAAAACTGGAATCCGCGCATTAGTACGAGATAGTCCAATAAGTTGAACAAAAGATTCTGTCACGAATGACACTGTTAAGCCTGTATCAAGCAGCACCCTGCAATGCATTTCTCTACCCCACTTGTCAACAACCTTAGCTAAAATAGTTGGTAAAAAAGTTTGCGACACCACTGACGACACTGCGATGGAATGATTGTTGATGGCAAGTGCTGATGTCGATGGTAAAGTGCATAAATCATGATCTGCTGAGGGTGTTGAACAAAAGATTCTGTCACGAATGACACTGTTAAGCCTGTATCAAGCAGCACCCTGCAATGCATTTCTCTACCCCACTTGTCAACAACCTTAGCTAAAATAGTTGGTAAAAAAGTTTGCGACACCACTGACGACACTGCGATGGAATGATTGTTGATGGCAAGTGCTGATGTCGATGGTAAAGTGCATAAATCATGATCTGCTGAGGGTGTTTCTAATGGTTTTGCTGTTGGCAACTGTTGATCTAAATGAACTAAGCTATGGTGTTTTAGATTACATATACGACATCGAAAAGTAGACGGACATTTGTTAACGCTATGTGAACGATGAAGACAATTAAAACAAAGATTGTGGGATTTAACAAATGACCTTCGAGTGTTAATTTCTAGACCTTTGAAATTTAGACATTGTGCTAATGTATGTTCCCCTTGGCACTGCAAACATTTTATGTTAAAAGGCTTGATTTCGGGTTTAGCAAAATTGGAGACGACCGACCGACGATTATTTGGCGTACGCGATGAAGCCTGACACGATTCAAGGGCATCACACCAGGAACACAAAAATTTGATGAAATCTTCAAATTTATTTTCATTTTTAGAATCACTATATTCAGCCCATGTCTTTTTAGTTTCATCATCCACTTTACTTAATAATATGTGTATAAGCCATGGATCACGCTCGTTACATTCAATTGCATTAAGTCCGCGTATTACCTCATCCGCTCCATCGGCAATTTTACGTAGCGAAAACACATTTGGCGAATGACAAGATGGAAGAGACAAAAATGAATGTACGAAAGATCGAACGATTAAAGGTTTTCGGTCATATCGCTGCACTAAGCGATCCCAAGCTTCAGCATAATTTTTATCGGTCAACGCGATGTGTTTTATTAAGTAAGCGCATCGCCTTCAAGATATGACTTCAAGTAATGAAATTTTTGTGTACCCGATAGTCCCGATTTACTAGCGATAGCACCGTGAAACAAGTCCCGAAACGAGGGCCAGTCTTGATAGCTTCCCGAAAAGCTAGGCACTTTGATTTTAGTGAGATGAACGCCGGCGTTAGAACTTGAGAAATTTAGATTTTCTAAGAAGGTTGCTTGTTGAGACACAAGTTTATCGATGACATTTTCATTTTTATCAAACCCGGAAGATTTTATTTGTTTATTCAACGCACTTGATAATATTGAGTGTGCATCAAAATATTTACTTTCATACTCCTGAGCGTCATCAGCAGGATCTACAAAACCTTCAGCATCCGCGAAATCATACAACTTGTTACTAATTTCTATGAATGTAGTGTAATTTTCTTCCAATTTATTAAGCCGGTTTGATAAGAGCTCTATATTAGGTAGCTCATTTAGTTCTTTGGCGTATTCGAATGTGCGGGTTATATAAGCCTTAGCTCAACCACGTTTTTTGATAAGTGTTTGCATGGTACAGTTTTAATAACGGACCCGACGAAAAACAGATCACGAAAATACACAAGGTCACAATAATGTCAAATATACGCGTTGTTAAGACAACTTACAAGGTCATACGCAATGTCAAATTACCCGTGTTTGAAATATTTTGCGCTTAGATCTCCGAAATAATTTTATACTCTATAAAACAACGAAATCTTTTAAAAACGCAAAATAGTAATTTACTCGAAGCACTATTCGCCAACTTGTAGCAATTCGAATGATGAATAAAACGGTTGAACGCAAGTTAGACTTGATACGCAGTCTTTCCCACGAACACAAAAAAAATTAATTTTGAACAAACTAATTTAACAAAACTTTCGCAAATAATCCGGCTCGAAGGACCAGAAATTTATGTTACGAAACGAATGGACTGTACAAAAAATAGACGACGAAATTTTGTTAAATTATTACAATTTATTGATATGTGTTAACTACACGTTCGCGTTGCTTTTTTCGACTAACAAAATTACATGAAGTTACATTCTTTCTAACATGACAATAGTTTTAAGCATAAAGACAAAAACTAACGGGATTGTAAATGCAAATAGGTACGTATGTAAATCAAATAAAAATTCTCTCTCAAAAACAATAAACAGTAGAAGACTGTAAAGTAAATTGGTCTTACTGTGACAAAGCTAAATAATATAAATTAATATTTTTAAATATCAAAAATAGTACAAGCGTTCTTAAACAAAAACACTTTTTATGTTTAGCATTTTCATTTTAACAAACGATCATATTCACCTTCTATATCGACACTGATGAAAATGGTAAGCCCAGGTTGTTGTGCTGACGTTATTGTCAACATTTTTAACGCTTTTTCAACCCCATTGTTGTTGCTTTAGTCATTGTCATTTTCATTGTCGCGGCTTTAATAAAATTACCATAAATAAATTTGACTAGAGGGCGCTGCTACTGCTGTTGCTGCAGCAATTGCAACAACGTCAGCTTTTTTGATGCGGTTATTGTTGTATTTCTGTTGTTTTTGTTGTATTTCTGTTGTTTTTGTTTTTTTTTTTTTTGCCACTGCCATTGTGTTGACAACGACAACAAAATGACAAAAGTTTTAGCTGTAACAATTTTCTTTCAATTTACATACAAAATTCAATTGCAGAGTTTTATAAAGGAAAATGGTTTATTTTGGAATTTTTAAAGGTGACACGGTGCATTAAAGGTTCTAGTGGTGGTGAACCAAAAAACTTAATTTTCATGCAGATATTTATTTATTCGAATACATTCGAGTGTGCTGATACCAAATTTAATAAAATTATATCAATAGTTAAAAAAGTATATAAAATCATACATACATTTATATTATTCCATTACTTCCAGAAAACACTTTAAAATTATTCTTACGCCTAAAAGCGTGCTATCGGAAAATTGTTACACATTAGCATACGCATACAAATAGAATGAATTCATAGATGTTAAGTGTTTCCTGCTTCCTTTTTATTCAAATATCAATATTACAAGGTGGTGGCTGTTGCTGCTGCTGCTTTCTCAAATTATGAGCTGTTTATTATGGCATGCAGATCGTTATTAGCCCCCATCTTACGGATGTGCGAGTGTATTCCTCTTTGTGGGTAGTGTGTGTGTGTTTCTTTGTCTGCTTTTGCTATTATCTATTGCTATTATTGGTGTGTTTATTGTTTTTAATTTGCTTTCATGGCTTTTCTATTTAAATTCAAAGCCGTTACAATAATAATAATAAATAAAAGAAAAAAAAACAAATAAATGCCAATGTTCATGTCTGAACATAAGAATGGTTTTTAAGGAGTGCAAGCGGTGATTGCTGGAAAAGAAGCGCTTGAGAAAGCCGTTTGTAACGCAATTTTTCTCCTTTGATGGAGATAAACAAATTGTTACTTTTCTGCCAGACTATCATAAGTAAAACAACGATAATTTAAATAAATAAAAATGTATTAATGTTATTATATTCAAATAATTATAATATTTATTTGTTAAAAAAACGTGTGAAATGACTTTTGGTAGAATTTCTTTCATATGCACGTGACAGAAACTGACCTTTCTTCGAGTTACACTCTAATTGAAAAGCCAAAGTTTAACTTGAGTCATAAGGAAAATTGTATCTTTTTTGCTAATGAAAATGACGACAATGATTCACTTAAAAAGTATCACCGACAGAGTCTTTTTTTTAACAATAAACCATACACATAATCCAGCTTGTTCCGTAATCCATGCAATTACACCTACGTTTCATTTCAAAAACTTTTTGACTACTTTTTATTTACGATGTGGAAGTGAAGACGTTTAACTTTTCACAGTAGAAACGTATACTTTTTCGCTGTCAGTTAAAAAATACACACAAGATTTATAAAGCAAAATGCTTTTACTAATTTATTAACTTTAATTGAGTTTCACGTTAATAACGGCTGCTGCAATGCACTTGAAATTATAACTGCTCGCAGTTTTGTCTGTCAAAATAATGCCTTAGGCGAGATGCCCAATTATAGAATTTCCTCTGATTTGAGGGAACTTCAGAAAGATTTCTTTCATGCTCTATGCATTAAATTGGGTTTATTGCATGTTCTATTACAATTTAAGAAATAAAATTGGAAGGCATCCAGTTTTGGAACAATTCTTACTAACACCATGCTTTTGGAACAATTCTTACTAACACCATGATATAATGCCATGACATGACAGAAACTGAGTTCGAAAATGCCAAAAGTCTGCTATTGACTTGTCATCGGAAAAAATATTTTTGTAGTTAAGAGTTTTTTTATTTTGACAATATTACATATCGTCGGGTTAAAACTACAACTAGACATCTACATATATTGATGTTTTGAGTTAAGTATACAGCAACATGCAGAAAGAACGGTACTATGCTCCAGTCTAGTCGGTTTTTTGAAATGTAGTACCCATCCAATTTTATATAAAGAATAAAAAGCAAAAAACTGCAAAATCCCATACAAAAAATGAATTTCAAAAATCTTTAAACGCTTTTTTCTCAAATCATGAGAAATGTAGATGTCTAGTTGTAGTTTTTACCCAACGATATGCAATAAAAAATTAAAGTGCCTCGATAAAATAGGGAAAACTCTGGAGCTTCTATGTGTGTATTTTTTTATAATTTCACAATAATAAAACATCTTAAAAAAAACAAAATTAATTTAAAAGTCGCAGCATAAACTCATTAGTTTTGTAGGCTTTTCTAAAAGTTTTACATTTCACTTTATATCCACTTCCGTGTGAAATTGGAATGGGGAACTGGGCGGATAACACAAGCATACAGCAAAAAGTGATCTGATAGGCACTATAAAATTCTTATGTGCTGAAAAGTACCACTGATCTACCAAAATGTATATTTTAATAGCCATAATATAGTATATTATTGTAAATATTGGTTCAATAAAATTGATTTGAATTGAATAAAATTATTTAATCACAGATATCTCCTAAGTCAGTCAGATAATTTTAACTTGCATAACATTAAATTTAAGGTAATAAGATATCTTATACTTTATTATTTTTACTATAGTTTCTGATATTCTGATAGTTGATAAATTGTAACATCTTCAGTAATCTTTCTTCAATCCCATTAATATTTTAGGTCAGAAATAAAAATAAAAAAATTCAGGTTTTATATAAATATGACACTTATCACATATGTCTTGATTTAATTCTGGATTATTGTTATATCCGCTTACAAACAAATCGAAGTGTGACAAATCCCGCAATCTTTTCCAATCAAAGATATGCTAATATATAACTAAATTTGTTTGTTGTGAATAAATCATACTACTTTATAAAATACAACGTCTGTCTGTGGCTCCATAACTCGAGAACAGTTTGTCCGATTTGCATGATTTTTTTCTTTCGATCATTGATATATTGTATAGCACGGTTTTCAGATACACTTTATTTCGAAAAATCTTTGGCGTCGTCCAGGTTCTTGTAAAATCCCTTTATTCGAAAATGAGTTATCCGATTTGCATGATTTTTTACTTTCAAATGCATGTTATCAAGTTATATTCCGGAACAAACTTTAATTTGAAATTCACTCGGCTTTGTCCGGGATATTAAAACATTTTGGCACAGCATTTTCAGATTGTTTGACAGAACCGGATAAGATTAGGTATATACATTTTTAAATGGTACCGGTAACGGGCGAACGAAGTCGCTCCCGGGGCAACTAGTTCCTAATAAATGTTCAACACAATGTGTTTATTTGGCGGAAAAACATTCTTGATCGGTGTAAAAATTTATTTTCTAATGTCGTTTTTGATATCAATTTTTGTAAGCTCTTTGAAAAGACGTGAAAAAAAAGGAATGAGGAAATAACTCTTGAGTTGGCTTGGACTTTTTCCAGGTTTAATAATGGGCGCATTTTCAATTATCAGAAGAAACCGTTACATACAAAATATTACTGAATAAAATACGTTATCTAAATATGGACATTAATTTCATTGACGATGTTTTTGGAGTTAAGTTCCAATCAAACCATGATACATTAATGGTAATTGCAAACCTCTCTTAAATTGAATCTAAAAGCGTCATTTAAGAGTAGATTGGTTCCGTGTCAAAAGGTTGAAGAAATTTTTTAAGTTAC